>OZ010790.1:332310969-335049341 GCA_963932465.1 Maratus speciosus | reverse complement strand
AGTTAACTTCATTGTCTAAAAAGGCATAAAGGGGTTTAAACACTTTAAAAAGTTACCGGTATAAAAAAAAAAAAAAATCTAAACTTAGTTTAGAAGTTTAAAACACCCCGGAATTATTTTTCTAATAAAACCTTTCAAGACACCAAGAAAAAAACAGAATTTGTTTCCTCTTCTTCAAAGAAATTGGTCGCTCATGAAGGGAGTTCAGCTGGGATGGTCTCTGAATGGAGGTAAAATTAGTATTGAGCCTATGGGAATAAATTTCGTTCAACAAAAAAATTATCGTTCAGGGAGGTGTCGCTTAATGGAGGTAATGTGATCGCTTAATGGAGGCGGTCGTACAGGGATGTTTTACTGCTTTTATAATATGACTTTGTGTTCTCAGTCATAATAATTTTAGAAACAGCAATATTTAAAATGGACAAGTTGAAAAGCGATGCACGTAAACAATAACAGTCATTTGTTGTCATGAACTGTGACGTCATATGTATTACGGAGCGCTTTTGGGATACGGTAAATAGTGCGATATTAAAACAATCATAAATCAATAATAAAAGCTCAAAATAAAAAAAAAATAGTTTTGCTATGCTTGACTCAAAAGAAGTAGGTATATTAGTGTATAATTTTACGAATAATTTTTTGTATCTGTGTTGAAACATTTACTTATTTATTCACACAACTAGAAAGAGGGCATCTAATTAGTTTTTATCACAGTTTTTATTCACAATTTTTTTTTCTTATTTATGCATGTGTTCACATGTACCCCAGGTATGTTCACAACTACTCCTCCACCGGGGCGCAGTGGCTAATCGCACCAGCAGTCCCTTTAGCCTCTACAGGCTGTTCGCACCACCACCCGTTGTGCATGCGGTATCTGAGGATTAAAGTTGGCAAAAGTGTCAACCATCCAACCAACCTACCAGTGTCTCATTTATTTGTTTATTTGAGTTTCATGTGTTCAGTCTTATCTTGCAAAAATATATTTAGTTGCTATTGAATTATTAGTTAGTTATTGTTATTGAATTATTAGTTAATTGTTATAGAATGATTAGTTAATTATTGTTTTTTTAATATGATCCCTCGTATTTTGCAATGGATAGGACTAGTTTCTCCCGTTTTGAGTATGGAAGCAAGTTTTCATCTTATTCAGAATTTGAAAAGGTGAAAGAATTGTATGAAAATGAAAATTTCGCAGTTCTCATAAAAACGAGATCGGAAAAATTTCACGAGGGCCATAAGCATCGAGAAACATTAATTTACAAATATGTAAACTTCGAATGCAAAAAAGGCCATAATTATAGGCCATCAGAGGCTAAAGGCATTAGACCTAACGTCAAAACTGGGAAGCTTGGATGCAATTTTAAGCTGAGACTGAGCACAAATGGTGGCTTTCTTGTTATTAAAGAAGCTAAATTGGAACATTGCAATCATGAGATGAGTGAAGAAAGATTTAGGCATCTTCCAAAGAAGCTGAGACTGAATCCTGAGGAAATGAAAGATGCTGTGCTCAGCATCAAATCAGGAGGCAATAAAAAGAAAATTCAAGCACACTTAATGCAGCATAGAGGTGGAAAACCAGTCATACTTAAAACCCTGCATGATATTTCAAGTAAGTTGCAAAAAAAATGGCCAGACTGATTTAGAAAAAATGCTTGACTGCATGAAGTCAATTCCAGGTGATGTATCAGTAGAGTCAACACAGGAATCAGTAAAGGAATCAGCAGATGGGTCAGATGATGAATCAGGGCAGCATCTTTCTGGAGAACAATACCGGAGACGATGGCGACAACTTGATCTTTCTGATGAATTGTGACGTCTATAAGAAGGCACAGGAGAAGGATCTCTGGAATGCTGAGGGCTACTTGGGACTCTAGCATAGCAATTTACTTGTAGATGGCCTAGTTTGCCGCACCTCCAGCATCTCTTATGTTGAATTTTATGAAAACTGGGGTTATGTTTCACAGAAGATTGCTTTGTAGGCATTAGAAATGTTCACATATGTTGCACCATCTTTATCACACAGTTTTTGGCAGGTTTCTTCAGCGACCAATTCATCCACAATGAGATCAAACTTGAAACTGTCATCTGGTTTAGCCAAAATTTGCTGCACCAACGTATCATATTTTGATGGAAGAAAACACAGAAACTGATAGCTGAGATAATTCTCAGAAAATTTTTTGTCAATTTGTTTAATTTCCAGGAAAATTTTCTTCAGCCTTGTTGGAAACAGGTTCATCGTTTCACCATGTCGAATTCTTTCCTCCATCAGACTATTGAAAACTTGGAAGACTTGGAACACATTCTGAACGGCAACTGATCGAAGAATAACCCTCCCTCTCCCCCCCCCCCCCCCCCCCCCCCGCGTCGATCTTAACATGGCGAACTACCAAAAATGGCAGATATAAAACTGGAAATAAATAAACACTTATGATCGTAGCGATGGGAGATGAAAATATGAACAAATTGCCGTAGGAACAAAAGTGATATACCAAATTAATGGGAATCGCGAATGCTGAACAATGGGAGTAATGAAACAAATTAATATTAAAGATAAATTTATTACGAAAAATAGTTAAAATTACGTTAATTACATGGGGGTAAACTACATGCAAATGGCCGATCGTAACTACGATTAAAAATGGCGCGTTCATAACGTGACAACAGAGTTGACTGTATTTTGTTTGATAAAAGGTTTGTATAAAAAAACCGACCAGCGTAGTGGGCGAAGGCTGCTAGTTACTTATATATCTTTGTTTTGATATTGTTTTTATGTTTATTATTATTATTTTTTTTTTTTATTATTATTAATAAATATATATCATGTAAAATCAAATTCTGATTTCATATTCTTTCATCTTCCAGGTAACGCCTGATGTCAAGTTGCCTAGTTTATATTTAGTGGATTCAATTGTAAAAAATATTGGAAAAGTCTACATCCCTCTCTTTAGCAAGCACCTTATATCATTGTTTACATCTGTATTTGAGAAGGTTTGAATTACAGTTTCTTTTGTCTTTACTGCACTTAATTGCAATATATAAGAGGATTTCTACAGTTTCAATCTTTTTTTTTTTTTTTTTTTTTTAAAGTAAAGCATTTCACTAATTCTGTCTATAAAAGATATTTTTAAGCACTTCTATAGATCAGTGTTTTCAAAACGTTTTTCTTGCTGCTGTTATCTCTGTCATACTTCTCCTTCATGGCCTGCTAAATTTTTTTACTCCCCATTTTTATGGACAATAAATAATATCTAAACTGATTTAAAAGACCACATACTAACTATGTTCAAATATATTTTTTTTAAAAAAGGAATTTACTCTTACATGTAAAAAGAATGATACAAACCTTTTAACATATATCATTACATTTCTCTACAAAACTGCAATTTTTCATGTTCATATAGCAATAGTAGTTAGAGATGGGAATGCTTACAAAAAAAACTTTTTTTTTTTTTCAGTTCTTTTCCAAAGGGTTATTTTTCAATTTTTCCAATTTAGAAAAATTTAAATTTCATTTATAAAATAATGTAGTCAAAATTTTATAATTGCTACATTCTGATACTTTTATTTATATTTTTTCCATGTTTAGTCTCAAACATGAAAACATTAACATGGAAAACCTTATCTCTAAACAGGGATCTGTTTAAAAAGAACTTTAGTTCTTAGAGTGTCCTCCACAATTTTTTCACCTTATATGACCCTTAACAGAATTCTTTCCCTTAAAAATAGAAAATTCAGGAAATTTTCCAATCTCCAAACTGAATCCTTCACAAATGTAAAAATTTTAGAATTGAAAAAAAAAAAAAAAAAAAAAACTTCTTGCATAATTGCTGAAATCACCAATGAATCTATTATCTGTCTGTATATATGTACAAAGGATCATCTCAATAATGTCTGAATACGAATGTAAATGCATTAATTACATTTTTTACAAATATATACAAAAGGTTACAATTTTGCAAATACAGGATCAAGCAAAATCCCTGGTAAGATAATTTAATGCTCAACTCCTTTTGTTAAAAATGAAAATGGTAAGGTGGAAAATTTAATGTAAAATTTGAAACATACATTTATTTTTATTCACATAGCTGTAATTTTTTGCTATTAAGAAAAAATTCTTTTCATAGTAACGTGCAGTTAAAATTATTTATTTTCTTTCTTTTCCTGACATATAGATTCTTAGAGTTTTACTGTATTTATTTTTTTTTTTAATATAAATTTATACAAATAAACTTTGTAAGTAAATTTCTGTAAAAAATTTAGTGAAAAATAACCTTTAAACATATATGGAAAAATCCACCTGTTTCAACACTTTCATTTTAAAAAAATTACCACTTTCAATATTCAGAATCTAAAACTAAAACATAGTTTGGGTTTAGACTGGAAAGCTGTACCAAAACTAAATACACAAGAAATGAAAAATATAATTGTAAGGGGGAGGGGGGTTAAATTGTAAAATAATACCAATTTTTAAACAATGGAAGATTTGAAAATGATAATAATTTATTTAATATTACCAAAACCGCCATAATTTGTTTCTTTTGAACTGGCATCATTTACATACAGTAAAAACTCCCTAAAAGCGACCACGTTCCGTTCCAATAAAAATTGGTCGCTCTGAGAGGTGGTCTCTTAATGGAGGTCATGTTTAAATCTAGATTTTAATTGTTGAAAAAAGGTAACAATTAATGTTAGTAAAATTTATTTTTCACATTAGGAAAAAATATAAAAATTTAAGTATCAATACAAAAGTTAATTACATAAGTTAATTACTGCAGAGTACAAAATATGGATACATTGACTTTGCTTTGATTTTACGGTTTATCTTTTATAACTTTTATTTCCAAGTCCTTTCAAAATTCAGTATTTTTTTTTTTTTTTTTTTTTTTTTTTTTTTTGCGATAACAAATAATGACGATTTCATTAATTTATCTATTTCTTTGATAGTTTCCAGACAGAATAGGGCAAAGGAGTTTATTGACCGCCATTCTTAATTTGTCATCAGAGTTAAATTCATTGCCTAAAAAGGCACAAAGTGTTTTAAAAACACTTAAAAGTTACAGGAATAAATAAAAATTCTAAACCTGGTTCAGAAGTTTAATGAATAATGTGCTCTTTGGAATTATTATTCAAATAAAACCTCCTTCAAGCGACCAGGAAAAAGTGGAATTTGTTTCCTTTACTTCAAAGAAATGGGTCGCTCATGGAGGGAGTTCAACTAGGGTGGTCTCTGAGTGGAGGTAAAATTAGTATTGAGCCTATGGGAATAAATTTCGTTCCATGAAAAAATGGTCGTTCAGGGAGGTGGTCGCACAGAGAGGTTTCACTGTATTTGAAAACCAGTACTACCGTAATTTCCGGCCTATAATCCGCGGATTATCTGTTAAAAAACCTCAAAAATTTTAAGTGCGGGTTATCTGTTGCAATTTTTTTAAGCAGAAGTTCATGTCAGACATCCAGATTCTACCGCACGATTGTCTACTGTCGACCATTCGCGGAGTTGCTCCTGATTGGTTCACATATGACGTGCTGCTAGTGGGAGTGGCTTCCGATTTTTATGTTATTTTTTAGCCTTTTGGCAAAATGTTTCGATGCTGAACAAAGCGTTTCTCAACTCATCTCTTTCAAAAATTTCAATCTCAATCATTTATGAAATATTGTATTGTTATGACGTTCAAAGTTATAATAATGTCTAAGAGAAAACGTGTTATTTAAAACTACAGAATTTAAACTGAACGTTATTTAAAAAGCGGAAGGTGATTTCGATATAGGTATTGATTATTAGCATAGATCTATAGCCAAATCGATATAGGTATCGGAATTAGGGTAAACATAGGGCCAAATCGATGTAGGTACCGCAATTAGCATAAATCTATAGTTAAATCGAAATAGGTACCGATTATTAGCATAAATATATAGCCAAATCGATATAGGTATCGGAATTAGCATAACTGTAGGCCCAAAATCAATATAGGTATTGGAATTAGCATAAATCTATTGTCAAATATGAAAAAGCTTTTTAAACTGTAACGCGCTGAGTGTTACGATATACAATCACAGTAAAAAATAAACGTTATTATTTTTAAAATCAGTTGTTTTTTGTTTGCTTCAATGGGTCAATTTTTGTGAAATACTTTTCAAAATAACTTGTTAACATTGTGTTAATAATCTTTTAGATTACATATTCAAGAAGAATTTAATCCGACACAATATATGTAATAACATAAAAGCATTATTTTAGATACTAACGTGCTATTGGGGATTAAAAAATATAAAATTAAAAATAGTATAATATAATAATATACCACATCAATCATATCCAACGAAAACAACTAACATTCGATGATTCGATTACAAATATCCATTGAAGCTCGATTATTCTGAAATGATTTAGATTTTGTTTGAGTCAATATAGACATGTATTCCCTCGTGTATGCCTATTACAAGAGTCATTGTTTGGAAAGATAAGAAGATTTTAGTCATGGGTTTCAGCTGTTTTGAACCATACCATAAAATTACAAAATAATCCAGCATAAATCTAAAGTCAAATCGATATAGATGTCGATTATTATCATAAATCTACAGCCAAATCGATCGCAAGATATTCTACGTTTTAGATAAAAGATTCAATGGAAAAAATTTTTGTATTTTTTTAACTTGTAATTATTTTATTGTTATTTTTTTTTCAATTATTTTAATACAATTATCATTTAAATAGAGCAACTAAATAAATAGGGAGGTGGTTTATTAGTGGTAGTTTCGAATGATGAAAAAAATGAGTAATCCCCGTATAGTCCGGCATATAATCCGCGGATTATACGCCAATGCAGATTATCTGTTGAAATTTTTTTATAAGGGATAAAAATTGCGACTGCGGATTATACACCGGTGCGGATTATAGGCCGGAAATTACGGTATATAGATGGGATGTACAAAAACAAAACAGTTTAAAATTGCTTTCAAATTGCAGAGATATTGATTGAAACTTGAGATTTTTTTTGTTATTTTTTTTAATTAGCTCTTTTTTTTATTATTATTATATATATACTAGCCGCCCTTGGCGACCAGTTTGGTCTCCATTAGATGTGTGCTAAGCATTGTACCATGTTACCTTTATCCAAAATTTAATTTACTTTCTCAATACTTCGCCAAATCAGAAGTTTCTAGTAGAGAAATCAAGAATTCCATATTTTTATGGGTACCACTTGGTTATCCCGTCGACCAAAAATATATCGCCAAACTATAACATTAAATATCAATAATGGTTGATCGTAAATGTCATATTCGCTTGTTTTTAAGGAAGTTACACGTGTTTACGTCAAGTTATTTTTATTTCGACGTTTTATTTGTATTTTTATCAATGTTATACTAATTTATTTGTTCTTTCGCTATTTAAAATAAAAATTATGTCAATTTGCATAATTTTGGCAATTTATATAATTTGGCGAAATTGGTCGACGGTATAACTAAGTAGTACCTTTGTACGCTAGCCAGGCGCAAGTGATAAATCATCAAACATTGTCTTTCCAATCGCATTTTTTCATATTTCCTTAAATTCATCTAAAATATAATAAATAATACCAAAAACCATGACTTTTAATTTCAATATCAAAGCATTGTTTTAATTTACCACGCGAAAAATAAAAAATGTTAAAAATGGTCACCTGGCATATAAAAAGCGAAGCGGTCAGCCCGGAACTATTGATGACAGTCACATGACTTAGGCTATTATTATAGAGATAATATGTTCATGTAAAGTGAAAACAAGTTTTTTTAGTGTGCGCAAATATTAAGACACTAGCAGCCTTCGCCCGCTTCGCTGGTCTGTTTTTCTAAACAAACCATGAATCAAACGAAATATATCTGTGAATTTGATCATTCGTTTGAAAGCAATATGGACATTAACCTGGCATACCCATCCGAATTGCTACAAACGATATTGACGTCATTATACTATTGTATTTTCTATTGAGACAGACAAAATTTGAGCTACTAAGGGCCAACTTCTTTAGTTGATCCTTTACTGTAGGATTTGTTAAAGTACGATAGAACAATATGTAATATATACCCTTCCTCTGAAAATTTATCAATGCAATTCTCATCAGATTCCGTCCAATAGAACCTATGAAAAAGGCTAATCTTTCATAATTGGTCTCACCTCATTCTAGAACTTTCATCCAAAATCCTGTAACCAAGCAACCTAGAACGATATGTGTTTTATACTAAAATATTCCCTGAAAAGTTAACTAACTGGGCAAGTTCCACCAAAATGCACTTAGCAGAATCTTTTAAACTGGCAAATGTACCAAAACGTTCCCTAAAAATTATCTAATTAACTGTTTGTCTTACCAGAATCCACCCAGCAGAACCTTTAAAAAAGCCAATCTTTCATAATCGTGTTCTTCTGATTTTGAATTTTCCCAAATAATTATTTAAATAAGCAACGTACAACGATATGATGTACTATTTTTTTTTCTGAAAAATTATCTAACAATTTAAGTCCCATCAAAAATCCATTCGGCAGAACTCAGGTTGTTAGCGGCCCAAATGAAATTTCTCTTTGCATTTCATATATATTATAGATAGTATAGGTGAAAATTAGCGGTCGCCACTCGCCACGTGGCGATTAAAGTTGTAAGAGTGGCGATTAAAAAATCGGCCATCGATCACCACTTTAGTCGCCACTCGCCAAGTGGCGATTATAAATTTTGCTAACGATCACCAACGGAAATACAGCATTTTTTATGGAAATATGCATCTCTACTTTGATTACATCTAAGTAGCAAACTGGTTAATTCTTTTTCCTGCCGGATGCAAGCAGATTTCAACGATTTAGCTATATTTTCAATATTTCGACTTTTTGTCATATGCTAGCTCCTCACTTGTTTTTTACAAGTGAGGAGCAAGAAATTTCTATTTTTTTTCAAGAATTCTGCAAAATATATTCATCAGCTTTGATTCCACATGCATTTCAAATAATTTATCCCCCCCCCCCCCCCCCCCCTGGATGGAAGCACATTTTAAGGACATTGCAGTATCTTCAATATTTCGACTCCTGCCACATTCTCACCAGTTAGATTATTTTTCTTCAAGAGATACTGTTTAATCCTGCGAAATACACTCACCAGCTTAGATTTCAACTGTATGTAATTTTTGTAGTACTATGTTAATAGCACATTTACTTATTAAATAAATAACATTTCATTGTCTTTTATTTGATTTTTTTTACTTGTATACACTATTTGTATACACTTATATATTATTTTGTATATTGTATACACTTAGCTGTTGGAATTTTGATTTAGTTTTTTTTTTTTTTTATATATATATATAAAGAAAGTAATAGTAATTTGGTTGATAATTGTGTTTATAAACATATACAAATAATCCAAAAATATATTCTAAAAAATTAATATAACAGATTTTGTGGTTTTAAAGTAATTTTCTTGAATTTTGACTGCTTCCCTATTCTTATCATGAATAGTTGGCTGGTATAAAACTCTGATTTATAGAAAAATATGTATATATACAGCGATTATAGTTTATCTAGATGTCAAGAAAGTTTGAAACATTATATAGTGGCCACTAACTTTAAAAAGTGGCCACTAATGAAACTGAGTATACCGGCCACTGGCTACTAACTCAATTTCCCAGTTTTCACCTATAATAGATAGTTAAATTTAAATATATCTTCCATAATCGCGTTAACCAGATTATAGAACTCTCAGGGATGTAGGGGTAGATCTACTTTATATACCCACTGGATTTTTTAAGAAACCCTGCACACCTTTATAGAATATATATTCCCTAGTACATACACATTGCATATAGCGTACATCCTCTTATAGTAATTAAATACACCACAGAGAACTTTCCGGCATAGCATCAAAATACATTTAGTAGAACTTTACATTAAAGGAAATTATTCATAATTGGATTCACTTAATTTTAAAAGTCACGTACTTATCACTAATTCAAAGTAGAACTATTTTTTTTTACATTAAAACACTTCTAAAACAAATTACTTAACTAACAGTTTGCGTTTTACAAAATTATGTTCAGTAGAACCTGAGTTATAGTCAATCAGAACGAAATAAGAATTTGGGTTTTGTAAATATAGTAGATGATGATGAGTAAAATTGTAAGTATTGGTATTTGCGATTTATAAAATGCTATTGGCGAGATTTATGCACGGCTAACATAAAAGTATCCATTTTTGCTTTTTATCCATAGGAGCAAATGGCAAATTGCAAAATATTTTTCTGTTTAAACCTTTGAATATGAACACTTTTTTAAACAGTACAAACATTGCTTTCATACTTAAATTAAATATTTCCATTTTATAATATTTATTTCTCACTAAACCCTTTTTCTTTGTATTTTAAATAAAATCAGTGACTGTTTTGGTATTTTTCCGTTATGCCAACACCGTTGTCGCCAAGCATAATAATTAGTGCAAAATGAAATGAAACATTTGAAAAAAAAAAAAAAAATTGTTGATGCAAAAATGAGCATTTAAAATATATAACATTTGAAAATTACAGACTTTCACCAACTATTTTTTTTTTAAATCAATACAAATCAATACTTAAAATAAAAGAAAAAATAAATATTTTACAATAAAATAAAGTCAATTTAATATGCAAGTCTCGAATTGTAAGACCAATGTCAGACGGGCGTCTTTCTTGCTGCTTTTTTGCTTAAGTATTATCCATTCACAATGCTATAGCATTGTGAATGGATAATACTTAAGCAAAGAAGCAGCAAAAGAGACGCCCGTCTGACATTGGTCTAAATGTCTTTCAGGTTATCATTGTAGTGTGGCGTACGTAATAAGCATATCTGTCATTGCAGCAAACATTTAATTTTTTGAATTAAGACGTTCAACGTTTTTTAACAAAACATTTTTATAGGTATAATTCCTAAGTTCTGTAATGATTTTATTACACCTTCCTCGTCATCAAGTAACTGCCAAATCGTAAAATCCATGTCAGTGTCACTAATAAATGTAAGCTATAATTTAAAAATAAATATTTTCTATTCAAAAAATAACAAATTAAAAAGTTTTACGAGATTACGATGGAATAATACTCTTAAAAAATATTCACGTTCATTAAATATCAAATGTTAATCTTTGGCACGGTTTGCAATAAAAATCGTTTGCACGCTAAGGGTAGAAATAAATGGCGCGATACCATACATTTTGGTATAGTGTTGATAAAACGAAAAAGTACAACAGTATTATTATTATTATTATTTAGTTTTAGTTTTTGAGGCCTTTATAATTTTTTTCCTAACTGACATAGTTGTTTTAAATATTTAAGCAAAAGAATTGATTAAAAAATTATTCAATTTGAATTTCTTCCCTTTCTATGTTAACAGAATGAAGAGAATGAGTTTTTAGAAATTATCACTTGAAAATTTGAGGTTTTGGCGCCAAAGATAGCGCCAAATTAGAAAAATATGAAATATCTCATGAACTTTTAGACTTAAAATAATTTGGTTAGTACCATTCGATTCAGCATACAAAAATACACTAAAATATGCTATCAGTTGAAAAATAACTATAAAATCAGATTTTTAACGAATTTTTTAAAAGTTCGTTCTATTTTTTACCCCCCTTAGGGGTGGAATTTTAGAAAATCCTTTCTTAGCGGCACTCAATGTCATAAGAAGTATTTTTATCCCAAATTTCAAGATTTTAGGTTCAGTAGTTTGGGCTGCGCGTTGATTAATACAAAATCCAGAATTTCTTTTATATATATAGACTAGCCGCCTTCGCCCGCTACGCTGGTCGGTTTTTCTAAAGAAATCTTGAATGAAACAAAATATATCAGTGAATTTGATCATGCGTTTTAAAGCAATATGGACATTTACCTGGTGCATCCAACCGAATTGCTGAAAGCAATATGAATGTCATTACGCTATTATATTTTTTATTGAGTCATACAAAATTTAGACTGTTAAGGACCAATTTCATTAGTTGAACTTTTAGTGTAGGATTTGGTAAAGAACAGTAGAACAATATGTAATATACTAAAACCGTTCATGAAAAATTATCACTGCAAGTATCATCAGAATCTGTTAATTGGACTTATTGAAAAGGCTGATCGTTCATAATAATTAGGTTTGCCTGATTCGAGAACTTTCATCTATAATTCTACAATCAAGCAACCTAACAACCCAGCAACAGCAAATGATATGTGCTTTGTACTAAAACATTCACTGAAAAAATAACTAACCGATCAAGTTGTACCGAAATCTACTTAGCATAATCTTTTAAACTGTAAAATATACCGAAACCTTCCCTAAAAATGATCTAATTAACAGTTTAAATCCCATAAAAATTCATTCAGTGGAACCTTTAAAAAAAGCAAATCTTTCAAAATTGGGTTCATCTGATTTAGAACTTTCCCCATAATTATTTAACCAAGCAACGTAGAACGTTATGTTTTATACTAACATCTTTTCTGAAAAATTATCTAACTAACAATGTAAGTCTCGTCAAAATCTATTCAGCAGAACTCAAGATATAAGCGGCCGGAATGAAATTTCTCTTTGCATTATATATATATTGAGGTAGTTTAATATAACTTTAATAATCGCATTAACTTGATTATAGAACTTTTATAGATTACAGAGGTAGGTATATACTGCATCGCTTCTGAATTTTTTAAGGAACTCAGTTCAACTTCCATAACTATAGCATATATAGTCTCTAGTATACCCTATCTCTGTAGCGTATAGCATCCAATTTTCTTTACTGTACCACTGAGAACTTTTTAACTCCATAGCTCCGTAACTAAACACAGAATGATATGATAAATATTGAAAAAAATCCTTGAAATATTATCTAACTTACTGTGCATTAATTAGTTGACTTGAAATCTTTCATAATCGAGTTCACCTAATTTTAGAACTCCCGTAGCAACTTAGAATGATGGTTTTTACATTAAACCATTTATAAACCAAATTTACTATTTAACAGTGTAAGTTCTACAAAATTCTGTTCAGTAGAATCTGAGTTATAGTCATATTTACAATATTTATTGCTCATTAAACATTTTTTCTTTACATTTGAAATAAAATCAGTAACTGTTTTGGTATTTCCCTGTTATGCCAACACCATTGTCACCAAGCGTAATAGTTGGCACAAAAATGAAATGACATTTGAAAAAAAAAAAATAATTTTGTTGATAAAAAAAAATGAGCATTTAAAAAATATAACTTTTGAAAATTTGTTGTAAATTTAAACTGCAATCTTGAAACTGTAAATACCTTTTACTACTGAAGCATGGCGTACGTAATACGTATGTCAGACATTGAAGTAAACATTTCATTTTTTCAATGAAGACATTCATGGTTTTTTGAACAAAACATTTTTATATGTATAATTCCCAACTTCTGAAATAATATTATTGTAGCTTCCTCATTATCAGATAACTGCGAAATGGTAAAATCTATATCAGTATCAGTATAATAAATATTTTCTATTAAAAAATAACATATTAAAAAGTTTTGCGAGATTATGATGGAATAAAATAAATTCCATCATTAAAAATTCCTGCATAAGAATATTCACGTTCAATAATTAGCAAATGTTAGTGTGTGGCACGGTTTGCAATAAAAATCGTTTGCACGATTAGGGTTGAAATAAATGGCGTGATACTAACTATACATTTTGGCGTGGTATCGCGACGAAAATTAGAACGAAAAAGTACCAGAGTTTCTTTTTTATTTAGTTTTAGTTTTTGAGGCGTTTGAATATTTTTTTTCTAATTGACAAAGTTGTTTTTATTTAACGAAAAGGATTGGTTAAAAAATTGTTCAATTTGAATTTTTTCCCTTGCTATAGTAGCAGAATGAAAAGAATGAGTTTTTAGAAGTTATCACTTGAAAAATTCAGGTTTTGGCGCCAAAGGTAGTGCCAAATTAGAAAAATATGAAATATCTCTCGAACTATTGGGCTTAAAAGAACTTAGTTAGTACCATCCAATTCAGCATACAAAAATACACAAAAATATGTTATCAGATGAAAAATAACTGTAAAATCAGATTTTTAAGGAATTTTTTTAAAGTTCGTTCTCTTTTTTACCCCCCTTAGGGGTGGAATTTTGGAAAATCCTTTCTTAGCGGCACTCTATATCATAAGAAGTATTTTTAATCCGATTTTCAAGATTTTAGGTTCAGTAGTTTTGGCTGCGCGTTGATTAATACAAAATCAAGACTTTCTTTTATATATATAGATTGACAGAAACTTGCGCCTATAGCCGTCAAAGTGAAGTTCACTTAATTTTAATTCCTAAATTGGCATCAGTATTTTAAAACTAAATTTTGCATTATTTAATGTACGTGAAGTTAAGCTTTTACTTATTTTCATATATTTTTTCATGTAAATCCTGGTGTCAATCAATCATTATGCCACATAGTGAACTTCGCTTTGATGGCTATAGACGCAAGTGTCCGTCAATGTGTTAAAAAAGTATTTTATATCTATAAAGAAAATATAACTTATTTTTGCGAAACATTTCTGAGAAAACATTTTTTCCAAAATTTCCAATTTTTCCAGAAAAAAACTGAAAAAAAAAAAAAAAAAAAAAAGGTTTTTTTCTCTCACTTCAAAATTTCTGGAAAATGTACATCTCAAATAGTAGTGCATTATAAGCCAGGAAAGTGAAAAAGTCGCAATAAATTCAATTATGGCAATAGCAGCATTAGTTACTCTTTTTTTAGAATAGAGAGATTACAAGTCACATTATATTTACTGCAAATTGCAGTCATGGCAATAAAATACTATCAAATCATTTGCTTTATTAAATCATCTGTATTAAATAAAAGAAAGATGTTTGTCTGTGTTTCTATCCTAGCGCTGCCTAGGGAAATTTATTGCACATGGAAGTATGAAAATTCGGTTGAGGATAGACGAAGGCAGGTCCGAATGCACCTGAGGCTCAGATTTTTGTTCTGTAATAATTAGCTGAAATATTAATTAAAAACCATGATGAACATTGCAAAATGGCAAGTTTCCTTCATTCAGCCAATTGTTCTTGCCCATCTCCAGTCTTTCCGCAGGTCTCACACAGGCGAAATTGAAGCGTTTTTTCTGCATTTTGAAATTGTGATCTCTGGGTGTCACAGCCTAAAGAAGTCCTTCTGGGAAATAAATCATCATATGTTTTTAATGATATGATTTAAGTGTACATCTATATTAAATACTACTACTTATTTATAAATTCACTGTTTGAGAAGCAGAAAATTCTTGACTGAAAAGTAGAGCTTGATGTGTTTTTAAAAGTACAATTAATTGTTTTCCAACGAAAATTCGCAGAACAAATTTTTATCAAAAGTTCAAAAACATGAAAAGTTTATGCAGATTTTTTTTAAATGCAGATTTGAAAAAAGTAGTTGCAAAATTTAAAAATTTAAAATAACTATTAGTTATGGTCTAATATTTAAATAGTACTTTTTTTCCCCTTAAAATTCTGTTACACAATAAAAACTAGCAGGTTTTATCACACCAGGTCTACTTCTTAGTTTAATATGGAAAAAAAGCTTTTCTTTTCAAAAACTTTTTTGCTGATATTTCAGCATAGGTCTTTATCAGTTTTTCAAGCTTGTATAAAATAGTTTTTTCTAGATCCTGATAAAAATTAATTTTTACTGACAAAGCTCGCCTGATACTGGTTAACACACAGCTTTTAGGTATTTCATATCTAAATTTATCTGTATTATATTTGATAATACCTAAAAGTAATTATTATTTATACAAATAATCATATCAATTATAAATATAATTATAAACTAATATTTATTGGTAAATAAACAGAGATTATTAGTGCATTTATAAGCTAGTTCCCATGTTTTACCCATGCTTGGATAAAATCAGTAAAATGCAGGATTTGATTTAAATCTTATAAATTTTAGTTGTTTTAGTTTACGTTGTTTATGTTCTAACATTTAGTTCATTTTCTTTTACTCTAAAATGTCATGAATTGTTTAGATTTAATTTTGGCAATAGTCCAAGACAGGGTTGTTTGGTTTAAATCGGGGTTTAAACCATGGTTTAAACCAAATGATTTTTTTTTAAAAACCATGCTGGTTTTTTTTCATGTGGTTATTTTTCTCTTTTTCCCTAATGTTTTCTTTTCTTTTACACATTATTGAAAATGCCAAATCCAAGTTATGTGCAAGCTAAGTAAATCCAAGCAAATTGCATATGTTGATGAACATATCTGAAGCTCTAAAGATAAAATTTAAAACATGCGAATGTAGATAAAAAGATCTAATATAAGATAAAATAGATTAAAAATATTCAGTATTTTGAATAAAATATTTTCCTTTGAGAAAACGGAGATTATTTACAATTAATAACATAAAATGACCTTTAAGATTTCAGTCAAGCTGCAAAAGAAAATTTTCTTAATTGGGGAGATTATCTTTTAAGGCTGTTTTCAACTGCTCTATTCAACGAGCGCAAAATGCTTTGACACATTTACAAATTCATTTTTTTTACGGAAAGATAAAAATTGGAAGGCCTGATTGGAAGCGATTTGGAATCGAACTATGTTTTCCATTTTTTATAAATAAATTACCTATTGAGTTATAAGCAATTTTGATCATGTGACAAAGAGTTTTTAATCTTCCTTGAGTAGTTATTTTTCTTTCGCACGGAAATTTGTTTAAACCAGCAACTTTAACACTATTTTCTAAAAGATCTATTGCGTTTGCAAAAAAGAAAACAGAAAACACAGTTTTATTACATAGTTTCTGAAGAATAGCATCTGCTAGTTTCATGCATTTCCGAACAAAAATAAATTAAAACTTATGTTATAAAGTTGCCCTTTCGGATTTTAGAACAGCCTTAAGAATAAAAAAAGAAACTGAAGATATGATGTCAAATAAGAGGACATTGAAAAATTGGATGCTAGCGAAGCACCTGTTTACTTTTAACTATTAAAATATGTAATAATATATTTAAATAATCTATTGCATAATCGAATCTACTATTTAGATCTGACAAATAAAAATGGGTAAAAATCGAGATAAGGTTCGTGTGAGACATAACAGAAAAAAGTCTCATAAAAATCCCTAAAAATATATATTATTTAATTTTTAGTTTAGACATATAAAAGTAATACATATTATAAAATAGCTTAGAAAAAAGTCATGTGTATTAAGTCTGATGGCTGTTTTAATGTAATGGATGACAACTTTTATAAATCTACTTTCCATTTCAAGATCAATGTTTTCAGTAGTCTAAAAAGCTGGTAAATAGGTATTTCTGTTTATTTTACTGTTGCTTTTTTTAACATGGCAGTTTCTGAGGAGAAGTGTAAAATGACAATGCACAATATTTCTTGAAACGTGTAAAGACCCTAGTGCTAAATTCAAATCATTCCAGGAATTCTTTATAAAAAGCTTTACTTTCAATAAAATATAATAATTGTTCATGTAGAACTAGAAAAATCAAAAACAACTCTATCTAAATAAAAAATCTAACAGAAAAATCAGATTATCTCAGGTTGCAAATATTTCAAAGAAATTATTTTGAATAGCTATGGAAAAGTATATTATATTTATGAAACTACACCATATATTTATTTATAGTTCTAGTAATCAAAAGATTGTTTATTAAGATTTTCAAGGTATCAATGTTTCACTATGCAGAGCATTTTATTCATGGAACATAAAACATAGCTTTTACTAAAAATGTTTAAATTTTAAATGATTTCAATTTTCTACACAATTGATTGTAATTATTTAATTTAAATTATTTTTAAATGAAGTT
The DNA here is from genome assembly GCA_963932465.1 of Maratus speciosus. Classification (NCBI taxonomy): domain Eukaryota; kingdom Metazoa; phylum Arthropoda; class Arachnida; order Araneae; family Salticidae; genus Maratus; species Maratus speciosus. Next base: position 335,031,556 of record OZ010790.1, on the reverse strand, counting down.
ATATTACTTATATATCCAACAATGTTTATTTTTATCAATAAATATGAATGTATATGTAATAGGAAAATATATATTTTTTTAAAAACCCGATTTAAACCCAAAAAAAACCCTGGTTTAAACAAAAAAAAAACCTGGTTTAAACAAAAAAAAAAAACTGTTTAAACCCGGCCTGGTCCAAGATGCTTTTAATAAAAATAAATATTCTTTCTTTAAATTATGAAATAGCTTTCTTTTTCTTTACTGTTGTTATCACTTTCTTACTTTATTTTCTTGAAAATTTCCTTAACGTATTAACTGTAGAAATTCTGTTATATTTTATTTTTATTATGAAAATGCTATGTTCATTATTGAGCTGCTTGTATTGTAATTTTAGTATTTTTGCATTAGCAAGATATCATTCCACTTTTCCATCAAGTTTCATGAGAGCATTCTTACATGGTGGTTTTATGCAACTACAAGCTGAAAAGTCATTTAAATCATTGTCATGTATTGATTATTTTAACTCTCGCTAATGCAAAAATATTTCTTTCATATCTGATTCGGAATTTTAGAATTTCATTTTCAAATGAATAACGTATTGAATTATTAAAAACACCTCTGCTTTTTTGTAACTTTTCATTGTGGCATTTCTTTTATTTGGAAAGTACAGTTTAATTTTAAAATACATTATAAACTTTATTCAGGATTATTCTCTTTTTTAGACCCTCTCTTAACCCTTCCTTGCATCTTTATCTGCAATTCGAGAAATAAAAGTACCTAAAATTCAACTGCACCACATATAATAATCGTTATTTTAAGGGGTGTTGTGACCATACTATTTTATTATAGGAACTATTAAAGGGGAACAAAACTTCATTATAAACAAGCACATTTCTCCTCTTTTTACTTAAAAACAATTAGTATTTAAGCGTCATTAACAATAGGTAGGATAAAAGAAAGTTTTATACTGAATCAAACTATTATTAGTTAGGCCGGAGTGCATAAGTAAGGAAACTTAAGTCTTATACTCAAACGAAGTACAAATAGAAAATAATGCAATAACACATGGGGTGAACTGACCAAACATTTCGCCAACTTGTCAAATTGCACCCAGTGCTCTTTTCTTTAAAAGAAATTTTGTAAGTGCATTTATTAGGCATTTGATTATTTTCTGCATCTGTTCCAACATGTTCCACAGAGCTTCTATTTTTCCTATTTTTGGGGATCTTGATCATTTTTAGGGTTTTCATCATCTGACAAAACCCTATTCATATCACTCCTCTGTCTGTTCATTCATCTGTCACAGACCTCTTTCTCAGAAACTGTATAAATTAGACCCTTAAAATTTTGCATACTTATATGTTGCAGTATAACAGTATTCCATGGTTATCTCAGAATAATATGTTCAGATATTGAAAATAAGTACAAGAGTAACATATATTTACAAAAAATAAAAATCAATTATGAGGTATGAAAGGTCAAGATGTTTCGCCTTGAAATTTGAAAAATAAGTGCATGCAATATGTCATATGGAAGCCCAGTTCAAACACTTTCTAACAACACCAAAAGTAAGTCCCTGTAGTAACAATTTGTGAACAAAATATGACTAAATTTGTAGTGCATATGCAAAAGCAAAAATGTACGTGTCCATCTTTGATGTTAATTATCTCCAAAAAACAAGAGAGATAGGCACTTATCATTTATTCATTTCCCTGTGATCCTAACAACTGAACTTAATATCATAAAATTTTGAAGAGGGTCAGGTAGAAAAATGTTTCCTTTTTTTTTTTTTTGGGGGGGGGGGGGGGGGGCATTGATTTGACATAGAATAAACCTATTTTTGAAAAAAAAAAAAATAAATAAAAATTCAAAAGTATTAGGTATTTTCCGGTTATCAGAATTCCACTTAGCATCAAATGTAAATGTTAACATGAAATCTGAGTAGAGATAATAATGTTAATTGTCTTCTAAGCAGAGTATTTTAGGTAGCTTTCTTTACAAAAAAGCTACCTATTGCAGCCTTTCGGAGGAAAGCGATTTCAAAAAATTTTGGTATATTTTCATCGATCATGACCCCCAGACCCCGAAACCACCCTCCGTTCAAAATTGATATATATATCTGACATATGTCACACTGTAACTCCCGTAATTATGAACCGATTTCGATGTAATTCGGTGTGTACATAGTACATACCAATGTCTCGACCGAGTTCGTTGGCCATCTTCATCCGCCGTTTTGTTTCAAAATGGCGGCCATTTAAAATTTTTCAAAAATTTTAAAACTTGAAATGTGGTACCAAAAAATTAAAAATGGAAAAATATTTTTTTCTTATGTATTTGACCTTTATACAAAGATTCCGGAGCAGTTTTTGTTTCGTCTATATCTTAAAAAATGGCTGACATTTTGAAACGTCCTGAATTTTGTCACGCGATAAAAGGCATATTTATGAACCGATTTGGATGTAATTCAGTGTGTACATAGTACATACCAATCTCTCGACCGAGTTCGTTGGCCAGCTTCATCAGCCATTTTGTTTCAAAATGGCGGCCATTTAAAATTTTTAAAAAATTTTAAAACTTGAAATGTGGTACCAAAAAATTAAAAATGGAAAAATATTTTTTTTTTATGTATTTGACCTTTATACAAAGATTCCGGAGCAGTTTTTGTTTCGTCTATATCTTAAAAAATGGCTGAGTTATAGCATTTTGAATTTCTAGCGTGGCTGACATTTTGAAACGTCCTGAATTTTGTCACGCGATAAAAGGCGTATTTATGAACCGATTTGGATGTAATTCGGTGTGTACATAGTACATACCAATCTCTCGACCGAGTTCGTTGGCCAGCTTCATCCGCCATTTAAAAATTTTTTAAAAATTTAAAATTTGAAATGTGGTACCAAAAAATTGAAAATGGAAAAATATTTTTTCTTATGTATTTGACCTTTATACAAAGATTTCGGAGCAGTTTTTGTTTCGTCTATATCTTAAAAAATGGCTGAGTTATAGCATTTTGAATTTCTAGCGTCGCTGACATTTTGAAACGTCCTGAATTTTGTCACGCGATAAAAGGTGTATTTATGAACCGATTTAAATGTAACTTCGTTTATACATAGTACATACCAATGTCTCGACCGGGTTCGTTGGCCAGCTTCACCCGCCATTTTGTTTAAAAATAGCGGCCATTTAAATTTTTAAGAAAAATTTAAATTTGAAATGTGGTACCAAAAAATTAAAAATTGAAAAAATATTTTCTTCTTATGTGTTTGACCTTGATAAAAAGATTCGGGAGCAGTTTTTGTTTCGTCTATATCTTAAAAAATGGCTGAGTTATAGCATATTGAATTTCTAGCGTTGCTGACATTTTGAAACGTCCTGAATTTTGTCACGCGATAAAAGGCGTATTTATGAACCGATTTGGATGTAACTTCGTTTATACATAGTACATACCAATGTCTCAACCGGGTTCGTTGGCCAGCTTCACCCGCCATTTTGTTTAAAAATAGCGGCCATTTAAATTTTTAAGAAAAATTTAAATTTGAAATGTGGTACAAAAATTGAAAATTGAAAAAATATTTTCTTATGTGTTTGACCTTGATAAAAAGATTCGGGAGCAGTTTTTGTTTCGTCTATATCTAAAAAAAATGGCTGAGTAATAGCATTTTGAATTTCTCTTGTGGCTGACATTTTAAAACGACCTGATTTTTGTCACGCGATAACAGGCGTAATTATGAACCTATTTGGATGTAACTTGGTCTGTACATAGTGCATACCAATGTCTCGACCGAGTTCGTTGGCCAGCTTCATTCACCATCTTGTTTCAAAAAGGTTGCCATTTAAAAAAAATTAAATTTAAAATTCAAAATGAGGTATTAAACAATTGGAAGATGAAAAAGATTTTTTTATGTGTTTGGTCTTGATACAAAGATTCCGGAGCAGTTTTTGTTTCTGAAAATTTGTTCTTTTGTTTATATCTTAAAAAATGGTTGATTTATAGCACTTTGAATTTCTAGCATGGCTAACATTTTGAAACGATCTTGTATTTGTCACGCGATAACACACGTATTCGCCTATTTCGATGTAAGAAGGCATGTGGATAGTATACATCAACACCTCGACCAATTTCGCTGACCAGATTCATCAGCCATCTTGTTTCAAAATGGCGACCATTAAATTAAAAAATATATATATATTTAAAGTGAGGTGCAAAAAAATTAGAAATTGAAAAAGGTTTCTTTCTTAAGTATTTGACCTTGATATAAGGATTCAGGAGCATTTTTTGTTTGTCTTTACCTTAAAAAATGGCTCAGATATAGCAGTTTCAATTTCTATTGTGGGTGACATTTTGAAAAATCTGATTTTTTGCATGCGACAGCACTCCTATATATTAACTGATTCCGATGAGAGTGAGCATGTGCACAGCAATTACTAAGGTCTCGACCAAGTTCACTGCTTAGCCTCATCCACCATGTTGTCTTAAAATGACAGGCACTTTAAGAAATTGCCGAATTTGGCAGCCAAATATAAGTTACTTTAAAGAAAAGCAGCTTGGATAAAGCTGACTAATTTCGCGAAATTCTCATTCATAATATTGATAAAAATTAGTATTGAATCTCCTATATTCGGTTTCCACTAAATTGAGCTTCGTGTGTTTGAATGATATAATTTGGCTTTTTTTAAATAAGGATTATGAAAGCTACCTCTTCCTCCCGGCACTGGCCGGAAGGACTTTTTAAAACTCAGTCCTTTTGTTTTTTTTTAATCCCAGTCGATATGGTGTTTTTTTTTTTTTTATGGTGGTTTCAATAAAAAAACTGCTTTTATGAAATGCTGTAGTCGTTAAAAAAAAAAAAAAAAAAAAAAAAAAAACCCAGGATATACACTAGACCAGCCATACTCAACCTTTTTTCTTGCGGGCCGCAACACACTTTAAAAAGGTAATTAAAATAGAAAGATAACAAAAGTAGTATAATAAAGCAATATACAAAGTTAATATTATCAGTGTCTTTGAACACTTGACGCGGAATAAATGTTACCAAAAAAATCTAACACCCTTATTTCCAAACAATAAACTTCCAAGTAGATTTCTATTGAAAATACTGTAGAAATGTAGAAATATATCGCAAAGTTTGTTGTTTGCAAATGGTACTGTAAATTTCTTTCTAAAACAAAATGTTCAGAACAACTAACAAAAAAACAACTTGTCTAAAACAATTAGAAAAGTACTATTACTAATGTAATAATATAGAACTTCAGAATTTCCAAATTCTAAAGAAACAAAATCAGAAGATTTTCTCTCATAACTCATTTTTTTGCTCAATGCAAAACCTATGTAAAAATACATAGCACAAATTTAATTAATTTGGAACAATGTTTGATTAGTGATGAATATTAAATGTATCCATCACAAATAGGACTATATGTAAAAAGTTTTCGTAAAAAAAATCGTCATTTAAGGTGTTTTAATTTAATTTTAACTTTGTTATAATTAAAAGGACAGACTGTTTCTTCCCAGGAAAATATATAAAGCAACAGTAAAACACTTAAATAATTTTATGCACATCCTGGTTAATTTTATGAGCATGGATTGATGATTTCGTATCTTGGGCCGCACAAAGAAGGCCTCTGGCGGGCCTTAGGTTGAGTATGGCTGCTATAGACAGAAGGTGTATGTTAGAATCATGAACATTCATGAGTAGAATGTATGCTATAGCTATTTGAGAAACAGAGGGTATACGAAATTTCTTAAAAAAAATTTCTGAAGGTATGTATACAGCATATAACTCCATATTGGCCGAGTATTCGTCAAACTGGCCGAGTATATACTGAGTACTCGGTATGGCACTAGTTTAAACCACTCGTATAAAAATTTTTCCAGCTTCTCAAAAGGAGAGGTTTTCTTTGACAAATTTCCCAGTTTTTAAAATTTTAATTCCACAGAGAGCTCTTGTTTTAGGATTGTTTGTAACATGGAATAAGCGATTCAGAACTATTTTGCAAGATCAACTTTAGTTCCTTTGAAAACTTTGGATTTTTCGTTAATTTCTACCTTTTCAACTACAGAGAAACATTTTCTTTTAGACATCCTACTTTTGACTGGCAAACACTAAGAGATAGCAAAAGAAAGCGAATCCACTGTAGGTTGAAATGAATGTACGATGGAGAAAGAAACCCTCAAAGAATTAGTCAAATTAAAAATAAATAAATGCTGTCTGCACACCGCAAGTTTGTAATGTACAGGGTTAGCGAAATTAAACTTCCGCTACTCAAAGGGCCCTAGAGGCCGTTCTACTAGTCCGATGAGAAAAATATTTGGACAATAGACACTTCGGAGGATGCGCTCGAGATTTCCGAAATAAAAAAAAATAGTTTCAAAAATCGCCACTAGATGGCGCTACGAGTTAGCGTGTTAAGAGGACAAACTGAGATCCCGAAATACTGAAGGACCAGTGGTCTTACACAAAAGGAACACAATAAGGACAATAAGTGGGCACAGAATTTCCATGGCCAGAAATCATCAACCGCCATTCTCGCGAGAAATTGTAGCGTGAATGTTTTGCGAGTGTCCAGATCTTGTTGTTCCAATTGCTGAACCGCTTGAATGTTATACGGGTAGAAGATCAGAATTCTAAGAATTGTCGGACACTATAGTAGGGCATATCAAGGGTACGTGAAATCGTCGGTACATTGACATTTCCATGAGGCGAATGAGTGCTTGCTTCCACGACCGCTGTAGCAATATCCTCTACGACGGCGGTTGTACACTTTTACTTCCACTTCCCGGCAAATCGCCTAACTGTCCTGTTTGCTCGAATTTCATCATCATGTCTTTAAGAGCACGCTCCGATATCGGTCCACGTCGTTGTTTCTTGGGACGGCGGAACTCTCTCACAACTGCATCTGCATTCTCACCGTTGCGGTAGTACAGTTTGACTAGCATTGGCAATGTCGGCATTTTGAAATGCTCATATGATTGGGACACGAACTTCTTCCTTTTATCGTGCGTGGAATTTGCATGTGTTGTTGCAATGTGCTGCCCAGCTGCGCCATCTGGTAGCGATTTTTTAAACTATTTTTTTTTATTTCGGAAATCTCGAGCGCATCCTCCGAAATGTCTGTTGTTAAAATATTTTTCTCTTCGGAGTAGTAGAACGGCCTACAGGGCCCTTTGAATAGCGGAAGTTTAATTTCGCTAACCCTGTATATCCTTAGAAAAAATTATTAAATTGCTATGGCATATTTTTGCTCTCATAAAAGTTTTTAAATGGAACAATTTTGACTAACTTTAACAATTAATAGCTCTTAAAATAATTCTTCGATTTGAAAACTGTCTGCTTCAGCATGTTTATCAAACATTTCTGTATAATACTACTAATTTTCATGTTTTTGTATGCATTAGATTTCTTAATATTAGCAAAGAAAGTACTTCAGTCAAATGAAAGTATTTGCGGCAGTGACAGCATTCGTTACTGTTTTTTAGAATAGAGATATACACTAAATTTTGTGACAACAGAATCACTAGGAACTGGAGTAAAAGTCCATTTTAGACAGGTTTCTGTTTTTAGTAGGTATAATTGTATGGTGTTCCTACCGTGAGGGCTATGTAAACTTTTCGTTTAAGACAGCATTCAGTTATAGGCAGATTTTGTTTTCACAGGCTGCTTTTGATGTTGTACCTGTAACTCTATATTCCCCCACCTCCCTCCAAAAGAAAACACCCCTCTGGATCCATCTTTGAACACATAAGTTTGCAATAATACAAAAAAAATTATATTCATTTTTTATATCATCCTAAAAAAAGGATAAATAAATGATATTTTTATATAAAAATTCCTGATGGAAAGTAAATTGGTTACAGCATTTGGCAATGTATATAATGAGTTTGGCACTTTAGTCGGAAAGTATGAATTGTATCCTGACAGCTGATAAGTTTCTTAGATTGTTAATTTTCCTACCTTCTGAATTATTTAGAATTTTCAGTTTAAAGATGTTTTTGTTTGTTTGAAATCTGTATAACTTTTTTTTCCTTTTAAGTACTTTGAAATAGGCAAATTCTTCACAAATTCATGCATTTTTTGGTGATAAATACATTGATTTTTATTTTATATTAAATGTTTTTGTGTTTTCAGTTTCCAACATGTTCAGTTCTGGAATACTCAGGCTTCAAGCCTTTTATCATTTAGAGTTTTCTTTTGTATTTAATTTTGAGGTTTTTTTTGTTTGTGTGTGTGTGTTGGTTGATTGCCAAATTGAGAAATACATTTAATATACATTGGCAAAACAATTTTGCTTAACTTGTATTAATTTTTAAGTTAATTGCTGTGTACTTTTAGCTATTTAAATGTTTGCTCATTAAAGTCATAAAGGTCAAATGCCATTTATTGTTTTATTTAATTTTTCCCCCCTATTTACTACTTTTAACGGCTTAAAAATTTAAAATAAAGTGATGACTTCTTTTCATTTCTTATATTAACATGCCATTATTCTGAGATTCTGTAGAATCAAAAAATTTAATTATAATGCTACAAGTTAACCAAAATATCTTTTCTTTCTTTGTGCATATTTATAAAATAAGATTTATATTGTAAGTAACATTTCCTTGCTGGACCATTTTATTATCATTAACTTTATTATTAAGTAATTTTACTTCATCTTGAAATTATTATGGAATTGTATCTATTTATTGTATTATTTGTTCTTGAATTGCTGTTATACTAAGCTTTTAAGTTATTTATTTGATTGGTATCTTAGAATCTTGTAAAATATTCTAATTATAGATTACTGTTTTTACATTTAAAAAAAAAAAATGTTTAAAATGTCTCTGTTCCATCAAATTGTGAGATATGAATAATTTACAAATTAAAAATTGTAATAAAAAGTAATATTTTACATTATTAATTCATTTAGCATTTCAATTTGTTCTAAAATTTTGTAACCTTTAATTTTCTTGTGAAACGAAGGTTACAAAATTCTATACTACTTTTCAAAATCACTTAGTTTTTATCTGAATGGAATGTTCTCGTTATTTGTATATATGAAGTAAATAAATTTTAAAATATATTTGGGTCTTTTTTTTTCTCTACTTGTGTTTCATGTTCTCAAAATATTGCTACGACAGAGTGTAAATAGGAAGAATGTCATATCTAAGAAATTGTTGAAAATATTAAAAAGCAGGAGATTTATTTAGCAAAAAGATTTTATGACATACTGTCATAGAACTTACTTAGAGACAATCATCCAAATTTTCATATTCTCACCCCCCCCCCCCCCCCAAAAAAAAAAGTTTGTCTAATCTCTAAGTTTGTGTCCCATACAGATACAGTCGAACTTGGATAATTCGAAGTTCAAGGGACCAAAAGAAAAGTTCGAAATATCCAAAAATTCGAATTAAATATATTCGCTCAAAAAGAAGAGATAAATAAAAAAAAAGATTAACTCCACAATGAAATATTTAACACATAAACTTTATCTAAGGATGCTGCTACATTTTTTTTTTCATTAAATCAAACATTTAGCTTAATTATTCATTACTTTTAAGAAAAAAATCAGATATTTTTGATTGCTTTTTCGAATGCAATCTGTGAGTCATAGCATATGATTTCAACTTATCAATTGACACAAAAATAGAATCTTTTCCATTGGACTGACCTTCAAAAAAGCGTCGAAGTTCTTATATATGCATAATAGCTTCTAAGCAACTAGGTAAGGGCTTCTCTTGTATTTCATTGTTCTGTTCATCTTCAGATAGCCCGTCCTCAGCTTGGTTGTTTTCCGCCAGTTAAGCAACAATGTCAGCATCACTTACCTCGCCACACACAGCCACATTTTGGTCCACGTTGACGTAGTCTTCATACAAGATTGATGGATCCGATTTTACATCTTCCCAATTATTGACAGTAAGTTCAGGATCAATTTCGTCAAAGTTTTCCACTACATTTACTCCTTCTGTTTCTTTCTTTACAAATCCCGCCTTATGAAAGCATTTCATAATCGTTATCTCACTGACCTTGTCCCATGCCTGCCTACACATTCTTGAAGCATGAAGAACGTTGAGATTCTTAATGTCAAAATCTCCGATGAGGATTCTTTCAACCAACAGACGCCTGTAGAAATGTTTAAGGTTTTTGATGATTCCTTGGTCCATTGGCTGAACCACAGATGTCATGTTGGCCGGGAAAAAAATGACTTCCACATTTTTCATTTTGAGAATGCTGTTGTGAGCCGAACAATTGTCAATAAAAAGGACAAAAATTTCGGACGTCACCCATGCCTTTGTATTTGAATCGTAGGAGACAGGCTTAGACTTAACATTTTTAAAGCAACGTGGATTAGCCGATTTGCCAATCATTAATAGTGGCAACTTTTCGGACCCGTCCATATTTGCTCCAACAAGCAACGTTACTCGCTCTTTACTTAGTTTTCCACCACTGCATGTTTCTCCTTTGAAAGCAAGAGTTTTATTTGGAGTACACTTATAAAAAAGTCCAGTCTCGTCGACGTTAAAAATATTTTTTGGTTCCTTATTCTGAATAATTTCTCTTAAATGTTTTTTCCACTCATCAGCTGCTTGAATATCCACTGCACCACTTTCACCACACACTGCTTTGAAAAAAATATCGTTTCTATCTTTGAAACCATTCAGCCAACCTGTGCTGGCTTTGAAATCTTGAATGCCTAATGCAGCGGCAAACTGTTCAGCTTTGGCTCTCATAATAGGGCCACTAATTGGAATGTTCTTATCTCGCGCTTGTTTAAACCATTTAAGAACACAACCGTCCACAATTGGGTTATCAGGTCCTCTCGTCCTTTTTCTATTTTTTCCTGTGGCATTTTCGCTATTCAAAATTTTATCTTTGTTCTTCAAATATGTCGATAATGTGTTGGGTGGAATTCCAAATTCCTTGGCAATTTCCGATTTCTTTTTAAGGCCTTTTTCCACTTCATTAATCACCGCTACCTTTTGAGCTAATGTTAATGACTTATAAGGAGTTTTAGCTTTTGACAACGCCATAGTAAGAGAACATAAAAACAATACTTAAAGCACACACACAAAAACTTACAACCGCGTTAAATCATTCACTCACGTGACTCTAAGATAGAAATAAATGTAGCTGCGCTTCTGGAGAAAAAAAAAAGGGGGGGAGGGGAAGGGTTGGCGAAAATCTGCGATTGCAACACCTAAGCTGCGATCCTTTCATTGCGCAGTGAAATAGATTCCCCAGACGAAAGGGTGCGGCTAAGTCTTGGAATTTTGCCAAATAGAAAGACAATTAAAATAAACTGTTTTACTATTTTGAACCTTAGCTGAAAAAAGTCTCAGGATTAATATTTATCGCAAAATTCGAAAGGCAATCCTACGAAAAATTCGAATTATCCAAACTAAAATTCGAAATATCCACATTTTTTTAACATTATTTTAATACAGAATTCTAGGGACCAAGCAAAAAATTCGAATTAGCCAGAATTTCGAATTAAACAAGTTCGAATTATCCAAGTTTCACTGTACAATCATAAATATTGTCTGTAGTTGCATTATAATACCATACAATCATAAATATTGTCTGTAGTTGCATTGTAATACCATACAATCATAAATATTGTCTGTAGTTGCATTGTAGTACCATTTTTTTAGTATTAAAAAGTAATGTTCTTTAGTATTTGCTAAGTTTTTCGAATCTCGGGTCTCTTGAACCCAGACACTTCTGGAAGTCGAAACAAAAAGAGACTTCTAACTATTAGGATAAACTCAGCATATCTAAAACAAAATGAATCTCTTATACCTTATTTACAATTTTTTTTTTTTTTCAGTAAGAAAGCTATACACCTGGAAGAATGCTTTGCAATTTATTTTCACATCCTTCCTCCAAATCGTTTTGCGCAGTTTGTATGGTATCACTGATTTAAAGTATAAAATAAACAAAGTAATTGGGAACTAGTGTTTTGTTTTACTTTTATTATTATGGTGCTCTCTTGGTTTAGGATAAATATAAACACTTGTAGGTGTAGCTACATTCATTGTCTATTACTACTTTTTTGTATTTGTCCAGAACTAAGAGGGTATTGTTATATAAAAATAAAATAAAACCGTGTTACCCGATTCTCTTCCCACCCCCTCCCGTTTACCCCAGGGTTTTAAAACTCTTTTTTAACAAAACCCTAATAAAAACCAGGGATTTTTTTACATAAGTATAATATATTAAAACATGTATGAATTTTTTCTCTTTTTAGGGTTTCGTTCATCTGACGAAACTCTATTTGTCTCGTTCCTCTGTCTGTCTGTCACAGAGCCCGTTGTCAGAAACTATACATGTTAGAAACTTGAAATTTTGCATACTTATAGCTGAACACTTCATATCAAACAACAAATCATAAAATTTTGAAAAAATCGTACATTTAACCCTTTGGGCTCCCAATTGTGTATTTTAAACAATTCTTTCTAAGTGAGTCCCTAATTAGTTTGGAGGCGTGAAATTTGGCATAAATGAGCTGAACACCTCGCATCAAATGACAAACCATAAAATTTTGAAAAAGCCGTACATTTAACCCTTTGGGCTCCCACATGTGTATTTTAAGCAATTCTTTCTAACTGTGAGCCCCTTATTAAATTGGAGATTTGAAATTTTGCATACTTATAGCCACAGTAGCAGAAACTGCCCAGCATGGCAGCGGGTGCTGTAGATTATTTTAAACCTTGCCAATTAATCCACTAGCTTAAAAAGACAGGCTGGGCTTAGAAAAAAAGCTGAAATTTACTTTTAAGTCTCTAGATGTATGGTATTTGTTTCATAATTTCATTTTATTTTCTTAAAGGCAAATTTTTCTTATTTTATAGGATATTGTTGTTTTAGTAGGCTTAGTCTAGCACTATTGGGTCGCAGATAAATTTTAGTACGCTGCTGACTGACACAGAAAATTCTGCTTCTGGGCTTATAGCAAAGCACTGAGGCCAGGCGACAAATCATAAAATCTTGAAAAAGTCTTACGTTTAACCCTTTGAGCTACCACATGTGTTTTAAGCAATTCTTTCTAAGAGAACCCCTAATTAAGTTGGAGACATGAATTTTTGCATACGTATAGCTGAATACTTCAGACCACACGGCAAATTATAAAATTTTCAAAAAGTCTTATATTATTTAATCCTCCGGGCTCTAACTTGTGTATTTTAAGCAATTTTTCTAACCTCCGCACTTTTTCCAACTTTTGCTGACACCCCTTTGACCATTCTTTCATATTATGCACCATAGCCTTACATATTTTAGTTCCACTTTTTACCGCCAGGGGCACCTACTTATCTCGGGTACTATCGGCTTAATCCCCTCGACTAATATATCTATGGATAGTATATAAAACAGAGTTTCGTTCGGATAGAGGTTTGTTTAGACTGGATTGCGTCCCTGGTTGCGAAATGTGGAACTAACAGATTTTTCAAAAGGATAAAGTGTTTTGAAAGGAATATTAAACGAGACCCTCTGTGCAATCTGTGATCACACTTACCTACTTGTTTTATGCAATTTTTTTTTTTTTTTTGCAAGTTTTCCATGACACAGAACTGAATTTCTAAACTACAATTCCAAACTTTTCATGCTTGTAGAAAGAAAGCACATAGTGCACAAAGCTGAAATTGCTCTAAAACAATTACATTATGAAAAAGTTTTACTTGGTCTTATTAATAATTTTTTATAGGAAGTTTAGTTCTTTTATTTGTTTTCTTTAAGTGGCTAAAAGGTGCCCTATTGGTAATATTTAGTGTAGTAAATGTAAGAAAAATTACTAAGAAAGTGACTAAAAACGAACTTTATCCAAAATCGCAAAATACAATGTAAAAAGAATGTTTTATAAAAAAATACATGTGTCAAATTTAACAATATTACATAATGTTCTATAAATAACATAACTAATCATTTTTACATATCTTGAATGTCTTTACGGTTGCACTTCTTGAAGTTCTTTCTCAACTACCTGCAATAAATACTGTTTTTGTTCTTCATCTTTTGTTGCATCATTAAAAATTTCAATTAATGCTATGCCTTGCTCAGCACAGTCACTAACACATGGCAATGTTTAACAATGTCTTCAGCTTCTTTAAAAGATTGTGTTTCTGGCCATTTCTCAACCAGCACACTTAGGAAGCTGTCTTCTATTTGTGCGGTGTGAAAGAAGCTGCAAGAGATATTTAAGTTGTAAAATTTTAAAGGGAGTTTCTATAATAAGTGCAAATTGTTTGTTTTTTTTTCATTGATTTTACTAGCATATATTTCTCCTTGGCACTAAGAAGTTTTGAAAACAAACAAAGAGTGGCAAGCTCTACACTTAAATACTGGGAGTGACGTATAATCTTCTTTAATCCTGTTTTGCATAGTTGTATATCTTCATATTCCTGCAATATTTGTATAACTAAAATGCCATTCACTGGTGCATTTACAATAAAATGACATTGTAACATGATTGAATGTATAAGCACACAAAAAATTATTGAATCTTTGAAATTTTTAAGCTGTCAATTGTATTATAATTCATTTTCAACAACATTAGATCATTTTTTAATGAATAAATAACTTGTGGAGAGCATTTGTTTTCCAAATAATATTGTTCATATCTATTCCAATTGTAAAAGCAGAAAGATTTTACAGGTTTAGGAAAGTGTTTAGCAACTGCACTTAATATGAATAACTCAGCATTTGTTTCTCGCTTACCATTCCATAACTAAATTAAAACTTCATCAGTAAATAAATAAAAGGTACTTTTCTGTTAGTTGGCTGCCAGTGTTACATATATATATATATATATATACACACATACAGTGTTGAATTCAGACACTTTTCTCCGGGAGTGATTTCAGTGGCTTGGTGGAAGGGGGGCTACATTATGAGTTCCAGAGTGGAAATTGCACTTTTTGTCCATTGAAAACACAAAATCTCAAATCTTCTCCAGGACCGACACCTCATTCCTCTGTGTTGGGGGTCAGCCTCTGAATTCAACACTGTATGTATATATGTATAGCACTGGTGCACAGCTAACAGAAAAGTACCAAATAAAATTAAATAAAACACAAATTTGAGTCAGTGTAATTGAAGCGTGAGCTTAAATGATAAGAATAAATGATCAAGAATAAATGATCAATCACCACTAAAATGATCAGAATAAGAAAAGCAAATGGCTAAAGGTGTCTTTGGCGAATTCTTCATTAATTAAACTCCTTCTTTGGTTAAACCCTGGCCAATACCAAAGTGTCACTTTTAATAAATTTCAAAACTGTATTTGAATGCATAACTGCTATTGTTCATATAAACATAATTTTTAGTATTGTTATTGGTCATATTGTTTGGTAGTGGGCATTCTAAAACAATATATTAAATGTAAAAATTGTATTAGAGCTTTTCAATTAAAAAAAATAGTTTTCGCTTATATTCTGTAACACGGGAAGCCTGTGTTTATACCCTTGTATTTTTTATATGTTACACTATTTCAAACATAATAAAATTGAAGTGCATTGTTGAGGTGCACTACAAGATGCTTAATGTAGAATACAGAGTGCATAGAATAGCATGCATTTATTCATTTACAGGGTCACGAAAAAATATTTTTCATATGTATATAAATAAATTCCTATACTAGGCTTTGTAAAAAAAACTGGATATATTCATTTATGGATGGTAATTGCATGAAGTGTGATTTTAGTTTTTTTATGTGTTACCTATTTGAATTAAATTTTAGCTTAATATGTAAGTCCAGGGGAAATGTTAAAAAAAGGGGTTACCTTGCAAAAAGTCGGGTAAAAGATTTTTTTTTTTTCTGAATTGTTTATAATGATGCCAACATGGAAAAACCAAGTTTTCTAACAAAATTTCTTAAGGCTAAATTTTCTGTGGCCAAAAAACAAGAACATTTTGGGACCTTTTTTGGGTTTTTTTAAATATCTCGAGACCCGTTGCTGTAGCATGTTATTTGCAATTACAATATTAAAGAAGATAAAATTCTCTACAACTTTCATATTTACAGCTTTTTTATACACTCAATAGCAAGCGCAGTACGCCATTTCAAAAATAGGACAAATTTTTCAATTTTCTTAAAAACCAAAATGCAGTTCTGCCCCGATTATTCAAATGTTTCCCACGGATTTAATCGTGCATGTCAACTTCTATATATTAGTAGCAGTAAATTATGTGTTTCAGGGCTAAAACTAGCTTTTTTTGCACCCGTGCCAAACATGGATTTTGGCCACCCCTCCCACCCCCTCTTTTAAAAAGAAAATTTACCACAGGAATTTTAATAAATCTCTAATAGCCAGATTTTTAAAATTTTAAGTGTGTAAGCATTAAATACGTAATGCTGTATTACGTAATCAGCTTTGCCAAATATTGATTCATTTAAACCTTGAAAACCGTACCGAAAGGAACCGAAATATATTCCGCTTTAAACATGTTTCCATCTTAGCAGGTATAATTATTCATAGACCAAATTCCGTATATACAGATTTCCTTTTCAAAGATTTTATGGTAGTTGTCGTATTGAGGCGTTTAAAGTCACAGTTATATGAATTATAGGACTAAATTAGTCACATGAAGACATTCGTAAGGTAACATTAAACCTATGGGAGCGTTCTTGACAAATATCTCGCTCGCATTTTGTTACTTTTAAATAATTTCTTTTTCATGGGATACATGAGATCAATATCTAATGTTGTGCTTTTGTACTTTTTCGGGTTTGGTTGCTTTTTTTTTTTAATATATTCGGACACTTTCATTTTTGGAAAACTTTTTGGAACTCGTTCTGAAATTTAAAGTATCCTGTTTGAGCTTTAAAGCAATTAATAGATAATCTTAAAGTTTTACATATTTTTACATGCTAAAATGATATGATCTCTTGTTATATTTATTGATATAAGTGGGAAAAAATTGACAATATATTTTAAAACTAATATTTTAAATATTTTTTATAAAACTAGTGATCTCAAATATTTTATTAACAGAATTTATAAATTTTACAAGATATAAATGCATAACATTAGCTAGTGAAATAATCTGGTGTCATTTTTATTGTTGCTGTTTTATAAGGTAAAAGTATTTCTTTCATAAAAGATATTTATCTTTTGAGTCCCCCCCCCCCCTTTTATATGGAACTACAATTCAATGCGTGCTATCTTTAAACATTAAAACATATGTTATCAATAATTGGTAAATAAAATATACCATTGTAGTGGGGAATAAAATATGTTTTTCGCAAATTTTCATACCTGGGGGATTTTCAAAAAAAGTCTCATGATTTACTGTCCTTTCACATTTGCACAGAAAAATAGTTAAATTTCATAATTTTAATTACTGCATTTTAACTATCATGTTTTTTAATGATAATTTACAGATATATTATTATTTATAAAAAATTTAAAAATAAGAAATATATTTTTTTGTTGTCAAACGCGCCTATTCCGATCAAACACCCGCAAAGTTGTGAAAGCTTTTCCGCAAAAGGGAGGGTTTACGAGAGAAGGGGGAAAAGAACTGAAAGTCGCTATTCCTAGCAAACATCTTTCACCTTCCGCAACTGCTGATGTCACGTACGATTTAAGAATAAGAGAATCTATTTTTAATCGAATATTAGCATGTATTAACCAATGAGAGTGCATCAACAACTTTTAAAGGGACAGAATATAATGTTTTGAATAATAGCTGACCAGTTGAAGAATATTTCTTTTAAATGTTAAATTTAAAAATACTTAATATCCGAGTATTATTTTAATAACAAGCTCATATTACGTATTAATATTTTTATTGCTCTAGCTTATTCCCATGAATGTATCACCTATTTTCCTATCAAATTAAAATTTATTAATTTAAAATTACGGACTATGTTAACCTTTTACTTTAGCTTTAAAGCCTCAGCATTTCTATGATGGTATTTTTTCTCACAATTAAATACATTTAAGAAAAATAAAGAACAGATTCATACATTACAGTAAGAATAGATTTATAGATTGGAACTTCCAAAAAAGCAATCAGAAGCAGGGCTGTAAAATGACTTAAATTGGTTCTGGATGCAGGATGCATGAATGTCATTCACGCTAGATAAGCATATACTTTGCTAAATAAAATATTTAAAAAATATTATACGAATTAAAAATCGAGGTACCACATATAGGCGCCATAATAGCTGCAGTTTTAAAGTATATGTTGGTGTATATATATATATACTATATTATAGCCAGTTTTATATATATTTGCATTTACAAGTTCCTATGATTAACTTTTGTATTATTTTTCCCCTTTGATTTTTAGACATTCGATTTCATTTTAAGTATATATATATATGTATACTGGCTAACTGATGTTGGGGGGGAGGGGGCATTAAGAGTTTAAAAACCAGAGAGAACACTTAAAAACTGATGACATACATATGAATTTTTTTTTGTTACGATAAATACGTGATATTTAAAAATCAACGCAAAGAAAAGCTGAAATATTTCGAGAAATTTTTTCTTGCATTTATTTTAAAGCTTCCTTCTTTAGTACCAAAAGAATGATACAGAAAATGGGAAATAATAGTAGCAGAGTGTGTTATTGTTATTCCTGTTTTCTCTCTTTTTTTATTTTAATTTTATCACTATAGAAGGGGCGGGCTCCTTTTGCAAAGTTTTGAAGCAGCTCAATGTTAAATTTATTTTGGTTGCTTGTTCTTTTCATTCAGCTTATTTATACTAGACTCTATTTTTACAATTAGCTGTATCACAAAAGTTCTTTTATACTAATTAATTATTATTATTAATTTATACTTCTTAAATTGAATTTTATAACAAGAATAATGTATATAGGCTCAAACCGAAACAACATCTACTTCTATGCAATTGTATTCTTTCACAAGAGCCCCCCCCCCCCCCCCCCCCAATTTAAATCAATTTAACATTTTTGTCACTTTTAAAAATCACTTATTACTTGGGCTAACTGTACATATATTTTTATATAACTAAAAATTAAAATACAAAATATTATTGAAATTGTTATTTTTATTTATGTTACACAATTTCATTTCATATTATTTATAATGATTAAATACAAACAAAGGCGGAAAAAATGTACGTTTATGCTACATGTAGAGTTTTTAAACATCAAATTTCATGATAACATGTTTATCAATGTCTCTTAATTAGTGTCTTTTCCAATATATTTAGCAATCTTGAAAAGCTCAGAGCTTTAAACAAACTGTTTAGACACTGTTTAGAGTGAAAAAGTTAGAAAACTCTTAAAAGCATTATACCCATACTTAATATAGCAAGCTTTTGCTATAGACCTATCAATACTTCATTTGCACTGACGAAATTTATACTAAATTAAAAGTTGATAATTTATTGTGTAAATTAATATAGGGTAGATGTGCTAGTAATAGACACCCTTCAATGTTTTGGTTTATAAAAAAAAAAAAAAAAAATAACCAATAAAAATTTAGCTGCTTTTATTTGTTTCATAACTTCCTCTTGCATATTTTATAATCTTGCATTATTATTAGTCATTTTCCAGTAATGGACACCCTGTGTAGACATTGCTAAAAATGCAATTTCAGTAATGTTTATATTATATAAAATATTGACTTAACTGAAGACCTAAATAATAAATTTAATTTTTAAATTACACTTACCAAAATGTAATAACACCAAAACTTTTATAAATAGCTGCTTTTAAGTTATTTTATATGGTTAATAAAATTTCAATAATTTATTCTTTTTTTTATGTATATAATAACTCTGACTTGCACTTTTTATAATATGGCAATTAAACCAGTCAGGAAGCAAAAAATATAATTTAAGGGCATAGTCAAACAGGGGCTCATAGAGCTTAACCCTCCCCATTTAAATAAAAACAATTAAGTTACAGAATTTGTTAAAAATCTGTCTTAAATGTTCCCTTATTCATCTCTGAAAAAAATATATATATATTATTGTAATGTTAATTAAAGTTATAGTAATCATGAAACTAGTAAATCTGCAGATCAGTGGCCTCAAATATCAATTCTACAGTTTTATTTTGAGAATTATTTTATTTAGTGTTTATAATATCCAACTCACAGTATCATTTTTTTCATATTTGTAATATTAATTATTACAAGTAATATATCAAGTAGTCTCTGGAAGTTGTTAAAAATAGTGAGACAAAGCTATTGCTATACACTAATACTCAAAAACTTTTTTTTTTTTTTTTTTTTTTAATTATTATTAACTTTTAAATCTCCCACTGTCTCAATAATCTGACAGCTGTAATTGCTTGATATTTAGTATTTTAAACTATCCATCTAAAATAATTAAAATATCTATCTTCTAATAATTACAATAATTGATGCAAACAGTGAATGATTATCACAAATATTAAATACTGGCATCCTAATTGTTAAATTTATTTGAAAATCAGTGTTTTGTTTCATTAGTATGCTTTCATTAAATTCTGGTTCTAAATAGTCATAAAAACAATTATATCTGTTACTTTTTGTGGGATGTCTATTACTGGAACAGAGAGTGTCCATTACTGGACTTTTGGGGTGTTTTGATATATTTCTGTTATTTAAAATTGAGTTTTTATTCATATTCGGAAATGAAACTATCAGAATGGTTAAATATTGTTGATAGATTAATATAATATTGAAAAAACTGGAATATAATGATTATAATTTATTAATAAAAAATAATTTTAAAAGAAATTTCTTAAGGGTGTCTATTACTGGCACATCTACCCTATTTGAGAAATGTACTATACAGCAGGATTTTCTTTTATTTTTTTTAAGCCAACAAGTACTAGAGAAATAAATACCAATTAAGATGTTAATCTTAATCCAAAATGTTGAAGTCATTTAACTTAAAAACTTAAATTTGTTAATAAACAACATTAAATTATAACTTTCAGCTAATTAGATTTTTTCAGTTTGAAAATAATACAGACATTTGTTATCTGCAAACTGACTAGTATTTATTATCATCTTTACTATTAATATTATTTTGTCTTAGATGTAATGCAGATAGAGTAGTTTATCCCCCCCCCCCCCACCATTAAACTGAATAAGTAATAATATTTTATCTCTGTGAATTAAATACTTTCACATAATAAATACTCAATCATACATCCTTACATACTCTCAACCAGTCACAATGTGAAATGTTTTCAGTGTTTTATTATTATTAACATGTTGTATTATACTGAAGAGTAAAAACAATTTTCAAGATAAGACATATTTATAAATGTCACAATATAGTTTCAAGAATTATGATTTAATCATTTTTTAATAATTCATACTATGTAATCATATATATATTTACTTCTTCATTGCACGATTACAGATAAGCTTTAAAAATGAAAATCTCGATGATAAACAGTATTTAATTAATAAAAGTATCTCTACAAATTTATATTTTATCAATTTTATTTCTTACGTGTGCATTTAAAATTTATTTCAAATTAACATAAAATGCTGAATACGTTACAGTTATCGAAAATAAATTATCCACAAGTCATATAAATTGTCTGTTGCTTACTGCAGAAAAATAAGAAATTAAACTTATTGTTTAAATACAGCAGTTCATGTGTCAGCTTTATTATTATTATTATTATTATAAATCATCAAATCTAATTCTTGGGGATTAGTAAAAAAAAGATATAAAAACTTCATTACTAAATTATTAGAAACTAAATAAATATCATAATTTTACAAAAAGTAAACAAATATTTTTTTAATGGATGCGATAGTATTTCGCTTTCATGAGATAAAAGTCAAAACTTACCAAGATTCTAATGATATATGACTTATCTTGGTAATAACTAAGAAAAAAAGTAAAGGTTTTATAGTAGTACAAAAGAAAAAAAAAAAAAAAAAAACTATCTTTCACGATAATACAACATATCAAAAGGTATCGTAACACTGAAAAAAACATTTCACATGCCTGTATTTTAAATGAGTATTCCCCTTATGTTTTGTTTTGATGTTAGCTCCAATCTATAACAAGTGATTTTTAAAATCTGTGTTATTTATTTGCAGCACAAAATTTACTATAACAGCATTTTGCAAGCGTCACATGGTTCTTTGCACGCTATGCTACCAAAAGTCTGCCATCTTTTTTTACTACTTACGAGTCTTTTGTACCTCCCGCAAATAGTTATCATGTGACAACCTCAGTTGTGATTGCTCTGCGAGAGTGAAACCGTCCGCACGTTTGATCTGTTTCGTGATTTTAGACGCGCCTCGCAAATCCACGAGGAAAGGGGAGGTTATTAAAGAGAAAAAGCGTTTGATCGGAATAAGCACGAAAATATCATTACCGTAGATTGTTCCAACAAGCAATTTATTAGGTAAAGATTTGACAAAGCTCTATTTAAAACAGATGGTTATAATTTTTTTATACATTATTTTTTAAGATGCTACTAATTAAAAAAATATTTATTTTCATTAATTAAACTTATCTATAATTCTTAATAATTTTTTTAAATTGTGTCCCAAGAAAGAGTGTCATTGCCATGCTTCTGACAAAAAGTTCCTCTGGATTTTTTTTAGAGGACAGCACATGCCTTTTTATCAAGGCAAAAGTACTCCTTAAAAGTCAACTTGTTATCAGGTTTAGGTGAATAGAGTAAATAGTTTTATAGTTTCAATAAAAGAAGCTAAGACTTTGAATGTTTTGGTGAGTATTCTTTTGTAAGTCATTACCGTACCCAGTTCTAATTGATAATTAAATGAACCTTTATTTCTTAATCTGCTTTCATTATATGAGAAATAGAAAATCATTGTATGGGTCAGAAGATATAATGGCTGCCATTTATGCCTTGGGGAAAAATAAAAATATTTTGCTTAATTTGTCATTACCGTGCTCACTTATGTCATTATACCTAGTGCATTAAAATTAAAAAATTTGTTTTAAAATGTTAAATTAGTAATTTGGTCTCTGCTGATGCTTGTATATTAATGTTTATGAGGTAAGGTAATTATTTACAAACAATTAAAACTTTCTGATTATTTCTAAAAATTTCATTTTGTTGTTCCAAAATATGGACAGATTTTGAAAATGACCCACCTATTCCATTGATACCTGGAAAAAATATGTATGCATTATAAAAATTATTAAAATTAAACAAGAAATCTTTTTAAATTGAAACTATCGTGCCAATAAGTTACTATAGATTGAAAAATTCTTTTAAACAATGCTTTGAAGTTAACATTGTATACACTTTAAAGTTACTGTCTAAATATGAAAATTGTCTCATTCATCTACACTCTGCCCTACTTTTAAAATTATATAAATTTATTGCATATAAAATGTCTGTGAGATGAAAATAAAGAAGTGAGTGTGCAAATAATAGATAATTTACTACTACCAATTTTTAGAAGTCGACATACACAATTAAATCTGCGGGGAACATTTGAATAATCGCGGCAAAACTACGTTTTTCACGGTTTTTAAGAAAATTGAAAAAATTGTCCCATTTTTGAAATAGCGTACTGCACTTGCTATTGAGTGTTTAAAAAAGTTGTAAATATGAAAGTTGTAGAGAATTTTATCTTCTTTAATATTGTAATTGACAAATAATATGCTACGGCAACAAGTCTCGAGATATTTCCAAAAAATTTCCCAAAATTTTGTTGTTTTTCGGCCACAGAAAATTTAGCCTTAAGCAGTGGCGTAGCTACATATTCAGCGCCCTGGAGCAAGTGAAGTTTGTGCGCCCTATTTTCACTCGAAAAAGTTCTGCGCGTTTTTTGTTTTGAAATTTAAAATTTATACACTATTCTTAATTCGATTTAAACTTTTACTTTTATTTGAAAGTCAAAGTATTTCAACAACGTGTTAAATACAAATAATTAGAAATAAATAATGAATAACGAAATAAATTATTCTGTAAGTACCGAGATATGCTTTGCGAATAGAGCGGGATTTTTGTTTTAAATCCGCCAATGGGCCAGTAGAATCTGCCGCTCTTAATATATGTTTTTGTTTTCAAGGGTTTCGAAGCATTGTAGAATACTAATAAAAATACACTTGTCAAGTTCTTTTTTTACTTTTTACATATGAATGAAATACGTTTTTCTGGTTTTAGTGCCAGAAAACCCAAAATTCAAAGTAACATAACTCGGTAAGTTTTGGTCATACAAAAAAGAATGTATTATTTTACCTGTTAAAGTACGGAGTAGAATTTTCTAAATGTAACGTATAGAACAAAGCAACGGAATAAAAATGTAAACCTCGTAACTTTTAAAAAATAACTATTTTGACATAAATTACTTTTAAGAGGATGAAGAATAACTTTGAAACTTTTTTACTATTGGAACTATAATTCTACAGCTAATGGTTTAGAAAATTAGCCAATGAACAAGGATAAATGTTGACACCGGGATTCTCACTGGCTTTTGTCTAATCTGAGCAGTTTGGCTAATCGCTAAAGAAAAACTAGCCAAATTCAAATAATGATAGTAATAGATTTGTTATATAACACTAAGGATATCAAAACACAAATAATGAGTTAGATGGAAAAAGCCTAATCGTACAATAACATCATCGAGAGTATCGCCGAAACAAATACAACAAAAAATCTCTTACAATTTGACCATTTCAATCTTTAGTTTTCTCGTCTTGTAAAACATTTTGGAGCAGTGGCGATCGACCTGATTGAAACCCTTATATATTACTCAAGATTCCAGTTTTTACATTCCATAAGCATACAATGCTAGGAAGAAAATAGGAAAGCATAGTAATCACAATAAAAATAAATGAAAATAACGGTATATTTTACATTTTCAAATACTCTGAATCAGTTCTCACAATTTTTCCAAATATTCAATAGGTATACGTGTATGTTAGAATTTACTCACGTTTTCAGATTCCCATAGCACGATTTGGTGTGTTTTTGAGGACGTCGGCAGAAACGTTATAAATTTGTCATTAATTTACGAAGTTTCGAGTGGCCGCATGGTTTGGTATCTAAACTTTTTATCAATCATTCTGCAACGATAACTGATGAACGTTTTCCCTTATATCTCAATCAAATTATTTTTATTGCTCACGTTGAGCTTATACCCATACAACAACATTTCACCATGCAGACAGTGTCTACTCGATAAGGGGTTCACAATCACTTTACTACTTTTACTACCAGTAATTTCAGAAAAAAAATTCTCCTTGTTTAATCGTAGAAAATTCTACTATTAAAACAGATCAAAATTTATATACCAGCTTCTGATAGGAAAGTGATTCTGAAACTCTGAAGAGCCGCTACTGCACGCAGGGTAAGACTCAGTTGCTCTGAAATACGCAGATCTTGCATTTTTGGAGAGCACAACATTTTAGAAACTCATTATTTTACCACCTTGCTAGTAGAAACCAACAATATCCATTAACATTCCAGTTTTTCTTTCTGCAAATGCTTTCAATTTCGGAACTGGATCCGAACTTGAAAATGTCTTTACAGAAAAAAAGAAAATCGAAACAGTGTAAAATAACTGTTTAGACATCGACGTCATATATGCTAAGGAAAAAAAAAACTTAAATATAAATGAGAAATTTTTAAAGGACGCTGACATTGGTTTAACATTAGCTTGAGAATTACTAGTGTAGGATTCTAAGTATTCATAATTTTAGTGCTAAATTAGAATGTTATGATTAATTAAATCTATTTTAAACTATTTTTGCAGCTGGAGGATAAAACGTCTTAATGCTGTTAGAAATATTAAGAAACGTGCAAATAGATTTTTATGCAGTAAACTGTCTAAAGCTCTGTGCAAGACACATTTTCGTCTTATGCAGAATGCTCTGTAAGCCCTAGCAACAGGGTACAATCGAAAGGACGCAAAAGAACCTTAAAATCGGCTGAAAATTCTTGGAGAAGATCATGCAGCCATTGGTAACGAACGGAATTTCAGAATATATACATTATATATTTTAAGATTTAAATGATCCTCTGAAAGAAAGAAATTTTCAAGAAAAAAAATTGCTTTGGAAAGAAAAGTATCCTGCTTTGGAAAGAGAAACAAAAATCCTTAATAAAAAAATACTTCAAAAAAGTATTTTTTTTTAATTATTAAATAATTTAACTCTTCAAATCTAATGCTTGTAGCAAATTTTGTAACTATTAGCTTCACCTAGGGATGGTCTCAACTTTATCTGGTTTAGGACACACCAACCTACAGGTCGGTTGCCCGACGAGCCAGTTTGAGTCTACCAGAATATGACTTAATTTAGTAAAGTCCTATTTTTCCTTATTTTTTTTTATTTATTAGCCTTATTTCAGCACATTTGAAAAGGAAATTATTTCCTTAAAAAATGTTTAAGCTTTATGAATGAAAGTGCACGTTTTCTTTAAAACTCGAGGTCTTTATCACCAGTGAAAATATTTCACCTTTGTATAAAATTAGGATCTAAGTTTTTATTAATTTTTATATTGTTTTGAGCACACAGTATTTCTATAAACTGTTCGGAAAGTTGAGTGGAGTAATTCCAGATTCATATTGAATTGTGGCGGGAAGAAGGAGCGGAGCCTGATTACGGCCTAAGCAAATTCTCATTAGCATTTCCGAAAAATATGTTTTGCCTTATTTAATCCCAAAATTCAGCAATTAAATAAGGTTTAATGCTGAAAAATACTTTTCGAAAAAAGTAGTGTAAATTTGTATAGGCGATAATCAGGTCCGAAGGAACACTAAATTTTTCTCTCTTTTTGAAGGGAAAGACTTATCAATTCTGCATTTGATGTTTGCCATATTTTCAAAATCTCAAAAACATTACGTACAAAACTTAATTTGCCGCTTACCCACCCCCCCATCCCCCCATCTAAATTTTGTCACCGTGGGCCGATGTGGAATATGCGTAAGTCCGGTTCTTATTATTGTTTTGTAATCTTTATTGATGTACATGTTTAGTTTCCCCAAAACAAAACTTCAAAAATTTCGTTTTCTTGTAGTTGTTTTTTTTTGTTTGTAAAATGGTCAATGATTCTCTTCAACTTCTCAAATTTTTTTAAAATGTTAAATTAACTAAATAGGTGAGGCTGTTACATCGTAAATATAGGTTTCTCAGCAGTGATTTCTTTGGCTTACATTATTTCCGTACAGTAATCACCATGATAAATTTCGAAAACATTTTCAAGATAAATGTACCAGGAAGTTTGTTTGAAAATGGTGGTTGCCAATAAAGTGACCAATGACAGCTCTATAATTAAGTTTTGATTAGTTTAAGATTTGAAAATCTTCAACTCTCGTCTACGGAAAAGTTTCAGAAAAAAAAAATCGGGCATGATGAAACGGTGTTGGAGAAGTTACTCGGGGCTACAGTACGGTATGAATTACAATTAAAACTTCGCGAATAAAAGTAATTTCTTTTAACTGTGTATAAAAACATGTTTTAAATCGAAATAGTTGAGGTTAAACACAGTAGAAAGTAACACACAAAGACACAGTAGTAAAAACATAATAGTGAGGTTAAACACAGTAGAAAGTAACACACAAAGACACAGTAGTAAAACATAATAGTGAGGTTAAAACAAAGTAAAATAACATAGGAATATGCCTATTGTAACAAGATTTATCTATAATATCTGATAAGTAGTGAAAAAAATATGCAAATATTTTTACAAGTTTTTATTTTGCTCTTTCTAATTTTGCGCCCTTAGGATTCGGGCGCCTGGAGCAGTTTGCTCCAACTGCTCCACGGTAGCTACGCCCCTGGCCTTAAGAAATTTTGTTAGGAAACTTGGCTTTTCTATGTTGGCATCATTATAAACAATTTAGAAAAATAAAATCTTTTACCCGACCTTTTGCAAGGTAAAATGTACATTTCCCCTGGACTAATGTAGTGTGTATAAATGTTTGTAGATCACATGCAGGATTGTACAATATATTTCAAGTTACCATAAATGAGTGGTAAATACTAAAAATAAATTTTCAAATGTGTTTTGCATTTTATAGCTGAGTTAAATTTTAGGAAACCATGTGGATTATAGGCAAATCTATGGAAAATATACAGGACTACTCAAAAAAATTCAAATATCTTATTGACTGTGAGCACTGGCTGAAACTAGGTATTCAACTGTGTTATGCGTTTTCTAAATCGTTTATTTAAATATCTTCTTTTACCCTATTAAATAGTGAAATTTTGCCACAGTATTCTGGAAGTGTTGGAAGGTGTTTTATAATCTATGTGTGCTATATGATTTTCCTTTCCTTAAATTTTTTGATTGAGTGAAATGTATTAGATTAAAAGAGTGGTTAATTACTTAATTTTTGCGTGTGAAGAAAAGTAAAATTTTAAAGATCAAATTCACCTTTTTTAATCAACCTGTTTCCAAAAAGAAAAAAAAATTGAAGAAACTTTTCCCCCCTAATGTTAATTAATGCAATAAATTTTAGCTATTCTGTGTAAAAATCTAGCTTAGAATCAGTACTATATTTTTTATCCATAATTCTTTTATTTTGTTTGTATTCATTTCTAATTTCTTGAATATCACAATTTAATTCAATCTGTCAATAATGATTCTGAGATCCTTCATTATTTTCTGAAACTGTTATAATAAATAAACTTATTAGCATTGATATCATAAAAACTAATGAATTTTCTAAAACATGTACATTCATTGTATACCCTGGTAGCAGAAAGTTCAGGATTGGCATCGCAGATTTTCTTTTCTCTTTTGCAGATTATTTTTTTTCATTGAACCTTTATTTCGCTTTATACTATGTTTAGCTTTTTGTTACTTAATACAAAAACTTAAGATTGTTATTAATAAAAATGAATAAAGATGTTACAGGTAAGTGTCTGTTTGATTAATTAAATCTTCAATTGTAAAATATTTTACCTGCAGATTATTTTCTGCTAGTGGTACTTACCTAATCAAAATAAATTCAGTTACATTCAAGTTTTAAATTCTAAATTGCTTTAACACCTTTTTCCATCGGTGTCAAATGACACCTTAAATTTTTATTTATGGTTATTTTAATTGTAATTTTACGATGGATTGTTGATTTAAATCAACTGAAAATGATTTAAATCAATGATAAAAAACATAAAAAAAGTTATTTTAAATTTAGTCCAAGATATATTTTGTAATAAATGTTATGTTTTGCCAAAAATACATTGTAAAATTAAAGAGCTGGGAATGCTGACAACTCAAAACCCATGCTTTTTTAATTTTATTTAAATCACATTTTAAAATAATAATTCTAATTTTAAAATAAAGTATCTCAGCTGAAAAATGTTAAATGATTAATTCATATATTTACTATTAGAAAATATTTAAATGTTCTGTTAATTTTTTAATACAGAAATATGCAGACTTTCTGCGAGGATATGAAAAACTTTAGAATAAATAAATATTGGCCATTCATAAATATTTTTATTGATATTTACATAGAGATTTCATTACATCCTTGTGCACATTTAAATAACAAATTGTTCAATTTCCAATATAGTTTATTTATGGAAAGATTTGGAAAATAAAAATAATTATTTCATGGTTAGTAATAATCTAAAATATGTTTATATAATTTTTAAATATTATTTAAATTTCGTATAAAGGCAAGGTAATTAATAACTAAAGTTTTTGTGGTCTTTAAGAAAAAATCTGATTTTAATTTGTTTTAATTCAAATCAAATAAATTCGACCTTGATTCACTATAAACTCTGTAATCGCTTAGGAACTCATAAGGCTGGAAAATTAGTGTTTCTTTTCAAACATTTTAATAACAAAGAACCCTGTAGCAGAAAGTTCGAGACGGGAGACAGGCGTCGCAGATTTTCTTTTCTCTTTTGCAGATTCTTTTTCATCGAACTTTTATTTTGCTTCGTATTATGTTTAGCTCTTTATTACTTAATACAAAAAGTTAAGACTATTATTAATAAAAATTTATAAAATGCCTAAAAACGCTAAAGGGATTGTTTGATTAATTAACGCTTCATTTATAAAAATGTTTTACCTGCAGATTATTTTTTGATCCTGAATTATCTGTCGCAGACACTTGGGGAAATTTCTGCTACTGGGACAAAGAATAATTTTTTCAGATCAGTTGATCATCTTTATGTTCGTGTAATACATACTCCAAATTAATTAAATGAATATTGTATGTATTCCAGAATATTGTATATGAGGGCAATTTGGAAATTAACTTATTTTTCACTATTGCACGGCAAGAGGTGGCATTAGTGTCCCTATCTTTGTGTCTGAGCATCCACTAAATCATTACTTATCAGGTTATAACCAGTGGTGATTTCAGGGGGTGGCTTGGGGGAGGCATCCCCCCCCCCCGGAATTGAATAATGTACCCCCCCAGAGCCACAGAAATCCCTCCCGGAGAAAAGTGTCAGAATTCAACACATGTAGATAGACTTGCTTTACACGAACAGCCTACCTCACTGTACATATATATATATATACATATACAGTAAAAGCTCTGTTATCCGGCATTCAAGTAACCGGAAAGCTCAACTAACCGGAAAAATTCGGAGAAATCATTTATTTTTTTTTTCCCTATAAACAGTTGAAAAATTTTTACTACTATTTTAGGAAATTTACTGTTAGCATTCTCAAATTATCTCAGCGACTGATTCGGCGTGAAACAGATCTGTGTGTATTTTCATTTCAGTGAATGTTATAAAATAAAAATATAGCATAAAGAACTGTCTATAGCTCGTTAGCACAGAATAACTTCATGTTGCGTCATAGTCCGCAATAGTCCTCCGCGTCGGCTGTTTTTCCTTCCGAAAGAGAGAAGGAGGGGGTTGAAAATGAAGAGAAGAGAGACTTGATCTTTCTTTTCTGCTCTTGGCGAAACTAGATGGGGAGGGGGGGAGGTGTGATAAACGGTAGAAAGCTACATCTTTTCCGAAAACTGAACTGCTAAGTGAGGAAGCCAGGAGCATGAAGGAAAACTGTTTTCTAAGAATTGGGGTGGGGATATGGTAATTTCAGATATCGTATTTTTTCCCCCAGATCCACAGTAGCCCCCCCCCCCCCCCCTCCAAGAAAAGGAACGAATTGCATGAAATTATGGAAACATTAAAAAATGGGCCCAATACTAACTTATCTGTATCGCAACTGGAAATGCCAGAAATCGAAAATTGGGATAGCTATAGATAAAAATATTCTGTCACCGAAACTTTAACAAAAGAGCAGTTAATTAAAAAAATGACAACTCCAGAGGAAGAAACAAATGATATTTCCTCAGAATCTGAAAATGAAATCGAGGAGAAAATTTCGTGGAGTGAAGCTGAGAAAAGTTTTATCTACATTTTTAAAGTTTTGTGAAAAAAATTCGCAGTATTCGGCTCAAGAAGTTTTAGAACTGCATCTCATAAAAGAACGCTTCATGAAAAAAAGAGAACTTTCTTTCAAACAGACGGACATCAGACATGCGTTTCGTAGTATTCCTGGCACATCGAAAGAAACGCAATCAAACACACAATAAATGCTGAGAAATTATATCCCAAACTATTTTTTTTATTGCTTTATTTATTCAAGAACAAGAAATTATTATTTTAAAAGAACTATGTAACAAAGATCTTTATACCATATTGTATTTTAAATATATTTATTCAAGAATATTTTTTTATTGGATGTATTTGGATCAACTACACAACTGGAAATTAAAAAAAGAAAAGTCGCTCCAGGCTAAATTTCTTTCTTTTTGCTTTGTTTTATTGTTGGATTTTTATCAGTTCAAACTTTTTCTCCTCAGCCGGGAGATTGCATCAAAGTTTTGCGTTGTTGAATTAGCCAGGAAAATATTTTTCATCAACCTAAACAGTAAACAGAAATAATATTATTATTCTAGACAGTGGCGCCAACTTTTCAAAAACATTGGGTGGGCTCAAAATTTTTTGAGTAAAATAACACACATATATTTTTTTTCCCTTAGTGTGCATGTATGTGGGGAGAGAGTGGGGAGAGCGAATGACTAAAGATGATAATTCAAAATTAAATTATGTTTTCTCTAAGCAAGTTTTTAAATTCTTATAATTTAATATATAATTTTATTAAATTATATTCTCATAAGTTCTTCCTTATAAATACTTTAATATTTATTTTAAATAACATTGGAATTGCTGACTATTGAAAATGAAAAAAACTATATGTCAAGAAAGCATAACATTTTAGTCACCTAAGTGCTTCATCCATTCAAGTCATCAAAACAGATGGCAAAATATGCAGGAAATTTGTTTTCGTGAGAAATTTAACTATACAATACATCCTCTGATGGGGTTTTCAGTAGTCTAATTTATGTTCTTACAGTTTTTCAAACAAAACTATTTTGAGAACGTTATTAAAAAGATAAAAATAATAAATTACGAATTAAATCAATTGAAATTGGGTGGGCGGAGAGATCAAAAAATTATTGGGTGGGCTCGCGCCCCATGGGGCCATATAAGTTGGTGCCACTGATTCTAGATAAAAAGAAAGAATGAAACGGTACTCTTTTTTCCCCCTTACTTATTATATAAAAAAAAATTGCTTTCTCCGCTGCTAATTGCCCGATTGTGTTCAAATTTTTACCGAATTCAAATAATAATAAATTCGGCCGTTTACCTAATTTTTATTAACATACAATGAGTTTTCAGAAATTTAGAAATCCCTCCCAAAAGATTCCACTATCTGAGCCACTCCAACAAGAAAAACAAAAAAGCTAATGAGTGTAGTTTGTTTTTATCATGATCGGAGAAGTCGGGCGTTATCAGTTTGCATCTGATAACGTTTTTCGCTATGCAGAAAAGATTCATTATTACTGTGAGGTTAGTTGAGGTAACACAAGTGAATCATACCAAAGTTAATTTTCCAAGCTTCCATGTGCTTTTTCCGGAAAGGGGAGATGTCAAATTATAAATAATACAACTTTATAAAAGATTAATAAATAAATATAGAAATTTGTTTACTTTTATTTTTTATTCGCAAAGAATAACTTTATCAAATGCAAATTTAATAATAATAATAAGAGTTATTTGATCAACTTCCTAATGGCAGGAAAATAGCCTAAAAACCATTTTCCTGTTTAATTTTTACGTCGATGCTCCCCTCCCCCCCTTTCATGACAGATTTTGTAGCGCTCAACTATCCGGACTTTTCAAGTATCTGGCAATCGGCATTTCCCGAGCATGCCGGTTAGTTGAGCTTTTACTGTATAACAAAAACATATAGAGATATTAAAGATAAGAGAGAAGAATTAAATGATAAACGTCGGTGACTGGGACCCCGTCAAAGGGTACATCCTCCAGGCCATATGCGTCTTCCGCCCTCTCGTCTGGAACTGTTTGTGATGCATGTTGCCTCAGCTTTGTTCACTGTGAATGTTTATAATGTGTGCCGCAATATAAAACTCCACAAGTTGTGAGGTGTGATTAGATTTTTGTTTACAAAAAAATTGAGACCAATTGAAATTCATCCAGAACTTTGTGCAGTGTATGGAAACGACATAATGAGTGAAGCCAGAGTGAGACAGTGGTGCATCATGTTTAAAAATGGCCACACGGTGGATTGCGATATGTTCCGATGGATCCGCGCCCATTCACGATGGATTGCGAAGTGGCCGGCCGAGCATTGTTAATGCTGAACTACTGGAGAAAATCAGTGATAAGACTCGTGAAAACCACCGCTTCACAATTTCTGAACTGTCATTATAGTTTCCTCAAATTTCGCAAACTGTGTTGTTTGGTGTTGTGACACAAGATCTAGGCTACCGTAAATTTTTGCATGGTTGAAGTGTCAGGCGGCAAAATTCTATGTCTGTGGAATTAACAAGCTGGTGTACCATTGCGATAAATGTTTTAATTTATTTGGTGATTATGTTGAGAAGTAGCTGAACAATTGCTTTCTAAACAGCCCTCGTATAATCCAGAAAGGTATGTTTAAAAGAATACTGTGTATAATCCAGAATAGATATGTTTAAAGAATACTGTGTGTAATCCAGATCCAGGATAAAATGTTTAAAAATTCATTCATAACTGTTTTCTTTCTTTCTTTCTTTCTTTTTTTTTTTTTTTTGAATGAAATACATTATCTTTTATATTTTAAGATTTTTAATAAAGAAATTTCATTAAAACAAGAAGTTTTAGCTTTTAGTAATGAAGGGTGCATATGATTTTTATTTTATAAAATGGATAAGTTAAGGTAATATGTAGGATATTTTACATAATATGGAATATTTGTTAAATTGAAGCTAGTGTAAGTGAGCCCTCATATAAAACGAGGCAATTTGTTTGATTTATTTCATGTTTTCAAAAGTAAAAAAGAATTGACATTCTCAAATTAAATCCTTGTTTATATTGCTTTATTTTAACTACATACATATATATAATTTTTTTTTACGATTAAGATATTTCAAATAAATTTAAATAAGCTTTTCTAATTATTGATTTTAATGATTTAGTGAACAACGTTGTTTTACTTTAAACTGTGTAGTTTTAAAATTATATTTGGAATTAAAAAATAAAATAATCACAAAGCCTGGATTTTACATTAAAGCAATCAATCATATATCCAACATTCAATATATTAAAAAGAATTTGTGATTGTTTTAATTTATAAATTGTGAATAAATTATTATAAATTAAAATCTTAAAAGGTGTCATTTGACACAGGTAGAAAAATTGGTAATAAGTTTCTGTCTGTGTAAAGTTATTATAGTTTTATCTATAGGTATAGTCTATTTAAAAATTATATCTATTGGAAAAAGTTTAAGATAGTTTCTAGTTTATATGAAAATGTTTCTGCAAATTAATAACTTTTATAAGTGAACAATTAAGTTCTGATCCTTTTAATGTAGTTTGAAGTTGTTTTTCTTTTTTAAAAATAAACTTGCAACTTTTATAAATTTTTTTATTTGTGAAAGAAAGTTTTTAGAATAACTCTTCAGTTGGATTTGGAGTCATCTTACGTGTTCATTTTTGGCATCATTCTAAAAATTATGCTTTTCTTTTTGTTCTAAATATATATTTATCTTTTTGTTTTATAGTACATTTTGTTTATTGTTTTATTTTAAATATTATTTTATTTCTTTTGTATGGAAAAAGAAAAAATCTTTTTTTATCTTCTTTTATTCCTTCATTAACAGCCGACATAATAATGATAGTTTAAGATAATTTTCAACAAATATTGTGTATGGCATATTATGTTATAGTTATAAAAATCCCAGTTTTCATGAGTAAGTTGAAAATTTTTAATATCTGTTTTAATTTAATTTTATTGTTTATTTTTAATAATATTTCAATTGCTTTCACAATCACTTCTCTTTTTTTTTTCACTTTTAAATTGATATTTTTGTTTGCATAGTTTATAGCTGATGTGTAGTTTTAATAGAAATGCAAGCTGCTTACTCTTGTTTGCTTAATTGCATATTTCTGAAATTTGTTGCTAGTTGCTATCCATTTTTAAAAGAAACTGTTATGAAGTGCATTTGCTTTTTAATTATTTTTATTTAGATCAGCATTTCTTAAACTGTGGTTTGCACATGACTAGTGGTCGTGGAGGTCTACCTTTGTGGTCCTCTCGGATTTTCAAATGAGACAAAAAAAAAAAAAAACACTCAATTGACACTATATTTGAAGATCTCAGAATAATAAAATGACATGAAAGTAGTTTTAAAGGGGTCCTCAGAATTTAAAAGGATTTCTGCTTGAAAAAAAAAAAGTTTGAGAAATGCTGGTCTTGGTAATTCTCTTCCTATATTTTTGCTATTAATTTGCTTATTTAATTAGATATAAAATCTAAAAATGTGTTTTGTTCTAGCAGTATGTACTTACATATTTCTTAATTATATTTTTATACTGTGCATTATTGATATGATGCTTTTTATGTTTAATTTTTAAAGTATATTACTGTCTTAAACATCATTAAGTTATATTTTGCCCATTAATAATTTCATATTTATTGTGAATTGTTATTGTTATTATGAAACATTAACTTATAAACTTTTCTTTTATCTGCTTTATTAGAAAAGTTTGTTTTAGCTTTAAAAAAAAAAAAAAATCATATGCATACACACAGTTGAGTCCTATTTTAAAGAATTCTGATAGAATGAAACACCTATTATAATGAATTTTTTAGTATTCCTAGGCAGTATAAAAAGTATTTTCGCTATACAAAATTTGGTACTTCTTACCACTTCATGTCAAGTGCAAATTTTGAGCAAGCAAGAGTATCATTCACAAATATTGTGGAATATATACTTGGAAGCTAAAGTAGAAGATAAGAATAGTGATCCTAGTGACTTACATATAGTTTATAACTATTTTATGAAATGCAAATGAATGAAATTAACAAGCTATGAAAACAATTAATCTTTCGATCTACAGCCAGCATAAAGTTGATTTCATTTAGCACTGCTAAAGATATCTTCTTTTTTTTTTCTTCTTTCTCTATGGCCGTGGCTCTATATAGATTCACTTATAAGAATATTCACACAGAATATTCACAAACATCTGTTGATGTACACTAGAAGTATATAAATCAAACAGCAGTTATTGCAGGAATTTTGAAATCGGATTTTGATGTGTATATCTCTCCTCTTTGGTCATAATGCTATTTTGGTGCTTCAGAATCAAGACTGTATTATTATACAGTCCATATATACTTTTGTGAACAAATCTCCTTACATGAACTATAATGTCTTTGCTTTTAAAGAATTTTATTGCAGAACATTTATCACTAAGGTATAATTCGCAGAACAGTCACAAACATCTGTTGATGTATACTAGAAGTATATAAATCAAATAACAGTTATTACAGGAATGCGGGAATCTTGAAATTAGATTTCGATATGTGTATCTCCCCTCTTTGGTCACAGTGACATTTTGGTGCTTCAGGCTTTTAAAGAATTTTATTACAGAACATTTATCACTAAGGTATAATTCGCAGAATAGTCACAAACATCTGTTGATGTATACTAGAAGTATATAAATCAAATAGCAGTTATTACAGGAATGCGAGAATCTTGAAATTAGATTTCGATGTGTATATCTCCTCCCCTCTTTGGTCACAGTGCCATTTTGGTGCTTCAGTCTTTTGAAGAAACTTTATTGTAGAACATTTATCACTAAGGTGTAATTCGCAGAACAGTCACAAACATCTGTTGATGTATACTAGAAGTATATAAATCAAATAGCAGTTATAACAGGAACGTGGGAATTTTGAAATTAGATTCCGATGTGTATATCTTCCCTCTTTGGTCACAGTGCCATTTTGGTGCTTCAGAATCAAGACTACATTATCATATACTTTTGTGAACAAATCTCACTATATGAACTATAATATCTTTGCTTTGGAGAATTTTGTCACAGAACATTTATTATTTGAGAATTGCCAAATTTTGTAAGCCTAGAATTATTTTTTTAACTTATTAATTAAAAGAAGAAATTTTGAAAGAAAAATTATTTATAAATATTTAATCAATTCCCATGTTTGTTAATGTGAAAATTGCAGTTTACCACATTTGACATTTCTCTGCAGAGCTGCAACTAATGTCCATATAACAGTAAGTACCTAAAATTTCAATATGGTAAATGGACAGTGTTTTTGTGGTCTTGTGGAGAACTCAACTTAAATCTATTTAAATTTATAATTTTTACTTCCACCTATTTTTTCACCTGCTACTTTTGAAGAAATTTTCAGGAAAGTAAAAATTCTGCATAATCTCTGTACCAAGATTTTGAAGTAATGTATGGGATAATTTAACTATAGAAAATATATGCACAACATATATCTGTTTTTAATTGTAATCCTAGGTTCTTGTAAAACAAAAGTTGTTTTGTACCAAAATCCTTCTGAGGCGTCGAATATGTCTTGTTGGAT
The DNA here is from genome assembly GCA_963932465.1 of Maratus speciosus. Lineage (NCBI taxonomy): Eukaryota > Metazoa > Arthropoda > Arachnida > Araneae > Salticidae > Maratus > Maratus speciosus. The sequence goes on along the minus strand of OZ010790.1, from coordinate 334,993,799 downwards.
CAATTTTTAAACGAGACCAAAAAAAAAAAAAAATTATGCTTTCTCTTCTGTTTTAAGAGATGTGTTTGTACATGTGTCTTTATCTCAAACTGAGCCAATCATAGAGTCAAGAATTCCCATCATTCAAGAAAAGTGATTTTTTGCCAAATGAAATTTTCTGAATTTCTTTTTCATTTCATTTCTTTAAGCACACAAATAATTGAGGTCAGAAGTAAAAGTATGTCATGCTGTGTGATATAGCTATCAAACCTTCTCTGCTGTGATAATATGTCTGATATGAACTGTACAATTTTTATCTGTCACCTTTCCCCTCATTGGGATTTCTTCAAAAATCTTTTTAAGTTTCATAGTATGTGTCAAATTTTTATAAGCATAATAATGTAAATTGATTTTATATTTCTCTAAATGTGTATATTTGCAGTTCATTCTTTGTTTTTACTGTCTGTTTTTGTTATTATTATTATTACAGTAGAAGATCTTTATAACGCATACCTAAAAACGCAAGGTTGTGCGTTATATAGAATTTTGCGTTATATGGATCATATCGTTAAATTCACCTTGTAAACATGGCCAAATATGTCTGAAACACATCAAAATACATTAGAATATCTTTATACTGCATTCCTTGTTACCAAGAGTTATCCAAATCATAAATTTTTGCATAATATAGGTCAGACATTGTTAAATTTACTTTATAAACATGATCCAAATATAACTGACACAATCATCCCTTATATTAGACATTTTCAAAAATGTTCATTGTAATAATAGCATTTTTTTCAGTAAAAAGGCCCTAAATTAGAAGATAAAGTTGAACTAATGTATCAAGTTTAGTCCTCTAGAGAGTAGCAATATTTTACAATGTGAAAGTGCAGGTGCTTTTTAACTGGAAAAATCATTGTTTACATCTGAGAAGTTGTGCGTTATATAGAATTGCGTTATAAAGATCTTCTACTGTATTATTATTTTCCAAATTATATTTGTTTCTAACACTTTTATATTACAGTTCCATGGGTACCACTTCATTCCTGTAACCATGATACTTTTTTTTTTACCTTCTTGTATCTTTATCTGTCTCTTTTACATATAGTGTTGTTTTTAACCTTTCTTTGAAATATTGCTTTGGTTAGGTTGATGAGAATATTAGGAGTCTTCTGTATAAATTGCGGTCAACGTGGACAGGTTTGTTTCCAAATACTGTTTTGCTTCAACTTGATAGAAGTGTTGTTTGTCTGGATCCTGCATGGCCCATTTTAGCAAAGCCCCAGATACATTTTAATCCAAAGTTTTTGAAAGAAACAGCTCCAGTACAGGTATGGAATTTTAGATTTTTTCTGAAATAATTCGGAATAATCTACTTTTTTTAGTTACACAATTATACTGTAATTTTTTTTTTTCTTTAGGAAGGAAGCATATTTCTGAAGAAAATATAAACCTTTAACTTTCTGTCCTTTTCCTTAGAATGGCTCAATTTACCTTTCTCTAAATTTCTAATTTTCTTTGTTATTTTCGTGGCACTTTTTCATTTGCTTTTCACAAGTTTCTATTTAAACTAGGCGTGAGATTCTTTTTCATTTTGGCAGATTTCCTCTTAAAAATTTTCATCTAAATTCCTATCCTAAAATCTCTCCTTCCTCCCATCATACAAAGTTTGAAATCTTTAAAACTTTTGTTTAAGGGATATAACATTCAGAGTTCATTCTAGGCATTTTTCTCAGGACAGGCTGCCTTGCCTGCCCTTCTTCATAAAATTTTCTGCTTCTTTAGTCCCACTGTCCTAAAGTCCTGTCCTGTGAGCCCTATCACTCAGAAAATTGGCCAAGGAAAATAAAAATAATTTCATTACTTATTTCAAACAAACTGTAAGTTATTTGTAAACATTATATAACCTCCTAACCACATTTTACCACCCAATTTGTTGCTTTTCACTCCTCCTCATACAGACAACAATTATTTTTAGTTGAATCTCAGCATCCATGCAGTCGTAAATTACTCTCTATATCTTTCTGCCACACGTCTTGGCTGCGCTGAAAATTCAGCAGAAATGTTAACATTGACCATTCCTATTTATCTAAAATGAAAGAAATGCATGATCAATGCTGTAAGAAATCCACACAAATGGTAAATTTCTTTGTTCCTAGTTCTTAATAATATCGTTTGGTGTCAACTGCCGGAATCAAGGCTAAAAACCCCAGAAAAACTAATCACATTCACAATATATTTCACACTGACATAAATTAAAGCTTCTATGTAAATCATACAGAGAAATATTGAAATAATAATCTTTCGTGCCGGTGAAAGATGTAAAAGAAAAAAAATGCCGTTTTGTCAGAAAATGTATTTTCTGTTAAAATATTAATTATAAAAAATATTTCTGAATCTCTGATGCCTCAATAAGTTAACTCTGTAAAGTTATACTTCATTGAGACTGCTTATACGCGCTGAAGCTAAATGCATAAACTTTTTTTTTAAAATATGAATTTTTTTCTTTTAAAGAGCAAAAATCTTTTAGTTTCATTTGAAGACCCTCCATAATAAGCACAGGGTTTAGCTGCATTGTATCCACCACATCGCACTTCCACTTTGACCGCCATTGGTAGCACATTGCCCTATTTTATCAAAAACCCTTTCTATTTTCTTACTTTTCAAACTTTGATTCATTGAAAATTCATTCATTCTTCCTTGTTTCACTATAAAAGGTTTATTTTTACTATTGGAAATAATTGATCCTCGTTTCATTTCAGATGACTCACAATTCCGCATATTGTTTAAGAGTGGTTTTATAATATAAACATATCACGATCGTGGTTTTAAATCGTGGTTTTATAATATAAACATATCACGAAAGAAACGCAAAACTCATATTATATATTTTTTTTGTATACATTTAATTTTAAAGTACAGTACAATCTCTATTTAACGAACTTCTATTTAGTGAATTTATATCCGAACTTTGAACTTCGAAAATAATTATGTGTAAAATAACTTCCATATAGCACAGCAAAACCTCTATTTTACGAAGTCAACCAACAACTATTCAGAACAGATTTTCTTGGTAATCTTATTTTTCATTTCAACACTTCTGCATTCTTAACCCTTGGGCAGCCCATTCATTATATCACTTTGCTGCCAAATTTCACACATTCCACCAAAGTCTCCCACTACTTGACATTTCTTTATTCCCTGAAATTCCTTTTCCTTTTGCTCTCTGCTACCGAACGGAGCAGAGATTTTTCTTCGTGCGTTCAAATCCCAGTCAGACTTATTTTTTTCAACGTAAATTTTTATCAATTATTTTTTAACCACAATTGAAAAAATGTGTATAATAATTAAAATTTTCAAAAAATATAAATTAAATATATGTTTAGTAGTGTAACAAATATTTAAATATTGCTACACTAGATGGCAGCACTAGACGAGTTCCTTATTATAGCGGTTGCTAAATAGTTTTATCCCATCATCCCTTGCGTTACTTTTTTACGCAGAGAGTTCTACAGCACGCAATGTAGAAGGTATGAAATACAAGCTGTCTTGCTTGTTTTTTTTTTTCCCCGGGAGTTTTATGAGAAGCGGGAAATGATAAAATGTTTATGTCGAATCAGTGGATTTCTCCTGAAGTTCTTAAAGTCTGTACATATGTGTTATAATTGTACATAATCGTGTTAAATGCCATATCCTTGTATCTTTTATATGATCTATTAAAAAGTTTTGTACTAAATCTTAGAGTGGCGGATGTAATTTTGGAGTGATGAGTCTGTCATTAAATATTGTGGCCCCTACTTATGAGAAGTAAGGGAGCTATAAATGGCTTTCCCAACCAGGGGGGCTGGTTGGGGCAATAGCCCCCCCCCCCCCAAGGAATTTGATTTTTCAGAAAATTTATCAACCATCCATTGTCAGACTCAAGCAAAAATTTAAAAATTGCTCAAACGCTAAAATAATTTATCAGATTTGATTGCAATAAAAACATATGCATTAAATAAATAAAAGGCATAAAAATTAACAATTATAAAAAATATTTCTTATTTGAACTTTCTTAAGGCGAGACATATGTCGTACCTTGGCGAATTTAAAAAATACATCAGAGACATTTTCTTTTATTAATTGCTTCTCAGCTGTGTACAACTTGATAATAGGAAAACTAGTGTTGGGAACTCCATCGCTAGAAAGTCAGGAGTAGAGTTCTTTCAGATAGTTTTTGTGTGTGTGTGTGTGTGTGGGGGGGGGGGGGGGGGGGGGTATAATTCAAGTTCTTAATTATCTGATTTTTTTACCTTTTTCGGCTTATTAGTGTCACATTATATTTACTCCAATCATTGCAATGTTATCAAATTGTTTAATTATTTGCTTTATTAACTCATATTATGTATAGTACTCTCTCAAAATTCTTCAACGCGTAGGAATGGATCCTGCGTGCACCTGACAAAACAATTTCTTCAATCCAAAAACCGACAGACTTCCACCAAATACCAAAGTAAAAGAAAATTACTCCACATTTTAACTTTTCTAATAAAGTAGTTAATAGTTTTATCCCTTATGTACAAAAATGAACAGACGGATTATTATTATTATTATGTCCCACCATTGATAGTCAAATCTATAGTTTTTCATTTGAAAAATATTCAGAACTTCCTTGTTAAAAACCTGGTCGGTCATCCCGACTCTGACCGAAAAAGATAAAGCACAATCCGAAAAACTTAAAGTGCACCTCATTCACAACGAAGAAAATACGTCAACCTATCCTGACACAGGATTGTAATTTCATGTAAATAGGAAAACCGCTAAAACGATTTCAATTGAAAGGCAACCCGACCCAAAATGAATGAAAATTAATTCATATTTTAATACAATTATTGTAAAAGAAGTCTACAATTATATCTTTAATATAAACTTTCCCTTTTATGTTGGAAAATGAAGATATATATATATATATATGGTATTCATTAATGTTCAAATATGTAGCTTTTTCATCTGAAAAAAATTTCAGGATTTCCTTGAAAAATAGTATTAACACGAATCCACCTCAAAATACTGAAATCGCAATCCAGGGTTCGTACGCGACTGGAAAACCGGGAATTGTCAGGGAAAATGACAAGTGCTCAAAAAGTCAGGGAAAATTGCAATTTTTTTCTAAAACCTGGAAAAGTCAGGGATTTTTTTATGTGGTATCATGTCTCAAGATTTTGCCAAATTCCGAGGTTCGTCCGCAAAAAAGTTCTTATTTTTCACTTGGAAGTAGAATTTTCGCTAAATATTTTACTAAATTCACATTTTGACAGGCAGAAGTTTTAGCTATACAAATTTGTCGCCAAATGGGCAATATTTTTGCCAATGATGGGACTCTGTAAAAGAGCGAACCGCGCAATAGAATAGAGTTATTTTCCGGTTTCTTTTGTCAGCTTTAAAGTTGAATGTCGCCAAATAATTTCGTTTGTTATTTAATGCAACCCTCTTTCATGAAGAGTGAAATAGGCGGAAGCTGAAGGGCTGGTTAAAGCGAACGGAGAGCCGCGATCTTCTTGTCTTCTGCTGACTGCTGCTGAGTGAGAAGGTGATTTAATTTCGTTTTGGTGACGGCATGATTCTTTTCTGAAACCGAAAGTTCTGTTAATTGCAGGTAAGTAATATTAATTAAAAGTATTTTTTAATAATAAATAATATATAACAACTAAACGATTTTTTCAGAAACGAGATTGTTATTATTAAATATCTATTCTGAAGATATGTTTTTATCCCCTTTTATCACATTATTATATACAACTTTGCTAGTAAAAAAGTAAAAAAGGTGAATCCTGGAAAAATTTAATTTGGTTGCACTATTCTAAAGCTAACGTAATGCAAATATTTCGCATGAACTCATCTATTATTCTTCACTCGTATGTGTGTCAATTTTCAAAAATTTAGATTTAAATATATTTTTAATATATAATACAGGATATATTATCCGGAACGCTAAACGATCCGAAACCGAAACTTAGTGAAAGCTTTCATTTAAGAAAAATTTGCAGTTTTTTTTCTCCATATTTTATTGAAGAGTTAACATGTTTTATAAATCGATATTTTGAATATTTTAAACTTTTTCTCATACATCTCAAGGTATCGTTATATCCGATTAATTCCCCCCCCCCCCCCCTCCCAAACACGGCAAAAAATCGTAAAGTAATCGGAGAGGACTTTTACAGGGATTAAAAGCGGCTATCGAAATCTACCGCCTGTAGAGATCCGAAAATGTGTATAAGAATAGACCAAAGCCTACCCTGATATTCATTTTTTTTTTTTTTTTTTTTTTTTTTTTGTTAACCGAGATAATTAAAAGTCAGAACCTAAAAAGCACGAAATATGCGCTCTCCCTGCGACACTCTGAGCCTACTTATGACGCTCCTATGAAAGATAAGAATTGAATGTACGCGATCGTCGCACATAAGTTTCTTTTGGATCATTTTTATGACTTCTCATTGGCGTAACTTTTAGAAATATGGGAAAACTAACTACATATTTTTAAATTTCGTATTTTTCTGTTTCAAACGCTAAAATCCATTGTAAAAAAATTTAATTTTTAACCTTTTGAAAAAAAAATTCGAAACATCACTTAGAATTTGAACACGTTTTCCGCGATCGAAAATCTGTCGGCAAGCCTCTGGTCTGAAAATTCCGAAAAATTAAGGTGATCATTTCCGAAAATTAAAAAAAATCGGTCATAAATCTTAAAATTCAAGCATAAAATTTATCGCAAAATTTGACGAATGATCGCCGAAAAAAATCAATTTCGTCCATCGTTTGAAGAAAAATTGCTAATTTTGTCAAAGGAACGCAAAAAAATGCGAATTTTATCAAAAAAACGTGAAAATTGGCAAATTTTGTAAAAGGATCGTGAAAAAACGGCAAATTTCGTCAAAGAATCACGGAAAAGGCAAAAATCGTCAACAGATCGCAAAAAACCCCCTCTAATTTCTACAAAGAGGCGCAGGAAAAAAAAAACACTTAGTGCCGGGAGTTTACTCCTTTCAGAAAATTTCCTTTGTTTGTTTTTTTTCCTTGTTTAACCAGAATAATTATTCTCTAATTAATATTAATTAGTTTTTAATTTTTTATGGTAATTATTTTAAACCACTGTTTTTAATTCATAATGTAAAAATAATATACGTAATTTTTTAAGATTAATTTGCAGAAAGTTTTTGACTAAATATTTATTTCTGCAGAAAGTTTTTGGTTTTATACAAGTCTGGGGTAGTGTTGCCAGTGGGTTACTTTTTTTTTTTTATTCAAATTTCTTGATTGGCAACACTTTTTTGAAATGATAAAATTTCTTCTCTTAAATCTGTTGTTTAATATTTTCAGCATTCTAAAGAGCATTTTTAAGCAGGTTCATGTGCAGTTATTTATTTAATTAAAGAAATATGTAATTTAATATCTAGCATTAAAAAGAAATCTGGCAACATAGTATAAATAAAAAAAGTACTGTTATTATAATTTATTTTGCCCCACCTAACCCTAAATTAAGATTTTATAAATTAAAACTAGAATAGATTCAGATTTTTTTCCCTTTTGCATTAATTGTTTTGATAGAATGTAATAAATATACAAAATCAGTTTTTTAAAAATGATTGCAGTATAATTGTGTATTTTCTTCTTTTAGGAAAAAGTATATATAATATGTCTAAGAAAAGAACATTATTTAATCCAGAGTGGACAGACAAGGAAATAAATCCAGAATGGTGCTCTTGGTTAAAAGAAGTAAAGAGTGATCCATTCTCTGCCCATTGTTCTATTTGTCGAAGATCATTTCAACTCAGTAATATGGGTAGAACAGCCATTACCAGCCATGAGGAAGGTTATAAACATCAGAGAAACGCAAATTCTGCTAAGGGTTCTTTGCCATTGGAAAAAGTATTTCAGACTGATAAATCTACGAAAGAAAATACAATTAATGAAAATAAAAAGTCTATATCTGAAGAAAAATCATAGCAGAAACGAATGATACTTCTACTGCAACATGTGTTAAACCTTATTGTAGTAATAAACTTTCTTTAGAGAATCATGTTTCAAAAGAAGCTGTTTTAAGAGCTGAAATTCTCTGGGCCATGAAACTTGTCATGTCCCATAGTTCGTATAATTCCTTTCATGATGCTTCCAGTTTGTTCAAAGCAATGTTTCCAGACAGTAAAATAGGACAAGCAGTTACTTGTAGTAGTTCAAAAATGTCTTACATGATTTGTTTTGGCTTATCACCATACTTCTCTGAACATTTAAGAAGGGACATAGGGAATTCAAAGTTTGTTATTTGCTTCGACGAAGCTTTAAATAAAGTAGTTCAAAAAGGTCAGATGGATATTGTAATTAGGTATTGGTCAGAATCATTTAAAAGAATAAAAACTCAATATCTGGATTCTGTTTTCCTTGGCCATTGCACAGCACTAGATTTAATAGCTAAACTTCATGAAGGAACTGAAGGCCTTGACCTTAGCAAACTATTACAGTTGTCAATGGATGGCCCCAATGTAAATGTCAAAATGGCCAGACTATTGACAGATGAACTTGCCACTGAACATTTATGTGAAGTTCTGGATATAGGGACTTGTGGGTTGCATGTAGTTCACGGTGCATTTCGTACAGGCCACAAAGCTTCAAATTGGTCTTTAAATACTGTGTTCAGAGCTATGTATCAATTATTTAAAAATTCACCTGCAAGACGAGCAGATTATATTGAAATTACAGGCAGCAACAAATTTCCTCAAAAGTTTTGTGAAGTACAGTGGGTAGAAAATGCAGCTGTTGCTGAAAGAGCTATTGAAGTTTTCAATTTTGTAAAAACGTATGTTCAGCAATCGGCACTTCCTAAAACACAAACTGTTGAAGTATTACAGGAAGCATGCAATAATAAATTGATCTTGCCACAGATGGCCTTTTATTCATCCATTGCTACATTTTTGCAACAGGGTTGGGTTTTGACGTCAAAAACTGGTTTTTGACATGACAGTGGTAAAAACCGTGTTTTTACCGGTTTATTCCGTCAAAAACCTATCATTTGCGATTTTCCTCCAATTTATAGTGTAAGTGTAGCATACAATACATTTCTAGATTAATTCTTCCATGTTGTTCTTGTTATTATTATTCACAATTATTTTATTAAATTTATTTAAAAGAAAAGCATTTCCTAAATGGGAAAAATTTAAAAATACTAGAGTAAAAGGAAAGAACAATATTTGTCAATTTGTCATAATCTCCACTAATATAGATTCTACTAACTGCAATGAAAATTAATATTATATGATAATAAAAGGTTATTATAATTATTAAATAACATTCTACATACATTTTTAATAAAATACATTAAAATTATTTTAGATATGCAAAAATTCTGTTACATGGTATGACAATAGATGTCAAGCATGGACTGTGGCCATTGAATAAATTTGAATATTCTTAGATATAATATTTGCAAATGCATATCTTATGTATTTCATAAATGCAATTACTGTGATTTTCATTTTCACTTCAATAAGCAGAATCTTAAAATTTTAAATTAATAATTTTTTTATACAAACATGTAGGACCTGATTTCAGGTGAAAGCTCTTAGATTTAAAATTTAACACATAACAAAACAATATTTAAGAAAAATCAGAATAATATGTCCTGTTCCTGTATACATTTTACTTAAAATTATTTAGGCATTATTTAAAGTGAATTGAAAGAAATAACACATTGCATATTTTTATTACATAGATATCACTGTATGAGTAAAAATCTTTTACCGTTAAAATTATTCTTAAATTGTTATTAAATTTAGAGAGATTCTTAAATGTTTTATTTATTTTTTAATGCAGTTGACTTTTTAATTAATGGATCTACATTTCTGCTTTAAAGTAATATTTAATTATTTATTTATTTTAAGGAAATAATTAAATTAACAAAATAACAAATAATAAATTACTTAACAAAAATATATAGTTAATGCACATGGTTTAAAGTTTAATATGGATTTGCAATTTTAATCTGTACAAGATTTAACTTTGAAGAACAAGTCTTATTCCTTTCTCTCGTGTAATAAATTCTGCCGAAATTAAACACATTTTTTAATCTTACACTTATGGATTATAGAATTTCTATAAAAAATCTAATTTTTACCGAATATGACAAAAAGCTTAAGATTATTATAGAGATCTGCTAACAGAGATGTATATGTATTATTCTTATGCAATTCTTTTTTGTTTTTCTCGGATAGATAAATATACTTCAGAGTCTTTTCGATATTGGATATTTCATGTAAAACAACTTAATACTAAAGACAGAATGAAAAAAGATAATGTAAAAACAAATTACTAAAAAATGGGGTTTTGACAGTTTTCGACCTTTTTGACAAAGAGGTTTTTGACATGACGGTAAAAACCATGGTAAAATCCGGTAAAAACTGTCATGCGTCAAAAACTTGCCAACCCTGTTTTGCAGTTTTGCAACCATTTCTTAAAAAATACCAATCTAGTGATCCACTTTACCCATTTATGCATCAAGACTTGCATTTTATAATTTACCAACTTATGAAAAGATTCATTAAATCTGATGTTATGAGATTAGTAGACACTGCCCAGAAGTGTATGAAAGTAGATATCAATGATAAAGACAATTTATGCAGTCTTCAGGCTCTTGATGTAGGAGTAGCTGCATCAGGTCTTCTTGCAAAATATGGTGCCACAGAAAATGAAAAAAAAAAAAACGATTCCGGCTTGATTGCCAAAATTTTTTTAAAACAATAACATCAAAAATATTTGAACGTTCTCCGCTGACATATTCTTTACTTAGATATATCTCATGTTTAGATCCTAAGCTAATTCTATCCAATTCCAATACTTCAGAACTGAGAATGAGTAAATTATTAGAAGTATTATACACAAAGCAGCATGTGACATCTGCTGAAGCAGACAGAGCTAAACAACAATTTAGTAAGCTTTGCTTTGACGCAAAAGCTGAGAAAAAAGAAAATTTTGAAAAGTATTCTTATGAAAATGAAAGTTTAGATGCATTTTATTGCAACATTATTCCTGAAGATAGCTTTAAGGATTTATGGAAAGTTTTAAAAATTGTTTTAGTTCTTCAAATGGGAATGCATCTGTGGAAAGCGGTTTTTCAATTAACAAAGATGTATTAATAGAGAACTTAGCAGAAAGATCTGTGTGTGCCCTTAGGACTGTTTATGATGCTGTTAAAGCAGCTGGTGGAGTTGAAAAAGTAGATATTAGTAAAGAAATGTTGAGCCATGTTAAGGTGGCTAGAATGAGATACCATGACTATTTAAATGAAAAAAAAAAAAAAGAAAATCATGAAGCAAGCAAAAAAGAAACAGAAAAAAGAAAAGCTGTAGCAGAAATTAAACTGTTAAAAGAAAAAAAAATTAAACTGACACAACAAACTGCTTCTGAAACAGTACATATAAACAATATGATTGCAGAACTGTCCAAAAAAATTTGAATTTTTAATATGCATAATGTAAATTTTGTTATAGAAGTAAAAAGTTACTTTGAATCCTTCTGAGTTGTATTTTAGTGTTTTTTTTTCTTTCTTTTTTTAATTATTATAAGTTATTTTCACTTTCAGAGGTAAGTTTACATTTTATTCTTATTAATGTACCTCTTATGCTGTACAAATTTAATCATTAAAATGTAAAATTGAAATTCATATTTCTAAAAAAATGTCGTGAATTGTGGTCAGGGAATTTTAAGAAATATAACCTGGAAAAGTCAGGGAATTTTGTAATTCAAAAAGAGTATGAACCCTGGCAATCCGAATGAATTAACGCTTTTGTTTACCTTTTACTTGCAGAAAATCACTAATGAAAATTTTCTTATCGCTACAGATCACAAAAGTTGCAAATTTCGTGACCTATTCATGACGTTCGTGGACTGATTGAACTTCATGATTCTTTTTGCGCGATCATCTGACAAAATTTGCGTTTTTTTCCGCGACCGTTTCACGAACTTCACGATTCTTTTCTGCAACCAACTAATGAAATTCCATATTTGTTTCTGCCATTTTTTGACAAAATTCGCGATTCTTTTTCAGGATCATTTGTTGAAATTCGTGATTATTTTTTTCTACCACCGACTAATAATATTTTTAATTTTTTGCGCGACAGTTACATGAAATTTTGTATCTTATTTCCCGATCGTTTGACGAAATTCCCCTCGATTGTTTGACTAAATTTTCGTGATATTTTGTGCAAACTTTTGTCAAAGTTCGCAATTTTTTTCGCAATCCTTTTACAAAATTCGAGATTTCAGTTTGACAAAATCTGAATTTTTTTCGCGATCTCTGGTGAAATTAGCAATATTTTCTACGGTCGTTTGGAGAAATGAACATTTTTTTCTGTAACAATTTGGCAGGGTTGCCACACCACTTGGAAAACAGGTAAAACACAGGGAATTTTAAATTCCCCTCCAAAAGCAGGGAATTTTGAAAATTTCATAAAAAATCTGGAAAACACAGGGAATTTTTTTTTTGTGTCTGGTATTTTCAAACAGAAATTATATTTTCTCTTCTTTAAAAAAAAAATTCGCTCAGCAGAAGAAAAAAAAGGAAAAAGCAATGCAAAAATTTATTTTCAACGGAACTTCATTAAAGAACGTTTCTGCTTACGCCCCCCTCTTCTTGCGTATGGCTGAATCCACAAAGTGGCTGCACTCATCCCATCCCTCAGTGACTGTGCATAACGCTCTTTCACTTCGTTTTTCTCCCTTCATCGTGCATGCATCTGGTACCGCAAAAACAAAACAATGCTGATGCAATCGCCAATCGATTCCCAAATGTTGGAAGTATACATACATGTATATATTTTTGCCCGCTCAGCATATTAATAAACACATTGTAGTACAGGGAAAACACAGGGAATTTTTTTTCAAGATTAGAGTGGCAACCCTGTTTGGGGATTTTTTTTTCAAAATTTGCAAAATTGGCGATTTTTTTCTGTGATCCATTGACGAATTGATTTTGCGGAATTCGAAAGAAAAAAAAATCACGGATTTTCACGAAAACGAAAAAAATTCGCGGACTAATCACATGTCCTTGAAAAAAGTTAAGGAGAAAATCACACAGAGCTTTTTTTAATTGTGCGAGATTTTCCCATTTTCTGTGAGATTTGTGCAATTCTGCACGTTCCCTGTTCCACAAAGAAAATTTCCCCTTGACCATCAACAGGAAACTTGAAATGGCGCCCCTGTAGTAAAACCTGAAAAAAAGAAGTCGAAGGGACCGAAAAAAAGTTCCATTTCAGACAGGTCTTTGTCTCAGCAAATATAATTCTATGATGTTTTTTCATTGAAATTTTATTTTTTTCCCCTTTGAGAAAGAATTCTGTTATGACAGGCTTCGTATTCGCAAGTTTTACTGTAATACATCTCTTTTCGGAGCTATACTTCAAAGTGGATGCTTTAACAGTCTTTGAAAATACCTGTAAAAATGGAACCTATAATAGGATTATGTGTAAAAAGAAATTTTTTGCATATTTAAGCAGGGTTGCTGGCTTTTAGCCAGGCCAAAAAAAGCCGGCCGGCTTTTTTTGGTTTTAGCCGCTTAAAAAAAGCCGGCTTTAATTGAAAAAAGCCGGCTTTTATTTTTCAAAAAAGTGGTTTATAGATAATTCATATAAAATTTGGATTAATTTATTTTTAATACACTTATAAATATTTTCTACTAAAAAAATATAAGCTTCTATTAAATTTTGTCAAATAAGTCCTTATAACTGCTAGAATGCAACTGTGAAGGCATTATGTCAGAAAAAAAAAAAAATACAGTAGAAGATCTTTATAACTATATAACGCAATTCTCCATATAATGCACAACTTTTCAGATGTAAACAATGATTTTTGCAGTTAAAAAGCACCTGCATTTTCCCATTGTAAAGTATTGCTACTCTCTAGAGGACTACATTTGATATATTATTTCAACTTTATCTCCTAATTTAAGATCATTTTACTGAAAAAATGCTATTATTGCAATAAACATTTTTGAAAATGTCTTGGATGGTTTTGTCAGTTATATTTGAATCATGTTTATAAAATAAATTTAACAATGTCTGACGTATATTATGCAAAAATTTATAATTTGGATAACTCTTGATAATAAGGAAGCAGTATAAAGGTATTCTAATGTATTTTGATATGTTTCAGACATATTTGGCCATGTTTATAAGGTGAATTTAATGATGTGATCCATATAACGCAAAATTCTATATAACGCACAACCTTGCGTTTTTAGGTTTGTGTTATAAAGATCTTCTGTTGTACATAAATATTCAGAAGAATACATTAAATTAGACTCTAAAGTATTGGTTTGGAATTCTTTATTGTAGCTCTACACATACCGCACATTTTAAAGATTATATAAAAGAATAAGAAAATGTCGCATATCAAAATAGAAACATTCTTATGTACTGATATTTACTTTTAAAATTGATTAAAACTAAATAGCATATATGTATTTAATAACTGAAATTATCTTATATAATACTTGAGAACACCCAGAAATAAGCAATTGATATTCTAACTTATAAAAATGATATACGTAAAAAGTTTTTCTGCTACTAAGCTGCTTTGTAACTTATTCCAGATATGTATATACGGACAGATTAAAATTGTAGAATGAACAATGTTGAAAGAGAAATTAGGAAGGATATAACATTTGAGGAAATTTTAGCACATGTAAGTGCGTAAAATAAAGAGAACAATTAAAAAAAAATTCTCCAAATAAAACTTGTTGAATTACAATTTTGAAAGCTAGTTGCTATTTAAAATAGTGCATATTCATGTATAAAAGTAATCCATATGTTATTCTTAATACTGTTTTAATAGGGAGAAATGATGTTTTTATTAAATGACTTTATGTGTGATTTTAAATAAATGTTTATCAGATATAAAATAAGACTTTTATATTAATATCCCTTAAAATTAGTTAATAAAACATATAACTAAGCAACCATTGTCCGTTTTATTTATAAAAAGCAGTAAAAATGAAAAAAAAAAGGTTTGTTAAGGTCAGTGTAAACCAGAGAAAGCAATTGGTATGACCTTTTATTCCAATATTAATGTCTTCATTATTGAAAAATTGGGTTATATTGATTTCTACCTCAATTGAATGTCTTTAAAACTGATTAAAAAACACATAAAAATGTGTCATTTATAATTAAAATGCTTCACTGTATAAAAGCCAATTTTGGCCAAAAAAGGCCAATTTTGGCCAAAAAAAGCCGGTTAAAACCAATAAAAGCCACCGGCGTGGCTTTTTTTAATTTTAGCCGGCTTTTTTGCAACCCTGTATTTAAGACATTAAAAAATTTTACCTTCTAAGACGAAAACCTGTTTAAAACGACATATTTCTTTGGTTCTTGAGTTCCCGTATTCAAAGTTTTTGTAAGCAACGATTCAGTTTACGTTTCTCGTTCGGGGTGGGTTAGACGCCTGGACCCTATCCTTAGCTATATAACTTCCCTCAAAAAATCTTTGCCCCCCCCCCCCCAATTTTCTGAATTGGCACCCCTGTTCCCAACCTTGGGCCCTGAATCTACGACCGACCGAGAAAAGAAAAGGTGTTTAATACACAGTGTCGTATTCTACAAATGGTGTGCTACAATGGCTGGTGCTTTGAGGAGGGAAAAGTAGTGTTTTAGCATCTTCTGTTCAGACGTCGCTTCTTATTTCAGTAGGCAAATTAAAAAGATGCCTTTCGTTCTCCAAAATTTTAAAGGGAGATATGATCCACGCAAGATGTTTGGTCTACATGAGCTTCATATATATGTGTGAAAGTGTTATAATACTTCTGTAAACTGAACATCGACCTCGGTAGCAGAGATTACATTATTCTTAAATAAGTTTTACTGCTTGAAAGCTTATAAAAATATGGATGCGTGTAGCAGCTATCCAAAGATAAGTGTGTAATTTTATTTTAGTGAATTTTTTTTATTGCATTCTTATATTGTTTATTTTATGTTATTACATTTTGACGTTAAAATTGTTTAAGATAGTATTGCAAGTACATTATTTTCTCATTAAGAAAATATATTGTGTCTGTTTTGTCAATGACATATAGACGAGGTAAAAATATTCTGAAGTTTGAAATCTTAGATAACGTTAAAAGTTTTCTGTAAGAATTTAAATTCTAAAAGTAAAAACCTTTGATCAATTTAGATTAAGGGTAATTTAAGAACAAAATTAGTTCTGTTAAGATATATTTTACTTACTGATGTGAATATTATATTTTGTGTCCTAATTTGAGAAAACTTTTTGTTTTGAATTTAATAAACTGTATTTTATTTAAATGGTATCGTTTGACAGATATTTACGATAGAATAATTTTTTTTTTCCTTAGTAAGTTGAGTTTCGTTTTGAATAACGTTGATTTATGAAATGACAAAATTAAGTTCTGAACAGAACTTTTATAAGAATAAGTTTTCTTATAGGTTAAACATTTAAATTTAAATTTGTTTTAAAAGGTTTGAAAAAAAAAAAAAAAAAAAAAAAAAAAAGAGAGAATTTTGTTTCGCGGAACAAAAGTAAATGGAGAGAGCTTTTGAGAACAATTTTGAATTATTTTGCTAGTAAAGTAATTTTAATTAATTTTGAATAATTGTGTTCTTAGAACAAAAATAGAAAGTATTCTTTTGAGAAGAAAGTTTTTAAATATTCTTGCTTAACGTAATATTATTTATTTTCTTTCCTTTTTTTTTCTTAAAAGAAATTGAAAGATAAGAACTGTGTAATAATAATTTAGTTTTGTTTTATTTTGAGAGTTAATATTGAAGTTATAGAATTTTTTGTTTTCTTAAAAGCATAGTAATATCATATTATGTAACGATAAATTGAAATAGTTCAATTTCGGTTTACCTTCCGAAGGAAAGAGTTAAATAAATAAAATTTTATATTTTGTAATATTATAGTAATTTGCATTTATATTTATATTGTATTTTGAATATATATATTTTTTTGTGTGTTATCATTGTTGTATTTTTATTGTGAAATCACGGCAGTTAAATAACTGAGCTTCTCTTCATGAATTATATTTAGAAAATAATGTTTTCCCTTTTAATATCTTCACAAAAAAGGAGAAAGATAAAATTGGCATGCTCCTACCTTTATTTTCAGCGTTGATCGAATCCGCGTAAGGTAATCCAACCTGCTATAAAAATCCAAAGTGAATCAGCACGAAAATATTCCACTCAGTAACAAAAGAGGGCACAGGATCACAGGACTACACTATTTAATTAAATGAACATAGATAAAGTTAAAATTAAATTTACATTCAAAGTTATATATTTAATTAACATATTATATCTTTAAGGTTTTTCAGAGCGCAGACACACTGCGTGTTTTGCTTAGGGCATATATTTAGAGACTGACTAAAAAAAGAAAGAAAAGTTTTCAGTTCATTAGTCTTTCTTATTGCATCTCGTTGTGCAACACTTTTATGTATACCAGATGTTGGAAATTCCTTTTTTTTTTTTTCTCTGCACGTGTAAAGAGGGACAAATGGGTAGTTGCTTTTCACTCAGATAAAACGATTTCATCTATCAAATGCAATCTTGAAACACAGCTGTAATTATTTCACAATGTCTTGCAATTTCGGTAAATCATTATACACTTTCTAACACCCCTGCTTGATTTCTGAAGTTGCAATAGTTCTTAAGTTCAAGTTGTCTCTGTGTTTGATAAAGTCAGGTTTGGGAAGGGGCTTCGTAAAGATGTCTGCAGTCATTTCCTTACTGGGACAATATTCTAATTCTATGATTCCCTTCTCTCGTAAATCTTTAATTGAATTAAATTTGATATCCACATGCTTTGTTTTTGAATGATGTTTATAATTTTGAGTCATCTTGATGCATGACACATTATCCTCATACAGAATAATTGGTAGGTTTTGGTTTAAATCTAGATCCTTTAATAGCTTTATCAACCATATGGTTTCTTGTGCTGATGTGGCTGCGGAAATATACTCAGCCTCAGCAGATGATAATGCAACTGAGTTTTGCTTTTTTGTTGACCAGGAAATCGCTGCATTTCCTAATTTACTTAAATTTCCTGTGGTTGATTTTCGATCACTTTTATCTCCTGCCCAATCTGAATCTGCAAATGTCGTCAGAATCGGATCATATTCGTTGCTTATAACTAATTTTAATTCTTGTGTTGTTTTCAAATATCTTATAACCCTCTTGACTGCCCTCCAGTCTTTTTCTCTTGGTTTCTCATTTCTGCGACTAAGGATGTTAATAGCCGCTGAAATATCTGGACGAGTTATCGTAGCTATGTATTGCAATGCCCCTATGGCTTGTCTATACTTATGATTATTAGGTAGTAAATTTTCATCGTCATCTAAGTTTAAGTAACCTGCTTCCATCGGAGTATCACAAGATTTAGAGTCCTTTAAATTAAATTTTTCAATCAGTTCTTTTATTTTATTTTCCTGATCGAGTGCATAAGTTCCTTCTTTAATTCTTTTTATGTTTATGCCTAAGTAGTAATTTACCATACCTAAATTTTTCACTTCGTATTCTTTACTAAGTTGTTTCATTATTTCATTTATTTCCTTAGTATCTCCTGAAATTAACAGATCGTCGACATAAATGATGATATAAGTTTTATTTCCGTTAGTTTCTCGTGTGAAGAGACATGGATCAGCGGTGCTTTGCACAAAACCTAGTTTGTTTAAACTTTCAGCTATTTTAATATTCCATGCTCTTGCTGCTTGTTTTAGGCCATATATAGCCTTTCTTAGCTTACATACTTTATTTTCTTCACCCGGTTTAATATGTCCTTCTGGTTGCGACATATAAACAACTTCTTCTAAATTTCCATGGAGAAACGCGGTTTTAATATCTAAATGGTTTACATTTAAGTTTTTGTGAGCTGCACACGCTAGAAATGCTCTTAGCGTTGTATAGGCTACTACTGGTGCAAAGGTTTCATAATAGTCATTACCAAATTTTTGAGAATAGCCTTTCGCTACCAAACGCGCTTTGTATTTATTAATTTCTCCATTTGAATTATATTTAACCGTAAAAACCCACTTATTTCCAATTACTTTTACGCCTTTTACGCCTGGTGGAGGATCAACTAGATCCCAGGTGTTATTTTTTATTAATGAAGCAATTTCTTCACTAGTTGCTTCGTACCATTGGTTTTTCTCATGTGGATTGTTTAGATTTTTAATATCTTCGAAATTTTTCGGCTCTATAATTTTATTTTCTTTAGTAATGTATGCGAGTCTGTCTGGTGGAACACCTCTATTCGATCTTTGTGATCTTCTAGGTTCATTTGTTGTATTTTCCTCACTGTCTGTTTGTTTTTCTTCCTGCATACTTATTATAATTTCTGAGGAATTTTCCCCTGCTTTTTCGGGTTGTTTCTGAACTTCGCTATCATTTTTCAGATTTAAATTTGGTGTTGTGTTTGAATTAAAGTTTTCTAGAAATCTGACGGTTCTTGCTCGTATAATTTTATTATTACCAGTATAGATCCTATAACTTTTAGATCTATTGTCGTAACCGACAAAAATTCCTTCAATCGCTTTATCATCAAGTTTTCCTCTTTGGGATTTGTCGAGATAAGCGTAAGCTTTGCAGCCAAACATTCTAATGTTGCTTAAATCCGGTATTTTATTTGTCCATAATTGGTATGGAGTAGAATTGTGAGCTTTCGTGGGGAGTCGATTAGTTAAGTATACCGCTGTATTTAGAGCTTCACCCCAAAACTTCTGAGGTAGTTTCGCTTCCGATAACAGGCATCGCGTCATTTCAACTAGTGTACGATTCTTCCTCTCCGAAACACCGTTTTGAGCTGGAGAATTTGGCACGGTTAGCTGATGGTGTATACCTGCTTCTTTTAAGTAATTTTCTATCTCATCACTGGTATATTCCCCGCCGTTGTCAGTTCTTAATTCCTTTATATTGCGACCGAATTTATTTTTCGTTATGGCTACATACTCTTTTAGTTTAGTGATGACTTCACTTTTCTTTGATAAAAAAAATACCATTGTAAATCTACTGAAATCATCAGTAAATGTGTGAAAGAATTTCTTTCCTCCCATACTTTCTGTTGGCATCGGGCCACATACATCAGAATGAACCAAATCGAGAATTTTACTAGCTTTGTTTGTAGTTTGTTTAGGATACGGAGCATTTGTTAATTTACATTTTATGCAACTTTCGCATATTACTTCATGTTTACAATTTTCCATATTAAAACCTGTTGCTAAACTTTTAGTTTGCAGTTGCTTTAAAGCATTTATATCTCTGTGTCCGAATCTCCTATGCATGAGTTCAATACAGTTTTTATTCTTGCATTGATGAGCTAAATTCGCATAGTTTACTTGTTTATGTTTGTAAAGGTCTACTTCATATAAATTACCTTTAATTTTCCCTTCTATAAAGGTTATGCCGTTTTGGATTAATTTACAGGTTTCGTTTTCAAAAATGAGTTTACACCCATGCTTCACTGCTTTATTAACAGACATTAAATTTGACTGTATTTCTGGCACGTACAAAACTTCATTTAAAGTAATGTCGTTTGATTGTGTTTGTAATTTTATTGTGCCTGTCCCGTGTGAAGCAAGAATTTTTCCGTTTGCAATCGTGACTGTGTTCTTATTATTTGTATCAATGTCACTGAATAGGTTTATGTCGTTACAAAGGTGTGAAGAGCTCCCTGAATCAATTATCCAGGTAGATTTATTTTCAATGTTCGCGTAAAAGGAACAATTGTTTTGAGACACCTTTGTATCTAAAGTGGTTTTGTTTTCTTTGCTACTATTCCCCAGAGTCTGTGTGTTTGTTTGTACTTCTACTTCCGGAGTGATTTTGTTCGTTTCAGAACATAATGCAGCATTCTGTCTCTGTCTCCCTTTATTCATTGTTTGGTTTTTAGAATTTGAATTTTTATTCTTAAGGAACCAACAATTTAATTTTATGTGATTTCGTCTTTTACAATATGTACAAAACATATTTTGTTCTTGTTTGCGATATTGTGGTTTAGTATTATTTTTTTCTGCTTTGTACGCATTTTCGCGCGACGTATTATTCAAGCTATCTTGTCTCCTTTCATACTCATCGGTCAATTTTCCTTTTATAAATTCAGAGTTTAACTCCTCTTCATTTCTCGCTTCAAGTGCGATAATCAAAGTATCATAACTCGGTGGGAGGGAGCATAAAAGTAATGCAGATAAATGCGTGTCCTTAATTTCTTCCCCTATCGCCTTTAATCTGTCGGCTGTTTCTAGTATTTTTACGATATGACTTATCATATCTCCGTTTTCCCCGAGTTTTATACTGTATAACTTTCTGAGTAAATATAATTTGCTCGAAAGGTTTGCATGCTCGTGTATAGTTTTTAAAACATTCCAAGTTGTCTTGGCTGTCGTTTCATTTTTCACATAAATAAGTTGTGAGTCTTCTAAAGTTAATATAATTGTAGCCCTAGCACGATTATCTCGCTTAGTCCACTCAGTAGTTAGTGGTGTTGGGGGGTCATCCTGTGTATAATTAAATAAATCTTCCCTCATTAGGAGCATCTGGGTTTTAAAACTCCATTGGGCATAGTTATGCGGATTTAATTTTTCGATATTAAAGGTTTCTTTTAGGGAGGAGGCCATTGTTTTATCTTTAAAAGGTTTCTTTTATTTTAGTTTCTTAACTTTCAAGAGTTTTCGTTTATTTTCATTTATTGTCACAATAGTTTAAATAGAAGAGAGCGGTAACTTGCCGTGTTCACAG
Organism: Maratus speciosus; assembly: GCA_963932465.1. NCBI lineage: Eukaryota > Metazoa > Arthropoda > Arachnida > Araneae > Salticidae > Maratus > Maratus speciosus. The sequence goes on along the minus strand of OZ010790.1, from coordinate 334,972,056 downwards.
CCTTCAGTCAGTCTCATAATCTGTTGTATTTTTATTGTGAAATCACGGCAGTTAAATAACTGAGCTTCTCTTCATGAATTATATTTAGAAAATAATGTTTTCCCTTTTAACATCTTCACAAAAAAGGAGAAAGATAAAATTGGCATGCTCCTACCTTTATTTTCAGCGTTGATCGAATCCGCGTAAGGTAATCCAACCTGCTATAAAAATCCAAAGTGAATCAGCACGAAAATATTCCACTCAGTAACAAAAGAGGGCACAGGATCACAGGACTACACTATTTAATTAAATGAACATAGATAAAGTTAAAATTAAATTTACATTCAAAGTTATATATTTAATTAACATATTATATCTTTAAGGTTTTTCAGAGCGCAGACACACTGCGTGTTTTGCTTAGGGCATATATTTAGAGACTGACTAAAAAAAGAAAGAAAAGTTTTCAGTTTATTAGTCTTTCTTATTGCATCTCGTTGTGCAACACTTTTATGTATACCAGATGTTGGAAATTCCTTTTTTTTTTTTCTCTCTGCACGTGCAAAGAGGGAGAAATGGGTAGTTGCTTTTCACTCAGATAAAACGATTTCATCTATCAAATGCAATCTTGAAACACAGCTGTAATTATTTCACAATGTCTTGCAATTTCGGTAAATCATTATACACTTTCTAACAATCATTTCTGTAAAGAAGAAATCCCTGAGTGTAAAGATAGGTTTACGTAGAAAAATCTAAAATTTTGTTCTTGAAATTGAAAATTTTTAATTGAAATTTTTAAATTCGAATTCTAGTTCTCAAAGTGGAATTTTTAAATCAAAATTTTATTTTGGTTGTTAGTTTTGTTAAATTTAAACAAAATGGCTTTTTTGGAAAGAGCAAAAAAGAGGATCTACGTGTCCTTTGCGATGAGTTAGGCTTAACTGCCACTGAAGAAATGAAAATGGTCGATTTACGTAATTTAATTATTACGCACGCTGATTACGAGGAAGACTATACAAAAAACTTACTTACTACTATAGTCGAGAATAGAAAAACTGAACAAGAGCGCTTAGATTTAGAAAATCAATGTGTTTTCAAAAAGAACAATGTAAAATCGAATAAGAAAATTTAGAGCGTGAACGGATTTTCGAACACGAAAAATTACGCCTTGCCCATCCGACTTCGGCATCTAACTCAGAGGCAGAAAATAATAGATGCGCTTACGAAAAACCATGAATCGATCTACAAAAATTGATTCCCTGTTTTCGCCAAACGAAGATGATATGAACATCTTGGTGCTGTGTGAGCGGCAGTTAAAGGTTCTAGGGGTCCCGGAAGAAGATTGTGTTAGGTACCTCATAAGTGCTTTACCTAGTGATATTGCTAGACTCATTGCTAGGGAACTGGAAGAAAAGACCCATGACTACCAACACATCAAGGCGATGTTGTTGAAACGATTCAAATTGACCGCTGAAAAATTTAGAATCCTTTTGTTCAGAACAAGAAAATTCCAGAAAGTACCTGAAAAGACTATTTTTTCGAGCTTAGAACATACTTTGAAGGTTGGCTCTCTGAGCTCAACATAACTTCGTTCGAAGATTAAAAAAATATTATTTTATCTGACAAATTAAAGAGAAGATGCTCCCCACAGCATAGAGAACATTTCTTAGACGTTTGGACTGATTTAAATGATCCAAATGTATTAATAGACAAGCTAGATGCTTACGATGTCCTAAGAGAAAACCCCATAAAATCCAAAGTAGTGGAAATCCACCAGAAAAATAACTGGTCAAAACCAAAAGAGACCGTATCATCGAGCTCTTTTAATAACTCATTTCAAAATGAATCCTTCTACTCAAAGAAGACAACCCCGTCAGACAACAGAAAGGTGAATCCCTCACCACTGATTGAAGATCGCACAACCTTGAAATGTTATGGTTGTGGTGCTCCCAGACTTATTCGTGCTAGGGCTGGATTATTTATCAATATATCAGTCAAATATTGATATTTAAAAAATTTCGGAATAACAATATTTAAATCCGGATTATGTTATATATCCCAATAAAATAACAATGATTTGGAGCCCGGCCTCAAAAAACAGTGCCAAATCTCAAAACCCATTAAAATAATAATGTATTGCACTCACTGCCCAAGCCCCGAAAAACAGCTTTGAATATTCTATTCCAGTGTCCCACCCTCCTGCTTTATCCAAAACAGAAAATCTAGCTCCCTTGATTTTCTCTCTTTCCACTGATTATATCCGTTAGAAGTATCCCAATTATTGCAATATATTCCTGTGAGAGAGTTTGCCCGCTAAGACTCCAACTTTTGATAATAAAATATAATAAGCATGTGAAGAAGAGTTATTCATTACTGTTAATGATTGATAAAAGACAAATGAAAAATTTCAGGCTCTAGAATAAAGAAATCCGTAATCATACCTGCCAAGCTTTACGCTTTAGGTGTAAAATTTACGCTTTCGGGTAATTTTTTACACTCCAATCACTTTTTTTTACGCTTTTTCTGCTATTTCGATTATTCTTTATTTTCTTAGAAAATTGCATTTTTTATTCAATATTCTCTTTGAGTTTTATTGCATCGTATTTTTGTTAAAACGTAACATAAAAAACAAACATTCTCTTAAAAATGCAATATTTGCAGCTATTGTTGTGAAAATAAATACTGCGATTGCGGCGAGATTGGTCAATTGATTGATTGATTTCTAGTGGATGCATCTAAAATTGTTGTTTTCACCCTTGATTGGCTAAGCATGCAGACGCATTCGTGTTTGTTTGTATATACACGTTATATTTGAATTTGTTAAATCTTTCCTGCAATCATGGCTACATCTAACACAAAAAAAATACATCACCAAGTCTATAAAGACAGTTATACTAAGGAGTTTCCTTGTATAAAACTATCCAGGAAAGGCCCGAAGTTTGTTTACTGTCATTTTTGCCATAGCGATTTTACAATTTCACATGGAGGCAAATATGATATTTCCCGACATGTGTTGAAGGACAAACATTTGGAAAATGCCAAGTTAGCCAATGTTAGCGAGAAGCAAAAATGGAATAATTTCTTCCAAGAAGACAATCTGTTATTCGGGCTGAACTATTTTTTACCAGATTTTTAGTGGAACACAATGTTTCTATTGCTGCAGCTGACCATGCTGGACCATTATTTCGGAAGATGTTTCCGAAATGGGCAATTCCAAGCCAATGTTACCATGTTTAGTGTTTTATTTTTTACGTCAAATAGGTAATACACATATTTTCTGATAGTATTAAACCCATATTTTTTATATTTGCAATGTATTTTATAAAAGGTTGAATAGTCAAAATCAATAAAATTCGTTATAATCAGCATAGCTTCTTTTTATGTGCTTATTTGTTTGCGTGTTACATATTGAATGTTGGTCTGTTACAGGTAAGATTACATATTTTTCATAACTATATTGTCGCAAAAGTCAAATTTTGTGGAAGTTGAATGTATCTGAACTGCCTCTGAATGAAAATACATTTTTGTTATAATAAATCGTATGCTATTTTATAAATAATATGGATAAACATTGAGGTGTCCGAAAAGCATTGTAATTCCTGTTTCTCTGTTACAACACCATTTTTTTTAATCATAATTATTCACATTAAATAATTTATTCATAATTAATTTATCTTATAACATCATATACTAATTGTAGCCATCTTTTAATTACCTGATTATTATTTTTTAAATAAGGTAAAGTCATTATTTCCTCTGATTGTTAGTCTGTTACAGTGGAATTTCCCAAATGTGACATTGTGAAGCAGTATGGATGTGCCCCCACAAAAACTACTGCTTTAGTTAAAGAAATGGTGTCAAGTGATATTGACAATCTGAAAAAGCAGATGCGAATCGGGCCATTTTCTGCAGCCTGCAATGGAATTAATGACTCAGGCCATAAATTATATCCGGTTGACATTACTTATTTCAATCCTGCGGAAAATTTAATTGAAAATAGTTTGCTCTCTATCCCAAATTTAATTGGCGGTGGAACTGGTGAAAGTATCAGTAATTTGATTCGAAAAGATGAACATTCTCTTTAAAAATTGCATTTCTTTTATGGCAGATAATGCATATGTTATGCAGGGGGGAAAAAAAAGGTGCAATTGCTTTTTTAAAGCAAAAAAATTAAAATCTAATATGTTTAGGCTGTACAATTTACCTGTTTTTTATAAATAAAATTAGTTTTTTAAAAATATATAGTATAATAATTTATACAAGAAAAGGTATTAAATAATTAATATAATATGAAAGTAACTGTCAATTTATCATATGAATAATAATAAACAATTGAAATATATTAAACATAATAATTAATAGTGCTCATTTGAACTTTCTCATTTTTATAAATGAAATTTGAATATATATAGAAGGGCTATTACAAGTCTTGAAACTAAAAGCACAAAAATAATTTTTTTTTTTTTTTTTTTTTTTTTTTTTAAGACGTATACTACAAATAAACACTTTTAAAACATTAAATAAAAGTTTAAAAACCAACAAGTTTCGGCCACCCTGTGGCCTTCATCAGGATCATATTTCAGTATAGGGGAGAAAGAAACTTATAAGTCCGTAAAAGTCAAAAAATAAACTTACTTTGTTGAGCACGCCTTGAAACAGCATTACTCCAAAACAATGAAATTTGAAGAAAACATTATAAAATATCTATAACAGTTTATAATCATTTAGCATTAAATTTTATAATCTGAAATCAATTTTAAGTGTATCATATAAATAATATTAAATTAAAATAGCAGGAATATATTGAACATAATTTAACTATGATCATACTAACATTGATTTTAGCTTTATGTATGCTATAATTTACATTGTATTACTATTTCTTAAGAATTAACTAATTAATTAGCATGTATTTTTTTTATCTTGTTTGCACATACAAAGAGCACGTTGTTTCAAACCTTAGAAATATGTCGTTCGTGCATTGATTTATACCTTGGAATTTTTCTAGGTTGGCAGGTATGCATAATATTTGTAACGTTACAGGTTTTATTTGAAAAATATTATCCGTGATGCAGGTTGTTTGCCATGAAGCAGGGAGGCATCATTAGAATCGATATAGTACAAAAGGAACAGAGCAGAGAGAGAGAATATAGCAACGTATAAGTTTTGATGTGTTCACATACAAAATAACCAAACTCGCCAACATTTAACAAAACAGCATTATAATAGATTTTTAAAAGTCACTGGTTCCACAAGCATCATCACTGGCCCACTACATAAAACTCTATTAAGTCCCCTTAACCCTTTGAGTGGCCCCCTCCCTTAAAATATAAACCAAACTTACTTTGCAGTTATCCAAAATTTGCAGCATAATAAAATATAAAATTATAATCTATTTAAAATTAAATAAACAACAGTACATAAACAAGAACTGTAACATTAATTAGATATTTTATTTCCAATTATTTTGACTGGCTATAAGGTTTAATGCAATTTTTATTTTTATTTTTTTTAATTAAAATAAAATTGTGTGTTTTGCATTCGGTTGCGATTTTCTCAGTGCCTGGAAAATTTACGTTAGCTTATCAGAGAGGGGAAAAAAGTTACTGGTCCTGCAGACCACTAAATTTTTCAAATTAGGACCACCAAGGAATTTGAACACTGCAAAATAATAAAAAAATTGACACAATCTTGGCAAACATAAGAATAACCAATAGCCAAATTTATAATGATGACATTTTTAATGTATTATTTGATCAATAAAAAAGGGTTTAATTAATATAATAACATTTCAATATATATTTCATCGTTTAGATTTGATTCAGTAATCAAAATGACAGGTTAAATTATTTTATTGATTAATGATATTTATTAAAGGCAATATATTTGCTGGATAAATTACATATAAAAATATATTATAGGTGAAAGGAGAATTATCTAGTAATTTATTACAAGTAAAGGAAAGACTTTATTAATGAAAGAGGAAAATTATTATTACGCGATGACATGTGAATAATTTAACATACCTACATTTTAAAATTAAGGCAGGCCTGCATTTTAAAATTAAGACAGGAAGATCTATTAACAGTGAAAGCGTGATTTATGATAGGAATTAAATACTTTTTTTTTTTTTTTTTTTTTTTTTTTTTCAAGAATATGAGATTCTAAATAAGTATAGCTAAATAATTAATGTTTCTTAGGTAATTAAGACAACTATATGTAATTTGACTACACAATTTTTTTTTTTTTTTTTTTTTTTTTTTTTTTTTTAATTGGTATATAATTTTTTAAGGAGATCAGAGCACATTCCACTAAAAAAGCAATATGCGGGGCACAGCTCACTGCCATGAAATTTAGCAGGAAGACAAGCACACCTATAGAGCAGTTCACATCACGTGTTTTTTTACTGGAGAACTATGAAAAAAGCTGTAGGACACACAAATAGAAAAAGCATTGATAACGGCAGCAATAGCTGTCCTACAACAGCAGCGAAAACCTGTTTGCGACGTCACTTTGTACGGCTCTATTCCACAGGATGAATCTGGACGCAAGCAGATTAACAATGTCAATAGTAGGACACTCATGCGCAATAGCAGGACAGCTTCAAGCAGTGACTAAGAGATGCTCCAAAGAACTTAGTGGGGGAAAAAATTCCTCCATGAGTTGATCGAGCAGTGTGTGTATCGAAAAGAAAAACAAAACATCTGGACACAGTAGATGTCAGGCAGTTTTTGAACTTGCGTCTAGTACGTTGTTATCCAGTAAATAGATAGTTTTAGCAGCTGCAATGCACAGGATCCATGATGTGAGTTTTTGAGTCAGCACCTTCCTGCAGGATGCCAAAGTTTCTGATAGAGTTTGTCCGTTAAGACTCCAACAGTTAATAAAAGACATGAAAAACTTCAGGCTCTAGCATAAAGATATCCATAATATTTGTAACATTACAGGTTTTATTTGCAAAATATTATCCATGATGCAGCTTGTTTGCCGTGAAGCAGGGAGGCATTAGAACCAATGTTGTACAAGCTGGAGCAGAGAGAGCGAACATAGCAATGCATAACAGTTTTAATCCGTTGGCATACAGCAGGGCCGAAACTAGGGGGGGGTGGCAGAAGGGGGCATGTGCCCCAGGTGCCAAATAGGGATGTAACGAATAGTGATTTTGGCCGAATACCGAATATTTGGCCTACAGGCGAACCGAATACCCAATATTCGGCTTGTCGAATAATTTTATATTTCAAAGTTTAAAGGCATTAAAATGTTAAATTTTAAAACAGTTTTACATAATATTTAAAACAGAAACTTTCATTTTGATAAGCAAGAGCTTTTTTCAAGTAAACTTTATGCTAAAAAAAATCTACTTTGAGTTATTTGAGAAGAGGATAGTTAATAAAACTTTTTTAATTAATAAAATTTTTAATTTCATGGCTTCTTCTGTGAATTAAAACAAATGAATAAAATTTTCTTAAATTCTAAAAGAAACATTTTAAAATCAAAGAGAAATTGTGAAAAAATTGGAAGAAAAATTGTACAGAACCATATATTATTTGTTTGTCAGGAAGAGACTAAAGTTAAAGTAAATAAATAATACAATCTATTCAAATTTTATATGGTGGCAACTCATCAAGAATAACTGTTCTACTCCCTTTGATTAAGCAAGGAAGTTTTTAAATGCATCCTAGATCGGTGTCTGGGGTGGGCAATCATTTTCAGAGTGTAAACGTTCTTAAAATCTTAGCAAAAAACAGATTATTTACTGGACAATGTTCAGGAACTTGCATTTGTACATAATTAATTCCTATGAAAATCCTTGTGTTTGGTTAATTTTCTTAAATAATACTTAACAAACAGCAAATAAATAATGTAAAAACATTCTCTTTTATTTAAATATATGATTCTGTTTCTAATTATTCTGAATATCTTTATAAGTTGACTGTTAAACGTAGAAATGGTATATGGTTTTAAAAAATATGTTTTAAAAGATTTTTTAAGTATTTGGTTGGGCCGAATATTTCGATATTCGGCCAAACTGAATATTCGGTATACCGAATACTTTGCTATTCAGCCAAACCGAATATTCGGTAACATGGCTGAATAGGCCGAATACCAAATAGATACCAAATATTCGGTCATCCCTAGTGCCAAATGAAGAATTTGTTTGTTGATTTTTCTCACATCTATGTTTAGCACGGTAATGTTAAAACCATCCTGTCTGGGGTATGCCAAAGCATAGAAGAATCTAAAAATGATATGGCATAAGGATCTTGTATAAAGCAGAATTTTTTTCTTTGACTAAGCAGATTACGTAGTTCAGTATTGCATATTTTATAATTACATATTTTAAATGTTAAAATAAGTTGGCGATTAGAAAATTAGTAGAATTCTCTTTGTAAATATACTTTGCAGGGGGGGGAGGCAAAATTCATGTTTGCTCCGGGTACAAAAAAGGCTAGTTTCGGCCCTGGCATACAAATTAACCAAACTCGCCAACATTTAACAAAATAATAAAAATTTGACACAATCTTGGTGAACATAGGAATAACCAACAGCCAAATTCATAATGATGACATTTAACCTATTAATTGATCAATAAAAAGGGTGAAATTATTTAGTTTTCATTCAGTAATCAAAATGACAGGTTAAATTATCGTATTGATTAAAGATATTTATTAAAGGCAATATACAGTAGCGCTCAAAAGTATTTTGACGCCATTGTATTTGCTCTTATTTTGTTTAATATAAAAATAAAAAATATATATATTCTCTATCATTAAGAACATTATGACTGCAATTATTCAAAGGTATCAAATTTCAACTTGTTTGTTTACATTTGGTGCCACCAAAGAAAAATGACTTCTCCTTAACTCAAAAGTATTTTGACAATTAGTTTGCATTTATTTATTGAAGGGGTCAGTTGTTCTATAGCTTCAAACTTATTGTAATTATTTTTAAATGCCGAAACGCAAAGAATATTCTAGTGATTTTAAAAAAGCCGTTGTAAATGCACTTAAGCAAGGAAGGGGGGGGGGGGGAATCGGTCATCAGTCCAAAAATTAATCCCGTCAAAGAATAACGAAAAAACGTGAATTTCGCCCAAAGACCATGCAAAAAATTGCTGAAACAAACTGCACATTTCGTCAAAGGATCGCAAAAAAGAATCACAAAATTCTTCAAAGTATCCCGGAAAAACACAAATTTCGTGAAAAGATCGCGGAAAAACGCAAATTTCGTGAAGAGATCGCGGTAAAAACGCAAGTTTCGTGAAAAAATCGCAGAAAACGTAACTTTCGTCAAAAGTTCGCGGATAATACACAAATTTTGCGAAAAGATAGCAGATAAAATGCAAATTTGGCAAAAAGATTGTGGATAAAACACAAATTTCGCAAAAAGATTGTGGATATAACACAAATTTCGTGAAAAAATCGCGAAGAAACACAAATTTCATGAAAAAAATCACAATGAAATGCAAATTTCGTGAAAAAATTGCGGAAAAAACGCAACTTTCGTGAAAAAATTGCGGAAAAAATGCAATTTTCGTCAAAAGATCGCGCATAAAACACAAATTTCGCGAAAAGATTGCGGATAAAACACAAATTTCGTGAAAAGATCGCAGAAAAAATGCAACTTTCATCAAAAAAACGTGGGGAAAACGTAAATTTCACGAAAAAAAATCACAAATCGTCAAAAGATTGCGGAAAAAATGCAAATTTCGTGAAAATATCACGGAAAAAACTCAAATTTCGTCAAAAGATCGCGGAACAACGCAAATTTCGTCAAAAGATTGCAAAAAAATGTGAAATTCGTTAAATGGTCACAGAAAAATGGATAGTTAGTGCCAGGAGGGGGGAGGTCCACCTCTGCTGTTACCTTTCTTAAAATTTGCTATGAGTTTATTTCATTGCAATTAATAGTAAAAATAAAATATTCAAGATTTTAATAAAATAATTCTTAAAATATATTTCAATTTTCTTGTCTCTTTTATACATTGCATTAAGTATGTCTAAAAATCTTCAAATATGTGTTTGACTTTTATTTTGGAAGCAGTAATTTCTTGGTTATATTTTTCTGTTACATGTTAATGCCAGTTTTTTTTTTTTTTTTTTTTTTTTTTTTTAGTTGAATGTAATTATATCAAATGGTAAGTGAGAGATATTAATAAATTACAATGTTGATAGTTAGAAAAAACACAATTTTGTATGGAGCGTACATAACTTTGTTACTGGCCAGTGGCTAAAAAAATCTGGCCAGTGAAAAAAATCAGTGTAGTGGCCAGTGGGTAAAAATGTTAATTTTGACCTATAGATTAGAACCTCATAGAGCATCTGTGGAAGGAGTTAGATCGTAGAGTCAGATGCCAAAGTTATTCAAATAAGGAGAGGCTTTGTACGAAGGTCTTAAAAATCAGTGGGGCGAAATTCTTTTGGATCGAATGCAAAAGTTAGTCGATTCGCTGCCCTTGCTTTGTGAGGCTGTCATAAAGGCCAGAGGATATGCTACCAAATATTGACTGACATATTACTATACTTGATAATTATTGTGTTAAAACGATTTTTTATTATAATCTCAAAATACTTTTGATTATATCATTTTTCTGATTTTTCATGGGTTTCAAGTTATTTTCGATCAAATGATAGTTAATTTAATAAAATTCTGTATAACATTGAATATAGTTAAATAAAATAAATGATTAATTTTTGTATTTTATTATTTTTTTTAATTAAGTCAATTATGTTTGTCAAAATACTTTTGAGCACTACTGTATTTGTTGAGATATATTATGTGTGAAAGGAGAATTATCTAGTAACTTATTACTATACACTCAAGGAAGAATTTTGAATTGCACTAGGGAATGAAATCATTTGTTTTATATAATCTAATATAATTTATTATTATAAGATAATATATTTGGAGCCTAACTGAAAAAACGTTACTCATGAAGGATGCAAGTGTTTAAATAGTATAAAGAAACATCATGATAAAGTATCTTATTCAAATAAGAAAATGCTTTATTTATGAAAGATGAAAATTATTATTATTATGCAATAACAACACAACACGCCTTAATTTTAAGATTAAGGCAAGAAGATCCATTAGCAATGAAAGTGTGATTTGTGATAGGAATTAAATACTTTTTTTTTTCCTAAGAATATGAGAGCCTAAATAATTAATATTTAATGTTTTTTAAGGTAATTAAGACAACTATATGTAATTTGACATCACAATTCCATTGCTGCGATCTTCAAGTTCATTCAACTGTCTGGCTGCATAATACAGAATAACACTTATCGCCCTTTCTTCTCTCGCTGTTGTCATTGTCCATACATATTACGATATCTCCAGATATTGATATATCATTAATAATCACATGAGTTCTAATATGCATTAGTTATTGTTGATTCGATAGAAAATAGCTGGTTTTTGAGTCAGCATCTCAACAGCTGGGAAGCTCGGCTCGCAAGCAACCAATCAGAGACCGCTAATGATAAAGCTTCACCTTTTGTTGCTCACCAAGTTTGCGAAAAGCCCAAAATCAAAGCCTCTCTGCTTGTTCATTGTGATGATTGGTTGCTTTTGAGAAGAGCTTCCTAGTTAGAAACATTTAGTATGCCATTGACTATGCTGTGTGTTCTATGCTCATTCATATTGAATCGTCTTTCTTCTTTGTTGTATCACCGTTAGAGCAAAGTTTCCTCAAGTGAATTTAATATATCCTGTCTTGATATTTCAGCTTAAAATTAATATTTATCAAAAAACTAAAATTAGTATAATATTATTCCCAAATGTGATTTGCATATTTATATATATATAAAGAAAAACTTGTTGTTTCCCTGTAGTAAATACGTACGAAGGTATAAATACAGTGAGATTTTTTTCTATTAAGAATGCATTGATTCCATAGAGAAAGATTGAAAAAACACAGTTATATTATGCATTTTGTATGTACATGTCAAACTGGCTCTTTTCTTTTTCTGGAAAGATTTTGAAATCAATCAATTTAAAATATCATTCTGGATAACTAGTTTCTGGGTAAGTGGTTCTATACTGTATTAAAGAAACATGACTGCTATTTAAGTAAGAAATACTTCATATGTAGCCTTTTGCCATACAAAAATGATGGTTAAATATGCTAAACCAATGTTTTCCAATTACTTAACGGTATTTTGATTTTTATGGTTTACCAAGGTATATTAATACTGTAAAAAAACAAAAACAAAACATTTATTTGTAGGAAATACACTTTGAAATTACTTAAAAAATTAAAAAAGTTCTTTCACTGTACGATAGCTAATAAACAGAGTTCACAAGTATGTTGCATTACATCCTTATTATTATTTTTTATTATTATTCAATAGAGTGGGTTTCTGTAAATGAGTTGAAATGGAGGTTTTTTTCATTAATTCAACTGTCACATTCACGTAATGCGATATGACATTTCCCCAAAATGTGATTTAATTAGTAATATTTAAATTACCTGCAGCAGTATAATTTCATCCTAGTGTTAGCAGGCAATATCACATGTCATATTTCCACAGCCACACATGCAAAGCTGCAGATTTTGCTAGTTGTAATATAAATGAAAATTTTTTAAAACACTAATGCTAAAATATTACGTATATACTATAACAAAAATATTGAGATATTGCATACTTGAATCAAAATTTTTCAACTTTTTTATTTTATGAAACGGTAAAATTTAGTTTAAAACATTGCAGTAAAATTAAAAATTACATTCAGGGAAAATTGTGGAATTTCAAAGATATTTAATCCTGAAGAGGAAAGGAATTCCTTTTGAATACTCCCACATGAACTTAGATATTCAGTATTCATTGGCATCATTATTCATTTAAAAGATTTTTCTAAATGTTCTTTACTCTTAATGTTTTCTTTATTATTATTTATTATACATACATTCTTTACTTAGTTGCCACAAATGGAAGAACCTTCAGCTGCACCCCAGAATGCTTTGATAGAAGAAGTTGAAATGAAGAAACGAGAGCTACTGCTTTTGCAAACTTTGCATCAAAAGAAGAAAGAGTTAATTACGTTGCAGTTGAAAGCAGCATTAGCATCACCTACAGCTGCTGATTCTGTTAAAGAAGATGCTAAGGTATTCAAAAAGAATTATTCATTAATTTCACTGCTATTTATTTTATTCAGTGAATTTAGCTCTGTTCTTTTGAGTTAAATTATAAATTTCTCATTGTATATATATCTTTTAGCAATTTGTAATTTGTTAATACAATAAAGCACTTTTTATATGTCGCTGAAGGGGACAATTGCAAAAGCCATGTAAAATAAATAATTTTTTTTTTAAATTGTATAAAGCAGTAGTAATTAACAATGTTTTATATGTAGTATCTAAAAGTTGAAATGATTTGCTTGGTATTTTGATAAATTAAGTATTTTCAGAAAGTATTCATGTGCAAGGTTAAGGTTGTACACGGAATAACCGATAAGTATCGGTACAGGTTGTAATTGATTAATACCGGGGCATTTTATTGGCTTTTTTGTGAACTTCTTCATAATCAAGGTACCATTAAAAATAAGGGTGGAGAATTTATTGCTTAATTAGTCGCATTGGCTCATTTGGTTTATATTATTGCAAATGCTACTTTAACAAAAATGAAGATCATATAAATTCACAGGTTGTTCGAACTTTTGTTAATGATTATGATGGTATGTAGTGTAAAAGAGTTGTATGTTACAAAAGAATTTTTTTTTTTATATAGATGTAAAACTTCAAAAGTTGAAATTAGTTTTTCTACCCTCCTTTCTGTTTACTTACAAAGTCAGGGTTTTATCTGGATTATAAACAGGTCATTTTGTGATGGTTATTAGCTATTATTTAGTAGATAAGAAAGAAAAAAAATCATGCTTGAAAAGAAATTACTTATCATAAACAATAAATTGATTTAATTTTCTAACAAATCGTATTTAAAAGTACATACTTTTTTTTCTATTCAACTGTTTATAGATGTGTATATAGATTATTTTATTATTTATTGATGAAGTTTTAAGTTCATTATTGAATATTAGCTGGAAACTAATACTAAACTATTTATATTTTTTAAGTGCAAACAGTTTAATCTCCTGTAACCAGGCTGCACGCAATAGTGGACAATAGTAATAGGTTATAAAAAAAAAGACATGCTTGAAACTTATTTAAAAAAATAGTAAATTGAGATACAGTTTTCAAACAAATTGCATTTGAAAATACATCCCCTCTCCCCTTATTTGACAGTGTAAAAATTTAAATTATGCAATGTCTAGAAGTTAAAAAAATTGCTGTAAAAAAAAAATGGAATTGGTCAATTTGCCATCGTCGAAATAAAGTCAGCATTACTCACAGACATGTTTTTGCTTTATAATATCGAATTCGAAGGCCTTTTATAATTATCTATACTCTATTTCACCTCAACTTGGCAGCACTGTGAAATGTAGAAACAGTAACATTCCACCTTGAAAATAATTCTCCATTATTTAATCTTAAATGATGAAAATGCGTAGAAATGTATACAGTTATAAATCACAAAATTTGGAGTTTTGAAGTATATATTTAAAGTAATTCCTCTGTTAAAAGTATTTAATTTTAAAAAGAATTGTATCTAAAGCAAATTTATAAAGTAGAAACCTTGGGGTAGAAATCTCTCCTCTGGTGTGAACAAATCTTCAAGGCTAAATATCTGGCACGTTGTTTATGAATAGTTTTAATAATACTTGATGCTTGCTTTCACATTTACTTTTATTTTTGACGTGTTCATATTTGTTGTATTTTTTATCTATATAAATAAGACTTCAGCAGGTATTGCGCAGTAGAATCTCAATTACGTGGAAATGCATATTGTTATATATGTGCTCCCATATATCTTATCCCCTGTATACATGTTTCCTCCTTTCTACCTTCATAGCATAACTTTACCTTTATTTTAATACTTCAATATAAAGTCTTTACTTACCTTTTTAGCAATATCTTTATAGCCTCTAAATATTTCTTACAGAACAGTTTTATTAGTTTATTTTTTTTCCATTTATGACCACTGGAGATTATGTTGACATACGTATAACATCTGGATTCCATTTGCATTGGATACGTTTTTCCGACTGTCACAAGATGACGTTGTCTGTTCGGGCAATTACATCGAACTCATCATTCGACGACACGCCCTCATCCACGAATCAGCTCTTTGCATTTGGGAGTGTGTCGGGTATTACGTAATGGAAGTTTCTCGACTTTTCCGATTAGGATAAATACATCAAGCTTCCCTTGTCAGTTCCTTCAGTTCTTTTCCTTTTATGTTTGCTTTTTGACTGTGGTCGGCAAGTAATTAGTTTGTTTAATGTTACGGGAAGTGTGTTACTGTAATTGATCCATTTTGAAATGATGAGTTTGTCTTTTAAGAAGTTTTACAATCTTTTAAACAAGTGATGTCATATTCTTTTAGCAGTCCATGTAATGAAACGTTGACCGTTTCATGTTGTTAAGTATGGAGAGCATTTTACGGACATGCCTTTTCTATAGAAGAACATTTTAAAGACCGGCCTTGTGTGTGTCGTGGTTCTTGTGACTGTGTCAGGTATTATGTAATGGAAGTTTCTCGACTTTTCCGATTAGGATAAATACATCAAGCTTCCCTTGTCAGTTCCTTCAGTTCTTTCCTTTTTATGTTTGCTTTTTGACTGTGGTTGGCAAGTAATTAGTTTGTTTAATGTTACAGGAAGTGTGTTACTGTAATCGATCTATTTTGAAATGATGAGTTTGTCTTTTGAGAAGTTTTACAATCTTTTAAACAAGTGATGTCATATTCTTTTAGCAGTCCATGTAATGAAACGTTGACTGTTTCACGTTGTTAAGTATGGAGAGCATTTTACGGACATGCCTTTTCTATAGAAGAACATTTTAAAGACCGGCCTTGTGTGTGTTGTGGTTCTTGTGACGGCGTGGGCTTATGAGGAAGTTTACATACCAGCAGTGGTGAAAAGGAGGAGAGATAATATTAAGCTCTTCATTACTGTGTGATTTTTATGGCTTTGTCTTGAATTGAATATATTACTTTGACATCTACTTTATAGATATATAGTGCTCTTCTCAACTGACATATCTTTTAATCCTTTCCTGAACAAAAGTATTGATTCTGACATGCTGTATTTCTTGAATCGTTTGATGAAACGTTTAATCAGTTTATCTAGCTCCTGTACATCCATTGCTTACATTTACGAGAGATTTTAACCGCTCATTTGAGTGTGTTATATTAAGTAATTGCTTCGTGTCATTTAAGAGTTCCGGCTGTTAATTGCAGATAAGTGATATTTAAGTTATGTTTTTAAAGCTTATTTTATTTAAGTTGTTAATAAATGTTGTTGTCTTAAAACTGGTTTTCATTTCTTCTACCACACATTTACTTTGCTTCTTTTATTTAGTTATTGATATTTAATGCTTTAATCATTTAATAGAGATTAAATTGTTCCATAAATCTTTTAAGTTCATTAACGGGGTATAAATTCAGCTTTATGCTTTTTACTGCTTTTATGCACTCTGCATCTTTTCTCAACCCCATTAACATTACATTTGTAATGTTAACACATATGAGTGGAAGACTTTAAAAAATGAACACAGCAGGAGTAGACTTAACTATTTAATGATGATCTAGAAAAATGTATATATGAAGAATGATGTCAGCATGACTTCGCCAAACTAACTTAACTTAAAAACATGAATAAACTTCTTTCACAGCAAGAAAAACCGCCAGCAGCTTTCCATCTTAACGTAGCGAGGCTACAATGCCCTAATTACATGGCTAAAACAAAATTAAACGCTGCTTACAAGCAAGCAAAGGCAGGAGAAAGGTGCAGCATTACATTCCACTAGATATACTAGTTTGTTGTGGAAATCTGCATAAAGCTGTTGCCATTATGGGAAGTGCAATACATACGCAGAATGCCATTGGCTCACGAACGATGGTGTCAATCATCGACAGATCAGATAGCAGGAAACATCGCATAAGCCGAGAACAGTGAGTAACAGTGATTCAAGATCACAGCAGTTATGGTGCAACTGAATCACATATTTACCAGCGAAAAGCATGTGAAGCAATGGCGCTTGGTCGTAATTTAAAGTAGACTTGGGGATGGTAAAAACATAAGGTATGTCATGTTAAACAGGATTTAAATAAAGATATTAATTTTAAACTTTAATATACATGACATAACAATCAGCCCCCTTTTTAGCATCCCCAAGGCTTCACAAAACATTCAAAAAGATATACATATTAAAAATTTTAAACATGAAAAAAGAAGTCTGTCTAATCATCACCAGGTCGGGGAAATCTTGACAAATTCACCGGCCAGGCACTGATCAAAGTGACCAAAAATTGTATAAGACTTTTTTATTCTAACTTGCGCTTCAAAATGAATCTAACTCTCAAAAATATTTAAATTTTTCTGTAAAACAGACAGTTTGATCAATGTCATGTCAAATGATATGGCAATGAAAAGAGTGACCAAAAATGTAATTCAGCACCCTAAACCTCAAAAACTTGTCAACAAAATTTCATTAATTGTTCCTTAACCTGTGGCTTTGTAAATGGATCAGCTAAATTTAATTTACTTGAGATATACCTTAATTTAAATATTTTATCATAGACTAAATTTCTTAAAAACAAATATTTAATATGGATGTGCTTAGTCTTTTGATTCTGTGCAGGTGAATTAGAAAAAGCAATAGCTCCTTAATTATCTCAAAATAATAATCATTCTTTTAGATTTAAATTTAAACTTTCATTTTCTAGAATATTTTTAATCCATATTAATTCCTTTGCAGCTTCAGTGAGAGTAACGTATTCGGCATCCATAGTAGAGAGGCTAATGCATTTCTGCTTAAAAGTTTTCCAAGAAATTGGTGACCTATCTAAAAACAAAATAAAGCCTCCTATGAAAACACGATCATCTCTATTTGCTGCAAAGTCAGAGTCAGAATAACAAGAAACTGTTAAGTTATTAATTTTGGATAATTCTAATTTTAAATGCTTAGTATATTGTAAATAGCCTAATAATCTAAGTAAACTTTACCAGTGCGTCATACCAAGGTTGGATTGGAACTGTGATAAAAGATTTACAGCATACATTATATCTGGCCGAGTACGACCAGCAATAAACTTAAACAACCTATTAAATTTTGATAAGGATTTTCAGATATCTCATTTACTTCACTCTGATTACTTGGAGAGTCCATTTTCGACAAAATTAGCCCCTTGGGTATTGGCACATTGCTCATAGGAAATTTGTATTTTGAATACAAGCTACAGACCTTATCAATGTAACAATTTTGATGAATGTGCAGCTTGTCATTTACTTCCTCAAACTTGATACCCAAGAGCTTTTTTGTTTTTCCCAAAACTTTCAGATTGAAAAACTTTTTTAGCACCAAGTTCCAAATCACTTTTAGTTTTGCCAAATATGACTATGTCATCTATATATATTATAAAGGACAAACATATCTGTGCGTAACGCATACGTCATTCTGCGAATGGCAACGCTTTGAAATTTGAAATGAAATTTTGGTTTTGCAATTTTCGCTACGGCAAATTTTTAAACTTCTAAACATCGTACAATTTAAATTTTTACACCGTCGTATAGGGAAAAAAATGTACTTTTAAATGCAATTTGTTTGAAAGCTCTATCTCAATTTATTCTTGAGATATTAATTTTTTTATAGTTTTTAGTACCAATTTTGTAATTGTGGCAACTGAAATACTCCATTTATATTAAAAGTAAAGGGAAAACATTCATGATTTATTTATTTTCATTGATTATATCCTTATTGATGCCATTTTCACATTACAAATAAAAGTAACTGTTTTCTAATTTTTGAACAGAAAATGACGTCACCCATTTAAAAGAAAAACACGCATTCTTCTTCATAAATCAAAATATTTAAGAAGATATTTCAATATTTTTACATTACGCTGATACTGAGTTTGAGACGGTAGGCAAAAGGATTCAGTGAGTAAAAATGATGTCATATTTAAAGCAAAACTATGATTTTCTTTGATAAAACTAAATATTTGACCAATGCTAAATGGCCAATACTATGGCTACTAAAGGCAAATTTCTGAATGGTAAATTTTCGCGGATACTGAGGTTAGAACTTAAAGTTTGTGCGAATGTTCACATGAAAAGTTGTATCGGACAAACGTGACTTTAAGTTTGGAAATACATTCATTAATAATGTATTAAGCGTTAAAATACTTCTAAATTATGAATTTGAGTGGTATGTATAATTTGAGATTGTGAAAATAACGTACAGTTTAGATTTTATGGGGAAAATTTTTATGATGTGACAAAGCAAAATCCTTTTTACTGATTTTTCATCCCGTAAAAACAAACATAAGAGCCACAATCGATAACTTCAACATAATTACTCATCTTGATTACGTATTCTAATACAGTTTAATTTTTCATTAATTTAAGCAGTTGAAGTTTGTGGAAATAATATTTTAATAATTTTAGGTTAAAAACATTATTTGTTTTAAGAGTAAGACAATCAATGCAAGATGAATTTTTTATTGTAATTATTTTTGTAGGTTTATTATGAATTTGATCTAATAGTTCCATTCTAAACATTTTAATTCGTCGAATTTCGACGGGTTCCAACTCGTATATAATAAAAGAACAACTTTATTTTCATAGATATAAACACAATTGCACTAGTTAAGTTTAATAAAATTCAATTTTAAAAGCACGTCATCTATTTCGAAAAACCACTGTCTACCGCTTTGGTGGAGACCATATAAAGATTTATTTAATTTACAGACTTTACCTTCTTCAGTTATGAAACCCTCCGGCTGCCGCATATAGATTACTTTATCTAAATCTGCATATAAGTAGGCATTATTTACATCTACTTGTACATTTAACCATTTGAAAAAACATACAAAAATAGAAAAAACAATCTTATAATTGAGAAACTTACAACTGGACTAAGAACCTCGTCATAACTTAAACCTTTAATTTGACTTAATCCCTGTGCCACAAGGCGTGCTTTAAATCTTACAATTTCATTCTTTTCATTTTTCTTAACTGTGTAAACACATCTGTTACCCAAAATTTGTGCATCTTCAGGCGGTTCAACTAGATCCCAATCCTTGCGGTCATACATGACCTGCATTTCCTCTTCATTTCCTCTACCCATTCAGATGCTTTGGGTGTTTTGGTAGCTTCCTTGTAACTTTTAGGGATTTTTACTTCAATTAGATTAACTTCTGTATTTGAAAATCTGAAACTTTACCTGATTGACTATTTTTTCCGCTGAAATAAAAAAAATCAATCATATTTTATGTTATTGTCTGCACAGTATTTAATGGTATCATTTAGAGATCTTAATTTAACTTTAGTCCCCTCTATGCCATAATAGATATCTGTCCTGGGTTCTTTTTTTTTTTTTCCTAGGCACAGCAGTTTGTATCCAATTAATGGATTTACAAGTAATTAAGTCTGGGCTGTCATTTAAATTCTGAGTTGAAGTTCTAGTTTTTACAGGACTACTACTTTCCTTCATTTTGGATGGGTTACCACTTCTACTTTCTTAAGTCATCTATCATAAGAAAGATATCACCATCCTCTGGGAAGTCTAAACAAAAAAAAAGAGTGAAAATTTTGTTTAGTGTTACTTATGACATCAACCCCCTTTTACTCTCATCAAATCTAACATTTATTGTTTCTATAATTCTCTGCTCGCCTATTATCCAAATGTGGTACCCTTTAGTCATTTGTGCATAGCTACATATAATTCCAAGTTTAGACCTCATATCGAGCTTTTTTCCTTTTTTGTTTAGGTACACCAACATAAGCTAAGCAGCCAAATTTTTTCAGATGAGACACTGATGGCTTTCTTCCAGAATATAACTCCACTCTTTTTGATTTAGCCAATTTACAGGAAATACAATCTTCAGTCAATTTAAATAGCATTGGTAAACCATCAACAGTTTTTTGTTTACTTGTATTTACCACACATTCACTGTTAATATGGTAGAATCTTTCATGCCATAATTCATTAACATCTACCTTTTCTATTTGATTTGCTGAAAAATTGACTGAATTGTTATTTCTCTCATATTGAGTTACATACTTTGATGGCTTCAAAAAGTATATAGACCATTTTTCCTTAAAGCATAAAAAAGCTGATTTCCATTTTTATCATAAACAAAAACTCTACCATTTTTACCCACAAAATTAATCCCCAGTTTTTCAAGCTTAACACCAGATAGTAAATTTCTTCTTAAGTTTGGATTGTACAAAACATCTTTTAAAATAACACAATTATATTTGCCATTTTTACATTTTGTCAAGAACTGAATTGTTCCCTTTCCCTCAACTGGACATTCTTTCTCCTCAACTGCGAGAGACATGTGCAAATCAGATACTGGCTCAAAAAAGGAAAAAAAAATAATTCTATTGCTACAAAAATGCGCTGTAGCGGCAGCTGGGCTCCCAAATGGTCCCCTTTTTCCCCAAAAGTGTCCTTTTTGGAAAATGGTCCCCTTTAGTCCCCTTTTATGCATTTTGGTCCCCTTTCTGTGGTTGGAAAAAGTTTACTAATGTGCTCAAAAAACTCTAAATATCACAAAAGTTCAAAAGTCATTTTACCAGCAAGCTAAAACATTGTAACTAGAATTCTTTTATGAATGTCAAAAAATTGCCGCACAATGTGAAAATATGTTGAAATACGTGTTGAAAATCTCATTAAAAATCACTAAAATTCAAGTTAGACTTTACTACTTTAAGCTAGAAGACTTTAAGCTTTAAGTCTACTTTAAGCTAGAAGTTTGAAACCGAATTTCAAAAAATTGCCATAAAATGCAAAGAAAAGAAAGAAAGAAAATTCAAAAATTGCTATTGGAATTCAATTTTATTGAAAAGAGAACAAAATTTAATAAGTTCTGCGAAAAGATTGAAACTGGAATCCTTTTACGAATGTCAAAAAATCGCATAAAAAATTAAAAAATGACTGTAATAAGCTTTATTGAAAAGAGGACAACATTTACTGAATTGGGCTAAAAAATTGAAACTATCCCATTTACTAGTGTAGAAAAGTCACTGCATAAAAATCGCTAAAAATTCAGAAAATTTGAGAAATCAAAATGTACTATAGTAGGACTAAAACATTGTATCCGGAATTTTTTCTCAAATGGGGGGGGGGGGGAATCCTTGAGGGATATGATTTTTTTTTTTTTTTTTACATCACTAAAATTTAAACCAGAGGTTGCAATCGTGGAAAGACAACATTCACTACATTAGGGTTAAAAGTTTGAAACCGAATTTCTTTTATAAATGTCAAAAAATTCGAGAAAAAGGCGAAAAACAATGAAATAATTGTGAAAAATTTAAAAATCACTGTATAAATTCCAAATAAACTTTATTGTAAAAAGGACAAAATTCACTACATTCTGCTAAAAAATTTAAACCAGATTCCTTTTACAAATTTCGAAAAATTACCAGTGATGAAACAGCTGCTCCGATTCCGCCAAAAGATTTTTTTTTTTTTGAGAAAGCTGCGCATTTCTGCGCCAAAACGATCATTTTTCAACAAAATTGCGCCCAACTGCGCCAATTCAATAATAATTCTTGAGCCAAATCGATCATTTTCCACCCGAATTTCGCTAAAATATTGCGAAAAACATGCGAATTTGGCCAATAGATCGCGAAAAACACGCGATGTTTTTCAAATGATCACGAAAAAAAAGTGAATTTTAACAAAGGACCGCTAATTTCGTCAAAAACCAATCAAAACGTGGTCAAAAGATCGCGAAAAAAGTGATTTCGTTAGAAGATCGCGAATAAAACACAAATTTTGTCGAAAGATCAGGAAAAACACGCGAATTTTGTCAAAAGATCGCGAATTTCGTCAAAAGATCGCGAAGAACACGCGAATTTCGTGAAAGGATCGCGAGAAAAACGTGAATTTTGTTTAAAGATCACTAATTTCGTCAAAAAACGAACAAAACACGGTCAAAAGATCGTTAAAAAATGCTAATTTATTTTAATAAAAAAATAGAGAAAAAAAACGCAAATTTCATCAAAAGGCCTTAAATTTCGACAAAACATCGTGAAAAACACGAAATTTTCGTCAAAAGATCGCGAAAAACACGTGAATTTCGTCAAAAGATCGCGAAAAACATGCGAATTTCGTCAAATGATCGCGAAAAGAAACGTGAATTTTGCCAAAAGAGCACTAACTTCATCAAAACACGGTCAAAAGATCGCGAAAAGATGCTACTTTCGTTAAAAGGTCGCAAAAAACACACGAACTTCGTCAAAAGATCGCGAAAAACAAGCGAATTTTGTCAAAGGATCGTGAGAAAAAAACGTGAATTTTGTCAAACGATCGCTAATTTCGTCCAAAAACGAACAAAACGCGGTCAAAAGATCGTGAAAAAATGCTTTTTCGTTAAAATAACGCGGGAAAAAAAATCCCGCAAATTTCATCAAAAGAGCGCAAATAAAACGCTAATTTCGTCAAAAGATCGCGAAAAACACACGAATTCGTCAAAGGGTCACGGAAAAAAAAAAAACACGTTAATTTTACCAAAGGATGGCTAACTTCGTCAAAAAACGAACAAAACACTGTCAAAAGATCGTGAAAAAACGCTACTTTCGTTAAAATATCGCTTAAAAAAAAAAAAAAAGAAACCCGCAAATATCATCAAAAGTCGCAAAAAAACATGCAAATTTCGTCAAAAGATCGCAAAAAAACGCGCAAATTTTGTCAAAAGATCAGGAAAAAACGTGAATTTTGTCAAAGGATCGCTAATTTTGCCAAGAAACGAACAAAATGGGGTCAAAAGATTGTGAAAAAACGCGAATTTCATTAAAAGATCGCAGGAAAACCACAAATTTCCTCAAAAGGTCGCAAAAAACCGCAAATTTTGTCAAAAGATAGCGAAAAACTGCAAATTTCGAATAACATGCTAATTTCGTCAAAGGATAGTGAAAAACCGCAAATTTCGTCAAAAGATTTCGAAAAACACGCTGATTTCAACGAAGGGTCCGAAAAAAATGTGAATTTCTTCAAAGTATTGCGAAAGAATGCGAATTTTGTGAAAGAGTTGTGGAAAAAACGCGGCTTTCGTCAAAGAATCGCAGAAAAAAACACGACTTTTGTCAAAGAATTGCAGAAAAAACTTGAATTTCGTCAAAGAATACCAAAATGATGTTTTGATGCTCCAAAATAGTTATTTTCTGCTCCAAAATTAGCCTTTTTGCTGCTCTAAAATAGTTACTTTCTGCTCCAAAGTGGCTTTTTTGCTGCTCCAAAATAGTTATTTTCTGCTCCAAAGTGGCTTTTTGCTGCTCCAAAATAGTTATTTTCTGCTCCAAAATGAGCGTTTTTGCTGCTCCAAAATGGCTTTTTTCTGCTCCCAAATGAGGTCTGTGCTGTTCCATCACTGAACTACCATAAAACATGAAAAAAGGCTAAAAATTACATTTAACCCTCCGACTGTCTTGGAAAAGGGCAAAATTGTAATGTTGTTTTCTCTTAATTTTGTTTTAAATGATAAAAAAAATGATTCTTTGAACATTTTTAAAAAAAACTTAATAACGAATATGAATGCAATCCTTGGGAGTATTAATCATTGTTCAATGTATTAAAAATACACTAAATCCATAGAATTATATTACTTTAAATATTGCTTGTATTGCAGCGAAACCTGGAGCTTAGTGAACGTATTAACACGGGCTTGTCAGTGAGGGGGTTAAACAAGTGGGTAAGTGTGATCATAGATCGCACAGAGAGTTTCGTTTAATATTCCTTTAAAACACTTTATCCTTTTGCGAAATCTGTTAGTTCCACATTTTGCAACCAGGGGGCGCACTCTATTCTACACAAACCTCTATCCGAAGGAAACTCCGTTTTACAATCTATTCGTAGGTATATTAGTCGAGGGAATCGGGTCTATAGCACCCGAGATAGGTAGGCGCTCCAGGAAATTGCATGGAACATTCTTTTATAAGCTTTTTATTATGTGTTATGAACTATGTCAAAGTTTCAAGCAGATCGACTTGTTAGATTTCCTAATTTTAACAAAATTGCGTTATGTTAGTTCCACATTCCACCACCAGGGAGCACACACTATTCATAACAAAAGTGTTTCAGATCAAAACTCTGTTAAACGACCTATCAGTGGATGTGTTACTCAAGTTGGTGGCGGTCTTAAGCGAGAAATTAAGAAATTTGCTGAAAGTACTATTCGGAAATAGTGATAACTAAAATTTTGACATTTTTATATTTCATAAGTAGCACATGTCTGAGTATATCATAGTCCTCAAAAAACGACATCTAAAAAGGTCATAAACGCTAATTTTTTAAAAAGAAATCCAGCGCCCCTCCCCCGCCCTCCCCTCACAGGAAATTGCATGCACCATTATTTTATAAGCTTTTTATTATGTGTCATGAAGTCAGACCTGCCATTGCTACGAAAAAATCGTAGTTGCTACGATTTGGACCTATAAACTATGATGCTACGAAAATCGGTCTTAAACTACGATTTTTTGCAAAAAACACAAAAGCATTTTTTGTTTCTAGTTGCGATTTTTATTCTGCACAGCATATTTTTCAGGAGTGATTCTGTTCCGAAATTTCCAAGAATTCATTTCCGAAAGTTTTAAAAAATTGGCCATTAGTCCGAAAATTCGGACATTAAAAAATGCTCATGAGAAAAAAAAATTCTGGACTGCAAAAAAAAAAAAAAAAAAAAAAAAACTTAACATAAAACACTCTAATCATGTTTTTGTAAATATTTATACAGGAATTTCCTTCCTTAGAAACAAGGGTGCCATTTTAAGAATTTTGGAGGGGCTTCCTTGAGGGACAAGGTTTGAATAGTGTACAAAATCGCACAATTTGCAATAAACTATCGCGAATTTCGACAAATGACCATGTAAAAAAAAAAAAAATCAATTTCGTCAATTGTTTGCAGAAGAAAATAAATTTCGTTAAAGGATCGTAGTAAAAACGTAAATTTTGTCAAAATATCCCAGAAAGAAAATGCGAATTTCGTTAAAAGATCAGTAAGACAGTGCAAATTTCATCAGAAGATTAATAAGAAAATGCAAATTTCACCGAAAGATCGCAGAAAGAAAACACTAATTTAGTCAAAGGATCGTGGTAAAAAAAATGCACAATTCGTCAAAGGATCGCGTAAAAATGAGAATTTCGTCAAAATTTCATGGTAAAAAGTGTGGATTTCAACAAAGAATCGTGATAGGAAAATGTGAATTATGAGTGTGGAAAACAAATTGTGAATATCCTGAAATGATGGCGGGAAAAAAATCGCTAATTCCGTCAAAATTTACTACACTGGGCAAAAAATTGGAACCAGGCTACTTTTACAAATGTAAAAAAAAAAAAATGCTGCGAAACGAAAATAAACTCTAAAAAAACGTATAAAAATTTTCAGAGAAAAAAATTTACTATATTGAGTTGAAAGACTGAAACCTTATTCCTTTTACGAATGTCAAAAGATGGCTGTGAAACACCAAAAAACAACCAACCAACCTCTAGATTAATTTAAATTCTGTGTGCTACGATTTCTCATTTTCAAAGGTTGGCAGGTCTGCATGAAGTACAGTGGAACCCGATTAAGACGCTCACGGTTAATACGCGATTCCGCTTAATACGCGGATTTTTGCCGATCCCTTGAACTTCGCCCATAAGAATAATGTAAAAAAATCACGTTTAATACGCGAACGGTTATAACGCGATCCCGCTTAATACGCGATAAATTTTCGGTTCTTTGAGGGAAAAAACCACGTTTAAGACGCGAATTCATTGATCAAGATGCGAATTACTTCTCTCTTCTCGAGTGTTACCGATTTAGAGGATTTTTATTATTCAAATAAAAAACAATGTTTCCGAATAGTATTTAATCTATTTAACAACAGATTAATTAAGGCGAAAATTACTAATCGGAAATAGTTGTAGATGTTTGAATTTAAAAAAAAAAAAAAAAAAAAAAACGCTAAATTAGCAAAACTGCAATTCTTCTTTGATCCCACTCCTAACATTCTTTGTCTTTCGCTTCGTGTATGTTTTTACTGTAGTAGAAAGAGATAGACGAATTTAGGTTACTCAGCTACGTCATAAAAATGATTATATTAGAGTTGTTCATACGTGTTGTTAGGGATGTTTAAAATGTACGTTATTACAAGTACTAAATATGATTTTAAAAACTGAGTTGTGCTTCAAAGATTTAATATTATTTTCCTTTCTGTTAAAAAAATGAGTCTAGTAGGAAAATTATTTTTAGTTGCAGCGCATTAATCGACAATAAAGTAATGTTGTAATCTATATTTATTTTCCGTTGTTATTCCAGTTTGTCCTATAAAAAGAAACAATGTGGATTCAACAAAGTGAAATACAATTAAATTTCAATCTGAATATATGTCAAAGATGCAATTTTCAACCGTAAACGTATAAATGAAAGCTCTGAAGTTCATTTAGGTGATTAAATGCGTAAATAAGCCCAAATGATGCAACATTATAGAAATCACGTTTAATACGCGATCTCGCTTAATACGCGACTTTTGACCACTCCCTTGAAACGCGTCTTAACCGGGTTCCACTGTATCTTAAAGTTGCAAACAGATCACCTTGTTATATTTCCTAATTTTAACAAAATCGCGTTACAATAGTTCCGCATTCCACCACCAGGGAGTGCACTCTATTCTTAACAAAAGCATATCTGAACGAAACTCCTTGTGCAACCTCTTTGTAGATACATCATGGGAGGGTGGCGGTGCGGTCTTAACCAAGAATTTAAAATATTTTCTGCGGTAACAAACATTAAGATTTAATAAAAAATCTAGTTTACCCTCCCCCTCTCCCCATTCCTCGAAATATTACACTCCATTCTTTTTTACACTTTGTCTTATGTGTTATAAAGTATCTTAAAGTTTCAAACACATCGAGTGGCGGTCTTAACCAATAATTTAAGATATTTCCTGAAATTGCTATTCGGAAATAGTGGTATGAACACTTATAAACCTTTTCATATTGAATAATTAATACTTATCTCATAGCGCGCTGTCGAAAAACCCACGCAAATTGACGACGGATGACGGCAGCTGCGTACCGCTTAAAGGAAATCTCATTTCATTGTCTTTTCAAATACAGAAATTAAATTTTTATCTATCGATTTTTAGTGGATTTTTTGCGTTCTACCCTATGCAGAAAATTGAAATTCATACCAAAATAAAGTAGAATTATTTCTGCATATTTGAACTGTAGCTTGAAACTCATCTGGTAGGCTCCGAATCATTTGATATCCTACATAGAGTGGCTGTAGCTGGTGCCCAACCTCACGGAGATGCTCTGCTGTCTGCTTGATTCCACACAAAAATAGTCCAAGATTTTCTCCGGGAACATATCTGGTATTGAAGAAAACGTCAAGAAGCTGGATGACTCTTGCTCTGGTTGTAGGCTCAAAATGGTCATGTAAAATTTTCCAGGCTTTCGCTCCATCGGTAGTGCTCGATATCAAGGGCTTGAATTCAGAACTCAGGGACTGGTAGATAATGGTGTATGCACGGTTCTTCCTCAACTTTAAATCTTGCTTTTCTCTCCATGTTAAAACGTCAGTCACTCCAGAAGCTGTTTCTTCAGTGTCAGATTTACTAAGGTTAACAGGTGAATTTTCCTTTACTTCCTCAGGTTTCTCGATTCCTTCTACTATTGAAATAATAAATTTATTGCAAATTGGGGCTAAAGAAAAGTAAAAGAATGATGTCATCGGCTGATTAAAAAAGTATTTTTTCCTTATATCGTTACTAAACACATACAGTGAAACCCCGATTTTGCGTTTCTCATGGGAGTGAGTAAAAAAATGTAAAATACGGGAAATACATAGAAAGCAAAAAATCATAGAAAAAAAACAAAGATAGTAAAGATGACTCTCTCAAAAGGTATTACAATCTATGTTTTACGAAAAGAACATTATTATACATACCATTTTAAGATCATTTTACTAACACATTTAATTGCGAATCCTGACGTTTAGGTTGAAAATAGTCGTAATAGTGGATTGTTTTTTAGTCATTGAGTTCAAAGTGAATGCAGCATCTTCCAGGATTGAAATACTTTGCAAGTTTTTTTTCTGGTCTTTATGAGAAAGAAAATAGTCTTTCACTGTTTGTAAGCTCTTCAATGCAATATTGAAAGAAGGGATGGGCTGTGCTTCTGTTTCTTCTTCTTCATCCGTGGATGAAAAGTCCATAACGTCGTCTACGGATGGAGCAGTAGTTCTTTCAGCTTCACATGTTGCTAAATTTTCTGGGATGTAATCGTCAAAATCATAGATAACTGTTTCGTTATCATTCTCCGAGTCTACTGCAGCTGATTCCTCATCTGTTCTCGGTTCATTAGATGCTACGAATCCGTTTTCTTCAAAACAATGGGAAATGCACTGTTGTGTAACGTTTCTCCACGACGCAGAAATAAAATGCATAGCCTCTAGAACACTTAACTTTAACTTGCAGGCGTCATTTAGGTTTCCATTTTCTATTTCAGCTACAGCTTTCCGGATAAGTTGCTTTCTATAAAAAAACCTTGAAAGATCGAATAATGCCGAGATCACAAGGCTGCAATTTGCCGGAAAAAATTCGACATGCACATTAGACAGTTGCAAAACTGGATGTGCACTGCATTGATCAATGAACAAAATTATTTTACAATTTTGCAACTCCATTTTTTTATTTAATTTTTGCAAAAAATCTTCAAAAAGGGGTTTGGTTATCCACGCATTTTTGTTTGCTTCGTACTTTGTCCGATAACTTCTCATGTTTTTGAAGCATCGTGGATTGTGCGACTTTCCAACAACAAGAGGCTTCAGCTTCTCACATCCATCAGAATTACAGCACAATAAAACCATAAGACGCAATTTAGACATCTTCCCTCCATGTCAGGAGGTCCAGTCAATGTTTTTTAGCAACATAACTTTTACCCGGTAGGAGGTTAAAGAAAAGTCTGGTTTCATCTACATTGAATATGTCCTTTGGCTTGTATACTTTGGTCAAATTTGGTAGATTTTTCTTCCAATCTTCTATTGTAGCTTCATTTACACTTGATGATTCTCCTGAAAGTGATCTATACACAAGATTGTCTTTTTTTCATTCGGTCAATCCCGCCATTTGAAGCTGTGAAATCTTTCAAACCACCAAGCCTATCGGGAATTTCTAGAGCTTTTTCTCTTAGTATCGAGCCATTTACAGGTACATTCGCGGCACAAGCTTCTTTAAACCACTTTAATAAGATACCTTCCAGTTTGTCGTATGGCGATTTTTTCATTGTTCTCCGTTTCTTGGCTTATTTTTCTCCCACTTTCTTGATGTTGTTTTAATGCATTCTTTTTTCTGTAGTATGGATTGCAGAGTTGTCACGGGAATTCCTTGCAATTGAGCGAACGCTACTTTGTTTCCGTGGAATTCATCAAATTGTTTAACAATTTCGGCTTTCTCAGCAACAGAAAAGTTTTTGCGTTTTTTACTCGTCATTGTGGCACAAAAAGGATAGAAATGCGACCACCGCGTGCTAACTGAAATTGAAAACGTGAAGAAGGGTAAGGACCCCTTTCCCTCCCTGACGAAAGAAATGAGTCACACCATTTGATTGGTAACGAGTGTCTCTTCTCCTGACCATCTCATTCCTGCACCAATAAAGTGTG
The DNA here is from genome assembly GCA_963932465.1 of Maratus speciosus. Lineage (NCBI taxonomy): Eukaryota > Metazoa > Arthropoda > Arachnida > Araneae > Salticidae > Maratus > Maratus speciosus. The sequence goes on along the minus strand of OZ010790.1, from coordinate 334,941,367 downwards.
TTGTTTCTTTACTTTATTCCCCCGCCAGCTATCTGGGGGAAGGAAGGGAGCAGTCCGCGACTGCTGGTGTTCAACAAAGGAGAGGGTGGGGAACCAGTTTCAGAAGACAGGAGTCTTTAGAATGAGTTTCTGTTTTCATAGATTGCATAACTTTCAACAATGTGGATTAACTTTAAAAAAACACAAAATGAAAAATTATTGCTTATTTTAGAACATTTTTTTCTTTTTTTACTTTCAGAGAAAACGTAAAATGCAGGAAATTCCATAAATAACAAATTTACGATCGAGGTTAAATTAACATTACAATTATATGGAAAAACTGGGACCTGATGGAAAAAACGTATAATGCGGGAAAAACGTAGATTCAGGGGACGTAAAATTGAGGTTTCACTGTATTCGAACTAACATCCTGTCATTTTTTATTTCCGTAATGAGTACTAAATTATTTTTAATTATCATTTTAGTAATTAAAGCATAAAACTGTATGTTATGTTCCTAATTAAAGAGTCAGTTGTTTAATAATTATTAAGAGACTACTTACTTCACTTATGAAAACACCCACTCGCTAATCGTAATCCTATGGAAGAATTTTTAAAATATCTCATTCGCATTTTAATATTTAATTTTTTTTTTTCGCATTTGATAGCTAAGGTCGATCTACACAAAGATCTTTTTTTTTTTACTTCTTTGATTTTGTTTAGAGGCTTTTTTTTTTTTTGTACTAGGATAATTTCACTTTCGAAACCAGTTCTTTAAATCAAAGACCCCCCCCTCTCCAAAAAAGAAAATAAAAAAAGCTGCGAACAAAATCGAAACAGTAAAAAAGGTTCTTTGTAGAGATCAACCTCAGCTATCCAATGCAAAAGAAAAAAAAGAATTTAAAAATACTGAAATGCAAACGAGATATTTAAAAAAAAATTTCTTCCATAGGATTAACATTAGCAAGCGGATGTTTTTGCATGAGTAAAGTATAGTCCCTTAATTTTCAGCAGTGTTAACAATTTAATATTAAAAGCAGTTTCTAATTATTTTAATATATGTACATAATGTTATTATATGCTACCAGCTAATGAAATTACTGATTTGATGTTTATGTAATTTTTGTAATTTCTAACTAATAATTATAATTTTATTATTTAAACCATAAAAACATATCCTATATTAGCAATTAGAAATATAATTGTTTTGGAAACATAAAATTTTCAGTAGCAATTCTGTATTTTAAAGCAGCAGGAGGGGGGGGGGGGGGGGGGGGGAGATTATAAAAAATTGATTTTTAAAATAATCAAGACTTTTTTACACCCATTATATCTATAATTATATGTATATTAAAGAAGAGATGGGCTCAATCTGAGGGCATGAGACCTAGCGTTTTCCAAATTTCTGCCAGTGGTTTGGTATAAATAACAAATTTTCTGTTTTAAATAGATTTCTGGATAATTTGGTTTTAATCTTTTAACCCAATTTGGCTGTCCAGTTTTCAGTAAAATTCATTCGGAATTCGCACAGCTTTGTACATTTTTAATTTTTTCTATTTTTTAATGCAATTTTTAGAATTTTTTGCTTTTTGTGGTGATTTTTTGACATTTGTAAGAGGCATTCTGTTTCAAACTTCTAGCTTAAATTTAGAAAAATTTGTCCTCCTTGATTGTAAATTTTTTAGGCAATTTTCATCAGTGCAATTTTTTTGCCTTCCGATATGATTTTTTGACATTCATGCATGGAATTAGATTTCAAATTTTTAGCTTAAAACAGTAAATTTTGACATATTTTCAATAAAGTTTTTCTGCAATTCATGCAATGTTTTTAAAAATTTTTGCATTTTGTGAGCCGGGCAGCATCGGGCAGGTCAGCTAATATAATATAAAATAGTGCTGAAATCAATCAAAAAAATATAAAAATAAGAAAAGAATAATAATGCCATTCGATAGTTTAATAAATGATTATATAATAAAATTAATTTCATAGGAGTTCAAAACGCACATGCATTATATTTTTCAGCCAAAATGCCATTTTTCCTTGCTTATTAGTAATACTTTGCTCTTCGAGCAAACCCTGGTTTTTATGGCAACGGCTGCAATTCAGCTCTTGTAAGGTAATCAGCACTGCCATGTTAAGGTGAAATGGACGGTAGTGCTTTAGTGCAATGCACCCGTAGGCTTACACTGTCTCGAAGTACTTATAAACGTATTTTATGCAAAATGACTTTTTTCAAACTGGATGAGATCAGAACGCAAAAACTATTAAACCGATCTTGCTAATTTTTTTTAATTAAAGGTGATATAATTTATTGGATCTAGGACCACGTTCAACCATTTTTATAAAAAAATATTTTTAGAAGTACGCCAATATGCAAAGAAAAGAGTCAGAAATAGGCCTTTTTTTCAAATCGTTGCCACTTTGTTGATTTTCAGATTTTCTATCTCAAAGTGATACAAGCTCCAGACAATGTTATCTACTTTCATAATCCGTATTGGAAATAGATTGCAAACGACTCTGGCGATCTCTCAATTGAAAGTGCAGGCGCACACGCTAGGGCATCTACCAACGCAACTCGAACCACATCATCAATTTTTTTTATAGCTATTTCTTTCTTTTTTTTTATGTTCTTCAAATGATACCAAGTAACATGCAAAAAATCCAGAGCTAAGGTCTTCATTCCTATTCTAGAAAAAACATGCTAAAAGACACTTTTTCAGCCCTCTGCAGGCAAAACCCAACTTAAGTTTTTTTTCATAAAAATTACTATTACTAAACTAATTAGTTGATTGGTATAAGTAATGATTTGAATTCATGTGACTATTAACTATTATAATGTTGATACTAAAACTGAAATACTCTTAAAAATTATTATTGATAGAAAAATTAAAAATAAGATAAAAGCAAAATAAATATTTAGCTAATCTAAAAAGAAAAATCTCCCAGAGAAAGGGGAGGAGAGAGATGTAAGTATACTTCAGCTGAATATTATGCAGTAGGGTGGAGCGAAAAAAATGAATTTTTTTTAATCAAAAACGGGTAGGTGCCAAAAGTTGCCTTTATACTAGTACATCATCTGCGTGCAATATTACCGCTGAAATAAAATGGCTTGAGTCTGCGCTTTTGGTCCAAAAGTCGAAATTTTGGGTAAAATTTGACATTTTTTCAAAAAAATTAAATTTCTATAGAGCTGGCTATTATTAAAAGTGTTATTTAAACCATTATTATTAATGACTTAACATATTTAAACGATAAAACGATATATTTGTTCTGTATAACGGGAGCAAAACTGACAGCTTTTGGTAAAGAAAGGTGTTTCCACTCTGTTGTGTCATACAACTAATTGTTGTTTGGAATATGCTTTCAAATCTACCCAGGAGGTATCACGTGGAGGTGGCTGCATTTTATGATACAACAGTGCATAGCTCGACCACCCTTCCATCTGAGCACAATGTTTTATTCATATATTGAATTATGATTTTTTATCAAAGACTGGCATAAGTTTTCTATGTATCAACCTAGCCCATCTATTCTCTGTATCCACAGACGTTGGATGCTGATGTGACACTCCTTCACGTTTATTTCTACTGCTTATGTATGATAATGTAAGCAGAATAATGCAGTGGAATTAATGGAATCTATTCAGCCCTCTAGTATCTTCACCAAAATTGCATCCAGTTAGTGCATAGTGATTGGGAGTTCTGTTCCAACAAAATTTTACAACATTTATCTATTTCATCTTTGAGTATCATTTACTCTACCTCTTGCATTTTTTATATGCTGATAAGCTCGTTGTTTAATGTGATGCCGATTGTCATCAAAATTGCAATAAGAATTTGCTCTCGATGTGAAAAGCTACCATTGTCCTAAATAATTTTTTTTTAGTATTTGTTTTTTGCTGTTTTCTGTGATGTTTAGTAGCCGAGTAATTTCCCGTAAGTTTTCAGGCCAATTTTTTAGATGTGGATTATATTTGGTGTAAACCATCCTGAGGCATAAACTTGGATTACATACTTCATGAGTGAACCAGACTCTGATGATCAATCAATGCATATATAATGGCGAATAATTTTATGTGCCTTTGTGAGCGATCTTGCGTAGGACAAGTTTCTTGGGTTCCTATTCGCTAGTTCTTCTGAGCCATATCTTGATGAAATAACTTTGCAAATGTGTAGCAGGTACAGCGTTTGAAATCCTTGGTGGTCCGCTGGTCCGAGACCACTAAAAATTCAATCGGACCACTAATTTAAAAAATTTAGTGGTCCGAAGGACCAGTAACTAACAGTAACTTTTTCCCCTTTCTGACAGGTAAACGTAAATTTTCCCATCCCTGAGAAAACTGCAACCAAACATTACAATAAGCATAAAATTTGCATAAAAACTTAGTTAAAATAAATAGACGGAAATAAAAAACATAATAATTTCAGTTTTTGTTTATGTACTATTTATTTAATTTTTAGCAAATTATAATTTTACATTTTATTATGCCGAAAATTTTGGGTAACTGAAAGGAAGTTTGGTTTATATTCTCTGAGGAGGAGGGGGGGGGGGGGGTCATTAAAAGGGTTAAGGTACTTATATAATTTTATGTAGCAGTCCAGTGACGATGTCTGCAGACCAGTAAACTCTGATGTTTACTTGTCCTTCGGATCAGCGATTTTTTTTTTTTAAATCAATTCTACCGCAGAAAATAGTCAGGGTTGCAAAATCGCTAAAAAAATGTCGGTCATAACAAAAAAGATGACAGGCGATCAAGGGAGAATATGCAAGGGATATACAAAAACTCATTCAATTTCATTATAAAAATTAACATAACGTTAACAGATGATAAGATTAAAAATTCAAAACAATATTCTTGTATTTAATAACATTTGTTATAATACAGCCCCAAGCAGCATTAGCGATAAATACAAAATTCACAGAAAAAAATACAGAAATACAAATATTATTTTGTCTTCAAAAGCATCGGTAAATTAGAAAAATTTTGGTTAAAAAAAAAAAAAAAAAAAAAAAAAAAGACATATTCAATCTATCTTTTAACATGCTTTTACAAACAAAATACCAAAGTTCTCCAAAATGTTATTTATGAAAAAAGAGAGAGAGAGAGAGATAAGAGGGGGGAGAAATTTGTAAAAAGCAAATACAGTAGAAGATCTTGATAACGCAATTCTATATAACGCAATTCTCCATATAACGCACAACTCCTCAGATGTAAACAATGATTTTTGCAGTTAAAAAGCACCTGCATTTTCACATTGTAAAATATTGCTACTCTCTAGAGGACTAAATTTGATACATTAGTTCAATTTTATCTTCTAATTTAAGACCTTTTTACTGAAAAAAAATGCTATTATTACAATAAACATTTTTGAAAATGTCTAATATAAGGGATGGTTCTGTCAGTTATATTTGGATTATGTTTATAAAGTAAATTTAACAATGTCTGACCTATATTATGCAAAAATTTATAATTTGGATATTTCTTGGTAACAAGGAATGCAGTATAAAGATATTCTAATGTATTTTGATATGTTTCAGACATATTTGGCCATGTTTACAAGGTGAATTTAATGATGTGATCCATATAACGCAAAATTCTATATAACGCACAACCTTGCGTTATAAAGATCTTCTACTGTAGTATAAAATTTTGTAATGATAATGATTCTGAGATTCATATAAATATTAAAATTGATCTAAGCCCCATAAAAAACAATGATGTTTTCAAAACAAAATACCAAAATTTTCCAAACGTTATTTCTAAAAAAAGAGAGGGTAAGGGAATTTGTAAAAAGCAAATAGTAAAAAAATAAACGAAAAATTTTGTGCATGCATGTGGCAGTAAGTAAAAAATACTGCATGTATGAGCACTGCATGCCCATAAAGCAAAAATTCAAAACAATATTCTTGTATTTAATAACATTTGTTAATGCTTGTCCCCAAGCAGCATTAGCGATAAATACAAAATATTATTTTGTCTTCAAAAACATTGGTAAATTAGAAAATTTTTGGTTTAAAAAAAAAAAAAAAAATCTATTCAATGTCGAATATTAATGATGTGAATTATCACATTGCTACAAAGCGTAAACCAACTTAGTGAAAAATGTCCAAGCCGGGAATCGAACCCGGGTCCCTGGAATAGATCTCCAGTGCTCTACCACTAAACCACAAGGACGATGTCCAGCTTGGCATTTCTCACTTATATAAGTCGGTAAGGCTGCTACTGCAGCACAAGATAGAGAAGTCTTCATGAGCACACATTCTAGTGGCATAACATGAGACGCAAATAAACCCAGCATCGGTGAATATACAATTTCAATTCACCGATGCTGGGTTTATTTGCGTCTCATGTTATGCCACTAGAATGTGTGCTCATGAAGACTTCTCTATCTTGTGCTGCAGTAGCAGCCTTACCGACTTATATAAGTGAGAAATGCCAAGCTGGACATCGTCCTTGTGGTTTAGTGGTAGAGCACTGGAGATCTATTCCAGGGACCCGGGTTCGATTCCCGGCTTGGACATTTTTCACTAAGTTGGTTTACGCTTTGTAGCAATGTGATAATTCACATCATTAATATTCAATAATTTCAAGCGTAATTTCACTGCTGAAATGTAGTTGAAAAACTATTCAATGTCTTTTAACATTCCGATGAAGCAAGTAACTTTTTTCCCTCTCTGACAGGTAAACTTAAATTTTCCCATCCCTGACAAAAACCGCAACCAAACATTACAATAAGCATAAAAACTTAGTCGGTTAAAATAAATAAACGGAAATAAAATACATAATAATTTCAGTTTTTGTTAATGTACTACTTATTTAATTTTTAGCAAATTATAATTTTACATTTTATTATGCCGAAAATTTTGGGTAACTGAAAGGAAATTTGGTTTATCTCGGAGGAGGAGAGGGAGGGGGGGGGGTGTCACTCAAAGGGTTAAAGGTACTTAATATAATTTTATGTAGGGGCCAGTGACAATGTGTGTGGACCAGTAAACTCTGATGTTTACTGGTCCTTGGGACCAGTGACTTTTTTTTAATCATTTCTACCGCTGAGGTATGTGCTCAGTACACTTATTATATTGTGCTCAGTACACTTATATAATGTTTGAAAATTACCCTCTATGGCTTCAAAAATTGAAATAAGAAGGGAATAAGCACGTGGACAAAGATTTTCATATTGGTCCGGCGAGTCCCTGTGGGTTAGAATATAATTTTTGCCAACGACCTTGTCTAATAAATTATGCAGAGGAAATTCGCTGGATTTGGAGGTGGCATATGATCAATTGTGATGGTTCATTCTAAACATGTCCCTCGCAGAATGGATGACAACAACTAACAGAATTGTCCGCCTTCGATGGGCATTCACTGCACATCAGAGTCTCTACGTTCACTCAAAAAGTACTATGTTATCCAAGTTTTGCCCCAGGATAGTTTACAATCAAATGTAATCCACAGCTAAAAAAGGGATCTAAAAACTCATGGGAAATTACTCGGCTACTAAACAACACACAAAACGGAATAAAACAAATACTAAAAAAGATTATTTAGGACAATGGTTACTTTGCATATGCAAAGGAAATTCTTATTTCAATTCTCTCTGACGATTGCCATCATATTAAACAGCTAGCTGCTCAGTACATAATAGTTGAAAGATGAGAGTAAATGATGGCATACACAAATCTGAAATATCGACAATCAACCTTGAAGCGGATAATTATATAAATCTAATTCCTTGGAAAAGTGTTGTGGTAACAGAGCCTCTAATCAATATGCATTTATCGGGTGCAATCTTGGTGAAGATAATAGATGGCTGAATAGATTACATTAATATCATCCGCACTGAATTACACTGTTTGTCTTCTCTTACACAAACAGTAGAAAAATACGTAAAGGAGATCACAGCAGCAGCATCCAAAGTCTGTGGATTCAAAGAAGAAATGTACTAGGTTGATAAATAGAAAACTCATGCCAGTCTTTGATAAAAAATTACAATTCAATATATAAATAAAGCATTGAGTTCTGATGGTAGGGTGGTCGAGCTATGCACTGTTGTGACATGAAATGCAGTCACCTCCACATGGTACCTCCTGGATAGTTTTGAAAGCAACTAGGTAAGAGCTGTATTCTAAACAACAATAAGTTGTATGACACAACAGAGTGGCAACGCCTTTTTTACACCAAAAGTTGTCAATTTTGTTCCAGTTATACAGAACAAAGATATCGTTTTATCCTTTAAATATGTTAAGTCATTAATAATAAAGGTTTAAATAACACTTTTAACTAATAACCATCACTATAGATTTTTTTTTTAATTTTTTGAAAAAATGTCAAATTTTACCCAAAATTTCGAATTTTGGATCAAAAGCCCAGACTCAATCCATTTTTTTTCAGCAGTAATATTGCACGCAGATGATGTACTAGTATAAAGGCAACTTTTGGCACCTACCCGTTTTTGATTTTAAAAAATTAATTTTTTTCGCTCCACTCTATTATGCAGTATCTGGTCATATTGACATACGACAGTTCTCTAATTTTTATGCTTAAGAATGTTTTGTAATCAAGAAAAATCGACATACCATGACCTGTCTAAAGGAAAAATGTAATAAAGACGCATTACTGTACTTTCGTTTACTAATTTTTATTTTCTGTTATATGAATCTAAAATATTTTTCCCTTCCTTCCAGAAAATTGTTAATACCCGAGATCCGCGACTGTCTAAGAAAATGATTGCAACTTCTCAATGTGATTCGGCAGTTCTCCAGTCAGTTGTTGTTATCCCAAAAGGAAATGTTAACAAAAGAAATGAAAAGGAATCCATAGCAACAGCATCAAAGAAAATGAAACTTGACTCTGTTTCCAATTCTAAAAAAGACTTGAAAACCAAATCTAATTCCATGGAATTAGAAAGTAGTTCAAAACTAAATGTTGAACTTAATACTCGAAATAATTCGAGTAAGCCTGTTCAAGTTCAAAAAAATGATAGAAATAAAAAGCAGTCCTACAATTCTGAAATTTCCAGTGAATTAATTAAATTACCATTGCAGCAAAACGTGAACTTTACAAAAGATGCCTCACCAAGCAATGTAAATTCATTACCTGCAAGATCAAATGAACTTATTAAAAATAATTTTGTACCTAAAACTTCTGTAAATGAAGAAAATAAATATATTTTCAAATCACAACCTGTATTGATGACAAATGAAGACACTTGTCACAAAAACATTCAAAAGTAAGTCTTTTAATTATTATTTTATTGAAAAGCAGAGAATTTCATACCGATTTAAGAAGAAAAAGAGGTTTTCTTTTTAACATAAAATAGTTGCATAAATTGACAATGTACTATAGATAAAATTCATGTCACTTATTTGGAAACTGTTTTACAATCAACATTTTTTAGGTCAGTATAAATGAAATTAATTGTAGAGTTGTAAAAAAAACACATTTGCATATTTTTAAGAAAAAATAGTGCAGGTAGTTGTGAAATCAGCCATTAGATTAAAACAAAATTGTAAGAACTGTTGAATCATTCTTTTATATGCTTTAAAATTAGATGACAATATTATACTTCTGCATGCATAAATAAATATTCTTATAAATAATCTTTGAATTAAACTATGTGGTAAATAATTTAAAGGACTATATCCATGTTTCATATAGACAAAATAATAAGCATTTGCAGTAGATTAATTGAAATTGTGTAGACTATTGGTGCTAAATCAATAGCTTGTTAAGTTCGTTTCATCAAATAATGCATTTATGTTTCATAAATGTTTCTTTTTTTCTTCCATAAACATTTTTTTTTTATATTGGAATTCCAAGCAAGCAAGTCATGAGGTGAGGGAAATGACAGTTTAAAAAATTATCCATCCTTTGAGGTAGATGTAAAATAAACTATTTAATACTTAAAATTATTAAATAATTAAAATGCATATTTCATTTGAAGAATTTGATTTTAGCTTATGTCATTCGAAGCTGGCATGCCATATAATAGTGAAGCATTCTGCTTTTCTTAATAAAAAAAGATTAATCCTTGAAAAAATTTTATATCTAATTTGCATTCGAGTGAGAGATTTTATTGTTACAGTAAACATCATTTTAATTACCCATTTTGTTTTTCTCTCCCTCACTTTCTTCTTCCATTTGTATGCATTTTATTATTTCTGATACAATTTTTCTTTTTTAATAAGTTCAACATAAAAATTCACTTGTAGACATGTTTTGGCCCATAGGAGCCCCACTCTGCCCGGTGGTTAGCATGGCAGCCACAAAATGAGAAGCTTAGACTGATTACGGATTATAAATCACTGTCTGGGTGGGGTGACTGTCAAGGTTTTTAGCTTTTTCCTTGTATTAGATCAATGATAATTCAGGTCACTTTCCATTCAAAAGTCCTTATAGCAATGTTGCAAAAATTAGCCGATGTGTAACAACAAATTCCAAATTCCTTTCATCATAATATGAACCCAGAAGCAGAATTTTCTATGTCAGTCTGCAGCAAACTAAAATTTATCTGCGACCTAACAATGCTAGACTAAGCTTACTATCATAAGAAATAACAGAAACCCATAAAATAAGCAAAATTTGCATTTATAAAGAAAATATAATAAAAGGATACAACAAATACCATAAATCTAGTGACTTTAAAGTAAATTTCAGCTATTTTTTAAACCCAGCATTTATTTTTTAAGCTGGTGGATTAATCTGCAAAGTTTAAAATAATCTGCAGCGCCCACTGCCATGCTGCACTGTTTCTGCTACTGGGAATATGAATAATTTAAAGAAATTTTGTTGCTAAATGTTTGCTAGATAGTATTTTTTTTTAATTATGTGTTGTCATATTGCTAAATACATGTATTTAAAGATATTAAATTTTATCCGAATTCCTGCAAATAATTTTTAAATAATTTGTTTTTTAAAATCATAAAACCGGCATTTTAGCTGCATTTTAGATTTCTGTAAAATATTATTAAAATATTTTACTTCAAAATTTTTACCCTTCTAATTTATAATGGTTTTCATAGTTGCCAACTTGTACGGATTGGCCGTACAATGTACGGATTGTGTTCTAAGTGTACGGTTGTACGTGTGAACAGTACGATTGTACGGTTTTGCGCACGGAAAAAACGATCGCGGAAAAACACGAATTTCGTCAAAGATTGCGTAAAAAATGTTAATTTCTTCAAAGGGTCGCGAAAAAACGCTAATTTCTTCAAAGGATCGTGAAAAAAATACTAACTTTGTCAAATGATCGCGGAAAAAAAGTTAATTTCTTCAAAGGATCACGAACAAAACGCTAATTTTGTCAAAGTGATTGTGAAAGAAACTCGAATTTCGTTAAAAATCGCGAAGAAAAACACTTAATTTCGTCGAAGGATCGTCAAAAAAAAAGGGAATTTCGTCAAAGATCGTGGGAAAAAACACTAATTTTGTCAGGGATTGTGAAAAGTACGCGAATTTCGTCATAAATCGTGGGGATAAAACGCGAAATTCATCAAAGTTCGCGGGGAAAACGCGAATTTTGTCAAAAGATGGTGAAAAAAAGCGCTAATTTTGTCAATGAATCGCAAGAAAACCCGCGAATATCGTCAAAGATCGTGAGAAAAAACAAGAATTTTATCAAAGATATTTGAAAAAAAAAAAGCTAATTTTGTCAATGGATCGCGAAAGAAACGCGCATTTCGTTAAAAATCACGCAGAAAAAAACACTACAAAAAAACAGGAAAAAACACGAATTTGTCAGAAAACTCGTAAAAAACGCGAATATCGTCAAGGGATCGCGTAAAAAAGCGTGAATTTTGTCAAAGATCCGTAAAAAACGCTGATTTTGTCAAAAGATCACGAGAAAAATGCGTATTTCGTCAAAGATCGCAGAAAAAAACGCTAATTTTCTCAAAGGATCGTGAAAAAAAACGCGAATATTGACAAAGATCGTGGAAAAAAAGCAAATTTCATCAAAAGATCGCAAAAAAAACCTGCAAAATTCATCAAAAGATCGCGAAAAGAATGCAAATTTCGTCAAAAGATCGCGAAAAGAAAACGCAAATTTCGTCAGATCGCGAAAAAAAACCCCGCAAATTTCGTCAAAAGATCGCGGAAAAAACATGAATTTTTCACAGTATCATGGCAAAAATGTGAATTTCGTCAAAGGGCCTCGAAAAAACTCACAATTAGCACCTGCATGCATGGAATCCCCCCTCCCCCTTTCCTCCCCAATCCCTTTGCTGTAACCTTTCAGAAAATTTGCTGTGAATTTAAATTTTTTTTTCTTTTTTTTTTTTTTTTACTTAGAATTTCCCATGCAAAAAAATTTTCTTATGAAATCTATTGATTTTCTTATTGATATTTTCTTATGAAATCTATAATGTTTTTATTTTTGGGGGAAAAAAGACTATACATGAATATAGCATAGAAAATGTTATAAAATATTACTTTTTTATTGTATGTGCATATGTTATGTATTTTTAAGCACGCAAGAATACGTCATAAAAATTGTAAGGATTTCAGAATTGACATGTTGGCAGGTATGGGTTTTGGTAATAAAATGAATTTAGAAAACAAATTAAATTTTAAATGGACTTAATCAAATTTTTATAGAATAACAACCATCTGGTCCATCTGTCCATTGCAAAAGGCATCCAGATTCTGCATGTTTTTTTTATATTAAAAAAATTTCTTTATCTAAGCTATTTTTCTTGACTGACTTAGTTTACTCTAATGTAAAAGTATTTATATATTGACATCAATGCTCCAATTTGCAGAAAAAAGAGTATATAAGCCAATAGAATACTCACTTTTCTGTTAACTGATCTGTTCTGTAAACTAAAGCATGATGCTAGTTTGAAATATTTAGTCTGTAAGTGTAGATTAATTGCAAATTCAAGAGACACGCTATTAGCTTTTCATCTATTCTAAATGGGACTTTCAGAGTGAGTAAATTATTTTTAAAATATGCATCTTCAACTGAATCCCTGCAGAAAAATCTGGTTACACACATTACTTACTGGTGGTGAACAAAATAATAGAAACAGAAATCAATAAATGGTTTTGATGGATGGTGTTTTTATATTTGAGAAAAATAAATCTGGCTGTCAGAATTTTTTATTGTGCCGCTGGGGATATATTATTCTACTTTCAGAGAGCTGCCATGAAAGACCGGGTGTTCTGCTTTTCAGTGTATGGTACAAGATGCCAGATTTTCAATGAGGTCAAATCAATGACACATGTTTGCAGAAAGCTTCAATCAATACAACTATTGGGTTGTTGGGTGTTTTGAGCTACTGTCTCTGAAGTCATATCTAGTTGAAGGAAAAACATAGACTGCCTTATGTTGAAGCAAATTGGGGCATCAAAAAAGAAGACTACCACAGTGAAAGTGTCTGCATAACCTCAGCCAGCATTTGCAGGATTCAGTATGAGTGATTAAAATTAGAAAATAACTGCGTAAAAAACAAACCTGCAACAGAGTACTCTTCTAAATGTGGCTCATGCCCATCGACATGTCACCTGTGAGATTACGGGAGGGCTCAAATGAACCAGAATCTTGAACCAAACTCGGTCCTCTGGTTTGTATGTGTTGTTGCTGTCATCCCGCTCCATGGCCTTATTGACAATATCGCGTGTTTGCCGCATTGGTCCAACCTAGAAAGTAGGAAGTATTGCCTGGACCGCAATCCGAAGCTGGGGATTCGGCTCTCAACTCCAGCTCTGAGTGCCTGCAAAGGAGAGTGTCAGTGGAATTTGAGTAACTCTGCCCCTTATGAGCTGATGCGGAATTTGATGGTTTATATTGTTATTTGGAGGATCCAATTTACACTGAGCAGCTGTTTTTTGGACATCTTTAACCAATTATTACTATTGGCAATGCAAAATCTTAACTATAATGGTGTCACTAGCATAAATAAGGAGTGGATTATGCATTGAACGAAGCAATATTGTTAGATGAATCCTCATTCCCAATGAGACTGTTAAAACTATGATCTGGATTTAATTCTAATCTGCCATCAGTGATTGACTGTGATGGATGTGTGGAACTGTTGCTGATCTGAGATGATTTAAGCTGCCACATTGTGGTTTTCTGCAAACCCTGAAGTCACCTATCAAGAGAGAGTAACTAGAAATTATTATGTGTAAATTTTAGCTTACGAGTTTGCTCCACTCACCTGATGGAGCAAACTTTGTTTCCTTTCCCCTGCAAAAATTTCTAATTCTCACAGATTGATCTATGATGTCATGGTTTTGAACCAAAGCTTGATGGCATGGTTTGACATCAATTTCCATGAAGAATGATATGATACATCAATAGTCATCATATAGGTTTTATACAGTTCAATTCCTAAATGAATGTACACCGTATTACAAGCTAAAGGTAGTTATAATCTACACCGTATATACAGATGTTTGAATTTCTAGGTTTTTCCTTCATTCTATATGTTGTTATCAGAAAACTTTTAAAACATGTACAAAGCAGAAAAGAAATTTCTTATTATTAGAATATTTATATACTTTTCTCACCTTTCTTTCTTTTATATTTTCATTAATTTTGTAAAATTTAACTATGGTGACTCCATTTATTTAGCTGTGTTCATTCATAGTAAATAAATTTTTAGAAAGTTATGTATATATACTCAGTTAATAATATTTCATTATGATTGTCTAGGGCATAAATTTACCAAGATTAAGATTCTTTCATATAACTCATTGAGAATTTTAGCTTTGTTTAATGATAAAATGTTCTTATTTAAACTTTGTTTGAATACTATTAATTGTATGTTTATAGTTAACCTTTTAAATTATTTTTTATTTCATTTTAGTCATAATTTTAAAGTATTCTGAAGGAAAATACACAAATTCCCTTTTACTCACTTTTTATTTACTTTATTTTATTTAATTATTCATAATGGTGCATATATTTGTTAAATTCTTGTTTTTATAGCGGAGAAATCACCTAGAAGACTTCTTTAATTAGTTAAAAGAAAATGTAAAAGTTTGCATGCTATGAAATATGTTTTCTTTAATTATTTTTAATTAGTGTGTAACTTATGTTTTAATGAAAAAATAAATACTTTACTAATATTTATCAAATTTTACATTAACTTCATTTTTGGTACTTATTTGGTATCATATTTAAAAATGGATTAGTGCTTAAAAGCATACAACATATATATTCGAGGTGGGACAAATCAAGAGCAGAAAATTTAAAAATAAGTTCAGAATATTTGGAAATTACAATAAATTATGCAATTAAAATTCAATGGAAAACAATTTTAAACTGTAGTTTTTAAAAATAAGATGTAAATGAAGTGGCTAAGAAAAGGTAATGGTATGAGTAATTGTAAGAAAATATTCTTGGATTTTGAAGTTTGGTGGAAGCCCTCAACAATTTTTACACAATCAAATATAATTAAAAAGTATTTATCACTTTCGTTTGTCTGTCTGTCCATTTTCTAACTTTTGAAAATATTCTTGGATTACCATAACATTCATAGATGTTATTCGTTTACTATTGTATGTACCTTATTGAAAGTTGAAGTGTATGGCATTTATGGATTATTATTTTTAGTTTGTTTGTAGAGACATGAAAAAGAATTTAGATATATTGCGCTCTGTGGGCAATAATTGCTTGAAATGCATTTTAATAGTGTAAAAGTATTTTAAACATAACTACAAAATATATATATATATATATAATATATATATATATATATATATATATATATATATATATATATATATATATATATTGATTTGTACTACATTATATTTTCTATAGAAAATGATGCTCACAACATTTATTGTTTAACTACAGGAACACACAAAAGATTTTTATTACATTGTTGTTTATAGTCAGTGACTTGAATTGTTCTTAACAATCCTATACATTTTCTAAGATATTGAAATTAATATCCTTATTGAAGTGCATCATAACATCTTCCATATAGAAAATAATGCATTTGACATTTAATGTTCTTTTACAGGGCCACATAAAAGAATTTAGATGCATTATCTATCAGTGGCAATTGCTGGAAGTGCATTTACAGTTGTATTATGCATTTTTAAACTTAACATTCTCAACCTAAATTTTAGTATAATATGCACTATACATAACATCTGCCGATCATATACAGGGCTGCACTAAAGAATTTGAATACATTACTGTCTAAAGTGAGAATTGCTAAAAATATCTTTTCAACTGGGTTATGCATTTCTTGGTTGAACTAAATTATAGTACATCATGGGGTGTAATGTAATATAAATAAATTCATATCTAGGACTACACAAAAGAATTTGGCTAAATTGCCGTCAATACATAATAATTTATGGAAGTGCATTTTTATTTGTGTTATGCTGTTTTCAATTGAAATTAAATTTTGATATACCATGTTATGAGGTGATTGATCATATATAGAGCTGTACAGAAGATTTTGAATATTTTACTGTCTATGGATGACAATTACTAAAAATGGGTTTTCAATTATATTAGGCTTTGTATAAATTATTTATTTAAACATTTCCTGTTGCAATAGGAAAAGATAAAGTTTTGTTACAAAAAACTTTTGTTTCTGTTAGAAACTATTATATAACCTGTTTATGGTGCATGATTTTTCTTACTCGTTACTTTTAATAAAGTACTATATATATATATATTATGTATAATAATATACAGGATGGTCATAAAAAAACTTCCCTGATATGTGAATCTCCAGCGACCTAATCGCTCGACCAATCAAAAGGAAATTTGAGATGTAGTTATTTAAAGGTATATGTTAGAGATCGTGATGATTTAAAACAACAGAGCTCTCACGGTTACGATGAATAATTTCAAATGGCAACACCCATTTTTTTCATGCGCAAATTTGTCAGCGCATTGAAAAAACATTAGTGGCGTTGGAATGATACACGTACGATGAAAATTGCCAGCATAAAACACTTGCAAAAAAGACCATTGTAAAGGATTAATGACAACACAAGAGAGAAGAAAGAAACAAAAACTTTTATTTGAATTAGCAGTTTTCAACATGTGCACCTTCGCAGACAATAACACATTGCATGCGTGAGACTGTTGACAACAATGTCAAACGTAACATCACAGAAGGAATCTGTACAACTTCACGCTTTATGAAATCGTTCAGTTCTGACAAATTTCTTGGATTTGATATGTACACCTTTGATTTTAGATAACCCCAGAACCGGGATTCCATTGGAGTGAGGTTGGGGGATCGTGGTGGCCACAAAACTGCAAAGTTACGAGAGACGATTTTATCATCAAAGTGCTGCTGCAACACTTGTCGAACAGATGTGGCGACGTGTGGGGGAGCACCATCTTGCATCCATACAATATCATTAACAACATTTTGCTGCTGCAATTCCAGAGTTATGTAATTCTGCAACATTGTTGTATACCGAGCACTTGTGATGGAGCACGTTTTCATACCTGTGGAAGTGACCTCCTCGAAAAAGTACAGACCGAGAACAAATGTGTTTGCGATGACGCACCACACGGTTACTTTAGCTTCATGTAAAGGCATTGGTGTCACATTGTGAGGATTTTCATCAGCCCAGTGAATGTAGTTCTTGGAGCTTTCCTCCCAGTTAAAGAGTAATTTGCCTCATCCATCAATCCATAATCTTTGCAATGGCCAGCTGTTATCCTCATCATATCTGATGAGAAAATAATTTGCCAAGTCCAAACGCTTTTGCTCGTGTCCAGGTTGCAATATCTAGACATGCTGGAATTGATAGGGAAACATCTGCAGTACAGTGTGCAGAATCTTGGAGACTGTTGTTTTCGGTACATCCTACTGTGTGCAACACTTCTTGCAGTATGCAGTGGATCTGCAAATGGATCAACTTCAACATTAACTGATGTTCGATCACATGTGCATCCAGTTTCTTCGATTTTTTTTCCACTAAATCACGTGCAGTTTTTACAGAATATCGGCCTCGTCTTAACTTATGATTTCGGCAATAAACTCAGACTGCTTCAGCTGCATTTTTTCTGTTCAGATAAAACAGCTTTATCAATTCACCTCATTGTTTTATTGTAAGTGTCATCCTGTTGGCACGTGTGAACAACTGATTGAAGAAACAATCTTCGCACACTGTTAATAAAAAAAATTTCTGCACACAATGATTTACATATAGTGTTCTGCAATTGGTGTTTCTACTATCTATTCCTGTGAATTATGCAAAGTGCATCAGTTCACCTCGCCGTTGAATTGTCATTTGGTCATTTGTTTTAGAGTGAATTGACATTGGTCCGTTGAATTGTCATTGGTCCTTTACAATGCCCTTTTTTGCAAATGTTTTATTCCGGTAAACGACCCTAAATATGACTTGGAATGTATGATTTTTCGTAAGATGCGACACTCCAAATAAACTCTGAATACACCATGAGATACGAAAGCTGGCCTTGCTCCTGAATTGGAGTCCTTTAAACTTGCTTCTAGCTGACTTCACTGTCGTACCGAAGGAGTACGTTTTCCATATGGGAGGAACGTTGATTTTTTTTTTTTCCTTTCGAATTGAGTAATGTTATAAGATTTGTTTTAAAATGTGTTTTTGAGTTGTGTTAGTGTACACATAGCGAACATAAAAATGTAATCATTTGTTTTAGAGTGCTGAATATTATGTTACATAGGAACTGATTAGGATTGAGTTCCACGATATTACACCAGCAGTTTTAGTCATACATGTATCCTTCCAATGCTATTTATGGTTTTTCAATGTGCTGATGAATTTGTGCATAAAAAAAATGGTGTTGCCATTCGAAAATTTAGTTTTCACTGTAACCGTAACCGTGAGAGCTGTATTGTTTAAAATCATCACGATTTTGAGTGCATATCTTCAAAGAACTAAATCTGAAATTTCCTATCGATTGGTTAGGTCATTAGGGGCACATATTTAAACTCTTTTAATCTAAATACTATTTATTTTCTCAAAATACACATTTGTTAAAAAATCCAGTTCCATTACTCATATGTTTTGTTAAATTGTCGACTATAGATTGACATAATAAATTCCCTCTATTTTTAAAAATAGTTATGATAAATCAATTTTTAAAATCCTTTATAAAAACTGTAAATGTATTTTTTTTCTTTGGGAGGGAGGGGGGGGGGGCTTGGACTGAGAAATTAAAATATTTTGTAGATATATGTAAATTCTATCATGTTAACATACTCTTTGCCCAGTCTACTTTATATTTTATCTTTCATGATATTTAATTTGTTTGTGGAGGACCATTCCCTGATTACTGTTGATGCTGGCATATTTTTTTTTTTTCTTTTTACATAGCTGCAAATGATTGAAGAAGTATTTCTGATATTTAGATATTTAATTTTTATTTTAGTATAACAAATTATAACTATACTATCGTTAATAACATCATTAATAATGTGTTTTATATTACTGTGGAAACTGATTTAATGTTTTAATTTGTATTTGTTATAATTTTTAGTTGCGCAAGTGAGATAAGATTTGTGAGGTTAAGAATGAGGGGTTCTGACTATTAAGATATTGAATTTTCAATATATATATTTTTTTAATTAAGGTTTAGGAATTAAGAATTTGATTTAATGTCTCATCTCTAATAAATATATTCAATTATTCTTGACTGAAAATTATTTTTATTATTATTTATTTATTTATGTAGGCTGTAAGTAGAAAAATATTGTCAGATTGAAAGTAACATATACAGGATTTCCTCGCTTTATGTGGTTCAGTTAGTGTGTTAACTTTTTTTCTGCCAATCCCTCAAATAATGTGGGAAAATTTTCAATTAGTGCTCAAAGCATGGAATGAATATTCCTATTTTGCCAGCTAAATGGCACTGAATTGTTATGAAAGTAAAATCTGACAAGAAATGTGACCAATGGCACAACAATCAGCAAAGTTCTTTATTTATGTAGATTTGAAATTAAGATTGACTTTTTAATGTTTCTTGATTGCCACTTATTAAGTTAGCTCGCATGCTAATGTAACATAATATTCATGTAACTTAGAAAAAAGTTTCAAATCTAGATGTATGTATATAATATGTACTTTCTAACAATAACACGTTAAAAACAATATTGTAGTGCAATATGATATTGTTTACTAGTTGCTCAGGTCTGGGATAATAACCTTAAATGTATCTAAAATCAGTGTTTAAATTGGACATTTTTTTCTCCTGTAGAGATTTAGTATTGGGGGATTCCACTGTTTTTATCCATATATATGTATGAATTTGCATGATTTTATATTTTTAGACAAAAATCTCTCCAAATGAACCTAGAGTTGGAGACCTCATTGCCTTTGTCAAAGTACGCCTTCGTAAGCTATGCATGCTTCGGTCTGTTTTTTGCAAATGAACTTTGAATTTGTATGATTTTATATTTTTAAATGAAAAATTTCCCGAACAAACTAAGGGGGTACATTGTAGAGATTGTTAATTAATTTCTGACATTTAGATGTATTACAATTTCAATTCTGACCAACAGTTCACAAGGAAAACCTGAAGAATAAAAAAAAGATTTAACTTATTATTTTCCTCTCATTTATAAAAAGGAAATTGTTAAGAAAAAATCTTTAAAATCTGTCTAACACAATGGGGGAGAAAAAATCACCTGCTCAATAATTATTACACTCGTTATGTTAAAATTAATGAAAAACCCTGTTATAACGCAAAATAACATCTTCAAAGGCATTATTGAGGGCAGGGGGGGGGGGGGGAGATTACGATAAACGACTTCCAGAAAAAATATTTTAAAAGTAAATAATATTTTTTATTAGACAAAGAATACCATAACAACTAGAAAGGTATGTTGAATGAATATTTTTTTTTTATTAATGTGGAGGGGGGGGGGGGGTATTTCTATCTGGAAAATAGGGATGGCATTTTAAATCTGCAGAACAAAAACAGAAAACATGAAAATAAATATGAATTCAACCTTTAGAAAATATGTTTTTTGAAATAACAACTATTAATATGTATTTAAACAAAAGGTACCATTACAGGGTGTCTACAGAATCTGGAAATCAGGGAATCATGGAAAAATCAGGGAGGTTTATCAATCTGGAAAAATCAGGGAAATATCAGGGAACTTTGTAAAAATATTCGAAAATCAGGGAAATTTGTCTACATTACAAAAATATTTGCATTTTCACCTTGCCAATGAGATTGATTCGTCTATTTTATGTATCATATTTTTTCACATGCTGATTAGTCTTTCCCAATATTTTTTAAAAGATGCGCATGGTATGAGTTTTTGATATTTAACGCAAATTAAGGTGATCAGATGTCCTAATTTTCTGTACATATCGCTTATATTGAAGGCAATTTACCCATTTTTAAAAATTTTCAATGATATATTAGCATAACCTGACCAGGCGGCAGCTTAATCCAATTAGCTATCCTGTCTTAGAATTGAATATTTTTCAAAAATGAGGAAATTTTCTGGTCACCATATATCCATTGGCCACTATATGAAGTTGGACTGAATTTTGAGTTTGGATTTATAAAACTGTCAACAAATACTTAATGAATATTAGGCAATTTTTATATTTTCTGCTTGTTTTTTCTCCCAAATGAGATATTAGCAAGCTGGATAAGTGTGTTATACGAGGGATCGACATACATGAAAAAATACGGTATGTGTATTGTTAATAATGGAAATCATGGAAGTCTGATATAGTCAGGGAAATCATGGAAAAATCAGGGAACTTTTTTTTTAGGATTTCTGTAGACACCCTGCATTACAACTGTGAAAATACCCTGAATAAGTGGGTTTTTTTTTTTTTTTTTTTTTTTTTTTTTCCCTCGTATTTTTATCCAGGGAAAAAATGGATGACAGCTTACGACTGCAGAAAAAACAGATAAATATATATACAACCCTTAAAAAAAAAATTAAATAGTAAATATTAATAAATAAAAGACACTATTACAACTGGGAAGATACTGTGAAAACTTGTTACTTTTCTTTTATTTTATTTTTTTGTAAATTTATGGGATACCCGAAGATTTTGATTTCAAAATGAAGAAAAATCAGAAATATTAACTACACCTGTTCTTGAAAAACAATCAATTCTCCGGGCGTTCGCAGAAGCAATCTTTTTCCCAGCAAACTGTTGAAATTTTAAGTTCATTCTTTAGGGTTTTTAATTAAAATCTCAGCTAATTATCAAAATATGAAAAGTTTCAGTCTCAGGTGCATTTGAAAGTGTCTTTGTCTATCCTTATCGAAATTTGCATGCCTCTATGTGCAATAGCTTTCCCTAGCCATTGATATATCTTTACTCCTATAAAAGAACATGATTTAACTGACTTATAATCAGGGTTGGCAGGTTTTTGACGCATGACGGTTTTTACCTTGGTTTTTACCATCATGTCAAAAACTGTCAAAAACCCATTTTTTAGGAGTAGTTTGTTTTTACATTATTTTTCTTCATTCTGTTTTAAGTTGTTATTAAGTTGTTTCACATGAAACATTCAATATCAAAAAGACTCTAAAGTATACTTATCCATCAGAGAAAAACAAAAAAGAATTGTATTAGAATATACATATACATCTTTGTTAGAAGATCTCTAACTTAAGCTATAATCTTAAGCTGTTTGGCATATTCTATAAAAATTATATTTTTTGAAGAAATTTTATAACCCATAAGTATAAGATTAAAAAATGTATAATTTCTGCAGAATGTGGTACACTGTTTAAAACTAAATAGCTTTCTCAGAAGTAAGTTTTCTTAAAGTGTTAAATCCAAATTGATTGTTTTGATTATTTTTATTTCTGAATAGCAATAAATGAAGTAAAATATATTTAAGTCTAAGAGCTTTCACTTGAAATCAGGTCCTACCGGTTTGTATAAAAATTTTAAGATTCTGCTTATTGAAGTTAAAATGAAAATCACCATAACTGCATTTATGAAATACATAAGATATGCATTTTAAAATACCATATCTAAAAATATTAAAATTTATTCATTGACCACAGCCCATGCTTAACATCAATTGTCACACCATATAACAGCATTTTTGCATCTCTAAAATAATTTTAATGTATTGTAGAATGTAGTTTTAAAACATTGAGTAATGATTAGTATTCGGATTATATTCATATATGTAATTAACTTGTGTATATCATATTGGAAAAATCATCTTTTTTAGGATTTTTAAATAATTACACAGAAAACATTACAGTTTTGCCCTTTTGCTCTGTGGTCAGAGGGTTAAATGGGGGGGGGGTCGAAAATTTTAAGTAATTTTGCCATATCTCAGCAGCAGTTTTAGGTAAGAGCATGAAATTCAAAATGTGAAATCTACTAAAAAGTAGTTGCATAAATATTTCAGCAATTTAGAAATTCTACCATTTAGGGTGTAAATGGAGGGTCGAAAGTTTTAGGTCATTTCACCATATCTCAGTAGTAGTTTTAGATAGGTGTGTAAAATTCAGCATAGCAAATCTATTAAACAAAGAAGAAAATAATTAAACAAGTATTTCAGCGATTTTGTTGCCAACATCGACTATGAACTTAATTATGGTAGATTAGATGTAAGAAAACTATTGGTTTTTTTTTTGTTTTTTTCATATTTTAGAAATTGTTTTCGAGTTTTTCATATTTTAGCGATCAGATTTCCATCTTTATATAAAATACAGTACATTTCCCCCTCTTCTCAAAAGAAATTTTAAATGAATTTATTATTGGAAATTAAGATTTACAATTTAAATACTGATACCATATTTAAGCATACCCAAGCCCATATTTATGGGCTTGGGTATGCACAAGGCTTTGTTATATTGATTTCCATATAATTAGCTTATAGGCAGGAAACCTGCAGGGCTCTGTTAAAAGGATTGTCATTTTAACAATTTATGAATGCAAAATTCACCGGACTCCGTTATACTAATCGCTGTATTAATGATATATAGCTGGGAAGCACACAGAGCTTTGTTATTTCAAACCCTATTAACAATTTATGGGCACAAAACTCACAGGGACTTTTACAATGATTACCATATATCTTAGGTTATCCCTTTTTTGTTTATTTTATCTGGAAGCTCTCCCATCCCTCAAAATAACCACAAGCAAGGCAAAGCAGATCTTCATAGGGGGCTTATGGATAAGATTTATTATTTATGTTGTGAAAAAGTATTTTATTTAGTTTTTTGTGTTTGCATGTAAAATGCTTATTTTGGCTTTCAAGTGAAGCCTAGGCTTTATGCTTCAGAAGAAGTCTGTCCCTCACCCACCCAACTGTCTCGACGGGCAGAGGTCAACTAGTATTTATATATATAATTTTTAAGAAAATTGATTGTGGATCTATCGTAGTTTTTCTATTGAATATGTTTAGATTAGTATGGTAATGTTATGGGGGAACCTCTGTATATCCATATTCTCTCTCTCTCTCTCTCTCTCTCTATATATATATATATATATATATATATATAACAGTTATTTACTCATAGTTCTGTGTACTTATATACGGAATAAATCACTTATAAATTTTGTATTCATATTGTGATTTTTATGTATAAAGTTTTTTTTTTATATACTAATCTCTCTGTCACTTTTTCTTTTGTTATTTTATATTTAATATGTCGATGTCAAATATTGTGTTACAATGTCTTAAATTACTAAATAATTTGAACGTTATGTTAAATGGTTTAAAAAGTTAAACTAAATAAAATGATTTAATGAGGAAAAAATATAATTCCTTTTTTTTCCTTTTAAATTTAAATTTTTAAAGCATTCTGAAAAGAAATGAAAGTTTTCTGTATCTTGTCAATTTTTGATTTCTTTTACTTTTTGCATTTTCTACCTACTTGGGATTTCTCATTTTCTGTCTGTTGTTTTTTAATGCATTTTCTAATTTGGTGACATTTCAGCTGTTCTCATTCATGTAAAACTGATTTTCCTAGATTGCTTTTGTTATTGAGTCTATTAAAATTGAGTCTATTTTGTATTAATGTATTTCAAGATATTTTTTCTGTGAAATGAATCTGGTATTAATTTCTGTTTTGACTTGTCACACTTAAGTATTTAATTTTTCTTTTCTTCTTATTTACAGATTAGATCAGCCCCCATCATCTCCTTTATTTTTAGGTAATGAAGACAGAGATTATCGCATACTGCCCAAAACTGCTAATAAGAGAAGTTTGAATGAATCTTCTTATACTAAACGTGGGTATTTGGCATTGTGACATAACAGAAATAAATACAAAATAGTAATTTTTGTTGTACATATAAAGCAGTTTTTCTGTTAAAGGCTATTTCAATGTGTCACTATAGTTTTAGTATGTAATTTGTTTGTAATCTTGTAATTTACTGCTGTACTACCATTTCCATTTTTTTAGCTAACCCTTTTTATTTGTTAACATTTCAGAGTTTGTATACATGAAATCCTTCCTTTAACAGAGTTTTTTATTTTTGAAAAAAATTCAGATTGTTCTGAAAGTTACTTATCCTTTTTAAATAGAGTAGTCTTTCTGTGGCTTCATAATGTTTCCAGTTTTATTTATTTATTTCACTAAAGAAAGTTTTTATACATAAAGAAACATATCATGCTTCTCATTTTCATTAGGTCATGTTATAGCTGTGTTGTTGATTTTATAGAAATTAAAGTATTATTATAGCAGTAATTTAAAAATGTACTGTTTGTATTTAATGTGCATGCCTTCTTGCTAATATGAACTGATCAATGATATATTGCAAAAGTAAACTTTTATAAATACAGTATGTTCTATTTATTTGGGATGATATTTAATTGAGATAACTGTTTAAAGGGAACAAAATGTCAACAATAAATTTGAAAAACATCACTAACCTTACTTCTGATAAGCAATCAAAAGAGTCGTTATTTTAGAAAATTTTCAGCTCATTTCACCTTTTTAAATTTTAGAAACTGTTCTGAGCAAGCATATATCTCTTAAATGTACCTATCATGATAAATTTTATGTTTCTAACCTAAAGAGTTTCCAAAAAACATAATTCAGAAAGCTTTAAGAACATTTTCGGTTCATTATACACATTTAAAGTTTGATGATTATTAAAACCGTTCTTAGCGAGCATTTACATCTTACAGGTAACCACCGTGATTTCTTGTCTCAACATATCCAAAGAAATCATAATTTTACAATGTTTGTTGCTCTTACACCCCTTTGAAGGCAATTTCACAGAGGTAAAAGCAGCAAGCTTTAAGCAGAAACTGTCATCAATATTATCCTGAAAGATATTTTAAATCAGCTCAATAGTTCCAAAGTAATCATTATTTTAGAATGTTTTACACCCATTGCATCGTTTCAAATTAAAAAACTTTAGAAACTGTTCTCAATGGGCATGTATCTCCTAAAAGTAACTACCACATGCATGAAAGATTTCCCCTAAAATTTGGAATTCAACCTTTTTTAAAGCAATTTTGGACATCTTTTGAATTAAAGTAAAAAGGTAAAGAAAATATTTGAAACATATAAAGGGGAGAGGTCTAGGAATTCTCAGGCATTTTGTCTTTACAAACCCTTTGATATTTTGTTTCTAAACTGCTGTCCAGAAGAATCAAATCAAAAGTCAGCTTATGACATGAGCATCTGAAAATCATGTAAATGAATATGTTTATAAATGTAAAATGTCTTTCAGAGTGATTTTTTTTTTTAATTTTAAAGGAGAAAAAATGTGCATAAAGTTCTTTCTTGAATAAAAATACTTTATCCCTGTCACATTGAAAATGTGACATTTTCATTGCAATCGCGATTTGGCATTTGCACGTGGCCATATTTCCCATTTTTAAAATTTATTTTAACTATTTTCATAATTTCCCTTTAATATTTAATTATTTCATCATTCCCATTATTCTGCATTTTTTCCCTTTAATTTGACATGTCACTTTCATTCTTATGGCACTTTGTTCATATTTTGACATCCCGTTTCTAGCGAATACCGTATTTGTTTAATTTCCAGGTTTCTACCTGCCATCTCTGGCAGATACCATTGCTGTTCAGAGCATGTTCCAATGGCTTTAGTTTATCGCCCTTTTGACGTTCGGCACTTGCTATCTTTTTTGCGTTTGGGCACGTGCGGCTGGTTTGTCTGGACGCACGCGACGCTGCTTGGCGAGTCGATCAGCGACTGGGGCCATTCAGCATGTGCAAAGCAAGACATTTCCAGCTGCAAGACATTTTTACCCAAATTTCATATATATATATATATAGTTAAACATCCAGTTATGAAAATTAACACTAATTACACTCCATAACTTTGAAAACGAACAACAATAATACAAATAAACTTTAAAATAAATCATCAAAAACAATAACTCTTCGTCCAAATGGAAGGACGAAACCAGAAGACAGGCGGCATGGCTCACAATATATACATATATGTTATATATATATATATATATACACTAGGGGGCTCTGCCCCCTGCAAGCTACGCTCGCCAACCCCCGTTCAGACACCGCAGAATCTAAAAACATGCTAATCTGATCGGTTTAAAAAATATTATAAAAGATTGAATTATACTGAAAAAAGCTATGCAGATCTCCCTGTAAATGGGTTTCCATTCAATTTCCTCTGATTTCAAAAATTTAAGGCCGAATCAGTTGCTGTTAAGACATCCAATGGTTGTTTTCATGTTTTATTAAAGAGGATCAGTTAAATGTTTGAAAAGAAGCTAAAAATAAAAGGAATTAAGTGTACAGAGTCTTTGTCTCCCGGTATTTTAAAACAATTTCTATAACAATAGCCTAAGTCATGTGACTATCATCTAGAATTCCGGGCAAACCACTTCGCTTTTTATATTCCTGGTGCCATTTTGGTACTTTAATATTAGCCAGGTACAGGTGATAAGTCACCAAATATTATTCTATCGCCATCATTTCATCTATATTATAATAGTCCAAGTCATGTAACTGCCATAAATAAATACGCTCTGATCCCTTCGCTTTTCATATGAAAGTTTGGCCCAGATATCATGTACGGCCCCATATTGCCGCGATTTTTTTCCGACGCTAATTTGGGGAAAAGATCAACAGCATAAACAACAACATCCGGCTTATCAAATCAAGCAAAATAATGATACTATGGCGCCAGTTAAGTACCCGTTGCGTATATGACATTGGCGTCTGAAAAAAATAGCGCCAATATGGGACCGTATGTGGCATCTGTGCCGAAAGTTTTCCATTTCGATTTTAAAAAATCAATTCTTTTTTTCGAATAATACTACTACCCGTCGACCAAAAATCTATCGCAAAAACTATAAGATTAAATGCCAATAATGGTTGATAAATGTCACATTCACTTGACTTTAAGCAAGTTACACGTTTTTACGTCATCAAGTGATTTTTATTTCGACGTTTTATTTGTATGTTTATTAATGTTATACTATTTTCTTTGTTCTTTCGTTATTTAAAATAAAAATTATGTCAATTTGTATAATTTGGCGAAATAGGTCGATGGAATAACTAAGTAGTACCGTATTTTTTAATTATTTTCTATTATTTTTTATTTTTAAAGGAAAATAACAAAAAAAATAATAAACTATAGAACAAAACAATTTATGTAATTTAAAATAATAAAATAAAATAATAAACACTTATTATTAAATAAACAACAATAGCCGGGTTACCATGTCAATCAAAATAATGCCATTTTGGTGCCAATTAGGTACCCCGGTGCATATATGACATCTGTGCCTAATATTTTTCTTTTCATTTCATTTAAAAAAAATAAAGAAGTGAAAGCCATTTATTTTAAATGTTTCTGCTCGTATTAAATAAAATGATAATGAAATACAAATTGAATTATGAATAAAAGTAACATGATACATTTCTTAGCATACATTTAAGGGAGGCCAGACTTCTCGCCAAATTAGTTTAAAATAGTAACCTTTTCTAAAATCAGAAAAAAAAAAATATCTGTTTGATTAAAATTTGAATTGCCATCATTAGAAAAATGTATATAAAATTAGAAAAAAATTAATATTTCAAAAACTAATTCGAATTTAAAAATTCTATTACCAGTTTTGAAATTTGCGGATCAATATTGATTTTTGGGGTTAATTTCATCGCAAAGTATTCCTTTTTATAGGAGAAATCACCGTGAAACATAATCAGTAATTTAATCAGTCGATTCAAAGAATCGTTACATTTCAGGCATTTCATATATTCGTTTCATAAAGATTTTATATATATATATAGGGTAGATTTGTATAAAACAAAAAAGTAAATCTTCATTTGGCACTGCCTTCGCCTTCCATTCTGTCACCCGGAATACATGCCCCTTTTGTCTGCCCCCTAGTTTCAATCCTGCTCTGGAATATCCCTTGTCTACCTCTCAGTTTTGGTATCAGGCTTAGGCTTTGATGTCTCAAAATTTTTTGGGCTCAAGCAGACTTCGATTTCGAGTCTTCAGGCTCAGACTCTGATGAAAGAGCATGAAGTGTAAAAGTCAAAAGAACATCTCTAGTGTAAAAGTTGTTAAGTCTCATTTGGGATTAGCCTTTTTAAAATTTTTCTTTATTAAATTTGTCATTGTTTGCACATCTGATATTTATTGCTTTATCACATAAGAAGAAAAGAAAAGTTTTCATGAACTATATATCCTGTATTTGATTTTAATGCTTAAATCCATCACTTTGTTTCATTTTTTGTCTTATTTATTTTCTTAAGGTCCAGATGTTCCAGTTGTAAAGTCTTTTATATTGGACAAAAAAGAAAGAAAGGTCTATTTTGTGAATGATAGGTCTTTTGCTTTTATGGATGATAATGTTCCTAAGGAACTGACATTTGAAGGACCTCCCAAATTAGTTTTTATTGAAGGCCTTGTGAGTTATTTTATTTATTTATTTTTTCAAATGCACATTTCAACTTTAATACTTATTTTACTTGTGTTTCTAAAATGTTATTTAAATGTCCCCCCCCCCCCCTCCCCATTCTTCTGTGCTACATCATAATTTTTATCTCTTTCACATCCATAAATGTCTGTAATATCTGATATATGCATTTGGTTTTCTTTATTTTCGATGTATGCCTTTTTTTCTTCTTCTTCTTCTAAAAGATGGATTTAAATAAAAATTTCGAAATAGTAAATCTTTAAAAAAAATAACTATTGTGAAAAGTGGTTGTTATTTAAAAATTACAACACATAATTTGTCCTTTATTTAAAAAGATAAAAGGTAAAAAGGGACTTATCCAGTATAGGAGCTTTTTATTGGCACTAATCAGGCTTCAGAAAGTGAGATTTGTTGCCAAATGATATAAACAACTATGAAAACAAACCGAATGAACTTTTATGCTTGTCTACATATGTATTAATGTAATGTGTAAGCATTTTATATATGTATATATTATCAACACAAAAAACCCTTAACGGGTTTAAAGTTTGTGACACAGCACTTTATCTTATTGCTATAAGAATTTTAAATATGGAACTTAAAAATAATGATATCAAATTTTAAGTGACACTATGCTATTAATTAATGTATATATACGCACATGTATATTATTTGTTTCATCATTTTATTTTTGTTTTACTTATAATTGCATGTGTAATAATTATGTTAAATTTAAAAGGATGTATAAAAATTTATTCATTGATGCTTTATCAATCACATCTTTCATAAATTCAAAATACGAGTTTAAAAGATATGATATCAAAATTTAAGTAACGCCTTGATGTAGCTGTAAACAATTTGTTTTAAAATTCAATTTCAATTGTTTTCGGTTTGGCTAAATATATTTACACATTTAACCAAAACTTTTAATTTACCAATACACTGTTAAAAATATCACTCTCACTGAACCTACACAATGCACTGTAATGTATTTATATGGAAAATTTGATTTATCTTTTGTGCCACGCTATCCAAAATCAATAGTAAAATTTATGTAAAGGATTTTTGTGCGTCATATTATCCATTTGCATACATTTCGTTTAGTTTGGATACAGTGATGCACAAAAATCATTTACATAAATTTTACGTTTGATTTTAGATAGCGTGGCACAAACGATAAATCAAATTTTTCATATAAATACATTACAGTGCATTGTGTAGGTTCAGTGAGATTGATATTTTTAACAGTGTATTGGTAAATTAAAAGTTTTGGTTACATGTGTAAATATATTTAGCCAAACCGAAAACAATTGAAATTGAATTTTAAAACAAATTGTTTAAAGCTACATCAAGGCGTTACTTAAATTTTGATATCATATCTTTTAAATTCATATTTTGAATTTATGAAAGATGTGATTGATAAAGCATCAATGAATAAATTTTTATACATCCTTTTAAATTTAACATAATTATTACACATGCAATTATAAGTAAAACAAAAATAAAATGATGAAATAAATAATATAAATGTATATATATATATACATTAATTAATAGCATAGCGTCACTTAAAATTTGATATCATTATTTTTAAGTTCCATATTTAAAATTCTTATAGCAATAAGATAAAGTGCTGCGTCACAAACTTTTAACCCGTTAAGGGTTTTTTGTGTTGATATCACTGCTTTTTTTAGGTTAATAATAAAAAGATAAAAATATAAAAAATTTAAAGACCAATGGTATGAACTCATAATTGTGATTTCCATTCACCTTTAATTCTTCCCCCCCCCCTCCCCTCCCCCCTTTTGGTTTGTTTCATAGATATAAAGCTTTGTTAAATTTTACTACGTAAAAAGTTTACTTTTTAACAAGAATATCAAGAAATATTACTCTTTAAACCTTTTTATTTAAAATACAATAATTGCTCACTAATAAAACTAAATAAATCTATGTAAATCAAATTCTAACCTACAATTTTTTGCTTAATAATTGAGTATCCATTTTCATTGAGCAACAGTTCGAATATACATACATTACATACAGAAATCAAATAGCACAGGAAAACATCAATCTTCCACGGCATCAAATGAAATTAAACTCTAAGAAAAAAGTTGCCAAAGTGAACTGGTAACATTAAATCGCCAAGACCTCGCCAAAATGTAATCTCGTTTATATCATAATAAAGCAACGATAAATGACTAAATCTCTTAAATATAATTGCTGTTCATAAAAGATATTGAAAATTGGTACTAATCTGAATTTTCGAGACCCAAATTAAATTTTTTGGGGCTTATTTACCAGTATTTAAAATTGCAGATATAGTTGAGAGGCGTTATATGGAATAATATTTTTACATTTGAAAGACAGATGGCAGCACCACCAAACACTAATTTCAATAATTCAGAAATGTAAACGAGATTGATTTTAGTAGATTACGTTTGTAATCTTCAGTACCGTTTTTTAAAGTGAAATATTAATTAGTAATGCTTGTTAAGTTTGTAACAAAAAAAAAAAAAAGCATGAGCTTGAGCATTTATTTATTATTATTTTACGCATAGAGAGAGTTTAAAGTATGAAGTTACCATTTTATGAATTTAATGAAAAGTAAAAGAGAAAAATGTACGCATTTTTATTTGTTCAATCGACATTTTCCTTTTATTTACAGTTTTTTACACATAAAAATTCGTATTTTCCTCAGCGAAACGGATTGAAATACGATACATATAAATAAACTATACAATTTTAATTTTTTTTTTTTTATCATCCTAAAAATTAAAAAATATATATGATTTTTAAAATCTCGTAGTCTTCCATTTACAGTTAGAATAACGGCATGTATTTTTATTATTATTAATATTAAAAACGTAATGGTAGAATAATGGCCTGTTTTTTATTATAAGGGTAATAGAAAAAATAAAAACGCATAATTTAAATTTATGTACCGTAGAAAAACAGAAATTCATTTGTGTTAAAAATTGTAAATAAAAAGAAACTGTTGTAGACTGAACAAATACAATTTTCGGTTTTAAAATATTCTTTTTCCGTCTTATGTAAAAATTGGCTTTTGGCGGACCTTAAAAACCTTTCCGTTTCCGCGTTAGGCAGATACCGGCTTATGGAGCGTGTATTAATGTTATTTTCAATGGATTCACCGGGACTTGAAAGTCTTTCCGTAGTAGGCAGATTTCCGGTTTACACAGAGCCTGCCTTAGACACAGGGTTAATAAAAAACCGGGTTTTTTTTTTCAAAAAAACCAAAAAACCCGGTTTTTTTTTGTTTAAACCCGTTTTTTTTTATAAATATTTTCCTATTACATATACATGCATATTTATTGATAAAAATAAACATTGTTGGATATCTATAAGTACCGTATTTTCGGGTGTATAGCCCGCGGGTTATACAAGAAAAAACATTTGGAATAGCCGCTGCGGCTTATACACAGTGCAGGTTATACAAAGATTTTTTTTTAAAAAAGAAACGGAAATCGTGATTTTTCTATAATTTTTAAACCCCAAAAAATTTCAAAAATCGTCGAAATTTTGAATTTTTTTCACTATGCCGCAAAATTTAAACAATTTTCCCGTGTTTGTAATGTTTTTTTCACTGTTACAAAGAATTATAAATTGTTATTTTTATTTATTTAAAAATGAAAAAAGTTGATTACGTAAAGTCCCGATTGTAAGCCACCCCCCTTTTTTTAAAGAAAAAACAGTTAAACTTGGGAAGGGGCTTATAATCGAGATTTAAAAAAAAAAAATTATTTTAAAACCTGTTTTATGATTAATTTAGAAGTAAAGAAGTAAATAAGGTACATACAGGGGCAACTATCTTCCATATTTTGACAGCTTTCCAATTTGTAAAAAAAATCTACATTCCCCCCCCCCCCCCCCCCCCCAAAAAAAAAAAAAAAAAAAAAACTAAGTAAAATTTTTAAAAATTACTTTTTTTTTCAAATGCGCTTCTTTATTTGTTATTTTACTGCAACAATATTTAATTAATCATTTAACCCCCCTTCAAAAAAATATTGCTTCCCCCTTTGCCCCTCCCTCTGGTACCAAACATGCATATTTTAACCTATAAAGCTCTTTAGATTTCTTAATACACAATATGCTATACAAATACACCATACTTAAGTAAATAATCTATCAGCTAAATTATTGTCTCTCCTGACTCTCATATCACGATCCCACTTCCCCTCTCTGCATCTCATGCAGTTTAAAATCTGTAATTTTTTTTTACATTTCTGTTTGATTTGTGATTTTGTCGTAAAATATTTAAATAACCACCTAAATTATTTCACCCCCTCGCCTCAAAAAAATGTTTTCCTTTCTTTTTTTTGTCCCCCCCCCCCCCCAATACACGCAGTATATTTAAAAACAAATTGTTTTTACTTTTTTTTTACTCCAGTGTTGAATTCAGGGTGTGGCCCGGAGGTTACAACCTCTCCCCCCCCCCCCCCGGAACCACAGAAATCCCACCCGGAGAAAAGTGTCTGTATTCAACACTGTTTTACTCTATTTAATCATAAAATACACATGTAATTCAAGGGTTAGAACAGCTAAACTGCAGAAAAATCTTTTGCTTTCTTTCTGCATATTTAACCCCCCCCTCCTTCCTCCACATACACACCTCCACCACTGCCATTTGGGGGAAAAGGATGGAGAAAAAATTTCAAAGAGGATGAAGATTTTAAATGAGTGATACTTGTAACAGATTATGTAGATGAGATTTTAGATCAATCACCTTGCTACAAAATACAGTTGCACCTCGAAAATCTGGACATTCAAATTCCGGAAATCTCTAAAATCCGGACATTTTTCTGATTTCAGTTTTATTAATTTTTAAAATAAGACTGCTGTATCTTTCATATTTCTCATCCAATGCAGTTAAATTCTTTCAAATACAAACACTAAATAAATAAATATAGTTGTATTCTGGTAAATGATTGACCATTAATTAAATACTTTAATTGTTACAAAAACTTTGTAACTGGAAAGTTAAAAAAGGCATAAAATTGAAAAACGTTGATGACTCGAAGCTTCATATATTTTAATTCCAATAAAATCACTAAAGTACATATTTATAACTAAAGAAACAAGCATGCAATTTCATTTTCATTTGATTGAACTGAAACGTAAACAAACTTGATAGCCACTCTTCTATTAACACCTGCTCTTCTGCAACAGAATGATCAACCGAGTGACACATTGCCCTGACCTTGATGCATGCATTCGCCGATCTGGATGTGTTTGTTTCAGTTTCGTTTCTTTGAAAAGAACTTAAAATGCAGTAGGAAAATAAGAAAACGAGGTTGTTGTTTTCTTTTTGCGATGTTTTGACAAAATACTAGTTTTTTTTTCCTTCCCGCAATCCTTTGCTAAATTTGCTTTTTTTTTTCAGTTCACACTCGTTTTATAAAACTGGCAATTTTTTCTGCGATTGACTGACAAAATTGATTTTTTTGGGGTGATCGTTTGTGGAAATTCGTAATTTTTTCTGTGACAGACTGACAAAATATACTATTTTTTTTTCTCACTCTTTTGACGAAATTTGCGATATTTTTCCTTGATTGTTTATCGAAACTGATTTTTTTTTTTCCTTTCCGCAACCTATGACAAAATTCGTGATTTTTCTCAGCGAATAGTAGACAAATTTGATTTTTTTTCTCCCTTTAATTGATTATTGAAATTAGCAACTTTTTACAGTGATCAGTTGAAAAAAAAAATCTCTGTTTCTTAGATATGTGACGAAATTCACGATATTTTTCCATGATTGTTTGAAGAAATTCTCTAAATATATTCTCGAAAGAATCGTGCAATTTTACATGTCATCTCAAAGAATCCCCCCCCCCCACCCCCCTTCATGAAACTCTAGAAATGGCACTAAACCTTCTCAAATAAAGATTTTGTGATCTAACTACACGATTTCACTCATATTTAACATGCATTAAAAGATTTTATGTTAAGAAGTTTATTTTCTTTTCCAGATTTTTTTTTTTTCTCTGAGGATTTTTTTTTATGTTCGATTTTTCGGACTGGTGGCCGATATTTCTTTAATTTTCGGAACCGAATGACTTAAATTTTCAGAAAATTCGGAATAAAATTACTTCTGTATTATCTATTGTGTACTATATTTTAATTTATTGTGTTATAATATGTATATTTAATTTCAGTATAAGTGTTATGTTTTAGTGTACCATTCCTATTTTATAACTTAATTCGGCAATTTGATCATCGTTTATTGCACTAGGGGAAAAATACATTTTGTATGTTATTATATTGCCATGAAAAATATTTTTTAACAGACCTCCAAAATCCAGAAAATTCGAAGATCCGAAATCGCCGCAGTCCTGCCGATTCTGAATTTTCGAGGTTCAACTGTAAGAAATAGGGCAGGACTTTTTTACAAACTAAATTTAAGGATTTTAAACTTTGCAGAAATAAGAACTTTTGGAGAAAAGGGTGTAATTTAAATAATCGATTATATATTTGTTGTTATTAGCAAGCAACAAATAAAACAATAGAATTAAGATTGCCACGATTTTAAACTTTTTGTACTGAGGAGGGGGAAGGAGAGCAGAGAAAGGAAGCGGACATTTCATGCAGAGGGGTGGGTGGTGTTCATTAATATTATGTGAAAACATGTAGAAATTCTCCAGAACAGTCAAAATATTCCCTTAGATTTTTAGATAAATTTTTTCCCACAAAAAATTTTGTGAAATGAAGGGGGAGGGGCTTACAATCTGGATTTTATGGTAATGACCGCTAATTTCGAATCCAGATCGAAATATACATTCGTAGATGGTGTATAGCCAGCGGGCTATACAACGACGCAAGTCCGCGGTTTATACACGAACTTTTTTTACTGTACTGCTCGGTTTTGGGGTGCGAGCTATACACTGGGTGCGGGCTATACACTCGAAAATACGTAATATAATTTCATTTATAAATAATTTAAATTAAATAATTACAATCAACTGTGTAGAAAATTGAAATCATTTAAAATTTAAACATTTTTAGTAAAAGCTATGTCTTATGTTCCATGAATAAAATGCTCTACATAGTGAAACATTGATACCTTGAAAATCTTAATAAACAATCTTTTGATTACTAGTACTATAAATAAATATATGGTGTAGTTTCATAAACATAATATACTTTTCCATGGCTATTCAAAATAATTTCTTTGAAATATTTGCAACCTGAGATGTCTGATTTTTCTGTTAGAACACTTATTATCTTTTACTGAAAGTAAATTCCTGGAATGATTTGAATTTAGCAGTAGGGTCTTTACACGTTTCAAGAAGTATTGTGTATTGTCATTTGACACTTCTCCTCAGAAACTGCCATGTTTAAGAAAAAAAAAAAAAAAAGGCAACTGTAAAATAAACAGAAATACCTATTTACCAGCTATTTAGACTACTGAAAACATTGATCTTAAAATGGGAAGTTGATATATAAAAGTTGTCATCCACTAAAACATTTAAACAGCCATCAGACTTAATACACAGGATTTTTTTTTATAAGCTATTTTATAATACGTATTACTTTTATATGTCTAAACTAGAAATTAATAATATATATTTTTATTCATTTTTATGAGACTTTTTTCTGTTATGTCTCATGCGAACCTTATCTCGATTTTTACCCATTTTTTTGTCAGATCTAAATAGTGGATTTGATTATGCAATAGAGGATTTAAATATCTTATTGCATATTTTAGTTAAAAGTAAACAGGTGCTTTGCTAGCACTCAATTTTTCAATGTCCTCTTATTTGACTTCATATCTTGAGTTTCTTTTTTATTCTTAAGGCTGTTCTAAAATCCGAAAGGTCAACTTTATGACATAAGTTTTAATTTATTTTTGTTCGGAAATGCATGAAACTAGCAGATGCTGTTGTTCAGAAACTATGTAATGGATCTGTGTCTTCCAGTTTTTTTTTTGCAAACACATTAGATCTTTCAGAAAATAGTGTCAAAGTTGGTGTTTTGAACCGAATTTCCGTGCGAAAGAAAAATAACTACTCAAGGAAGGTTAAAAACATCTTTGTCACGTGATCAAAATTGCTTATAACTCAATAGGTAATTTATCAAAAATGGAAACAGTTAGATTCCAAATCGCTTCCAATCAAGCCTTCCGTTAAAAAATGAATTTGTAAACGTGTCAAGGCATTTTGCGCTTGTTGAGTAGAGCAGTTGAGAACAGCCTTAAAAGATAATCTCCCCAATCAAGAAAATTTTCTTTTGCAGCTTGACTGAAATCTTAAAGGTCATTTTATGTTATTAATTGTAAATAATCTGTGTTTTCTCAAGAGAATATATTTTATTCAAAATATTGAATATTTTTAATCTATTTTATCTTTGCTACATTCACATGTTTTAAATTTTATCTTTAGAGCTTCAGATATGTTCATCAACACATGCAATTTGCATTCTACATGTATACAAATATAACCTAGACTCACTATGTCTCACGGTGACTGCTGGGATAAGACTGTTAAAAGTAGAAATTATTTATATCCAATAATTTGAAACACTTAAATTACAAAAATGAGAAAATACACTCATTGCCATAAAAATTTGCGCACCAAAAAAAAGATGTCCAAATGAAATGAAATTTTACACGCGTAAGTACTACTGTGATAGAAGTAAGTGAGTAGAAAACCAAAGAAAAAGGATCATTTATTGCAGAAAAAAATACAAAAAAACGGAAATTTTAGTACTCAGTTGGACCCCCTCTAGCGCGAATGCACGATGCGATACGAGCGGGCATTGAGGCATACAAGTTCCGTATGATGTCCTGAGACATCTCGTTCCACAGTTGCTGTAAACGCGCCTCAAGTTCAACCAAGCTCGTAGGGTGTCCAACTTGCCTTCCCAAATGATCCCAGATATGCTCGATTGGTGACAAATCTGGGGATCGAGCAGGCCAGGGAAGGGTGGTAATGTGGCGGAGGCAGTCTTGTGACATCCTTGCTGTGTGTGGCCGAGCATTGTCTTGTTGAAAAATGGCTCCTGGGAGCCCTGCCACGAGTGGCAACACATGTGGCTGAAGGATGTCCTGGACGTACCGCTGGGCTGTCATTGTGCCACGGATCAATATTAGGGGTGACCTTGTATCGTAAGCAATGGCACCCCATACCATCACACCAGCTGTGGGAGCGGTGTGTCGCTGTAAAGCGAAGGCAGGATTGAGCCGTTCACCACGGGGCCTCCACACACGAACACGATTGTCATCGCTGCTCAAATTGAATCTAGACTCGTCGCTGAAGACGACCTGGTTCCATTCCATTGCAGTCCAATCCCGTCGTGCGCGACACCACTTCAAACGGAGGCGTCGGTGGGTGGGTGTCATTGGCAACACACGTAATGGGCGCCGCGATACCAGATGTCCTTCAGCCAGGCGCCTTGCGATGGTTCGGGAAGACACAGGGGTCCGTAGTGAAGGTGTTGCCTGTGTCTGGATAGCGGCCAATGAGGCAGTTGGCTCTACGCGTGCGTTTCGTATGATGTGACGGTCTTCTCGACGACTCGTCTGTCTAGGGCGCCCCGAGCCTGGTCGCCGTGTAAATGACGTCTCTTCAGTCCACTGGTTCCAACACCTCCTCACAGTGAAATCAGAACGGCCTACTTGACGAGCTACTCGCCGAGCTGACCACCCAGCTTCCATCATCCCGATGATTCTTCCCCTTTCGAACTCTGACAGCTGCTCATATTGTCTTCGACGGCTGTGTAACGGCATGTCTACCTCAGCGTTTCCTTTGCAAAAGAAAAGGTACACTCAGACAAGTTCTGCTTCCCAGTTTTATACTCCAAGGAGGACGAAGTCCAACGCCCTCTAGTGGCATTACGCAATGCGCAATCACGCTGCATTTCTAATCATTTGCATATCTGCCTGATATGTACCTTTATGCCAAGTTTCGTTACGATCCCACAATTATTTCTTGGTGCGCAAATTTTTATGGCAATGAGTGTATTATATTACATCTTTTCTAAAAAGCCAGTTGGTTGACCAATTGATTTAAACCATGCCAATCCTGCTGGTAACAGAATAAAATCATAATGCAAAACCCCAATCCCAATGTAGGAATGCAAGAAAAACAAAAGCTTACTATACCCAACCGCCATGATACAGCAAAGAAAACTCACAGCCAATCATTCATTAGCATACAGAACAAAAAGTAACCAATGGAGAGAATTACTTATGATTATGTCATCATTGAGGCATATGTAATTCTTAGTAAATCTTAACTAATCAAGCAATCTAAGTAGTAAAAGTGTATTTTTAGCTCAAATCTGCCATTTTGGCTATTTTAAAAAATAAAAGGCTTAAAAAAAAGAAGAAAAATAACTAACTACTTGTTTTTTTCTTCCCAGTTAATTTTAGAAAAACTAGTTAGTCTGCTATGTAGATTTTAAAGCTTATAAGATTAAATTTGATTGATTAAAAATGTCTGTCACCTTTACAAATTTATTAATTCATCATTTTTCTAAAGCTTTGCTTGTAGCTTCTGCATAACTTGGATTTTGCATTTTTCAATAATGTGTAAAATAAAAGAAAACATCAGAGAAAAAGAGAAAAAAACCACATGAAAAAAAACCATTTGGTTTAAACCAAACAACCCTGCTTAGACAGATCTTACAGTATTTTTATTTTTTGAAAAATTGTCACGAAATAGTGATATATGAAACTCTTAAAGAAAAAAATCAAAATAAACAGACATAAAATCAAATTTACTTTATTAACTGACTTAAAAAGGATTAAAAAAAAAAAAATGCTTACTGCTTCAAAGAGGACAGACCTCACAACGTATGTGTTGCAAGACCAGCGCTTAACCGACTGAGCTACAGAAGGTACGGAAACATTCCCTAAAAGTTGAACAGAAGAAATTATGCGCATGAATACAAAGGCGCAATTTCAGTGAAATTCCCATAAATGGCGGAAAAATGTAGTCTGATTTTTCATGCTTATTATATAACAAATAAGAGTCTTCCAAGAAAAAAA
Source organism: Maratus speciosus (assembly GCA_963932465.1). Taxonomy (NCBI): domain Eukaryota; kingdom Metazoa; phylum Arthropoda; class Arachnida; order Araneae; family Salticidae; genus Maratus; species Maratus speciosus. Next base: position 334,900,582 of record OZ010790.1, on the reverse strand, counting down.
CATGGTCTTATTCGTTTCATCTAGAATAGATTCATATTATATATTAATTTTAATAAGATCGCCCATTTCATTTTCGGAGGGAAAAAAATGTGAAATAAAAAGAAAACTAGAGTTTTTCCGGAAACAGCTCTGTTATCTTATTCCCTTCACATAAAACAGATTCATATTATATATCAATTTAAAGAAAATTGCCCAAGCGATTTTTCCAGGTTTTGACTTTAGGAACTTCTTCCATCGCTTTCGCTTTAAAAATGACTATTTAGATCTCAAAATATATTTCACGTAGAAATGTAAAAATTTCAGAATAGAATTAGATTGCAGATATAAGACTGTGCTAAAAAAATCAGAATAATAAAAGCTATATTTGCTGAGTTATTGAAAGACGGCTTTTCGGGTTTTCTTTGAAGTCGAGTTAGTTGTATATATGAGTTCCGCCATCTATGAATTCTGCGATACGATATGATTTTAGGCTTAAGGCTGCGTCACTGGAATACTATCGTTTTCCATGATTATTGTAATTTATATACAATTTACTTTGGTTTGTATATAAAAAAAAAAAAAAAGATAAATGCAAGGCTTTATTTCTAACAAAAAAAGTACCGAAGCCCTAATATTTAGTGGTACCGGTACAATAACAGTATCCCCCCTTCCCCCCCCCCCCCCCCCTGTCACTCCAGCTGGCATATTTATATTCCGTACATTATTTGCAAAATTTAAACCTTTTTTTTTTTTTTTTCTTCAGCAAAATAAAAATTTTAAATATATCTATCAGCATATATTTAGCTGTTAACTATTGAACTTTTTAGCTATCACTCCTTCTGAATTATAACCTTTGACTAATTTTATTGTTAATTAATTGAGAATTTTATGATTAAATATGGTAAGGATTACGATTAGGAAATAGTGTTAACACAAAAAAAGGATAGTTCGCAGTAGGGTTGGCACGTTTTTGCGAGAAGTGGTAAAAACCGGCTAAAAGAGTTCTGGCAAAAATAGATATGTTATATTTACAGCGATGCAATTAATATTTTAATTTTTAATAATTTTTACTCTAATAACATATAATTTTATTTATTTACTTTAGAATATTCAATGCATCATTGAAACAGTAATCTAAGTAGTTTGTAATTTTTAGTAAATAACTTACTGGTTTTGGTTTAAACTGTCATAATTATTAAACAACTAATCCTTATGCTTCAGTTAATTTTGTAACAAAGTCTGAGAGAGAAATAATACCAATTTTGGTATACTATGAGAAATCTGCATTTATTTGCAAGTGTTTAAGTCTGCACCCTGTATGATGAGAATGGGGAAAATGTGAGAAAAATTATCTAAAAGATTAATTTCCTATATTTGCAACATTAAATAATCAATTAAAATCATTCTACAATCCCCTCTCTTATACATATTAATTTCATCTGGTCCATGTTTTTTAAATATACTTATAACCCCCCCCTCACCCCCCCACCCCCCCCACCCCCCAAAAAAAAAGTTGTAAGAATTTTAAAAGTTTATTTCTATAAATTATTTGTAAAAGTTATACCTAGAGGCTCAAATAAAGATAAAATGAAGATTGATTTGACAAATGTTTATGTTTTAATGCTGTTTTTAATTATAGGTTTCTTAAATGTAGAAGCTGTTAATTTAAAAGTTTCTAATATATATGTATATTACTTTCAAAGACAATATTACTACATTAATTTGAGGGAGGAAAAAATCGTTTTTATCTCACATCTCCATCACATACAGTTATTTACAAAATTGATTATGTTGCACTTGTTTTTCAATTGCTATTATCAAGGAAAATTATTTTAATTAATGAAATTAACATTAATGAAATGAGGACTAAGAATAGAAAATGCTGAAAGTCTAAAAGAGGAAATTTTTCAAGAAAGCGAAAAAAAGAAGGCAAAAGCACCTCATTTGCCACGTTTGATGTAAAATTTTCAACCTGTTTGAACTAATACTCTTAAAATTAGAAAATATTTACAAAAAGAGACCATTTTCAACATTTAATATCTTAAAATGTATATGATTTTAAACCAATTTTTATTGAGATGAAAGATATAAGTACTTTCTTTCATTTTATGTGTTTAAAAAATTGCAAGATGCCGAATTAGAATTTACAGGGGACTCCAAACTGTCATATATTTGACGAGGAGAAAATTGGTATAACAGATTACCCGCACGATTATAAAATAAATATTGCAACTGGAATGAAAATTTTGTTGCCCCCTTATACTTCAGATTGTAATAACTACGCTGAACCTAAATAAATTTGTATTTAAAGCATTTTTATATTTTTAATACTAAATTGTATTTAGCTAATACAAAATTTTGAAAATTTCAATAACATAATCACCTAAAAAAATATTTTTTTGAACAATTAAAAAGAAATTTTAGGTTCAGTTTATACATATTAACATAAAACGTCAGTTTTGAAAATTTTATGAAAAAATATTCAGAAGTTTCTGAGATATCCTGCGAGTTATGCCCAAAAACGTCATTTGGTGAAAAATAACTTCAAAGTATCGGAAACGTCGCTTCAGCTATTGTGCGGGTATAATTCTAAAAACGTAACATCTGTTCTAATGATATTTTCAAGGAAACAATTGTATTAAAATGTTCAGAAAAGATAGGAGTCTAAAAAAATTAAAATTTCAAAAATTTTGAAGCTTTAAGAGTCCTGAGACCCATTAAGACATTTTTTAGTAAGAAAAAAGATTTTTGATTTTTTTGGTACTTTCAGCATTTTCCATACTTAGTCCTCAAATATTTAATTAATACTCTGATTTAAGTCTCAATTATAATATATACAAAATTATATTATTTTAATATATTTATTAAAAATCCAGCCTTTTTTGCCAGTTTTTGCCACTGTCCTGGCAAAACTACCATTTTGCTGGCAAATTGCCTAACCCTATTTCTCAGCTATGCATTTTTAAGAAAAAATGAATGAAATTTACAGAAATGAATGTTTATATGCTGAAGAATGGAACAATGTTTTACAATTTCTTATAAAAGTTGCATATCTTAAACTATAATTGATTTCTTCCCATAACAATCTTTTGTGGTGAGTCCCAGAAAATAAGATTAAATAAAACATTTGACGCCATTATCTGAAAGAATCGATGCTTTTATAGAAAAGAGGAAAACACTGCTCGATTGTTTTCTATCAGAATAACAATACATGGCAATTATATCTACTTACAAATGAAAGTGACTTCGTAAATGTGCAGAATAGAGCCTTAGCATGGGTACCGTTCATGATACAAAATAAATAGAAAAATCTCTAATGTGATTTTTATACTCGTACGCAATAGGAGACAAAAAACCTCAAACAAACAAAACCTCAAGCTGATGCTCTTTGGCTAAAACAGAAAATGTTCTTTTCAAGTTAAATATCTAAGTGAAATTAAAAAAAAAAAAAACAGCCAATAAAAAATTATTCTACTGTCACAAAAGAAAATCGAACTGAAAGAAAATTCATTGTACAGTCTTGTGGCGCCGTATCAACACGTCGCTGACATAAATTTGAAATATAAAAACACGATTTCTGTTTCTTCTTCATTCTGATCAAAATAGCATTAAAGTGATTTGAAATAGAATATAATACGTAATTTTGAAAGAGAAACAGTTTTTTTTTTCTATACATGAATAAATAAAATTTTAAATGTAATACAGATTTAGCTTGAGTCAGTCTAAGCCCGAAAACTGATATAAAAATTGAGTACGTTTTATCTCCATCTCCTACGTGTGTGCCACATTACGTCTCATATAAGTGTTTTGGTAAAAGGAATGCAAAAGCTTGGAGATGAGAAGGAAACGAAAAGGTAATTTAGGCTTCGGTTTTTCCGAAGCACTATTGCACTGGTCTCCGGAGCCCTGTACTTATGAGCTCTGCTGAATTCCGACTACTATTTAAATATTTACTAAAAACAGAGAAGTACCGGAGCCCGGCTCCGGCGCAAATTAAGCCCTGGATAAATGGTTTCTTTTTATTAAATAAATTGTATAAATATTGAAAAAATTGCTTGTGTATATGAAACAATGAATAGGTTGCCAGAAGATATGTTGCCAAATTTCCTTCTCTCGCCAAGGCCGTTTTCTGTATCTCGCTAAGGCCCCTATACTAGAAAAGTACCGGAAAAAAAAAACTGTTTGCAGATATTTTTGAAGCATCGGTACATGAGTATGTTTTGTTTAGTTTATTCATTTCAAACAGTTTTGTACATCTATAAACTAAAATAAAAAATTCTAAAACTAAATTTTATGATTATTTCAGTACAGAGTATTATTGTCTTTTTCAAAATCCTTATGATAACTTTTTGAATATATCTTAATTTAAATCATCATTTTTTCAAACAGTGAATTATATTTTTATTGAGATTTTAGAAGCATTTTAGTTATAATTCCCTTTTTTTTTTTTTTAGCCACAGCCTATAGAACTTTCATTTGGACAAGAAGTTAAATTTGATATTGATGGCAAGTGTAATTTCATAAAATTTGGTACACCATCAAGAGAAATCTATATTAATGACTACCCTTTTGAAGCTCAGTTTGGTGGTCCATCATTTACATCTATGTTATCTGATGGTAAAATTCATAGAATTCATATCAGCGGCCCTCCACCACATGTTGTTCTCAGTCAGCTTCCTTCATACGAATTGTATGAAAAATTCTGCCAGAATAATAAGGAATTTCTGCGTAGATTTGATAATGAGCCAAGTATCAGTAATGATAACTTATCATCTGATATCCATGCTGGAACTCGAGATGTAGATATGCGAATGAATAGTGTGAAATTGTCTTCAACCTTCTTTAATTTTCCTTTGGAAAGAATGCAAGATGTAGACTGGCAAAGAATACATGTAGATAACATGCAGCAAACAGAGTGGAATGTTCCAAAAAATTCCTTTGAAAGTTTCAAAGAGATTGAGCAAAACTTTACTGATCCTAGAAATTTTTCTCAGGTATAAAAAATCTTAGTCTGTTTTTTAATAATTTCTTTTTCATTAACAAAATAAAATACTAACAAATAAATACCAGTTATTTAATGATTATTATTTTTATTTGTAATTTTATCATTTTATGCATTGTTCTTGCAGTGTTTTAAATAATGTGTATACTCTATCTAAGTGGGATGGAATATGAAAAAATATTGTGTTATGTTGATACATTTTGTTTCCATTTAGGGGGGGGGGGGGGGGATAAAGCAGTCAGTATGGAACACAAACTTTCTTATGTTGAAAATGTTACTTTAGGGTATTAATTTATAAAATACCATATCAAGGATTTGCATATGATTTGGTACATCTAATGCATGTTTCAGATATGTCTGATCATTTTCCAAAACATTTTTGTGTCACTTCACTGGAGCCACCACACTGTCTGTATATTGATGCTGGTGTCTTCTTTCTCAGAGAATATCTTATGGAGAAACTAGAAGATGTATTGCAGTTGCAATCAGCCATCTCCCTGCCAATTTTTTCCCCTTTCAATGATGAACAGAGGAATTAGGTCTTAAAGTTGTTTCAAACACAAAATTTGCCTCCAGGATATTATACACTAAAATGTTAGACACCCAGATGTAGAATTTTCTGTGTCAATCTACAGCAAACTGAAATTTATATGCAACCCAACAGTGCTAGACTAAGCTTACTGCCATAAGAAATAATAGTAACCCATAAAATGTGCATAATTTCTATTTAAAAAGAAAATATAATAAAAGGATACAACAAATACGCACATCTAGAGTAGCCAAACTCAACCTTTTATTCTCGCAGGCTGCAAAAATATGTTTGCAGCGTTAGGTCAACATACTTATAAAATGATAAAATAAAGTTGTAATTAAAATAGTAAGATAACATAAGTAGAATTGGGCGATGTCCAGAATTAAATATCATGATAAATCGGCATATTTATATCATGATATTCCAATATATCAATTTAGGAAAGTTCCTCCCAGGGGTATAGGTCAAAATTAACATTTTTACCCACTAGCCACTGGCCAGTATACTGATTTTTTTCACCGGCCAGTATTTATTAACCACTGGCCAGTAACAAAGTTATGTACTCTCCATACAAAATTGTGTTTTTTCTAACTATCAACATTGTAATTTACTAATATGTATTACTTACCATTCGATATGATTACACTCAACTGAAAAATTTTATTTTTACTATTAATTGTAATGAAATAAATTCAAAGGAAATTTTCAGAAAAGTTACAGCAGAGGCGGACCCCCCCACCCTCCAGCACTAACTAATATGCAATTTTCTGTGACCATTTAACGAATTTCACGTTTTTTTTTTTTTTTTTGCGATCTTTTGACGAAATTCATGTTTTTTCGTGACCTTTTGCAAAGTTTGCATTTTTTCGCGATCTTTTCGCAAAATTGCGTTTTTTTGTAATCTTTTACTGAAATTTGCGGGGTTTTTTCACCATTCTTTGAAAATATTTGTATTTTTTTTTTTTTTTTTTTTTTTTCCAAGATTTTTTTGACGAAATTTACGTTTTTAAGCGATCTTTTGATGAAATTTGTGTTTTTTCCGCAAGCTTTTCGCGAAATTTGTGTTTTTTTCACGATCTTTTGACGAAAGTTGCGTTTTTTCCGTGATCTTTTCACGAAATTTGCGTTTTTCCGCGATGCTTTGAAGAATTTTGTGATTCTTTTTCGTGATTCTTTGTCGAAATTTGTGTTTTTCCGCGATCTTTTGACGAAATTTGTGTTTTTTCCACGATTTTGTCATGAAAGTTGCGTTTTTTCTGCAATCTTTTCACAAATTGTACGTTTTTTCACGATCTTTTCACGAATTTTGCGTTTTATCCGTGATCTTTTCATGAATTTTGCATTTTATCCACAATCTTTTCACGAAATTTGCTTTTTTCCGCGATCTTTTCACGAAGTTTGTGTTTTTCCGCGATACTTTGAAGAATTTTGTGATTCTTTTTCGCGATTCTTTGTCAAAATTTGCGTTTTTCCACGATCTTTTCACGAATTTTGTGTTTTTTCTGCGATCTTTTCACGAATTTTACGTTTTTTACATGATCTTTTCACGAATTTTACATTTTATCCGCGATCTTTTCACAAATTTTGCGTTTTCCAGCAATATGTCATATGACAGGTGTTGGCAAAATTTAAGAAAGAGCCCCCCAGGGAAGGCAAAGTGATGTGCGGAATACCGGAGTGCCATAAAGTAATTAAGCGGTCACAGGCCTTTGCAACAATATGTCACATGAGGGATAACGGCAAAATTTAGAAAATGGCCCTCTCGCTGGTGGGGGGCAAGTTTGGAGAGGGACGCCGAAGGTGCATAACATGAATAAGCGGTCACAGGCCTTTCCAACGATATGTCACGATGACGGGTGTCGACAAAATTTAGGAAAGTGGCCCCCTGGGGGGGCAAAGTGGTGGGCGGAGCACCGGAAGTGCATAAAATGATTAAGCGGTCACAGGGTTTTCCAACGATACGTCACATAAGGGGTGACAGTAAAATTTAGAAAAAGGCCCTCCTGTGGCGGGGGGAGGGGGGGGATGGACATCGAAGGTGCATAACATGAATAAGCGGCCACAGGCCTTTCCACCGATATGTCACATGACGGATGTCGGCAAAATATAGAAAAGTGCACCCTGGGCCGCAAAGTGGTGGGCGGAGCACCGGAAGTGCGTAAAATGATTAAGCGGTCACAGGGTTTTCCAACGATACGTCACATGAGGGGTGACAGCAAAATTTCGAAAAAGGCCCTCCCACGGGAGGGAGGGGAGGGAAAGGGACACCAAAGGTGCATAACATGAATAAGTGGTCACAGGCCTTTCCAATGATATGCCACATGAGGGGTCTCGGCCAAAGTTAGAAAAGTGGCCATGGGGACCCAGTTATATAATTATTATCTCATTTGTCTAATTAAATCCACTGTAACAAATAAAATGTTATATTTCATTTCTTTATCGCCTTGATTCACACATTGTTCAATAACAAAGAGCAAATATTCATCAACACCACTGAAATCTAAATACCATAATGAAATGAAAGCCATGGTGTCTGTAGCGTACAACGCATACACTCAGAGATTCAGCTTACACTGTCAATACCGTAAAAATATATATATATATATCATCTGCTATCGGCAATTGCATCGAAAACTGCATGTATGATATTTATCACCCATCGAAACAAAATCATATATCATTAGTATCATGAATACCGAACCCAAGGAGTCAGTGTTTAATATCACGATTTAGACTGGGAGGAGTCGCACTGTTAATATCAAGAATACCAAAACCTAGGAATCGGTATTTTTAATACCACGGTTTAGGCTTGAGAAAAGTCACTCCTTTAGTATCATAATAATCGAAACAGACGATTCGGTATTTAATACCAGGGTTTAGACTGGGGGAATCTAGAGAACTCAAAGCCGAAGAAGCACTGCTTAATGTTGCGGTTTAATGAAGAACCATAATAATTGCGGTTTATATCACAATTATGATATTCATGATATACCGTTTTGTAGGGTTTTTTAATATTGTTATCACGATTTGGATTTATATCGGTTTTTTCGATATATTGCCCACCACTAAACATAAGTAGTATAACAAAACAATATAACAAAGTTAATATTATCAGTAAGGTTGAATATTTGTTGTAGAAGAAATGTTTAAGAAAAATTTTAGCACTATTTCCAAACAACAAACTTCATCTCTATAGCAAATATAGAAATATGCCTCAGAATTTGTTGTTTGAAAATAACAATGTTAAAAAATTTTTAGTGCCAATTTTTTCCGTGACAAATGTCCAACTCTAAAAAGCAGTACAGAAGACTTTCTCAAATTTGCAACCGTAAAATCTGCAAAAATCCACACATCATCACAAATGTAAACTAGTTTTTAGGGGCCACTGTAATACTTACCCATCATGGGTATGCATAATATAAAATATGAAAATAAAACATGTGTAAACTATTTATAAAATACGTTGCAATTCCAAAATAAAATTTAAACGTATGTTTAAATATTTTTAATACATAGTAATCCTCTATTACTGAATTGCGGGTGCTACTTGATTATCCTGTCGATCCATTTCAACAAATTATATAAATTATTTGAAATAATGAAAGAACAAATAAATTAGTAAAAGATTAATAAAAATACAGATAAAATGTCGAATTAATAATCTCTTGATGATGCAACAAACACATGTAACATGTTTAATGTTAAGTGAATGTGACATTTACAATAAGCCATTATTGGCATTTAATCTTATAGTTTGGCGATAGTTTTTTGGTCGACAGGATAATCGAGTAGTATTGAATTGTATAAAAGAAACATCCTTATAACTCCAAAAATGATAATCATACTCACTAACAGTTTACTGTGTCAGATTAAGCGTCTCATTTCCAATTAAAATACATCTTTGAATTGAAATATGAATGAAATGCATGGTCAGAGTGTGAAAAATATGATTACAAATATCTCGGCAACTAATTATCCGATCGACTTCATTCTTTATACAAAATTTATGTTTTTTTATTGTCTTTTATAACCACTCCTTAAAATAAACAATTTTGAAAATTTGTATATACCTTTTATCAGATCGAATATTTTGAGAGTCCAAAAAAAATAGTTCTGGATAATCGAGGTTACTGGTATTCAATAGGCTTCTTCCCATTATTACATACTAGGGACACACCAAATTTCAAGTCTCTATCTCAATTTGTTCGGGAGATAGAGCGTTTACACACACACACACACACACACACACAGACGGACAGCAAATTTTTTTTCTAAAAATATGTTTTTCTCAATCTCCAGTGTCTGAAACGTGTAAATCCGTAAAAAAAAAAAATTCTGATTTTTAAAACGATTACAAGACTTACCCTATGGTGAATTTCAAAGAACAGACGATAAAATATATATTCTTCGAATCAAAAATTAATCACATAATTCAATAAAATATAAAGAACGATTTTTTATACACTCAAAGTATATCATAACTCGGATAATTAAAAACCCTGAAAAATTAATATAAATAGGTTTTATTATGACCAAGAAAAGCCTTGGTTCAGATCAGATATAGCGCTGATCACTTGCTTCCAGAATTTAATTACATCTACATTAAAACAAAATGAAAAATAGTAAAGTAAAAAAGGGTTGCAATAATTCTTGGCGATGACTCATTTTTGCCAAGTCAAACAGAAAAAAAGGGGATTTTAAAACCCTATACTACGTATGATGGATAAGTAACAATGAAACTTTCAGCTCAGATGTTGGGGCAAAATTACAAATTTTTTTTTAGTTTTATATCATTCCGCATATATTTTAATATGTAATTCTTGACGATATGATTGAACTCATGGTTTTTCATGAAGGAAGTATAAATTTATTTCTGAAAAAAAAAAAATCAAAATATTGCTGATATCACTGGTAATCAGTCTTTTTACCAAATATATTTATGTATTAATCGAGCTTTTTTTTATTATTAAGACTGGCTAAACCTGAAATAAAACTACCTACTTTATGATTTTTACGTGAATTAATAGAGAACCTTTATGAGGAAAGATTCATTGAATAATTCAAGGAAAATGTATCTCATCTTTATTATGCGTATTTAATTATTTACTTGATCTTTACTTTTGATAATTTTTTTAATTATCTTACTTTTTATCATTTTAGTGTATTACTTTATTTAATTATTTTAATGTTTTACTATATTCCAAGCATTCATTATAATTTTGATTGCATTATTACATTCAAATTACTGTTTAAAAAATGTAAACAAAGCAATGACCAGAAATTCACAAAATTCTAAAATCCGTGCAACCTCTGGTCCTAAGCTGTGCAGATTTGAAGGAGTCTACTGTATTATCTCTATAATGAGTATAAATTGTAATAAACAACAATGCATTATATCCAAATAATAATAATAAAAAAAAAAATCAGGAGCATTTCTTTAATAAATTATTCTTTTGCTCAAAGCAAAAACTTTTTTTTTCTTTAAAGAAATATGAAGTCCAAATTTAATTAATTTGGAATAATGTGTGTGTTAAAGAATTGTTCAATTAGTGTTGAAGATTAATGTATTTTTACACCACTTTAGCAGAAATAAGACTGTATGTAAAAAGAACTTGTGACTTAGAACTTAAACATAATTTTAAATTATTTATAAATAACATTGCAAATTTTGTCCTCCTTGAAAATATATAAATAAAACATTGAAGGTCTTAAATGCCTTTTATACGCATCTCAATTAATTTAATAAATACTAGCTGACCCGCCCGGCGTTGCCCGGGTCCGTGGTGATATTTAAAAATTATCCTTAAATTTATATGATTTCATACCTTTAACTCGATTTTGACTGAAATACGTACCCACTCACTGTGTGGAAAAGGGGGAGAAGCTGTTAATTGTTGAGATTTGCTATGTAAATTTTTGGAAAATTGTATGCGACAGTCATGAATAAATTAAAACTTTAAAACACCCTGTACTGATGAAAAAATGAGTTAAGAGGAGAGGAGTGAGTGCTTAGTAATGTACGGGTCAAAAGCTTTAAAACGATATATCACATGAAAAAATCCATTTCCACATCCCCTTGGGGGAATGGCCCCTAATAGTCTCGGATCAGAAATAGACTCGACCAATTGTGGAGGCCATGAGGAGTTTCACCTTCGGTCAAGCCTTCAAATGAGGTCGAATCTTGCTGTAACTAATTCGCAGAGGCGTCAGAAAATTGACACCCTGTGAGGTCATTTAAAAAAGAAAGAAATATTTTTGAAAAGAGGTACATATTTTACAAACAAAAAAGTTTGAAGGACTCAAAACACACATTTCTTTTTTTCATTTTAAAAAGTTAGTGAACTATTTTAATACATTTTATAATTTCTTTCTTTCTTGAACACTTCCCAACAAAGTTGAAAGTGTTTATGCATTCGGTTTGTCTGTCTGTGCACGCTCCAACTCTGGTAAATGTACTCGGATTTTTATGCAATTGATGACGGTTATTTTGGATCACCAAAGCATGTTTTGTGTTGTATATGAAGTATGTAGGATTAATAGTTCATTTACAGGGGCAGTCAAAAATATTCCATTACAATATGGTATATGCAGACCTGCTAACTGCTACAAAAAAATCGTAGTTGCTACGATTTGGACCTATAAACTACCTTGCTACGAAAATTGGTCTTAAACTACAATTTTTTGTAAAAAACACAACACATTTTTTGTTTCTAGTTGCGGTTTTTATCCCGTGCAGCATATTTTTCAGGAGTGATTCTGTTCCGAAATTTCCAAAATTTCAAAGCATTTCCGAAAGTTTAAAAAAAATGGTCATTAGTCCAAAAATTCGGACATTAAAAAATACTCATTTGAAAAAAAACAATCTGAGCTGCAAAACAAACTTCTTAACATAAAATCCTCTTTATGTATATTAAACACAAGTGAATCGTGTTTCTGTAAATATTTATACAGGCATTACCTTCCTTAGAAACAGGGGTGACATTTTAACCCCTTGAGGGGCAAGCAATTACGTTTGTGAAATGCTGAATTCCCACCAGAATCTTTGAAAAATTTTATTTCAAAATAAGTAAAAGTAATTTTACGGCTTTTTTCCACCAAAGTTAGAAAAGTAAAATTTAATAATTTTTTTCTGGTGTAAAACTTCATTAATCATAGGTAGTATATAATATATACCAGTGCCCCTCAAGGTGTTAAGGCATTTAGAGAGAAGGGTGGGAGGTGGTTCTTTGAGAGGCAAGGTTTGGAATAGTGTGCAAAATCTCACGAATTGCACACGGAAAAGGAAGGTCCTGCATAATAAAAAAATGCTGTCCAGTATCTCCCCCTGTAAATTCTTCCACAGACCTATGATTCTTTTGCGAGTATATTTTGAAATTTCTTGGAAGTCCGCGAATTTTTTTTCTTTTATGGAATTTCCCCAAATTAATTTATGAATCAATCGCGGAAAAAAATGAGAATTTCTTCAAATGATCATGTGTTGCGAAATATCGGGTATTTCACAAAGATCCCAGAAACAAATAGTGGTTATATTCAATTGGTCGCTGAATATAATCGCTAATTTCGTTAAAAACTCAGAAATAAATGGAGAATTTCGTCAAAAGGTTGCGCAAAACATCACGAATTTTGATAAACTATTGAGGGCAAAAATATTGCAAATTTCGTCAAAAGGTCATGGAAATGAGTACTGAATTTTGTTAATTGGTCGCAAAAAGCCGATCGGTTGGGATAAACTATCGCGAATTTCGACAAACGACCGTGTAAAGAAATCAATTTCGTCAATTGGTCACAGAAGAAAATAAATTTTGTCGAAAGATCGTGGTATAACCGTGAAGTTTGTCAAAATATCGCAGAAAGAAAACATAAATTTCGTCAAAAAAAAAAACAGTAAGAAAATGAAAATTTCATCGAAACATCAGTAAGAAAACACAAATTTCACTGAAAGAGCGGAAAGAAAACACTAATTTCGTCAAAGGATCGTGGTAAAAAACGTAAAATTCGTCAAAGGATTGCGGTAAAAATTGCGAATTTCGTCAAAAGTTCATGGTAAAAAATGCGTATTTCAACAAAGAATCGTGATAGAAAGATGTGAATTACGATTGTGGGAAAAAAAAATTGTGTATATCGTGAAATGATCGCGGGAAAAAAATTGCGAATTTCGTCAAAATTTAGTGCACTGGGCTAAAAAACTGGAACTATGCTCCTTTTACAAATGTCAAAAAAACGCTTCGAAACTAAAAAAAAACTCTAAAAATCATATAAAAATTTCATATTGTATTGAATTCAAAGACTGAAACCTTATTCCTTTTACGAATGTCAAAAGATGGCTGCCAAAAAACATGAAAACCAACCAACCAACCCTCCAGATTAATTTTAATTTTGTGTGCTACGATTTCTCATTTTCAAAGGTTGGCAGGTCTGTATATGGGGGGGAAAATTTTTTGCAGAGTATTTTAATGACATTGCGCAGTTTCAAATGTATTGAAACTTATATAAATCACTGAATTTCACTACGATCACGTTAGAACAATGCATGCATAGCATTTCTTATTCATTTGCAGGCACACACAAAATAAATAGGTTACAGTACTGTCTTTGAGTAATAATTGCTGGAGTGTACGTTTTAAAATTCGGTATGCCCTTTTAAATTTAGATAATCTTTTGCACGTTACTCATTATATATAAATTCTATACCTCATATACAGGGGCTGCACAAAAGTATTCACGTACCATTCTCCTTATTAGAGGAAATTGCTGAAGGGGAATTTTGAACTGAAGTATATGTATTTCTTAAGTGAACTAAATTTTGGCATGCATCTAGTTAATAGATAAAATCTATATATCATATACAGGGCTGCTGAAAAAAATTCAGATAATTTTCCGATTGTAGATGGAAACAGCTGAAATTGGGTTTTGAAATGTGTTATGCGTTTGAATAGGACGCAATATTTTAATTTTTCAAACGGTGCAGTTTGTTTACATTATTCTGAATGTGTTGGAGTTTTATAATCTATGCTTGACGCATTTTTTCTGTGGTTTTTTTTTTTTTTTTTTTTTTTTTTTTTTAGTTTTTTTTTTTTTTTTGTCTTACTTGTTATGGTCACTATAATCTAAATTCTTTAAAGGAAAAGGGGGGAGGACTTCCCTGTAGCCCACCCAAATAGTGCCACTTTAACAACATACACACTTTGTTTTACTGTCACAGAATGAAAAAGTTCTAGAGTTAAAAACAGAAGCATATTCAATGATGAATTTAACTGTTTCTTTACCATGATGAGAAAAGTAGTAAAGAAAAAGAAAAGTGCCCAGTTAAAATAATGTCATTGACCTCACAGGCTATTCACACTTATTGTACAATATACTCTTATTTCAAAGAATAATGTACCCTTGAAAAATAAATTAAGGGGGATAACACCCCCCCCCTTTATACTTAACTAATGAACCTCAAAATCTAATCAGGGAAGCGCCTTATCAGAATAAACCTATATAACAAATTTCAGCAAATCGGATAAGTCTGCATGAAAAACCCACTTAGCTAAATTAAGGGGTATTAGCTTCTCTGTTCCCCCCTTTATACTTAACCAATCAACCTCCAAATCTAACCAGTGAAACACCTTATCAGAATAAACCGGTATACAAAATTTAAAGCAAATCGGGTAATTCTGCATGATAAACCCATTGATCTAAATTAAGAGGGGTAACCCCCCTCCCCCCCCCCTTAACCAATGAACCTCCAAAACTAATCAGGGAAGCGCTTTATCAGAATGAACCTAGAAAAAAATTTGAAGAAAATCCAATAATTCTGCATGTAAAATCCCTTTATACTTAACCAATGAACCTCCAAATCTAATCAGGGAAGCGGCTTATGAAAAAAAAAACCGGTATACAAAATTTGAAGCAAATCGGTAATTGTGCATGATAAACCCATTGATCTAAATAAAGGGGGTTAAACCCCCTCCCTTTGTTCCTCCCTTTATACTTAACCAATGAGCCCCCAAAACTAATCAGGGAAGCGCTTTATCGGAATGAACCAAGAAAAAAATTTGAAGAAAATCGAAAAATTCTGCATGGAAAATCCATTTATCTAAATTAATTTTGTGGATAAGCCTTCGCCCTCCCACCCCTCTCTTTATACTTAACCAATGAAACCCAAAAAGTAATCAGGAAAGCGCCTTATCAGAATGAACCAAGAAAAAAAGATTTGAAGCAAATCAGATAATTCTGCATCAAAAATGCATTTTTTTAAATTAATGGGGGAGGGTTACCCCCTTCCCCCCATCCTTTATACTTAACCAATGAACCTCCAAATCTAATCAGGGAAGCGGCTTATGAAAAAAAAACGGTATACAAAATTTGAAGCAAATCGGGTAATTTTGCATGATAAACCCATTGATCTAAATTAAGGGGGTTAACCCCCCCCCCCCCTCCCCTCGTTCCTCCCTTTATACTTAACCAGTGAGCTCCCAAAACCAATCAGGGAAGTGCCTTATCAGAGCGAACCTAGAAAAAAATTTGAAGAAAATCGAATAATTCTGCATGTAAAATCCATTTATCTAAATGAATGGGTGGAGAGAGAGAATAACCCCTGTCCCCCTCACTTTATACTCAACCAATGAACCCCAAAAACTAATCAGGGAAGCATCCTATCAGAATGAATCTAGAAAAAAAAAATTGAAGCAAATCAGATAATTTTGCATGAAAAACGCATTTATCTAAATTAATGGGGGAGTATTAGACCCTTTAAACTTAACCTATGAACCTCCAAATCTAATCATGGAAGCGCCTTATCAAAATAAACCGGTATATACAAAATTTGAAGCAAATTGGGTAATTCTGCATGATAAAGTCATTGATCTAAATTAAGGGAATTAACCTCTCGTTCCCCCCTATATACTTAACCAATGAACACCCAAAACTAATCAGGGTAGCGCCTTATCAGAATGAAGCTAGAAACAAAAGTGAAGCAAATCGGATAATTCTGCTTGAAAAAAACATTCATATAAATTAAGGGGGGAGGTGGATTAGCCCCGTTCACCCCTTTTTATACTAAACCAATGGACCTCAAAAGCTAATCAGGGAAGCACCTTATTAGAATGAACCTAGAAAAATATTTTGAAGTAAATCTGATATTTCTATCAAAAGTTACATATGTACATACAGAACCTGCAGACACATTAGATCTCAGGCTTTGATAGCCAGTGAGCTAAACAAAAAAAAAAAAGGGGGGGGGGGGAATATATGAGAAATAAGATGCAATTTTATTCCTTTTTCACTTTTAGATTATAATAAAATTCATTTAACATAAATGCTGACATTGATATTGTGGATGGAGAAGGATTATTAAAGTATTATTCAACTCATCATTTAAGTATTTTTAATTAATTACAAAATAATAATAATTTAAAACTAAAATATTTCAATATATGAAAATTAATTTTTTATCAAAAGAATGCAAAAAAATATAAGCAAAAAATAGATGAATTTGGACTTTAACCATGACTCTTTTTTTTCAGACATAATAGTGAATCAATTTCATTAAGATTTGCTTAAATCGCATCCTGCTAAATCGATTTAACACCAGCTTGCCATGTTTTCCTTAAATCGGAACGCACTGAAGCTTGCAATGTTTTCTTAAATCGGATCCTGCTAAATCGATACTAGCTCGCCATGCATGCAGAAGCTGCATCAATGTAAATAAATCAGTTTTCCAATGTTAGCTCTGAATCAGTATTTTGTTTTAAACCGATTTAAAGCCAATAGATAAATAAATTTTTCTGATGTTGTCTTTAAATCGATATAAGACTGATGGTTAAATCGGATTTATGATGTTTGTTTTAAATTACTATGTAAGGCTAAAAGGACAATGGCTAAATCGTAATTCAAGACATTAGGTAAATCGCGACTTTCGATGTTAGTTTAAATCGATTTAAGACCAATGGTTAAATCGGATTTCCGATGTAAGCTGTAAATCAATTTAAGACCTAGGCCTACGTAACGGTAACTTAACCTAACCATAACCTAACTATCCTAGCCGTGCATATGCTTCGAAGTACTTTCCACCGCCACGAGGCACAATGTTTTATACGAATATCCGACACAGGTCACTGCCGCCTGCAGCCGGGTATAGCAGGCATGCTATGCACACTTTGCAATATCTTTTAGTTTCACTTTCCACCACCAGGATGCACACTCTCTCATAAACAAACCTATATACGAATGAAACTCAAATTTTCAACCTATCCATAGATATATTACTCGATTGGGTGGTGACACAAATAAGAATTTAAGAAATTTGCTGAAATTTCTATTCAGAAATAATGGTAACCATCACTCAATTAAGACCCCAATACCACCTATAAGAACCTCCGACAGGGCTCACTGCTGCATACTTCACCGTATACTGAAATTTTTGTCATGTGTAGATGCTGTCACTGAAAAGTGCACTTTGCAGCTGGATTTTAAAATTTCAATGTAGATTTTTTTTATTATTATTAAAATGTGCATATGGCACTGTGACGGCAATAAAGCAGCCAGCCAATGAGAGCAGGTGGTAAAAAATATGGGATCCAGCGACCGCACTTCATAGCTTAGAGGTAAAAATAAATTGCACTATTTATGTCTCATCAGCTTTATTTTAAAGAAAAATAAAAATACACTTTTGCACATTTCTTTCTATAAGATTTAATGTTATTTGCATTAATTGTGATATTTCACAATGTTTTTTTACTTTTTATGCAAAATATACAAATTACATAAGTTAGTAACAGTTGTATTCGTTCTTCGTGTTAATGGCAATTTATATATGCATAGTCGCCCAAGAATGGAATGTGTTTCTTGAACTTTACTTTCTATGAAGTAAATAATTTCCGTTCTTGGGCAATTAAGAGTCCATTCATGAGCGATTCTTATGAAACTCGTAATATATCACAAAATGCTCATTGTATAAGTATTTAGCGCACTGAGAATTTTTCATTCAGTTCTTTACCTTTTGTTAATCTTTTCTCATCTTAATGAAAACACATGCTCTATTCTTTTGCGACTAAAAATATTCTTAAATGAAATAAAATGAGTTCAATAACAAATCTGAAAGAAAACAAACCGTAGACCTCACTGACAGAATTTTCCATTCAGTTCTACAATTTCTCGCATGTTACATATCATGATTTTGATAAGAAATGAAAACATTCAGTAAAGCAAATAAATATGTTTTCATTGGGATTTCTTACGAAACTCATAATATATGAGTAAGTCTATGTGGCAAAAACATATTAACAAATGGAAACCCAAATAACCTCATTCATTTTCCCTGAAGTCAAAAGTTGGTGGGTTCCATTCTTGGGCGATGACAACTTGACAACATATACATTAGAGTCTTGCATCGGGTCAGGTTACCCGAACCCGACCCGCAGTTCGGGTCGGGTCTATATTTTCCCGTTCCAAATCGGGTTCGGGTTGACTTCAAACTTCTTTTGTTGCGGTTCGGGTTGGCTTTTTGACGTTTACAGTTCAGATTCAGGTTGACTCGATTTTTTAAAAGAATGTCCAAAATATTTTTTCACATTAAAATTCTATAAAAACTGCAGATCAAAGTTTCACAAAACAAAATGCGTGCCTGTCAGTTTTGTCTAGTCTTAGAATTCGTTTCTGGAAATTAATATAAACATACTTTCTCAATTACTGATACGATAATAATTATAACGAATCCAGTAAAAAACCTATAGATGACCCGAAAGTATTCTTGTAATGCAAACCCAACCTGCAGAAAGAAAATTAGATTCATTCTGAGACAAAAAAACGAAATTCAGGATAACCTGATTCGATGTTTGACTCTATACAATGATCCCAACATGCTCAGAGGTTTTACTATATTTGAATGTTAAAGAATATAGATTTGTTCATTCTTCTATGTAAAACATAAAAATTGTATTAGAGATACAATTGTAGATTATTTTTCATAGTGGCATTGAAACATAATTTACTTTTTTTGCATTGCGGGTTCGGGTCGGGTTGCTGGAAATTATTTTTGTGGGTTCGGATCGTGTTTCCGAAAATTATTTTTGCGGGTTTGGGTCGGGTTGTACCCGACCCATGCAGGACTCTAATATGCATCTTATACCAGACTGCATGTCCGTTCTTGGGAAAAGATGTATATTGTCATGAAACCATTTTAATTTGCAAAAGTGAAGTCAATAAAATCACCATTTTGTGACAAATTGAGTTTCATAAGAATCGCCCAAGAACGGGCATGCAAATCTGGTATAAAATATATGTTGTCATCACATTAAAAGGAAGAAAGATTTAAATAACAATAAATACTCAAAATTTCCGCTTCATTGAATTGGGCCTAAACTTTGAACTCATATGCTTTATGATTTTACCGTTCTTGGGTGTCTAAAAATATAGTCAATATTAACAGGAAGAAAGATTATAAATAACAGTACTCAAAAATTTCGTTCATTGAATTACGCCTAAACTTTAAACTGATATGCCTGGCACTATGAAAACATTCAATAAAGTGTAACATATGTAGAAAAGATTTTAACAAAAGGAAAAGAACTGAATTTAAAATCCTGAGGGCGTGAAATACTTATATGATGAAATTATATGGTGATATATTATGAGTTTCATAAGAATCGAACGTTAACTTCACTTTTAATTGCCCAAGAACAGAAACTATTTACTTCAGGGAAAGTAAAGTTCAAGAAACACATTTCATTCTTTCGCGACTACGCCATTAACACAAAGAATAAATACAATTTAAACTAACTTACGTGAATTGTATACCTTGCAAAATAAGTAGAAAACACTTCGAAATATCACAATTAATGTAAATAATATTAAATCTTATAGGAAGACAAATGCAAAAGTATATTTACATGCAGCTGACGACACATAAACATTGGGAGTTGCGAGAGTGAAGTTTGCCCTTTGCCACTGCCGCTACTCTAGATCCAATATTTAGTGCCTGCTCTCATTGGCTGGCTGCTTCATTGCCGCGGATTGGCGGAAAGTTGTAAATAGCCTCTAACGCATAAAGTTTTAATTTAAAACAAAAAATCTAAATTGAAATTTTAAAATTCGGCTGTGAAGTGCACTTTCTGAGGACAAAATCAACACATGACAAAAATTTCAGAGGCCTAGGTGCTATAATTTTGGCGCTTGCCTCGGTCAGGCAGGCAGACATGTCTTGTTTTAATATATAGATGGATTGATTATGTGTCTTGGGCTTCACATAAAAGTTCAGTAGGTTGAGTATGGCTGATCTTGACTTAAAGTAAATTTTAGCTGTTTTTAAGCTGGTAGATTAATCTGCAAGTTTTAAAATAATCTGTAGTGCCTGCTACTGCTACCATGCTGCACTGTTTTTGCTGCAGAAGTCCACCATGTTAACTAATTGTGCACACTTCAATTGATGTTTTAATACCACTATATGTACAATATTGTTGTATAAAAAGCTTCTTTCAGTGTATGAGATTTTGTATGTAACCTTTCTTAAATGCTTACCAGGTGCATTGAGAATAGTTAATGTAAAAAATAAAAGTAGTTGAGTCATTGTAATCTTATACAATTATAATCAAGCATGTTATATGATGGCTTTTTAAAATAGAATTTGTATTCTTAATATTAGGGCGTGAGTTTCAAAACTCGCCTTATACAAAAAATCCAATTTTGCGAAATCACGATAAACCTCTTAACTGCATCCATTTGTTTTCATTGTAAATCAAGATTTTACAATGACAGAAATACAGGATAAAACTACTTCTTTTTGCACATTCTTGTGTTTTTTTTCGATGCATGTTTACTAATAGAATAGACTGATAGAGAAAACATGTTTTTTAAATTTTGGATAAGACGAGTTTTGGAACTCACGTCCTCATATATTATCAGCACTCTCAATTTAGATTTTCATCATCTAACTACTGAACTTTTATTTATTTCATTTAATAAGTTATAAGAAGTGAAAGATTCTATATACGTATACATATGTATATATTTCCTTTTACACTTTCCAATCATAATTGATAATTATTTTTCTCAATTTTATTTAATTGAAGAATAAAGACTCAAACTGTTTAATTACCCTTAAAAAATAAAAACCTGGAAATTTTATATCACTAATGCTCTGTACCTAAAATCAGAATTTGACTTTTTCAACTCTGTCAATATTTTCCATGTGTTTCTAAAAAAGAACTATTAAAAATTTCCATCTGAAGTTTGCATTGTTGTATTATTATATATTTTTATAGGATTTGTACATGCTTATTTATGTAGATATTATTGGTTAGTACTAATGATGTAATATTTTATTATTGAAAAAATATGGTTTGACAGGGTTCATACTGTGCTTAAAAGTTCTTGAAAGTCCTTGAATTTTTAAGAGAGAAAAAAGGTCCTTAAAAGTACTTGAATTTGTTTAAATTTTAATGAAGGTGCTTAATTTTCATTACTTTATTTATAGGTGCTTAATTTTTTTTTATTCAGATATTCAAAATAAAATTAGAATTGCAAATGTTAAAAAAAATAAAAAGTTAATTAATCAGGTGGAAATATTTGGTCTGAGACCGTTTTCCTTTCAGGAGGTTAGAGTATGAGCATTTGTACTTCGCTTTGTTCTTTTCTCCCTTCCCTCTCTATGATTAAGTTAACAAAATATGATTACTTGTTGCTACTGCCGATCGCAAGATTGGAAATTCCTCCAGTGTAAATCCCCTCCCAATGGAGAAAACTGCGATGTTTGCACATAAACTGTAAAAGGAAAAGAGGCTGAAGTTTCAGATAAAAAATAAAATGAATAGAAAATGCAGTTAAAGAGCTTAAATTGTGAAAAAAAGTCTTTATTTAAAATTCAATAAATTAGTCATGCTGAAATATGCAAATTTTTCTTTTTAACACTTTTCAACAAAGTTCAAAAGTGTTTATGCATTCGGTTTGTCTGGCCGTCTGTCCATGCTCTAACTCCCGTAAATATACTTGGATTTTCGTGAAATTGATAAAGGTTAGTTAGGGTCACCAAAGCATGTTTGGTATTGTTTATGAAGTATGTAGGATTAATCGTTCATTTACAGGAGCACTCAAAATTATTCCATTACATTATGGTATATGGGGAAAAATCGTTTGCAGAGAATTTTAATGACATTATGATATTTCAAATGTATTGAAACTGATATAAACTACTGAATTTCACTATGATCACGTTGAAACAGGACATTCATAGCATTTTTTATTCATTTACAGGGACATACAAAAAAAAATCAGTTACAGTACAGTACTGTCTTTGAGTAATAATTGCTGGAGTGCAGGGTTTAAAATTCGGCATGCGCTTTTAAATTTAATTAATTTTTTGCATCTTACTCATTATATATAAATTCCATACCTCAAATACAAGGCTGCCCAAAAGTATTCACGTACCGTTCTCCTTATTAGAGGAAATTGCTAACCGGAATTTTCAACTGAAGTATATGTATCTCTTAAGTGAACTAAATTTTGGCTTGCATGTAGCTAATAGATTCAAATCTATAAATCATATACAGGGCTGCTGAAAAAATTCGTATAATTTTCCGATTGTGGATGGGAACAGCTGGAATAGGGTTTTGAAATGTATTATGCGTTTCTATATGGTTGAATTAGACGTAACATTTTAATTTTTTAAACAGTGCAGTTTTTTGACATTATTCTGAATGTGTTGGAAAGTGTTTCATAATCTATTCTTGATGCATGATTTTTTCTTGTTTTGTAAGTGTTTCATATACCTTTTTAAAAAATGATTTAGTGAATGTTTTCAAATTAAGGCAAGCTATCAAAAAATTCATTTAGTTTTTGTAAAATTTAAAATTGTGTATTAATATCATAACAATGCAAAATTATCAAGTGTTAGCTAGGGATGTACCGAATATTCGGTATCTATTAAGTATTCAGCCATGTTACCTAATATTCAGTTAGGCCGAATATCAAACTATTCGGTTTGTCCGAATATCAAAGTATTTGGTCAAACCGAATACTTAAAAAACCTTTTAAAACACATTTTTAAAAACTTTTCACAATTTCTACTTTAACTGTCAACTTATAAATATATTTAAAATAATTAGAAACAAAATCATATTTAAATAAAAAAGAATGTTTTTAGATTATTTATTTGCTGTTTGCAAAGTATAACTTTAGAAAATTAACCATGAGGACGAGCAAGATTAAAATGGTGAGTAATGAAGATGATTAATTAGGATTTTCAAAGGAATTAATGATGTTCAAATGCAAGTTCCTAAACTTTGTTTAGTTAATAACCTGTTTGTTGCTTTTTCACGAATTAGTTTCTAAAAATAAAATAGAAAAACTTTTGGGGTTGATAATAGGTATCAAGACAGATAATTTTTGTTCAGGAAACCATAATCGTAATCCACTTATTGAGTCATAAATACATTGTATCTGATCTCACTCAAGGTGAAACTTGGATTTTCGTTTGTTACTTTAGCAATAATGAAGATATCATAACTATATTTTCAACTGACTTGCTTTGATTTCTGTGAAGTATGATATGATAAAAGTGCTGGAAAATGACACCATTCATAGCAAAAAAACTATGAGCTAGACATTCCTTTATTCAGGATCCAGTTGATTGTATTTATACTGTGTCACTGACCAAAATTCAGTCATTTTCAATGATACCATCACATTTAATACAAACAAAATGAATAGGAAACAAATGATAACATTTTTGTCATTCACAGTTGTAAATAAAAATTCAGTTCTGGCTTGTTTCACATCCAATATATTTTATTGAATGTATTGTAATTCTGATGGAATAAAAAGATTGAGATATTGTTTCTTATTAAAAAAATGTTTGTCTTGACCATATTATCCCTGTTGAAAGTTTGTTACAAGATTTTAGGAACAACTTAAATGTTTACAATATCTGAAAATGATCGCCCACTTTAGACGCTGATCTAGGATACGTTTAAAAACTTCCTTGCTAAATCAAAGGGAGTAGAAAAATGATTCTTCTGAGCTGCCATTATTTGAGTAGATTGTATTATTTATTTATTTTTACTTTAGTCTCTTTCTGACAAATAAACAGTGTATGACCCTGTAAAGTTTTTCATCCACCCTGTAAAGTTTTTCATCCAATTTTTTAACTATTTCTTTTTGATTTTAAAATGTTTGTTTCTAATTCATAGAAGAAACCATGAAATTTAAAATTTTATTACTTAAAAGTCTTATAATTATCCTTCTTAAATAACTCAAAGCAGATTTTTTTTCAATATAAAATTTACTTATAAAAAGTTCTTTATCAAAATGTAAGTTTCTTTTGTTAAATATTATGTAAAATTGATTTAAAAAGTAACATTTTCATACCTTTAAACTTTGCAATATAAAAAGTATTTGACCAGCCGAATATTTGGTATTCGG
Organism: Maratus speciosus; assembly: GCA_963932465.1. Classification (NCBI taxonomy): domain Eukaryota; kingdom Metazoa; phylum Arthropoda; class Arachnida; order Araneae; family Salticidae; genus Maratus; species Maratus speciosus. Next base: position 334,875,671 of record OZ010790.1, on the reverse strand, counting down.
CCTAAAACTTACAATTTTGCTGGCCGAATATTTGGTATTCGGTTCATCTGTGGGCCGAATATTCGGTTTTCGGCCAAAATCACTATTCAGTGTATCCCTAAATAACTTTCAAAGTAGAATGCAAAAAGATTTTCTTTATTTTTCAAAGACTTTCTCACAACATTTTGCATTTTAAAGCCTTTGCTACTATATGTTATGTATGACATTCGCCTGAAAGCATGTGTAAATGAAAAGTAATTTTTTTTTTCTAGGTACTTTTGTAATATGGGTATTTTGTAACATTAAAATTTTCATTTTGGGAAAGATGCTTGAATTTTCTCATGGAAAGAGAGTATGAACCCTGGTTTGAGTTTACATATGTGTCTTTGATTTCACACAAAATCCCTTAATCAATTTAACAATTATTATACCCAGCATATAAAATGCACTCTTTAAAAATAACAACAAATGTAATAAATTATATGCCTACAATTTGCATTGTCATAAATATTAGAATTTTATTTATGTACGCTATTTATATTTGAATTAATATACATATTTCGTTTTTAGGGTCCTGAATGGGAGAACCCTCATCCGTTACCTGAAATGCAGGTTGTTCCTATTAATCCCCCACCTTTGCCACCAAAACAAATGATAGACAAATATCCTTTACCACCTCACATTTATAGAAATATTGATGTAAATAATACATTTTCGATGAATCAGTTTCCCATAAAGTGAGTATTATAAAAACTTTTAAGTTTAATTCTTGTAATGTTGCTGAAATTTTTACAACCTTTAGCAGTAATATTTATTCTGACTTTTAGTCCTTGAAATGTATTTTTTAAATTCAATTTACTTTATTTTAAATCTAATAATTTAAACTAGTATGGCTAAAATTTATTACTATAAATTCATTTTACTATAATATGATTTACCATTTGTGCCTAAAGTGTAAAATGTATTTTATTTTCAAAAGCTGGTACTTTTCAATTTTCCTCCCCTTCTTAAAATTCAAATGGTTTTTTGTTTATATTTTCAATATTTTCCACTGATTGTTGCTCTTGATATGATGATAAAACTGTTGTCTTAAAACTATTGAGCTTAAGTTAGTCAATTGATATACAGTCGGCTCTCGTTAATTCGAACTCGTCGGGACCACAAGAAATGTTCGAATTATCCAGAGTTCAAATTACGGAAAGTATGAGAGGAAAACATGTTTAAAGGGGTACTATTACAAAGGAATTAATATTATGGTATTTTTTAAATTTATTTCGGCTGTTTTCGTTAGAATATGACTTAATATTAAATTAAAAGATATGAATACATAATTAATAATATTAAAATAATATAAATAAAACATAAAAATTAATTATACACTATAAAACAACTGCATTTAAAATTACATTTTAATTTTACTATAATTTTCTTACCTGAAATTAGATGAACATTTAAGAAATTATTTACCCTTATTTATCATCTCTATGAAAAAAAAAATATCAATTGTTATTTGCTACTATTCATTTTTGACTTTTTAGCCAGTTTTTCTATTTGTAACAAACAGTTAAGTTCTTTGTCCGATGACGGCTGCATCAGGATAAATGTACGCAAACACTCAATTGATTGTGCAGTTGACTTTTCTGTGGGTAAGGAAAGCACTTGGGACATAGTAGCAGAATCGCCAGAATCTGATTCCGTCTCCTCATTGCATTTTCCGTGAATTGTTTCAACAATTTCTTCCGCAGTTAAGGGTCCAGATACTTCTAAACTATTATCGGCTGCTACATACTCTGCGAACGTAATATCACACTGAATCTTTTCAGAAAAGTTTGGAAATGCTATTTCTTCGAAAGGTCTGTCGTTTTCGCCATTTGCATTACAACCACTCTTTTTAAATGGATGAATAAATCCTGCATGTCGAAAGCATTTTTCTATTGTTTCGGGTTGTACGGCGTCCCACGCCGCATATAAGTCGTTGATGGCCGTGAGTAGTTTTATGTCGTAGCTTTCTTTAAGATCAACCGAAAATAAAATGTGTCTAGAACCCTTTTACGATGACTCTGCACATTATCTAGCAGCAATAGAATTTTTCCGTTTTCACGAGAAAATTTTTTATCCAGTTCTTTTAACCAACTGGTACAGATTTCACGCGTCATCCAGGCTTTGGCATTTGCCGCATAATCAACAGGCAGTGTTTTCACTCCTTTGAAGCAACGTGGATTAGTTGATTTACCAATAACTAACAATTCTAACTTCTCATTTCCATCCATATTGGTACCTACCATCACAGTTATCCTGTCTTTTCTAAGTTTATTACTTGTGCACGTTTCACCTTTAAATGTTAAAGTCTTATTAGGAAGAAGTCTATAAAACAACCCTGTTTCATTGGCATTAATCACGTCTTTCATTGCATGAGTACAAATAAGTTCGGGTAGCTTTTCGCAGAATTCATTGCAAGCAGCGAGGTCTACAGCACCACTTTCACTACACACAGTTTTGTGTACGATGTTATTTCGGTGCTTAAAACGTGTCAGCCATCCTTCGCTGCAATTGAAATTTTTAATACCCATGAGTAGTGCAAGTTCTTTCGCTTTAGTTGCCAATATAGGTCCACTCAAAAGTACATTTCTTGCCAATGCATCCTTTGTCCATAACAGTAAAACTTCCTCTAAATCCTCATCGGCGGCTGTTCTCATACGTTTTCGTCCTTTAGCAAATCTTTCCTTTTCTCATGATTTCAGGAAGAATTCTTTATTTTTCAAGTAAGTAGAGAGTGTATTATTTTTATTCCATATTCTGCAGCAATTTCTGTCTTAGATCGGCCACATCCTACCTTTTTAATAATTTCTACTTTAGCTTCTAAAGTTAACGATTTATAACTTCCACGTGGAGCCATATTTTAAAGAAACAAGATCTTTTACTTTCTCAAACAACACTTTAGCAGCAAGTAAAACCATTGACTAAAAAATTCGATCCCTACACTGCAAATAGAATGTAGTGATAAAATGGGTTTCCCCTATCTTTGACAGATGTCCACCCTGTGAATTTCTCAGAATGTCACTGGGTCAAATGCTGTGGAAGACATTAGGAACAAACACAATGGAAGAAGGGGCAGAGGTGTCATTGATGGACAGACGGGGGCGGGGCACACTAAAAAAGAGGATATCAAATGCATGGGACTATTATACTAAACTATTATTTTAACACAATCAAACTGATTGGTAAAGTTATCATACGAATTGAATATTTCCAACTGAGCGAAAAAATGCCCAGGCCGGGAATCGAACCCAGATCCTTGGCTTACAAGGCCAATGCTTTTCCATTTAAGCTAACTGGGCCGACAACCAGCCAGCATATTTCGCTCAGAAAACCTTATTGGTAATAACATCTGGTCTGTCATGTAGACAGCTCAACAGAATAAACCGCAGGTAAAGGAACTCCATATAAACGATGGATACGTAGATAAACTATTATTTTAACACAATCAAACTGATTGGTAAAGTTATCATACGAATTGAATATTTCCAACTGAGTGAAAAAATGCCCAGGCCGGGAATCGAACCCAGATCCTTGGTTTACAAGGCCAATGCTTTTCCATTTAAGCTAACTGGGCCGACAACCAGCCAGCATATTTCGCTCAGAAAACCTTATTGGTAATAACATCTGGTCTGTCATGTAGACAGCTCAACAGAATAAACCGCAGGTAAAGGAACTCCATATAAACGATGGATACGTAGATAAACTATTATTTTAACACAATCAAACTGATTGGTAAAGTTATCATATGAATTGAATATTTCCAACTGAGCGAAAAAATGCCCAGGCCGGGAATCGAACCCAGATCCTTGGCTTACAAGGCCAATGCTTTTTCGCTCAGTTGGAAATATTCAATTCGTATGATAACTTTACCAATCAGTTTGATTGTGTTAAAATAATAGTTTATCTACGTATCCATCGTTTATATGGAGTTCCTTTACCTGCGGTTTATTCTGTTGAGCTGTCTACATGACAGACCAGATGTTATTACCAATAAGGTTTTCTGAGCGAAATATGCTGGCTAGTTGTCGGCCCAGTTAGCTTAAATGGAAAAGCATTGGCCTTGTAAGCCAAGGATCTGGGTTCGATTCCCGGCCTGGGCATTTTTTCGCTCAGTTGGAAATATTCAATTCGTACTATTATACTAGTTCAGAACAATTCTGACAAAAATGAAAGAAAGAAAGTTATTTCAAGGATCTGAAGTCCGTGAGAAAGTAAGAAAAAATGAAAAAATGGAATTCTCGTTAGTTCGAATTAAACGAAGTCAAGAGAAAATGATTTCGAATAAATGAAAAGTTTTAGCGTTATTATGCCATTGAAAATTTCGGGACTTCATGTTTAGTTCGAATTAAGCGAAAATTCGATTTATCTGATTTCGAATTAATGAGAGCCGACTGTAGCTAGAAGAAATTTCTGATGGTTTATCAATTTCTAATAGAATTTTCAGGTTTCTTTTTGAGAAATCTTAATATCGGGATTCTATCTGGGGACTTTTATCATTTTATTTATGCAGTTGTTCATCAGATTAAGGCTGCATTTAGTTACATAAACAACTATTATCTTATATATCATTTCTTCTGACACTTATTATTTATTTTGTCTAATAGTGGTAATATGTACATAATTATAGTAAAGTGAAATGTTTTGAATTTTTTCTAAATCTGTAAATTATTTGTTAATTGATTTTTCATTATTTTTCCTATTTTTATGCAAAAATTGTTTCATACTGTTATAGCAGCATCAAAATAAGAAAATAAATTAAAAAATATATATTAATTGAATTTTTTAATTAAATGTGCATATTTTATCCTTTTTGACTTAGTTGCACAAAGCATACTCAAATGATTCTAAGGCTAATGTTGCATAAGTGTCAATTACAGTGCTCATGGTTTCTGTGTCAAAAACGATGCCTGTGATGCAGTGGCTTCACTGGCAATAGTTTTGGCGCTCTTGATTGGTATTCTTCCAACAGATCTTTATACTGGCTCAATTCGACCCGAGCAAAAAGCCGACTAGAGTTTTGCATTGGATTGGATTATCTAATTTTATGGGACCTGGCCTGCAGTTCAATTGTATATATCTATACTACTAAAAAAAAAAGTTTCGCTCTGTGTGTGTGTGTGTCTGTCTGTCTGTCTGTCTGTTCGCAACGGCTAGGAAGATCTACGGCACTCACGAGGGTCAAAATTTTTGTGAGAATAGTCGAAGGCCTCTCCTGGTGCACCTAATTTTCAGAATTTTAAATTTCTAATAATTAGTTGAGAAATTAATTAAATATCCCAAATTAAAAGAATGGAAAAGTATTCATAATTTAACACAAAAGCATAGATTTTTGTCAAACTGCAGAAAATTTCTTCGAAAACTTGAAGAAAGGTGGGAGTGTTTAATAGAATTGTAGCGCTGCTAGGGTGATAAATATACTGGGCCTTTTTAAAAAGGGTTGTATCTTAAATTCTACTAAGCCTAAAAACTTGAAAATTGCATAGCTAGACGCAAAAAAAAAAAAAAAAAAAAAAAAAAAAAAAAAAATCCTCTTTCAAAATTTCTAAAAATTATTCCTATGCTCCAAGAGCAGGTGTTTCAAAGGCAGACAACTCTCGCCGGTGGGCAGTGGCATATATGGACGATCTGTGAAATTGTTAAAATATTGAATTTATAGATTTAATTTTCGTGCATCCAGATGTAGAAATTTTCGCTGATTTCAGATATGTAAATTTCTTCATGGCCACTCAATTACTACCTTAGATATGAATTATTATTTCATTAATTGGATGATTCCTTTCAAACACATTTTAAAAGCCAGTCTCCCGAAACCACAAATGTACTAGGTTTCTTTAGAACACTGTGAAATTTTTATATATACATTTTGACCCGGTTTGAGATTTACATACAAATTAGAGGCCCTGAAAGGTGGGTGTTAGTGGGCGGAGCCAGCTAGTATATATGCAGAGAGAGAGAGTGAGTAGAGATGTGAAAGACTATTTTTGCATAATTGTATTAAAATATGAATTCTTTTTCTTCCATTTCTGATTTAGATTGAAATTTCTCAGGTTTGGTTCGGGTTTCTTGTTGACAAATTTTTTACTTTACTTTATTTTATTTATTTATTTTTTGTCTAATTCAAGGGGGAGGGGATAAAAATTTTTTGTGGGGGGTGGGGTTGGGATCAAATATTTAAAACTGCTGTTTTCTACCGTTTTAGATGCGGTTTTTTGACGAAGCTCTGGGATAAATATTACTTATTTAATATAAAAATTTGCAAAGTGTACTTACCACTATTTTCGAATAGTAATTTCAGCAAATATCTTAAATAAGTGTCCACCACCCCCTTGAATAATAGATCTATAGTTTGGTTGTTTAATGGAGTTTTGTTCAGAAAGAGTTTTGATAAGATTAGAGTTCATCCCTGCTGGTGGAATGTGGAACTAAAAGATTCGAGATTTGGTTTTATTGCAGTGCATGCGCAGCACCCCTGCTAAACGGTGCTGTTGGCAGCAGGAACCCGGTTCGAGGTTCATTTGGTTTGAGACTAGGTTTTAAAAAATCACTACGGAATATGGACAAATTTTAAAAAACACATTAAAAATCCCCCAAAATTGCAAAAGACAAAAGTTACCATACTATGCTAAAAAAAAAAAAAAAAAAAAAAAACTCCATAAAAAAATTTTTAAATGCTGTAAGAATTCTAAATAAATGTTATTGAAAAAGTGACAAAATTGATTAAACTGGTCTAAAAAATTGAAACTAGATAGGTTCCTTTTAAGAATCAAAAAATGGATGTAAAACTGAAAAAATACAAAAATCACTGTACAAATTCTGAATAAACTTCATTGAAAACAGTACAATATTTATTATATTGGGCTAAGAGATTTAAAGCAGATTCCTTTTACTAATGTGGAAAAATCACAGAATACAGAATTTACTATAGTGGGCTAAAACATTGTAACCGGAATTCTTTCACAAATGTCAAAAAGTCATCACAGAGCATGCACACACAGAAAAAAAATACCAAAAATTGGGGAAAATTCAAATTGGAGGACGCATCACACAAGGGCAAAATTTATTACATTAGGTTTAGGACTAAAAGCTTGTAATCAAATTAATTTTATGAATATCAAAATATTGCCGCAGATATTAAAAAAAAAATACTGCACAAATTCCGAATAAACTTTATTGAAAAGAGGAAAAAATTTATAACATTAAAAAAATAGAAATCTGATTCCTTTTATTAATGAGGGAAAAAAAAATTAAATAAAAATTGTGCTAAATATTGCATAAAAATTTAAAATTTTTAAAAATCTAATAATCAAAAAATCCCAAAACTTACTTAGACATACAGTTACCTTCCTGCCAAATCTTGTATCTGTATGTGCAACGGTCTCTTTAGTACACAGACAAAGTTTGGCCTTTTGTTATTATGGATGTAGTTTTGTTTTCAATTTTAGTGGAAAAGTATTGTCTATTAAACAAAATCTTAATTACAATTTCTTTCATCTTTTTTTTTTTTTTTTTTTTTTTTTTTTTAATGCTATTTTCAATATATATTTACCTGAAGTAAGTATTGGAATCATGAAAATAATTTCCATTTTTCAGTGGATTTACTCGTTTTAGGTTGGCCTGAATACAATTTGACATTTTTTAAAAAAATCTCTCTGTATATGTTATACAAATTACATAGCCACTCTATCTCAACAACTAAAGCATAGAACTTCATCAACTGCCATATTTAATTACACTTTATCACACACAGGTACTGATTAGGTTTTGGTGTATATGGCTCAACAGGTGGTATTGCTATGTTGCATTTTTCACATTTTACATGATAACTATATCTTGGCATTGCTGTGGGGAAATTTTGTCAAAACTTCACATTCACCTAATCCTTGACATAAATTAAAGCTCATTAAATGTTGATGTATTTCACATTACAGGTGGTGCTACTGGGTTTTACTTATAATGATTTCCATGATAGCCAGCTCTTGGCATGTTTGGGATAGAATTTCACCAGATTTAATATTTAAGGTGATTATGAATAACTGATTATTCAATATTGGTTTTGATCTCTCCCCAGAAGACTTTGCCGTACTATGCTTTTTCCGATGAACATTATAGCTTATCCTAGCTTCTATTATGTAGAAAGAAACTAAATTTTATGTTTGAGGTTAATAATTAACAATATGTATGTTAATCTAATTTTAAATTTTAATAATCAACAGCAGTTGCTGTTATGCTGTTCTTTTTTTATCCACTGATCGCTGTTACTCTGTGTTGAATTCTAAGAAATGTACTATACTTTGTAATTGTTAATGTTTGATTGATTTAATATTTTCTTAGATTTATTAATTTTTACAAACCATTTTCTGCTGTCCTAAATATTAATGAGCCAACAATTTGAATATAAAGCCCAGGCTCCTTTAAGGAGAATTATCAAGGTGAATGCCAAATAATTCTATCTTCTTGCAGTAGGATATTTAATTGTGTTTAAATAAAGCTGTGTCACTATTTATAAAGATAACCATCTAACATATTTTCTGAGGTAATTTAAAAAAATTTTCTTGCATATTTAGGAAATTTGGTGCAATGTTTTTAGACTCATAATCCCTTTTTAGTCTCCTTTTTTAATATGGTCTCCCAAAATCCCTTTTAAAATAAAAAAGGTCCACCAAAGTCCCCTTTTTAAATAAAAATGAACTTCTTTCCCCTTTTAGAGGACTAAAATGTGTTGGGATCCCTGTATTAATGATAACAGACATTTATTTACATACAAACAGAGATTCATTAAAAAATCAATGTAGATCAAAGTGACAGATAGACTCATAGACACTTGCAGGAAGAAATCTAGGGAGGAGTAGTATTTTCAAATGGATGTGTCAGTATTTTCCAGCCTATTGCTGTGATGTGGTAATCACATTTCCTTCTTGTATCCCGTTTTTGATGCCTACGATGTTGTTTTCTCTGTAATGCATCGTTTCCCTTCACTGAATCGCGGCTTTTAGACAACGTTTTCTACCTCTTCATATTTTTGTGCAACACACATGCATCAGACCGCTTTTCATTCTTCTGTTCTATTTTTAGCTTTTTGCTCCTCAGCGGCCCACGTCCTAAAAAGGGATGTCCTTCGCTACGCCAATGTAGTTTCTTTTTCGTGGCGTTCACTTTTGTCTGTTTTTTTTTATACTTGCTGCACATTTCGTGTCATTTTAATTTGACTAATAGATTTAAAGCTAATTTGCCAGCAAACTTGTAGCCCCCGTTTTCGTAGTATAAATACAAATGTATTCAAGTTTTCAACAGAATTTTTAAGAGTTATTAGTTTTTGATTACACTGTAAATCGTTCTTTTGAAGTCTGTGTTTAAGACCTGCCTCAAAGATTTAATGATGTTCTGCATTAAAATTCCGAAGTTTAAAAATGATGTCTCAATCCATTAAAATGTTTGTTCTTTTAAGTCGCTGATATTTAATTTTCTGGAAATTTTTTAAGAGAGCATAACCATATGTTTCCTATAATTCCAGATCCTGTCACAAATGTACCTTGTAAAAGAGGCTTCAGCCCCCCCCCCCCCCCCCCAAAAAAAAAAAAATCTAAATTCAGAAATTCTTTTAACAATTTTGTTTTCAAGGACCCATAACTTGTGATGAAAGTTAAAAAATAGACATTGCATATCTGAAACTTGAATTTCTTCGGTTTTTTTTTTTTTTTTTTTTTAATAAAAATAAACAGTTTGCATAATTTTTCTAAGTTGTAGATTTTAACTTTTTCAATGGTATTTTGTCATGTCTGTATGTTACTCTTTAAATAGCACATGAAATAATAGTAGGATTTCAGGACCTTTTTTCTTCCTCCCAAACAGTTCAACTCTCCCTTGTTTATAAATGTTGGGAGGGAGACTCCCCTCCTAGGAAAAATTGAATTTCAAGCCCTGGCTCAATGATCCTACCCCAACTCTTCCCCTCCCCCTCACCTATCAGTGTAGGTGATAATTAAAAAAATACATAAATAAAGATAATTTCAAAATATCGTAATCTTAAAAACTTACAAAAATAAATAAAAAATTATTCCTGTAATTTATTAAATTTAACTACATTTAAATTTAGCTGAGTACTTTATCCAAAAGTTTCTTTAAACAGACATGTTATTTTTTCCACGACAATGGAAAAAATTGAAATGTGGAATTCCACTTTTTCTGCACTGAGTTTTATCATCCCTGGGATCAAAGCAAATTTGCATTAAAATTTGTTGACATTTTTAGGAGTGGAGGGGGTAGCGGTATCTGACGAAATGCAACAAAAATGCGAATACAAGCTGTCCCAAATTGGGTTTATTTCTCTCCCTTTTGTCATTTGACCTTTTCTTTCCTGTGCATAGAAAAAAAAAAACTTCATGAAAACATAGCCGCACACACGCAACTAACGCCTGCTTTGCCTGAAGGATTGCGAGAAAGATGCGAATTTCGTCAGACAATTGCGATAAAATGTGATTTCCGTCAAAGTATCGCAGAAAAACGAGATTTTCGTCAAAGGACCTCAGGAAAACATGATTTTCATCAAAGGATCACAAAAAAGCACAATTTTCATCAAAAGAACGCAAATTTCGTCAAAGGATCAAGAAAAAAACATGAATTTCGATAAAGGCTCCGGAAAAACGCGAATTTCATCAAAGGGTCTGGAAAAGGACATATTTCATCAAAAGATCACAGAAAATATGAATTTCGTCAAAAAGCCGCAAAAACATAAAATTTTATCATAGGATCCTGGAAAAAATGCGAATTTTGTCAAAAGACCGTAAAAAAAACATGGATTTTGTCAACAAATTACAAAAAATCACAAATTTCGTCAATTGTGGAAAAAATGCGAATTTCATCAAAAGGCCACGAAAAAACACAAATTTCGTCAAAGTATTGCAGAAAAAATGAGAATTTTGTCAAAGGGTTGTGGGAAAAAAACCCGGGTTTTTTTCGCACGTCATGCTGTAAAAGTTCAGCTTTTCTTTTGTTGAGCGTGTAGCATGTCTGTTTAAAGAAATATGCGATATCACAAATTTTTAGCTCTATTTTTACTGTATAGTGTACCTTACGCAACTTATCATTTTTAACGGTGACTTAATTTAACAGCGATAAATATCAGCTTGTTTTTTAGAAATTCAATCTGGGCAGGTGAGTTAAGTTTTTGTACAGATGGGATATTTTTTGTGTGTGTGTGTGCAAGTCGGGCCAGATCTGGAAATTTTTGCTCATGGTGATCTCTTTTTCAAATACACAGGGTTTTTTTTTTGAAAAAATACTTTGATTTTTTTTTTTTAATTAGGGTCAATCCGAATCCCAATACGGAACTGAAAGAATTAAATTCAACCTAAAACTAACCCAACTCACAACGGGAAAAAATTAGCCTCATTCGGACTGGACCTGGAAAAAACTTGCTATCCAACCCCTTACAGGACCCTGATTTGGAGGAAAATAATTCGATGAATGGAACCGTAATAAAAATCTCTCTAAAACTCGAAACTGAAGCATCAGAATTAACACTTGTGTGAACAGGATATCTTAAATTGTAGCTGCAGCATCTTGGGAGAAATGTGATGGCTCAGTTTGACGCTCTGCATCATTTTTGACGCCTAACATTTTTTATGCCCATTTGAATGATCTAGAAGATCTCTGCACCCCCAAGAACGGTTGTGCATTTCAATGCATGTTCCATGACGCTTATGTGTCATTAGCCTTAAGAGTCATTTATTAATCTTATAAATGATTGTGAATTGTAACTTTTCATGAAATCATATTCAGTTAATGTGGATTCCTAATCTAAATTTCTACTTTTCTTGCTCTGAAATTTGAGAAATTTATAAAATTTTGAGATTGCATTTGTGATGTCAGATTACAGTGTATATTTACCTTAGTATACTATAGCCATTAACATATATCATACATTCTGTTAGCATTTTTACCATTGTGTCCCTATATATTTTAGCACAAAATTTCAGCTGTAATTCAGATCTTTTTCATGGATATTTTTTCTTCTTCTAGGAAGGTGTTATGTTTCCTAGTTTATCAAGTTATAAAAATTGATATGGAATGTCTGGATCTAGTATTTCAGAAATAAATATTACCACCACCCCTCAAAATTTTCTTTCATTATGGAAATTTTTATTCATTTTTCCAAGTTATATTTTCAGTGTAATTATGTAAATCTCAAGACTCAGTTTCTTTAAAATTATCAAAATTAGATACAATTATTAATTGAGTGTAAGTGTGCTTTGAAATATTTATTTATTATTATTACTATTGTGCTTTTGTAAGTATGTGATTGAATATTCAAATATATTTGCTTTTAATTATTATTTTCTTTTTATTCAAACATCCAAGGCTTTTACCACCATGCAATATGGAACAACCCAGGTTTACTATTAGCAATGTTGAACAGCCTAGATTTTTGCCTCCAAACAATGTGCCATTTTCTCAACCAAATCTCATTAGTAATGAATTTAGTGTAAATAGACTTGACTTGAATCTAGCAAAACACTGTCTTATTCCAAGATTATCTCCACCTCCCCTTCCTCCATTTATTGGACCAATTCAAAGTACAAGTGGTATGCCAAGAGTTTCATCTTCTAGTACTTCAGCATCATTCAGTAATTCAAGTACGTTTCTGTTTAGCTTTAGTACACTTTTAATAATGTATTTACTAACACATTATTCTTTCTTTCATTATTTATTTATTTCTGATTACTTTCTTTTGCGTAAATTTTATGAGAATAGCCATCCATAATTTAAGTATTTTTTAGAATTTATGGTGTTAAGAAAATATAATTCTCTTACAAATTAATTTTTAAGTTTTTCTCTAAGGTTAACTGCAGAATATTTTGCCTTTGGTTTATGTGTAGTGTCTTATTTTGACCATAAATAGTAAGGTTATTCCCTGGCTGAGTGTTTGTATTCATTTTAAATCTATATACAGGGTGCTTCACAAGGTATAGAAAAAGAAAACACTGAATAACTTTAGAATGGGAAAAGATTATTTCGAAATGTCAGGATTTATACATGAGAGTAAAGGAAATTAAAAGATAACATTCTCAAAATGTTAGCCATCTGTGGATGCAACAAAACTAAGCCTCTCCCTGAAATTCGTGTTAACCTGCTTGAGTTGGTCTGTTGGAATCACACTTGTTATTGCTGTTTACAGCTCTTCTATGGATTTTGGTTGATCTGTGTACGTACACTTGATCTTTAACACAGCCCCATAAAAAGAAGTCTACTGGTGATAAATCAAAAAAGTTCATAACCAAAGTGATTCAGGAAGCTTCTTGCGATGACATAATTGTCATAGTGACTTCTGAGCAAGTCCAGGATGTCTTGTGTTGAATATGGAGGAGCTCCATCTTGCTGAAATCATGTTTCTTGGATCTAGTGTTCATGGTAGGCATCAGAAATAAAGCTCGTTGTCAAGTCGAGATAGTGTTCAAAGTAAGCTCTGTCTGGACAAAAAAATATGGACCCAAAATGCTATTAGCACACAAATCACATCAGACAGTGACCTTTTGTGGATGAAGAGGCTTGACAACTAAGATTGGCAAATCCTGGTTCCTCACTGTCCGAAATCTGATAATTTGGACAATCAACATAGCCATTCAACCAGAAGTGTGCCTTATCAGAAAAAACTATATTGCGATAGTTGAAACCAGTATTGATCATTTCATACATGATGTTTGCGAACTGAGTCTTTTTTTAATAGCATCTAGACCAAGAGGTTGACCTAAATGAATTTTGTGAGGGAAAATGTCAAGATCTTTGCGGGCTATTCTACTTGCTGTGGCTGCACTGATGTCAAGTTCTTGAGCCAAGTGTCAGTTTGATGTTGGTGGCTCTTCCTCCATTGTTGTTTTGGCAGCAGTGATGTTTTCATGTATCCTTGCTATTTTTTGTTTGGTCTTCATGCCCACTTTGTCATCAGCCACTGAACCTGTTCATTCAATCTTGACAATTAATGCGCTTAACATGCTTGAAGAGGGCTTTGGCTTATTTTTAAAGGCACTAGACCACTCCTTGAGTGTTTCGGCAGGTCTTTGGTCACAAAGATAAGTTTTGACTAAAAAAACATGCTCTTTGATTGAAAATCCGTACATTTTGGATTCATAGGTACATATATTATTTAATTTAAAAGTGTTTGGGAATATTATTTGAGCATTTTAAATATGACCTAATATTCAACATAAGTTTTTCACACGTAATAATTCAATTATTTTCATCGCTTTAACTAAGATGATATTTAATATTTGGACATTTTACATATGACGTACTTATCACTTTTAAATTCGTTTCACATGTAATAATTTTATTATTTTAAACTTTTCATACTTTTTTAATATTTATGTGTAAATATTTTGACGTAATTTTTCCCATGTTCTGTTTTTAATACTTGATGATCATTTAATGCTTATTTAAAATTTTCCTTTTTGTGTTAATCATTTCACTTAATTTCAATTTGAAACTGACGACAAAAAGGAAATGTAATAATCCCTTTCTTTTTCACTTTTCCCCCCTCAAATATGGATTTTTACATTTATGGAATCTGAAAAATGGACAGATGATTTTTGGTTTCTAAAGTGATCTTATTCCTGGTGATTGAAATGTGGAAAAAAGTTTTTATCTTTCAAATTTCCTGAGAAGCATAATATAATCACAATACTGTCTTAACTTTTGATTAAAATAAAAGATAATTTCAATTTGAAAATGACGAAAAAACAGAAATCTAATAATCCCTATATTTTTCCCTTTCCTCCCATTTTTCCACATAAATGAGGTAATTTAGTTAACATTATTAGAAAAATATCATTACAATGAGAAAAAAATTAATATTTCAAAAACTAATTCAAATTTGAAAATTCTAATACTATTTTTTATATATGCAGATCAATGCGAATAATTGGCCTTAATTTCACTGCCAAAGGTTCCTGTGAAACTAAATCAATCATTTCATAAATTTGTTTCATTAGGATTTTATATATATAGGGTAGATATAATCTCAGTGATGGAATATTGCTTTTCAATATTTTCATTAGTTATTTTTTCTACAGTATTAATTGCTAATTATAATTTTAGATTTTTCTAAAGCAACTTTTCTATTTATTTGTATCGTATAATTATAAAAAATGCTATCTAACCAAATTCCTAAATGTGCTTTGCACATAAGATTTAATGTAATATTGGTGTTACTAAAGCATACAAAAAGATGTTATTTTAATGCCCCAGCTTTAAAAACATAGTGCCTATGCCAGTTATTAACTTAACGCATTTGAAAAGAAATCATTCAACCTCTTAAGCTTAAAAAGAAACTAATAGTTTATTCAACATTAAATATTTGAACCTTTTTCTACAAAAAATTACTGAAACAAAAACAATTTTGTTTTTTCATGTGATAACTTATAAAATGCATCACAAGAATTAAAGGTAAGAGGAGGATAATAAAAATAACTGAAAACATGAAGAATATGTGTAACAATTGGCATATGTATGTGTCAAAGATTCTGCTGCTAAGTTTGTTTTCTGTTTATTAATGTTCCTCTTAATTTCTCATAGTTTCATCATCACCATTGCTGCCAACTCCTGTTTCTGCCCCACTTTTGAATTTGCCATCCCTGCAGCCAATGGCCAGATTGTCTGCCCCTTTGCCTGTTAACAGCTTTTCTAGCACTACACAAGTTCCCAGTTTCACAGTTCCTGAAAATGTGCCTAAAATTACTGCTATACCATCCAGCACTGCATTAACTGTTACTAGCACTACAAGTAATATGCAAGTATTCATGGAAAAATTAAAAGCAGCTGGACTTATAAAGAGTGATCTATCCTCATCTTCTACCCCTGTCTCAACTTCTGCTATCACTTCTGAGCCTGAGAAAAAAGAAGAAGAAAAAACAGATGATCCTCCAAAAGAAACAATCCCAGAAATTATATTTGTTTCTAAATGTTTAAAAGAGTAACTATTTTTATTTATTTATTTCTATTTCCTGTATTGTAACAATTCTGATTTGGAAAATTTTGTTAAATTAGTATTAGTTTTGAATGCATTTATGGGTTTATGGGAAGTTATTAGTCCAACAAATATTTCCTGACATAACTTTAATGAAGTAAAACCAGACTTTTTTTTTTTTCCAAAGTTTAATGCTGTTCACATCCACATTCTGAAAAATCAGAGTGTTCAGGGAAATAAAAAAAAAAGATCAGAGGAAGTCAGCAGAAGAAGCAATAATAAAAAATCAGAGAAATCAATGAAAAGTGGCCTTTCACACAAGAGAATTTTATGTTATTCTGTTCATTTATAATGATACAAATGTATTTTTGTTGTAGCACCATTTATATAAATCCTATGCCAAGTTTGAATATTAGTGGAGGTCTGAAAATTCTAGTCTTGTAACGGTGGTGGGGGATTCATATTATATTTTTTCTTCATTTTTACGATTTTATTTATTTTATAAATCTGCAGTATCTTTAAAGCTTTTTTTGTACAATGCAAAGCAGTGTTTAGTAGCTTGTGCCATTTTGTCCTTAACAATATGAACTTATATACAGTAACTTAAATAATTTTTGAAAGTTTTTAAGAAAAAAATAGCGTAAACAGGTATTTGTACCTTATCATGTTTATGTCATATTCTATTGAAACAATTACATACATATTAAATAAGGGAAAATAAAATCTGAATTCAAAGGAATTATTTTACATTTAAAAGCATTTTCTCTTTTCACAGAACTTCACAGTTCTTTTCTTATCACTTACATATTGCATTTTATAAACTTAAATTAAAAATTTATTCTATTTTAAATAACTTGCCTTTTTAAAAAGTAATTTTATTATTAAAAACAGTTACAACAAAACTGTTTAATACTAATTTATTAAACATTGAATTATGTAACTTGCTACAGAGTGGGCCATAAGTTTCCATACATATTGTTTGTAACATTTTTCTTTCCTTATATCTCAGATGTCTTTAAACAATGTGTATGAATGAAGAGCAAAGAATTGGAATCATACTGATAGCTAATTTAATTTTGCTATTCATGAATGAATCTGGCATATTATTTAAATAAAAATTGTTAAATATTTATTTTTTTATGTATATAAACGTATGGTCCACCCTGTATTATTATTAATGAAATTTCATTGACAGTTCATTTAGAAGAAAATAATTTGTATTATTTCTTAATATTCTTTTTTACTTATTTATTTATTTATTTATTTACTTTTTTCTCTGCTTTTCAAGATATCATCCTGGGGTTATTGCTGCCATTTATAGTGGTTCACAGTGTGCTACTTGTGGTATGAGATTTAAAGAAATACAGAGTGAACAATATAGTCGGCATTTAGACTGGCATTTCAGACGAAACCGAAGAGAAAAAGATGGAGCCAAAAAACCATTTTCTCGTAGATGGTTCTATGAAATTAAGGTGACTTAAGATAAATCCATTAAGGTTTTTCTGCGCAGATTCGAATCTTGTTGATTTTTTATTATAGAGTGGGATAAATTAAGTTATGCAAGTTATTTCTCAGCCCACACTGTGGTTCTATGAAACAGTCAAATGGTGATAAAAAGGTTGTCAGAAACTCTAGATATATATATATATATAGTCAGAAACTCTAGATATATATATATATACAGTGAAACCTCCTACAACGGTCACTCAGAACAACGGTAACCTCCGAATACCGGTCATGTTTTAGTGTTACTGAATCTCTTTCATAGAAATAACATTACACTAAACCTCTGAACAATGAATTCAGAACAACGGCCACCCCACAGCATTTTTTTTTTTTTTTTTCAAATATTCCTTATTCTCATATTTTTATACAGTTGTCAGGTGTTTGTTGTTGTTGTTGTTTTGTTTGTTTGTTAACTTTAACTGCAATTCTGTAGAATTAAAATTGAAATTTAATGACAGATTTCTCCAAATCAGGAATCCGAAAATACAGAAATAATTGTAGATGGTGCTGAGTTAAAGGATATTTTAAATAGTGTTGGAATGACCATTAAATCCAGCGAGTATGTGAATGTAGATAATGATTTGGCAGTTACTACTTTTAATACGATAGAAGAACTCATAGAATGCAAAATCAATGATAATAAGTGTGATGATGAAAATGAATCAGAAGATAATATGAAATTATCACAAAATTGTAGCGTAAAATCATATTCAGATGTTCTTATTAGTTTCAGAGAAAATAAAAATTTTGCATTCACTCAAAATGATAAGAAAATGTACAACAAATCTGTCGAAATGATTATGCATTTAGAGAAAGAGATATGCTTAAAAAAATGATTAAGTGATTTCATTAGTATAAAATAATAGTATGCATTTTTTAACTGTAAAAATAAAATAACTTTTGACAATTATTTTTATTTTAATGTAATGTAATTTTGACCTTTTAAAATGTGGAACCTCTGAATAACGGCAACTTCTGAAATACGGTCACTTTATCATGCTCCCAGTGGTGGCCGCTATTCAGAGGTTTTACTGTATATATATATATGACAGGATAATATACTTTTTTTTTTTTACTCAAAATTTTTACCTAACTTTAAATCTAATGTGTAAAGCTAATTTACCATCATAAACATCTTTGACATTGCTTGGTATTTAAAAAACGTAAGTGAATATTTAAAATTCTAAATAACAATAAATTTCAGTTTAAAATAAATATTAAATGATTCTTAAGACCCATAAATAGCAATTAACTTTCCAAGTTTGACCGTTATTAGATTTAGGGCACACAAATCAAACTAAATCATTACGTTAGCAAGTAAATTCACATTAATGTCAAAATAAATATTTGATATGACATAAATATTAATTAAAGTTTTGCTAGCTGAGATTTATTAAATCCCAAATAACCTTTAATGTCAAAGGTGGAAATTACAGTAAGTGTTGCAATCATGCTGATGCAAGCCTTGTGTCACCTTGAAAACCCATCATTAAAAATTGATTTAACCAACCAGGATTGAAAAAAATATCCGCTTTAACACTAAGGCCCCTTGTTGAGAATAATCTAAATTACTTCCATTTATACGGGGACACAAAAAATTTCATTGCTTTTACATACCATGATGTGCAAAAAGAAACTACCATCACTTGGAAGAGCGTTTTTGGGACATTTGTTGTAACAGGTGCCTCTCAGCCTGGCTGGGCTGGATTTAAAACAAAAGAAAGAAAGGAACAATAAATTAAGTCCCCAAAGACACTACCTCGTTTTCCTTGTGTAACTCGGCTGCAAACACTCTATGTAGAAAAGAAACGAAGCACCAATAAAAAGCACCCGTACGTCGCACACACACACACATATATATATAGAGAGAGAGAGAAAGATTTAAATTTTTTAAAAAATCCAATTATTTAAAAAAACTTATACACACTAATAAATGTATATACAGTGAAACCTCTCTGTGCGACCACCTCCCTGAACGACCATTTTTTCATGGAACGAAATTTATTCCCATAGGTTCAATACTAATTTTACCTCCATTCAGAGACCATCCCAGTTGAATTCCCTCCATGAGCGACCCATTTCTTGAAAGAAAATTAAATAAATTCTGTTTGTACCTGGTTGTTTGAAGAAGGTTTTATTAGAAAAATAATTCCGAAGAGCACATTGTCCATCAAACTTCTAAAGTAAGTTTAGAATTTTTTTTTTTTTATTCCAGTAACTTTTAAGTGTTTAAACCCCTTTGTACTCTTTTTAGGCTATTCTACAATGAATTTAACTCTGATGACAAATTAAGGATGACGGTCAATAAACTCCCCTGCCCTATTCTGACAGGAAACTCTCAAAGAAATAGATAAATTAATGAAATCGTCATTATTTGTTCCCATCCAAAAAAAATTTCATTTATTTACTGAACTTCAAAAGGACTTGGAATTAAAAAGATAAAATCAAAGCAAAAGTCAATGCATTAATTTTTTAAACCCTGCCGTAATTAACTTGTGTAATTAACTTTTGTTTTGATACTTAAATTTTCATATTTTGTCCTAATGTGAAAAATAAATTTTAGGAACATTGTTACCTTTTTCAACATTTAAAATCTAGATTTATACATGACCTCCATTAAGAGACCACCTCTCGCAGCGACCAATTTTTGTTGGAACGGAATGCGGTCAGTTTAGGGAGGTTTTACTGTATATATATGTATTATACACACACTTATATATATGTATATATATAAGTATTGTCCATCAAACTTCTAAAATAAGTTTAGAATTTTTTTTTTTTATTCCAGTAACTTTTAAGTGTTTAAACCCCTTTGTGCCCTTTTTAGGCAATTCTACAATGAATTTAACTCTTGATGACAAATTAAGGATGACGGTCAATAAACTCTCCTGCCCTATTCTGACAGGAAACTCTCAAAGAAATAGATAAATTAATGAAATCGTTATTATTTGTTCCCATCCAAAAAAAATTTCATTTATTTACGGAACTTCAAAAGGACTTGGAAATAAAAATTATAAAAGATAAAATCAAAGCAAACGTCAGTGCATTCATTTTTTAAACCCTGCCGTAATTAACTTATGTAATTAACTTTTGTTTTGATACTTAAATTTTCATATTTTTTCCTAATGTGAAAAATAAATTTTAGAAACATTAATTGTTACCTTTTTTCAACATTTAAAATCAAGATTTATACATGACTTCCATTAAGAGACCACCTCTCGCAGCGACCAATTTTTGTTGGAACAGAACGCGGTCGGTTTAGGGAGGTTTTACTGTATATATATGTATTATACACACACTTATATATATACAGTAAAACTCGGATATAATGCTCACCGCTTAAAACGCTTTCCCGCCTTTTACACTCATTTGTCCCGATCCCTTGAACCATACCCATAAGAACAATGTAAAAATTCCTCGCTTTTAACAAGCTCCCTGCTTTTAGCGCTTTCCCGCTTTTAACGTGCATTTTATTGTCCTTTGAACAAAGAAATCCCGGATATTACGCTTTAGTGCTTTGGTTTTACATCCGGAGTTCATTTTCTCGCCCGTACAAAGAGAGATAAAGAGGTGATCCGTGGAATTGGCAGCCAGCCAATGCCCAAAAACTATGTAAAAAAAAAAAAAAAATCAGCGGACGCAGCTTTTTTTTTTTTTTCATTAGATCAGAAAACAAAAGAATTTATGCCGCCCGTCTCTTCGGACTCTTCTTCAAAACACAAAAGATATTGAAAAAAATGCTGCGATTAGTGCCTCAAAGAAAAGACGAGTGAAAACAGGAAAATATGAAGATTTAGAAAAAATTACGTACGAGTGGTATCTTGAGTCAAGACACTGTAACATACCTATCAGCAGATCCATAGTTAGAGAAAAAGCTGCTGAAGTACTCCAAAAGCTAAGAATTCACTCCATCTAATGGGTGGTTAGACTGATTTCGAACCCGTCACGGCATTGTGTACAAAAAGATTTGCGAAGAATCCACTGCTGTGAACATAGAAAATGCAGAATTTTGGAAAAAAGAACAGTCTTACAAGGCTTATCATAAACTGTGTCAGTTGTGATATTTATAACGCTGACGAATTTTGTTTACTTTTTTAAGTGATGTCTAATAAATCCTTAACGTTAAAACATGAGCAATGCCATGGAGGGAAGTGATGTGATTAAAATACACATCATCAAAACCATTGATTTAAAAGAAAATAAAAGAGAAAATCCCAGCGTTCAGGAGACCTCCCAGTAGTAAAAATCACTATCGGACACATTTTTACAATCAACATTTACAAATAAGCAGAACTATAACAAATAAATTTTACGAACAGACAGTTTTACGACAATGTTCGGACATTAGATTTACGATACTGGACTAGAGGCTTTCCCTCCAGGACACACAGCTGGAAGACAACGAATGGGTGGTACAGACATAGAGGCAGGCATATAATTTTCAGAAACAACCATTTAAATCACAAAATGGCAGAAGGGAAAACAACAGATCAGATCCTATTGGATGCTGAGAAGAGTAAATAATAAAAGGGACGAATAAATTAAAAAAATAAAATGTAAGAGGAATACAACGAGAGGAAAAAAAGAAGGCAGTCTAAATAAATGTTTTGCTAAGAGTGTTTAAAAAAAAAGATGCTCTCCATCAGTTCTCACATCAGCGTGCTGTACTTCTTGGTAGAATGAAATCCGAATGGAAGCCAGTACCCTCTTGACATGGACTCTTGATATGGATACTCATCAAACACGGATCTGTCTACTTACAATGATAATGTCCCTAACAAGTTATGATTCCTGTCACAAAAGGTACATTTTATTTAATTCCCTTCTGCCTGTTAAATTGATGAATTATAGCATTTTAAATTGAAATATGCCCTTGCCTACCCTTGTCTGTAAATTAAAGACAGAATATCGTTTACTGGTTTAAAATTAAAATTACTCAAAATATTATATGAATTCAATTGTTTCCAATGGAAATCATTCAGTAAATTATATGTGTTTGTGTTGTATATTTGTGTTTTTTTTTTTTTAATCTAAATAAATGTTATTGTTTGTGTATAAAATGAAATAAGTGTAAGTCAATGATTCATGTGTCTGTTTAATTTTATTAATTGTTAATTTAAGCATTTTTAGTTGGCAGCTTCAAAGGGAGATTGGTACTGCAATAACACACAGCGCAAGTAGATTAAGTTTATTTTTTTATTATTATTAACGAAGATTAATGATTGAGATGTTTCCTTTAGGTATACCAAATTCCCAGAAGCGAAACAATCACTAAGATTTAAATTATTCCAAAAAGGGATATTGGAGAGATGACTAATAAAAGGGGTAATGAGAGCTAATTAGATGTCTATAACGTTGATTGTAAAATGCAAATTTCTCCCCATCAGGAAGCTTAGTAAAGAACGTGTGACTTTGCTTGTTTGTTCCAACGCCGATGGGAGCGACGAACGCAAGCCTCTGGTGATTGAAAAATCGGCCAATCCTCGCTATTTCAAGAACACCAAACGACTGCCCTGTGATTATGCACATCAACGTAAAGCTTGGATGACGGTTCTCCAGTTCATTAAATATGTTTATGATTTTTATGTCGAGATGTGGAAGCAAAATAAGCATGTCATACTATTTGTAGACAATTGCGCAGCGCACCCCCAAGAAATACCAGATATGTAACGTCTCTCTGGAATTTTTACCTGCAAATACCACAACCGTACTTCAACCGATTGATCAAAGGATCATAAAGGTTTTAAAATAACATTATCGCAAACGAATAGTGAAACGATTTCTACATGAAATGGGAATTAAAAGTAGTCGATCTTCTGTAACTCTCCTCGACCCCATGTACTACCTTAGCGCTGCTTAGGATGATTAGTAAAATAATTCAGAAGTGCTTTAAAAAGGCAGGCTTCATAATGGACGCCGACGATGATATTGATGCGGCTGAAGAGGGGTCGAATCCTATAGACGACGAGGAATGGCAAGCTGTTTGCGAGCATCTTGCAGAAAACGCACACATCCTTCAGAACTATTTTTACATTGATAAAGACATTATCACAAGCAACGTTAGGAGCATTGACGACGTTATAGGAGACACTGTACAGTAGGGTGGAACTAAAAAACGAAGTTTCGAATTTTATATTCTAATAGTGATTATTTTTTTCCTTTTTAACTCCATAAAAAGAAAATATTTTTCTTTTAATTTTAAAATGATATTTTCCAGTTCCTCAAAGCACCTGATTTTCCATAAAAAACGAAAAAAAGCCAATAATTGCATGAAAAGTTTTTTAAGCTTATTGTTAAATTTATATTTTGCAAAATTAAATTAATTAAGTGTTAATGTCCTGTAATAAAGAGAATAATTTAGTTTGATTGCCTTAGAAAAGTTAGCCCCACTTTATTTGACTTTTGTAGAAGCCAGCGTCGTGGGCGTCGGCTTTCGTTGTCTCTGATTTATTTGGCTGCGACACATAACAATTTGGTCCAATTTAACGTGTTTTAACAGTTTCTTTAATTATTTTTCGATAAACATTCGGTGTCAAAAGTGACAAAGTCTGTTAATGTACCTAAATCTAGATAATTGTTGAAGTGTCCTGTATTTCGTGAACCAAAACAATTAACATTAGACTGTCATCTTTGACGAACATATGAAGAAGTTATGAAACATTATTTTTGGGTTCAACTTAACTTAAAATCTGACAGCTGGAATCTGGTACACACTATTTCTAAAATATCTAAAGCTGTTGATGATACAATTAAAGTGTATTGCTGAGACCTTCAATTCCAACGGTTTCTGATACACAAATCATAAAAAATGATTAGAGACTAGTGCGAGAAATGTCAAAATTTGAAGAAAAATATTAAGATTAGAAAGAATAATCCCACATCCAATAAAAAATTGCAAAATGTTAGGTAATAATGTAAAAAACATTTCTTTGTGTAAAATCACTAAATATTATCGTGTATCAGAACAAGAACGTCACTTTCTCAAAGACCAAAGAGAGATGGGGTGATGACAATAGGTTCAATAGATATAAAAACTACAAAAAATGTGTGGCAAGCCTGGAAATGGACATATCAAGGAAAAAAGTTATTTTAAAACAAAAAAATGATGTTTTGATTGAATGATCGTCAAGTGTAAAAAACAGTTTGGAAGGAAATAGTTCAATCGGTTGTTTTTCTAAACCTGAATTTGATAATCAATACGGTGAAAGAACCGGAGTATTAGACAGAACTGCAAATATTATTGCAAAGGGCACCTTAGAAGATATGGGTATTTCTGATGATAATAAAGAAAAGGTAACTGAAAGAAGGACTGGAAGATGACAAAGAGAAAAGAAAAGGAAGAATTTGAAAGAACAGGAAAGACGAAATGAGTTAATTTTAGAAGGTTAGTATTTTTATGGCAGAAAGTATAACGCTATGATAACTGAAGCAGAGGAAAAAAAGTACAAAGAATCATGAAAGACGAACATCTGGTCTCAGTTCAAAAACCAGGATAAAAATATATTGGTCATATTTCATTGATATCTTCTTCTTATATTAATATAGCCACTGCAATTTTGGTGTATTTTCAAAATAATAATACAGACATTTCAAGTTTGAGAGTTATTAGATGAAACAGAAACGCCTTTAATGCAGGATGCAAATCTGGAATTGTTAAAACATCGGAAGCAATACCCTAAAAACTTTATAATGGATAATTTGATTATTACATGCAAATGAAATTTTTTCTTAGATACTTATTTCAACATCTTGCTGAAAAACTACGGGTACAAAAGGATTTTCTGGACCAGTAGGAAAGCGACTTGAAAAAATGCGAACATATTGAAATTATAGACTATAAAAACATTGATCCTATCTTGACGGTCTGATCGGATGAAGAACTTAAAAAAAGTACAAACAGGGGATACACCTGAATTTTAGATTTTCCTTGTCATACTCAAATAGTGGAAACGTGTGCCAAAATTGTCCTGCGAGCTGCGTCAACCGTCTTTAAATATTAAGCAAAAGACGGCTTAATCTTGGGAAAGTTGAATTCCCACTATGTAATGACAAAGTTTGCCTAAAAAGACAGTAGGTTGAATATCCAATTTAATTAATTCATAACAAAGGGAGGAAAGGAGGGTGGAAGTCGATATTTAACCACCTCCTCGTGGTGACTTCTGGATAGTATTTGCTAAATAAAAGTAGATATGAGCTAACAGCTACGTTGTTTACTTTCAGTTACTTTATACTGAAATTTCAAAACTTTGACCTCCTTGAGGAACCGGAAAACAGCTTAATTAAAAAAAACCTTTTCAGCCAAAAGTTTAGACATCCAAAAAGGAAAAATGTTTTCACTATTACACATTAAAATAAAAAAGTTTTTTTTTTACCCTATACTTAAGTTCCACCCTACTGTACAGGGTACCACAGAAGAAGTGGACCCTGATGAAGTTGCGAATAGCGATATTCACGAGCACATCCCAACGATAGCTGAAGTAATGGAAGCTTTTGGCACTATCCGCCTATACGTTGCATAGGTAGATACCGCCGCTTCACTTGAAGGTATATTAAGACACATAAACAAAGCAGAAAACACTCTTTTATGTGGTTGTTCGTCCACCCATCAGACGAAACTCCCAGAGTTTTTCTCTAAAACAGAGTAAACAGTAAGTGAATGTTTATAGTCCTCATAGTGGTGCTCGAGAATACAAATGTTACATTTAAAAAATATATATATCATTATTAGTTTCTTACATAATTTTATTTTATGTTTAATATAAGGATAAAGGTTCCTAATAGAAATGTTAAATATATTTTGTAGCTCTTGTTTTAATGCTAACAATTCTTTTACGTATTCTGATTTGAAATAATAATACACTTTGTAAACACTATGTAAATTTGTGATATTTTAAATGAAGAAAACGTTTTTGTACCTATGCTCTGGAGTTTCTATTTCCAATAATACACAAAAATGATTCCCCGCATTATTTAAAGCAGATAAACTGATATTCTCAATTTTAAAATGCCGAAAACTTTCTCCCGCTTTTACCGCTCTTCTATCCCGGTCCCCCGGAAGAGCGTTATATCCGGGTTTTACTGTATGTGTATATATATATGTGTGTGTTTGTGGAAAGAAGAAGAAGCCAACTTATTCTGAATTTTTTTTTATTATTATTCATTCATTATAGTCTTAAGTATTGACTCAAACTAAGGAAATTATAAAATTACTGGGAAAGCCTTATAAAAAGTCATTTCACTGTGCATTATCAACTCAAAAATGTATTATGTAAATGTAATGATTATTATTCATTCATTATAGTCTTAAGTATTGACTCAAACTAAGGAAATTATAAAATTACTTGGAAAGCCTTATAAAAAGTCATTTCACTGTGCATTATCAACTCAAAAATGTGAAGTTTATCTGAAAATCTTGTAATGGCCTTTTAAATCTCATTGCATTAGTTTATAAAATGTATAATTTTAACCAATCAGAAAGTGTTGTGCATAAGTTTTAATGCCTATGGAAACAAGGGGGGGGGGGGGGGGAGCTTATGTGTGATAACATTGATGGAAATTTTTAATGCAACATAAAAACAAATCTGTGACATCAGAGCTATTACATGATACCTGTTAGGTAACAGAAATCTTAAAATAATAAATTAGAAACTTTAAAATATTTAATTAATTACTTTAAAATATTTAATTAGTTATTCATTATTCCAAATTCAGTTTCAGTCAAATTTCACTTTAAAACAATTTTATTTTTCTACAAAAAGATCGTTAATTAATATCAATAATAAAATAATAAATCTTAATTTTAATAATGTCAGCCAAAATAAATATTTCTTTTATAATTTTCAAATATTAAATTCAAAATTTAAACATAACGATCTTTTCATTCAAAATCTTTAACCTAACGTTCTTTCATTTTGAATCTTTTCTCTCTTCTGTGTGGCAACACCGTCACTCGCGGGCTCAACGGTTTTTGGATGTAAAGAGCGTCCTTCCTGGCGTCGGTTGCTCTCTCTCGCTTCTAAACGTTCGTTGGAGGAAGTCATGCGGACCCGACCGGAGTGCTGTGTTATAACTTCAGTACTTCGGTGGGCCCGCAAATGGCCTCAATTAAAGGAAAATTAATATGTTCAACTAATATATTTGCATCCATTTGGGAAGTTGTAATTTCATGAATCAGTTGTGAATTGTGCTCAAACATCTAGCTCTCCAAAGGATCTAAGAAATAATATTTCAGATCGGAGAGGAATCTTGAAATGCTCCAATATGCATCTCATGCTCGTGTCAACGATTCCTTGGAATCCTTCTCTAGGAGAAGTTCTGTGACTGGTACAACACTCGACTGGTATTACAGGTGATATTTTAATTTTCAAGGTTAAGCCGGATACCGTTAGCAAGATCCGTATGATTGTTACATTCAACCTTGCTACTCAACGGAAACTTAGATGATTGTCACTTACGTGTGATTCTACTAGTTCATACGATAAATTAATTTACTTTGATATATTCATTTGTTGTATAAGTGAATGACTTTGAACAACATTTAATATTTTAAGAAATCACAATGATAAAATTGTATGAGCTGCTTATTTTTAATATCAGACTGTATTCGTGAAAGGCATTCTTCTCTGGGTTGCTTTTGGCACAGAATCTTGCACCTGTACACATAACATCGTACTATTTTACTTTAAGTTGGTTGATATATCAATATGCTTGTAATGTTTTTATTTAAGTGAAAAAAGGATACTGCGCAGTTAACCTTTAATTTCTTTCATACAACTATAATAAAAAATACAGTTAATCAAATATATAGTGTCTTTAATGTTTTTGTCTATGGTATGTTTCATTGTGTAGAAGAGCTGGGTGCCATATGGAATGAATAATTCTCAAATATAAATATGGGTAGTGCTTATGAAAGATAAATAATATAATAATATTATGAGAATGAACCTTAATTGGTAAAATAAATTTTAAATATTACTTGGCACTACGTTTTAATTGAGTTATTCTGTGAAGGATGTATAAATCCATGGCTTTTCAGGTGAGTACTGCTTCAATTATTATTTAATATCCATCATGTATTTTCCTCTTTCTTTTTCATAATGCAATGTACTTCTACTTCTTTATTATCCTACCACTATAATCACGGGCCTCCTCTCCTTTTAAATTAAATTAATTAATTCTAACTTTAAAATCACTCTATCTATTTTCTTTCTATTTCTTTTTTTTTTATCTTACAATACCCACTGTTTGAGAAAAAGGCCTATTTGAAAAATGATTAGGAGTGTTAGAGGTTAAGAGAGAAAGGATTGTATATACTAAGTGTTCGAAGAATATGAAAAAAATTTGTTTTAAAACACTGAATTATGTTATAGTTGATATTGCACCAGTTCACAAAACATTGGGAATTGTAGTTGATATTGCACTAGTTCACAAAACATTAGGAATTAAATTGTAGTTGATATTGCACTAGTTCATAAAACTTTAAGAATTAAATTATATAGCTAGTATTACACCAGTTCCTAAAACTTTAACAGAAAATCTTTAAATCTTACTTCATTTCTTACTCGCTCTTTTAAAGCGCAATATTGCAAAAAACTTCAAGAGATATTTAGATTATGTAGAAGATTCTTGAAGGAGAATTCTGTCATCTTCACAACAAAATCGAGAATATCTCGATAGTTAGGCAGTTTTTAAAAACTTTACTAAATGACACTGAATAAAATTCTTGTAATGAACAATTCTTTAAGAGCCCACTAAGGCTAACTAGTATCGAAAACCTTTTGGAAAAATTCACTCCTATATTAAATACCAGGCGTTTGAATCAGTTAGAATTATTGTGATGATGAATGTATAAATTTATGGAAAATTATATAAAAGAAATTCATCTTCGATCACTACTGAAAGATGATTTAGATATAGAATATAGAAGGGGGGAAAAAATCTTAAGTTTTTACGTCGCCATTTTCAAATCCATTCTCTCGTCCAGGCCTATTACAGCTCACCAATGAACCACCTTGATTCCCTAAAGACATGCAACAAACTCTCCCAATTTCTTTTAGTCAAAAGCGGTTACAACTTACGCGATCATCAAAGCAGCCAGTCAGGAAATTCGTAGAAGCCTGGCACTTTTGAAGTGACATGAAATGAGATTTTTACATCCGTATTACGGAAGATTGGCAATGGCTAATTGCGCAGGATCTACAAAGATGCAGATGGATCTATGATCCGAGTCATGTGCTTGTAACAATCTCCGCTCGACCTTGTTCAATATGGTGTAACAAAATACAGTTTTTAGCTTTTCTGCCAGTATTTAACGAATTTTGTCGAATTTTTCGCAGTGAAATAGGAATAGATTTTTTTATCTGTAGAGTATATTTTGAAACGTGAGCCTTAATAAATAAAACTTTCAGATTTTTAATGTTTAACACTTAGATAAAATTTCTGTTGACATGACATCGCAATGTTTTGAAAAGAAAATTGCAGATTTCTAAAAGTAAATGATATTTTTGTTTAATTTAATAAATAGCCGAAAATTATTTTAAATGTGAGAGATTTTTGTAAATATTTATTTTAATTTTTAAGAGATAAAGTTTTGATTTGAAATTGAATTATAGATCATTAATTTATGATAAATTAAGTTGGGAAAGTTGATGGATTTTGAATATTTTAATCATTTAGAACAGGAAATGTTTCATTATAATTTTATGATTACAACATATAGCATTTAGTAAGTAATATCATTTTCAGTTTATTTATAAATTGTCATTTGTCATATCAAATGTAGGTATTTGAATTATCCAACATTCCATATCTTAAATCTTCTCATCTGATTATATTTATATTTAAATTCAAATAAAAAAAAACTGTTGAAATTTTTTGGGCAGAGTTTTTATAAAAGATTGTTTTTTGAGAACTCTTAGTTAAAATTTAAAAAACTGTGTAGTTCATATTCAATTTTCAATTAGAAGTGAATGATTTGTCACCTTATTTTACCTTGTAAATCTCTACAGGAAGAGTGAGCTAATTTCAAAACAAGATGTTTGAGAAAAGGGAAAATTTATATTGACTTTTGCTTTATTTTCAAAATGTAATGGTACGCAGTCAAAAGTATACATATTACTGTAAGAGTCATATTGAGGCATAAGAATTGTTGACCTGAACATGGCTAAGATAGTAATTTTTATCTTATCTTAAAACTTACATCTTGGGGGGGGGGGGGGGGGAAGGAATGGTATATGTTTTTTTAATGAGATGACAAAGTTTAAAATCCTAACTGTCGTTTACTGAAAAATTAAACTAAAATGAAACATCGCAAAGCTATGAACTTGACTAGAGCTAAACATTCTTTATCTACGTACAAAATATCAGGTAATCTTTGAAACATAACAATGTTTTTATATAACCAGCATCATAAAAACAGATCAGGGAAAGCATAGTCACCTGGAAAAAGCATGCATTATATATACATCTAGAAATAAGATGTTTGCATGTAAACTGTGAAATGAACAGTTATTTATCTAGACGAATCACGGTAGAGCATACGTCATAACACAGTAAGATGGCATGGATCTGTGAACCTTCATTGCCGCCTATATGTGACCAAAATGGAATTTTTTTCCATTAGCTATCGCAAGAAAACTAAACTGAACTCAATACACTGGAGATTTTCGTAAACATGCCAGCAACGGCATCAAAAACATTGAATGTTCTCTGTATCAGAGTGGATGAAATATGTTAAAGGTATAATATACAATTCATAAACAAATGGTAAGCTAAATTTATTGTTTAAGTTCAAATATTTGTAACGAGAATGTTTGCTGCTTAATGTTTAATGCATAATTACGCTTTTATTTGCATGTTGCAAGTAAAAATTTATATGGTATTCAAAATAGCTGTTTATTATTGTCATAATTGTCATTATTCTTTTATTATGTTAATAATAGAATGCTTTTATAAAATTATAGGATTGGATAGAGTTTAAAGAGTTTGAAGATAAAGATGAAAGGGGTATGCTATACAATACTTTTTTCCACTATTTCTTTTTGATTTAAAAAGAACTTTGTGCTTAATACTTAATACAATAATTTCTGTTTCATATTCATTGTTAACTTTATAAATGCTCTTTTTTTACTTCTTTTGCAAATTGAACTTTAAGTAAACTTTAAAAAAAATTCAGTGCTTTAGATTATTTGCTACTTATCATAACTAACAAGGGAACCACTTTAGGTGTTGCTCGCACCTAGAATCGAGACGTGGTGCATTTTGTAGCCCTATGCATAAAAGTTAGAGAACCGATAAAAATTCTTTGTTAAAATCATATTTTATATATTTTTTTATATTTATAATTTTTTATTATTGGATTTTTATTTGTTAATTTTACACCAAAAGAGAGTTAAGTCGCCAGATATGGCACTTCAAAATTTTCACTAGCTTTACACTTGTAATAGGTTTACATCCAAACCATTACAACACGGTGCGTAGCGAAAATACTGAGCTAGGGTTGCCGGAAAACTGTACGGGATGAAAAAGACGCCAATCTTTCCCCGCCAGATATGTAAATATAATACTGTATTTTTTTTTTAATCAAATTCGTAGGTTCTTGAAGGAATTTTAAAACTTTTTTCAACATTTTATAGTTATTATTGACTAATTTATATTTTTAACTATTTTTTTTTTTTTTTTTAACTTTTACTTTAACAGCCCGAAAAGTGGTCTCGAAAATTGCATTTTCAGAAAGTTAATCGGCTGTAAAATCAAAAAATATTATTTTAACAAAAAAATTTTATCGATTCCCAAACTTCCTAATATAGAGCTTTAAAATGCACTAGGTTTCAATACTAGGTGCGAGCAACACCTAAAGTGGTTCCCTTGTAAGATATTTTTTTTTCTTTAGTCATAATAGAATTGTTTTGTGAATGCTAGTATTACCAGTCGATGAAAATTAGATTTAAAAAATTTACACATACAGAAATTTGCAGTTATGTGATTGGGTTCAGTAAAGCTGCCAGATCACTCATAAAAACATTATGTATATAGGCCTAAGAAAAGGAGGGGTGGGGGGGAGCATATCAATACATATTTTAAGCCTTTTCTTACTTTCTTTCTTTCTTTTTTCAATCTTAGGCCTCTTGTCCTGACTGCTTCATGCACTAAAATATGATTTAGTATGGAAAATCCATATTAGTTTATGAACATCAAAATTTTACTAGCGTTTTGATGATTATTTTTGCATTTATTCTGAAATGTTGCAAACTAAAAGTACTTTTAAGTTTTCAGTCTGAATATTCTGGTTTATTTTGAATAAATTTATCTATAGATTAACCACTTAACCTGCAGCAGGTATAGGGAAACAGGGTTCGTATGGTCCTTGAAAGTCCTTAAAAGTGCTTACATTTTTCAAAAGGAATTTTTGGTGCTTAAAAATACTTAATTTCATGCAAAATCTGCAAAAAGTCTTTAAAAATGCTAAATTTGACTTTCATATTATTATTTCTTAATCAGGGGTGAAACTCTTCTGCATTTTTTTGAATTTCTGATTTAAAAAAACAAATCTTAATCCTCTCTTGCCTCCCCTTCTTCCGAAATTTGTGTTTCCCTTTTTGCTCCCCCTCCACAATACCAAAGTTTAAAATCTTTAAAACTTAATTTTGAAACTTTTTCTACTCTACTTGTTACTTTATAATGAATAAATAATCAGTCCTAAATTTCATTAACAATTTGTTCCATCACAATCATTTCATTAAAATTTCATCTTAATTTCCCCTTCTCAAAATTTTGCTTCCCGTTTTTCTGCTCCCCATCCCCCACACACACAGTACTCAAAGTTTAAAAACTGTTAGAAACTGTTTAATTAAAAAACAATTGCTGTGGCTGTAATTTTATTGTCACAATAAATAATCGATCATGAAGGTTTCCCTTCCTACCAGTAATTTCATTTTCCCTTTGATCCCACCCCCCACTCCCACTTAAAGAGCACATAGAATTTAAAACCTTTAAAATTCCTTAATTTTTTTTTTTTTTTTTTTTTTTTTTTTTTTTTTTTTTTTACTTGTAAATTTTTTCTAAGGTAAATACGAAAATAAAAGGCATCTAAAAAACTCCCCCTTCCCCCCTAAAAAAGTTTTAAAATATGCTTTCCCCTTTGCCCCCTCAGCTCATAAATTTTAAAACCTTACAAGTCATTACTTTTGTTAAAACTTTTTCTGCTCTATCTGTCACTTTATTGTAACAATAAATAATCGATCATACAGTTTTACTTCCCCCCCCCCAACCGTTTCCCTTCTCCCCTTGCAGTGTTGTAGTGGGTAGCTCTCCAGCTACTCCACCACCCCGGGCTCTATTTTTTACAACCCTGTGCCCCTTACCGAGCATACAAAATTTAAAGTCTTTTAAACCATTTAATATTCATTTTTTTGTGCCATTTGTAAATCTTTAGTATGGTAAATTATCATTAATCTGTTAAATTCCCTCTCCCCCTCCCCCCGAATAATAAAAAAAAACAACAATACAAAATTAAAAATCTTTTAGTTTATTTTTTTTTTCTGCCCTATTTGTTATTTTATTTTAACAATAGTTAATCACCTGAAGTCTGTCCTCAATCCAAAATCACCGCCCTCATTCCCATTTTCCTTGGATGCAAAATTTAGTCTTAAACTGTTTAATTTTTTTTCTGATTTAATTATAAATCTTTAGTAATGATAAATAATTAATCATCTAATAAACATCCTATCCCTCCCACCAGGGACGGGCGAACAGTCCGTGCCCCGGCACGGAGTAAAAAGAATCGAGGGGTGCAAAATTGGCAAAAAAAAAAGGTAGAAAAGTTGTTTACTGAAGACTGCTCTGTAGATGCAGTGCCTGATAACAACAAGAAGACGAACAGTGTGAAGCAACAGAGGTAGAAAATGCATTGCACTTGCAGATAGCGACAGAGACAGATGAAAATAGTCTTGCCGATTTGGTTTTGAGTTCTGATCCTGGACTATTGCCTGAATGCATTTGTAATTCAAAAAGAATTTGTTCTTCAAAAGCAGGTCCAGCATCCCCAGTGTACAAGTTTGATTTCCCTACTGATACCAGCAGACGTAGATTCACCTCAAACAGTTATGCAAGAGATCTCAGCAACAGACAGAATATTCACAGAAATTGGTTGTTGTATTCTGTAGCAAAAGACTCGGTTTTCTGCTTTTACTACAAATTTTTGAAACTGCTGCAACTTCTTTAGCAAAAGATGGCTATAGAGATTGGTGGCGAGTAGCACAAACCCTCAAAAATCATGAAGCTACAAATAAACATATTGAAGCTCAAAAGTCCTGGTTTAAATTGAGTATTCATTTAAAAACTTTGCAAACAATATATGCTATTTAACAAAGATTTTGGCGTGCAGGTCCAGCATTCGTACACCGTTTTTTAACTGGTGGAATCATCAAACTTTTATGAGAAAGCTGCTTGCATTTTAGAGGTAGCAACGAAAATTTGATTGAAAATTTGAAACAAATGACCTTTGTTTAAAAGTATGTGTAGATTGAACAAGAAGATATCAACCTTAGCGAATATATTTTTGGCTTTCTTCCGGCTGAAAGATCAACAAGACAACTTTTAGATGTCTTACTTTGAGAGCTAGAAAACCTGAGATTATCTTTAGCAAACATGAAAGGCCAAGGATATGATAATGGTGCAAATATGAAAGGTGAACATACAGTGCTGATAAGCAATGATTAGAAACATCATCCCTCGTTCTTTTTTTATGCCATATGGTTGCCTCTCCCTTAACCTCTGGTGGTAAATGATATGGCCAAATCATCATTAGAAAGAGCCAACTTCTTTATTATTGTCCAAAAATTGTAATTATTTTTTTCTTCAATGCCTTTCATATGAGCCATTCTTTTGAAGCTTGTCGAAGAACTAACCTTAATACCTTTCAGAGGCACCAGGTAGGAAATTCGAATGAATGCTATAATGCAACTGAGGTATCCAATCGATCAAATACATGATGCATTGCTTAGCATTTACAAGGACAAAGATATGGATAGTTCTATAAGAAATGAAGCATTTGGACTACTTGCGCAAATAAAGCAATTCAAATTTCTTTTTTTTTTCGAGGTGATATGGTATGAGGTTTTAAATCAGTCAATCCCATTAGCACACTCATGCAGGGTAAGAATTACGGCATTGCATTGGCAATAAAACTTTTGAAAGTTTCAATCGTTTTTTTTTTTAATTTGAGATTGGAGAATCATTTTAATGCCATCCTTCTTGATAGTATTTGTGTCAATTACAGAGCGTGAGTTTCACTTTTTTCTTTTTGGATATTTGCTAAAAAGTGTAAAAAAAAATATATACCTTTTTTTGTGCTAACTATGTATGCTTATTATGTAGGCGTGCAATTTTTTACTTTTGCACAGAGTGGTTTAAAAGCTAAATCCGGCCCTGCTCCCACCTGTAAAATTTGTGCTTATCCTAATTTGCACTACAGCTCGCAAAGTTAAAAGTCTTGAAACCTCTAATTTTTTCAAGTTTTCTTTCCTCTATTTTAACTTTCTTTTATCTGTACAAGAAGAAAGTATTGGATTAGTGATGGGCGTCGACATCGTATAAAACAGAATCGATTCCCAAATTCTTGAATCGATATTTCGATGTTCACAGATAAGCTTAAAAATAGTAATTCCAAAACGTAGCGAATCAGCAGAACCGTAACGACTACCTTTCACCTCTCACCCCCATTTATGGGGGCCCTAGGCAATGTCAGGGGCCCAGAAGTAAGCTACCTTTGGGTCAATAATAAGGTTTTTTAACTTTTGAAATTATTATTTTTAAGATGTAATTTTAATAATAATTTATATTATATTTAAATTTATTTTTAAGAAAGATCTCGGCCAGATAAAAAAAAAAAGGAAGAAATGATTTTTTTTCATCTGGAAAAGATGTACTTTCTACTTATTTCCTTCAAACAAACAGATGGGGACTTACTTTCTATAAGTGTCACTCTTCTTAAAAATGTGCAGATGAGCGAAATTTTGAAGGCTCTAAATTTATTTTAAAAGTTAAATGGTTTTTCAGTCGTTTTAGGGACTCCTATAAGCGTGGGGAAATGCAATTATTGCAAATCTTCTTTTAAAATAGATGTAATGATGTAATTAACCAATCATCACATACCACATACTAATTATCCCCCAATGAATAAGCAAAATTCTCTTTAATATATTTAACTAAAATTTCTTTCCCTTTTTAAAATATATATCTCCTTATCTCATTTACAGTTTATAAATATCTTTCTTTTTAATGTTTACCAAATTTTCAGCTGTTAACAAGAAAAAAAAGTTCTCATCCTAGAATCATTAACAGTGAAATAACATACTTTTTCTGGTTAACAAATAAATAAAAATATATCCTTTGATTATATGGGGTTTTTTTCCAGCAGTAATCTAAAAACTCTAAACAGTTATTGACTCATTCGCTGACAGTGTCGGACATGGAACATAAATCTGCAAATATCATGATTTTCTTTCTTTCTTTCTTTTTTTATAGCGTTCTCATTCTTATACTAGAACAGAAAAACAGGACTTCTGTGATCATTTTGTTTATGAAAAAACAAAGAAAAAGAAATAGGATAGAGTGATAACAGGCAGATGCCTCAGTTATTTATTGAAACCACGAGAATCTGAAAGATTAATGATTATGAAAGTAGTAATTAAATTGCTTTTACTTAAATAAAAGGCTTTTTAGCAGAGATAAAAAGATAAATACTAAATTTATTTCAGAAATATAAGCAGATTTTAGACATTAACGCAGCTTAAAAAGCATTAACAACACAATATATTTTGATAAATTTTATTTGATATATTTTGATAAATTTGCTACTAATAACTAAGTGATCACTTCCTATATTTAAAGAAATATTATTTTACTTTTTCCATATGAGTGTAAATAAAATTTTACAGTTTAAAAAAGAATAAGTCTGAGCCTGAAGGCTGGTATAAAATCGACCTAAAATGTGACTTTGGTCATCTGAATGTTAAATTTACAATAGTTGCTTATGGTTTTAGATGCCACGAATTTACGAAAATCTAATTTCTAATCATATAAAGCAATGATTTTTTTTTTTCCCAAGTTTATGAGTAGTAAAGATTCAAAATCCTTCCCAGGCAAGGGTGATGATGAAGATCCTGGTTGCACCATTCTAGAGAGAAAAAAATAAAAAGAAAAGTGCCCAGTTAAACTGATGGCATTGAGCTCGCAGGCTATTCACACTAATTGTATATTATACTCTTATTTCAAAGAACAATACCCCTCAAAAAATAAATGAAGGGGGATTAGCCCCCGTTTCCCCCATTTACACTTTAACCAATGAACCTCCAAATGTAAATTGAAGTTCCTTAACATAATAAACTGGTATACCAAATTTGAAGCAAATCAGATAATTCTGCATTAAAAAAAACATTTCGCTAAATTAAGGGGGGGGGGGCTAACCCCCCTTTATACTTAACTAATGAACCTCCAAATCTAATCAGGAAAGGTGCTTATCAGAATGAACATGGAAAAAAAATTTAAGTAAATTGGATAATTCTGCATGAAGATCCATTTATCTAAATTAAGGGGAGGGGTCTTGCCCCCCTTTCCCCTTTTATACTTAACCAATGAATCTCCAAATCTAATGAAGGAAACGATAAATCGATCGAAAAAATGAAGGAATCGAAATAAACCGGTATATCAAATTTGAAGCAAATCGAATAATTCTGTATGAAAAACCCATTTATTTAAATTAAGGGTGGGGTTCTAGCCCCCCCTTTATACTTAACCAATAAATCTCCAAATCTAATCATGTCAGCTCCTTAACATAATAAACTGGTATACCAAATTTGGAGCAAATTGAATGATTCTGCATGAAAAACCCATTTATCTAAATTAAGGGTGGCGTCTAGCCCCCCCTATCCACCCTTTATACTTAACTAAGGAGCTTCCAAATCTAATCAAGGCAGCTCTTTAACATAATAAACTGGTATACCAAATTTGGAGCAAACCGAATAATTCTGCATAAAAAACCCATTTATCTAAATTAAAGAGGAGACTAGCCCCCCTTTTCCTCCTTTATTCTTAACCAATGAATCCCCAAAGCTAATCAGGGAAGCGCCTTATCAGAGTGAACCTAGAAAAAAAGAATTGAAGCAAATCGGATGTTTCTATCAAGAGTTATCGCGTTACGTATGTACATGCAAAACGTGCGGGCACATTAGCTCTCATGCTTTGATAGCCTGTGAGCTATAAAGAAAAGTGCCCAGTTAAACTGATGGCATTGAGCTCGCAGGCTATTCACACTAACTGTATATTATACTCTTGTTTCAAAGAATAATGACCCTCGAAAAATAAATTAAGGGGGGATTCCCCCCCCCCCCCGTTTCCCTTCTTTATACTTAACCAATGACCCTCCAAATGTCATCAGTGAAACACCTTATCGAAATATACTGGTATACCAAATTTGAAGCAAATCGGATAGAAAACCCATTTATCTAAATTTAAGAGGGTATTAGCCCCCTGTCCCCCCCTTTAAATGATGAACTTACCAATGAACTTCCAAATCTAATTAGGGAAATGTCTTATCAGAATAAACTGGTATACTAAATTTGAAGTAAATCGGATAGAAAAACCCATCTATCTAAATTAGGGGGTATTGGCCCCCCGGCCCCCCCTTTAGACTATAACAATGAACCTTCAAATCTAATCAGAGAAGCTCGTTATCAAAATGAACCGGTATACCAAAATCTGATAATTCTGCATGAAAAACCCATTTATCTAAGTTAAGGGGAGGTTTTAGCCCCCTCCCCCCCTTTATACTTAACCAATGAACCCCCAAAACTAATCAAAAAAGCGCCTTATCAGAATGAACCTAGAAAAAGAATTTGAAGCAAATCGGATATTTTTATCAAGAGTTATCACGTTACGTAATATACACGTTACATACAGAACCGGCAGGCACATTAGCTCTCAGTCTTTGATAGCCCGTGAGCTAAAAAGTGCCAAGAGCGTGTAACTAGGGGGGGGGGGGCAGAAAATAAAAGGATTAAAAGCTTCCCAAGGATATGTTATACGAGATGGTTTGGAAGAAACAATAACTATGCTTCACGGGGAGACAGGTAAGTCCCAAACGGTTGGTGAGGCGACCTCAAATGTATCTTTGGTCAAGGTTTCAAAATGTGGATTTATAATAAAATAGAACGAGAATTTGGCATTTTAAAATTGCATGCATATTTTGAACGGCCCTGTAAATTAAGATTAGCGAGGAAGGGGGAGGAGAAGGATTAGAAGGGACGAACTTGAAAAATACAACATAATAAACTAGTAACACAAATAACTTGGCTTCTAAACAAAAGTATATCGATTTAACCTAGTGTTGAATTCAGGGGATGGTCCGGTGGAGACATTCCTCCCCCCCACCCTCCCTTTACGGATCTCTAAAATACGCTCTCCCCCGGAGTCGCAGAAATCCCTCCCGTAGAAAATTACCTGCATCCAACACTGATGTAACCAAGAAAGAAAAAAAAAATCCTTCCTTATACAAAATTTTACATCAATTCTGCCACTAAAACAGTAAAATTGGAAGAATAAATATAACGATTCAACCCGATCCTGAATCGTGTATCGTCTGCGATTCGATTTGAATTGAAGTAAATTAAAGGATAACAATTCTGCCTGCATCTAAAGAATCGTCCGCAAAACGATTCTCCCGCATCTAAAGAATCGTCTTGAAAACGATTCAACCCGCATCGAAAGATCGACATCGAATCTGTGTACTGAATCGATTCGCTATTTCTGATCCTACCTACGTTACGGGTGGAATCGATTCGTTCATTTTTTCTTGGTTTCCTTTGTATTTAGAAAAAGAAAAGTGTTGGATTCGTGAAAAATTTCGACTACCGGTTTTTCGAAGGATTTATAGTTTTAGAAGGTCTTGTCTGTTAGTCTGTCTGTTTGTCCCTGACAAAAAAATTGTGGGCAGTCTATTTAAAGAATGCATGGAATCTGTTGAAACTTTAGATTTAGTTAGACCTTCATATAAATTGGAGCTGATTACTTTTTGGTGAAAATCGCCCATCAGGTGGCGCTGCTATGTTGCATTTTTCATGATTTCTGCATGATCGCTATCTCAAAAACTAATGCACAAATTTTTACCAAACTTCAGATTCGGTTAGACGTTGACGTTAGTTGTTGTTTGATTAGGTTTTGATGTAAATTTACTGGTAGATGGCACTGCTATGTTACATTTCCCCCTATTTTCGCAACAGCTCTATCTCAAAAACTAATGCACAAATTTTTACCAAACTTCAGATTCGGTTAGATGTTGACGTTAGTTGTTGTTTGATTAGGTTTTGATGTAAATTTACTGGTAGATGGCACTGCTATGTTACATTTCCCCCTATTTTCGCAACAGCTCTATCTCAAGAACTAATGCACGGATTTTCATCAAATTTCACATTCAGTTAGACGTTGGTATAAGTTGTTGCTTGTTAGGTTTCAGTGTAAATCACCCAACAGGGGGTGTTGCTATGCTGAATTGAATTCAACATTTTTCTCTGGGAGGGATTTCTGCAGCACCAGCGAGGGGCATTCTAGACTTCAGAGGAGGGGAGGGGGGTTGGATTTTTGTACATTAAGCATAAAATCTCAAACCTTTTGGGGGCATTTCATTGTTCAGAAGGTGTCCCCCCTGGGAAACCCCCTGAATTTAACACGTTTTTCAGGATTTACACGATTTTAGGGATCATATCTCTAGAACTAATGAACAGAATTTCATCAAATTTAATATTCCATTAGACACTGTCATATATTGTTCCTTATTAGGTTTTCATGCAAATCATATAACAGGTTGCACTGCAATGCTGCTGTTTTCAGCAAATTTAATCCAGACATTTTTCTCCGGGAGGGATTTCTGCGGTTCTGGAGAGAGACATTCTAAAGTTCCGTGGGGAGGGGGGGGGGGACTTTTTTCCATTAAGCAAAAAATCTCAAATCTTCCTGGGGGACATTTCAATGTTCCGTGGGGATGTCCTCCGGTACCACCCCCTGAATTCAATACTGTTTTTCAGGGTTTACACGATGTTGCGAGAATATCTCAAGAACTAATAAACGGAAATTCATCAAACTTAATATTCAGTTAGACATTGACATAAGTTGTTCTTGATTAGGTTTTCATGTAAATCATATGACAGGCTGCGCTGCTATACTGCATTTTAGACGATATTTGTGATAACTATATCTAAAAACTAATGAAGTTACACTATCACATAAATAGATCCTTATTAGGCTTGGATGTATACTGCCCAACCAGTGCCATCGCTAAGACTTTTTATTGGTGGGGGAGACAACCTTAAATTGCCAAGTCAAATTTCAGTATTTGCCAACTTGTTTTATAATTTTGCCAACTTACCACAGTTAGAAAATGTAATATAGTTCTTATTTGTTAAAAGTTTAATAATATTCCCAATTAGTTTTTTAATTTTTGCCTAGTCTATCAAAAATAGAAAATATATTATAGTTTTTATTAAAATTTTAACAAAATTTGCCGACTAAGTTTGTAAATTTGCCAAGTGTAATAACATTCACGAATGTTTGGGGGGGGGGAGCACCCCCCCCCCCCCTAGTGAGGCCCCTGTGCCCAACAGGTTTCGCTTTTATGCTCTTTGAATTGGGAAGGGAATTTCTTTTGCAGACATCTAAGAGGGTCTGGGCCGAAATTCAATTATTTGTTTGGAAAACGCATTCTTTTAAAATGCACATATTTCAATGAACCTATACTTTTTGAATCCTCATGATGGCCATAGGTTATCATTTAAATTTGACTCTGTGATAGCGAATTTTGAAGTTTTAACATGTTTGAGATAGAAGAAAGTTTTGGTATTGGCACATTCAATTACTTTACTTTCAACTTTTTAAGGTAAATGAAAATGACATTACCTTTAGAGACATCGATTAAAAAATTTATAGAATCGATTAAATCGAGTTCGCCATAGTATTGATGAAATCGATTAAAAAAATCGAAATCGCCCATCACTATATTGGATTCATGAAAAATTTCGACTTTCGGTTTTCAATGGATTGTACACGTTTCAGAAGGTCTTGAACACGATTTGATGGTTTTTAGAAAATGTCTGTCGGTGAGTCTGTATGGGACAAAAATTTCGTGGGCTATCTACTGTGTGCAAGAACTAATGCACAGAACTTCACAAAACTTTAGATTCAATTAGACCTTGATATAAACTGGTGCTTATAAGTTTTTGGTGTATATCTCCCAACAGGTGGCGTTGCTATTCTACATTTTTAATGATTTCCGCAAAGCTATATCTCTAGAACCAATGTACGAATTTTCATCAAAATTGAGATTCAGTTAAGTTGGTGATGACTATGTTTTGGTATAAATTGCCCAACAGATGGCCCTGTTATGCTGCATTTTTCATGAAATCCGCAATACCTTTATCTCAAGAACTAATGCACGAATTTTCATCAAACTTCAGATTCAAGTATTCTTTTATATGAATTGGTGATGACTTTGTTTTGGTGTGAATCCCACAACAGGTGGCGCTGCTATGCTGGATTTTTCATGAATTTCGCAATAGCTCTGTCTCAAAATGTAATGCATGGTCCTCTATCAAATTTCAGATTCAGTTAGACATTGACATAAGTTGTTGCTGATTAGGTTTTGCTCTAAGTCACCCAACAGGTGGTGCTGCTATGCCGCATTTTGCAGGATTTAGCGATTTTAGCAGTAGTCATACCTCAAGAACTAATGCACGGAATTTCGTGTCTTTAGAATCCTCATGATGGGATTGACATTTAATTTTGGCAGAGAATTTTGAAGTATTAACATGTATCAATTAGAAAAAAGTTTTTGGACTGGCACATCCAAATAATGTTTTCTCCTGCTGTATTTGTTATTTTAAAATTTTCTAAATTTCTACTGCTACATATCAAAATCCCCCCCCCCCTTTTCCCACACACACATACACTTTCCCAGTCATTATAATGTTTTTGTACTTAC
Organism: Maratus speciosus; assembly: GCA_963932465.1. Taxonomy (NCBI): domain Eukaryota; kingdom Metazoa; phylum Arthropoda; class Arachnida; order Araneae; family Salticidae; genus Maratus; species Maratus speciosus. Next base: position 334,832,163 of record OZ010790.1, on the reverse strand, counting down.
AAAAATGAAACCCTTTATTAAAAAATGCATATTACAATTTATTAGTTTATTTAATTTGTAGGTCCTTATATATTTTTGGTTTTGGCCCTTGAAAGCCCTTGATTTTTATTTAAAGAAATGCGTACGAACTACGAACCCTGGGAAACAGTGCTTTTACTCCCGACTTATCTCGTGGCAAACATTGAAGTGGTTAAGAAATTTTTAGTACTAATATATATGATTTTATAATAGTAATTACAATATAATATAATAATAAGCAAAAAAGTAAGCATTTGTTTATTTATTTCAAATCATTCAATTATTTTGTCTAAATATTAAGTAAACTCGAAGTTATTCTTTTACTAATTCTATCTTTACTTATTTTTAATTTGGTGAATTAAATAAAAGTACCAAATAATTAATTATAAGTTATCTTGTAATATATGTAAAACTTTTTTTTTTTACTTTATAATCTTTTATATCATTGTGTTTTTTATTTCAGCTCCAAGCTTCTTTGAACTTCAAGCTAACTCTGAACAAATCGAAGAAGTGCCTGAAAATGTTTGCAGTGTATCGTGCAGTGAATGTGATTTTGAAGTAAGTATTTCTGAAAATGTAAAATTTTCTTTGTATTTGTTATGAAAAAGATAATTTTAATTTGACTTCATTTTAGCAAAGTTCAAAGGGAGTAAAGATTTTTTTTGGTATTTCAAAATGTGCTTATTAGGACCAATGAACTATTAACTGACCAATGAAACTTTTCCTACTTGTTATAGAATATTTGTCTCAAGATTTTTTGTAAGTAGGCTGGCTACATTTGTATATGTAATAATCCTTTTGCCCCTTGTACATGCTTTACCTAAACAAATCAATCCAATCCCGTCAGCATACAGTCATAAGAAGTAGCTCAAGGGTATATGTCGCCATAGGCATTTTCTTTTGTTTGCACACCTTTGCACCCTTTATTCATAAAAAATAATTGAAAAAAGTAAGTATCTATATATATTATACTACAAAAACATTACCATGAATTTTGCTAAAGCCATATTGACGGTGGCAACAACAAATAAATTTCGCTTTTACTGCAATTCTTTTAACTTCTAAACATCACATAATTTCAATTTTTACATCGCCGAATAGGGAAAAAGTGTCCCTCAAATGCAATTTATTTGAAAACTGTATCTTAATTTGTTTATATATATATATTCAAAACCACAAAAAAATATGTAACTTCATCACTCACCATATTTAATCTGAAACTCTACATCAAAAATATTAAAACAACCAACATAAACATTAATACTTAAAACCAAACAAAGGAAAATATTTATAACAGCAAAACAGAACAGAACAGAAGGCGAGCGGCATGGCTAACGACATGCTCTGCAGGGTTAAGTCAGACTTTACGCATGCTACGTCCCCCTCCACTCGCCGAGACCAAAAATGAAAAACCATGAAAAACTAAACAGATCTACCAAATCCAACAAAATATCTTTCTATCTCATTAGATCAATCAACGCATCAAAACCACCATTCTCATCCATCACTGAATTCAGTTCAGTTCTGTAACTGCTACTCTTAATAAATTCACTAGTTAAGCTCCTGATGAAATTGCGAGGATAACCCTGTTTGAATCCTTGACGACACCAATCCAAAATGCCATTAATCATATCCTTAACTCTAGTACTCAATCTTTGGATTTGTATTAAGCCGTTTCTTAGGACATTTGTTTTAACCGATACATGAACATTTGAATCAAAATATATCATCTTTAAGGTATTATAAACTTTTTTACCAAAAATAAAACCGACTTCAAAAACTACTACAAAGTAAAAAATAATTTTTTTACATAATAGTTAATAAGAAATTAAATTAAGAGCATTGTATTTACCATGCGTATTATTATATTTATGTACATTAATTTGATTTTTTGGAGTCGGTGACAGCAAAACGAAGTTAAGTATAATTATTTAACAGACACGCATCCAAATATCTACGAGTTTTTTATTACGATTTGTTACTTAGCTAAAAAAAATTAATTTTACCATTTTTGAAACATTTCCTCTGATTTTATAAACGTGTACTTTCAAGTGAGATTAGCTGTAATTATGTGTGCTAAATTAAGGCTTATTATAAAATTAGTGCGTTTATACAAGCTATTATGTAAAAAAATCGTAGCCAAACACAGATTTTCAAATGCAGGAGGGTGTCAGAGTTGATTGAGAATGGAATTTTTTTCCTAAACAGTTTTGCTGAATCTTGTTACGATTTGTATTGGATAAACAATTTTAATTTTGAATTTGGCTTGGCTGGCACCGACTCCAAAAAATCAAATTAATGTACATAAATATAATAATACGCATGGTAAATACAATGCCCTTAATTTAATTTCTTATTAACTATTATGTAAAAAATTATTTTTTACTTTGTAGTAGTTTTTGAAGTCTGTTTTATTTTTGGTAAAAAAGTTTATTTTTCACTTTTTAGTTTTTTCGAGTTACAAATTTTGCATGATTCTTTTGGAGGAAATTACGGACTTTTAAAGAAACTTTTGAAGATGTTATTTTGATAAGTAAATACTTTTGTCCACATTTGTATGTACATTCATAACATACATAAATACAATATTCATACATAAATTCATACATACATTCATACATAAATACAATGCTCTTAATTTAATTTCTTATTAACTATTATGTAAAAAAAATTTTTACTTTGTAGTAGTTTTTGAAATCGGTTTTATTTTTGGTAAAAAAGTTTATTTTTCACTTTTTAGTTTTTTTGAGTTACAATTTTTGCATGATTCTTTTGGAGGAAATTACAGACTTTTAAAGAAACTTTTAAAGATGTTATTTTGATAAGTAAATACTTTTGTCCAGATTTGTGTGTACATTCATAACACAGGTATTTTGTGAAAATTCTTTATATATATATTACATTTATTCTTCTTTAGATTAAATAGCTTTATTTTTTAATTAAATAATTTTTGTTTCTCTATTTGGCCATGGGTAGAACGACAAGAGATGCTGCTCGCATGAAAAAATATCGAACTTTAACTGACAATAAAAAGTTCTACGGCTTACTAAAAATGCTCTATGAAATAGAGAAGAGAGACCCAATGACTTATTTTTCATACTTTCTAACCGATGACCAGGCCCTTATCTTCCAGGTTGCCCTAGATGAGCGGGTTTGATACCTGGCATCGGCGTAGGAGACCACCTAATCGACCACGTAGCGGCAATAAACCTGATCAGTGCCTAGTTCGTTTTTCTATTGCCAGTGCCTATTTCTTAATTATGAATGAACTTTTTCATGCCAGTTACTTAACATTCATATCTTGTTGTTTAGCACCTGTGCATTGCTGCTCATGTTGATCTCGTAATTTAGAAGCTTAATCAGATGACGAGACCTTCACCTGGCAAGGCACCTCAGAGGTATAATTCATACGTAACTTCGAGGTCTTCAAACCCGCGACGGAGTTTACATGCACCAGGAGCCATTAGGGTACATGACAACCAAATAACTTATCAAAAAATGATTGTGAAAAGACTATAGCGGGAAAGTCTTAAATGGCGTTCCTTCAAATGGCTGGTCATTGGTGAAATTTCTATAGTGTCAAAAGAGAATTAATTATTCATTTGAGGCTTCAAGAATTTAAAAAAAAAATTTTTTTTTGGTGGCATTAATGTTTTTTTATATGGAGATATTATGCAAGGGCCAATATGTAATGTATAAGTAATGCCAATGTGCTTAAATGTATGCTAAGCATTTCAGCATGGTACTTTTATTCATAATTTAAATTATTTGCTTAATCTTTCGCCAAAGCTAAATCTAAAGATTCTGATAGAGAAATTGAGAGCTTGTTGCATCATGACGGCATTTTGTTTATTTTTGGTTGTTATGTATTTAATCTTTCTTGACAAAATCAGCTTAACTCACTTAGGCATTTATGCTTCTTATTGCATCATTTGCAATACGTTGGGCAGTAGAGATTTTAAAACTATTAAGTAATCTACCGTTATTGAGCCCACTGTCAATTGTTGTTTCTGAGCTAATATGATTTGGTGCATTGAAGCGTTTTGCGAATTAAATATTTTATGATACCCACATTTACATTAAACCACATTATTGCTGATATTTCTTTTGTTTCACGTTAGCCTTAACTGTGGGCTCGATTATGGAAGATTAGAAATTCATCGTCAAGCTCATTTAATAGTCTTGGTTAAAGTGTCATCGGTCTGCATAGTAATTGACGTATTTTAGTGAGTATAGTACTGCAAAACATATAGAACATATAGAACTTTCGGAAGCAACTTATGATATTCGCATTTCCTTTAAACCATGTTTGCTGTTAGTATCGCGCACTTTTTGCTTTTATCGGGCAATCTGATTCAAATTTATTTGCTCTCATTTCTTGATACAATTCAAATGTTTTCATGACCGCGTAACTCACTGACTTGCTTTTGCAATTATGCTTATGCCTACCGATGTTTAAGTTCTGTGCCATGTAAATACACCGCACCATAACAATGCCGCCTGTAATACAAATTAGAGTAACTCCTTTTTTTTCTTTCTATGTTGTTAATCTTGTACTTTAACAGCATAGGGATCTTGGCTCAACTTCTGTTTGCATATAAAAGTAGACAAATGGTTGTTTACAACAAATAAATTTATAAATATTGAAAAACTTGTACATGAGACGTGGCACTACTTAGTTATCCTGTCGACCAAAAATCTATCGCCAAACTATAAGATTAAATGCCAATAATGGTTGATCGTAAATGTCACATTCGCTTGACTTTAAGTGAGTTACACGTGTTTACGTCATCAAGTGATTTTTATTTCGACGTTTTATTTGTATTTTCATTAATGTTATATTAATATATTTGTTCTTTCGTTATTTAAAATAAAAATTATGTCAATTTGTATAATTTGGCGAGTGGTTTGGCGATATATATAATTTGGCGAAATAGGTCGACGGGATAACTAAGTAGTACCGAGACAGTTATTAATAGATTGTCAGAAAATATGTGTGAAATTTTCATTTTCTTTCCAAGGCCCCTATACGGAAAAACTATCATTAATGTTATCTAGTGGAAATATTAAAGGCAATCAAAAAGCATTCATACATATAACTGTTTAATATAATATAATATAGGTATGTATATAATATTTTATATATATATATTTTATGTGCTGCCAGTCTGATGTTACGCGTTTAATTAAACTAAACTATTGTATACTAAATTATCTTTTTGTATTAAATTAGTTTGCTTTTGTATTATTTAGCATTTGAATAATGGTGTATATTTAATTAATGTACTTTAAATTACTATTTTGAATGCGATTGCCAATTGAGAAATTTAAATATGACTGTCAATTAGAAAATGCGAAGAAACAGATTGGGAAGATCCATTACTGAATTTGAATGGGAATATCGCCAAATTAGTAAGTTACAGCCAAGTTGGCTTCATTTATGGCGACTTATTTTCGTCACCAAATTTGGTGGTAATTCACCTAACTGCGCCAGGTTTGGCGACAACTTGGCGCTAACGTATATGAATACATAGTTTTATGCTTACTCAGAGACGTAGGATAATATGTAAAATCAATTTTTTCAATATCATTATTTAATTTGACTATCAAAACATCATCTATATATCTGTAGGCTAATGTATTACTGTTTAAATTATTATTTCTTTCATATATATGTAAATAGATGTCTGCCAAAATGGAACTGCAACTCCCCCCCCCCCCCCTCCCGCCATTGGAATACCCCGAATCTGTTTAAATATTGTATTTCCTTTGTAGAGGTAGTTTTCTTGTACTACAAACTGAAATAAATTCATGAAAAAATCACTATGAACATCCAAAGTACTATTTGTATTTTAGAAATCTACTATTTTTTCTTTTAAATCTGTCAAATCAATTGTGTTACACAGGTCTGTGAAATCATAAGCATATAAACTAGCAATATTTTAAAATTTATTCAGGTTATCTAATAGTGTATAGCTATTTTTGATAATAAAAGACGTCTCTCCCCCAATCACTCCGTCAAACACTCCCTTCAATAACCCCAGCAATGCCTTGCTAGCAACACCAATATATGATCCAAAACCATATATATATATATATATATATATATATATATAACCATTAATTAAACATCACAGACCATCATCAAAAACTTCAATATTGTGAATGATTGACTACACGCCATAAACCAACAATATAGAATTGCATGTGTAAAATAAAGTACCGTATACCTAATTACAAGAATTAACATGGAAGAAAAAAAGAAGAATATGGATTCCGAAAAAATTGAAAAACTTATATATTGAATTACGTTTTCAAGAGTACAGAATTCAATGATATAAGCAAATCGGTGTTTTCTGTGGGAAAAAAGTTATAAGCTGAAAAAAAATTTTCCCCTGTACTCAAACAACCAATATAATCAAAATAATAGTTTCAAGATGAATACAGAACATTATCAAATGGCATGAAATGGAAAAAAAAAAACTACAACCCATTAAATATCTAATTTATAGCAATAGAAATCCCACAAAACATACTGTATTAATTCCCAGTAGATTTCCAAAATATATTCCCGCACATTCAATCCAAAAAGCATGATAAGATCAAGGTGAATAAAACAGTTAAGTTAACACAGAAATTAAAATCTATGGAGTCAGTTAATTCATGTTGAAATATTGTGATAAGTATAACTAATATAATATAAATAAAAAATAATTACATTATTTATAATACCTAAAAACAATTTTAAATTGTATAATAACAATTTTACAACATTGCCAATATTCAACTTTAATTACCACTTAGTGTAAAAAATTAATTATGACTTTAAAGAGGCTATTTAAAAATACAAAATTTATGGTGCTGTCATCTATCATTATTTTATTCAAATGTCACAGTAAGTAGAACCTAATACATGCTAATGAATTAAAATGTATCAACTGCATTCCTACACACATCCTAATATAAACAATACCATACTGTATTTCATTATTCAGAAATTTTTTAAATAAATTAAATGTTAATGCAATATATTCTATTACCATACCATTAAATCTACACTGAGAAATTAAAAAACTTTTTTAACTTGATAATATATAAAATATAGGCTATATACTATAAAATAAAATAAATTATATATTATAAAAATATAATAGTCGTAATATTTAGCTTTACATATAAAAAATGAACAGGAAAGAGAAAATAAATAAATAAATAAATAAATTATTAAATTATAAAATAAATGAATAAAAATGGATGTTTATATAAGATTGTCAGATACTAAAATTCCAAATAGCCTAAAGATAAAATATATAGTGTGTGAATTATCCTTATATTAATCATAAAAAAGCTAAAAAAAAAAAAAAATATGATTGTGCCAATCAAACATATAAACCGATAATTAATCATGGAATACAATGTTGAAAATAAAACACTATTAAATAGTATAGAGGAATAATAATAATAAAAACTATTTACCCAATTTTAATACATACAGTATAACATTAGTTAATCAAATAAATCAATATGCATAATAATCACTAAAAAGTTGGTATACTATTATTAATTTATATGACATTGTCCTGAGTAGACTAAATAAAAAATAAGTTAATATTGAATTTGATTAAATAAGTTAAATTTAATATGAAATTTAAAAAAAAAAAAAAAAAAAAAAAAAAAAAGGAGGAAAAATCACCAATTACATATAAAACATCAAATCAACATCCATATGAAATACGTATTAGAAATGTAGTTATAATACAAAAGCACATTTTTTTTTTTTTTTTAAATATATAAGTTAACCATTGCGTATTATCCAGACAACACCACCCTCCTCCGTACTCTAACATATACCCACCCAACCATCCTATAGTAATTGTTTATTTTTATTTTACAATTTTTAATTTTTTATAAATATTTTTTATTTTATAATTTTTTTGTAATTTTGTTTACGCATGTGTTATTATTATTATTTATATATATATATATATAGATAGATCATGTAAGTACTAATTGTATATTAATGAATATATGAATTTTTTTGGAAAACCATGATTTAATGCATCATAAATTAGTTTTTTAATATTATTGTTAATTAGATGAGAAGAACATAAACATTTTATTCTATATAAATGATTAAGTAGTATATTTCGATATACAGAATGATGAAGACAAGATTTAAAATTTGTAAATGTATTAACTTTGAATTTAAATTCTTTACGTTTATCTATAAATCAGTTATTGTTTTGTTGTCTTTTATTGTAATTTTAAGATCTAAGAAGTTAATAGTATTGTTAGATAAGAGGTTTTCCGTTAATTCCAAATTAGTGGGATAATCAACTGGAAATTGAGAAATTTTAGATTGATCAGTGGCAATTAAAATTATGTCATCAATATAACAATATAAATGGAGATTATTATTAGTAAAAGTACGTTCATAGTGATATAAGTATAAGTCTGATAATAAACTGGATGTACAACCACCTTGTGGTATACTGACGTACTGTAAATATAATGTATTATCTTGCAATATATAATTATTATAGATAATAAAGTTTGTTAATGATTTAAAATAAGCGATATCAATATTAGATGGTACTTCCAGTTTTTTATAATACTTTTTAAATAATGCATTTATTATATTATGTAAATCTAATAAAATAAGTCTATATTATTAAAAAGATCTTTGAAGTCATATGTCGTTATATTATATACACAATTAAGATTTTTTAAAATAGTGACCAGTTGATAGCTATTTTTTACACAATGTGTATTATCATTGTTTGTAGTAAGTATATATAATTGATTAAGAATTTTTAATAGAAATTTATTGGCTTTATTATTATATGTATTGCAACCAATAGTTACAGTCCTAAATTTAATTGGAGTTTTATGAAATTTGGGAATTAGAACTAAATAAGGATAATTAAAATTAGTAGATAGAATATTTAATAGTTTATAAAAACTTTGAATTTTACGATTATTTACAATTACATTTTCAATAGTTTTTTGAAAAGATTTATTAGAAGAAATACAGGTTGTAAGAAGTTGGTGATAATAAGATTTACATATGATTGCATAATTATTAGGAGATTTGTCTACATATGTAATAACGTAGTTTTTTTGTAATTTAGTTATTTGTTGGAAAAAATGCTTTGGGTTAATAGAAACCAAATCAGAAATATTATTTTTTAAAGCCATAGTTAATTTTTCAATTACTAATATTTTCCATTGATTAAAATATGCAATAGGTTTATTGTAATAGATTGAAATTTTATATATAAAAATATCTATATCATATGTAAACTGTTTGATTATAGATTTAACAGTAAATTTAGATGGAAGTTTATATTTAGTACCAAAACCCATTAGTTTTTTCAATTTAAAATCATTAACAATATTAAGATTTCCAGTGATTATATGTCCATGATCATTCTTTATATATTTTTTTAGATTGGGGTCATTGCAATTACACGGAAAATTACTTGCAGCAGATGTATTTTTTGAAAATATATTGTAGTTAAAAATCTTTCTACCAATTGTATTCGGATATTTAAAGGTTTTTGTTATATGAAGATTATAATAGGAAAATAACATTTTTTACCGTTGATTATAGAATTGATATTAATGTTATTAAATATATGATTTGAAAAAGTTATTATCATTTGAGTATTCGTATTATGAATTTTATGGTTTTTTTTGTAAATTAATATTTAAAAGATTAACCCTAGTCATAATGAGATCAAAATAAATATCAGAAAAATGTTTAGAGAAAGTTTTACTTAGAAATACATTTAAATGTTGTATAATCTGTTTCTTTTTAATAGCAAATATGTATTTTCGAATTAATAACCAATTATAATGCTTTAAATATTTACTTTGAAGATCATTAATTTGTTTAGTGATATATTTTTTAGAAACTACACCTAAAGATGAACCCTTTCCACGTTTGTTTCGTGTTGTTTTACAATTTAAATTATGATTAAGAGTAAGATAAATTGGAGGATAATCAATAGTGTTATTTATAGATGTGAAGACTTTGACAGGTCGATTAAATATTTCAGAATTAAGTCCATAAGGATATATTGTGTTGTAATATTTCATGTATGATGACTCCATATAAAGCCGTTCTGATTTATTTTTTAGAATTTGAAGAATTTCAATTGTCGTATTTTTAAATTGATGTTTATGAAAATGTGCAATTTCAGCTGTAGACTTTAGATTTTTTGCTTTGTTTTTATTAGAGTCTGAACAATGTTGATTGATACGTTTATGAATTGGACCTGATGTTTCAACTATATATTTCATGTTACATAAGTTGCACTTTATGCAATAAATAAATGCTTTACAAATATATATATATGTATATATATTGTAGATTTTAAAATAATTTTCAGGCATGAATTTTCTTAAAACTTTATCATGTGCAGCCCAATTGCAAAAGATTAACCTGTTTGAACTTAAAACATTATGAATAGTTCAGCATTTGTTTTCAACTAATAAATAAATGAGATAATATAAATAAAATGCAAATTTAACAGATATGTAATCAAACTACTTTAACATTGAAATATAGTATAGGATCTATTATCCGGCGTCCCAATATCCGGAACGCTCTAAAAACCAGAACGCTAAACGATCCGAAACCGAAACTTAGTGAAAGCTTTCATTTCATAAAAATTTGCAGTTTTTTTTTTTCATATTTTATTGAAGAGTTAACATGCTTTGTTTATAAATCGATATTTTGAATATTTTAAACTTTTTCTCATACACCTCAAGGTACCGTAATATCCCATTAATCTCTCCCCCCCCCCCCCTGCCCCCTCCCAAATGCGGCAAAAAATCGTAAAGTAATCGGAGAGGCCGCTTACAGGGATTGAAATTGGCTATCGAAATCTACCGCCTGTTGAAATCGAAAAATGTTTATAAGAATAGTCCAAAGCCTGCCCTGATATTCAGATTTTTCTTTTTTTGTTAACCGAGATAATTAAAAAACAGAACTTAAAAGCGTGCTCTCCCTGCGATCCCACTTATGACGTTCCTGTGAAAGATAAGAATTGAATGTACGCAATCATCGGACATAAGTTCTCTTTTCGATCATTTTTATGACTTTGCATCGGCGTAACCTTCAGAAATATGGGAAAACTAACTACATATTCTTGAATTTCGTATTTTTCTGTTTCAAACGCTAAAATCCATTATAAAAAATTTAATTTTAACCTTTTGAAAAAATATTTTCGAAACATCACTCAGAATTTGAAAGCGTTTTCCGCGACCGAAAAACTGTTGGCAAGCTGCGACCTTTGATGTCATCTAAAGGTGCACCCACAATTCGGCCAATTAGGAGAATGAGAGAAACATTCGTTTTACCGTGATCGGCTGCGTCCCACAGACTTGTGTCCATCGAACAGTAGAAAAGCTGAGATTCGGAATGGGATAAGACAAAAAGGTAATATGGCGCTTCGTGCGAATTTTTTTTTTTTTTTTTTTTTTGAAAAAAAAAAGGGGGGGGGGGGGCTGCTTTTGTGGGATTTTTTTTTTTTTTTAATGTCAAATTTGTTTACAAAATAGGGGAGGGTGGGTTAATGGAATATTACAGTAATTATGCATTTCTTTATCTCCGCGAATTTGCGGAAATCTGCATTTTAAGTGTTGATAATTTTGCCTCTTGTATTTTTCTGTCCGCTTTCCATGCGATAATTCGTAAACAAAACAAAAATAAATAAAAAGTCAACTTTCAATATATTCCCCTCACTCCCTCCCCAATTATTGGATGAAGATGCAGTTCAAGTTTGTTTCAATATAGACAATAATGCTCCACTTAGTCATTAGATGACATACAGTAAAATTTGTGAAATGATGACTAAGATGCATCTGATGATAGTAGTGATGATGATGACAAGAATGAGGAGGTAGAAAAAATATCTAATGAACAAATGATATTTTACACTCAACAATTAATTCAAGGCATGGAACAAAGAAGTTATTTCCATGAACAACAAATAATATCCTTATATAAAATTCAAGACCAGCTTGTGAAAGAGAAACGTTACAAGCAGCCAACTTTAAAAGGATTTTTGCAAAAAAACTAATTCCCAAGCATCTGCATCTGAACCCCAAAACTAAATTTTATTTTTATCTTGTTCATTTGTAAGTTTTATTATAATTTAAAATTATTACTTAACTTTTTTTTTTTTTTTAAATAAAAATTAATTAAACTTTTCCTTAATTGTGTTTTATTGAATTAATTCAACAAATGTGCAATACAGTATTTTTAATAATATTTATGCTAGCCTGTATTTCATATTTATGTACTTTAGAAAATATTTGTGGTAGTGTTCCGAATTACGGAAAAACCCCTTATCCGGAATGTCCCAGGTCCCAAGTATTCCGGATAACGGATCCTATACTGTAATCTGAATCATAAAAACTGCTGTTAGTAGAGAATTCTTTGGTAAATTTTCCAGTTAATGCAACTGATACGAAAGTATCACTTTTGATAAATTTCAAATACGTAATTGATATTTTAGATGTAAAAAATGCTTTTTAAGAGTGTTACTGGACAATCTAAAAAAAATATATATATTAAATGTAAAAAATTTATTTGAGTTTTCATTTTAAAAAATGTTTCCATTTATGTTCTGTAACCTGAAAACCCCTGGTTAGTGTATAAATCATAGAACAGAGATTCCAAATATTTTTACATGCATATGCCAAAAAAGCGAATCTATTAACATAGTAATGTGCTTAACTTTACATTAAAAAATATTGCTATAGATGCTGCTTATACAAAACACTCTTTAATAAAATCAGTTCCTTTCTATAGCTAAGAACAAAAATCAAAAGGCTTTTTTTTTTTGTATATTGTAATAAGCCATTATGAAATTTTGATTTGAAAATATTTATTTAAATGACCGATACTGTAATAAGAAAGGAAATTTTATAATTTCTCATTTAGTAATTTTTAATTTATCTATAATAATATTATAAAGAAGTAAAGTTTGTTTATTTCTTTGTTCGAGGTAATCTCTGGAACTAGCGAACCGATTTCAAAAGTAATGGTATCAAAATGATGGTGTTTGTCCCTGTTCCAACCTAGGCTATATCTTACGTCCATGCCACTACTCCAAAGGGGAATGGTAGTTACTTATAAGATATAAATTATCTCTAGTACATTTCTTAAAAAATTTGAAATTTAAAAGGAGTGAAATTGTGCGAAAAGCGTTCTAAAAAACGTTCTAAATGGAGATTTCTATGTAATATCAGGAAGTACCAAACCGATTTAAAAAATAATCATGTCAAAATGATGGTGATAGCCCTACCTTCAACATAGGCTATATTTTATGTCGGTGCCACTACCCCAAAGGTGTGCAGTAGCAAAAAACATTCTAAAAATACTAATTTTGTGGTACTAAATGCCAGGGTTCATACTCATCAGGAGAATTTGGGATTCATGGGAAAGTCGGGGGATAAATTTGGGGTTGTAAAAATCAGGGGATAATGCAAAAAATTCCCCAAACCCGATAAAATTGGCAAAATTACTGTTTACTCTGGGAAATTAGGGCAATTGCTGCTGTTAGCGTGCTTTATGATATCACATCTGTCTACATCCATTCATTCACTAGATTCACCTTCTAACATTGTGAGGTTTGATAACAATTCAAGAGGAACTTTAAAAAACTAAAGGACGTTTTAAAATTGATATTGACACTTGCAGCCTTCATATTATTCATTCATAATGCTTTTGAAGAAGTAATAAAATCGTGAAGTGGAAATTAAATTCTTGCAGCCAAGTTACCAAAGGGCAGCCCCACAAGGCATCAGACTTCATCTGTTTTACACAAATTAATGTTTTTCCTTTAAAATTCTTTTCATATTGTTTATATAGAGAATGTATAAACTTTATTTTTGAGATTATCTTGTTTTTATTTTATTTCTAAAAGATGAGTGTCATGATACTGGTTTAAAAAATGTCGTTAATTGTTGACATGGAAAATTTGTACCTCCCGAAAAATACATCAAGGGATTCTCAGGGGATTTTTTCTTGGAAAATGAGTATGAACCCTGAATGCCCTAGAAACATGAAATTTGGCATGGTATTTATTAGATATAAATGATCTGTAAGAACATTTCTTTAAAATTCAAAATTTAAAAGGGGTGATAATGTGCGAAAAACATTCTAGAAAACGTTCTAAATGGCGATTTCTATGCAATCTAAGAAAGTATCGAACCGATTTCAAAAGTAATGCTTGGAAATTGATGGGACTGCTTTTGTTCTAACATAGGCTCTATTTTAACTCGATGTCACTGACCAACAGGGGGTCGCATGAGCAAAAAACGTTCTAAATCGCAATTTTTGTGTTACTGAAGTGCCTAAAAACATTAAATTTGGCATGGTAGTTACTTATTTGCATTATTATATTTAAATGATCTCTTAGAACTTTTCGTAAAAAAATCAAAATTTAAAAGGGGTGAAGATGCGTGAAGGCATTCTAAATTGTGATTTCTATGCAATCTCAGGAAGTACGTAACTGATTTTAAAAATAATGGCGTGAAAATGATGGTCACAGCCCCTGCTCGAAGATCGGCTATGTTTTATGTCGGTGTCAGTGCTCCAGCGCGGGTGCGGGAGCAAAAACGTTCTAAAAATGTGATTTTGGCCTTATTGAAAGGCCTAGATACATGAAATTTGGCATGGTAGTTACTTATTAGATATAAATGATTTTCCAAGAACATTTCTTAAAGAATTCAAAATTTAAAAGGCGTGAAAATGCATGAAAAGCATTCTAAAAAACATTCTAAATGGCAATTTCTATGCAATCTCAGGAAGTAACAAACCGATTTCAAAAGTAACGGTTGGAAATTGATGGTGACAGCCCTTGCTCCAACATAGGCTCTATTTCATGTCGATGTCACTACCATCTGGGGGCTGCAGAAGCAAAAAAAATTCTAAAATGCGATTTTTGTGATACTGCAGGGGCTAGCAACTTGAAATTAGGCATGGTAGTTATTTATATGATATCAATTATCTCTAAGAACATTTCTTTAAAAATTTTAAATTTAAAATATGTGAAAATGCGCAAAAAGCGTTTCAAAAACGTTCTAAATTGTGATTTCTACGCAATCTCAGGAAATATTAAACTGATTTCAAAAGTAATGGTTGCAAATTTATGATGACAGTCCTTGCTCCAACATAGGCTGTATTTTATGTTGTTGTCTCACTACCAACCTGGGAGTTGCAGGAGTAAAGAATGTTCTAAATTGTGTTTTTTGTGATACTGAACATTTTGTGATAACATTTTGAAAATTGGCATGATAATTAATTAAAAGATGCAAATGCTTTCTAAGAACTGTCGAAAGAAAATTCTAAATGTAAAAGGATGAAGTGAACGAAAAACATTTAAAAAGCCTTCTAAATTACGATTTTTATGCCTTCTTATGAAATACCAATCTGATTAAACAAATAATGGTTTCAAATTGGTGGTGATAGAACCTGCTCAAACACAAGCTGTATTTTATGTCAATGCCACTACCGCTAGAGGGTTGCAGGAGCAAAAAAAAAAGTTCTAAATTGTGATTTTTGGGTACAGGGACTGGATGCTTTCGATTGTACACGGTTTGTCGAATAGTTACCAACATTATTGGCTAATTGTTCTTTAACTTCTAGGATGTAAAGAACATGTTTGATTTCATATTTCTCGGTGAAGATTTATCGGGGGTACAGTTAGGGGGCTAATAATAAATTTAATAATAAAATAATACTTGCGATCACCTATGTAACAGAAAAAGCTGGAAATGGTTTGTCACTGTGGTAAATGACTATTTGGGTCCTGTTCAACGTTTGTGTGCATTTGTGTAAGCATATCACTCATATTCGTACAGATGTTAACGTTTTTGTGAAAAATTCAAAAGTTTTTTGTTTATAGCATACAGAGTTTTCAACCAAATTTAACACAACTTTCCGAAAACCTGACAAAGAACAGTAGCAACAGTACACTTTAATTAAAACATGAATATACTGAATATTTGATGATATATGGGCACTTGTATGAAATATTTTTTAACTGTGCATGCATGGAAGATTTCAAAACTTTTATTTAATAATTTGGTAGCCAGCTATTTTGGTTAACTTCTGTAAAAAGTCCAGTCAAATATTGTGAAAACTCAGAAAGATATAGTGAGTTGATTGAAAAGTTGTGGAAAAGCCCTTATAATAAAGCTATTTTTTGAGAGCAACTCAGTATATCGCCCCTATCTTTGTGAAATTTCTCGATATTTGACTGGACACTTTAGATAAGTTGCCGTAAATAGCTGACTACCAAATTATGAAATAAAAATTTTGAAATCTTCCATGCATGCACAGTTAAAAAAATATTTCATACAAGTGCCCATATCTCATCAAATATTCAGTATATTCATGTTTTAATTGAAGTGTACTGTTGCTACTGTTCTTTGTCAGGTTTTCGGAAAGTTGTGTTAAATTTGGTTGAAACTCTGTATACTATAAACAAAAAACTTTTGAATTTTTCACAAAAATGTTAACATCTGTACGAATATGAGTGATATGCTTACACAAATGCACACAAATGTTGAACAGGACCCAAATAGTCATTTACCACAGTGACAAACCATTTCCAGCATTTTTTGTTGCATAGCTGATCGCAAATATTATTTTATTATTAAATTTATTATTAGCCCCCTAATTGTCGGCCTGACTAAATCTTCATCGAGAAATATGAAATCAAACATGTTCTTTACATCCCAGGTGTTCAAGAACAATTCATCAATAATGTTGATAGATATTCGACAAACCGTGTGCAATCGAATGCATCCAGTCCCTGTACCTTAACTTTTGGAGGCCAGTGTAGACGCCCTCTAAGAATGGTCAAAAACAAATTCAAAATTTAAAAGGGGTGAAGCAAAGAAAAAGGGTGAAAAGTTATCTATAAAACTCCTAAATTATGATTTCTATGCAATCTCAAAAATAGTGAACTGATTCCAAAATTAATGGTTGCGAATCAATGGTGAAACTTTCTGAACCTACACAGGCTATATTTTATGCCGGTGTCACTACCAGCTCAAGTTGGCAGGGGCAGCAAACGTTCTAAAAAGCCTTTAAAAACTTCCTAAATTACGTTTTCTATGGAACATTAGAAAATACCAAACTGATTTCAAAATTAATGTTGGCAAATTAATACTGACAGACCCTGTTTCAATATAGGGTCAGGTGGGGTAGTTATGACCAGAGGTAATTATGACCGCCGTCATATTGGAGAAAACTGTTATGGTAAAATTTTGTTTCAAGCTTAGATATTAACCTCATAATGTATATTTCATCTTAGGTATTCTTTATTACTGGTCTGAAGCCTTTTTGAGATCCAAATAGCAATTTGAAACTAAGTCTATAAAATTTTTGATAAACGGATTTGTTACTTTGGAGTTCAAAGTGGTCATAATTACCCCCAAACAAATGTGTATTGGCAAGTATAAAGAGAAGATATAGTGGTCATAATTTCCCCACTAGTGGTCTTAATTACCCCAAACTTATGTGATTGTGAGTTTTTGGTGGGGTAATTATAACCACCCTTTTAACTTTAAAAGAAAAACAGCTATGAGAATTAAAACTTTTAAAATGTGTTCTTAAAGGATCAAAGTTACTTCCTATGTACTAAAAACAGCACTTTTCCAAATAGAAATAAGCAGAAAAAAATAACAAAGTTGAAAATGTAAAAAGTGGTCATAATTACCCTTCCTGACTATAATCATCTTATGTTGGTGCCACTACCGCCAGAGAAGTGGTGGACCATTAGACAAGAAGCTTGGAATTTATATGTTAGTTAATTTTAAGATGTAACTGCGTACTTAGAAGGGGGTTTCTAAAAAATTCAAAACATCAAATGAATACTGAAATGTACATAAAAGCTTCAAAATACTTTCTAAATTATCATTTATTTATAATTAGTTTTAATTTTTCTTATCAATTTAAGTCTCATTTCTCCCTAATGCAGTGTAATAATGAAGTTTAGTCAAACTGTGGCTTAATTAGTATTTTTTGAATTATTTCTAAAAGTATAATTTCTTTTAATAAAAATTAGACATACAAATATTACTTGGCATATTTTAACTATTACGCGAGCAAAATCGCAGGGTTTGCTAGTCATTATAAAACATCTAACTATAATAATTCAAGCTGCATTAAAAGAAAAAGTATTAATTTATTGATGAGACCTTTGCTGTTGTATATTTAATAGCTAATGCTTTATACCTGGTTCATGTTTTATTATTTTAGTAATATACATAGCAAAATTGGTTCCACTTGTCACTTATTGATGTAGCTGTCTTATGAAATTTGTTTAAAAAAATGTTTTTTAAATTCATCCTGGAAAACAAAGTAGTTTGTTGAAAAAGCTGTATAGCATCACATAAAAGTAAAAATTTCTAACGTGTTAATTCATACAGAATTTTTTTAAATTAATTTTGTTAGTCAGTACATGTTGAAAAAATTTGTTATAATAATAATAAAAATTATGTATGTATTTGTTATTACATTTAAATTCTTTGCGTGCCAAAGAAACAATTGTATGTGTCACCTCAGCCATGCATGCCACAGGTTTGACATGCGTGCCATAGAAGGTCAGTAAACTGAGATACAGTTTTCAAACAAATTGCATTTTAAAGTACATTTTTGTCTATTATATATGAAAAAAAAAAATTTTTTAAGAAAAATTTAATAGTTTTAAAAAGATAGAACATTAAAATAAATTTTAAGAAGGCTTCTGATTAAGTGGTGTAGTACAGGCAGTACAATGTATTATGAAGATATAAATATGATAAAAGGATTCTACCATGATGGATGACAAATAATAATTAAAGCAGTATTCGCCTGAACTGTGCAGTTGGATCACACATCTGAGAACCTGTATAGCAATTTATAAATGCTGAAGTGCCAAAATAATTTTTCTTGAAAATTATCCTACCAATCAAAAGTTGATTCATCAAAATAATTAACGTTTATTATTTTGCTTAATTCTATTGATCCTTTTCGTAAATACAGTTGAAGATCTTTATAACGCAAACCTAAAAACGCAAGGTTGTGCGTTATATGGATCACATCGTTAAATTCACCTTGTAAACATGGCCAAATATGTCTGAAACACATCAAAATACATTAGAATATCTTTATACTGCATTCCTTGTTACCAAGAGTTATCCAAATTATAAATTTTTGCATAATATAGGTCAGACATTGTTTAATTTACTCTATAAACATGATCCAAATATAACTGACACAACCATCCCTTATATTAGACATTTTCAAAAATGTTCATTGTAATAATAGCATTTTTTTCAGTAAAAAGGTCTTAAATTAGAAGATAAAGTTGAACTAATGTATCAAATTTAGTCCTCTAAAGAGTAGCAATATTTTACAATGTGAAAGTGCAGGTGCTTTTTAACTGCAAAAATCATTGTTTACATCTGAGAAGTTGTGTGTTATATGGAGAATTGCATTATATAGAATTGCGTTATAAAGATCTTCTACTGTATATCCTATATTTATGTCTGAAATTAAAATAGTTAATTTGGCACAAAGCTCTACTTTAAAAATAAAATACACAATACACAAAATAAATACACTTCATATGTGAATTAAATTATTTATTAAGAAATGTATATATATATATACATATATATGTAAATTAAAATAAGGTAATCTGCGCAGAACCCCTTTAACAATTTTATTTCAGCATTTATTCATTCCATTGCATTAACTAAACTCAACATCATCACTGACACAAAATATGAGATAATTATATCAGAAGATACAGAAATCTTTATTCAATGATTATTATCCTTACTTAATTTTATTATTCCTGTGTAATTAAAATATATTGATTGTAATAAGTCAAAAATCTCAATGCACAATGTCCAAAACCAGCTACAGTTTTTACATTAAATTTTCCTTTGCAATAATATGAATAGTGATCCCAACTTGATTGAAAATGAGAATTAACCAGCCATGGTTGATTCAAGAATGAGTGAAAAGTTTGTTAGGGCGCATCCTTTAACACGTTGAAGAAAAGTCTTGAATATACAAAAAGATATTCTTACCATAGGGGAACTTATAAATGTGTGCACAGGAAGATGGATGCTACCAAAACTTGGAAAATCTCCCATTTATCAAGATAAACGGGTAAGCTTCTGATTATTCCAAAAATGAACCTGTCGATCACATGATCTGTATCACAGCATGAAGAGTTTTGACAGTCTCCATGCGATGAATCACAGATGATTCCGATGGCAATCCATATTCATACTACTTGCACAAACAGCACTTGTAAATTGTCCAGTTGAAATTTTCTTTGGTAAATGAGTATAAATTTTAAGAAACAAATGCATACTATCTATTTTAGTTTAAAGGAAAATTAGTATTGAATTATTAGAACAGAACAAGCTCTCCCCCAGTGTACTGATGTAAAAAATGATAGAAATTATCAACATTTACATAAGTCTCATTGCTCAAAAATCCCACTCATACATTCATATACTTAATGCACTCACTTTTATTTGTACTCATTCATTTCC
Source organism: Maratus speciosus (assembly GCA_963932465.1). Lineage (NCBI taxonomy): Eukaryota > Metazoa > Arthropoda > Arachnida > Araneae > Salticidae > Maratus > Maratus speciosus. The sequence continues at coordinate 334,811,565 of OZ010790.1, read as the reverse complement.
ACTATTACGTTTTTATCATATCTGTAGATAAAGATCGTTTTGCTTTATTAATACATTACATACAATAGTAAATATAATTTTACTTCTTATTAAAAGCATTTCTTTATTAAATGCAATAGTTAACTTATCTTTAAAACGTTTTTTTATTTCTATTATCTAAGTTTTAAATTACAATAGGTTTCTTTAAAGTATTAATTTAATTTAAAGTTTATTTACGTTTCAAATCTTCAATGTTTGTGGACGTTCATGTACAGTTGAACACATATTGATTACATCGTAATTGAATTACTTGGTTTGCCGTATCGGCACCAGATGGCGACATATCACTAAACAGCTGATTCGCTGATAAAAGTTAATTATTCATAAGTCTGTTGTACACGTTACTTCCGGGAACATTCTAGCAAATAGGCGTTTCTCGGCACGTGCCTGAGATTGAAGAGTATTTATACCACAGTCAGAGATTGTTTCAGCAGACACACGTCTGATAAAGCTTGCAATCTAATGAATCAAGCAGTGGTAATCGTTTTGCATTGCCGGGGTTGATGCTTTTACATTCTTCGAATAAGTTTATTTTCCTTTCTGCATTATGCAGTTTATTTTTGCGAACATTGCAGTGAAGATTGATTATAGTAACGCAAAGCAGCTTATCACAAATCTTTTTGGTAAATATTGAATCTAGTCATTTATTCAATCATGTTATGTTTTATTTGTTTTTAACTATCATATTTTAAGAAGATTGTCTTTCTCATATGCATGAAGTTTTGCAAGTCTATCCTTAATATTCAAGCCAGTGATTCAAATATTAAATAAAAGCTCAAGTCAATCAGAATGCATGACTGTTTTCATTCTTATATTCCTCATGCTGCTCAGCCATTTCATGAAGTTATATTCTCTCATACTCCGAGTTACAATTTCTTTTTCAGTCAGCTTCCACTGTGTATAGTGTAAATATTATCTCTTAGGTCTCTGCTAGTTTAAGAAAGTGTTAGGTGGGTTTAATAAACCTATCAAAAAATACAGTACACTGGTGGGGCTATACATCCTATTAGTATGAAGTTTCGACAACAAGAGAGAGAGAAATAGCGTGACGCTAAACAAAACTTCAAAGCCGGAGGGAAACGCTCCCATTGGCTTCAGCGAATGGTGCCGCTCAAAACAGTTCAGATAGGATTCGATTTGCGAAAAGCAACCGCAGAACCTTTGTTTGCATGTCGCAAAAAAATTAACTGAATGCACATCGCAAATGATGTCTGGCCGGGGAATCACAAAGATGGGGGTGCAAAGGAATTTTTATGGATGAAACAGCATGGGTGGTAAATTCTTTTGCCGAAAACATACAAGATGGCTTCTGAAGTATGTCGAAACTCATTGTTTTCTGACAGAATGGAAAGATGGCTTAACTGAAAACAGCGCGCTTTCTGTATTGACTAAAATAGAGGGAAAATTACATTTTTACTTTTAAATACTTTATTTTTGCACGAAAATTATCAAAATTTTTTAAAGAAATATATATTTTTGGTTGGATAAATTAAAAGATTAAATATTTGTGGGGACTATATAATTTAGCAGACTATCATTTTTATGGTTAATAATAATAGTTAGGTTGAAGTTAAATATTAAAATTTGAATAATTAATATTAATTAATTAAATGGGTGAGATATTTTAAAGTTGCCATCACCTAACATTGTTCATATTCAAATGTGAAAAAATTGAAATGGTGCAACGCATAATAGTTAAGTTGTAGCAAAAGCGAAATTAATTACAGACCGGATAATTAATATCTGTCTACCTCTAATTATCTGGTATATTGGCAAGATGCAGTTTGTTCACTGGATATCTGTTGCATCCTTATTTCATTGCAAGGTATGTAATTAAGTCTTTAATTTCTCAATATTTAAAATTGTAACTGCATTTTCTTGAGTTTCAGTGTTTTATAAATGTTACCACCAAGAATTTTTTTATTGAATACAGTCCTCCCCACTTAATTGGGTCATGGATAATCGAATATCCCGCTTATTCGAATAGAATCATCCGGAACCGAATTTATTCCTATTCGTTCTATGTTATTTTTCCCCGCTTAAACCAAGTACCTTTTGCAAACGTCCCCGCTTAATCGAATAACAACTGTGTGACCGATATTTGAAAATAGGCGCAGAAAGCACGTTTCAGCTGGAATTTCTTTCCACCTTTTGTCATTTTCGGCTCTTTTACGCTGAAAACAAATTTTCAGTTCTTACTGTAATGATTTCGGCCGGCAGGTATATAATGGATAGGTCAAATGATTTCCCCTACCTTGATCTCCCTACCATCACTTCTTACTGTTAACCAGGCTTTAATGGCTCAAGATGGTAGTTGTGATATTTTGCACTCATTCGAAAAATAACTCGATATTTACTCCTTTAAAATTCCACTTAAACAAACCACTTTAAACGATTTTTTTAAGGCAGTATAAGTAACGTAAATTAGAAGTAACCAAGTTTTGACCCAATTCAAACAAGCTGCATTAAGTGTGATGTAAATGTATGTACTGACATTAAATTAAAACGCATTTTCTTTATATTAGCATTTGTATTTATTTTACTTTATCTTGTTCTATTAACGGCTTATTATGCTGTTAATTAAATATACAATAGATCGTTATTTTGCCTTTTATTATGCATTAAATATTACAGTTATGATTCCCCGTTTAATCAAATACCCCGCTTAATCGAATATTATTTCTGGAACTGCCAATATTCGTTTAAACGGAAACGACTGTATGTACATAAGGCTTTCGGATTTAAGTTACAAATTGCTGATAATTTCCATTTTTTTCCCATCAGCAATCTATTCTTGCCAAGCCTCATTCAGGCACCACAGGCTCTAAAAACAGGCTAATTTGCTCTGTTCATTAAAGATTATGGAAGATTGAATTATAATTAAGCAACCATTAGTGATCTTTTGTAATCGGTTTCCATTCATTTCCCTTTGACGGGGGGATTTGAAGACAAATCAACTGATGTCATAACAGCTAATGGCTGTTTTCACTTTTAATTAAATAAAATTGATAAGCATTTGAAAGTTAGCTTGTAAAAAATTGCTAAGTAAACAATATTGCTGCCTCTTGGAATTTTGTAACGATGCTATAAGAAAATTGTTTTTAAAAAGACATTTTAAATATATTGTTTTAAATATGTCATAATTTTCTCCAGTTTTTTTCTTTCTTCATATTCACATGAAAATACATTTTTTATTTGAAGGGAAATATGATTTGCGCTCGAAATATCAAATAAAACTCTTGTGTAAATATACTATTTTTGAAATGAAACTGTTTGCCATTATTATTATTTGGAAATTTTAAATCTGATGTAATTTTCCCCACTTACTGCTCTTAATGCATAATAATTTAATTATTATTTTAAGTTTTATGTTTATGTGTAAATACATTTTTATGATGTAATTTTTCCCATTTCCTGCTTTTAATATGTGATCATTCAATTATTGAAATGTTAATTTAAAAAAATTTAATGGCATTTCAATAATAGCAGCAACAAGTATTCTTTTATTGCTGTTGATGAGAGAGGGTAATTGAGGGTTGATGAGATGAGTAGGTAAATGATGTCATTTTCTCATTAAAATTGAAAACAAAACCAAGGAGGAAATTTTAACCTCTTTGCATTTAGTTGAGCAATTATTATTTCATATATCGAATCAGTCGTTTCATTTGGATTTTATAATCAGTCAGTATCGGTTATATGGTTACCCATGTGGTCCTGAAAAATATGACCTTATAAGTGGGGTGGCCTTATATGCGGTGTAAGCAGGAATTTTATTTTAGACAATAAAATATTATTAGTAAGTTAGTTATATTAGTACAATAATGTACAAAGAAGCTATGAACATATAATTTATAAAACAAGAGGTATAAACAAGAATTGCTTTATACTTAACATTTTGAATTGATGAGTATACTCATAGTAGTATAAATAATCTTTTACGCAGGTTTGTTTGTTTTTTATCGTAGTTTTTAAAACTACTTTTTCTTATTCACAAACAGTTTTAAAATGTTCCTTTGTACTTTTGGGATTGGTAAAAAAATATCTGAATGTATTTAGTGCTTTGAGAGCTTCTGCTCTGCATTGTCGGTTCAGCTTTGAATTCACTGTCATTATCATCGTTTCCATCAGTGTTTATATTTAAGATTTTCGAAACTATTTCCCACATAGAAGCTTCGAAACTATTTCCCTTATAGAAGCTTCATCATGGACTTTAGGATGTCATGTCAGCTGTGGATATCTAGAAGAAAAACACCAATAGGCGTGAAGAACATTTTAACAAGGCTTCCCCTTCGTCCAATAAGCAGTCTTTTTCAGAAGGTACATACCCGCAAAGGCGTGATGGTTGCCATATGTGGGTAAAGTTCATTAGTAGTGATCTCATTGTCAACAACTGCATATGTCAGTTCGTCATGTATTGTGCAAACAATACTCATTAAACGATACTCATATGCATTTCTTGTGCAACTTCAAATAGGGACGCACCATCACCATCATTGTTGTTGTCTTCGAACAATAATTCTTCGCATTCTGGAAGCCAAGGATGTCAAAAACAATTTTCAATGGTCTTCTTTGATAACATATTCCAACTCTTGTCTACGTAACACATGGCATCTAACACAGTCATGCGAAACTCCTTTTTTTGATCCATGACAGCAATGACGTCTTTTAGAAGCAGCTTTCAATAATTTATCTTAATATTTTTAATAATTCCTTGATCTAATTGTTGTGCCATACTGGTTCAGTTTGGAGGCAAGAAAACAAGTTCAATTGGATTTAAATTGGGAATCATGCAATAGGCGGTACAGTTGTCTGTGATTATAGCCACTTGTCTGTGCAAGTTTTATCGAAACGCCAAATTTCTTTTTCCCAAATGCTTATTGCCATCCAGGCCTTTCGGTTTGCATCGTAAGATACATGTGCAAAGATTTGCAGTTTTTCAAACAACGAGGCTTGAGACATTTACCAATAACTAATGGAATCAATTTCTCTAAGCCATCCATCCATATTCGCTGCTAATAAAAAGGCCAATCTTATTTTGCTTACCTTCCCACCATTTCATTTTTCGTTCTTAAACAGTTTTACTTGGCAAAGCATGAGAAAAGCAGTCCAAGTTTATCAAAATTAAAAACATCACAAGGTCTGAACTTATGGAGGATGTCACTTAACAAGTTAACAGCCATTCCTTCAATTCTTTGGCAGTAAAATTCGGTTTTCCTAGTTATGCAGAGATTTTTCTTTTACGATAATCCACGTATTGGAACATTGTGCAATCTTGCACATTTTATCCAAGTGAAAAGATGTTTCTCAACATTCTGAAATGTTGAAACATGTTCTTGCTCTCTCTTTTGGTTGATCGCATCTTCTGTTTAACAAGATTTGAGCCCAAAGAGTCGCTCTCTCTATTACATCAGTCTTCGGAAAAGCTACTTTCTATACATTCGATTTTTCAAAGTTTTCTACCATTTTTTTTTTTATCTGCAGTTGTCAAATTTTTCTTTTTGCTGACATCTTGTATTGACAAATGACAACTAACAAATGAACAAAGACTTTACACGCAGTGACAAGTAATGAAAAATACAAAAAACTATAAATGCGTGATTTAACTTTTCTCTGCACGAAGAACAATTTTCATTCGGTCGCAAGGGGCGATGGCATATTTTCTAAAAATCGGTATCTAATGTGACAGTTGAGGGCAGGGACGTAGCTTTAGGGAGGAGGGGGGATCCTTCCCCCCCCCTCCCTCCCTCCCAATATGTTCAAGTAGGTTGGCGCCACAGAAGGTTTATGGGTGCCTGATGGTGCCCGTAAAAAAAGGTTTATCAGTAGTAAAAAGTAATTATAAAATTATTTTATTTTAAATTTAAAATTACAAAGTGAGTTATTTTTTACATACAAAACTTATATAAGGCATTCAATTTTAGACCTGTTACTTCCCCTGTTACACCTCCTCCCCTATCCTGACGAAAATTTTTGCATCCGGAATGAAAAAAATTGAAGGCAGGAATTGTAATCAATTGCAGGATAGAAGTACAATTTTTTCCTTCTTATCTCGGTAGTTGTTGGTCACCCTTGGCAGTAGAAAGAAAGTGGAAAGAAGTCCTTGGAGGGATTAGAAAAGTTCGCAAATATATTCATAAGTAGGGCGCCACCAAGCCCAGTGGCATAGTGGCCAGAGCATCTGTCAGCCGCGCTGCATGTCGAGAGTTCGAAAAGGAATTTAGATTACTACATCTATTTCCTAATAAAAACAATTTATATATATGTGAAAGAAAAAATTCTGAAAACAGGAATTGTAATTAACTGCTGAACAGTAAATGTAATTTGGTCCTTTAAAAAAAACTAAACCTGTGGCTGTACAATCCATGAAGGATCAGGGCCTACAGTGCCCATCTCTGCTTACTTGACCCTGGGCCCCAAGGTGCTAGAATTTGATCCTGAGAAATACAATTATATCCTTCTCATCTAGATTGGTCACCCTTAGCAGTAGAAAGAAAGTGTGGAAACAACTGAAAGTGTCTGTAGGGGATGAGCACAGTTTTCCAATATATTCAAATAGTAGGGCGCCATAGGTTTAAGGGCCCTGCCAGGCACCCTCAAAAGAAAGAGTTTAAATCACTACCTCTATTCCCTAGCTAAAATGATTTATACATGCAGAAGAGAAAATTCCGAAAACAGTAATTGTAATGAATTGCGGAACAGTAAGTGTAATTCAATTCTTATAAGTATAATTATTTCCTTCTTATCTCAGTAGTTGTTTGTCACCGTTGGTAGTAAAAAGGACGTGAAAAGACGTGGAAGTGACTGGAGGGGATTAGAATGGTTCACAATTATGGTCAAGTAGAAGGGCGCCACACAAGGTTTAATAACGCCGTCAGGCACCCATAAAGAAATAATTTAAATAGTAGTTACAATTATTTGTACAGCACTTTACTCTAAATGTTAAATTATGAAGTAAGTTACTTTTAACATACCATATTTGTATAAGAAATTTAATTTTAGAATTGTTATTCTCTATTTCCTAACAAAGGCAATTTATAAATGCGGAAGAGATAATTCTGAAAACAGGAATTATAGTCAATTGCGAGAGATTAAGTGTAATTTGCTCCTTTGCAGTTCATTTTATCCTTATCTCAGTAGTTGTTGGTCACCCTTGTAGTAGAAAAAAAGTGGAAAGAAGTTGAAATGACTTGAAGGGGTTAGAACAACTCAGAGAGGGTGGAGGTTGTCTAGAGGACTGCACGGGCCGAAATTTCTACGGTCGGTTACGCCCAATACAGAACAAAGCAATCTTGTATTAAAGCACATAAATTGTCTGAATTCCATTTCCCCAACTTGGTTTATTAGTGAGAAATTGCCAGGCTAGGACATCTAGGACATCAGGGTAGCTTAACGGTAGAGCAACAGCAAGTTATGCTGTCGACTCAGGTTCGATTCCTGGCCCCAGCTAATTTTTCACTGCAGTTGGGTTTATTGTACTTAATTGTATTTAAAAGTCTGTCTTAATATAAGTGTACCTTTAAAGCAATCTTGGTTGGTTTTAAAAACTAAAAGCCTAAACCTGTAAGCTTTAAAAAAAATTAAAAACCCAGAACGGCTCAATTTCTAAAAAAAAATCCTATTTTTCTTAACATATAATTAAGATTTTTTTTTTAAAGAATGCTGCATACATATTTATTTTGTTTAAAACTTGGTACATCGAGGTCCTCTTAATTTTTTTTTTTTTTATCTGAGATGCCCGTTTGAAAGTTTGACTTTATTTCGTCCTGTATCGGACTCCGGACGTGCAGATGCAGACCTTTAAAGTTGTCATATAGCAATTCTTCTGAAAGAATCTTCTGAATGAAAATTTCCTCCACCTAAAGTTTGAATTCTTTGAATTCCCCTCTTGTGAAAAATGAGACAACAGTGCATTCCGGTCATTTAAAAGATTGGAGATATGTGTTTCTTGAAGTGTATATATATATATATAAACTGGTGTCTCAGGCACGAATGCCTCAAGAGTAAATAACGGGAGAAATAAACTAGGTGCCTTTTTACAAAAATGAAAACAATAAAAAATTTTACGAAGGAAGCAGATTATGTAACTTAATTTATGAAAGATTTGTTTTAAATTGTTGATGATTGAGCAGAATGTAAGAGCATTTGCAGTTGTTTACTTTAGTTAAAGCTGAAATTCCTTCCAAAATATTACTTTTGACACATTCGTAAAATCATCATCATCTGTTCGCATATAAAGTTTCACATATTTTTAACCAGTTCTCTAAGAATCAAAGAGCACTGGAATTTTTCTGTAAAAATCAAAACTAATGTTTTATACAGGCTTTCGAGACGTGATGGTGAGAGAAGTGATCACCAGGTAACAATCAAGCTACAATTCAGTGCGTGTTCCACATATTTAAAAAGAAAAGAAAGCTTTCTCAGTTTGTCGGTTCGTTTGTATTTGAATATGAATATCTGAAAGTTTGATGCATGTTGGCATGAAATCAACATTCTAACTGTGTTGCATCAAACATTTTTACATTTTCGAGAAGGGGAAAAAATCCCTAATCTGAAAAATTCCTTCTTAGAACAAAACTCATTTAACACTTTTTAACTTTGTTGAAAAGTTTTTGTCTTTGTTGCATTCAAATGGATCAAATGTATTCAAATGGATTAATGTCTGCCAAATGTGGCGAATGGCAAATTTTCTAAAATTTGCAGTATATTGTAGCAACTATACCCTTGTAATAGATTATTTACAATACTGCTTTGAGTTATGAGGAATGTCTAAATATACTACCAAACTTGTGCCAATCCCAAAACTTTCTTCTATCTCATACAGCTTAAATTTCAAAAAGTAGCTACATATGTTAATACTTCCATATTATTAGTTCAATACTATACCAACTTAGATTTTCATCTTAAATTTGTACTTCATTCAATTAATCAGTGTAAAAACGAGTTAATCTCGATCATTACATTTATTAAATTCAATAGTTTTTCTTTACGCTTTTGTACATCAGCTGTTTGCAAATAGCCGGCTTAGCAGGACGCGAGTTCCCGTAGCTGCACGAGCCGCCGATGGACAATAGAGCTACAAAAAAACAAGAAAATTATACAACAATCGCTATCACAGAACTCCTTTTTGGCAGAATATTTTTAAATTCAGGAGAACCTGTTTTAAAATCATGGAGGACAAAAAATTTGGTACAATAAGGAAAATGGACAAAAATCGCTATTTCAGCACCCCCTTCTGTCAGAATATTTCCATATTGAAGGAGGATCTGCTTGCCATAGCCAAAAACATACACAAAAAACTGGCTCAATTCTATGCATAACTTCATACTTTTCGATGGTACAATGGTGACACACGGACAGACAGGCATTTTGTATAAACATGTTTTTTGGGATCTTTGACCCCTAAAACGTGTAAATCTGCTGAAAACCAGACGTAAAAAAAATTTAGATTACAATACTTTCTTCTATTGAAGATAGAAAAAAGTAAAAATCACCTGTGAACCAATAGTTTCTGAACTCTTTTCTTCCGGATTTTTTAATATTTAACTAATAATACAGATACAAAATGTAATCAATTATGAACAATCTTACCGCTTGGAGTCTTTACATCCCCGCACAATATATATCTACCAGATAGATATATATTGTGATACACTGATATATCTACATATATCAATCGACAGTGCAAAATGTATTTTGAAAAGGTGAAAATATTAATCAAGATAATTGTTGTGTAAAGTATCACAGAAGATGAATTATACATAAAGGACATGATGATAGCACGGATTAGAGCTACTATAATATAAATTGTAAAAAACTTAGCATGGATAGAGACGACGTTGTAGGGGGGGGGGGGGGGCGAAAATGAAAATTATAAAAGGGTGCCCAAGTCATTTGTGTGTGTCCCCTCCCTCCCCCCATAAAATTTTCAAGCTATGCCCCTGGTTGAGGGAGAAATCTCCAGAGATTTGGAAACTCTTACCGACAGGAATGAGTTTCTCTTATAGGTTGCAGCCGAGAAGAGGAGATCCCCTCCCCCCTTCTCCGAGTGTCGACGCGCATCTAGTCCCATGGTATACAACAGGGTTTCTATTGCTACACCACCTGGAGAACCCGGAAAAGTCATGGAATTCGGAAATTGGCCTAATAAATCAGGGGAAAGTCGGGGAATTTCAATATTTTATCCAAAATCTGGAAAAGTCGGGGAATTAAAAAAAAAAATTTCATCATGATTGCCAAGTACATGCTTCGTCTGATGACAAATGCGAAAAATCATTTATGTTTTTACAAATTCCAGTTATTAGAAGTTTCATTTAAGTCCCCTTTCTCTTAAAATTTCCTCAGCTACAATTAATATAACTTATAAATCATTTCAAATCTCCTCAACCCTCACCCTGAAATGTTTGCTTCTCCACCCCCTTTGCCTAAAGTTGTACTTAACTGAGATTGTGATAGTTGCTCAAAATGATTAATGATTTAATACAAAATATTATATTGATTTTTTTTTTTCAATTTGAGGAAGACTTTATTTGAGTCTAATTTCTATGTCTCTTGGTGGAGAAGGAGAGGGATGCATATGTGAAAATTTCAATCAATATTATCAATAGTTAGAAATATTTAATGTTTTCAACTGATACAATATTTATTTTACTCCCGGCGTGTCTAGTTCCCACTACATCACTAGACGGAAATTTTTCTAAAATACACCTTGAAAAGTCAGGGAATTTCATTCTCCTATATAAGTAGCAACCCTGATACAATATTATCGTGATCCGTAAGGCTCTGTTTAAAAAGGAAAATGTCTCCCTCTCATTCTAAAGCTATAAAAATGTCAACTGGTCTTTCTTTAACATATGGAAGTTTGTACTTGTGGATTTCAGTGAAAGCACGGGAGATTCAACGATGGAAAAAGGGGAAGATTGACTAGAAGGAAAGAAATTCCTCCTTCAGGATGTCCATCCACTTCTTTCTAAAGCTGTTAAAAATGAAAAGCACTGCATGACCAATACAAAGAGGCTGACAGTTGAAGATACAGGCAAAGTTCTTTAATCCGCACAAGTTGGGACCAAAGGTTGTGCAGATTAGGGAATATTGCGGATTATGGAGTATTACGGATTATATGTCTTTTTCTTATTTCTGGACACTATTTTAAATATGATATATAATAATTAATTTAATATGCTATCTCAAAAATTGCATTTTTCAAATTCTTGTATTAAAAAATTGATTGTATTCACTTTTATATTTAAATTTTTCAGATATTTCTTTTAAAATATCATTTTTGGATCAAGAATTTGTAAATTTGTTTAATTGTTTACATTCATTAAGCAATGCGAATTATAGGAAATTGCGGATTACGGGAGTGCGGATTATAGATCCTTGACTGTACTTGAATGTGAATGATATGTGTATTCGGCACTTTACACCCTAAAAAAGGAAAGGAAAAAGAATAAAACTATAAGATATTTTCCAATAAAAAGGGAGACAAAAGAGGACCTTATGATCATATATCCGATAGTAGCCATTAGAAACTGTCCATGTAGGTGATGTAATAACTATTCAGTTAGTCTGGACTTACGAAAAGTGACCTTATAAGCAGGTGACGGTACTGACTGTATTTAGGGTAGATTATATAACATGATCACAAGAAGTGTACAGTATTTGTGAATGTCATTCTATATATTTATATAGCCAAGAACTATGAATTAAAATTCTAAAATGACATTCTTTTTTAAGCAATATCTCAATTTTCTTTTCAGAATTGTGCTGTATGTGGGGAGCAGTTTCAGCTTTTTTGGGTTGAAGAAGAGGAAGAGTGGCATTTGAGAAATGCTGTTAAACATGATAATCAGGTACTAAAATCTTTGTAGAATATTTTAAATATGTTGTACAATTTCATTAAAAATTATTTTTAATTATTTTTTATCTCACTTCTTGACATCATTAAAAAATTTTCAAATTTTTTTTTTCACTTATAATTTTTAATGGAGAAGACCAAAAAATAAAATTTATAGCAAGAGAGAGTTGCTGGCAATGGACATAGGAATTCAAAATTCTTCTTGAAATCAAATTTAGGTTGTACTACTCAAATTAACAAAGTTCTTAAATATTGCATCTCAGAAAATGCCTTAATAAAATTTTACATGCTTCACTTTATAAAAGAAAAAGTTAAATAAAAAAATATTTTTTTTTTCTTTAATCAGCATTGTTTGAAAAAATTTAAATTATACATTTTTCTGAAGCTATATAAAATGGCACAGCCAGAATTCGGCTCTAGGGGAAGTTTGAGTTATTGATAGGTACTTCAGTACTCGCCTCTTATTAGAATAACTGATTAATCGATTCAGATTTTATTATAAGTAGATGGCTGTGACAGGCAGACACAGGAGTCATGTTATAATGGTTCCGTTTTTACTTATTAAGTACAGAGCACTAAAAAGTTCTAAATCATGATTTTTGTGATACTGAAAAGTTTAGAAACTTTAATTTGATATTGTGGTTACTTTTAAAATACAAATGTTCACTAAGATCGAATGTTTTCTAAAAAAAGTGTGAAATTAGCAGAAACGCCAAAATTATGATTTCTATTTACAGTAGACTCTCTGTAAGGCAGACTCTGTATAACACAGAAATCTGTCTAACTTGGAAAGATTTTCAAGTCCCTGCAAATCCATTGACAATGAGTAAAATTTGTCTAAGGCAGAGTATTGTCTACTGCGGAAATTTTTCTTGGTCCCGATCGTTTCCACCTTGGACAGAGCTTACTGTAATTGTTAAAGATATAAACTTCAAATTTGACATGGATGTTACTTATAAGATGTAAATACTCTCTAAGAATAATTTCTAAAAAAAAATTCAAAATTTAAAAGAATGAAATGCGCAAACAGTATTATAAATTATAATTTCTATCGGATTGTAAAGAATAGAAACTAGAAATTTAACATCACTGCTTGCTACTTTTAAGACTTTAAAAATTTGAAATTTAAAAGAGTGCAGGAGAAAAAGTGTTCTTAACTTACGATATTTATGGATACTGAAGGGACTAGAAACTTTAAATTTGGCAAAGGGGTTACTTTTAAAATATAACTGCTTGCTAAGTATAGTTCGTAAAAAAATTTAATATTTAAAAGTATTGAATAAATGGAAAACATCCTAACAACATTCTAAATGGTGATTTCTACTGAATTTTACATAATATTTGTTAATTAATTAATTCCACATCTATTTCAAAAGCACCTAAATACCACTTGGCATATTTCAACAACTATGTGTGCAAAGCCATGGGTTTTGCTAATTAAATGTATTGTCAGAAAGTAAAAGTTTAATGTAAATAATTGTTGTTGAAGAAAATTAAATCATTTAATGCATTGAAACTTCACTTTATGAACATCTCTTTAAGCTTACCCTTGTTTTACAGACAATTTTCTGATTTCCCACCCAGGGCCGAAACTAGCCTTTTTTGCACCCGGGGCAAACATGGATTTTGCCCCCCCCCCCCCCCTCTTCCACAAAGTATATTTACAAAGAGAATTTTACCAATTTTATAATAGACGACTTATTTTAAAATTTAAAATATGTAATAATAAAATATGTAATACTGAACTACGTAATCTACAGTGGCGGATCCAAGGGGGAGGTCCCTCTGAACATCAACAAAAATATTCTAAAGATCATTTTTAAAATAACATATTCAGTAGAGTCCCGCCTAACCGAGTTTCTGCTTTCACTGAGTTATTTTCTTCTGATGGACTGATGGCTTCCATTATTATGAAACAGCCATTATAAATGAAGTGTTAGGTGAAGATGAAAGAGCAGTCGTAAAAAATTAGAACTCTGATTTTCTGATCCGAATGGGAAAAAAAAATGGCCATAATTTTTTTATTTTCCAAAAAAACAAAAAAAAAAAAAATGACCATTTTTTTTTTTCCCATTCGGACCAGAAAATCAGAGTTCTAACTTTTTACGGCTGCACCTAACACTTCATTTATAATGGTTGTTTCATAATAATGGAAGCCATCAGTCCATCAGAAGAAAATAACTCGGTGAAAGCAGAAACTCGGTTAGGCGCCCCTTTGTTCTGGCGCCCGGGGTACATGCCCCCTCTGCCCCCCCCCCCACCCCCTTAGTTTCAGCCCTGTTCCCACCTACTAATAAAACATTGTATGTGCTCTCACTAAAACAAACTCACATTTAACGTGGACAGTTTTTAACTGGACAATTTTGGCAGCTTCCATACTGTTTGTTTTACTAAGGTTAGATAATATTTTATTCTCAGAAATAAGTTATTTGTGCTTTTGATTGAAAATGTGTTGATCTATCTTTTCTCTTTATAACAAGAGAATTAATAGTTTAAAAATATTTACAGGTTTATCACCCAGCTTGTTATGAAGATTTTAAAAAGGTATGTTAATCTTTTATTTTAATTTTATAATAAATTTTCTATGTGAATGGAAATTTGAAATTAGAGTAGCTTTACAAATTTAAAGAAATACATATTACTGCAGCTGTGACATAGCTTGTTGTTCTCATATAACTTTTTTTTTCTCCTAAGAAAGTCATAAATCCTTATTTTTTCTTTGCATTTCTAAGGGCTTTTTATATGTACTTATTTTTTTACCAATTGTCTTTAAAGAATATATTTTCTTGAAAATGAAATGTTTTTAAGTGGCCAAACTTCTATCTGATCATTTATCTAGTAGCGCCACAGTGGTGATAAAACTGCTTACTTGAATATAACCTTTTTGTTAAAATGTTATACAGTAGACTCTCGTTAATGTATGTATCTGTAGTTAACGAGAATAATTTTATTTTTCCCATCATTTCCTATTTGCAATTTATGTCAAAGACATTGCTTAAAGTGTACCAAAGCAACTTGTTGAGAGATCAAGAAATTCTCAGTGGCAATGTAGAAAAAGATAACTTTTTACCACCATAAATGTGAGGGGTTAAAAAATTGCTAATGGCAATTTGCCAATATTTCCAATCAAAATCTGATATAACAGGTGAAATGAGTGCAGTCAGGAGTACCATGCCACCTGTTTTAAAATATCAAAGATGAATGTTCTAGTTATTATTTTTCATATTTGAGGACGTGAATTTCAAAACTCGCCTTATCCAAAATTTAAAAAATCGAGTTTTCTCTATCAATCTAACCTATTGGTGAAACTGCATCGAAAAAACACTACAATCTGCAAAAAAAAAACTGGTTTTATCATGTATTTTTGGCATTGTAAAATCTTAGTTTACAATGAAAACCAATGGACGCAGTCAGAGGTTTTTCGTGATTTCCCAAAATTTGATTTTCTGGATAAGGTGAGTTTTGAAACTCACATCCTCATTTGTAAATACTAATATCTAAATTTAAACTTAAATTCTGTTTTATTTATTTATTTTCATTCTTTGAAAACAATAATGCAATTTTTCTTTGTTTTGTAGTTTTGAGATTATCTTATTGTATTCAGGTGGAATGTAAATATTTTGATGATGATTTCTAATTTCCCCTCTTTGCTAACATCTTAAAATTTTCCCAACTAAAAATTTTCTTTTATTTTCAATGTTAATTGTACGTTGAAATACTGATATCAGAAAAATTTTACTCTGTACAGGATTTAACCCTTCATAGCATTGTTTTATCTGATTTAAAAAAAAAATAGAAATCTGTGATACTTTAAGGTGATAAAAGAAGAATTTTTAAAAATGTAACTTTGATTTTTTTAGTTCAAATTTCTTATTTTATTGTTTGTGCAAGTCAGAGAAATTTAGTATATCTGTTCAAAGTAACTCAACAGATATGGCACAAAGTTCACTCAAATTAGTAAATACCCCATTTAAAACAGACCGTTTTTAAGTTTATATTTT
Source organism: Maratus speciosus (assembly GCA_963932465.1). NCBI lineage: Eukaryota > Metazoa > Arthropoda > Arachnida > Araneae > Salticidae > Maratus > Maratus speciosus. The sequence goes on along the minus strand of OZ010790.1, from coordinate 334,795,671 downwards.
TTATTAGAACAAAATTCTAATTAACCGAAGTCCATCTATTTGGATTGCTAAATATCCAGATTGATATCAGAAAATAAAAAATTGCATCTTTAAATTAAAAAAAAACCCTACTTAATTGAATTTTTTAAATCTACACTTTGATAATTCAAAGTTGATGTTGCATGCATTTTAGAGATTTTGCTCCAATTATCCAGATTTCACCCATAACTCATTACTTGAGATAATTGGAGCTTCACTAAATTTGTAAATGAGAATAGAAAAGAAATTTTGCTTGTAATGCTTTACTTTGTCTAATTGTGATTTTGTAAAACAAAATACAACAATTAGCAGCACCATAGAGTAGACATAACTTGTGTCTTTTGGTGTCTCCAATTACATCTATAGCACTAGAATAAATGTGTAGCATTTATTGGTATGTATCATAGATGTACACCATGTAGTAAAGGTTAATTGAATTTCTTTCATTTTTATAAATTTACTTTATGTGTTTCATGAATTTAAAAATTATTGTTACTGTTGATAATATTGCTTGATCTTGATATCTGCTCAAAAAATAATAGTAGATTTATTTTAAATAAAATTTCCCAGAATTAAAACATTTATTCTAAATAAAATTTATTGCTTTTGTTCTTTAGGCTAATGAACCTGTTCCTGATACTGAAATATCATTTGATGACTCAACAACCGATACTAAACCCAATGACTCAACGTCTGAGGTTAAACCCAATGACTCAACGACTGATATTAAACCCGATGATTCAATGACTGGTGTGAAACCCAATGACTCAACGACTGATATCAAACCAGATGATTCAATGACTGGTGTTAAACCCAATGACTCAATGACTGATATCAAACCAGATGTGGAGCAGTTGAACCTTAAAATAAAAGTAGAAGTTATGGATGTTGACATCAATATAAAGTCAGAAGTGATGGACATCGAATCAGAGTTGCAAATAGAACCTATGGATGTCAATGACAATGTAGTGAAAAGAGATATCAATCCAGTTCCTGATAAAATGCCAGACAAGGTAGATTCAGATATGAGAAATAAAATAGAGGAACTGAAACTTGGTGAAAATTTAAATTGTAAAGAAAAAGTAACAGGAGTTATTGAACATAGTCAGATCAAAGAAATAAAATTAGAAGAAAACAAAATGGAAAAAGAAGTGAAAATCAAAGAAGTAAAATTAAATGGGAACAAAATAGAAAAAGAATTTAAAATCGAAGAAGTAAAATTAAAAAATAACAAAACAGAAAAAGACAAAATTGATGAAAACAAAATAGAAAAAGAAAAAATCAAAGAAAACAGAAAAGATAAAGATAAAATCAAAGAAAACAGAAAAGATAAAGATAAAATCAAAGAAAACAAAAAAGATAAAGATAAAATCGAAGAAAACAAAATAGAAAAAGAAAAAATCGAAGAAAACAAAACAGAAAAAGATAAAATCAAAGAAAACAAAACAGAAAAGGAAGTGATAATTGGAGAAAAGAAAACTGAAGAAACAAAGCCACAGGATGTGTTGAATGGGAAAAGGGAGAAAAATCACATAGAATCAGTGACATCAGAAAATGCAAAAGAATCGGCAGAGCTTGAAAAAGAGCCTATGGAAGTGGATGAACTAAAACCAAATACAAATAATAATTCTAAAACAGACATTTCTTCTTCTGAAACAAATTCTAATGTTAGTTCAACTGTTTTTAGTAAAACAAATGAAAAAACTCAGTTTTCTAGTCATCCTGAAACTGTTCCTCCTAAATCTGAAGATGAATTTGAAGATATTGAATTTCAGCCTCCAACACCTGATCCTAGGTTTGAAGTTTTACCTCCTGTGTCTAGGGGTACAGAAATATCTAATTTATGTACCATCATGTAAAATTACTCTTTCAAAGATTTTTTAATCCATAGTGAGTGGAGTATATGCCATCCTGTCCACACAAATAAATAAAATTGTGGCTGAAAAATTTTATTCTGCAGATTAAATGTTTTAGTGTGACCTAACACTTAAGATCTTATTTCTGTTATTTTCTGTTGAGAGATATTTTGTTTTCCAGAAACACAAAATCAAAAAATCTATAATAATCATAATAATAATAATAGATAAATAAAATAAATGGCTGCAAAATCTATAAAACCAGCAAAAAAATATTATTATTTTAAAAGGGATGTAGAAGGAAATATAAAAATAAAATAACAACATCTAAATTCATATTGTTATTTTTGCCTCTTTATCATCTATTTCTTATTACTAAATTTCTTTTTTAATATGTTCTGTTTGCATTTTGGTGTGTACTTACTGATATTTTTTGTATCGTTCTCCGTACATTTCAAAAATTGCCTTGTAGATTGATTATAAAGTTTATTGGGAAAAACTTTTTGCATTTTACCTTTACTTTTTTGGAATTATTATCCTGCAACATCAATTTGTTCATGTAAAACTTTAATAGAGGTTTTTTGGTGAAATTTCATTTGTAGTTGAACTAGTATTGATATTTTTAAAATATGTTTATTAAAAATTAAATGTTTGTTTATCATAGTTATTTTATTCATATCTATTTAAGAAAATGTCAATACTAATATTTTAGGTCTGCCATTTTAATTTATTTATTTACATGTAATCAAGGTCTAGATTTGAATTTATATATGATTTATCATGACTTATTAATTACAGTACTTTTTAGTTCAGTTATTTCAATTGAAATCAATTATTTTATTATTGATTATTTTATTTACAAAAATTATAACTAATGTATTTAAATTTTCAATTGTTATAATTAAAAAAAAAAAAAAGTTTTATCTAATATTGTTATTATTGCTCTTTGTTTGTTAATTTATGTGTTTCTTTTATACAGTTCATGAAATTTTGATTATTTACCTTAATTTTCTTTTTTGCTGATTCTCATTTTTGCTGTAATTTTTATTCAAGAAAAAAATATTATCTACAATCTCTGTAATTACTTGGCAGACCTAAAAAATGTTTAAAAATTCAAACTTGTCTCCCTGAAATATTTCTAAAGAACCAGATATGCTTAATTATTTGTGACTTTCTTCGTCAGCAGTATGTAATATGTGTTGGAGGTGCATCTAGAATTTTTTTCATTTTTAATATTATTTCTTCTATCTTTTATTATTGTTTTAATATTTCATTTTCATAAAAGTAGTTTGTACATTTTAAAATTATAAGCATGTTACAGAATAATTTCTTTATATTGACAAATAATGAAGTTACTCCTTAATTCCTGATTATGTTGTTTCTTTATGAATATTGTTAACTTTTCATGAGGTTAAGGGTCTTAATGTATTATTTTTTGTTGTTGTTGTTTTTAGTATAGTTCATTTCATAAGCATCATGAGCATTTATAAACATTTATTTTCATAACATTGTACCATTATCATTTATATTATCATTCTCAATAAAGTTGAGAATTATATTTATTATTATTAACCCTTTCGCTCATTTTTTTATTTTTTTTCAAACACACAAATTATTCTTTGAATTAGCAGAATTAAAATGCTATTAAAGATTGGGATAAAAAGTTTATTTGTGCCATAAATGAGGCCTGGATATTTAAAAGACGTCATTCAAAATAAAATTTAATCAAATGTCTTTTCTAAAATATTGGTGCTTTTTTTCATTTAAATTAGTATCCTCGTATGAGACTCAGGTGAGCGAGAGGGTTAATGAATAAAATAAATTATACTATTGCTACAATTTGAAGAAAAAAATGTTACCAGAACAATAATATAGTTTCCCTAGCAGAATATGGTGCTGTATATTCCAGATTCTAGTTTTATTTAAGAAGTACAAAACTTTGTAAATGCATGTATATAAAAGCATATTGTGATATGTACATATGAATAAAGCTGTGATAAAATAAATTTTTTATTGACCAGTGGTACAATGTTTTGTTTTTTGTATCAGAATTTATTTACAGCTTTAAACTTCTAAATCAATTTAATTTTTATTTATTTATTTATTAGGATAAAAGTAAAAATCTGGTTAATAATTAAAAATCATAAATCATTCTTACAAGAGCAGTTTTACAATTTTAAAATAGCATAATGAAATTAAATTATTAGTTCTAAGTTAACATTTATGTTAATAAATTTTCCATTCAGAATTTACATTGGGGGGGAAAAAATGAGTTGAAGAAATCACATTTATAATTCATTTATTAACTTGTTTAACCAGTTGAAGGACAGAAAGATATTTTTTATACTACCTAATTTTAGTCAAGATTTGTAACAGAATTTTTGAAAAAAAAAAAAAAAAACCTGTACAATGGCATTTCCTTATTTTTAAATAAAATTTTTCGAAAATTCTGATGTGAATTCAACATTGCAAAAACACAATTACTTGCTCCTGAAAAGGTTAGAGTCTGTACATATATAGCGTTATCAACTTTTTTGTAATTTTGGACCCCCTTACGATATCATATGTCATCATCCCATGAACCGCCCTGCCCCTCCCTATTCATATCATTATCAATGTCTAAAAATTATTTTGATTTTTGAAATTGTTTCTTTTGTTTGCAGTGGTATACAGATATGGTTATATATTTATTGTTCGCATACTTTATTCATTCAAATGAAGAGAAGTGAATAAAATATCACTATTATAAATGAAATAACTTTATATCAAATAACATTTAAAAGACTTAAACTACTATTTAAAAGTACTTAATAATAGCATTTTGTTACATAATGCATCAATAATAAGGGGCTGTGCATGCATAACGCTATGAACTTTTTGATAATTTTGGACCCCCTTCCGTAATGATATCGTTATCAATGTATAAAAATTCTTTAGATTTTTGGAATTTTTTTATCAGAACTTCTTAACAAAACAGGTGGACAACATTCTTTCTCTTTTATTTACTATTAAATACAAGTATCATTTCAAACATACTTTGCATATGGTTTGTAGAACAGCGGATTATATATGCATACATGTATAATAGAAGAAAATGAATGCCTAACGTTGGGGTATTCCATATATTGGAATTAAATAACTTTATAATCATTTAATGATTTTAATAATAACTTTGTATTCATAAAAATAGATAACATATTATAAAAAGATAACATACTATTTTGATGTAAAGAGCAGGTTACAAATAAAAAGAAAAAAATTTTAGTTGGATCAAAAAGGACAACGATATCAAAATTCAAACCCACCTCTCCCTAGAGATATCTTACGATATCATGTGCCAGACACCCCCCCCCCCTCCTCCTTAAAATTATAACATTATATATGCACATCCCCTAATGCGTCTTCTTGCACTTGTCCCCGGCACAGGATGATTAGGGCAGGCAGAACTTCTTATCAACAAAACAGGTGGACAACATTCTTTCACTTTTCTTTACTAGTAAACACAAGTATCATTTCAAACATACTTCGGAAATAATTTCTCGAACAGCAGATTATATATACATACATGTATGCACATATGACAGAAGAACATGAATGCCAAACATTGGAGTATTCACATTTTGGAATTAAATAATTTTATAATCATTTAATGATTTTAACAATAACTTTGTATTTTCGTAAAAACAACTAACAGAATAATAATTAAAAAAAAAAAAAAAAGATAACAGACTATTTTGATGAAAAGAACAAGTTACTAATAAAAAGAGAAAATTTTGATTGGATCAGAAATGATGATGATATCAAAAGATAAATCCCCACCCCCACCCCGATATCTTACGATATCATGTGCCAGGACACCCTGCCCCTTTAAATTAATAACATTATATATGCACAGCCCCTTAAGCTTTTCATGACGGAATGCTGCTTAATGGAATGTCTTTACATGATGGGTCTGTCTTATATGCATCAGTTGTAAACGTCAATAGCAGCCAGATGATGCACTGCTGGATTGCTGTTTATATTAATCTACTAGATGGGTGTATCATATTTGCATTTTCAATTATGCACATTAAATTAATATTTTTTTTAATCAAAAGATGGAACTTCATGTCCACTACAGTTAATTTAATTGAACCTTTAGATTGTTGACCTTGTGTCTGGTGAATACTTTCCAATTCTTGTAGTTTGTTTCGATGCAAGAGCAAGAGACATAATGTAAACAAAACTCAGTCAGCTGTGTCCATATGTGATGTAAACATCGGAAGGTTTCAGATGCTTCAAAATATGCTTTTTTTTTCTTTGTGCCAGCCGGATAAGAGTTGCTGCAATTGCTTTAGAAATTGGAGTTTTTATTTAGTTTGCATCTTCCTTAGCTGGTAGAGGAAAGTTTTCTAAGAGAATTTAGGTGATATTGCGATGACTAAGAGGGAGACATTCTTAACAGAAGAGTCAAATATTTTATTTTTTGCATATAAATTTTAATGAAAATATTTTCAGAATGTTTTGATATTTTATATTTATGATTACATTATTATTCGTTATAGTTTCGCAAATAATCAACTCAGTTGACAAAAAAAATTATTTTCTATGATCTTTTTTAAAATAAAGGTTAGACTTAGCAATGCAAAATACCCCGTCCTCAGAGACAGATACACTCTAACAGCGCACCATCCCCGTATAGAGTTGGGTTGAGTGACATTCCATCGTGTAAAGCAAGTTTGTGACTGGTACATATATGACACACCCGTCTCAAAAGGGTCAAAGAGAAAAAAAACTTATAAAGCTTTTTAGTGTTGATTTCACATCATTTATTTTTTTTATCCCTTCTAATTCATACTATTGTATCAAAATAAATAATAAACATATATACTTAACCACTTCACCGGCAGCAGGTATGGGGAAACAGTGTTTTTACCCCCGACGTATCTTGGGGCAGCCGGTGAAGTGGTTAAAGAAGCATATTTAGTTGAAATGAATGACTGCGCGAAAGTTTAATTTCTTTGAGATGTTTTATCTAATTTTTGAAAAAGTGAACATACATGAAGGGATTAATTTTTCAGAAAAAAATCACAAAAATAAATTTGTGTAAAATTTTATGTGAAAAAAACATTTTCATATAGACCAATCATTTCCTTTCATGTTGTTTATTACATCTAAGCTCATTATAAATGAATTTGACTACGTTAATTTTATGGTCAATACTTGGTGTTTTCTCTCAGATATCAACTAAACTAACATTTAAATTTTAATGCTTTCACAACTGTAAGTTGTAAGTATAACTTCAAAAAAGAATATGTACCCTATGTTTAAAGATTTCTCTCCCCTTCATCATGTTGTTTGAATATTAGAAGTTACAGATTACAGAACAGTTACCACATTTATGATCATATCAACAGACTCAAAAATACTGTAGCTTATAAGTCTACTGAAATTCACACTCAATCCATTATTTGCCTCAAAACCTCTTTCTTGTCAGTTTTTTCTTGGCAAATTTCATTAATGATATTTTGCATTTAAATTTAAATATATAATTTTTAAATTTTAATTGTTTTTCTCTTACATATCAACTAAACTAACATTTAAATTAAAAAAAATTTTTACAACTTTAAGTTGTTAGTATAACTTCAAATAAAATATGTACCTTAAATTTAAAGATTTTTTTTCTTTTTTCATTCATCATGTTGCTTTAATTTTAGAATTTACAGTATGGCCATTTTTATGATCATATCAACTGACTCATGAATACTGTAGCTTATAAATCTACTGAGATTCACACTCACTTTATTACAGGCCGGTAACCAGATGGGGGCGAAGTGGGCTGAGCCCCCCCTAACTATTTCACTATTTTTTTCAACAATATATATATTTTAACTAATCTGAGAAAAAAATAATTGCAAGATAAACAGATTTTTCAACTGCCTTGAATCGAATGTGTCAAAAATTTTCTATTCAGAAGCATATTAGTTTTGTTATATTATCTTGCAATAAAATTCTCGAAACGCAAGCTAAATAGGAGCATTCCTTCTCCTGAAAAATTTGAGACCCGATCACCACCAATTAAACTAGCACCACATGTTTTGGTACATAGTAAATAACCTTTTGAATTTTGTTAGTGACATTTTAAAAGTAATGGTCTCGTCTGGATAAACAGAAATAGACGTGTTACTCAAGCTCATCCGTAATTATAGTGAAGCGCTAGCCAGTAAAAGCATGCTTTAATAGATTTTAATGGTTTGCATCTTAACAACATGTGTTTAGCTGACTAGAACGATTAGTCGACGGTAAAATATGATAATGAGAATATTTATAGAAAGAAATTCCGAAGAAATAAGATTATCAAGTTATACAAATGGAATAAGAAAAACATTGCTTGGACTCCATTAATCAATCCATGGGTGTCGGCAGGGGTATATTAGGGAAATCCAGATCTTCCTGTTTGATTTTTGAACTTTTATCTATTTTTTTTCTTTTGTTCACGACTTTGAAAAATAATTTTTTTTTTTAAATTATCGTATACAGGGTTCCTCCACGACTGGAAAACAGGGAAAATTTAAAAAAAATTCTAAAACCTGGAAAAGTCAGGGATTTTTTTTTTTTTTTTTTATGCACTACCGTGTGTCAACATTCTCCCGAGTTCACGGTGCGTCTGCAAAAAAGTTCCGATTTTTCCCGATGTTCACAATTTTTGTGATATTCACATTTTTAACATAAAGATGTTTTAGCTATACAAATTTGTCGCCAAATAGTCACTTAAGCGAAAGAAATGTTGAGCCATGTTAAGGTGGCTAGGATGAGATATGAATAATTATATAAGAAAAAGAATAAAAATTATGAAACAAACCAAAAAAAAAGAAAAAAGATAAAAGAAAGTTGTAGCTGAAGTTAAAATGTTAAAAGACAAAAAATTAAAACTTTTACACAACAAACTTCTGAAACAACACAAATAAATGACATGATAGTAGAAGTCTAAAAAAAGTTAAATGTTTAATATGTGTAAATTCAGTTATGTAAATAAAAAGTTACTTCGAATCCATCTGAGCTGTATTTTTGTTTTGCTTGTTTTTTTTTTTTTTTTTTGTTGTTGTTTGTTTGTTTTATATATATATATATATATATTGTAAATGTCAAATGATTTAGATTTTTATTTCAATTTTATACGTTATTTAAATTTTCAGATGATCTTGAATTCGTATTTCTAAAAATGTCTTGAATTTTGGTCAGGGAATTGTAGGAAATATGACCTGGAAAACCTGCAAAAGTCAGGGAATTTTGTTATTCAAATAGAGTATGAACCCTGGTATAACAATTAAACATTAAGCGAAAATGTATAATTAACGTGAAGTTTATTATAAGGCTTATGACAAATATATCTTCATTTAAACAGTGAATATTGTATTTAAAACTGTTTTCAAGTTTAAATCCAACACTTTCTGAAAAAATTGCGTTTGTGATAAAGGTGTATAATTTACAGATATGGTTATTCAGGCTCAAATAATCATCTGAGTTTTACATTTTATAAAGATGTTTTCAAATCTAAGCCTAAACCTAAGCTAAGGCTACTTTCTGACATATTCGCGAAAAATATTTATTGATAAAAGTATAAAATTTGTAGGTAATCAGGCTCTAAGGAATCAAATAGGGTTTTACTATTTCCTATAACCAGTGTCAAATAATATAGACGAACACGCAAACGCCGTTCGCAGAAAATTTTCAAAGTTTGCAAACAGTTTTGATGGGGTTTTTTTTTTACAAATTTTTTATAAAAAAAATTATTAAGACCCCAGGCGGAGAATCTGTGCGAGGCCCGTTGCAGACTTGTGAGAAGGTCTGCAGATAAAACAAGTTGGAAATTGCTCGTCAAATGTGGCAAATGAGGTGCGTTCGTACTATAACTAGTTTTATAATTATTTTTTGCACCCCATATTGTACTGAATGTGTATTTATTTGCAATTCATAAGTGCATAGTCTGTAACATCATTAAAATGCACTTGCAATAATTTTTTCCCATTCCCCTTAATGTAACGGAAAACTTTTGACTATCCCTGTAATTAAGCTATACATCTGATTTTCATGAAATTTGAAATGGCTCGACAAAATTTTGCAGCAATTATATATTTAAAATTTCAGCCCATTCGGAAAGCTGTAACATCATTAAAATGCACTTGCAATAATTTTTCCCATTGGCTTTAATGTAAAGAAAAACTTTTGACTGTCCCTGTAATTAAACTATACATCCGATTTTCATAAAATTTGAAATGGCTCGACAAAATGTCGCAATAATTATATGTTTAAAATTTGAGACCATTCGGAAAGCTTTAACATCATTAAAATGCACGTGCAATAATTTTTCCCATTGGCCGTAATGTAAAGAAAAACTTTTGACTGTCCCTGTAATTTAACTATGCATCCGATTTTCATAAAATTTGAAATGGCTCGACAAAATTTTACAACAATCATATATTTAAAATTTCAGACCATTCGGTTGGGTAGTTTTTGCTCTATTATATGCGGACGGACGGACAGACAGACGGACTGAACGACGACTATAGGTGCTACGTATTTATATAATTACGAACGCACCTAAAAAGCTATCTAGAAATTATTTGCCATGTACCATGGAAGAAGCGCCGTGGCATATACATTTTTAAAACTTAAAAATATTGGAAGTGCGGGGCTTATGCCGGAACGGCAGGTACAATGCTTTTTTTTTTTTTTGGCCAGGGCCGGTAGCAGAAACAGTGCAGCACCGAAGCAGGTGCTGCAGATTATTTTAGGCTTTGCAGATTATTTTAACAGATTAAAAATAAATTTTGTGTTGAAAAGTAAATGTTAAATGTTGATCTCTTTTAAATAAAGTTTATTTGGTTGGAAATTTTAGCGAATGTTTATGCGCTTCTTTAGCATTTCTCTGCAATTTGCAGTGACTTTTTTGCATTCTAAAGGGGAATTCGGTTTTAATATCTTAGTAAACATTATCCTCTTTTCAATAAAGTCTTAATTCAGAAAACTGGAGGGGGGGGGGGAGACCATGTAACGTAATGTGAGGGATTGTAAAGAAAACTTTTTCACTTTTGCTGTTAGCGGCGATATAGGACTTAAGAGGGGCGTGGCGTTTTTCTGCAGAAAATTTTTAAGAAATTATTTGAGTTTGCAGGCAGTTTTACATTTTATGTAAGTCTGCCTATAACAGTAAACAATCTAACAGAAAATGATGGCATATTTGACCCTTAAAGCTGGTTTTTATGACATGACAGCAACAAAACGGTAGTCATCCGGTAGCAATTGGCTTAACTCAAGGTGTGCGGAATTTATGGAAAAGGCTATTTGATTATTATAAGCACATTAATGTGAGAACCTGAAATTTTTTAGAAAAGTAGGAAAAAAAGTTAGTTCTTGAATGTGTTAGGAAAATTCGCGTTCTTGAGTGAGATAAAAAATATTTTTTGAGACTTTTACAAAGGAAGGAAATGCGTATATTATTCGCTTACATTTAAGGAAACTATTCACTAGTTTCGAAAATAAGCGACGTTCACATTAACGAAAATTATGATAAGTGTTCCTTTTTCGAAATGAGGCGGTCCATCGAATTTATATTTGTAATTTATTTCTATAAGCATTCTCAAACTTTTCTTTATTTTTGTATATTTGCTAACTAAAAATTTTAAGTTTTTTCCTATTTAATAAATTTGATGTCAGATTTATAATAGATTTTTCAAGTATATTTTGAAAATATGTATTTAATATATACTTATAAGTATCTGACACGGCTGTCGTTGCCCAGTCTCAACAAAAAAATAGCACATTACGCGAAAAAATTCTAAAAATCGCGAAAAAATTTAAAAATCGCTGCACGAATTCCGAGTAAGTTTTATTGAAAAAACAAGAAAATTTACTGTATTGGATTAAAAGATTGAAACCGAATAATGTGAAAAATTCGCAACAAATAGCTAAAAATCGCTAAAATTTCAATAGTTGCAGAGGACAAAATTTACTATATTGGGCTAAAAATGTTAAAACAGGACCTCTTTTACGAATGCCAACAAATTGCCGCAAAACATGAAAAAACACAAGAAATCACGAAAAATTAAATTCCTGTATGGAATAAACTTTATTGAAACTTTATTAGCTGGACCCACAGTGACCCAAAATGACCCACTAATCGATTTTTCTCGAACATGCGACTTAGCCCAATGGCTCATGCCCAGAAGCGGTATATTACAAAAGTTTGTCAAAATGTTTTGAGCCTTTTTTTTTAGATTCGATTGGCTTGACACCTGTCCCATTTTGTGACCCAAAATGACCCACTAATCGAATTTTCTTGAACATACGACCTATCCCAATGGTATTCTCGTGCCCGAAAACGATAGAAAACAAAATTTCGTCAAAATCGTTAGAGCCGTTTTTTAGATACAATTATCTTGACCCTCAGTGACCCAAAAATGACCCACTAATCGAATTTTCTCGAACGTGTGACGTAGCCTAATGGTCTTCTAATGCTCAGAAACGATATAGTACAAAATTTTGTCAAAATGTTTTGAGTCTTTTTTAAATACAATTAGCTTGATCCACAGTGACCCAAGAATGATCCAGTAATCGAATTTTCTCGAGCATGCAACTTAGCCCAATGGTCTTCTCATGCTCAGAAACGATATGCAGTAAACTCCCGGCTATCCTGCCTAATGTGGCGGAAGGGTAGGCCGGATAACAAAAAAGCCGGATAGGCCGGAGTTCTATAAATGTTTACTCCTTTTCTGCCCTCCCTCCACCATGATATTAGAAATACATGTTACACATTTTAAGATAAATTTCATATATACAGTATCAGAATAAGCAAAACATTAACGTAAAACTTAAGCCTAATTCGTAAAAAAAATGAGTAAATCTTATTTTATTGTTTACCAGTAAATAATTGCACAAATATGAAAAGTTATGCATAAGATAAAAGAAGCAAAACCTACAGTTTATAGTTTTTTAAAGAGCATTTAGTTTTTTTTTTTTTTTTTACTTCTCCCAGTTAGACCTCTTCCGCGAAGCAATGTCTCTTCATTTACGAAAGCAGATGATATCAGCTGGAGTCGCTTCCTCCTGCTGACTAATGTACTGCAGTGCTGTCTCAATCGTCTTAAAGCATTCCGAATGTGTGATGAGATTTTCCCTACAATTTTCCTTTTGTTTTTTTTATATTATTTCTCCCTCTGTCACCATTTCTACAATATCGTTGTCAATTGATTCATTAACTTTGTCGTTTGCCATCCATTCTGTAATGTCCTCTGCATTGGCATCGTCAGAGCCCGGTATATTTTTCATCAACGAAAGAAGCTTATTGTTCTCATCTTCCACTTCAGTTTCCCACACAGGTTTATGTCCACCTTTAGGGTGCAAAAGAATGTTTCAAGACCTTAAAATTACTATGTTTGGAATTTTCTGTTATTTCATTTTGAAATCCATTCTTGCTCCTTCCTGTCGTGAGTCAATATTTTCCCACGATCGGTAACTTGTCTTTCTCGGCCACTTGCAACTGCTAGTAGTACTTTCAATATTTTACTAGGCCGGATAGTCGGGAGTTTACTGTAATACAAAATTTTGTCAAAATCGTTTGTTTTGTTTTTTAGATACAATTAGCTTGACCCACGGTGACCCAAAATGACACACTAATCGATTCGAACATGTGACTTAGTCCAATGGTCATCTCATGCCCAGAAGCGGTATATTACAAAATTTTGTCAAAATGTTTTGAGGCTTTTTTTAGATACAATTTGCTTGACACCTGACCCATTGTGACCCAAAAGGACCCACTAATCGAATTTTCTTGAACATGCGACCTAGCCCAATGATATTCTCGTACCCCAAAACGATAGAAAACAAAATTTCGTCAAAATCGTTAGAACCGTTTTTTAGAAGAAATTAGCTTGACCCGAAGTGACCCAAAAATGACCCACTAATCGAAATTTCTCGAACATGTGGCCTAGCCGAATAGTTTTCTCGTACCCAAAAACGGTTGGATGTAAAATTTAGTCAAATCGATTGAGCCGTTTTTTAGATGTAATTAGCTTGACCCTGACCCAAAATAACCCACTAATCGAATTTTCTCGAGCACGCGACCTAGCAAAATAGTCTTCTCGTGCCCGAAAGTGGTAAAATACAAAATTTCGTCAAAATTGTTAGAGCCGTTTTTAAGATAAAATTTACACACACAATTTTTGCTCGTATTATAGTATTAGATTATCACTTATTATTTGCAATGACTTACACATTATAATATATTGGGAAAAAATTCATAAATTTTGTAGAACTAATCTTAGTGATTTAATATACACCCCAAAAAGATAATACACTATGCAGCTATTTTCTTTTTCACTACAATAAAAAAAGCAGCACGTCATAACACATTTTCAATCATTCCTAAATAAATGATGAAAGACTGAAATTTTCTTTCTTCTTATCAAGACCATGTTTTGTTAAACCCTGTTGAATATACAAATTATAAATGTATTTATGCAAATTAAAAATTATGTATAAACAATAATATGAACATTTAAAATTAAAAATATATTTGCAGATATATTACGATATAGTAATTATTAATATTGTTTAGAAATTTTAAGTGATGCTGTGAGATAATTTTGCAGCTTCTATTGGAACTTCTAACGAATAGGTTTTTAAAAATTTCAAAAAAAAAAAAAAATGCTAACTGGCGAGTTCAAAAAAAGCTATTGGCGAGATTTACATCCGGCTAGCGTAACAGTACCGAGAATTCTTTGCGACCATGGCAACTTTTATGTAGTTTTATCCGAAAAAAAAAAATTTGATTATTTAATCAAAATGGAAAACTTACGGCCCCATATTGGCGCGATTTTTTTATGACTCCAATGTCATATACGGAACGGGCACTTAACTGGCGCCAAAGTATCGTTATTTTGCTTGATATGGTAAGCCGGATGTTGTTGTTTATGCTGTTGATGCGTTCCCCAAATTGGCGTCAGAAAAAAATCGCGCCAATATGGGGCATATGACATCTGTGCCAAACTTTCATATGAAAGGTGAAGAATTCAGACCGTATTTGTATATGGCAGTTGATGACTTTAACTATTATAATATAGATGAAATGATGACGATAGAATAATATTTGGCTACTTATCACCTGTGCCAGGCTAACATTAAAGTACCAAGATGGCACCTAGAGTATAAAAAGCGAAGTGGTCCGCCCGGAACTGTTGATGATTGTTACATGATTTAGGCTGTTGTTATAGAGATTGTTTTAAAATACCGGGAGACAAAGACTCTGTATACTTAATTCATTTTATTTTAGCTTCTTTTCAAATGTTTAACTGATCCTCTTTAATCAAAAACGAAAACAACCATTGGATGTCTTAACAGCAACTGATTCGTCCTTAAATTTTTGCAATTAAAGGGAATTGAATGGAAACCCGTTTACAGGGAGATCTGCACAGCTTTTTTCAGTATAATTCAATCTTCTCTAATATTTTTAAAACCCATCAGATTAGCGTGTTTTTAGATTCTGCGGTGTCTGAACGGGGGTTGGCGAGCGTAGCTTGCAGGGGGCAGAGCCCCCTAGTTTATATATAAAAAAAATATTTTATACATGTTTAAATAAAATGTTTTTATGTATAAAAATACATGTATAAACAACATAAAAGTTCATCAGGTTTGTTTTCATAGTTGTTTATATCATTTGGCAACATATCTCACTTTCTGAAGTCGGAATTGCGCCAAGTTTTTTAAAAAATGCCAAGGCCCCTATAGTGGAAAAATATCTTAATTCTCATGTGAAAATTAAAAAATCTCCTTTTAATTAAATGAAATGTGTAACTAATAAAGCTGTCTTTAATGATGTGCGACAGATGCGGTGTCCGAAGACCGCTGCTAATGTTATTATATTGTACTAGCAAACCCCGCGGCTTTGCTCGCGTAATATTTGAATGTGCCAAGTGATATTTATGTGCCTAATTTTTATTAAAAAGTACTAAATAAATTTTTATTTTATTAAAAGGTAATATTTTATAACATCATTATTACACTGCATTAGGCAGAAATGAGACTTAAATAAATAAAACTAAATAAATAATAATTTAGAAAATATTTTAAAACTTTTATGCTCAATTAATACGCTCATTTCAGTATTTATTTGAAGTTTTGAATATTTTAGAAACCATCCGCATAAAATATAGCCTGTGTAGGATCAGAGAATGTTACCATTGATTCGCAACTATTACTTTTATAATCAGTTTATATTCCCTGAAATTGTATAGAAATCGTAATTTAGGACTTTTTTAGAATGATTTTCGCACCTCCCCTTCGCGTCACCCCTTTTTAATTCGAATTTATTTTCGACAGTCCTTCGAGGGCATTTATATTTTATAAATAACTACCATGCCATATTTAAAATTTCTAGCCTCTTCAGTATCACAGAATCGCAATTTAGAAAGTTTTCTGTTCCTGCAACCCTCTGGTGGTAGTGGCACAGACATAAAATATAGCTTATGTTTGAGCAGGTTCTATCACCAACAATTTGTCATCATTATTTTTTTAATCGGTTTGGTATATGATAAGATTGTTTAAAAATTGTAATTTATAACGCTTTTCGCTCACTTCATCTTTTTAAATTTGGAATTTTTTTTCGACTGTTCTTAGAAAGCAGTTGCATCTTGTAAGTAAATACCATGCCATAGTTCAAAGTGTTAGACCTCTCAGTTGTGCAAAAAACGCAAATTAGAACAGGTTTTGCTTTTTGCAACCCTCAGATGGTAGTGACAGCAACATAAAATATAACCTTATGTTATAGCAGGACTGTCACCATTGATTTGCAACATTGCAACCATTACTTCTGAAACAGCTTTGGTATTTCCTGAGATTGAGTAGAAATCGCAATTTAGAACGTTTTTAGAACGCTTTTCGCGCATTTTCACCCCCTTTTTAAATTTCCAATTTTTTCGAAACCGTTCTTAAATATCATTTATATCTAATAAATATGTACCTTGCCTAATTTTAAGTTGCTAGCCCCTACCATTCACAAAAATCGAAATTTAGAACGCTTTTTTGCCCCTGCAACGTTTAGGTGATAGTGATACCGACATAAAATAGCGTCTATGTTGGAGCAGAGGTTGCCAGCATCAATTTCCTACCATTACTTTTAAAATCAGTTTGATTCTTCCTGAGATATTGCTGACAATTCGGCATTTAGAACGTTTTTAGAACGCTTTTCGCGCATTTTGCTCCTGCATGTCCTCTGGGGTAGTGGAAGCAGATATAAAATATAGCCTATCTTGGAGCAAGATCTGTCACCATCATTTTGACACTATTATTTTTTAAATCGGTTTGGTATTTCCTGAGATTGTGTTGAAACCACCATGTAGAACGTTTTTTAGAACGCTTTTCGCGCATTTTCACCCCTTTTAAATTTCGAATTGTTTAAGAACTGTTCTTAGAAATCCTTTATATCTTATAAGTAGCTAATATTCCACATTTCATATTTCTAGGCCCTTCAGTAACGCAAAAATCGCATTTTTAGAAAGTTTTTTGCTCCTGCACCCCCTTTGGGGTAGTGGCACCGACATAAATATAGCCTATCTTGGAGCAAGCGTTGTCACCATCATTTTGATACCAATATTTTTTAAATCGGTTTGGTATTTCCTGAGATTATGTAGAAACCACCATTTAGAACGTTTTTTAGAACGCTATTTGTGCATTTTCACCCCTTTTAAATTTTGAATTTTTTAAGAACTGTTCTTAGACATCATTTATATCTTATAAGTAACTAATATTCCAAATTTCATATTTCTAAGCCCTTCAGTAACGCAAAAATCGCATTTTTAGAACGTTTTTTGCTCCTGCACCCCCTTTGGGGTAGTGGCACCGACATAAAATATAGCCTATCTTGGAGCAAGCGTTGTCACCACCATTTTGACACCATTAGTTTTTAAATCGGTTTGGTATTTTCTGAGATGATGTAGAAACTACCATTTAGAACGTTTTTTAGAACGCTTTTTGTGCATTTTCACCCCTTTTAAATTTCGAATTTTTTAAGAACTGTTCTTAGACATCCTTTATATCTTATAAGTAACTAATATTCCAAATTTCATATTTCTAGGCCCTTCAGTAACACAAAAATCGTTATTTTAGAACGTTTTTTGCTTCTGCACCCCCTTTTGGCCAGTGGCACGGACATAAGATATAGCCTATGTTCTAAGTTGGACTAACACCATCATTTTGATACCATTACTTTTGGAATCGGTTCGGTAGTTCCAGAGCTTACCTCCTACAAATAAACAAGTTTTTCCTCTTTAGTATAGAAGTATAGATTAGTATAGATAGATTACTAGCCTACTTACTGATAATTTATTGTTAATTTTAAATCTGTAAAAGAGAGATTATAGTTATAGAGAATATGTTGGTCGCCAAAACACGATTACAGAAAATTAGCCTGAGTTATAAAGGTGTTACATGATTTCAAGCTGAATGAATTTTTATATGCTTTTACAAAAATCTTTTAGTTTATCTGTCCATCCTTCTATCTTTTACTTCCTTAAAACAAATTTTATTAAAGACCGGGGGGAGTCTGCACAGACCATCACCTCATTGAGTTGACGGCTGAAATTTTAGGATTAGTTAAAAATCGATTAGCACATTAAAATGCAACTGGTCTGCCAAGTCATATCTTCGAGGAAACCACCTATAGACCCGATTTTAATGGTTAATTGGTGGATTTTCCATTGTGTTTTCCCGCACCCATTCCTCCATGTTTTCATACTTTTGGATGCAAGAAAACACAATAGTAAACCTATCAGTCAACCACTAAAATTAGGTCTTCAGGTGGTTTCCACCAAGATATGACTTGGCAGACGAGTTGTATTTTAATATGCTAATGTAGTTTTGACTAATACTAAAATTTCAGGTGTAAACTCGATGAGGTGATGGAGTGTGCAGACGCCTTCCGGTCTATTGTCGGAATTCAAATCTTAATAGCACTCTAGTCAATCTGGAAAATATCCGCTACTATTTATGGAACACTATTCTTTTAAGTGTGTTTTAATGATGTTGATGAACTTTATGCATATGCATCATACATATTATACATATGCATGTAATACGTAAATACATTTGCATCATACATATTATAGGTACTAGCCGCCTCTGGCGACCAGTTTGGTCTCCCTTAACCCTTTGCACTCGAAGTTTTTTTTCATTCGTATTACCAGCAACTCGAAGCGATTTTAGTTATATCTTATTATTATTTTTAATTCTTTATGAATACAAATGTTATGATATATATATAAAAAATATATATAAAATTATTACATTTTTTAATCGTCCAAAGTGTGATACCTCTCGAAGCAATTGCCAATATGTAATCTTGGCTTTTCTAGACAGGTATCACAAATTTTTTTTGCATTGTCTCCGCTACGGAGCCCTCGAGTGCAAAGGATTAAATGTATGCTAAGCATTGCATCATGTTACTTATTCTCAAACTAATTTACTTGCTTAATCCTTCCCCAAATCCAAAGATTCTGATAGAGAAATCAAGAATTCTTTGTGATCTTGATAATATTTCATACATTTTTTGTTGTTATGCGTATTTCGTCTTTTTTGACAAATACCACTTAATTTCCGTAGCTGTAAAAATGAGGGAAATTTCAAGTGTTTAAACTGAGATTTGTTCATAAATTATCTAAATTAAACTTAATTTAATTAAATATGCTGATACTTCAATGTTATTTTTTAGCATTAATAAATTTATTTAAATTTTGCAAATCATACATTTATAATTTTTTTTCACTACTTAATAATTAAATAATGAATACATGTACTTTTGTTTTTATAAATTTGATATCTGAGTTCATAAATATGACAATAAAGTAACGTGAGAAATAGCAAAATAAAACCCTCGTGAATACAAACCGTAAATAAACGTTAGCGCCGCCAATTTACCTACTATGACGTCATACGAATATTATCCATTCATTGTTGGAGATCCTGCTTTGCGAATGATTACCTTCACGGTTTAATATTTTCTACGGTTCATGATGAATGAATCTCTTGTGTTTGTTTACTCTATGAAGCAAGATAGTCAGCAGTCAACTTAATTTAAATTGATGTTATTTTAGAATATATATTTATTTGAATGTAAATTAGAAACAATACTTTGATGTTGAAATGAAATAGTTTATGTTATTATTATTGCGATTAATTATTTATTTAGGTACTTTTTCACTACAGGGGCCTTGGCAATTTTTTTTTTTTTTTTTTTTTTTTTTTAAGCTTGGCATAATTTGGGCTTCAGAAAGTGAAATACGTTGACAAAATATATAAATAGCTATGAAAACAAACCTGGTGAATTTTTATTTCTGTTTATATGTATTTATTTGCATGTAAACATTTTATTTGCACGTATATATGCAATATTTGGGTACTACTTAGTTATCCCGTAGACCAATTTCGCCAAATGAAATAAATCGCCAAATTATACAAATTGACATAATTTTTATTTTAAATAATGAAAGAACAAATAAATTAGTATAATGCTAATAAAAATTCAAATAAAACGTTGAAATAAAAATCACTTGATGACGTAAAGACGTGTAACTTTCTTAAAGTCAAGTGAATGTGACATTTAAAATCAACCATTATTGGCCTTTAATCTTATAGTTTGGCGATAGATTTTTGGTCGACGGGATAACTAAGTAGTACCAATATTTGTTTAGTTACAAATTACTCTTGTTTCTATATAAAAATAGATTATTGCCTTTTTTGGATTAAATAAATTGTATACATATGGAAAAAATTGCTTATGTGTATGAAATAGGATATAGATTGACGGAAAATACGATGACTATTTTTTTTCTCTCGCCAAGGAAAAATACCTTTATTTATTCATTTACTTAAAAGGTGAATGAAAGTTGTGTATTTTAAATGTATCCGATGTATGTATTTAAATTTATGTGTTTTAAATGAAATGAGTCATAGGTTTATATTTTTAATGAAATGATGGCGATGGAACCCTATTTGGTGATTTAATCACCTGCTCCCGGCTAACATTAAATTACCGAATTGGCTGCTTGGCATACAAAAAGTGAAGCGGCCAGCCCGGAACTATTGATGACAGTCACATGACTTAGGCTTTTATTATATACATAGATAGTACATAGATATACATAGACATGTAGATAGATGTATAGTATCTATACTAATAAAAGAACAGATCACTCTGTGTGTGTGTGTGTGTGTCGGCGATGGTTAGCAAAATCTACGGCACGTACGAGGTTTAAAATTTTTGTGAAGAGAGTCCAAGATCTTTCCTAATGCACCTGGTCCTCAGAATTTCAAAATTCTAATTATTAGCTGAGTAATTAATTTACAAACGCAACTCACTTTAATAAAATATACGCTTTTTTCTCGGCTTTTTTTAATCCGCTTCCTTTCGGTTGGTTGGTTGTATAAAGTTTTCTCAGAAGAAATTAAATAAACCGGGATAGCAATGACATTGGGTCTGTTCGGAAGTACAGTTCGCACGCTCAGAAGTTTTTACCATAGAGTAGGTCTTATCGAAGAAAGGAATTTTAAAATAATTATTTCATTAATAATTAAATTATTTCATTATTTTTATGGTTCAAAACAGGTAAAACCAACGACTATATTTCTTTATCCTTCCAAAAAAATTGTTTTCGTAACAGAGGTGCATGCGTATGTTCACTCAGATAAAATCCAAAATATTCGGGGAAAGCATCATGTAACCTACTTCATCTAATTTAGCCCGTTCAGTGTTTAAAATTTGACAACCAACTACTCAGAAAATTTTTATGGGCGATTTGATCACGTGATTGTGCATTTTGTTTATGTTTTATTGGTTGAGCTTTGTCTGGTAGGTTGATTGGTACAATTTAACAATTCAACTGGTGATCTAAAAATTTTAACTTTTTAACAATTTCCTTTTTATTTATTTAAAAATGATTTATCAGTTGCTTTATATCTTCCGTGATAAATAGAATGCTGTTAATAAACCAAGATTGTGATTTCAACACATGAGATTTGTTTTTAATCTACTATACTGGATGGATTTCAATGGAATTTGAACTGTTAGTTAGACAGTTTTTGAGAGAAGGTTTTAATATATCTATAGTACTAATAAAAAAACAAAATCGCTTTGTGTGTGTGTCTTTCGGCGATAGCTAGCGAAATCTGCCGCACGTAGAAGTCTGAAAATTCAGGAGTGATTAGTCCAAGACAGGTCCTGATGCACCTGAGGCTCAGAATTTAAATTTTTTAAGGGCCGGGGCCCCTGGGCCCCTTTAAGTTTTTATGCACTAAATTGTTAATAACATGCCTCTTTTCTATCCGATCTTTTTCGTTTTTGGGGAAAATTCTCCTTTCAGTATCTGCCCCATTTCTACATTTCAGTTACGACCCTGGAACCCTTGCAAGGGGCCCAGTACAGGGCCCCTCGAAGTTTTAGAGCACTAAATTTTTAATAACATGCCTCTTTTCTATCCGATCTTCTTCGTTTTTGGGGTGAATTTTCCTTTCAGTTTCTACCCCGTTTCTACATTGCAGTTACGACCCTGGTACTCTTGAAAGGGGCCCGGTACAGGGCCCTTAATGCTTAGTGCACTAAATTATTAATAAATTGCTTCCATTTTATCCGATCTTCATTTTAGGGATACTTTCTTCATTCAGTTATTCTCCCGTTTCTACATTTCAGTTAAGACCATGTGCCCGTCTAGGGTCCCGTAGGGCCCGGTCCAGGGCGCCGTAAATTTTTTGTGTGCCATGCGTTTTTCACACCTCAATTTTCTCACTTTCGCAGTGCGTAATTTTAAAGTTGAGTCTTGAACTCTTCTCCATAGACCAATACTCACATAATTTTATTGGGGCCCCAGGGCCCTTTTTTAAGCATTTCCCCAATTTTTTGTGCATTTCTTTCAAATTATGCTTAAACTTGACGAATCGAAGATCTAATACGTTAAGTACTAAAACGTTTTAACATGTTTTCATGTTAGGGCCCTGTTCTCAACTATCAGTTGGCCCCTTTTTGGCCCCCTATTATAACTCCCTTAAAAATAGTCCGATTCACTAGCTTTTTTTTTTCTAACAACATCTTAGGTTCTCCAGCTATTACATGAACGACAAAAAAAATAATTTCAGACTTCAGCTACCGCAAATTTTGAAAATTAATCGCCTTCTTGGGCCCTTGGTGAAGCTTCTTTAAAAATGATCCGGATGCCTTGTAATTTTCTTTAACATAGTTCTAGCATCATCTGTTTACTTTAGAAACTACTAAAAAGTATATTTATACTAAGCTACCTGCCACTTAAGTCCCTGGCCTCTTGGGATCCGGTACAGGGCCCCTCGAAGTTCTTGCACCATAAAGTGTTAACAGATTGCCCCTCTTAATCCAATCTTCATTTTTGGAACCATTTTTTCAATTTATTTATTCTCCCGTTCCTATATTCTAGTTAAAATCCTGGGGCACACTAGGGTCCCGTAGGGTTTTCCCCGGTCTTTCTTTATACCTCAGCTACTACCTTTTCCGAACATTAATGTCCTTTTCCAGCATCATCTTACGTCTACTCACTACAGCCATAATTTAAAAATCACATTATTTTAAAGGCAACTTTAGATAAGAGATTCCATCCGTTTATTAAATATCGTGTTAATGCTAACATTCACAATTCATGAAATTTACAAGGGGAGGGGAATTTTCCACCGCTTGGGGGCGCTTTATTGCCTCGAGTTTAAGGGCCCAATTTCAACGGCATTTGCTTCCTTCAACTTAGATTACAATTCAGCTACTTTCTGTATTATGAAATTTTATCTTAGACTTTAGTTACCAACATTTTCTAACATTAATTGTGCATTCTTCTTTTTATTATTCTATGGGCTTGATTCCTACGAGGTTTGGCTCACTCAACTTGGTTTTCGATTGTCTCCGGCACGTGCGGGCACTTCCGGTAAATGCTGCCATAGGTAGCGGGGATCTAGATTACAGGTTCGTTCGGAAAGAAGTTTGATGGGAATACGCTAGGCGTTGATGAAGGAAATGGGGCCTCCGAAATTAGGTTCATTTAAAAGAATTTTCAAAGATCATGCAAACTTAAGTTTTGTTTAAGTTTATTATTTACAAACACCGGGCAACACTGGGCGGGTCTGCTAGTATATCTATAATAAGAAAGAAAGAAGTTTGTGTGTGAGTGAGTGAGTGAGTGAGTGTGTCGACGGTGTTCTGAAGAGACCGCTGCACGTAGAGCTACAAAATTTGGGGAAAAGCTACGTCTATATATGAAGTTTTGCATCTCGAAGCCCGATTTTCGATTTTTTGATTAGATTTTTTATGCGATTTTTAGCACTTTATGTTTCGAGGCGATTTTTTCCATATAAGTGAGAAGAATATGGTTTCTTTCTTTTAACTCAATATAGTAAATTTTGTTCCCTTTTCAAAAAAGTTTATTCGGAATTCATGCAGCGATTTTTGAATTTTTAGCGAATTTTTTATGCAATTATTGAACAGCATTTAATGCATTTCCATACCTATATGGAGGTTGTACAGGGACACAGTTCTGTCGCCAAATGCCGCCAAGTTTGTCGCCAACTTGGCGGTATATCGCCAAATTTGGCGACCGAAATGAGTCGCCAAAAGTGACGACAACTTGGCGATATCTCTTATATTTCGCCAAATTCCCATAGACTTCCATTGTAAACCAATATGGATTACTTGCTTACAGAAAATAAACAAATTGAGATATTTTAATGCAACAAAAACTAATATTTATAATAAAACACTCATACTACAATAAATATTAAAACAAACATACACACATAAATAACGCCTGCATTCAACAGTTAAAGGTATATATAAATATTATACAGACATACAAACAATAAGTACAATAAAC
Organism: Maratus speciosus; assembly: GCA_963932465.1. NCBI lineage: Eukaryota > Metazoa > Arthropoda > Arachnida > Araneae > Salticidae > Maratus > Maratus speciosus. The sequence goes on along the minus strand of OZ010790.1, from coordinate 334,770,893 downwards.
CCAACTGGAGTGAAAAATTAGCCAGAGCCAGGAATCGAACCCGGGACGAAAAACTAATATTAACTTAAGGGATTATATTAATTCGATTTTTCCACATTAGGAAAAAGGATGCGATTTCTTTCTTTTAACCCAATATAGTAAATTTTGTTCTCTTTTCATAAAAGTTTATTCGGAATTCGTGCAGCGATTTTGGAATTTTTAGCGAATTTTTTATGCGATTATTGAACAGCATGTAATGCATGTCCATACATATAAGGGGGGTTACCGTAGGAGGGATCCAGTTTTGTCGCCAAATAACACCAAGTTTGGCGCCAACTTGGCGATATATCGCCAAAAGTGACGCCAACTTGGCGATATCTCTAATATTTCGCCAAATTCCGATAGACTTCCACTGTAAAACAATAGGGTTTACTTGCTTACAGAAAATCAACAAATTGAGATATTTTAATGCAACAAAAACTAATATTAACTTAAGGGATTATGTTAATTATATTTAAAGGAGTCCAAGTAAATTAATTATGAATAAAAGTAACATGATCTAATGCTTAGCATATTTCCAAAACATAAATTTTAAGAGAGCCCACAGGTCAAAGGAATTAGATTTGAAACTTTTATCCAATTATAGTAAATTTTGACTTTCGTGATTCTTGAACTTTTTGTGATTTTTAATGCGATTTTTACGTTTCTACGCGATCAGCTGCAATTTTTTGACATTCCATTTTGACCTAAAGTACATTCTGCCCTCATTTCTATGAAGTTTATTCGGATTTCGTATAGCAATTTTCGAATTTTTCGGGAATTTTGTATGTGATTTTTAGTGTATTTTAGCGATTTGCTACTATTTTTCCACATTAGTGAAAGGAATCAACTTGCAATCTTCGAACATAATATATATATATATTTTTCTCTTTTCAGAATTTGAGAAGCGATTAACAATTTTTTCGCGATATCTTATTGTGATTTTCAGAGTTTTTTCGTAATTCCTGCTGTTTTTTGACGTACCCCGGCAACGCCGGGCAAGTTCGCTAGTCTATAATAATAAGGAAAGAAGTTTGTGTGTGAGTGAGTGTGTCGACGGTGTTCTGGAGAGATCGTTGCACGTAGAGCTACAAAATTTGGGGAAAAGGTACGTCTATATATGAAGTTTTGCACCTCGAAGCCCGATTTTAAATTTTTTTATTAGATTTTTTTTAATTTAATTTTTTATGCGATTTTTAGCGCTTTTTTTTTTAAGTTTTGAGGTGATTTTTCCACATCAGTGAAAATAATACGGCTTCTTTCTTTTAACCCAGTATAGTAATTTTATTCTCTTTTCAAAAAAGTTTATTCAGCATTCGTGCAGCGATTTTTGAATTTTTAGCTAATATGTTATGCGATTATTGAACAGAATTTAATGCATCTCCATACCTATAAGGGAGGTTACCGCAGGGGGACCCAGTTCTTTCGCCAAATTTGGCGACCAAAATTAGTGGCCAAAAGTTACGCCAACTTGGCGATATCTCTAATATTTCGTCAAATTCCCATAGACTTCCATTGTAAATTAACAGGGTTTCCTTGCTTACAGAAAATCAACAAATTCAGATATTTTAATGCAACAAAAACTAATATTGCGTGCTTAGCGTGATTTTCCAAACATAAATTTAAATAGATCCCACAGGTCAAAGGAATTAGATTTGAAATTTTTATCCAATTTTAGTAAATTTTGACTTTTGTGATTTTTGAACTTTTTGTGATTACTACGTTTCTTCGCGATCTGCTGCAATTTTTTGACGTTCCATTTTTGACCTAAAGTACATTCTGCCCTCATTTCAATAAAGTTTATTCAGATTTCGTATAGCAATTTTCGAATTTTTCGGGAATTTTGTATGCGATTTTTAGTGTATTTTAGCGATTTCCTACCATTTTTCCACATTAGTGAAAGGAATCAACTTTCAATCTTCGAACACAATATATAATTTTTTTCTCTTTTCGAAATTTGTGCAGTGATTTAAAATTTTTTCGCGATATCTTATTGTGATTTTCAGAGCTTTTTCGCAATTCGAGCTGTTTTTTTTTTTACGTACCCGGGCAACGCCGGGCAGGTTCGCTAGTCTATAATAATAAGGAAAAAAGTTTGTGTGTGAGGGTGTCGACGGTGTTCTGAAAAGACCGCTGCACGTAGAGCTACAAAATTTTTGGAAAAGGTACGTCTATGTATGAAGTTTTGCACCTCGAAGCCCGATTTTCGATTTTTTTATTACATTTTTTTTATTTTATTTTTTATGTGATTTTTAGCGCTTTTTTAAGTTTCGAGGCAATTTATTAGTGAAATGAACAATGTTTCTTTCCTTTAACCCAATATAGTAAATTTTGTTCTCTTTTTCAAAAAAGTTTATTCGGAGTTCGTACAGCGATTTTTGAATTTTTAGAGAATTTTTTATGCGATTATTGAATAGTATTTAGTGCATCTCCATACCTATAAGGGGTTACCGTAGGAGGGATACTGTTCTGTCGCCAAATGCCGCCAAGTTGGTGATATATCGCCAAAAATGACACCAACTTAGCAATATCTCTAATATTTTGCCAAATTCCCCTAGGCTTCCATTGTAAACCAATAGGGATTACTTGCTTACAGAAAATCAACAAATTGAGATATTTTAATGCAACAAAAACTAATCCAAGTAAATTAAATTAAGAATAAAAGTAACATGATACAATGTTTAGCATGATTTCCCAAACATAAATTTTAAGAGAGCCCTCAGATCAAAGGAATTAGATTTGAAACTGTTATCCAATTTTTGACTTTCGTGAACTTTTTTTTATTTTTAATCCGATTTTTAGGTACGTTCGTAATTATATAAATGCGTAGCACCTATAGTCGTCGTTCGGTCCGTCTGTCTGTCCGTCTGCATATAACAGAGCAAAAACTACCCAACCGAATGGTCTGAAATTTTAAATATATAATTGTCGCAAAATTTTGTCGAGTCATTTCAAATTTTATGAAAATCGGATGTGTAGTTTAATTACAGGAACATTCAAAAGTTTTCCGTTACATTACGGCCAATGGGGAAAATTATTGCAAGTGCATTTGAATGATGTTACCGCCTTCCGAATGGTCTGAAATTTTAAATACATAATTGCTGCAAAATTTTGTCGAGTCATTTCCCATTTTATGAACATCGGATGTATAGTTTAATTACAGGAACAGTCAAAAGTTTTCCGTTACATTATGGCCAATGGGAAAAATTATTTCAAGTGCATTTTAATGATGTTACAGCCTTTCGAACAAAATGAAACTGATATGCACTTATGAAGTGCACTAAGATATACATTCAGTACAATATGCGGTGCAAAAAATATTTATAAAACTAGTTATAGTACGAACGCACCTCATTTGCCACGTTTGACAAGCAATTTCTAACTTGTTACGTTTCTTCGCGATCTGCTGCAGTTTTTTGACATTCCATTTTTGACCTATAATACTAAAGTAATTTCTGCCTTCATTTCAATAAAGTTTATTCGGATTTCGTATAGCAATTTTCGAATTTTTCGGGTATTTTGTATGTGATTTTTAGTGTATTTTAGCTATTTTCTACCATTTTCCACATTAGTGAAAGCAATCAACTTTCAATATTCGAATACAATATATAATTTTTTTCCTCTTTTCGAATTTTGTCCAGCGATTTAAAATTTTTTCGCGATATCTTATTGTGATTTTCAAAGCTTTTACGCAATTCGTGCTGTTTTTCGACGTACCCGGGCAACGCCGGGCAAGTTAGCTAGTAATACATAATACATATGCATCGTTATGACGTCAGAATAAACAAAACATTTTTCGTCGCCAAATTTGAGAATTGCCATGATATATTACCATATTTGGTGACACTTCGCTAAATGTCGCCAAGCTTGGCGAGAATTTGACGCTAGTGGCTATTTTTCATTGAGTTAATTAGTAGTGCGAGCCATCTATTTATATTTTTCCGCATATCATCTGATTAGTTAAATGGTTTAACGTATGAATATTTCAAAAGTGTCAATAGTTTCGTCACTGCACAAAACCTCCGCTATTGTTATTATATTGTACTCTTGTTGCACTTACTGTTACTATGTTGTTAGTCTTTACTCTGTTAAAACTTCTGTATCATATAAACAGAATTTGCAGAAACTATTAAAGCACCGAAACTGCCATTTCTCCTTATGATTGTAATAATTCTATAATATGTAACCTGTTTAATATGTACGTTAGAATGAATCTTCTATAATCGGGTTCCTCTTATTTTAGTTTTCAGGTTCGAGTAAAATTAGCTATAATCTTAAAACCACGGCACATTGTTCAAGACGATTAGATTAAAATAATGATAGATTTTCTAATGGATCATGGTGTGAGAATACTTCTCACAGTATTTAAATTTGGTTTATTTTTATTTCCTTTCAGCTATTTTTTTTCATCGATGTCTATTTGAACTCGATCATTACGCCGCAATGTTGACGTTTTATTCTTTTACCGTAAGGCAAGTTCATTTTTCGCCGCCGACATTCATATCTGCTTTGGGAGCGGATCGGCAGCTTGCGCATGAGCACTCCGCTATTTTAGGAGCACGTCTTGGAGCTCTCGTTTCGTCGGAGTCGATTTGCCTTATGATGACGTCATTGAAATGATGCGCCGCCCTCTTTTGACGCCGTTCGCTGACAGGAAGAAATTTCAGTTTCGTTTTCCAATCAGTGAAAACATTTTGAATTCTGCTGCTTGTAATTCAATTTTCATTAATTTACCGTAAATTTCATTTTAGCTAATCATTTTAAATTCTGCCTTTTAATTACTTTGTCAACCGCGTATTCATCATTTAAATACTAAAACTCGTTAATTTTAAAATTCAGAATTTGGTTTGATGTTTTCTGAAAAAGATGTAGTCTTTTAACGTAGTTTAGGCGGAGCGCCAGCCGTTCGAATGCCGTGCCGCTTTTTTGGCCGAATAAGTTTGATATTTTAGTTGTGTGGATATGTTCTTTCTCAAAGTTTAATTTAACTAAAAGATGTGCTGCTCTCATTAAAAGGAATCCCATGGAATTCTTTTTAAAATATTAGTTCTTTTATTTTAAGATGGTGACCAGAAGCAAGTAATTTCCTAACCTTCTATTCAACTAACGTACCGAAATAAAGAATATTGTTTGTTTCATCAGTTTGCCTCTTCACTGTCTCCTGTAAAGTAAGAAGTCTCCAGTTTTATTATTTCTTTAACGATCAACAGTTTTATTAAAAGAACTTCACAATGTGTACTTAACCCTTTTACGATCACAACATTTAATTATCATCACAATTTGGTGCCGTGACCAGGATTGCAACGTTGTTGCTTTGGGATTATTGCAATTTTGGAAATACTGATTCTTGAAGATAATTTTTTTTAGAACTTTTTGTTCTTTTCTTAAGAATTATGAGAGTTTTGGTTGAAATATTTTAATAGAAGTTACATTTTCATGAAACTTGTTCTAATTTTTGAAGAATATTAAGATCGTTATGCAAGAAAGTCAAGTAAATTCTTTTTAAGGTATTGTTCTCAATAGTTCAAAAGAAAATAGTTTATTTAATTCAAGATTTATTGGATATAATTTATGAAAATATTTTAGAAAATTTGATGTTCTTGTTCTTACATATTCTTGAATTATGCCATTTTTATGTTACATAGTTGCACTTTTTCTTACAATATTCTAAAGAATTCATATTTAAATTTTACTATATTTTGAAGAATGTACTATTATTCAAATCAAGAAATGAATTTATATAATTACAATATTGAAAATGAATTTTATGTTGGTGCAAATAATAGCAATATTCTATTTTTAAGAGTAAAATTCTCAGGCAGTTACATTTTTTTTAATTGGTTGAAAATTTTGGAATTAAAAATAATTTTGAAGAATAATTGTTGAAATTCAAATATTTTTATAAATGAATTTATGTTCTCAAATAATTTCGATGAATTTGAAGATTGGCAAAAATTGTTCTCAAGAACATAATGTGATATTTTAGGAGGCATGGCTTTTGGGTTATATTTTTATTCTACTTATTAATGGCACTTTAAATCAATTATAAATTTGAATTTCAATATATATATTTTAAAAAAAGATTGAAATTTTATTGAAGTATTATTTTTAATTCTTGTTGCTGAGAAATTTTGTTCTTCACTTAAAGTTGTTCTCATCTCATCAATTATGCCTATTTTCTCCAACTGAAGTTTGGTATTCTTCAGGTAATTTATAGTAGTAATTATCCTGTATGATTATTTTGAAGTATTGCCTGCTTCTCTGAATAACAAAAATATAATGTGAAAATTTATAAACAGTTATCCCCTTTGAAAAGTTCTTAGACTTGCACCTTAGATGATTTGTGAAGCATGCTGATATGCATAGTTAGCATGTTGTCTTGTGGACTAGTCTGATTTCATCTCTAATATTTAAAGAACTGTTCCTGTTTTTAAATTTACCTATTGATGTTGTTATAGAACTCATCAGCTAACAAATTGAAAATATTCAAAATTTTCATTGCTTCAATTCTCTTTGGCAAATTCAATTCTTTCACAAATTCATAAGTCTATGCATGACATATCCACATCGACATCATCATACCTTATATTCTCATGTTGCTTTATAAAAATAAAAAGAGCAACATTAGTTTTTTTTTTTTCATTTAAAATGAAATGGGGCTTCTTCAATCCTGTAACAGTTCTACTTAAAATTCCATTCACCATAAGAAAAATATTTTTTTCCTTGTCAATAGTGACGATTATTTTTATATATTTATTAACTATCAATAGTTCTTAAGTTATGTGCTTTTTGCCATATTTAATTATGACTGTTCCTGTATATGCTGCTAGAAAATTTCTTTTTAATTACCTGTAATGACGTTCTTCAGACTTTTCTTCCATCATGTTTTCCTAACCTGCCGAATTTAGATCCATCAATGTCAATCAAGTGATCGATCAAGTACTTCCGTTAGGAAGGGACCTGAAGTCGTCTTCGATGTACTTTAGGATAAAATAATACCAAGCCGGCCATTTTGTTTCTCCTGCAAACTTAACTATTTCAAATCTCCCCCAAAACCAGAAATCCATTAGTGAATGTCATTAGGGAGTAACCCTACTCAATAAGTATAATGTTTCAAATCACCAAAACACCAATCCATCTTTCTCCCGCGTATCTTCGTGCTTAGACTTTTCCTGTTAAAAAGATTTCGTAAACATCTTTTTGTTTAACTATTTATATAACGAATCGAAATAAAGACAAAATTGTTTTTTTTTTTGTTGTTTTTTTTTATCGTTTTTGAATTAAAATACAGTTCTTAATGCTGAACCATGGATGCTGATTTAAAAAAATAACGCTCAATAATTTAAAATCTTTCAATATTGTTGACGGACAGTTCATTTATTTATCTTATTAAAAGCATAAAATTAGGAGCGAAACTATGCAAATGATTTGGAATCAAACAGTGGATTTCAGTTATTGATAAATTTATTACATATTGAGTTATAATTGATTGAAAATCGACTTTGAAACTATTTTATGAAAGGTAATTTGTCTTTATAGAAAAAAAATGTATTGGGATTTCTTGATATCCAAATAAAAATTTCTGCAAATTTCGTAAATTATACAAATAATCCTAAATTCTTTGATTGTATTAGAAAGCAGCAAGTATGTATTTGAGAACAGCTTTATAACTAGATTCAAGAGGTTTTTTGAGTGGCTTATTGCACCTTGAATCTTAATTTAAGGCATTTTACAAATAATTTATTCTTATTGGTGAATTGAAAAAAAAAAAGGAAACTTCTTCAAAATAAACGACCAAGAGCGAGTATTACTCGCGCTCAGAGAGTTCCGCATAATATATATATGAATTAATTAACTGTATTATTTTTACTTTATTATTACTTTCAAACTATGCAAGCCACAGCTTTAGAAAATTAGCCAAATATCCATTTCTTTATAGTCTTTATGCTAAAACCAAAAAAAAAATCACATATTTTGGTTATTTATTTATTTAGTTTTTTTGGCAATTGAAAAACTTACTTTTTTTTTCTTCCTTTGTGCAAAAATTAAATTTTAAACCTTTTTGTATATATTATGGTTTTACTTTAGAAGTAGGTGTGTTGTGATTCTATTTTGTACAAAAATTGTTTTCTATATGCATAATTTAGAGTTTTATCATGCCCGCACCAATTAATAATTTTAATTCACGCATAAGTGAGTTAAATTTTTAAATTTAAATATCAATTTTGTATATACAGCATTTATTTTTCTGGATAATATAGCCAAGGATATATGCTTTAGGCAGAAAGGGATCTTAATTCCATATTATTTGTGTTTTGATACATTGAAAAAGGCGATGTTTTTTATCGTTTCGACAAACTCAAAAGTATTGTGCCCCGTTAGCCCCACCAGTGGCCGATAGGTTCTGCTCTCGAAGCTGGTAGACGGGAGGTGCTGGGTTCGATCCCAATCACGCCCGTCGGCCTAATCGTTCGGAGTTTTCGTGGTTTTCTTTGAACCTTGGTTTTCCAAGCGTAAATACGTGTTAGATTCCCTTAGAAAGACACCCAATAAGGGCACTCTCCACCTTATGGCCTATACCCTCGTGCTAATAATTGGCCGTCATAAACACAACCAACGTGTGCCGCCTTAATTCGGTACTGACAATAAAAGTAGTGCATATTAAAAATTCATTTTCATCTGAAGCATAGTTCTGCTTAAACTTTTTGTGAAAATTCTAACAACCTGACTACTTGCAAGAAATATTAATATGACACGCAAAAATTATTCTAAGTTGAACCCGACTCGCAGAAAGAAAATAAGAATCACCCCAACCTGGAAAAAATCTCTTTCGGCTCGGCCTACAGGCGCAGGTAAATTTCGAAGTTAAGTGCTAATGTCAACAACAAAAACTAAATCATGATTAGAGATAAACACACTTTAACAATTTTATCTGACCACTGTTGACGAGTTTTTAGTTCATTTTTGTATCAGAGCTGGTTTTATCAGAATCATGTTAAGGCGGTATTAAAAAAAATATTTTCCCATGCTCAACAACTTTGAATTTTCTGGCACATTTTCAAATTCATTTTTAAAAGAAAAAATATGAAACTTGCGGACGTGATTTTTGAAGATATTTATAAGTGACCTGTGTTTTCAATTTTCTTTCAATTAATTAAAACTTGATTTATAAACAATTATTTTCTCAGTAGGACAATATTTTTCGTTTCCAACACAATCGCTTCGGGAAATTCGATTCAAAATGCCCAATTTGACATCATTTTTTGAAATATATTCTATCTCTATCAAAAAATTGACTATTACGATACATTATATAGTATCTGAATAAGAGAATCTACCAATTGGATGCGTTTGAGAGCAAAAATGAATTTAAAAATGAGTCAGAAAATAAGCAGTTTGGATTTGAATACACCCTTCAAACGATGATTTTAGGTAGATTTCGTATGAAATACTACCTATTGGGATCATTCCTGTGTTGGAATTTCGGAAAATTTTTTGCAGATCTACACCGATCATGACCCCTAGAACTCAAAACCACCCCACCCCAAAAAAAACTATATCTATATATATACATCACTTATTTATGGACACGATAACTTTCGTAATTCTGCACAAATCTTTTCCAAACTGATACATAAAATCAAGGGGCGGAAAATCTTTTTGCGCCCCTGGAGCCCATTTTTAATTTTATCAATAATCTCTGATATATAAAATTTTGGCCTTATTTTTAGAAGTAATAAAAACTTTAAACTAATTTGATATGTACAAAAATTAAGAAATTATGGCATTTTTCCGGTTTTCACAAAACTTTCCATCCCCTTGGTCCGATTTTGCCCATTAACGAACTTGACCGAGATTTTATGCCCCTTGATTTTATGCATCAGTTTGGAAGAAATTTGTGTAGAATTACGGAAGTTATCGTGTCCATAAAAAAGTGATATTATATATGTATAAAGTTTTTTTACTGAGGTTGGTTTTGGTTTCTATGGGTCATGATCGGTGTAGATATGCAAAATTTTTTCAGAAATTCCTACGTAGGGGATAATGTAATAGGTAGTATTTCATAAGAAATCTACCTAAAAGAAAATTAGGGACAACCCGGCCCGATCCGATGTAGGACTTTTATTCAACAATCCCGGAGTGTCCAATATTTAGAAGTTTTACTATATTTAAATAGTAAAAATATAGATTTGTCCTTTTTTTTTTTATAATAAAACTTAAGATTGGTATAAGAGATAAATTCTAGATTTAGGAAAGTAAACATGATTTACTTCCATTTCATTTCGGGTTCGGGTCGGGTTGCGGGTTGATGAAAATTATTTTGGTGGTTTCAGATCGAGTACGACCGGAGTAGATAATATTTGACAGTTCTACGCGCGAGGCACGCGAGGCACGGTTGATAGAGGTCAAATGAAGGTCATTTGTTATCATCTTAGAGTACGATAACGAAAGTGTAACACGATAAGCGAAGGGGGAAAGTGATAACGGAAGTGCAGTGTGATAAGCGAAGGGGGAGATAAGCGAATGTTGATAAGGATTTTTTGAGATAAAAGTTTTTTACCGTAGGATAGCATTTTTTAGATTACTTTTTAATGAAAAGTTTTCCCGGAAGTTTTATTTATAGAACAAATGACGTTTAGTCAATAAATTTTAGGGGGAATTTTTTTTTTTTTTTTTAATTGGAACCCACCATGACCAACCCGTTTTGTTTAATTTAGAATTCCATCGAACAGCATTTAATATTAAAAGAATAATGCTACTTTGATAAATTTCACATGTATTATATATCAGTTTCATATGTATTTAGGGGAAGGATTTTTCAGCGGGGTGATTCTTATCGCCAGGAAATTGTAGGACGATAGCGCGCGTTAGGTTCAGTGATAAAAGTCGAGTCTTTAAATGAATTTATATTTGAGAATCTCATCTACCGATGTTTATAAACAAATGGAATTATTTTAGGGCATGTTTTCTAATTTTTATAGTGCATATTTTTTAAGGAACGAAATTTAACACACTGTTCTAAATTTTCGCATTAATGTTTTAGAGAATATTTTTGCAAAGAATATTTTAGCATTAAATAAAAGAAAAATAACTTTATAAATGTAATTTAAAAAATTGATTTTTTATGTTTTCTCCAAGTTTTTTTAAACATGTTTTTAGATAATTAATATATTTTTATAACACGTACCCTATTGAAATTCTTATATCAATTATTAATAGCATTGAAATAAAAATAAAAGCATACATTATTGAAATAATAAATCAATTTAAATAATAATAATAATGTTACGTTTAGCTCAAAAGTAACTGTAAGAAAGTTTCGCATAGTTTTCTATAGGACAATATTTTTCTTTTCACACATACTAATTAAATTCTACTATCAATATTAATAGCATTTAAATAAAAATAAAAGCACACATTTTTGAAATAATAAGAAGATTAAATAATAATAGCATATACTATTAGGATAATAACGTCATTACAATAATGATAAAAGAAATGTTACGCTGCGTTCAAAAGTAACTATAAGAAAGTTTCGCATAGTTTTCTATAGGACAATCTTTTTCTTTTCACACATACTAATTAAATTCTACTATCAATATTAATAGCATTTAAATAAAAATAAAAGCATACGTTATTAAAATAATAAGAGGATTAAAATAATAATAGAATATACTGTTAGGATAATAATGTCATTACATTAATAATTAAAGAAATGTTACGGTGAATTCAAAAGTAACTATAATAAAGTAACGCATAGTTTTCTGTAGGATAAAATATTATTGCATTTAATGAAATTTTAAAACTTTTATGCGAGGACCTGATTCTGTTAGACTTCAACTTGAAGGGGGGAAAAGCATCGCAATGTATATAGCAAAAATCTTGACTTCGAGTCAGCGAACTTGAATCTTTTTTTGATAATGCATTGCGGATTGTGGATAAGAGAATGTACTATAAGTAATTTAATGCATTTTCTAGAAAATTGACTTAAAGGAAATTTTACAAAATAAATTTTTAGCATAAATATCGAGAAAATAAAAATACTCTGTTTAAATTTGTTACCCTTTGCATAGGAGAGAGTTTTTTATTAGTAATATATAATTTTTCAAACAGTGAGTTAAAGATTTTCAGTGTCTCCTTTCAATTTAGGGGAGTAAACCACATGAGTTCGTATGATAATTTTGACTCACTCAAGTTTAGGGACTGTTTGCTGTCAAAGTGAGGATATGTGATAAGAGTATTTCCAATTGTTAAAGAATAATTAAAAGCACTTTCTCGTAACTTCAAGATTTCATTAATTTTAGAATGATAACATTAATTTTCTCATAAACACATATTAGTTCATTTAACGCAAATTAGTTTGCTTAAACATTTTTAAATTTATTCACCCACACTACCTCTTTTTCAATTTATTAAACAATCACTCAAAATTCAAAACTTGCTACTTATTGAAAGAAATATATTTAACAAGGAATTTGTTTAAATATCGAAAGAAAAAAAATATTCGTTTAACTGCTATCGTAACTAAGCAATACGTGCGTGTGAATTACTAATAATATATAAGGATAGGGAAATTTATGAAATGGGAAATAAATAATAATAATTGTGTATACTAAAATTAGTGCATTCAAAACTTGCTACTTATTGAAAGAAATATATTTAACCAGGGATTTGTTTAAATAACGACAGAAAAAAATATGTTCGTTTAACTGCTATTGTAACTAAACATTACGCGAGTGTGAATTACTAATAACATATAGGGGAATTTATGAAATGGGAAATAAATAATAATAATAGTGTATACTAAAAAATATCATTATTTTAACTAAACAATATCAATTAGGATAAAATCTATAATTTTTGAAATAAGCTAACACAAGTTTCAAATGAATTGTGAAACATGTTTAGAACTTTTAACTCTTTATTCTATCTGTATATGATTATAATAAATAAATCTTATATTTTATGAAATTAAAAAGAAAATAGAGATTTAATGACTTATGCTTTATTTAGTAGAATCGGATATTAACAAAGGTTTTAATTTATTTCTAAAGTTTAGTCAGCACACACATTCATCGTTCAAACAATTAAAGCAAAATTTTTTTTTTTTTTTTTTTTTTTTTTTTTTTTTGTGTGTGTGTGTAAGTGAATGAGCTTAGAGTTAGTTAATATATGAATTATTTAAAAATACAATCATGCATAAATAGCTTTTATCATTTATTACAAAACTTATTAACATTTTAATTTGTTAGATACCCTATAAAACGACTAAACTTATGAATTATTCAAATCGATATATATATATATATATATATATATATCACCTAAATTACTTTTAACACAAGAACTTTACACTTATAATTTTTAACAAATTAGCATAACCTACATTTTAAGTTTCTGATTAGGTTCAATAAATTAAAACGTATATGCTATAACAGGTATGAACTAAACGTATAAGAAAAATTAGAATTTACATATACGTTATATATTTTTAAATTATAAACATATACGTTATATATTTTTAAATTATAAACATATAAATTATACTTACGTTATACGGACACATATGCAAACTCGTCTATTTCCCCAAGTTACTTGAAGAAGAATGCTTGATAAGTTCATATCAGATGATACTTCAAATCACTAGCAAGTTCAGACATAAAGTAATGACTCATCAATGGCTTTTACCAAGAGATGACGTCACTGAGAACTTAGTACAATTTGCTCGAAGTCTAATCTGTCATTAACTTCATACATTATCATTTAATAAATATTTTTTTAATTTAATTTCAATTTATATTTTTGTGAATTTACTATTATTTGTAAGATTTTGTTATTTTTAGAAATTTTAGTTTTGCTATTTCAAATATGCAAATTCCTATTTATATCTAAAATCCCTGCAAAGCATATATGTGTGAACTTTTTAGACATACACTTTGAAATATAGATCTAGTTCAAATTTTGCTAAGTTAACACGTTACGTAATAGAGGTCACGTGATACCCTAACCAATCACGCTATCTAGGTAGGGTTTGCTATTTTGGAATTACCCAAATTAGTTACCAGACTTCTCATTTTATAATAATCACTCTAACCATTAGGCTTGTTGTTTAATCATATAAATATAATTTCTATCGTTTTTGATTTTCAGTTACTTACTAACATATAAACACCTTTTACGTATGTTATATTAATTCTGATATAGTTTAGTGCATATAAATTTTAACTAATATCCCATAGTAGATTTAACTATATTCGCTAACTTCCATATATATATATATATATATATATATATATATATATATAACATTGATCAGATTACGTAATAGAATTTTTCCAATGTTTCTAGAAGTAGTAGGTATTTAATTTATGATTAATTACATTTGAACTTTTAACTGAAATTAAGTGAGCACTTTTGAGGAATACCCTAGGTTATTTTTCATATCATATTTCAAAACTACCACTTTCTATATTGAGTTTACGTTATTGACTCTTTTCGCTCAAGTTAACTTTGCTATTTGACAGAAAATTATTTAATCATCAAGCGATTAAGCCTTCTCATTTTCAAAGTTATTTATATAACTTACTAACTATATATCACAGATAAACATTAACATATCACGAATACTAAAAAAAATTTAATATATACTGAATGAAAATTTCAAACAACTCAGCGATTAAATATAATTAAACAATAACAAAAAATGAAATTAACAGATTAATGAAATATATATTTGATAATAAAAAGGAATTTCAATTATTACATAAAATTTTTACTATCAAACAAAAATATATAAATTGATAAAAGTATTATTCCAAAGTTTACAAAAAGCTTAGAAATAGTTTCAACTTTTCAAAAAAATTGTATTTCCAAGATATCAAAGAAAAATTAACTTTTATTGAATGAATACCACCTAACAAGCATATACTATTCCACTAACATACAACAAAAACACTTTTTGGTAGCCAAATTTCGCGATATTTCGACATGTGTAGCCAAAATAATGAGAATGTAAGACTATTCTAAGTCCACAATTTTCGCATTATATAAGCAATGGACTCAACTTAACTTTACTATTTATCATAAAAATTGTCTAATCACCAAACGATTTGAACTTCTCATTTTCAAAGTTATGTTGAATTTATAAGTAATTATGAAATAAATATTTTATATATATATATTCTACACAAGTATTAAATAAAATTAAATAACTAATTATCTATAACTTAACACTGAATAAAAATTCCAAAAAAACATTTAAAATAATTAATCACTTAAAATAATGATAAACAACAAACATAAAAATAATGAACGATTAATATATCTATATATATATATATAAGTTTAAAAAAAAAAACTTAATAAAAAAATAATAAAGCTTAATAAAAAATTTTTGAAAAATAATTAAAAGTTAATAAAAAAGATTTCAAATATTACAATTTAAAAAAATATATATAATTTGATAAAACCATTCACAAAAAATTACAAATTATCAAAAAATTTAATATATATTTATATATATATATTTACAAGTCAAGAAATTTTAATACAAATGTACATATATGTACAAACATATATGTACATATATGTACAGACATATATATGTATTATGTTTTGAAAAAAAATTACAAGTCTTTAAGAAAGTTATGAAAAAATTGCAAATTAAAACAAAGTTTAAAAAAAGAATCATTAGTTAAAAACATATATGTATATACACACACACATGTATATGTGTGTGTGTGTGTGTGTACTTACACATATATGCATACATGCATATATATATATATATATATATATATTATATGTAAATTATTTATGTATGTTTCGGTTTTAACTTTTAAAAGAAAACATTTCATTATCCAATTATTTATCCTAGTGACCGTTTATTTAGCCATCAACAAATCAACCAACCAACTGATTTCCATAGTAACCATCCGTTTAACCTAACAACAATTTACCATTTATATGCAAATATTTGAAGAAACTATGAAAGAAAGACATTTTAAATCGAATAAAAAAAACCCAGAGAAAATCAAATAGGTTATGTCTTAGTTTGAATTATTCCTTTACTTAAGTAAGTTAAGACTTGGAAATAACTTATATTAAGTTACTATGCTAACTTGTGTTATCAATATATTGATTTAATAAATTTTCATAGGTTTAATATGATAATGAACGTGTCTTGTAATCTCACAACTATATCCAGCTAACTTTAAATTGTACTATTAAAAATTATGCTTAGAATTCACATATGTTATTTAAATCCTTCAAATCATAGAACGTAAAAAAATCTTACAAATTATACATAAATAAACTGTTCTTACCTATAAATCCACCATACTTCTATACTTAACTTGCGCGAAATAAAACCCAACCTTCTACTATGCTTGCCACAGAGGGAAAGAATGATAACACGTCGTTTATCTGGTAAAACCCAAGGCCACGTGATCACCCTTATCTATGACGTCACTGATGATTCATACTGATAAGGAGTAGATAATATTTTTAATTACTGTGTTAGATTATGCAATTAAAAGCTGTAATTCCTAATTACAATTAACACATCTCATTTAATTAATTTTTTTAATAATTAAAATAATAATTTAGTTAGTCTATTACAAATAATTATTTTTAGTTCTATTATTTAAAAACATTCATATCATATCATATATAGCAATTTTAAGACATATTAATTTATATCATTTTATACTTAAATAAAACATTCTCACCTAAAAATCCAACACACCACCATACCTAACATAGGTGAAATAAAAAACAGCCTAGTACCATGCTTTCCGTAGAAGAAATGATTAATAATGAAAGCGCTTATCTACTAAGCTAAGATCACGTGATACTTATTACTATCTAAGGTCAGAGCGCTTATCTAATCTATGATGTCATGGGAAATCCCCAGTCATGCTCATTTGTGTTGCCAATTTTCCCAATACAAATATTTTCTAATAATATCGTTGCCACTTTTCCATAAAAATAGCTTATCAACTCTCTTGCCTCAAAAACAGATCTTATCAATTTGTGTTTATCCGTGACGTCATCATAAAAAAACTTTAATTAAATTATTAATATCTTTCATAAGTTTGTAATTTAAGTAATTTGTAATATTTTTATGCTAACTAGGTTTATAAGTATTCCGACTTAAAAATCTCTTTTATAGATTAACTATGAAAATCAATTGCCTTGTCAAACCTTTTACTATTTTCAGTTCAACTTAGTGTCATGAAATATATCAGCAAAGCTTAAAATTATACTTTTTAGTTACCTTAGTATTGTAAATTATTGTTTTTGAAATCTATTAAAATTTGAAAAATGATTAAATACTCTAACATTATAATTTTTCATTCATTTCACAATATAAATACACAAAATTATACTTACCTAGAACCAAGCACTTGACTGGAGCAAAAAAACGTCCTTATTCTAAGCTTCCCTAACGAGAACTGATTGATAACATGCTTGCTTGCTTATCACTTCGAAAATCGCGTGACGTCACTAGTCACCAGTGCGCATGCGCGAAGATTTCACGTGATAGATTGTTGATAAGATAAGGTTAGCTGATAAGAACTTATACTATCATTCATTTACCTCAGACTTTGCTGGAAACGGTTGAGTTTGTTCTCTCAAAATATTTTTAATAACTAAGTTAGATGATAAAGTTTATTAATTAGTTAATTTGAATTAATTATTTATTAATAGACTAATTGAATTATTCTAAAAACAATTAGAGAGCGTGTTCATTACAAAGTTTGAGTTTTCATCTAGCTTAGTCATTAAAATTTTTACACATGTCATCATTTTTTTTGAGTTAAATGATTCTACATTTCGGTTATATATAACTAAGTTTATATTTAGTATACGCCTAGATAAAAATCTCATTTTCAAACGTTTAAAAGTCTTTAATTAAACTCAAATCTTTAATTAATCTTTAATTAAGCTCAAATCGTTAATTAATCTCATATCTTAATTACACTACAAATTAATAAGGTAATATTAACTACACCACACATTTATTAGAAAATCTTATTAATTTGTAGTGTAATTAAGATATGAGATTAATTAACGATTTTAATTTTAACGATTAATTTTAACGATTAATTTTAAAAACAGCAGAGGACAAAATTTGGCAAAAAAGTTTGAAACTGAATTCCTTTTACAAATGTAGAATTGCTAAGTATTGTTCATAAACAAAATAAATAAATAAAAAATATGGAAGTCGTTTTCGTATTTTCAATTTTCTCTTCAGTTTGACAATGCTATCCGCGTGGCCCAGACAGATTTTCTTTAAGCAGAAAATATTCACTTATAACAATTTTTTTCCCTCTCGGATTGGTGCCTTTTATTAAATACATATATATGTACAGATTTACTAATTAAAAAAAAAAAAATACTTTTGGGATGTTGTTTTCATATATTCCGGTTTTCTCCAGTTTAAAATTGTCACCCAAGTTGAAATTTAAGAAGAAAAAAAAATACCTTCGGATAGAAGGTACCTTTCTTTGGGCAACGAAGACGGGTTTCCTAGTAACTAATAATAAAGACAGACGTTTGTCTGTCCAGAGTTTTTCTTTGTCTGACAAGATGTTTTTCTGTTTCAAAAAGATGTTCTGTTTCACAAGATGTTTTTCTGTTTCAAAATTTGACAGGAAGGTTACCTGTATGCCTGAAGTTGCTCGAAACAGGTTTTTAATTTTTTTGATTCGAATTTTTTTCATTTAATTTTTTACGATATTTTTTGTATTTTTTCGAGTTTCGTGCTTTTTCCCCCACATTCATAAAAGGAATCTATTTTCAATCCATCTTTCCATTTTAGCCGAATATAGTAAAGTAGTCTTCTTCGATTTTTAAATATTTCGCGAATTTTTTATGTGATTTTTAACTTTTTTTCGCGTATTTTTTGACATTAGTAAAAGGAATCAGGTTTCAGTCTTTTAGCCCGATGTACTAAATTTTGTCCTTTGCGATTTTTGAATTTTTCACGAACGTTTTTTTTTCCCTTTTTAAGACCCCCGTGATTAGAAGAGATTTTATCTCACATTTGAAGAAACTTTCGTCTTTAAAAAGGAAAATTTCTAGAAATTTTGATGTTTTATTCGCGACTTCTTCGTGTTATGAGGGAAAAAGTCATGCGTAAAAGTTCAGTTTCTAATAGGGAAAAGTATAATGCAGCAAAGTTGGCGGAACACTCCTGTGATTTGATTTGATAAAAATGCATCTTCAAATTTAGTAAGGATGTTAGGTAATTTTTATGTTAGATTGGTGAGTTTTCTATATTTTCGCGGAAAGTGAGAAAATCAGATCAAAGCTTTTTTTGTGTGTGTGTGTTCTAATGAAAGAAAAAGTTACGGAAAAAATCCTTCAATTTACTGATTTCTTTCTTTCTTTCTTTTTTTCTTTTTTTTTTTTTTTTTTTTTTTTTCTTGGAGAGACAGTGTAAAAGGAACCCAGTTTCTATCTTTTATCCCAATATAGTAAAAATTTTGCCATCTGCAGCACAGATTTTTGACATCCCTAAAAGGCATCAGGTTTCAGTCTTTTAGCTCAATATAGAAAATATGTCCATAGAAATTTCTGAATTTTTTACGAACGTTTTATGTGATTTTTAACATATTTTTGTCTTTCACGGCAATTTTTTCACAACCCAGTTACAATCTTTTGGCTCGATATAATCAATTTTCTCTCAGCGATTTTTGAATTTTTGCCCAATTTTTTATAAGATTTTTACACTTTTTTTTCGCGTTTTGCGGAGTTTTTTGACATTTTTTTTCTGAAACCGAAGAATTATCCAGTAGATTTTGCTGCTGTCATAATTAAGCTGAAGTGGAAAAATAACAAATTTGCTCCTGTAGCACTTGAGCTACGATGCTGGATAAGTATACTTTTATCTGGACACTATCACTTTTATCGAAAAAAATCATCGACATTCGAAAAATATCGAAAAATTCAATGATTGTTTGATTCGGAGCGGGAATATCCGGAAAAGGTTTACGCTGCGAAAGGCAGTGAAAGCCCCCAATGGAGAACTAAAAAAAATGGGTTCTTTTTTTAAAAAAGCAATTAGCGAAGCTCTGCTAGTAGATTAAATAAATACACGATGTAATTTATGTATAGTTAACATAAGTAATTTATCGAGACAAGAGAAATGAAATGTTCAAAACGAAACAGGTCGAACATAAGTGGATAGGCGGCATATGCAATGCACATAGATGCCCGCTTATTGGGGTCCCCAACGAGATTAAGAAGCATATATTTTTTGAACATTTGAAAAAAAAATGAGCCTTAAAAGTTTTGAATCTTGAGTTCCGAATTTTGCTCACTTTTAAGAGCGGCCCCCAAAAAGAAAATTTATAAAGTATTTAGAGCCTGCAAAACTTCTTTCATCTGGGCACCTTTAAAAAGAATGGTAGCTATAGAAAAAAAGGGTATCTCTGTTTTGGTAAAAAAAAGGAATAGTATTAAGAAAGTTTTTAACCTTATTGGGGTCCCAACGAGATTAAAAAGCATATTTTTAAAACATTTGAATAATAAAAATTGGGCCTAAAAGTTTTGAATCTTGAGTTCCAACTTTTCCTCACTTTTATAGGCGGCCCCCTAAAAAGTCAATTAAAAAAGTATTTAGAGCCTGAAAATTTTCTTTCATCTGGGAACCTTTAAAGAGAATGATGGCTATAGAAAGAAAGTGCATATCTGTTTTGGTCAAAAGAAGTAACAGTATTAAGAAAGTTTTGAACCTTATCGGGGCCCCCGACGATATTAAGAAGCATATTTTTAAAACATTTGAATAATAAAAATGGGGTCTAAAAGTTTTGAATCTTGGGCTCCAACTTTTCCTCCCGTTTATAGGGGCCCCTAAAAAAGACAATTCAAAAAGAATTTAGAGCCTGCAAAATTCCTTTCATCTGGGCACCTTTAAAAAGTATGGTAGCTATAGAAAAAAAGGGCATGTCTGTTTTGGTCAAAAGAAGTAATAGTATTAAGAAAGCTTTGAACCTTGCTGGAGCCCCCAACGATATTAAAAAGCACATTTTTAAACCATTTGAATAATAAAAATGGGGCCTAAAAGTTTTGAATCTTGAGTTCTAACTTTTCCTCACTTTTATAGGGGGCCCCCAAAAAGTTAATTAAAAAAAGTATTTAGAGCCTGCAAAATTTCTTTCATCTGGGAACCTTTAAAGAAAATGCTGGTTATAGAAAGAAAGCACATTTGTTTGAAGGAACTGATAGTATTAAGGAAGTTTTGAAACTTATTGGGACTCCCAACGAGTTTGAAAAGCATGTTTTTTAAACATTTGAATAAAAAAGTGAGGCCTAAAAGTTTTTAATCTTGGGCTCCTACTTTTCCTCCCGTTTATAAGGGGCCCTAAAAAAGACAATTCAAAAAGAAATCAGAACCTTCAAACCATCTTTCATCTGGGAACCTTTAAAGAGAATACTGGCTATAGAAAGGAAGTGCATATCTGTTTTGGTCAAAAGAAGTACAGTCAAACCTCGTTAACATGAACCTCAAGGGGAATGAAATTTTTGTTCATGTTATCCGTAGTTCATGCTATCAGTAACAACAAATCTTGATTAAAAATTTTTGAGAAAAATGCATATAGGGGAGACTGGGAGCTAATGGGACATAGGAGCTAACGGGACAACAGGGTTTTCTCGTAAAATATAACAGTCAAAATTTACCAGTAAATGTCATTTCTAGTATTATACAAGAACATTTATTGAACCATTTTTTTTTTTCATTAGCTATTTGCAAAGCAAGAAACAAGATATATTTAAGCATCAAGATGAATTTTTTTATATTTAATAAATATTTGTTTTGATCGACGATTAAATCAGTTTTTAATAATAATACCTTTTATAATGAAGCTTTTATACAATGCTCATTTTAAATGCTATTTCGTACCAGAGATAAACAGTTAATTTACAATAACATTAAATGCAATGGTAAAGGATTCATCGACAAATGTGGATTTCACATAGGGTCTAATGGGAGAAAACTTTGTTTTCGAATTGAGACATTTCTGTTTAAATAATTAAACCATTACTTTTTTTTATTCATTAATAGAACGCATGCTACCTTTCATATGAAAGTTGCAATACTAAACTGTAAATTTACCACGTGTGAAGAAAGAAACAATACATAAAAATACTCCCTTCCCTGATATTGGGGACACGTATTGTATTGTCCAAAATTGAGAACATGGCAATAGTACACGTTTCCATCGCTCTAAAGAATAATCCTTTTCATGAAGCTCTAAAGTGTAACCCCAGGGAGAAGCTTTCACATTTTTCCAGAAATTTTTGTTCACGTTAAGCGTCAAAATCTCTCATGGGGACATCGAGAATTGTTCATATTAAGCGAAATTTCACGTTAAACGTGTTCATCTTAAAAGGAGAAAAAACGCTAGAATCCGTATTCATTTTGACGGGGACAGTGAGAACTGTTCATGTTAAAAGTAATTCACGTTAAGCGTAAGTAATTCACGTTGTTTATATAAGATTTCTCTATAATACTACCAATTTTCATATTTTTGTGTGTAGTAGTTTTCTTAATATTAGCGAAGAAAGACCTCCGGTCACAAAAAAATTCATTTACACCGGCGGCGGTGGTGTATATTTTTTTTAGAATAGAGAGAAATCTGACAGAAAGGTCTTTTTTCCCCCTTTTATTTTTATTGTAGTAACAAAAACTAAGTACAATTTTTTTCAATATTTGTTTAATCTGTAGAAAATACTATTACTACTACTACTACTACTAATAATAATAATGTAATAATAATAATTATTATATAATTTTATTATTAAATAATAATTATTATATATTAATATTATTGCGAGTTGTGTGTTTTTGTGTGTAGTAGTTTTCTTAATATTAGCGAAGAAAGACCTCCGGTCACAAAAAAATTCATTTACACCGGCGGCGGTGGTGTATATTTTTTTTAGAATAGAGAGAAATCTGACAGAAAGGTCTTTTTTCCCCCTTTTATTTTTATTGTAGTAACAAAAACTAAGTACAATTTTTTTCAATATTTGTTTAATCTGTAGAAAATACTATTACTACTACTACTACTAATAATAATAATAATGTAATAATAATAATTATTATATAATTTTATTATTAAATAATAATTATTATATATTAATATTATTGCGAGTCGACACACTAATAACTTGGCGGATTCGACGAATGAAAATGTTTAAAAGACAGTGATTGACTGAATTTATAAAAAGCTAAGAAAAATAATTACAATAATTAATCAATATTATATTGGCTAACCTAACTCTTAAAACAAATATTATTTTAAACTAAAGTTTAACATAGAAAGACCTGAATTTTTACTCCAGTTTCATAAAAATATTTAATACCAGAATTTTTATTTAAAACTGTTTGAGTTATTTAATTAACCCTTTCTTTCTTTATATCATTTAAACTTAATTCCTAAATAAATTTCTGAATCGGAACAAAATATATTCATTTGGTAGGGGCCAAAATGGCCCCTCACCATCATTCTAGTGTTAATTTCAACTTTTATAATTATTGAGACATTAAACTTTATTTATATACGTTACAATTAACATGCAATTAAGATAAAGAAATTATGAAGTTACTAATTATTATTATTACTATTATTATCATCCATGCATTAAATATTCGCGATAAAGACATTTCTTAATTATTTTTAGCAAAGAAGATTGTTACAAATTCATTTTTAATTGTCTGAAAACCATACGAATTTCTCACTTGTATTTCAGACGAAGCATATAAAATACAAGTATTAAAATTTAATAATTTAGTACTTATACAAAATAACCATATTTGTTTCTAGCTGAAAAAAATAAAATTTGATGGAATTTTTCAAGTTGAACTGTTAAGAAAGATAATCAACAGGAAACGATTAATGGTTTTCAGAAGTACCATCGTGAGAATAACCATCACCCAGAACCTCTTTGAGTATTTGTAATTAACGACCACCTGGATCTCGCTTAAAGATGTTTGGGGGAGGACATTTTTCTGAAAAAGGATCGAAATGTCGCATTTATGAAGATCAGCATTTGTGTTTTTTGTGTTGGGTTTTTAACCTTCTTTTTTCGCTTCATGCGAGTCATCGCCGTTCGTTAATAGGACCTACCAAGAAACTGCAGGGGGTTTTGGGGAGATTTTTCGGCGAAAGAGGAATAAATCTTCCATTCATCTGTTGCTTATCTGATGAAGGTGGTCAGTGGTTTTGTGTGATATCCATTTCTTCTGGTCTTTTCTTTTTTTGTTGCACATGTTATCATGGAAGCTAAAAATTATAAAATTACCTACCTACTTCTTCAAAAATTTCCTACATCTACAATAGTTTAATTTTGTGTGTGCTTAATGTTCAGCCATAAGATGCCTGGTGGAGATGTTGTTCATTTATAGGCAAAATATCCATTTATGAAACCATGCACTTCATTAGTGGTCTTCGGTTTGTGAAGCTACAAATAGTGTTTACTACTTAATTCTCTTCAAAAAATAAGTAAAAACAAATAACTTTCATTACTGATTATGATAGTGTGTCAGTTAACGTTTCTCATGTGAGAGTAAATATCCTCATCAAGTGTAATTGTTGACTTGTCTGCTGCTAGAACTCAGTTACTCACACCATATCATTATTCTAAGTCTTCTCAAAACAAGGAAGTTTAAATTTATATTACCTGAAAATTACTGATGCATTTTACCTTCGACAACTTTATTTTATTATGCTGCATTTTCTCCAAATATTCTAGCAGGTGCAATTAAAAATTATTCAGAGTTAATTTTTGCTTGTGTGTAGCAATTCATCCTCACATTGCAAAATTTTTGCTCATTGATAATCAAGTGTAAATTCTCAATTAATATAAGAAGTTTGTAAATATTTGTTACAGTGTTTATGCAAGATCAAGTTATTTTGAAAAGTTCCCCATATTTATTTATTTATTATGTGCATAGTGCCTTTTACTTTAATTTTATTTCATACCCAAAGCCTCTAAGTCTTTATTTTGCCATTTGCCTCATTACTTTACTATGTAAAAAAAAAAAAAAAATGATTGTATACATTTTGAAGATTTTTGTTTATGAAGAAATTGACTAGTAAAAATGATTTTTATTTTGAATTTTTCAATGTTTGAAGAAATTGAATAGTAAAAATGATTGGTTCATTTTGAAGTCTTCAATGCTTTATGAAGAAATTGAAATTTAAAAAATTAATGTGTTCTCTTCATACCAAATAATACAAGAATGTTACAGAAAAGCACAGTTCTAGATTGAAATTTTTTTACCAGCGCATTTATATATATATATATATATAGAATTTTTTTATATAAATCATCTAGTGAAAAATTTTTTAAAAGTGCTTCTTGACCTCAATTACCTGATTATGTCCTAAAAAGTATGTGTGACCATACTACATTTCATTATTAAGTGCACCACCAACTTCTCGTCCTTGTTAATGTTCTGCAAAAGTGATTCCTGTATGTGTCGCAGGAGTTATGATTGCTCTGCAGTGATGAGTACGATGTCGTCAGCTAGTGCTTCAAAAAGAATGCAATGCATTCTCATTTTCTACAAAGTGTGTTGTAATATTTAAAATGTTCTTATGTTACCATGCAAGGATCACCTATATTTTGATGATTATTATTGTGAATGTTCCAGTTTTTCGACAGCATCTGTTCACATCTACAAATGTTTAATGCATTTGTCTATTAGTGCTTGTGTACAACCTTAAGATGCAATACTAGTACCAGTGTACCACCTCATGTTGTGTTGCTAAATTTTCAGCGACATCAAGTTATCTTTAATAGCCTTGTTCCATATGGCTCTGGACTCAATGAACATTGTTTTGAATCCAAAAACATTGCCTTTACCTCCCGCAGTTATACAATATTATTATATTCTTATGTATATTTAAATTTTTCTTTTACCTAAGATGTTAGGAGCCTTGTTAGGAGATCCAAGCCACCTAAAATTTTACGTAGGAGTTCTTATATGTATTTATTTTTGTTAATGGACATGCTGATGGCTAGGGCATGATGGTCATCGACATGGTTGTGGACTTAATATTTACATATATATATATCTATTTTTTTGTTTGTTTACAGTGTTGATGATGATTTCATCTTCGTCATTATCATCATTGTAGGCCTAACATTGAATTTTAATAATTTTGTTTCTATATTATATTTAAATGATTATTTTAAGTTATATTCCAGGTACATGGTATTTTAGTTTTATAAACTCATGATTTTGTCAATTTTTTTTTCTTTCATTCTATATGGAAGTACTTAAAATTTTTTTTTGGTGATCACCAGTCTCTCATATTAAAAAAAAACATGATATATGTGTATTTATCTAATAATATAGTAAAATTCTTTTTAGTCTCATACATACATATTAAGAATTCTTATGATTAATATATTGAAATTTTTATTTAGAGTAAAGTATAAAGTTCAAAGAAATTGTGTCTATGATGGATATTTAAGACAATTATGACATGTCTTTTGATTGAAATAGCAATTTTTTTTATGGGATACTTTGTTTGGGTGATTGAGTAGTGCACGACTCAATTACACAATTGGTATCACATACAATTGGTTGTCTGTTTTAGTTTAAATGAAATACTAAGTTTGATACACTAAAAGGATATCACTATGTTTTATGAAAGTTTATTCATATATGGCCATTTTATTTCCTTTCATGTTAAGAGTAATAGAATTTTTTTTTTAGATATAATTAGAAAGTCCTAGGCATGTTGTAAAATTCAAAATACAAAATATTTTTTTCTTGACTTTTTTTGTTGCTTTTGTATTTGCAACTTTTATCAGAAGTTAATTCTGTTTTTATTTGGTGCCAAGATAGCAAAATTTGTTATGACTAGTCAATGATCTCAATTTTGTTTGTTAACTCAAAATATGTTAACACTTTTATCATGATAATTTTATGAGATCAAATAGAAGGTTTTGCCAGTGTTACTGTTTTTTGGCATTTTTTATTAGATACTTGATGTATTGTATACTTTTTGGATTATGAATGTACTTTATGCAATGTATATTCTTTTTCTCTCTCTTACTTTTGGTCGCCAATTTTTTTTCCAGCACCTTAACTTTAAATTTTAATGTTCGCATTTAACGATTTTTTTATTGCTTTGGCAGTTCAAAATTTTGTCATCCCATTTTCTGTAAAAGGTTTTTGATCGATTTTGCCTTTTACATCTCCTGGTCTTACAAAATTTTCTCGGTGAGTGGAGGTAATGTGAGAATACTTCTCACAGTATTTAAATTTGGTTTATTTTTATTTCCTTTCAGCCATTTTTTTGCATCGATGTCTATTTGAACTCGATCATTACGCCGCAATGTTGACGTTTTATTCTCTTACCGTAAGACAAGTTCATTTTTCGCCGCCGATATTCATATCTGCTTTGGGAGCGGATCGGCAGCTTGCACATGCGCACTCCGCTATTTTAGGAGCACGTCTTGGAGCTCTCGTTTTGTCGGAGTCGATTTGCCTTATGATGACGTCATTGAAATGATGCGCCGCCCTCTTTTGACGCCGTTCGCTGACAGGAAGAAATTTCAGTTTCGTTTTCCAATCAGTGAAAACATTTTGAATTCTGCTGCTTGTAATTCGATTTTCATTAATTTACCGTAAATTTCATTTTAGCTAATCATTTTAAATTCTGCCTTTTAATTACTTTGTCAACCCCGTATTCATCATTTAAATACTAAAACTCGTTAATTTTAAAATTCAGAATTTGGTTTGATGTTGTCTGAAAAAGATGTAGTCTTTTAACGTAGTTTAGGCGGAGCGCCGGCCCGCCGGCCGTTCAATGTAACGGTTTAATGTAAATGATGATATTATCAAAGGATTTCATAAGAACCATTTCACTTGCACTAAATCGTATCAGTTAAAATACAATTGGCAGTGAACCCAATTAGAAAATATTACTTAATAGGATTAAAAATCTCCGCATTAGAGAACGTATTACAACTGTTAACAAATACTACCTGAAGACCTAATTTTAGTGGTTGACTGATAGGTTTACTATTGTGTTTTCTTGCATCCAAAAGTATGGAAACATGGAGGAATAGGTGCAGAAAAACACAATGGAAAATCCACCAATTAACCTCTAAAATCGGGTCTGTAGGTGGTTTCCTCGAAGATATGACTTGGCAGACCAGTTACATTTTAATATGCTAATCATTTTTAACTAATCCTAAAATTTCAGCCGTCAACATCCATAATTTAAAGCGTAGTAGAAAACAGATAAAAAAAAAACTTCACATGCAAATTAAAGTTTATCACGTCAAAAAGGAGATAAGTGCAGAAATCAGGATTTTGCAGAAACGTCTGTTTCACTGTCTCAGTTGTAAAATTCAATTGCTCAGCTTATGTTTTGTGAAAAGGTGAATTGAAAATGTCACAACAATGTGATTTAACGAAATCCATGGCTTGGCGTGTTATCGGGACAGTTGAATCTGGTGAAACTCAACGAAGTGTAGCGGACGCTGTTTGGGTCACAAGAAGTGTCAATGCAAGGTTGTGGAATCGATTCCAAGACACGTGGAATGGCAGACATCGACGAGGGCAAGGTCGGCCAAGTGCTAACACAGAAACTGATGACCGATATATCCTGTTAACAGCTCGTCGAGACGGAACGGGCATTGGACGAAGGGTGTCCAGCCAAACAGTCCGGAATAGGCTTCATCAGGGTGGTCTCTATGCACGTAAGCTGTATTCCGATGATCTCAAGCAACTGTGCGGCCAAAAGAAGATGGGAAACTGAACATCGAGTTTGGAGGCAACGTTGCTGGAGTCAAATTCTGTTTACAGACGAGTCCCGATTCAGTCTGGATGTGACATCTGATGGGTTTTGTCATGGAGAGAAAGAGGCACTCAAAATAATCCCATATTCGTCCGTGAAAGATCACATTACAGACGAGCTGGGCTGATGCTATGGGATGGAATCAGCATAGGTGGGCGTACAGGCGGGCCTGCATATAATCCGGAATGGCACTTTGACTGTCCGAAGTTATACAGACGAGATACTGAGACCTCATGTCGTATTTTATGTTGCAGCAATTAGTGATTTCTTTTTTTCCATGCATGATAATGCTAGATCTCTGGAAAACATGCTTGAAGCTAAAACAATACAGCGTATGGAATGACCAGCATGCTCTCCTGACCTAAAACCGATCGAACATGTTTGGGACATACTCAGACGGCGCATTGCTGCGAGACCAAGGCCTCTTTTTACTGTCCGGGACTTGGAGATTGCAATTCTTGAGCAGTGGAACAGTATTCCCCAAAGTCGTACTGATAACCTCATCGCATCCATGGAAAACAGGTGTACAGCAGGAGACCACACGCCATATTAAAAATCTTGCATCATTTCTAAACAATCCTTTTTTTATCATTTACATGAAACTAAATTGTTGCCCTAAATCATCTTTTCATGTTCTTTCCATCTTTTCAAAGAATAAAAGCTCCCTTGCAAATTTTTTTGCGTCTTTTTTTCTGTATTGCGCATTGCTACACGTGTACTATCCATTTTATGCCCATACATCTGCACTGTTCTCTTCACTTTTTTGCTTGCTCCCCTAATTTTTTTTAGTTGTGTACTTTGTTGGCATATATTAAGAGGTATTGCAAAAACCTTAGAATGCACTTATTCGCTTTAAACTGTTAAAAGCTTATACTAATTATGTTTTAGCAATTAGCTCTGTTGGAATTACAGTTATTTTGTTGTTCTTAACATCCAAGTATTTAAATAGACTGAAGTGGTTTATATGCTTTTTTTAATGTGTATTTTATTTCTATACTTTGTGCCTGTTGTGTAATATATTGAGTTTTAATATGTATTTTATACTTGGATAATATTTATGGTTACATGTATTTACTTTAAGTTACAACCCTGGTTTTGGCAACAGTCCTTAAAAATTATGAATAAATGTTTTTCGACGAATTCTTGCTGTCTGTCTTTTAAGCGTTATTAATTTGGTTAATTAATGACTTTTGATAATGTTTAAATATATTACATAGGCGACGAGCGTAAATTGCGTTTCCAGCTATATCAAACTTCTACATCCGTGTTCTTAAAGCTTCGTTTCTTGACTTACGGAGATCTTGTGTGTTTGATAATGCAGGAATCTGAAAGTGATAGGTATCGCCCTCATACTGGTAGAATGCCAGTCTATAATGAAAATGATTGTTTTGAAGAATATCTGCTTCAAATTGAATTTTATTTTGAAGCGAGCAGAATTAAAGTTGATAGTTAATAGTGACAAACGGGCTACTTTGTTGACGTGTGTCGGAAAAAAAGAATTTTCCACATTACGAAACCTCGTTCAACCTATAAATCTAAAGGACATTTCTTATAATGAAACCATCAAAGTATTAACCAGTCACTTCTCCCCACAGACATCGGTAATTATGCAAAGATTCCGATTTTATAACTTAAAACAACATGCAGAGGATGTTGCAACCTTTATTGTAAGAATCAAAGAGGCAGCAAGTAAGTGTTCTTTTGGATATTTTCTGGATGATGGAATCCGCGATAAACTAATTTGTGGTTTGGCAGACCAACAAATTCAGAACAGATTGTTAAGTGAAAGTAAACTTGACTTCAATAGAGCAAGTGAGATTGCGCTTGCAATGGAAACGGCTAGTAAAGAAGCCAATTTTTTTAAGGTTAGAGAAGATAATGTTCTGAAATTTTCAAGTGCTAATAAAACTTTTAATAAAAGAGCTCCCGTTCAAAATAGCAATTTCCAAAGTAATGATAAGAAAAGCGTCTATACAGGTAAGTCCGGAAATAAACAAAATAAACAATACCCTTAAGGGGACAGTTCCCCTTCAACCGGTCAAAAATGCTAGAAAACTGATTCAATTTCCATACATTTTCACAAACTAACTTATAAAGCAAATTCAATGAAATTTTTTTAATTGTTAAGTACAGTTTTACTTGTTACAATAAACAGAGCAGGTTAATGAAAAATATTTAAATTAATTAGGAAAACTTAATTAAGTAACCTATTGTTTTTTTTTGTTTGTTTTCGTAATTGTCATATATCACTGCGCGCATGATTTCTCAAAAACTAGTAAAGATAAAGGGTAAAAATTTTTGGAATGCATTAATATTACACTTCTGCATAAAATGAACTAAAATCTTAGAATTATCTTGAATAATGAAAATTTTATTACAAAAAATATGCGAGAAATTTTACAGATTTTCTTTTTTTAATTTTTATTGTTAATTATTAATATTATAAATAAAGATAATTAAAAGATTTTGGTTCATTATGTTAAGCAAAGTATTATCTTTAAATTATAACATCTATTTAAAGTTAATAAATTAAAATGAACACGAGATGTCACGCGCGCAGTGATATATAGTACTTATGAAAAAAAAAAAAAAAAAACAGTAGGTCACCTAATTAAATTTTCCTAATTAATTTAAATATTTTCCATCAATCTGTTTTGTTTATTGTAACAAGTAAAGTTATACTTAATGCAAAAAATTTCATTGAATTTGCTTTATTAGTTAGTTTGTGAAAAGGTATGGAAATTGAATCAGTTTTCTAGCATTTCTGACCGGTTGAAAGCGAAATGTCCCCTTAACAATTGTAAATATTGTGGAAAGAAGCATAAAGGTGAATGTTCTTTTAAAAATGCGACTTGTATAAGTGTCATTGCCGAGGGCACATAGCCAGATTTTGCAAAACTTCTACAACAAACTTCGTGGAAGAAGCATTTGATGAAATGTACATAAACACATTCCGTGTGTACAGCTCTTACAGAAGAAGCTCCTAAGCCTTATCTAATTAATATTTTAGTAGGTAACACTCCAATTGACATGCAAGTAGATTCAGGTAAAGAAAATTCAATTATGTCTAAAGAAAAATTTGAAAGTTTAATGTTAGGTACACTTGAAAAATTAGAAATTCCAAGTTTGCGTTCTTATCTGGGGTCAAATGTTAAAAATTATTGGAAGATTTAAAGTGCCTGTAATATTTCAAGAAAAAAACTTTATGGCTACCATTAGTTGTTATTGAAGCATTAAATAGACCTACACTCTTGAGCCGTTACTGGATTCAACAGCTTGGCATTGATCTAAATAAAGTGATGAATGACCATATTGCAAATGTTAATGACGAAACTAAAAATACATCAAAACAAAATTCAGAAGAGCCAAAGGATGAAGCTGTTTTATCACAAGATGATATTTTACAACATTACTACGCCAAATTCCCTAATTGTTTTAATTCGAGCGATTCAAGTGGAATGTTAGGTGAAGCAATAAATATAGCTATGGGGGAAGATACTGTACACATCTTCTGTAAATCTAGACCAGTTCCATATGCCATAAGACAATTGGCCGATCAAGAATTGGACTCCTTAGTTCAAAAACGTGTATTAGTACCTGTAAGTCATTCTAAATGGGCAACTCCCATAGTTCCAGTACCTAAAAATGGACAGCGAAGGGAAAAGATCTGTTAGGATTTGTGGAGACTTTTCAGTCACAGTAAACAAATTTTGTGAAACTCGGTCAGTTTTATCCACTTTCATCCCTAACATATTCTAACAAATGTAGGATCACGAAAGTATTTTTCAAAAATTGACTTATCAATGGCCTTCCATCAATTACCTATAGCTCCTGAGTCTCAGGTGTTGCTGACGCTGAACACACCAAATGTTTTAATGCGTTATACCAAACTACCTTTTGGTATCAAATGAGCATCTCTCTTGTTCCAGCAAAAGCTGGATACCATTCTAAAGGATTTTTCATTCATTGATTGCTACATTGATGATTTATTTACACGTGCAAGTACTAAGGAAGAATGTAAATATAGAACAGACCTGGTGCTGCAAAAACTACATCCTTACAATGTGAAAGTAAATATTCACAAATGTGAATTTTTCAAGGATACAATTAAAGTTCTGGGTCATGTTAAAGATCCTGAAGGCATTCATCCGCTTAGAGACAAATGTAATGACATTTCAAATATACAAGTACCTAACAATGTCACTGAATTGAAAAGTTATTTAGGGCTTCTAGGCTATTATCAGCATTTTATACCCAATTTACCTTCAAAGTTTAAACCTTTATATAAATTATTAGAGAAAGACACAAAGTGGAATTTCAACAAAGATTGTATTGATGCCTTTTAAAAAAGTAAGACTTTATTAGATAAACATAATGTTTTGGTACATTATGACATAACAAAGCCCATTGTTCTACAGTGTGAT
Organism: Maratus speciosus; assembly: GCA_963932465.1. Taxonomy (NCBI): domain Eukaryota; kingdom Metazoa; phylum Arthropoda; class Arachnida; order Araneae; family Salticidae; genus Maratus; species Maratus speciosus. Next base: position 334,737,616 of record OZ010790.1, on the reverse strand, counting down.
TCATCTGAGTATGGACTCAGAGCAGTTTTGTGCCATGAATTCTCACCTGGTTTATTGAGACCTATATTTTTTTGCATCGAAGACCCTTAACAAAGCAGAAAGAAACTGTGCTCAGATACATAAAGAAGCTTTAGCTATTATTTTTGGCATTAAACGTTTCAATAAATATTTACAAGGAACAAAATTTGTCATTGAAACAGATGCAAAGCCATTGTTGACCTTACTGGGCCCTGATAAACCTGTTCCAGAAATGGCTAATTCAAGGATGCAGAGATGGGCATTGATTTTATCCAGCAATGAATACATTATGAAGTACAAAAAGGGCAAGGATCTATTGCTAGCTGATGCTCTTTCTCGCCTCTCTTGTAAAGATAATGAACCAGTTGACAAACGTGCTCACGAATTTGTATGTTATTTCGCAGAATTTGGGGATCTCACTACCAAGAATATTGAAAAGGGTAGTGCACTTGATTGTGATGTCAGTAAATCAATAAACTAAACTAAATTTGGTTGGCCATCAGTTGTTGGAGATTCCTTGCAGAAATACTACAAAGTCAGAGATGAACTGAGCATCAAAAATAATTGTCTACTAAGAGCAAATAGATTAGTAATCCCAAAATGCTTGAGAGAAAAGTTCTTCAACTTTTACATACTAAACACCCTGGAATAAATCGAATGAAACATCTTGCTCGAGGATACTTCTGGTTTCCAAAAATAGATGCAGAGATTGAATCATATGTAAACAGATGTGTCCCATGTCACTTAACAAGGCCAAGTGCACCCAGAGTTCCATTAAATAACGGGCCTCTAACAGGAAAACCATTTGAAAGGATCCACGCGGAATATGAAAATCACAATCTCTTAATTGTTAAAGATTCATATTCAAAGTGGATTGAAGCATCACTTGTTTCTACCACAGATTCTAAGTCTACAATACATAAGCTTCGACAAATTTTTGCTACTTTCGGATTACCAAGTGAAGTTGTATCTGATAATGCTAAACAATTTAAATTCGAAGAATTTGTAAGATTTTTTAAGTCAAATGGTATTATCCTGAGAAATTCACCACCATATCATCCAAACTCCAACGGAGCTGCAGAGAAATCTGTTAATATCATTAAGAACATGCTGAAGAAACATAAGTTTTCTAATAGGGTATATGATAGTTTTCAACATAGGTTAGACTGATTACTGTTTGCTTATTGAAATGCGCCTTCATCAGTCACACTGAAGACACCTGCTGAGCTTATTTTTAAATTTACTCCACAAACCAAGATTACGAAGTTCGGAAGTGATCACATTATGCAGGAAAAAAGCTATCAAGAGCATCAAAGGTCTCGTTCAACTGCCAGTGAAAGACATTTTGATGATAGAGAAAATGTTCTTGTGAAATCCACCAGAAACAAGGAAATTAAGTGGTTTCCTGGTATAATCACAAAGAAAATTAGTGAAAGTACTTATCTGGTACATGTAAATGGTCAAGTGTGCTTTGTACATGCAGATCATCTAAGAAACGCTTCAAATTCCTGAAATCCCTGTGCATTGCAGAGTGCCATTGGATTATGCAAGTGGATCTTCAGTGACGGTCACCTATTTCTATTTCTAATGCAAAGATTGTTTCTGATTCAATGAAGGATGAGACATCATCTCAAATGTCAATAGAGACAACTGACGCAGCAGAGAAAGAACAGATTCAATCAAGAGCTGTTAAAACACCTAAAATAACTCTGGACTGCTATAAAAACCCCGATTCCCAACTACTTAAAACTCCAAGACCAAAAAGGCTCATAAAGCGTCCAAATCGATTAGATTTATAGTTCTGTAAATGATTATTTGTCCCAATGCTATTGCATGCATTGTTTATTCATTTGTAAAACAAGAAAAAAAATTAAGGGGGAGAATGTTGTGTAATGTATTGAGTTTTGATATGTATTTTATACTAGGATAATATTTATGGCAACATGTATTCACTTTAAGTTACAGTTCTGGTTTTGGCAACAGTCCTTAAAAATTATGAATAAATGTTTTTCGACGAATTCTTGCTGTCTATCTTTTAAACGTTATTAATTTGGTTAATTAATGACTTTTGACAATGTTTAGATATATTACAGTGCCACAAAATACCTAAAATCCTCAAAAAATGTAGTTGGTATGTAGCTCATTTGTACATACTTTAGAATTTGAAAAACCCTCTAGAAGGCATTAACGGCCAAGCCGCAAGGAGCCATTTTCAATGAAAGATTTGGGATGTTTGGCTTTTAAATTGTGCGAACTTCAGATATCACTACTTTTTCTGGCCGAAACATTAAGAAGAACTTGGCGCTTTTTTTTTTTTTTTTTTTTTTTTTTTTTTTTTTTTTTGTTCAGATATAGTTTTTCTTTTCCCTATTTCTATTCGTCTAGGCCAGCCATACTTAATCTTTTTTACTCGCGGGCCGCAAACATATATTTAAAAACGTTAGGCGGGCCGCAACGCACTTTTATAATAACTTTAAAAAAGGTAATTAAAATAGTAACGTAGCAAAAGTAGTATAACAAAGCAAACCAATGAAGTTAATACAATTAGTTTTATTGAACCTTTGTCACGGAAGAAATGTTAGTAAAAAATTTTAAAACCACCATTTCAACCACCAAACAATGTACTTCGAGGTTGATTGTTATTGAAAATGATGTAGAAATACGCATGCTACGAAGATTGCTCTTTAGAAATAATGGTGTGAAACTTTTTCCTGCCATTTTGTCCGCGGCAATTCGAATAATGATGATTAGCGATACAATAAGAATAAAACGTATTAATATAACAGTGCAATATTTTCAAGTTCTAAAGAAAAAAAAAATAAATCAGGAGATTTTCTTTAATAAGTCAGTCTTTTTTTTCAATGCAAAAACTTTTTCAGTTAGAACTATATAGTGCAAAATTTAATTAATTTGGAATAATGTTTCATTAGTGTTGAATAATTAAATATACGAGGTGGAACCCGTCGAACTTCGACGAAGGAAAATGTTTAAGAAGGAACTGTTCCATTGATTTATAATAAACCTACAAAATTAGTTACAATAGAAAATGCATGTATAATCGGTTAGTCTAACTCTCAAACAAATATTATTTTAACCAAAAATTAACAAAATACTATCTATATTATAAAGGAGGACAAACATATCTGTGCGTAACGCATACGTCATTTGGCAGCACTTTGAAATTTGAAATGAAATTTTGCTTTTGCAATTTTCGCTGCTGCAATTTTTTAAACTTCTAAACATCCCACATTTTAAATGTTTGCACCGTCGTTTGCAGAAAAAAATGCACTTTTAAATGCAATTTGTTTGAAAGCTGTATCTCAATTTATTTTTGAGATATTAATTTTTTTTATAGTTTTTAATACCAATTTTCTAATCATGGCAACTGAAATACTTCATTTCTATTAAAAGTGGATTAGTTATCTTTATTGATTATATTCTTACTGATGCCACTTTCTCATTACAATTAAAAATATCTTTTTTAAAAAGTTGAACAGAAAATGACGTTACGCTTTGAAAAAGGCACAATTTCCCTGATGATGTTGTTATATTTCACTATTTTTTTCATTTCGTTGATACTGAGTTTGAGACAATCGGCAAAATATTTCAGCGACTGAAAATGACATCATATTTAAAAGTAAATGATAATTTTATTTGATGAAACGAGATATTTCTCCTTGAATACGTCTAAAAGTTATAAATTTCTGGAATTTTTACGCCCAGGTACACATATTATACTAAGACCTCAAATCACGAGTGGGAATTTTAACATGGAAATTTGCAATAGTTGACAAACGTGACTTCAAGTTTGAAAATAAATTTATTAATAACCTATTGCGTGTTAAAATGTTTTAAATGGTTAAGAGCCATTATTTTGAAAATGAGATAAAATGCGATAGTTATATTTTTTGTTTTGCTTGATTTTTTTTTATGTTGAAGTAGATCATATCTAATGAATAATATGCAATTTTGAAGCTCTGAAAAAATTTCCTGTATCCTGTAGAAAATGTCAAAGTTCAAGGCCATGAATCCCATTTTTCATGAAAATTGAAATGCCAGTATGTTTGGATTGCTATAACTCTGGAAAGCAACAACATCCGAAAATTCTTTTGTCATAAACTGTTAGTATAACACTACATGCTTAGTAAAATTTACTTGGTTCCATGGGGCATTGTTAATTTTCATTGTTATGTTGCCACAAAATGCAATCAAAATGACGTTTTTGTCCGTTTTCCGCACTTATTATCTTGGTTAAGCAATAGTACCAAACACTTTTCTTATAGAATATGAAAGTTTACTATTAGGAGAAGCTAAGTAATGTAGAACTTTATCGGGATGTTGATGCTGTTAGCAGATATAATCTGTTAAATATTCAAAAGTTTCAAAATCTGCAACTCTTGAATTAGTCCTATCTCAAAACAGCATCACAGTTGAATAAAATAAAGTAGTTGAACATATGTACAAAAACATGGAAACGAAAAATAAGTGGGGTCTCAAGCTATTTTCAGAAGAAAAAAAATGACAAACGTTACAAAAAGTCAGTGCAATAATCAAGCTTTTCCCCTAGAAGAAGAAAGAGAAAAGGGATGTTCCATTTCGTCATATAGGGGAAAAATATAGAAAAGGGAAAGAGAAACGGGATAAATCATTTTCTTATAGGGAAAAAGTCTGATGACTTTTTATATGCCTTTTTATAACACAATGCCTTTTTATAACGTTTATCATTTTTTTTCCTGAAAATAGCATGAGACCTCATATATTTTTCGTTTCCATGTTTTTGTACATATGTTGAACTACTACCCGATACATTTTGTTTTATTCAACTGTGATGTTGTTTTGAGATAGGAGTAATTCAAAAGTTTCAGATTTTGGAACTTTTGAATATTTACCAGATTATATCTGCTAACAGCATCGCTATCCCGGTAAAGTTCTATATTACTTAGATTGTCCTAATAGTAAACTTTCTTATTCTATAAGACAAACTTTGTGTCACTATTGCTTAAACTAGATAATAAGTGCAGAAAACAGACAAAAACATCATTTTGATTGCATTTTGTGGCAACATAATAATGAAAATTAACCATGCTCCCATGGAACCATGTGAATTTTATTAAGCATGTAGTGTTATACTAACAATTTATGACAAAAGAATTTTGGTATGTTGTTGCTTTCCAGAGATATAGCAATCCAAACATACTGGCATTTCAATTGTCATGAAAAAAAGGGATTCATAATCTTGAACTTTGATATTTTCTACAGAAAACAGGAAATTTTTTCAGAGCTTTAAAATTGCAAAGTATTCATTAATTATAATCGACTTCAACAAAAAAAAAATCAAGCCAATTAAAAAATACGACTATCAATATATCACTTTTTTGTCTGAATTTCAAAATAATGGCTTTTAATATGCATGTGAAACGTGGGAAATGACTTGATTCGGTTTAGATTTAGAGAGAGAAAAATTCTATGATTATGTCAAGATGAAAGCATTTTTTGCGGATTTTTCATTCCGTAATACCAAGCATCAATTAATAACTTAATCAGAATTACTTATCTTGATTATATGTTACTGATTACGTATATGAATAAAGTTTAGTTTTTCAATAATTTTAACAGTTGATGTTTATGAAAAAAGTATTTTGTTAATCTTAAGTTAAGATATGTCTTTGGAGAGTTAAATTAACAAGTGTAAGATGGATTTTTTATTGTAATTATTGTTGTCGATGCATTATAAATTTGATGCAACAGTTCCTTTGTAAACATTTTCTTTCGTCGAAATTCGACGGGTTCCAACTCGTTTCTATAAAACTCAGTTTTCCAGGGGTCGCATTCTATAGGGAAAATTTTATTGTTCCTACCACTATTTTGAAAATAATATCTTCATAGTACCTTTCTATAGCATATATTAAATTAAAAAAATATTAAGATTATTGATTAATAGTTCTGGTTGGAGCAATAAAATTTCCCCTATGGAATGCGACCCCTGGTTGTCTGAATTATTAAAATTAAAATTTTAATCGCATATGTAAGCAGTAAAATATAATAAAAAACAGTTATTATGATGCAGTTGTCAATTAAGTCTCTTATGCTTCGTTTTTCCGAATCAAAACGATAAAACTTATTCTAGTTCGATACAATCAGATTTATACCCCCCCCCCCTTCGTAAAATCTAAACCCGACATCATTTTCACCTTCTCATAATTTACTTATGTGCTTTTCACATCCGTATTCACCATGTTTAAAAAAAATGGTATTTTAATTTGATCATTTTAAATTCATTTTAACTCAAAATTTGAAGTCATGATCACGATTGTCAACAACATATTTGCATGTGAACAGTCGCACTCTTAACTTCAGATACAAAATGTTGATCTTTACTCATTAAACAACTATTTTTTGGACTGTATCACATTTTATTTAAATCACAATACGATAAGTACAATACTCTGGTCGCCATACTTGACAACAACATTATTCTCTATTCCGTTCACTTCAAATTTTCAATCCAGAGGAACTCGCGACGCCCTCTTATGGGACTTATAAATTCTCAGTTTTCAGGAATAAACATTCTCCCCCGGATTGAAATGTCAATAATTTGAAAATTGAAATTGATAGATTGAAATTTCAATATCTCAGAATTTTACAGTAAAGTAAATTTACATACGAAATTCTACAGCAAACAGGTATACAGAACATAACAAAAAGAAAAAAAAAAAAAAAAAAAAAAAAAAAAAAAAAAAAAACAATAATTTAATAACTATTTTGTTTTTAGTTATGAATAGGAAGGACAGCTATTTTTGCAATTGAACGCTTTACTTCGCCTGATTTAGTGCGAACCTTTACTACCCTGACCTTGCCATCCGACCCTGTATAAATTTCACTAATGCGGCCTAACGCCTATTTACATACAGGCAAAAAATCTTCTTTTACTAATACCATTAATCCTACACTGTAAAAAAAAAAAAAAGTCCTTCCGGCCAGTGCCGGGAGGAAGAGGTAGCTTTAATATTCCTTATTTTAAAAAAGCAAACTTATATCATTAAACACACGAAGCTCAATTTAATGGAAACCGAATATAGGAGATTCAATACTAATTTTTATCAATGTAATGAAAGAGAATTTCACGAAATTAGTCAGTTTTATCCACGCTGCTTGTCTTTAAAGTAATTTATATTTGGCTGCCAAATTCGGCGATTTCTTAAAGTGCCTGCCATTTTAAGACAACATGGTGGATGAGGCTAACCAGTGAACTTGGTCGAGACCTTAGTAATTGCTGTGCACATGCTCACTCACATCGGAATCGGTTGATATATACGAGTGCTGTCGCATGCAAAAAATCAGATTTTTCAAAATGTCACCCACAATAGAAATTGAAACTGCTATATCTGAGCCTTTTTTAAGGTAAAGAAAGACAAACAAAAAATGCTTCTGAATCCTTATATCAAGGTCAAATACTTAAGAAAGAAACCTTTTTCAATTTCTAATTTTTTTGCCCCTCACTTTAAATATATATATATATTTTTATTTAATGGCCGCCATTTTGAAACAATATGGCTGATGAATCTGTCCAGCGAACTTGGTCGAGGTATTGATGTATACTATCCACATGCCTTCTCACATCGAAATAGGCGAATACGTGTGTTATCGCGTGACAAATACAAGATCGTTTCAAAATGTTAGCCATGCTAGAAATTCAAAGTGCTATAATTCAAACATTTTTTAAGATATAAACAAAAGAACAAATTTTCAGAAACAAAAACTTCTCCGGAATCTTTGTATCAAGGCCAAAAACATAAAAAAAATCTTTTTCATTTTCCAAATTTTTAATACCTCATTTTAAATTTTAAATTTAATTTATTTTTAAATGGCAACCCTTTTGAAACAAGATGGTGAATGAAGCTGGCCAACGAACTCGGTCGAGACATTGGTATGTACTATGTACAGATCAAGTTACATCCAAATCGATTCATAAATACGCCTGTTATCGCGTGACAAAAATCAGGTCGTTTTAAAATGTCAGTCACAATAGAAATTCAAAATGCTATTACTCAGCCATTTTTTTAGATATAGACGAAACAAAAACTGTTCCGAAATCTTTGTATTAAGGTCAAACACATACAAAAAAATCTTTTTCATTTTCCAATTTCTTGGTATCTCATTTTATTTTTTTATTTTTTTAAATGGCCGAAATTTTGAAACAAGATGGCGGATGAAGCTGGCCAACGAACTCGGTCTAGATATTTGTATGTACTATGTACACACCAAGTTACATCCAAATCGGTTCATAAATACGCCTGTTATTACGTGACAAAAATCAGGACGTTTCAAAATGTCAGCCACGCCAGAAATTCAAAATGCTATAACTCAGCCATTTCTTAAGATATAGACGAAACAAAAACTGCTTCCAAATCTTTTTATCAAGGTCAAACACATAAGAAGAAAATATTTTTTCAATTTTTAATTTTTTGGTACCACATTTCAAATTTAAATTTTTCTTAAAAATTTAAATGGCCGCCATTTTTAAACAAGATGGCGGATGAAGCTGGCCAACGAACCCGGTCGAGACATTGGTATGTACTATGTATAAACGAAGTTACATCCAAATCGGTTCATAAATACGCCTTTTATTTCATGACAAAACTCAGGTTGTTTCAAAATGTCAGCCACGCTAGAAATTCAAAATGCTGCAACTCAGCCATTTTTTAAGATATAGACGAAACAAAAACTGCTCCGAAATCTTTGTATAAAGGTCAAATACATAAGAAAAAAATATTTTTCCATTTTTAATTTTTTGGTACCACTTTTCAAATTTTAAATTTTGTAAAAAATTTTAAATGGCCGCCATTTTGAAACAAGATGGCAGATTAAGCTGGCCAACGAACTCGGTCGAGACATTGGTATGTACTATGTACGCACCGAATTACATCGAAATCGGTTCATAAATACGCCTTTTATCGCGTGACAAAATTCAGGACGTTTCAAAATGCCAGCCCCGCTAGAAATTCAAAATGCTATAACTCAGCCATTTTTTAAGATATAGACGAAACAAAAACTGCTCCGAAATCTTTGTATAAAGGTCAAATACATAAGAAAAAAATATTTTCCCATTTTTAATTTTTTGGTACCACTTTTCAAATTTTAAATTTTTTAAAAAATTTTAAATGGCCGCCATTTTGAAACAAAACGGCGGATGAAGCTGGCCAACAACCTCGGTCTATATATATATATGTATCATGGAAGACGGTAGTATTCCGAGTGACGCAGCCTTAAGCCTAAAATCGTATCGTATCGTATCGTAGAATTCGTAGATGGCGGAACTCATATATACAGCTAACTCGACATCAAAGAAAATGCGAAAAGCCGCCTGTTAATAACTCATCAAATATAGGTCCTATTGTTCTGATTTTTTTTAAAACAGTCTTATATCTGCAGTCTAATCCTATTCTGAATTTTTTACAATTCTACGTGCAGTATATTTTCAGATCTGTAAACCCATTTTGAAAGCAATTTCGATGGTGTAAGTTTGTCTTTTTTTTTTCTCCGAAACGGTCTAGATTTTTTAAAAAACATTAATATATAAAATGAATCTGTTTTTGACGAAGTGGATAAGACTAACCTAGTATCTAGGAAAACTCTTAATTTTTATATAATCCGCATGAAAAAATGGACTTCTTAGGATCGCGGATTACATGTTATTCTATGGGCTAGCAGACAGAACGTTGCACATCGGTTCTGCGCGGTTTAGGTCACAGTTAAAAATCTGAATATTGGCAATAAATCTTTTTTTAAACTACGAAAACAGTTTATTATGTGCTTTAAAATACTTAGACTGATTTTTTAAAATGGAGCAGTATTTTGTAATTATAGGTATTTTATTTCATTGTTATTCATAGTAAGTAAACATTTTTTAATGAGAAAATATTTCACATTTTAAAAAAAATTCTCGTATCGAAATTCGATATTTATCGAAAATTCTCGTATCGGAATGAAAATTCATCGCGTTCGCCATAAGACTTCGCCATGTATCACTACGCGATACGCGAAGTTGACTGAAGAAATAAGAAATATCAAAGATCTTGAAATGGTATTCCAAGGGGAGAAAGTGAGTACAATTTCTAATTATCCAGACAGCATTCTTTGCAACCGATCCTTTCTAATCAGTATAATGTTCTGAATTGTTTTTATTTTCAACAATACTTATAACTGTTTTCCATACAAAATAACGTTCATGTGTGTCATAGATATTTCTTGTGATATGTGAGTGTAATACAGATAGATTACTAATTTAATTTTGAGTTTTCTTTTAAAGAAATGAAACAAAATCTTTCATTTTCAAAGAACGCACAATTTAAATAAAAGGTATGACGAAATCAAAATTAAGATTTCCAATCCCGTTTATAAAATGATTCATTTGCGAATCGTTTCTAATAATATTATAAACGAAAATTGACTTAAAATGACATCTTTCGTTTATTTATTTTTTTTTTTTATAACTCTTTTCAGCTTCAAAAATTAAAGCATCGTAGTATTTTATTTTTGTAAAATTTAACCTAAAGGGGAAGAAAATTCTTATTGCCGTTTATCTCTGTAACAAGACAAAAAAAAAAAAACAAAAAAAAAAATCACCTGAAGCATTTCTTTTAGGCTAATTGATTACAGCCATGGGTGCAAGACCTTCAGTCTCAGGACTGATTTGAGTCTTGGACATATTTTTGACTGATAGTAAATTCTACTTTATATACTTAAATTATCACGATTAGCTCAAAATGAACCATTTTATCCTGACTGGTTGTTTTGAGCTCCTAAAAGTAAAAATTTTCATCATGATACTTTTCCTTATTTAGTAATTAAAGTTTATAGATAAATAAGATAAAACAGCTTTTTTGCAAAAGTAAGATACTTGTTTTTGTTTAATTTTAAAGTCAATATGCTTAAAAGAAAGCTTTAAATAATTTACTTTAAAAAAATATAAAAGTAGCCAGCTCCCTTATATGGTATTTGTGGTAATGAAGTATTGTTGTAAATAAAAACAATTCAGAACATGTTACTATTTATAAAAAATTGGTTTCACAAACTTTCATTAGCAGCTGCATTGTAGCTGTCATGATAATTAGACTTTGTATAAACTAATAAAGTGATCACTCAGTAACCATTTCAATTAATATATTAATCTGCCTCGCATCTTAAATTAAATATTAAGTTTTTATTCTTCTTTCATTAAACCATCCACTATTCTTTAACATTCCGCATATTCCGATTACAAAAACTCTTTTTATCAATTCCACCTGTACACTGGAGGGTTGCCGTATCACTTACAGAGTAGCACGTTTATCGCCTCGTTGTGCAATAGCATTTGAAAGATCACCACACTAACATAAAAAAGTAGCAATAAAAGAAAAACAAAATTAATCCGTTGATTGTAAAAAACCCTCTCCATTCTCGGTCGGGGGAGGAACATCACAAGAAAAAATAACCTCGCGAAATTTGACAGTATGTCATGGGGGGGGGGGGGGGGATCCAAAACTTCATGAAAATAGTTGTAACTTTTCTAATAAACATGTTTCATATAACATATGGTAGTAATAATCAGTATATCTGATGAAAATACAAGTAATTTTTTAAAATAAACTATTTAATGATTTTTTTTATCCCTATTACTGTATTTGATTAATAGTAGTTCAAGAGCCATAATTTTATATTGTAAGATCCTTAAAAGCACTCTGCAAGCAGTTCTTGTTCAATCACAAAAGCCTGCCACTAAAAAATTTTAATGCAGAAGATGTAATGTATTTCTCAGATATAAACAATGAATTTTTCAGCTAAGAAGCACATGTATTTTACAAATATTGCTATTTCTTGGAACACTAAATATGATACATTATCGCCTTTAACACATTATTTTGGAGTAATGAAAACATTGTTATTATATTAAAATTTTTTGTAAATGAGTGTTATAATCAGAGCAGCTCATGACAGGTTTTTCTTGCAGCACTAAAATGCATGCTTTCCAAAAGTTTTTTTTTTTTTTTTTTTTTTTTTTTTTTTTTTTTTTTTTGTCTTATTTAATGGAAGAAAATTCTGCTAAAAATAAGGCAAAGATTTCATTATTAAAAATACTGAAAAAGAATAAATTGGCCAGCCATGCATTTAGTGTTCCCAAAACTGTCAGTCACGATTTACCACTGTTTATAATGAATTTGCCCAGGCATATTTCGATGTTATATTTCAAGGTAATATCTTTAAGGTAATTTAATAATGTGTGATCTATACCTATTATATAAAATATCATAATTTGAACATTTTCTGGTTCCAAGGAATGTAATTTAAAGCATGTATACGAAGTAAATTTAATGATGTATGAAATATGATCTATATAATGCAAAATTCTATAATACGCACAACTTCTCATACCAAGGTGTGCATTATAAAGATCTTCTACTGTATTCATATGTAGTTCACACATCAAAAACCTTAAAGATTTAGTATCTGTAACAAGAGGACATTATTACAACTTTATATTTTTTTCATTCTGTAGCACAAATTACTCAGCTTAGAATTTGCCAATCAAAACATTGCCATCTTGATTTTTTTCCACTGTCTTTATTTACCTCAGAAGTGATTAAGATTTTTTTATATTGTAAATCCTAAAGGTTATAATAGCAAAAAAGCATCTTTAAGCCCTTGGGAATGAGCGACCGGTAAGGTGAGGTAAGGCGACCGTTAAGGTAACCACTTAAGGTGTTCAGAATCCTTCATTATTCTCACCACTTATTTTTAATTGTAAAGTTTACCTTCTTTAATGGGAGCATTTCTGTGATTCAATTACAGAAAATTTTCTGTTTTTAAAAACCTGTAGTAAAAGGTTAAAAATTAACCAAAGGGCTCTTGTCGTGAAGGGGTTAAACATCTTGAATTACAGTGAACTTTAATAACCCTTGGCTTTAATTGCCAGTACTCTTCAAATTGAGCTATCTGTACCCCAGATAGCTCAATAGTATCTGCTATCCCAGCCAACACAATATTCGCTCAGAACAACTATTATCATGACATCAATTGATTGTGTGAAAAATAATTAAAAGTGTACATGATTATATATTTTATTATTAAGCAAAAGACTTTGCAGATCCGATTTTCTAAAAAGCTTTAAAGATTGAAATCTCTAGGCTGGAGTGGGAAAGTGGTAATTTTGAGGAATAGGAGGATAACTTATATAGAAGAATTTTCTGTATAAAAATAAAGATTTAATTTTTTACTTTCTTCTATCTTTACAAGAAGAAAGTATTGGATTCATGAAAATTTTCGAATTCCGGTTTTCGACGGATTTACACGTTTTAGGGGTCAGAGATTCCAAAAAACATGTTTTTACAAAATGTCTGTCTGTGACTCTGTGAGTCTGTCTGTCTGTCTGTTTGTCTGTGTGTATGTGACACAAATTTTGTGGGTGCTCTATCTCAAGAACTAATGCACGGAATTTAATAAAAATTGATATTCAGTTAGTGCCTAATGCAAATTGATGCTGATTAGTTTTTGGTGTAAATCGCTCAACAGGTGGCGCTGCAATGCTGCATTTTTCACGATTTTCGCAATAGCTCTATCTCAAGAACTAATGCACGGATTTTGATCAAACTTCAGATTTAGTTAGTCCTTGATATGAATTGATGATGATTACGTTTTGGTGTAAATCGCCCAACAGGTGGCGCTGTTATGATGAATTTTGCAGGATTTACACGATTTCCCCAATAACTCTATCTTAAGAACTAACGCACGGATTTTCATCAAACTTCAGATTAAGTTAGTCCTTGATATGACTTGCTACTGATTAGGTGTTGGTGTAAATCGCTCAACAGGTGGCGCTTCTCTGCTGCCTTTTCCACGATTGCCTCAATAGCTCTATCAATAGAACTAATGGACCAATTTTCATCTAACTTCAGATTTAGTTGTATGTTGACACAAGTTGTTGTTAATTAGGTTTTGGTGTTAATCAGCCAATAGGTGCTATGCAAAAATTTTCACGATTTTCGCTATTGCTCTATCTCAAAAACTAATGTACGGATTTTCTCCAAACTTCAGATTCAGTCAGACGTTGACATAAATTGTTGCTGATTAGGATTTGGTATAAATCACCCAATAGGTGGCGCTGCTAGGCAGCATTTTGCTGAATTTAGACGATTTCAGCTATAGTCATATCTCAAGAATTAATGCACGGAATTTCATATCGTTAGAATCCTCATGAGATGCATAGATTGTCATTTAATTTTGGCAGTGTGATAGCGAATTTTGAAGTATTAACATGTATGAGATAGAAGAAAGTTTTGGGATTGGTACATCCGACTAGTTTTAATGTTGGGGAGTAGGGGGAGGGAGAAGAGGTGAAATGTACAGTCGTGGGAAAAAAAAAGTAAACACCCTCTACTAACTCCTTAACAAATTATTATCGTAGACAAAAGTTATTGGTACCGAACGGTTGGAAATAAAGTCTATTTTTAAATGATGTATATAAAATTTGCTTAGGGTGCCATCTACATATTAAAACAAATCCAAACTTCATTTTTTTCAATGGCAATACCCAATTTTAACGAGATATTTCAAATCTTCGGTTCAAACTATCCCTAGGCACCAAATTTCAAGTAATTTGAATAATAAGTTTTGAATTATAAACATTCAAAATTTAGTGCTTCTAATGTTAAATTATATTTTCATATTTTTATTCATATCTCCTGAAATTATGCTCCTAATGTGCTAATTTTTTGTGTAGCAGTAATACTAACATACCCAAACATAAATACGTTGAATTTGCAATTTTTATAATTTATGATATGAATTATGAAATTAATATTCGAAAAAATTATGAATTGTAACCTAAAATTTTTTTGATGGATTTAGATTTATTAAGTCCTGTTTTATGGAAATCCAAAATTTCACATTTTTCTTCCAAATAGTTTTCAAATTATGCTTAAAAAACGGCAAAATTATGGTTTAAGGGGCCGTCTATGATAGAAGTGACTAGATATTTTGAAATGTCTTACGCTGTCCTGTAATCTAGCAGACTTCATTGACTGCTTGAGTGACGCTTAAGATGCCTTGATCAAGAAGGGGGCTCTCTCGGTTAACAATCGAGTACCGAACTTCAATTTGGATACAGCCCTTAAAATAAGCTTGTTTTAAAATAATTAATTTCTCGGGAACTTATAGTACGAATTGCATAAAAATTTGTTTTTAGGCTAATTAAATGGTGTAGAATTCATTTCTGCTGTAAAAATTGTGTACTGCTATTGAAAAAAACAAAGTTATGGTTCGTTTTAATATGTAGATAACACCTTAAGCAAATTTTATATACATTTAAAAGTAGACTTTATTTCCAATCGTTCGGTACCGGTAACTTTCTTCTACGGTAATTTGTTGAGGAGTTAGTAGGGGGTGTTTACTTTTTTTTCCCATGACTGTACATTAGGGAAGTTAGTGCTTATTTATTTATTTATGTTAGTGAGCAACAAATGTTGCAGATTTTTTTTTTTTTTCAAACTAATTTTTGAAAGATTTTATTATTTAGGTAAGCTGGAGAGGTAGGTGCAAAAGCAGAAGTGGAATCTTCGGAGCTCAGGGGATTATTTTATATGATTTATTATTATTGTTAATAAAGAATTTTAAATAGGGATGGTGAAAGATTATTTTATATAAAATTAAAGAATGTTTAATTTTTTTGCACTAGGAATGAGAAAAGGGAGAAGCAGAAATTTGTAGTTTTGGATTTAATATAAATGTGTGGAATTACTTTTATAAGTGAGCGATGATTGTTACATATATATATAAAGGTTTAAAGAGTAATAATTCTTGTTATTTTTCTTAACAAAGTAATTTTTTTATATAGTAAAATTTAATTTAACATAGCTTTTTATATCTCTGAAGCAAACCAACAGAAATACCCTCTAAACATGCATGTTGTACATTACTTCCATATCTTACCAAAGAGTTCTTATAAAAATCTCATTGCACGGTGCTCTTTAAAACTGAAGTATGGCCATCCTTTTTTGTGAGGAGGGAGGGGGGAGAGATTGAAGGTGAATTGAAATCCTGACTATGAATTCTTTGTATTGGTCTTTAAATTTTTTTGTGTGTGTTTATTGTTTTATTTATTTTTTTCAATAACCTCAAAAAAGTAATGATATCAATACAAAAACCCTTAACGGGTTAAAAGTTTGTGACGCAGCACTTTATCTTATGCTCTAAGAATTTTAAATATGGAACTTAAAAATAATGATATCAAATTTTGAGTGACGCTATGCTATTAATTATAATCTCTCTATATATTATTTATTTCATCTTTTTATTTTATTATAATCGCATGTGCAAAAATTATGTTCAATTTAAAAAAATGTATAAAAGTTTATTCATTGATGCTTTAACATTTACACCTCTCATAAATTCCAAGTATGAGTTCTAAAAGATATGATATCAAAATTTTAGTGACGCTTTGATGTGGCTTTAAACGATTTGTTTTAAAATTAAATTTAAATTATTTTTGTTTTGGCTAAGATATATTCACACATCTAAATAATAGTTTTAATTTTCCAATATACTTTAAATATGTCACTTTCACTGAATTTATATAATGCATTTAAATGTATTTATTTGAATAAATTGATTTATCCTTTGTCCAATGCTATTAAAATTTAAAATAAGATTTGCGTAAATAATTTTTTTGCGTCATTGTATCCAAACTAAGTGAAATGTATTCAAATGGATACTATGAGGCAAAAAAATTATTTACGCAAATCTTATTTTAAATTTTTAATAGCATTGGACAAAGGATAAATCAATTTATTCAAATAAATACATTTAAATGCATTATATAAATTCAGTGAAAGTGACATATTTAAAGTATATTGGAAAATTAAAACTATTATTTAGATGTGTGAATATATCTTAGCCAAAACAAAAATAATTTAAATTTAATTTTAAAACAAATCGTTTAAAGCCACATCAAAGCGTCACTAAAATTTTGATATCATATCTTTTAGAACTCATACTTGGAATTTATGAGAGGTGTAAATGTTAAAGCATCAATGAATAAACTTTTATACATTTTTTTAAATTGAACATAATTTTTGCACATGCGATTATAATAAAATAAAAAGATGAAATAAATAATATATAGAGAGATTATAATTAATAGCATAGCGTCACTCAAAATTTGATATCATTATTTTTAAGTTCCATATTTAAAATTCTTAGAGCATAAGATAAAGTGCTGCGTCACAAACTTTTAACCCGTTAAGGGTTTTTGTATTGATATATTATACATAGAATGACACAAAACGTATAACGCTTCCGGGCTTGAACTCATCCGTTTCCTGATAATCCAAACGCGGCCACGTTAGGCTTAAGCATTCCAATGCCGTATTTGCCGACTGCCTTATTTAATCTGTCTGTCTATTTGTTATGTAACATAGTCTTCTTCAATTTTTCTCAAACCTTCAAAAAGTATACAATTATAACGCTTTAAGATCTAATTTAAAAATAACCAGATACCAACAACACGGTTCCGATGTATACAAGTGATTACCGTTGCCATTCATAAGCACAAATTACAAATCCAAAAACAAATGAATGACTCTTTCAGCTATTCATTAAATGCTCTTAAAATATTTTGCAAAAGCATATTAATATTTTGAAATACGTTTTTCACTTTTGTTTACATTTATTTACATTTTGAATTCAGTATACACGGTTAAAAATATCGCGAAAAATTACCTCTGTTTTTCAAGGCTATCTATTTTCTGACCAATGAGAACACTTTATGGTGTTCAGTGAATATAGCTATATTCGGTGATTCATTCCCGTGAATTATTTTGTACCGGATTAACGTTTCCTTTCTAAAAACAAACGTATTTCAAATTATTTAAAAGCTTTATTATGGTTTTACAAATATTTTAAGAGCAAAATCGGATGTCGACCGTATTTTTTAATGATTCTTTCAAAGAGTTATTCAATTGCTTCTGGATTTGGAATTTGTGTTGTACATGTGGCATCACGACACACGAGTGATTGTTGATTTGATTTTCAATCTTAAAACGTTGAGTAAAACGTGCTTTCTTTTCCACTATTCGCAAAAGTTACATTTTTAGACAGATTATTCAAAATAAATTAATATTTAAGAGATTACATTCAATTATCTAATATTCTGCTGCGATAACTTTAGTTAAAATTAGATTGGTAGCTTTATCTATCCCTATATGAAAGTAAACAAACAATAGATTCATTCGTCTTGAACTTTTAAAATATTAAAACAAACGTTTATATGCTCTGTTGCGCCATCTGTCGGTAGTTTAAAAAAAGAAATTTTCTTTTTAAAATGTTTTTTGAATTCTGAAGACATTGGGGGGAAAAATGAATATTTCTTATAAAATGAAATTAGAATATCAGAAATATGTAATGCCGTGTATTACATATATATATATATATGTATATAGTATATCAATGCATTATTATAATAAATAAAATTTTGTATTTTGAAGGGAAAATAAATTTGTAATTTAATAACAGAATTTGGGAAAATAAATTGTTAATGTAATTAATAGTTGCAATTTACTTATGTGATAAAAGATGATTTTTAATTATCAAAATTTATTACAGGTTTCTTTTATGCATGTTTAAAAAAAATCAGGATTTTCTCTGTTCAACTTTTTAAAATTTAAGTTATATAATTATTATTTTGGCAATTAATAAAAACAAACTTTCTGTTGGAATTGTCTTTTATTTTACCACATACCATCAGATAAAATAGTTAATTGACAATATGTTTTAAAATAACATTATTAGTACTAATTTGAATGTTTTTGTGAAATATTTCTTCAAATTTTGTGAGTGAAGTTCATTTGCATACTTTATATCAGTATTTTGCCAATTCAATTAATAATTTTCTTGCCAATTAAATTTCAATGAAAAATGGGCTGTTTTTACTTTACCCCACCTGACCCTATTAATCAGACAAGACAAACTTTATTACTTCACAATTCTTTTTATAATGCAATGCTATATAATTTTTTTGAAAATGCAAACACGTCATTCTGACGGGCTATATTCTAGTATATATATATATATATCAATTTTGAACGTAGGGTGGTTTCGGGGTCTGGGGGTCATGATCGATGAAAATATACCAAAATTTTTTGAAATCGCTTTCCTCCGAACGGCTGCAATAGGTAGCTTTTTGTAATGAAAGCTACCTAAAAAATCTGTAGTTCTACAGATGTGAAATTACATGCTTACTAAACTTTCATCTATAACTGTACAAAAAAAAGCTGCAAATCTACAAAACTAGTTTTTGTAAAGCTATAGAAATCTGTATCTTTACAAAGGAGCCTGCAAGAATTACAGAAAACTTACTAAAATTTTATCTGTAACTCTGGTTGCAGTTACAGGAAAAGTTCTAGGCATTCCAGTTTCTTAAAAAATTCTTAGTAACCTTACAGATTTTTTTATTTTTGACACAAAAGTGTGTCTGTTACATGAATTTTTGTTGTTTCCGTTACACAAAGAGTTCTAGGAATCCTAGTTTCCTAGAAAAACTTTAGTAACTTTACAGATTTTTTTTTACAGTGTACTGTTAAATTATCTTACCCATTTAAATCTCTACTGTTACGTATTTAAATAATCTAACCTCCATTTTGTCCAAACTGTCTGGACGACCCTCGTAGTCTTCTGCCAACGGTTTAATCGATTGATATTAGTATTAATTAACATTGGTCCAGGTATAGCATTGATGGATCTCCCGATCAAAAAATGACCTGCAGTCAAGACCTCAAAATTATCAAAATCGTTAGATAAAGGTGTAAGAGGTCGAGAATTCAAAATGACCTCTATTTGAATAACTATAGTTTCAAATTCTTCGTAATTAAACCGTAAATCGCCTATCGCTCGTTTAAGGTGATATTTAACTGATTTCACACCTGCCTCCCAAAGTCCTCCGAAATGGGGAGATTTAGGAGGTATGAATTTCCAGTCAATCTCTTCAGAAATTAGGTAACTTTCTAAAATTTCATCTGGAAAATTTATCATTTTGTAAAACTTTTTCCGTTTAGAATTTGCCCCCACGAAATTCCTAGCATTATCCGTAAAAATCTTAGAACATTTTCCCCGTCTAGCCATAAAATGCTTAAGAGTGGAAATCAGAGCATCTGAGGTTAAATCTGAGAGAAGCTCAAGATGAATGGCTCGAGTTACAAAACATATGCAAACACAAATAAATATTTTGTTCAATGAACCCTTGGGCTGATTTTTATAGGTTACATAAAATGGACCACATAGATCTAAACCGGTACAATTAAATATTGGTGACTCATTAATACTTTCATAAGGTAATTCACTCATTAGCTGAGAGCATGGAGTTGGTTTTACCTTAAAACAAATAACACAAGAATGCACCGTTTTTCTTGCCAAATTTCTACCCCCTAGAGGTCAAAATTTTAATCTAACAGAATTCAAGAGTCCTTGGGGACCAACATGAAAAAGACGCTTATGCATAGTAATAAAATAAATCTTACTTAATTTAGAATTTTTTGGCAAAATAGCCAGATGTTTCTGCTCATAAGATACGGAAGCTTTGTTGAGCCTTCCGCCAACACGTAAGATACCTTTATCATCTATAAAGGGATTTAAAATATTAAGATTACCTGTCACAGCCTTTTTACTACAT
Source organism: Maratus speciosus (assembly GCA_963932465.1). Classification (NCBI taxonomy): domain Eukaryota; kingdom Metazoa; phylum Arthropoda; class Arachnida; order Araneae; family Salticidae; genus Maratus; species Maratus speciosus. The sequence continues at coordinate 334,716,903 of OZ010790.1, read as the reverse complement.
AAACATTTTTGTGATACTCTAGTCAAAATGTTTTCAGCTTCCTTGACTTCTTCAAAAATCAAGTTACCCTTTCTTTTATCAGCATTTCTACAATTGTATATAAATCTGCGAACAAAGGAAAAAAACATGTAAAAGTTTATAATAGTCATTACTAAGATCAAAAAAGTTATCAAAAAAGGATAAATTCTCGGTGACTAGAAATAAAGTCGTTTCACAGTTATTTTTCCTTTCGGAACATTTCATTTCACTTAAATAGTTCTGACTTTCACTTTCAGTTAGTAAGTCACTTTCAGAAAAAGATGATTGCAAATAACTTGGGGAAAATTCTGGATCCATTAAAAATTCGGGGCCTGTAAACCACTTGGAATTGTTCACAAGGGAGTCCGCACTTATTCCTCGTGAAAGAAGATCTGCTGGGTTGTCTTTACCTGCACAATGAAACCATGTTTCTGGTTGAGTTAATCTTTGGATTTCATCCACACGATTGGCAACGAAGGACTTCCATTTTCTGCTGGATCCCTTAATACAGAATAAATCTATTTTTGAATCTACCCAATGATAGATTTTAGAAGTATTTTTACGATCAATAACCTTTTTAATTTCTGATCCTAAGCGAGCTGAGAATAAAGCACCAATTAACCTTAGGCGTGGCAAAGTTATTCTCTTTACTGGGGCAACTCTGGTTTTAGATGCTATGAAACTAACAGAAACTTGATCGTAATCTTGCACTCCCAAATAAACAACAGCACCATAAGCCTTTTGACATGCATCAGAAAAGCAGTGAATTTCAACATTGTTTGTATCAGATGACAGGAAAACAAATCTAGGGATTTTAATTTGATTTAATTTAGAGAGTTCTGAACACCATTGTGTCTATTTTTCGCAGATGTCAGTGGGGAGCTCAGTATCCCAAGACAGCTTGTGGATCTATAAATCTTGGAAAAGACATTTAAGTCTTATAGTAAATGGAGATAGAATACGAGGAGGGTAATAAATTCTTCCAGAAGCCTGTAAAACAAACCGCTTAGTATTTTTCTTATTCTTCAAAAATTCTATTAAACTCAAAATGTCTATGCTAATAAAATGTTGTTCAACATCCCATGATAATCCTAATACTTTCAATGAATTTATAATTCTATGATTTTAATCAAATGGATAAATCTCGAACCCTTCTTTCTTCCACCGTTCTAGTAACGATTTGTCATTTGTTAACCATTTCCTCAAATTGAAACTAGCTTGATTCATGCTTATCTTAGCCTTACATGAAATCTTCAAAGCTTCTTCAATATTATCGGTACCACTCACCAGATCATCGACATAAAGGCAAGTATCGAGAATTTCAAAAGTTTCTGGATATTGATCCTTAAATTTTCGTATATTCTCTTTCATTGTGGCAGCTAGGAGAAATGGGCTAGCATTTAATCCAAAAGGTAAACGTTTAAAACGATACACTTGAATTTTCAAATTATCAGACACTTTATCTTACAGATCTTCGGTAACTTCCACAAAGAGAAATCTGACAGCATCTCTGTCCTTTTCTGATAATGAAATTTGGAGAAATGCTTTCTCCAGATCCGCTAAAATTTCTATCTTATTCAATCTAAAATTAATGAGCAAATGAAAAATATTAGGATTTAAATTGATACCAGGCCACATACAATCGTTTAAAGAAAGTTGACCTAGATCGTGAGAACTAGCATCAAACACAATGCGTGTTTTTGTGGTGACACTATCTTTTCTAAAAACTGCTCGATGTGGAAAATGGAATATGGGTCTGTCTGGTCTAGTTAAATCTAACACTTTTTCAATAATATCACAATCCAGATATTCTTTCAAAATCTCTTTATACTGAGAAAACAAATTATCATCGTTTCGCATTTTATTAATTAAATATTTAAATCGTTTCTCAGAGACTTCATAGTTGTCGTTCAAATTTATCCAATCCTTTTTCCACGGAAGGACTACTTCGTAACGATTATCTTCATAGGAAACTGTTTCTGTAAAAATTTCCAGTGTTCCAGTGTCTTATCTTCATCATTACAGTAAGGATCATCCCTAATTCCAATCGATTCTAAATCGAAAAATTTGCTTAATTCTTCTTCTACATTGCAAATTAATCCACAATAATTATCAGTATTATCAGTATTCGAATCAGAGATGCAACCTCCCACCACGTACCCAAATACGGTATTCTGCAAAATGACGTTAGAACTTCTTAAGCAAATTTGACCAGTTCGCTATAATTCATAGAAACATTCAGTCCCTAACAAAACATCTATTTTATTAGGTTCATTTAATTTTGGATCTGCCAATCTCACATCTTTAGGCAGCTCGGAAAATGGAAATCTAAAATAATGCCCTGGTATAAGGTTTGTTATTTTTGGAACAATCAAAAAATCTATTGTTCTCTTATAATCAGCCTTATTCGAAACAGTGGCCCTAATTTTCCATTTGACACTTATTTTAGAATCATTCAATCATGAAACAGAAACATTAAATTTCTCCCTTCTAATTCCTAATAATTTTGCAATGTTATCAGAAATATATGAGTAATTTGAGCCGACATTATTAATGCATGCGCAAGTATAAATTCACCAGACACATTCTCAATATTAATTAAAGCAGTAGATAAAATAGCGGTTTTTCTCCTTTGACACGAATTATTTACAGAAGTGCCTACGAAATCCCTGTTCCTATTTTCAAAACACTTAGCTTCGGGATTTAAACTGTATTTTTCATCCTGGGTGGGAGCAGATGAATTCGCAATCATATCTGACCCTCTTGACTGCTGACTGAACTCCACTGGTGGAGAATTATTTATTTTATCTCTTTGTATGTGAAGGAGAGATGAGTGACGTTTAGAGCAATACGTACACGAATACTTAGATGTACAGTTTCTCGCAGAATGGTTTGAATTTGATAAACAGTTGAAGCCTATTTTGTTTCTTTTTACGAATTCAATGCGGTCATTAACAAACATCTTCTGAAATACATTTCATCTAAATAATGAATGTGAAAATCATTTTTGCAGCAAATGCACTTTGAATTCTTCGCACTAGTGTAAAACGATGCCGCCTTTCCTTTTTCTGCCTTTTTTGACTGACGGTGTTAATGTTTGTTTTAGAAGCTTCCAAAGTTCTAGCATGCTTTTTTAGAAAGGAAATCAAGTCTGAGATTTTTGGCAATTCATCTTTTTTGGATTCTCGTTCTCACCAAAGCTTACAAGAACAATCTAATTTCTGAATTAACACGAATGCAAATATGGTTTCTGAAAATCCCTCTATTTTTTGCTCGAGAACTTCTAATGACCTAATGCATTCAGTTACATTGTCCACTAATTTTAAAATAGAAGACGGATTGTTAGTTTGAATGGAGGGAAAAGACATAAAACGCTTCAAATGCGCAAATACTTGATCTCGTTTATTCGAATATCTATCTTCTAAAAGATTCCATGCTATCGCATAATTAGCATCAGTAATTGGTATCGACTGAATGATCCTTAAAGTATCAGCATGTATTGATAATTTCAAATAAGAAAGTTTTTGAGAAGCTGGTAAAGCTGAATTATTATGAATACTAGAAATAAAAATGTCTCTAAATGATAACCACTCATGTAATTGCCCACTTAATGTTGGAAGATTTAATTTAGGTAAGCGAATTGTTTCGCTAACATTTCCTTCGCGTTTCGTTAAAACTGGAGCTAACTCACTTAATTTTCTTTTTATAATTAAATATATTTTGTCTATGTTCAGTTGAATAGATTGTTGTTCAGATATATATTTATCATCATCTTTATCGTCACAAAGTTGAAAAATTTTCCTAAATATCTCTGCAGATTCTTTTTCGAACGCAGACGATTTTTTCTCGTAAAGTTCAAACTCAAATTTATCTAAACCACTTTTATTCGTGAGCTCATTTGTAGCCTTAGTTACGTTGTATTTCAATATTTTTTTTTTCTTTTAAACTAGATTCTATATTTAAATAATATATCAGAACAAATACTAATTATAATCAGGCAATAAAGAGGTCAGAACTTACCCCCTTTACATCGTATCCAAAGCCGATATCAACAACACTTAATTTCTTTTTAATAATGTTCACAAAACATAGACACAAATGTTCGAAGATTTTTATGAACACGATATATTGACGAAATAAACTATTTATCCATAGGGACTCTCCGAGTTCGTACGACCACAAAAGGTTTATCTTTACTCATTAAACAACTATTTTTTGGACTGTATCACTGTCGGAGTTTTCTCTTAGTCCGCACAACTTTGAAGAAATTCCTTGCTATTTATATGTTGCCACCACCTATATGATTACGTGATATCGGTCACGCACTGAGAGGATTGTTTAAGGGTGTATTCGAAAAAATATTTTTCCACCCTCAACAGCTCGAAATTTTCTGAGACATTTTCAGACTCATTTTTAAAAGTAAAAACACGAAACTTGCTGGGGTGATTTCTGAAGACGTGTTTAACATGCCGTGTGATTTCATTTTCAGCTCAATTAATTAGAATTTGATTTTTAAACAATTATTTTCTCAGTATGGCCATTTTTTTCATTCCCAGATCGCCCGCTTCGGAAAATTCGGTTCAAAATGCCAACTTTGACAGCGTTTTTTACAGTATTTTCTGCATTTATCAAAAAATTAAGAAGCACCGCACATTATATAGTTTCTAAATAAGAGAATTTCCAAGTTTGATGCGTTTGAGAGCAAAAATGAATTTTAAAATGAATCAGAAAATAAGCAGTTTGGATCGGAATACACCCTTAAATGAAAACCAACGCTTTCAATTAACAGTTTATTTACACACTATTTACACAACACAAAACACTATTTACACTTAAAACTCGGATGCAGGTGATCCGGTTCAACATTAAATTAAATACAGTGAATGCTGGCTGTGTACTGTTAAAACTACGTTATCTCAATCTCACTCTATACACGTTAAATAAGCGTTACCTGAGATCGATCTCAATCTCCCAACACATGGGCTCTAAGTCTAAGCTCTCCGAGCCTCACTCAAACTTACGCTCTCTCCCAGAGCTATCCAAGCAACTACCCTTGCCCTTTGGCACTCCAGCCTTCAACCCACTGTCTAACCAGAAGAGCCTGCCCTAGCAACATTCTGCCTTTACTCAACGTAACCCCCTCAGGGTTTTCTACCTGGCTTGCATTCCAAGCTCTTTTCTTCGTTCGTGGAATGCCTTTGACTCCCCAGCTTCAACAGACATCTCAAAAGGTCGTGCACACCCCTCTCCAACCATCTTTTTTCCCCTTCATACCATCTGTACATTTTCACCGGCTCAATCCAGTTTCAGATAAGGGAAGAATGTTACTTTGAAATTCCAGTACACAGGCTATACAATATATAATATATTAAGACAAAAATAATATAGAACCCTAGTTCTAATAGCAGATGTTTCTCAGAGCCTGACACCCCCCACCTTAGCGGAAAATATGCCATTTAGGGGTTAATTTTCCCCAAACATATAGTAATATCACAGAAGAGTTCAATAGTCTCTTTGCAGGTTTCTTCATTATTATTATTACATATATACTTCAAGGTGTCTGAACATTATCTACTGACATCTCTAATGAACCGTGTACTAATATTATTATTACAGAAAAACTACACATGCTAATACACTATTATAAACACAAGATTCAAATACAATTACACATACACACACAAAAAAAAATTAAAACGTGATGACACCCCGTTAAGGTTTTTCCACTATTTAGTCACTGATGCCGATGGGCTAGCAACTGGCTGTTCTTCCCAGCTCTTCCTATGTAGCCTAGAAATTGCAGCAGCATTCAAATGTTGAGCTCCTGGACGATGAGAAATACTCAGGTTCCAGCGTTGCAAGGCAAGAGCCCATTTAGTGAGTTTGGGGGACCTTGGGGTTGTTTCAGTGAGAAATTTTAATGGATTATGATCCGTTATGATCTCAATTTAAGATCCATATGTCCATTTTTCAAACTTCCGCAACCCGAAGAGCCTCTCCAAGCCTCTTTCTCTATACTCGGCCAAGCACGCTGAGCCCCACATAATTTCTGACTGGCAAAAGCTATCGGTTTAAACTGACCCTTTTCATCTTTTTGAGTAAGACAACATCCTACTGCCAGGTCTGAAGCATCGGCTTGTAGCTGATATTCCCGGTCTACGGTAGGTGTAGCCAAACGCGTCACGTTACATAACTCATCTTTAAGGGTATTAAATGCTTCTTCTGCCCTTTCATCCCATGGTACCGTATTTTTAACCTTCCCTTTAGTTAATTCCGTTAAAGATATAGCAATTTCTACATAATTTGGAATATAAGATCGGTAAAATCCCATTAATCCCAAAACAGATCTAACTTCTTTTTTAGTTTTCGGTCTCTTTAAGTCCCTTATTGCTCCTATTTTCTCCTCATCAGGTGCATGCGTTCCACCCCCAATTACATGACCTAAAAACTTAGTCAATTTCTCTCCAAATTTACATTTGTCCAGCCTAATCGTAAAATTTCTATTTTTGAGTTCTTCTATGACAGACCTAACATGCTCACAATACTCTTCCCAGGTGTCGGAGAAAATGATGACATTATCAATATATGCTGTGCATACCTCCGATGACCTTGAAGAACCTCATTCATATCTTTTTGGAACGTAGAAGCCGCCCCTGATAAGCCAAAAGGCATAGTACGCCACTGATAAGTCCCATTAGGAGTTGTAAACGCTGTCAAATGTTTACATTCCTCAGCCATTTTAATCTGCCAATAGCCCCTCAATAAATCAATAGAAGATAAATATTTAGCTGCCCCCGCAGTATACATGATTTCCTGCGAATCCTTCATAGGAAATGTTGGGACCTGCGTTACTCAATTTAAAGCTCTATAATCAATGCAAAGCCTAACAGTTGCGTCTTTTTTCGCCACGCAGACAATTGGATGACTAATTTCTGCATTTGATACTTCGATTAGATTTAATTCTTATAACTCCTGAATCTGTCTATCTACTTCCTCTTTATAAGCAACAGGTACACTATATAACTTTGGTTTTTTCCTTGTCACACCCGGTTTCAAATCAATATGGTGCTCCCCTACTTCCGCTGGTCGCACAGGACCCATAAATACCTCTTTATTGACCCTTAAAATGGACTTTATATCCTTGACTTGACTATTCGATAACCCTTTTATTTCGAACCTTTCTATGTCCCGTTCTACCTCTTGCTCCCGGTTTAAAATAGGAATTTCGCAACTTCTCCAAATTCCTCATCCCCTTCAAAAACAATATTCACTATATTACACGCAATAAATTCTCTTATTTTATTTTGGTGCACGTGCTTCCTACTCCCTTTGGCTAATTCAACTATAAAGGAATGCCTGTTTCGTTTTTCGACAATAGTTGCCGGCCCTTGCCACCTAGAATATAACTTATTAGTTGAATCGGTGATTAACAGTATTAAACAAAAACATAATTTGAAGAACAAATTAAAAAAACAAAATTTATTTCCTACATTGTTTAAGCCCGAGAAGGGACAGATATTAAGATATTTCATTCAATTAGTTTTATATTTAATGTTAAATTTTTGTAACAATTTAATTAAGCCAATTGAAGATTAAAAAATAAAAATAAAATTCATACAATATGATACTTAAAACACCCTAAAAAATTAGATTCCGTTCAAATGAAATCGAAATAAATCTTAGACTTCTTCCATTTTTAATTGAAAATATTTGTACTGCAGATTTTGCATTATGTTTATGACAATTGTGCATAAAATGATAAGATGCGTGCAAAATACAAAACTTTAAAAAAAAGTCTAAGATTTATTTCGATTTCATTTGAACGGAATCTAATTTTTTAGGGTGTTTTAAGTATCATATTGTATGAATTTTATTTTTATTTTTTAATCTTCAATTGGCTTAACTAATTTGTTACAAAAATTTAGCATTAAATGTAAAACTAATTGAATGAAATATCTTAATATCTGTCCCTTCTCGGGCTTAAACAATGTAGGAAATAAATTTTGTTTTTTTTTAATTTGTTCTTCAAATTATGTTTTTGTTTAATATGTCAAGTTTTTTAATAACTACTGCACTCAGACGAACGCATTTTCAAAATTAATGGAGAGTATCATCATCAGGCGTTGATGTATGCGGTATTGCATCCCAATTTGGGATGCAGTTTACCAATGTGTAATTCAAAATGTTTCATTACTGTAGTAATGCAGGTTGCGGCAGTTTGGACAAAAACTTCCAATCTGAACGTAAAAAATTTATAATCAAAACATAAAAAATTAACTTAATTTAAATTTAGATACCATATTTCCCACTCATGAACGCTATGAATGTAAATGTAAATTGTGTTGAATCCTTACTGCTAATATTTAACAATATTATAGCTGTGATACAGTAAAAAATAAAAGAAAAAAGTTTTACTTAAATTTTTAAACCCTATTCTCTCCCAAAGGGTGATGTAAACACATCAGAAAATTATTACCTAAATTTAACTTGGGGTATAAATAGTTCTCATCTCGGAAAAAAATACATTTTAAAATTTAAGTTATGTAATTCCCCCACTAAGTTCGCTACCTTGCGTAAAAATAGCTATCCATTAGAAACTTTTTACTAAAATATAAACTTGACCAAAGCAAAAACTTATTATGAAAATATCCTTTTTATTTCCACTATGACGCCGTATTCACCTTTTTAATTTTTGAAAAAAAAAGAACTAGCTCAATTTAATATTTCGCGCGAAAATCTTTCAACTAAAAAGAAATAAATTATTATTACGGCTTTTGAAATTTTTGCAACAATGAAGTAAAAATGTTACATTTTCTATGAAAAATGGCCGTTGATTTTCAATGAAAAAAGCAAAAATTGGAATTATTAAGAAAAATATTTGAATAATGTAAAAATAAATTGGCCCATGCTTCTCTCTGGGTTATAATTCACCCATATGCAAAGACATTTTACCATTCGTTTGACCCTGACGACAGGCAATCGTTTTTACACTTTAAATTTATAATATCATTAAAATTAGTGAAGAATAAAAAATGAGTGGCATCAGGGACAAAAAGGTGGGAAGAAAAAAAATGAAAAAGTTATGATCTCCATAGGCTTTTCCATGTTAAATTAACATTGAGAAGTGACACTGGAAATAAATAAGTATTGCGCTGCCGAGCAATACTTAAAATACTTTATCGCCTACTTCAAACGTTTTTTCTTTTTACCTTAAGTTATAATTATAACTTAAGGTAAAAAGAAAAAACGTCCTATGGCCTATCATTAATGATAGGCCATCCTGCATTGTTGCACCTCGGACGATAATTTTGCCTCATTTGCGGCTCCTTCTAAACGTCCCCTAAGTTAATTCAAATACTCATGAATCGGCATAGTATCTAACTGTGCCCCCTTATTTTCTCCTGCCCAGGAGGACTTGAGAACCGATAAAAGACCCTCCGGCGCTCTACCATATAATAATTGAAAAGGTGCGATTTCGGTCGTAGAATTTGGGACTTCCCTATACGCCCATAATATAAATGGTATTTGTTCATGCCATCTTTTCCCTTCTTCCCTAATCGTACGATGCAACATAAGTTTAAGCGTCTGATTAAAACGTTCCACAAGACCGTTAGACTGTAGGTACTGTGGGGTCGAAAATCGTGGACTAGCCCCTAATCTTTTCTCAAATTCCTTCGTTAAATCGGCAGTGAAATTGGTTCCATTATCACACGCGATTATATTTGGAATTCCTGTCCTCGTAAATATTTGAAGTAATGCATCACACGCTGTTTTAGCAGTTAAACTGTTTAGGGGGATTGCTTCCACCCACCTGGTATGCTGATCAATTAAGGTTAGTATATATTGATGCCCTTGTGAACTTTTAGGATCAATAGGCCCAATTAAATCAATATTAACTACCTGAAATGGAAGTTCTGGCCGCGATACTGGGGAAATAGGAGCTCTATCATTCACTTTAACCCCTCTAGTCAATTGGCACTCTAAACATGACTCACAAAATTGTTTAGTTTCTTTCGCCATCCCCTCCCAATTAAGCGAATACCTGATTCTCTGTAACGTTTTCTTGGCTGCATGATGCCCTCCAAATACCGAAGTATGCGCTAATTTTAGGATTTCTTCCCTTCTTACCTTGGGTACTGCTAATTGCGCTATAGTTTCGCCTAACAATTTCTCTTTATGATACAATAAACCATCTACAATATAATAATCTCCTTTATCCATTTTAGCTAATTCACAAACTCTCTCTAAATTTTTGCATTCCAATTGGGATTTCTTAAACATATCTGAATTACTAACGATAACTTTATTATTTTCCTCCACTTCCGTTTTTTCTGCATTTTGACTTTGTAAATTTTCCGATCTCTCTTCTACTGCGTAAACATTACAATTATCGCTACTCACACCTTTCTTTTCACTCGAGTTATCAATGCTAATTTCCGAACTTTCTAATTCTTGGGACTCTAGCAATGGCTCCTCGCGATTGACCCCTGACAACTCATTAATCACCTCGGGATGTAAAATTACCTGCTCATTAATATTATCGGTCACCGCGCAAAGTACTTCCTGATGAATTATATTAGTTTGTCCGAATTGCGGAATAGCTAATGATAATTTAACCAACAATGATTTAACTGCTTCACCAAATAATCCTTGTAAATAAATACTACCCGCTCCTTTTAATTTCTCTTCCGGTACCAAATCTTTATGAATAACACTAATTTCACATCCAGAATCAACCAATCCTTTCGCTTTTTGCCCATTTACACTAACTTCAATTTTCTCGAGTTTATTTAATTTCTCACCAATAACAGTAGTTCGCTGTTCGGCCTTTGCCGATATCCTCGCCACAATAGCTCCCTTAGGTAACTCTTTATTTCCTTTCACGACAATCTTATTTACACCCGCTTTCTGTTCATGCCCTTTAGCATTATTATTTCCCTCATTATCCACTTTATAACAAAAACGTTGGTAATGACCCCTTAAACCACATTTGAAGCATCTAGGAGCTGAATCATCACTAGGTTTCTTAAAATCAGTTTTCCTACCCGAAAAAGAATTAGTCTCATTATTTCCGTTTTGCCTCCAATTACCACTGAATTTACTATCCTCCCTCGGTTTCACTTTTTCACTGTTTACATACCTATCTTTACCCTTGAAACTTTTATACGTAATGGCATAAGACTTATGTTTAGCGTCAAAATAATTGTCACATTCTTTAGCAATTTTAGAAGCTTCTAACCATTTACTCTGCTGAGTTAACCCAATATATGATGCGGTTTCTTCATCTAACGTGTTTAATAACTTATCCGTAATTATTAACTGGTTGACCTTTTCATATGAGTCAGCACCGCTAATCTTACAATAATTTTCCCTTTTGCTATTAGACGCGATACAAATAATACATGAGTTTCATTCTGGTTTCTCCTAGCCTTCTTAAAATTTTCCAAACACGCCTTCGGTGTCGGCTTATGTTCCCTTAGAACTAACTCCTTTAATTCCTCATAACTCTCAATTTGTTCCCTAGTGGTATAAATTAACAAATTAACTGCCTTATCTCCTAACATATTTAGTAGAATTTCGGCCTGCTGGTTTTCCGGTACATTTTTAGTTTTGAATGCCCTTCTAAACTGTTGAAAAATAAATTCCATCCCTCAGTCCCTTCTGGTTCTTTGATAGACAGAGTTTTAACACTTTTAATAAATTTTTCTAGATTACTTTCATTATTAGATTCCCTAGACCCATTAGAGTTATTTGCCGAACCTTTTATCTTTAGCCTCCCCATTTCTAATTCATGTTGTATCCTTAAATTTTCAGCCCTCTCTTCTCTTTCTAACTTTTCGCGCTCTAATCTTTCCTGTTTTTCTAAGTTTTCGCACTCCAATCGTTCCGCAACAATAGTGTTAGATAATTCCATAACAGCCCCCTCGTCATATTCATCGATTTCCATTATCTTTTTCTTAAGCTGAAATCTGGTATCATCGTCCGTGAATTCAACCCCCAATTCTTCGGCTATCATCTGAAGATCCACCCCTTTTAGTTTCAATCAGAAAGCCATACCTTCACCGATTACTATTACCACTCTACAATAATATTTAAACCTACCAAATTAATATTTCCTAAATTTCTACCTTAGTACAGTTACCTCCATTTATTATACTAATTAATACATTTCAGATAATCGATGTATTATATTTCTAATTTACCCTACTGCATAATCTGATTTTCCTCAACCATTGATATCAACCAATTTACTTCCAATAAAACAAAAGGTAAAACAATAATTTCGATTTGATTACTATGCAATAGAGATTCCAATTTATACATTAGATAATAACATACGATTTACATAATAATACTGATACGTTGCAAATTGAATAAAAATATTGATGCCAATAGAAACATCCACATAAAGAAAAATTGTATAACATACACATATAAATTTCTAAAATTATTCTCAATAAAATATTTCCAAATTCAATACTGGTTCTCACACTTAAAACAAATACGATCAAAACCTTCACTTTTTTTTTTTCCTCCACTGTGAGCTTTTTTTTTTTCCTTTGTGAGCCTTTTTTTTTTTGAAGTGAAAACTTCTTTAGGCGCGTTGAGCTGTTTTTGAGATGGAGAAAAACCACTGATTTGGAGACACTGTTACGTAACCGACATGCTAGCATTTTGGCACATAGACACTAGCGCGCCAAGCGGTGAATGACAGGAACTTTTCTCTCTTCAGCTCAATCCGCAAAAGAAGAACGAAGCTGAAACTGACTTTTTCTCCCGGCGTTCACACAGGAACACACACAAAATTTACATTTTCGTTGCAGTACGCTGTTGTGCTTATTGTTAAAGACAGATACTTGATACTTTCATTATTGAAGTGAAAGCTTCTTTGGGCGCGTTTGGCATTTTTTGAGATGGGAAAAACCATTGAACTCGTGATACTGTTATTGTAACCGACACCTCTGTATATAAGTATGTACATGTATTGTGCATAGTTCGGTATGAGGAGGGCGGGCAATTAATTGTTATTGATTGTTTAATCAATAACAACAATTTACAGGCAAGCGCGCCGCATGTTTGCCTGTGCGCTATGGGTTCCCGAAATACACGTACAAGAGTTAAAAAAAGGAAATCTCATCAAAAACATCTCATGTAAAAATTAGCCAAGTCTCGTGACTCTTGCTAAAATAAAACTACCTTGCTCTAGCAAAATAAAATTATCTTTATTCAACAGTTGTTATTTATGTCAATAGTTGGCGGCAAAAGTGAACTATTCGATCAAATATTGGGTAAGTTTAGCAGAAAAACTCTCTTGTTTTTAAAATTCGTGTTATTTTTGCGTTATGGTGTATGTCATAGCATCAAACTATAGCGATATTTCTAATAATATGGTAGTGGTTTTAAATATAGCAAAAGCATAAGCGCAATTATTTATCAAGAAATGTTAACATACTTGCAGAATTATTTGACTTGCAGAAATATTTAAATTCACCAAAACAACATTTGGTAAAACAAATTATTATTTTGTTTTTCGTCAATTAAAATGAATTATACCGTATTCGTAACCTACCTATTTCGCGTAACTAAAAACCGATAACGCTGTATTTTATCGTGTTGATGGTCTGGTCAATGACCAACAGTATTGCGGGAATTTCGATTACGGAAGATAAAATACGGGGCACAGATGTCAGATACGCACTTGGGTACCTAATTGACACCAAAATGGCGTTACTTTATTTTACAAGGTAACCCGGCTACTGTTGCTTATTTATTAATAAATTGTTCATTTACTTTTATTTTATTTTTTTAAGTTGTACAATTGTTTTGTTCTATCTATCTATATTATAAAGGACAAACATATCTGTGCGTAACGCATACGTCATTTTGCGAATGGCAACACTTTGAAATTTGAAATAAAATTTTGGTTTTGTAATTTTCTCTACTGCAAATTTTTATACTTCTAAACATCGCACATTTTAAATTTTTACACCGCCATATAACGAAAAAAATGCTCTTTTAAATGCAATTTGTTTGAAAGCTGCATCTCATTTTAATTTTAAGATATTAATTTTTTTGTAGTTTTTATTACCTTTTTTGTAATTGTGGCAGCTGAAGTACTCCATTTCTGTTGAAACTAAAGGGGAAAAAATGAAAATAGTAGATTGTTGTATCTTTTAATTGCCATTTTCACATAAAAACCGAAAAAAAAATTGAAATTAAAATACGTGCTATGTCAATAATATCATCTGTTATAAAACCCAGTGAGTTTTGGCTTTATTTCGTTGTTATTTATCAATTAAATGATTTTGCCGTGCCGGCTCCATTGCGAAATATTAATAAACAATTTGCACATAAAAAAAGTTCAGAAATTCTCTCCCACTAATTTTCTGCAACGAAATTAAAGCTTCATCAATAAATAAATAAAAGAATAATATATAAAAAAAGCACGAATTTAACATAGATGTAATCGAACAATTTAAATTTGTAGAGCCAAATTGGGAAAAATGTGTGGTTTTAAATGTAATTTGTATGAAATAGAGTTGCTAGGCAACTGTCAAAGTAAAAGAGAAAAAATAATCTATATATTGAAAACTCAAGATAGTTTTTTTAGACATCTTCCGTGAACTTTCTACTGTACCAATTTTGCTAATATTTTTTTTTTTTTTTTTTTTTAATGAAAGCTATTCATTTGTAGATGTCCTCGTACTAGCTATTTTTCTAAATATTTCCACTTTTATATTTTTAATTTAATTTGAAAAGTTTTTTTGAAATTTCATCAAAATGGTAGCAATCGTATTATTTCCACTGTTGCAGAAAAAAAGAAATGTTGGCGTTTATTTATCTTTATTGATACTGCTGGGCAACATATAACAATGATATGTTCCCGCACCATGTTGGTTAAATCAAAGTAAAATTGCGTAATTTGTTATTTCTGTTTGTATAAATATTTTTTATAAAATATAATTATGAGTGTAAAATTATAATGTTTATACATTTAAGTAAAATAGGAGTGTAAGTTCATACAAAAATTATTAAGTTGATTTTAAATATTAAATATATATTTAAAAAAAAATTGTATTGTAAAATGAATGTATAATGTTGAATATAGTTCGGATCTCAAATAACAACAATAGCCAGACGCCATGGTGTCGTTTTATGACAAGCCAGTGGAAAGTGGTGTATAATTAGAAATCGTAAAATAACAAAAATGTTGGAATAAATTTATGGCCTTAATAAAAGTGTTGGGATAAATTTATGGCTTTTCAGACCACCCAAACTTTAAGGCATATAATAATATTAAAGTATATGTAAGGGGCCATTTGCAGACTGTTAGCTAATAGGTCTATCGAAGGATAATGCAAAATCTTCTCACATCCAATAAGGGAGGACCAGAAAAATAGTTCCACCCACTGCAAGAGTTGGTGTGCCAGAAGAAAAAGGTTTGAAAAAGAGGGTCTGAAAAAAGATGTCGAAGACGCAGGAGCTCTCCTGAAAGTCCATGCAATGAATCCAGAAAGCCCTAGTAATGCCCAGGCAAGATGGACATATCGGAGTGAGCCTAAGCAAGCCTAATTGAGGATGTCTTCCTGATGTTGAAATAAAATTGATTGTTCTACTGCGGTCCGTAGCTATGCATCCTGCCATCCCGATATCGCCGCTCTGATAAGAAGCTGATTCCAGATGACATATGGATATGATCCTTAGCAACGCGACAACTCTGAATTTGATGAATACAGGCCACCATCCCGTATATGATATAAGGTATTACCTTAATCTTTTTCTTTTACCACTTTAAATTATATGAGAAATTATAAATATCCTTTTATGATATTTTATGGTAGAGAGCAATCTGAGATCCAACAAAGCCAATAATTAAATATAATTAAGGTAATTGCTGGGCAACATATAACTATGATATGTTCCCGCACCATGTTGGTTAAATCAAAGTAAAATTGCGTAATTTGTTATTTCGGTTTGTATAAATATTTTTTTATAAAATATAATTATGAGTGTAAAATTATAATGTTTATATATTTAAGTAAAATAAGAGTGTAAGTTCATACAAAAATTATTAAGTTGATTTTAAATAGTAAATATATATTTTAAAAAAAATTGTTGTATTGTAAAATGAATGTATAACGTTGAATGGAGTTCGGATCTCAGACAACAACTAGCCAGACGCCATGGTGTCGTTTTATGACAAGCCAATGGAAAGTGGTGTATAATTAGAAGTCGTAAAATCATAAAAACGTTGGAATCAATTTATGGCCTCAATAAAAGTGTTGGGATAAATTTATGACTTTTCAGTCCACCCAAACTTTAAGGCAGATAATAATATTAAAGTATATGTAAGGGCCATTAGCTAGCAGGCTGCCATTTGCAGACTGCTAGCTAATAGGCCTATCGAAGTATAATAAAAAAATCTTCTCACATCCAATAACAGTGGACTAGACAAAAATAGTTCCTCCCACTGCAGGAGCTGGTGTGCAAGAAGAATAAGTTTTGAAAAAGGATAGTCTGAAAAAAGATGTAGAGGATGCAAGAGCTCTCCTGAAAAGCCCGTGCAATGAGTCCCGTAAGCCCTAGTAAAGCCCAGGCGAGATGGATCTATCGGAGCGAGCCTAAGCGAGCCTAATCGAGCCTAATCAAGCCTAATTGAGGATGTCTTCCTGAGGTACCTATCGGTGTGAGCCTAATCAAGCCAAAATTGAGGATGTCTTCCTGATGTACATATCGGAGTGATCCTAATCAAGCCAAATTGAGGATGCGTTCCTGCTGACACATTGCCATGATCCTAAGCAACGCAACAACTCGGAATTTGACGAATAAAGGCCACCATCCCGTATATTAAAAGAAGGTACTATTTTAAACATTTTCTTTTACCACTTAAGATCATATGAAAAATCTTAAAAAATACTTTTCTGATATTTATGGTAGAGAGTTATCTGAGATCCGACCAAACCAATAATTAAATAAGATTAAGGTAATTTTAAAAATGAAAGAGAGTATTTCTTTTAGCAAAAAGAAACAATTATAATAATTAGAGTACGTGAAAATATTGTCTTTTTTTTTAAAAAGATTAAACATACTTAAAATAATGAGAAGCAAACAAAAGTGTTGCTTTCTATTTTTTGAATTAATATTATGTTTTTCTGTATATAGATATGTTCAATGTAAATAAAATATTTAATCAAGTTTTAAAAAGTTTCTGTAATTATTTAATTAATAATATTTAAAGTGTGTCAATTCTTTTTTTTACAGCTTAAATTTTAGTTTAATTCATAAGTGGAAGAGTTCGTCTAAATAATTCACAACGCAAACTCTTAATTTTATTCGTAATTATTCAAATTTAATAATTATTTTTTGACGCGAATTATAATTTAATTTTATTAATGCTTCGCGTTGCTCTTCTACTAGAATGTAGGTAAATACGATCACTTATATTATTTAAATTTATCTAAGGTATATAAAATTATATACCAATTTGCTATGAGGTTGCTTGGATGATTTGGACCAATTAACAATTTTGAATATATTTAATAAAAAATAAACAGGTGTAATTATCTGTCCAGCATCCCCCCTTCATTAAGTAAAATGGTGCTCTGACTCAGGAACGATCATCTGAGGTCATTAGATAGGTAAATGGTGCTATGACTCAGGAACGTGCATCTGAGGTCATTAGAAATAATAATAATAATAATAATAATAATAATAATAAAGGAAACTAAATTTAAGTATTATTTTAATGTCACAATTTTAAAGATATTGTAGGTATGTAAGTTTAATTGATTAAAAGTTTATTAAAATTAATTTTATTATTGTAACAATAATGACACACATATAATAATTTTATATAAATAAAATGAATAATATATGTTAGTAAAAAAAAAAAAAGGGAAATGAGAAAAATAATTCTGGGATTTATAATAGGTAAATTTAGGAATTACAATTTTGTTTTTTTTTTCTCTCTTTTCTCTTGTGGTTGGATCTCAGTTACCATTGAAAAATAATGGCATTCACATCACAGATGACACATTTGTAAAAATAATTTTTTTTTATATAATGTATAAATAATAATAATAATAAGAATAATGAGTAAAATTTGATAATATGTCTGGTATAAAAATGATTGAAATGTCAATAGATCATGATTTTTGAAATTGTATCACCTTGATACAAAAGAAAATTTATGAGTCGTACTACGAAGTAGTAGTACAATATTTACAACAAAAAAAAAAATAATAAGATTGTTTTTTCTGTAGAAAAAGACAGATATTTTTCTGTTAAATGAAATTATGTTGTTTTTTATATATACGTGTATTATAAATATTTTAGGGGTATTTATGTGTGTAAAAGAATAATCTACAAAACAACTTCATCTCCTAAGAAATTTTTTTTTTAATTTTAGTGTTGTTGTTTTTATGTATTTATGCAATTTAGAATATTTTCATACATATGTTGTAATATAGAGAAAATAGTATGAGATGCAAAATATTCTTTTAAGAGGTATAGGATCTATTTTGAATTGATATTTTGAAAAAGTATACATTGATTTCTAATACTTGTTAAAAATGACTCAGACGCTGGATATAGATACACGTATTAAGTTAGTGTCACCATTTGACAATAAAAAGAACAAAAACATTATATTTTTCTTAGAGGAATTTGATAATATTTTGAATTCGACAGATATACAGGAAGAAACTAAATTATTAATTTTAAAGGCTAAAATTACTGGGGACGCAAAACATATTTTAAGTAAACAGATTGAAACATATAACGAGACCAATTATAATTTATTTAAAAATAATTTGGTGGAGTTATTTGGTACAAAACTAAGCTTCCTTAATGCTCAGAGCAATTTCCTAAATTTAAAACAGGCCGCAAGTCAAACGATAGAGGATTTCATTTTGGAGTTTAAAAAGGGTGTAAAATCTTATATCGAAAGTGCAGGCGAAAATGTGGATAATAAGGAAGAGAATTTTATCGAAATCTTAAAAATGTCGAATTTTTTAAATTCAATTAGACAGGATATTGCACTAGATGTGCGTAAAAATGCGCCCAGGTCCTTCAAGGAGGCATGCGAGTTAGCAAAACTTATGGAAAGTGCGTATAATGAATCAAAGTTTGAGGAAATTAACGCAATAAATAAAGAAAACAAAGATCTTTATGAGAACATTATAGAATCAAGTAAGCAAAACAAAGAGTTAATCGAGAAATTAAAAGGGGAGATTGAAAAACTAAAAAAATCAAAGAAAAAAAACCATGCAATTAGAGATGATAGTGTTCCGCGGAATAAGAAACTCTTTAATAAACACAATGATTATCAGGGTTCCCATTTCAATAACAATTTTCATTATAATGATTATGAACGATATTATAATGATTACTACAATTCCTTTAATTACCCGACGCATTATGGGATGTATGATTATTCACAACCTAACTGGAATTCGGGAAATAGGGATTTTGGATATATTTCTGAGAATTATGAGCAAAATGGTTATCAATTTGAAAAGCGCAAAAAGAAAAAAAAATGGGCAAAGAAAACAGCGAAATCGGATCAAGATTCGGGATTTTCAGAGACGGAAATCGATAAAATAAATAAAACAATCGCAAATATAACAAATGCAGACAAAGATAGTCTGCCAATTATATCACTAAGTATACAGGGCGTCGAAATACAAGCGTTACTGGATACCGGAGCTGCTGTGTCCCTTTTATCACCTTCTTTATTCAAAAAAATTAAAGATACAAACGTCAAAATCAAATATTTGGGCAATCAGATCCAAATTAAAACTTTAACAAATTCAAAGATTTTTTTTAAACAATGTGTAAAATTAACTTTTCGATTAAAAGGTATATTCACAACAGGCACATTTTATGTCACTAATGATGATTTTGATAGGCAGTACCAAATGTTATTAGGGTACGATTATCTCAAAGAAAATCATATGATTTTGGATTTATGCAATAAAACATTAAAATTTAAAAATCAACAAATTAAATTAAACGTTGCAAGTGAAGTAAATAATTATGAAGTGAATAACATTACGCCATGTAATTCAGGGGAACATTCAAATAAAAGTATGTTTGCCATTACTAAAAATAGAATTTTTCTCCAACCTGAAGAATCGAAAATTGTAAAATTAAAATGCCCAGAGGATATAAATATGTCAGATATAATTATTTTTGACCCCATTCAAGAAAATAGTAAATTTTCATGCGAGACTTCGTTACACGAAGTTCAAAAAAATAATAACATAAATATTATAATAAAGAATAAACTGTTAGAAAAGTTAATTATTCAGAAAGGAACTAAAATGGGGGAAATTATAACGAACTTTGAGTGCAAGCAAGATGACTCAACTGATAATATAGAGAAAGGGACATTTTATGAAATAAATAATTTAAATATAGAAGATGTAAGAAAATTGCGAGAAGCAGAAATTAAAGAGACGGATTTCGATTTAAGCCATTTATCAGAGGAAGTACAACAAAAATTTCGAAAAAATTTAATGGGCAATGTTCATGCATTTTCAAAAAGTTATCAAACATTGGGGCAATCAGCGTTTGTTGCACCAAGTTTTCAATTGAATCATGAATTCCCGGTACAAGCTAAGCCATATAAATTGCCTCAGGCAGTAAGACAGTATGCGAAAAGGGAAATTGAACAACTGTTACAGGCTAAAATTATAGAGAAGACTGACTCCGAATATGCTTTTCCAGTTATTTTCGTTAGAAAGAAAAATCCGAGTAATAACCCGAATGCAGAACCCAAGTTTAGAATGGCAACGGACCTAAGACTATTAAACCAAATTTTACAACCTTATACTTATCCGATGCCGGACGTAAAAGACTTATTACAAAAAATAAGCGGTAAAAAATACTATACGGTGCTAGACTTACATAGTGCTTTTTTCCAAATAAATTTAAAACCAGAAGATTGCAAAAAATTAGCGTTTATTACGGAATTTGGAAAACATATGCCACTTCGTTTAGCTTTTGGCACACGAAATTCTAGCGCAATTTTTGCAGAAGTAATCGATAAAATTCTGGGACATTTTGACAAAAGCAAAGTATCATACTACATTGATGATGTGTTGATATCTGCAAATACAATAGCAGAGATGACGAAAACCTTAGAAGAAGTTCTACAGGTATTAATAAATCACAACATGACAATCGAACCTTCAAAAATGCAAATTTGCAAAGCAGAAATAGAATTCCTAGGATTTAGGGTGAATCAAATGGGATATTCTCCATCTCAAAAGAATATTGAAAAAGTAAAAAATTTAGTCAGACCAAAATCGAAAAAGGGGGTCAGATCTTTATTGGGCTTAGCGAATTATTTTCGGACGCTAATACCCAACTATTCCGACAAAGTTAACCCTTTAATAGAGCTGACTAAAGATAAAGTTAAATTTAAGTGGAGTCCAGAAGCAGAAAAAGCTTTCCTGATAATTCAGGAAGAAATTGTACAAAAACCGACTCTCAGACCCCCCGATTTTAACAAGGAATTTTTCTTATTCACGGATGGGAGCAAAGTTGCAATTTCAGGTGTTCTAGCTCAAGAAAAGGATGGTCATTTGCTACCTGTTGAATTTTTCGGGAGAAAACTTAGAGAACCGGAAAAAAATTATCCGAGTATTAAATTTGAGTTATTAGCAGTGCATGAAGCAATTATGCATTTTAAATATATGCTTTCAGGTAGAAGATTTACTGTGTTAACTGATTCGAAAGCACTAACTCAGCATTTACATTTACAAGACTTTAATTTCGACTTCGAATTCGTCGAAGGGATTAACAATCCAGCAGACTATTTGAGCAGGAATTTAGATAATCTTACAACAGACAGAGAACTCCAAAATAATTTGTTTGCAAGTAACATAGCACTTACAGACGAAAATATTAAATCGGAGCAATATGCAGACGAAAAATTAAAAATTATAATAAATAAAATCGAAAAAGACAAAAATAATAGAAGCACGAAGAGATTTGCTTTAAATCAAAATAAATTATTAATTTTGAAACCTGGTTCAGATAAAAAGGAGCTTTTAATTACCCCGGATTCATTAAAAATTGCAGCCATAGAAGAAGCTCATAAAGCGCATTTCGGATTTCAAAAAACTTATGATAATGTGAAAACAAGGCTTTTTTGGCACGGAATGTACAAAGACATTAAACAGTATTGTGCAAATTGTGTGCAGTGCCTCACATCTAAACAACACACAACAATAAAAGTCCCTGTTAAAAAAATGGTGAAAGATCACGAAGTCGGTACAGTCCTGCATGCTGACGTCATTGGATCTTTAAACCTCACGTTAAGGAAAAACAGATACATTTTAATTATAATTGATTCGACATCGAGATTCCTGGAAGCTGTTCCCCTACGAAACGTAGAGTCACAGACTATATTAAATGTACTAAATGAATATTTTGCAAATTATGGGTTGTGTAAAGAAATTATCTTTGATAATGCAAAATATTTAAGAAGCGAAATTATGAAAGAATATTTGGAATCTTTAAACATACAAAGGAAATTTGTGAGTGTATACCGTGCGCAAGGAAATGGACTTTGTGAAGTTACCAATAAAATATTAAAAACATCAATTGTAGCTATGTCGAAACGCACTACGGAATGGGACATAAGACTGGATTTTTTTAAACTAGCGTATAATTCCTCGAAACACCGCGCTACGGGATATAGTCCCTCACTGCTATTTTTCGCAAGGGAAATAAAAAATCCCTTTACAGCCCATATTCCTTCTGAGGAAATATATACCCACTCTTATGTTAAAAGCAGAATACAGCATATGAAGGAAATCAAAATTCAATCCCTTGCAAACCAGGAGAAAATAATGCAAGAATATATAGATGAAGAGGCATACGAAAAAGTAAAGGATTTAAATTTGGGTCAAACAGTATATTTAAAATGTATTGGAAAACCAGGCGCATTAGAGCCAAAATTTCAAGGACCCTACGAAGTTACTAAAAAGTTTAGAAACTTTAATTATTTATTACAATATGTTCCAGATAAATCAATAGAGCCGATCAAACGACATATGGATCAGCTGTACGCTCCGAAATATGCAACAGGTCATACAGAGGCGGAAATTACGAATTTACAAGGGTCTCAGAAAAAAATTAAGGGTGATAAAAATTACAAAAATAAATGTGACATTTGTAAAAGAAAATCGCACTTAACTGAAAATTGTTGGTTCAAATTGAACAAAAACACGAGTCAAAAGGGTGACAGACTTACTAAAATGCATTATAAAAAAAATAATAAATATTCTGAGAATATAGACCCATATTTACAGTATCAAACAGACTATTATGATGAAAATATGTCGTTATATGGTTATACACCATATACAAACTTATACGGGGATGGTATACAAGATCATTACCCTTTCCCCCCTCCCCAGTATTATACATGGGATATGAATTGGTATTAAAAATAAATCAAAATGCATAATTAATCGAATTTCAAAATTTAAAAAAATTTTCAAAATTTAAAAATAAATTTTTTTTCTTTTAGGTAAAAAAAAAAAAAAAAAAAAAAAAAAAAAAAAAAAAAAAAAAATTGAAACAAAATTAATAACTTGCCTTTTTAAAATTCAAAATAATAATAAGAAAGGATAGGAACATGGGAACGCCAATTTGTCTCAGGGTTACAATATTGAGCAAATGTGCAGGGCGCACCCGAAAACATACTTATAAAATTATGTAATGTGCTTCACAAAACTTCAATGGAGCAGTGAAATATTTCGCTCCAGGCAAAAGTTATATATTTTTTTTCTTTTCGAATATGAATTAGAAAGTATAAATTCTTAACAAAGCCAAATAACATTAAAACTTAATTAATTTCATAGTAAATAATCTTGGAGTAATTTTCAAAAAAAAAAAAAAAAAAAAAAAAAAAAAGAGATTTTTTCTGTCTTCTATAAGGGTAGCCTTTGCTAATAGCCTTACAATTTAGATGACAAAATTTCAGAATTACTCTTTAAAATGAGTAGGTGTAAGCTATAGGTTCAGGGTAGTTAGAACAGCTTTATAGCATACTCATATATATATTTTTTTCTTATATAAATATATGGTTGACAAGGAATAAATTATTAGTGCACTCTATATTAGGATAGCGGTCAGCTATAAGCCTAAATATAATAAAATATACAAAAAGTGCTAAGATTTATTCCGGTAGTTCAAGTACAACTTATATGCTAAAGTCTAGAATTTAGACAGCAGGGATAAGTTTTATGAACAAAAGTGTTATAATAAAAAAATTTAAAAAAAGGATTTTGGTGTAGCACATTGGTTTTTAAAAAACATATATATGTATAACAATGGACAAGGCAAGTTATTTCAACATGATTGCACACAAAAATAATAGTAAAAATACACAAATAAATAATTGAAGTAAAATTAAAATTTTCTCACCAAAGGCTTTCTGTATAGGGTGCAATTTTGGCCTACGGCTGGGTATGCACCAACACCAACAAAATATTTGTAGAAAAATTATTCACAGATACATCAATATATAGTTATCACCTAGGCATAAATTTCAGGATTCTTGGCTGAAAAAGGAATCGAAGAAAAATTAAGTATGGTATAATTACTAGATGTTATGCTCAGAAACAATAAAATTAGTAATATTATATTGTAAAAAGCAGCATTTTGAGTTTTATTTAGGAAAACTTTTGATTTTTAGGTTTTACACATTTATGGAGTGTCTAGCTCAGTGTATAGTTCCTAGATTTAATAAAAAAAAAATAATAAATAAAAATATAAGTTCGTGTTGTTTTCAAAATAAATAACAAAAGGTATAGCAATTAGCATTTACAGTTAAAATTTATGGAATTTTCAGCAAAATTAACATTAGACAAACATAGCTTATATTATATTTAACTTGATAAGCTAATTTACTTTTATTAACGGTATTCAATTAGAATTAAAGTAGGCTTAAATTCAAGTTAAATTAATTAATAACATTGTTGTAGTGTAAAATTTTATGTAAGACTATTATATTTTTATTGTATATATAAAAATATGCAAATTTAACAATTAATAAAATGTATTAGCAAAATTATTTAATATAAATATTAAATGACATCTTGCTGAAATCAGCTAGAAATTAGATTTTTTTTTTTTTAATGAAATATTTTATAAATTTATGTTAGTTTAGAATTTAAGCATTTTTTTTTCTCTTTACTTTCCCTTAGAATTAAATGCAATTCTAAATTAAACACATATAAATATACATAGTATTGATAAATTTGAGTGTGTGAGTTCATAAATTTTTTTTTTTATATATAATTTGGCCAATTTAACATAAGAAAGCAAAATAAATAAATAAATATATTTATATATATTGGCCTTAATTTTATTAAAATAGGTAGTATGGCTTAATAAATTTATTTACTTAATTTTTTTATAGTACATACAGTAATATTTTTTTAAAAAACTTAATCTGTAACAATTGGGTGTAGATATTTATGAGTATACAAAGATTCTTTTCTGCTGGCAGAAATTCTTTGGTTCGGCCGAGTACTCATGGGTTACTACATACGATTTTACGTAGTAATTATCATTTACTTTTTTTTTTTTTTTTTAATTATACAAGTGTATTAAGTACATTTTTTTTTATAATTAAATAATAATTATTAATGTTGGATTAATAATAATAATCTAGTATCTTTTACTTTTTAAACATATCATTAAAGTTTAGACAGTAGAATTCACATACGGAATGTTAATGATAAATAAAATTTTGAATAAATAAATTTTTATTTCATTCAGTAAAAAAATAAATAAATATGAAAATTTAACAATCTTTTAAGATAGAATTGTTGGCTAAATAAATAATAATTTAAGACAAAAAAATTGTTCTCTTCTTCGTCAATGGCATTTTCTGACAACACTATTTAATAGTATTAAATGAAGGTGCATTTTTAAGGTCAGCGTAATGCATATTTTGCATTTTTGAGAGGCCGTAGAAGTCATTTTTCCGTGTTCTTTACATTTTAATAGTAAACAATACCATGAATCAAAATTTGTGTTTGTTAAAAAGGTCTAAAAATATACAATGTAATCAGTTAAAGAAAATTATATGCATTTTTTTTTAATCCTGAAAGGCAATTTGGTTTAGATTTAAACCTGTATGCATAAAAAGCCACCCTCGCTTCAGTTCCAGTATG
Source organism: Maratus speciosus (assembly GCA_963932465.1). Classification (NCBI taxonomy): domain Eukaryota; kingdom Metazoa; phylum Arthropoda; class Arachnida; order Araneae; family Salticidae; genus Maratus; species Maratus speciosus. The sequence continues at coordinate 334,690,684 of OZ010790.1, read as the reverse complement.
AGGCAGGAGAATGCAGATGCCAGAATCGCCATTTTTCCCCTGCAAAATAATTAAAAAAAAAGGCAGAAGGTTTACATTAGATACGATACAAATACATACACTGTTTATGCATAGATTATGTTTAAAATTACATACAGGCATGCACAGGAGTTAAGAAGAAAGTATATCAAGAAATTATACTAATTAATAAGGTAATTACAAGCATGAAATGGTTTTAAATACTTACTTTTTGAAGTCGTAAAATTTTGTCACAGCACAATTCACCTCACAGAAAGCGATTAGTAGCTTGACCAACCCCTCGTTTCGAAAGAATCGGGGACGTTCAAAACTGGTTTTATTCAATCCTCCTTCTTCTTTTTTTTTTTTTTCTCTCTTTCTCGTATCGGGTAAAGTTGGAAAGCATTGCGTAATGATATATTAAAGGAGATGAATTAGCTTGTACATTTTGACAGATCATACATGTTTGAAGTAACAAATAAATAAAATAATGTAACAAGTTTGTATACAATATTTTTTCTGATTATAATTTGAATACATCAGATTAATTATGTGAAAATATAACATGTCATATTACAAGCATTGTATTTACTTTTATTCAGTATAAAATGTGTTTTAGATAAAACACTGTGTCATAAGGTTGTATGTGATGAAATAATATGTCAAATGCGTATGCCATTATTTTTCTTATAATGAGGTTTATTTCGGCATATTAATTTCAGACAAAATTATAGCTTTGAATGTATTTTGGGCACTTAAACTGTAAAGTTACAAAATTAGTAAACATGTGTGTGGTAAAGAAAAAAGGCTTCGAGAAAGACGTCTGATTGTCAGTACAGAGGTCTTCTATAAATGTGAATGTCAACAGACAACTATGCTATCATGTGTTGAACTTTCTGTTATGAAACAATAGAAGAACTTCTTATAAAATATACCAGAACCATTGATAATTGAACTTTACAGTCTTCGCTCAAAAACTGTGTAGATACACAGTCATATGGACACGTACATTCCTTCAAGCTTTACAAAAAAAAATAAAACCAGCAATCAGTTTTTATTTTTTTTTTTTCCGATACCGGGAGAGATGCTGGGCAACATATAACTATGATATGTTCCCGCACCATGTTGGTTAAATCAAAGTAAAATTGCGTAATTTGTTATTTCGGTTTGTATAAATATTTTTTTATAAAATATAATTATGAGTGTAAAATTATAATGTTTATATATTTAAGTAAAATAAGAGTGTAAGTTCATACAAAAATTATTAAGTTGATTTTAAATAGTAAATATATATTTAAAAAAAAATTGTTGTATTGTAAAATGAATGTATAACGTTGAATGGAGTTCGGATCTCAGACAACAACTAGCCAGACGCCATGGTGTCGTTTTATGACAAGCCAATGGAAAGTGGTGTATAATTAGAAGTCGTAAAATCATAAAAACGTTGGAATCAATTTATGGCCTCAATAAAAGTGTTGGGATAAATTTATGACTTTTCAGTCCACCCAAACTTTAAGGCAGATAATAATATTAAAGTATATGTAAGGGGCCATTTGCAGACTGCTAGCTAATAGGCCTATCGAAGTATAATAAAAAAATCTTCTCACATCCAATAACAGTGGACTAGACAAAAATATTTCCTCCCACTGCAGGAGCTGGTGTGCAAGAAGAATAAGTTTTGAAAAAGGATAGTCTGAAAAAAGATGTAGAGGATGCAAGAGCTCTCCTGAAAAGCCCGTGCAATGAGTCCCGTAAGCCCTAGTAAAGCCCAGGCGAGATGGATCTATCGGAGCGAGCCTAAGCGAGCCTAATCGAGCCTAATCAAGCCTAATTGAGGATGTCTTCCTGAGGTACCTATCGGTGTGAGCCTAATCAAGCCAAAATTGAGGATGTCTTCCTGATGTACATATCGGAGTGATCCTAATCAAGCCAAATTGAGGATGCGTTCCTGCTGACACATTGCCATGATCCTAAGCAACGCAACAACTCGGAATTTGACGAATAAAGGCCACCATCCCGTATATTAAAAGAAGGTACTATTTTAAACATTTTCTTTTACCACTTAAGATCATATGAAAAATCTTAAAAAATACTTTTCTGATATTTATGGTAGAGAGTTATCTGAGATCCGACCAAACCAATAATTAAATAAGATTAAGGTAATTTTAAAAATGAAAGAGAGTATTTCTTTTAGCAAAAAGAAACAATTATAATAATTAGAGTACGTGAAAATATTGTCTTTTTTTTTAAAAAGATTAAACATACTTAAAATAATGAGAAGCAAACAAAAGTGTTGCTTTCTATTTTTTGAATTAATATTATGTTTTTCTGTATATAGATATGTTCAATGTAAATAAAATATTTAATCAAGTTTTAAAAAGTTTCTGTAATTATTTAATTAATAATATTTAAAGTGTGTCAATTCTTTTTTTTACAGCTTAAATTTTAGTTTAATTCATAAGTGGAAGAGTTCGTCTAAATAATTCACAACGCAAACTCTTAATTTTATTCGTAATTATTCAAATTTAATAATTATTTTTTGACGCGAATTATAATTTAATTTTATTAATGCTTCGCGTTGCTCTTCTACTAGAATGTAGGTAAATACGATCACTTATATTATTTAAATTTATCTAAGGTATATAAAATTATATACCAATTTGCTATGAGGTTGCTTGGATGATTTGGACCAATTAACAATTTTGAATATATTTAATAAAAAATAAACAGGTGTAATTATCTGTCCAGCATCCCCCCTTCATTAAGTAAAATGGTGCTCTGACTCAGGAACGATCATCTGAGGTCATTAGATAGGTAAATGGTGCTATGACTCAGGAACGTGCATCTGAGGTCATTAGAAATAATAATAATAATAATAATAATAATAATAATAAAGGAAACTAAATTTAAGTATTATTTTAATGTCACAATTTTAAAGATATTGTAGGTATGTAAGTTTAATTGATTAAAAGTTTATTAAAATTAATTTTATTATTGTAACAATAATGACACACATATAATAATTTTATATAAATAAAATGAATAATATATGTTAGTAAAAAAAAAAAAAAGGAAATGAGAAAAATAATTCTGGGATTTATAATAGGTAAATTTAGGAATTACAATTTTGTTTTTTTTTTCTCTCTTTTCTCTTGTGGTTGGATCTCAGTTACCATTGAAAAATAATGGCATTCACATCACAGATGACACATTTGTAAAAATAATTTTTTTTTATATAATGTATAAATAATAATAATAATAAGAATAATGAGTAAAATTTGATAATATGTCTGGTATAAAAATGATTGAAATGTCAATAGATCATGATTTTTGAAATTGTATCACCTTGATACAAAAGAAAATTTATGAGTCGTACTACGAAGTAGTAGTACAATATTTACAAAAAAAAAAAAAAAAATAATAAGATTGTTTTTTCTGTAGAAAAAGACAGATATTTTTCTGTTAAATGAAATTATGTTGTTTTTTATATATACGTGTATTATAAATATTTTAGGGGTATTTATGTGTGTAAAAGAATAATCTACAAAACAACTTCATCTCCTAAGAAATTTTTTTTTTAATTTTAGTGTTGTTGTTTTTATGTATTTATGCAATTTAGAATATTTTCATACATATGTTGTAATATAGAGAAAATAGTATGAGATGCAAAATATTCTTTTAAGAGGTATAGGATCTATTTTGAATTGATATTTTGAAAAAGTATACATTGATTTCTAATACTTGTTAAAAATGACTCAGACGCTGGATATAGATACACGTATTAAGTTAGTGTCACCATTTGACAATAAAAAGAACAAAAACATTATATTTTTCTTAGAGGAATTTGATAATATTTTGAATTCGACAGATATACAGGAAGAAACTAAATTATTAATTTTAAAGGCTAAAATTACTGGGGACGCAAAACATATTTTAAGTAAACAGATTGAAACATATAACGAGACCAATTATAATTTATTTAAAAATAATTTGGTGGAGTTATTTGGTACAAAACTAAGCTTCCTTAATGCTCAGAGCAATTTCCTAAATTTAAAACAGGCCGCAAGTCAAACGATAGAGGATTTCATTTTGGAGTTTAAAAAGGGTGTAAAATCTTATATCGAAAGTGCAGGCGAAAATGTGGATAATAAGGAAGAGAATTTTCTGTTGCCATTTTCTCATAAAACCTAAAAAAAAAAGGTTGAAATTAAAATATGGGCTATGTTAAGAATATTGTCTATTATTCTGTGATAATGACGTCATATGCACACTTTTCTATAGACGAAGTTTAAAAATGGATTGTAAAAGTGGATTGCTTTAGCGGATGCAAATGACGTCATTTTATAAAAAAAAACGTGTATTTTATTTCTTAAACCTGAATTATGTTTTGTAGAAGTGCGTCATTTTTACAGCCCAGCTGCTTTGAAATTCTTCACAGGTGAAAATGCTTCACATTTAAAAATAATGTAATCGAAATCACACACTGATAAAACGCAATGTTTTACAAAAATTTAGAGTATCTTTATAAAGTATATTTTTCAATCTTCTGACCATCGTTACATTTTCAATTTTCGTCGCATAGAGAAAAAATTTACTTTCAAATGCAATTTGTTTAAAAACTTTATCTTAATTGACTGATGTATTATATTTTCTAAAATAATTTTTAAGCATGATTTTTTTAAAAGTTTATCTTATCACGTGCCGGTTTCAATACATAATAATAATAAACATTTTTCACATAAAGCAACAAACATTTTTCAGCATTTGTTTCTGACTATTTTTTCATAACGAAATTAATACTTCCTTTATAAACAAATAAAAGAATAATATTAAAAAAACCACCGATCTAACATATTTGTGAAAGACAAATTAACGAAATTAATACTTCTTTTATAAACAAATAAAAGAATAATATTGAAAAAACAACAAATCTAACATATTTATAATCGTACAATTTAAATTTTTAGATCACCAAATAGGATTTTTTTTTAATGGAATAACTTTGCAAAGTCCATCTCAGTTTACTGATTGTCTATCTATATTATAAAGGACAAACATATGTGTGCGTAACGCATACGTCATTCTGCGAATGGCAACACTTTGAAATTTGAAATGAAATTTCGGTTTTGCAATTTTCTCTACTGCAAATTTTTAAACTTCTAAACATCGCACATTTAAAATTTTTACACCGTCGTGTAACGAAAAAAATGCTCTTTTAAATGCAATTTGTTTGAAAGCTGTATCTCAATTTAATTTTGAGATATTAATTTTTTTGTACTTTTTAATGCATTTTTTGTAATTGTGGCAACTCCATTTCTGTTGAAAGTCGTGGAGGGTTGAAAATTAAGGAAAACTAATCACGGAAGAAAGAAAATAATATATTACTGTACCTTTTGTTGCCATTTTATAATAAAAACTGAAAAAATAAATTGAAATTAAAATACGTGCTATGTCAGCGATTTTTTAAATTTCTAAATATCGCACATTTTCAATTTTTAAACCGTCAAATAGAGAAAAAAATCTACTTTCAAATGCAATTTGTTTGAAAATTGTATCTTAATTGACTGAGTTATTATGGTTTTTAAAATAACTAGCCACCCGTGGCGACCAATTTGGCCTCCCTTAAATGTATGCTAGGCATTGTATCACGTTACTTTTAATCATAATTTAATTTACTTGCTCAATCCTTCGCCAAATTTGAAGATTCTGATAGAGAAATCGAGAACTCCATACAGTTATGTTAGTCGGGCACAGGTGATAAATCGCCAAACATTTTTTTCGTTAATTCAGATTAAAATATAATCCTTTTACTCATTTTATTTAGAATGGATGACTTTAATTTAAAAATAAAACCTTTAAAATTCATGGCTTTCACTTAAAAAAAAAAATTCTTTAAAAAAAGAAAAAGAATAAATAATACCATAAACCATTTAATTTCAACATCAAAGCATTGTTTTAATTTACCCCTCGAAAAATAAAAAATGCTGCTGGCGAGTTAAAAAATGCTATTGGCGAGAATTGCACCCAGCTAACATAAAAGTACGAACTCTTTGCGATTATGGACACTTTTATGTAGTTTTATTTGAGAAAAAATATTTTGATTAAATCGGTTGTCAGAAAAAAGTTTCTTTTCTCGCCATGGCCATTTTTTCTATTTCGCCAAGTACCTATACTGGAAAAGTCCCTTCATTTATTTTTTTATTTATTGTATTTTAAATTAGATGAATAAAAGACGGCACACGTGTCATATACGCACCACGTTGGCGCGACTTTTTCCTCACGCCAGTATCATATACGCACCGGGTACTTAACTGGCGCCAAAGTGTCGTTATTTTGCTTGATATGGTAACCCGGATGATGTTGTTTATTTATTAATAAATTCTTTATTTACTTTTAATTTATTTTTTTAAATTATATAAATTGTTTTGTTTTATAGTTATTAATTAAACTTTTTATTTATTTATTGTTATTCACTGTTTTAAAATATTACACAATAACCAATGAGATGCGTTTCATCCGGGCGTTGCCATTAAACAATTAACCGCCAATTGTTTACAATTAACCAACAATGAATCGCGATTTGTGTGTCACGTACGATAGCGTAATATATATATATATATATATAGATTTTCAAGCATAAATTATTTTTTAATTTGTCTCTATCACGTGTAGCTCGATTACGGAAAGTTAATCCGCTTGCTCTTAAAACAATGTAAAAAGATGACATATGTTTCCGTCTAATGTTCCATAACAAAGTTAAAACTTCCTCTATAGAAAAATAAATAAATTAATGTAAAAAAGAAACAAATTTATACAGACATGTGATTGAACCACGCTCTTATGCACCGAAATGATCAGAAAGACTGACGTAAGTGGTAAAATCTTGGGTTAATAACTCCTGGCATGTGGTGACATGTGAAAGTATCGCTTTTAATAAATTTCAAAACTTTATTTGATTCAATAATTGATATTTTTCATATAAAAATTCTTTTTGATGTTAGTGGGCCATCTAAAATATATATTACATGTAAAAAAATAATTAGATTAAAAAAAATTGGTTTTCACCTATATTCTGTAACCCGAGGAGCTCGGGTCCGATCCCCTAGTTATTTTAATGTCACAATTTTAAAGATATTGTAGGTATGTAAGTTTAATTGAATAAAATTTTATTAAAATTAATTTTATTATTGTAACAATAATGACACACATATAATAATTTAAATAAATAAAATGAATAATATATGTTAGCAATAAAAAAAAAAAAAAAAAAAAAAAAGAAAAAATTTATTCTGGGATTTATAATAGGTAAATTTACGAATTAAATTTTTTTTTTCCCTCTCTTTTCTCTTGTGGTTGGATCTCAGTTACCATTGAGAAATAATGGCATTCACATCACGGATGACACATTTGTAAAAATAAATTTTTTTTTTATATACTGTATAAATAATAATAATAGGAATAATGAGTAAAATTTTATAATATGACTGGTATAAAAATGATTGAAATGTCAATAGATCATGATTTTTGAAATTGTATCAAGGTGATACAAAAGAAAATTTATGAGTCGTACTACGAAATAGTGGTACAATATTTATATATATATAAAAAAAAAAAAAAAAAAAAAAAAATAAGATTGTTATTTCTGTAGAAAAAGACAGACATTATTCTGTTAAATGAAATTATGGTGTTTTTATATATACGTGTACTATAAATATTTTAGGGGTATTTATGTGTGTAAAAGAATAATCTACAAAACAACTTCATCTCCTAAGAAATTTTTTTAAATTTTAGTGCTGTTGTTTTTATGTATTTATGCAATTTAGAATATTTTCATACATGTGTTGTAATATAGAGAAAAAAGTATGATAAACAGAAATATTCTGTTAAAAGGTTATGCCCAACAATAAGAGAAAATTTAAAACGAGAAGTGTAGATTTAAATACCTCTGGAGTTAAAACCAGAGGACAGAAAAATAAAATTATTTCTCTAAATTATTCGCTACAAAAAACCAAAAAGAATACAATGACTCAACCTAGTGTTGATACGCTGTTGAATTGTATCTCCGTCTTTGATGGAAAGAAAGAGTCTAATATTAAATTTTTTGTGAACGAATTCGATAATCTAATTAAACAAACGGAATTAGAGAATGTTTCGAAACTTGCGCTCTTAAAAACAAAATTAGTCGGTAGTGCTAGAGATAAATTAGCTAATGAAGAAAATCTTAATACAGAAAAAGACTATGGTAAATTTAAAGAAAAATTAATCGATACTTTTTCTACTAAAACAAGTTTTTCTGCGGCTAAAAGCAATTTTTTTTTCTCTTAGGCAAAAACCTGCGCAGGCTATCGCTGATTTTATCAGTGAATTCAGTGCGGCTGCAAAACTTTACCTAGATAAAAGTGGCCAAAATATTGACAACGGTAATGGTAGTTTATTTGAAATGATAAAATTCACAAGATTTTTAGAATCAGTTAGGGCAGATTTAAGTTTGGACATTCGAAGAATGGCGCCGAAAAATTTCAACGACGCATATAAATTTGCGAAACAAATGGAAGATGCATACAATCAAGTTGCATCAAAGGAAATTAATTCGATTACAAAAACCTCCACTGAGGAAAATTTGGACAAATTGTTAAAATTAAATATGGAAAGCGCGGAGCAAATTAAAATTTTGACTTCCGAAATAAACAATTTGAAAGTTAAAACAAGAGATACTGCATCAAGCAGATGGTGCGAATTATGTAAAAAAAAATTCGCATACTTTAGAAACGTGCTGGTACAAAAATGATAATAAAAATACATATAAGGGTAGCAGAGATTTCGCTGGTCGGCATTTTAATAAAAGGTACTCTTATAATGGACAGTATCAACCAAGAGCGAATTTTAATCCTAGATTTGTTAACCCAAACCAGCAATTGCATTTTCAATCTTATGCACCCACAGGTGGTTACTATGGATATTCTCCATATCCCCCACCCCCACCAAATTACTTCCCTCAGCATGTGCCATATAGGAATACTCAACCTCAGAGTCATGCCAGTTATTATCCAAATGAGGATAAAAATGAGAATTTAAAAAAGAATGCTCAAAAGTATCAAAAAAAGTATAAAAAAAAAGGGTAAAACTGATGATAAAAGGGACAAGTAAGGGGTAAGGACAGACAGGTGATGGACGTGTAAATTGGATTCACAATATAAAATTATGATTTAGTCACCATTAAAAATATATTAAAATTATTTTCATGTCGAGAGAAATAAATAAAATAAAATTAATAAGGAAATTTTCAAAATTTAAAAATAAATTTTTCTCTTTTAGGTAAAAAGGTTGAAACAAAATTAATAACTTGCCTTTTTAAAATTCAAAATAATAATAAGAAAGGATAGGAAGATGGGAACGCCAATTTGTCTCAGGGTTACAATATTGAGCAAATGTGCAGGGCGCACCCGAAAACATACTTATAAAATTATGAAATGTGCTTCACAAAACTTCACTGGAGCAGTGAAATATTTCTCTCCACGCAAAAGTTATATATATTTTTTTTCGAATATGAATTAGAAAATATAAAATCTTAACAAAGCCAAATAACATTAAAACTTAATTAATTTAATAGTGAATAATGTTGGGGTAATTTTCAAAAAAAAAAAAAAAAAAAAAAAAAAAAAAAAAAAGAGAATTTTTTCTGTCTTCTATAGGATAGCTTTTGCTAATAACCTTACAATTTAGATGACAGAATTTCAGAATTACTCTTTAAAATGAGTAGGTGTAAGCTATTAGGTTCAGGGTAGTTAGAACAGCTTTATAACATACTCATATATATATATATTTTTCTTATATAAATTTATGGTTGACAAGGAATAAATTATTAGTGCACTCTGTATTAGGATAACGGTCAGCTATAAGCCTAAATATAATAAAATATACAAAAAGTGCTAAGATTTATTCCGGTAGTTCAATTACAACCTATATGCTAAAGTCTAGAATTTAGACAGCAGGGATAAGTTTTATGAACAAAAGTGTTATAAAAAAAAAAAAAAAAAAAAAAAAAAAAAAAAAAAAAAGGATTTTGGTGTAGCACATTGGTTTTTTAAAAAAAAAACATATATATGTATAACAATGGACAAGGCAAGTTATTTCAATATGATTGCACACAAAATTATAGTAAACAAATACACAAATAATTAATTGAAAAAAAAATTAAAATTTTCTCACCAAAGGCTTTCTGTATAGGGTGCAATTTTGGCCTACGGCTGGGTATGCACCAACACCAACAAAATATTTGTAGAAAAATTATTCATCAGTGGATCAGGGTGTTTGGTCATCACTTGGTAATAAACTTCAGGATTCTTGGCTGAAAAAGGAATCGAAAAAAAAATTAAGTATGGTATAATTACTAGATGTTATGCTCAGAAACAATAAAATTAGTAATATTATATTGTAAAAAGCAGCATTTTGAGTTTTATTTAGTAAAACTTTTGATTTTTAGGTTTTACACATTTATGGAGTGTCTAGCTCAGTGTCTAGTTCCTAAATTTAATAGAAAAAATAATAAATAAAAATATAAGTTCGTGTTGTTTTCAAAATAAATAACAAAAGGTATAGCAATTAGCATTTACAGTTAAAATTTATGGAATTTTCAGCAAAATTAACATTAGACAAACATAGTATATATTATATTTAACTTGATAAACTAATTTACTTTTATTAACGGTATTCAATTAGAATTAAAGTAGGCTTAAATCCAAGTTAAATTAATTAATAACATTGTTATAGTGTAAAATTTTATGTAAGACTATTATATTTTTATTGTATATATAAAAATATGCGAATTTAATAATTAATAAAATGTATTAGAAAAATTATTTAATATAAATATTAAATGACATCTTGCTGAAATCAGCTAGAAATTAGATTTTTTTTTTTAAATAAAATATTTTATAAATTTATGTTATTTTAGAATTTAAGCATTTTTTTTCTTTACTTTCCCTTAGAATTAAATGCAATTCTAAATTTAACACATATAAATATACATAGGATTGATAAATTTGAGTGTGTGAGTTCATAAATTTTTTTTTTATATAATTTGGCCAATTTAACATAAGGAAACAAAATAAATAAATAAATATATTTATATATATTGGCCTTATTTTTATTAAAATAGGTAGTATGGCTTAATAAATTAATTTACTTAATTTTTTTATAGTACGTACAGTAATTATTTTAAAAACTTAATTAAAAAAAATGGATGTGGTTGTTTGTGAGTATACAAAGATTTTTTCTGCTGGCAGAAGTTCTTTGGTCCGGTCGGGTACTCATAGATGGCTGCATACGATTTTACGTAGTAATTATCATTTGCTTTTGTATTTTTAAAATTATACAAGTGTATTAATAACATTTTTTTTATAATTAAATAATAATTATTAATGTTTGATTAATAATAATAATTTATTATCTTTTATTTTTAAACATATCATTAAATGTTAGACAGTAGAATTCACATACGGAATGTTAATGATAAATAAAATTTTGAATAAATAAATTTTTATTTCATTCAGTTAAAAAAAAAAAAAAAATAAATAAATAAATAAATATGAAAATTTAACAATCTTTTAAGATAGAATTGTTGGCTAAATAAATAATAATTAAAGACAAAAAAATTGTTCTCTTCTTCGTCAATGGCATTTTCTGACAACACTATTTAATAGTATTAAAGGAAGGTGCATTTTTAAGGTCAGCGTAATGCATATTTTGCATTTTGAGAGGCTGTAGAAGTCATATTTCCTTGTTGTTTACATTTTAATAGTAAACAATATCATGAATCAAAATTTGTGTTTGTTAGAAAGGTCTAAAAATATACAATGTAATCAGTTAAAGAAAATTATATGCATTTTTTCTTAAATCCTGAAAGGCAATTTTGTTTAGATTTGAACCTGACAGCATAAATGCGCGCTAACTTCAGTTGCAGTACGAGGCAGGAGAATTCAAATGCTAGAATCGCCATTTTCCCCTGCAAAATAATAAAAAAAAGCAGAAGGTTTACATTAGATATGATACAAATACATACACTGTTTATGCATAGATTATGTTAAAAATTACATACAGGCATGCACAGTTAGTTAAGAAGAAAGTATATCAAGAAACTATACTAATTAATAAGGTAATTACAAGCATGAAATAATTTTAAATACGTACTTTTGGAAGTCGTAAAATTTTGTCACAGCCCAAATCACCTCAGCAAAAAGTGATTAGTAGCTTGACCGACCCCTCGTTGTAGGAGGATTGGGGGAAGGTCAAAAACTGGTTTCTTCTCTTTTCCTTCCTCTTTTTTTTTTCTCTTTTCTACCCTGTTTTGATTTTCGTCTCGGGTGAAGATGGAAAGCATTACGTAATGATATATTAAAGGAGATGAAATAGCTTGTATATTTTGACGTATCATACAAGTTAGAAGTAACAAATAAATAAATAAAATAAGGTAACCAGTTTGTATACAATATTTTTCTGATTATGATTTGAATACATCAGATTAATTATGTGAAAATATAACATGTCATACTACAAGCATTGTATTTACTTTTATTCAGTATAAAATGTGTTTTAAATGAAACACTGTGTCATAAGGTTATATGTGATAAAATGATATGTCAAATGTGTATGCCATTATTTTTCCTGTATTTAGGTTTATTTCGGCATATTAGTTTCATACAAAATTATAGCTTTGAATGTATTTTTGGGCACTTAAACTGTAAAGTTACAAAATTATTAAACATGTGTGTGGTAAAGAAAAAAGGCTTCGAGGAAGATGTCAGATTTTCAGTACAGAGGTCTTCTATAAATGTGAATGTCAACAGACAACTATGCTATTATGTGTTGAACTTTCTGTTATGAAAAATAGAAGAACTTCTTATAAAATATACCAGAACCATTGATAATTGAACATTACAGACTTAGCTCAAAACTGTGTAGATACACAGTCATATGGACACGTACATTCTTTTATGCTTTACAAAAAAAAAAAAAAAAAAAAAGCAATCAGGTTTTTTTTTTCTGACCACCTGGAGAGATGCTGGGCAACATATAACAATGATATGTTCCCGCACCATGTTGGTTAAATCAAAGTAAAATTGCGTAATTTGTTATTTCTGTTTGTATAAATATTTTTTATAAAATATAATTATGAGTGTAAAATTATAATGTTTATATATTTAAGTAAAATAGGAGTGTAAGTTCATACAAAAATTATTAAGTTGATTTTAAATATTAAATATATATTTTTAAAAAAATTGTATTGTAAAATGAATGGATAATGTTGAATATAGTTCGGATCTCAGATAACAACAATAGCCAGACGCCATGGTGTCGTTTTATGACAAGCCAGTGGAAAGTGGTGTATAATTAGAAATCGTAAAATAATAAAAATGTTGGAATAAATTTATGGCCTTAATAAAAGTGTTGGGATAAATTTATGGCTTTTCAGACCACCCAAACTTTAAGGCATATAATAATATTAAAGTATATGTAAGGGGCAATTTGCAGACTGTTAGCTAATAGGTCTATCGAAGGATAATGCAAAATCTTCTCATATCCAATAAGGGAGGACCAGAAAAATAGTTCCACCCACTGCAAGAGTTGGTATGCCAGAAGAAAAAGGTTTGAAAAAGAGGGTCTGAAAAAAGATGTCGAAGACGCAGGAGCTCTCCTGAAAGCCCGTGCAATGAATCCAGAAAGCCCTAGTAATGCCCAGGCGAGATGGACATATCGGAGTGAGCCTAAACAAGCTTAATTGAGGATGTCTTCCTGATGTTGAAATAAAATTGATTGTTCTACTGCGGTCCGTAGCTATGCATCCTGCCATCCCGATATCGCCGCTCTGATAAGAAGCTGATTCCAGATGACATATGGATATGATCCTTAGCAACGCGACAACTCTGAATTTGATGAATAAAGGCCACCATCCCGTATATGATATAAGGTATTACCTTAATCTTTTTCTTTTACCACTTTAAATTATATGAGAAATTATAAATATCCTTTTATGATATTTTATGGTAGAGAGCAATCTGAGATCCAACAAAGCCAATAATTAAATATAATTAAGGTAATTTAAAAATGAAAGAGAATTATTCTTTTTTGCAAAAAGAAAAATATATAATAATAAGAGTAAATGAAAACATTGTCTTTTTTTTAAAAGATTAAATATACATGAAATAATGAGAAGCAAACAAAAGTGTTGCTTTCTTTTTTTTGAATTAATATTATGTGTTTCTGTATATAGTTGTGTTCAATGTAAATAAATTATTTAATCAAGTTTTAAAAAGTTTCTGTAATTATTTAATTGATAAATGTTTAAGGTGTGTCAACTTATTTTTACAGCTTAAATTTTAGTTTAATTCATAAGTGGAAGAGTTCGTCTAAATAATTCACAACGCAAACTCTTAATTTTATTCGTAATTAATTAAATTTAATAATTACATTTTTACGCGGATTGTAATTTAATTTTATTAATGCTTCGCGTTGCTCTTCTACTAGAATTACGTAATTACGATCACTTATGTTATTTGAATATATCTAAGGTATATAAAATTATATACCAATTTACTATGAGGTTGCTTGGATGATTTGGACCAATTAACATATTTGGGTGTAAATTAAATAGGAAATAAACAAGTGTAATTATCTGTCCAGCAGATACCATTTACTCATTACAATTAAAAATAACTTTATTTAAAATCTGAGCAGAAAATGACGTCACTATTTAAAAAACATTTACGCTCATAAAACTAATGTTACAATATATTTTCATTCGGCTGATACCGAATGTGAGACACTTGGCGTAATTCTTCAAGTGCCATATTTAAAAGAAAACAATCCTATTCTTTGATAAAACTATATATTTTTACACAAATACATCTAAAAGACATCAGTTTCTGGAATTTGTACTTCGCGGTACTGAAATTAGACTCAAGCCAAAAGAATACATTTTCACATGCAAAGTTTTAGCTGACAAACTGAACTTCACGTTTGAAAATCTATTTATATTATAAAGGAAAATTCCGTGCGTAAGGCTGACGTCATTTTGAGAATGGCAACACTTGACGATTAAATGTCGGTTTTGCAATCTTTGCTTACTGCAATTTTTTGAATTTCTAAATATCGCGCATCTTCAATTTTTACACCCTTATATAGGGTAAAAAATCTACTTTCAAATGCAATTTGCTTGAAAACTTCATCTTAATTGATTTATTTATTGTCTTTTTAAATAATTTTCAAGCATAATGTTTTTTAATCTATATCCATTGCGTACAAGCTCCATTACGAAATAAGCCATTTGCACTTAAAATAATATAAATAATTCAGTATTTGTCCCTTACTAATTTTTTATAACGAAATTAAAACTTCATCAATCTATTATATTAAAAAGTGACTGTCCGTTTGTATTGCACAGCTCTTCTTCCTAGAATATGGAATGTTGGGTGATCAAACTAACGCCAGTTATCCGCATTGGCCCGAGGATGTTTAAAGTGGTCGTAGAATTTTAAAATTTAATTAGTTTTCGAGAAATAAATTTTTACGTTATTTTTAATGTCATTTCTGTAATGATGGAAACTAAAATTGCTCCATTTCTGGGGATAAAAGTGAGAAAAGAGAAAATAGCAAGGATTATTAGGTATCATTGTTTGAAATCCTTTTTAAGTTGAAGTTCACGTTTATTTGAATAAATAGTTGAAAAATTATTGCAGTTTTCAAGAAAATTTCACGAAATACAAACTCGCACGTATTCAAGCTTCAGGAATCCGTTTATTTTAGAAACACAAATTCGATTCTCGACTGGAACATTGAGATAAATTCTGTTGACGTCAAAATAAAAAAAAAACAGCGTACTTTATTTTCATTTAATTTAAAATCGAAAAGTAGATATTCAATTATTGCCTTAAGATGGCTAATAAAACATTTCAGAAGCGGACATTAAAAATGAAATGTTTTAGCAAGAAAAAAAATAATTCTCTAAAAATTTATTTTATTTCATAAATATAAAATGCTTCTGAATAAATTCGTCCAAACAGATTCATTTTTGTATAAGTTGACCCAAATGACATTCCAAGCAAAATCTTGGAAGAGCGAAAAGATCTAGGCAAATACAGTTATAGTATATGTGCATTTTTATTGGTAAAGCTTTTAACTTAAATTGTAAATATAACTTATTATTTGAAACATTGTACTTAATAAAATTAATATTGTAATGGCTTTCTAGATTTACAATAAAGATTTCATTTTTCGCAAAAAGATCGATTGTCTCATGCAATTCAAAAGCAACACAACGGGTTGCTGCGCAACTAGTAGTTATTAATGAAATTATCGTTTATTTATTGATGTTTACTTTTTAAAACAATAGAAAATAATTTAAAAATATATATTGTAACTGGTATTGGAAAACGGGCTTTCGCCAAATTGACGTTAAAAAATCGCGCCAAACCTGGTTCGTATATCACATCTGTGCCAAATTCTCGTTTTTTTAATATTTCGACTTTTTATCCAAATTTTTTGAAGTTTTCACTTCTATTGGCACTCCCGGAGTGCCACTGTTTTTTTTTTCCGAAATTTTCTTCTAGCCAATTAAAATTCGAAGCAAATGTTCATTACTCGTTTGTTATCAACTCTTCAAGCTTAAAACAGTATTGCTCCATTTAAATGTTACTTTAATAATAATTTAAATTTAAGTAAATTCAATTATTCCTTCCAACTCTTATTAACACAATGCATTAATTTTGTTCAGTATCATTATTAGTAAAAAAAAAATAGAAAATCAATATTAGTACAAGTTATTATGACCTTTTCTTAAAACAATAGTAAATATGGCTCTTAATATCTCCTACCTATCTGAACACAATTACTTTATTGCACATAAATTATCTTAAATTACTATTAATTATACAACAAATACATTTGCTTCGAGAATGTCAGCAGACAGAAATGATCAGAACACCTTACCTTATACTTTATCTGCTGGGGTACTCCGCTGCTCACACGTAGTTTCCACGATGAATTCAATATTTCGCACTTTAAAGTCACTTTGATGATATTCAACACTCAGGCTGTAATACACTGTAATTTGATTCACTGTAGCGATGATAGGGCACAAACACTATTTCGATTCGCCGTAACGACGATAGTACACAACACTTTAGTTCGGTTCGCTGTAACGATGATAGGATACAACACTTTAGTTCGGTTCGCTGTAACGATGATAGGGCACACACACTCTGTATTTCTGCTCGACGCTTGGTTTTTATCTCTCTAAAATTCCGCTCGACGCCGACGATCCGGCATTTCCACGCAAGAATTCCACTGGGTGCTCCGGCACTAACACACTGCAACACGGCTCGCTGGTCACTAGTCTGAGACGATTCTATCCCGTCGCTGCCATCAATTTGTCGGAGTTTCCTCTTAGTCCGCACAACTTTCAAGAAATTCCGTGCTATTTATATGTTGCCACCACCGATATGATTACGTGATATCGGTCACGCACTGAGAAGATTGTTTAAATGAAAACCAACGCTTTCAATTAACTAAATTAACAGTTTATTTACACACTATTTACAACACAAAACACTATTTACACTTAAAACTCGGATGTAGGTGATCCGGTTCAACATTAAATTAAATACAGTGAATGCTGGCTGTGTACTGTTAAAACTACGTTATCTCAATCTCACTCTATACACGTTAAATAAGCGTTACCGGAGATCAATCTCAATCTCCCAACACATGGGCTCTAAGATTAAGCTCTCCGAGCCTCACTCAACCTTACGCTCTCTCCCAGAGCTATCCAAGCAACTACCCTTGCGCTTGGCACTCCAGCCTTCAACTCACTGTCTCACCAGAAGAGCCTGCCCCTAGCAACCTTCTGCCTTTACTCAACGTAACCCCCTCGGGGTTTTCTACCTGGCTCGCATTCCGAGCTCTCTTCTTCGTTCGTGGAATGCCTTTGTCTCCCCATCTTCAATAGACATCTCAAAAGATCGGCACACCTCTCTCCAACCATCTTTTTTCCCCTTCATACCATCTGTACATTTTCACCGGCTCAATCCAGTTTCAGATAAGGGAAGAATGTTACTTTGAAATTCCAGTACACAGGCCATACAATATATAATATATTAAGATAAAAATAATATAGAATCCTAGTTCTAATAGCAGATGTTTCTCAGAACCTGACAATCACATTTTATTTAAATCGCAATTACGATGAGCGAACACTCTGGTCGCCATCGTACTTCACAACAACATTATTCTCTATTCCGTTCACTTCACATTTTCAATCCAGAGGAACTCGCGACGCCCTCTTAAGGGATTTATAAATTCTCAGTTTTCAGCAATAAACACTAATCACAATATCAAAGAGTAAAAATTGCCGTAATTTATGTTTTTTAGACGCATTTGTGTTAAAATGTTTAGTATTATCTAAGAGATTGATCGTTTTCATTTAAATATGACGTCAATTTCCACGTTTCCTTTTGTCTAGTGTCTCAAATTTATTATCAGCACTCATGCAGAAGAAAATAATATGGAAACTTTATAAGGAAAAATGCGTGTTTTCAAAAGCAGTACGTCATTTTTCATTCAAAATATTTTGGTGCAATATGTCCCTAATGGGATTTTGCGCCACTTAACCCTTACAACGAAATTTAAATCCTAGAAAAAAAGAAAAAATATATATTTTTTTAATTTTTATCAAAAAAATTGCATGAATAAAGATAAAAAATACGAGAAAACAGGAATCCTGCTTTTTCAGAATTTAGTGTCGCCCCTCATGAAAAAAAAAAAAAAATGCATATATAAATAGTACAAAACCGATTTCAATTTTAAGACTTAAGAGGCTACTTCAGTCAAACGAAAAGACCCGCTCGCCAATGCTAATCCTATGGAAAAAATTTATAACGATATCTCGATCGCATTTGAATATTTTTAAATGATTACTTTTGCATTGAATAGTTGAGATCGATCTGTACAAAGATCGTTGTTTACCTTTTCGATTTTGTTTACAGATATTTCTTATGAGGACACTTTCATTTTCGGAACTGGTTTCGAAAGTAAAAGCATCCTCATAAAAAATATCTGCAACCAAAATCGAAAAAGTAAAAAATTCCTGCCGGCCCGGCCTACAGGCGGAGGTAGATTTCGAAGTTAAGTTTACTAATTTCACAAACAAAAACCAAATCATGATTAGAGATAAACCCACTTTAACAATTTTATCTGGCAGCTTTTGACGAGTTTTTATTTCATTTTTATATAATGGCTGGTTTTATCAGAATCATGTTAGGGCGGTATTAAAAAAAATACTTTTCCATGCTCAACAACTCGAAACTTTCTGGCATAACTCCAGATTCATTTTTAATAGGAAAAACATGAAACTTGTTGACGTGATTTTTGAAGAGATTTATAAGCGACCTGTCTTTTTAATTTCCGTTTAATTAATTAAAACTTGATACATAAACAAATGTTTTCCTCGTAAGACAATATTTTTCGTTTCTAACACAATCGCTTCGGTAAATTCCGTTCAAAATGCCCACTTTGACATCATTTTTTGAAATATATTCTGCCTCTGTCAAAAAATCGATCATTACGGTACATTATATAGTTTCTGAATAAGCGAATCTACCAATTGGATGCGTTTGAGAGCAAAAATGAATTTAAAAAATGAGTCAGAAAATAAGCAGTTTGGATTCGAATACTTCCTTTTCCAACACAATCCGCTTCGGAAAATTCGGTTCAAAAGGCCCACTTTGACAGCATGTTTTAAAATATATTCTGCCTCTATCAAAAAATCGATCATTACGGTACATTATATAGTTTCTGAGTAAGAAAAGGTACCAATTGGAAGCCGTTGAGAGTAAAAATGAAGTGTAAAATGAGTCAGAAAATAAGCAGTTTGGATTTGAATACACCCTTACTAAGATGATTTTTTTCTTCAACCGCTATGTATTTTTAATTTGTTTTTGCTGTAAGAATTGATCCTATCCAAAACTTGCCTATATAGATGATGTAAACAATATTAAGAAGATATATGATAAATTAATTTGGATTTTATATCTTTTGAATTGACGGAGTTATGGATTTTTTTCTTCTTCAAACGCCCTTTTTGTTTTCGTTTTTAATTTTTGAAGTGAAAACTTCTTTAGGCGCGTTGAGCTTTTTTTGAGATGGAGAAAAACCACTGATTTGGAGACACTGTTCTTGCTAACGTGATATTTGAAGAGATGTATAAGAAGCCGTGTGTTTTCATTTTTCGCTCAATTAATTAGAACTTGATTTATAAACAATTATTTTCTCAGTATGACCATTTTTTTCGTTTCCATCTCTCTCGCTTAGGAAAATTCAGTTCAAAACGACAACTTTGACAGCATTTTTTGCAATATATTCTGCTTTTATCAAAAAATTGACAAGCACGGCACATTACATAGTTTCTGAATAAGAGAATCTGCCAATTTGATGCGTTTCAGAACAAAAATGAATCAGAAAATAGGCAGCTAGGATTTTAATACACCCTTAATACAATAATAAAATTACGACAATACAAAGAGAATGAGCCAAAGAAAAAGTGCGTCGTACATCGCACGAGCTCACGAGAAATAAAACTAAGAATCAGTTCATTTCAGCTCAGGCAACCGTATTAGCAGTTAAATAAACAACTAATGTTTTCTTTCAGCTGCGCTATGGGCGAAATTTGACTTTCCATAAGACTTTTAGCATTAGTGTGAAATCCTGCAATTTCATTGGCTGACGCTTCGCCGATATCCAATGAAATTGAACGGAACTTCTTTCCCTGAAAGGACAAGTACAAGAGTAAAATACTGTGTAAAAAGCCGGCACATGGTATTTTGGTAACTCAAATGTGTGAATGATCTAGACCAGTGGTCAAGACTAGGGCTGGTTAAGATTTTGCATTTGTAATACTAAAGTTGCGTGTTCTGTCCTTTCGCTGGCGTTTTCACTTTTTTAGAGTTTTGTTTTGATTTTTATATTAAGTCAGTTAGTTAAAATCAGTCGATCTTTATTACCAGTTCTTTTGTAAATTTGTTTAGCAATTAGATTTTTTAAAATAAATGAAATAATTAAATTAAAAAAAATCAGTTAATCTATTTTTTAATAATTAAAGTAAACATTTATTAAAATGCAATAATAAATTTCCTAGCCTTACATTAAAAGTATTTTCATGTTAGAACTTTTTAAAGTTCTGATCATTTTAAATTTGTCTGTTACTATAGTAACAGATAAATGCGAAATTATCAGAATTAATATATTAAACGTTTTTTATTTTAAAATTATCCTTGAGACATAAAAATCTTTATTAATTTATGATAGGTTACTTTATAATTTTTTATTTTAAATATTACACAAATATTTAAATTAAATTTTAAAATTCATAGGACTTATAGGGTATTTTTCTAATAAAAAATTCTTTAATAATTAAAGTGTAAAAATGATATTTTCTTAAGTCAGTTAGTTAAAATCAGTTGATCTTTATTAGGAGTTCCGTTGTAATTTTTTTTTGTCAATTAGATTTTTTAAAATAAATTTAAATAATTAAATTAAAATTCATTTAATCTATTTTTTAATAATTAAAGTAAACATTTATTAAAATGCAATAATAAATCTCCTAGGCTTACATTAAAAGTATTTTCATGTTAGAACTTAATAAAGTTCTGATCATTTTAAATTTATCTGTTACTTAGGTTGCTTTGAAATTTTTTTTATCGTAAATATTATACAGATAATTAAATTTAAAAATTCATATGACTTATAGGGTATTTTTCTAATAAATAAATTTCTTTAATAATTAAAGAGTAATAATAATATTTTTTTAAGTTAGTTAGTTAAAATCAGTTGATCTTTATTACGAGTTCCGTTGTATTTTTTTTTTTTTTTTTTTTTTTTTTTTTGTCAATTAGATTTTTTTAAATAAATTTAAATAACTAAATTAAAAAATTCATTTAATCTATTTTTTAATAATTAAAGTAAACATTTATTAAAATGCAATAATAAATCTCCTAGGCTTACATTAAAAGTATTTTCATGTTAGATTTTTATAAAGTTCTGATCATTTTAAATTTATCTTTTATTTAGATTACTATTTTTTTGAATTGTAAATGTTATACAGATAATTGAATTAAATTTTAAAATTCATATGTCTTATACGGTATTTTTCTAATAAATAAATTACTTTAATAATTAAAGAGTAATAACAATATTTTCTTAAGGCTGTTCTTAACTGCTCTGCTCAACAAGCGCAAAACGTTTTGACACATTTACAAATTCATTTTTTAACGAAAAGGTAAAAAATTGGAAAGCCTGGCCATGGAAGCGATTTGGAATTGAACTGTTTTTCCATTTTTTGATCAATCAATTACCTATTGAGTTATAAGTGATTTTGATCACGTGACAAACACGTTTTTCGCCCGCTCTTCAGTGCTCTTTCTTCCTTCGCGCGGAAATTCGGTTCAAAACGTTCACTTTGACACTATTTTCTGAAAGATCTATTGCGTTTGCAAAAAAAAAAAAAAAAAAAAAAATGGAAAAAACAGCGCAATTACATAGTTTCTGAACAACAACACCTGCTACTTTCATGCATTTTCGAACAAAAATAAATTAAAACTTATGTCAGAAAGTTGCCTTTTTGGATTTTAGAACACCCTTAAGACAGTTAGTTAAAATCAGTTGATCTTTATCACCAGTTCCTTTGAAAAGAAAAAAATTGTCAATTAGATTTTTTTAAATAAATTTAAATAATTAAATTAAAAAATTCATTTAATCTATTTTTTAATAATAATGTAATAATAATATATTATTACCTTACATTAAAAATATTTTTTGTTGGAACTTTAGTAAGTTATATATATACATATAATTAGCAGTAGTAATTTATTAAAGTGTTCATTTCTCAAAATTAAGTATTATCTTTCATATATAAAAATATTTATCAATTTATCAGCTGCTTTCTAATTTTTTTTATTGTATATTCATTACTACTAAAGTCTTATCATATATAAACTGTATGTTTAAAATGAATATTTATTCAAATTTAATTTTAATATCTTCTAAACTTTCATGAAAAGTACTTTTACGCTAGAACTCCAGTAACATATAAATAGTAATTAACAGAATTAAATTATTAAATTATTCATCTTTAAAAATTAATTATTTATCCTTTATATATAAATTACATTAATAATATATATTCCAATGATAATTTAACCATTGAAGACAGTAAATTACAATATACTTTAAATAATTGAATGTATGGTAAAAATGCAACAAAAACAAATATATATATATATATCTGCGATTTAATAATTATTCGCAAAAAGTTTTATTATACATAAAAAAAAAAAAAAAAAAAAAAAAAGTTCTAAGCAGCTTATTATAACAATCTCATTATTTTATCATAATTTATCAAGTCAATGTTGTTTTAGAATTGTTAATAATTTTCTTACTAGAAAATTATATCAAATTTAATAATTAATTATATATTATGTTATTAACTGTATAACAATTGATTCTGGTCTCAGTATGAGAAATACATAAGCTTTTTTTAATGCATCAAGTTATTATAATCAAGAAATACATTTGACGAAATGAGTAGCAGCGCTGTTACTCGTAAAATGGATTTCTTCCTTTCAGGGAAAGAAGTTCGGTTCACCGACAGCCAATGAAATTGTCGGATTTCGAACTAATGCTAAAAGTCTTATGGAAAGTCAAATTTCGCGCATCATGGAGTTAGCAGTGTTGGAAAGTTAAGTTAAGGACACTGCGATATGTTTGTAGTCGTGGAAGTTCTGCACATCGACATCGAGTGGCTACAAGTACTTTGTTGTATTGGGAGGAAAGAACACAGCTCCTACATTCCCTCCCAATTTCTCTTTCATGATCATGAGCTCTGTGTCTCTTTGTCCTGGCCACTGATCCAAAAGCAGGAGGGTTTATTCATTGTCTATGGACTCTTTCAATTTTGAGAAGTACTCACCCGTCAATTGTTTGGTACTCTTCCCTGACTTGAAACACACAATGACAACATTGCCATAACGCATTTCTTCTAGCATTTTTCGAACTTTAAGCCCGAATTCACTTTTTGATTTCTGTAAGATTGGGCCAACCAACTTTCCAGCAGCAGAAATAGCTATCTGGTTAGTGTAAGAATGGGTGTTTTCTGGGAAAGCCCTTTTGGTTAACCTGTGCGTAAATTAGCGGCTTTTGATTTTATATTCTTGCTTAAAATAGGCTATGAATCTGCCGGACACCTTAAAGTTTTCTGAACACACTTCAATAGTGGTGTCTTATTTCCCACATCCGGAGGCCTCTATCATGAACAGCGACCCTGTAATTCTCGATACTATTTTACAATTTCAGCCCACATATAACGATGAATGTCATTCTGCTTTTACAATGTATTGCCATCTTTTTCCAAAAACAGTCGCCACCGCATAATCACCATGTGACCTGTCGCTTTCGTGGGCTGATTCTTGGCTGTTTTTAACTTGTTTCCTTCCGCCTTATAATATGTCCCAGTTGCTTTTTTTCATTATTTTCAAAGAAACCTTCGGAACTTCTATTTGTTCTTTTATTTCGCAGGGGTTCCTATGCAGGATAATCTTCTAATTCATTACTGTCTAGGTCTGTAGTTATTATTATATCCACAGAATTATAAAATTCATTCTCAATCAATAGTTTCGCAGTCGTTTCGGCGACTCATTTGTTTTTCTACGTTAGTAGCTTCTCTACCCATCGGGGACTTCCCAAAATGAGGCAGTAAGTGACCATGAAGAAGTGTGGCAATGACAGATTTGTTGGCGATAGCATTACAGCCTGAAGAATCACCGATGACATCTTCAGAACTGGGCTTGATTTTGCATGTCACAGCGGCCCGGGTCGCTTCCCCTGAACCAGCGGGCTTAGAACGCGTACTACAGGTACTGCTGAAATTCGTCATGATTGAGGGCCTAAGGACTCTCCTCACGAAGCCCTGCCCATGCCCTATTTTCGTCCCGTAGGACCGAGCAGGGCGTTAGTTCCTGACATTAGACATTCTACCAATTATTCTACATGATCAACGACTTTTCACTTACTGCTCTTTCATTGTTTCTCATAAATACCAGCAAAAATAAAACAAATTGCGTGAGATAAATTGTCGGATATCTTGAAATCAGCTCAGTTCCGACGGGTAGTTCTATTGAGTTTTTTTACTCCTCACAACGAGATCTTCCCAACGATACCACTCTCGTCAAATCGGCGACTAACACTTCTTGCAGTTCCGAAGTTAGTAACTTGAAATCTATAAGAATCAACCTTTATTTTTGTAGGAGCATACTTATGTCAACCAGTGTTATTATCATAAAATGAAATATTAATATGTATGCACACGCTGTAGTGAAAAACATTTTTTTAATTATCTTAATAATGAAAATTTATTTAAATAATTAATCATCAGAAATGTTAAAAATTATATATATATAAGATTATTGTGTGAATTGAATTGTTTAAGGGACTTATTTGGTGGGGCAGAAAAAAAGCGGAATTCCATGTTATGCTATGGGAAAACACACGTATGCTTCTTGCTCATTCAAATTTTTGAAATTTCAACAATATATTTTTTTTTCAGCACGTAGATAAGAAAGTTCTTTATCCCTCTGTACACTTAAAATATTTTAAACATAATTATGAGCATTTTAAGATTTGTGTTAAAGTTTCTAAAGATTCCGAAAAATATAAAAAGTACTCTTTACTCGTTTGTAACTTTGGATTGGAAAAATATATATAAATTTGGAGCTTACAGAGGGATAAAGAACTTTCCTTTACACGTATTGTAAAAAAAAATGTTGTTAAAATTTCCAAATTTGAATGAACAAGAAAGATAAGTATTTTTTCCATGTGATAACATGGAATTCCACCTTTTTTCTTCTCCAGCAGATAAATCCCCTTAAACGATAATCTGCTTATCTGAGGAGCTTTTTCTCCTGGGCTCTGCAGTTTTGTTATGATAGGTTTCACAGTACGTAAGCAATTTGCATTATCTATAATGCATTCGTTGCTTCTATGTGACGGTCAACTGATAACAATGATGAGAAAAGAAGCTAGCAGCTATAAGTCTAAATGCAAAGAAAATCATTCTCATTATTTTCCTAATATGCTAATTACTTCTAATGAGTGGTCGCATTTATTTTATATAAATTAGACCGTATCTCTGAAAGCCATCTACTATGGAGAAATTGGACGTTTGCTTGAGGGAGAAAATAATATTAAACAGGCTACAGAATATTGCACTTGCATGTCCATCACACACGTGCTTCGATTCCAAAATAAAGGGTTTGGTAGGGTTATTTTCATTGATAGCAATATATTAGCGAGTATAGAAATTAAACATTAATCAGTTAGCTAAAAACTATGTTTCTAGCTATCCACATGTTACTGGCGCAATTATACTTTGACTATGAATAACAAAATACATAATTATCTGGAATCGAAGTGATGAAATAAAAGATGGATTGCAGGAGTTTAGGCTGAATTATTACAGCATTATAATAACCTGCCCCCTCCGTAGTTGAAATGTGAGACCAATGCAGAATTTTGGTCTAGGGGTAGTTCTGAATCGTGATTATTCACTCAAAAGGAAGTACAGAAATGAACAAATTTGTTATTTTATAAGGTAGAAAAGAAGTTCTTTGATTAATAAAACGTGATACGTAAAAATAAACTTAAAGAAAAAGATACAGAGTCAGAATTAATTTAATATAGGGTTCTTTCAAGACTTCATACATGCAGCCTCTTCTTCAGCGCATAATTTAGAAAAAGAAGTAAAGAAAAATACAGATAGAGAGAGAGAAAAAAGGTAAGTTGAAATAAATATTACATGATAATAAAAAATCACATGTAAATATTAAATTTCAAAAATTCCCATGTAAATCAGACGATATTAATGTACCTTTTTCTCGAGAACTACTGAAGCTATTTCAATATTTTTAAAAATAGTTTTGGCAATAGCTAAACTATAAATTGATCGTTCGTCAAAAAAAAAATAAATAAATAAATAAATAAATAAATAAATAAATAAATAAATAAATAATAAAAAAAATAAAAAATACAATAGTTCTGGTATTTTTTTTTTAAATCTAAATTTCTTTTGTTTGCGAAATTGCGTAAAATTAACATAATTATTGCATTTTTTTCTGTTTATTTTTTGAAGAACGATCAATTTATAATTTATCTACACTGCCAAAAATACTCAAAGAGGTATATTAAAATCACTCAGTAGTTTTCGAGAAAAGGTTATTAATGTCAGCTGTTTTATATTCGATTTTGTTTGTTTGAGAAATGGCATAAATATTGTGTGTGTGTGTTTTTTTTTTTTATTATTATTATTTCTTGCCAAACGATCAATTTATAGTGTAGATACAACTCAAATTATTACAAAAATTATAGATTTCGCTTCAGTAGTTCAGGGAAAATAAGTGATTACCTTTACTAACTATGCCATGAATCAATGTATCATATAAAAATGTGACCGAAAAATCCAAATATGATGTCAAAATTAGGTGTCGGTAGAGATGTAAAATTTCCGTAAATTTTGAAGGAGGCAGAAAGAAAGTTTTTTTTTTTTTCGTTGTTTTTAGCCCCGATATGCTATTTCTTTCGGCCAGCGATTAAAATGTCGTCTCTAAAAAATAACGTTACGCTACAGAAGCCAGCTGTAAAACAAAGCAGATGTATATGTATCATTGTACGGTTAAATACCCTACTGCAATTTTTTACAATTCTAAACGTCCCACATTTTCAAGTACTTTTAAATAAAATTTGTTTGAAAACTGCAGCTCAAATCATTTTCGAGATATTATTATTATTATTATTATTATTATTATTATTATTATTATTTTTTTTTTTTTTTTTTTTTTGTAGTTTTTAGTGCTATTAGTTTAATGTTGGCAACTGAAGTACTCCATTTCTGTAGAAAGTAAAGGAAAAATAGTTGGAAGATAGTAATTACATCTTTTTGTTGCCATTTTCCCATAACAATTAAAAAACAAATATAATTAAAATACGTGCTATTTTGATAAAATATAAATGAATGATTTCTGATAAAACATGGGGCTATTATAAAGTATATTTAACTTTAAGTATCTATATTAGTGTTACAAACAAATAAAGGCATATGAATCATTAGATAGCAGATTTTTTTTTTTTTAATTGAGTTTCTTGAATGACGACATCGCTTTTTTTCTGTATGTGTGTATTATTCAGCGATAGTGACATCATAAGCATACTTTACTATAGATGTTGGTTAAGACTAGATAGTAAATGAGGAATTCTTCAGTGGTTGCGACTGACGTCATGTTATATAAAGTAAAAGCATGTGTTTTAAGTCTTAAAACAGAAATGTGTTTTGTACTATCTATATTTATATACATATATATTTTTTTAATCGGGGTCAACACTAAATTCTGAAAAAGCAAATTTCCTGTTTTCTAGTTTTTTTTTTTTTTTTTTTGAAAATTGGAAATTTTGAAAAATTGATTTTTCACGAATGTTTTTTCAAAAACAAGTTATATTTCCTTAAAAAATATAAAATAATAAACTTTTTAAAAATTTATGCACGCCAAAAAAAGCATTTTTTTTTTTTTTTTTTTTTTTTTGCTTTGCTTTAAATGAATACATTAAAAAAAAAAAAGAAGAAGAAGAAGAAAAGAAAGAAAATAAGAAACAAACCAGTTTTAAAAGTTTAGCCTTTCAGTCTCAGTATTTTGACAATAGCTTTATTTGCTTAATTAAACATCATTAACATAATTTAACATAATATATTATGTGTCTGTTAAATGATTTTTCAGTTCCATTTCTTTAATTACCAACACAGCTAATTTAAAAAAATAACAGCAACAAAAGCCTTACAAGTTTCAACCTATATCACTGCAGTTTGAAAGCAATTTTAAACTGTATTATACATTTCATCAACATAGTATTTAAACTGTATTATTACATCCCATCAACGCAGTATTGTTTTTCGAATGTATAAAAGATCCCAGTTTAAAGAAACAAATTATAGTAGTTCTGGCATTCTTATAAATATCATATTCACATCTTCCATTGTTTAAAAATTGGTATTATTTCACAATATTACATTTTTTCGCCATTACAATTATAATTTTCATTTCCTGTGTATTTAGTTTTGATACAGCTTTCCAGTCTAAACAAAAACCCAAACTATGTTTTAAATTTTAGATTCTTAATATAAAAGCGGTATTTTTTTTTAAAGGAAATTTTTAAAACAGGTGGATTTTGGCATACGCTTAAAAATTATTTTCAAATGAATTTTTCGCAGACAACTGCTTGTATTTTCTTTGCAAAGCTTTTTTGTATGGATTTATATTTTTAAAAAATACAACTCTAAGAATCTATAGATAACTCTAAGGATCTATATTTAAGGGAAAAAAAAAAAAAGAACGAAAAGAGTAAATAATTTCAACTGCATGTTATTAAAAAAGAATTTTTCTAATAATAGTGAAAAATTAAAGCTATGCCTTTAAAAATAAATGCAGGTTTCAAATTTTATATTAAATTTTCAACCTTATCCTTTTCATTAAGTGGTTCTATTGAAATGATTTTGCATATGAATTTTCATCTGTAACAAAAGAATTTAACATTTAATTATCTTACCAGAGGTCTGGTTGGATTTTTTTTTTTTTTCACACGATCTAGTTTTTGTGAAATTGTGGAACTTCTGTGTATACTTGTAAAAAATGAAATCAAAATTTTGTGAATTAGAAATTATTATTATATTTAAGTTCTTATTTAGACATTTTTAAGAAGATCCTTTTTGTACAGTCGTGGTTAACACCCTCTACTAACTCTGCAACAAGCCATCGTAAA
This sequence comes from Maratus speciosus, assembly GCA_963932465.1. NCBI lineage: Eukaryota > Metazoa > Arthropoda > Arachnida > Araneae > Salticidae > Maratus > Maratus speciosus. The sequence continues at coordinate 334,660,786 of OZ010790.1, read as the reverse complement.
ATAAAGTTACTGGTACCAAACGATTGGAAATAGAATGTACTTTTAAATGAAGTATATAAAATTGACCAGGGTTGCCACGCTTCAGGGAATTTTCCAGTCAAAATATCAGTATTTTTTTTTTATAGAAAAATATATCTAATTTAACCGCACGAAATTTCGCCTTATTTAAAGAGCGATTCTCTTTAAGGGGGTACTGGTGCCGAAGAATTTTCTGGTCAGAAAATTCCCTGTAGCGTGGCAACCCTGTTGACTTAGGGGTCATCTGCATATAAAAATACCTAAACTTTTTTTTCTCCAATGGCAGGTCCTAATTTTGACACCATAAATACATTCTACACCCTTCAATTACCCCAAATATAAATTCCCATGCTATTTGTACGATTAATTTCCGAGAAATTAATTATTTTAAAATGAGCATATTTTAGGAGCTCTATCTTAATTGAAGTTCTGTACTCTATTGTTGAAACGCTACAGAACGCATAACCTCCTCAGTCCTGAAATATCACATTCATAATAAACTCATATATAAACTAAACTATTTGATTTTTTTATATTTTTACTTTACTTCTATATAGCTGAAGGTTTTTGTCTTTAGATCAAAACAAATAACTGGCAGCACTGATGCTTATTTCCTAATAAAATAAGTGTTATTTTCATCTGAGTTTGAAAAATGCATTCCAGACAGTGTGTCCAAGAAAGTAAGGAATTTTCATAATTAATTAACTTAAATCCTTTACAATAAAAATTTTTCAGGATTTGTAGATCATTCAATAAATTACAGGCCTTGAATTTGCTACTGCCTAATTTAGGTTATTTATATTTAAATTGATATTTTAAGGGTGTTAGTAATTTTAGATTCGTATTTGTGAACCTAAATTACAAGCACCCTGAAGTATGAATTTCCGAAAAAGGGTTCATTTGTCATCTATGGTGTCTTTGTGTTTGTGCAAAATCAACGACTGTGTATTCGCAGTGTTATTTTACCTTCGGGTCTGAAGAGGCTAAGTCCCTTTTATTAATATATTACTTCTTGCCAATATGACCATTTCACTCACTTAATATATCACGGTTATTGTTATGTACGGTAAAATCCTTTTCAATATTCATTTTATAATGTTTACTATTCTTGAATTAACTCATTTTAAAATATATAAGGCATCTGCAATTAAAATAGTTTTCAAATATGTGAATATGATTGAAATTTTATTAGGTATTTTTATAATGCTTTTTCTCTAATTTTGAATTTATTTAACTCGCTCTTTTCTAAATTTATTGATAGCAATGTAAAGAATATCGGCGAATACAAAATTTAGAATAAAAATAGTTTGAAACAGTATAAAGAAACAATGTAGAAAAACCCCAGAAAAATTGCATTTTAGTTTGAAAATAAATTCCAAGTCTTATTTTTCACTCATGTTGGCTCACTAAAAAGTTCAATTATTTAAAGCTCGTTAAAGCTGTTTTCAACTGCTCTGTTCAACAAGCGCAAAACTTTTTGGCACATTTATAAATTAATTTTTTAACGGAAAGATATAAAATTGAAAGGCCTGACTATAGAAGCAATTTGGAATACAAATGTGTTTTCCATTTTTTGATAAATAAATTACCCATTCAGTTATAAGCGATTTTGATCACGTGACAAAGACTTTTTCACCCTTCCTTGAGTGGTTATTCTTCTGTTGTGCGGAAATTCGGTTCAAAGTTTTTTAACAATATTTTCTGAAACATTCTGCTTCTGCCAAAAAAAAAAAAAAAAAAAAAAAAAAAAAAACCCGAAAACACCGTTTGATTACATAGTTTCGAACAACAACACCTGCTAGTTTCAGAACAAAAATAAACTAAAACTTATGTCATAAAGTTGACCTTTTGGATTTGAGAACAGCCTTAATAATGGGTATAAAACGGAACATCGATACTTATTTGCAAATATTACAATTTTTGTTTGATGTACAAAAGTTAGTAAAAGATTAAATTAGCATTTTTAAATAACAATCAAATACTTTTGTGGGAATATTTTATCTCCTTTCAGTGTAATATTGTAAGCGATTTAACAAGATTTGCGTAAATTGAATTTATAAGTATAATTATCCCAGTGACTTCATTATAGATACGAGTTGGAACCCGTCGAAATTCGACGAATTAAAATATTTAGAATGGAACTGTTAGATCGAATTTATAATAAACCTACAAAAAAATTACAATAAAAAATCCACGTTGCATTTGTTATCTAACTCTTAAAACAAATAATGTTTATAACCTAAAATAACAAAATATTATTTCCAAAAACTTCAACTGCTTAAATTATTGAAAAATTAAACTGTATTAGAATACGTAATCAAGATGAGTAATTATGTTGAAGTTATCTACTGAGGCTCTTACGTCTGTTTTTACGGGATTAAACATCAGTAAAAAGGATTTCGCTTTGTCACATCATAAAAATTTCCCCCATAAAATCTAAACTGTACTTTATTTTCACATTCTCAAAATTTACATACGCACCACTCAAATTCACAATTTAAAAGTATTTTAACGCGCAATACATTATTAATGAATGTATTTCCAAACTTAAAGGCACATTTGTCCGATACAACTTTTCATGTGAACATTCGCAATAAAATTTAAGTTCTAATCTCAAGCAGCGGTGTAGTCGTAAAAAAAGCAGAAGGCATGCTGATTTAGTATTGGTCAAATATTTAGTTTTATCGAAGAAAATGATCGTTTTGTTTTAAATATGACGTCATTTTTACTCACTGAATCATTTTGCCTATCTTCTCAAATTCAGTATCAGCGTAATGTAAAAAATATTGAAATATCTTCTTCAATCTTTTGATTTATGAAGAAGAATGGTGTTTTTTTTTAATGGCTGACGTAATTTTCTGTTCAAAAATTAGAAAAAAGTTACTTTTATTTGTAATAGGAAAATGGCATCAATAAGGATATAATCAATAAAAATAAATAAACCATGACTATTTTCCTTTTATTTTTAATAGAAATGGAGTATTTCAGTTTCCACAATTACAAAATTGGTACTAAAAACTACAAAAAAATTAATATCTCAAAAATAAATTGAGATACAGCTTTCAAACAAATTGCATGTAAAAGAGCAATTTTTTCCTTATACGACGGTGTAAAAATTTAAAATGTGCGATATTTAGAAGTTTAAAAATTTGCAATAGCGAAAATTGCAAACAAAAATTGGATTTCAAATTTCAAAGTGTTGCCATTCGCAAAATGACGTATGCGTTACGCACAGATATGTTTGTCCTTTATAATATAGATAATAATGGTTTAAATAATGTAAAATCTTTTTGACCAAAATTTTGTGCATATGAACTGTAAGAATTATATTAATCATTTGCCTTACATACATCATCCGCATCTATTTAAAAAGAACAAAAAACACTTCATTTGTCTTTCCATTTTGTAGAATATATTGAAATGAATGTTTTCATGTTTACACACCCAAATTAGCTTTGCTCTTTGAAATTTCACGTTAGTGTGATCTTCACAGTTTCCTTCTTCAAAATTAACTATCAACCAAACGTAAACATGGTATACACGGACAAACTAGTTCACTTTTGGCTTTTCTGCACATCATAGACGGCCCCTTGAACCAACGTTTTGACGTTTTTTAAGCATAATTTGAAAACTGCTTAGATGGAAAATTTGACATTTTGAATTCGCATAAAGCAGGTCATAATAAATATAAATCCCTGAAAAAAAAAATTTAAATTCCAATTCATATTTTTTTTCGAATATTAATTTTATAATTTATATTATAAAATTTTTAAAATTACAAATTCAATCTATTTATATTTGTGTTTTTTAGTATTATGCATACAAAAATATTATTGCATTAGGATTATAATTTCAGGAGTTATTAATAAAAATATGAAAATGTAATTTAACATTAGAAGCTCTAAATTTTGAATGTTTATATTTCAAAAACTTATCCAAATTACTTAAAATTTCGTATCTAGGCATAGTTTGAACCGAAGATTTAAAATATCTTCTCAAAATTGGGTGTTGCTATTGAAAAAAGAAACAAAGTTTGGGCTGGTTTTGATTTGTAGGTGTGGCCTCCAAACAAATTTTATATACATCATTTAAAAGTACACTTTATTTCCAATCAGTTGGTACCAGTAACTTTTTTCTACGATAATTTGTTGTAGAGTTAGAAGGGGTGTTTACTTTTTCCCCACCACTGTACATAAATTATATTATTAATTATATTTTAATTCAAAGAAATAGCAATATTTACTGGTTTAAAATACAGTGTTGAAACCAATTACATTCATAAGCGCTTAAAAAATTTTAATTTTGTAAATTGCTTCGACATAATCGTCAAATTGTACGCTTTGATGATTTAACTAAAAGTTTTTAATTTTATTTTGAGAAATCTACCGAGATTCCGCTACTACATTTGATTAATCTTTATTGTATACATGCATAGATTCTCCAATATATATATCATAAATTCCAAAGATGGTAGCACTTCATTGATTCCTTGGATAACATGGTGATATTCATTTTAAAATGATCTATAGAGGGCGCTGGCCACATATATTGAGGTAGGTACATGAATATACTGTACACCATTCCTCCTTCGTACATTATCATATAAAATCTTTTTTGGCAATATGTGCAAATAATCTCTTATACTTGATTTTATTGCTGCCTCATTTCTTGGTTAGAAAGACTTTGAAATTGGTAATGTGCTTTTTATCTCTCAATCTTTTTAATCATGTTTTATTTTAAACTTATTTGTTTTTCCCATATTTTAATTCTCTATTTACTGGTTGTGGTAGTCCCAAATTCATATTATTTAGCTTTTTCATGGCTAATATGAAGATGAAACCACACATTTTATTTGTGGAACTCAAGGCATTTGGGACCTGATGAATCTGTCTAGGTTCCACAAATTTCCATTATTAATTTTCTCCCTTTTTTTTTTTTTTTTTTTTAGTTAATATTATCTATGTTGAATATGTTAAGGGGAAAAGTTTCATTGTCAATGAATAAATTCCTTTTTATTTATAATTTCACAAATTTTGTTGGTAATTTCTAATGATTTTTAATGGTTTTATATATACAGTCGTACCGCGATTTAACGAATCATTCGGGACTAGCAACTTTGTTCGTTAAATCGAGATTATTCATTAAATCGGGATAATCAAAATAATATTTTTATATAACAAAACAAGTTAAAATATGGCAATAAATAAGAACAATGCTCACTGACCTTAATAATTATGTTAAACATTCCTTGTTTTAAGAAAATACAAATACACTGTATAAAAATTGATTATTTTTTATGCACTTCTATAAATCACAAGTATTGAATTTAAGAAAAAAATATAATTTGTTCATATTATATGCATAAATTATAGGATAATTTTTATAAATGTTTGTTTGCTGTGTTTCGATTTTGTATTCCAATCTCCTTTATAATTTTTTTTTTCTTCTGAAGCTGTGAAAACAGTGTCACCAACATCATCAGCTATCACATACCGTTTCAAAATATTGAAACTGCAAACTGCTTCTTTGAACGTTGCATGCTTCATTTCTATTTCATCTTCTTCATCCGATCCACTATTATTGCTATTAATATCCTTGGCGTAATGTACATTTTCGCATTTAGCTATTTCTGTGTCACCAGATACATATTTAGAAAATTAACAATCAGGGACATTGAAAATTTTCAATAATATTAGAAAATTTCTTCAATTTTTAATTTTTTATGACATCGAAAATTATTCGTTAAATCGGGATTATAAATTCGCTAAATCGAAGTATTTTTGTTCCTTTTTCGTTGGGATCATAAAAAAATTCGCTAAATCGAGAAATTCGTTAAATTGCGATTCGTTAAATCAGGGCTCGACTGTACATTCAAATAACTTTCCTGAAAATGCTGTAACATCTTCAGACTCGAAATACGCAAATGCAGACCTCTATTCTTTTCCTCATAAAAACTAAACTTTTTGACTTCAATTCTATATAGCTGGATGTTTTTTGCCTAAAAAAAAAAAAAAAAAAAAAAAAAAAAAACAAGCAGAAAGCAGGAATTCTGCTTTTTTCAGAATTTTGTGTCGCTCCCGATGGGAGAAAAAAGAAATATTATTATGAGATGGAACCCGTCGAATTACGACGAACGAAAATGTTTAAAAAGGAACTGTTTCATTAATTTATAATAAACCTACAAAATTAGTTTGACTAACTAAAAAATATTATTTTAACCGAAAGGCCACTGCTCTTCTATGAAAACACTCTAAATTTTTGTAGAACTTTGCGTTTTAGCAGTGTGTGATTTTAATTGCGTTATGTTCAAAATTGAAGCATTTCCACCATCCATGAAAAATTTCACACCCGCTGGAGTGAAAATTATGCACTTCTACAAAACTTATTTCAGTTTTAAGACTTAAAAATGTCCTTCCGGTCAGTGCCGGGAGGAAGAGGTAGCTTTCATATTCCTTACTAGCTAACTTGCCCGGCGTTGCCTGGGTACGTAAAAAAACAGCACGAATTGCGAAAAACCTCTGAAAATCACAATAAGATATCGCGAAAAAATTTTAAGTCGCTGGGCAAATTTCGAAAAGAGAATATATATATATATATATATATTGTGTTCGAAGATTGAAAGTTGATTCAACTTCTATCAACGTCTTTCACTAATGAGGAAAAATGGTAGAAAATCGCTAAACTACACTAAAAATCACATACAAAATACCCAAAAAATTCGAAAATTGTTATACGAAATACGAATAAACTTTATTGAAATGAAGGTAGAAATTACTTTAGTATTATAGGGGGAAATGGAATGTCAAAAAATTGCAGCAGATCGCGAAAAAACGTAAATATCGAATTAAAAATCACCTGATGACGTAACAAACACGTGTAAAGGGTTTAATGTCAAGTAAATTTGACATTTACGATCACCCATTATTGGCATTTAATCTTATAGTTTGGCGATATTTTTTTTGGTGTATGGGATAATCAGGTAGAACCACAAATTATTTCTGTTCGTATTTAAAACTAGATAAATAGCTCTTCTTTATATAAATAAATAAAATAAATATCGAAAGAAAAATGCTCATATGTATATGAAAAGTAAATAGTTTGCCAGTAAATATACGTAAAATTCACTTCACTCGCCAAGGCCATTTTCTCTAACTCACCAAAGCCCGTATATTAAAAATATACCAAATACTCTTCAATCTGTTGCCTGATACTAAGTAATCACAATAATGTAAATAACTATTAGGCATAGATACGGACCGGGTTTGGCGCGATTTTTTTTCACGCCAATTTGGTGAAAACATCGTTTTCGAATACCAGTTACAAGTTACATATATATATTTAAATTATTTTCTATTGTTTTAAAAGGAAATAGCAATAAATAATAAAAAGTTTAATTAATATCTATAGAACAAAACAGTTTATGTAACTGTAAAAAAGAAAAAAAAAGTAAATAAACAATTTATTAATAAATAAACAACAATAGCCGAGTTACTATGTCAGGCAAAATAACGCCATTTTGGAGCCCATTATGTACCATGGAGCGTATATGATATCTGTGCCAAAAAAACTTTCAATAATATAGTAAATATGTCATTTGATGGTGGCTTGATTATCGAAGATTATAAAATATGTGTGTATATGGCATATTTTTACACTAAAATTTAAATACTTGACTACATAGTTATAATTTTAAATCCTTTTTATATAATTTACATTTGAATATAAAGATTTACTCCAAAATGTTCTCCTATACTTAAAAAAAATTATTGCGACCTTCGCCTGGCTTATTTCACGCTTCTGTTTTTGTGGCTTAAAATTGCATTTGTTTGGCGACCAAGGTAATAATTAAATAGCATGTAACTCACAAATAAAGCCTTTCTCCTGTAAGACATACGATGGGAAAATTACATAAAAATGATAATTAAATTGAATTAAAAAAAAAGAAGGACTAAAAGACTGTTACTTAAATTTTATTTCTTCAAGTTTTTTCAGGCACATTTTTAAGCGAAGCGAAATTTTTAACCTGGCGAAGCGAAAAATCACCAAATAATGTATATAAATTGCTTCTTTCATACTAATTTAATTTTTAAGTTTTATAAACATTCCTTTCATATTTAAATTAAATATTTTCATTTTGTAAATTTTATCTCGCATTAAAAAGGTTTTTGATTCTTTTTTTTTTTTAAATTAAACAAATAACAGTTATTTTCTTTTAATTTGCGAGTTGTTTACATTATTTTATAACGGATATAGCCATTTCAATTCATTTATCAACTGTAATTTTCGGCAAAATGACCACTGGCAACCCTTTCGTTGAAAATATCAATAAAATACAGCAATCTAAGCATTGTATCATGTTACTTTTATTCACAATTTAATTTACTTGGATTCCCTTAAATATAATTAACATAATCCCTTAAGTTAATATTAGTTTTTGTTGCATTAAAATATTTCAATTTGTTGATTTTCTGTAAGCAAGTAATCCATATTGGTTTACAATGGAAGTATGTGGGAATTTGGCGAAATATTAGAAATATCGCCAAGTTGGCGTCACTTTTGGCGACTCATTTTGGTCGCCAAATTTGGTGATATACCGCCAAGTTGGCGACAAACTTAGCTGCATTTGGCGACAGAACTATATCCCTCTACGGCAACCTCCTTATAGGTATGGAAATGTATTAAATGCTGTTCAATAATTGCATAAAAAATTCGCTAAAAATTCAAAAATCGCTACACGAATTCCGAATAAACTTTTTTGAAAAGAGAACAAAATTTACTATACTGGGTTAAAAGAAAGAAACCATATTCTTCTCACATATATGGAAAAATCGCCTCGAAACATAAAAAAGTGCTAAAAATCGCATAAAAAATTAAATAAAAAAAAATCTAATCAAAAAATCGAAAATCGGGCTTCGAGGTGCAAAACTTCATATATAGACGTACCTTTTCCCCAAATTTTGTAGCTCTACGTGCAGTGGTCTCTTCAGAACGCCGTCGACACACTCACTCACTCACTCACACACAAACTTCTTTCTTTATTATTATAGATAGATTTTTAAAAAGCAAGCTTATATTATTCAAACACACGAAGCTCAATTTAGTGGAAATCGATTATAGGAGATTCAATACTAATTTTTATCAATACTAAATCATTATGAATGAGAATTTCGGGAAACTAGTCAGCTTTATCCAAGCTGCTTTTATTTAAAATAACTTATATTTGGTTGCCAAATTTCGGCGATATCTTGAAGTTCCTGCCATTTTAAGACAACATGGTGGATGAGGCTAACGAGTGAACTTGGTCGAGATCTTAGTAATTCCTGCGCACATGCTCACTCACATCGGTATCGGTTGATATATACAAGTGCTGTCGCAGGCAAAAAATCAGATTTTTCAAGATGTCACCCACATTAGAAATTCAAACTCCTATATATCTGAGCCATTTTTTTAAGATAAAGACAAGACAAAAAAATGCTCCGGAATCCTTATATCATGGTCAAATACTTTCAATTTCTAATTTTTTGCACCTCACTTTAAATAAATATATATATATTTTTTAATTTAATGTCCTCTATTTTGAAACAAGATGGCTGATGAAGCTGGCCAGCGAACTTGGTCGAGACATTACGATATACTATCCACATGATCGAAATAGGTTAATAAATACGCGTGTTATCACGTGACAAATATCAGATTGTTTCAAAATGTCAGCCATGCTAGAAATTAAAAGTGCTATAATTCAACCATTTTCTAAGATATATACGAAACAAAAACTGCTCCGGAATCTTTGTATCAAAAGGTCAAACACATAAAGAAATATTTTTCATTTTTCTATTTTTTGATAACTCATTTTAAATTTTAAATTTAATGTTCTTTTTAAATGGCAGCCCTTTTGAAACAAGATGGCGAATGAAGCTGGCCAATGAATTCGGTCGAGACACTGGTATGTACTATGTACACACCAAGTTACATCCAGATCGGTTCATAAATACGCCTGTTATCGCGTGAAAAAAATCAGGTAATTTCAAAATGTCAGCCACAATAGAAATTCAAAATGCTATAACTCAGCCATTTTTTTACATATAGACGAAACAAAAACTGTTCCGCAATCTTTGTACTAAGGTCAAACACATATAAAAAAAATATTTTTCATTTTCCAATTTTTTGATACCTCATTTTAAATTTTAAATTTTAAAAAAAAAATTTAAATGGCCGCCATTTTGAAACAAGATGGCGGATGAAGCTGGCGAACGAACTCGGCCGAGACATTGGTACATATTATGTATACACCAAGGTACATCCAAATCGGTTCATAAATACGCCTGTTATCGCGTGACAAATATCAGGTCGTTTCAAAATGTCAGCCAAGCTAGAAATTCAAAGGGCTATAACTCAGCCATTTTTTAAGATATAGACGAAACAAAAAATGCTCCGGAATCTTTGTATCAAGGTCAAACACATAAGAAAAAATATTTTTCAATTTTCAATTTTTTGGTACCACATTTCAAATTTAAAATTAAAAAAAAAATTTAAATGGCCGCCATTTTGAAACAAGATGGCGGATGAAGCTACCCAACGAACTCGGTCGAGACATTGGTATGCACTATGTATACACGAAATTTCATCCAAATCGGTTCATAGATACGAGAGTTACAATGTGACAAAGATTATATATATATATATATATATATATATATATCAACTTTTGAACGGAGGGTGGTTTCGGGATCTGGGAGTCATGATCGATGAAAATATACCAAATTTTTTTGAAATCGCTTTCCTCCGAAGGGCTGCAATAGGTAGCTTTTTGTAACGAAAGCTACCTAATACACGCTTTTTGCTTTTATTTTATGTAAAAGGACTTCATTTGCATCCACTGGAGAATTCCACATTTACGATCCAGTCTTAAACAACATCGATAAAAAAGTATGCACATCACGTCACTATCGCGAAATAATACACAAACCCAGCAAAAAGCGATGTTGTAAACTCGACAAACAAAATTGGCTCTCTAATAATTCATATGCCTTCATTTGTTTGTGACATGAGAAAATGACAACAAAAAGATGTAGTAATCTACTATTTTTCAAATACTTTCCCTTTACTTTCTACAGAAATGGAAGACTTCAGTTTCCATCATTACAGAAATGGCATTAGAAACTACAAACAAATTAATAGTACCTCAAAAATAAATTGAGATGCAATTTTCAAACAAACTGCAGTTAAAAGTGCTTCTTCCCCTATACGAAGGTGTAAAAATTGAAAATGTGCGATGCTTAGAAGATAAAATATTTTTTTGCTATGCATTTTGAGGAAAACTAGTTTCAGATGCCCACACTACAAAAGCATAATGTCTTAAATTTCCTGGGATAGGGCAAAATTATTCAGTTTTTAATTTCTGTGTTTCATTGCAAAAATAATACTTAATAACAATATAAATTGTGATACTGATTCTACCAAAAAGAACAGCTTGGGGTTCTGCTCCATACTTACATTTGTTATTGTCAATGAATTCTATAGGTGTCAGTACGCCCTTATTTGTTAAACTTTATTATTATTTTTTTTTTATCTGTTTGTTCTATACTGATAAGCAATTTTTCTTAAATAATAGATCATATATTAATGTAATGATTTTTTTTTTTTTTTTTTTTTTTTTTTTTTTTTTTATCGTGCCATTTTATTTATTAACTTTTGACCACCGGTTGTTTGATTTCTCCTGCATTTGGTTACTAAGTCGGTGATAATTTTGTTCCCTACTTTTCAGATTTTCTTTTTTCAAATTTAAGTTGTTGATCAAGCTTTTTGCATCTTCGGACAACTGATGTTCTGTCGCTCCTTATTCGTTTTTTGCCTCTAAGAGACTAACTACTTATAGTACTCTGTAGATTTACGTCAAAATATCCTACCGAAGATGTACATTTAAAGTTAGTAGGGGAAGTTGGCCTAAAATGATCCCCTTAAGGGGAAAACTTGTGTAAAATAACATAACTGTTTAAATAAAATTTTGGCTCTATGCTAATTAGCCCACTGGTTAGGGGGTTGAATTCGGAATTAATTTGGGGAAAGCTGGAAATTGTTTTAATCCCTTCTGTTTAGGTCTAGAATAAATATGCTATGTTTTCCCCTCGTACTAGGTGAGCGTTAGGAAATATGTATAGAATTATAGTCAAAAAACACGTTTTTTTGCGTACCATAACAATATCTCAAAACAGCTAACTCTGTCAAACACATTGTCAATACAAATGTTGTAGAGCTTAAAATTCTGAGTAAAATGAGTACCTACACTCAATACGTATGTTGAATATTAAGGTCACAATTCTGCTTCAAAGTTTTAGACCCATCATCAGGGGGATGACCTCAGAATTAATTAGGCGAAAACTGAAAATTGTTTTAATCCCTTCAGTTTAGGTCTAAAATGAACGTACTATGTTTTCTTCCTCGTACTTGGGTGAATGTTAGAAAATATGTACATATTTATTTTCAAAAAACACGTTTTTTTTAATTTCCTTAACAATATCTCAAATCAGCTAACTCTATAAAAAACATTGTAAATACAAATGTTGTAGAGCTTAAAATTCTGAATAAAATGAGTACCATCATTAATATTTTTGTTCAACATTAAGGTCGCAATTCTATTTCAAAATTTTGCCTTAATCGCTAATCAATAGCTTGAAGACAGGAGAGACCAAGTTAATTTAACAATATCTCAAATTGCGGCCTTAACATTGAACAAAAATATTAAGTGTAGGTACTCAGTTTACTCAGAATTTTAGGCTCTATAACTTTTGTACTAACAATGTTTTTTATAGAGTTAGCTATTTTGAGATATTGTTAAGTTAACTTGGTCTCTCCTGGCTTCAAGCTATTGATTAGCGATTAAGGCAAAATTTTGAAATAGAATTGCGACCTTAATGTTGAAAAAAAATATTAATGATGGTACTCATTTTATTCAGAATTTTAAGCTCTACAACATTTGTATTGACAATGTTTTTTATAGAATTGGCTATTTTGAGATATTGTTAAGGAAACTAAAAAAAAACGTGTTTTATGAAAATATATATGTACATATTTTCTAACATTCTCCCAAGTACGAGGAAGAAAACATAGTACGTTCATTTTAGACCTAAACTGAAGGGATTAAAACAATTTCCAGTTTTCTCCTAATTAATTCTGAGGTCATCCCCCTGATGATGGGTCTAAAACTTTGAAGTAGAATTGTGACATTAATATTCAACATACGTATTGAGTGTAGGTACGCATTTTGCTCAGAATTTTAAGCTCTACAACATTTGTATTGACAATGTGTTTGACAGAGTTAGCTGTTTTGAGATATTGTTATGGTACGCAAAAAAAACGTGTTTTTTGACTATAATTCTATACATATTTCCTAACGCTCACCTAGTACGAGGGGAAAACATAGCATATTTATTCTAGACCTAAACAGAAGAGATTAAAACAATTTCCAGCTTTCCCCTAATTAATTCGGAATTCGGCCTTTTTTTGCTCCCCTACCACTTTGCTAAATATGTTTTACATTATATTTTGCATCAGAAACAAACTTTAGTAATATTTTAAACCCAAACTGAGTAATGAAGAAAATAGATTTTTGAAAACGTGTCCAAAGGATCATTTTACCCTCACCCAAGGGCAAAATGATCCTTCATTTAAAAATAATTGTAAATTGTTTTTTATCGGCAAAATAAAGCATATAAAAATAATTATGGCTATATATAATGAAATAAAATAAGTTTTAGAATCAAATAACATACATAATTTATTTTATGTCAATTTTAAAATAAAAAAGTGTCACAAATAATTTTGAAAAAACAATAAAATGGAATATTTGAAAATTATGATCCAAAACTAGCCCATAATAAAAGCAGAAATAAGTTGAATAATGCCTATTTCCGCCCCATCCGAAAACTTGGAATATTTAAGCAAATATCGCAAAGATACACATAATCGTCGTTCTCATCTATCCCTGAGCACGCATTTTGCGCCCAATTACGACACTAGTGACACTGGATCGAAAAACCACTTTTTCAAAGAATCCTATTCAGACGCGTGTTACTGCGATCGTTTGAATAACGCCATTGCTTCTTCTTCACTTGGCACAACTAGTTTGTGTGTTACCCTGTAGATAGCGCGACCTGTCTGGACGAAAATCTATATGGATCGTTTTGCCCGCTAGGATCATTTTAGGCCACCTTCCCCGACATTTTTTTCCATCGAACATTTCATCTTGTTGAAAAGTCTTCTGACGCTTGTTTCTTGTGTGTTCTCAATATTATTTTCGTTTCAATCTTCCCTTGCGGTCATTGCTTTTTCAGATTTGATTTGATCTTTAGCTTTTCTCTGAAGATATCATTCATGCTCTTTTCTAGCAGTTTTTGCTCTTAATGCAGGATTTTTTTTCTTCTTCTTCATTTGCTTGCGGCTTCTTTTTTCCCCGTTTTCTCTATAAAAAAGCAGAAGAAGCCCATTAGAATGAACCACAAAAATTCTAAAAGGTTTTTAAATAAACTTTTTTTCTTAATAATTCTACATATTTAAAAAGTATAAACAAATTCCAGTATTAGTTAAATTTATATTGAATGTGTTTTCATTTAACAATTAGAAATATTAAAATGAATAATTTTTATTAATATAATATTTATATTTAAACTTGTAAATTGTTTTCCTATACGTATTTAAAAAATATTTTATTTATGATTATATCAACAAGTTAAATTTTATACACTCAGGAGCATTGAAAATAGCGCACCAAGAAGGGTGCATCGGATAGAAATTTAATGCACATATTGATACAGATGAGAGATTCACTTGATCCCAAAATTAAGATAATTAAACAGATACAGTGTGTACAATTGGACAAATACAGTGCAACTTCAATAGCGCGTCGGACCGCCGCGTCACCGGCTGCAATACATGCCGTAACGCGGTCCGGCATTGAGCTGATTAGACGTCTGATTTGTCCTGAGGCAGATGGCATGGGCCCACAAATCTTGAACAGACACCTCCAAATCATGTACAAAGTGACACAGCGGCATCTGGCGTTTCAGTTGGTCCCACATATTCTCTATCTAGGGAACAAGTCCGGGGAGAGGGCCGGCCGTGGAAGAGTCTGAACATGAGGTAGGAAGTAGGAAGTCTTGAGCAACTCGAGCTGTATGCGGACGAGCATTATCTTGCTGGAAAATTGAATCCGGAATACCAGTTGGGAAAGGTCCTTCGTGGGGTCGAAGAATGTCATCAACATACCGCTGGAACGTTAAGATTCCACGTACCGCAATTAGAGGGGACCATGTATCATAGGCTATGGCCCCAGACCATTACGTCTGCTGTGCGGGCAATGTGTGGCGCGACAGCGTTGGTAGACTTGTGCCGTTCAACAGGGCGCTTCTTCACCCATACGCAGTTATCATCTGTCTCCAATACAAACCGGTATTCATGACTAAACATCACGTTTTGCCAATGAGTCGTCTGATGAACATCAGACGTCTAATCAACTCAATGTCGGACCCCGTTGCGGCATGTATTGCAGCAGGCGGCGCGGTGGTCCGACGCGCTACTGAAGTTGCACTATATTTGTCTGTACACGCATGTATTTGTTTAATTGTCTTGATTTTGGGATCAAGTTAATCTCTCATCTGTATCATTATGTGTATTAAATTTTATTTCAATACGATGCTCCTTTCTTGGTGCGCTGTTATCAATGTTTCTGAGTGTATATAGCTTTGTTAATATTCATTACTGATATTGCCAATTAGTAAATGAGAAATTTATTAACATTATGTGTTCATGTTACTGCGTGAACATAATCTTGTCACTACCATGGACATGCTGCCCTTACCATGGCAGAAAATAAACATGGTAATGACACCAGTAGCGGCAACTTTTGAAAATATTGGGCGGGCCCAAATATATTTAAATAAATAACACATACATTTTTTAATACTTTCCAACAAAGTTGAAAAGTGTTTATGACTTCGGTTTGTCTGTCCGTCTGTCCACGCTCTACCTCTCGTAAATATGCTCGGATCGTTCTGAAATTTTTGGATGTTAGTGACCTCTACCATAGCACGTTCCCTATTTCAAATGAAGTTTCTAACATGTTTAGTTCATTTACAGGGACAGTCAAAAGTTTTCCGTTACATTACGGCCAATGGGAAAAAATCATTTTAAATTATTTTTAATGGTGTTACTCTCTTACAAACATAGTAAAATTGATATTCATTTATGAAGTCCACTAAAATATGCATTCTGTTGAATATGAGGTGTAAAGAATAGTTATTGTTCATTTACAGGGCCACACAAAAGAATTCAGTTCATAATGGTATAGAGGGAATTGTTTGCGGTGTATTTCAAAAGATTTCAGATACTATACTGTATCCGAATTACTGTGTATTAGTAATGATTGCTCGAAATGCATTTTTAATTATGATATGCGCTTTTTTACTATATTTATGCATACTATAAAGTGCGTATAAATGCTATAGTTCATATACAGGGCTACAGAAATGAATTCTTAAAGGTTACTGAGTATAAGCATAAATTGCTTAAAGGTGGGTTTTAAAGGAGTTATGCATTTTTACGCTGAACTGAATTTAGTTTACTAAGAAATATTTGTAGAATATAGATAAAAGGATATACAGGGCCACGCAAAGAGTTGGATACATGGCCGTCTATGGATGATAATTACTGGAAATGTAATTTCAGTAGTTTTAAGAGTGTTTTAGTTTGAATTAAATTTTAGCTAAATAGTGGCACGTAATAAAGGTACTAGGTAAACTACAGGGCTGTTCAAAAGTATTTAAGTATGTTTCCATCTATTAGTATAAATTGCTGAAAGAGGAATTTCAACCTGTTATGCATTTTCTTGCTAAACTAAATTTTCCCATCATATAGTATATATCATATAGTATATATAGTGTATACCTACAGATCAAATACAGGGCTGTTCAAGAGAATTGGAATACATATTTGGCTATGGACGGTAATTACTGAAATCAGTTTTTCAAATGTTTTATGCGTTTTATAAAATGTTTATTTAGTTATCTTATTTACCTTATTTCCCTAAATAACGAAGTTTTGTTAAAGCATTCAGGAAGTGTTGGAAAGTGTTTCATAATCTATGCTTAACGCATGATTTTCCTTTCTTGTTTTCCTTCTTAGTGTGTGTGTGTGTGTGGAGATAGGGGCGGGGGAAGCAAATGACTAAAGATGATAATTAGAAGTCAATTTATCATTTCTATAAGTAAAATATAAAATTATTAAAATTTATATTCTATACAAGACTTCAATTCCAAAGATATTGTTTTTTTTTTTGTTTTTTTGTCTTTTTTTTTTTTTTTTTTTTTTTTTTTGTGTGTGTGTGTTCCTATAACAACAAGATGAATTAAATTCAATAAAAATAATAACGAGTTGATAGAAGTTCATGAAGGCTACACACTTTTAAATTAAATAATGTATGTACCCGTAAATCTGAAAAGAGAAAAAAACTTAAAAATAGATAAATTATAGCATGAGAAATGCATTTAATAGTGAAAATTACGTCATATTTCAAAATGATACATTTAAAACGATTTTCATTCCGGAGAATTTTAATGAGATGTCACATGGTATAAAAGTATTTCGGCTAGCAAATTTATTCGTATATTACATCACTTGATGCAGCATAAATACAGGTAAATGTATGCGCAAAATACTTTAAATTAAAATTCGATAGTAGGGAAATAGTGGGGCTCCGGCGCCGAGAGGAGGAAGAAGGGAAGAGGATTAGGGAGTAGCTCCTTCTCCTCCTCCAACACCACCTCCTCCCGTGCACCACCTCCTCCCGCGACTCTACTCTTGGAGGAGGGGTCAATGCGATAAGGATTTTTTTCAGATAAAAACGAGAATTTTCAAGAGATTTTTTTTTTTTTTTTTTTTTTTTTTTTTTTTTTTTTTTTTTTTTGCTGTGTTATAGTATGAGGGTTATTTTTTCGATAGGTTACATAATTTTTGAGCGTTATTATGTTGAGTGTGGTATAGTACGAGGTTCGAATGAATAATTAATGAATTAAAAATAGCAATTAAAAATTTAATGAGGAAATATTTAGGAAGGAACTTAGAATTTTTCGAACAATTTTATTAGTGTAGTATAGTACTAGGTTCGAATGAATTATTAAAAATGGAAATTAATTTAAAATATCAATTAATTAAAAAGTAATTAAAAAATAGTTAATGAGAAAAATTAATTTAGAAATTTTAATGAGGGGACTTAGAATTTTTGAATTTGAAATTTATTTTTAGTCAACTATAGTATGCAGTCGAATTTTGAGAATAATTAAAAATATTCATTCATTAAAGATAGTAAATAACTAGGACTCCCCTCAGAGGGATTAGTCTGAGCGATATTGCTGAGAACATAGATTTAATAATAACATGTGAAAGCAAAGAAAGTGAGATGCTATCTTTAATTGTCCATATACTACGAAAAATTGAAATGATGAAAATAAACGAATCGTAGAATTACAAAATCTTATATATAAATTCGCATACACTGTTTAAAAAAATGGGAAATCAAACCATGCAAGACAGCCATACATGGATATAAAATTGAAAGTACGCAATATATTAAAAGTAAAATAGAAAATGAAACACTAAATTATCTTATATCGGAATTTTAACTGTATAAAATGATTTCAAGAGCATAATCAGACGCTCCGCACCAATTTGAGTAACTTTAAATGACAAATATATGATGTTTAAAAATAATGGACTATACTTCATATGGTGTGTGCTCCCCCGGAATAGTTAATATTGTGCAATATCTGTTTTCCACGGACGCAATGAGGTTGTCGATAACAGTTAAGGAATTCTCTTCTCAAAATCTGATATAGTATCAAAGTACCGAGTACATCAACTGTGGCATGCAATGCTTCGTTAGAGTGTGTTTTAGATATGCTCGATCGGATTTAAATGATGAGTGTATGCTGGCCACTACATACGCTGTATTGTTTTGTTTTCAAGCATATTCTGCACAAGTTGAGCTGTATTTAGCATGTATTAAATAAAAGAAATCGGCAATGATTGCAACATAAAGTATGACACAAGATCTGAATATATCGTCTGCATAACTTTTGAGCTGTCAAAGTGTCATTTGAAGTAATTTACAAATCCATACATATTTATTCAGCAAATCATGCAAGCTAACATACGCCAATATGAACCCGATTATGAAGTTTCACCAGAATAAGTTAATATATAAGAAATCTACTAATGATAATTGAGAATATGACCTTATGATAAAATGTCTAGAAAAATGAATCAGATAAAAAATTCATATCACATTTAAAACGGCACTTTCCTCTGTTAGTGGCCTTGGCGAGAGAGAGAAAAGCCTAGAGAAGGAACACTTTAACAACTTTCGGGCAACCTACTCACTGTTTCATACAGGTCTTTATTCAATATTTACACAATTTATTTAATGCTAGGTGGGTATCTATTTGTTTTGTTGCATTTAAATTGCATGTTTTGCGAAGGAAATGCAGCATTATGAAACATCTAAAGTTGTTATACCTAATAATTCCAAATTAATGGTAATTGAGATCGCTTTCCGTTAATTTCATCTTTTTAAATTTTTAATTTTTTAGAAACCATTCATAGAGACAACTGTATATTTTAAAACTAACCCGAAAATTTCAAGATTTTGGGCTCAGCAGTAACACAGAAATAGAAAATTTTCGAAAGTTTTTTGTTTCTGCACTGTTTCATTTAGCGACATTTTTAGAAATTGTTCTATTGCGAGAATTTACGTCATGATAAATACAGCCATGTCAATTATCATGTTTATATTCATAACAATTTTATGTACTTCGTTACTTAGATCATCTTTAGATCTTTTTTTCGCTTTGTTTAGTTTTTCGATTTTTTAGAATTCGTTCTACAACGAGCATTTACATCTTATAAATTACTACCATGCCAAAGTTCTAGTTTCTAACCCCAACAGTATCCCTAAAATTTCAGTATTCCAAATAAATCATAGTTTAGAACCTTTCTAGAAGTTTTCACGTTTATACGTCAAATTGAACCTTTTAGAGAGCGTTCATTGCGAGTATTTACATCTTAAAAGTAACTACCGCACCAAATTTAAAATTTCTAACCCAATCAATACCGCAGAAATCGTAATTTTAGAACTTCTTTGCTCCTGCAGCGATGTATGTTCTTGCACTGACATAAAATACAGACTTTTTTTCGGAGCAGAGGCGGCTACCAACATTTTTTTAAGTTGGCTATGTAGTTTCAGAGATAACACCTCACAAACGTACAAGCATTAATAATATTATACACTTTATAATATTATAACGCTTTATAATATTAGCATTAGATGTACAGATACAAAATCCATTTATCTGTTACAAACTAAAGTGCTCGGCTTTGCCCAGATTTTGAAGGATGTTTGTTCTGAAAAATCAATTTCAAAATTTAACATACAACACAAAAGAAACATTAAAAAAAGCAGTCGAAATGTTGTATGAATGAATCATATGAAAACGCTATATAAAAATGTATATAACAGACGCAAAAAATACAGCTATAAATGAACTTATTTCAATTTATAATTGGAGCAATAATGTTAAAATACTCCAATATTTCCCTAATCGGGTTTTTATTATGCCTCAATACATTTTTCACACTCATATGATGTTATACTATATCCACCACGTCCTTTATATTTCCAATATGACTTAATATTTTCCTCTTTCACGTGGAAACCTTGAAATAGAAAAGTTATGAAGTTATATTCACTTTCATTTAAATTCGTCAAATTATTTATTTCATTTTCATTTTTCACGTGAATATCTTCCAATAGAAAAGTTTTGATGTAATATTCATCTTTTTTTTAAAATTCGGCAAACTATTTATTTCATTTTCATTTTTCACGTGGAAATCTTGCAGTAGAAAATTAATTGTTGTAGTAATAATTTTATTGTGTATTTTAATTGTTGGCAACTGCTATAACGAAAAATGTTTAAATTTGATTAGAAATTGCTGTTAAATTGGTGGTTTTTTATTAATTAAAAATTAACTATAAATTATTTCGATTCCGGATTACTTTAGTTATCCCGGCCATGTTTTAATACGTACATGTACGTATCTTTTCACAATTTTGGCTTCCAAATTGTGGATTTTTATAGAATTACAAACACACAGATAGACAAGTTTTCATTTTTATATGTCTCTCTATTCTAAAAAAAGTAACTAACGCTGTCACCGCCGCCGCCGGTTTTGAATTTTTTGTGACCAGCGGTCTTTCTTCGTTAATGTTAAGAAAAATATTGCATAAAAAAAATATGAAAATAGGTGGTATTATAGAGAAATGTTTGATCAACACGTTGATGCATACAATTTTCAAATCGAAGAATTATTTTAAGAGATATTTAATGCTAAAGTTGGACAAAATCGTTCCATTAAAAAAGTTTTATAGGAGCAAAAACTATACATGGGAATTTAATCATTTTTAGATCATTTATTCAATAGAAGATCCCGGTGTGCAAATTCCATTATTTTTTTGACTCATTTTTTGAGGTTTTATTTCTATTTTAAATTCAAATATTTAGCATTTCGACAGATATTTTTTACATATTTTAGAAAATGGTGTTAATTTAAACTGTTGCCAACTGTATAAACAGCGCAAACAATAATGTTTGCTTCAAATAAAAATATTTACACGTTACTATTATAAACAGAAAAAAACCTTCAAATTAGAATTGAATAATTGGGTATAAAAAGCAGGCACTTATTGGAAATTACGCCATAAAAACTATATTTGCATGTGCATTTTAAAAGAGAAATGATATTGTAAAATAAATTCATTAACATGCGTTAGAAGTCTTAAATTGAAGAAATTACGTCACATTACACTTATTATGCAAAATGAACAAAAAATAATATTGCAAAACTGTTTAAATTTAAAAATTGCGCGAGACAAAATATTAGAGGTTAACTATTAGACTTTTTCAAAATTTTATTATTTGTCGTTTGATGTGAGGTGTTCAGCTATAAGTATGCAAAATTTCATGTCTCCAACTTAATTAGGGGCTGAGTTAGAAAAATTGTTTAAAATACACAAGTTAGAGCCCAGAGGGTTAAATATTAGACTTTTTCAAAATTTTATTATTTGTAGTTTGATGTGAGGTGTTCAGCTGTAAGTATGCAAAATTTCATGTCTCCAACTTAATTAGGGGCTGAGTTATTAAAATTGCTTAAATACACAAGTTAGAGGTCAGAGGGTTAAATATTAGACTTTTTCAAATTTTTATTATTTTTCGTTTGATGTGAGGTATTCAGCTATAAGTATGCAAAATTTCATGTCTCCGACTTAATTAGGGGCTGAGTTAGAAAAATGCTTAAAATACAGAAGTTAGAGATTGGAGGGTTAAATAAGACTAATCGGGTGTGTCCATTATGGAGGTTTTACCAGTAAAACCTCTGAATAGCGAAAACCTCGGGAGGGCAGAATTTGTCCTCTATTTGGAGGTGTCCGTTACTGAGAGTAAAAAATTTGCAGTTATTTAAGGGTTGGTAATCGAAAAAATGCCCGCTAAATAGAGGTGTCCACTAATCGGGTGTGTCCGTTATGGAGGTTTTACTGCATAATAATATCATCCTTTACAAGAAAATTGCATGCTATGATGATAATGTATGATAGACAGACAGACATCCAGAGAAAGATAACATCCCGGAGCAATAAACTCTCATGTCTTTTGTTTTAATCATTCACAATCGTTTCTAAATTTCGTTATACGAGTATTAAAAAAATCTGTTAATTTCCAGTCGATAGACTGACAACTATATTTTAGCCTGAGTTTTTAGCCGGATTTAGCCTGTTTTATTACAACAGGCCAGATTTTATACAACAGGATAAAAACGGTCACCGTGGTACGGAGTACTGTATTATTATTTGTTTGCCCACCAAAACTTGTTGCCACGGGTTGTTGCAAGGCTTGTGATCACGTGGTTGAAAATGATCTATTCAATATGACTGCGTGCGTATTTTTTTTTATTTGCTCCATGTGTTCAAACCAGTTGTCTACGAAAACATCCACCGATGAAAGTGACGGACACCAAATTTCTGTGACGTATGCAGATTAATTGTGGTTTTTTTACCAGTTTTTTTTTAATATAATTTTAAACGGTTTGGAACTTATTTTTCATAGTAGGTGCATTCAGTAGGTGGCCCTCATAGGTACGTTCTGGTGCAATCAGAAACGAAATCCGACAAATATTTTTAGAGTTATGCTTGACGAAAGGCTTTTATTAGGCTTTTTTTTTAGTAGGACATGGCGTTAATATCCATCGTAGCTGTAATGTGTCCGGACAGTAATATTTCGCCGAGTATTAGCAGTAGAAGGAAAATGGGGGTTCTATGCCAGCAGGAGCCAAGAGCTGAGGAGTGAGGAGGGAGGCGTGACCAAAGATGAGTGACAGGTGGGCGGAGTCGAGTGATTGACATGTAGGGGGATAAGAAAGTGATGGACAGGTGGGCGGAGTCGAGTGATTGACATGTAGGGGGATAAGAAAGTGATGGACAGGTGGGAGGAGTCGAGACAGACAGGCGCCCACGCAACATGCTATAGTAGAGGGGTTAAAACAAAGAAGAGAGAATGAAAAGTGTACTGTAAGAGAGGGGTTAGAACAAAGGATAATGTTAATGAATCAATAAAAGTCTAATGAATTAATAAAAGTCTACTGTAAGAAGAGTGTTAATGAAGGAAAGTCTGTTGTAAGAGGAAGGTAGAACAAAGAAATGAATGATTAGGAAGGATTAGAAAAGATCGCATGCAATTAAAAAATACTTACCACGGAGCAGCGTCGAGACACGTCCTACCTGTATGACATCCACCGGGCTAATGAACGAAGAAGCGTGCAACAATCGGCTTCATCAAGATAAGGAGCTTGCTTCTGATTGGACGAGAGACGAGCCTAGGGGGCAGCACCATCGTTTCCGGCGACACCAACGCCCTCTCTCGAGAGGATGATTCACTTACCTGCGATGTCGTCATCCTATTTGAATAGATTAAAAGAAGTGTTTTCTAAGAGTTGAATCATTCTTCATTATGCCTTTGAGCGAGGAAGTCATTAGTGTCGTCTGTTTGTATAGTATAGTGTGTGTTATTTTTTCTTTAATTTATATTTTAACTGGAAGTGATAAGTTTGCATTTGATTTTATTTTAAAATTAAATGATACAGGAAATTTATCTTTTTCTACCTAAGCATGTTTTCTAAGACTTCACATTCTTGTTGTCATGGAGGAATCATACAAGAACCCAGCTGCAGTAGGAAGTTTTGGCAGTGTCGATGCACTGTATCGTGCTGTTCGAGGCAAAGTATCCAAGAAAACCATCCAAAAATGGTTAAGTGGAGTTGACTCGTACACGCTTCACAAACCGGTTCGAAGAAAATTTCCAACGAATCGCGTGATTGTATATTCGATGGATCAACAGTGGCAAACGGATTTGGTAGATCTTAGCAGTTTGCAAAAACATAATCAAGGTTTTCGATATATTTTAACCTGCATAGATATTTTATCAAAGTATGCATGGGCGATTCCACTGAAAACGAAACGAGGAGTGGAAATTGTGAAAGCCTTCGAAACTATATTTTCAACGCGAAAACCCAAGTCTTTGCAATCGGATGCTGGAAAAGAGTATAAGAACAAACACTTTCAAAGATATTTAAAGCAACAAGGAGTTCGATTTTTCACGACGAATAACAATACGAAAGCTTCAGTGGTCGAACGTTTTAACAGAACTTTAAAAACCAAAATGTGGAAATATTTCACTCATAATCATACTTATAAGTTTATTGATGTGTTAGACTCCCTCATGCAGAGTTATAACCACACACACCATTCGAGTATCAAGAGAGCTCCTGCTGACGTCACACCTGAGAACGAAAACGATGTTTGGATGACTCTTTTTGGAGACTTACAAGATGTGAAAAGAAAACCCTGCGTGTTTCGAACAGGTGAAATCGTTCGCGTGTCGAAACAGAAATTAACCTTTGAAAAGGGATATGAAATCAATTGGGCTGAAGAATTGTTTGTGGTGACTGAATGTGTTTCAAGAGATCCTCCCGTGTATCGAATTAAGGATTTGATGGACGAACCCATCCAAGGCACGTTTTATGCTCAAGAATTGCAAAGAGTACAACCGAAAGAAAACTTTGCTATTGAAAAAGTTTTAGAAAAACGAACACGAAAAGGTCATGTGGAATACAAAGTAAAATTTAAAGGATATCCTGTAAAATTTAATCAATGGATTCCTTCCTCAGATTTATTTTCACTATAAAACCATTGTTTTCGTCTTTGAATCCTCATTTAGAAACATGTCGTTCTACGTGACGTTACCTTCTGACAGTTCATTGAATTATTTCCCAGAAAATAAAATTTCTCACTTTGTTACAAGACTGCCTTCTGCTTTAGATTTGAAAGGCGAGTGGGAAGTGGGTTTAACACAACTCATTTATCCCCACATGTGGAATAATATAACGGAATATACTAATGGATATGAATATGTTTTAGGAGAGAATATCGAATGGACGAATGGAAGACCTAGACATGAAGCAGAATTTGAAATAGGTGCATTTGAAGTGAAAAAAGTTAGAATTCCACCGGGGTTTTACGAATCTCCTAACGACATTATTAAAGTAATCAACTATCAAAAATTCCATGATAAAATTTCGCTTAATTATAATAAAAATTCTAAAAAAGTACGAGTGACTTTAAAAAAAAATGCACAAATCAACTTTGATTCAGGATTAGCAGAAAGTTTAGGATTTCCACCTGGTAATGTAGGAGAACCTTTTGCAGGTCATTCAATGTCTTTTGATAGTCCCTTCATAGCCGACCCTCATGCGGATTTTAAATTAATGTACATTTACAATGATCTTGTCGAACCTCAAATTGTAGGGGATACCGTTGCCCCGTTACTTCGAGTGATCCCCGTGAAAGGACAAGACGGTGAAATGATTCACGAAACGTTTGACAGACCGCATTACATCCCACTGATGGGAATGTAATGATTCATTGATATTTCATTGAATTCAGTCTGATTGAATTCTGTCTGAAAGAATTTACAGACAATTGAAACAGTTATAAGGACGCACACAGGTCGATTAATGTCATTTGAGCGTGGGAAGTTGATCGTGAAACTTCATTTCCGTCAAAAGTATCTCTCATAATGATTGTACCTTATCAGTGTTGTGTAAAATCTTTTGAAGATTATTACACTCAGCAATCCGGTAACGGTTTAAATTACTATCATGGAACTACACTGCAGAAAGGATATGGATTCGGTGGACTGTTTCGTTCTTTGTTTCGAGCCGCGGTTCCTCTTTTCAAATCAGGAGCCAAAGCGGTCGGTAAGCAATTGTTATCGACAGGAGTAAATGTTTTGAACGATGTGACACGCGGTGAAAATGTCAAAGTGGCTGCCAAACGCAGGTTGAAAGAAGCAGGCCAAACTTTAACAGATAAAGCCGCCACCAAGATGAAGACCATGATCGGTTCTGGACGACGCAATAAAAAGCGGAAGAAATCAAGCAAAGTCATCATTCGACGTAAAGCCAGGAAAGTGGAAGCACGTGATATTTTTGCTTAAAGATGTCTGGACTTATTCAGAAAGATTCTATTGCCTGTGCTAAATCAGAACTGGATTTATTTTTAATTCCACCTACTCAAACAGCTATTGAAAAGGGATATTTTGTTGAATATCATCCCCTTGCAAATATTCATGACGGAGTACCTGTGGAGTTTAATGTTCCCGGAAATGGAGAAGATTACATCGATTTATCCTCATCCTATCTTTATGCTAAAGTGAAAATTACTCGATCCGATGGTTCAGCTTTAACCGACGTGGATCATGTAGCTCCAGTTAATTTATTTTTACAAGCCTTGTTTTCACAAATTGATGTCAGCCTGAATGAGAGAGCGATCTCTTCTTCAAACAACACCTATCCCTATCGTGCTTATATCGAAACATTACTGAATTATGGAGAAGATGCCAAGAAAAGTTTACTGGGATGTGAGTGTTTTTTCAAAGATGAGAAATTGGATACTGTGGACCCTACCACCGGTGAAAACCCCGGATTGAAAAAGCGTTACGAACTAACTAAAAATAGCAATTCTTTGGATTTGATTGGACCTTTACATTGTGACATTTTTCAACAAAACAGATTGTTATTAAACATGGTGGATTTGAAAATTAAACTGATTCGCAGCAAACCCAACTTTTGTTTGATGGCTGTAAAACCTTCAGAATCTACCACACCCGAACTCAATTACAAAGTGATTTTAGAACAAGCTTCTCTGTTTGTACGGAAAGTAAAAGTACCTACAGGGGTCTTGCTAGGACATGCAAAAGCCTTAGAAAAAAGCTCTGCTAAATATCCCATCGATCGTGTGTTGTGCAAGACTTATTCAATATCCAGCGGAAGTCGATCTTTTATGCAAGATAATGTGTTTTCGGGAACCATGCCGAAACGTGTTGTTATTGGATTGTTAGAAAATGCATCTATAAACGGACAATATAATTTGAACCCCTTCCACTTTTATCATCACAAAGTCAACTTTTTAAGTGTTTACATCGATGGTCAACCGGTTCCGAGTAAACCTCTCGAACTGAATTTCGAAGAAAACAACTATATAACAGCTTATCATCGTTTGTTCACGGGATTTAATCACGATGCTGGTATTTATCTAACACGAGAAGAATTCGCTGATGGACATACCTTGTATGCATTCGATCTAACACCGGATCTCTGTGACGGACCCCATCTGAATTTACAACATCAAGGAAATTTACGAATCGAAGTTAAATTTGCCGAAGATTTGAAGACAACACTTTCTGTGTTGGTATATGCAGAATTTGAGAACATTATAGAAAGTTCGAAATCACGGCATGTTTTATGTGATTTTCCCAACTGAATGAATTCTTTACAAATCGACAAGATTTTATCACGTGATTCCAAGACCCGAAATTCTTTTTTGGGTGTGTTTGCAAGTGATCAACTACCGAGAAGAATTCAACAGTATCCTGCTTGTTTCATATACAATGTTGACAAGTCATCGGAACCTGGAAGTCATTGGGTCGCCTTCTACTTGCTTTCACCTGATGAAGCGGAATTCTTCGATTCTTATGGAAACGCACCTGCCTTTTTTCGAGGACCTGTATCAAATTATGCAACTTATTTTTCACAAGTGACATTTAATCCACACATCTTGCAAAGTCCTGTCACGGCCGTTTGTGGTCAATATTGTATTTTTTATTTGTATTCTCGATGTCGAGAAAAAACTTTAAAAGATATTTTATCTCATTTTGTAACGAAAAATATCTCGAACGATCGAAAAGTGTTTAATTTTGTCATGAAACGATTTCACGTGTCTGTGAATTTTTTTCAATAAATAGATATTTAAACTAAACTTTTTTAGTCTCTGTGTTTATTCTGTGTTTGTCTTTCCTGAAGAACGTCATGAATCACGAGCTTGTTGATTTTCCACGTTTTCAACACCGTTTACTGCCACCTGTGCAGGACCAACACAAGTTGGGAAGAGTTGTTTTTTAAAAGAGTTTCTTTATTACAGAAGGGAAATGATTCACCCTCCACCTCAGAAAGTGATTTGGTTTTATGGTATTTATCAAGATCTGTTTAATGAAATCCCCGAAGTCACCTTCGTAGAAGGGTTTCCTTCTAATTTTAAAGAATATTTAGGAACGAGATCTTTAATTATTCTCGACGATCTCATGACTGAGCTTGAAAATGATAAGCGACTCACCTATTTATTTTCAAGGGGATGCCATCACTTGAACATGAGTGTTATTTTTGTAACACAAAATTTATTTCATCAAGGGAAAGAAATGAGAGATGTCTCTCTCAACTCTCAATACTTGATTGTGTTTAAAAATCGACGTGATCAAAGTCAAATTATGCATTTGGCGCGACAATTATATCCTGGCAAAACAAAATTTTTTCGTGAAGTGTTTGATGATGCAACGAAAATACCTTTCTCATTCCTTCACATTGATTTAAGGAACCAAACAGATGAAGGAATGCGACTGAGAACGCAGATTTTACCCAATCAAATTCAGTACGTCTACCAGTTGAAATAAATAAGCGAGTCATTTAGTTTTTTGTTTTAGTTTGAAAAATGACTTTGACGTGTCAACAGTTGCGTGATTTGAAGCTCATCAAGACGTGTCCTAAAGTATTACGTAAACAGTTGTTTAAAAAATTACCTCTTCGTTCCGTGAAAGCCATCTGCGAGTGTAGTTTGAATGTTTTAAAAGGAAACATTCCACTTTCATCTCAACAGAAAAAGTCTTTAAGGAAATACAAGTCGACCCTTCGAAAAATTGGTACTAAAAAGGGTACTCTATCACAAAAGAAAAGACTTATCGTTCAGAACGGTGGATTTTTAAATATGTTAATCCCCGCTGCCTTATCTGTTTTAACAAGTTTGATCCATGGAACACGCTAGAAAATTTGCTTTGATACCAGAGGAAACTCTCTCCAAACATGTCCTTTCGAAAAAGCAAATGAACGAGTTTGATACAGCCATGTCGAACATTTTAAACAGCAACTTACCTGATCATGAAAAAGTTGTACAGTATTATGAACTTTTAAAAAGAAAAATGGATTTGCAAGAGTTTAACACACCTCAACCCTCGAAACAACCTAAAGATGAGACCGAGAAACCTGTTTTGAAGAAAACATCACCTGAACCCAAACCTTAAGAAGAGGAATCATCATCTAAACCTGAAGAAGATGTCTCGTTTATTTTGTCTTCGGTACCTCGTTCAATGCAGAGGCAAGCTCACACGTTGTTGGACTTTTTTAAGAAAAATTCAAGAAAATTCGAATGGGATAAAAATTTTCAAGTGTCTTTTGAAGGAAAAAGTATTCCCGATTCGAATGTAGCTGATTTATTTCATCTGCTTTTTTCTGTGAACAAGAAAACTCCTATTAAAGCACAGAAGGAATTGTTACAGACTTTGAAAGAAATGCATGTACCCGAGAACTTGATTAAAAATAGACATTTGTCGAGAATGAATCAAGAAAAAAGAAAACCTGATGTTAAAACATCTAATACTTTTGTAAAAGAATCAAGAAAAAAAAGAAAATCTGATGTACTCGTTTGGGAAAATTATTAAATAAACAATTCCTTAAACTTTAAATTAAGTCTCATTATTTTTGTCTTTTAAACATAAAAATACTATTAACAAAAACTTAACGCTACTTACCACAGAGCATCGTCTTTACACGTCCGTTCCCATCCGCATCCACAGAACAAATGACACATGATTCAGCATAAAACCGGTTATGATGTCACGCCCGAAGTCGACGCGAGTGCCCTCTACCCTCTCATACTTGTCTGTGATTGGTTAAGAGAATCACATGACTTGTGAAAGGAGCAGGTGGTGGGCGCCACTCTGTCTGCATTCCTTTCATTCCCCCCCGTCCCCTGTCAATCATCTGGCGCCAGTCAGTCGCTGCATGCTTCGACATGCTCGCTTCTTGCAGATGGTGGCGCCACTCTGTCTGCATTCCTGACATTCCACCACGCCTCCTGTCAATAAAATGGCGAAAGGTTGTCTACAGGTATTGCCGTACGATGTCATCATCCTCGTTTGCGATGGGGGTATCGCAGAACAGTCGATGACGTCACACCTACAAGCTCGCTTCTGATTGGTTGATAGCGGTCACGTGATCTCTTATCAGTAACCTTCATCTACGGGTGTAGACCCCGCACACATCATTCGTGTCTTGGATTTCGTAGGTGAAGGTCGTCTGTTTCGTAGCTCCCGTTTACCGGACATTTGGCTTTAAGCTCTGCGGCATCTATCCCTACTATTTTCGGCATCCTGCTGAGTAAAATCACCGTCGAAATACTTATACGTTTCACCTAGTGCGTTTTAGGTGTTCATAGTATTTTTGATTAATTGTGATACATGTTTATCACCTCCTTTTTTTTAAAAAAAAACAGTGTCTGCCAATTAGCTAATTTGCTTTGCGACATCATTTTATTGCTAACCAGTAGAAACGATTAGAAGATCTTTGAAGAAAATGTCTTTTGAAAAGGAATCCTCTTTTAAAAAAGTAAGTATGTTTTCATTATCTTTTTTTATTGTTTCGTTGAATTAAGTATGTTTCTAACAAAACGATACGAAAGATTCATACCGTTTTCTGAACATTCTTTCAATGATAAAATATTCATTTATTACCACCTGTTTCAAATATTTTAATTAATCTATCCTCGAATAAAAAATTGTGTTTAAAACCCTATTGGAATACACAAGTATTCTTTGAAAATTATAACTTTTAATGCTCAACACATATTTTTACACTAATAGAAAATATAAGGTTGTACTGTTAAAACCTTCACTATTTTCAGTATGGGTTAAAACCTTTCACTATTTCTGTTTCAATCAAACCTTTGATAAGAAAGTATTAAAATAGACTCATCGTGTACGTATTGAGTTTAAAACCTATTTTGATTACACAAGTATTCTTTGAAAATTATAACTTTTAATGTTCAACACATATTTTTACACTAAAGAAAATATAAGGTTGTACTGTTAAAACCTTCACTATTTTCAGTATGGGTTAAAACCTTTCACTATTTCTGTTTCAATCAAACCTTTTAAAAGAAAGTATTAAAAAAGACTCAAAGTACGTATTGAGTTTAAAACCTATTTTGAATACACAAGTATTCTTTGAATACACAAGTATTCTTTGAAAATTATAACTTTTAATGCTAAACACATATATTTTTTGCATTAATAGAAAATATAATGTTGAACTGATTAAACCTGCACTATTTTCTATATGGGTTAAACCTTTGAAACTATTCTTTAAAAGAAAGTATTAAAATAGACTCGAATAAAATAGTTAGTTTAAACTGTTTCATTTATTAAAAGAGTCTGTTAATAATAATAATGAAGCATGTTATTGTTTAAACATTCTTTTAATAATTAGATAAAATACAATTGTTAATAGATTATTTTGTTTAAACACCCTACAATCTCTATTTCCCTATTCTTTGCAATAATTTTAAACGTGAAAAGGAATTTCCACCTGTGAGAGGGAGATGGTTATCTGTATTTCACTAACAACGTTGTCTCCATCTTATCAACGCGATATTTCCCAAATCTGCAAAACGCGATATACATCTTCGATTTCACCAGTGAAGAAAATTTCTAAAAAGGGTGATGTCGTGATAACTGTTTCACTGCGTTGCAATATATGATGAAATAATAAGGTCTAGAACAGTGACGTTATTTTACTGAATTCTTGTTGGTCGAATTTTCGACTAATCATAGAGCCACTATATGATGTCACTTCTTAAACAAACAGTATAAATAAACAATTCTAAGGAAAAAAAAACCTTACTCTGTTACATTTTTAACCCCTTGGGGACGAGCGACACGTATACGTGCCGGAAATAGGCCTAAGGATCCTCGTTTATCCTCACCAGTAAAATTTTACTGTAAAATTTGCCTTATTTAATCCGAGCATTTTCCCGATTTGATTAGGCACATACTTCTGTTTTTTAAAACCGGTAGCAAAGTAATAAACATTTCGTAAAAGGCTCCCGTCGCGAAGGGGTTAAGTGCTACTATTTATTGGAAACTGTTACTCATCTGTGATGGATAATTTTCAAAAAGTAAATTTTTTTAAACACTATATCTATATTTCAAGATATTACTAAATTTCAAATGTTGTTTTACCTATTTTTCAAGTTATCTTTGCTATTTTTTTCCTTTTGTATTAAATTAAAGTAAATATATGTTTTTTTCTTTTACAATCAATTATTTATTAGTTTATTAAAGTTGGAAAAATTAACGCATGCTATTTTTTCTTGTTATACGAAAGTACTTAAAAAAATATATTATATGTTTTCTTTTTCGAAAATGACTAGAGATTATTTTCCGTTTACTGTTAAAGTATTTGTAAGTGTAATACAATTATTGAAAGTAGTTTACAAATTTACGTTTGCTATTTTTCTTGTTATACGAATGTAGTTAAAAAATATATTGGATGTTTGCGTTTACTAAGAAATGAATAGATGTTATTTTCTGTATGTTATAAATTTAATAACGCGTAATTTTTTTTTTTTTTTTTTTTTTTTTTTTTTTTTTTTTTTTTTTACACGGAAATTTTATTTTAGTATTCAAAGTTTTTCTTATAAAATAATTATTGAAAGTAGTTAAAATGAATTGGATGATTTCTTTTTCACGGAAAAAAAATTATTTTCCGTTCACTGTTAAAGTATTTGTAAGTGTAGTATAGAAAAAAATGTTATTGCTTTTTCACTGTTAAATTAATTGTGTAGGCTAGTTAAAAAATTTTAATTGAAAATGTATTTCATGTTTTCTTTTTCGAAAAAATGAATAGATGTTATTTTTGTTCACTGTTAGAGTATTTATAAGTGTAATACAATTACTGAAAGTAGTCAACAAATTTACGCATGCTATTTTTCTTGTTATACGAAAGTAGTTAAAAATATATTTGATGTTTTCGTTTACTAAGAAATCAATAGATGTTATTTTCTGTATGTTATAAATTAAATAACGCGTAAAGATATATATATATATATATATATATATATATTTTTTTACACGGAAAATTTTATTTTAGTATTCAAAGTTTTTCTTATACAATAATTATATTATTAGTGTAATGAAGTTAACAAATTTACGCATGCTATTTTTCTTGTTATACAAAAGTAGTTAAAAAATATATTGGATGTTTTCGTTTACTTAGAAATGAATAGATGTTATTTTCTGTATGTTATAAATTAAATAACGCGTAAAGATTTTTTTTTTTTTTACACGGAAATTTTATTTTAGTATTCAAAGTTTTTCTTATACAATAATTATTTATTAATGTAATGATGTTAACAAATTTGCGTATGCTTTTTTTTTCTTGTTACGTGAATGTAGTTAAAATATAATGAATGTTTTTTTTTTTTTTGTTTTCGAAGAAATGTTATTTTTTTCTTTTCGTTACTAAACTAATTTATAAGTGTAGTCTAAAAAAAAATGTTATTAATTTTTTTTTTTTTTTTTTTTTTTTTTTTTACTAAGAAATGAATAGATGTTATTTTTTCTTTTCTTTACTAAACTAATTTGTAAGTGTAGTCAAAAAAAGTTATTTCTTTTTTTCACTGTTAAATTAAATTTGTAGACTATTCAAAAATTTTAATCGAAAATGCATGTTATTGAAAACATATAGTTTGTGAGATTTTTTCTAAAAAGATTAAACACTTATTAAAAGTATTCGATTACATGTTTAACAGTTTTTAAAACAATACACTAAGAATTATCCTATGTTTGATTGCAAATATTTTTTCTTTTTTAGTTTGTGGAAGATCTCGGTTTAACAACGAATGTATGGGAGCGCATGACTGCAATTGATGAATTAACAGATCCAGGACCTTCTCAGCAAAGTTCTTCTAGGATGCAAGATCCTAGCAGCGAAGTTGATTCTTCATCAGTAAAGGTACACTTTGAAACATTCTTTATTATTTTGGGGGATTGTTTGATTTTAACATAAGAACTAATGTTAGTTAAACTTTTCAAAAATGATACATTATTCGAAATTAGGTTGTGAAGTATAAATTAGAACGGTGGTACTAGTTTAGTTGCAAAGTGTATAATTTAAAAAAAAATATTTTTTTCTCGTTAAAGTAAATTTGTGATGCGTTTAGTAAAACTTATAATGTAAACAATAATAGTTTTCTAAATTCTTTTTTCGTGAAAGTCTATTTCAAGTTGCGTGTTTTTGAAACAGAATTTTTCTGTTTTAGGATTCTTTATCATGCGAAACCTGCGGTAAAAGCTTCAGCCGAAAAGACAATTTGACTCGACATCAGAAGATTTGTGGAAACACAGATTCAAAAACCTTTTCTTGCACTCATTGCTCGAAAGTCTTTAGCCGCCAAGAAAATTTAATTAGACATTTGAAAACACATGAGAAGAATCCTGACGAAAATTCATCTACTCCTACTAGTTTAAGCTGTTCTGTTTGCTCTAAAACCTTTTCGAAGCAAGCAAATTTGAAGAGGCATATGATTTCGCATAACGAAGAAAAGAAATCATTCAAGTGTCCCTTATGCGATATCGAGTTCACAAGAGCAGATAATCTAACAGTGCATATGAGAGGCCACGAAAGTTTAAATTACTCCTGTACCACCTGTCACGTGAAATTTAATTCAAAATTTAATTTGAATCAACGCATGCAATCCCAGCATACCAGCCTATCCCACGAAAATAGAAAAAGGAACGATAGTACGAAAAATTCATCCTCCAAAAAAAGGAAAACATATAATGAAGCTTTGAATGTCTTTTCTTCAACATTTTTAACACCTGATGAAGATGAGAAATTTGACGTGGACGTTTTGGTGGAAAAACATGGAGCAGACCTTCGTCAAATCATTGAAGAAAAACTGGATACACATCGAGGCGTCAAATGGCATATCCTAGCAAAATGTCTGTTCGAAAGGAAGACTCCAGAAGACGAACTTCAAGCTATTTCCACCTACTTTAGAAGTTCGAATTATACTGAATTAACTATCGATACAATAAATGAGCATATTTATGAAGCATTTGAGAAAATTAAAAAATTAATAGATGAATTTGTAAATTTGGGATCAGGTTGGATTTTCCAACGGATCCAACATATAGAAATTAAAATAGCAGATTATCATCCTCTGGCACCCAGCAGCCATATTAAATCCCCAGAATTTATACAAAAGAAACGTGCCGTTTTAAATATAGAAAATTACAACGATTCTAAATGTTTGGTGTGGTGTTTGATCGCACATCAATTAAAGTTGAATTTTTCAGAACATCCAAAACGATTATCGCATTACACACCTCTTGAACATACCATCAAAATGGGGAAGATACCCTACCCAGTCCCTGTGAAAAGCATTCCGAAAGTTGAAAATTTGAACAATTTGAGAATCAACGTATTTGCATTGGATGACCAAGAAGTGTATCCATTATATGTATCACCCAAAGAAGATCCTGATGTCATTAACCTTTTAGTCTTAGAAATGGATGAGCAGTTTCACTACATGCTGATTAGAAGCTTTTCAAGATTATTAGGTGATGTGACAAAACATTGAGTTGCTGCCTATTACTGTTACCGATGTTTACACCGATTTTGTAGACAAGATTTACTAACATCTCACACAGAATTTTGCAAGCAGCATACTGCTCAAAGGATCAACTTACCAAAAGATGGCGAACATATTCTATCTTTTACGGGGACTCATCTGCAACATCCAATCCCCTACATTGTGTATGCAGACTTTGAAAGTATTTTAAAACCTTTAACTCCAGCTTCTCAAACTTCACATTGTGAAAAAATTTCAAAACATGAAGCATGTAGTTTTGCTTTTGTTATTATTGATGCTGACGGAAAACCTTTCAAGGATAGATTCACATTGTATCGAGGAGAAAATGCTGCAGAAGAGTTTCTGAAGAAGCTAATAACAGAGACAGAAGACATTCGAGAAGAACTGAAGAGTGTAAAGCCAATGAAACTTTCCCCACAACAAGAAATAGATTTTCAAACGGCTACCCACTGTCATATTTGAAAAAGGGAACTCTTCAAGAAAAGAACGAGAGACCATGATCACGTGACAGGTGCGTACAGAGGGGCTGCTCACAAAGGAAGTAATTTAAACTACAAGCAAACTCGAAACATTCCTGTCGTCTTCCACAATTTACGACACTATGATGCCCATCACATTATGATGGCTATTGGAAAATTTAAAGAATATTCGATAGAAGTGATTGCATCCACATTAGAAACCTATATAGGCTTTCGAATGTTGAAAGAGAACTGTCCCATCCATCTAAATTTCATAGATAGTTTGCAACATCTCTCGGCATCACTGGAAAAATTAGCAAGCAACCTGCATAATGATCAATTTAAAATCTTGAATCATTATTTTAAAAATCAGAATATATCCCTGCTCACACGAAAGGGGGTATATCCTTATGATTACGTAACCGATGTCAATAAATTTGATGAAACTGTTCTCCCACCTGCCTCTGCATTCATCAACACATTAACGGATGAACCTATTAGCGAAAGCGATTACCAACATGCACAAAACGTCTGGAAATCCTTCAAACTTTAGGAGATTATCATGACCTATATTTGAAGACGGATGTCTTATTGCTCGCAGACGCCTTTGAAAGCTATCGCAAACTGTGTCAGCAGTTCTATGATATCGACAACGCCCATATGTATACGTTACCAAGTCTGGCATGGCAAGCTTGCCTGAAGAGATCGAACATCCACTTGGAACTATTAACGGATATCGACATGCTATTGATGTTTGAAAATGGGATTCGGGGAGGTATCAGCATGATTAGTCAATGCTATGCCAAAGCAAACATCCCCAACACGCCTGCACATAATCCAGATCAAGCTCCCAGTTACATTATGTACTGGGATGTCAATAACTTGTATGGGTGGGCCATGTCTGAGTACCTCCCCATGGTTCCTTTCAATGGGAAGACCCGAAACAGTTTACAGCAAATAGTATATTAGAGTTGGCAGACGATTCCTCTACAGGATATATTTTCGAGGTGGATCTGGAATATCCTAAAGAACTCCACGCCTTGCACAACGAGTATCCTCTTGCACCGGAAAGAATCACTGTCGAAGAAGATATGTTGTCACCCTTCGCGAAGAAGATGTTAGGTAATAAAAAATTCAAGGGCACGCCAAAACTAATCCCGAACCTTCAAGATAAGAAAAATTATATCGTTCACTATAGAACATTGAAGTTTTACATCCAATCAGGAATGAAACTAACAGAAATTCATCGTGTAATTCAATTTCAGCAAAGTCCGTGGTTAAGGGAGTATATAGCTTTTAACACCGATAAACGAAAACTGGCGAAATCTGCTTTTGAAAAAGATTTCTTTAAACTCCTGAACAACGCTGTGTATGGAAAAACGTTAGAAAACCTTCGAAAGCGTCGAAATGTGGAATTGTGCAATACCGAGAAAAGGGCGAAAAAATTAGTCGCTTCACCTGCGTTTAAAACCTTCAAAATCTTCTCTGAAGATCTTGTTGCGGTGAAGCGCACTAAATTATCGTTATTAATTAATCGTCCTACGTATGTTGGTTTCTGCATTTTGGAGCTTTCGAAGCTTCTAATATATCAATTCCATTATGGTTTTGTGAAGGAAACATATAAGCATAATGCTCATTTGCTTTTCACCGACACGGATTCCCTATGTTATCAGATCTATACGAATGATATTATTGCGGATATGGAGGAAAAAAAGGATTTATTCGATTTTTCTGATTATCCGCAGTCGCATCCTTTGTTTTCGACTGATAACAAAAAAGTATTAGGGAAATTCACAGATGAACTTAGCGGTGAATTAGCGTTGGAGTTTGTCGGGTTAAAGGCGAAAATGTACTCCCTGAAATCCGAAACAGAAGAAAAAAACGAGCGAAGGGTGTCACAACACATATCGTCAGAAAAAAAATGAAACATGAAGATTATGTAAAGTGTCTTCAAGAACTCAAGACCAGCACAGTCACACAAGTTCGAATTGGGCAAGAGAACCACCAGTTGTATACAATGCAACAAAACAAGGTTGGTTTGAGCCCATTCGACGACAAAAGATATATCCTGGAAGATGGAATCACAAGTCTCGCATATGGGCACTGCGATATCGAGAACATGTAAATATCACCTTATGGACAATGTGCGTGATTTTTCCATTGCCTAAGAAAATTTGTATATATTTTTTCAACTTTTGGACAATGTTCACCGTTTCCATTGCAAAAGAAAATTTTTGTATATATATTTTTTATCAAGTTTATTGTGTACAGTGAAGATTTACTTTATGATTCAACTTTTGGACAATGTGCACCGTTTCCATTGCAAAAGAAATTTTTGCATATATTTTATCAAGTTTATTATTGTGTACAGTGAAGAATTTTGTATATATTTTATCAAGTTTTATTGTGTACAGAGAAGATATATTTTATTATTCAACTTATGGACAATGTGCGTGATTTCCGTTGCCTAAGAAAATGTGTATATATTTATTTTGTTTCATCTAGAATTTGTAAATAGGTTAGAGCGCGGTGGAACACAAAGGAAACTGACGTCCGCGACGTGTGTTCTGGGAAACAAAATGTAAGCTTAGTTCACTCAAATGAATAATTTATTTGTGAACTAAGTTTATGTTTTGGCTAAAAGTCTCCAATGATAATGATTAAACAAAAACATCGTTATCATTTCCCTCATTCGGCTTTTAAAAACATGTTTCGGAAATTAGCAAATGACAAAAACTTCTTTCGTTAAACTCATAAAATGTATTCACTTCTTTCTGTCAGTTCAAATAGGATGACGACATCGCAGGTAAGTGAATCATCCTCTCAAGAGAGGGCGCTGGTGTCGCTGGAATCGATGGTGCTGCCCCCTAGGTTCGTCTCTCGTCCAATCAGAAGCAAGCTCCTTATCTTGATGAAGCCGGTTTCCGAGCAAGCATTCGTTCATTAGCCCGGTGGATGTCATACAGGTAGGACGTGTCTCGACGCTTCTCCGTGGTAAGTATTTTTTAATTGCATGCGATCTTTTCTAATCCTTCCTAATCATTCATTTCTTTGTTCTACCTTTCTCTTTGGTTGTTAATTAATTAAAAATTAATTAACAATTAATTAATAATTAATAACTAATTAGAAAATAATTTATTAAGTCTAATAATTAATATAATAAACGCATATTTATAAAAACTGATTAAAGGAAATGGGCTAATTGCAATTAGAAAAGAGACCTTTTAATTATGAAATCTAGAATAGGCACCACTAATCACGTGATAAACGTCACGTGACCCGTGACGTGACTAGTGGCGTCACATAGATCTTGTGATAATCTAATCAGTGATAAGATTAGCTGATAAGGACTTAGAATTATTTCATTTCTCTACGAGTTTTTCTATAAGATGGTTGTGTTTTCAACTAGCTGCCGTATTAGATAAGTATTATTATTATGTGTTTATATAAAAAGGAATTTTAAAATTAAAATGTAATAGTATTTATTATTTTTAAAACAATAATTTGTAATAGTAAGAAAACTGAAAAGTATAATTTTAAGCTTTGCTGTTTTATTTCATGACACTAAGTTTAACTAAAAATAGTAAAAGGTTTGTTAGACAAATTAATTTTTATGTTTAATCTATAAAGATATTTTTAAGTCTGAATACTACCAATCCTAGTTAGCATAAAAAAGACATATATTGCAAACTTGTGAAAAATAGTGATTATTTAATTAAAGTTTTTTTATGTTATATGTTCTAATATGAATGTTTTGAAATAATAAGAGGGATAACTATTTGAATTATAGACATGTTTTTTAACAGTATCAAACTTTTTTGGATATATTTTAGAAAACTATAATGAGAGATAACCAAACATGTCAATTATTATATAAAACCTACGAAAATTATTAAATTAGTGTAGTGAAAACAAGTTATCATGTTATTTTTACAAGTAACTTTAGTAATGTTATGTTAGCTAGTTTAATAATGTCACAAAAAAGGTATAATTCAAGTTAGGACATAACCTATTTGATTAGACATTGTTTATTGGACTAAAAATGTAGACTCTAGTCTATTAAAATGTTTGCGCATGTGCAGATAAAAGGTTTTAGGTTGTTATGATAATCAAATAGTCGTTTGAAAAGCAGTTGGTTGGTTGTTTTTTGTATTGGTTGGTTGGTTTATTGTGTAAAGAAACGATAGCTAGGATAAATAATTGAAAGGTGTAATGTGTTCACTAGTCAGTAAAAACATAAAACGTTAAAATTTACAAACATATATATAGTATATGCATATTCAAAAAAGTATACATTGGCTAACTTATTTTTAGTATCGAGATGCTTAAAACATTTGTTTTGTTAACATATGTATAAAATACATAACTTTTTCGTTAATTTGTAATTAAATAAGAAATCATTTTTAAACTTACGATTTTTTTT
The DNA here is from genome assembly GCA_963932465.1 of Maratus speciosus. Classification (NCBI taxonomy): domain Eukaryota; kingdom Metazoa; phylum Arthropoda; class Arachnida; order Araneae; family Salticidae; genus Maratus; species Maratus speciosus. The sequence continues at coordinate 334,619,697 of OZ010790.1, read as the reverse complement.
TCAAAACATAGCTCATATGCATGAATGTACATAGCTATTAACTTTAAAATATAAATGAAACGTTTTTTAATAATTTGAAATGTTCTTCAAAGTATTTTTATCAATTTGTTTAAATCTTTTATACTGTCTTGAAACATTTTAGATATATATTTTTAAATAATTTATTATTAGCTTTGAATTAGATTACCTTTTAAAAAATTTCCCCCATTTACAAATACATACACACACAAACACACATACAAATAAATACAAATACACACACACACACACACACATATATATATATATATATGTATGTATATGTATATATATATATATATCATTTTCAAATACGCTTGCCACGCGTGTTAAATATAAAGGTGTTAAATATAAATGACAAGGATCGTTAATGTAAGACAAGGGTCGCTGATGAATGGCCGACATAGTTTTCAAAAAATTTTTAATTTTTCTTTCTCAAAAGCCTAATTAAGGAAAAAACTTTGGAGTTTAAATGCTACTTACTTAGACACGACAAGCTCGTACACTTGCTTGGGAAGAAATGAATACAAGTTCTTATCAGGAAATCTTATCAACGATCGATCACGTCACTAGTTAGTATAGTGCATGCTCGGGGATATCACGTGATCTTGCTTAAGTAGATAAGCGGGGATGTTATCAGACTGTCCTCTTCAGGTAAGAGTAGTGGAAGGTTCTATTTTATTTCGCGCAAGTCGAGTATAGCAATAGGGAAAATAGTTCACTTGTATTTAAAATGACTTTGTTAATTTTTATACATTTTGTTAAGAATGAATAAAACTATAAATAATTTATTTTAAAAAGATTAATTGAATTATTATTTTAATTATTATAAAAATCAATGAAAGGATATGTGTTAATTGCAATCCTAACTTTAATAATATAAATATATAGTCGAAAATTTAATGTACTTAAAATCAGTGAGGTTATCTCCGTGAGAAAAACCCATGAATGACTCAGAGCTTGTTAGTCATTTGAATCAGATAAGAACTTGTCGTCTCCATTTTTCGAGAAAATGTATGAAGTAGATGTGTTTGTTAAAGGTAAGTATAATTTTTATGTGAATATTTATTTATCTTATACATTTAGAAAATATTTGTTGTTGAAGCATATTCATTTCTGAAATTTAATCAAGAATTTAAAAAGTAGCTTAAATATCTAAATTTAAATATGTGAGATAAATATGTCTTGAAAACTTCAGTCAGATCCTAATGCATTCAAAAGTCATGGTCGTAGAAAGTTATGCAAGTTAGTTAATATATACATACATAAAAATTATGTAAGTGAGTTAATATGTAAATTATTTTGACGAAATATTTCAAATTCTGGTCATTCACTTCTCTAACACTATACATTTCCTTAAAAAATGATACTTACAATACTATCTCAGAATAATGATAAAGAATGAACTGCGATTGGTGGGGAAAATCACGTGATCTCTATTACGTAACATAAATGGGAACTAAATCTATATCTCACAAACACTGCGCAGAATGACTATGTCAGGTTTTTAAGACACATATAGGAATTTAATATTTCAAAGAGTGTAACTAGCATTACTATTCATATACCTCGATATTAATAACATACTAATTAAAACCTTCCGCTTGATTACATGTAAGAACAGAATGACACTTATGTGTGTAAATAATATTAAGTTTTCAGTGATGACTCATCATGTTAAAAGTTTGTAGTGATTCGAAGTATTGGCTAATAATAACTTGCCTGTTTCTTATTTGAAAAGAATTCCTCTTCTATTTGTTTTAATTATGAAAATCCTTCGAAAAATTTAATTACACATTAATTAAACGAAAGGCTTATAATTTTCATTTGAAAGTGACAAATATTTATTTAAATTTTGATGATTAAAGTTACATGCTCTAAAAGCGCAATCATTTCTTTCGTGTATTAATATTTATAAAAAATGATCTTAAAGTAATATTTATTTATATTAAGAAAGTTTTTTAAGTTTGTGTGCCTTCACAAATTTACTAGATTAAAAGTTAAATGGGAATTACAATTTTTTAATATTAAATTGTACTTCATTAACATGTGTGAAGATCCTATATTTTTAATGATAATCTGTATATTTTCATATGTTCTAAATTCTTAGCAAAATATTTCTGAAAGGTTCCTAAATGAGCAAATATGAGTGAATTCCTTAGTAACATTAACTAAACCAAAGCGTATAACCGATAAATGTCTAAAACATTTCTTTAAATTCAAAAACGAAACTGAGAAATGGTTTAAAAAAACTGTAATTTCTAAAAATTACCTTTAGAAAACATGTCATTTAAAAGAATAAAATCCTTAACCAAATTTCTAACTCCCTTTTAATTAATATTTAACTACTAACAATTATCTAATCCCTTGCGTTAGCAAATAAACCCTCAAGTAAAGTGAGTCATGTACTTATCATGCGAACTGTTGAGCCGCTTACCTACCAAAGGGTGTTTCCATATGGGGAATACACGCATACAGTAAAATTTGATGTTATATAAAACGAAATCAGCTAATATACATCCCTTTTTAAAAAAATTATGGAATGGTATTAAGTCTCTCAATACTTGTGGTGTGTTTTGAAATATTTGTTAAGTATAATTTAAGTTTTATTTTATTTTATTTTTGCTTCATACATTGACTAGATTAAAAAGTCACTGAAAATTAAATTTTTTCTTCAAATATTCATCAAATTTCCTAGATACGTATATTTTTTTCATTCAATAAGTAAAGTTTAGTCAAAAAGCACGACACAAACATATAACTTTATTTATCTAACTAATGATAGTCTAAAATTAGTAACCGATTAATATAGAACTTTCAATTCATTTATATATAACCGAGAAATATTTGTGAAAACGTGAGTACAATTCAAAAAAATATCTTTAAAAAGCATGTCACTTAAAAGAATAAAATCCTTCCCCGAATTTTATTCAAAAAACATTCACATTCCTACAAAGATTTCAAAATTTCCACTGTTTATTCAAAAGATTTCTATTTCAAATAAAAATATCTCAAAACACTCAATTCATTAACAAAATCAAATAAAACCTTCGAAAAATTTCTGAAGTTTCTTCATTAAATTATTGCCCCACCAGTGGCCAAGAGGTTCTGCTCTCGAAGCTAGTAGACAGGAGGTACTAGGTTCGAACCGAATCGCGCCCGTCGGCCTAATCGCTCGGAGTTTTCGTGGTTTTCTTCGAACCATGGTTTTCCATGCGTAAATATGGGTTAGGTTCTCTTAGAAAGACCCAAATATCTTTAAAAGCATGTCACTAAAAAGAATAAAATCCTTCCCCAAACTTTATTCAAAAACATTCACATTCCTACAAAGATTTTAAAATTTCCACTGTTTTTTTTTTTTTCAAAAAATTTCTATTTCAAATAAAACTATCTCATAACACTGAATTCATTAACAAAATTTACTGAAACTCTCGAAAATTTTCTGAAGTTTCTTCATCAAGTTATTATCTTATTCATATTTTAATTAACATTTTAATTACTAATTTTAATTAATGAATATTTTTAATTCTAAAAATTCGCGACTGCATACTATACTTCACTAAAAATAAATTTCACACTCAAAAATTCGAAGTCCCCTTATTAAAATTTCTAAATTAATTTTTCTTATTAATTATTTTTAATTACTTTTTAATTAATTGATATTTTAAATTAATTTTCATTTTTAAAAATTCAACCTCATACTATACTACACTAATAAAATTGCTCCCCTAAAAATTCTAGCTATCCTCATTAAAATTTCTAAAAATTTTCAAACTCGCTTCATTCAATATTTTTCATTAATTATTTTTAATTAACATATTTAAATTATGCATTTTAACCTCGTACTATAGCACACTCAACATAATAACGCTCGAAAATTGTGTAACCGATCGAAAAAAATAACCCTCATACTATAACACAGCAAAAAAAAAAAAAAAATTCTCGAAAATTCTCGCTTTTATCTGAAAAAAAAAAACCTTATCGCATTGACCCCTCCTCCAAGAGTAGAGTCGCGAGAGGAGGAACACGGGAGGAGGTGCACGGGAGGAGGTGGTGTTGGAGGAGGAGCACGGGAGGAGGAGGAGGAGGAGCTGCTCCACTTCCTCTTCCTCTTTCTGGCACCGCAGCCCCACTATTCCCCTACTTTCGATAAATACATATTAGAAAATTCGGATATTATTATTCATTAATATAAACAATATGCACTGTAAAAATGACATAAAATATGCATGATGGTGTATCAAAATAGAGAAAAGAATTAATGAATAAGATATACCTCTTCCTGAAAATATTTAAAACTCAATCAAAATGTGTAATATAAACGTATAATATACTCAAACACAATAGTTTTTAATACCGTGGTCCTGAAAACTACTCCAAGGCAGACGGAGTTTTTTATCTTCGAGCCTAAAGGAAGAATATTGTCCATGGAGTCTTCATAAAAGTCAGAAAGATAGCGACATTTTTAAAGTACAATTTTATACAAGCTGATTTTCAATTGTGTAATTGATCTTACTTTATCAACCAATGTTATGACAATGATGGATGAAGCCATGGTAACAGAAAAATGCCCCATTCAAACGGAGAAGCATGGCAACCCGATTACAGAAGATAGATGCCGCTATGGTGATAATATCATTCAATCTTCGATAACCTGGTAATATTTTTTTAAACAGGGCACACAACCATATTTTCAGAGGCTGCGAAGTCTGAACGGAGATTGGCGGGCGCAGCTCGCGGGGGGCTGAGCCCCCTAGTATACATATATTTTTATAAATAGCATAAAAATTGCTTAACTACCCAGCAAAGAGGAAAATGCTGGCCAGCAGCAAGATAGGTGCTGGCAATGATGGAGAAGTGCTGGCTAATGGTCTACCACTACATGATCACTGCTGTACAGCTTCAGTCAACTTTGCTGTTGGAAATCATCAGATAAAATTCTGGTGGGCTCCGTTTTATCTCATGCGCTGGCCCACCACTACATGGAAGTGCACGAACTTTTGCAGTGTTATTGCTGGGAGCCCTTACGCTAGGTGGCGTTGCGAATATCGAAGACATTGAGTATTTAAACACAAATCTGAAATGAATATCCTAACGCAATTTAAGCTGTGAAGCTAATTTTTTTTTTTTTTTTTTTTTGAAACTGTAAATAATATAGCACCACTGCCACCAACAAAATAAATAAGTAAAAGAATAAATAAATAAATTCTTTATTTCGACGCGTTTTTTTTTCCTCCTTAAATCTAGTTTTACTAAGTTACAAAGGATTTCGGTTTTCATAATTTACACAGTTCAGAATCAATAATTAAAAAAAAAGGCGTAAAAAATATATAGGATTTCTATACAATACAATAACTTCTATACCAATTTAATGATTGGGAACGTAAATCACAAAAGAAACAAACTTGAAATAGTGTAATGAAAGCTTGAAAACTACGAGCGGTTGTAGCATACGCTGAAAGTATTTATTCATGTCCGATCACGAAAACCAAACAGCATCGATCGCGGCCAGTACTTAGGAGGGTGACCACATGGAAACCGCTGCAAGTTCAAATATTTCTATAGACACTTCTACAGATAATAGCTCTTGGTGAAACTAGCTTATAGAAAAAAGATCCATAAAACTTTGTTTTTTTATAGAATTCTATAAGAAATTTTTGTAAGGGAAAGTGCTGGGCCAGCAAAGGAATAGCAGAGGGATAAGTGCTAGCACTGCAGGAAAAGTGCCGGATTGATGTAATGTGATGGCATATCAATGCTGGCCTGCTGTTGGCCATCACTGATGGGCCAGCTGCATTCCACACGGACACTTTTTTACTGGTTTAACCCTTAAATGTCGGGTGTTGCTTTTCGGCAACATACCCAATTTAAGCTCTAAAATACTATTAGAATAATATTGAAGCTATAATGCCTAATGTTGCCAATAAAATACATTCTGAAAATATTATGAAATCGATTTTCAACATATAGATGGCAACACTTGTGCTGTTTAAGAATAAAGATAGATTTATTTTTTCAATTGTTGCTACATGTTCTTTTTGTTTCGTTTGGAAGCTTGCGAAATACACTATTTTGTTCAGCAGTGAGCAAGTAAAATTTATTTCTTATTATAGTTCTTAAAATTCTTGTGTGTTTAATATTATAGAATTTTACCAATGAAAATATTTTTTCATTTAAAGATCAGTATTACCGATTAGTAACAAACTGTTTTTTAACCGTAAACCATACTTAAAACAAAATAGGATTTTCTAAAGTATTTTTTCCATGATTTATTTAAAAAATGAAAGCCGAAAAACATTATTACAATGATTTTTTAATAATCAGGCATTTAAGGGTTAAGTAATGGCACCATTGCACTGATGGCAGTGCTGGCTGCCATCTTTTTTCGAGCTGATGGCCCACTGTTTCTTTCTTTGCTGGGTATTGAAACTGTAAAAAATTAAATGTCAAGAAAAACATACATTTTAGTCACACTTTAGCTATTCAAATCATTAAAACTGATGACAAAATATACAGGAAATTTGTTTTGAGAAAAATTTAACTATGCATCCGCTGAAGGGGCTTTCAGTGATTCTGTAAATCTAATGGATATCTTTTCTATTTTTCAAAGCAAATTATTTTAAGAACGTCAATAAAACCAAATTTTATTTCAGCGATTAAATAAACAAATAAAAAAGGAAAATTGAGTCGCTCGCGCACCTTGGGCTGATAATGACAAATTAAAGAAAATATTTTAATTTTCCACAGGCATAAATGTAGCCATTGTATATTTAAGCCCGTGAATTGTTGTTCTATTTCTAATAAAATAAAAGGGGATTACAATTGTAAGCATGTGACAAAAGAATATATTTCTTATTTATAAAATTTGTATAAACAATAGTATGTTATAAATTATCACTAAAATGACACGATAGTTAACATACAATTATGATATTTAACAACTTTTTCTATGCAAATGCGAAAGGGCAGTAAAACATGACACTTTTTGAAAATCACTCGCCTATGTATCTTCAATAGGTAAAAACTTAAAGGGGATTAACTTTTGGAACACTCTGCATGTATATATATATTATATATATATATATATGTATACATACATGTATATATTTATGTATAGATAACGTATATGTATATAATATACTATATATCACATGATAGAATGTTTAAAAAATCAGGGATCTGTTTAAGAAGTTGGGTCTTTTAAAGGACTCTACAAAATTTTTCATTTCAAAAGAGGACCATTCACAAAATTTTTCATCTCAAAACAGGACCCTTCACAAAACTTTTCACCTTAAAACAGGACCCTTCACAAAATTCTGGGTCTTAAAATTGGGCTTTTCACATTTTTTTTCCATCTCCAAACTGAACCTGTGACAAATTTAATTATTTAAAAGTAAGATCTGACCTGTCTCTTTCACATTATATAAAGAACACATGTGTATTTTACATACAAAAAACATCTTAAAAATGTATAAACAAGAACCTGAATATAACGATTATTTCAAATTCACAAAATTAAACTACATTTTTCACAAATGTAAAAAGCTATTTATTCACAAGTGCACAAAAACAGGACCCTGGGAGAAAAATCTGAACAGACCCCTGAAAATAACAATTTCCTTAAAGCATTATTGGATGCAGTGTAAATATAGCATTTGTATTTTCGAGAACTGTTCCCTTTTTCTTTTTAGTTATTTACTAACACTGGCTATTACCGGATTAATGGTCAGTCAATACAATAATTACGTTTGAATTTTTGAGGTTTAAGAGGTATGCTTCATGCTACATGAAACTTTGGCAGAAGAATTATGAGGAAGATAAATTTGAGGGTGGGAAACATTCAAGCTAATGAACCGTAAAATTAAGCATTCCAAAAAGAAAATTCCGGGAAAACGCCTTTATTCTAAATGTGCGGTTACATCATATAAATGCCACAAAAACCACAGGATATTATTATGTGTTCGTGTGTGTACTCCCTCTCCCCCCTCAGTGGATTCTTTTTTCGTTCACCTCATTTTGAAGTGCAACTAAAAATTAAATTATTAAATAAATAAAAAAAAATGTACTGCAACCCTTTCTTTGATTTTTCTTGACAGAATTATAATAACCTGCTGGCACAAATAAACTCATCTCCCAAACGTCAATTAATAAATAAAAATTATAGGTACTCCACCTTTGAATACAAGAATATCTGTCAAGTTACATAAAGTTTAATTAAAAATATAATGATAAAAAAAAAAAAACATTTGCTTTATAGGATATTTTATTTACGCGATAGAGTGACTATTATTAAAATAATAATAATAATAATAATAATAATAATAATAATAATAATAATAACAGAAATTCTATTTTTTTTTTCATTTTAAAAGACAAACAGATCTAAACAGATTAACTACTCTACAGGGTGACTACTCTCACTGTTGTTCAATGGCTAATTCCTAAACCGTTAGATACAGGCATATATAGTTCCAATTACAAAAAATGTTTTAAATGAGGTAAAGAAGTATTTTAAAAGCGATTTGGGTCAATAAAAAGATTTCTTAAAAAATTACGAAGTTTAAACTTTTATGCGGTCCTATAAGTTATATTTAATAGAAATGTCCCATTGCACTAAGAAGCAGGGGGGGGGGGGATACCATTCTTTTACGATTAAAACTGATCGAGTAATAGCTGTCATTCAGAAAAAAACACAACTTGTACTAAAAATATAAATAAAAAAAAACAACAGAATTTTTGTTAAATAAAATTATGAAAACCAACTGTCACATAATTCTTTAGAAAATAATATATATTTTAAAATGCTGTTAGATTATCTAATTTAAAACTTAATTAATCAAAATTAAAGTTATCTTAAAACTTGCTCGATGTGACTCCCTTTGGCTGCAATGCAGATATGTGCACGCGTAATAAATCCTTCTAATACTTTAAGCATGCTGTGCACAATCCCTTGAAGCATGGCCCAACTCATCTATGTCCAGATGTAGAAAACTGGCATAAGTCATGAAATTCAAAGTTTCATAACAATGTTTTGAATCACCAAACTTATCCTATAGGAGTCTGCATGAATTAGTTTGTAAGGCAAAACGAGATAAACGTTGCTGAAAGCACGTACCCAGAAGAACTTTTCATAATTTACAAAGTAGAATATGAATTAACATCTTATTGAAAAAAAAAAAAAAAACCCTGACGTATATTGGAATTAAAATTTTAACCCATTTCACTCTACAAAATGTCAATTCTGCAAGAAACTTTCAATTTTTATAAGTAACTCAAACAGTAAATCTACTTAAAATAATTGACATTATTAAAAGAACATAAAAGGTATAATATAATAATAACAATATAAAGTGCACTTGATCTCGCTTGTTAAATTTTAATGTTCCCAGTTGGAAAAAAAAAATCATATGACTAAATACAAAAACTAAAATTTTACATATAAAGATTGATCTTTAAACTAAAACATTAGAAAGCAAAATATGAAAGAAAATATTTTAAAATCTACTTACATATGAATTCATCTTGTAAAAGGTTTTGAAAATATATATTCCAGAAAATATACATTTAAATTAAAAATTCTGACATAATCGGAATGTGTTTTCTGATTTAAATTTTCTTGTAACGACGTTTTTTCAGAGTAAAAATAAGAAAGAACAATCATGTGTCAAGCATATATTACGAAACACTTTCCATCCACTTCCAGAATACTTTAACAAAAGTTCGCCTTTAAAGCATATACCAATGTAAACATTTTAGAAAACGCATAAAACATCTGAAAGCGAGATTTCAACAATTATTGCCCATATCAAGAAAGGTACTCTAATTCTTTTATGCAGCTCTATATATTATTTACAGATTTATATACATTCTACATAGTTATAGTATGCTAAAATTTAGTTTAATTAGAAAATGCATAACATAATTGGAAATTCATCTTTAGCAATTTCTACCAATTAGACGAAAACGTACTTTAAATTTTTTGTACAGACCTGTATATTACCTATACAGATTTTTATACCAGCTGCATATTAAGCTGAAATTTAATTGAGGCATAAATACTCTAAAACTACTGAAATCACACTTCCAGGAATTAGTATCCATAGGCAATCATGTATCTGGTTTTTTGCATAGTCCTGTATACATGATTTCATTTATGTGCTACAAACAAATAGTTGAGCTCGAAAATGTAATAACTCAAATTAAGCAACACTTTTATGCAACTCACGCTCATTCTTAGTAATGCTTACGAATTCTTTTGTGTAGCCCTCCTGCTTACGGTCTATAGAATTTATACGCACCACGTAGTGTGCAAAAAAATTGGTTCAACTTAAAATACATACCATAACTGAAAATGCTCTTTCAACAATCATCCCGAATAGACAATACTTCGGATGCATTATTGTATCCGAAATATTTTATGTGTCCCTGTAAATGAATGAATAATGAGATGCACATCATATTCTACTGCAAGCATCTTGTAGAATGTATATTAATTAAACAACACTTTTATGCAACTCACGCTCATTCTTAGTAATGCTTACGAATTCTTTTGTGTAGCCCTCCTGCTTACGGTCTATAGAATTTATACACACCACGTAGTGTGCAAAAAATTTGGTTCAACTTAAAATACATACCATAACTGAAAATGCTCTTTCAACAATCATCCCGAATAAGACAATACTTCGGATGCATTATTGTATCCGAAATATTTTATGTGTCCCTGTAAATGAATGAATAATGAGATGCACATCATATTCTACTGCAAGCATCTTGTAGAATGTATATTAATTTCACCCTTCTTTTAATAGTGGAATATGATTAAAATACACTGCAAACAGTTTTCCCCCGTAGACCATTATAGAGACGAACTATTTTGTGTGACCCTGTAAATGACTGATAAATGCTTTGCACCCAATATTCTGTAGAAAGCATATTTTAGTGCACCTCAAAAATTTATATCAATTTCATTATGTTTGTACAGTCGGACCTCTATTTAACGAACCTCTATTTTGCGAATTTCTCTATTTTGCGAACTTTTCCTAGGAACCAATAATATTTTGCGAATTTCTTCATAAAATAACCTCCAAATAGCGAAGTGCATTCTCCATTTAACGAACTTTTTTCTTCTGATATAATTTTTTTTTCTCCCTATTTCTCAAAATATTTCAGGACACTTCAAACTTATTCTTTCTTTTACACAGTTTATAATGATCAATGACCTTGAATTGGTTTTACCAGGTGCATAACTCAACTAGAGCATAGTAAAATACCTGTCATTCTTTGCATTTCATTCAGAAAGTGCAAACTTTCAATAACCCCCTTGCACACTTAAAAGGGCTGTTCTGTAGTAAATAAGTTTGTATAATTAAATTTAAGGACGCATGTAGTAATACCATGCTTAAAATTACTTGTTATAATAAATACGATAATGTCATTAAAATTCATTAATTTCAATGTAAATGTGTTCTTAAATCTGAAAATACAGTGTATTTCCGGATAATATTTTTTTAAATTCTTGTTGTCCTTACAGATTTCCTTTTGATGTGTAAAATGAATAATAATAATAAAAATAAATATGATTTATAAAAAGTGTGATTAGTTAAGTTTTTTAATAATTTTTAGTGTTTATGAATTAAAAATCTGTTTTGTGTAGCTTAAAGTATTTAAAAAGGTTCATCTCTATTTAACGAATTTTTCACATAACGAAATTTTTTTCGGGATTTAGCGACTTCGTTAAATAGAGGTCCGACTGTAATAGAGTGACATCATTAAAACACACTGCAAGGTATCTTTTCTTCATAGACCATAATATAAACGGAATACTTTTGAGTTCCCCTGTACGAGTATCGTAAGTGCTACACATAACATATTCTATTGTAAACATCTTCTAATACACCTAAATAATTTAAATTTTATTATGTTTAAAATTATGTAACACTATTAAAATGTTTTGCAAATGATTTCCCCCCATAGATTATTATGTAAAAGAATACTTCTGAGTGCCCCTGTAAATGAAACATGAATGCTCTTGATGAATGACACTTCATTTTCAATGCCGAACATGCCATGGCAAACCTCAATAACGTGTATCAATTATGCATATCAATCTGACTATATTTACGCGAGTTAGAACACGGGCAGATAGAGAAACCGAAAGTCAGAAACACTTTTCAACTATGTTAGAAAGAACAAGTTGGAAATTGCTCATCAAACGTGGCAAATGAGGTCCGTTCGTACTATAACTAGTTTTATAATTATTTTTTGCACCCCATATTGTACTGAATGTATAATTTTTTGCACTTCATAAGGTGCGTAGTCTGTAACATCATTAAAATGCACTTCCAATATTTTTTTTTCCCATTCCCCGTCATGTAACGGAATACTTTTGACTGTCCCTGTAATTAAACTATACATCCGATTTTCATAAAATTTGAAATGGCTCGACAAAATTTTGCAACAAATATATATTTAAAATTTCAGACCATTCGAAAGGCTGTAACATCATTAAAATGCATTTGCAATAATTTTTCCCATTGGCCGTAATGTAAAGAAAACCTTTTGACTGTCCCTGTAATTAAACTATACATCCGATTTTCATAAAATTTGAAATGGCTCGACAAACTTTTGCAACAAATATATATTTAAAATTTCAGACCATTCGAAAGGCTGTAACATCATTAAAATGCATTTGCAATAATTTTTCCCATTGGCCGTAACGTAAAGAAAACCTTTTGACTGTCCCTGTAATTAAACTATACATCCGATTTTCATAAAATTTGAAATGGCTCGACAAACTTTTGCAACAATCATATATTTAAAATTTCAGAACATTCGGTTGGGTAGCTTTTGCTCTGTTACATGCGGACGGACAGACAGCCAGACTGAACGACGACTATAGGTGCTACGTATTTATATAATTACGAACGCACCTAAAAATCTGTTGGTTGTATGGCGGCATGTTCACGTTGAACTTCTAAAATTAAAATTTAAACTAATTGTACAAAAATTTAGATATTTATTACAGATAAAACGTAGTAAAAACGTTTTTAGGTGCGTTCGTAATTATATAAATACGTAGCACCTATAGTCATTCCGTCCGTCTGTCTGTCCGTCCGCATATAACAGAGCAAAAACTAAACCGAATGGTCTGAAATTTTAAATATATAATTGTTGCAAAATTTTGTCGAGTCATTTCAAATTTTAGGAAAATCGGATGCATAATTTAATTACAGGGACAGTCAAAAGTTTTCCGTTACATTACGGCCGATGGGAAAAAATGATTTCGAATGCATTTTAATGATGTTACAGCCTTTCGAACAGAATGAAATTGATATGCACTTATGAAGTGCACTAAAATATACATTTAGTACAATATGCGGTGCAAAAAATATTTATAAAACTCGTTATAGTACGAACGCACCTCATTTGCCACGTTTGACGTGCAATTTCCAACTTGTTTAAGTAGGTGTCACCAAACTTTTTTAAACAATGGCAACACTAAAAGTATTGTTGTCGATAATAAAAGCTGTTAAATCAATAAGTTTAATTGTGGTAAACTTAGTGTCGTTTTAATGCTTCTAAAAGTGCAGACCAGGGGGGGTTGGGGGATATGAAAAGATAAAGAAAATAACTGGTAAGTTATATGTAAAATTATGAACATACACGGTTAGTTTTTTGACCATATCTTCGAAGATTACCCCAAATTGGACCAATAATATGAAGCATAGCCATAAAAAGATAGGAATTCCTTTTTAAGAATCCTTGCGGAAAAATCAATTTTACAGGCATGTCTTCCATAGGTGGATCAAGGAACTTCTTTTTAGGATTTCGTTCATCTGACGAAACATATTCGCCTCACTCCTCTGTCTGTCTGTCCGCCACACAGAGTTCGTTCTCAGAAACTGTATAAGTTAGAGACTCGAAATTTTGTACGCTTATAACTGAAAACCGCCGATCACACGACAAATAATAAAATTTTGAAAAACTCTTATATTGTTTTATTTAAACGACTTAATTTGATGACATCCGACTATTTTGAAATTTAGATTTTAAAACAAAACTTTAATTTCAGTCTCTTTAAGCTCGTGAGACAGATGGCTCCGTGTTAAAGCATCTGTCCGCTAATCAAAGGTTTCCTGGTTCAAACCCCGGCGTAGGAGTTTGAATACATTTCATTTTCCGGGAGCCCCCGAAATACACTTCATTATTTAATAGATACAACTTCACAGAGTTTTTGTATTTTTTTTTTTTCATTTTAAAGCCAGAAGTTGTAAAATATTTTATCAATTATTTTTTTTTTATTCAAAAATTCTTTTTTTGAAAATTTGCGAAATTTTAAGTTGACTATATTCCATTGCATGATGGATTTAATTAAAAGAACTTTCTTTATTTTTTTTGCCATTTTAAGGATTTTGTTTTCTGTTTAGCTAAAATTAAATCATGTAATTAAATATGCTTTTCAGATATACAAACACATGCAGTTAAAATTGTCCGAAAAGCAGTTCTTGAATATTTTTAATTTGATTTTTTTTAAAAATCTTCCAATTGTAATAATTTTAAAATTACATTTAATGGTGCTGCCATCTATGTTCTTATTGAAAGGGGTAATGATTTAATAATTATAAATTAACGATTTGGCTTTATTAATTAAAAGATAAAGCGTTTTGAAAGGAATATGAAACGAAACCCTCTGCGCGATCTTTGATCCCACTTAACCGCTTATTTACTTTTTGAGCAGTTTAATTAAATTTCAGATTCAATATTAGGTGGGAAATATTTTAAGGCTATTCTAAAAATTTTCAACTTTGAATACGCGTCAAGAAAGAAATGTTATATATATGTAAAATGTTAATGCAATTTTAGACTATTGAGCATGTTAGACTGTTTCAAATTACAAAGTATGAAGCACATCAACGGAAAGATAGGGATTCCTTTCCTGCTTTTCTAGATCTATTGCGGAAAAAACTGTTTTACAAGTATTCATTCGTAAGCGATCCAAGCCAACAAATTTCCTTTTTTATATCAATTTTTATAAATTTTCACCATAGTTATTTTAGTTTTCGACCCTATCTAGGATAATTACATATGAGGACCATGGGAGTACTCAGGGAGTGGTGGGGTGGGGTGGAGGGAAGGTCCGTAATCTATGAAAAAAGTAAGAATAAAAGAAGTACTCAGAGAAAGTAAATATAAAAAGTTGTTTGTGATTATGATTGAACTAATTATTGCACATGCTTTGCAATTTCATTGTATGTTAGTTTATTATTATTATTATTATTGTGTGTTTTATTACAAAAGAAAACAATAATTTTATTTTAGCTCTGCCCTTTTCATTTATTAACATTGCTTTAACGTAACCACTGAATATTTTTAGTTTTTTGTAGTCTTTTAGTTTTCTAAGCGAATGATACTAAACAATAACAAAGTTGAAAATTCCAATCCCGAAACTAGGATTCCCCCCCCCTTTTTTAAGGGTTGTGTGTGTGTGTGGGGGGGGGGAGGCCAATGCCATAGCATAAAGAAGACCCATGTCTTCTTTGTGTTACTAACACTGAGAGGGCAAAGATTTCGGAATGAGATAGAATATTTTTCTTTTCATTCCATCAATAACAATTCAATTCCCTTTCAAACTTATTTTTAAATAATTGCAAACATTTAAAGAAATTTATACAATTTTGTTTTTAAATAGCAAGTTCTCTCCCTCCCCTTCCTCCTCACTTTTTTTTTTCTTCAATTTGTGATAAGCAGAAATTTTACTTTGAGCCCGAGTTCGAAGACTGGTGTAAAAAAGATCCGGAACACGTTTCGGGTCGGGCTGAGTCCATCTCATCTATAGAGCACTTCTTCGGAAAGATAGGAATTGCACACCTGCTTTCCATTACAGAAAAAACTGTTTTACAGACATTCATGCTTACGCAAATCAATACTTCCTTTACAAAATAATAATAATAATAATAATAATAATAAAAATCCTTTAATTAAATTTTCAATACAATTATTATTATTATTATTATTATTTTAATTTATCTATATAGATTCCAATAAATTACTCCAAAAGTATGGAGCATATCTACGGAAGTTAGGAATTCGTTTTCAGTCTTCCTATATCTGTTGCGGAAAAAATCATTTCAGTTTCTCTGCCTTTTTATATCTGTTGCGGAAAAAACGGTTTTGCAGGCATTCATTTTCAGGTGAGAAAAGAAGACAACGTAGAAATGAGAACAAGACGGTTGGAATTGGGCCATTCTATAAATTTGTGACTTTGTAAAAGCATTTTTGAGAATTTTCATGTTACAATGTAACAAAATAACTTTTATCGTCATACATTTTAATTTAGATTTGAGACATCAGAACTCCTTTCGCAATAACTCTGAAGCATTTTTATTATACTTGATTACTAATGGATTGAAAATAATGTCTTGAAAATATAAATTTTGAACTATCTTGTTTATTAGTACACAAAATAGCTCAGACTTTGAGTTTGAAAGATAATATCAGTAATAGAACTTTTACGAGTGTGTAGCTGGAAATAAGGATTTTGTTTAAAAGGCATTTTAATCCATTACTACTGTGACAGAAATGCATAACAACTGTGAACTGTCTTTGAAACCGCTTCATCGATGTTAAATAACAGGCTCGATTAATTCATGAGATACTGTTTCTGTACTAAACTTTATGTACAGGGCTATTAAAATTAAAATTAATTGATTCAGAAGTTTCTACTAGGCTATACTAGGGCTTCAAACGAACCAAAGTTTCCCTAGTATTTATAATTAAACTGAAAACTATAAGTTAAACTGTGAAAATTGAAAAAATCAGCGGTCTGTGCGAGGCCGCTTAATTTTTAAAACAACACTCTAAAATTCCATTTTTCTAATCCAGTGACACAAATATTCATTTATTTGTTTATTTATTCGCATTTCCATATTTATTTTTATTCCAATGTGCATGATTTTTTTGGTATTTTCATCCATGTGCCAAAGAATCTGAATTTTGTTTTCCAATGAAAGGGATTGTTTTTCATTTTAATATATTCCGAAGGTTGTCAAATAGGCACTTGCGGGCCTATTACACTATCGAAACCTCGGGAACATATACGCTTAGTGGATGGGCGTACCTAGGGGGGGGGGGCTGATGGGGCTACTGCCGGTTCTGAAATTTTCGAAAGTGATATGAAAAAATGCTGAATTTTTTTCATTCTTTTTTGGAATTTTTTTTTTATTGTTTTCAATCATACAGCGGACTAGCCATTTTCATTAGTCCCATATTAGTCCACATTGACACTAAAGAAGAGAAAGGGGGCTGATGGGGTTACAGTCTTCCTATTCCCTAAATAGTTGAAAAATTAAATGAAAAAGTGTTTTTTCTTACTTCTTTTAGATAAATCTGTAATTTTTTTCTTCTGTCATACAGCAAAATAGCTGTTTTCGTTAACACCATATTAGTCCACATTGACATCACAACATACCCAAAGATGGGAGTGAGCTGATGGAATTTCAGCCCCCTCCTCTCGAAATAGTAGGAAATGAATATAAAAAAAAGTGCTGATTATTTTTCTTTCTGTTTGAGATAAATTTGCAATTCTCCCCTATCATTCATGAGACTAGCCGCTCTCTTCTCTTTAGTTCCATATTAGTGCACAGTGACACCACATTATACCCAAAAAAGTGGAAAGGGGGTAATGGGGTTACAGCCCCTCCCAAAATAGTCCAAAATGAAATTTAAAAAAAATTTTGATTTTTTCCCTTTTTGTTTGAGATAAATTTGTAACTTTGTTTTCTGCAATACAACGAGCTACCCATTTTGGTTAGTCTCATATCAGCACACAGTTATAACACCACAGTATACCCAACGAGGGGAAGAAGGCTGATGGGGTTACAGGTCCCCTTTCGAAATAATCAAAAATGAAATTTAAAAAAAAATGCGTATTTTTTTTTTCTTTCTTTTAAGATAAATTTGTATTTTTTTTTCTGCCATGCAGCTATTCTCGTTACTCCCATATATTAGCGCGCAGTAATGCGCCTCAGCATACAATACCCAAAGAAGTCGGTGTGCACGGGGGTTATGAGGTTACAGCTCCTTTCCCCATCCGAAGGGATTGCAGTGAAAGAGGGAAAAAAGGCTGATATTGTTTCTTTCTTTTTCAGATAAATTTCTTTTATTTTCTGGCATGCCACGAATTTGTCTTTTTCGCTAATCCAATATACTCCTCAGTCCTGCAACAAAGTTTACTTGAGACCACAAAGTCTATTTTCAAATGACTGAAAATTAGCTCCATTCCTGTTTTACTGGATAAATGAATACATATATGCTCAATTCAAAAGACCTAATACAAGCAGAGTTGTATAATATAGACGCACGCACGTACGGCCGTGCACGGAAATTTAGAAAAAAAAACCCATAATTTCTGTTTTTGTAACTTTTTTTTTAAATATCAAAAAATTAAAAATATTCCTCAATTTTATATACGATTTATTTACTGCTCGCGCACTGTTTCAAATTTTCAGAAAATTTAAGGCATTCGGTTCCTAAAATTCAAAAAATTCACCAGGACGAAATTCGAACACAAAAAAGTCGCGAATTTTGAAAAATGGTCGCCGTAAAAAATGAATTTCGTCACTCGTCCGCGGAAAAAATCTCCAATTTCGACAAAGTATCGTAGAAAAAATGCTGGTTTGGCCAAAGGGTTGCGAAAAAACTGTGAATTTCGTCGAAGGGCCACAAAAAATCGCGAATTTTGTCTAAGGGCCGCGGAAAAACACTAATTTTTTCAAGGGGTAGCTGTAAAAACGCCAATTTCTCCAAAAGATCGCTAAAAATTACAAATTTCGTCAAAAAGCTGCGAAAAAGAGCGTATTTCGTAAAAAAAACCCTGCGAATTTCATCAGAAAAACGCAAATTTCGTCAAATAATCGCGGACAAAATGCGAATTTCGTAAAATGATCGCGAAAAAAACGCAAATTTCGTTAAAGGATCGCGGAAAAAACGAGAATTTTAACAAAAGGTCGCGAAAAAGACGAGAATTTCATCAAAGGACAGCGAAAAAAGACGCAAATTTGCTCAAAGGACCGCAAATTTTGTCAAGTGATCGCGGAAAAAGCGCGAATTTCGTCAAAGGACCGCGAAAAACACCCCCCCCCCACTTATCTTCCTATTTCCGTCCTAACTTTGCAGCCAGTATTTTTCATCTGGAACGGTTTAAATTCATTATTATTACTTGTGATGAAATAATAAACAGTCGTTATTTTATATATGTGTATAAAAATATTTTGTGTCTAGTTTGTTACAAGATTAGTTTATTGTTAAACAAGAACCGTAGCCAGAATTTAGTTTCGGGGGTGGGAAGAACAATTTTATAGACTTTAAGCTACAATGACTTTCTTTTAAATGAAAATATATGAAAAAACCCAGTAACACTTTTTAATTTATTTCGACGTGGGACGGCCTCAGGATTGGACCCGTGCTACCTCGCCGCCCCGGTTGGTTCAGAGTTAAAAAAATATATATATTCTGAAATTCACAGCAAATTTTCTGAAATGTTACAGCAGAGGAGGAAGGGGAGGAAATCCCTTCCCGGCGAGAATTATTTTTGTTGCAGGTTGTGTTAACTCTGTTTTCATTTCAGATCAATATCAGGCTGAGTGTAGACTCCTGCAAGTTGGGTTCGGGTTAACCAGATTTTTAAAAAGTTCAGCATATTATTTCAGTTTAAAAACTATACCTATAATAATAAACATAGATGTTTGTAAGCCTTTTTTCCGTGACCCTTTGATGAAATTCGGGTTTTTATCAAGACGCTTTGACAAAATTCACCTTTTCCCAGTGATATTTTGAAGAAATTAGCTTTTTTTACGCGGCCCCTTGACGAAATTCGCGTTATTTACGCGGATCTTTGACGAAATTTGCATTTTTCTGAGGCCCTTTGAGGAAATTTGCATTTTTTCTGAGGCTCTTTCACGAAATTTGCGTTTTTTGTGATCCTTTGACGAAATTCGCATTTTTCCGTGGTCTTTTGACGAAATACACCTTTTTTTTTGCTATCCTTTGTCGAAATTTGAGTTTTGTTGCGGCTTTTTGACGAAATTCGAGTTTTTTCTGCGGCCCTTTGACAAAATTCGCGTATTTTCCACCGATCTTTGACGAAATTCAGGTTTTTTTCTGAGGCCCTTTGACGGAATACACGTTTTTTTGCGATCCTTTGTCGAAATTTGAGTTTTTTTTAGGCTTTTTGACGAGGTTTGAATTTTTTCCGCGGCCCTTTGACGAAATTTACGTTTTTTTAGATCCTTTGACGAAATTTGTTTTTTCCACTGTTTTTTAAAGAAATTCGCGTTTCTTGCGGGGCTTTGTGTCGAAATTCGCTTTTTTTACGCAGCTTTTTGGTTCACGTTTTTTTTCCTGTGGCCCTTTCACGAAATTCGTGGATTTTTTTTGCGATCCTTCGACGAAATTCGCGTTTTTCCCACTTCCCTTTGATGAAATGCGTGTTTTTTTCAGAGATCTTTCATCGAAATTTGAGTTTTTTTTCCGCTGCTTTTTGACGAAATTCGCGCTTTTTTCTCGTTTTTTGACAAAATTCGCATTTTTTCTACAGCCTTTGACAAAATTCACGTTTTTCTGTGTTCCTTAGACGAAATTCGCGTTCTTTGCGATCCTTTTATGAAATTCACGTTTTTTCGCTGCCATTTGACCGAGTGCGCGTTTTTTAACGATCATTTTTCGAAACTCGTGTTTTCTCCGCGACTTTTGATGAAATTCGCGTTTTCTCTGCGGCCCTTTGATGAAATTCGGGTTTTTTTCTGTGCTCATTTGACTAAATTTGCGTTTCCTACGAGATCATTTGATGAAATTCGCTTTTGCTCCGCGATCATTTCACGTAATTCGCGTTTTCTCCGCGATCATTTGACGAAATTTTGACTTTTTTTTTCAAGATCATTTGACAAAATTCACATTTTATCCTCGGCTCTTTGACAAAATTCGGGTTTTTTTCCTCGATCCTTTAACGAAAGTGATCTTTTTCGGCGATCATTTGTCACGAATCGCAATATTTTTTTTAAGTCCGAATTTTCGAACTGATGACCGAATTTTTAAAATTTTCGGAACCTCATGCCTTAAATTTTCGGAAAAGTCGGAACAAAATCAATCCTGCCGCTCTCCTTTTCCCCTCTGGCTTGGCTACGGCCTTATTGTCAGAAATTATTTCTGTTTACAACACAATTCAACGTGTTTCGTAAGATATAGAACATTATGGAAATTTAAGTCCCCCCCCCCCCCCCGAAATAAAATCCTGGGTACGCCACTGGCTTAGTGTGAGTTACTTTTAACACGAATTGTACTCATAATCCTGTCAAAATGAATGGAAAGCTTTAATTACACTGATAACATGATCAAATTTTAATTATCCTTAAGATTAACGTTAAGGAGATTCGACTGTATCGTCCGCTCTGCCGGCCCATTTTCTAGCGCCCGCGAAGTTTGCTTGAATTGACATTCATAAATATGAATTTTGTTCTGACGAAAAGTGCAGTAGGAATTGGTTATGATAAAAAAAAAAAAAAAAAAAAGCTTCGTAATCTATGCATTTTCACTTAAAATGAAATTTCAATGAGAAAAATATTGAACAATTCATTTGCACAGAAAAATACAAGTTTCTTTCGGCAATTCTTCCATTATTTATATCATAGGTATTTGCAAAATATTTTGTTACAGCATCTGCTTTGAAAATTTTACATCTATATTTATTAAACATCTATGCATGTTGAATTGTATATATACAGGGTGTTGCCGAATTCGGCCGACAAATTCAGAGGAGTGATAGTAGGCATCAAGAGGATGAAAAATTGCCATAGAACATGGGGTCGCAAACCACTTATTTAGTCACAATTACAGGTTGTTTCATCTAACTGAACTTGTGTTGACGGTAATAATTTTTAGAAAAATAAAAACATTGCAATGAAAACTCAAAGATGTGTACATTGTTTTGTGTGAAATTGAAATGTTATAACATCACGAAAAGTTCTGAAAAAACAGGCTGCTCAAGCAATCGATGATAGCGTATGAACTGGTAATCGCAGTCCACAATGTGGAGCGTCAAGAGCATACTGCTGGCGCGTATAATGAAAACTTCTACCACTTTTTTTTTAAATCATATTTTACAACAAAGGTGAGAATGTCTATTAAAAGTTTTATTATAATAACTTCAGTTTTCTGAAAGTTATTATCATCAACTCAAATTGAGTTGATGATAAGTAGGATTGAACACCCTGTATTTTTGATTAAATACGTGGTTTGCAACCCCATGTTCTATGGTAATTTTCCATCCTGTCTTGATGCATCTAATCCACTCTCTGTATTTGTCCATCGAATTCGGCAATACCCTGTATACTTGTAAGCATAATGCACACATGTAAATATACATGTGGTTAAGGGACGGGGACGCCCACAAAGATGGTTAAGAAGTTCAAATGCGTCCACAAGTATAAAAGTCCTTCCGGCCAGTGCCGGGAGGAAGAGGTAGCTTTCATAATCCTTATTTTAAAAAAGCCAACTTATATCATTCAAACACACGAAGCTCAATTTAGTGGAAACCGAATATAGGAGATTCAATACTAATTTTTATCAATATAATGAATGAGAATTTCGCGAAATTAGTCAGCTTTATCCAAGCTGCTTTTCTTTAAATTAACGTATAATTGGCTGCCAAATTCGGAAATTTCTTAAAGTGCCTGTCATTTTAAGACAACATGGTGGATGAGGCTAAGCAGTGAACTTGGTCGAGACCTTAGTAATTGCTGTGCACATGCTCACTCACATCGAAATCGGTTGATAGATAGGAGTGCTATCGCATGCAAAAAATCAGATTTTTCAAAATGTCACCCACAATAGAAATTGAAACTGCTATATCTGAGCCATTTTTTAAGGTAAAGACAAACAAAAAATGCTCCTCAATCCTTATATCAAGGTCAAATACTTAAGAAAGAAACCTTTTTCAATTTCTAATTTTTTTTGCACCTACCTCACTTTAAGTATATATATATATATTAATTTAATGGCCGCCATTTTGAAACAAGATGGCTGATGAATCTGGCCAGCGAACTTGATCGAGGTGTTGATGTATACTATCCACATGCCTTCTTACATCGAAATAGGCGAATACGTGTGTTATCGCGTGACAAATACAAGATCGTTTCAAAATGTTAGCCATGCTAGAAATTCAATGTGATGCTATAAATCAACCATTTTTTAAGATATAAACAAAAGAGCAAATTTTCAGAAACAAAAACTGCTCCGGAATCTTTGTATCAAGGCCAAACACATAAAAAAAATCTTTTTCATTTTCTAATTTTTTAATACCTCATTTTGAATTTTAAATTTAATTTTTTTTTAAATGGCAACCCTTTTGAAACAAGATGGCGAATGAAGCTGGCCAACGAACTCGGTCGAGACATTGGTATGTACTATGTACAGACAAAGTTACATCCAAATCGGTTCATAAATACGCCTGTTATCGCGTGACAAAAATCAGGTCGTTTTAAAATGTCAGCCACAAGAAAAATTCAAAATGCTATTACTCAACCATTTTTTTAGATATAGACGAAAGAAAAACTGTTCCGGAATCTTTGTATTAAGGTCAAACACATACAAAAAAAATCTTTTTCATTTTCCAATTTTTTGGTATCTCATTTAATTTTTTTTTTTTATTTTTTTAAATGGCCGCCATTTTGAAACAAGATGGCGGATGAAGCTGGCCAACGAACTCGGTCGAGATGTTTGTATGTACTATGTACACACCAAGGTACATCCAAATCGGTTCATAAATAAGCCTGTTATTAAGTGAGAAAAATCAGGACGTTTCAAAATGTCAGCCACGCTAGAAATTCAAAATGCTATAACTCAGCCATTTCTTAAGATATAGACGAAACAAAAACTGCTCCCGAATCTTTTTATCAAGGTCAAACACATAAGAAGAAAATATTTTTTCAATTTTCAATTTTTTGGTACCACATTTCAAATTTAAATTTTTCTTAAAAATTTAAATGGCCGCCATTTTTAAACAAGATGACGGATGAAGCTGGCCAACGAACCCGGTCGAGACATTGGTATGTACTATGTATAAACGAAGTTACATCCAAATCGGTTCATAAATACGCGTTTTATCGCGTGACAAAATTCAGGACGTTTCAAAATGTCAGCCACGCTAGAAATTCAAAATGCTATAACTCAGCCATTTTTTAAGATATAGACGAAACAAAAACTGCTCCGAAATCTTTGTATAAAGGTCAAATACATAAAAAGAAATATTTTTCCATTTTCAATTTTTTGGTACCACATTTCAAATTTAAAATTTTTAAAAAAATTTTAAATGGCCGCCATTTTGAACCAAAATGGCGGATGAAGCTGGCCAACGAACTCGTTCCAGAGATTGGTATGTACTATGTACACACCGAATTACATCCAAATCGATTCATAAATACGTCTTTTATCGCGTGACAAAATTCAGGACGTTTCAAAATGTCAGCCACGCTAGACATTCAAAATGCTATAACTCAGCCATTTTTTAAGATATAGACGAAACAAAAACTGCTCCGGAATCTTTGTATAAAGGTCAAATACACAAGAAAAAAATATTTTTCCATTTTTAATTTCTTGGTACCACATTTCAAGTTTAAATATTTTTTTAAAATTTTAAATGGCTGCCATTTTGAAACAAAACGGTGGATGAAGCTGGCCAACGAACTCGGTCGAGACATTGGTATGTACTATGTACACACCGAATTACATCGAAATCCGTTCATAAATACGGGAGTTACAGTGTGACATACGTCAGATATATATATATATATATATATATATATATATATATATATATCAATTTTGAACGGAGGGTGGTTTCGGGGTCTGGGGGTCATGATCGATGAAACTATACCAAAATTTTTTGAAATCGCTTTCCTCCGAACGGCTGCAATAGGTAGCTTTTTGTAAAGAAAGCTACCTAAAAGTGATGGTGATGCTTTAATCCCTCACCTGTTGGATTCCTTTCTGCAATTTTATTGCTTCCAAGGTAAGATTAAAGAAACTTTTGTAGATTTTCTAAAAGGTGCTTTGTTTTTTGTAGCTGAATAAAACAAGCTTTCGTTTTTTAATAACATGACTATCTGAAAAGTTTATGCATGCAATGACGAAAATGTGATATTCTGATTAAGTAAGGAAGTAAAGAATTTAAAAAACTGAAAACGCCTTGATAGACGCTAACTAAATACGTTTTTACTTAGAGAGAGGGGGTGGGGGGGGATAAGACTGTCTTTTAAATAACGTTTCTATTATATACTTATGAAATAATGTTCATCGCCGTATGAATAAAATTTTCATATATTATTTTCTGATTTCCCTATGAACCATATACGGTAATCACTTTTACGTATTTTTCTTTTCCGCAAATTATGTTAAACACCAGTTTTGAAAAAGTTTTCATTTAGATACCTTAGTTTTGTGGGGGAGATTAGAAATCTGCACTTTTATTCGTAATCAGAAATTTTGTACCTGTAACAGTTATATTTTAGCCTGTCATACCTCCGGGATCAATAAACTGAGTGCCAAGTTTGCTTCGGAACTAAAAACTAACGGTCCCGCGTTAGGCTGACCACCTGACCGGGACATATGCTGTGTAGCACCTTAGGGCTCAAGGTAAAAAAAACAACTTTAGGCTCTGTAGGCCTTGATCCTTAATGGATCGTAACGCCTCAGGTTTAGTTTGGTTTGGTTTTAATCGTTATAATTGCATGGATGGAAGTTGAGAAATAACTTTCCTTTACACATTTGTAATGATAACAGACAAGACCTGATTTATAGTAGGGTATTCGGGCACATGTCTTGAATCTCCATTCTTAAAGGGACATCCAAATCTAAAATAAAGCTGATAAAGTAATTACAATGTACGTTAGAGCTCAAATGAAGTACCAAAAACATATGTTCCCACGGCTCCCAAGTTAGAAAATTAGTCCCGGGTTCAAGGCCTGATCAACTATAACTGGAACTCGGGGCACATAGACTGTATCAGGGCCCCATTTTCTCAAAAAAAAATTGCATTATAAACATGACTAGTAACTTTATGTGCTGATGTTCAAAATTTGAACCATAGCTTTATAAAAAGAAAACTAATACATTATAGGCACATGTAAAAATGCATTAAAAAATTATGGGAAAGTAAAATATGCACTATATGCTATTTCGAGAGAGTAAAACTGTAGATCTATAGAAGGGAGAAACATGTCTGATGTAATATCCGTTCCACTCTGGATTTCGAAATTATATTGCATTTTATTGTCGTTAGTGTAGAGCACGGCGGTAGTTTAGTTTGCTTGAATGGTAAAAAATAGTATTTTCTAAGAACTATAAAATGTAAATTTACATCAATTTGTATCTTAAGAGAGTGGAAAAAATGTATTTTGGGGCCCCTTGAAAATGTGTGCCCGTGCACATGCTCCGTGTGCCCCTGTGATAATATGTGAACTCTTCCCGGGTTATAGACATAAAAAATGTTATTAGAAATAAAAAGTACAGATTTTCTAATTGTTTCATAAAAACGAGATTATTGGAAAAGAAATTAACAATTTATGAGGCAGCTGTCATATACAAACATAAATGCTTCATCGAATCGGGTAATACGATTTTATTTGTAGCCAACCGGACACCGGCTCGGGTCGAGTCAGGTCGGGCCGGATTGGCAACAATTGTTTTAGGTTGGGTGTTGACTGTGTCGATTCTTCGATGTCAAGTTTAAATTAATCTGTTTTTTTTTTTTCTTTTTTTCCCCAGATGAAAGTCCAGAATACATTTTTTGAAGATACGAGTATATATATATTTGAACATGAATATGTATTATTGACACTTGTTTTTCAACATTAAAAATAAACTTGATATTAAAGTTTTAATCGCAGATTATTTTTTTTCCAGAATTGCATTAAAATATGGGTTAATTCAATTTAATTTCTGTTGCAGGTTGAAGTGTATTGTGTTTGGGGCGACATAAATTATTTTGTCGGACTCGGACTCGGTCAACTAATTATCAGGTTCAGGTCCGGTATGACCCTACTTGTGAAGAACCCTATATAGAACAAGCTATTTTCTACTTTTACCACAGGAGACAGGACCAAAATAAAGACAGTTGGTATATGAAAACAACTCTTCACTATGTTGTAAATAAGCCGCCAATGAAGAGAAATTCATTGACAACTTCTTGCTCCTCCCCCTTTCCAATTAAACATACTATGAGAGCGATACCACAAGGTGACATCGGAAAAAACTATGAAAACTTTCTCCTCCAGATGATTCCATCGTAATCGCTGCGCTCGCTGAAATTGATTTAAACCACTTGTCTCTTGTGACAACGTGATTCTGCAAGCGAAATTTCATCTACCGGATCGCTTGGAGAAATGCTACCACTTGGGTGGTCCGCCACCGAGCAAGACCCGCGGCTTCAGCGCCCTGGGTGGTCTTCCACCTCCTTTTGGCTGCTCCCCATTCCCGCCTTCCTCCATTTTTATCTTCTTATCAATGAATTTCGGCTTGGTGATTATGGCAACAGGCGCCATCTATTGATTAATAAAGTGAAACAATCCATGTAGGGAATGCGATACTGGACTAGAGATGTTTTGGACTTCATTACTCGGCTGAGGTAAGGATGAAAGAGTTTCGTAAAAACATGGGCGCCAGCAAGTGAGGCCAGGGGAGAACCATCGGCTCTCTCTGGATTTTCAAATTTAATAAACTAAATTTTCTTTTTTTATGAAGATTAAATAAATTTTCTTTTTCTAGGATTTAAAAAAATAAAAACAACTTTAATTTTTCTTAAGTGACAAAACAATTAAACAGTTAAAAAAAAAACCAAGGACTTCTCATCACCGCTGTCTTCCCCTCTTCCCTGATCTCCTCGTGGAAGGCAATTGTTAGTTCTGTTTTCCTTTCATATTTTAAAAATGTTTAAATTTCCTTTCACGATTTAAAAATTCTTTTCTCTGCTTAGGATAATTTTATCTCAATAATTTTATCTCTGCATAATATCTCGATGTTTATTCTTCTTTTGAAAAAAGCTTGTAGAAGATTACTTTTAGATTTTTAATATATTCTGTTTGTTACAGTTCTGTATTGTTTTTTATGTAGATATGTTTCAAAATTGTCTCTTGCACGCAGTGTTCTCATATTTTTTCTTGTTTTTTTTTTTTAATCTTATTTACTATTTATATTCTCCATTAAAAAAAGAAAACGCATTCCCCGCAGCGGACTACAGGCGCATTTGTTCCAAAATCTTGCTTCTCCCTAGATTTTGTTCTGCCGGCATCCATTCGGTAAAATATTCTGATAGTAATCGAAACATCGTCGAAACGGAAAGTGAAAATTAGATCAGGGTAATGTTGGATCTTGCGTTTGAAAAGAAAAAAAAGGGTTATTCTATTTAGGACCCTTAAAATTCCGAGACCCAGATCTGGGAATGTATCCCCCTGCTTCTCCATATAACCGACACTGAATATCCTGCTCCTAAAATGAGGTACGGCTATGGAAATAAATAGCAACATATATATATATATATATGTCGGTAATGTTTATGTAATGGCTATATGTATCTCTCTCTCTGTGTGTGTGTATGTAACCATTATAGAATATTACAATTCATCATCTTTTTAAATAAAAATTAATAAATTGCGTATCAATATATGAGTTACATTATACATATTAAATCTGGGTCAACAATTATTAAATAAACTAATCACTGACGAATTTTTGAAAAACTAGATTCCAATCACTTATATATGAAGTATTAAAAGTTATAACATTCAAAATTGGCGAAAGGAAAATATCAACAGGGAGGCGAATGCATAGAAAGAACAAATAAATAAAGATATATATGTAGGAAATCATAAATATTTGAAATATTTTGTAAAGCTATTTGTAGCTAAAAGAATTCAACCAATGAAAAAAGACCAGAAATAATGAATCATTGTTAGCATCAACAAATCCATTGCACGTTAAGCAACATATTCAAATTAAGCAACATATTCGATTAATTTCGATCTATTGATGGACAATTAAAAATCAAAAGTAAAAAAAAAAAAAAAAAAAAAAAAAAAAGATAATAATTAACTATTTAATTCTTTCATTCGTTACTTAA
Organism: Maratus speciosus; assembly: GCA_963932465.1. NCBI lineage: Eukaryota > Metazoa > Arthropoda > Arachnida > Araneae > Salticidae > Maratus > Maratus speciosus. The sequence goes on along the minus strand of OZ010790.1, from coordinate 334,590,515 downwards.
TTTATTAAATTCCTTAATTCTACAAAATAAATCCATGTCAGTCATCTGGTAATCGTACAGGAACAGTTAGAAAATTATTTAACTATCAAAATAATGATATTAGATATTTAAATGAAGATTTTACTACTTGGTAAGTGCATCATTTGGCCTTATATCTTGTCATTGCTGTCAATGTGATAAAGGTGGTGATGATTGTGGTGGTGGTGCGGTTATTAATCATCGGCCAGTTTTGGCCATAATGGTATAAAAGGGAGAACTTTTGGAGTGAAAGTGACCCGAATTATCGTTTTCGTGTACTGAAAACCTCGCCCAGACCACGCTAATTTCGGAAAAGCGAATCGTTTTATTGTCAGCACGCTAACTACTTGTTTGAGTTTGACCCTGTGATAAGTATAAATCACATATCTTATTGCTATTACGAGAAAACTTGTACTTGACCCAATTTCACTCTGAGTACAACGCCTAACTATAAGAAGTTTTTGTGTCTATCTCTGTGCCACTATCTAAATTTGTGCCCCTGCCCTGTAAAGTCTTTGGTTGATTGGTGCACCACACATTTTTTAGGTGTAAGGTATTCAAATTCTGTACATTTTAACTGATAGACAGCGTTTAGAAGACAAAAATAGGCTGTACACAACACACAAGTTGCTTTTCTGTGTGTTAATTGTTTTCAAGTTAGAATTTATTTTGAAACTTTTCTATTTTTTTTCTTCCTCTTCTTTTCTTTTTTTTTCTTCTTTTTTTCACCTTAGAAATTATCTTTTAGTAATTTATAAAAAAGTAAAATATCTATGAAAGAGGAGGTAACTGCAAGAATTTGACTAAAAAATATTTTATAGGAAAAAAAATAGAGGTATGTTTCCAATCACACGATTTTAAATATGATTACTACCTGGAACTCATTAAAAAGGAATAAAAAGACAGTAGATGAAAGAGTGCATTTTAAAATTCAGTGATAGATTTGTTGCATTTAATTTCTAAAAAGTAGGTTTGACATTATTAGATTCTTATAGCAAAATTATTGCATAAATATATTGACGCTATGGAAAATTGCAGTGACCCTAGAAATTTCGTGCCCAGGGCACAGGCTCCCGTGACAGGCCCGTGTGATAATCGGTCCTATTTGAGTATTGAAAAGAAACACACACACACACACACGATGCGTACGATCTAAATTATTTTTTAAAACGTAAAATACTTTACTTATGCGGGTCACTTAATCTTCTATAAAAACCCAGATGTCCTCTAACTGGGGTATTTGGCAGTGGTGATACGTCTTTTTAAAAAAATTAATTATTATTATGATTCAATTTATCTGTTAAAAGTACGAGGTGGAACCCGTCGAATTTCGACGAAAGAAAATGTTTACAAAGGAAGTGTTGCATCAAATTTATAATACATCGACAAAAAATAATTAGAATAAAAAATCCATCTTACACTTATTAATTTAACTCCCCAAAGACATATTTTAACCTAAGATTAACAAAATACTTTTTTCATAAACTTCAACTGTTAAAATTATTGAAAAATTAAACTTTATTCATATACGTAATCAGTAACATATAATCAAGATAAGTAATTTTGATTAAGTTATTAATTGATGCTTGGTTACGAAATGAAAAATCCGCATAAATGATTTCACCTTGACATAATCATAGAATTTTCTACCTTTACTTCTAAACCGAATCAAGTCATTTTCCACGTTTCACATCCATATTAACCATTTAAAAACATTTTAACGCGCAATAGGTTATTAATAAATATTTTTTCAAGCTTGAAGTCACGTTTGTCAACTATTACAACTTTCCATGTTAAAATTCCCACTCGTGATTTGAGGTCTTAGTATAATATCTGTACCTGCGCGTAAAAATTCCAGAAATTTATAACTTTTAGACGTATTCAAGGGGAAATATCTCGTTTTATCAAATAAAATTATCGTTTATTTTTAAATATGACGTCATTTTCAGTCGCTGAAATATTTTGCCTATTGTCTCAAACTCAATATCAGCAAAATGAAAAAATAGTGAAATATAAGAGCATCATAGGGAAATTGTGTCTTTTTTAAAGCATAACGTCATTTGCTGTTAAAATTTTTAAAAATGATATTTTTAATTGCAATGAGAAAATGGCATCAGTAAGAATATAATCAATAAAAATAATTAATCCACTTTTAATAGAAATGAAGTACTTCAGTTGCCACGATTAGAAAATTGGTATTAAAAACTATAAAAAAATTAATATCTCAGAAATAAATTGAGATACAGCTTTCAAACAAATTGCATTTAAAAGTGCATTTTTCTCTGCATACGACGGTGTAAACATTTAAAATGTGGGATGTTTAGAAGTTTAAAAATTTTCAGTAGCAAAAATTGCAAAAGCGAAATTTCATTTCAAATTTCAAAGTGTTGCCATTCGCAGAATGACGTATGCGTTACGCACAGATATGTTTGTCCTTTATAATATAGATAGGAGGTGAGAATTTTTTAAGTATTCCTCCATATTCCTTTTTATTTATTTATTTATTTATTTTTAGGTTGACAGAAAGGGAAACTTTTATAATTAATATTTTAAAAAGTTCATAATAATATCAACAGTTTGGTAGCTTATCAAAGTTGGAAAAATGTCCTTCATTTAAATTTCAGGAGTATCCTAAAATAAAATATAATAAAATAAAGCTAGCTAAAAAACTGCGGATATATTTAAAAACTAAACTAGCAACACTTGTATTTGTTTATTTACTTTTCATATTAGTAATATATGCAAGAGCATGTTATACGTGCATGTTACATGCACGTATGGAATTCTATAATGATAATTTTTTTAAAAGTCATTCATTAAGTATCGTGTTCTCTTTTTCCGAGACAAATGTGTTAACATTTGGCTCCGCGTAGGAGGTAGAAATGGGGGAAAGGGCGGGATTAAAAATATCAAACAAAGTTATAAGGCTGTTCTTAAATTTAAACTTGCTATTTTTTGACCCAGTCAATAAATAATGTTTATTGTTAAATCAATAAAACTAATAGATATTATTATTCAGGCTCCATTAAATCGAATAGTGGCTACCTCCTCGTTTTTTAACACTTCCCACCATAGTTGAAAAGTGTTTATGACTCCATTTCGTCTGTCTGTCAGTCTGCCCGTGTAGTAACTCGGGTAAATATACTTTGATTGCCACGAAAGTGATATATGTTGTTGACGTTTCCATAACATGCTCCCTATTTAAAATAAAGTGTGTAGCACTTATAATTCGTTTACAGGAACGTTCAAAAGAATTCGGATATGGTTTATGGGAGAAAATTGTTTGAAATAAATTTTAGCAATGTTACACTACTTCAAACATTAGGAAATTGACATACAATGTTAATATATACTGCAAAAGTTTTCTCATAGAAAATTGTGTGCGTCATATTTATTTTTTACTAGCTGGACACACAATTCGGCTGCATTACTCTTTAGTGCACAGTAATTGTTTGAAGTGTGCTTTGTGAAGTTTATATACGTGTATTGAGGAGCATGATGAGATCTTCTAGCAGAAAAAAAATAGGGTATGTAATATTTTACAGAACACAATTCAATGCATATAATTCAATATTCAATACTTGAATGTTCATATCGGAAATTTTCAAGCAAATAGGAATGAAATTGAGTTTGTCAATGCATAAAAAAGACTAGCGTTATTGAACGAGAAGAAAAATTAATTAAAATACGCTTAAAAAGTTATTAATGTGTGAGATGGAAAATGAAGAATAACTCAACCAGTCAGAATAAATTTTGTATGTAGCACATTCTATGTTTTATAAAAGGAGCTTCCTTTTTAGTGATGAAATGAAAAGGAAAATCAATTGTGAAGTTTATATACGTTTATTGAAGAGCACAATAGCATCTTCCAGAAAAATAAAATAACATTTAAAAGTAAACAACTCAATGTATACAATTCAATATTCAATATATGCTCACTTGAATGCTCATATCTGAAAATTTCAAGCAAATAGGAATGAAATTGAGTTTGTCAATGTATCAAAAAGACTAACGTTATTGAACGAAAAATAAATAAATAAATAAATTATTTATTTAAAATACGCAAAATGAAGACTACCACAAGCAGTAAGAATAAATTTTGTATGAGGCAGATTCCGTGTTTTGTTAAAGGTGTTTCCTTTTCAGTGATGAAAAGAGAAAAAAGATTGAGACAGAAAGAGCATAACAAGAGTTCGAAACCGAAACATGCTCAGAACTTAGTGGGACACTGTCCGATAAACGCGACATATGAAAGAACTATCGTTTTTTTTTTTTTTTTTTTTTTTTTTTTTCAATTATGAAAACTTTTTTTAAATTCTGGAAGTAAAGTCTCTTTTTAAAATTATAACTATTACGACTAAAAGCACTTGCAACTGTTATTATTATTATTATGATAAAATACCATCAATGATAATAACAGTAATAATAATGAAAAACATCATTCAAGAATCTAATTCCTGTCTTCGATGAGCTGTTTTAACCACATCAACCTAAACTGTTGTTTACTTTACCTCTAGTTAAACCTATATAATTTTTCCCAATTTGGGGTGACTCCTATTTTAACCTTGTCTTGTTAGTTGAACCTGTAATTATTCACTCTAAAACATTAATTAGGAATTCTGTTTTTTCTTTCTCGGAAGTACGTCAGTTTTCCCCTTCTTTACTAGGAAAAAGAGTCATTTTTCTCTTCGCTAGAAATCATCTTGATTCTTGGTTGTCAGTCAGCCGTTTGATTTTAATGACTTCCTAATAATGCATATGGTTATTACTAAACAAATCAACAACTTAGGAAAAAAAGTTTAAATATATTTTAATTTTAAGAGCGAGGATGACGTATCGACAGTGCGAGTGAAAAAGATTTCGAATGACTTTTATAATAAGGTAATTTATCTTTATCTTTATACTAATTTTAATTACTAAAAGGCGTAAATCACAACTTTAAAAACAGTAAAAATAGGTTTATTCAACTGTTTACATATTTAAACTCTACCCGAGTCTCGAGTCATTTCTTAAAACAAATAAATAACTCGGGTAGAGTCGCAGAGCCGAAACTAGGCGGGTGCGGAGGGGGCATGTGCCCCGGGCGCCAGAACGAAAGGCAAAGGGGGGGGGGCGCCAAATGAAGATTTTGTTTGTCATTTCATACAAAACTGTATATATATATATGAAATACAAAGAAACTCGCAAGCTAATGTTAAACATATGGGAGCGTTCCTTTCAAATTTTTGAACGTGAAAGTAACTTTATATATATATATATATAAAAAAAAAATCTGAAACCAAAATCGAAAAGTAAACACTAACCCGGTTAGAATTCAATCGGTTAGAAGCAAGAAAAAAATCATTTAAAACTATTAATATGCAAGTGAGAAATTTTAAAACGAACGCTTCCATAGGTTTAATATTAACGATCCAGTTTCTTCGCGTGACTAGTGCAGGCTCTTACTTAACGCTCAAGCTGATGTTAATCCTGAGCGTTATTTACATATTTCTTGCTAGCATTTTAATTATTATTAAATGATTTTTATTTTTTAAGGATTTTCATCTCTGTTTTCGCACAGTGTACCCGCGGTCGATAGCTTTCATTGTGCATGAGGAGGGGGGCGCCAAAATCCATGGTTGTCCCGGGTGCAAAAAAGGCTAGTTTCCGCCCGATAAGAGTCGAAACACGTAAGCAGATGAATAAACCTATTTTTACTGTTTTTAAAGTTACAATTTACGCCTTTTAGCAATTAAAATTAGCATATTATTACAAGGTGTTAATTTGTTTAAAGACATCTTCATACAGGAAAAAGAATTTTCTATTAAAATATGTGTATTATTGTTTATAACGTAGATGCACTCATAGTGGGTCATGTACCAGTAGTGAGACACATTTTTTTAAGTTCAAAAATAAGGTTCCAAAGTATTTTTGAGAAAGAAAGAAAAATAAACACATAAACATATAAACATAGATTATGAAACACTTTCTAACATTTCCAGAATACTGTAACAAAACTTTGCTTTTTAATAAGGTGAATAAGATATCTGCGAGAGTAAGTCATTAAGTAGGTCACAAACTGATATGAGAGGTCGAAAATTAGTAGTAAATTGTTTCCAGCTATGCCAATAGGTGGCAGCATCATCCAACTATAAGATGTTTATTTCGAATTTATGAGACAGCAGTTGTACAAAATGAGCATGAGCAGGGTCGTCCAAAAGTTGTTGACGAAGAGCGAAGTTGTCATCCAGTTGAGATTGTTGAAGAAGGAGTTGAGGAGTCTTGAGTAGAAGAATCAGTGAGGAAGGTTGGAGAAATGGTTAGAGCTGACATGCGAACAACAAAAGACATCATAGCAACCTTTCTTCAATTTTCCATACTGATTCTTCTGTCGCAATCTCAACTGGACGACCACTTCACTCTCAATTGCGACAGAAGAATCAGGGCGGAAGGTTGAGAAAATGGTTGCTATGCTGTCTATTGTTGTTCGCATGTCAGCTCTAACCATTTCCTCAACCTTCCGCACTGATTCTTCAACTCAAGACTCCTCAACTCCTTCTTCAACAATCTCAACTGGATGACCACTTCACTCTTCGGCAACAACTTTTGAATGACCCTCCTCATATTGTACAACTGGCTGCCTCACAAATTCGAAATTAACATCTTATAATTGGATTATGCTGCTACTTATTGGCATGTTTGGAAACAATTTACTGCTAATTTCCGACCTCTTGTATCAGTTTGCGACCTACTTAATGACTTACCCTCGTAAATAAACATTTTAAGAAACGTATCATAACACGTTTGAAAACCAGATTTTAGCAATCAGCGCCCAAAGCTGGAAAGGTACTCCAATTCTTTTGTGCAGCCCTGTATTTGATCTATAGATTTGTATATATACTACCAGGTATGTAAGAGTTCCTCCTAAAGGAGGAATTCCACCTTTTTAAAAGCAATTTGAACTTTCTCTGAATTGATGCAAAAATGCAAAGAAAATATTGGAAGCGCATAAGAGGGTAGTGGGGGTCAGGAAAGTTTAATAATTAAACATTTTGTCTACTTAAGTTCGTGGTGTCTGTTTCTGAATTGCTGTGGAGAAGAGCCATCAAATCAAAGTATCTGGAAGTCATGTGAATGAAGTTGTTTAAAGTGTCTTTCCAGAGTGAAATTTTTTTAGACTTTAAAAGGAAAAGGAAGTCTCCAGAAGGTTATTTTTAGAATAGAATATTTTGTCCTATTTATGCAACTCTTTTGGGTAAAAGATTACTTTTATATGCATATATGTAGCATGAAGATTTTTTTTTTCTTTTGAAAGATAAGGAAAAATCTTAAACATCAAAACCATCCAGAGTAATATTTGTTTTGAAAAATTAATCACTGCTTAACTCCATCAGATATATTTGGATTTACACCTTTAGCAAACGTCTTCCATTTTCTTTTTGGATTCATTGAAGCTATACGTTTATTGTTAGTTTAAATTATTATTATTTTTTTCAATATTTTGTAAGTTAAGAAAAGAAAATAACCATCATATGCACAGTTATTCTTAATTTTATTATATAAATAACCGTTAAAATGTGTCTAAATTATATAAGTTTTGTACCATTGTGTAGGTGGAAAAAATTTCCACCTTTTTTCTTATTTCCCGTTTTCATACCTGTACTACACAATATGCTAAAATTTAGTTTCGTAAGAAAACGTATAATAGGTTGAAAAAACAACCTTCAATAATTTCTACCAATGGATGGGATACTAAACACAGATTGAAAGTTCATAACTCAATTAAAAACCACCTTTAAATAATTCACGCTCATACTCAGTAATGCTTAGAAATTATTTTGTATAGCACTGTGTATGATATATGATAAAATATCTTGAAGGGGTGAGTTCGGGATTTAGCATAAGCTATACCCAGTTTAGTTTAAATATATAGCTGTCATATTTAATTGTTAAATAACAATAATGAAAGATAGAAGGTATTTTTTTACCTTTCTGGTAATCCGACATACAACTTTTTTTCTTTCTTACGTATGTTACTTAAAAAGATTCGTTCAATTTTATTCGAAACTAAGAAGTGATAAAATGTGACTGTATCTTCATTGAAAAGTAGATGTGCAGAGAAAATCAAATTTTAATTGAAGGTAATTCTTGCTTATACAGGTTGTTGCACACTCACACTACAAAAAGAAAAGAAAATAAAGATTAATAAATGGTAACATAGAATTGAAATATCCCAGCAGGAGATGTAACTCTTCCTTTTGAACAATAGGACAACGCACAGAAATTCGTGCGTCTTGGCTGACCATCGTCAGTCCTTCAAGTGAAAAAGTAAAACGGGCCCATAAGAGTTACAGCAAAGTCAAATGATCTAGAACAATAAGAAAACTGCTTAATAAGCGATTCTCTTTCTCTTCTATTACGAACCCATTTCAGTCCTAATTGAAAGTTGACATTACTGGAAAACTTCTTTGGTGCTGCCATCTGTTGCCGCATCTTCAAAACATAAATGTCCAGTCTAAATGTCCGTTACTTCGTAATCTTACGAAATGTCGGTCGTGAAGTGTCGCCATCTTGTAACATATTTCACAACTAAATAGATAATTATGTTGCATAATGTCACTGGTAAATTGTCTTGTTACACGCGAGTGGATGTTTGGCATAAAACGCTGACGTGCCGAGACGTTTTCCAACACCCCGCTTTTTATGTCAAACCGACGAGCGCAAAATATTTAACTTATTTCTCAAGCACTCGAATTGAGGCTTTGGCAGCGGCTTGGTGAGGACGTCTGCTAACATTAATTTCGATGGGCAATAAGTTATTTTGATTATGCCATTCTGGCATAGATGTCTAATATGGTGATATTTCACTTCCACGTGTTTAGTTCTTGTCTGTGCTTTTTCGTTTTCAGTCAGTCTTATGGCTGATAAGTTATCTTCGTACAATGTTACGGGTAGTTGTTGACACACTTCGAGATAATTTAATAAGTCTAATAACCACGCGATTTCTTAACCTGCATTAGAGGCAGCGATATATTCAGCCTCCGTGGACGAGAGTGCTGTGCAACTCTGTTTCCTCGATGACCATGCCAATATATTATTTCCTAATTTAAACAAGTTTCCAGTGGTTGACTTCCTGTCTATTCTATCGTTGCTCCAATCGGCATCGCTATATGCCGTTAGGATTGGAGGTTTTGTTTTATCTATGACAAATTTCAGATCTTTGGTAGTAAGTAGATATCTAATTAACTTTTCGATAGCTTGCCAATCGACTTCCCTTGGGGATTCATTCCTTCTTCCCAGAATATTAACGACTGATGCTATGTCGGGTCTAGTTAAAGTTGCAATGTATAGAAGCCCTTCTATAGCCTGTCTAAATTTTACATTATTTCCCATTAGTTTCCCGTTTGGATCTAGATTAAAGTAGTTAGTATTCATGGGTGTATATGTTATGTAGGCTTACCATTTAACAAATTGAATTTTTCTGCGATCTGTATTATTTTGTGTTCTTGGTCTAATTCTAGTTAACCGTTTTCCGTTTCCTTTATATTTATGCCTAAATATTGTGTTACTTGACCTAAGTTTTTGCTTTCATATTGCTTTGATAATTCAGTGTATATTTCGTGTGTGTCTGTTTTATCTCCCGCGACTAAGATGTCATCAACATACACGATTATGTATGCGATTTTTCCATTTTGGACTCTTTTGTACAGACATTTGTCTGATGCGCATTCTACGAAATTTAGTTCTTTTAGTGACTTGCTGATTTTTTGGTTCCACGCCCTAGCTGCCTGCTTAAGGCCGTAACTTGCTTTGTTTAAACTACACACTTTGTCTTCTTCCCCTTTTGTTATGTATCCCTTTGGCTGATGCATATAAACCTCCTCTTCTAAGTCGCCATGTAAGAAAGCAGCTTTGACATCTAGGTGGGTTATTTTAAGGTTTTTGTACACCGCTGCGTTTAAGAACACTCGCAGGGTGGTATGAGCTACAACAGGTGCGTAGGTCTCATCAAAATCGCTTCCATATTTTTGGGCATAACCCTTAGCGACCAATCTAGCTTTATATCGCTCTATTGACCCGTTGGCTCCCCTTTTTGCCTTGAACGTCCACCTACAACCTATGACGCGTTTTCCCGGGATAGGTTTTATTAGTCTCCAAGTGTTATTTTGCTTCAGAGATTCTATTTCCTCACTAGTAGCTTGGAGCGATTTATTTTTAGTTTCCGCGTCATTGATGTTCTGTAGGTCTGTCCATGACTTTGGCTGCTGAATTTGGCACAGATTTGCGCTTATTCCAAAACGGTTAGGTGGTACACCGCGATTTTGTCTTTGCGATCTTCTCGGTTCAGGGGATTTGTCGGTCGGGGTATTAATCTTATCATCATCATGTTCTTCTAGATCAATTTCGATATTATCTGCGGGAGTTTGTTCATTGTTTTGATTTTCTTCGGCGGATTTAATTTCCTCATCTTTTATTCCTTCTTCGAAGAATTTTACGGTTCTAGATATTATAATTTTGTTTTCACTCGTATATATCCTACAGCCCTTGCTCCTGAAATCGTATTCCAACATTATTACCTCGATGGCTTTCTCATCTAACTTACCCCTTTTAGGTTTATCGACATAGGCAAATGCCTTACATCCGAATGTTTTAATGTTCGAGAGGTCGGGTTTTCTTTTATGCCAAAGTTCATAGGGTGTCATGTTTTTTTTGTTATCTTTTGTTGGTAGACGGTTAATGAGGTAGGTGGCGGACATAACAGCTTCACCCCAGAATTGTTTAGGTAACTTAGCGTCCGACAACATGGTTCTAGCCATTTCCACTATCGTTCTATTCTTTCTCTCAGAGACGCCGTTCTGCTGGCTAGAATAGGGAACACTCAATTGACGCCCTATCCCATTTTCGATCAGGCAGTTTTCGAATTCATCACAGATATATTCATTAGCATTATCGGATCTTATTGACTTTATCAACTTGCCGAATTTATTTTTTGTTAGCGCTATGTATTCCTTCAATTTGATAACGGCTTCCGATTTATGCGCGATTAAGTATGTTATTGTGTACCTGCTATAATCATGCGTGAATGTTATGAAGTACCTTTTCCCTCCTATCGTTTCCGTTTGCATGGGGCCACAAATATCGGAATGTGCAAGGGTACCGATTTCTTTGCTTCTGTTTGTGGCTACTTTAGGGTAGGGCAGAGCGGAAAGTTTCCCTTCAATGCATTTGGTGCATCGCGTCTCGCGTGTCATGTTTACAATTACTAATTGTTATCCCATCGGCTAAGTTATGGTTAACTAGGTATTTAATATCATCAAAGTTTTTGTGTCCGAGTCTTCGGTGCCACACTGAAATACAGTTTGTATTGTTACAGAAAGTTTGAGTACTTATAGTATAGCCGTAATCATCTTCATGGTTTAATACGTAAAGATTATCATTTAATTTAGCTGTCAAGATTATATTTTCATCTTTGACAAATAAGCATGCTTTTTTCTCGAAAACTACCTTTATGTTATTTTCAGTGGCTTTCTTAACTGACACTAAATTGCTTTCTAGTTCTGGGCAATATAATACATCTTTTACTGTAATGTAGTGGTTTTTGTCTGTTTTTATTTTTACGTCGCCCATACCTTGCGAATTAAGCCTTTTTCCATTAGCGATTGTTATATTCCCAAAGTTCCCGGCTGTGAATGTAGCAAAATTTGTTTTTGCTGATGTAACATGCCTGGTACAACCAGACCCAGAGTCGATTATGTATGTGTTTGAATCTGTTGTTTGTGTTTGGTTAATTTTTACTGACTCAATTTCAAAATTATTTTCCACTGGGAAGAGAGGAATGATCGATTGGTTAACCTCATCCTCTATATTTGTTTTGCTGTTAAAGCAAAAATTCGAGGAGTCGGTTTTGCTACCATTATATTGATTGTTGGGATTCACCGAATTGTCTTTAAAGTTGGCATTGTTGTTGGATTTATTCCTGTTGTAATTTTCATGTTTTTGGTAATTATTTTTCTGTTTATTTTTCAATTTGTAGCATTCTGAACGGACGTGGCCTTCTCGTTGGCAAAAATTGCAATATTTTTTGCTCCCTTTATTTACAATTTTGTATGCGGTGTCCCTTGGACGTGTATTAGTGTTTTTATATTCAATTCGATGAGAGTACTCATCGATCAACTTGTTCTTTACGAACTCAAGTTCTAAATCCTTTTCATCCCTAGCCTCCATGCTTGTTATGAGAGGAGCGTAAGACTGAGGCAAGCTGCAAAACATAATTGCGACTATGTGTGAATCATTTATCAGCTCTCCGATATCGGCAAGTTTGTCGCGGATAGTTAACACTAGAACGCCCGGAAATTTTACTCAAGTTTCATAAAAATATTTGACATCAGAATTTTTATTTAAAATTATTTGACTGATTTATTTAACGTAAATCTGTTATGTTTAAATTTAACTTATTTTCTGAAAGAATTTCTGGTTTCAGTGGACATTTAATCAAATGGTCGGAGTCGGATCGACTCCTTCCGGGCGTTCTAGCTGTAATATATTGTTTAGATGTAAAGTTAAGTCTCCTTCCTCGTTTAACCTTTGGGAATAGAGTTTTCTCAGAAGAAATAATTTGGACGATAAATTCGCCCTTTGGTGAACATTTTTCAGTTTCTCCCATATGTCTTTTGGGGATGTTAAATTTCTGATGTGTACAATTTGTGTATTTTCAATGCACAAACAAATGATGGCTTTCGCCTTAGCGGCATTTTTTGTGTAAGTATCATCGGGTGAGGAAGGGGGGGGGATCCTGTTATATATTTAAATAAATCGTCTTTAATTAATAGATTTTCTAATTTAAAACACCAATGATTATAATTATTATCATTTAACTTTTCTACTGCTGTAATTTCTTTTGAAGCAGCTATTGCGTGTTACTCAAGTATTATATATTCTTTGATAACATATATATTTCACATAAAATGGTTCAGTGTTTTATATAAGAAGTTTATAACACTTTCTTAGGATATATATAAGTGTAAATAAAATAATCATATATTCATAATAATCAATCATATATTCATATAACACCCTCTTTTTTGTGATATTATATATATCGTATATATATCAATTTTAATATTTATGAACACTATCAATTTTTCAAAACAGTACCAATTTTGGTCTATGCACATTTATTTTCATATATATATTTCCATAATTATCATTTCATATCTCATATGTTATATGTGCATCTTTTGCAATTTTATCACAATATCACAATCAAATATTTTATTACTGGGTTTTATTTATTTTATTTATTTATTTATTTTCCCCTTCTAATCAGTCCTCATGATCTGATAAAATATCTTGGAAGGGGTGAGATCGGGATTTAGCATAAGCTGATAACCCAGTTTAGTTTAAATATATAGTTGTCATATTTAATTGATAAATAACAATAATGAAACATAGAAAGTATTTTCTTACCTTTCTGGTAATCCGACGTAGAACTTTTTTCTTTCTTACGTATGTTACTTAAAAACATTCGTTCAATTTTATTCGAAAATAAGAAGTGATAATATGTGACTGTATCTTTATTAAAAAGTAGATGTGCAGAGAAAATCAAATTTTAATTTAAGGTAATTCTTGGTTATACAGGTTGTTGCACACTCACACTACAAAAAGAAAATAAAATAAAGATTAATAAATGGTAACATAGAATTGAAATATCCCAGCAGGAGATGTAACTCTTCCTTTTGAAAAATAGGACAACGCACAGAAATTCATGCGTCTTGGCTGACCATCGTCAGTCCTTCAAGTGAAAAAGTAAAAGGGGCCCATAAGAGTTACAGCAAAGTCAAATAGTCTAGAACAATAAGAAAACTGCTTAATAAGCGATTCTCTTTCTCTTCTATTACGAACCCATTTCAGTCCTAATTGAAAGTTGACATTACTGGAAAACTTCTTTGGTGCTGCCATCTGTTGCCGCATCTTCAAAACATAAATGTCCAGTCTAAATGTCCGTTACTTCGTAATCTTACGAAATGTCGCTCGTGAAGTGTCGCCATCTTGTAATATATTTCACAACTAAGTAGATAATTATGTTGCATAATGTCACTGGTAAATTGTCTTGTTACACGCGAGTGGATGTTTGGCATAAAACACTGGCGTGCCGAGACGTTTTCCAACAATATATAGCATTTATAAACACCACGCAGCATGCAAAAATTTAATTAAACTTGAAAACGCATACAATAGCGGAAAATACACTTCCAGCAATTATCGGTAATAGACAGTACTTCGGATACAGTACTGTATCCGAAATCTTTTCTGTGTCCCTGTAAATGGGCAATAAATGATATGCACATCATATTCTACAGCAATTACTATCTAGTAATTCTCAGTAATGTATTTCAATTTCATTATATTTTAAATATTGTCATAGTTAAAATAATGCTGCAAACAGCTTTCCCTGTAGAGTAGAGCATTATGTAACGGCATTCTTTTCTGTGGCACAGTAATTGGATAAAAAATGTTTTGCAACCCATATTGTTACAGAATGCATGTTTTGGTGGACTTCATAAATATGAACTTCATTATAATTGAAATGATGTAACTTCACTTCATTCAAATGCACTTGAAACGAATTTTGCCATTTATCGTAATGTAACGGAATACTTTTGATTATCTCTGTAAACGAATTATAAATGCTCCACACTTCATTTTCAATAAGGATCGTGGCATAATAAACGTCAATAACATAATTACAAGGCAATCCGAGGATATTTATGAGAGTTAGATCACGGACAGGCATGCTGAAGCCATAAACGCTTTTTAACTAAGGTAAATGCACCTATGGCCACGTACAAGTAGCTGGCCACTAATTTTTAAAGTTTAAAAACAAACCAAAAATGCATTTCTGAAAAACGACTGAAACAAATCTGATTGACTAACAACATCCTTAAATGGTAACTTTCCTTAAATTGTTAGGAATTTTTTTTTCTGCTGGTACATTTGCTTATTTTCTAGAGTTTCTTCGGAAACAGATTTGTTGGCAAATTCGGCAAATTCTTAGAATTTTCATTAAGAGATAAGTTTTTATTTAAAACATTGTTCCTTTAATATTATGTTTTATTTTAAATTAAACTGCTTTTGATATACTCTATTACATTATAAATAATTTGTCGGATAAAGCGGAAACTTAAAGTTTCATACATCAGAAATTTACTAGGTCCACTACTGGAGCATAGAGAAAGGACACATTTTTTATTTTTCATTTTTTACGATGAATATATTTTGACACTTTGAATGTGTTTATTCTGATACATGAAAGTTAGAATTAGGCTAAAAATAAGCATATCTTTTGGAATTCATTAACACTTTAATAATAATTAGATAAATTTCCTTAATTGGCCCATTACTGGTACATTTACCTTATGTTAGAAGGTGTTAAAAACGACTGAAATAGAACTGATTGACTAAAGCACTTCAGTGTTAACAGTCCGTAAGCTGTGGTATTTTTTATGTTATTTATTTATTTATTTTTTTTTATTTATTTTTTTTTTTTTTGGTGTGTGTGTGGTGGAAAAGTTTATTTTCTAAAGTGTCTTCAAATACGGATTTTATGGCAAGTTCTTAGAGATTTCAATAAGAAATAAAATTTTATTTAAAATATTTTCCCTTTAATATTATGTTTTATTTTGCATTATACCGCTATTCATACATTCTATTACACTCTAAATAATTTGTTACGTAAGCCGAAAATTTAAAAATTGAGTGTTGTATTAATTTTGGGAAATGGGTTAAAGTTTCTTAAACTGTACCAAATAGTGGACATGAGGGCTCACTACTGTAGCATATGCTAAATTTTATTTTCATGTTTAATTTATTTGAATTATATTTTGTGGTTCTAAGCCTTTGTATGTATAATTTGATAAAATGATCATCATAACCAATAGTAGGCCAGGGCTCAGTATTGGTGCACACGTGGCCCACTTTTGATAGCAGAGAAGGGTAACTAACTTCACTAAGCTATCAGACATGTGACTGTGAAAAGAAGAAGTTAATAGATGAAATAGTTTATATATTTCAAAGTTGGTTGGTTGGTTACACATTTGAAGTTTTGAAATGGAAAATTATATAATCAAGAAATATACATATATGCAATATAATACACAATAATATGATATTATACATATAATACGTATATATAATATTATACAATATAATATTTACAGTATGCAATAGGCATGACTGGAATGAGAATAAATATAAAAGCATGGAGGAACGTTTTAAGGGACGGGCCTTAAATTTTCGGTTCATGCAGATCTCTTACTGGAGGTAATGTATTAACTCATGTGTTGAGAACTAGGAGTAATAAATAAAATCGTGTTTTAAATCTTACTGTGAAGTAACATTGACTTTTGGGCGTGAATTTACAGATCTGCAACACGGTGATACAAAAGGTTAATAATAGCTGATATGTGCATCGTGAAATGTCTTCTAAAAAATGTTTGTAGCATGCAAATCACATTTGAAGATGCATGCAATCTGCAATCACTATTAGTATTAAATATAATTTTCATTGTAGGTAATTCAAGTATTTATTACGTATGAATTTGCTTTATAGAAAGAGATTACCCATAAGAACTGCAAACAGAGAACGGATATCAACCGCTTTTTTCTTGTAAAAGTTAAACTTTTATTTATTACGTGTTTTCAATAAGCGCAACAAGACATTAAATATTCTCTCAATGTGTTTCCAAAATTTTTCTATTTTCAGTTTTCTTTTCTTTTTTTCACGATATCATGAGCCTGCATAGTTTAGTCTGTTTATTTTAGTATAAATTTAGAAAGTGTACAAAATATTTTAAAGGGATACATGATTTTCCTTTTTCTATCTGCAATATAGAATATTTGTAATCCAATACCAATTCCTTTCGATCAATTTTTAGGTAGATTTCGTAAGAAATACTACCTATTGCAGTCGTTACAATGGTGCGACTTTTGAAAAATTCCTTCATAACTTTTCATTATATGACCCCAGGAACCCAAGACCACCCCCACCTAAAAAGTTTATATATATATATATATATATATATATGTATGTATGTACTAAATTTTGTCCGCACGATAAAAGTCGCAATTATGCACGAATCGTCTTCAAACTCGCCAACAAATTTTAGATGGCTAATATCTCGGCGGCGATTGAAAATGGGCAAAATCGGCCCAAGGGAATGGAAATGGGGAGGGTTTAAAATGTTGAATACCATCTTAACAAGATTCTGATAAAACCAGCTCTTACACAACAACAGCAGGAAAAAATAAATATTTTTCGTTATAGCAGTTGCCAACAATAAAAAATAAATAAAACAATAAAATTCTCACCACAACAATTGCTTTTCTATTGCAAGATTTTTCACGTGAAAAAATAAATTAAATAACTAGTTTGACGAATTGAAAGCAAATTGAATATTACGTCATAAGTTTTCTAGAGCAAGATTTCAGAATGAAAACTCAAAATGAAATAAATAGTTTGACAAATTAAAAAAAATATATATTATGTCATATTGGAAATATAATGTACCTCAGCAGGTGAATATGTAACGTCATGTGAATTTGAAGAAACGTATTAAAACATTATAAAGCCCCGACTATGGAAATATTAACATATTTTAACACTTTGAGGTTCTCTGAATTTGTTTTAGCCCTTTTTAAACCCATTCCATATACATGTATGTGTGTATTCGTGTATATTAGTATTTTCACAAAATGTTTAGCTCCCTAGAGCTCATTCTTAGTGAAGGAACTGGGTTTATCTCTAATGTTGATTTAAGTTTTTGTTGGTGAATTTTAGTACTTAACTTCGAAATCTACCTCCGCCTGTAGGCCCGAGCCGGCATGGATTTTTGAATCAATTCCTCTTTTTAGGTGCGTTCGTAATTATATAAATACGTAGCACCTATAGTCGTCGTTCAGTCCGTCTGTCTGTCCGTCCGCATATAATAGAGCAAAAACTACCCAACGGAATGGTCTGAAATTTTAACTATATAATTGTTGTAAAATTTTGTCGAGCCATTTCAAATTTTATGAAAATCGGATGTATAGTTAAATTACAGGGACAGTCAAAAGTTTTTCTTTACATTACGGCCAATGGGAAAAATTATTGCACGTGCATTTTAATGATGTTAAAGCTTTCCGAATAGTCTCAAATTTTAAGCATATAATTATTGCGACATTTTGTCGAGCCATTTCAAATTTTATGAAAATCGGGTGTATAGTTTAATTACAGGGACAGTCAAAAGTTTTTCTTTACATTAAAGCCAATGGGAAAAATTATTGCAAGTGCATTTTAATGATGTTACAGCTTTCCGAATGGGCTGAAATTTTAAATATATAATTGCTGCAAAATTTTGTCGAGCCATTTCAAATTTCATGAAAATCGGATGTATAGCTTAATTACAGGGACAGTCAAAAGTTTTCCGTTTCATTAAGGGGAATGGGGAAAAATTATTGCAAGTGCATTTTAATGATGTTACAGACTATGCACTTATGAATTGCAAATAAATAGACATTCAGTACAATATGGGGTGCAAAAAATAATTATAAAACTAGTTATAGTACGAACGCACCTCATTTGCCACGTTTGACGAGCAATTTCCAACTTGTTTTTTCTTTTAAAGAATAAATTTTTCCCATCTGTATAATCTGAATTTTAATTTAATTAATTAATTTACTTATTTAATATAGTTTTAACCACTTCTATTGTAGGATGTTAATATACAATTCGTTTATGTATATTTTTTAATGTATCTCTTCGCATGACTGTGGAACTAATGTTTCCTTTTCATAATTGTGTTGAATAGAGCACGTTTCGGTGGTGATCGATATTGATTTCACCGGAATAAAAAATTGGTCCGTAGGTGCCTGACTATTTTTTATTCGATTTTATAGGTTCTGTTTTTCATTAAATCTCACCAATCGCAACGAAATTTGAATATCTTGTTAAGGTACACAACACTATTATATGTTTTTAAAACAATCGTCAAAGCGGGTATTTATTTATCTATCTATTTATTTATTTTTTCAGAGATACGTCAAAAACTTTAATATAGGATCGTCAATTACAAGTAGGAAGGAGCGATTTTGGTTTAATATGGATAACAACAAAAGGTTACTTGAAAAACACTCATGTGCTATGCCAAACCATTCTTATTTAATTTCACAAAATGGCGTCCAATAAGTATAGATGTAAGTATAATAAGTTAAGGAAGAATAACTTTTAAGTTTATTTATTTATTTTTTCTTTAAAATGACTTGTATAAAATGTTAAAATAGTATTTTTAAGCGAAGGGTTACAAATTCTTTTCTTCAAAAAGGTTTCATATATCTTTAATCTATCAATCACTATCAGAGATTATATTCAATATGTTTGTTTGCTTTTCTACGCTATTCTGATTTTTCCCAGAAGTCAGAAACTTTTTTTCTTTTTTCTTATTTTATCTGTTCGGTGATCTCACTTACTTGAATAAGCAAAACCCATACTTGTTCCTGTCAGAAGTCACGTTCAGAACTTTGTCTACAAAGACTTACCTGCCTCTCCCACTTTCTTAGAACACTTTTTCCATTTCACGATTAAGTGATCAAATGGACCCCTAGAGCCGGACACCCCAGGTGACTACACAGAAAACCCTAGAGATATCATATCTTAAAAGCTTTTGTTGCTCTACTAAAGCGACCTGGAGTCAGAATCTTTCTGGTATTTTGGGTGGAGGCGTCGTAACCAGTGAATATGGAATAGTTCGAATCACACCCCACACAATTTCCTCTACAGATAAATCATCCCATAAAAGTATAAAAGGAGATGTGGTTGGAATTTTTACAATTTTGAAACGTTTTTGAGACGCTGCAGGGAAGTGTGGTCCAATTCATTTGTAATTCGGCTAGACCAGTGTTTTTTAATCACTGTGCCCTTGGACAAAGGGCGCAGAGAAGGTGAGAAGGGGGGAGCATGTGGAGAAAAATCTCCCGCCCCTACTAGAGATGAATTCGGGATTTTTTTTTCGAAGCCCGAGCCCGAAAAATTTTGTGCCACCAGAGTCCGAACCCGATGCCAAAATTTCACAGTAAAAAAAATTGTTATACAATCGTCCCCGTTTAAACGAATATTGACGGTTCCAGAAATAATATTCGAGTAAGCGGGGTATTTGATTAAACGTGGAATCATAACTGTAATATTTAATGCGTAATAAAAAGGTAAAAGAACCATCTACGGTATATTTCATTAACAGCACAATAAATCGTTAATAGAATGACTTAAACTAAAATAAATACAAATGCTAATATAAAGTAAATACGTATTAATTTAATGTCAGTACATACACTTATAGGGTTTACATCATGATGCAGCTCGTTTGAATTGGGTCAAAACTTTGCTACTTCTAATTTACGTTACTTATACTGCCTTAAAAAAATCGTTTAAAGTGGTTTGTTTAAGTGGAATCTTAAAGGAGTAAATATCAAGTTATTTTTCGAATGAGTGCAAAATATCACAATTACCATCTCGAATCTCAAAGTGATTGCCTGGATAACAGCAAGAAGTGATGTGAGGGGATCAAGGTGGGGAAATC
Organism: Maratus speciosus; assembly: GCA_963932465.1. Taxonomy (NCBI): domain Eukaryota; kingdom Metazoa; phylum Arthropoda; class Arachnida; order Araneae; family Salticidae; genus Maratus; species Maratus speciosus. Next base: position 334,569,909 of record OZ010790.1, on the reverse strand, counting down.
CTTTGACCGGTCCATTATACGCCTGCCGGCCGAAATCATTGTAGGAAGAACTGAAAATTTGTTTTCAGCATAAAGGAACTAAAAATGATAAAAGGTGAAAGGAAATTCCAGCTGAAACGTGCTTTCCGCGCCTATTTTTAAACATCGGTCACACAGTTGTTATTCGATTAAGCGGGGATGTTCGTAAAAGGTATTTGGTTTAAGCGGGGAAAAATAGCATAGAACCAATAGGAATAAATTCGGTTTCGGAGGATTCTATTCGAATAAGCAAGGTATTCGATTATCCGTGACCCGATTAAGTGGGGAGGACTGTACTGTTTATATTATTTTAAGGACAAAATGGATCTATCCTTCGTGATCGTTTGCATGAGATAGAGCTAGATTAAAAAAAAAAAATCTTTCTTGAAACCGTAAAAAATGAGTAAATCGCGTTACAGTTTTCAATCAAATTGCCATACAGTTGTCAACCAAATTGTGTTTTAAAGTAAATTTTTTTCCTTATTGGACGGTGAAAAAATTGAAAATGTGCAACGTTTAGAAGTTTTAAAAATTGCAGTAGACGAGAAATTTAATTGTCTGCTGTTGCTCTATAAAAAGGGTGCCAGCGTTACGCACGTACCTTTATAATATAAATTTAGAAAAATGTTGCCTTGCGTCTATGAAGAACGTTAAAAAAGACCCATTAATTTATGACCAAAACTTACCGAGTTATGATATTTTTAATTTTAAGAATTTGCCGAGATTTTCGTCACTAAAAACAGAAAGAAACGTTTTTAGGCGGGTTCGTAATTGTATAAATACGTAGCATCTATAGTCGTCGTCTGGTCTGTCTGTCTGCATATAACAGCGCAAAAAACTACTCAACCGAATAGTTTGAAATTTAATATATATAATCCTTTCGGAATTTTGTGGAGTCATTTCAAATTTTATGAAAATCGAAACAAAACTTAAAAATATATCAATAAAAGTTTTCTTCATTCTATTAAATCCTATCATACGTAATTAATTCAATGATATCCCATGACAGGTAATTATTCTAGGTTGCCATGGTGATTACGTCCTATTTAAGACGGAGTCATTTAGGTATTGCTGAATTTAAAATAAATAATCGTACTAAATTTTGCATTCAAGCATTTATGCATAAGAGTGCAACAGCTATTGCACCAAGATGTGAATGTTTATAAAACTAGTTATAGCATGAACGCACCTCATTTGCCACGCTTGACGTACAATTTCTGTTTTAATACATGGAAATTATTCCAGAGAGAAACATTCGCCATGCATACAATATTTCAAATGAAAAACAAATTTCGAAGTGATTGCTTAAAAGGCGCAAAGGCCAACATAGTGAAAAAGATTCCAAGCCGGGACTCGAACCCGGGCCATCAGTATAGCGCACTGACGGGCTTGGTCCCGGCTTGGAATCTTTTTCACTATGTTGGCCTTTGCGCCTTTTAAGCAATCACTTCGAAATTTGTTTTTCATTTGAAATATTGTATGCAAGGCGAATGTTTCTCTCTGGAATAATTTCCATGTATTAAAATAGTTTCTATCGATGCTGGATTTAATTATGTTTCGTGCTCGCCCCAGGTCGGTGGCTCACGATAAATATTCCATCTTGTGCTACGTTTGTAGCCTTGCCAACATATAATAGTGAGAAATTTTCCGAGCTAGGTATCGTTCCAAGTGGTTTAGTCGGTAGATCGTCAGTGCGCTATACTGATGGCCCGGGTTCGAGTCCCGGCTTGGAATCTTTTTCACTATGTTGGCCTTTGCGCCTTTTAAGCAATCACTTCGAAATTTGTTTTTCATTTGAAATATTGTATGCAAGGCGAATGTTTCTCTCTGGAATAATTTCCATGTATTAAAATAGTTTCTATCGATGCTGGATTTAATTATGTTTCGTGCTCGCCCCAGGTCGGTGGCTCACGATAAATATTCCATCTTGTGCTACGTTTGTAGCCTTGCCAACATATAATAGTGAGAAATTTTCCGAGCTAGGTATCGTTCCAAGTGGTTTAGTCGGTCGATCGTCAGTGCGCTATACTGATGGCCCGGGTTCGAGTCCCGGCTTGGAATCTTTTTCACTATGTTGGACTTTGCGCCTTTTAAGCAATCACTTCGAAATTTGTTTTTCATTTGAAATATTGTATGCAAGGCGAATGTTTCTCTCTGGAATAATTTCCATGTATTAAAATAGTTTCTATCGATGCTGGATTTAATTATGTTTCGTGCTCGCCCCAGGTCGGTGGCTCACGATAAATATTCCATCTTGTGCTACGTTTGTAGCCTTGCCAACATATAATAGTGAGAAATTTTCCGAGCTAGGTATCGTTCCAAGTGGTTTAGTCGGTAGATCGTCAGTGCGCTATACTGATGGCCCGGGTTCGAGTCCCGGCTTGGAATCTTTTTCACTATGTTGGCCTTTGCGCCTTTTAAGCAATCACTTCGAAATTTGTTTTTCATTTGAAGTACAATTTCTGACTTGTTAGTATATCTAAATGAATATTCCCTGAAACTTGAGACAGCATCGTACACAGAAGATTTAGCCTTGCTTAGCCTGTAAAACTCCTTTTACTGCCTAACTGAGATGTCAAATTTTGAAACATGTATTCTCTTGCTGCAGTAACCATTATGATAATGCAGACAACACTCTAATTTGAAAATAATTTGATATGAATTTGAAATAGGGACGCTGGCTTCTCGTTCTTACAGTAAATGCGAATAAAAATCGAGGGTGATTCGCATTTGTAATTATACAATTAGCTCCCATTATAAAACGATACAACTTTTGTGATATATAACTGACGATGACAGTGAATGAATTCAATTCACTTAAATATATATTTAAAACGGGTCTGAAATCTAATACGTTAACACTAACCATACATTAGTATTAATATAGGGATCAAGTAAAATAATGCTTATAAAAAGTGATAAAATATCTTTATTAAGATTGGCGATCGTTTCGTCGCACCAACGGCGACATTTTCAAAATCATTCACGATAGAAAATATTTTCACATAATTTAAAAACAACAGAAAAACATTGCAAACATAAAATTAAATTAAAATTAAATTAGCTATTTGTGAGCGTGGATTAATTTTCATATAATTTTAACAAAACAATAACATGGTAAACAAATGTCACGAGACAACATGCATAATGAAAAACATTGCAAAACATAAAATAAAAATAAAATTATCTTGGCTATTTGCGAGCGTGGATTAATTTTTACTATTGTTATTAAAATTACAAAGCATCTCTTTCCAAATTTTAGGTAAATCAAGGGACACTGAATCATTGCAAATATTCTTGCTGCGTAAAAATATCTCTATTGATTCTCTGATTATGGATGGTAAATAAAATCTTGATGTATAAATTAACTTGCTATTTTTAAGATCGATCTGTAAAGGTTCTTCGTTGCATAATCTGGCCAAAGCTGTGGTTTTTCTGTTGTATTTGATGTCTGCTATGTGTCCTTTGATTCTGGTTTTAAGTTTTCTACTTCTCATACCTATATAAAACTGCTTTGTTCCATCTTCTTTGGTGAAAGGTATTTCGTATACTCCCGATAACTGATTTGACTCTATTAGATCTATTTTCTTGCATACTATATTTTTTAATTTCATAGAGGGTTTTGTGACTAGGGAGATATTGAATTTATTGAGTTTATATTTCAAACGTTCGAAGAAACCAGAAAAATATTGTAAAGTGGATAACATGGAATTTTGTGAATTGAAATTTCTTTTCTTTATATTCTTCAAACTCTTAATTAATTTTTCTATGGTGCTTTCTTTGTATCCATTGTTTCTTGCAATATCATATATTTTATTTATTTCATTATTTAACTGCTCGGGGGTACAAACTGTGAAAGCTCTATGAATAGAATGTCTAAATGCAAAAACTTTGTATGAAAAAGGTGCTTGAGCATTGTGAGGGATAATGGATTGACTGGCTATGGGTTTTCTGTAAACAGTGCGTTCTATTCCTTTCCTTGGTGCGTCTTGATTAGTAATGCATCTAAATAAGGTAGCGTACCATTTTGTTCTATTTCCAATGTAAATTTAATTTTAAATCAAGGCTATTAATCTGGTTTAAAAAGTTATTGAGCAAGGTATCTGCATGTTGCCATATGATGAAAATATCGTCTACGTATCTGATCCATACATGGGGAGTATAATCCAATTTGTATATATCTATTTCAAGTGGTCGTAATATGAATTCAGCTAATATTACAAGTTTTTTTTAATGACTACCCTTTATATATAATATATATATATATATATCTTTTTTTTTTCCCCCTGCGACTGATTTTTGAAAACGTTTCCGAGTAGTTTTTATACTCCTTGGGTGCCCAGCTCTCCACGAGCTAACGCTCGCCAACCCCCGTTCAGACACCACAAACTCTAAAAGCACACTAATGTGATCGGCTTTAAAAAAAAATTCGGAAGACTGAATTATAATAATAATAATAAAAACTGTGGCGATCTCCCTGTTGACGGGTTGTTTTTGTCCTTTATAAAATCAGATCAGTGAAAGATTTAAAAATAAGCTATATAAAATGAATTAAGTAAACAGAGTCTTTGTCCCCCGTTATTTTTTAACAACTCTGTAAAAAGTTATTTTAAATAAGGCGTTTTAAATCTGACGTAATTTTCATCAAACCTTTCTTTCTCATTTTAATATTCACGTGAAAATACTTTTGTTGTTAGAAAGGAAATACTATTTGCGCTTTCTTAAAATTCACAATAATAGTTTAAAAGATTATCTCAAAATATGAAATAAATGTCTCGTGCAAATATATATTTTAATTTAAACTGTTTGGCAATATTGTTGTTTGGCCATTTTAAATAGGACGCAATTTCCTCCATTTAGAAATTAACGCATATTAATGACTTTATTATTTTACAATTTTCTTTCTCTTTTAAAATTCACATGCAAATATAGTTTCTATGACGCAATTTTCAATATTTTCCTGCTTTTAATACATAATCATATAATTCTAATTTGAAATTTTTTTTTCGTTTATAATAGTCACGTGTAAAAAAAATTTTAATTTGAAGGAAATATTATTCTTTTCGCTGTTTTAAAAACTGGCATCAATTTAAAATAATACCCTTTTCTAAAAGATGTAAAAAATATGTCTCGAAATGCTCAAAATTTGAATTTAAAATGGAAATAAATCCTCAAAAAAAAAAAATGAGTCAAATTAAAGAAATAAATGCAGTCTGCACACCGGGAACGTCTCATGTATATCCCCAGAAAAAATTATTACGTTATATAATAATTACCTATGTATAGTTTATGTATGCATACCTATGTATGTTACTAATGTATAGTTTTTGCTCCTATAAAACTTCTTTAATGGAACGATTTTGACCAACTTTAACATTAAATATCTCTTAAAATAATTGTTCAATTTAAAAACTGTCTATATCAGCATGTTTATCAAACATTTCTCTATAATACCACTGATTTTCATGTTGTTGTACGCAGAAGTTTTTTTAATATTAACGAAGAAAGACCTCCGGTCACAAAAAATTCAAAACCATGCAGGGGTGACAGCGTTAGTTATTATTTTTTTTTAGAATGGATAGTTTATACTATATTAATGAGTTTCCGCAATCCATAATATCGTTCTTTAGGATGCTATTAATTATCAATTAAACATTGTCAGCTGCGTAATTGAATTTATATACGCAAAAGTTGAAAAGTAATATTAATATCAATAATAATGTTAATTGTTAACATGTCATGTTTGGTCTGTAAAGGCAGTTTGTTGAACATGAAAATGTTTACTTGAGAATCGATATTATCCAAAAAACCATATTTCGGGTTGAGATGAAAAATACTCGGAAACTTTTCCGAAACTCAGTGGAAGCAAAAGAAACTTTGTTTTTTAATTTTTTTTCTTTAAATCTCAGAAACGTATTGGTTTCTGAGGTTTCTAAAGCTAGAGAGGGCTTTTCGGAATCTTTAGTAATTCGGAAGAGGTTATTGTAATATTTCGTTCGTAATATATTTATATAAAATCCAAGTCTCTGCGTGTCCTTCACAATTTTGGTTGGACCACCTTTTCATCGCGGCCATGTTAGGCTTCCTATGGAGAAATTGGTATCAGTTTTAACAATGAATAATTGTTGAAAAGTACTAATACAGGGTTACTACAATAGTTCCAAATTTTGACCAACTTGGCAAGATACCGCCAAATTTGGCGATAAAAAATAAGTTGCCATATATGAAGCCAACTTGGCGATAGCTCGCTAATTTAGTGAAACTCCCATTGAAACCCATTAATCTTCATAATCGAGCTTACCACAATTTAATTTAAACTCAACACATGTAAGGTTTTACATAATCTATGGGTCAGAATTTAAAAAGTAATGTACGAAAATGTATCTTTTTACATTTTCATCCCGATGCTACTAATAAAATAACCGCCACTAGACGGCGCTGTAGTATATCTGAGCTCCTAACTATCCGATTTTAATGTGGTTTACATAGCCGGACGCAGAAATTAAATTATCGGTACTTTTCCAGTAGAGGGGCCTTTGCGAAATAGAGAAAATTGCTTTGGCGAAGAAGGAAATTTGGCAACATATATTCTGGCACCCTATTCACTGTTTTACTTTTATTTCATATACACACACATTTTTTTTCAATATTTATATAATTTATTTAATGTAATTTAGTAATTACATTAAATTTAATTAAATTATTTAATGTAATTTTGTAGTCATTTATATAATTTTATGCAGAAAAAAGAAATAATTTGTACATAGAAACAACAATTAAACAAAAACCTAATTTGCACAACAAATTAAAAAAACAAAATTTATTTCCTAAATTGTTTAAGCCCGAGAAGGGACAGATATTAAGATATTTCATTCATTTCGTTCTACATTTAATGTTAAATTTTTGTAACAAATAATTTTAACCAATTGAACATTAAAAAATAAAAATGAAATTCATACAATATAATACTTTAAACACCTATATACTTAGATTCCGCTCAAATGAAATCGAAATAAATCTTAGACTTTTTTTTAAGTTTTGTATTTTGCATGTATCTTATAATATGTACAATCGTCATAAACATAATGCAAAATCTGCAGTACAAATATTTACAACTTAAAAATGGAAAAAGTCTAAGATTTATTTCGATTTCATTTGAACGGAATCTAAGTATATAGGTGTTTAAAGTATTATATTGTATGAATTTCATTTTTATTTTTTAATGTTCAATTGGTTAAACTTACTTGTTACAAAAATTTAACATTAAATGTCGAACGAAATGAATGAAATATCTTAATATCTGCCCCTTCTCGGGCTTAAACAATTTAGGAAATAAATTTTGTTTTTTTTTATTTGTTCTGCTAATTAGGTTTTTGTTTAATATGTCAAGTTTTTTAATAACTACTGCATTCAGACGAACACATTTCAAAATTAATGGAGGGTATATCATCATCAGCCTTTGATTTGTGCGATATCGCATCACAATTTGTGATGCAATTTACCTATGTATAATTCAAAATGTTTCACCATGCAGTAATGCAGGTTGCTGTACTTTGGTCAAAAAATTATAATCTGAACTTAAAAAATCTGCTTGAAAATGTCATTTTTATTTCCACTATGACGCCATATTCATCTTCTTTTTAATTCTTAAAAAAAAAAAAAAAAAAAAAAAAAAACTATTTCAGTTTCTTCAGTTTCATGTTTCACGTGAAAATCCTTCAACTAAATATAGGCAAATTATTATTACGGCTTTTGAATTATTTACAAAAATGAAGGGAAAATGTTAAATTTTATTAGAAAATGTCAGTTGAATCTCAATGAAAAAAGCGAAATTTGGAATTATTATGAAAAATATTTGAATAATGTAAGTAAAAATTACCCCATGTTATGATCTCTAGATTATAATCCACCTATATGCAAAGGCATTTTATGATCCGTTTTGACCCTGACGTCAGACAAATGTTTTTATTTATAATATTATTAGAATTAGCAAAGAATTAAAAATGAGTGGCATCAGGGACAAAAAGGTGGGAAGAAAAAATGAAAAAGTTATGATCTCCATAGGCTTTTCTATGTTAAATTAACATTGAGAAGTGACACTGGAAATAAATAAGTATTGCGCTGCCGCGCAATACATAAATAATATACATTTAATTAAAATACATACATAAACAAACAAAAAAATTCATCAAGTTTGTTTTCAGAGCTGTTTATATCATTTGGCAACAAATCTCACTTTCTGATGCCCGAATTCTGCTAAGCTTTTAAAAAAAAAGGTCAAAGCCCCTATAGTGAAAAAGTACCAAATTCCCTATTATTTTGAACTATCTGCACCATAGTTTGTACTATATGCAGGGGAGGAGGACGAAAAGTTTAAATATTAAATTTTAAATTTTCTATAAAGCACTATAAGACTAAAAATTTAAGACTAAAATAAATTTTAAATAAGACTAAAAAAGAGCTGTATGACAAAAATAAATAAATAAATAAAATAAAATAAATGTATTTTTTTTTTTTTTTTTAAGACATGCTGCTTTCGTTAACATTCACAAAAATGTAGAAAATACATACCGTATATACTCGTGTATAAGTCAATCCCCCAATTCTTAAGCAAAATTTTGAAAAAAATTGAATTTTCATGTATAAGTCGAACCACATTTCTGATAATATGATGAAAAATGATTTGTAATCGAGGATTTAAAAATAATTAATAAATTTCATTAAATTAATAAACATTTTTACGTTTCTATTCAGACTTTTCTTTAAAAAAAATTCAACGGTACAGTAAGAAACTTAAACTATTTTGAAACATATTCACATCAATTTAACGATACTTAAAAAGAAAAGAATCTTTCAAAAATCTATTTAGACCTTATTTACAAGGGTAAACAACCTCTTAGACTGCTAAAATATACTACTTCTTTGTATTGTAGGACTTTTAGGAGAGATATCTAGAAGCATTCTCAAGTTGAACTCTTTTTAAAAAGGGGGTTAAAATGTTGAAAGGAATGCTCCTGTATTGAAGAAAATTCTGCCCCAAGAGAAAATGGGCGCAGAACAATTACAGGGACATTACTGTTAAGCTTTTTTTGTCAATCACAGGGAAATGATCATTGTCCGCTTTTATTTCTCTCTCCAACGTAGACCCATATGTGATTACATAAAAGACTTGCCCATTCGCCAATTATCTGAGAAAACTTTATTTGTTTATTTATTTACTAACTCGTGTATAAGTCGACCCCCCATTTTCAACTCCCAAATTTTGTCTAAAATTTCTGAAGTACGAATTACACTCATTTGCAACGTTTGACGTACAGTTTCCGACTTGTTCTATCAGAGCAACAAATCTCAGAAAATGGCATCAAAGCTGATGCTTGGAACTGATTTTAAGAATATGACAGTCATCGAACAAAAATCTGTTATAACTTCAGATGTATGAACTTTATTGGAAAATTAAAAATGCTATGCGACTTTTACGTTCCTGAATGCTAATATCCGAAATTTTCAGACGAACTAATATAAAAATGAGACTGTGAATGTGGCATAAATATTCGCATTGTGAAGCGGCTGGAAAATAAAAATTTGAAAAAAGTTTTAGACCTGAATTTACTGTATTGCTTACACTCATACAAAACTGTAAATAAAAATGTCTTATCAGCAGGGCTTTTTAAATCGCAGCAAAGAGGGGGATATTCTGAGCTATTTTATACCTGCTTAAATGCAGAGGAGGCAAGTCAAGCATTTTCAAAACATGACTTTTGTGAAAGATCTCTCTGTTGAAAGTGTTTCAGTTAAAAATGGAATCTTGTAATGATGCGCTGAGAAGTGTATTATACGAGTGGATGAGAAAAAAAAAAAAAAAAAAAAGACCGTCATGGTTTCTTGAAGTCGGCAACTTCCGTGTGACATAGACATAGCACGCTGATAAAAGAAAATTATATACATACATTTGCTTTAACATTTGCGTGAAAAGAATGGGCGCCCGTAAAACGAAATCTAGGGGAATTTTGGTACAGGTATGCTTGTAGTTTACTGCCAAGACTGCGCTTTTTAAAATGAAGAATATGGGCATGAAATAAGCTCTGAACTAAAAAAATTTTCTCTGAACACACAGTACAAGACAATTTTTAAGTATATCAACATAACTAGCAATTTAAAAATGTAGAAAATGAGAAAAAATAAAAATCTAAAAGTCTAATCTAAATCTTCTATTATTTATTTTATTTTTTTCTTTTCAAAATAAGCTATTGAAACAGTTTACTTCTTTCATCAGGAGGGCTCCGGCCCCTTTACGAAACGATTGTCTCTAATGAAAAATTCTTAATTACTTTTCCCTTAGTGTTAAATTATTTTAGGTTACTTGAAAAAAAAAATACAACTTTATTGAATTTTTCGAAATCACCCGAGAAAAATAAAATTTAGTCAAGAAAATTTGAAAATTCAAGGATGGAAAAAAGACTTCCCCACCTCCTATCTTCTTGCGGGTGCAGTGCTCAAAAGGCTTTGATCTTTTTGAAATTCGAATGCGTGTTAAATGACATGTGTAATTTTCCCTGTTTGAGACAGTCATCACCATTGTATGTATTTTTATTTTCTTCTATCTTCAATAGAAGAAAGTATTGTAATCGAAAGTTTTTTTCGGCGGATTTACACGTTTTAGGGGTCAGAGATCCCAAAAAACATGTTTATAGAAAATGTCTGTCTGCCCGTGTGTCCGTCTGTCTGTCGCCATTGCACCATCAAAAAGTATATGAAGCTATGCATAGAATTGAACCAATTTTTTTTTTTAAGTTTTTGGCTACGGCAAGAAGGTCATTCATTAATTTGGAAAAAATCCGCCGGAAGGGGGCGCTGTAATAGTGATTTTTGTGCCATTTTGAATGTTGCATCATCGAAAAGTGTATGAAGTTATGCATAGAATTGAACCAAATTTTTTGTGTAGATTTTTGGTCATTACAAGGTTCTCCCTCAATTTGGAAAAGTTCCGCTGGAAGGGGGTGTGGCAGATTTTATCTGCAACATAACAATTTCACCCCCCGTTTCTCAAAATCTACTTTAAACAAGTAAATTCATTATAGTAATTCTTTTTCCTAAAACAATTCATACTTCTACATTCATTTAGTTTTTTTTTTCCTTTCACAAGGAAGTTTTCTCAACACACATAAAGATTTATGGTTTCAGATATTTTGTTTCACTTATTCAAAATTCTCATTCTCGATTATTTATTTATTTATTTCCATTCCTAACGGTTTTTAGTTAACAGCAATCGTGTGCAGTTATAATTCGTACAGCTGCACTTCCCCTTTAACGGTTCATTTTCTTTAACGTATTTTTATCTGCACTATAAATAAACCACTCTCATTTCCTATTAGAACTTGACGGGTAAAAAAGGAAATAAAGAAAATAATGTATTTATTGGAATTGCAGTTTTAAATTATATTTTCATTTATCATCATTATGCTTTCTACATTTCACATACACTTGTTAAAGATTACTCAATCACATTTAACTGCAATCTGTTTCTTTTTAATATAAACAAATGCGATACTTTTCGTCGTACTTATTCTTGAAACATGTAGGGTTGCTTCGCATCCTGTGGGTGCGCCGAAAGGCGGGGCTGCCACGTAATTTGTCTGCTAATCCTGTCGCCAATGCTTTGTCTTTGTAATATAGGCGTCAAAATCTTGATTAGTTGGCGATAATACAATATGCCAAGACATATGAGTTCAGTACGCATTATGACACAGTTCGCCCCTGACCGCCTGACTGGAAGGTCCGTTAAAGGACCGCTGTTGTTTTCCTTGTCTTTTTTGTGACGTTGCGTAGCAGTGATGAAACGAATTTGTTTATACACATCGAGATACTTAATGTGTCCTTCTGTATTGCTTCATATCCGAAGCTCCATTTTTATGAGATGTCTTCCTTTGTTTTTGAACATAAATAAATAAGTGATTGTACTTTCATCGATATGTTGGAGTTTTTTAATCATCTTTTCAGCGAACCCGAGAATCACCATCTGATGCGATCCCCACGATAGGGAGCGCTGTAATAGCGATTTTTTGTGCAATTTTCAATATTGTACCATTGAAAAGTGTATGAAGTTATGCATAGAATTGAATCAAATTTTTTATGTATGTTTTTGGCCATGGCAAGAAGGTTCTCCCTGAATTTCGAAATATTCCGCCGAAAAGGGATGCACTATAATAGCGATTTTTGCATAATTTTCTTGATTTTTTCGTAGTTCTTTTGTACACCGGCGGCTGATCAAGTGACGGAAGCTTCCCATCCTGATAAGCCGACTATTCACGAACAGCTGATATACCACAGAATAACGGAAAAGTAAGGATTTTAATTTGATCGAGATCAACTTGTTTTTACCCCGATTAATTGACTGAAGCAGAAATTTAAGATGAAAGTCAAAGTTTATATAATATTAAACTAATGAAAATGAAATATTGACATTTGTAACAACATTTTGAAATATTAAAGTATATGAGATAGAAGAAAGTTTTGGGATTGCACATCCAACTAGTTCTTGCATAACCACATGAAGAATTTGGAAATACTTTATTTATAACAAAACAATATTGGGTCTATACTTTTGCAACATTGGATATTTGCATTTTGCCAATATTGCAAAAAAGCAAATTTAGAGAAAACGTTTTTGAAAATCAATAATGTAAATTCCATATTTGTTTCAGTGTTTTGAAAAGATTAAAAGGAATCACTGCATTAGGAACAGACTGTATATTGTGAGGCCATGTGTAGACTTCCATGGTGCAGGGGTAGGGCTGGGGTCAAAATATCCACTCCCCACAGTCCCAATTTTTGTTCTCTGAAATTTGATAACATTGGCTATTAAAAAAAAAAGTCTCTTTCTGAAAAAAGTTTGGACCCCTGCCAACCCTAATTAGTCAAAATTTTACTTGAATTAGAGTACATAAAAATCAGTGACATTTTCTTTTTCTTTTCTATATGTTAATCATTAAAAGAAAATCATTTTTGACATTATCGGGAATAAAACTTTTGACTTCTATCATTACAAAGATTTCAAAAGAAATATCCCCTCTGCCTGCCATTGTTATGATGTTTACAGCACATATAAGTGCCAAATCCTGTGGTCCATCTTGAAAATCGTTTTGTAAATTCACGGTTTGCTTGCTTATCGGTGAAGTCAGGGATTAATGTCAATACGTCAGACCTTCTGACTACTCTGCCTTTTTGTACGAAAAGCAAAGCCGCCGTTATCTTCCATCAAAATCTTCCCAAGTATTAGTTTGTACTAGAGTTCGTACAAACTGACTCCAAAATTGTTATACACTAACACGAGGGGTGGTCTTCAAAAGTTCAGTTGTCAACTGAAGATTATAATATACAGTAAAGCCTCGTTAACACGAACATGGTTAACGCGAATTACTTTTAGCACGAACTGTGTTCGATAGTCCAGCTGTATGTAATGTATTTAAGTTCGGATAACACGAACTACTTTTAACACGAACAAAAAAAAGTTTCCCTTTCAGTTTTCGCGTTAACGAGGATCGACTGAAATGCAAGGGAAAGCATTCGATGAATACAGCTAAATTAATAAAATCATGCTTGGGAAAATTGCCGTGTTGTTTTTATTAAACTATTGAAAAGACATAAAAATAAGTATCGTTGATTCAGATAATTAAAAAGATTGATTGATTTACAAAATCTTCAAGTTTATTTGTAAATTTAAAAACTATGCAATTAAAATTGTCAGATGAAGTTCACAATGCAGCTGAATACTTTTGAATTCATTAGATTAGGGGTCCTCAACCATGCGCCCACCGACCAATTTTCTTGCCTTAAGAAGTCTCTATAAATTCGCATGTGTAATAACATAATTTGTATTCATGGGCAGTAAGTGTTGGTTTTGATTGAAAAACAAATGATTCTTTAATCACAAGTAATCTTGTAATTATCTCCTGTGGAATAAAATGTTGAAATCCCACTTGCACAATAAAGTTGGGGAAAATGTTTCCTCTTTTGTACCTTACTAGTTCTAAAGAAGCTTTGTTGCCCTTTATGCTTAAAAAATTTTGCAAATGTACATCTATATACATCTATGCATGATGTTTATCAAATGAACACCCGCCACATGCACCTAAAATAAATATCTAAGTTGGGAAGTGCATCCATTTCTGAAGTGCAAGATATCTAGAAAATTCAAATGCGTCTGTGATAGCACAAAGGTAGAAAATCCCTTCCCAAAGCAGCGCAGAATGTTTGGGCCAACATTGCAAATTGTCGTTCCATGTTGGCGCACAGTAAGAAATATCCACCTCGACTTACCATTAGCCAACAAAAGCCCGGCACTGGTCCAACAGTTTGCTGCTCAGAATATTGCTCATATTCATATACGCTCCAAATTAGATGGATCTCTGCACCTACCATTTGCCAACTCTACCATTCCCAATCGCACCATTTTCCAAACTACCAACGATGGGCCAACAAACTGTGTTACTTGGGTTGCATAAGACCAGCCTTTACCTGCGGCCCTCAGGCCGCATGTGGCCCGCTTATCTTTTATATGCGGCCCGAAAAACATAATTACAAATCCATGGGGAATTCTCACAATCTTTTGACTTTTAAGTCCCCGAATAACATTTTTTATTTTAGTACATATTTTTGTGGGTTTTTTTTTAAATTTCATATACTGGGGAACATCCCATTGCATGACTGCATAACAATATTACCGAGATAAATAAGTTTTGGACGATGTTGGGGGTCCAAATATCCGGGAAACTCCTGTACCGTCCCGTGTCCCTGATGCTGATTTTTAAGTTTGGAGCTGTCTGTATAAAATTGTTTCAATAAAAGTAATTCGATGTAATTTTTTTCCCGAAACTGGGACTATTGTTTTATATAAATATGTATCAAAAAATTAACCTGCACACATTTTTATGGTTGTTATTATTTTTTAAACTCTGTCCCTAGGTTTTAGATTTCTTACCGTCCCTCTTCTAAAATTATACAGAAAATCACTTCAGATGCAGCAGAAGTTTTTTCTCATGCAGAAGTATGCTAGAGAAAGATTGTTTAAAATTCTTTGACAGGAAATTTACTGCAGAATTTAAATCAGTATTGAAATATCAATTTCAAGCATCGTGGCTTTATTGGTAGTCTTACCGCCCCCAAGGTTTATTCCTGCACTTTTCGAGGTAAATTATTTTTTTTAATTTAATCCAATATAAATAACTGTTTCTAAATATCAATGCACGCTGTGGCTATTACTTAGTCTTAACACGATTTGCCGTAAAATAGGTGGTAATTTTCATTACCGTTTCATCCTTACCATCCCTTTGTTTCCCTTACCGCCCCTTTTTCCCCTATACCTTCCCCTTATTTTACCTTACCGTCCCTTCTTTAACACTCCTTTAAGACAATGTTATACCAAAATTTTGTGCTAAAAATAGTACATTGTTATCATTTCTTATTTGAATGGGGTACATGCAAATTCATTATAACTAAAAATTTAGAAGAAAATCAAAAGTTATAGTGGTAAAATGGTAAGGAAAATTAAACTCGCAAGTTTAAATTAAACCTCAGTTAAATATATACTTAATATCATCTACCTTATTAATTTATCATTAAACTTTAAGAAAAAAATATATGTTAATTACCTGACCAAAAAATTTTCAAAGCCCCATCAAACTTTGTCGCCTAGTTACGGCTCTGTCTTATTATCGATCGTGATTCAGTTGCCAACAATATATACATAAACATTCTACACTGTTAAAAATATGGTGAAAAATTACCTCTGTGTTTAAAGGCTATCTATTTTCTGACCAATGAGAACGATCCATAAGCGTTTATGCAGCGTTCTCATTGGTCAGAAAATAGATAGCCTTTAAAAACAGAGGTAATTTTTCACGATATTTTTAACAGTGTAGATAAGTGTAATTCAAATTCAAAAAGATATCGGTAGAACAGTGAGCTAAGTATTAGTTGTTTTATATTAAAATATATATATATATATATATTTAATTTATTCTTCGCTTCCTAAATTCACTCGAGATTGAACTCACTGGAAACTGTGAATTCCAGCAGGTTCTTTACATGATGGAAGATGAAGAACACTTCGTCTGATACTTCTTAATAAATTCGGAAAGATCTCTGACATAGAAAGTTCATCTATATATTGTTCAAATGTCCCAATTAATTTACACTGCATAAGTAACAGTCCTGGAGGGGAAAAAGTGACCACATTCTACTAACTCTGCTGTAAATATTGTAACTGCATAAAAATATGGAATGAGATATAAAAAGTCCTTCCGGCCAGTGCCGGGAGGAAGAGGTAGCTTTCATAATCCTTATTTAAAAAAAGCCAACTTATATCATGCAAACACACGAAGCTCAATTTAGTGGAAACCGAATATAGGAGATTCAATACTAATTTTTATTAATATAATGAATGAGAATTTCGCGAAATTAGTCAGCTTTATCCAAGCTGCTTTTCTTTAAATTAACTTATATTTGGCTGCCAAATTCGGCAATTTCTTAAAGTGCCTGTCATTTTAAGACAACATGGTGGATGAGGCTAAGCAGTGAACTTGGTCGAGACCTTAGTAATTGCTGTGCACATGCTCACTCACATCGGAATCGGTTAATATATAGGAGTGCTGTCGCATGCAAAAAATCAGATTTTTCAAAATGTCACCCACAATAGAAATTGAAACTGCTATATCTGAGCCATTTTTTAAGGTAAAGACAAACAAAAAATGCTCCTGAATCCTTATATCAAGATCAAATACTTAAGAAAGAAACCTTTTTCAACTTCTAATTTTTTTGCACCTCACTTTAAATAAATATATATTTTTTAATTTAATGGCCGCCATTTTGAAACAAGATGGCTGATGAATCTGGCCAGCGAACTTAGTCGAGGTGTTGATGTATACTATCCACATGCCTTCTTACATCGAAATAGGCGAATAAGTGTGTTATCGCGTGACAAATACAAGATCGTTTCAAAATGTTAGCCATGCTAGAAATTCAAAGTGCTATAAATCAACCATTTTTTAAGATATCAACAAAAGAACAAATTTTCAGAAACAAAAACTGCTCCGGAATCTTTGTATCAAGGCCAAACACATAAAAAAAATCTTTTTCATTTTCCAATTTTTTAATACCTCATTTTGAATTTTAAATTTAATTTTTTTTAAATGGCAACCCTTTTGAAACAAGATGGCGAATGAAGCTGGCCAACGAACTCGGTCGAGACATTGGTATGTACTATGTACAGACCAAGTTACATCCCAATAGGTTCATAAATACGCCTGTTATCGCGTGACAAAAATCAGGTCGTTTTAATATGTCAGCCACAAGAGAAATTCAAAATGCTATTACTCAGCCATTTTTTTTTTAGATATAGACGAAAGAAAAACTGTTCCGGAATCTTTGTTTTAAGGTCAAACACATACAAAAAAAATCTTTTTCATTTTCCAATTTTTTGGTATCTCATTTAAATTTTTTTATTTTTTAATTTTTTTAAATGGCCGCCGTTTTGAAACAAGATGGCGGATGAAGCTGGCCAACGAACTCGGTCGAGATATTTGTATGTACTATGTACACACCAAGGTACATCCAAGTCGGTTCATAAATACGCCTGTTATTACGTCAGAAAAATCAGGACGTTTCAAAATGTCAGCCACGCTAGAAATTCAAAATGCTATAACTCAGCCATTTCTTAAGATATAGACGAAACAAAAACTGCTCCCGAATCTTTTTATCAAGGTCAAACACATAAGAAGAAAATATTTTTTCAATTTTCAATTTTTGGTACCACATTTCAAATTTAAATTTTTCTTAAAAATTTAAATGGCCGCCATTTTTAAACAAGATGGCGGGTGAAGCTGGCCAACGAACCCGGTCGAGACATTGGTATGTACTATGTACAAACGAAGTTACATCCAAATCGGTTCATAAATACGTCTTTTATCGCGTGACAAATTTCAGGACGTTTCAAAATGTCAGCCATACTAGAAATTCAAAATGCTATAACTCAGCCATTTTTTAAGATATAGACGAAACAAAAACTGCTCCGAAATCTTTGTATAAAGATCAAATACATAAGAAAAAAATATTTTTCCATTTTCAATTTTTTGGTACCACATTTCAAATTTTAAATTTTTAAAAAAATTTTAAATGGCCGCCATTTTGAAACAAAATGGCGGATGAAGCTGGCCAACGAACTCGGTCGATAGATTGGTATGTACTATGTACACACCGAATTACATCCAAATCGGTTCATAAATACGCCTTTTATCGCGTGACAAAATTCAGGACGTTTCAAAATGTCAGCCACGCTAGAAATTCAAAATGCTATAACTCAGCCATTTTTTAAGATATAGACGAAACAAAAACTGCTCCGGAATCTTTGTATAAAGGTCAAATACATAAGAAAAAAATATTTTTCCATTTTTAATTTTTTGGTACCACATTTCGAGTTTTAAAATTTTTTAAAAATTTTAAATGGCCGCCATTTTGAAACAAAACGGCGGATGAAGCTGGCCAACGAACTCGGTCGAGACATTGGTATGTACTATGTACACACCGAATTACATCGAAATCGGTTCATAATTACGGGAGTTACAGTGTGACATAGGTCATATATATATATATATATATATATATATCAATTTTGAACGGATGGTGGTTTCGGGGTCTGGGGGTCATGATCGATGAAAATATACCAAAATTTTTTGAAATCGCTTTCCTCCGAACGGCTGCAATAGGTAGCTTTTTTGTAAAGAAAGCTACCTAAAATACAGTCAAACTTTCCTTTAACGAAGTTTTCTACTTAACGAAATTTCCTGCTGAACCCTGACATTGTCCACTATTAGCAGGCAAATTAATCACCATTTTACGAAGAATATATTCTGTATAAAGAAGTTTTATTCCACTTTCATGCGTGTACAACATTCAAACAGAGAGGTTGCGGTTGCAAGGGATGTATGAATTTATTTCTGAAGATTGCATGAAAATGAAATCATTTATATATTTAATCATTTCCACTTAAAGGAAGAAATGCTAAAAGCCTTCGATGTAATAAGAAGGGGATTCCAGTTTCACGAAAATGTTACACATGAATTGTTCGGATACTTACATAAATGCGAACATGACAACATGAACAAAGTAATATTACAAACTTTTTTAAAGTTAAGAATTTGAAATACTGAGAAAAAAGAGAAAAGATACGTTACGCTTCAGATTTTGCTTACATCTGTTTATTATGTGTTTTTATAGAAATTATTCCAATTAAATTATTCTCATATATCTACATTACATAAAACAAAAGTTACTGCCCGAATTAAAATACATTTTCAATATTTTCATTTTAGGTGTGTTTTTCATTTTATGCATGTGTATTTTATTGTAAAAATTTCATGAATTTGAATTGATTTCTATTTAACGAATTTTCTACATAACGAAGTGTTTAAGTGGAATGATGAGACTTCGTTAAATGGAAGTTTCACTGTATAGAATAGAATATGGGCTAATTGTTCGTTCGAAACATGCCTAACATGTTATTAACGGCAGTTATTTATTTCAATTGCTTTTGAAATTTTTCTTCTCACATACTACTTTTCTATTTAAAATCGTTTTTTTTTACCATTATCTACAATCATAAGGGTAAATTTTGCATAAAAAGACAGTCAGTAATGAATTAGCGTTTCCGTAATTGTAAGCATATTAATGAGCATTCTTTATGTTTTTTACAATAATTAAATTGTAAAAATCAGTATAAAGCTTCCAAATATATCTAATTTATTATTTTAAAGTTGGCTTATGTATACGTTTCATCTTATTTTAATTAATGTGATCATGTTTTATCCGTGTACATTCTCTTTCTCAATAAATGTATTTTTTAATTCGCAAACACTTAATTTGGGGGATATTTTAAGATGGATAGAGCTAAATGAAACAAAGGCCGTTGTTTACTTTTTCGATTTTGTTTACAGGTATTTCTTATGAGAATACTTTCATTTTCGGAACCGGTTTCGAAAGTAAAAGCATCCTCATATAAAATATCTGCAATCAAAATCGAAGAAGTAAAAAACGGCTTGCATACAGACCGATCTCAACTATTGAATGCAAAAGAAATCATTTAAAATATTGAAATGCGACCGAGATATCTTTATAAATTTCTTCCATAGGATTAGCATTAGCGAATTCGTCTTTTCATTTGACTGAAGTAGCCTCTTAATAATTCGCCTCTGAACAACTATTCAATAATTCTGTACTATGATAACAATTATTATCCCCACCCCACTTTCTCTCTCTCTCGCTCTTTCTTAATTCCCCCAAAGAGAATCGTGTCTGGGGGTAAAATAAATAATTTCCATCTTTTTATGGCAACAGACTTTTGATATTGAAACCAGATAAGAGCTATTGAAATTCTTGATCCATCGCGGAGCCATTTGGAAAAATACATTTATCTAACAATGCACCATACGCTCAAATAAGGAAGTGGGATAAAAAGGAAAAAAAAATCTTTCGACTTTTTCAGTCTGATTGGAAGCAATGATGAACATCGATCATTTCGACAAAGCCATTCGTCTTAGTTTAATGTCAAAAAGTTATTTAAAATTCGATACACAGATGTGTCATAAGATACAACTGTCGCAAAACATCGAACAATGTTCATCGTTTACTCTCTAATTTTATCAATTTTATTCGAAATGGATTTCTCTCATTTTTCTACGAGTACAAGTTATATCCATATCATCTACAATATGCATGTAAAGAAAAATATGTCTGATGCAATGTCCTTAGCTGAAATTTGCCAAATTCCAACAGATTTATCATTAGTACATTTCATATGCATAAAAAATTGTTTGAAAAGTTCTCAGTGTTGTCAGTTTAGAAGAAAATTATAGGAATATACCAATATTACCTTCAGATTCAAACTTGAGTGATGTTAGAATGAATCTTTGCAGTTTAGAGTAGCATTATAAATATTAACCGTTTCATGCTCACCATATATAAACATAAATATAATTCAACTAGAAATCATTCAACACAATCGAAAACCGTATCAGCAATTACTACCCATATACTAATATTTCCGAATTGCTTTGTGAAGCCCTATTACGAGAAAAATAAAATGAAGGACAAGAATTATTCGTTTATATTTTTCCAAAATAGCACGTATTTTAATTACATTTTCTTTCGGTTGTTATGAGAAAATGGCAACAAAAAGATATAATTGCTATTTTTCAACTATTTTCCTTTTACTTTCTATATAAATGGAGTACTTGAGTTGCCAAAATTAAACAAATGGTGCTAAAAACTACAAAAAAATTAATATTTCAAAAATAAATGGAGATACAGTTTTCAAACAAATTGCATTTAAAAGTACTTTTTTTTTCCAATACGACGGTATAAAAATTTAAAATGTGCGATGCTTAGAAATTAAAAAAATTGCTATAGAGCATTTAATCGCACAATTATATACATCTGCTTTGTTTATTGCTGCCTTCTGTAAGCTAACGTTATTTTTTGGAGACAAAATAAGCTGGGAGAAAGAAATAGCATACCGTCCCGGGGGCTAAAAAGCAAAAAATAAGAAAAAAGAAGCAACAGAGATTTAACGCCTATATAATATAATATAAGAAATAGACTGCAGCAAATTTTAAGTACATTTATCAATTTCGATCTGGTTGAATTATTATAAATAACAACATCATTAAAACACACCGCCAACAGACCGTTAATACATATACAATTCTTTTGCGTACTTTGTAAAATAATGATAAATGCTAAGCATAACCATTTTCTTCCCATGGAAATATATAAAACAACAGTAAAGGTCTTCGTATGCACATCTCATAACCATATAAATATGGGAGGATCAAGATGATGCTGGAGGGGGGGGGGGGGGGGGCATCCCCGCAACCATCGGCCCTGTAATAAGAGTTGCCTTTTGCGCATGAGCAGTTAAATATGTTTTTCTATATATAAATGTTGATATCTTGTCGAATATTAAATGTATATTATTGCAAACTTCAGCAGAATTTTTCTTTTATAGGTTTCCAAGCTTTCTGAAAGTTTCGTTAAATTTGGTTGAAAACTTAGCATGTTTTAAATCCTACAAAATCCTAATTCCCCCCCCCCCCCCCCCAAAAAAAAAAAAGTAATTTAATAGATTACAACGACCATTTGGAATTTTTATTTTTTATTTTTTATTTTTTATTACTTTCTTCTATCTTCAATAGAAGAAAGTATTGTAATCGAAATTTTTTTCGACTTCCGGTTTTCGACGGATTTACCCGTTTTTACTTTCTTCTATCTTCAATAGAAGAAAGTATTGTAATTGAAATTTTTTTCGACTTCCGGTTTTCAACGTATTTACACGTTTTAGGGGTCAGAGATATCAAAAAACATGTTTATAGAAAATGTCTGTCTGTCCGTGTGTCCGTCTGTCCGTCTGTCTGTCGCCATTGTACCATCAAAAAGTGTATGAAGTTATGCATACAATTGAACCAAATTTCTATTTTAAGTTTTTGGCTATGGCAAGCAGATCCTCCCTGAATTTGGAAAAAATTCGCCGGTAGGGGGCGCTGTAATAGCGATTTTTGTGCGATTTTAAATATTGTAACATCCAAAAGTGTATGAAGTTAAGCATAGAATTGAACCAAATTTTTATTTTAAGTTTTTGGATATGGCAAGTAAGTCCTCTCTGAATTTGGAAAAAATTCGCCTGTAGGGGCGCTGTAACAGACATTTTTGTGCGATTTTAAATATTGTACCATCTAAAAGTGTATGAAGTTATGCATAGAATTGAACCAAATTTTTATTTTAAGTTTTTGGACATGACAAGTAAGTCCTCTCTGAATTCGAAAAAAAATCGCCGGTAGGGGGCGCTGTAACAGCGATTTTTGTGCGATTTTGAATATTGTACCATCTAAAAGTGTATGAAGTTATGCATAGAATTGAACCAAATTTTTATTTTAAGTTTTTGGATATGACAAGTAAGTCCTCTCTGAATTTGGAAAAAATTCGCCGGTAGGGGGTGCTGTAACAGTGATTTTTGTGCGATTATGAATATTGTACCATCTAAAAGTGTATGAAGTTATGCATAGAATTGAACCAAATTTTTATTTTAAGTTTTTGGATATGACAAGTAAGTCCTCTCTGAATTCGAAAAAAATTCGCCGGTAGGGGGCGCTGTAACAGCGATTTTTGTGCGATTTTGAATATTATACCATCTAAAAGTGTATGAAGTTATGCATAGAATTGAACCAAATTTTTATTTTAAGTTTTTGGATATGACAAGTAAGTCCTCTCTGAATTTGGAAAAAATTCGCCGGTAGGTGGCGCTGTAACAGTGATTTTTGTGCGATTATGAATATTGTACCATCTAAAAGTGTATGAAGTTGTGCATAGAATTGAACCAAATTTTATTTTAAGTTTTTGGATATGGCAAGTAGGTCCTCTCTGAATTTGGAAAAAATTCGCCGGTAGGGAGCGCTGTAACAGCAATTTTTGTGCGATTTTGAATATTGTATCATTCAAAAGTGTATTTATTTATGCATAGAATTGAACCAAATTTTTAGTTTAAGTTTTTGGCTATGGCAAGCAGATCCTCCCTGAAATTGGAAACAATTCGCCGGTAGGGGGCGCTGTAACAGCGATTTGTGTGCGATTTTGAATATTGTATCATCCAAAAGTGTATGAAGTTATGCATAGAATTGAACCAAATTTTTATTTTAAGTTTTTGAATATGACAAATAAGTCCTCTCTGAATTTGGAAAAAATTCGCCGGTAGGGGGCGCTGGAACAGTGATTTTTGTGCGATTATGAATACTGTACCATCTAAAAGTGTATGAAGTTATGCATAGAATTGAACCAAATTTTTATTTTAAGTTTTTGGATATGGGAAGTAGGTCCTCTCTGAATTTGGAAAAAATTCGCCGGTAGGGAGCGCTGTAACAGCGATTTTTGTGCGATTTTGAATATTGTATCATTCAAAAGTGTATTAATTTATGCATAGAATTGAACCAAATTTTTATTTTAAGTTTTTGGCTATGGCAAGCAGATCCTCCCTGAAATTGGAAAAAAATTCGCCGGTAGGGGGCGCTGTAATAGCGATTTTTGTGCGATTTTGAATATTGTACCATCCGAAAGTGTATGAAGTTATGCATAGAGTTGAACCAAATTTTTATTTTAAGTTCTTGGCTATGGCAAGCAGGTCCTTCCGTAATTTGGAAAAATTCACCGGTAAGGGGCGCTGTAATAGCGTTTTTGTGCCATTTTGAATATTGTACCTTTGAAAAGTGTATGAAGTTATGCATAGAATTGAGCCAAATTTTTTGTGTTTGTTTTTGGTCATGGCATGAAGGTCCTCCCTTAATTTGGAAAAATTCCTCCGGAAGGGGGTCCTATAATTGCGATGTCTGTACCATTTTCATTATTCTACCATCGAAAAGTGTATGAAGTTATGCATAGAATTGAACCAATTTTTTTTGCATGTTTCTGGCTATGGCAAGCAAGTCTTCCCTGAACTTGAAAAAATACCGCCAGAAGGTGGCGCTATAATTGGATCTCTGTGCCATTTTCATTATTGTATCTGGAAAAGTGTATAAAATTATCCATACAATTGAAACAAATTTTATGTGCATATTTTTGGCTTTGGCCAACAGGTCCTCCTCGAATTTGGAAATATCGCGCGGTAAAGGGGCTCTGTGATAGCGATTTTTGTACACTTTTCTCGATTTTTCGTAGTTCTGTTGTCCATCGGCGGCTCGTGCAAACGCGGGAACTCGCTTCCTGCTAAGCCCGCTATTGGCAAACATCTGATAACAACAGAATAAGGAAAAACTATTAATTTTAAGAAATATCATGATATAGATTAACGCGTTTTTAGTTCATTTAATTGACTGAAGCAGGAATTTAAGATGAAAATAAAAGTAGGTATAATATTGAACTAATAATATTGAAGTATTAACATGTGTAACTAGTTTCTGAAATATTAAGATGCATAAGATAGAAGAAAGTTTTGGGATTGGCACATCCAACTAGTTTTTTATTTTTTTACGTAATATTTACTTAGTTTTAATTTTGGGGCATTTCGACAAGAGAAGCCGAGAAAGATAACAGGTTAAAAATCGAAAGCAGTTCCACCAAATCATCCACAGATCGCGACAAGTCACATTCGTAACAAAATTTAACCAAAAATTCTAAATTTCGTCCACCAAATTTCGTCGCATCCTCTTCAACAACAGATCGCAAAGATCAAACTTCAGACGACCAAAACTTTCATCGATGAACTCTTCAAGTCCCGTTTCGAGAAGAAAAACAGTTTACAAATCGAAAGCAGTTCCACCGAATCATCCACAGATTGCGACAAATTACCTACGTTGAGCTCAATTTTTCCCGGTTAGAATCGACCGATTGTAAAACGCCGTTGCTAGTGGATTGGAGCCCCTCGAGACATGGCCTATTACTATCAATCGATTAAACATTAGATTGTTTCCTTTTTCGCGTTCGTCTTTTATTCTGTAATCGATTTTCATGGGCTACATAATCAGTTGAAGACCTCGATTTTCATGGCCTACATAATGAGTTGAAGACCTCGATTTTTGCTTTGCAAGACGATTTTCATTTCGGCGTCGCTCTTCAGCTTTGGATTTTTCCATGTCTGATAATTTGCACCTACCCATTTTATAACTTTTTCAATTTTTAACAATTTTATGCCTTTCTATTACCTATTCAAATAAAAATTCTTCTAAAAGTAAAGAACATCGCTGAATTTTGTTAAAAAAAAATAAAATGCGAGCATCATTTGGCCCCATCCTCGAACGAAAACAACAACCATTTCCAAATGGTTAAAAAAAAAAAAATCCATAAAAATATACAATTTGAAAAGAAACAACTATGCCTTCTTGAATATACGTGCTATTCTTACGAAAACGCATACAAATATTGTCATAATAAAAAAAGTGTTTGTAAAACTAACAGAATAATTAGTGAGTGATTAAAAATATTATTATTTAGTATTAAATTTGTTGTTGATCCACCAAATACTTTTTCCTGAATTTTCGCTTGGAAGTGTGATTTCAAATACCTGCTGTATAATTCTGAATATGAAGAGCAATTTGTTTAATATATATTTTCGAAAATTTGAATAAATGTCGGAAATCAAATGTTTATCCACCTTGTACTAACTAGTAGATTGCGCACTACTGTAGCAGAATTGTATGTAAAGGGAATTTAATTTGTATGCCATTTGCTTAAGAAAAATTTGTAAAGATAGCGCAATTAAATCCTTCTTGAATACAAAGTTGCTGCTTTGACATAATAATTAATAATCTAGAGACCAAATCCAGACTTCCCGGATTTGGTCGGAGCCGTCGCGAAACTTCTTCTTTTATGGCCTGATTTAAGATCGCAAACAGGAGAAGTGAGTCATAAACGAGATCCACAAACAGGAGAAGTGAGTCATAAACGAGATCTGCAAACAGGAGAGGGGACAGGGGAGTCATAAACGAGATCTGTCTCTTCCGTCTCACCCCTGACCTAATCATTTCACCCTCTATGAATTTTTGGCTTATGCTGGTGCTGAAGCAATCGTTATTATTATTGTGTGCATATTTTAGATAATTTTAATCTGATACATATTCTGTTATAAGGATATATTTTTTTTCTAAATGTGCATTTTGAAAGGATTAATGTGTGAATAAAGGATTAACATAAATCAGTAAGTACTTCTTTTTACCTCATTATTTAACCGCTTCCCTTACCAATTTAAGCGCGTAATTCCGCATATGTCTTAAATTTGTGTTTTCTTTATTTATTTATTGATCAAGTTTTAATTTCTTTATCGAATATTATCAGGAAACAAATGCTGAACTGTTTATATTGTTTTAAATGCAAACGGGTTAATCTATAGTAATCGGACTGCATGCGATATAGATTTTTAAAAAACTCAATCTTGAAAATTATTTTTTAACCATAAAATATCACTAAATTGGGATGCAGTTTTCAAACAAATTGCATTTAAAATACCTTTTTTTCTCTTTTCGATAGTGTAAAAATTGAAAATGTGCAACATTTACACGTAAAAAAAAAGAAAAGAAAAGAAAAGAAACAGTACAAGCGAAATTTATTGACCAGGTTGATGCCACGGCCATTATGACGTCAGCGTTACTCACGGACATGTTTTTATTCTTTATAATATAGGTTATCATTTTCATGCCTTAAAGCGCAAAATTATCAGATTATTTGATCAGGATTGTAAACAGTCAAGCAATTTTTTGTCCTATTTTCATTTTTTTTTCAGAGCATCTTTCACAAATTATTGTCGAAATTAATGTTTATGAGCAATTTTTGGGACAGGAAAAATGAGAAAATGATTATCATCAGTTAGCAATTGAATTTATTTAACGATTTCTGATACATATTGAAGAGAAATATTGAAAGCTATTTTGTTAGCTACTATTTCAATTTGTAAAAAGAAAGACGAAAAAGAAATGAAGAATATCCAATTACTTCTGTATAGGTTAACTTACATTTGCCAGTGCTTCAGAAAGCGATTACCCCATTGAAATTATTAAAAGGAAATCATGGACAGCAACATACTTAAAGTTACAAATAACTATATAATGCATCTGTCTGTGTTGTTTTCTCGTCTTGTAAAATCAATTCATGATATTACAAATTATGTACCGTTATCATTTTAGTTCGTAATGATAGTAATCTTCAAAAGTTCTGAAATATAAGTAAAATAATTTAAACCGAAATATCGGTTAATAGAATCTTCCAGTTTAATTGGGTATTTTTGCCATATGCGAAATGTCGAATCTTAAAAAAAAAAAAAAAAAAAAAAAAAAAATAGTGTAATGGATAATTTCATTATCTCTTATATAATCTAAAAAATGGTTTGAAAAGAAATAATAGAATTCATTAAATTTGGTAATCGGGTAACTGAGTAATTGGATCCACGAAGAAATAATGCTTATAACCATCTTTATTCTGCTTTGACTGAGGCCTGCTGAATTTCAAAAATTGATTCTGTGCACTTTGCTATTGATGAAGTAGAGCATTATTTATTAGCCCCCGATATGCTATTTCTTTCGGCCAACAATTAAAGAGTCGTCTCTAAAAAGTAACGTTCCGTTGTATAAGCCAGCCGTAATACAAAGCAGATGCGTCATTGTACGGTTAAATACTCTATTGCAATTTTTTAAACTTCTAAGCATCGCACATTTTCAATTTTTATATCGTCGAATTGGGAAAAAAAGTACTTTTAAATGCAATTTGTTTGAAAACTGTATCTCAATTTGTTTTTGAGATATTAATTTTTTTTTTTTTTTTGTAGTTTTTAGCGCCATTTGTTTAATGTTGGCAACCCAACTGCTCCATTTCTGTAGAAAGTAAAGGAAAAATAGTTGGAAAATAGTAATTATATATTTTTGTTGCCATTTTCCCATAAGAACTAAAAAAAAAGGTAATTAAAATACGTGTTATTTTGAAAATATATAAATTAATGATTTCTGATAAAACATGGAGCTGTTATAAACCATATTCAATTTTAAGTATCTATATTAATATTACAAACAAATGAAGACATATGAATCATTAGATAGCCAAATTCTTTTGTCGAGTTTCTTGAATGACGACATCCCCCTTTTTTTGGATTTGTGTATTATTCAGCGATAGTGACGTCATATGCATACTTTATTGTAGATGTTGTTTAAGACTGGATTGTAAATGTAGAATTCTTCAGCGGATGCGAATGACGTCATTTTATATAAAATAAAAGTGTGTGTTTTAAGTCTTAAAACTGAAATATGTTTTGTTATATCATACTATCTATATTTATATACATATATATACAGGGTGACAATTATTGAATTATATGAATAAAGCTTAAATTATTTAAAAACTACAAAGTGCAAAAACTTTATTCAACATCTAAACGTCACTACAGGTATTCGGATTTAGGTTATGACATGGCTGCAATCATTGGCTATGGTGTGGCGCAGACGAATAGTAAAATTTTGCATGACCCGCTGAAGTGTCAGAACATCGATGCTGTCGATGACCTCCTGAATGGCAGTTTTCAGCTCAGATATGGTTTTAAGGTTGTTTTTGTACACATTGTCTTTAATGTAGTCCCACAAAAATGAGTCACGTGTGTTCAGATCCGGAGAATATGGCGGGCAAGCGAGTCCCATTCCAATGGCCTCTGGAAGCAGAATGCGGTCCCCAAAGTGCTCCTCAAGGACATCAAACATTTTTTGGTTCGATGGGATCGAGCTCCGTCTTGCATGGACCACATCTTGTCGAAATCAGGGTCACTTTGGATAATGGGGATGAAACCATTTTCCAAAACCTTCACGTATCGTTCAGTAGTCACAGTGTCTTAAAGGAATATCGGACCGCTTATTCCGTGACTGGACATTGCGCACTACACAATCACCCGTTCAGGGTGGAGAGACTTCTCGATCGCGAAATGTAAATTCTCAGTCCCCCAAATGCGCCAATTTTGCTTATTGACGAAGTTGCGTACAAGTTGTGTGCGCATGAGCATACTAATTCCCATCATGGCCTGTGGCCAACCACGAAGTTTGAACTTCATCATGCAAACAGTTCAGACGTTATGGCTGTTTAATTTCATATAGTTCAATAATTGTCACCTTGTATATATATTTTCATCTGGTGCGACACTAAAATTCTGAAAAAGCAGAATTTCTGTTTTGTAGTTTAATTATTTTTTCTGAACTAGACTGTGTTATTTTTTAAATTATAGACAAGCATAAAACGAATTCTAGAAATTTTCTTTGATTTTCAGTTATGCACCAGAGCGCAGTAACAGAGTGTTTTACAACTACAAACTGATATTTTGTAATAAATAAGATTTATACGTTAAAACACATAAACTTGCACAATGGTACACATAAACAAGAACTTTTATACGAACTTGTACAAATAAAATTAACGATAAAGTACAATATCGACGTTTCGAACTGCTTCTGCAGTCGTCTTCAGGATAAATATGATGTTGAAATGTTTAAAAGTCTAGAGACGAAAGCTTCCTGTCGAGTCTTGATCAATTATATGAATGGAAAACTGCAGTGAGTATGTCAGAAAATTTTAAAATGAAATAAGTTGAGATGAATCGAAAGTTCACTTGAAGACCACGGAGTGTCACCAGCTACACTGTTAAAAATATCGTGAAAAATTACCTCTTTTTATAAAGGCTATCTGTTTTCTGACCAATGAGAACGCTACATAAACACCTATGGAGCGTTCTCATTGGTCAGAAAATAGATAGCCTTTAAAAACAGAGGTAATTTTTTACGATATTTTTAACAATGTATGAAGGGAAATGGATTAAATTCAAACAACATGGTGTCTACAGAAAATTAAAGAAAAAGTTCCCTGATTTCGCTGACTATCTGTATCAGTCTGCCCTGATTTCCATTATCAACAACACACATACGGTATTTTTTAACATATGCTGCTTCCTCATATAACACACTTATTCAGTTTGCTAATATCTTATTTGGAAGAAAAAAAAAACAAGAGAAAAACATAAAAACTGCCCAATATTCATAAAGTATTGATTGACAGTTTCATAAATCTGAACTCAAAATTTAGTCCAACAACGTTACATACAGTGGCGGTCAAAAGTTTCCGGCCAGCATAAAATTTTTGGTTAATTTGTAAGTATACCCATATAAAGAGGAAACTCAAAGCGATACTTATACACTTCATAGGCATAATAGTTAGGAATATATTTATGGAATAAAAAATAAATATTAATTAATTTAATTGACAAATTAATTTAAAAAAAACGCATTTTCTCAAAAGTTTCCGGCTATCTTGGCAAGTTTGGAAAAAAATGATGTTACAATAGAAAATTACAGTGATCAACTACATTTACAATCAGTATTTTGTCTTCATACATTAAACAATAAGTACTGCGGCGCAGCGACGTAGCATTGATTCAATGAACGGTTGAAAATTGTCTATGGTAAGTTTTTCCTACGGTTCTTGTAATTTTTGGAAAAAATCAGCTCAATTGGAATATTTATAATTCCGCACACGTTTTCAAGTTCGTTCCAAAGATTTTCTATTGGATTCTGATCGGGTGATTGGGCTGTCCATTACAAAAGCGGAATTTTTTGTGCTAAAGCCACTGCTTGACGAGCTTGCATGCATCATTTTGGTCGTTATCATGCTGGAACAAATAGCTGCTATCACAATTTTTCTCCAATAAGGCAGCATATGATCTTGCAAGATATCTTTATATATTACATCATTCATCTTGCAGCGAATTTCAACTAACGGACAGACACATTTTCCAGAAAGTGCTCCCCACAGCATAACGTGTCTTCCGCCATGCTTCATTGTAGGAATAACATACCTATAATCTTATCTTTTGTTTTTAGGTCGTCGGACGTAGTGTCTGTCGTCACTCCCAAAACAGTTGAACTTCGAAAGTAGTATTTTTTTTCAGTTTACACTTGACCAGTGTTTGTGTTCCTTGGTAAACGCCAGTTGGGCCCACTGATTTTTTCTACTTATGAAAGGTTTTTTAACACCGACTCTACCATAAAGTTCTGCGTCACGTTAGCGTCTTGACACGGCAGACCGACTTATTTAACGCCGTAAATCGGGGGAAACTGCACAGGCATTTTTATGCGGGTCATCAACTGCTTTTCTCTTGATAATTTTGTCCACACGAATAGTCGTTTTTTTGGTGTCTTTTGGACCGTGGTAAGTCCTGAAGGCCATGACCATCTTTATATATTTTTTCAATATCGTTCACAATAAATTTTCCGATCGATAACTTTGCCGCAATCTCACGAGAGGATTGGCCCTTTAGCGACAAACAAATCACTCGTTTTCGAACAATAATTGTTGACCTTTTCATTTTTGAATTTCAACTACGTTATTTACGTTGAATAATTAACATACACGGTCAAAAAACCACTTTACCGATAGCAAAAACTAATGTATGACGAATGGCCGTAAACTTTTGCACACGCGGATTTCGAATTATCCCCCTTTGCATCAAGTATCTTCAGTATCCAATCAAAATGATCACGTGGTTAAAGGTCCTTTGCTTATCCCTAACTTTTGGAGCAATTGTGCTTCTTCTTCGCTGAAACGTTCTGGCAAACAAATAAAAAAAACCAACTGGCCGGAAACTTTTGACCGCCACTGTACGCGGCTAATGGATATATGTTGACCAGAAAATTTTCTTATTTTCTGAAGAATGTTCAATCCTAAGACGTAATACCTATATCTGACGGGGCAGCTAATTGGATTAAGCTAGCCATCTGGTCAGATTATGCTAACATATCATTTAAAATTTTCAAAGATGAGTAAATTGTCTTCAATATAAGCGCTATCCACAGAAAATGAGGACATATGATAACCTTAATTTATGTTCATATCAAAAATTCATACCATGTACATTTTTTTAAAAATATTGGGAGCGATTAATCAGTTTAGAAAAAAATATGATATACAAAATAGACGAATCAGTTGCGTTGGCAAGGCAAAAATGCAAATACTTTTGCATATAGACAAATTTCTCTGATTTTTTAGCATTTTTACAAAGTTCCCTGACTTTTCCCTGATTCCCTAATTTCCAGATTCTGTAAGCACCCTGAACAAGATCATGGTAAAAGAGAGAAAATTGAAATATTGCGAACAGGTAAATAATTAAGATTTTTTATTATATTAAGCCAGATTTTTGGTATATTATAAGACAAATTATCGTTACAGGTATTATGCTCACGTGCAATGATTTCGACTGTTTCTCTGATCTTTTAAATGGGTTATCATCTGGAACTATGACTTTCGCCCCCTCAAGATCTTATGCATTATGTACAACACTGCAGTTTTCCATTCATATAATTGATCAAGACTCGACAGGAAGCTTTCGTCTCTAGGCTTTTAACCATTTCAACATCATATTTATTCTGAAGACGATTGCAGAAGTAGTTCGAAACGTCGATATTATGCTTTATCGTAAGTTTTATTTATACAAATTCCTATAAATCTTCTTGTTTACTTGTACCATTGAGCAAGTTTATGTGTTTTAACGTATAAATCTTATTTATTATATTTTATGATGCAATTATCCTACATATGTTAATGATATTTTGTAGTTATCTGATATCGGCTATTTGAAGAATTTTTCATTATATATTAATAATTTAAATACTGTTATTGAAATTATTGTGCTCAGGCATGAAGACGGAAGACGTGTAAAATTAATAAATTAGTATTTTATGTTGAATTTTGTCTATTACTATAATGTTTGAGACTTTATGTAAACAACGTGAAACACATTATTTTCATTATTTTTTTTTCTCTCATTCTTTTTAATTTTAAAGAAGAAAAAATGTTTATTTACAATTACTTTTCTTTTTATGTATATGTTATATATTATGTATATGTATGCATACTATTTGTATGAATGCTTTGATTTCGATAATTCTTCCATTGTAGGAAAGAACTTGTTTTCAGTTATGCACCAGAGTGCAGTAGAGATTGTTTTTTATAGCGACAAACTGATATTTTGTAGTTATCTGATATTGGCTATTTCAAGACTTTCTTACGATTACATTTATAATTTAAATTCTGTTATTGAAATTATCAAACATGCGCAACATAAAGACGAAAGACATGTAAAATTAATTCATTGTATTCTAAGTTGAATTTTGACTAATGTTTCAGACTTTATATGTAAACAACGTGAAAGACGTGATTTTCATTATTATTTTTATTTTCTCTCTTTCTTTTTAATTTAAAAAAAGTAAAAAGTTTATTTACAATTGTTTTTCTTTTATGTATATATTATGTATATATGCATACTATTTCTATCGATGCTTTGATTTCGATAATTCTTTCTTTATTCGAAAGAGCTTCTTTTCAGTGTTGTTTCGTGCAAATTTTATTAGGATCCAAGAAGGAATCGTGTCTAAAACAGTTTGCTTGGCTAATTTACGGTCTCTAACTTGCGTAGAAATAAGCCTATCGCCACGAAATTTCATATCAGTATTTTTTTTTTATTTAAAAATAGGTAATGAATTCAATAAAGAAAATCAACTTAAATTTTGAATTATATTAGAATGCATAGCCCTGTCATCTACGATAAGAATAGAGAATATGGACATGAAATGCGTATAAGATATGAAAATCGGAATTAACCCTTAAATGCCTGATTTTTCAAAAATCATTGTAATAATGTTTTTCGGCTTTCATTTTTTAAATAAATCATGGGAAAAATACTTTAAAAAAATCATATTTTGTTTTAAGTATGGTTTATGGCTAAAAAAACAGTTTGTTACTAATCGGTAATACTGGTCTTTAATTGAAAAAATATTTTTCTTTGATAAAATTTTATAATATTAAACACACAAGAATGTTAGGACCTATAATAAGAAATAAATTTTACTTGCTCACTTTAGAACAAAATAGGGTATTTCGCAAGCTTCCAAACAAAACAAAAAGAACATGTAGCAACAATTGAAAAAATAAATTATCTTTATTCTTAAACAGCACAAGTGTTGCCCTCTACATGTTGAAAATCGATTTAATATTTTTTTCAGAATGTATTTTATTGGTAACATTAGGCATTATAGCTTCAATATTATTCTAATAGCATTTTAGAAGCCTAAATTGGATATGTTGCCGAAAAGCAACACCCGGCATTTAAGGGTTAAAGTTACAACGGAAAAAAGTCCTTCCGGCCAGTACCGGGAGGAAGATTCATATCCCTTATTTTTTAAAAGCCAGCTTATATTATTCAAACACACGGAGCTCAAATTAGTGGAACCCGATTATGAAGATTAAATACTAATTTTTGTCAATATTGAATATAATGAGAATTTCGCGAAATTAGTCAGTGTTATCAAAGCTGGTTTTATTAAAGTAATTTATATTTTGTCGCCAAATTCGGTGATATCCCGAATTATATTAATAATTATATTAACCCGAATTATCGGTGATAGCCCGCCATTTTAAAACAACATAATGGACCCAACAAAGCTCACCAATGAACTTGGTCGACACCTTAGTAATTCCTGTGCACATGCTCACTCATATCTAAATCGGTTGATATATACGAGTGCTGTTGCAGGCAAAAAATCAGATTTTTCAAAATGTCACACATATTCGAAATTCAAACTGCTATATCTCGGCCTTTTTTAAAGATAAAGACAAAAAAAAAAAAAAAAATGATCTGGAATCTTTGTAACAAGGTGAAACACATAAGAAAAAAATCTTTTTCAATTTCTAATTTTTTTGTACCCTATTTTAAATTAATTTTTTTTTTAATTTTTAAATGGCCGCTATTTTGAAACAAGATGGTGGATGAAGTTAGCAAACGAACTCGGCCGAGAGATTGCTATGTACTATGCACATGCCTTGTCACATCTTAATCGGTTCATAAATACGCGCGTTATCGCGTGACAAAAATCAGATCGTTTAAAAATGTCAGCCATGCTAGAAATTCAAAGTGCTATAACTCAGATATTTTTTAAGATATAGACGAAACGAAAAACAACAAACACATAAGAAAAAAATCTTTTTCAATGTCTAATTTTTTTGTGCCTCATTTTAAATTTTAAATTTAAAAATTTTTTTTAAATGGCCGCCATTTTGAAACAAGATGGCGGATGAAGCTGGCGAACGAACTCGGTCGAGACATTGGTATGTACTATGTTTGTACACACGAAATTTTATCCAAATCGGTTCATAAATACGAGAGTTACAGTATGGCAAAGATCAGATATATATATATATATATATATCTTTCTCTAAACATTTCTCAGATATTTATTTTGACCTCATTATGTCTAGGGTTAATCTTTTAAATATTAATTTACAAAAAAAACATAAAATTCAAAACATGAATACTCAAATGTTAATTACTTTTTCAAATCACATATTTAATAAAATTAATATCAATTCTATAATTAATGATAAAAATTGTTTTTTTCCTATTAATAATCTTCATATCTCAAAAACCTTTAAATATCCTAATACAATTGGTAGAAAGATTTTTAACTACAATACATTTTCAAAACATACATCTGCTGCAAGTAATTTTCCGTGTAAATGCAATGACCCCACTCTAAAAAAATACATAAACAATGATCATGGACATATAATCACTGGAAATCTTGATATTGTTAATGATTTTAAATTGAAACAACTAATGGGTTATGGTACTAAATATAGATTTCCATCTAAATTTAATGTTAAATCTATTATCAAACAGTTTACACATGATATTGATATTTTTATTTATAAAATTTCTATCTCTTATAATAAGCCTATTGAATATTTTAATCAGTGGAAAATATTAGTAATTGAAAAATTAACTGTGGCTTTAAAAAGTAACATGGCTGATTTGGTTTCTATTAATACACAGCATATTTTCCAACAAATTACTAAATTACAAAAAAACTACGTTATTACATATGTAGACAAATCTCCTAATAATTATGCTATTATTTGTAAATCTTATTATCACCAACTTCTTACAAATTGTATTTCTTCTAATAAGTCATTTAAAAAAACTAATGAAAATGTTATTGTAAATAATCGTAAAATTCGAAGTTATTATAAACTATTAAATATTTTATCTACTAACTTTAATTATCCATATTTAGTTCTTATTCCCAAATTTCATAAAACTCCAATTAAATTTAGGACTGTAACTATTGATTGCAATACATATAATAATAAAGCCAATAAACTTCTCTTAAAAATTCTTAATCAATTATATGTACTTACTACAAACAATGATAATACACATTGTATAAAAAATAGCTATCAACTTGTCAATATTTTAAAAAATCTTCATTGTGTATATAATATAACGACATATGACTTCAAAGATCTTTTTAATAATATAGACCTATTAGATTTACATAAAATTATAAATGCATTATTTAAAAAGTATTATAAAAAACTGGAATTACCATCTAATATTGATATTGCATATTTTAAATCTTTAACTAACTTCATTATCTATAATAATTATATCTTGCAAGATAACACTTTATATTTACAGCATGTCGGTATACCACAAGGCGGTTGTACATCCAGTTTACTCTCAGACTTATACTTATATCATTATGAACGTAATTTTACTAATAATAATCTACATTTATATCGTTATATTGATGACATAATTTTAATTGATACTGATCATTCTGAAATTACTCAATTTCCAGTAGATTATCCCACTAATTTGGAATTAACGGAAAACCTTTTATCTAACAATACAATTAACTTCTTAGATCTTAAAATTACAATAAAAGACAACAAAACAATCACAGATTTATATGACAAGCGTAAAGAATTTAAATTCAAAGTTAATACATTTACAAATTTTAAATCTTGTCTACATCATTCTGTATTTCGAAATATAATACTTAATCATTTATATAGAATAAAATGTTTATGTTCTTCTCCTCTAATTAACAATAATATTAAAAAACTAATTTATGATGCATTAAATGATGGTTTTCCAAAAAAATTCATATATTCATTAATATACAATTAGTATTTTTCTTACATGATCTTTTAAAACAAATTAACACATGCGTAAACAAAATTACAAAAAAAATTATAAAAAAAAAATCTCTATAAAAAATAAAAATTGTAAAATAACATAAAAAAATTTTATAGGTTGGATGGGTGGGTAGATGTTAGAGTACGGAGGAGGGTGGAGTTGTCTGGATAATACGCAATGGTTAATTTATAAAAAAAAAAAAAAAAAAAAAAAAATTGGGGGCTTTTGTATTATTACTATATTTTTGATACGTATTTTATAAGGATGTTGATTTGATATTTTATATGTAATTGGTGAATTTCATTAATAATTAGCTTAATTATTGTTTAATCTTATTTACAATCATTTGTTATATATTTTAATTTAATAAGGACAATTATCATATTAATTACTAATAGTATGCCATTTTTATAGTGATTAATATACATATAAGTATATTTAATGTAAATAAAGTTATACTGTATGTATTAAAATTGGGTAATTATTTTTATTATTATTCCTCTATTCTTATTAATATTATAATATTTATTTATTTTCACTTAGTGTTATAAAATTTATTATCGGTTTAATGTTTTTGAATGTCCCACATTCATCCTTTTAGGATTTTTATGGATGTATAAAATAATCCACACACTATATTTGTGCTTTTTAGGTTATCGGAATTTAAGTATCTGTTCACCTTCTTTATACTACCATATGTTTTTTATTTCCTGTTCATTTTATAATTATCTTATATATAATAGTTTTTATTAAAGATTTTTATATTTTTAATAATTATTTATATTAATTATTAATGAATTTATTTTGTTTTATAGCATATAGCTATATGCTATATATTATCGATGTTCTA
The DNA here is from genome assembly GCA_963932465.1 of Maratus speciosus. NCBI lineage: Eukaryota > Metazoa > Arthropoda > Arachnida > Araneae > Salticidae > Maratus > Maratus speciosus. The sequence goes on along the minus strand of OZ010790.1, from coordinate 334,531,465 downwards.
GAATTATTTAAATTCTTAGTGTAGTTTAAATAAGTTAGCTAATAGAATATTTTGCATGCTTTTTAAATTTTATTAACAATAGTTTTTTAAAAATACATTGTGTGGTTTATATTCTGTTTATAATTATCTATATATAAGGATATGTTTGGTTTTGCTGTTAATAAAACAATTGTTACATTCAATTGCTTACAACTGTTTGTCTTTTGACAATTAAATCATAAAAGTAATACTAGATGGCAGCACCACAATTTGTGTGTTTTTTTTGTTTTTTTTTTATCGATTAGTTCTATATTTACTTTTTCCAGCTACATTTCAGTTATAATTTACTGCACCAGGGGGAATTTTTAGCTAAATTTTGACGATATTGTTTAACGGTTTTTAATTAATTTAATAGTGCATTTTAATTATGTAATCACTTTCTATTTATATTATTTTATATTATATTAACAGTTATTTAACATTTATTTCAATATGTATTAACTGCATCCTATGGTATCAATTACTGTGATTTCTTAACTGTTTTATTCACCTTAATCTTTACGATATTATGGGTGCCATGTGCGCGTGGATTTATTCTAAAATATTAAACGGTATGGTGTTTATTATTTCATTTTATATCCTATAAATATTTAAATGGGTTTTATTGATTTTTCCATTTCATATTATTTGTTTCTATTCTGTTTTCATTTTTAATCAATTCACTTGATTTTAATGGTTGTTTGGGCACAGGGGAAAATAACTTTTAGCTTTAGCTTATTTTTCCCACAGAAAACAACCATTTTGCTTATATCATTGAATTCTGTGCCCTTGAAAACGTAATTCAATATATAAGCATTTCCATTATTTGTCGGTGTCCACTTTCTTATTTTTCTTCCATAATAATTCTTATAATTAATTTAATCTTTATATACTTACAGCTTTAATTCATAATATTACGGTTTTTGATGGTGGTAGGTTATGTTTAATTATTGGTTATATATATATATATATATATATATATATATATATATATATATATATATATATATATATATATATATAGATCAATTTTGAACGGAGGGTGGTTTCGGGGTCTAGGGGTCATGATCGGTGAAAATATGCCAAAATTTTTCGGAATCGTTTTCCTCCGAACGGTTGCAATAGGTAGCTTTTTGTAATGAAAGCTACCTAAAATACTAGTGTCATTTTGTGGTGGCCAAAATTGTGGGCATTTTTTTGAAATTCTCATGTTTTATAACTTTTTCTGCTTATAGAATATATAAAATTTTACTTAAATACAAATGTTTATATATCAAATTCAAGGAAATTTGATGTAGAATTTACTAAAAAACAAAACAGAATTAAAATATCTGCATTACAAAAAGAGTTACACTTACTTTAGTCTAAAATACAAACACAATCAGCCATGAATGCTGAAGTGTATTGTAATAAAAAGCTTCCTAGCCAATCACAATGACTCTTCTGAGAACCAATCAAATGTCAGTAGCTAAATGTCAGTAACTGTAGTACGTTTTGATTTGTAAAAGCGGTATTATGCTGGAATGAATTTTTAAGAAGGGCGAATACTAGTGTAACTAAATATATATATATATATATATATATTTTTTTTTTTTTTCCTTAATGTAAATAATTTAAAACAATGTCATCACCAACAAGAACTGATTGGACACCTATAGAAAAAGAAGCAGAATTGTCATTTTGAGAGAAAATTGTATCTCTTATGCTGAAAGCAAGACAGGTTGGTGGATCAGTCACTTTATCTGGCGTACGAAAGTTCTGCTTACGTTATGACGAAACTAAATCAGTGATAAATAAGGCAAGATCAGACCGAAAAAAAATGCACAAGTGCCTCTGATGATAGAAAGATAAAAAGGATATGCCCCAAAGATAGAAGAATTTTGTCAGATGCTGTTAGATGTGAAGTGAATGCAATGAGTATTTTCAGTTATTTCAAGAACAATAAGGAAAATATTAGCAGGTTTTGGACTGAAAGGTAGAATTCCGAAGGAAAACCATTTTTAAATCTTCAGCAACGAAAGAAACGTGTTTAGTGGGCAAAAGAACATATTAATTGATCAGAAAATCAGTGGAAGTAAATAATCTGGAGCGATGAGAGTAAAATATTGCTCTTTGGTAGTGATGGGCGAAAATATGTGAGGCGTAGAATAGGGGAAGAGCTGCAACCTGATTGTATTGAAGCAACTACAAAGAACCCAACAAATGTCATGATTTGCGCCTGTATGTCTACAGATGGCGTGGGCCGCATTCAAGTGATTAATAGCATTCTGAATGAAAAAAAAAAATACATGAAACTGTCCTGGAACCAAAATTGATAACTTCCATCGGGGATCTCTTCCCCAATAAAGCACCATTTGTCTTTCAGCAGGATTCCGCTCAATGCCATACGGCAAAAATAAGCAAAGAATGGTTTAAAAATAAAAGCTTACAATTTCCCTGGCCAGGAAACAGCCCTGATCTGAATCCTGTAGAAAATTTGTGGCGACGTTTGAGAATCCTTGTACAAAAAAGTGTCTAATAAAACGCAACTCACCAAATACTAGTTCTCTCAATGAAAAGACGCTGTGAAGCTGCAATAAAAAACAAGGGTTATCCTACTAAATATTGGATGTGTAAGTGCAACTTTAAAATACAATGAAATCTAAGACAGATCTTATTTTTTGTAGGCGTAACTTTTTTTGAAATGCAGATATTTTAATTATGTTTTTTTATTTATTAAATTCCATATTAAATTTCCTTGAATTTGATATATAAACATTTGTATTTAAGTGAAATTTATTATTTTCTTCAAGCACACAAATTTATAAAACATGAAAATTTTAAAAAATGCCCACAATTTTGGCCACCACTGTATGTTAGATTTAAAACTTTTAAACCTTTGTAATTAAAAGTTTTATGACAGGGAGAATTTCACTCTACTTCAGTCTATATTTATATAAAATTAAAGTAGAGGGGAAAAGACAAGCTGTGAATTAACCCCACCAAAAATTTCAAAACAGCTTCTAACTTTGATGACTGGTTTACGGCCCTAGAAGATGCGTAACTAATACGGAGATATACGCGCGAAGGATATAACACAGCATAAAAATGAATAAGTAAAAAAGACTACATATGAATTGTTCTTTTCTGCAGTATTCTTTTTAAAAAGGTCATATTTATTTGTTTTTACACACACGCACACAATATGTAGACCCAAATATGTATATATATATACATATTTAAATTAAGCTCATTAAGATTTAAAACGGTGTTTGGTTTTATTTATTTGTGTTATGAAAGGAGAGATTTTTTTTTTTCATTAGTTTCAGCTACAACTATTATTAGCTATACTTTCACTGCAAAACTCGTCACTCGTCTGCAGTCACATCGTACGAAGTTTTTAACTTACCAAATCAATTCACAGAAACATCCAAGAACTTAGAAATCTCTCAGTTTAACATGATTCCAAATTTTAATGAACATAATTATAAGTTGAATGCTCGTCAAATGAGCCAATGGAGAATCAAAACCTACATATCCGTTGGATGTGTTGTGACCATGTGACGGTAATTTCTTTGCGATTATTAACTGTTTACTTAAATAAATAAGTATAAATCTCCCCAATGTAACCTGTACAGCCAAGAGACATTTTTCGTTCTTCAAAAGTATAAAAACTTATGGAAGTTATTTTCATCCAAATAAAAAATTGAAAAGTTATTGAAACAACTCTATTTTAACAATCAAGTACTGATTTTCCTAAGTCTGCTTAAAGCATAAATATTGAAAATGCGATTTTTGTTTTACTTATATATATATATATATATATATATATATATATATGGGTGTGTGTGTGTGTGTATGGAAACAGCCCGTTTATCACATGCTTTGTCAAAGACAATTGGTTAACATGCCATTAGAGGTTAGACATAGTGGTCCTGCTACATAAAGTAAAAATTAATTTTCGAGATAAGGAGTTTATTGATATGCATGTTAACGTGTTTATTGAATTACAGAAATAATCTTCTGAAACACCAAGGCAATTTATCTGATCTTTTTTTCTTCCCCGACTTTCATATCTGGCGGACGGAATTATAAATCATATTTTGCCTTATCGATGAAGTATGAGAAATGCAGGTATTCTTTCTCTTTTTCTTTTTTTCAACACAACATTCGACAATACGTGGGTTGAAAACTGTGTAGGTAAATTAGTCTCATTTAAGAAACATTGATTACATTCTTATGCAGCAGATAAGATTTTTTTAGCCCCCGGTATACTATTTCTTTCTCCCACATATTACTATGTCGTTCCCAAAAAATAACGTTACGTTGTATAAGCCAGCCGTAAAACAAAGCAAATGTATCATTGTGCGGAATAATCTCTACTGCAATTTTTTTAACTTCTAAGCATCGCAGGTTTCAATTTTTATACCATCGTATTAGAAAAAAAAGGTACTTTTAAATGCAATTTGTTTGAAAACTGATTTTCCATTTATTTTCGAGATATTAATTTTTTTTGTAGTTTTTAGCACCATTTGTTTAATTTTGACAACTGAAGTACTCCATTCCTTTAGAAAGTAAATGGAAAATAGTTGAAAAATAGCAATTATATCTTTTTGCAGCCATTTTCTCATAAAAACTGAAAAAAAAAAGTAATTAAAATACGTGCTATTTTGAAAAAATATAAATGAATGATTTCTGATGAAGCAGGGAGGTATTATAAACTAAATTAATTTTAAGTATATACAGGGTGTTCCGTTAAAGGGGTCCAATATTAATAAGGGTAATAGAGGAGATCACACGGAGCATAAATCAGTATATAATGCCTGGCCGGATCTCAATAATTTTCAAGTTACAGCAAATAGAATGAAAAATCGGAAATTTGTAAAAAAACCCTCATTGCTAAACTATCGATAATGCTACATAAAAACGAAGCACATATTTAGAAAGAGCAGAAAAAATCCTACGAAATGACATAAGTTGTTTTAGAATATTGAGTATTAATGGCGAGTTACAAGCTCTGAAACAGTGAAAAAATACAAAATCAAATATTTAGCAAAATAGTTAATCGTTAATTCCAAAAATGCAACTCTACCTACATCAAGGAAAATGTTATAAAATTTGGTCCATTCCGAAAGCTTTCGAAGAAGCTGACAATAAACCATATCAGTTTAATTGTATGGGAGAAATCAAGCAGTTCCCTAGTTACAACTCTGTACTGTTGCACGCTCGGAAAGGGCGAAACTCCGCCCATGACGATTGTAAACACCCCGTTTTAATATCTTTCAATTATACATTTCTGATCAACCTCTATCAATATCCTTTCATTATTCAGTCTGGTCAAGTGAATGACATATTGTGCAGCTCTCGCCTTGTCTTAAAGCAAACTCCGTGACTGCTGCGTTTCCTCCATGAACTTTCAGGATGATGAAGAAGAAGTACTTTTTATGCAAATTTTCTATGTGTATAGGAAGAAAAGTGTAATAAAACAGCAGTCATCAGTGGGCGTTATGTTAAAGGGAGGCTGTTGTAAGTGGGATTGTAGTAAGTTGATGTATAATAATTATGCCGGAATACTCTAACGAAGAATATGCGGACATGCATCTGATGTACGGGCAAGCTCATGGAAATGCATGTCTAGCACAGCGCATGTACCGTGAGCAATTTCCAAGGAGACGTTGCCCAAGTTCGAAACTCTTCATAATAATCGATAGACGATTACGGGAGACTGGATCGTTTAATACAGCAAGCACTGATGCAGGGAAACCTCGACATGTACGAACACCTGCAATGGAAGAAGATGTACTGAATATTTTTAAAGATAACCCCTCCACGAGTACACGAGCTGCTGCGTCTGAAATCGGTGTTTCTCACCAAAGTGTGTGGCGTGTTCTGCGTGCAGAAAACATGCACCCCTTTCATGTGCAGCGGGTACAACTGTTATCAGTAACAGATTGTGCTCAGCGGACAGAATTCGTACGCTGGTTGCTTAATGTAACAGAAAATAATCCACAATTTCTGGAAAATATTTTATTTACTGATGAAGCAACATTTACGAGAGAGGGCGTGGTAAACACGCACAATATGCACACATGGTCATATACAAATCCGCACACTGTTTTCCCGTCGAACGCACAACAAAAGTTCAGTGTGAACATATGGGCAGAGGTGTCCTCGGCGATTATCTCATAGGACCATATTTACTCCCAGATGTACTCAATGGCAGTACGTACTTGGTTTTCCTACGGGATATCTTACCGCAGTTACTGCAAAATGTGCCAGCAACATTGCGCCACAATATGTGGTTTATGCACGATGGCGCACCGGCACATTTTTTCATAGGTGTTCGCAATCACCTCAATTCAACATATCCTGGGAAATGGATTGGACGCAGTGGACCTGTTGCTTGGCCTGCACGCTCTCCAGACCTCAATCCGTTAGACTTTTTTGTTTGGGGAAACCTTAAATCGCTGGTGTATGAAACGCCTATGGATACACCGGAGGATTTACTAGCGCGAATCGTTGTCGCTGCAGGAGACATTCCCAACTCCGTCGGAGTTTTTCGGCGTGTTCGCCAATCTTTACGACGTCGCTGTCGGCTGTGCGATTCTGTTAATGGGCGCAACTTCGAACACCTATTATAATAATGTCCGTTCGTCTGCCTTCCGACATTGAACTGTGCAGCGCAGGCCAGAAGACTATGCTTCATATATGTCATAAAGTACGTGGAATGTAATTCTTTATTTGTCATTTTTCTTTTATTTTCAACACTTTTTGGCACAGTATTTTGTAAGTCACAGACTGTGGTGTACTCAAATTGTAAATTACATTGTTTGTATGAATTAATTTAAAATTTAGTGTCTTTTTTAAATTTATAATTAATAAAATTATTATGCTATTTGTTATTATTATTTCCTATCATAAATTATGATGCACATATACATACAATAATTGTCCATGTAAAACATGTACTGAAACTTCTTGCATAGTTACAAATCGCAATATTTTTAATTATTTCCGAATTTGCATCACCAGTTTAATTTTAAAGAATTTAACTTAAGCTTTATATCAATAAAAGACCACTTTAAAATTTAGACTATTATTGTAAAGTTATTTTGGTTCATTCAACTCTTGAATAATTAAAAATGTTGCATCTCAGAAGAAGCATGATCGAAAATGTATAGTTGAGAGTAATTAAAAAGGCGGTGTTTCCAATCGTGATGGGCGGAGTTTAACCTTTGCTAGTGTCAAAGAAAGCGGAGTTGTAACTAAGAAACTGATTAATTTCTCTCACACAATTAAACCGATATGGTTCATTGTAAGCTTTTTCGAAAGTTTTCGGAATGGACCAAATTTTACTACATTTTCCTTGTTGTAGCTAGAGTTGTCTTTTTGGAATTAACGATTAACTATTTTGATGTATATTGGATTTCGTACTTTTTTCACTGTTTCAGGGCTTGTAACTCGTCAATAAATATTGCTATTTTAATACAATTGATGTCATTTTGTAGGTTTTTTTCTGCTCTTTCTAAATATGTGCTTCGTTTTTATGTAGCATTATCGATAGTTTAGCAATGAGGGTTCTTTTACAATTTTCCGAATTTTCATTCTATTTGCTGTAACTTGAAAACTATTGAGATCCGACCAGGCTTTATATACTGATTTATGCTCCATGTGATCTCCTCTATTACCCCTATTAATATTGGACCCCTTTAACGGAACACCCTGTATATTAATGTTACATACAAATGAAGGCTATAAATCATGAAATAGACGATTTTTTTTTTTTTTTTTTTTTTTTTTTTTTGTCCAGTTTCTTGAATAACGAAATCTCTTTTTTTTGGATTTGTGTATTATTCAGCGATAGTCACGTCCTATGCATATTTTACATTTGATGTTGTTTAAGACTGGATCGCAAATGAGGAATTCTTTAGCGGAAGCGGATGACGTCGTTTTATATAAAATAAAAGAACGTGTTTGGAGTCTTAAAACTGAACTATCCATATTTATATACATATATATTTTTTTTCATCGGGGGGCGACACTGAATTCTGAAAAATCAGAATTCCTGTTTTTTTTTTGTTTTGTTTTATTTTACTTTAATGTATTTCATACTTCGAGACATTTTCCAACAACATAATTAATGCTGAAAAACTTTTTGAAACTCTTTTTAAAACAAATTCTAAAAAACAAATGAAATTCGATCGATGCCGATTTTAAAATTACTTAACGCTGTTCTCAAATCCAAACTGACTATTTTCAGACACATTTTTTAATTCATTTTTGTTGTTAAACGTATTAAATTGGCAGGTATTATTTAGAAACTATGTAATCGAAGAGTGTTTTCGAGCTTTTCGGTAAAGAAAGAAGATTGTTTTAGGTAATACTGTAAGTCATAGTTTCATGCCGTAAAGATTGGGGATATGCCCCAGATTGTGATAGATATGCCCGAAAACTTTATGTTTTCGTTCCCCTGTTTCGTAGTCTGCTCCTTTTCCTATCAAAATCAGCCTCCTCTCCCCTCTATAGCCTCTCGCCAAATAAATAAATAAATTCTGTCTAATCAGACAGATTTTGAATGGAGGATTTCTATTTTTTATATGAAACTGTGTCAGAAGACCCCGGTGTCTTTTTAGAAGAATGATGACATTTACAATAAATGTAACAGTTTTTTTTTTTAAACCTAGGAAAATTCTCGGTATTGAACACAGTAGATACAAATGACACTTTTTTTTTTTTTCTTTTTTTTCCAGATGGTAATCCATCATTTTCGTCATATAACTTGGGACAGAATTTGACATTAGTTCTGGCAGCTTGTCCTTATTGTACATCACTACTACTGTATGGGCATCGTGAATTTATTCAAATATTCTGGCTAAGACTGGATGTGAATACCATGATGTCACTTGCCGAATCCGTTGCCATTGTAGAAATTGCTGTTACTTCCAATTTCCCATGAACTTCAGAGTGAAAAATTGCTTTTTGGCATGTTTTGATCGTGACTTGCCGTCTGGTAAGCTTATTTCAAATACGTGTATGCCTTTTCATTCAAACTTCCGTGGGTATGCATAAAATGTTCGAATCATTTAATATTCGAATTAAGAGGCATAAAAGTTTTAAGGCTTCCAAAACTGTATCTTTTATTTCCCTTTCTAAATGTATAACAGTTTATAATTGTTCTTTCGAAACCGTTTATAAAAATATTGAATATATATACAAATATAGACAGGGACCGACTTAAGACTATCTAGGATCCCAGGGCAAGCATTATTCTGGGGGACCCCCTTCTGTCTATCCATACAAATTGTTCCTGAATCATGCTGAAATGACTAGTACAAACTTCATACCTATTGTATGTATAGATAAATTTCGTACCAGGTATTGTTCACATCTACATACAGGGTATCACAAGGAAGATGGTCACAACTTTAAGAGATGATAAAGTACACTATAGACACTACTCTTACAAAAAAAGAAAAGAAAAAAAGGGGCTTGAGAATATGAGGGTTCGGGCTCGTGTGAGCCTTTGAAGTGTAAATACAGGTCTTTCGGTCATTATTGGAGGCGGGCAGGGCCACACTTCTGTCCCAAATCTTTGCAAATGTAAGAAGTTTGGTCCCTTTTAGTCGTTTTAACCATTTACCACTCTTTTAACAAAATTAATGATTATGGCCATAAGGGCCCCTCAAATGTGGAGGCCTGGGCAGCTGCTCCACATGCCCCTACATTAGTTAGGCCCTGCACATAGAAGGTATAGCAAATCTTGTCGCACAATGCGCGAGCAAACGGTACCTGTTCCAAAACTTTAAACGTGATTTTCTCGAAAGAACGTTTTTTAAGCCAGTATCTGAAATACCTTAGAAACGGATAAATCGATTTTCATGTTTTCTTTTCTTTTTCTTCTTTCTTTCTTTTAAATAAAAGTTTTATAATTCCCTAGTCTTTGACCGATGCTTTTTTAAAATTTTTAATTCGTTCGTTTTTATAAGCAAAACAAAATAAGATATTTGTTGAAAACTGATACATTAAAAATCACAGTCCGTAATTTTGTTCAAAATGTAAAAGTTTGAAAATATCGGCCAATAAATTATTGAGCAAATTATTGTACAGAAGAAATTTACTGATATCAAACGATAGGAAATAAAGTCTACTTTTTAATGATGTATATAAAATTTGCTTAGGGGCCGTCTACATATAAAACTGAATCCAAACTTTGTTTTTTTCAATAGCAATATCCAAGTTTGACACCATAAATAAATTCTACACTCTTCAATTAGCCTAAATCCAAATTTTCCTGAAATTCATACGATTAGTTTCCGAGAAATTAATTATTTTTAAATGAGCCTATTTTAGGGGCTGTATCCAAATTGAAGTTTCGTACTCAATTGTTGAAATGCTGTAGAATGACTATGCCACTTCTATTAATGTATTATATCTTGCCAATAGTACCATTTCACTCAACCCAAACGGTTCAATAAAATGAGTAAAATATATATTTTCAAATTATGCATTTCTGCACATCACAGACAGCCCCTTAAACCATCATTTTGAATTTTTTTAATCATAATTTGAAAACTACTTCGAATAAAAATTGAAATTGAGAATTTCCATAAAGCAGAACATAATAAATATAAATCAATACATATAAAAAAAGTTGTAGGTTGCAATTCATATTTTTTTCGAATATTAATTTCATAAATCATAATATAAATTTTTAAAAATTACAAATTCAATGTATTTATGTTTTTTTTTTTTTCTTCTTTTTTTTTATGTAAGCACACACAAAAATTATCACATCTACCTTATATATATAAAATCCCAATGAAACGAATTTATGAAACGGATATATGAAACGATTGAAATGAAACGAATTTATGAAACGATTCTTTGAAACGACTGATTAAACAACTGATTATGTTTCACGGCGATTTCTCCTAAAATATGGAATACTTTGCGTTAAAACTAACACCAAAAATCCGTATTGATCCGCAGATCTCAAATCTGGTATTAGAATTTTTAAATTCGAATTAGTTTTCGAAATATTAATTTTTTTTTCTAATTTTATATACTTTTCTCTAATGATGGCACTCAAATTTTAATCGTAACAGATATATATATATATTTTTTCATATTTCAGAAAAGGTTATAATTTTAAACTAATTTAGCGACCAGTTCGGCCTCCCTTAAACATATGCTAAGAACAATGCTTTTTTTTTTTTTTTTTTTTTTTTTTTTTTTTTTTTCTATTTCGTTATCATTTTATTTAATACAAAACTTTCATTTAAAACTGAAAAATTTAAAATTAATGGCTTTCACTTCTTTCTTTTCTTTTAAACGAAACGAAAAGAATAATATTAGGCGCAGATGTCATATACGCACCGGGGTACCTAATTGGCGCCAAAATGGCGTTATTTTGCTTGACATGGTAACCCGGCTATTGTTGCTTATTTATTAATAAATGTTTATTTACATTTATTTCCTTTTATTTAAAAAAATGCTATAAATTGTTTTGTTCTATAGTAATTAATTAAATATTTTATTTATTTATTGTTATTTCACTTTAAAAATAATAGAAAATAATTTAAAAATACATATGTAACTGGTATACGAAAACGAGGTTTTTGCCAAACAATTATTAAATAATGCAACAAATCATGACATTTAATTTCAGCTTTAAAGCAATGCTTTAATGGTACTTCTTAGTAATCCCGTCGAACAATTTCGGCAAATTATATAAATCGCCAAACACTCGCCAAATTATACAAATTGACATAATTCTTATTTTAAATAACGAAAGAACAAATAAATCAGTATAACATTAATAAAAATACAAATAAAACGTCGAAATAAAAATCACTTGATGGCATAAACACGTGTAATTTCCTTAAAGTCAAGTGAATGTGACATTTACGATCAACCATTATAGGCATTTAACCTTATAGTTTGACGATAGATTTTTGGTCGCCGAGATAACAAAGTAGTACCGTTTTAATTTACCACACGAAAAATAAAAAAATGATAACTGGAGATTAAAAAAAAGCAAACTATTGGCGAGATTTGCACCCGGCTAACATAAAAGTACCAGAATTCTTTGCGATCACAGCAACTTTTATGTAGTTTTTTTCGAAAAAATAATTTTCATTCTTTAAGGGGACACAGTACCTTTTAAACTACTTTTTCAATTTTGAATAATACTGTATTATACTGTAATATCTGTAGTGACATTATATTTAATACTATAAAGCAAATATAATTTCGTATAATTTCAAAAAAAAAAAAAAAAAAATCTTGTAGAACAGCCTATTTAACTAAAATTTAATTTTTTTAAAAATAAAAAAAAATCTTTTAAATCCCTACTACTTTTTTAAATATGAATATTTTTGCTTCAAAAATTTTTTCCCCATAATCCTAAAAACTTACTGCATAAAATTGTGCATGGATTTATCATTCAAGGCTATAGTTGTTTTTTTTTTTTTTTTAAGAATTTCAATTATTTTTCCTTGATTTTTTACTATACAAAAGAGGAAAAGATTGATATTAAATGTAATATCCCATACATCTAAAAATCCATGCACAGTTTTATGTAGTATAATCTAAGGAATATGGAAAAAAATTTTGAAGCAAAAATATTCATATTTAAAAAAGTAGTAGGGATTTTAAAAAATTTTTAATTGTTTTTTAAAATTTAAATTTTAGTTAAATAGGCTGTTCTACAAGATTTTTATTTTTTTGAAATTATATGAAATTACATTTGCTTTATAGTACCTAATATCTGTAGTGACGTTATATTTAAGTATATTAGAGTATTATTCAAAATCGAAAAAGTAGTTTAAAAGGTACTGTGTCCCCTTAATCAAAATGGAATCCTTTTATAAGAAAAGCGAAGGGCCGTAATTATTTATGGCAGCGCAGTTACATGACTTGGACTATTATAATATAGGTGAAATGGTGGCGATAGAGTAATATTTGGCGGCTTATCACCTGAAGCTGGCTAACATTAAAGTATCAAAATGGCCGCCTGGAATAGTGATGGGCGATTCTGGAAAATTCAGGAATCGATTAAAATCGACATCGTATAAAACTGAATCGATCACAATAAGAATCGATTCCCAAATTCTAGAATCGATACTTCAATCGATATTTCGATAGTCACAGATTCGCACAGATAAGCTCAAAAATATTAATTTCAAAACTTAGCGAATCAGCAGAGCCGTAGCGACCACCTCCCATACCTCACATTTAGAGGGTAGACAAAGTCAGGGGCCCAGTCGTAAGCTATTACAGACCTTTGAGTCAAATAATAAAGTTTTTAACTTTTAAATTATTAGTTTTAAGATGTAATTTTACTAATATTGTAATTTAGATTTTATTTAAATTTATTTTTTAAGAAAGGTCTCGGTTAAATACAAGTTGGAAATTGCGCGTCAAACGTGGCAAATGTGGTGCGCTCGTACTATAACAGTGCACTTCATAAGTGCATATCAATTTCATTTTGTTCGAAAGTCTGTAACATCCTTAAAATGCACTTGAAATAATTTTTCCATTGGCCGTAATGTAACGGAAAACTTTTGACTGTCCCTATAATTAAATCATTGTGATTTTCTTCCAGCCTGAATTAAAATTTAAATTTTCAGGGACATAATTCACGTTACCATAAGAACCGATTTAGTATTCTTACAATTTGAGTTTAATAATGTAACTAGCAAAGTTTATTAAAGTTCTTTTATAAAAAAAAAAAAAAAAAAAAAAAAAAAAAAAAAAAATCGTCGCTGCAAGACGTGAAAATTTAGTTTTCTCAGAAGAAATAAAAATCAATTAATTTTACTGTCTTAGAAGGATAGTGGACGCACATGTATATTGCTTGGAAATCTTTAACATTATAGCTAGTAACTAGCGGGTTCCGCCTAATATGAAATCTCGAAGCGGACGAACCGCGAACCGGGTTTCCGCTGCCTACAGCATCGTATAGGTGTACCCCCCCCCCCACTTTGCCCACCGGGTCGGAAAAACGCGCTCACCTCCCCCTCCCCCCCACCAATTTTTGACATTCATCATTTAAAAATTTTTTATTATGTGTTATAAACTATCTTAAAATTTCAAACAAATCGCCCTGTTATATTTTCTAATTTTGTTCTGCCCCTCCCCTCTACCACCCCCCCGAAATGTGACGCGCCATTCTTTTTTATAATTTTTTATCATGTATTATAAACAATCTTAAAGCTTAAAACAGATCGCATTGTTAAATTTCCTAATTTTAACAAAATCGCGTTATGTTGGTTCCAGATTCCACCACCAGGGTGCGCACTCTATTCCTAACAAAACTGTGAACTAAACTCCGTTAAACAACCTATCAGTAGATATATTACTCAAGAGTGTGGCAATCTTGATCAAAAATTTAAGCTATTTGCCGAAATTACTATTCGGAAATAGTGGTAACTAAACTTTTGACTTTTTTATATTTAATAAGTAGCATTTATCTCAGGACTCCGTCAAAAAACCCCACCTAAAACGGTAAGGAACGCTAAGGTTTAAAAAAAATTCTAGGGGCCTTCCCCCTCCCCCCCTCCTCCCGAAATTTTCGCACCATTCTTTTTTAAACTTTTTCTTATGTGTTATAAACTATCTTTAAAACAGTAAATCCGAAAGAATAAATATATATTCCTTTGAAATTACTGTCAAAAATATAAATGCAAAAGTTGGAGCACGATTGACCCTTACCAAAAAGAAGGAAGGCTAGAGACAGAAATTAAAAGATCACATTAAAAGCTTTCCAACGATATGTTATACGATATGGTTTGGAATAGTGATGGGCGATTTCGATTTTTTTAATCGATTTAATCGATACTATGACAAACTCGATTTAATCGATACTATGAATTTTTTAATCGATGTCTCTAAGACAAGATAAGGTAATATCATTTTCATTTTCCTTCAAAAATTGAAGATAAAGTAGTTGGATGTGCCAATCCCAAAACTTTCATCTGCCTCATAAATGTTAAAACTTCGAAATTCGCTATCACGGTGTCAAATTAAAATGATAACATATGCGCATCATGAGGATTCAAAAAGCATAGGTTCGTTGATGTATGTGCCTTTTAAAAGAAAATATAAGCATTGCATTTTCCTAAGAAGTCATTGAATTTCGGCTCACACCCTCTACGCTAATGTCAGACGAACGTCTTTTTGCACGCTTTTTTCGCTCTTACGCTATCCCTACACCTTCGCTAGCATGTGTAGGGACGGTGTAAGAGCGAAAAAAAAGCGTGCAAAAAGACGTTCGTCTGATATTAGCCTAGATGTCCGCAACGGAAAATCCCAATTCAAAGAGCATAAAAGTGACAGCTGTTGGGCAGTATACATCCAAGCCTAATAAGGATCTATTTATCTGAAAGTGTAACAGAATATGAAGTTTGATTAAATTCCGTGCATTAGTTTTGAGATATGGCTATCACGAATATCATGCAAAAAAAACAGTATAGCAGCGCAGCCTGTTACATGATTAACATGAAAAACTCAGGGACAACTTATGTCAATGACACATAATATTAAGTTTGATGAAATTCCGGTCTTGAGATATTATCGCTAATATCTTGTAAATTCTGAAAAACAGTGTTAAATTCAGGGGCTGGTACTAGTGGACAACCCCCCCCCCCCCCCACGGAACATTGAAATTTCCCTCATGAAGATTTCAGATTTTATGCTTAAGGGACAAAAGTCCAATTCCCCCCCCCCCACCCCGAAACTCTAGAATGTCCCTCTCCAGAACCATAGAAATCCCTCCCGGAGAAAAATGCCTGAATTCAACACTGCTAAAAAAAAGCAGCATGGCAGCACAACCTGTTATATCATTTACCCGAAAACCTAATCATGAACAACCTATGACAGAATATTAAGTTTGATGAAATTCCGTTCATTAGTTTTTGAGATATGATCCCTAAAATCGTTTAAATCCAGAAAAACGTGTTGAATTCCGAGGGTAGCTCGGAGGGACATGCGACCCCCACTCCCCCCTCCCCCCCGCAAAACATTCAAATGTCCCCCCAGAAGGTTTGAGATTTTATGCTTAACGTACAAAAGTCCAATCCCCTTCCCCTCTGAACTGTCCCTCTTTGGATCCGCAGAAATCCCTCCCGGAGAAAATTGTCTGAATTCAACACTGCTGATAAAATCTGCATAACAACGCCCCCTGTTGGGCGATTTACACCGAAATCTAATATGCAACAATTTATGCCAACGTCTAACTGAATGTGAAGTTTGATGAAAACCCGTGCATTAGTTCTTGAGATAGAGCTATTGCGAATATCGGGAAAATGCAGCATAGCAGCGTCACCTGTCGGTAGATTTACATCAAAAAGTAATCAGCACCAATTTATATGAAAGTCTAATTGAATCTAAAGTTTCAACAGATTCCATGCATTAGTTCTTGAAATAGACCGCCCACAATTTTTTTGTCAGAGACAAACAAATAGACAGACTGACAGACAGACAATGTATAAAAATAGTCAAATCGTATTCCAGACAAGATCTTCTAAAACTATAAATCCTTCGAAAACCGGAAGTCGAAATTTTTCACGAATCCAACGCTTTCTTTTTCTAAAGACAAAAGAAAGCAAGAAAAAAATGACCGCATCGATTCTGCCCGTAAATTAAGATCAGAAATGGCGAATCGAATCAGTTCAGATTCGATGTCGATCTTTAGATGCGGGCAGAATCGCAATATTTTGATTTACTTCAAGTTTTTAGATTCGGGCGAATCGATTCAGTTCAGATTCGATGCCGATTTTTAGATGCGGCTGAAATCGTTATATTTTGATTTACTTCAATTCAAATCGCATCGCGCATGATCCACGATTCGGGTTGAATAAATTCCTCCAATATTACTGTTTTAGTGGCAGAATTGCTGTAAAATTTTGTATAAGAGCCTTTTTTTTTTCTTTCTAGGTTCAGTGTTGAATGGCGGGTTGATTTCTTGACTGCTCCTGTCGGAATGAGGGGGGGGGGGGAGATTTTAGAGTTCCGTAAGGGGGGATGCACATTTTTCCATTAAAAAGCATAAAATCTCAAAACTTTCGGGAGGGACATTCCAATGTTCCCCCGGGTCACCCGCTGAATTCAATACTAGGTTAAATCGTTATACTTTTGTTTAGAAGCCTAGTTATTCGGGTTACTAGTTTATTAGGTTGTATTTTTCATGTTCATCCCTTCTAATCCTTTCCGCCCCCCACCCCCCTTCCTCGCCAATCTTAATTTACAGGGCCGTTCAAAATATGCATGCTATTTTAAAAATGCCCAATTCTCGTTCTATTTTATTATAAATCCACATTTTGAAACCTTGACCAAAGATACATTTGAGGTCGCTCCTCCCACCGTTTGAGACTTACCTGCCCCCCGGGGGGCATATTTATTGTTTCTTCCAAACCATCTCGTGTAACATTTTGTTGGAAAGCTTTTAACGTCCTCTTTTATTTTCTGTCCTTCCTCCCCCCTCCCTAGTTACACGCTCTTGACACTTTTTAGCTCACAGGCTATCAAAGCCTGAGATTTAATGCGCCCGTTGGTATTGTATGTATGTATGTATGTACGTAACGCGATAACTCTTGATAGAAATATCCGATTTGCTTCAATTTTTTTTCTATGTTCATTCTGCTAAAGCGCTTACCTGATTAGTTTTGGGGGTTCATTGGTTAAGTATAAAGGGGGGAACGGGGGCTAGTCCCCCTACTTAACTTAAATAAATGGGTTTTTCATGCAGAATTATCAGATTTTCTTCAAATTTTGGTATACCGGTTAATTTTGATAACGAGCTTCTCTAATTATATTTGAAGGTTCATTGTTATAGTCTAAAGGGGGGAGGGGGGAACGAGAGGATAATACTCTCCTTAATTTAGATAGATGGGTTTTGCTATCCGATTTACTTCAAATTTGGTATACCAGTTTATTCTGATAAGGCGCTTCCCTAATTAGATTCGGAAGTTCATTGGTTAAATATAAAAGGGAAAACGGGGGCTAATACCCCCTTAATTTAGATAAATGGGTTTTGTATCCGATTTGCTTCAAATTTGGTATACCGATTTATTTCGATAAGGCGCTTCCCTGATGACATTTGGAGGGTCATTGGTCATATAAAGAGGGGAAACGGGGAGGGGCAATTCCCCCCTCCCCTTAGTTTATTTTTCGAGGGGCATTATTCTTTGAAATAACAGCATAATATACAGTTAGTGTGAATAGCCTGTGAGCTCAATGCCATCAGTTTAACTGGGCACTTTTCTTTTTAGCTAACAGGCTATCAAAGCCTGAGAGCTAATGTGCTCGCAGTATCTGTATGTATGTATGTACGTACATACGTAACGCGATAACTCTCGATAGAAATATCCGATTTGCTTCAATTTTTTTTTTCTAGGTTCATTCTCATAAGGCGCTTTCCTGATTAGTTTTGGGGGTTCATTGGTTAAGCATAAAGGAGGAGGGTACGGGGGCTATCCCCCCCCACCACCACCACTTAAGATAAATGGGTTTTTCATGCAGAATTATCACATTTGCTTCAATTTTGGTATACCGGTTAATTCTGACGCTTAATAAGACGCTTCCCTGATTAAATTTGGAGGTTCATTATTTAAGTATAAAGGGAGGAACAGGAGCTAACCCCCTTAATTTAGATATATGGGTTTTTCTATCTGATTTGCTTCAAATTTGGTAACTAGTTTATTCTGATAACGCGCTTCCCTGATGAGATTTGGAGGCTTATTGTTTAAGTATAGAGATGTGACGGGGGGGGGGGCTATTTATTTCCCCTTAATTTATTTTCGAAAGGCATTCTTTGAAGTAAGAGTATAAAATACAATTAGTATGAATAGACTGTGAGCTCAATGCCATCAGTTTAACTCGATACTTTTCTTTTTTATTTATTATTGTTTCAGTGAGTGCACTCTGCATGTCAGCGAATGAGTCAATAACTGTTTATGGTTTTTAGATTACTCCTGGGGAAAAAAAACAAGAAAAGAAACATATAATCAAGAAATGTACTTTTATTTATTTGTTAACCAGAGAAAAATATGTTATTTCATTCTTAATGGTTCTAGGATGAGAACTTTTTTTTCTTTTTTTCTTAACAGCTAAATATTTGGTAAACATTAAAAAGAAAGATATTTATAAACTGTAAATGAGATAAGGAGATATATATTTTAAAAAGGGAAAGAAATTTTAGTTAAATATATTATTAAAAGGAGAATTTTGATTATTAATTGGGGGATAATTAGTATGTGATACTTGGTTAATTACATTCATCACAGCTATTTTAAAAGAAGATCTGCAATATTTGCATTTTCCCCACACTTATAGAAGCCCTGTTGGTTCGCTACGTTTTGGAATTACAGTAAATTCTGTCTAAGGCGGAATCTGTATAAGCCGGAAATCTGCCTACCGCGGAAATTTTTTCAAGTCCCGGCGAACCCATAGAAAATTACATTAATTCATGCTGCATAAGGCGGAATCTGTCTGACGCGGAAACGGAAAGGATTTTAAGGTCCCACCGAAACCAAAATTTTCCATAAGGCGGAAAAAGGATAATTTAAAAAAGAAAAGCGTTTTGTTTATTAAACTTTAAAACTGATAAGTCAAATAACTCAATGTCGAGCATGTTAGCTAAAATTCCGTAAGCTTTTAAAAAAGTTAATTCAAAAGAACAGAAACTTTAAATTTTAAGGAATTTATACTTATGCCATTTTTTCATATGCAAAATTGCATCTTTTAGTTAATATTTCTAGTAAAATGAACATTTATGAAAATGATTACGTATTTTCGAAAGTACAATATATTATACTTTAAGATTGTATTCAAATTCAAAATTATAGCGTTCTTTCTCATTCTCGAAGTTTTTTTTTTTTTTTTTTTTTTTTTTTTTGTGTGTGTATAAACTTCCAGTATGAATGTATTACAGCAGTACTAAGAAATTGAATAAAGTTTCTCATTTATCTTTAAAAAGACAAAGGATCTTTCAGGATTTCATTTTTCAACCGATTTTCTAGTCAGGAGAATCAATAAATAATCGTCATCTTCCAGGGATTTTTTTTTTTTTTTTGGGGGGGGGGGATGGGGAGCTTTTTTGCATAAGCCGGAATATTGTCTACCACGGAAATTTTTCTCAGTCCTGACCGATTCCGCCTTAGACAGAGTTTACTGTACTATTTTTCAGCTTATCTGTGTGAATCTGTGAACATCGAAATATCGATTCAAGTATCGATTCTAGAATTTGGGAATCGATTCTTATTGCGATCGATTCTGTTTTATACGATGTCGATTTTAATCGATTCCCAAATTTTCCAGAATCGCCCATCACTAGTTTGGAAGAAACAAAAAATATCCCCCCCCCCCCCCCCCCCCGAGGGAGCAGGTAAGCCCCAAACGGTCGGAGGGGCGACCTCAAAAGTATCTTTGGTCAAGGTTTCAAAATGTGGCTTTATAATAAAATAGAACAAGAATTGGACATTTTAAAAATTGCATGCAAATTTTGAACGGCCCTGTAAATTAAGATTAGCGAGGAAAAGGGGAGGGGGGGGGGGAGAGATTAGAAGGGACGAACTTGAAAAATACAATATAATAAACTAGTAACCTGAATAACTAGGCTTCTAAACAAAAATATAACGATTTAACCTAGTGTTGAATTCAGGGGGTAGCCCGGGAGGGCATCCCTCCCGGGACATTGAAATGTCCCTCCCGTAAGTTTTGAGATTTTATGCTTTTTAATGGACAAATGTGCACCCCCCACCCCCATTACGGAACTCTGAAATCCCCCCCCACCCCCCAATCCCGACCGGAGTCGCATAAATCCCTCCCTGAGAAAAATACCTGCATTCAACGCTGATTTAACCTAGAAAGTAAAAAAAGGCTTTTATACAAAATTTTACAGCAATTCTGGCACTAAAACAGCAAAATTGGAAGAATTGATTCAACCCGAATCATGGATCAACCGCGATGCGATTTGAATTGATGTAAATCAAAGCATAACGATTCGACATTGCATCTAAAGAATTGAAAGTAAATCAAAATATAACGATTCGACATTGCATCTAAAGAATTGAAGTAAATCAAAAAAGTAACGATTCTGAAGATCGCATCTGAAGATCGACATCGGCATCGAATCTGAACTGAATCGATTCACCGTTTCTGATCCAAGGGCAGAATCGATGCGTTCATCTTTTCTTGCTTTCTTTTGTCTTTAGAAAAATAAAGTGTTGTTTTCGTGAAAATTTTCGACTTCCGGTTTCTAAGGATTTATAGTGTTAGAACTTCTTGTCTGGAATACGATTTGACTATTTTTATAAATTTTTTGTCTGTCAGTCTGTCTATTTGTTTGTCTCTGACAAAAAAATTGTGAGCGGTCTATTTCAAGAACTAATGCATGGAATGGAATCTGTTGAAACTTTAGATTCAGTTAGACCTTCATATAAATTGGTGCTGATTACTTTATGGTGAAAATCGCTCAACAGGTGGCGCTGCTATGCTGCATTTTTCATGATTTCCGCAAGATTGCTATCGCAAGAACTAATGCACGAATATTCACCAAACTTCAGATTCAGTTTGACGTTGACATAAGTTGTCGAGGATTAGGTTTTGATGTGAATCTACCGGCAGGTGGCGCTTGCTATGCTGCATTTTTCCCGAGTTTCGCTATAGCTCCATCTCAAGAACTAATACACGGATTTTCATAAAACCACATTCAGTTAGACGTTGGCATAAATTGCTGCTTATTAGGTTTCGGTATAAATCGCCCAACAGGGGGCGTTGCTATGCTGATTTTATCAGCAGAGTTGAATTCAACATTTTTTTCCGGGAGGGACAGTTCAGAGGGGGAGGGGATTGGACTTTTGTACATTTTAATGTACAAAAAGCATAAAATCTCAAACTTTCTGGGGGGCATTTGAATGTTGCGGGGGGGGGAGGAATGCTACCCTCCCGGGCCATCCCCTGAATTCAACACGTTTTTCAGGATTTAAATAATTTTAGGGATAATATCTCAAGAACTAATGAACGAAATTTCATCAATTTTTATGTACAAAAACGTATTGAACTCAGGGGGTGGCCCGGGGGGGGTGACATTCTCCTCCCCCCGAAACACTCAAATGCCCCCCAGAAAGTTTGAGATTTTATGCTTTGTTGCGGGGGGAGGAATGTCATCCCCCCGGGCCACCCCCTGAATTCAACACGTTTTTCAGGATTTAAACAATTTTAGGGATAATATCTCAAGAACTAATGAACGAAATTTCATCAAACTTAATATTCTGTTAGACAATGTCATAAGTTATCCATGATTAGGTTTTTGTGTAAATGATATAACAAATTGTGCTGCCATGCTGCTTTTATCAACAGTGTTGAATTCAGACATTTTTCTCCGGGGGGGGGGATTTCTATGGTTCTGGCGAGGAACATTCTAGAGTTACGAGGGGGTAAGGATTGGACTTTCGTCCATCAAGCATAAAATCTCAAATTTCCCTAGGGGACATTTCAATGTTCCGGGGGGGGGGGGTGTCCACCCGTACCAGCCCCTGAATTCAACACTGTTTTTCAGGGTTTACACAATGTTTGCGATAACATCTCAAGAAGTAATGAACGGAATTTCATCAAACTTAATATTCTGTTAGTCATTGACGTAAGTTGTTTTTTCTGAGTCTTTCGTGTTAATCATGTAATAGGCTGCGTTGCTATACTGCTTTTTTCATGATATTCATGATAGCCATATCTCAGAACTAATGCACGGAATTTAATCAAACTTCATATTCTGTTACACTGTCGTATAAATAGATCCTTATTAGGCTTGGGTGTATACTACCCAGCAGGTGTCGCTTTTATGCCCTTTGAACTGGGATTTTCCGTTGCGGACATCTAAGAGGGTGTGGGCCGAAATTCAATGATTTGTTAGGAAAATGGGATTCTTATATATATTTTTTAAATACACATATTTCAACGAACCTATACTTTTGGATCTTCATGATGGGTATAGGTTATTTAAATTTGACACTGTGATAGCGAATTTTGAAGTTTTAACATTTATGAGACAGAAGAAAGTTTTGGGATTGGACATGCAACTACTTGACCTTAAAATTTTTGAAGGAAAATGAAAATGATATGACCTTTAGAGACATCGATTAAAAAATTTATAGTATCGATTAAATCGAGTAGCCCATAGTATCGATTAAATCGATTAAAAAAATCGAAATCGCCCATCACTAGCCTGGAATATAAAAAACGAAGGGATCCATTCGGAACTGTTGATGATAGTCACATGACTTAGACTTTTATTATAGCGATTGTTTTCAATTCTAAAAACAGCGCAAAAATAATATTTCCTTACGATTAAACAATTAATTATACGTGACTCTTAAAAACAGAAAAAAAAAAAAAAACTTTACTTAATATTAAATGAGTACGTGTTAAAATCAGGAAAATATTGAAAATTACGTCTTGAAAATTGTATTTACACGTGAATATTAAAGAGAGAAAGGAAACTTTAAAATAATAAATATATTAATATGCGTTTAACCCTTTCAGGGGCAAGGTACTTCTATTTGCAAAATGTTGAAATCAGTGAATGGCACCAGAATTTACAAACAAATTTATTTCGAAGTAACGAAAATACTTTTGTTGACTTATTTAATAGAAGGGAAATTTTCATTCCAATATTCTGGTGCCAATGTGGCATTTAAGAATAAAAATTAAGTAGTCCAAAAATGAACCACCGCCTTTGAAGGGGTTAAAGCAGTAAATCGTTGTAATTGTAGTAAATTGTATTATGTCAATCGTTTTATAACGCTGTTAAGAAATACCGGGAGGCAAAGGCTCTGTTAATTCATTTTATTTTAACTTCTTTTCAAATGTTTAACTGATCTTTTTTAATCAAACATGAAAACAACCATTGGACAGAAACTGTTTCGGCCTTAAATTTTCGTAAACAAAGGGAATTGAATGGGAACTCGTTTACATGGAGATCGCTACCGGTTTTTCATTATAATTCAATCTTCTCTAATCTTTTAAAACCCGATCAGATTAGTTTTCTTTTAGATTCTACGGTGTCTGAACGGGGGTTGGCGAGCGTAGCTTGCAGGGGACAGAGCCCCCTAGTTAGGATTATAATTTCAGGACATATTACTAAAAATATGAAAATGTAATTTAACATTAGAAGCTCTAAATTTTGAATGTTCATAATTCAAAAACTTATCATCCAAATGAAATGAAATTTCGTTTCGAGGCATAGTTTGAACCGAAGATTTAAAACATACTGTCAAAATTGGGTGTTGCTATTGAAAAGAATAAAGTTTGGTCTTATTTTGATTTTTAGATGGCCCCCTAAGCAAATTTTATATACCTCATTTAAAAGTAGACTTTATTTCCAATCGTTTGGTACCAATAACTTTCTTCTATTATATTTAGTTGCAGAGTTAGTAGGGGGTGTTTACGTTTTTTTCCACGACTGTACATCTAAACGGTAGACGGAAAGGGGGTGATAAGGAAGCAGAGTACAGCCATTGCCCCTCTTTGATTTATGAAAAACTTATTTTTCTTTGATGATTTTCAAAGAAATAATATAATTTGTTTCTCCTACGTAACGACAATTTTTAAATCTGTTTTTCTTTTTATGTGTGTTTACAATTGATATTAAACAAAGGGTGCAGGATGCATAGCTCCTCCTCTCTCATTAAAAAAAAAAAAAAAAAAAAAAAAAGAAGAAAAAGAAAAGAAAGAAAAGAAAAAGACGAAGAAGAAGAAGAAAAGACTGCTTCAATTTTTTTTTTTTTTTTTTTTTTTTGAAAATTTCCGGCAGAAGTTTTCTTTTGAATATTTAATATTTGTTACATTTCTGCTTTCCTTTTAACTTTTATGTGTTTGAAAATTGTCTTAAATCTAGGTTGAAAAAGAAATAATATCTATAATTTGTTTTTCCCACGTTACTTAAAATGCTTAAACACTAACAGGAAAGTAAACTAAGAATTTTTTTTATCAAGAACGCTCTGATCTTCTGAAACATCCGTAAAAGACAATTTTTAATTCTGTTATTCTTTTCACGTGTATGTGTTTAGAATTTCAAAACAGAGGGTGCAGGGTGCATAGCTCCCTGATAAATAAATAAATAAATAAAAATGAAGTAGAAAAGGATGTCTACTGTCTACCCCTATACAAAACTATACACACCTATACAAAAAAGAAAAAATGAACAAGATAATAAAAAAAAAGAGCTTTTTGACTGAAAGGAACCTATTTTTTAATAATATTTCTTTGTATATTATTTTTTATGTTGGATATTATTTTTTATGCCGGGAATCGAACCCGGCTTGGACATTTTCCACGTTGTTGGTTCTACGCTTTGCTAGCAATGTGATAAATCACGTATTCTATATTTAATAATTACGAGCGTAATTTCACTGCTGAAAATTAATTAAAATTATATATGTCTTCACCTATGCTGGGTTTGTTTGCATCTCGTGTTTTGCCACTTGTTCCATATTCGCGGATTGTGTGCTCTGAAGACCATTCGAACTTGTGCTGCAGTTGCAGCCTTACCAATATATGTGGGAGATGCTAAGATGGGCATTGTCCTTGTCGCTTAAATGGTAGAGCACTTGGCGCGCTATTCCAAGGGTTCCAGGTCCGGCTTGCACATTTTCCACATTGTTGGTTTTACGCTTTGTTAGCAATGTGATAAATCACATATTCCATATTCATTGATATATAATTATACAAAGTTGTGCGTATAAAGAGTGCAACTTTTTTCCCGGATGTTGGACAACTTTTGGGGAAATGTGGCCAACATGTAGTGTACATTTCAGGAAAATATTTTTCTGATATGCCTGCCTAATGTCTTTAGTATAAGGGAACTTCGTTATAATGTGAGCGAAGTGAAGGGAACGCAATATTTGCTCTTTATAGCAGAGGTCTCGCAATAACTAAGTTATCATATGAAAGATAATATCTAAAAGTAGAATCATAGCTCACAGGAACAGGTTTACATTTCTGAATTATCTAAATTAATTTAAACTAGTAATAGTAACTTAACATTTATTTTAAGAATTTTTCAATTCTGAATTTATAAATATAAAAATTGTATTAAACATTTCGGATGCCAGCTTTTTTATACATTATCCTACAGCACTGATGCACCGTAAAATGTACACGGTGCACAAGTGCTGCATTATTTAGTGTTTTAAATTCATCAGTGATGCTGCATTAAGGATCGTTGACTGTGCAAATCTGCCAAATGTGTGTAACAAACTTGATTGCAGATTAGGCGTTTGCCGTTTTACGAAAAATTCGCACATCGAACATTTGCAACTGAAAAAAAAAACTTGGAACGTTCTTCTTTATTTTCACATATCTCTTATTATATGTGTAATAGTTTTGAAAATGTAAATTTTTAAAATGCAGTCATTCATTTATGCTAACCTTCTTAGATTAAGATACATTTGCCTTTTTTCTTTGCAGCGTATAAAATGAACAATAGACAAACAATGTAGGAACTAAAGTAAAATTATTTTTAAATATGTTATGATTGTGATTATTAGTATGCTTCATCTGAAGATCCACCAAAAGAGGTTTTTTAAAGAGAAAATTACAAAGCATTTATTTTAACCCACTCGGATAGGTAAATAAAATCTTCCAATAGGACAGATTTCTTATTTCATTTCATTTTATGCCTTTATTTTTGCTGTATATAAGCAGGGCCAGATTAAAGCACGGGTACATGGGCAAAGGTCCAGGGGCCCAAAATCTTGGTGGGTACAAATCTGTAGTTAAAGTTTTCAAAACTGCAGTAGTGAACCATTATTTACATAGTTTTACGTTGTACTATAAGCAATATATGTATACTTAATCGAGAAGAAAAAGAATTATCTAAAAATTATTACCTCTTTTGGAAATCGTATCCAGACTGTGGTTCGGGAGAATCTTATTATTTTAAAAATCTCACTAAGTGTGGGATTTAAAAATGAGTTTATTCCAGTTTTAATAATGTTATTAATGTATATTATCGCTATCTGCTTATACCATTATATGACAATGTAACGTATCACTCGTTAACAATCTAACATTCTGTTATTAATTTTCGTTTTAACGTATCTTGTTTATGATATTTAAAATATCTAATTATGAATATATTTAAAAGTTATATAAAACACAAATGCATGAAAATGATTCCAGTTTACAACGTAAAATACACATATAGGGATCCCGCGTCAAGTTTGCGCCCAGATACACCGAAGGTCGTAGTCAGGTAGGTGCTGTTTAAAGCCCAACCAGATCCTGCATCACCACTGATGGCTGTTACCACTTCCCCTGGAATAATGACTTCATTTTGTTTCACGTCTCTATTGGGAGCCATAACGAAAACAAATGCCCTTTTTTTGCTGGAATCGGTTTTTAATACAGACATTATTCTTTCCCCTCCTCCAACTCCCATCATTGTCACTGACTTAATCGATAGTTGTTAGGAGCCGAAATCGCATCCCGTCTTTTGATTATCCCCCTCAAATTAAAGGGTCCGATATCCACAGGTGGCACTTTTCCACAAATAACAGAACAAGAGGCCCTGAAGAAGGGGCTTCTCTTTTAGGTTTCATCTCTATTAGGGCGGTAAATTCTTAGCAAAGTTCATCTTGTATGCCTCTGGCGGTCAATGATTTTCAAGCGTTGGCACGCATTTGCCTATAAATATCATTTAATTATGAATGATTTCTCTTTGCCATTGAGCATTCAAAACAGTGCTAAATCTGCTAAGACGGAATTGCAAGACACCGGGAATGAATTTCCTTTTTGACAGATTTTCACTTAGCAGGTGCTCTGCCTATTATAATCGTATTATTTTTGCCTCGACCTTGAAATTTTCCATTTATAATAGGTTTCCGTTATACGCAGGCTCCGTTTTCACAAATTTTACTTTACATCCATTGTTTTAAATAACGAGATAGCTTTTTAATTCATATTCTAAAAGCATGCTTATATCATCCGAATAATAACAAATTTGAATTAATAAATACATGAGTTTTTAAGTTAATCTCGCAATTTATACAGAATCGTACCAAAAATTATTTAGATAATTCCTTCTGGAAAAGGGGTATTCTGTGATTATAGGGCTGCCACATGCGACTATTTTTTAATTCTATTTCGCGCCACTTTTTCTAAACAAAAATATTTTACATATGCTTTGACAACATTTGCAAGGGAAATATACTACAATATGTAATTTTGAAAAATAGCGGTGCAAACAGAATACAAAAATAGTCGCCTGTGTTTGAGAAAAATTGCGATAAATAATAAAATACAACATAAAATAGTGAAAATAAATAACAACCACATAAAAAGTATGAATTTTCGTTTATGAACGTTTATTTTCGTTATGTTGAGTTTATTTGGATGAAAGCTTATCTTTAAATAAATATGCGTGAACATTAACAATAATCACTGATATTCTTTTACTGATAAATTCGTACGCTAAAACTTACATGATATAAATGTGGCAAGAAAAGCGTTATGAATAATGTATATATAAGATTTCTTTTTCTTTGAATTCTCGTGCTTACACAGGTTGCGTGCGATTTTTATTTTGTCATCAATATTTACAAATAATAATCTTAACCTTATTTGCCGTGTTTACTCGCGTAATAGTCGCACTTTTTTTGCCAATTTTTCATTGTGAAAGTCTAGGTGCGACTATTATACGAGAAAATCTACAACACAATATTGTACACTCTAATGCTAAAACATTACTGCTATAAAAAACGCATTATAATAAAATTAGTAATTTGCCTAATGTTTCCATATTATGTGCTGTTTATTAAATACACATTTTCTTTTTATGGTAGCATTTTTGTTGACATAAAATTTACAAATAATCTTTGTGAAAATTTTAACAAAGAATTCTCATAATAAATTTCGACTATTATTGACGATTTTTTCTGATTCAAAACGGGGTGCGACTGTTAAGCGACGGCGACTATTATGCGAGTAAACACGGTAACAGCATAGACTTTTTTTTTTTTTTAATTTTGCGATAAAATAAGCCAAAGATTAGTATTTAAAATAGATTTGACGATCGTAAAAAAAAAAAAAAAAAAAAAAGCGTACTTATAGTATGTCATGCCCTGTGCGAGTGTTCTCGGATTAATAAATGCTTATTTAACTATCAACCTCATGTTTATTTGAGCTGATAATAACTATTTCATAAAACACTTCATGAACGATAATTCTACTATACATGCTTTTCCTTTATTTTACATACTCCTCAATAAATAATTAAAAGTAGTTTCTATCTCTTTTTGGAATTTAACCCCTTGAGGATCGCTTAATATTTGGAAAAAACATAAAAAAAAGTACCTATTTTTGTTACAGAAATTGAATAGTTATAAGGTTTCTAAATAAAATATGCAATTAGTTTTTTTTTTTTTTTTTTTTTTTTTTTTTTTTAACCATTTGGAAAAATGGTTATTGTCCTCATCAGGATTGGAAATCGAAAGCATATCTGAAGATTTTTATTGGTTTGATCCGCATTTTATTCGTTTTATGATTGGTCTATACAGTAACCTGAGTAGTGGGAAAAAGGGGGGTTCGATTGCTGCGGTGGTGGTGGTGAAAGAATCATACTATAGTAGGATGGGGTTTGAATGAAATTTTTTTGATTGGAAAGGATATTTTTTATTTAATCGTCTTACAGTAGGAGGGGGTAGGAGGGATTAATTTTTTTTTGAGAGGGGCTAAATTTTTAGGGGGCTTATTTTTTTCGAGTCGACTTAGAGTAGGATTGGAA
The DNA here is from genome assembly GCA_963932465.1 of Maratus speciosus. Taxonomy (NCBI): domain Eukaryota; kingdom Metazoa; phylum Arthropoda; class Arachnida; order Araneae; family Salticidae; genus Maratus; species Maratus speciosus. The sequence continues at coordinate 334,501,686 of OZ010790.1, read as the reverse complement.
ATATCATACTATAACACGAGGGGTTAGCTATTTTTGTGAGAAAGTATGAAGGGCTAAACTTTTAGCGAGGCTAAATATTTGAGGGGGGCTTGTTTTTAGGAAGGCTTATTATTTTTTTTCTTGAAGTAGAGAATCGGTTTTGGAACCACTTTAAATTGTGGAAACGGTTAGTGGTTCGGCTACTACTCCCTCTCCCCTCTGCTCCCCCTCTCCCCCTTGCACCCCTCCCCCCCCCACCTGAAAAATAAGGATTTTTTTTAAATAGTGTCGGCCTCTCTCGATGAGAAAGTTTTCATGTGTTGTAGCATATTTAATTTTTCGTTTGTTTTGAACTTTGTCAAAAATAGTAGTTTAGTTTTGATGGAATTAAACTGGAAGTGTATTATTAGATGAGAGTTCTTTTTTAAATCTAACTTGTATTCTTATTGAAAGGTTTTTATGAACAACTCTGTTTTTGGAAAAACTTTAGTGAATCTTTGAAAAAAGGAGAAATGTTATGCTTTGCATTATTGAAAAAACAGTAAAAAAATTAGTAGTCTCATCTAGTTTTAAGTCATTTGATGAAGATCTGATTGCAGTGGAAAGGATTAAACACAGTTTAATTTTGCATCGTCCTGTATACGTTGGGTTTGTCATATTAGTACTGTTTTCCTTACGGGTTTCGAACCCTGAAACTCCCCATTATTCGAATTTCTGTAATGAGAATCTAGATGAAAACTTGAAAATTTTCATTTAGAACTGCAAATTGTTAATTATTATTATCCTCTTGTTGCAAGTTCATACATCTCTTTACCTATTCGCCTGGTTTCGAACCTACAATCTTCCCATTATTAGGTTATTTCTATAACCATTGGGCTGGGCGAGCCCAGTTGTTTTTTCACTTGAATTTGCTTTCTTTCAGTTTTGTATAGACTTCTTTTAAAAATGAGCAGATGAAAGATTTTACGTTAGAAGAAATTTTAACAAAGTGTTGCCATTGAATTTAGAAAAAAATGAGAAATAAACATTATATATTTTTATTATCATGCACTTCAACGAATTATTTAATTTTCAGATGAATAGGTTTTGCTAACATTTATTCAATTTAGTATGTATTTCAACATTGTGGAAACTATTAACAGTGTGTTGACACTGTATTATGTACTACACGAAATTAAAGACTGTTGCCGTTGAATTTAGAGAAATAAACATTCAATTTTTATATATTATGTACTTCGAGAAATTAATTCAATTCCTTAGATTTAATAATGTCTACTTCAACTTCGGGAAAGTATAGTAATTTGAGCGAAAAGATAAATTATAAAGTGGATTTTAGGAAAGTATTGAAATTTTAGCGTAATGATATTTTTTCAATCAGGATTTTCTTGTGCAGTTAATTAATTTTTTCATTATCACTCACCCAAAATGTTTCTTTTTACTTATACTGTAACAAAATTTATGGATTTTAGTTTTAAAATATTCGCCTTTGGATGGATTCGAACCATCATCTTTTGGTTAACAGCCAAACGCGTTATCCAATTGCGCCACAAAGGCATTATAATGATATACAATTAAACCAAAACAAGTTTATTCCTAAGCTTTTAAAAACTAACCAGTTCTTCAATTTTCAAAGATTTGTGGTCATATCTATTTGTGTGTTTGTTGTTTCGATCATACATAAACAGGATGTATACTATTTATAATCTGGATGTAATGATAAACCGTATTTCCACTTTATGTGAAAAACAGAGATAATACTTCTTTTTTCCACTGTATTAGGGAAAAAAATTTCTTAATGGGTCACTATTTTAATTAACTAACAATTAAGAAATGAATCAGATTTTTTTTTCATAACACTCGCATTTCAGTAGGATTCATAATAAAGTTAATCACTTAATGATAAAAACAGGTTAATTCAAAAGAAATGAATTTATAAAATGATTCATTTTGTACACTTGCTTATTAAATGAACACAACAGTTTATGTATTAAATCGTTATCACGTGATCTTCTTTTTTTCTGATGCGCCACCTACATTGATTTAAGTGTAGTTGGATTTCATTTCATGTCATATTCTGTTTTCTACTGTCTTGAATGCACGTGCTGTATTTTTGTCATCGCAAAGTTAAAACAGTTTTTAAATGAATATGGATGTTATTAATGATACACAATCGACTACTGTCGGCAATTTGGGTAAGATGAGTGAACAGGAGATAAAAGATGTGCCCGATTCGATTAGTAAAAGTATTCCTGCTTCATCAGAAATGTTTAAATTGCCTTATATTTGTGGAAAATGTAAAGCAGAATTTTACGAGAAACATGAGTTTTTAAAACATATGAACATTCATTTAGAAAAAAAACTTTTTATGTGCGACGTATGTGGAATGTTGTTTTTTCGAAAGAATTCTTTAATGGAACATATGATAATTCATCGCATGACATCTACCATGTACCAATGTGAAACATGTGGTAAATCTTTTTCAAGAAAGAGTGTGTTAATCAGACACGCAAAGTTTCATTTAAAAAAAAAAAGCCTTTGAGTTGTGACAAGTGTAAGAAAATATTCGTTCAACAATGTGATTTACGAAATTTCAATTAATTCTCATTAAAGACGGAAAATTTCATAAATGTGAACAATGCGAAGAAACGTTTTTGAGAAAGATGGACTTAAGGAATCATCTAAAAATCCACATCATTCCGAAGAAAAGTGAGCTTTCCAAGCAATTCAAATGTGATGATTGTGACCAAGTTTTTTCTGATAAATCTGACTTAGCTCAACACAGAAAAATTCATATTTCACCTACCCAACTTAAATTGGAACAGCGTAATGGATTGATTAAGCAATTAGAAGAATTAACACTTCAATTAAGAACTTTGCAAAATGAAATATCTTCTTCAAATATTGAATTTTCAATGATTTGAAATAGACATATGTTTTCATTATACATATGCAATCATTTTTGTAACTAACGAAAAATAAAATTTTTCTCAATTGAAAAAACTTGTATGTTTTCATTTTAACAAGATGTCTTAGTATTTTATTGCTCCCACTACAAATGAACTTGATTTTTTTATTCTAAGTGAATGAAACTCTAATAATATTTCAGAAATACAATTTTTTATTTTTCTTCATTTAACTCACTCTATTAATTTGGAACCAATGCAAAATTAAAATATATTTTAATAAAGTTAAAATAATAATAAATTTCTAATAATAAAGTTTTAGTAATATTAATGAGTAGCATTACTAATAATTGTAAATGAATTTAATCATCTACTAATTAAATTAATCAACTATCAACATTTTTGAGGGATATATTAAATGAAGTATGTATCCACTCATTATTTTATTCAATTTCATATGATATGAGTCTGACTACATCATAATAAAAACTATTTTAAACAATCAACTTCTATTACTTTTGTTTAGAGGGATTAGAAAACGAAGTTATTTAAATTATTGTTATCTTTATTACATATTTTTTAAGGTTTAATTAGCAAATAATTAATTTAATTAATTTGAGTATAATTATCATTTTAGTATAATTATCATTTGATTATATTTATCAACTCATTATTTTAATCCATTTCATATAAGTTTAATTATCCACACACTATTTATTTTAATCAATTTCATGAGAAAAAAATATAATGAACTTGCGTTTCATTTTCCATGTGTTGCCATTCACAAGTTTGAAAAATAACTATCATAATGAAATATTCATGCTAACATTAATCGTGCTTTTCGGTTTAATCATCAATTGGAAAAATTTACTTGATACCGATTTTTAACTGAAACCGTCACTGATTTGAATTCATATAAATATAATTAATCAATTTCATTTGAGTCTAATTAATTTAATTTGAGTATAATTATTTTTATTATTGAGTATAATTATTTTAATGCATTTCACATAAGTATAATTATAACTTCCATTGTATATTTTAATTTCATATGAATAAAATTATTATTTGTAGTGAACTTGTGATTCACTCATCGCGTGTTGCCATTCTCAAGTTTGAAAAATATCTAACATGATGAAATATTCATACTAGCAATAGTCATGCTTTTCGACTCAGTCGACGATTTGAAAATTTAGTCGCTCACGGTTTTTTTTTAATTAATGTGATCGTTTCTAACTGAAACCGTCACTGATTTGAACTTATGTTAATAATCATTTCGAAATCATCTCAATCAGTTTACTGTTGACTTTTGATCAGACTACACCACATACTGTTTACTATTTAAAATGACTTGTGAATTAAATATGCTGAAAAGATCTCCCCTAGAAATCAATTGCGTAGCAAAGTATCAACGTTTAGAATCATCTTTGGATACTGATATGAAGGAATTAAATCTCCCAAGTTTAGAATTTTGTAATTCAAACGAGAACTGTTTAACATTACTCTCAAACAAGGATTTACATGCTGCAGAACCCAAGTTCGATATGGATTCGACGACCCCAATATTCACTCATAATGATGACGACGCAACTTATACTATGAATTTTTTGGACACTTTTTGTAATGACCTAGATTTTAAAAATTTGGAATCCTTCATTTCCCCAAGTACCCCAATTTCATCATCACAAGAACCAACAAATGCTGTTTTGAATACAATACAAGGTCCCCTTATGAAAGACATTCCCAAAAGCAAACCACGCAATTTTATCGTGATTGAAATCAAGTTGAGTGATTGTGTTTATTTAATTTTAAAACATCCCATCAAACGATTTTATGTGTATATCGGGGAGTTTAAACGCAATGTGATTAGAAATGTAGAAATGATGACGAAAAATAGACTTTTGATGGACATTAATACGTGGTATGAATTTCAATTGAAACTTTTTGCTTTTAATTTGAAATATAAATCCTCGTCATTTATTGCTAATAAAACTGTGTTGGTTACACAATCACAATAATAGCACTATGCGAATTAAAAACTTTATGAATTTTTCACATTTTGACTTAAACGATTGCCAATTCTTAAATTTGAAGGATAAAATTCATCATTTTAACAAGAAGCTTTTGCAACACATGCATACAAATTATCATTTTGTTCATCAATCATTGTATCATTTCAAATTATCATTTCAAAAGTTCATCTCATCGTGTATTTCTCTAAATCTTGACTATGTTTTATATAAATATATATATGTACAGAGATTGGATTACTTTTCACAAATTTGTACTTTAGACGAAAGCATTCAGTTACTTTCAGTATATTATAATTACTTTCAGAGATTATTTAAAGAAATACCATATATGAAATAGCTTTTTTTTTTTTTTTTCAATTCCCTTTTATAGGATAACTGGTGAAGGTGAGTATCATAATACTTGAATTTTTCTTTTTAAATAATAACTGTAAATAAAAGAAAAAAATTAAAGTATTAACCGATTTTCAAGATAGTTTTCCTTAAAATTGGATATGCACATTATTTAAAACATCTGAAAGTTTAAAATTTGGAACTTTCCAGATTTTCGCGAAATACTATATCTGCCTTATCTCCAAAGAGTTTTCTCGTAGCATTTGTTATTGTGAAAAGACATTGAATTTAACAATATTCATAATAATTGAAACGACGTTATATTTACGATTTTTTTTCCTGTGGAGGGGCCATTTTTTATAAAAACTATTCGAAAATTTTCTTGGCATCGATGTTGATGCAAAAATTCCCATCATCAATAAAGAAAATCGTATTATTAAGTATTAAATATAGAATAAATAAAAAAAATGTGTTAATTTTCTCTCTATTTATATTTGATATATTTTAAAAGATGTGAAATATTGTGTATCTCTATATCTATTTTGTGTTTCTGTGTATATATATATAGGACATATGAAGTGAAATAATATAGTAGTACACAATTTTAATTTATTGGGTAGTCTATTTAGAGGATTTAAAAAAATAATCTCCCCAGGTAAACTTTTCAAGAACGTTATCTGTCGTGCTATACGAATAGAATTGAGATAATTTCTAGATTGTTGGAACAATGTTACTATTTTTATGATAATGGGTTATAGAACTGCATTCTGAAAAGGAAAAAAAGAAAAACAGGTGATTTTTACGATACAGGGTCGTATTGCATGGGTGGGCGACCATTTCCTTGAAAAATGACTTTCTACTCCTCTGCAGATCAAGATGGAGCCAATGGAATTCCTTCTCTACTGGAGGTCTGAATAGGAAGTTAGTTCATCTTGAGTATACGTGGAGACGTTTTATCAAACGAAATGACACCCCCACTTCAAGTCCACTTGTAGTGGAAGCGTGCCATTGAGTGGGGCAGTTCGAAATGCTTTGTTCTGACCTCTTCGGTGTCAATAAATGTACAAAATTGTCACCCTCTAGCCGTAGGTGAGCCACATTTGTAGAAACGATTTCATGGTATTTAAGGGGCCACACAAGACGATCCTATAGGTATCAAAGGAAGAGGGCTGGCGTCTGAGTTTGCTTAATCAATCCCTGAAGCCCTAGAGCAACGACAAAGTAGAGGTGCTGATGGATGCACGTACGAATGAGGAACCTATTCAATGGTGGTTATACACAATTTGTTGCCCTTGGCCAAAAGTGATGAACCTTTTCCTTTCCGCGTGCCAAATTTTTTCGAAATGTATTTTACATGACCATGATAACTAAAAGATAAAATTAGTGAATTAAAATAATAAATAATCTAAATTACTTGAAATGTTTTTATTAGAATTTAAAAAATGCGAGTGACATATATGTAGGTATTGCATTGTAATAATTATAGTAACAATCATATTTAAAAAAGTAATAAAAATAGTAACGCGATAAAAGAAAATTCTTCGCTTGAACTTCTTTCAAATTTAATAAAATATTAATCATTTTACTGTAAATTTATGTTTGAAACAGTATTGCAGTTTTAGTACACGTGAGGGCTTTGTCCGCTGGGACTTTTGTCTAGTGGGGGTTTTGTCCGTGAGATTTTTGTCCACGAGCTTTTTGCCTTGGACTCGAACTGGAGCCATATAACAATTTGTTTCTATTTAAATTTTTATAAATGTTATTTGTTGAATTTAGCTAGATACTAAAATAATGACTTGTATATAAAGAAAACAAATGAAAAAATGGCAAAATCTAGCTTATTTAAATAGCTTTGTAATTAAATTCTAAGTTTTCTTCGTTTTATTATCGGAATTTTTACTTAACCCCTTCGGGACGGGAGCCTTTTACGAAATTTTTAATCTTTTGTCACCGCTTTTCAAAAACAGAAATTTGTGTCTTCATGAATCGAGAAAATGTGCTGATTAAATAAGGCAAATTTTAGAGTAAAATTTTACTGGTGAGGAAAAATAAGGATTCTGAGCACTTCATGCGGCACGTATACGTGTCGCTCGTCCCCAAAGGGTTAAATGTTTTTAGGTTTCCATTAGTTTCCAAATCTTGTCTTATTAGTTTGATAAATTTTTGGGTTCATTTTAATATTAGATTAGAATTCAAAAGATGTAATTAAAGTTCTTCAATTTCAAATTTTACGTGCAATTACATTCATTTCAAATTTGTATTAGAAAAGCTCAGTTTATTTAAATTCATGTTTTTATCCACATAACTTTTTTTATATCTCAGTCAACACTGTGCACAAAATATTCTGCAGCGTGTCACAGGTGCGCCGTTCCTGCTTTAGCCCTAGCCCTGTGGCCCCACCAGTGGCTCAGAGGTTATGCTCTCGAAGATGCTAGACCGGAGGTACTGGGTTCGAACCCAGTCGCGCAAGTTGGCCTAACTGTTCGAAGTTTTCCTTGGTTTTCTTCGAACTTTGGGTAACCTTACGTAAATACGAGTTAGGTTCCCTTAGAAAGACCCCCACGGAAGACGCCCCTCCTCGGGCCTATATCCTTCGTGATGATAATCGGCCATCATAAATACCGTATATACTCGTGCATAAGTCGAACATCTCAATTCTTAAGCAAAATTTAGAAAAAAAAAATGAATTTTCGTGTATATATCGAACCACATTTCTGGTAGTATGTTCAAAAATATTTTGTAATCGAGGATAAAAACAAATAATAAATTTTCATTAAATTAGTAAACTTTTTTACGTTTCTAATCAGACTTTTTTTTATATTCAGCGTTTTAAAACTGCATAATTATGTAAAACCGAAGAAGCTTAAACTATTTTGAAACCTATTCACATCAATTTAATAATACTTAAAAAGAAAAAATTCTTTCAAAAATCTATTCAAGCCTTATTTATAAGAATAAAACACTTCAGACTGATAAAATATAGTACTTCTTTGTATTGTAGGACTTTTAGGAGATATATCTAGAAGCATTCTCGAATTGAATTCTTTTTAAAAAGGGGATTAAAATGTTAAAAGGAATGCCCCTGTATTGATTGGTTGTGTTTATGACGGCCAATTATCATCACGAGCGATATAGGCCCAAGGGGCGGGGAGTGCCCTCCGTGGGGGTCTTTCTAAGGGAACCTGACCCGTATTTACGCTTGGAAAACCACGAAAACTCCGAACGATTAGGACGACGGGCGCGACTGGGATCGAACCCAGCACCTCCTGTCTACCAGCTACGAGAGCAGAACCTATCGGCCACTGGTGGGGCGCCCCTGTATTGAAGGGAATTCTATCCCAAGAGAAAGTGGGAGCAAAACAATTACAGGGACATTAATTATTTTTGAGGGTTTTTTTTTTAATCAATCATAGAGAAATGACCATTGTCCGCTTTTATCTCTCATGTAATTACTTAAAAGACTTACCCATTCGCCGATTATTTTGCGATTTTTTTTACTATATCGTGTATAAGTTGACCCCACATTTTCAACTACCAAATTTTGTCTAAAATTCTTCGACTTATACACGAGTGTATACAGTGGCACTAACAGCCTAGCCTTGTGACTGCCCAGCAAAAGGGCAAAATTGTAATGTTGTTTTCTCTCTAATATTTTAAAAATGTAAAAAAAAAGATGATTCTTCCAACATGATATAAAAATTACGCATATGAATATAATCCTTGACAGTTTTAATCGTTTTTCAGTGCTTTAAAACTGCATTATATTTATAGAATTATATTTAATTTAAATAATGTTTCTATTGTAGAGAAACATATAGTTTAGTAGACGGATATATCAGTTCATGGAGCTGAGAAAGAGACAGTATATACTCGCAAGTTTCTGCTAAAATAAATTGCGAAATTTATCATCTGTTTTTGTAAATTAATATATTAATATACGGATATTATAAAAAAAAGTCCTTTCGGCCAGTGCCGGGAGGAAGAGGTAGCTTTCATATTCCTTATTTTTTAAAAGCCAGCTTATATTATTCAAACACACGGAGCTCAAATTAGTGGAACCCGATTATAGAAGATTAAATACTAATTTTTGTCAATATTGAATATGAATGAGAATTTCGCGAAATTAGTCAGCGTTATCAAAGCTGGTTTTATTAAAGTGATTTATTTTTGTCGCCAAATTCGGTGATATCCCGAATTATATTAATAATTATATTAACCCGAATTATCGGTGATAGCCCGTCATTTTAAAACAACATAATGGGTGCAACAAAGCTCACCAATGAACTTGGTGGAGACCTTATTAATTCCTGTGCACATGCTCACTCATATCTAAATCGGTAGATATATGCGAGTGCTGTTGCAGGCAAAAAATCAGATTTTTTAAAATGTCACACACATTCGAAATTTAAACTGCTATATCTCGGCTTTTTTTAGATAAAGGCAAAACAAAAAGTAATCCGGAATCTTTGTAACAAGCTGAAACACATAAGAAAAAAATCTTTTTCAATTTCTAATTTTTTTGTACCTTATTTTAAATTAATTTTTTTTAAATTTTTAAATGGCCGCCATTTTGAAACAAGATGGCGCATGAAGTTAGCAAACGAACTCGGCCGAGAGATTGCTATGTATTATGCACATGCCTTGTCACATCCTAATCGGTTCATAAATACGCGTGTTATCGCGTGACAAAAATCAGATCGTTTCAAAATGTCAGCCATGCTAGAAATTCAAAGTGCTTAACTCAGCCATTTTTTAAGACATAGACGAAACAAAAAATGCTCCGGAATCTTTGTATCAAGCTCAAACACATAAGAGAAAAATCTTTTTCAATTTCTAATTATTTTGTACCTCACTTCTAAATTTAAAATTTTTATAAATTTTTAAATGGCCGCCATTTTTAAACAAGATGGCGGATGAGGCTGGCTAACGAACTCGGTCGAGACATTGCTATGTACTATGCACATCCTTGTCACATCCAAATCGGTTTATAAATACGTGTATTATCGCGTGACAAATATCAGATCGTTTTAAAATGTCAGCCATGCTAGAAATTCAAAGTGCTATAACTCAGCCATTTTCTAAGATATAGACGAAACTAAAAATGCTCCAGAATCTTTGTATCAAGCCCAAACACATAAGAAAAAAAAATATTTTTCAATGTCTAATTTTTTTGTTCCTCATTTAAAATTTTAAATCTTTTTAAAAATTTTAAATGGCCGCCATTTTGAAACAAGATGGCGGATGAGGCCGGCCAACGAACTCGGTCGAGACATTGCTATGTACTATGCACATTCTTTGTCACATCCAAATCGATTCATAAATACGTGTATTATCGCGTGACAAAAATCAGGTCGTTTCAAAATGTCAGCCATGCTAGAAATTCAAAGTGCTATAACTCAGCCATTTTTTAAGATATAGACGAAACTAAAAATGCTCCAGAATCTTTGTATCAAGCCCAAACACATAAGAAAAAAATATTTTTCAATGTCCAATTTTTTTGTGCCTCATTTTAAATTAATTTTTTTTTTTTTAAATGGCCGCCATTTTGAAACAAGATGGCTGATGAAGCTGGCCAACGAACTTGGTCGAGACATTGATATGTACTATGTACACATGAAATTTTATCCAAATCGGTTCATAAATACGAGAGTTACAGTATGACAAAGATCAGATATATATATATATATATCAATTTTGAACGGAGGGTGGTTTCGGGGTCTGGGGGTCATGATCGGTGAAAATATACCAAAATTTTTCGGATTCGTTTTCCTCCGAACGACTGCAATAGGTAGCTTTTTGTAATGAAAGCTACCTAAAAAATATCAAAGTGATAATTTAATTGGGTATGCAGGCATAGCTAATGGTCCTCCAGGCATGCTTTTCTGATTCTCGTAGAATTATACATAAAATACTGGAAAAATAAAATTCAAATGAATTAGGAATTACGCGTTAAGGATAAAAAATTTAGAGCTATAAAAAAGCATAAAAATAGAGTACTAATGTATGTCATAAAAGCAAAATATGAGCAATATAGATGAACAGCAATTAAAAAAAAAAAAAAAAAAAAAAGTGGTTCTCGGAGTACATGAATACAAAAGTGGTCTCAACTAAAAAAAAAAAAAAAGTTTGAGGAACGCTGGGTAATCTATGGAAGTTTTTACATTATGGGTTAGATCTAGCTGTTTATATTGCTGGTAATCAAATAGTATATTTATTGGGGAAAAAAAAAACGACTAAACTACTATTAATTTTTGAAGACATTTTTGGTAAGCATTAAATACTGCATTATGTTCCTTTAAAGCTGAAAAAAAAAATTAGACAGAAATTTCTTCAAAATAATTTCTTTAACATAATAATAATAATAATAATAAAACAAACAAACAAAAAAAAAAACAAAAAAAAAAACAAAAAAAAAAAACAAGCCACTTACCTATTTTTATACACAAACAAAAGTAAATTGTATATACTAGAGAACAGGAATTCTGCTTTTTCAGAATTTAGTGTCGCCCCGGCATTTCCATTACTTCATTTTCTTCTGGTGGATTGGTGGCTTCTATTATTATGAAACAGCCATTATAAATGAAGCGTTAAAAAAAATTATGGCCATTTTTTTTTCCATTCTGACCAAAAAATCAGAGTTCTAACTTTTTACGGCAGCTTTCATCTTCACCTAACGCTTCATTTATAACGGCTGTTTCATAATAATAGAAGCCACCAGTCCATCAGAAGAAAATAACTCGGTTAAGCGTGACTCGGATAATCGGGACTCTACTGCAAAACATATTTCAGTTTTAAGACTTAAAGCACACGCTTTTATTTTATGTAAAATGACGTCATTTGCATTAATATAGAAACCTAAAATTAAATATAATTTATAATAGCTCCCTGTTTTATCATAAATCCTTCATTTATATTTTTCTCAAAGTAGTACGTATTTTAGTTAATTTTTTTTTTCAATTTAATTTTTTTAATTATTTTTTTTTTCATTTTATGAGAAAATGGCAACAAAAACATATAATTGCTATTTTTCAGCAATTTTTTCTTTACTTTCTACAGAAATGGCGTACTTGAGTTGCCAAAATGAAACAAATGTCGCTAAAAACTACAAAAAAATTAATATTTCAAAAACAAATAGAGATGCACTTTTCAAACAAATTGCATTAAAAAGTACTTTTTTTTTCCCAATACGATGGTATAAAAACTGAAAATGTGCGATGTTTAGAAATTAAAAAAAATGCTATAGAGCATTTAATTGTGCAATGATACATCTACTTTGTTTATTGCTAGCGTCTGTAAGCTAATGTTATTTTTTGGACACAAAATAAGCTGGGAGAAAGAACTAGCATACCGTACCGAAACAACAACAAAAAAAAAATGTATTCTCATAAACTAATTTATTTGGAATATTATTCTGTATTATATTCTTTTTTCATTTATTTAAAGAAAATGGGTGTCAAACGTAGTGAGGTACCTTATGAACTCTCTAAAATCTAAATTTTCTACATTCTAAACATTCACTGCGCCATTTTCATTCGTAAATGCATAAAACTTATTGCAGATTATCTTAATAAGAAAAAAAAAAAAAAAAAGAACCGAACACCATTTTGCATTATTCTGCAAAAAGCAAAATATTTTTCACAAAATATTACAAATTCAAACTGATTTCCGAAACATGGCATTCACGGAACGGTCGCAATCAAGAGACAATTGATTACATTTCAGGAAGTACCATATTCGTAGGACAAGTAACTGTTAACAAATATCTAGATTCCGAGGTACGTTTTCGCAGTCCCAAACGGTACGAGATGGGATGAATTTTAAAAAAGTTACAAGATGCAGATTCTCAATATATAACACCAGAATTTGCATTTGTAAAGTTTTATCAGGAAGGTAGCTATAAATTTAGATCTAAGAATAGCCTTAATTGAACCTCAATAACCCTAGCACATGTTGAATTTATATAGTAAAGAAATGACACCACACCGGGGCCCATCAATTTTTTCAAATATCTGATGCACCGCAGAAGTGGTGAAATTCCAATTTACCACCCACAAAACAATTGAGTTTCATCCGCTGTTCTCAATGAGATGCCATACCGGAGATGCAATTAGGACAGAGGAGTGAAGCGTTTAATTGTAGTGTTTGGAAGCGAAGAAAACCTTTGCGACGGAAGACATTCGTGTGTGGCGAAGGATTTTGATCTCACCTGAGTTTGAGACCCCCCACTTGGACCAGATCTCGACAGGAAATCCCATGTAGGATTTACTGCAATTATCCTTGGATTTAACGGTTCTGAGAAATGTGCATGGGTTCTTTCGTTTTATGTGATTTTTATAATATGATATTGCAGACAGGTTATCCTAGATAAAATGGAGTGTTAATTATGGAAAAATTATGATATTTCATTTGATTTTAATTTATATTCGGTAAAATTACTAATTTTTTGTAAGCTGAAGAGGTTAAGGCTGTTCTCAACTGCTCTGCTCAACAAGCGCAAAAGGTTTTGACGCATTTACAAATTCATTTTTTAACGGAAGGATATAAAATTGGAAGGCCTGAATATGAAAGCGATTTGGAATCGAATCGAACTGTGTTTTCCATTTTTTGATAAATAAATTACCTATTGAGTCATAAGCGATTTTGATCAGGTGGCAAAGACGTTTTTCACCCTTCCTTGAGTGGTTATTCTTCTTTCGCGCGGAAATTCGATTCAAAACGCCCACATTAACACTATTTTCTAAAAACATCTATTGCGTTTGCAGAAAAAAAAAAAAGAGGAAAAACAGTTCGATTGCATAGTTTCTGAACAACAACACCTGCTAGTTTCATGCATTTCCGAACAAAAATAAATTAAAATTTATGTCATAAAGTTGCCATTTTGGATTTGAGAACAGCCATAAGGTGGTTGTTTAGTCAACTCCGGAATTCCCCAATGCTAAACCCATGGCAGTAGAATACATTTGTATACATAAAATATCCCCCCCCCCCAGAAAATTAATATTTTTTACTTCTACTGTGAAAATATAGACGGAGCGGGCTCGGATCGAACTTTTAATTTTCACACCGGGCCGGGCTGGGACCGGGCCTGCAAATTACGGTCCGTGCAGACTTCTAGCATGCCCCCCAGGGCTGTGCAAAGAGAGGTGGGGGGGGGGTGCTAAAGGGGCGATCACCCCGGCCACGAAATTTATGTTACCAACTATGGTTTTATTTGTTTATTTATTAATTTTTTGGCCGTCGATCATTTTCCGGGGAATTTCTTTTTCTCTCTTGATCATTTTTTATTCTGTCGCAAAACATCATGGCCACTCTAGGAAACAAGTGCAATTTTCTCTCATTTAGTTGTTCTAAATTAAAATTAAACGTTTTAAAGTTCCAAAATAAACGCGAAATATTTGTTCAATAGAATTTATTTATGTATCTGCACTTTATCAACTGTAGGACAACAGTCACAAAGAGATTTTTTGGGGGGGGAGGGGGGCGCAAAATTGAAATTTCCCCACGAGCGCAGTTTTTACTTCTCACGGCCCTGGTGCCTGCCCCTCCCCCCCTCCCCAAATAAATTTCTGTTCACACTACGCCTATGATTGACCATAGGGGAGGCTTGACCCACCCTTCAGTTTTCTTATTTAAAAGAATTTCAGAGTTTTACCAATAGGTGGCAACCAAAGCTACTGGAATGCTCAAACAATTGTCTTGTTTCACGCAGAAATTGAATCTGGTGTGGGAAAAGCAATTGTGAAGTCAACTTAAGGAGTAAGCGAAATTTGGGAAAAAAATCGATTTTTACTTTTTTATATTATTAAATAGTTTAAACATTTATCTTTCCAACGATGTGTCACACATGTTTATACATTAAAAAAGGAAGTGTTGGAATTATTCATTCTTTCTAAGAGAACTTCACAGCTTAATGGCCATTTAAATCTTTAATTGACTTTTCCTCAAAACTTGGATTTTTCATGTTTGTGTTCCTTTTTTTTTCAATATCTGTTAAACTTAAGAACTCATAAAAAAAAAAAAATACTTTTATTATGTTATATTGTATACTTTAACACAGGGATTTAATGATTTGTTGAGAATTATTTATTTTATGCAGTGAAATCTTACCAAAAATGCTAATTTAAAAATGCCTTTCAACAAATATTTAATAATAATTAATAATTAACCAAAAATGCTAATTTAAAAATGCCTTTCAATAAATAAAGGTTCACTTAGAAAGAAAATGGTCTGTTAAAATACGTAAAGCATGTTACTCAAACTACTCTAAAAATTCTAGACCTCTATATTTCACCATTTCTGAGAAAAAGGTACATATACAGTTGGTGTATTTTAACATTGCGGAGATAGGGCTTACCCGGTTCTCTTAAAAAGGGTATTTTTTAGAAATATTTTGTAAGATATTTTTTAGATAAAATATATCATTGAAATTTAAGTAAGTAGGTTTTAAGTAATGCAGAAATATTGATCTTATATGATCTTATTGATCTTATGATCTAGTAATTTATTGTCCAGGCATAAAAACTGTACAATAAATTAGACTTAACATAACAATGTGCCGCGAAACAGCACCGAAAACTGGCGATATGCAATAATTAAAATAATAAAACTTTGTAAAAATCACCACAAAATAAAAACAATACATAGGACGCGTTTCGAGCTAAAAATATTAACAGCTCGTCATCAGCTAAAGTAAACACGTGTCCGTAAGGGGACAAGGTCAAAAATGAACTGAAAGGTAGAGAGTAGAGCTTGCAAAGAATGCGACAGATAGCGCTAGCTGAAAGGAGTACACGCAGAAGACGAAAGTGCTGCCAAAATGATAGAAGAGAAATTGATAGGGATAAAATGGAAATAAAAAAAATAAACAAAATTAAAATAAAATAAAAGGAGTAAATTAAAATATATATAAATATAAATAATAATAATAAATAAAGAAATGTAAAAGAATAAAACAAGAAAAAAAAAACCCAACCAAAAGAACCTTTTAATTTAATTTTTATTTATTTTATTTTTTTAAACAAAATAAAAAGAAAAGAAACAAGAGAAAAGGGAATAGAATTACAAAAGAAATTTCCACGCTGGAGAGAGGAAAGGAGATGATGAGAGATCATTGACAAGATTATCAGAATTTTTAGAAATAAAATATGCTTCATGAAAATCCAAGTGAGAGGGAGAGGTAGGAGAAGAAATAATTTTGGCCATGGAGAAATTGAAACAATGACTGGAATTCCAACAGTGAGAAGCAATAGAAGATTTAGAGATTTTGTGATTTGCAATATACCTCTGATGCTCGCCTAATCTGAATTTTAAAGCTTTCTTAACAAAGAGAGACCAATGTAACCTAAATTGCAAGAGCAAGGAATAAAATAAACACCCCACCGGTTCTCAGTAGGAATAGGATCTTTTAGGGAAGAGAATTTAATTTTATTCATAAGTTTGAAGATAACTTTAAAATTAAAACGAGAAAGGATTTTAGAAATTTTAAAAGAGAGAAGAGAATAAAAAGGCAGAACTATAGAGTTAAAATTATGAGGATTATTTGAATCAGAAAAAGGACGTTTAGGCTTATTAAATTTATACAAAGCTTTATCAATCAAAGAAAGATTATAATCACGAGCAAGGGCAAGAGATTTGAGATAATTAATTTCATTATTCAGAGCAGAAGAGTCAGAACAAGTGCGTAACGCCCTAAAAACAAAAGTATAAAAGGACGCCACTTTTTGTTGTGGAGGATGATTTGAAAGAGCTTGAGGAGGAAGAGATACAGCGAAAGGTTTTCTATAAACGGAGTAGAGAACCGATCTGGGTGTTTCGAAACCAAGACGTCAAGGAAAGGAAGAGAATTGTTCTCTTCGACTTCGAGAGTAAATTGAATGCAAGGATCAACAGAATTAACAAGAGAAAGGAGATTAGAAAGATCCAGGTCAGAGGGAATTAAAATGAAAGTATCATCAACATACCTAAACCAGAAAGGAAATTTATATAAACTAAAGAGTTTTTCTTCAACAAATGCATATAAATATCACATAAAAGAGGAGACAGTGGATTACCCATGGCCAAACCCCCAGTTTGAGAATACAAAGAAGTATTAAACTGGAAGGCGGTTCGCCTGACACAAATACTAACTAAATGCAGGATTTCA
This sequence comes from Maratus speciosus, assembly GCA_963932465.1. Lineage (NCBI taxonomy): Eukaryota > Metazoa > Arthropoda > Arachnida > Araneae > Salticidae > Maratus > Maratus speciosus. The sequence continues at coordinate 334,484,299 of OZ010790.1, read as the reverse complement.
TCAATCTCAATGAAAGAGTAATGAAATTCACGCAGCCTTCTTTCCAAACAATCAATTGCCCTTTAAACAGGTACGTTAGTGAAAAAGGATTTAACATCTAAGGAAACCATCATATAATTGCAAGGAGAAAGGCGTTTAATTTTATCAACAAAGTCAAAAGAGTTTTTCACGGTGTGAAAGATAAAGGAGCGAGTAACTTAGAAAGGAACTTGGCAAGTTTATAGGAAGCAGTACCAATATTAGAAACGATAAAGCGAAAGGAAAGAGTAGGTTTATGGATCTTAGAAAGAGCATAGAAACGAGCACAATTAGCGATAGAAGGGATGTCTAAACGTTTGGTGTTATCATTAAGAAAGACAGAATTTTTAATGACATGCTTGATATCAGATAGATGCTTATTAGAAGGATCCTTCTTTAATTTGGAATATGGACCAGAGTTTAACATAGATTCAACGTGGGAAATATAATCAGATTTATTGAGAAGAACTGTTTGACCGCCTTTATCAGCCTTAGTAATAAGAAGGTTAGGAATGGAATTAAGTTTACAGAGAGCAGATTTTTGAGAAGAAGAAAGATTAGACTTTTTAACAGATTTATTGGAAGAAATGACATTAGCCAAAAGGTAGCGAAGAGAATCAAGTTGACCAGAAGAAATTTTACTGTTTTTGAAAGAATGTTCAATGGAAGCAATTAAGTTCGGAATAGAACTCCTCTCATTGAAAATTCTGAACGCAAATATTTAACGAGCTCACGTCAATTTTACTTGTTTGTGTTGTATCTAGCTTGACAAAGTTTAACACATTCGCATAGCGCCAAGTATGAAAATGGCTTAAAATTATATCTTTTGAGTCTAAATAGAAGGCTTCACTATATTCCCTGTGCATGTTTAAAGTTACATCAAATCTATAGAATGTTACGAAATTTTCTAAAACGAATCATGTAATATCTAAAAGTTCCAACAAGTTGAACACAGATTACCTTGTAGTAGATGACTGATATCAAGGCTATGTCGCTTTCTGATTTATTCTTTTGTCAATAGATACCTTATAAAAATCATGGGGGGGGGGAAGTGATTAACCCCCCCCCCCCCAATTCTCCTGCAAATGACCGTATATATGAAAAAGACATAAGTACCAATTGATTGGTAATAATATCGACTACTAAATGCTATTTATAAATTTTGCTTTGGTGATTGACTATATATTAAAAATTGCTCGAACGTTGATTTTTCAAATGGTAAGATCTGTTTTTGACACCCTATTTGAATCCTTGCCAGCCAAGAAAGAGATAGTGTTTAGATAATTTTCTTAAATTTTAATACAGTTATAAAACATACAGTGTTAGGAGTTTATCCATAAATTTCGGAAAATAAAATGAATAAGATCTTACAAAAAACAGTACTGACAAAACTTAATTAGTAACCAGTAAAATTATATCAACATTGATGCACCAGAAGTTGGTAGAAAAACTAAGAAGGTTTTTTGCACAAGGTGCCAAATAGGGTTGCTTCGATGCTTTCAAGGGCTTCAGTCCTTTTCTTTAAAGTATATTTCTTTAACGTAATAAGAATTAGTTATCAGTCAGCTAAAAATGAGATAAATTAAATTTCTGTTGCAATTTGACAGCAATTACTTTTGCGAGTCAGGTATGTTAGTTGAAGAGGCAATTTTGTATCCTTAAAAATAACTTTATGTATCCATAAAATGCTGAATTGATTTTTCACTATTAAAAGGTTTCTTTAAAAAAGTGCACCAAAAAAATTCGCTTTATTAATCGAAAATCACTAAAATACTAAATTTACTCTTCTCAGTCCACTCTTCCCATGATTTGCAAAATTCTTATCACAATTAGAGATCAAGGGAAATATTTAAATTTCGACAACTGAGTAGCACGTCACTGGGATTGTATTCCAGGAAATTCCAGGATCCAGTGGCGAGCGTTTTTTTTTTTCTTTTTCTTTTTTCCAAAAAACCTATCATAATTTCTCAATATAATCATCGCTTTATTTAATAATAAATTTTTCCATGATTAAATTAAACATTTTTCTGATTTAAAATGCATACTAGAAATTCCTAATAGTTATTTAACCACTGGAAATCTGTCATTAAGTAAAGTGAAGATTACTAACCGACAATTACATTGCAGATTTTGTAAAAAAAAAAAAAAAACGCTGGCCGTTTAATTCGACAGTTTGTAGGATTGTAATTCAGAAGTGTCATCAAGTTTGCATTCTTCGAAAAGTAAAATCATGTTTTCCAATCAACAACAAAATCCCCACAAAAAGTTTTTTTGCCTTCTGGTATTTATCTCTCTCTTTTCTCAAGTTACTTTCATAAAGCATGGTTTTAATTATATGTGCATTCAGGTCCGTCTTTAAAGGGGGAGGGACACGGTACTAAAAGCTAAAGGACTGAAAATATGCAAAATATTAAGTTAAAATCTAAAAGATATCAATCAAAGAAACGATGAAAAAAAAAAAAAATACAGCCCAGGGCGCCGAGGTATTAAACTTTTCCCTGGATGCATGTTTTCTCTGTCAATAGCATGCTAAGATTCCTACTTTGGTTTCCGATCCTAAAATTGTTTCACTGTATCTTTAATTTCTTTGTTATATTAAAAAATACTTCTCTTGTGCTGTCTGTCTGTTGACTGAAGATTATTCCCTAAACGAATTCTCGAAAATTAGTACACTAGTCGGAATGCATGTGTACAACGAGGGAAAAAATACAGGAGCGGCTCAGGTATTTAGGGGCGCAAAATTTTCCCTGGACGAGGGCGCACCTGCCCTCGGGCCAATGGGCCGGCGGGCCAGTCAGAGCCTGTGTATGTGGGTAGCCTTGACCCATTATTTTCTCATGATTAAAATCAATCATTTTTTAAGCTTCTTATATATTACACATATGTCGCAATTTTATTTTGATAACTGGTTGTATAACGAATAAAATGAACTTATGAATATAGAAAACTTTATTCTATTTTCAGTATTTAAAAAATAAAAAATCATTTCGTACAAAATGTGGCTCAACCCTCCCCAATCTCTCCTACATGCTATCCAAGACTATGAAGGAAAAATAAAATTTATTAATTCTTTTTTAAACTTTAGATATATGTAACACAATAATATGAAATTTTACTTTTGTCTTATTTTAGATTTTTTTTTATTATTATTATTTAATTGAATAGAGGCAAGTGTTAAAAATCTTTATTAAGTTTTATTGTGAATACATATAATTCTTTTTAATATACAGTATGTCCATAATTAAACGACCCTACTTTAAAGTTGTCTACAGACAAAACAATTATTCAGAAAGTTGTGAAATTTTGTGAAAAGCATAATAAAAAGATGGAAATTTGTAAAAAAAAAAAAAAAAAAAAAAGTTCAAAATTTCGCCACCAGGGGACGATTTTTAATAAATTACACATTTAGCATTATGATAGTTTAGAAATTTTATTTATTAACTTAACCTGATTCAAAAGACAGCATTTCACGACATGTTCCTAGCATTTTCCAGAACACACTGTGGAACATGCTATTTTACGATTCCAGATGGTATCAGAAAATGATGACCATGGTGCGGAATATGTTTTGTTATAACAAAATTTGTTAAACTGACGTAAGTGTATGCTAATTGTGTAATTCGGTAAAAAACGGCCTCCTAATTTTTGTTTCGCTCAAACAAATTCCCATACATTTATCCTTCCACAAAATTTCACAACATTCTGAACAATTGTTTCGTCTGTAGACAGCTTTAAAATACGGTCGTTTAATTATGGCTACACTATAAATAAAATTTCTAAACTGACGTAATGCTAAATATGTAATTTATTAAAATCGCCCTCTGTTGGCGAATTTTTGAACTTTTTCTTCTTAAACAAATTCCCATCTATTTATTATGTCTTTCGCAAAATTTCCCAACTTTATGAACAATATAGTTTTGTCTGTAGACAACTTTAAAGTAGGGTCGTTTAATTATGGACACCCTGGAATTACAAAAGAAAATCTAAGTCTTTTTCATTTCAATTAACCCTTAAATGCCTGATTTTTCAAAAATCATTGTAATAATGTTTTTCGGCTTTCATTTCTTAAATAAATCATGGGAAAAATACTTTAAAAAAAATCATATTTCGTTTTAAGTATAGTTTACGGCTAAAAAACAGTTTGTTACTAATCGGCAATACTTGTGTTTAATTGAAAAAATAATTTCCCTTGATAAAATTCTATAATATTAAACACACAAGAATTTTAGGAACTATAATAAGAAAGAAATTTTACTTGCTCACTGCTGAACAAAATAGTGTATTTCGCAAGCTTCCAAACGAAACAAAAAGAACATGTAGCAACAATTGAAAAAATAAATCTATCTTTATTCTTAAACAGCACACGTGTTGCCATCTACATATTGAAAATCGATTTAATAATATTTTCAGAATGTATTTTATTGGCAACATTAGGTATTATAGCTTCAATATTATTCTAATAGTATTTTAGAGCCTAAATTGGGTATGTTGCCGAAAAGAAACACCAGGCATTTAAGGGCTAAAGCCATAATCTTTTGTAAATGCGTGTTCGGTGACGTACACTGTAAAAAAAGACAAATTTTTCTTGTTTTATGAAAATGTAATATAACCACGAATAAAATGCATAATAAGCTCTTCGTGGTTATCCATGATTCCGAAAAGCGTCCTTTATTCTTAGAAACCGCAGATCGAGATTTAAAGAGACATTTATAAACAAAGTTTCTTATGCTGCCACTGATTTCTGAGTAGTTTTTATAGTGTATTGATTGGTTTTCTCAAACTGAAATATCGGTTTTTAGGATGCTATCAGTTCTCAATTAAGCATTTTTAGGTATTAAATTGAGTTTATTCATGCAAGAGTGACAAAGTAATACTAATTTTAATGTGAATGTTAATACTGTTAATTTATGATGTTTGTCTCTAAAACATCTTTCTTCAACATGAAAATATTTGCTTCTGAATGGATCCGAAAAACCTATACTTCAGGTTGAGAAAGTTGATTAATACACTATAATAGAAAAGTGCCCTGTTAAACTGATGGCATTGAGCTCACAGGCTATTCATACTTATTGTATATTATACTTTTATTTCAAAGATTAATGCCTCTCAAAAAATAAAAAAATCGACAAAAAAAAGTTAAATTAAGGGGGGGAGGGGATTAGCTCTCCCATTTGCTCCCTTTATACTCAACTATAATGACTCGCCAAATCTAATCAAGGAAGCGCCTTATCAGACTAAACCGGCATACCGAATTTGAAGCAAACAGGATAATTCTCCAGGAAAAACCCATTTACCTAAATTAAGGGTGGATTTAGCCCCCGTTCCGCCCCCCTTTATACTTAACCAATGAACCCCCAAAACTAATCAGGAAAGCGCGTTATCTGAATGGACCTATTCACAAAATCTGAAGCAAACCGGATATTTCTATCAAGAGTTACCGAGTTACATACATACGTACGTGCAGTCGTGGGGGAAAAAAGTAAACACCCCCTTCTAACTCTGCAACTAATTAAGCTAGAAAAAAATTAAAGGTACCAAACGATTGGAAATAAAGTCTACTTTTAAACAATGTATATAAAATTTGTTTAGGGGGCCATCTACAAATCAAAACCAGACAAAACTTTCTTTTTTCAATGGCAACACCCAATTTTGACGATATATTTTAAGTCTTCGGTTTAAACTATGCCTAGAAATGAAATTTCAAGTCATTTGGATGATAAGTTTTTGAATTATAAACATTTAAAATTTAGAGCTTCTAATGTTAAATTACATTTTCATATTTTTATTAATATCTCCTGAAATTATAATCACAATGTAATATTTTTTTTGTTTAATTATAATACTAAAAAAAAAAAAAACATAAATTCATTGAATTTTTAATTTTAAAAATTTTATAACATGAAATTAATATTCGAAAAAAATATGAATAGCAACCTACAATTTTTTGATAGATTTATATTTATTATGTCCTGCTTTATTATGCAAATTCTCAATTTCAAATTTCTCTTCAGAGTGGCTTTCGAATTATGAGTAAAAAACGTAAGAATGACGGTTTAAGACGTTCTATGATGTTAAGACGTCTATGACGTCCAAAAAAGCATAATTTGAAAAAAATATATTTTGCTCATTTTAATGAAACATTTGTGCTGGCAATAGTCGAAACACATTAAGCGAGTGAGCTGTTTATATTGGTTAGAAATAGTACATCTATAGAAGTGATATAGTCATTCTGTAGCATTTCAAGAATCGAGTACCGAACTTCAATATGGATACAGCCCCTAAAATATTCTCATTTTAAAATGTTTAATTTCTCGGAAAAGTAATGTTACGAATTTTTTGAAAATTTGGATTTAGGCTAATCTAATTGAATGGTGTAGAATCTATTTATGGGGTCAAACTTAGGTATTACCATTGAAAAAAAAAAAAAAAAAGTTTGGGTTCGTTTTTATATGTAGATGCCACCACCCCCCCCCCCAAGCAAATTTTATATATGTCATTTAAAAGTAGATTTTGTTCCCAAACGTTTGGTACCAGTAACTTTCTTCTACAATAATTTGTTGCAGAGTTAGTATGGGGTGTTTACTTTTTTTTTCTTTCCCACGACAGGTACATATGCAGAACCTGCGGGCACATTAGCTCTCAGGCTTTGATAGCCTGTGAGCTAAAAACTGCTCAAAAACATTTCCGAAAATCAGTGGCAGCAAAATAAACATTGCTTTTATACATGATCCTATTTAGTCTCTAAAAAATATGGGTCGCCCAAATGAAAGTGGCATTGCTGTAATAACTCCGCCATTTGAAGACAAAGATGAATGCACATGCTCTTATAGAGGGCGCAGAGTGCTGGGAATGCATGCGATATCGTCAGATCCCGGCCAGATGCGTGTATGATAACGTGGGAATACGTTAAATGGCATCGATCGCATCACAGATGCCTCCAAACGGTGTCAACGTGCGGTCGTGCAATTTTTAACAGCGGAAAATATGAGTGCCAGTGAAATCTGTCGTCGAATGCAAAATGTGTATTGCACGTAGTGTATGTCACGCAGATCGGTATTCCGATGGTGTAGGGATTTTCGTAGTGGAAGAAGACCACATACGCTTGAACAGGTCTTGAGCTGTCGTCAGTACTGCTTCTTCCACTACGGAAATCCTTACACCACCGGAATACCGATCTGCGTGACATACACTCCGTGCAACACACAATTTGCATTCGACGATAGATTTCACTGGCACTTACATTTTTCCGCTGTTAAAAATTGCACCACCGCGCGATGATACCGTTTGGAGGCATCCATGATGCGAGCGATGGTCCCACGCTATCACACACGCATCTGGCCTGGCGGGGATCTGACGATATTGCATGCATCCCCAGCACTCTGCGCCCTCTATAGGAGCATGCGCAGTTATCTGTCTTTTCAAATGGCAGAGTTACTACAGCAATGCCACTTTCATTTGGGAACCCTTATATATTGGTTTCTGAGGTTCCTAAAAATAAAAAACAATTATCGGTACCGTGGATAAATCAGAAGAGATTATTGTATATTTACATTCGTAGTTATATTATACTTTCCTAGATCAAGAAACATTTTCTTTTTACTTTGTTCCATCTTTACAAGAAGAAAGTATTGGATTCGTAAAGAAATTCTCTTTCCGGCTTACTACGGATTTATATGTTTTAGAAGGTCCTGAACACTATTTGACTGTTTTTAGAAAATGTCTGTCTGTAAAGTGCCACACATTTTTTGGGTGTTCTATCTCCAGAACTAACGGACGGAATTTAACAAAACTTTAGATTCAGATATACCTTGATATATAACTTGGTGCCTATTAGTTAGTTTTTGTTGTAAATCGCCAGGCAGGTGGCGCTGCTATGCTGCATTTTTCATGCATTTTTCTGCACAGGTTTTCGTCAAATTTCAGATTCAGTTATATCTTCATGCAAATTGGTTCGGATTAGTTTTTCGCGTAAATCACCCGACAGTTGACGCTACTATTGCTGCGTTTTTAACGATTTCCGCAATAGCTCTATCTCAAGAACTAATGCACGGAATTTAATCAAACTTCATAGTCTGTTACAATTTCATATAAATAGATCCTTGGGTGTATACAGCGCGACAGGTGTCGCTTTTATGCGTTTTGGGTTGGGAATTTTGGTTGCAGACATCTAAGAGAGTGGGTGCCGAAATTCAATGATTTGTTTGAAAGATGCGATGCTTATATCTTCTTTTTAAAAGCACACAATTCAACGAACCTACACCTTTAGAATCCTCATGATGAACATAGGTTGTCATTTAATTTTGGTATATAGCTAATTTTGAAGTATTAACATGTATGAGGTAGAAGAAATCACATCCAACTAGTTTTACAGTGTATTGACATTAGTGTCAACTAAATAATTGTTTGATATTTGTACATATGTTTTCAGATGTTGTGTTGTCAAAAATGTTTTCTCGGTAGCATATGTCGGAAAAACTAAGTTTGTGAATATTTTAAATGACTTTCACTGTATTCTTAAAGAATTTGAATTAAACAAGCCTGACGATCTGTATCAAGACAGAACCGCAGGTCGGGTCGGTTTCGGATAAAATCGGGTTAACCAACTCGATGAACGACTCTAATTTCGGCTTCATTGCAATGTACGTCCAAGATAGTGATTTTTATATCATTGCTATATCATTGCTCTATTATCTTGCTATATCATTGACATGTCACTTTTGTTTTATATTTATATAGTATTTATTTTCTATTTTTTGGTATTTTTTGGCTGAATAAATATAGTATTTATTCAGCATCTTTTCTGTCCTACGTAATGCTGTGAAAGCATTAAAAATCTTCCTTATCTGAAGATTTTATTTATCCTTCTACATGGGGGGTTTGCAAAAAACATACCAGTTAAAATAAAAATGAAGTATCCACTATTAGACTCTTATAGTCGCGTAAATGAAATCAATCAATAAGACAGTTCTCTTATGCATTTTTATAAGCATGTTTTATATATTTTTTCTTTTTAAATTCCAACAACCCTACTTACAAAAACCCAAATGTGACCCACAAGAAACATTCTAGAGCAGCCATACTCAACCTTTTTTTTGTCGCGGGCCGCAAACATATGTTTGCAATATTAGGCGGGCCGCAACACCCTGATATAATAATGTAAAAAAGGGGATAATAAAATAGTAGGATAACAAAAATAGAATAAAAAAGGAAAATAATAAATTTAATATAATTAGTATGATTAAAAGTTTGTCGCGCAAGAAATGTTACAAAAAAATTTTAACATCGCTATTTCCAAACAATATACTTCAGGGTAGACTTCTATATTGAAAATATCTCAAGAAAATTGTTGTTTAGAATTAGCGGCGTAAAACTTTTTGTTGCCATTTTACCACGACAATCCGAACAAGCATTATTGTCGATATGATGTGTATAAAACGTAATAATATAATAATACAGCATTTCTAAATAAAAAAAAATAGTCATGAGATTTTCCTTTATATGTCACACTTTTTTCAATACCGAAACTTTTTTTTTTTTAATGTAGAAATATATATTATAAAAATTTAGTTTAAGATGTTTTAACATAATTTTAAGTTAGTAATTATAAATAACAGGACAGGTTTTGTCTACTCATGAAAATAGAAAGGAACAGCGAAGGTCTTAAAAACCTTTTATGCACATCTCAATTTTTTAAATATGGATTAATGATTATGTGTCTCTTGCCGCACATAAAAGGTCGCCGGGCCACATGAGGCCCGCGGCCCGTAGGTTGAATATGGCTGTTCTAGAGTGAACCCGATGCACAGAAAGAAAATTCTAGTCACCCGAACCCAAAAAAGAAAATTAGGGACAACCCGACCCGAAGTTAGGGCATTATTCAACGATCCCGAGAAATCTGCTATTCAGAGGTTTTATTTTATTTGCATATTAAAGAATACAGATATGTCTATTTTTAATATAAAAGATAAATTACTATTAGAGTTATACTTGTAATCTAGCTTTCATAATTGCATTAAAATATGAATCAATCAATTTCCTTTCATTTAGAATTCGGGTTGAAGCATTTAAATATGTCGGGTTCAAGTCGGGTTGTGGGTCGACGAGAATTATTTTGTCGGGTTCGAAACGGACTGCGATTCAATGGAATTTTTTTGTCGGGTTCGGGTTGGGTTGCGGGATGACTATGGAATTTTCGGGTTCGGGTCGGGTACAATTCAACGCGTGTAGGACTATAGACTGGATGTATGGACAAACAGCTGATAATTTTCTAATTAGCCTAAATCTGTTTAGGCTCATTGAAATAAGCTTTAAAAAAAATCATGCTGATTGAGAAACAAGTGGTCATATTTCAATTAGCCTAAATGAATATTCCAATAAGCCTGAAAATATCAGGCTGATTGGAAAAGAGAAGATGAATCTCTAATTAGTCTGTCTCTTTGCAAACAGCTGTAAAAATCCGGATTTCATATTTAGCTAACAAAATATATATATTTCAGGAGGCGGGGGGGGGGGGGGATGTTGCCCGTATCTCTCCCATAAATTGAAAAAAAAAAAAAAAAAAAAAAAAAAAAACGACACTATCGTTTTTCAGAACTATTTTAATGATGCTAAAATTAAACAAGTCAGAAGTTATAAGTCAAATGTGGCAAATGAGGTGCTTTCGTACTATAACTATAGTTTTATAAATATTCAGATCTTAGTACAATAGCTGTTGCACTCGTATGCAAAAATGCATGAATACAAAATTTACTTACGGTTATAGAAATTAAATTCAGTAATACGGAAATAATATGACTCTATCTTAAATAGGACGTAATCACCATGACAACCTAGAATCATTACCTATCGTGGAATAACATTAAATTAATTACGCATGATAGGATTTAGTAAAATGAAGAAAACTTTTATTAATCTCTTTTAAAGATTTTATTCGATTTTCATAAAATTTGAAGTGACCCGGCAAAATTTTGCAACGATTATATATATTAAATTTCAAACTATATGGTTGGGTAGTTTTGCGCTGTTATATGAAAAAGACGGACAGGCATATGGCCGACACAGACGATGACTATAAGTGCTAAGTATTTTTATAATTACGAACGCACCTAAAAAGGTTTTAAATGAATCTTGTAAGACAGAAAATTGATTGCTTCTATTACACAAATCTTTATATAATACTTTATTCCTTCAACTTTTTTATATTTTTAATTCCAAGACTTTGATAATAATTTTATGTGTACTAAATGTTGAAAATAACTAAACAAGTTTTGTTTTTTCCCATTGAAAATGTCGAAAATAACTAAAGTTTTGTTTTTTCCCATTGAAAATGTCGATTGATTTTACTCTGAACACTCTATAATTTGAAGGTAAAGAGACAATCGTTTTTTAGTAATCTTTTAATGACGCTAGACGCTAGAATTATCATACAACACAACAAAATAATTAGCAGCGTCTTTCTTGTGGCTCTCGAATGATCTTGAGGATAAGGAAGCCTTGTTGATTGAATGAAAGCAAATATTCAGCGGAGTGGACCACCCAGTCAGCGTCTGTTGTTGGCTTTATTTTAAGGAAGTATTTATTACCCAGTAATAAGCTGCCTTATGTAAGCGTTACTTCATATCCCTGTTTAAGAGTATATATGCTAATACTGGCGAAAGTTAATGCGGCAGGCATCGCTTGTAACAATAAGACATTATGTTTTATGTTTCATTAGTTTTGGAAAAATAAAGGTATTTTAACTTGGTTATAAAATTAAGAGGGATATTAATACGTTTAAAGAATTGTCATAAAATTAATAGAGTCTTGACTGTGAATGTTTTTACTTTCTTCTATCTTTACAAGAAGAAAATATTGGATTTATAAAAATTTTCGAATTCCGGTTTTCGACGGATTTACACGTTTTGGTCAGAGATCCCGAAAAACGTGTTTTTGCAAAATACCTGTCTGTGAGTCTGTCTGTCTGTGTGTGACACAAATTTTGTGGGCGCTCTATCTCAAGAACTAATGTACGGAATTTAATAAAACTTTAGATTTAGTTAGTACCTGATATAAATTTTTGCTGTTTACTTTTTGGTGTAAATTGCCCTGCAGATGGCGCTGTTATGCTGCATTATTCACAATTTCCACAATAACTATATCTCAAGAACTAGAGCAAGGATTTTCAGAAAACTTCAGACCCAGTTAGTCTCTGATATAATTTGGTGCTGATAACTTTTTGGTGTAAATCACCCAATAGGTGGCGCTACTATGCTTCATTATTCATGATTATCGCAATAGCTCTATCGCAAGAACTAATGCACGAATTTACATGAAACTTCAGATTCAATTAGTCCCTGATGTAAATTGATCCTGGTAAGTTTTTGGTGCAAATTTCCCTAAAGGTACCATTGCTATGCAGAACTTTTCACGATTGCCGCAATAGCTCTATCTCGAAAATTAATGCACGCATTTTTATAAAACTTCAAATTCAATTAGATGTTGACATAAGTTGTTGCTGATTAAATTTTGGCGTAATCCCCTAACCGGTGGCGTTGCTATAATGCATTTTTCAGGAAGTATTAACATGTATGATATAGAAGAAAGTTTTGGGATTGTCACTTCCGATTAGTTTTTTATTAATTTTTTATTTTATTGTTTTTTTAATGCAAGTATAATTAAGTCAAAACTGTATCTAGACGTAATGATATTTCATGAAATAAAAATATATTTGGTATAGATAGTTCCACCGTCATTTATCGTTCACTAGGGCAAAACAGACCTCGTAGATTAAACGCTAAGATATACGGAAATCATAAATTGCAACATTTTGGAAAGTTAATGTTAATTCAAAATAAAGTCTAAAATGTAAATATATTTTACTTAATTTATTTTTTGTTAATTTTGGTTAATGCACTTTTCCCTGCAGATATTAGGATTCTGAACTAAAAAACCTATCTCACACTAAATTGAAAATAAGTGATGGTTTTAGAAAATTTCAAGTTTAATATAATAAGATCTGAATATTGACATGCACATTTTTAATTCTCCTTCTACACCATACATATTTTTTCATGCATGTATTATTTTTAAATGGATGAACCAAATATTTTCAATTTAAAATAGATTGAAAATGTATTTTTAAAGGCATATGATGTCGATTTCTTTTAAATAGTACATTTATTACAAAATTAGAAAACGAATTTCATATGAGATTTTCAAGCAATTATAATAAAAAAATATTAAATATAGTTATTTTTTTTGTGATAATATAAACTTTGGAAACACAAACACATTTTATGCTAGTGCGGAACGTTTAAATAATAAAGTCACGCTCTTGTTTAGTAAATCCAAGAGCAGATATTCTTTGTAAAAAAATTCTCTTACGAAGAACAGAAACAAATATGGGAACGTCCATTGTTACTCTTGTGACCATTAGAGCAAATTTTCACAAATACTTCCAATTATTTTATAACAAAATATAATTAAAACAAAAATATATATAACCAGTTAAATACAATTATGTTCCACTCGCATAAAATATATCTAATTTGTAACTAAAAGCATTTCCCTAGTCTATATAATCAATCAAAATTTTGTTACTCTTGTGACCAGAGTGTCACAAGAGTTATTTAACATATACATAAGTAAAACGTTTTTGTTACAAATTAGATATATGTTTGTGTGTGGAACACAGTGGTATTTAGCTGGTTATATCAATTTTTATCTTAATTATATTTTGTAATAAAATAATTGGAATTATATTATAAAATTTGCTCTAATTATCACAAGAGTAACGAATGGACGTTCCCATATGTCAAAGACGAATTTTCCAAGTGAATTATTGAAAAGGCTATATCTCCCAAGCATTACTAAACTTCGTGTTCATATATAGAAAAACATTTAGAAATCTGTTAAATATTTTTCATTCCAATATATACTCTAAAAACTAAACCCGTGGCTGTACGATCCAAGAAGGATCAGGGCCTACAGTGCCCAACTTTGTTTACTTGACCTTAGGCCCCGAGGTGCTATGCAGCATGTGCCCCGGCCAGGTGGTCAACCTAACGCGAGACCCTCGGTGTTTAGTTCCCAAGCAAGCTTGGTACTCATTTTATCGATCCTGAAGGGATGAAAGGTTAAGGGAACCTTGCCCAGCCGGGAGCAGAACTCGCGACCTGTAGCGTAGCAGATAGGCGTGTTGACCACTACGCTACTGGACTTCCCAGTATATACTCACGCGCGGTAATACTTGCATGCAAATATACACAACAGGGTCATTACAGAGAATTTCGACAAATTCTGGAAATAGGGATACAACTATTTCTAAATTAATTTTTAAAAAATACCAATTAAAAGTACAGTGGTAGACAAAATTGTGGAAAGCCTTTTGAATAGGTGTATGTTTGAGGTTTGGTGGCTCATAACACCACTTTCTAAAAAAATTAACATTATAAAGTCAGTTAAATCAGTGGAAAGGTAATTTAATTAAGAATATAATGAAATATTTTTTTTTCAATTAGTAATTTAATCAAAAGTTATAGACAAATAAACAACATTGAAAACAGAAACACAACTTGTATGAGTTAACATGAAGTATCTTTCCTCTATTTGAATGCAGACAATAAGCATGAGCATTTAGAGAGTCCGTCAGGTGCCATACTGTTTTGGCAGTGAGTCAGTCCGGTAACAGTAAGATTCAACTGTTGTTGTCATGTTTTAAAGGACATTTTAAGATTGTGACGGGGACGTTTGTCAGTGCTTTATGTGACTGATATTAGAATTTGATGTAAAACTTAAGAAAATTTAAAAAGTGCCACAAAGAGGTGGCTGGTCACCTAGAAAGCGAATCAAAATAGTACTATTAAGTGGATAAAATTACAGTTATGAAGATATTAGAAGGAAAATTGGTAGAAATGTAACCAACGGTGGAATTTCTAAATTTTTGAAGAGGTATAAGGAGACTATGTCACTACAAAACGAAACTGGTAAAGGCAGGGAAAAGTGTACAACAGCAGAAGATGATAGTAGAATTAGGAGACGACAGGACCGTTCGGCGCAGATTGCAACGATTTGGTTTAATTGCTAGAATTCCACGAAAAAAGTCATATTTATCTCCCCAACAAAAGGTTGAAAGAATTAAACTGTGCTAAAACTCATGTTACCTGGACAACAGAACAGTGTTATTTGGTCTGACGAGTAGAGATTAGATGACGAGTACAGATTTTAGTAGAGATGGCATTAAATACGTATGGAGAAGAATCGGAGAAGATTTTCCACTGCACACACTGTAAAGCTTCCAGTCAGTGTTATAATATGAGGTTCTTATAATATCAGATGGTGTGGGCTGAATTCATCTGATTAATAGACTCTGATTGCCCAAAAATACATGAATGAAATACTTCAGTCCCAACTGAAGCTTTCCGCACGCGGCCTCTTCCATTTCGCAATAGCTCTATCTCAAGAACTACTAATGCAGGGGTTTTCATCAAACTTTAGATGATTCAGTTATACGATGACATAAGTTGATGCTGATCATGTTTTGGTGCAAATCGCCAACAGGTGGGGTGCTATGCTGCTTTTTTGACGATTTGCGCAATAGCTCTATGCCAAGAACTAATGCAGGGGTTTTCATCAAACTTCACATTCAGTTAGACGTTGTCATAAGTTGTTGCTGATTAGGTTTTGGTGTAAATCGCCCAACAGGTAGGCTACTATGCTGCATTTTTCAGGATTTACATGATTTTAGCGATAGTCATAGCTCAAGAACTAATCCATGGAATTTCATCAAACCTCATATCCTATTACAGCTTGATATAAGTTGGTTGGTTCTGATTAAGGTTTCGTCTAAATCATATAACAGGTGGCGCTGATATGCTGTATTTTAGATTATTTATCTCAAACACTAATGCATGGAATTTAATTGAACTCCATGTTACGCATCGCTTTCACTTAAATGTATCCTTATTAGCCTTATTAACCTGTGTATGCAGTCTAACAGGTGTTTCTTTTATGCTCTTTGAGTCGGGAATTTTGGTAGCAAACATCTAGGATGGGTGTGAAATTCAAGGATTTATTTAAAAAATGCGACGCCTATCTCCTTTTTAAATGCACACAATTCAACGAACCTATAACTTTATAATCCTCATGAAGGACATAGATTGTCATTTAATTTTGGAACTGTGATAGTGAATTTTGAGCTTATTAACATATATGAGATAGAAGAAAGTTTTCGGATTGACACATCCGACTAGTTTAAATTAAATTAAATTTGACAACCCATTTTTATCGCCTGCATATTGGATATATTTCAAAAGTTTTATGGAAAGTTTTACTAAGTTACTTCTGGTATAGGTATTTGAACTTTAAAAACACTTACTATAGATGTCCTATTTACAGTACGGTAGTCTAATAATCATGTGAAAAAGAACAAGTTGGAAATTGCACGTCAAACGTAGCAAATGAGGTGCGTTCGTACTATAATTAGTTTTAGAAATATTTTTTTGCACCGCATATTCTACTGAATGTATATTTTAGTGCACTTCATCAGTGCATATCAGTTTCATTCTGTTCGAAAGGCTGTAACATTAAAATTCACTTGCAATAGCTTTTTCGCCATTGGCCATAATGTAACGGAAAACTTTTGACTGTCTCTTTCATTAAACTATACATCCGATTTTCGTAAAAGTTGAAATGATTCGACAAAATTGTGCAACAATTATATATTTAAAATTTCAAACCATTTGGTTGGGTAGTTTTGCTCTGTTATATGCGGACAGACGGACTGAACGACGACTATAAATGCTAAGTACTTATTTATAGAATTACGAACGCACCTAAAAAAGAGATTATTATAACAAAAGCATTTTAAATTGTCTTCGTGTTCCTAAGTCTTTTTTTTTTAGGTCATAACTGAAATCAAGGATCTCAATTTAGTAAACAACGATGGTAACGATTAACTACTCAATAAATGATAATTTTAAGCAATTATTGCTATCAAGGATGTTAGAGGGAAAAGCTAAGTATGTTCAACTTATGTAACTTTTTCGTCACGTCGAAGAATTTTTAATTTGGCGCCTGTTGATGAAAGATATCTAAATTGACTGTATGTGTGAGATATAAAAAAAAATAACCCCACGAGACAATTATTAACAGAATAGACAATTAAAACAAACTGTCAAAAACCGTCTAATGTGATTCGTATAATCCAAACTGCCATGTCAAGAAATTGAATTACGGCATCAGTACATGAGACCGCATTAAAACAATCTTAGTTTTGCTTCTGAATCATCTGCTAATGGCGATAAAATTGTCTTGAGTTCTAAAAATAAAAATAAAATTATCGACATCCGGCCGTTCTTTGAGTTTTATCTCAGGGATTAAAAAAAGTGCTTTGTCGAAAAGCTAAGAGTGATACACCGCTCATAAGACCACCCAGCCGGTTGTAAACAAATGAGCATTGGTGTCCGTGTGCGTCGTCACTCAGTGCAGGCGTCCGCTCAGTGAAAACTAAAACTGCGGTTGGTAATTGCTCAACTGAAGTCGATGAAAATTACTGTCTCTATCTTGAGATAGCTTTCAAGTTTTATATTATCAATCTAAAAAATGCTAGAGAACTTACAAAATCAGTTTTGAATCGAACGAAAATTTTTCTTTTTCTTTGAAGCAGGAAGAGCGACAGTTTTTCTTTTTCTTTTCAACAGAAGGTAGCATTATTTGTATATTGTATCATCAATATTAGGACGAACTATCAAACATGGGCGAGCGTAACCTAAACTGTTAATGAATGGTCAGAAAGGATCTAGAGGAGGTCTAAGGTCTGGACCCCATCCCACTCAAAGTTATGCCGATTAAGAGACTACTTCAGTCAAGCGAAAAGACCCTCTCACTAATGCTAATCCTATGGAAGAAATTTATAAAGATATTTCGTTTGAATTTTAATATTTTTAAATGATTTTTTTTCTTTTAACCATTTGGAAAAATGATTATTGCCCTCATCAGGGTAGGAAATCAAAAGCATATCTGAAGCATTTTATTGGTTTAATCCGCATTTTATTCGTTTTCTGATTGGTCTATACAGTAACCTGTATTTTCCTTTACTTTCAACAGAGATGGATACTTCTGTTGCCACTATGACAAAAAGGTAATAAAAACTAGAAAAAAATTAATAACTCAGAATCAAATTGAGATACAGCTTTCAAACAAATTGCATTTAAAAGTACATTTTTTTTCTCTATACGACGGTGTTAAAAAGTAATATTGTGGGATGTTTAGAAGTTTAAGAATGAAATTTCATTTAAAATTGGTCATCAGATTTCTACGATGGAAAAGCCTTTTCCCGAACAGCCAATGAAATGCTTGGATAATACGTAAGTTTCAGGTGGATAATACGTACGAGTCGCAGGCGATGTTTGTCGCTTGCAAATTTTACGTGTAATAATACTATTAAAGTTTAATTCATGGCGTACGTAATGTATGACCAGCTCCGTAGAAGTTTAAAAATTTACAGTACCGAAAATTGTAAAACTGAAATTTCTTTTAAAATTTGTTCATGATGGGTGCAGGAATGTTAAGGCTCCTGTCCCTGCCGGCGAAGACACTCACGAGCTAATGCTAATCCTATGGGGAGGGATTTATCTAATATCTTGTTTGCATTTAGACATTTTAAATAATTTCTTTTTGCATTGGATAGCCGAGGTCCGTCTCTACATCGCACCTTTTTTACTTTTTCGATTTTGGTCGCAGATATTTTTTATAAAGTTACTTTCACTTTTAAAACCGGTTCTGAAAATGAAAGTGTCATTCTAAAAAATATCTGCAATCAAAATCGAAAAAGTAAAAAAAGGTGCGATGTAGAGACGGATCTCGGCTATCTAGTGCAAAAAGAAATTACTTAAAAATGTCGAAATGCAAACGAGATATTAGATAAATCCCTCTCCATTGGATTAGCATTAGCTCGTGAGTGCCTTCTCTGGCAGGGGCAGGACCCTTAATGTTTAATTCATGGCGTACGCAACGTATGATCAACTCCGTGCGATTTTTTATGTCTTAAATTTTAGTCTTCGAAAAAATCATTTTCCAAATGGTCGTTGTAATTTGTTAAATTGCTTTTTTTTTTTGCATTGAATCGCTGAGGTTGATCTGTACAAAACCCGTTTTTTATTTTTTCGATTTTGTTTACAGGTATTTTTAACGAGGACACTTTCATTTTCGGAACCGGTTTCAAAAGCATCCTCATAAAAAAATAAATAAATGAAAATAAAAATATTGAAATGCAAATGAGATAAATTTCTTCCATGGGATTAGCATTAGCGAGCGGGTCTTTTCGCGTGACTAAAGTAAGAGGCTAGCTACTTCACTCAAACGAAAACACCCATTCGCTAATGTTATTCTTACGGGAGAATTTTTTAAAAGCATCTCGTTTGCATTTCAATATTTTTAAAGAATTTCTTTTTTCTTTCTTTCTTTCTTTTTTTTTTCTTTTTTTTTTCGCATTGGATAGCTGAGGTCGATCTTTACAAAGGCCGATTTTTACTTTTTCGATTTTTTTTTTCTGTTAGGATACTTTCACTTTCAGAACCGGTTTGGAACGTAAAGGTATCCTCATAGAAAAAACTTGCAAACAAAATCGAAAAAGTAAAAACGGCCTTTGTAGAGATCTACATATCCTATACAATGCAAATAAATAAATAAAATAAAATAAAATAAATAAAAATATTGGCATGCAAGCAAGATTTTTTTTTTTTTTTTTTTTTCTCCCATAGGAATAACATTAGTGAACGGGTGTTTCTGCGTGAGTGAAGTTGCCCCTTAAACAAGCCTTTGATTTGTTGATTAAAATTTGTTTATAAAACATCATACTCATTCAGCGATCATTTCTGACTGATGAGGAACCTTAAATTTATTATCTAATGTTCAACTAGAAAAAAATTCGAGCGTTTTCATAATATTAATTTTTTTCTCTGAAACAAAAGGCGGTTGTGGCATTGAAATAACTGCATTTAAATGTATTTCATTCATTAGGAAATTGTCTATGAAAACAGATGTTTTGAAGCTCCTCTACTTTTCCCTAAATTGCATTCAGCTCCCCATATTTTCAAGTCCGCAACTCCGAAGGAGAGGAATTGAATTGATCAGTGTGATGGGCAGGAGAGGTCAGGAGCTAACAAGAGCAACGGAGTTGCAGGAGAACTTATTCAACATTTACGAACAAAATGTTTATCCTTATAAGATGAGAGCATTTCAATACTCAGATTGAAATAAGGTATATAATTTTAATTCAGGGAAATTGTAAGTGCAGTACAAAATATTGCAATTTAAGAAATCCAATTGCATTCTGAATATTTATCCAGAATATTATTTTTCATGGAATGTAAATTTAACTTGAAACATTGTAATCCAGAATCAGGTGTAGTGTAACTGATGTTCTAATGGGAGAGTACGACTTTGAGTATACCCTATGATGTTTGATATATACATACTATTGCCGTGTAAAATTAAAAAAAATTACACTTTCGTCAAATTTCAAAATTATTAAGAAGTTTTTTTTTTACGTTACTAAAAAACTTTAAGATGGTCCGGGATGGTATTTCTTTCTTCCAGCTTATTTTGTGTCATATCCAAAAAATAACGTTACCTTACAGAAGCCAGTCGTAAAACAAAGCAGTACAATTAAATACTCTATAGCAATTTTTTAAACATCTAAGCATCGCACATTTTCAATTTTTATACCATCGTATTGGGGAAAAAAAGTACTTTTAAATGCAATTTGTTTGAGAACTGCATCTCACTGCAAATAGAAGCGTCTTAAATTTAGACACATATGTGACTGAAAAAGAATTTTAGACACTTAAGTGTCTTAATCTGAAAATTCAGACATTATAGATGTCTTAATTTAAGATACATAAGTGTCTTACTATGACCATGGTGTAAACGAACTGAGAATAATGTCTAAAATATCCGCAAACGTCTTATTTTAAGACACTTCATTGCTTTAAACGTGTCTTAATTTAAGACGTTTAGATTCTTCCGACGCAATAACCACCAGAGGGCACTAGCACTCTCAGTTGCGCATGCGTTTTAGATGTCTTCGTTCGAAGTGGTATACGTTGTAATTCAAACAAAGTTTGTTTTTATGTACGCGTGTATTTTAATTCGTTTTTTGCGAAATGTGAAGTACTGTGATTTTAATTCGTATTAACTTGGATTATTTATTTATTGAATACATACATCTGACGTGTGTGCTCGACATCAAATGTCTCTTAGAAGCTGTCGTCGATACAAGGGCGGGATAGACACAGAACAGAAGTAGACTACGGTTGAAGATTACACCCGGAAATTCTACAAAGCGTGTGCAATGGGCTTAGTGTTAACTCGTATCAATTTATATCAATAATATTGTGTTATTCATCTTCGTCCTGTCGAAGCTGGCAAAAAAAAAAAGAAACTTTTGTCTGGGGGGTCCTGTTTTTAGGATGAAACATCTCATTCTTTAAATATGGCTAGTCGGATGTATTATGGGATTACCTTTTAAACTGATGAAAGTCTTTCTCCCTCACTGTGGTTGTGGTAGTTTTTAAAATTTCAAATCGAGGAATATTTCTTACCTCTTGCAAACAGCGATTGAAGTAAGTGTTATAATTTCTTTATAGTACTAAAATTATTGTCTTTTATGATTTTATTTATTGTACTAAACAAAATCTTACATGAAATTTAATTAGTTTTGAATCTTTTTGCAAAAAAAAAACACTAATTCTAGAAGTATATATTTTTAAATTTATGACGTTGTCTTTTATTACAAATTATGTATTATTTATTCTCATCTTTTTTCTCAAATTTAAAGTAATAACATCACTAAAAAACAGACATATTTAAAAGTTAAGTTCATTCTCTTGTTTTGTTTTGTTTTCAATATGGCAGTTCTTAGTTTCAATTTCAATGGCTAATGCTTATCTCATACTCGACCACAAGGAAATAGAAAAAAAAAACTTTGAAAGATCTCCTAAAGTTTTCTTACTTCCTAGCTAGGGATTGCAATCCCGGATTGAGATCCCGGGATCCCGCTTTAATTTTAACCCCGAAAATCCCGGAATTTTTACTGGAAAATTCCGGGATTTTTGGGATTGCCTTTTTTTTTTTTCCATTGAACAATATTCAGCTGAAATTAAAAAAATATATTTATAAACTTTCGCTTTTGGAAAAAAAAATCAATTGATTTTCATGAAATTTATATATAATTGAAAATGAATGTTTATCTCAAGTATTTCTTAGATATATTTCTAAAGCTATTAAATCTTTTAATGTGTGAAAACTTTTGATTTGGAAACATAGAAGTAAGCCAGTCAGGAAAAAGGAAATCATTTGTTTATTTAGGTTTCGCTGCATGCGTGGATTCGAAGGTCATTTTCCAATTAGACTTTACTGATAAGCATCGCAAGTTTGTATCATAGTGATATCATGTGCTAACTTTTTTTTTTTTTTTTTTGGCTTTATTTTGCTTTAAAGATGTCTTGTTTAGTACCTCATAGGAATGATAACAATAAGCCCATGTGGCAATATAAATTTTTAAAAAACCTAATTTTTAAATGATAAGGATTTTTATTTTTTTTCGAGGAGGGGGGAGATTTTGTATGAAATTTTCGTAAAGTTGATACCTTAAATCTTGCACTGATTATAATGAAAGTTTTGAACTTTTAGAGTAGGACAACATTAAAAAACACAAAATATAAATAAACAAAATACCGAAGTAATTTTTTTCTCAATATTAACCCTTTGCACTCGAGGACTCCGGAGCGGAGCCATTTAAAATTTGTCTTCAAACTCGAGGTGTCCGCTACGGAGACAATGCAAATAATTTTGTGATACCATGTAATCTTGGCTTTTCTAGACAGGTATCACAAAATTATTTGCATTGTCTCCGTAGCGGAGCCCTCGAGTTTGAAGACAAATTTTAAATGGCTCCGCTCCGGAGCCCTCGAGTGCAAAGGGTAAAGTAGAATATTTATTTATTTGTTCATAGTTAAATAGCTGTTGTGATTATCATCTGATATATATGTAAAATTGCCTATGTGGCAATATAAATTTTTAAAAAATCTATTTTTAAATTATATGAAGTAGAGTAGGACAAGATTATAAGAAATATATATATTTATCCATGTACTTTTAAAGCCCTCAATAGCCCTTGCCGCTGCATTTGTCCGATAATCGGAGATGTCTGCTTTTGTGAGGTAAAAATATACAAATATGTATGCCATGCGGATTAAAAAAGTATTCGCTAAATAGATGTTTCAGAATAGCTATTCGGGAATGTCCATTAACCTCCACAACGGATACTCCCGAATACCGGACATCTGAATTAAGATAACAATAATGCAGGGTTGCATTTTTTGCAAAAGAACTTCTTGATTAAAGAATGGGCATACTGGGCCGTGCCCCGCCCCCCTACGATTTTAGTGCCCACAAACTTGATGTGCAATATTTGTAAAGTTTATATTTTAAATCTGTTTCGAAATTCCACTGATTATAATCAATATTTTGAACTTTTAAAGTAAAATAAGATTAAAAATAAAACAAATTAAAAAAATCTAATATTTAGATAAATATTTTTTGTTTTAATCTTGTTCTACTCCTGAAGTTCAAAATATTGATTATAATCAGTAAAATGTCGTAAAAGATTTAAATTATCAGCTTAACAAAAATTGCGTACCAAAATTGGGAGCACCAGAAAAATCAGGTTGTAGGGGGGGGGGGGGGGGGCAGGACCCCAGCCAAATATTTTTCCAGGATTCAACGTGGTTAAACATGGCTACGTATGATGCTTACAAAAAAAAAAATTGATGCTATTAAGACGTTTGAAGTGTCTGAAATTCAGACACGAAAAGTGTCTGAAAAAATTCAGACATTTTAAAATGTCTGAAAACTGAACACTCCGTTTCAGACACTTAAGTGTTTGAATTTCAGACATTTTAATTTACAGTGCTCCATTTGTTTTTGAGATATTAATTTTTCTTTAGTTTTTAGCGACATTTGATTAATTTTGGCAACTCAAGTACTCCATTTATGTAGAAAGTAAAGGGAAAATAGTTGAAAAATAGCAATTATTTCTTTTCGTTGTCCCTTTCTCATAAAAACTGAAAAAAAAGTAATTAAAATACGTGCTATTTTGAAAAATATAAACGAATTGATTTCTTTTTGCTGCATTTGTGTACTATTCTGAGATAGTGACGTCCTACCCATACTTTATTGTAGATGTTTATGATTGGATCGTAAATGAGGAATTCTTCAGTGGATTCGGATGATGTCGTTTTATATAAATAAAATCGCGTGTTTTAAGTCTTAAAACAGAGCTACAGTAGAATCCCGATTATCCGAGTCCCGCTTAACCGAGTTTCCGCTTTAACCGAGTTATTTTATTCTCATGCAAATGTTTCTTAATCTAGGAAAATATAATAGAAAACAAGAAAGAAAATATGCAATAATCTCTTACGAGTAACCACGATTCCTAAAAGCGCTCTTTATCCTCAGAAACTAATGTATTTTCGAGATTAAAAAATATTTTATAAAAACACACTGTAAATAAAAACAAAACAAAATAAACTGATTCTTAGTTTAGGAAAATATAGTATTTTCCTAAATATTATCCCCTATTTAATTTTATTATAATTTCCTATTCCCTATAGTACCAACGAAAATATACAATAATCTCTTCCGAATAGCCATGATTCCTGAAAGTGTTTTCTGTCCTTAGAAACCCCAGAAACTAATGTATTTTCGAGATTTAAAAAAAGACTTTATAAAAACACACTGTAAGTAAAATAAAATAATAACAAAATGAAAATGTTTCTTAATCTAGGAAAATATAATATAAACCACCAACGAAAATATATAATAATCTCTTCCGAGTAACCATGATTCCTAAAAGAGTTCTTTATCATTAGAAACCCCAGAAACTAATGTATTTTCGAGATTAAAAAAAAGCCTTTATAAAAACACACTGTAAGTAAAAAAATAATAACAAAATGAAAACGTTTCTTAATCTAGGAAAATATAATATAAATCACCAACGAAAATTTATAATAATCTCTTTCGAGTAACTATGATTCCTAAAAGAGTTCTTTATCATTAGAAACCTCAGAAACAAATGTATTTTCGAGATTAAAAAAAAGCTTTTATAAAAACACACTGTAAGTTAAAAAAATAATAACAAAAATGAAAATGTTTCTTAATCTAGGAAAATTTGATATAAACCACTAACGAAAATATACAATAATCTCTTGCGAGTAACAATGATTACTAAAAGCGTTCTTTATCCTTAGAAACCTCCGAAACTAACGTATTTTCGAGATTAAAAAAAAACTTTTATAAAAACACACTGTAAGTAAAAAAAAATAATAACAAAAATGAAAATGTTTCTTAATCTAGGAAAATATAATATAAACCACTAACGAAAATATACAATAATCTCTTGCGAGTAACAATGATTGCTAAAAGCGTTCTTTATCCTTAGAAACCTCTGAAACTAACGTATTTTCGAGATTAAAAAAAGCTTTTATAAAAACACACTGTAAGTAAAAAAAAATAATAACAAAAATGAAAATGTTTCTTAATCTAGGAAAATATAATATAAACCGCTAACGAAAGTATACAATAATCTCTTGCAAGTAACAATGATTACTAAAAGCGTTCTTTATCCTTAAAAACCTCTGAAACTAACATATTTTGGAGATTAAAAAAAGCTTTTATAAAAACACACTGTAAGTAAAAGAAATAATAACAAAAATGAAAATGTTTCTTAATCTAGGAAAATATAATATAAACCACTAACGAAAATATACAATAATCTCTTGACAGTAACAATGATTACTAAAGCGTTCTTTATCCTTAGAAACCTCTGAAACTAACGTATTTTCGAGATTAAAAAAAGCTTTTATAAAAACACACTGTAAGTAAAAAAAATAATAACAAAAATGAAAATGTTTCTTAATCTAGGAAAATATAATATAAACCACTAACGAAAATATACAATAATCTCTTGCGAGTAACAATGTTTCCTACAAGCGTTATTTTGCCTTACAAGATAACATGTATATTATACACTATATAATGTATATCTTTTTACAGTTTAAACTAATTGAAAAATGTCTATTTGTTTCTCAATCAGATTTGTATTTTTTAGGATTACTGAAAACAAACTATGCCATTTTAGGATAATTATAAAACGACAAGCTGTTTGTTTGGTTTTGTCCAAGCCTATTGCAATAAATCTAAGGTACTGAATGTTTATGATAATTTTAGTGTAAAAATAAGAACAGGAACTTTAAATTCATATAAAATGTGTATGAAAAAATGCCTTGTTGGCAGATATATAGTTAACGCGATGCTTATAAGTGTCTAAAGTTAGTGATTAAGTCATTTTTATTTTAAATGTATATTTTTCGCAAACGGTCAACACAGAAGTATACCAATAAAATATGCAGATTAGGGAGAAAAGGTGGATCGCTGAATGAAAATTATTATAAAAAATATATATGAAAAATTTTGTATTAATGATATCTGCAGATGAGATATATTTTTAAAGTTTTCCCAACATTACGTATTAAAAGATATATTGCGAAATGAAAATAATTACAAAACATATAATGTCAAAGTTTTTTTTTTTATGAAATCTGCAGACAATGTTGATTTTTATGTTTTCCTAGTTTTACGTGCAGAAAATGACTTTCGTAGTGAAAATAATTACAAACATTTATAAGAAAATTGCTCTATTAACAAAACGAGTTGGAACCCGTCGAAATTCGACGAACTAAAATATTAGAAAGGAGCTGTCAGATCGAATTTATAATAAAAATACAAATACAATTACAATAAAAAATTCCTCTTACATTGGTTGTCTAACTCTTAAAACAATATTTTTAACCTAAAATTACCAAAATATTATTTCCACACACTTCAACGGCTTAAATTATTGAAAAATTAAACTGTATTAGAATACGTAATGAAGATGGGTAATTGTGATGAAGTTATCGATTGAAGCTCTTATGTTTGTTTTTACTGGATGAAAAATCAGTAAAAAGGATTTCGCCACTCAAATTCACAATTTGAAAGTATTTTAACGCTCAATAGATTATTAATAAATGCATTTCCAAACTTAAAGTCACGTTTGTCTGATACAACTTTTCATGTGAACATTCGCACAAGCATTAAGTTTTAATCTCAGTACCCGCGAAAAAAAAATTCAGAAATTTACCTTTAGTTGTCATAGTATTGGTCAAATATTTAGTTTTATCAATAAATAAATAAATAAATAAATAAATAAATAAAAAAAATATCGTTTTGTTTTAAATATGACATAATTTTTACTCACAGAATAATTTTGCCTAGCGTCTCAAACTCAGTATCAGCGTAATGTAAAAATATTAAAATGTAACTGATTTATGAAGAAGAATGCGTGGTTTTTTTTTTGTTTGACGTCATTTTCTGTTAAAAAATTATAAAAAAGTTATTTTTATTTGTAATGTGAAAATGGCATCAATAAGGATATAAACAGTAAAAATAATAAACCATGACTATTTTCCCTTTACTTTCAATATCAATGGAGTACTTCAGTTGCCACGATTACAAAATTTGTATTAAAAACTACAAAAAAAATTATATCTCAAAAATAAATTGAGATGCAGCTTTCAAACAAATTGCATTTAAAAGAGCATTTTTTCCCTTATACGACGGTGTTAAAATTTAAAATGTGCGATGTTTAGAAGTTTAAAAATTTGCAGTACAGATAATTGCAAAATCGAAATTTTATTTCAACTTTCAAAGTGTTGCCATTCGCAAAATGACGTATGCGTTACGCACAGATATGTTTGTCCTTTATAATATAGATATAATATAGATATGCAGATGAGACGGATTTCTAATGTTTTTTTAGCTTGAGCTATGTAGAGAAAATAATTTGCTTAGTGGAAACATGTGTAAAAAAAAAAAAAAAAAAAAAATGTATAAGAAAATTGCGTTATCAATACGCTGAATGAAAATTATTACAAATTAATAAAAACCTACTTTATAGGCAGCTTTGATTTATGGGTCTGGCTAATAATTAATATTGAAAAAGTTGGAAATTGTACGTTAAATGTGGCAAATGAAGTGCGCTCGTACTTAGTTTTATAAATATTCAGATCTGTGTGCAACAGCTGTTGCACACTTATTCAAAACTGCATGAATACAAAATTTATTACGATTATAATATTAAATCCAATAATACCGAAATAATATGACTCCATCTTAAATAGGACGGAATCACCATGGCAACCTAGAAACATTACCTATCATGGGATATCATTGAATTAATTACGTATGATAGGATTTAATAGAATGGAGAAAACTTTTATTAATATCTTTTTAAGTTTTGATTCGATTTTCATAAAATTTTAAATGACGCGACAAAATTCTGCAATGATTATAAAGTATATTAAATTTCAAAGCATTCGGTTGGGTAATTTTTGTGCTGTTATATGCGAGCAGACAAAAAGACAGACGGACGGACGGACCAGACGACGACTATAGGTGCTACGTATTTATATAACTACGAGCGCACATAAAACAAGTTGGAAATTGCTCGTCAAACGTTGCAAATGAGGTGCGTTCGTACTACAGTAAACTTTGTCTAAGGCGGAATCGGTTGGGACAGAGAAAATTTTCCGTGGTAAACAATATTCCGGCTTTTGCAAAAAAGCTCCCATCTCCCCCTCAAGGGAAAAAAAATCTCGATTTTTGATTATTTTTCATTGATTTTCCTGACTCGAAAATCCATTGAAAACTGAAGTTCTGAAAGATCCTTTGTCTTTATAGGTAAATAAGAAACGCTATTCAATTTCTTAGTACTGCTGTAATACATGCGAACTGGAGGTTTACACACACAAAAAGTAATAAACTTCGAGAATGAGACGGAACACTAATTTTGAATTTGAGTACAACCTTAAAATATAATATATTGTACTTTAGAAAATATGTATTTTCATAAATTTTCATTCTACTAGAAATAATAACTTTAAATGCAATTTTGTATAGGAAAAAATGTCATAAGCGAGAATTCCTTAAAATTTAAACAGTTTCTGCTCTTTCGAATTAATTTTTTCAAAGTGTTGCGGAATTTAACTGATATTCTCGACATTGAGTATTTGACTTAACAGTTTTAAAGTTTGATATACGAAATGCCTTTCATTTTTAAAATATCCTTTTTTCCGCCTTATGCAAAATTTTGGTTTCGGTGGGACCTTAAAATCCTTTTCGTTTCCGCGTTAGACAGATTCCGCCTTATGGAGCATGAGTTAATGTAATTTTCTATGGGTTCTCCGGGACTTGAAGAATTTTACGCAGTAGACAGATTTCCGGCTTGCACAGAGTCCGCCTTAGACAGAATTCACTGTATATTTAGTTTTATAAATATTTTTTGCACCGCATATTATAATGAATGTATATTTTAATGCACTTCATAAGTGCATATCCATTTCATTCTGTTCGAAAGACTGTAACATCATTAAAATGTACATGAAATAATTTTTTCCGATTGGCCTTAATGTAACGGAAAAATTTTGACTGTCCCTGTAATTAAACTATGCATCCGATTTTCATAAAATTTGAAATGACTCGACAAAATTTTGCAACAAATAATATATTTAAAATTTCAGACCATTCGGAAGGCTGTAACATCATTAAAATGCACTTGCAATATTTTTTTCCCATTGGCCGTAATGTGACGGAAAACTTTTGACTGCCCCTGTAATTAAACTATGCATCCAATTTTCATAAAATTTTAAATGACTCGACAAAATTTTATAACAAGTATATATTTAAAATTTCAGACCATTCGTTGGATACTTTTTGCTCTGTTATATGCGGACAGACAGACGGACGGACTGAACGACGACTATAGGTGCTACGTATTTATATAATTACTAGCAGGCTACGCCCGCTACGCTGGTCGATTTTTCCAAACGAACCTCGAGTCAAACAAAACGGGAATTTGACCTTGTATTTTAAAACAATGTGGACCTTCACCTGGGATATCCTTCCACAATGCTTAAAACGATGCGAACGTCATTGCGATATTATATTACCGCTGAATTGCAGAGATTTTGAGCTATTAAGAAGCAATACTTTCAGATGATCATTTACAGTGCATTTTAGTAGGGAAATGAGGCCACTATGACAACAGGAATTAAAATGTTCTCTAATCTTGCACTATTAAATTAGATAGCATTACAATGATTACAGAGATTGACCCTTGAATACGAATAATGTTAGAATAGTTAACTTTTGGATACTTGTTCTTGAACTCCTGGTCTCTCAGCTTGAGCATATGTAGTTTTGGTAGCTTAAATACAATCTCACTGAATTATACGTGATACTTCGTAATAAATGTCCTCTCTTGACAGTTCTATTACTACTTTTTCCCTCTTTGAAATTCCAGTACCGTCAAAAATGTATTAAGATGATTGCATGTACTTTATTAAATGATTTGCAGACAAAAAGGAGTGTTTAACTTTCATTTTTAACAGAAAAGTGACGCATAAAAATGTGTGTTTTTAAATCTGAATCGTTTGAATAAAATTAAAATAATGTCATTTTCATTGCCTTTTCATTTTGTAGACCAGTTGAAATCATGTAACCGTTAACCCGGGAAGAAATTCTGCGACTTAGAAAAATAAACTTCATGCATTTAATAAAATATTTCTAATCATCCATGATCGACCTCATTGTGAGGGTTGTGACAAACGCTTAAAGTGATGCATCAATATTGTTACACATGCACCAGAAGTAATTGCAAAACAAAATTACTCTCCAAATTACGTTCCAATAAATAATGCAGTTTTTATTGACTCAATTACAGATATTTTACCAACAAATCTCCATACCTTAAGTAGGACTGACAACGATAAATAAAGTTAGTTATACAAAATTTTTAGCACTATGCATTTTGGTCAATACGGATTGAAGATTTATTTTCCATTATTCTAAAGAGCCTGACGGCCTATTAACACGGATAAATAAATAGGCTTGATATTTACATTATCAAGTGTATATTATTCTTCCGTCTATTGTGTAAATAACCCAGATTATGAAAATAACTCTTAATTTATTGCTACGATTGCTGCTATGGTGTGCTTCAGGACAATATGCTTTATGATGATCGAAATTTGAGGTACTTTTATTCTATTTAGGCTAAAATGTTAAGTCGACAGATATTATAACATTTGCTACCATTGGAATAATAAAGTTTCCCCCTCCATTGAAAGTATTGTTTTTTATGAGGTAAAATAATTTGAGATAAAGAATAAATAATAACAAAACCTCTTTTGTTCGTTTGATTCATGATGAAACACAATAATTTCAGTAATAATGAAAAATCATGAATTTACTAATCGCTAAGTACAAATTTCATGTAATCTTCTGCAATCGGGTTCACTGTCTAGAGTCTCTTTCAAATATAAAAAGAAACATCCAATGGTACAGTAAATACGCTAATTAGCGGGTAACCTGATTACGGAAAATTAATCCAATATCTTAAAAAAAAAAAAAAAAAAACCTTCAAAAAAGAAGAAAAGATATGCCAAAAAAAAAACTGAAAAGACAATGACGAATTAAAAAGATTATCGGAAATTTATTTCAGTAAGCAATTTTTATTGTAAAATGTTTCCTTTGTGGTATTAAAAACGCATAATTGCATAAATTTTCTTAAGAATTATCTTTAGTACTTAACATTTGAAGCAGTAGACATTTACAAAAGAAAAACTGGCTGTATGTGGGAAAAAAAAAAAAAAAAAAAGAGTGGATTATATTCGTTGATCTACGTTCGATGTTATAAAAGTCGCAAGTTTGGAAAAAAACAAACCAGCATATTTCCGTAGTAAAGTATGGGAAAAATATTTTAAATGTCTGAAATTAAAATATTTTACAATATGTGTGTGCATGTGTGTGTGTGTGTGTGTGTGGGGGGGGGGGGGTGTTGCAGACTTTTGAACTAAAATGCAAGTATTAACTCCACTTTTAAAATTTTAACTTACTGCTATTTATATAGTTTAAATTTGAATATAAAAACTTGCTCAAAAATGCTATCTTATAAGATAGCATATAGATCATATCGATATCATATAGATCTTATAAGATAGACGCTTTAAAAATCACCTATAATGTGAACATCTCTGGGGCTGATGTCAGGTTTACGCATTTTTGGATTAAAATCAAATAGTTTGGCGACAAAAGTAAAATCTGCTAGTTTTTTCTGTAAGGGTTAGATAATAAAAAAAAAAAAAAGTAAATAAAATAAAATAACAAATCAAAAACAAAAACAAAATTGTTACTCATTTGGAAGGTCTCCTTAAAGGGCATACTCAAAATATTTTGAAAAAGGAAATGCTAATAAAATTACTCA
This sequence comes from Maratus speciosus, assembly GCA_963932465.1. Taxonomy (NCBI): domain Eukaryota; kingdom Metazoa; phylum Arthropoda; class Arachnida; order Araneae; family Salticidae; genus Maratus; species Maratus speciosus. The sequence continues at coordinate 334,451,880 of OZ010790.1, read as the reverse complement.
AGTATGTATAAAAGATCAGTCGAATCTAGTGGCAGAATCCAAGTAGAAAATATGTAAAAAAAATATAATATTTTCGAGTATTTGGCGCGAAAAAACGAACGCTGCACGCTATTTGTCGAACAGAAACATTTCGTGGCCAAATGCAAGAGATTGAAATGCATTTATAAATTACTTGTTAAATAAGTATTTAAATGCCTAATACTCAACGAATTTAAACTTAAAAGATGAATTAGTTTATTATTTTTTCTCTAAGCTTATAGTATAATCTATACAAATTGCGTGGTGCTGTAGTTATTTAATTTTATACGGTGTCCTCGCCCGGATAAGTTTTAAGTGTATTTTGCTTAAGAATGCTATCATTAAAAATTTCGATATTAAGTCGTTGTTTCCATGGCAACAATACTTTTCTTTTGTTGTCTCTGACACTAACAATATCGAAGTCATACTGCCAATGCTCAGATTCGGACCTTAATTTTGAGTTTGAAACAATTTCAATCCATTTAAACTTTGTTCTAAACAGCATAATTACTATCTTTAAATTTCATTATATACACATACATGTACATGACAAAACTACAGTTATAAAAAAGTATTTATTTAAGTTAAACTTACTTAAACTAATTTCGTATGGAGATTGGAAAAAGTTTTCTTAAAGAATATTTATCATAGTATTATTTAAAATTTTATTGCGTCGCCAACCAGAGTTAAATCGCAAAAAAATTATTATTATTATTACTTTTTTTTTTACGAAAGATAAATCGAGGTTCTGCCGATTTAAAAAAAAAAAAATATATATATATATATATATCCTCATGAGAAGAGTATTCTATATATATTTTTTTATATTTCTAAGTATGCGCTTATGAAGAACTTCCTTGATATCATCTTATTAATTTTTCAGATGCATTTTTCTTAACCTGACGCAAAAGAAAGATAAATCGCCAAATCCTGTTTTAATTGCAATATTTCAACTGCGTAATTTTTTAAGCATTACGAACATTCCCTTTCATGTTTAAATTAAATATTTTAATTTTTTAATATTATCACTCGTCAAGACTGATTTATTCGTTTCTTTTTTTTTCTCTTTTTAAATTTTAAATAAAATTAGTAACAGTTTTTTTTCTTTTATTTTTCGAGGTGTAATAGCAGTTTCAATTTTTCATCAACAATAAAGTTCGCCAAGAAATAAAATGGTAACTTTATTGCCCAAAATAACTGAACTATCCGTCATAATTCTATAACTAATCTACGTAGAACGATGTGTTATAGCTTAAAACATTCTCTGAAATGATATCTATCTAACAGTGTAAGTTCCGTCAAAATCCATGCAGTAGAACTCGAAATATAGATGTTCGGGACGAAAATTCCGTTTGGATTTTATATATACTAGGGGATTGTACCCGGGCTTCCCGGGTTAAAGAATATAGGCGAAAACATTTTTTTTTTAAATTGAAAACTAATAAATTTTTTATATGCAATAAATTTTTTAGAATGCCCACTTACATTAAATAAGCATTTTTCATATGGAAAATACGAATTATACAACCAAATAAATTTTTGAAGTTTATCAAAAGCGATATTTTCTTATTAGCCGCATGCTAAGAGTTATTTGCCAAGATTTTGCTATTTATGGCATCCTCTTATATTCTGATAATTTCAAAGCTTATACATGTCTGGTAAATTTGTGTTTTATTTATATTATTTTATTTATTTAATCATGAAGTTTTTTTAATGGATATTAGCCGTAAGGAAATGGTGAACTCTTTATTTTGTTTTAAGAGCAATCGGATTAATCTTTCGTAATCGAGCTTCGCGCGATATAGATAAATTAAAAAATATTTCATGCTTTAAAATTGTTTTTAAAACCATAGACAATCAGTAAACTGAGATGAACTTTGCAAACAAATTCCATTTGAAAAAAAAATCCTATTTGGTGATCTAAAAATTTAAATTGTACGATTAAAAATTTGTTAGATTTTTATTTTTTCAATATTATTCGTTTATTTGTTTATAAAAGAAGTATTAATTTCGTTAATTTGTCTTTCACAAATATGTTAGATTGGTGGTTCTTTTAATATTATTCTTTTATTTTTGTTTATAAAGGAAGTATTAATTTCGTTATGCAAAAATAGTCAGAAACAAATGCTGAAAAATGCTTGTTGCTTTATGTGCAAAATGTTTATTATTATTATGTATTGAAACAGGCACGTGATAAGATAAACTTTAAAAAAATCATGCTTAAAAATTATTTTAGAAAATATAATACATCAGACAATGAATGCAGTTTTTAAACAAATTGCATTTGAAAGTAAATTTTTTTCCCTGTGCGACGAAAATTGAAAATGTACGATGGTCAGATGATTAAAAAATTGCAGTAGCGAAAATTTCTAGACCGAAATTTGATCGTGAAGTGTTGCCATTCGCAAAATGACGTCAGCGTTACGCACAGATACGTTTGTTCTTTATAATATATATACTTAATCAGTAAAATATAATAAATATCAGTTATTAGGATGTGGCTATCAATTGAGGCTCTTATGCTTGGATTTCCGGAATGAAAACAGCAATTTTCACCTTCTCAAAATTTGCATACGCACTTCTCATATCCATATTCATCATTTTTTTTAAAAATTGTATTTTGTTTGATCATTTAAAAATCATTTTAACTCAAAACTTGAAGTCACGATTTTCAGCAACATCTTTTATCTGAACAGACGCTCTCTTTACTTGAGATTCTAATCTCAATTCCGGAGAGTAAAAATTTCCATAATTTATGTTTTTAGACGCATTTGTGTTAAAATGTTTAGTTTTATCTAATAAAGTGATCGTTTTCTTTTAAATATGATTTATTTTCATTTAAATAAGCATTGCGCCTAGTGCCTGAAACTTAGTATCAGTACACATGCAGAAGGAAAAAAAGTATAGAAAATGTATGAGGAAAAATGCGTGTTTTCAAAAGCAGTATGTCAATTTCCGTTATTATGCCCCTAATAAAATATTTTGCTCCTAATTGGATTTTGCGCCACTAAACCCTATAGAACAATTTTTATCAACAATTTTGAATTTTTATCAGAAAATAGCATGAATAAAGTTAAAAATACTTCATTATTTCTCTCTTGTCTATAATAATGAAAGCTATCTAATTTTCATCATTTTGAAGAAATTTCATAAAATGCTTTTAAAATTAAAATATAAAAGTGAGGATATTTAAAAAAAAAAAAAAAAAAAAAAAAAAAAAAAAAAAAAAACAGATAGAGCGATCACGTCTACAAAAAAAGAGCTTTCTGTTTAAAAAAAATATCAGTAAAATTGGTTCAGCAGAAAGATCAGGGCAAATGACTAAAAAACACACTTGTGTTATTTGTACTTGTAATTTTATATAGATTATATAAAATTAGGAAAAATTAAATTAAGCAAATTATGTTATTTTGATAAAATTATAGTAGAATGTCCTAAAGAATAGCATTAAAATTTTATTATTCGAGAGAATTTTCAACAAAAACTTCAGGAACACGATATTATTTTAAACCAAGAATTATTTGTTTGCTTGTCTAACTCGGCGAAGCAAATCCATCCAGGCGAGAATCATCAATTTCTGTAATATAAATTGTATATTCTGTAATATAAATCGCTATTATTTACATGTCAACTCTCTTTTATAAAGACACTCTAAATTTTTGTAAAACATTCGTTTTATCAGTCTGTGATTTCGATTACATTATTTTCAAAAGTGAAGCCTTTTCACCTGTGAAGAATTTCAAAGCAGCTGGGCAGTGAAAATGACGCACTTCTACAAAACATAATTCAGGTTTAAGAATTAAAATACACGCTTTTTTATAAAATGACGTCATTTGCATCCGCTAACGCAATCCACTTTTACAATACAGTCTTAAACTTCGTCTATAGAAAAGTGTGCATATGACGCCATTAACATGGAATAACAGACTATATTCTTGACATAGCCCATATTTTAATTTCAACTTTTTTTTCAGGTTTTATGATAAAATGGGAACAAAAAGATACAGTATCTGTTATTTACGACTATTTTCCGTTTACTTTCAATGACTTTCAATAGAAATGAGGTACTTTTGTTGCCACGATAAGAAAAATGCTATTAAAAAGTACAAAAAAATTAATATCTCAAAAATAAATGGAGATACAGCTTTCAAACAAATTGCATTTAAAAGAGCATTTTTTTCCTTATACGACGGTGTAAAAATTTAAAATGTGCGATGTTTAGAAGTTTAAAAATTTGCAGTAGAGAAAATTGCAAAACCAAAATTTTATTTCAAGTTTCAAAGAGTTGCCATTCGCAAAATGACGTATGCGTTACGCACAGATATGTTTGTCCTTTATATTATAGATAGTAGACGAACTCACCTAAACAACAATTTTTCATTTATTTTAAAGGTAAAATGTGCCCCTCCCACCTCCCTGTAAAGATGTAAAAAAAAAAATAAAAAAATATGTGTAGACAAGATAGGTTTATAGTGTTTTTCACAGCGTTAGGTAGAAATATTATACATTGCTAAATGAAAAAAATAAAAAAGTAAAATAATACATATCTAACATAATTACATGCTTTACCAGCGGACCTACGCGACGTTTTTGCACAACAATCGTTAAGATTATTTGCAATTGTTTTACATTGTTTCATCAATTTTAATTTTTTACAGTTTTTAATAAAACAACGTCTTTTAACGGAATGCGCGGGTAGTATATCAATAACCTGATGAAAAATCTTTCGAATGAAACCTCATTTATAGTTTATAAACTTGGTATGTGCATACAAAATTGGATATTGACAACAAATTGATATGCATGATCAGCAAATTTTTACGCAACTAATTAGTAATTAAGATTAATAAATGATATATTTTTTAAATTTTGAGTTTAGAAATGTTTTGCAGTGGTTTTTCTAAAGTTGGGATGTGTTCCCGTTTTCCATGATTAGACCTTTCCATCTTATAGAGTGATGGGCAAAAAAAAAAAAAAAAAAAAAAAAAAAATTTAATAGCAATATTACCATGAACTTATTATACGAAAATATACGCTGTATACTGCTGCATTGTGAGTTTATGTTTATTTTAAGTGCGCTACAAACTTAAAATAAAATTTTAAGTAGTCACTATTCTCATGCAGGACCATAAATCATATCTGCCAATAGTACTGTTATGCATTTGTTATGACTATTTTCATTCAGCAACCCATTTTCTCTAAGCAATGCTGGTAAATATATATATATATATATATATATATATAAAATAAATAAATAAATATCTGTCTCATCTACATGTCTTATCAATAGAAAAATGTTCTTATATATTTCTTTATATTGTTTTCATTCAACATCCCATCTTCTCTAAGTAATGCTAGAAAAACGTTAAAAATCTGCCTCGTCTGCAGGTTTTTTCATTTATTGCTCCACTATTATATATATCCACTACTATATATATTTCATTTTGCTACAGTTTCTTTTTACTCATTAGCCAAATTTGTAAGGTTGGAAGTCAAAAGTTAACGATCCCTTTGCATAATATTTAATAGCCAAGAATGAGAATCCAGAATTCACTTTGATTAGGTTCTATATATATCTAAAAATATTTAAGATTTCTAGAAACTTTTAGAAGTCTTACATTAAATACGGTTTTTTGCATTGATAATCTGATGAACTGCTTACTCTTGCAATTTTTTCAGAATGAAAAGTGCAGTTCTTCAAGGTGGTCTGCTCCCCTGAGTACCTTGTTTTGACTTGAATTTTATGACGCCTCACACGTGACTTACATCCAATTTACATGTGCAACGTTGATAAAACTTTTGTTGTGAAAAACCGTTTTTGGTGATCCTACCAAAATCTTTTCGAATCTTCACGTTTCGGCAATAAATAAATAAAAATTATAAAATGCAGACAAAATTAATAAATTTATCTGAACATTTTGTTGAAACTGAACCTTTTTATTTAGAGAAATTAGTTCCATTCATCTGTATCATTTCGAGGTGAGAAACAAAAACAAACAAATTAATGTAGATTAGGAATTAGTTTTGGAACCCCCTCCCCTCTCTGCCCTTATGCGCCAAAAGACTGGAACTACTTTAGGAATGAGTAATTCCAAAGAAGAAAGATACCTATTTGAATAAATTTCTGTACATTTAACCTTTCATTTTAGTTAAGCGCGAAAATAACTGTTCAAAACCTCAGGAAATATCATCAACTGTTTCACTGTATTGATATTTTTATTGCTGAAAAGTTGTTTTAAGGAATAACAATCAGATGGGAACATGACCTTGAAGGCGAATGTAATACAGTGAAACAGCTTTTCTGCCTTCTTTTTTCTGTTTGCGATTTGAGATAGCTATTTAAGCATTTTAAAATAATCTGCAGTCATGGATGATGCATGAAGGAGCAAAGTTATAGGTAAATTATAGTGTTGAATCTAAAGCTATTCTATAGACTCAAAAATTAATCTTTTAATCTATCCTTTAAACTGATTACAAAATTATGAATTTGATCAAAATTGACAGATAATTATTTTATACTGTAGAATTTGATTTCACTTAATGTTGAAAATTTCTTTATCTGATTATAAGATTTCTTTTCTGTTGTAAAATGCTTATAGTACTGCGGAAAAGAAGGTGATCTCCTCCTACTAATTCTGCTGCAAATTATCGTGTAAGAAAGACATTGGTAATTGGTACCAATCGACTTATTTAAGTATTTAAAAATTATCTTCAGTCATAGATGATGCATGAAGGAGCAAAGTTATAGGTAAATTATAGTGTTGAATCTAAAGCTATTCTATAGATTCAAAAATTAATCTTTTAATCTATCCTTTAAACTGATTGCAAAATTATGAATTTGATCAAAATTGACAGATAATTATTTTATATTGTAGAATTTGATTTCACTTACTGGTGAAATTTTTTTATCTGATTATAAAATTTCTTTTCTCTTGTAAAATGCTTATAGTACTGAGGAAAAGAAGGTGATCTCCTCCTACTAATTCTGCTGCAAATTATCGTGTAAGAAAGACATTGGTAATTGGTACCAATCGACTTATTTAAGTATTTAAAAATTATCTTCAGTCATAGATGATGCATGAAGGAGCAAAGTTATAGGTAAATTATAGTGTTGAATCTAAAGCTATTCTATAGATTCAAAAATTAATCTTTTAATCTATCCTTTAAACTGATTGCAAAATTATGAATTTGATCAAAATTGACAGATAATTATTTTATATTGTAGAATTTGATTTCACTTAATGGTGAAATTTTTTTTATCTGATTATAAGATTTCTTTTCTGTTGTAAAATGCTTATAGTACTGCGGAAAAGAAGGTGATCTCCTCCTACTAATTCTGCTGCAAATTATCGTGTAAGAAAGACATTGGTAATTGGTACCAATCGACTTTTTAAGTATTTAAAAATTATCTTCAGTCATAGATGATGCATGAAGGAGCAAAGTTATAGGTAAATTATAGTGTTGAATCTAAAGCTATTCTACAGATTCAAAAATTAATCTTTTAATCTATCCTTTAAACTGATTGCAAAATTATGAATTTGATCAAAATTGACAGATAATTATTTTATACTGTAGAATTTGATTTCACTTAATGTTGAAATTTTTTTTATCTGATTATAAGATTTCTTTTCTGTTGTAAAATGCTTATAGTACTGCGGAAAAGAAGGTGATCTCCTCCTACTAATTCTGCTGCAAATTATCGTGTAAGAAAGACATTGGTAATTGGTACCAATCGACTTATTTAAGTATTTAAAAATTATCTTCAGTCATAGATGATGCATGAAGGAGCAAAGTTATAGGTAAATTATAGTGCTGAATCTAAAGCTATTCTATAGATTCAAAAATTAATCTTTTAATCTATCCTTGAAACTGATTGCAAAATTATGAATTTGATCAAAATTGACAGATAATTATTTTATATTGTAGAATTTGATTTCACTTAATGGTGAAATTTTTTTATCTGATTATAAAATTTCTTTTCTCTTGTAAAATGCTTATAGTACTGAGGAAAAGAAGGTGATCTCCTCCTACTAATTCTGCTGCAAATTATCGTGTAAGAAAGACATTGGTAATTGGTACCAATCGACTTATTTAAGTATTTAAAAATTATCTTCAGTCATAGATGATGCATGAAGGAGCAAAGTTATAGGTAAATTATAGTGCTGAATCTAAAGCTATTCTATAGATTCAAAAATTAATCTTTTAATCTATCCTTGAAACTGATTGCAAAATTATGAATTTGATCAAAATTGACAGATAATTATTTTATATTGTAGAATTTGATTTCACTTAATGGTGAAATTTTTTTATCTGATTATAAAATTTCTTTTCTCTTGTAAAATGCTTATAGTACTGAGGAAAAGAAGGTGATCTCCTCCTACTAATTCTGCTGCAAATTATCGTGTAAGAAAGACATTGGTAATTGGTATCAATCGACTGATTTAAGCATTTAAAAATAATCTGCAGTCATAGATGATGCATGGAAGAACAAAGTTATAGATAGATTATAGTGTTGAATCTAAAGCTATTCTATATTTAAAAAAAAAAAAAAACAAATCTTTAAATCTATCCTTTATACTTCTTGTAAAACTGCGAATTTGTTGAAAATTGACAGATAATTACTTTATATTCTAGAATTTGATTCCGATGAATGTTTAAATTTTTTTATCTGATCATAACATTTCTTTCCTGTTGTAAAATGCTTATAGTCCTGTAGAAAAAAAGGTGACTACTAATTCTGCTGCAAATTATCACGTGTAAGAAAGCTATTTGTACCAATCAGCTGGGAATAATGTCTCCTACTTAATGATATACAGTGGACTCTCTCTATCTGAACACTCTCTAATGTGAACACCCCGGTATTATGAACACATTCTGACGGTCCTGGCGAAACTCCATAGACTTAACATAACATGAACTCTCTGTATTCTGAACACTCTCTAATGTGAACACCTCGCTATTATGAAAGCTACTTTTGATCCCCATTCTATTCCGCCTCTCTGTAAACTGAACGTGTATTTGTAATCAGAATTCGAGGGATTCCTCCATCATGGAAATTCCGAGAAATTGTTGCAGAAGAATAAAAAATTTCAATAAACTCGATTTAAAAATAAACAGACAAAATCATTGCTAGATTTTATGCATCTACTCGAATCTGCATTTTGTTTGAATAATTGAGATAAAGTCTTCAATTAACAAAACCTATGTTATAAAAAATAAATAAATTGAATTTTTTTTTCAAACAGGTACGTCTTTAAGTGTTCTACATCTAAACTAATTAGAACATTCATATATTTCTAATAAACAAAAAAGTCCAGATATAAAACTGTTGCCATTTCACAAAAACTAAATCACGTTAATCAGATAAATGAAATGAACAAAACAATCAATTTTTATGCAAAGGGATACAAGAAAAAATAATGTAAAAACCATGTCACGCGAGTCCCCCTCTCTCGAGCTGAGATGAAAATAGAAAGATTATGCAACAGAAAGGCCCCACACCAGTAATAGATAAGAGTCAACAGATATTAGAGGAAGTGGCTAAAAAAGGATTATGTTTTATTTTCTGCACACCTGTTTGGGCAGGATTATCGCTTCTGTTCTTTCTTCCTTTTGCTCGGCAATGGTAAATTTTTGTTCGCCGTTTCTCTATAGATGCAGGGAAAGAAGCATTGCACTTACGCAGCTATATTAGAAATAAGTAGAAAAACGGAAAGAACTGAAGCTTCAGAAAAAATACAAAGTTGTTCAAAAATTAAAATCAAATGCAAGTCAAAGGAAAATTGCGTGTGAGTTTGTAATTTCAGTAGGGTAAGCAACGAACATAAACAATCACGTCTGGAAGTTTTTTGCCAAATGAGGAGGAAGAATCTTCTTGTACAAGACCCCTGCTAAAGCAGATTGCACTGACTTTTACAGAAGAGGAGAAAATCACGAAATTCAAGGCACAAAAAAGATGGTTGGCTCACTTCAAAAGTCGTCATAACATACTATTCAAAATAATCATTGGTGTAGCTGCAGACATAAATATCGACACTGTGAAGGAAAGGAAAGAAATCTTCGGGATATAACGAAGAATTTCGATGCTGCTGAGATTTTCAATACCGACGAAACCGGTCTGTTTTTTAGGGTAAAAAATAAAACCCTAACAGAAACAAGCGAGAAAGGCGTGGGCGGAAAATGGAAAGTCAAAAGAAAGACATGCCGTCATGCTCTGTGCCAGTTTTACTTGTCAGAAATTCAAACCACTTGAGTTCGAAAAATGTGAGAAACCACGATGTTTCTAAAATGTGAAAATCACATCATCGCCTGTGCACTATAAATCAAAGGGAAAAGCCATGATGACATTCACAATTTTCTCACAATGGTTGGAGGTCATTAACAGGATGATGAAGAGAGAAAGAAGAAAAATTACTCTTTTTGTGGATAATGGCAGATCACACACAAACATGCAGCTGAGCAACGTGCGCCTGAAGTTCCTGACCATCGAACTGTACTTCTATAATCCAACCACCGGAAAAAGGAGTAATCAAGACCTTTAAAACACACTACCGAATCCATTTTTTTAAGGCAACCAAACTAACGAAGAAGGTCAATGTCATGGATGATGTCCATTGGATATAAACAGCTTGGAATAAAATAACCCCCTACGCCTTCCAAAGCTGCTACTACAAAGCTGGTTTTCCAATGTGAGAATGAACAATTAAGAATAGAGGAATAAGAAGCAACAGCTATGAGTGACTTGGGGTCAATTCTCCAAATGGTCCATACTGAAATTGAACCTTGAGCTTATCTCGAAGCCAACGGAAGCCTTCCAGTTAGCGACAACAACATCGTTGAAGAGGAAGACGATAGTGAAGAAGAAGCAAAAGCAGAAGAGACAGATGAACAAGAAGTACGATTACCTTCAAGCAATATGGCCAAGGGATTCAAGACCTATTGAACTATGCAGCTTAACATCATCCGGAAGTCTTTCCACTTTTTAAACAATTGGCTAACATGTACACTGCACAAGCATACACAATGCAAAAAAAAAACTAAAATTACTCATTTTGTTAAATAATGTACCGATTTTGTTTTTAAGTAATATATTACATATATGTATGGTATGAAAACTTTTTTAGTACAAAAAGAGACGGTGGATTACAGGTTCGACTGAATTTAGTTTGACATTGTACTAGTTGCGAAATCTAAATTGAGCACGTCCATCTCGGTAACTGGTATGACTATCTATTCTATACAGTGTATAAACTCAATCATAGTAGTAGTAGTAATGCATTTCCCAGTCTCCCTCTATAATGAACACCCCCATAATCTGAACATTTTTGGTCGGTCCCATGCATGTTCAGAATAGAGAGAGTCCACTGTACATACATTTTGATTTGGGCACTGTCCGAATATTAAAACGTCTTTCCGGTATGTGCTAAGAGGAAAAGGTAGTTTTCATATTTCTTGTTTTTTAAAATACAGCGTATTTTACTCAAACACACAAAGTTAAAATTAGTGGAACTCGATTACAGATGATTTAATAAAAATTTTCTTCAATACTGAATAACTGAATAACAATACTATGAATAAGAATTTTGTCAAATTAGTCAGCTAAATCCAAGTTTGCTTCATTTAGAGTGATTTATATGTTTCGTCGCCAAATTTGGGGATATCATGATGTGCCCGCCATTTTAAAACAACATGGTAGATGAAGCTAACCAATGAACTTGGTCGAGACCTTGGTAAATCCTGTACACGTGCCTAGTGACCACGAGTCTGTTAGTATAATCCAGTGCTATAGTATGACAAAAAAAAAAAAAAAAAAAAAAAAAAAAAGTTTAAAATTGTCAGACATCCTAGAATTTTAAACTGCTATATATCAGACGCGTTTTAAGATAAAGACGACAAAAATGCTCTAGAGTCCTTGCATTAGTGTCAAATATTTAAAAGAAAACGCTTTTCAATTTCCAATTTTTCTGTACTTCTTTTTAAATTTTTAAATTGCCGCCATTTCAAATCAAGATAACAGATGGAGCTGGGTAGCTAATTCAGTCAGGACCTTGGTATGTTTTGTACGCATCCTTAGTCACATCCAAATCGGTTAAAAAGTATAGTACATGCTATCGCATAACAAAAAATGTCAGCCACCTAAGAAATTCAAACAGCTATATCTCCGCCATTTTTTAAGATAAAGACGAAGCGAAATGCGCTGGATTCCTTGTTTTAAGTTCATATACACTTAAAGGGGGGAAAAAATCAATTTCTAATTTTTTTGCACCGCTTTTTAAATTTTAAACCTTTTTAAATGGACGTCATTTTTAAACAAGATGCCGAATGAAGCTGGCTAACAAACTCGGTCGAGACCTTGGTATGTACTGTACTCATGCTTAGTCAAATGAAAATCGTTTCATACGTGTGCTATCGCATGATGAAAATCAGAATGTTGCAAAATGTCAGCCACCCTAGAAATTGAAACTGCTATATCTAAGCCACTTTTTAAGATAAAGACGAAACAAAAAATGCTCCGGAATACTCGTATTAAGGACAAATGCTTAAGGAAAGAACCTTTTTCAATTTTTAATTTATTTGCAATGCTTTTTAAATGTAATTTTTTTAAAAATTTAAATGGCAGCCATTTTGAAGCAAGAAGACGAGAAGTTGGCCAGTGAACTCGGTCCAGACATTAATATGTATACTATGCACATACTTAATCTCATCCAAATCGCTTTATAAATACGAGAGTTACAGCATGCCACAAATTATATATATATTAAACAAAAATATAATTTGAAGAACAAAAATAAATAAATAAATAAATAAATAAATAAATAAATAAAAATAAAAAATAAATCCTACATTGTTTAAGTCCGAGAAGGGACAGATATTAAGATACTTCATTCAATTAGTTCTACATTTAATGTTAAATTTTTGTTACAAATAAGTTAAGCCAATTGAAGATTACAAAATAAAAATAAAATGCATTCAATATGATACTTAAAACACCCTTAAAAATTAGGTTCCGTTCAGATGAAATCGAAATAAATCTTAGACTTCTTCCCTTTTTAATTGAAAATATTTGTATTGCAGATCTTAGACTTTTTTAAAGTTTTGCATTTTGCATGCATCTTACCATTTTATGTACAATCGTCACAAACGTAATACAAAATCTGCAATACAAATATTTTCAATTAAAAAGGGATGAAGTCTAAGATTTATTTCGATTTCATTTGAACAGAATCTATTTTTTTTAGGGTCCTTTAAGTATCATATCATATGCATTTTACTTTTATTTTTTAATCTTCAATTGACTTAACTTATTTGTAGAAAAAAATTAACATTAAATGTAGAACTAACTGAATGAAATATCTTAATATCTGTCCCTTCTCGGGCTTAAACAATGTAGGAAATATATATGTATTTTTAATTTCATCTTCAAATTATGTTTTTTGTTTAAAAAGTCAAGTTTTTTAATAACTATTGCATTCAGACGAACTCATTTCAAAATTAATGGAAGGCATCATCAGGCTTTGATGTATGGGGTATTGCATCACAATGTGTGATGCAGTTTATCAATGTACAGTCGTGGAAAAAAAAAAAAGTAAACACCCCCCACTAACTCCTCAACAAATTATCGTAGAAGAAATTTACTGGTACCGAACGATTTGAAATAAAGTCTACTTTTAAACGACGTAGATAAAATTTTCTTAGGGGGCCATCTACATATTAAAACGAACCATAACTTTGTTTTTTTTCAATAGCAGTACACAATTCTGACAGCATAAATGAACTCTGCACCCTTCAATTAGCCTAAAAACAAATTTTTATGCAATTCGTACTAAACGTTTTTGAGAAAATAATTATTTTAAAACGAGCGTATTTTAAGGGATGTATCCAAATTGAAGTTCGGAAATAGATTGTTAACCGAGAGATTTGATCAAGGCACCTTAAGAAGCCAATGAAGCCTGCTGGATTACAGAACAGCAGAAGAAATTTCAAACTATCTACTCACTTCTATTATAAACGGTCCCTTAAACCATCATTTTGCCGTTTTTTAAGCATAATTTAAAAACTACTTGGAATAAAAATGTTAAATTTTGGATTTACATAAAGCAGGACTTAATAAATCTAAATCCATCAAAAAAATCGTAGGTTGCAATTCATAATTTTTTCGAATATTAATTTCATAATTCATATAATAAAATTATAAAAATTGCAAATTCATCGTATTTATGTTTGGGTATATTAGTATTATTGCTACACAAAAAATTAGCACATTAGGAGCATAATTTCTGGAGATATAAATAAAAATGTGAAAATGTAATTTAACATTAGAAGGACAAAATTTTGAATGTTTATAATTCAAAAACTTATCATTCAAATGACTTGAAATTTGGTGTCTAGGCCTAGTTTGGACCGAAGATTTGAAATATCTCGTTAAAATTGGGTATTGTCAGTGAAAAAAATGAAGTTTGGATTCGTTTTAATATGTAGATGGATGGCCCCCTAAGCAAACTGTATATACAGTATTTAAAAGTAGACTTTATTTCCAATCGTTCGGTACCAGTAACTTTCTTCTACGTTAATTTGTTGAGGAGTTAGTAGGGGGTGTTTACTTTTTTTTTTTCCACGACTGTACAAGGTGGCCATAATTAAACTGACAGTATTCAGAGTGTTCTGTTGCGCGATCTAATTGAGAGAATGACGCCAAATTTTGTAAGAAGATTAAACAAGACGGGGATGGAGGATTCTGCGAAAAAAAAAAAGTTCCAAATGTCACCGCTAGGGGAATATGTGACGTTGTGTAACAGAAAAGACAGTTTTAAAAAATGCAGAATCAATACTAAAATTGTTAAACGTGCTAAATAAAAGGTAATTTTATTTCAGTATTGATTCTGCGTTTTTTAAACTCTCTTTTCTGTTACACAGTGCCACATATTCCCCTAGCGGTGACTTTTAAAACTATTTTTTCCCCAGAATCCTTCATCCCCCGTCTTGTTCAATCTTCTTACAAAATTTGATGTCATTCTCTCAATTAGATCGGGCTACAGAACGCTCTGAGTACTGTCAGTTTAATTATGGGCACCTTGTATAATTAAAAATATTTCACCACTGCAGTAATGCAGGATTCTGTAGTTTGGACAAAAATTTCCAATCCGAACGTAAAAAATCTATAATCAAAATAAAAAAAAATAACACTTAAATTTAGGTACACCATTTCCCACTCAGGAATGCTGTGAAGGAAAAAATAAATTGTGTTGAATCCTTACTGCTAATATTTACCAATATTATAGCTGTGGTACAGTAAAAATAAATAAATAAATAAATAATAAAGTTTTACTTGAATTTTGTTATTTTATTCCCTCCCAATGGGTGATGTAAACATAAGAGAAAATTATTATCTAAGTTTATCTTGGGATATAAATAGTTCCCATCTTAGAAAAAAAAAAAGGAAAATTTCAGTTATGTAACCTGCGTAAAAATAGCTATTTTTTTTAAACATTTTACTAAAACATAAACTTGACCAAAGCAAAATCTTAATCTGAAAATGTCCTTTACATTTCCTCTATGACGCCGTATTCATCTTTTTTATTCTTTAAAAAAAAAAAAAAAAAAAAAAAAACTATTTTAGTTTTATTTTTTACGTGGAAAGCTTTCAACTAAAAAAAGAATTTTTTCTTAATTAAAGAAATTATTCTTAAGGCTTTTGAATGATTTCAACAATGAAGAAAAAACGTTACATTTTATAAGAAAAATGTCCGTTGATTCTCAATGAAAAAAATCGAAATTTGGAATTATTAAGAAAAAATATTTGAATAATGTAAATAAAAATTAGCACATGTTACTCTCTGGGTTGTAATTCACTCATATTGAAAGGCATTTTATCATCCGTTTTGACCCTGACGCCAGGCAAACAATTTTATGCTTTAAATTTATAATATCATTAGAATTAGTAAAGAATAATAAAAAAAAAAAAATGTGGCATTAGGGATAAAAAGGAGGGAAGAAAAAATTGAAAAAGTTATGAGCTCCATAGGCTTTTCTATGTTAAATTAACATTGAGAAGTGACACTGGAAATAAATAAGTATTGCGCTGCCGCGCAATACATAAATATATCAGAAACGTGGCCGGTGTTAATTGGATGACTAAAGCACTAGACAGGAAACATTGGGAAAATTTGGGGGGGGAGACCTATATCAGCAGTGTATTGGAAACGGTTGATGATGATGATATATATATGGATATATATATATTGATTTCATTTGTTAAAATGGTTAGAAAAAGTTTGTCTATACATATATACAGCTCAAAGTCAAAAAATTAAAATAAATCATTTCTTTTGTATTTGGAATTGCATTTAGCTTTATTTCAGTGTACTACAACTGAAAAAGAACAACGGTTGATGTTTTAATAAATTTGCATGTTATTAATTAAAGAAAATTAAAACTGTAAAAGATTGAATTTCGAGTGAATATTGTATTTTTGTAAATTATCGTGCTATTTTTAATATTCAAAATATTAGAATACTAAAATAGGTGGTTCAAAAATTAGAATATTTATGTATTTTCCTGATTTGTTCAGCAGTTTGCATAAATTAAGAATAAAATTAGCTTCTGTGGGGCTTCTTCTTAAGTTATAAAAACGCGTTGTATCATCATTGTTTTCATTCTGTGAGAAACATGGTTCATTTGCCCGACATAACGGAGTTTCCAAAGCATAAAGAAGATCGTAATCATCAATATATCGCCAGATACTTAAAATGTTCTCAACCAAGTGTTAGTAGAGCAAAAGCAATATTTAGCGACGAACATTTTGAAAAAAAGCATCTGAATAGTGGTAGAAAGCCAAAAACTACTCAGAGAGATGACAGAAAGCTAAAGAATATTGCTAAAAAACCCATTTTAGAAGTGTAAGATATTTGCATCGAAAGTGGAAAGAACATGGTGTTGATGTGAGTAAATCAACAACACTAAGGTGTCTCCATAAACTTGGATTTCAATCTCGTGTATCAAAGATAAAGCTCCTCATGACTATTAAACAGAAAATGGAGATAGTTAAAGGGTTAAAAAAAAGGCTTTTATGGGGTCTGGATGATTGGAAATAAATATTGTTTAGTGATGAGAGTGTGTTTTGCGTAACATATGGTGATCATGGTGTTCGTGTATGGCGAATGAAGCAAGAAGTATATGACAAGGACTGCATGAAACGATCAGTGAAATTTGCAGCCAGTGTAATGGCTTGCATGACTGCAGATGGCCCTGGAAAGCTATGTATCGTTAACGAAAGGATTCCTTCTGAGATATATCGAGAAATCCTTGAGCTTTGAGAATTCATGATACCATCGTAGATCTTTGATGTTACGATTTTATTTTCCAACATGATTTAGCACTTTCACACAGGTCAATGTCCACCAAGAACTGGCTTAGCCAACAACACCAAATTAACGTACTTCCCTGGCCGGCTAAATCAATCCAATAGAGAATTCGTAGGTAATAATGAAGAAAAGACTGCAAGATATTGCGTCAAAAAACAAAGTTGAGCTTATTTCCAGCATAAAGTCGACATGGTTATGCCTGGGCAGAAAACATTGTGAACCACAGCTTGGCAAAGTGAGTTCGTGCTGTTATAAAATGTAAAGATGATGCTACAAAATATTAAAGAATAACTATTTTTCTTTTTTCTTTAAACACGCATATTTTTAGAATGCATTATTCCAATATTTTGAACCAAGTAAATGGTTATTCTAATATTTTGATTTTTTCCAAGTATGAATAATTTTATTAATTCTTGTATTATTTCCTTTAATTTTTATGTTAAAGGATTCTACAAACTATGTGGATTATTACAATTTTAAGCTTTATCCTGCACTACTTTTTGTATAAGCGATACATAAAAACCTTTTTTTACAATTCCTTTTTTTTTCTATTATTATTTTTTGACTTGGAGCTATATATATAAAACCATTATAAACCATTACAAATTGCCAACAAAAATTGTGAAATTATAAATAAAAAAGGAATTTATTCATTGCCTATAAAACTGATCCAATTAACTTAACAACTCGACCCAATCAATTCACCTTAACATTCTTAACCAATTCAACTTAACAATAGCAACATAGATTTTAAAAAAAATAGTAAAAATGTATATATATATATATATATATAATATATCATCATCATCAACTGTTTTCAATCCACTGCTGGATCTAGGTCTCCCCCAGATTTTTTCAATGTTTCCTGTGTAGTCCTTTAGTCATCCAATAAACACTTACACTTTTCTTATTTTATCACTCCATCTTACTTGATGTCGTCTTCTTGTCCGTTTTGCATCTCTGGGATACCATTGTAAGATGTTTGTGCTCCATCTATTGTCTTGTCTTTTTGCAATGTGCCCAGCCCATTTCCATTTTAGAAGTTTAATTCTTTCAATGATGTCAAAAATTTTTGTCTGACTTCTTATCCAGGTTATTATCTTTCTGTCTCTTCTAGTTATACATAGCATACATCTTTCCATACTTCTCTGTGTTGTTTGTAATCTTTGTACCATTCGTTTTGTTAGTGTTCATGTTTCTACTCCATAAGTTAGTACAGGCAAAACACATTGGTTAAACACCTTTCTTTTCAAACAAAGAGGCATGTTACTTTTCAGAAAAATATTGTTCTTCCCTAAAGCACTCCATCCATTTCTAATTCTTCTATTGATTTCATTCATGATACTATTATCCGATGATATTCCCTGTCCAAGGTATACATAACTTTGAACTTCTTTAATCTCAGTGTTGTTGTAGGCGATTTTCTTTTTTGATGCAAATGAATTGAACATCACCTTAGTCTTTTCCAAATTTATTTTTAATCCCACATTAATGCTAGTTTCTGCCAAATCTTTTAGCATATTTTCCAATTCTTCGGGGCTGTTACTGAAAATTAAAATGTCGTCAGCGAATCGAAGATGACTTAAATACTTTCCATTTACTCCAATCTATTTGCTTTTTCAATCCAGCTTCTTATAAATATTTTCTAAGACAGCAGTAAAAAACTTAGGCGAAATGCTGTCTCCTTGTCTTACCCCTCTTCCAAGCTTGATCTTCGCTTTTCCTTTGTCCAAACGGATGGTTACTGTGGGTCTCTTGTAAATCGTCTTTATGATATCGATGTAAGGTTTGTCTATACCAATGTCCTCCAGAGATTCAACTACTGCTGACATGTAGACCGAATACAGTGCTTTTTCGTAATCAATAAGGGCAAGACAGAGAGGTAAATTATATTCCTTATGTTTTTCAATGAGTTCCCTTACCGTTTGCATATGATCCATCGTGCTGAATCTACTTCGGAATCCTACTTGTTCTCTAGGTTGAGCTGAGTCCAGAACTGATTCAAGTCTTGTCGTTAAAACTTTTGCGAAAATTTTATAAATCACTTATAATAAGCTAAATGGATGGTAATTTTTAATGTTTTCTTTCTCGTAAAGTAGCACCATCACATCATTATTCCAATCTTATGGTACATCTGACTTCTCGAGACATTTGGCGAACAGTAAGGATAACATTTTTGCAAGTTCTTCTCCTGCTTCTTTGATAAGGTCAATAGTAATTCCATCTTCGCCAGAGCATTTACCATTTTTCATAAATTTAATGGCTTGTAAAACTTCATCTGCCATCACTGGGATTATCTCTTCAGTTTCTGTTAAGCTTACTCGTGGATCACGTAGGTTGATTTCAATTTGATCTTCACATTTATATAGACTATTATTTATTATAGAATTTTTCGACAATTTGTACTATTTAGTTATTAATTTTGGTGATTGTTCCATCTGTCCTCTTTAGTGCAAAAATACCTTTTCTTCCAATCATTTCTTACAATTCGCTTAGCTGATTGTAAACTTTTGTTATCTTCTAGAACTTTCTTGACACGATCACAGTTAAATTTTCTGATATCTTCTGTAACACATTTTCTTACCGTTTTACATATTCAACTTTCGATTTAGGATCGTTTTTCTTCATTTTAAATTCTCTGCGTTTCTTCATCAATCTTCTTGTTTCTTCTGTTATTTTCTTAGTCTGCTTTACTTGTGCATCGCCGGCTATCTTCTTTGCAATATCTTGTAGAGTATTGGTTAGTTTCTTGTTCACTACTCTAACATCTTGCTCTTCTTCTAAACTTGATTGAAGTACTTGGAAACGGTGTCTAAGTTCCAAATGAAATTATTCTTTATGTTTTTGGAGATTTATAATATCGATTGATTTCTTTGAGTGTTGCAAAAGCTTCATTCTTTCCCACTTTAGTATTTAACAGCAGTATTTACTGGATACGATTCCACTAATCTTAGCTTTTCATCATAAGTCAGATCGTCGATAGGAAAATCAGGCCTACCATCTGCCACCAAGAGAGCTTTTAACATGTCCCGCCAATTCAAATCATTACAGGATAATGTAAGATAGAAATGGGGTGGCCCTAAGTTTCTGACCATGGCCATTAGCTCTGTAAAAGCCCTGTGCCAGTAGGAAGAAGTCCCTCGTATGTTTCTCATACATAAATGTATATTTTGTATAAGATCCTCCGGCTGTATCCCATCTTGTCGAAGTCTTCCACAAACAGATACATTCTGGCGTGCTCTTAACAATTCTACTGCAGACAGAGCATAAAATAGGTATTCTATTTTTTGAAATCGTTTGTCGCTTCCCATAACTCTAGTCTGAAAGTAGTCCAATGGGGTTATTTTGTGTTGCCTTTCTTCATGTAATCCATTATTTCCATCAGGGAAGAGTCTAACCCATGCTAATTCCTCAGCTCTTTTTTCTACAAGGAGGCTTATAGGAGGAGCTGTCTTTCTCCGAATATCGTATACTGGGAGGGGTGTATCGTTACCTACAGGATTATTTATGACATCAATTAAATTAGGTATCTGGTACTCGTTAGCCATCAACATTGTGACGTTTATTTGGCCATTATTAGTTAAGGATCTGGCAGTGATGTCATCGTTGCAATGACCATTAACGGAGTCATGTTCGCTATCGGTGGTTTCATGTGGACATACGTTTGATGGTGTCATGTTGTTGACAGATACGTTTACAGACGTTATGCAATACTGGAGGTTTCTGCGTCCTCTTGTCATAAGGACAACAGGTAGGTGCTCAGCGAGAGATTCAATAGTACTGAACATCATTAACATTGCACAACCTCTAGTTGATGCGACAAATCCTTTAGGTCCCCTTGAATGGGAATCAAACAGGTAATACGACGTATCATGTTTAATTACAGAGATTGATATCTCTGTTTCTGCGGTGATTATGCCTGCATTCTTCTCAATAGTCAGGAAAAAGTGCCGTAGACCTTCTAATAAGCTCGAAAAATATCCTTCTAGCACATCTACTGTTGGGTTAATTAGTCCTGTTATACAATCTATGTCAAAATCAAGTGTATAAGACATATTTGCGATGACTAACTCCGGGAGCAATTCTTCGGTGTTTAAATAATTTGGTTGTATTGGCAAGCTCCTTAGACACTGGGAGTAATATGCATCACCAAATATTAACACCCGATCAATGTCCGAAGCGTCCCATTGCGACAGATCTTTGGTGGAAGAATAAGCTATAGCAACTGCTGCATTTGCAGTGCATTGTTTCCCCCTACTGTCGGAAGAAAACATGTCACTTCCTTGATTAAAAGAACCTCTAAGAATTTTTCGGTCTGAATTAATAACTTTAAAATGTTGATGTGGCTCTCGGTTATGATTAACTGTTGTTGGCGGTATTTCAATTATATGCTCATCATTCATTGAATTTTGTAGGTGTTCAAAGTTAAGAGTAACGCCTCTATAGAGATGATTGTTGTTTACAAGCCAATTTAAAGCTGCACGTAGGTTGTCTAAATTCACTCTATATTCCCTGACCCTATCAACATTTTCTAATGTTTCGATGACAACAGTGAGACCGCACTGTTCAATCGCCAGTGGTAGTTGTTCCGTGATTTCTTCAACTTGTTGAGCAAACAACACAGCCTGCCCTTTAAACCCTTTTTGTCCGAAATGTCCTCCCAGTTTTATTATTTTAACAAACGGTATAATCCTTGATACAAGCCTTATTTCAACTTCAGATAAAGCTACTAATTGTTGAGGAGGTTCCGGAACTGTCATTTTATTCCAAAAAGCCGTTGACGGAACTTTATTACGACTTATAGAATTGGCACATCGATTACAGGCTGTTATTCTTTGTGGAGTGTTAGGCGGGAAAAGATTATTAGATGTTATATTTTTTACTTGATTTTTGTATAGTGTTTTTTTACAAATATAACATGTTTTGTCCGATACCTCCGAAATTGCCCTATCAAACTCGTCCTTGTCTGTTTCGAACAAAATTCTTCGAGCTCGGTAGGTTCTAGATGTATTTATCTGCATGGATTGAAGTCGTATCTCTCTTGATGTTGGAGTTTCGTTAGCACGAATTTCTGAAGCATGATTGCTCATCGACTCAAGTCGTGATTGCCTAGTAGACGGGGATTCTAGATCACGCATTTCAGAGGCATGATTACGCATGTTTTCCAAACGTGATTGTCTAGTCGACGGAGACTCTTGATCACGCATTTGAGAGGCATGATTACACATATTTTCCAAACGTGATTGTCTAGTCGACGGAGACTCTTGAGCACGCATTTGAGAGGCATGATTACACATATTTTCCAATCGTGATTGTCTAGTCGACGGAGACTCTTGAGCACGCATTTGAGAGGCATGATTACACATATTTTCCAAACGTGATTGTCTAGTCGACGGAGACTCTTGATCACGCATTTGAGAGGCATGATTACACATATTTTCCAAACGTGTTTGTCTAGTCGACGGAGACTCTTGAGCACGCATTTGAGAGGCATGATTACACATATTTTCCAAACGTGATTGTCTAGTCGACGGAGACTCTTGATCACGCATTTGAGAGGCATGATTACACATATTTTCCAAACGTGTTTGTCGAGTCGACGGAGATTCTAGATTACGTACTTGAGAAGCATGATCTTTCATTGACTTGAGTCGAAGTATTTTTGAAGTGGGAGTTTCTAAGCTTCGGGTTTCGGAAGCATGTGTCTTTAACGAATAAAGTCGCTGTGATCGAGAATTTTGAGATTCTTGCGATCTTATCTGAGCAATGTAGTTTTTTGCTTTATGTAAACGTATGATTTTTTTTTTGAGAAGTTTCTTTCTCACGAAGATTATCAGCCCGTTTTTTAGCATTCCAACGATTTTCCACTTTAGAATGTTCGGACTGCGTTTTCCTACGATTTTTCTGATAATCTTTGTCTTTTATTCTTCTAAATTCAGTAATATCTGGGGATTCATTTTTTCTTGTCTCAGAAATGCGTGAAGCTTTTTTTGTTTTCCTTGATAAAGCCATTTTTTAAAAGCTTTTATTTTATACCTAAAATAATGAAACTAAATGTTAATATTTATAGCTCTATTTATTTACACTAGATTTACTAACCTAACTCAAACTAAATTGTTTTTGTTTATAGACCTATACTTATTATACTACTTCTTATTTCTATACTTACTAACTATACTATACTACTAACTTTTACTGCTATTTCGTAGACTATATAAACCTGGTACTTTTGGTGCAATACCAGCAAAATTATTTTTATTTATTTAATCCGACAAAATTTAAACAGTGTATCGAAGTAGGATGGCTGTGGTTGCTTCCCTGCGTTACCGGGTACACAACGTGACAACGAATAGGCAAATAGATACACACGCACATATAACAACATAAGCCCGAAGGCATATAATGCAGAGGACATTTTTATGGGAGTTTTAGCCAGTTATCAAACTGTTTCCGCCTTCACCGCGTGGAGGTACTCCCAGCTTATGTCGTTTACATTAGTGCATTAAATTATTCTATTAACGTTCACGCTGCTCTACATTACAGTTCCCGTGATCCGCGCTTTACTCTTATCGCTCATTTTTTTTAAACATCTTCAAAGCAGTCTTGTAATTATGTATAAGCATATAAATACTGGTGAAGCTCTTTCAAGTAATACCAAACACATTACATATATTTTTATTTTATACTTTTTGTCCGCTAGAGGGCATAATAGTAAATTTGGTGACAAACTTTATAGCTCACAACCAACAGAATATCAAGATCAAGACCCTTCTAATGGCACTGCAGTGGTCTTATTCTGATTACTAAGTACCAAAGAAATTAAGAACGAAAAGATGTGAATTATATGCAATTAGCCCATAAATGCAAGTAAAGTCACAAGCAAATGCTAGTAATATATATATATTCGAAATGTACAAGTGAAGCGCTTTAAAATGATACCAAACACGGCATATCTAGCTTAACTTTATTTTTTTACTCTGTATATTTTGTCCGCTAGAAGGCGCCACATTGAATTTGGTGAAAATCTATATAGCCTATAACCAGCGGACAATTAAGACGCTTCTAATGATATGTCATTTGTCGAATTCTGATTAGTGGTTTAGAAGTTACGAGGGAACAGATGAACATACATACATACATACATACATACATACATACATACATACATACATAGCCTGTCAAAATCATAACCCTCCTTTGGCTTTGCCGTAGTATCACAGTAGCGCCAAATATTGACCAACTTGGCGAATGAAGAAATTTCGCCTAATTTGGCGACAAAAATAAGTTGTCCTATATGAAGCCAACTTGGCGAAAGCTAGCTAATTTGGCGAAATTACCATTTAAAACCATTAATATTTCAATATCGAGGTCACCGCAATTTAATTTAAACTCCGCGCTTTTAAGGGGTTTTTTCCAAATCTATAGGTGAGAATTTAAAGTATAATATACGAAAATGTACGTCTTTACATCTTCATCCCGATGCTACTAATAACGTAGCAGCCAATAGACGGCGCTGTTCTGTCTGAGCTCCTAACTGCCAGATTTTTATGTGCTTTAGGTACTTTTCCAGTATAAGGACCTTGGCGAGATTGAGAAAATAAAATTTGGCAACATATTTTCTAGCAACTTATTCACTGTTTCATATACACAAGTAATTTTTCAATATTTATACAATTTATATATAAAGAAGCCATTTAACTATTTTTGTATACAAACTGAAGTGAATTGTATATAACAAACAACAATAATATAGATATAAATCAAATGTTTATAGATTATATAAATAAACTTAAAAGTTCATTAATTTTGTTTTCATAGCTGTTTATATCATTTGGCAAAAAATCTCACTTCTGAAGCCCAAACTATGACAAACTTTAAAAAAGTACACCAAGATCCCTATACAGGAAAAATACCGCGCTTTATATAGTCAAGATACAAAAGTTAAATTCTCGGTACTTTTCCACTTTAGAGGCCTTGGCGTAGAAGGAAAACTGGCAACGTATTTTCTGGCAACCTATTCACTGTTTCATTTCAGATACACACGCATTTTTTTTTTTCAATATTTGTACAATTTATTTAGCATAAAGAAGAAAAGAAAAAAGAGAAAAGAAGAAAAGAGCATAAAGAAAAAATAAAATCTAATTTTATACTATAGACATGACCTGTAATCCGGAAAAGCCTCACATCCGCACAACACTTGAAACCAAGCTGTACGGATTAGTGGTCTTCTACTTTATTACTGTTTTCATAAATGAGTTTCGTTTTTAAAATCTGTCATTTTCGTCTATCACTGCGGAACAAGCGAGAAAAACTCATATTCTTGCACATGTGTTGTATATACTTTTATATCTCATATTCCGTCATTTTTGATGGGCTATCTTTCTAGTTCTAAAATAAAAAAAAAGATAGCTGTACTAACACAGCAGAATCGCAGAATTAAAATTTTATTGTTTGCTTAGCTTGATGCCAAAAGGAACTAATATGTTGTGACCATCACAAAACTTTCTTCTATATAAATCACGTCAATTGAATCATTTAACCGTTTAACGGCTATGCAGCGCTATCGCGCTTCCAGATTTCAAGTCCAAAAAAGCTAAGCGGCACTATCGCGCTGTCATTCCAGTACGAATCTGTATCTCTGCGCGTGAGCAAATATTTTGCCGCTCTTGCGTTTTCGTAACGAAACTGTGTCTTTTAAAGCATAAATAGCGTTTTTAATTAGTTTTCATTCCGGAAAAAAAATTATATATAAAATTTTCAGTGAAAACACATTTTTTTTTTTTTTTTTTGAAATATCCAAATTATCTATAGCACTTTTGGAATGTATGGGGATTTTGATGGATAGCTGTCAAACGGTTAAATAGTACAAAAAATTACATCAATTTAGCATCAATTCAAATCAAAGTATATCTGAATTTGAAGTTTGATGAAAGTTCGTGCATTAGTTCTTGAGACAAAGTTATAGCAGAAATTCTTAAAAATGTAGCATAGCAGCGCCACCTGTTGAGCTATTTACACCAAAACATAAACAGCACTAATTGACATCAAGGTATACCTGAATCTGAAGTTTGATGAAAATTCATGCATTAGTTATTGCAATAGAGCTATAGTGGAAATTCTGAAAAATGCAGCATAGCAGCGCCATCTGTTGAGCAATTTGCACCAAAACATAAACAGCGCTAATTCATATCAAGGTATACCTGAATGTAAAGTTTGTTGAAAATACAAGCATTAGTTCTTGAGATAGAGCTATTGCGGAAATCTTAAAACTACACTATAGCAGCGCCACTTGTGGAGCGATTTACACCAAAATATATAAAACGTCAATTCATGTCAAGGACTAACTGAATCTGAAGTTTGATAAAAATCCGTGCATTAGTAACTGGAGATTGAGCTATTGCGGAAATCGTGAAAAATGCTGCATAGCAGCGCCACCTGTTGAGCGATTTACACCACAAAATAATCAATACCAATTTATATCCGGGACTAACTGAATATAAATTTTTATTAGATTCCGTTCATTAGTTCTTGAGATAGAGCGCCCACAAAATTTGTGTCACAGGCAGACAGACTCACAGACAGACATTTTGTAAAAACATGTTTTTCCGGTTCTCTGACCCCTAAAATGTGTAAATCCGTCGAAAACTGGAATTCGGAAATTTCATGAATCCAATACTTTCTTCTTGTAAAGATAGAAGAAAGTAAAAACTAGTTGGATGTGCCAATCCCAAAACTTTTCTTCTATCTTATACATCTTAATATTTCAAAAACTAGTTACACATGTTAATACTTCAATATTATTAGTTCATTACTATACCAACTTTGATTTTCATCTTAAATTTCTGCTTCAATCGATTAAATGAACTACAAACGAGTTAATCTACATCATGATATTTGTTAAAATTAATAGTTTTTCCTTATTCTGTTGTTATCATCTGTTTGTGAATAGCCGGCTTAGCAGGAAGTGAGTTCCCGCCTTTGCACGAGCCGCCGATGGACAATAGAACTACGAAAAATCAAGAAAAGTATACAAAAATCGCTATCACAGAGCCCCTTTACCGTGCGATATTTCCAAATTCAAGGAGGACCTGTTGGCCAAAGCCAAAAACATGCACAAAAAATTTGGTTCAATTGTATGCATAATTTTATACACTTTTCGATTGTACAATAAAGAAAATGGTACAGACATCGTAATTATAGTGCCCCTTCCAGCGGAATTTTTCCAAATTCAGGGAGGACCTTCATGCCGTGACCAAAAAAAAAAAAAAAACACAAAAAATTTGGCTCAATTCTATGCATAACTTCATACACTTTTCGATGGTACAATTTTCAAAATGGCACAAAAATTGCTATTACAGTACCCCCTACCGGCGAATTTTTTCCAAATTATAAAGGACCTGCTTGCCATAGCCAACAACTTAAAATAAAAATTTGGTTCAATTCTATGCATAACTTCATACACTTTTCGATGGTACAATATGCAAAATCGCTATTACAGCGACCCCTAGCGTCGAATTTTTTCCAAATTCAGGGAGGACCTGCTTGTCATAGTCATAAACTTAAAATAAAAATTTGGTTCAATTCTATGCATAACTCCATACACTTTTGGATGGTACAATATTCAAAATCGCGCAAAAATCGCTGTTACAGCGCCCCCTACCGGCGAATGTTTTCCAAATCCAGGGAAGATCTGCTTGCCAAAGCCAAAAACTTAAAATAAAAATTTGGCTCAATTCTATGCATAACCTCATACACTTTTGGGTGGTACAATATTCAAAATCGCACAAAAATCGCTGTTACAGCGCCCCCTACCAGCGAATTGTTTCCAAATTCAGGGAGGACCTACCTGCTATATCCAAAAACTTAAAATAAAAATTTGGTTCAACTCTATGCATAACTTCATATACTTTTGGATTGTACAATATTCAAAATCGCACAAAAATTGCTATTACAGCGCCCTCTACCGGCGAATTTTTTCCAAATGCAGGGGGTATCTGCTTGCCATAGCCAAAAACTTAAAATAAAAATTTGGTTCAATTCTATGCATAACTTCATACACTTTTTGATGGTACAATGGCGACAGACAGACGGGCACACGGACAGACGGACACACGGACAGACAGACATTTTCTATAAACATGTTTTCTGGGATCTCTGACCCCTAAAACATGTAAATACGTCGAAAACCGGAAGTCGAAAAAAATTTCGATTACAATACTTTCTTCTATTGAAGATGAAGAAAGTAATAATGGAACTGTATCACGCCATGCCACAAATTAGTTATTAGGGTCAATATCTGAAAACTGGACAATTTCACTCCAGAATTTTTATTTTTTTAAATTAAAGTACCAACTTCCAAAAACAATTATATACTATAATACATGTTTTGTCATTTGAATGCTGTAGTCTTTTGAGATCAAGGATGTATATTTTATGCATAGGATAAACTTTTATGGAAGAAAGTGTCTGTTAACACCATAATCAATATCTAGTAATTGGGACTGAGATGATGGGGACTGAGGCGATGATTTTGTCTTAAAAGCTGCACAGCCATTTTGTGAAATCATTTTGCCTACATGTAAATTATTAAATATGCCATGTGACATTTGTATGTTACGTAAATAAAGTTGCAATAAACTTTTTGCTTATAAATAAGAAGTTAAATAGGGGGACATGAATGATGCTATAAAAAAATACTCATTCCTATTCAGAACTAAAACTAAATATTTCTAAATATGAAACAAAGAGAAAAACAACTTACCTTCATCCATGCTGGCTAGTTTAACTTTAGTTCCTGTTGCAATGGAAATGATTCTGCCAGCGCCACCTAGTATCGGTTAACATAAATGTGTGTTTAGAGGGACTGAGATGATGGTCAACCTCAGAGACAAATATATTTACTGCAATATTTTACTTATAAACTTTACTATATACTAAGAAAGGATAATTATATTTTCCTATACTTTATATACAGGGTGATTCATAAATATCGAAAAAATAGGCTAATTCCTTAAATATTGTCCCTAGACCCATACTTCCAATTGCAAAGTTTCATAAAAAAAGGTGCAAATTTTAATGACATAAGTTGCAACTCCATGGGGGGTCAATTTGAAAAAATACGAAAATTAATTTTTTATACGGCCCCCGTAGTGTAAAAATTCCAATCAGCAAAACTTTCCTTATCCATTTCTGTATTAAACACAAAGAATTGCATCTTCATATCTGAAAAACTCGCAGAGTTATGGCCGTTTAAATAATTCATCAGGTTTTAAGGGATTAGACACAAATTGAAATGCGTGCAATCCAAGAAACAATGTTACTTTAAGAGTTCTAGAAAACATGCAAAAAATATATTTGTTGAGTTAGAATTTTGATTTTTTTTCTTTTTTTTTGTGATAGTTAACCATATAATTTGGAAACAAAACCACATCCTAATATTTCTCATAAAAGTTTTTTAAAAAATTAAATGATTAGTATTTTTTTAAGCGGATCTTTATAACTTGAAACTTTTTTTCATTTAATTAAAAAGGAAAGTATAATTTTAGTTTTGTTTCAGGATTTTTTTAAATATTAATTTTAAAAATATTAAAAATATTTATTTAAAAAATTATGCAACTCAATTTAAAAAAATCATATTTTCAAAAGTAAAATTTTTTTCAAATTTGCCGAAACAAAATTGATGTAAAATAATAAAAAAAAGACATGTTCCAAGTTTGCCCATTTTCTATTTACGATTCTTGACTTGTAATAATTTAAAGACGAGAAATGGTAAAAAGAAAAAGAAAACATCATGCAGAAAAACGCATTTAAAATTTTAAACATTGATTGGCTCCTAATAAAATGTTTAAATTCTCTTTTAAAAAATTGCACTTGAAAAAGTAACTTCTTTCTGTAGCTTAAACTTCCGATTCAATTTAACTTTTACCGTTTTCACCTCCTTTTTGTCCTATTTAAATGTCCATAAATAAATGTTAAAAGTGTAATTTGAAACAATGCTTTTTCTAACATGCCGATAAAGAATTTTTCGTAATTTTAGCCCTCACAAATTCAGGTTTTTTATCGTCCCGGCGAGGCCTTTAAAAAAGTCTGTATTCTAGGGCCGCGGCCGGGCCAGACCAAAGCCGCCTAAAGACTACAAGCCAAACACAAGGTTTCGTGACGGTCACTTCGCGGGGCTTACGCCAGCAGAGAAGAGCACAGACTTATTTAAAACATATCAATACTTTCCTCTACATTCCAACTTAATTATCACAACATACGGTAAAAAATTATATGCGTACTTGTAGTTTAAAGACGCTAATTAAGCGCTTTTCAGTCAATTTCGATTACTCGTCAACAGTAAAAATAAAAATTCTATACTTATGAAATAATATCACTGTGTCAATAAAAATGTGCCTCAGTATTAAAGTTAAGAGTACATAAAAGAAAATTGGATCGTTAATAAGGAAAAAAAACACCAAGTATTACATTTATTTTAGTGAACAGTTTTTATTATATTTATTCTACTTTGAAATTTAGAAACAATATCAATTATCTACTTTCTATATATTCAAAAACAAGATATTAATATACATATACATACCGGGTGTCCCAAAAAGGACTGACTGATTTTAAAATTCAATAACTTGCAAACGGTGACAGATATTTAAAAAATTCTTGCAGGGTGGTTATGCATAAGGTCAAAAGTTCTTTTACAGTGATTTTCAATTTTAGTTCGAATTACAAACAATAGATGGCGCTACGATCAATAGACGCTGAATTCAGGCTCGATTTTTGGTATTTCGTGGCCCGGATAATACATTTCCATCTCCTTTTTCAGCATGGAACAAGAGAAAGGACCAGAAATCGAGCCTGTATTTAGCGACTATTGCTTACAGCGCCATCTATTGTTTGTAATTCGAACTAAAATCGAAAATCACTGTAATAAAACTTTTGACCTTATGCATAACCCTCCTGCAAGAATTTTTTAAATATCTGTCACCGTTTGCAAGTTATTGAATTTTAAAATCAGTCAGTCCTTTTTGGGACATCCGGTATATAAATTTTCAGTTTAAACGCATATCAATTGAATTATTTTGCTTTCAATTATTTCACTTTCAAAAATAAATAAATACTAATAAGTGTGCAATCAAAACCCACATTTAAAATTAAGTTAAAGTGAAAGCAAAGTGAATGCCAAATAAAACAAATTCAACTTGTGTTCAATTTTTTTTATTTATTGTGGACTAAAATTATACAGGAAATATTCTATTAAATATTTAGTGATTTGAAACCTTCACATAACAAATTAAGTATAAATAAATAGTAAAATTAAAGCATATATGAAATTAAATATTCATACAGATAAATTTTTCGTACCTACTGCAAACTTTACTTATCAGAAATGGGTAATTTTCACATAAAGTCCATTAGAATTGAGAAACATAAAACTCTCATAATAAAACAAAACAAGGTCATGAAATGGAAAATTATTATTGTTATTTTAATTTTGTGTTAGTTTAACATATTATGCAAGGTACAAGAAATAGATTTTTTTAAAGTGTACTGAAACATGCCAGAGGAAAAAAAAAAAAGTCCTTCCGGCCAGTGCCGGGAGGAAGAGGTAGCTTTCATAATCCTTATTTAAAGAAAGCCAAATTATATCATTCAAACACACGAAGCTCAATTTAGTGGAAACCGAATATAGGAGATTCAATACTAATTTTTATCAATATAATGAATGAGAATTTCGCGAAATTAGTCAGCTTTATCCAAGCTGCTTTTCTTTAAAGTAACATATATTTGGCTGCCAAATTCGGCAATTTCTTAAAGTGCCTGTCATTTTAAGACAACATTGTGGATGAGGCTAAGCAGTGAACTTGGCCGAGACCTTAGTAATTGCTGTGCACATGCTCACTCACATCGGAATCGGTTAATATATAGGAGTGCTGTCGCATGCAAAAAATCAGATTTTTCAAAATGTCACCCACAATAGAAATTGAAACTGCTATATCTGAGCCACTTTTTAAGGTAAAGACAAACAAAAAATGCTCCTGAATCCTTATATCAAGGTCAAATACTTAAGAAAGAAACCTTTTTCAATTTCTAATTTTTTTTGCACCTCACTTTAAATATATATATTTTTTTTAATTTAATGGTCGCCATTTTGAAACAAGATGGCTGATGAATCTGGCCAGCTAACTTGGTCGAGGTGTTGATGTATACTATCCACATGCCTTCTTACATCGAAATAGGCGAATACGTGTGTTATCGCGTGACAAATACAAGATCGTTTCAAAATGTTAGCCATGCTAGAAATTCAAAGTGCTATAAATCAACCATTTTTTAAGATATAAACAAAAGAACAAATTTTCAGAAACAAAAACTACTCCGGAATCTTTGTATCAAGGCCAAACACATAAAAAAATCTTTTTCATTTTCCAATTGTTTAATACCTCATTTTGAATTTTAAATTTAATTTTTTTTTAAATGGCAACCCTTTTGAAACAAGATGGCGAATGAAGCTGGCCAATGAACTCGGTCGAGACATTGGTATGTACTATGTACAGACCAAGTTACATTCAAATCGGTTCATAAATACGCCTGTTATCGCGTGACAAAAATCAGGTCGTTTTAAAATGTCAGCCACAAGAGAAATTCAAAATGCTATTACTCAGCCATTTTTTTTTAGATATAGACGAAAGAAAAACTGTTCCGGAATCTTTGTATTAAGGTCAAACACATACAAAAAAAAAATCTTTTTCACTTTCTAATTTTTTGGTATCTCATTTAAATTTTTTTATTTTTTAATTTTTTTAAATGGCCGCCATTTTGAAACAAGATGGCGGATGAAGCCGGCCAACGAGCTCGGTCGAGATATTTGTATGTACTATGTACACACCAAGGTACATCCAAGTCGGTTCATAAATACGCCTGTTATTACGTGAGAAAAATCAGGACGTTTCAAAATGTCAGCCACGCTAGAAATTCAAAATGCTATAACTCAGCCATTTCTTAAGATATAGACGAAACAAAAACTGCTCCCGAATCTTTTTATCAAGGTCAAACACATAAGAAGAAAATATATTTTTAATTTTTTGGTACCACATTTCAAATTTAAATTTTTCTTAAAAATTTAAATGGCCACCATTTTTAAACAAGATGGCGGATGAAGCTGACCAACGAATCCGGTCGAGACATTGGTATGTACTATGTATAAACGAAGTTACATCCAAATCGGTTCATAAATACGCCTTTTATCGCGTGACAAAATTCCGGACGTTTCAAAATGTCAGCCACGCTAGAAATTCAAAATGCTATAACTCAGCTATTTTTTAAGATATAGACAAACAAAAACTGCTCCGAAATCTTTGTATAAAGGTCAAATACATAAGAAAAAAATATTTTTCCATTTTTAATTTTTTGGTACCACATTTCAAGTTTTAAAAATTTTTAAAAATTTTAAATGGCCGCCATTTTGAAACAAAACGGCGGATGAAGCTGGCCAACGAACTCGGTCGAGAGATTGGTATGTACTATGTACACACTGAATTACATCCAAATCGGTTTATAAATACGCCTTTTACCGCGTGACAAAATTCAGGATGTTTCAAAATGTCAGCCACGCTAGAAATTCAAAATGCTCTAACTCAGCCATTTTTTAAGATATAGACGAAACGAAAACTGCTCCGGAATCTTTGTATAAAGGTCAAATACATAAGAAAAAAATATTTTTCCATTTTTTATTTTTTGGTACCACATTTCAAGTTTTAAAATTTTTAAAAAATTTTAAATGGCCGGCATTTTGAAACAGCGGATGAAGCTGGCCAACGAACTCGGTCGAGACATTGGTATGTACTATCTACACACCGAATTACATCGAAATCGGTTCATAATTACGGGAGTTACAGTGTGACATATGTCAGATATATATATATATATATATATATATATATCAATTTTGAACGGAGGGTGGTTTCGGGGTCTGGGGGTCATGATCGATGAAAATATACCAAAATTTTTTGAAATAGCTTTCCTCCGAACGGCTGCAATAGGTAGCTTTTTTGTAAAGAAAGCTACCTAAAAGAAGAAAGAAAACACTTTCATCAATCCAAATTACAATTTTCCTAACTTATGTTCATTTTCCACGGATATTTGAGATTTAATTGCTAAAAAACATAGAGAAACCCAAATCCTTCCTCGAAAATATTTTATTTCCAAAAATAATGTTGTGTGCGCTGTTTAAATGATTGTTCACATGTTTTAAGCTTAAAATAATCAATATATGAGATGAAAAGTATAAAGGGCCATGACTAGATCGAAAAGTAAATTTATAATTATAGAAAAATTATTTTATTTATTGTTATTTTTAATTAAACATTAAAATGTATATAAAAACACACACAGTTTTTTCGAAGAGGATTTGGGGGGGGGGGGGGGGGGGGGCTCGCCAACATCTGTTTTGCATAAGGGCGCTGACAAGCCTTGCAAATCTTATGAATTAATTGTTTACAGTGGTTGCAAAAATAGAGATTCAAACACATTATCCCCATATCTCCAGTTTTCACGTATAAGCATGGTTTATGTAACAAATATTATAAAAGGAATTTTTATCAAGATATTAAGAGTTTAAGATTAAAACACAACAATAAATTGGTACGTATACAGGGCTGCCACCGGCGAGTATTTTCCTATTCTATTCGCACCGCTATTTACAACATTATATTTCTCTTGCAAATGTTGTCAAACTGTATGTCAAAGAAAAATACATAAATTTTGTATTAAATTAAATCCCAATCAATTCTGCATACAAAATAATTAGTTATTATTCACACGACAAATGTTTTCTAATAAATAGACGTTTATTAAAAGTCACTTTAATGAGAGAAAACAGAACATATTAAAAAGGGAGGAAGGTGTGACAAGTTAGAAATTACTAAATAATTAGGCTTGTGACTAAGACTTTTGGCTGAACATTTTTGAGCATCATTAGTACCCAAAGAACACAGTCTGACACAAGTTTCAGCTGTCTGGTGCCAATATTTCCGAGTAAATAAAATTCAGAAGTTTTAACCGAAATTTTTGAATAGCAAGAAAGGTAATGTTGCAAATAGCTATTACCAAAATGTAAAATTTAAACAATAATATTTGTACTGTACTATAGACAAAATTTCATCAGTTTTCAGTGATAAATTCTCGAGTAATAATGATTTTAAAGTTTTTTTTAAAATTAATTTGTTTAAATTAAAAGACCTAACTAAATTTTCCATTTGAAAATATAATAGTTGAGGTAGAAAAATAAGTCGCATAGGACATTAAAATTTTAAACTGAATTGGCCATATAGCTTCCAAATTATAAGGAGAAATGTGTTGGCCCCAACAGAACTGTCTAGCTCTAGCACATATTAAAACGAAGCTATTTTTATATATTTATAAAGAATATAATTAAACAATGAAAACTTTATTAATTAATAACTTTTGAGATAATTCACCGATTCACACCATTCAAGCACCAATTTTTAGCAAATTACGAGAGACAGGTAATGATATAAGTCTCGATACGATTTAGTGACTTTTGCCACTTTAAATTACTGCTGTTTTTGAAATGAAACAGAAGTACAATTATATCGTTTTGTTTTGGAGACACGCACACGAATTATTGACAATACGATACTGGTATTTAATAGTTAATTTATTTTAAAGAAGTTAAAAATAAAAGATATTTTGAACACAAAACATAGAACTAGTACTATTAAAATATAAGTAGTTAATTTGAAAATAAAACTTACCTTCAAAAGAATATGTTCTATTCTTTTAAGTAAACAGCACGTGCATACGTTACATTTTAATTCTAAACAACCAGACACAAGTTTCAAATGCTCGACATTGGCGCCAGCCCCGGGTCGTGACGTTACATATGTGGAGGAATGAAATCGTGTCTGGCTTGATAGTCTTGAGAAGGCTTTGGCCAGACCCGGGATTGGCGACTTTCTTCTGAAGACTCGGCCAGGCCGGGCCTAACTTTTTTTTTCATACCGAACTGGGTGTGGGTGTGATTTATGACGGCCAATTATCTACACTAGGGATATGGCCCCGAAGCAGGGAGTGCCTTCCGTGGAGGTCTTTCTAAGGGAACCTAACCCGTGTTTACGCAAGGATATCCAAGGTTCGAAGAAAACCACTGAAAACTCCGAACGATTGTGCCGAAGGGCGCGATTGGGCTCAAACCCAGCACCTCCTAGCTATCAGCTTTGAGAGCAGAACCTCTCGGTCACTGGTTACCGACCCGGAACTGGCTTCCTTAGGTCTCCCCTAGTCGAAATTTTTAGTCCTGGTCTCGAGACAACCCGTATTAAAATCATTATCTCTGACTGACTTAATACGTGCAAAAATAACTAAAATTTGGCCCAGCCCAAAAACGTTTACAACAAATGCATATATTTTTAAATGGCCATTTGTCAGGTTCTGAGAAATATCTGCTATTAGAACTGGGGTTCCATATTATTTTTGTCTTAATATATTATATATTGTATGGGCTGTGTACTGGAATTTCAAAATAACAGTCTTTCCTTATCTAAAACTGGATCTAAGCCGGTGAAGATGTATAGATGGTATGAAAGGGAAAAAAGATAGTTGGAGAGGGGTATGCCCAACCTTTTGAGATGTCTGTGGAAGGTGGGAAGACAAAAGCATTCCACGAACGAAGAAAAGAGTTTGAAATGGGAGCCAGGTAGAAAACTCCGGAGGGGTTACGTGGAGAAGGAGCAAGGGGTTGCTGGAAGGGAGTCTCTGATGCTGAGATAGTCAGTTTGGAGCGTAGCGCGCAAAGTGGACGGGTGTCCCGGGGGAGAGCTCTTAGAGATAGAGCGTAGGCTTAGAGCACATAGATGTTGGGAGATCGAGATTGATCTCCGGAAAGCTAAATTAACGTGTGTAGAGTGAGAGTGGTTTAACGTAGTTTAACAGTACACAACCAGCATTTACTGTATTTAGTTTAATGTTGAACCGGATCATCTATATCCGAGTTTGTAAGTGTAAATAGTCTTTTGTTGTTGTGTTAATAGTGTGTAAAAAAACTGTTAATTTAGTTAATTGAAAGCGTTGGTTTTCATTTAAACAATCTTCTCAGTGCGTGACCGATATCACGTAATCATATCGGTGGTGGCAGCATATAAATAATAAGGATTTTCTTCGAAGTTGTGCTGACTAAGAGGAAACTCCGACAAATTGGTGGCAGCAGTGGGATAGAATCGTCTCAGTCTAGTGACCAGCGAGCCGTGTTGCAGTGTGTTAGTGCCGGAGCACCCAGTGGAATTCTTGCGTGGAAATGCCGGATCGTCGAGCGGAATTTTAGAGAGATAAAAATCAAGCGTCGAGCAGAAAGACAGAGTGTGTGTGCCCTATCATCGGTACAGCGAACCGAAGTAAAGTGTTGTGCCCTATCGTTGTTGCAGCGAACCGAAATAGTGTTTGTGCCCTATCATCGCTACAGTGAATCAAATTACGGTGTATTACAGCCTGAGTGTGGAATAGCATCAAAGTGACTTTAAAGTGCGAAATATTGAATTCATCGTGAAACTACGTGTGAGCAGCGGAGTACCCCAGCAGATAAAGTATAAGGTAAGGTGTTTTGATCATTTCTGTCTGCTGACATTCTCGAACCAAATGTATTTGTTGTTGTATAATTAATAGTAATTTAAGATAATTTATGTGCAATAAAGTAATTGTGTTCAGATAGGTAGGAAATATTAAGAGCCATATTTACTATTGTTTTAAGAGAAGGTCATAATAACTTGTACTAATATTGATTTTCTATTTTTCTTTTTTACTAATAATGGGAGTGAACAAAATTAATGCATTGTCTTAATAATAGTTGGAAGGAATAATTGAATTTACTTAAATTTAAATTATTAGTAAAGTAATATTTAAATGAAGCAATACTGTTTTAAGCTTGAAGAGTTGATAACAAATGAGTAATGGACATTTGCTTAGAATTTTAATTGGCTAGAAGTAAATTTCGGAAAAAAAAAAAAAAAAAAAAAAAAAAAAAGGCTCACAGTGGCAAAAAAAAAAAAAAAAAAAAAAAAAAGAAAAAAAAGTGAAGGTTTTGATTTTATTTGTTTTAAATGTGAGAACCATTGTTGAATTTGGAAATATTTAATTGAGGATAATTGTAGTAATTTATATGTGTATGGTATACAATTTTTCTTTATGTGGATGTTTCTATTGACATCAGTACTTTTATTCAATTTGCAACGTATCAGTATTATTATGTAAATTGTATTTTATTATCTAACTAGCAGGCTATGCCCGCTGCGCTGGTCAATATTTCCAAATGAACATTGGATTAAACTAAATGGTGAATTTGAACTTGTATTTTAAACAATATGGATCTTCAGCTTGACCTTGCACATTACTGAAAACGATGCGAACGCCATTGCGATATAATGTTATCTTAAGCGTTGGACAAAATTTAGCAATTAAGAAGTAATTGTTTTAGTTGATTATAAACAGCGCACTTATGGTCGGGTAATGAGACCGTTATGAAAACAGGAATTAATACCTCTGTAACTAATCAACATATAATGAAATCGTATATACTAACACCATTCCTAAAAGTCATGCAACAGGGCCACTTGTAACAAAATATGTTCTGTAGATTATTTTAAAAAGGCTAAACTTTCATAATCAGGTTCACTTAATTTTTGAAC
The DNA here is from genome assembly GCA_963932465.1 of Maratus speciosus. Lineage (NCBI taxonomy): Eukaryota > Metazoa > Arthropoda > Arachnida > Araneae > Salticidae > Maratus > Maratus speciosus. The sequence goes on along the minus strand of OZ010790.1, from coordinate 334,412,813 downwards.
TTTTACTGTTGCTCTATAACTAAGTACCCTTGAACAATATGTATACACTAAAACCTTTCCAAAATTATTACCTAACTAATTGTGGTATATCCTACGAAAGTATTATAAACAATCGGAATGAAATACAAATTTCCGTTGTAAATATATAGTAAGATGATGATGATGCGATTTTGTGTAATAGAATTCATAGTAAAGTTTTCGCTTCAAACAAAAACGATGCTTTCAACATTAAAGCTAATACACCAATATGTGAAGTATCCGATTACGGAAGGTTAACTTGAATTCTCATGAGAAACTACTCAAAGAAAAGTGAATATGTGGCTTTTGTGATACTTTTATGTCAGCCGGGCGCAGGTAATAAATCAATAAAGATTGTTTTCATAGCATATTCTTATTTTATTATTTTCATTTAAAACACAAACCTTTCACTCATTTAATTTAAAAAGCATGCCTTATACTAATTTCATTTTAAAAACTGAAAAGATAAACAATAACAGAAATAATGCCATAATTAAAAGCAAAAAAATATTTTTAATTTACATACGCAAAATGTAACTACTGCTACTGGGAATTTTAAAAATGCTATCAGCGAGATGTGCGCACGGTTGTTATAAATGTACCCATTTTTTCTTCTTATCGAGGAGCAATTTATAAATCGCACAATATAATTCCAAATTTCAATTTCTGTCATTGAGGAACCTATGACCGGAAAAAATTGAAAAAGACTCTTGTAGATTCTTCGGATGACGGCATCTGACGCCATAAACCGAGTTTATATATATGCAAATAATTTTTAAGTCGTTACAAACATTGCTTTCATACTTAAATATTTTCATTGGTACTACTTGTTATCGCGTCGACCAATTTCGCCAAATTATATAAATCGCCAAACCATTCGCCAAATTATATAAATTGACATAATCTTTATTTTAAATAACGAAATAACAAATAAATTAGTATAACATTAATAAAAATACAAATAAAACGTCGAAATTAAAATCACTTGATGATGTAAACACGTGTAGTTTGTTTAAATTCAAGTGAATTTGATATTTACGATCAACCATTATTAGCATTTAATCTTATAGTTTGACGATAGATTTTTGGTCGACGGAATATCTAAGTAGTACCTTTTCCATTTTTGTTTTATAACGCTAAATTCTCAGTAATTTTTTTTCCTTTTATTTTACACACAATCACTATTTTTTTTAAAAAAATAAGATGCTTGCATTTTTATTTCAAACTCATAGAGCCGTTTTTATTTTTTAGCCAAAAGGGTTGATTTGAATTTTTTCCGTTGCTAGAGTAACGGATGTAATGATAGATATTTTGAGGTTTAGATGCCAAAGGCACCGCCAAATTAGAAAAATATGAAATGTGTCATGAACTATTGGACTTATAAAAATTTATTTGGTAGCATTCGATTCAGCATACAAAACTACATTAAAATATGCTATCATTTGACGCATAATTTTGATATTCGATTGTTTTCCCCTCCCCGTGCAAAAACCATTAGGGGTGACACTTTAGAAAATCCTTTCTTAGCAGAAGTTTATGTCATAAGAAGTATTTTTACCACGATTTTCAAGATTTTAGGTTCAGTAGTTTGCGCTGTGCGTTAATCAGTCCCCTAATCCAGGCTTTATTTTATATACTATATTAGATATGCGATTTTGCGGTGAATCGATGATCGAAAATTAGTCCAATATCATTTGAAATATTACATAACAGAGGAGAAAGTACGAAGAAAGACGAAGAAGAAATGACGAATTACAAAAGACTTGTAATTTTTTTTTCAAAATGTTGAATTTTTCCATAGTAATAACGTATAAAAACATAAATTTCCTTAAAAATTATCTTTATTTCCTAGATTTCGAATCTGTGAATTTTCCTATAAATGAAATTGGCGATATGACTTGAGAAAATAGATAATATTTGCTTAAATAAAATGGGTAATATTCGTTGATCTGAGTTCGAGTTTATAAATATCACATGCTTTCGGAATTACGGCGAAAAACATTTTAAAAAGTATGAAATTATTTTACAATATGTATGTGTGGCAGAAATTCACACTGAAATTTAAGTATTCGATTCCATTTTTAAAATATTGACTGATATCTATATAAGTTACAATTGAATATGAAAATGTACTCAAAAAATGATCTCTTTCACCTAAAAAAACACCATTTGTGAGAACATCCTCAAGCTAATGTCACGCTTATGCATTTTTGGCTTAAAATCACATTGTCTGGCGACAAAAGAAAAATAAAAAATTGTTAAGAAACAAATAGTAATTACACATGTGACTCACAATTACACCTGCTTGTTTCTTCTATAAGTCACGTGATGGGACAATTAGATATAAAAAAAAAGAAAAGAACAGAACAGAAAGAAAATGTCGTTAGAATTTCATCTAATCAAATTTTCAGATTCGTTTCCATATCTAACGCAAGCGATAAAGAGCCAAATATTGCGTATCAAGTGTAATATTTCTTATTAACACTAGAACGGCGGCGAGGAGTCATTTTGACCCTTGCCGAATGAATACATGTCGATTCGAACCAGAAATTGTTTTATAATATAAGATTAATATACGCTGCACAAAAATAACTTAAATAAATAAGTTAAATAGTTTTTAGTAAAAATTCTGATGTGAAATATTTTTATAAAATTTGAGTAAAATTTCCCGCCGTTCTAGTGTTAAATTAATTTTTAAGCATTACAAATATTTCTTTCAGGTTTTGATTAAATGTTTCCGTTTTTTAATATTATCACTCATTAAAACGGATTTTCTTCTTCTTTTTTTCTTTTTTTTTCATTTAAATAAAATTAGTAACAGTTTTTCTTTTATTTTTCGAGGTTTAATAGCCGTTTCAATTTTTTTTTATCAACGATGAATTTCGCCGAGAAATAAAATGGTAACCTTATCGCCCAAAATAACAGAATTTTCCGTCATAATTCTAAAACTAATATAGGTAGAATAATGTGTTATAGCTTAAAAACTTCCCTGAAACAATACCTATCTAACGGTATAGGTTCCGTAAAAATCCATGCAGTAGAACTCGAAATCTAGGCGTTCGGAACGAAATTTCCGTTTGGATTTTATATATATAACTAGGGGATCGTACCCGGGCTTCCCGGGTTAAAGAATATAGGTGAAAACATTTTTTTTTTATTGAAAATTAATAATTTTTTTATATGCAATAAATTTTTTAGATTGACCACTTACATTATAAAAGCATTTTTCATATGGAAAATACGAATTACACAATCAAATACATTTTTGAAATTTGTCAAAAGCGATATTTTCTTATTAGACGCATGCTAAGAGTTGTTTGCCAAGATTTTACTACTTATGGTATCCTTTTATATTCTGATCATTTCAGAGTTTATACATGTCTGGTAAATTTGTGTTTTATTTATATTATTTTATTTTATTATTCATAGGGAAGTTTTTTTTAATGGAAATTAGCCGTAAGAAAATGAACTCTTTATTTATTTTTTAAGGGCAAACGGATTAATCTTTCATAATCGGGCTCCAATATACATAAATTAAGAAATATTTCATGCTTTAAAATTGTTTTTAAAACCATAGACAATCAGAAAACTGAGATGAACTTTGCAAACAAATTCCATTTGAAAAAAAAAAAAAAATCCTATTTGGTGATCTAAAAATTTAAATTGTACGATTACAAATATGTTAGATTTGCGTTTTTTCAATATTATTCTTTTATTTGTTTATAAAAGAAGTATTAATTTCGTTAATTTGTCTTTCACAAATATGTTAGTTTGGTGGTTTTTTTAATATTATTCTTTTATTTGCTTATAAAGGAAGTATTAATTTCATTATTCAAAAATAGTCAGAAACAAATGCTGAAAAATGTTTGTTGCTTTATGTGCAAAATGTTTATTATTTTGTGTATTGAAACCGGCACGTGATAAGATAAACTTTAAAAAAAAAATCATGCTTAAAAATTATTTTAGAAAATATAATACATCAGTCAATGAATAGAGTTTTTAAACAAATTGCATTTGCAAGTACATTTATTTCCCTATGCGACAAAAATTGAAAATGTACGATGGTCAGAAGATTGAAAAATTGCAGTAGCAAAATTTCAAGACCGAAATTTGATCGTGAAATATTGCCATTCGCAAAATGACGTCAGCGTTACGCACAGATACGTTTGTTCTTTATAATATAGATCCATCCTAGAAGCAAATCCATCCAGGCGAGAATCATCAATTTCTGTAATATAAATCGCTATTATTTGCATGTCACCTCTCTTTTATAAAGACACTTTAAATTTTTGTAAAACATTGCGTTTTATCAGTGTGTGATTTCGATTACATTATTCTCAAAAGTGAAGCATTTTCACCTGTGAAGACTTTCATAGCAGCTGGGCTGCGAAAATGACGCACTTCTACAAAACATAATTCAGATTTAAAAATTAAAATACACGCTTTTTTATAAAATGACGTCATTTGCATTCGCTAAAGCAATCTACTTTTACAACACAGTCTTAAACTTCGTCTATAGAAAAGTGTGCATATGACGTCATTACCACGGAATAACAGACAATATTCTTGACATAGCCCATGTTTTATTTTCAACTATTTTTTCAGGTTTTATGAGAAAATGGCAACAAAGATACTGTATCTCCTATTTTCGACTTTTTTCCGTTTACTTTCAATGACTTTCAATAGAAATGAGGTACTTTTGTTGCCACGATAAGAAAAATGGTATTAAAAACTGCAAAAAAATTAATATCTCAAAAATTAATTGAGATACAGCTTTCAAACAAATTGCATTTAAAAGAGCATTTTTTTCCTTATACGACGGTGTAAAAATTTAAAATGTGCGATGTTTAGAAGTTTAAAAATTTGCAGTAGAGAAAATTGCAAAACCAAAATTTCATTTCAAATTTCAAAGTGTTGCCATTCGCAAAATGACGTATGCGTTACGCACAGATATGTTTGTCCTTTATAATATAGATAGATAATAGAATATATAATAGATTATATATATATATAATAGAATAGATAATAGATTATGTGTTATGAACTATCTCAAAGTTTAAAACAGATCACATTGTTAGATTTCCTAATTTTAACAATATCGCGTTATGTTAGTTCCACATTCCACCACCAGGGAGCGCACTCTATTCTTAACGAAAGCGTATCTGAACGAAACTCCTTCATGCAACCTTTCCGTAGATACATGAATCGGGAGGGTGGCGGTCTTAACCAATAATTTAAGATAATTGCTGAAATTACTACGAAAAATATTTTAAAGGGTCTCTACAAGGGCCCCTAATAGAGTTAGAGGAAATCGGAAGACGGAAAAATAATCGCGGGGAAAAGTTTGCTTGGGTGCTTCGGAGCTACTTTTGGCGCGAGATCTAAGCTCTACGACCAATAGGAGCCCAGATATTTAAGGAAATATGAAGTAACAAAGTCCAAAATAATAGAATTTTCCGTAATAATTCTATAACTAATCTAGGTAGAATGATGTGTTATAGCTTAAAACCTTCCCTGGAACGATACCTATCTAACGGTATAAGTTCCGTAAAAATCCATGCGGTAGAACTCGAAATCTCGGAGTTCGGAACGAAATTTCCGTTTGGATTTTATATATATAACTAGAAAGGTAGCCCGTCAAAAATGACGGAAATTTAGATATAAAGATATATACTACGCATGTGCTAGAATATGAGTTTTCTCATTTGTTCCGCAGTGATAGATGAAAATAACACATTTGAAGAACGAAACACATTTATGAAAAACTGTGTACAGTAGAAGACCACTAATCTGCACAATTCCAAGTTTTCTGCAGATTTTTGCGGTCATGTCTATTCAGTTTTTGTTTACATTTTTTTTTAAATTCATATATTGGACAATTTAGATTATTAAGCCTTAAAAATAAATAAATTACACACTTGAAGTAAGGTAAAAACTACTAAATTATCGTATACGATTTCATAAAATGGTATTATATGTGTGTGCTTCACGATCTTGGTTACGACTTTGGCGAAATTGGCTGCAACTTGTCATAATTCTAATAGTGTGGGCCTCTATAACAAAAAAGTAACCAGTTTTTAGTAAAATTTCTGATATAAAGTAGTTTTTATAAACTTGTGTAAAATTGCAGGCCGTTCTCATGTTATGCCAGTCCTGGGAATAATATTTCTAACACTGAAGAGTTTCCATGTATATGTGGAATTTAGAAAAGCTTCTCCAAAAGAAAGGTCCTGAAATGACATTGTAATTCCTCTAACTTCAAAGTTTAATCGGGCCCTGATGTTGTTTACTGAAATCTAATAAATACAGTTATTTTGAATATTACAACAGAATTAAACAGCTAAACTTATTTAACTTAAACTCGCTGTTACTTCCCGATGTTATTTTTTAGTATTAAGAAAGAAAATTATTTAAATTTTTCAAATCATGCACATTTATAATTTTTTTCCGTCTTTAATAACTAAATAATGAAAAAATATGCTTTTGTTCTGATCTCATAAATACGACAATAAAATAATGTAACTAAGAGACATTGCAAAATTAAATCTTTGTGATTTCAAACCATAAACAAATGATACCGCCACCATTTTACATACTATGACGTCATTAGAATATTGTCCATTGATTGTTGGAGAACTTACTTTGTGAATGATTACCTCAATGATTTAATATTTTTTACGGTTCACGATGAATGAATCACTTGTGTTTGTTTAGGTTTATGGAATGAGATATTAAGCCGTGAACCCAATTTCAATTAAAGTTATCCAAAGATATCTGTATTTTTAATCGAAATTAAAAACAATGCTTTAATCTCGAAATATAATGTTTTAGTTTGTATAATTGGTTATTTCTGTTAATTATTTATTTAGGTATTTTTCCATTATAGCGCATTTAAAAAAAAAGCTTGGCGTAATTCGGGCATCAGAAAGTGAAATATGTTGCCAAAATATACAGCTATGGAAACAAATCTAATGAACTTTTATTTTTGTTTATATATGCACTTATATACATAAAAAAATCGTTTCTAAATATATATAATATTTTTTTATATACAAATTACGGCACAGATTTCAGATATGAACCGGGATACCTATGGCGCTAAAATGGTGTTATTTTGCCGGCTATTGTTTTTTATTTATTAATAAATTGTTTAGACACAGATGTCATATTCGCCCCATATTGGCGCGATTTTTTTCCGACGCCGATTTGGCGAAAACATCAACAGCATAAGCAACAACATCCGGGTTACCATATCAAGCAAAATAACGACACTTTGGCGCCGGTTAAGTATACATTGCGTATATGACATTGGCGTCAGAAAAAAATCGCGCCAATATGGGGCGAATATGACATCTGTGCCATTGTTTATTTACTTTTATTTTCTGTTTTTAAATTATATAAACTGTTTTGTTCTATAGTTATTATTCAAACTTTTATTTATTTATAGTTATTTCCTTTTCAAAATGATAGCAAATAATTTAAAAATATATAAGTAACTGGTATTCGAAAGCGAGATTTCTGCCGAATTGGCGTCAGAGAAAAATCACGCCAACCCCGATGCGTATATGACATCTGTGCAAAAAATACTTCTGTTTTTTTATAAAAATGGATAAATAGTTTTTTTTTTTTACATTAAATAAATTGTATACATATGCAAAAAATTGCTTGTGAGTATGAAGCAGTAAATAGGTTGTCAGAAAATACGTTGGCAAACTTCTTTCTCGCCAAGAAATTTTTCTCCGAAGTATTGTACGTACATAAGTAATGATTGCTAGAAATGCATTTTTAATTATGATATGCGCTTTTATGTTTCACTACATTTATGCATACTATACCGTGTGTATAAATGCTACAGTTCATATGCAGGGCTACACAAAAGAATTCGTAAGGGTTCCTGAGTATGAGAATAAATTGCTTAAAGGTGGTTTTTAAAGGAGTTATGCAATTTTACGCTGAACTGCATTTAGATTACTAAGAAATGTTTGTAGAATATAGATAAAATGATATACAGGGTCAAGCAAAAAATTGGATACATAACCGTCTATGGATGATAATATGTGGAAATATGATTTCAGTAGCTTTAAGATTAGCTTAAATTAAATTTTAGCTAAATAGTGGCATGTAATAACGGTACTATTGCTATGGACGGTAACTTCTGAAATCAATTTTTTTTTTAATTATGCGTTTTCTAAAATGTTTACTTAGTTATCTTATTTACCTTATTTCCCTAAATAACGAAGTTTTGTTAAAGCATTCAGGATGTGTTGGAAAGTGTTTCATATTCTATACTTAACGCATGATTTTTCTTTCTTCTTTAGTCTTATTTTGCATTTATTTTATTCTTAATTTTTAGTCTTATACTGCTTTATAGAAACTTTGGCACAGTTGTCATATATATTATATACCCCATATTGGAGCGATTTTTTCCGACGCCAATTTGGCGAAAACATCAACAGCATAAACAACAACATCCGGGTTACCATATCAAGCAAAATAACGACACTTTGATGACAGTTAAGTACCCGTTGTGTATATGACATCTGTGCCGAAACTTTAATATTTAATGTTTAAACTCTTCGCTCCACCCACCTTGCATATAGTATAAACTATAACACAGATAGCGCAAAATAATAGACAGTTTGATACTTTTCCACTGTAGGGGCTTTGGCATTTTTTAAAAAAAGTTTGGTGTAATTTGGGCATCAGAAAGTGAGATTTGGGTAATTTTCCGTTATGCTGATACCATTGTCGCCAAGCGTAATAGTTGGCGCAAAATGAAAGTCACGTGAATTAAGGCATTTGAAAAATAAAAGAAAAAATATTGTCGTACTAAAGTGAGCATTTAAAAAATATAACATTTGAAAATTCCAGACTTTTACGAACTATTTCATTAAATCACAAATATATACTTAAAATAATTGAACAAATAACTGTTATAAAATAAAGCAATAAAATAAAACTCATATTAAACTGCTGGCATAAAATTACAAATATCTTTTAGCATTTTGAAATAATTGGCGCATTAGCATACATGGTACTTTTCCGTTATACGGACAGCATGCTAAAATGTATGCTAATGCGCCAATTATTTCAACTTTGATCGTAGATTTTAGTTGTAAACCAAGCGAAACATTGTGATTTGTTATTTATGAAACGTGAATCACGTGAATGATTATTGTTTAACCTTAACCTTGGAAAGCTTTTTAATCTGCTATTAATCGAATTAAAAATGCTTTTTTTTTTATAAAGTTGTAGTTTACTTTTACTGCTGATGCTGAGATGGATTTTATCATTTGGCAATTACCAGATGATGAGAAAGTTGTGATAAAACTGTTTCAGGAATTTGGAATTCTGCATAATAAAAGATTGTGTTCAAAAAATCATGAAATGAAATTATGGATGAGTTCTGGAAATCCGAAATTGAGTTGTAGCTTACGATCATGCGAAGAAAGCGTAGAAATACGACAAAAAACTTGGTTTAAAGGATCGCGGGTGACTTTTCTTGCTTTGAGGTTTATATATTTATCGTGCAAAGAGTTGACATCGATTGAGCTTTGTGAGCTGCAACTTGATATGAACCACAACACAACAGTGGAATGGAATAGTTATTCGAGAGAAGTTTGTGCAAATGCTTTATGTTCTCGACGAAATAGAAAAATCGGTGGACCTAATAAAATTATAGAAGTAGATGAAAGTCATGTATTATTTATACAGATTGTTGGAAAGGATATAAAACAGATGAACTGCTAAGTGCTGATTATGATCATTTCACAGTAAATCACAAATACAATTTTGTCGACCCTAATACTGGATGCCATACTCCAAATGTTGAAAGATTATGGGGCATCGCAAAATGGCGCAACAAAAGACATCGGGAAGCTGTTCGTCATCATTTAGAGTCGTATCTCATAGATTTTATGTGGCTACGCCTTCATTCAAAAAATGAAATGTTTACTGCAATGCTGAAAGATATTTATAATTTTATGGCAGCAGTTTAATATGATTTTTTATTTTATTACTTTATAGTATAACAGTTATTTGTTCATTTATTTTAAGTATATATTTGTGATTTAATAAAATAGTTCGTAAAAGTTTGTAATTTTCAAATGTTATATTTTTAAAATGCCCACTTTACTATCGAGAATGTTTTTTCTTTTATTTTTCAAATGTTTCAATTCACCTTATTTTCATTTTGCGCCAACTATTGCGCTTGGCGACAATGCTGTCCGTATGATGGAAAAGTACCGCATACATTTTGGCATGGTGTCCGTATAACGGAAAAATATTGAGGATTGTTGTCAAATCATATAAACAGCTATGAAAACAAACTTGATGAGTGTTTTTTTTTATATGTTTATTTTATATGTATATTATTCATGTTTTTATGTACAAATTACATCTGTTTCTGTATAAAATTAGAGAAACGGCTTTTTTAATCGTATAAATAAATCGTATAAATATCGAAAAAAAAATGCATGTGTATATAAAATGAAACTGGATAGGTTCCGGGAAAATGTTGCCAAATTTCTTTTTTCGCCAAGGCACTTATACTGGAAAAGTACCTAAAGCACATTAAAATCGCGCAGTTAGGAGCTCATACAGTACAGCGTCGTGTACTGGCGGTTATTTTATTAGTAGCATCGGGAGGAAGATGTAAAGATGTACTTTAAATTCTCACCCATAGATTATGAAAAAATATCTTAAAAGAGCGGAGTTTAAATTAAATTTTGGTGACCTCCTTTATGAAAGATTAATAGTTATAAATGAGAATTTCACCAAATTAGCCAGCTATTGCAAAGTTGGCCAACATTTGGCGCTACTGTGGTAACCCTGCATTAGTATTTTTCAACAATTACTCATTTCAATGAGGTGGTCCTACCGGAATCGTGAGGGACACACAGAGACTTGGATTTTATATAAATAGATAGATGTATAAATTGGAATCTGTATTGCATAGTAATCAAATCGAAATTATTGTTTTACCTTTTGTTTTATTGGAAGTAAATTGTGTGATATTAATGTTTGAGGAAAATCAAGATTATACAGTAGGTTAAATTAGAAATATAATAATCGATTATCTGAAATGTATTAATTAGTATAATAAGTGGAGGTAACTGGACTAAGGTAGAAATTTAGGAAATATTAATTTGGTAGGTTTAAATATTATTGTAGAGTGGTAATAGTAATCGGTGAAAGTATGGCTTTCTTATTGAAACTAAAACGGGTGGATCTTCCGATGATAGCCGAAGAATTGGGGGTTGAATTCACGGAAGATGATACCAGATTTCATCTTAAGAAAAAGATAATGGACAGCGATGAATATGACGAGGTGACTGTTATGGAATTATCTAACACTATTGTTGCGGAACGATTGGAGCGCGAAAAGTTAGAAAAACAGGAAAAATTAGAGCGCGAAGAAAAACAGGAAAAATTAGAGCGCGAAAAGTTAGAAAAACAGGAAAAATTAGAGCGCGATAGAGAAGAAAGGGTTGAAAGGAAAAAGTTAGAAAGAGAAGAGAGGTCTGAAAAATTGAGGATGGAACATGAATTAGAAATGGAGAGGCTAAGGATACAAGGTTCTACAAATAACTCAATTGGGTCTAGGGAATCTAATAATGAAAGTAACATAGAAGAACTGATCAAAAGTGTTAAAACTCGTTCTATCAAAGTACCAGAAGGGACTGAGGGATGGAATTTATTTTTCAACATTTTAGAAAGGGCATTCAAAACTAAAAATGTACCGGGAAACCAGCAGGCCGAAATTCTACTAAATATGTTAGGAGATAAGGCGGATAATTTTTTAATTTATACCACTAGGGAACAAATTGAGAGTTATGAGGAATTAAAGGAGTTAGTTCTAAGGGAACATGAGCCGACACCGAAAGCGTGTTTGGAAAATTTTAAGAAGGCTAGGAGAAACCAGAATGAAACTCATGTATTATTTGTATCGCGTTTAAAAGCAACATGGGAAAATTATTGTAAGATTAGGGGTGCGGACTCTTATGAAAAGGTCAACCAGTTAATAATTACGGATAAGTTATTAAGCACTTTAGATGAAGAAACCGCATCATATATTGGGTTAACTCAGCAGAGTAAATGGTTAGAAGCTTCTAAAATTGCTAAAGAATGTGACAATTATTTTGACGCTAAACATAAGTCTTATGCCGTTACGTATAAAAGTTTTAAGGGTAAAGATAGGTATGTAAACAGTGAAAAAGTGAAACCGAGGGAGGATAGTAAATTTAGTGGTAATTGGAGGCAAAACGGGAGTAATGAGATTAATTCTTTCTCGGATAGAAAAACTGAGTTTAAGAGATATAGCCCTAGATGCTTCAAATGTGGTTTAAGAGGTCATTACCAAGGTTTTTGTGATAAAGTGGGTAATGAGGGAAATAATAATGCTAGTAAAGGGCGTGAACAGAAAGCGGGGGTAAATAAGATTGTCGTGAAAGGAAATAAAGAGTTACCTAAGGGAGCTATTGTGGCGAGGATATCGGCAAAGTCCGAACAGAGAACTAATGTTATTGGTGAGAAATTAAACAAGCTTGAGAAAATTGAAGTTAGTGTAAATGGGCAAAAAGCAAAAGGATTGGTCGATTCCGGATGTGAAATTAGTGTTTTTCATAAAGTTTTGGTACCGGAAGAGAAATTAAAAGGAGCGGGTAGTATTTATTTACAAGGATTATTTGGTGAAACAGTTAAATCACCGTTGGTTAAATTACCGTTAGTTATTCCGCAATTCGGACAAACTAATATAATTCATCAGGAAGTACTTTGCGCGGTGATCGATAATATTAATGAGCAGGTAATTTTACATCCCGAGGTGATTAATGAGTTGTCAGGTGTCAATCGCGAGGAGCCATTGCTAGACTCCCAAGAATTAGAAAGTTCGGAAATTAGTATCGATAACTTGAGTGAAAAGAAAGGTATGAGCAGCGATAATTGTAATGTTTACGCAATAGAAGCTAAATCGGAAAATTTACAAAGTCAAATGCAGAAATCAGTCATCCAATTATTTGCGTGGCGAAAAAAGACGCAACTTTTAGGCTTTGCATTGATTATAGAGCTTTAAATTCAGTAACGCAGGTCCCAACATTTCCTATGAAAGATTCGCAGGAAATCATGTATACTGCTGGGGCAGCTAAATATTTATCTTCGATTGATTTATTGAGGGGTTATTGGCAGATTAGAATGGCGGAGGAATGTAAACATTTGAAAGCTTTTACAACTCATAATGGGACTTATCAGTGGCGTACTATGAATTTTTGTTTATCAGGGGCGGCTGCTACATTCAAAAAAGATATGAATGAGGTTCTTCAAGGTCATCAAAGGTATGCACAAGCATATATTAATGATGTCATCATTTTCTCCGACACCTGGGAAGAGCATTGTGAGCATGTTAGGTCTGTCATAGGCGAACTTAAAAATAGAAATTTTACGATTAGACTGGATAAATGTAAATTTGGAGAGAAATTGACTAAGTTTATAGGTCATGTTATTGGGGGTGGAACGCATGCACCTGATGAGGAGAAAATATGAGCAATAAGGGACTTAAAGAGACCGAAAACTAAAAAGGAATTTAGATCTGTTTTGGGATTAATGGGATTTTACCAATTTTATATTCCAAATTATGCAGAAATTGCTATACCTTTAACTGAATTAACTAAAGGGAAGGTTAAAAATACTGTACCATGGGATGAAAGGGCATAAGAAGCATTTAATACCCTTAAAGATGAGTTATGTAACGTGACGCGTTTGGCTACACCTACCGTAGGCCGGGAATATCAGCTTCACGCCGATGTTTCAGACCTGGCAGTAGGATGTTGTCTTACTCAAAAAGATGAAAAGGGTCAGTTTAAACCGATAGCTGTTGCCAGTCAGAAATTATCAGGGGCTCAGTGGGCTTGGCCGAGTATAGAGAAAGAGGCTTGGAGTGTTCTCTTCGGGTTGTGGAAGTTTGCAAAGTGGACCTATGGATCTCAAATAGAGATCATAACGGATCATAATCCATTAAAGTTTCTCACTGAAACAACCCCAAGGTCCCCCAAACTCACTAGATGGGCTCTTGCCTTGCAACGCTGGAACCTGAGTATTTCTCATCGTCCAGGAGCGCAACATTTAAATGTTGATGCAATTTCCAGACTACATAGGAAGAGCTGGGAGGAACAGCCAATTGCTAGCCCATCGGCATCAATGACTAAATAGTGGACAAACCTTAAAGGGGTGTCATCACGTTTAAATTTTTTTTTTGTATATGTGTAATTGTTTTTGAATTTTGTGTTATAGTGTTATAGTGTATTAGCATGTGTAGTTTTTCTGTAATAATAATAGTAGTACACGGTTCATTAGAGATGTCAGTAGAGAATGTTCAGACACCTTGATATATATATGTAATAATAATAATGAAGAAACCTGCAAAGAGACTATTGAACTTTTCGGTGATGTTACTATATGTTTGGGGAAAATTAGCCCCTAAATGGCATATTTTCCGCTAAGGTGGGGGGTGTCAGGTTCTGAGAAATATCTGCTATTAGAACTGGGTTTCCATATTATTTTTGTCTTAATATATTATATATTGTATAGGCTGTGTACTGGAATTTCAAAATAACAGTCTTTCCTTATCTAAAACTGGATCTAAGCCGGTGAAAATGTATAGATGGTATGAAAGGGAAAAAAGATAGTTGGAGAGGGGTGTGCCCAACCTTTTGAGATGTCTGTGGAAGATGGGAAGACAAAAGCATTCCACGAAAGAAGAAAAGAGTTTGAAATGGGAGCCAGGTAGAAAACTCCGGAAGGGTTACGTGGAGAAGGAGCAAGGGGTTGCTGGAAGGGAGTCTCTGATGCTGAGATAGTCAGTTTGGAGCGTAGCGCGCAAAGTGGACGGGTGCCCCGGGGGAGAGCTCTTAGAGATAGAGCGTAGGCTTAGAGCACGTAGGTGTTGGGAGATCGAGATTGATCTCCGGAAAGCTAATTTAACGTGTGTAGAGTGAGAGTGGTTTAACGTAGTTTAACAGTACACAGCCAGCATTTACTGTATTCAGTTTAATGTTGAACCGGATCATCTATATCCGAGTTTGTAAGTGTAAATAGTCTTTTGTTGTTGTGTAAATAGTGTGTAAATAAACTGTTAATTTAGTTAATTGAAAGCGTTGGTTTTCATTTAAACAATCTTCTCAGTGCGTGACCGATAGCACGTAATCATATCGGTGGTGGCAGCATATAAATAATAAGGATTTTCTTCGAAGTTGTGCGGACTAAGAGGAAACTCCGACACCATTATTTTACAATAAAACTTTAAAATTCATATTTTAAAAGGATAATACATTTTAAGGCAAAAAAATTAAAATACAGTAAAACTAGTGAAAAAAATCTGCCTATGACGGAATCCTTTCTTAAACGGAAAAATTTATTGATCCATGGAAAATGAATATAATAATACCTGAGAAAAAATAGACAACATTTACAACTCTTAAGAAGGGAACTTGTCTATGACGCTTTTTTTTTCTTTCCTATGTGATTCCATCTTAAAAGATTTTACTTTATATCATTTTTCATTGTCTCCAACACATGGAATATGGATTAACGATATTAAAGGAGAAGCGAATCATTTACATATAAATAGATATTCATTAATAAAACAAATAATCTCAGCATTTGGCGCTTCTTTAAAAATAATAATTATAAGCATGAAAAAAGAAAAGATATAATGCGTATTTTTCGTCAGAACTCCTCCATACGAAACAACTTTTAACCATATCGATGTAAAAAACTATGTAGAAATTCAGTCAGGCCGGGCCAGGCTACGATTTGAACTTTTTTCCAGGCAGGGACAAACTTTTTTTTTCCTATGGGTCGGTTCAGGACCGGACCTAGATATTTTGACCCGTCCAGATCTCTAGTGCAGATCACCAGCATACTTTGAAAACAGGTTTAACGTAAAATCTATACGCTGCCTATTTTATGTCCAAAGGAGAGGCACTGTCTTATACAGTCAAACCCCGTTATAGCGAACCCGGTATATAACGAACTCATGGATATAACGAACGAAAATTTTGGTCCCGCCGGTTTCTTATTGCATTTAATGCTAATTTATCATTTTATAGCGAACATCCGAAATCTTAAGAATCGGCTAAAACGATCATTTTTTTCAGTCGACCACTGAATTTTTTAACTTTTCCGCAGTTGTGAAAACAATACTTCGACTCTAATTTCATAAGAAAATGTATGTTGGTCAGTGAAACACGGTGCAAATCAGCGATAAGTCTGTTTATTAAAGGGTAGAAACTAACTGCATTATTTCTCTTTTACGATAGTCAATTTGCAGGTGTGACTAACAATTAAAGCGACAGTTAAAGGTAAAATGAATTTATTTCCATTTGTCTTCATTTTTAGTTAATTTAATTAGTATTGTGTCAGTTTATTGTAATGGATTTAGTCAATTTTAATTAATTAATGATCATTTTTAATAGATTTTAAGTATCATTTTGTAAAACATTGTTATTGAATATACATAGCAACTAATGAGCTGTACGTTTTGTGAACTCTAACATTTTTCTTAACGGTTCGGATGTAGCGAACCACCGGATATAGCGAACAAAACCTTTGGTCCCTTGGAGTTCGTTATAACGGGGTTTGACTGTATTGACTTTTAATAATGTACAATTTGTGGACGATCCCTATCTTGCATTCAAAATGAGTCAAAAACTCGTCGTTCAGAGGCATGGATAAATGGTGTAAGTCACGAATTTTGGATTTTGATATCTCAGCGAATTTTGAAGATATCGAGATGAATTTTTACTTTCTTCTATCTTTACAAGAAGAAAGTATTGGATTCGTGAAAAATTTCGACTTCCGGATTTTGACGGATTTATACGTTTTAGAATGTCCAGAACACGATTTGATGGTTTTTAGAAAATGTCTGTCTGTAAGTCTGTCTGTCACTCTGTGAGTCTGTATGTGACAAAAATTTTGTGGGCGCTCTATCTCAAGAACTAATGCACGGAATTTCACAAAACCTCATATTTAGTTAGACCTTGATATAAACTGGACCTGATTAGTTTTTGGTGAAAATCGCCCAACAGGTGACGCTGCTATGCGGCATTTTTCACGATTTCTGCAATAGCTATATCTCAAGCACTACTGCACGGATTTTCATAAAACTTCAGATTCAGTTAGTCCAAGATATAGTTTGGTGCTGATTACTTTTTTGTGAAAATCGTCCAACAGGTGGCGCTGGTATGCTGCATTGTTCATGATTATCGCAATAGCTCTAACTCAAGAAAAAATGCACGAATTTTCATCAAACTTCAGATTCAGTTAGTCCCTGATATAAATTAGTGCTGTTTAATTTTTGGTGTAAATCGCCCAACAGGTGGCGCTGCTGTGCTGCATTTTTCACGATTTCCACAAGAGCTGTATCTCAAGAACTATTGCACGGATTTTCATCAAACTTCAGATTTAGTTAGTCCTTGACATGAATTGACGTATAAATTTGTGCTGTTTAATTTTTGGTGTAAATTGCTCAACAGGTGGCGCTGCTATGCTGTATTTTTTGCGATTTCCGCAATAGCTTTATCTCAAGAACTAATGCTTGGATTTTCAACAAACTTCAGATTCAGGTATACCTTGATATCGTTTAGTGCGGTTTACTTTTGGTGTAAATCGCTAAACAGGTGGCGCTGCTATGCTACATTTTTTCAGAAATTCCGCTATAGCTCTATCTTAAGAACTAATGCACGAATTTTCATCCAACTTCAAATTCAGATATATTTTCATATAAATTGGTGCTAAATCGTTGTTATTTCTTGTACTATTTAAATGATTTAATTGATGTGATTTATATAGAAGAAAGTTTTGTGATGGCCACGACATACTAGTTTTGTGTTTAATTCTGGAATGGATAAGGAAAAATTTCCTAATTGTGAATTTTACTCTACGGGGGCCGTATACAAATTAAATTTTTGTATTTTCTCATATAGACCCCCTATGGAGTTGAAACTTATCTCATCAAATTTTGCACCTTTTTTTATGAAACTTTGCAACTGGAAGTATGTGCCTAGGGGCAATATTTAAGGAGATAGCCTATTGTTTCGACATTTATGAATCACCTGTATATAGGTATAAATATATAATAGCAAAAGTTAATAATATTTAGAGAAATGTTTACAACATACATTTAATACTGGATATTTGTACCTGGGGACAGGGACTGAAATGATGATTTCACTTGTTTAAAGCTTAAAATTAGAAATGATGATTTCGCTTGTTTAAAGCTTAAAATTAATTCTTTATACATCATTATATGTCCATTTATCATTGATTATTGATATTACAATATATTGCGTTTTTCGGTTTTGGGTTTTAATATAATTAACGAAATATTATTGGCAGTGGACGCAAATTGTCTAATTTTCAGATACTGACCCATATACCTACACACTGACGTGTGCATAGTAAAAGTGACATGCAAATCAAAATTTCAATTTCTCTAAACAATCCCAAGTAATTCGTAATTTAAATTGTTTTCAGCTCATTTAAGCCTTTTTAAATTTCGATATATTTTAAAAATCGTTCTTAATGAGTATATATTTTTATTGTATATATTTATATTGTATATATAACCACTATGAAAATGTTTAGTTTCTATCCCCAAGAATATAAAAGAAATTGAAACGTTAGAACTTTTCTTCTTTCTTCTATCTTTACAAGAAGAAAGTAATTGGATTCGTGAAAATTTTCGAATTCCAGTTTTCGACGGATTTACACGTTTTAAGGGTCAGAGATCCCGAAAAACATGTTTTTACAAAATGTCTGTCTATGAGTATGTCTGTGAGTCTGTCTGCGAGACTATCTGTGAGTCTGTCTAGAGTGTTTGTGTGTGACACAAATTTTGTGGGCGCTCTATCTCAAGAACTAATGCACGGAATTTAATAAAAATTTATATTCAGTTAGTCCCTGATATAAATAGGTGCTTATTAGTTTTTGGTGAAAATCGCTCAACAGGTGGCACTGCTATGATGCATTTTTTACGATTTCCGCAATGGCTCTATCTCAAGAACTAATGCACGGATTTTCATGAAACTTCAGATTCAGTTAGTCCTTGATATGAGTTTATGTTTACTATGTTTCGGTGTAAATAGCTCAGCAGGTGGCGCTACTATACATCATTTTCCCTGATTTCCGCAATGGCTCTATCTCAAGAACTAATGTGTGGATTTTCATCAAACTTCAGATTCAGTTAGTACTTGATATGAGTTGATGTTTACTACGTTTTGGTGTAAATCGCTGAACAGGTGGCGCTGCTATACATCATTTTTCTTGATTTCCGCAATGTCTCTATCTCAAGAACTAATGCATGGATTTTCGTCAAACTTCAGATTCAATTAGACCTTGATATGAGTTGGCGTTGACTACGTTTTGCTGTATATCGCCCAACAGGTGGCGCTGCTATGCTGCATTTTCCCTGATTCCCGCAATAGTTTTATCTCAAGAAGGGATGCACGAATTTTAATCAAGCTTCAGATTCAGTTATCAAGTAGACTTAAGTTGTTGCTTATTAGGTTTTGGATATATCGCCCAACAGGTGGCGCTGCTATGCAGAATTTTTTACGATTTCCGCCATAGCATTAGGGGGACATGAATGATGCTATAAAAAATACTCATTCCTATTCAGAATTAAAACTAAATATTTCTAAATATGAAACAAAGAGAAAAACAACTTACCTTCATCCATGGTGGCTAGTTTAACGTTAGTCAAACTTAGTGTAACTTTAGTAACTTAACAACTCAAAAACTAATGCACGGATTTTCACGAAATTTCAGATTCAGCTAGAAGTTGACATAAGTTGTTGCTGATTAGATTTTGGTGTAAATCATCTAACCGGCTGCATTTTTCAGGAAGTATTAACATGTATGAGATGGGAGAAAGTTTTGGGATTGCCACATCCGACTAGTTTCTTCTGCACCCTTTTAAATTACGATTTTTTAAAAACTGTTTCTTAAATGTAACAGCCACTTCAAATTTCAAGTTTATATTCCAAACAAGACCATAAAATCGTAATTTAGAACGTTTGCCCTTTTAGTTTGCCTCATTTGACCCTTTTAAATTTAAAACTTTTTAGAAAACATTCTTGACGAGCATTTGCATCTTATTCACCGTGACATATATCAAGTTTCTAGACCCTTCAGTGTGATGAAAATCGGAATTTTAGAACTGGTATATGGGCCATAGTAGATGATTTTACCCTATAAAGTAACTAAGTAATTTCTACAATGAACCTCTCTCTCTCTTTTTTTAAAATAATAAATTAACTTTTGCGCATGAATTTTCCAGACAACACCGCCCTCCTCCGCAATCTAACATCTTCACACCCAGCCATCCTATTAATTTTATTTTATTTTATTTTTAATTTTATGATTTTTTTATACTTTTTTGCGCAATATGTTAATTGTAATTGACAACTATCGACTCTACTATCCAGTGGTTAGATCATTAATATACTAATTGTAGATTAAAGCATATACGAATTTCTTATGAAAACCATGATTTAATGCATCAAATATTAATTGTTTAATAAGTCACATCTGAACGGAGGGTGGTTTTGTGGGTCATGATCGGTAAGAATATACCAAAATGTTTCGGAAGTGCTTTCCTCCGGACGGCTGCAATGAGTAGCTTTTTATTTTTTTAATGAAATTTACCTAAAATTGCACTAGTTTTCATTTTTTAAATGGTCACACTCATATCTGAGACTTTATTTGAGTTCCTTAGTTTAAATGTGACGGGATAAGTACATAGTTTACTCATCTAGTTTTCATAAAGTTTTAAAATTTATGTGTGGGCTTGAGAGAAAAACCATCACACAAATAATTTTCTAATTTATTCTGTGTGTCCTCTTCCTCCTTCAGATACTTTGAAATTTGTTATTTCAATCTAAAATCCTTTCGTAAAATAATAATAATAATAATAATAATAATAATAATAATAATAACTATACCCCCCCCCCCCCCACACACACACACACAACTTTTTTAATAAGTAAAAGTAATGGTGCTTCAACCTTAAAAAGGAAATGAAAATTTTTTGCACAAAATATGCACTTCATTTAAAATTCAACAATTTCTTGAGCCAACAATCAACATGTAAAAGATTTTCTAATAGAGCCATATCAAAAATTCTCCATTGATAGTTACTTTTAAAACATAATCGATTCGAGAGTTCACCCTTTTTCTCCTTCAGATACTGTGCAAACTTTTATTATATTTTTCTTTTCTATCCAGTCGGATCAATTTCCCAAACGACAGTCGACTGATGAATTAAGATGGAGCATCATCCCACTGCCTAGTAATATACCTCCCATTAAAACTGGTTTATTACTTAATCTTTAAGCAACAATGTATCGCTTTGGAATAACATGGAAGACCGTATAATTAGTAGCCCACACCTAACACGGAAATGCAAACATCCAGAAAACAGCAAAACACCCTTTGCACTTTCTTATGGACTCTTCCTTATCAATCATAATTCATGGGAACATGCTCATTATTAAACTCGGGGGTAATTGGATCGCTTTAGACTGTAAAACCATAGCTATATTTTTCTGCACCCCTCTTCTACGTAGAAGCTGTGACATTGATGTATTTGAATGAGGTCGATATTAAAGAGATCTCATTAAAAATAGAAACATTCGTATGCTGCTGCACTAAAAATAGCACTCGCAGACTTACGCTAGTCATCATGTCATTTTGTATATCAAACTAAGTACAAAATCACTTTGATTTAAAAACTTGTGCATGGATGACAGGATTTAAAACTTTCGGACCTAAATATTTTTTTTTCAATTTTTTTGGGGGGGTGGGGGGGGGGAGGATATTTTTACGTTAATAAAACTAAAAGTAGCTATCAAAATCACAGACGTTAAGGTTTATGGAAATTTAAAGATTATGTTATTTACTGCGACCTAACGAATGTAGTTATTTTGTGTATACGTATGAAAAGTATACTTTTTATATGACAATAGTCTAAGGAAGAATTTTCGAAGGCGTTTGGAAAATGTCGTATTACAACAGTATTGAACGGATATAAAAATTTACTAGTAATTTTTATGTTTTACCACAAATTATTAGTTTGAAAAAGTAGTCCCTAGTTTAAATTTAAAGAGTGAAACATATGTTTGAAATAAAAAAAACGTCAACGGTTTTACGATAATTCAGGAAACTTTTATTATTATATTTTTGAATGCGTTTGGAAAATGTCGGTTTACAACAGGATTAAACGGGCATAAAAACTTAGTATTTTAAAGTTTTACCACAAATTATTCGTTCGGAAAAGTAGTCCCTCGTTTAAATTTAAAGAGTGAAACATATGTTTAAAATAAACATCAAAGGCTTAACGATAATTAAGAGAGCTTTTATTATTATATTTTCGAATGTGTTTGGAAAATGTCGTTTTACATCCGGATTAAACGGACATAAAAAAATTACTAGTATTTCTTATGTTTTACCACAAATTATTAGTTCGGAAAAGTAGCTCCTAGTTTAATTTAAAGATTGAAACATGCGTTTGAAAAAAAAAAAAAAAAAAGAAACGGCAACGGTTTTACGATAATTAAGGAAACTTTCATTATTATATTTTCGAATGCGTTAGGAAAATGTCGTATTGCAACAAGATTAAACAGACACAAAAACTTACTAAGTACTCTTTTATGTTTTACCACAAATTATTAGTTCGGAAAAGTAGTCCCTAGTTTAAATTTAAAGAGTGAAACATGTGTTTAAAATAAAAGAAACATCTACGGTTTAACGATAATTAAGAGACCTTTTATTGTTACATTTTCGAATGCGTTTGGAAAATGTCGTTATATAACAGGATTAAACAGACATAAAAAAATTACTAGTATTTCTTATGTTTTACCACAAATTATTAGTTCGGTAAAGTAGCCCCTAGTTTAATTTAAAGATTGAAACATATGTTTGAAAAAAAAAGAAAAGAAACGGCAACAGTTTTACGATAATTAAGGAAACTTTTATTATTATTATTATTATTATTACTAAATGCTGAAACATAAACGAAGTCATAATAATAAATGTATAGACATTTAGTATAACTATTAGATGCTGACAAATTTTATATTAACAAAAATAATTGTTAAGATTTTTTTTTTTTTCGTTTGATGTTCATTTTGACACAATTGCAAAATCATTCATGGTGATACCTTGGCTAAAGAATGTTCTGGCTAATGAATATTTTTATCACTTTTTTGCTAATGAATATAGATTCGGTTAACGAATATTTTATAGGATATGAGCGCTAAAAAATGTAGCCGTTTTGCACTTTAATTGAACAGGAAATCATGTTTTGGTTAACGAATGTTATTACGAAAGGAATTATCTTCGTTACCCTAGGTGCAGTTATTAAAACAATTGAACAAACATTCCAACTTTCTGCGACAAATTAATTAAAGTAACATATGTATATTAAATTTCAACTTTTATGTAAAATAATTATAATAATAATAAATCCATACATTATACTAATTCATCTAAGTTTTTTTTATTTAATTTAAAGTAGAAAAACAGATTTTCAACTATTTCCTTAAGATGATGATTAAAACTTTTCACAAGGACGTTAAAAACAGTGCGTTTTAGCGAGAAAAATTACATTTCTCTAGCATTTATTTTAATTCATAAATATATGCTTTTTAATAAATTCGCCAAAACAAAGTTCTTTTGCATAAGTTCATCCAAATGACGTCATTTCTACCAGCTTCAAAATTAGAAGCCAGATCTTACAAGGAAGGTCTCCATATGGGCATATTCCAAAAAATCTGAAAAAAATATAGAATGTTCTACTCATGAGGATAGATATGTTTATATAAAAATGAGCGGAAAAATGAAAGCTGCGGAAACTCGATAAAAAAATTCGTAAAAAAATTATGAAAATTTCGACATTTGGCGATTTATCACAGGTTGGCGATGGAATAAAATTTCTAAAAATACCTTTTTATGTCAAATACTCTTACATATAAAAATGTTTCATCTTGAATTTCCTTAAATAAATTTAATGTAAATAACTTTAGTTTTGTCAGTTTTAGTTTGATTTAACTATAGTTTTGTCACACACACACACATATATATATATATATATATATATAACCCTTATATAATTACAATTCATCATATATTTTCAATTACTAAGATTAAATTAATAAATTTAGCTTCAATACATAATACTGACATTATACAAAATAAAGATGGAACCTTTAACTTGTACTACAAAATCAAGCCCAATACCACTAATTCACAGCACATTGCGGACAATTAATCCATATAAAACATATGAAAAACCTTCAAAATTTGATACAATAATCTATTTAGACAAAAGATACAAATAACCAGCGAAATATTGTTGAACCATTAAAACAAATAATAGATCAATTGGATGGATGTAGCAGGAAGCGAGAAAAGTACTGCTCGCCAAATCGCGTGACGCTTTCGTCTTTTTGCGCGAAATACTCGAAAGTATTTTATTTTTTTACAGACTTTCTACTGTAATTCCGTCGCTAAATTTGACTGATCTTTTATTACATACATAAGTAGTTTAGTTAGATTTTTTTTTTCAAAATATTCTGAGTATGCCCGGTAAGGACACCTTCCTTGTTAGAAGAACGAAAAACTTTGGGCAAACATGTAAAATAAAGTTATAGAATACGTGCATTTTTATTGGGAAAGATTTTGACTTAAATTGTAAATATAATTTATTATTTGAAATATTGTATTTAATAATATTAATACTATAATCGCTTTCTAAATTTACAATAAAGTTAGATTTCATTTTCCCAAAGAAATCGAATGATCTCATGAAGTTCAAAAGGTACACTTCGGGTTGCCACGCAACTATCTATATTATAAAGGACAAACATATCTGTGCGTAACGCATACGTCATTCTGCGAATGGCATCACTTTAAAATTTGAAATAAAATTTCGGTTTTGCAATTTTCGCTACTGCAAATTTTTAAACTTCTAAACATCCCACATTTTAAATGTTTACACCGTCTTATACAGAAAAAAATGTTCTTTTAAATGCAATTTGTTTGAAAGCTGTATCTCAATTATTTTTTGAGATATTAATTTTTTTATAGTTTTTAATACCAATTTTCTAATTGTGGCAACTGAAGTACTTCATTTCTATTAAAAGTGGTTTAGTTATCTTTATTGATTATATTCTTACTGAGGCCATTTTCTCATTATAATTAAAAATATCTTTTTTAAAAATTTGAACAGAAAATGACGTTACGCTTTAAAAAAGACACAATTTCCCTGATGATGCTGTTATATTTCACTATTGTTTCATTTCACTGATATTGAGTTTGAGACAATAAGCAAAATATTTCAGCGACTGAAAATGCCGTCATAGTTAAAAGAAAATGATAATTTTATTTCATAAAACGAGATGTTTCCCCTTTAATACGCCTAAAATTTATAAATTTCCGGGATTTTTATGCGAAGGTACAGAGATTATACTAAGACCTGAAATCACGAGTGAGAATTTTTCCATGGAAAGCTGTAATAGCTGACTTCAAGCTTGGAAATATATTTATTAATAACCTATTGCGCGGTAATTTTTTTAATGGTTAATACGGATGTGAAACGTGGAAAATGATTTGATTCGGTTTAGATTTAAAGGGGGGGGGGGGAATTCTATGATTATGTTTATGTCAAGATGAAAACATTTTTGCTGATTTTTCATTCCATAATACCAGGCGTTAATTGATAACTTAAACAAAATTACTTATATTGATTATATGTTACTGATTACGTATATGAATAAAGTTTATTTTTTCAATAATTTTAACAGTTGAAGTTTATGAAAAAAGTATTTTGTTAATCTTATGTTAAAATATGTTTTTGTAGAGTTAAACTAAGAAGTGTAAGATGGATTTTTTATTGTAATTATTGCTGTCGATGTATTATAAATTTGATGCAACAGTTCCTTTGTAAAAATTTTCTTTCGTCGAAATTCGACGGGATTCACCTCGTATATATAAAATCCCAATTAAACTAATTTATTAAACGATTTTATGAAACGAGCAATTCGGATATACGAAACGAATATATGATATATTAAGTGTCCAACTTGGAATGTAAAAAAGATTAAAATTTTCTCCGTGGTTTCATTTGCAATTCCAATTAAAAAATCACATCAATAAATCAGAAAACGAGAGCACTTACCTATTTTACTTCCTTATGTACAGCAATGAAAAAATTTTGCTGCCGCTATTTAGTCCAGGCAATAGAGACCGCATAGGGGCTCTACCTAGCAAAATTCATGGTAGTTCTGGAAAAAGGCTTACTTTTTGGGTCGCTGAATATTTTTGCCAATATTTTAGCGCCAAATTTTTAACTTCCCACCAAAATTCCCCCCCCCCCCAATTTTAGTAAAATGCCCCAAAAAAGGTTTTTATTAAAAAAAAATTTTATTGTTTTAGGGAAAAAGTAAAAAGTATCTAGAAATTCAGAAAGTAGACAAAATTTGCAACAAATTAGATATATGACATTATGACTTAGGATGAAGGGGAAGGAGGGGTCTTCCTCGGAACATGCGCGCGGTGCTGCGTGAACTAAGTTGCGCAATTCCATTTAACCACTCACACGTTTACATTCGCCCTCCCATCTCCCCTCCGAACTTTCTCTATAAGATTTACTTTAAGTTTTTTGTGTTGCTGAATCCGAATTTTTTACTTCCCCCCAAAGTTTTCCCTCCCGAACTCCCCCGCCCCCCCCCCCCCAATAGTTGTTTTTAACTTAAATTTCTTATTATTTTAGGGGAAAAGCATTACGAAATTCAGAAACTAGACAAAATTTCCAACAAATAGGATACATGACTTTATGACGTAGGATGAACGTGGAGGGGGAAGGCTGCCTCTGAACATGCACTGCGGCGCTACGTGTACTAAGTTATGAAGTCCAGGCAATAGGGGATTTTGCCTGGAAAAATTAATACTAGTTCTGGATTTCGACTCACTTTATGTTTTTTTTGGGTCGCTGAATCCGAATTTGTAACTTCTCACCAAAATTTCACGCGACAACCCCCGAAAAAATTGATTTTTTGAAAAATTTGGTTTTTGAGAAAAGCGCGTGGGGAATGTTCCGAGCAGTCCCCTCTCTCCCCGTTTATCCTACGTCATAATGTCATATATCCTATTTGTTGCAAATTTTGTCTAGTTTCTGAATTTTGTAATGCTTTTCCCCTAAAACAATAAGAAATTTAAGTTAATAACAACTATTTTGTGGGGTTTCCGGGGGGGGGGGGGGGATTTTGAAGGGAAGTTAAAAATTCGGATTCAGCGACCTAAAAACTTAAAGTAAACCTTATAAGGAAAGTTCGGAGGGAAGATGGGAGGACGAATGTAAACGTGTGAGTGGTTAAGTGGAATTGCGCAACTTAGTCCACGCAGCACCGCGCGCACGTTCCGAGGCAGCCCCCTCTCTCCCTGTTCATCCTACGTCATAATGTCATATATCTAATTTGCTGCAAATTTTGTCTAATTTTTTAATTTCTAGCTAC
The DNA here is from genome assembly GCA_963932465.1 of Maratus speciosus. Classification (NCBI taxonomy): domain Eukaryota; kingdom Metazoa; phylum Arthropoda; class Arachnida; order Araneae; family Salticidae; genus Maratus; species Maratus speciosus. Next base: position 334,385,229 of record OZ010790.1, on the reverse strand, counting down.
TTTTACCCTAAAATAATAAAAAAATTGATTTTTTTTATAAAAACCTTTTTGGGGGGACTTTTTACCAAAATTTGGGGGGGGGGGGTTGCCGGGGGAAATTTTGGTGGGAAGTTACAAATTCGGATTCAGCGACCCAAAAAACATAAAGTAAGCCGATTTCCAGAACTACCATTAATTTTGCTAGGTAAAATTCCCTATTGCCTGGACTAATTATAGAAATACTATTAAAATTTAAAACAAATTAATATTTCAATATTTCTTTTTAAATATTTTAAATTTAGAAATTTTAGGAGTTATGGGACTTTTGGATCCGTGCGAATACGTCACAGTAGATATAGACGTAGAGGTGACGTTAGCTGAAACTGGTTTATTTCACAGTAAAATATTTTTGAAGTGTTACATGGTGATTGAATTTTGGTAAATAAAAAAGTTTACCACAGGAGAAAATGGTGTAATATTTAGAAGTAATTTTTAAAAATCAAAAGCTAAGATTGCGTCAGAAAAAGATAGTTTTATCTTTTCTTTCTTTTTTAAATTCACTTGTTATTTTGTTTTAAAACGCCGGTCCCATGTTTACCAAAAAGGAGCTATACTTGTCAAGACATTAAAATTCAATGGCAATCTTTTCAAACAAATGTTGTTTGGAAAGATGTTTTGTAGGCATATATATTTTTAAAAATAAATAAGTATTGGTTTTTAAGTGTATTAGTGTATTATCAAAAATAAAATACAATTACAATAAAAAAATGAGCGAAACACAGGATTGCCGTAAGACCGCGAAGCACCTATTGCTTCGGTGGTTGGCGCGCGAAGGGCGCAGGGGCAGATCCCTCTAGTTGTATAATAATATTCTATGGTGTAATTAGCTTTTAATTACTATGACAACAATTGTTGCATAACTAGTGTCAGTTGTCACTGAAGCCGATCATAATGTTATCATAGAATATGTTATATTACTATATTATTATTGACTGTGTTTGTGCATATATATATACGTTGTTAATATTAATATTATTATTATTTTATATAAAAGTGTATATATATATAACATGTGCAAATAATCACTAGCTCTTTTTGAAATTTGCTATGTCATAATTGACTTGGAAATTCTACAGGAGGTGAATGCTAGCATTAATCAATTTTATTTTGATCTATTCCTAAATTTGACATCTTTTTCTGGTTTTATTATGTGCGATAGCCCAGATATTGCATATTTTAGTTAGTTATGGCTCATGCAATGATCGTAAATTTTTTTTGTTGAATTTAAGGTAATTTGGGCTTAAGGATTCTGCCTTAGTTCTACAAATATTTCATTTTTTGCAATATTTTGCCATACTTCTATGATATTCAGTGTCTTAATGTTTTTTCAAACCCTTATCTCGCTTGTAATTATAACATTTTGTATATGCTTTATGAAGGATAAAACTTCATTTTTAATTTTCATATTCACATTTGTAAATGATAATTTTTGTTGTTTTATAATAGTTTTACATTAGCTTTCAAATTATAACGCTGCAAATGCGCATGTAACTATGAATGTAAATATAATTTTATGTATTTTCAGTCTGAATTGTCACAAATTCTTTTTTAGATCTTATATCTTACTATTAATGGTATCGTTTATATTTTCAATCTATAACAATGGTTAGCTAGATTTTTAACATTAGGCAATCCTATAGGGTAGATTGGGTGAAGATGCCGTAGTTTTTTACTTAATTTTTTAAAAAATCGCTTGATCTTTTTATTTGTTATTCATTAATTTCTTTTTAAAGTTTGTACTTTTATGTACGATTTAAAAACTTATATTTCATTTTACAGATATTAAAGAAGGCATCGAAAATGTTGTTTTTGTAAACGCTTGCATTTCGGCATCTTATCCCAATATTGGGGTAAGATGACCAAGTATCTAGGCGTAAGATGCCTTCTGGGAGTTACAATGTAAACAATAATTTTTGTGAAGCAGTATAAAACATAATAGGATAAATAAAAGTAACTTTAATATTTTAGACATACTACTATTGTTAACTTGCTTAATATTAGGAAATTACAAAAATACGAATGTAACAAACGTTATCAATTTAATAAAAAACAAACTAATAGTTGAAAAAAAGGTTATGTTCTACTTTACAATTAAAATATTTATGGCTCTTAAGTATGCATATTTTTAAAACTTTATAACAAGTTTAAATACGGTAAAGCCACTGTGATAAAGTGCTGTAGAGTTCATCTTTTTTGTTGGTATCTTTCATTATTTCAGCAATGGTTCTTTTCAGCAATACCTCATATTTGCCACAAGCTGCATTTTTTTTTTTTTTTTGGGGGGGGGGGGGGGACTTTGAGTAACTTTTATGTAGCCAACAATTTCACTGAATGCACTTGATGCAATTCCATTTTTCCGTGTTTTAATTGCACTCTGCTAGACACTCTGAACATTAACTCTCATTCACTTTTAAAAAATCCCTATCTTCTGTATCTTGGTAGGGAATTTAACCATCATCCATATCATCATCTGTTGAAGATTCTTGCTTTCTATCCTTTGATGTCATCTTATCTTCTAATTCCTTTTTAGAAAGTCTTGAGACACCTGGAAATTCTCAGTTGCTATAGTCACACCGCTTTAGTTTCGCTCTTATAGGCCTTAAAAAGCATTTTTATACAAATATTAAAATGAGAAACAAAACTTTGGTGAAAATTACTTTATATATATAAAGATACATTTAAAATGTCTTATTTGAAATAAATTTCTTATAGCGTCTTTAGAAAATTCTTTAGCTAGCCATTTTATACAAGCTAATTTTGAATTGTTGGGTTTAACTTATTTATTCAATCACGAAAACAGCCATTAGCTGTCTCGATAGCAATTGATTCTGCCTTAAAATCCATTCAGCCAGAGGGAAATGAATGGAAACCCGATTACAGGATATCGCCACTAATCATTTAATTACGATTTAATCTTCCGATTTTTAAATCTGATCAAATTAACATGTTTTTAGAGCCTGCGGTGTCTGGAAGGGGGTTGGCGAGCGCAAATCTTAAAGGGCAGAGATCCCTAGTTATATAAAACTATATTATACTGCCGATATTTACATTTACTAAAATTCTTAATAACTGCATTTAACAACAAATTTTTAACAACGATTAAAATTAATAATTCTTAAACAATTATTTATAACGCAAATAAGGTTTATTTATAAGGCACAATACATATAGAAACCTTCCAAATTATGTTTACCTTAGATTTTAATATTTCTTTGTGTCATTTTAAACATTTAGAAAAGGTATCATTTTAATCAATGATTTTTTTTTTTTAAATCAGTTGATTAAAATTACGATTTAATCACTGATTAAAATAATCTGATTAAAATCGTTGGCACGTTAGTTAATACCCAAGGGTAATTTAAAACAAAGAAGAAACAACAAGGCATTTTACCCCAACGGAAAATAACCGGCATCTTTCCCCAAAATATTTTCGTCAACTCACCCCAAAATACTGGACAAGACGCCGCCCCCTCCTCCCTCCCCACAGACGTGAAGAAGCCGGAACCGGCCGCCCTTTAAGCTTTGCAGAAAGGCCAGGTACCATTATTCTCTAAAAACATCAGATTTATTTCTCTGGTGTTTAAACTGTGTTTTATATACGCAAATAAAGAAGTCACGTAAAAGTTTTTGGTCACTTACCAGAAGTGTTATGACGAAATAGCAATACAAAAGCGCCAATTAAAATTTTACGAAAAGAACGCAAACTGAAATTGAAGTATCAGTAGGGAACCCTCTTCCTTACAACTGAGTGGCGTTTCACTGCAGCGCCTGCGCATATGAAAATGAAAACCACGTGAGACGTCATCTCACCCCAAGTTACCCTATACCATATACACAGATAGATAGACAAATAATTTTAGTTGATTTGTCGCCTTTCTGGAATGTTCTTTCAATTTTTTTACCGACCGTTCCACACCGTACTTTCCAAAATGTGTGAAAATGTTAGGCATTTTCATTCAGTCACCAAAATCCTGAAGTGTTTATTATTATTTTCTTTTTTAGGTGCGTTCGTAATTATGTAAATACGTAGCACCTATAGTGTCGTTCGGTCCGTCCGTCCGCATATAACAGAGCAAAAACTACCCAACCGAATGGTCTGAAATTTTAAATATATAATTATTGCAAAATTTTGTCGAGTCATTTCAAATTTTATGAAAATCGGAACGTATAGTTTAATTACAGGGACAGTCAAAAGTTTTCCGTTACATTACGGACAATGGGAAAAAAAAATTTCAAGTGCATTTTAATGATGTTACAGTTACAGCCTTTCGAATAGAATGAAACTGATATACACTTATGAAGTGCTCTAAAATATACATTCAGTACAATATGCGGTGCAAAAAATATTTATAAAACTAGTTATAGTACGAACGCACCTCATTTGCTACGTTTGACGTGCAATTTCCAAATTGTTTAGTTGTAGAGTTAGTTGCTTTGTTGCCTTACACTCAATTTCATTTATGCGAACGGCTCCCCCGACATCTTATATCGACAGCATAATCGACAGTCCCATGGACTTTATATAGTCTTGGTAAATGCAATTAAAAAATCCTTTTTAAAAATAGCCCCACCAGTGGCTGAGAGGTTCTGCTCTCGAAGCTGGTAGACGGGAGGTGCTGGGTTCGAGCCCAATCGCGCCCGTCGGCCTAACCGTTTCAGTGTTTTCGGGGTTTTCTTCGAAACCGTGGATTCCCATGCGTAAATACGGGCTAGGTTCCCTTAGAAAGACCCCCACGAAGGGCAGTCCCCCACCTTCAGGGCCTATATCCCACGTGTTGATAATTGGCCATCACAAATACAAACCAAACCTTTAAAAAAATAAAAGTAGATTTAAATTGAGACGTTCTCAATTCTTCTCTTTAAAAAGTGTTATTTTCTTTATTCGTCGTTTTACCTGAAACACTGCTTTAAAAAAAAACTACTATTAGTTGATCTGTAAATTGGAGTAAATTAAACACTGTTCTCTTCGCCGCATTTTTCACGCCTTCAAGAAGTGAAATTAGGTAGTATGGCTGAATTCACTTCGCTTCCGTTACCACCTGCGTCGTCAGGATTTACACTTCGCAGGAGGTAGTAAAAATAAGACATTTAAAAACGAGAAAAAACAGTTATAGCTCGTTTGAACACTCTTTTTCCTGGCCAGAAAACCTAGTCATTTGATTTATTTTATGCGTAATAAATATTTTTAACTGCTATTACTTCCTGCATACAAAATGAAAGTGAAGTCACGTTTTATAAAAATTATTGAGGAAAACTGCAAATAAAAAAATAACTGTACTATCTTTTAAACATCTGCATAAAATATTGCAAGATAATTTTTCGGAATTGTAACGTTTGTTTTTCATAAAAAAAGAAATCTCTATTTTTTTAAATCTTTATAAAGTACAATGCGATCTAACTAAATCAGGGACGGCAAACCTTTTCACATCCACATGCCAAAATTTTCAAAAAGTACATAGTACGTGATCATGACGTGCCAACAATAAAACATTTTAAGGGATCAAATAATAAGGAATCAAAATTACTTAAAATTTTGTTTTTAATATTAAACAAATAGGGTTAATATTTGATGTTACAGTTTAGTTATTTTATTTTAAAAATATTATTTCTTTTGTCTCATGTTAGATGCCAAATAATTTATATCAGCTTCTTACTTAGTTATATGTAAATTGAATTGGACTCATTTAACAAAATGTTTTTACTTGAATTTTTCATATTATTTATTTCCGAAAAGAATGACTCGCAGAGAAAATTTTCAAAAGAGCAAGCGCTAGAACCTACAATTTTTAGTATTTGGAATTGATTTCAAAGTTGTTATAATTTTCCCATCGGCATTTTTACTTATAATGCCTTTTAATCTTTTTTTTTTTTTTTTTGCCATAATCTCCCAATTCTCACTTATTCTTAAAAAGTTTTGAACCAATATTGAGCTTAGATTTGGGATACATTAAGTTACATTTCAGTTCTTCAATCTGTAAAACAATGACAACCAGCCGAACTAATCGAATTCAGATAAACAGAAACAACATCTAGATTAATTAATGCATTTTGTGAAATTCTATATCTTGATGTAGAACTTGAATCTATGCCGTGCCAAAAATAATCTGCAGCGTGCCATAGGTTCGCCATCTCTGAACTAAATTATAATGGTTAGCGAAAAATAAGTTATGCGCTTCAGAGAGCTGTGGAATTCGTTCTACTGCTCCAAATCATATGAAATTCAAACAATATAGATTATTAAAATGATACACTAGTCCTTTGTTAAATAAAAATTCTGTAGTTCAAAAATCACCAATAAAGTCATCTGTCTATGAAAGAAAGTATTCGTCATCAAATTTTGGTATTTTGGGCAGACTCTTTGCACATATTTATAGGAAATATGATTTTAAGTTTACACCAAATTGTTGAAAATGAAGATGGACATACTGGAAACTTATTGTTAATCTAATTATACATTTTTTGCAAAGATATACTGGGCTTTAAAATGTGTAAGCTTACTGAACTCTTATGTAAATGCTTTAGTGCCAAATTTGAAAAAGGAAAATTTTTATCTATAGTACTCGTAATATTATAAAGAAGGGACATTTGTTTGGGTATTTGTTTGTAGGGAGAACTACGAGAACCTACCGAACTTTGAAACTACCGAGCAGATTTAAAAAAATAATAGTAGCAAAATGCTGCAGTGACCATCTCTGCTCCAACATAGGCTATATTTTATGTCGGTACAAAACCACCAACTTTAAATTTGGTGTGGCGGTTATTTTAAAGATGTAAATGCTCGCCATGAACGGTTTGTAAAAAGTTCGAAATTTAAAAGTTTGAAATGAAATGAAAATGTTTGAAAAACATTTTAAATTATGATTTATTTGGAAACGTGAGGTTTAGAAACTTAGAATTTGACATGATTGTTACTTTTAAGATGTAAATGCTTCCACAGAGCAGTTTTTGAAACAATTCAAAATTTAAAAAGATGCACGAAAAAAAAAACATTCTAAAATTTCTATTTCTGTGAAACTGTTAGGGCTGAAAACTTGAAATTTGCCATGAGTTGTTACACTTATATGTAAATGATCGCTAAGAACGGTTTCCAAAGAATTCGAAATTTAAAAGAAGGACATGAGCAGAAAATGTTATAAATTACGATTTATTTGGAATTGTTAGGGCTAGAAATTTTAAATCTATACTAATATTATAAAGAAGTAACATTTGCTTGCAGGTTTGTAGAGGGGAACTATGAATCTATGGAACTGATTTCAAAACTAACGGTGGAAGCTGTTGGTGGACATCTCTGCTCCAACATAGGTTATGTTTTATGCCGGTACAACAACCCCGAAGTGGGTGCTGGAGCAAAAAAAGAAAGTTCTAAAATTGTGATTCATGTGATATTTTTGGGTCTAGAAAGCTAAAATTGTGGTCGTAAAATTTTAGATAATAAATACTTGACGGTTTCTAAAACAATTCAAATTTAAAAGGGTGAAATGAAAGGACAGCGTTCTAAATTACGATTTATTTGGAAATTGTTAGGGGTAGAAACTTAAAAAAATTGACATGTCTCTTACTTTAGAGACGTTAGTACTCGCCCAGAACAATTTTCCAAAACTTTGAAATTTAAAACGGTGCATGAGCAAAAAAGTTCCAAGATTGCGACTTATGTGATATAGTTGGTATTGAAGCCTGGAAATTGGCATGGTGATTACTTTTAAGATGTAAATGCTTGCTAAGAACGATTTCTAAAAAAATCGAAGTTTTAAAGAGTGAAATGAGCGGAAAATGTTCTAAAAACGTTTGAAATTACGATTTATTTGGAACTGTTAAGGCTAGAAACTTGAGATTTAGCAGGGCTATTACTCTAAAGACGTAGAGCAGTTTTAGTAGACGTAGAGCTCCCAGAACAGTTTTCTAAAAATTTGAAATTTAAAAGGGTGCAGAAGCAAAAAACGTTCGAAAATTGTGATTTATGTGATACAGTTGGTACAGAAGATTGGAATTTGATATGGTGACTATTTTTAAGATACAAATGCTCTCTAAGAGCGGTTTCTAAAAAAATTTAAAAGGGGAAATGAGCGGAAAAGTTTTAAAAACGGTCTAAATTTAGATTGTTGGATTATTTCTGGTTAGATACTTGAATTTTAATATTGTGGTTACTTATACGATGCAGATGCACACTATAAACAGTTGTTTAAAAATTATTTAAAACTTAAAACCATGAAAGGAGCGGTTCTAAAAACTTCTAAACTATTATTCATCTGAAATTGTTAGGGATAGAAACTAGAAATTTGGCATGGCTGTTACGTTAGAGGCATAAATGTACCCACATCAGAAGTTTTTAAAAATTTATAAAAGTGTGAAGGAACAAAAAACGGTCAAAAATTGCGATTTCTGTAATATTGTATTACAGAAACTTGCATAAATAGAAACTTGGAAATGGCGGTTTTAAGATGAAAATGCTCGATAAGAACGGTTTCTAAAAAATTCGAAACTTCAAATGAAAAATGAAATGAGCGGAAAACCTACAAATACATTCTAAATCGCGATTTATTTGAAATTAATTTTAGTTCTTCTCAAAAATTTAAGTCTCAGGCTCGCCTGATGCAGCATAAGAACGAATTTTAGTCAAACTATGGCTTAATTTTTGAATTATCTATAGCAGTAAAATTTCTTCCAGAGTTGCCAGATAGTCAAAAGTAAATTTCCCCAAAATTTCTGAAATTTTCCCCAAATCAGTGTTTTTTTCCGCAAAAGTCCCCAACTCAGTTTTTACTCAAAAAGGGGATTTTTAAATTTTCAATTTACTACTATAAAAAATATTCAAGTAATTTAAGCTCAAACATTTTCCCCAAATCAAGCCTTTTTTTGAAAAAATTCCCCATTTACAAAAAACAAATTTTTAAACTGGGCTGAATGCATATTCTGTAGCTACATTAAGATAATGAGAGAGATATTTTGCAGTGACAGGTCATTTTACGTTTGTTTTTAAAAATATTGTCTAACAATGTTGGACTATTGTTACATTAGCTCCATAGCCTTAGACAATCTCTTATCAGTTGGGATTTGAATGAATCCGATGTGGTACGCTGTGTTAATATTTTTGACATCCGTATACTGAAAGTACATAATCATAATGCAAAGTATTTGCGCTGTATCAATCGATGTGCTTTTGTATATCATAAGTGAAAAATATCTGCTTTCCACATATTATTAAAAAAAAAAAAACTAAGTACGGCGAAAAAATTTGTCGTGTAAGTCCTGCAGATTTAGTCACGTGCAGGTTTAAGGTACTTAAGACTTTAGAGTCTGATGCTTCTGTAATACGTGTAAACTGTAATGTAATAAACAACGAACACGACCACATCCAAGAGAACAATGATTGATATTTCCAATTTCTGGATTGTATTTTCGTTTTTCAAATCAAAGTTGAGTTCGAGACAGATACAGTTTTTCTACAGGACTAAAAGAAAACTTTACGAAAAATAGTAAAAACATCCCCAGGTTTTCCCCCAAAATTTTTTGCAGTCCCCAAAAATTTACCCGAACTACTTGTCCCCAAAAAATTCCCCAAAATGGAGACAAAATCCCCAATCTGGTAACACTGATTTCCTCTAATAAAAGTAGACACGCAACTACACCTATAGCTTGGTACATTTCAACAATTACGGGAACAAAGCCGTGGGTTTTGCTAGTGTACAAAAAAACTAATCCCCCCCTCCCTCAAAAAAAAAAAAAAAAAAAAAAAAAAAAAACCAGAATAAAAACAATCGAAAGACGTCATGCAATTTAAATAAAACATTAAGGGTTGTTGCGCAACTAGTATTTAATAAATGACAAACGCATCATTGGAATTAGTTGTAATTTAAATTTTTTCGTAGCTGCAGAACTCTATCTGAAGTGGGCAACTCATTTTTAGCTAGAATTAATTTCTTTTTGAAAAATTAACGCGTTGTTCGCTATTATAGAAGTTTTTTGTGGCAGGGTAGTTATTATTTTCATCTGTAGAAACTACATGTCAATTGAAATTATATGGAAATTATGAAATACATGGAAAATCAATATAGAATAGGCTGTGGATGTTTGACCATAGAAGAGGTTTGATCTCTTTATTTTATTTAAAGTCTTTTTCGCTGATAAGGACTAGATGGAATAATATAATGAGACTTTTTCTCTAGTTATTTTACTTCTATGCTTTTTTCTGCCATTTGCAGTAATACTTAAAAAAAATAAATGGACTTTTTCTATTTCCTCACAGAGAAGTAAAATTTCCTTTGCTCATTTCTAACCTCTTATGCTAACAGTAAATTAATTTAATGAAGATCATACAGTTGTTACAGATGCTTGCATAACTAGAAGCTTGGAATTTGACATGGTAGTCACTTCTAAGATGTAAATGCTCGCTAAGAACGGTTTCTAAATAATTCGAAACGTCAAATGAATAAGTAATGTAAAAATTTTGTTTTTAAAGTCAATTCCTACTTAGGTCATCAAAGAAAAATTTAATATAATCCCTTAAGCTAATATTGGTTTTTGTTGCATTAAAATATCTCAATTTGTTGATTTTCTATAAGCAAGCAGGTTTACAATGGAAGGCTATGGGAATTTGGCGAAATATTAGAGATATCGTCAAGTTGGCGGCTCATTTTGGTCGCCAAATTTGGTGATATATCGCCAAGTTGGCGACAAACCGGGCGGTATTTGGCGACAGAACAGGGTCCCCCCTATGGAAACCCCCCTTATAGATATGAAGATGCATTAAATGCTTTCAATAACCAATGGCCGCCATTTTGTCTCCCATGTAAAATTAAAAATAATTAATTAAAATTTAATTAATGAATTAATATTTGAAAAAAAAACTGTTTTAACATCAATTGTCATCCAGTACAAGTTTAAAAAATTTTATTTCAACTTGATAGGATGATAATAAGTATTTTATTAACGATTGAAATTTTGAACAAGATAAATAAATAAATAAATAAATATAGGGAGAGTGTGAACTAATAGTAGGAATTGAAAAAAAATGAAATGAGCGGAAGTAGATAGAAGTAGCAGTTTCGAAGTAGGCTTTAAAGCCTACTTTATTTAATGATCTAAAAGATAAGACAGTTAATTGGAATTTAGTATAGCTATTGCTATGTGCTTTTTTACTTTATTTATTTTTCAAAATGATATCCGCGATATCTCTCGCATTTGCAAGATGCTTGGGTTGAGTTGGGTTGATTTTTGACGGCCGATTATCTGCTTGAGGGATATAGTCCCAAGGGGGGAGTGTCCTCCGTGAGGGTCTTTTCAAGGGAACCTAACCCGTATTTACCCACGGAAATTCAAGGTTCGATGAAAATCACGAAAACTCTAAACGGTTAGGCCGACGGGCGCGACTGGGTTCGAACCCACTACCTCCCGTCTACCAGCTTCGAGAGCAGAACCTCTCGGCCACTGGTGGGGCCTGCGAGATGCTTGACTTGTGCCAAATCTCCTACTTTTGATCTTGTGTAATTGAATACATTTTAAAAACTGGATTTATTTATTTCTTCAAAAAAAAAAAAAAAAAAAAAAAATATTTATTTCAGTGACTAACAGTATAAGTTATATTAATATATTTTAAAACATGAACTAGAATACACTATTTTTCTTCGTCTTTTAAAAAATGCCTACATTTATGTCTTTTGTTACCAGAAATTTGGAAAAAAATATCTCTCTCTGCCTTATTTATTCACAGAAATATGTGATGAAGTTTATTTTTAAAATGAAGAATTAACAACGATTTTTTTAAAAAAAGTGATTTGACATTGCCGATCAACAAAGTGTTAATAAATTATGTGACGTGACTTATGAATTAAAACAAAAGTATTTCGCAATATGAAACAGTTATTCAGCATAGAAATACAGCTCAATTAAATATGCATATTATATACATAACGTATATTACGACGCTAAAGATATTTGCATAACAAAAAACAGTCATAGCTGCACTTCCAATGATCGTACAAAGAAAACAAAAGACAAGTGCCCAGCTAAACTGATGGCATAGAGCTTACAGGCTATTCACACTAATTGCATATTATACTCTTATTTTAAAGAATAATGCTCTCAAAAAATAAGTGAAGGGGGATTAGCCACCGTTTCCCCCTTTATACTTAACCAATGAACCTCCAAATCTAATCAGGGAAGCTCCTTAACATAATAAACCGTTATACCAAATTTAGAGCAAATCGAATAATTCTGCATGAAAAACCCGTTTATCTAAATTAAGGGGAATAGACTAGGCCCCCTTTCCACCTTTATCCTTAACCAATGAATCCCCAAAACTAATCAGGGAAGTTCTTTATCATAATAAACCGTTATACCAAATTCAGAGCAAATCGAATAATTCTACATGAAAAACCCATTTATCTGAAATAAGGGGGGTGAACTAACCCCCCTTTTCCCCCTTTATCCTTAACCAATGAGCCCCCAAAACTAAAAAAGGAACCTCCTTAACATAATAAACCGGTATACCAAATTTGGAGCAAATCAAATTATTCTGAATGAAAAACCCATTTATCTGAATTAAAAGGGGTGGACTAACCCCCCTTTTCCACCTTTATCCTTAACCAATGAACCCCCAAAACTAATCAGGGAAGTTCCTTAACATAATAAACCGGTATACCAAATTCGGAGCAAATCGAATAATTCTGCATGAAAAACCCATTTATCTGAATTAAGGGGGGGGGGTGGACTTAGAGGTCTGCAAGGGCCGACATTTCCAGGCCCGGGCCCGGCCCGACTCAGAGGAAATAAATCGGCGCGGCCCGGCCCGGTAAAAAAATTAAAAGTTCGGCCCGAGCCCGGCCCGGCCCGAAAAAAAGTTAAAATCTCGGCCCGAGTGAATTTCTACAAAACATTGATTTTTACGTCGATTTGGTTAAAAGTTTGTCTCGTACGAGGAGTTCAAGCCAAAAATATTTATCTTAACTTTTCTTTTCATGCTAATAATCCTCATTTTTATAGAAGTGCCGCAGGGTGCGATATTTACTTTTTTAATGAATCTCTATTTCTTGTATGTAAATGTTTCAGTTATCATTAATATTGTTAATTCATATTCCATGTATTGAAGTGTTAAAAATCTGAAAAATGCTACACAGTAAAATCTTAGCTGAATTGCATAGAAAAGAAAAAAAAAATGCGTTATAGACAAGTTCCTTTCTTAGCAAGTGCAAATGTATTATATATTCTTTTCTTACGTAGTAGTATATTAATTTTGCATGCATCAACACGTTTTTCAGTTTAAAACAAGATTCCAACTTAAACAGGTTCTTTTACACACGTTTTACTATATTTTAATTTAACTATATTTTAATAAGCGTAGAAATCTACTATTCTTTAAAAAGAATGAATTTGAATGTTTAATTGTAGAATAATAGCGATTTAAAAATGTATGCATTTTTCGAAAAAATAATTTGTGCCAAGCCTAATTTTACTGACCTTTGAACGGACCAGGCCCCGCCGAGACAATGATTTGCATACAGGCTGGGTCAAAACTAGGAATGAAAATTTTGGGCCATGAAGATTAGGAATGAAACCAGTACCCGGGTCTGTGCAAAAAAAAAATAAGTTAGGCTCGGCCCGAGTGCCGTGAATGAAAATAGGCCACAGCCCGGCCCGTGCAGATCTCTAGGTGGACTGACCCCCCCCTTTCCCTCCCCCTTTATCCTTATCATAATAAACCGGTATATCAAATTTGGAGTAAATCGAATAACTCTGAATGAAAAACCCATTTATCTGAATTAAAAGGTGTTGGAAAAGGTCTCGGCACATCAGTGTTTTATGCCAAACATCCACTGGCGTGTAACAAGACAGTTTGACATTATGCAATATAATTATCTATTTAGTTGTGAAATGTGTTACAAGATGGCGACACTTCACGAGCGACTTTTCGTAAGATTACGAAGTAATCTACATTTACGTTGGATATTTATGTTTTGAAGTTGCGGCAACAGATGGCAGCATCAAAGAAGTTTTCCAGTAATGTTAACTTTTTAATTAAGACTGAAATGGGTTCGTAATAGAAGAGAATCGCTTATTAAGCAGTTTTCTTATTGTTCTAGACCATTTGACTTCGTTATAACTTTTTAGGCCCCTTTTAACTCTTCACTTGAAGGACTGACGATGGACAGCCAAGACGCAGGAATTTCTGTGCGTCGTGCTATTGTTCAAAAGGAACAGTTACATCTCCTGCTGGGATATTTCAATTCTATGTTACCATTTATTAATCTTTATTTTATTTTCTTTTTGTAGTGTGAGTGTGCAACAACATGTATAACCAAAAATTACCTTCAATTAAAATTTGATTTTCTCTGCACATCTACTTTTCAATGAAGATACAGTCACATATTATCACTTTTTATTTTCAAATAAAATTGAACGAATGTTTTTAAGTAACATACGTAAGAAAGGAAAAGTTCTACGTTGGATTACCAGAAAGGTAAGAAAATACCTTCTATCTTTCATTATTGTTATTTATCAATTTAATATAACTATATATTTAAACTAAACTGGGTTATCAGCTTATGCTAAATCCCGAACTCACCCCTTCCCAGATATTTTAATAGATCATGAGGACTGATTAGAAGGGGAAAATAAATAAATAAATAAAACCCAGTAATAAAATATTTGATTGTGATATTGTGATAAAATTGAAAAAGATGCACATATAACATATGAGATATGAAATATATATATGAAAATAAATGTGCATAGATATTGATAGTGTTCATAAATATTAAAACTGATATATACGATATATAATACACACACAAAAAAAGGGTGTTATATGAATATATGATTGATTATTATGAATATATGATTATTTTATTTACATTTATATATATCCTAAGAAAGTGTTATAAACTTCTTATATAAAACACTGAACTATTTTATGTGAAATATATATGTTATCAAAGAATATATAATACTTGAATAACACGCAATGGCTGCTTCAAAAGAAATTACAGCAGTAGAAAAGTTAAACGATAATAATTATAATCAATGGTGTTTAAAGTTAGAAAATTTATTAATTAAAGATGATCTGTTTAAATATATAACAGAATCCCCGCCTTCCTCACCCGATGATACTTACACAAAAAATGCCGCTAAGGCGAAAGCCATCATTTGTTTGTGCATTGAAAATACACAAATAGTACACATCAGAAACTTAACCTCCACAAAAAGACATATGGGAGAAACTGAAAAATGTTCACCAAAGGGCGAATTTATCGTCCGAATTATTTCTTCTGAGAAAGCTCTATTCCCGACGGTTAAACGATGGCGGAGACTTAAATTTACATATAAACAACATTTTAACTATCCGCGACAAACTTGCTGCTATCGGAGAGCTGATAAATGATTCACACATAGTCGCAATTATGCTTTGCAGCTTGCCTCAGTCTTACGCTCCTCTCATAACAAGCATGGAGGCTAGAGATGAAAAGGACTTAGACCTTCAGTTCGTAAAGAACAAGTTGATCGATGAGTACTCTCATCGAATTGAATATAAGAACACTAATATACGTCCAAGGAACACAGCATACAAAATTGTAAATAAAGGGAGCGAAAAGTATTGCAATTTCTGTCAACGAGAAGGACACGTTCGTTCATAATGTCACAAATTAAAAAATAAACAGAAAAACAATTACCAAAAACATGAAAATTATAGCAGGAATAAATTTAACAATTACGCCAACTTTAAAGCCAATTCGGTAAACCCCAACAACAAATATAATGGTAGCAAAACCGACTCCTCGAATTTTTGCTTTAACAGCAAAACAAATATAGAGGATGAGGTTAACCAATCGATCATTCCTCTCTTCCCAGTGGAAAATAATTTTGAAATTGGGTCAGTAAAAATTAACCAAACACAATCAACAGATTCAAACGCATACATAATCGACTCTGGTTGTACCAGGCATGTTACATCAGCAAAAACAAATTTCGCTACATTCACAACCGGGAACTTTGGGAATATAACAATCGCTAATGGAAAAAGGCTTAATTCAACAGGTATTTGACATTTGACATTTGAAGTCCAGCGAAGTGGAGATTGCTTTAAGGCCTATAGCTACGATGGCTGTCGCCTCGAATGATCCTTATACATAGAAACAACAACAAGTCACAACAATTTTTATTTCCATTATATTACATATATTTATATAACTACAAAGGGACATTCACAATTACATCCATGTCTTACCCAGGGACTCGAACCCGGGCCCTCAGAGTGACAGCAGCCTCCGCTTACTGACCACGCCACCGGGCGACTTCAAAAGGTATGGGCGACGTAAAAATAAAAACAAACAAAAACCACTATATTACACTAAAAGATGTATTATATTGCCCAGAGCTAAAAAGCAATTTATTGTCAGTTAAGAAAGCCACTGAAAATAACCTAAAGGTAATTTTCAAGAAAAATACATGCTTATTTGTCAAAGATGATAATATAATCTTGACACCTAAATTAAATGATAATCTTTACGTATTAAACCCTGAATATGATTAAGGCTATACTATAAGTACTCCAACTTTCTGTAACAATACAAACTGTATTTCAATGTGGCACCGAAGACTTGGACACAAAAACTTTGATGATATTAAATACCTAGTTAACCATAAATTAACCGATGGGATAACAATTAATAATTGTAAACATGACACGCGATGCACCAAATGCATTGAAGGGAAACTTTCCGCTCTGCCCTACCCTAAAGTAGCCACAAACAGAAGCAAAGAAATCGGTATCTTTACACATTCCGATATTTGTGGCCCCATGCAAACGGAAACGATAGGAGGGAAAAGGTACTTCATAACATTCACGGATGATTATAGCAGGTACACAATAACATACTTAATCGCGGATAAATCGGAAGCCGTTATCAAATTGAAGGAATACATAGCGCTAACAAAAAAATTTTTTGGCAAGTTGATAAAGTCAATAAGATCCGATAATGCTAAAGAATATATCAGTGATGAATTCGAAAACTGCCTGATCGAAAATGGGATAGAGCGTCAATTGAGTGTTCCCTATTCTAGCCAGCAGAACGGCGTCTCGGAGAGAAAGAATAGAACGATAGTGGAAATGGCTAGAACCATGTTGTCTGACGCTAAGTTACCTAAACAATTCTGGGAGGAAGCTGTCATGTCCGCCACCTACCTCATTAACCGTCTATCAACAAAAGCTAACAAAAATAACACGACACCCTATGAACTTTGGCATAAAAGAAAACCCGATCTCTCGAACATTAAAACATTCGGATGTAAGGCATTTGCCTATGTCGATAAACCTAAAAGAAGTAACTTAGATGAGAAAGCCATCGAGGGAATAATGTTGGGATACGATTTCAGGAGTAAGGGCTATAGGATATATACGGGTGAAAACAAAATTATAATATCTAGAACCGCAAAATTCTTCGAAGAAGGAATAAAAGATGAGGAAATAAAACCCGCCGAAGAAAATCAAAACAACGAACAAACTCCCACAGATAATATCGAAATTGATCTAGAAGAACAAGATGATGATCAGATTAACACCCCGACCGACAAATCCCCTGAACCGAGAAGATCGCAAAGACAAAATCGCGCTGTACCACCTAACCGTTTTGGAATAAGCTCAAATCTGTGCCAAATTCAGGAGCTAAAGTCATGGACAGACCTACAAAACATCAATGACGCGGAAACCAAAAATAAATGGCTCAAAGCTACTAGTGAGGAAATAGAATCTCTGAAGCAAAATACCACTTGGAGACTAATAAAACCTATCCCGGGAAAACGTGTCATAGGTTGTAGGTGGACGTTCAAGGCAAAAAGGGGAGCCAACGGGTCAATAGATCGATATAAAGCTAGATTGGTCGCTAAGGGATATGCTCAAAAATATGGAAGCGATTTTGATGAGACCTACTCACCCATGGTAGCTCATACCACCCTGCGAGCGTTCTTAAACGCAGCGGTGTACAAAAACCTTAAAATAACCCACCTAGATGTCAAAACTGCTTTCTTACATGGCGTCTTAGAAGAGGAGGTTTATATGCATCAGCCAGAGGGATATATAACAAAAGGGGAAGAAGATAAAGTGTGTAGTTTAAACAATGCAATTTACGGCCTTAAGCAGGCAGCTAGGTCGTGGAACCAAAAAATAAGTAAATCGCTAAAAGAATTAAATTTCGTAGAATGCGCATCAGACAAATGTCTGTACAAAAGAGGTCAAAATGGAAAAATCGCATACATAATCGTGTATGTTAATGACACCTTAGTCGCGGGAGATAAAACAACACACACGAAATATACACTGAATAATCAAAGCAATATGAAATCAAAAACTTAGGTGAAGTAACACAATATTTAGGCATAAACATAAAGGAAACAGAAAACGGTAAACTAGAATTAGACCAAGAACACAAAATAATACAGATCGCAGAAAAATTCAATTTGTTAAATGGTAAGCCTACATATACACCCATGAATACTAACTACTTTAATCTAGATCCAAACGGAAAACTAATGGAATATAATGTAAAATTTAGACAGGCTATAGAAGGGCTTCTATACATTGCAACTTTAACTAGACCCGACTTAGCATCAGTCGTTAATATCCTGGGAAGAAGGAATGAATCCCCAAGGGAAGTCGATTGGCAAGCTATCGAGAAGTTAATTAGATATCTATTTACTACCAAAGATCTGAAATTTGTCATAGCCAAAACAAAACCCCCAATCCTAACGGCATATAGCGATGCCGATTGGGGCAACGATAGAATAGACAGGAAGTCAACCACTGGAAACTTGTTTAAATTAGGAAATAACATATTGGCATGGTCATCGAGGAAACAGAGTTGCACAGCACTCTCGTCCACAGAGGCTGAGTATATCGCTGCCTCTAATGCAGGTCAAGAAATCGCGTGGTTATTAGACTTATTAAATGATCTCAAACTGTGTCAACAACTACCCGTAACATTGTACGAAGATAACTTATCAGCCATAAGATTGACTGAAATCGAAAAGGCACAGACAAGAACTAAACACGTGGAGGTGAAATATCACCATATCAGACATCTATGCCAGAATGACACAAACAAAATAACTTATTGCCCATCGAAATTAATGTTAGCAGACGTCCTCACCAAGCCGCTGCCAAAGCCTCATTTCGAGTGCTTGAGAAATAAGTTAAATATTTTACGCTCGTCGGTTTGACATAAAAAGCGTAGTGTTGGAAAACGTCTCGGCACATCAGTGTTTTATGCCAAACATCCACTCGCGTGTAACAAGACAGTTTGCCAGTGTCATTATGCAATATAATTATATATTTAGTTGTGAAATATGTTACAAGATGGCGAGACTTCACGAGCGACTTTTCGTAAGATTACGAAGTAATCTACATTTACGTTGGACATTTATGTTTTGAAGATGCGGCAACAGATGGCAGCACCAAAGAAGTTTTTCAGTAATGTCAACTTTTCAATTAAGACTGAAATGGGTTCGTAATAGAAGAGAATCGCTTATTAAGCAGTTTTCTTATTGTTCTAGACCATTTTGACTTTGCTATAACTTTTTGGGCCCCTTTTCTTCACTTGAAGGACTGACGAAGGACAGCCAAGACGCACGAATTTCTGTGCGTCGTCCTATTGTTCAAAAGGAACAGTTACATCTCCTGCTGGGATATTTCAATTCTATGTTACCATTTATTAATCTTTATTTTATTTTATTTTTGTAGTGTGAGTGTGCAACAACATGTATAACCAAGAATTACTTTCAATTAAAATTTGATTTTCTCTGCACATCTACTTTTCAATGAAGATACAGTCACATATTATCACTTTTTATTTTCAAATAAAATTGAACGAATGTTTTTAAGTAACATACGTAAGAAAGGAAAAGTTCTACGTTGGATTACCAGAAAGGTAATAAAATACCTTCTATCTTTCATTATTGTTATTTATCAATTTAATATAACTATATATTTAAACTAAACTGGGTTATCAGCTTATGCTAAATCCCGAACTCTTCCCTTCCCAGATATTTTAATAAAAGGGCTGGACTAACCCCCCCTTTTCCCACTTTATCATTAACCAATGAACCCCTAAAACTAACCAAGGAAGCTCCTTAACATAATAAATCGGTATACCAAATTTGGAGCAAATCGAATAATTCTGAATGAAAAACCCATTTATCTGAATTTAAAGGGGTGGACTAACCCCCCCTTTTCCCCTTTATCCTTAACCAATGAACCCCCAAAACTAATCAGGGAAATTCCTTAACATAATAAATCGATATACCAAATTCGGAGCAAATGGAATAATTCTGCATGAACAACCCACCCATTTATCTGAATTAAGGGGGATTGGACTAACCCCCTTTTCCCCCTTTATCCTTAACCAATGAACCTCCAAAACTAATCAGGGAAGCGCCTTACCAGAATGAAACTAGAATTTTTTTTTGAAGCAAATGGGATGTTTCTATCAAGAGTTATCGCGTTACGTACATACAGCACCGGCGGGCACATAAGCTCTCAGGCTTTGATAGCCTGTGAGCTAAAAACCAGTAGTGGTTTAGAAAGAGAAGTTAAAAAATGATATTTGAGATCTCTGGTTATGAAAATTTTCATTGATTTGTGAAACTATGACTGACTGTGAGATGTGAGATATTGATGGTCATTAACTTTACCCAGTGGCCAGGACAAATAAACGTGTTTCGTACCAGAAATTATATTTAGTGAAAGAAGTTTAATAAACACCGAAAAAAAAAGTTAAATTTTAATAAATAAAATTTATGGTAGAATATATTTACATTATTTAAGATCAGGTAGGCTAATTTTGATTATTTTCAGCAAATTGGTTATTAATTATTAAATAACGGCTTTCAGAGAAATATAAAGACCCTTCTTTTTCTTGAAAGGTAATAAGATCTCTTGTGAATAACATAAAAAGAAAATTGCTAGATTAACTGCAATTTATGGCCAAAGTTACCCCAGAAAAGGTAATTTTTTTTAATAAAAAAAAAATGGTTTAATTCCAACCAATAACAGGATAATTCCGACCACTGTTTATTTTCTTTATATATAGCCATATAAATCTGAAAGGGATAGACTTTTTCAAATTTTGTTTGCTAATATAGTCCTTCTCTCTAATAATTTTTTTCTGATGTTCTTTCTTTGATTTGATACTTTAACTCTTTCCTATATCTTAAACATACATTCTTTAGTCAGAACTTCTTTATATTTTTGTAATTTAATCATGACCTTCTTTGCACGTATTTTTTGAGACCTTGTTCGGCTGTACCGTTTACAAATTTTCTCCATTTTTATCAAATATATCTGTCATAGATTTTTTCATTGGCTGGACAAAAGTGTCTTTTAAATTAGACATTATTAGACTTTTAATAAGAAAGAAGGCTTTTTTTTTCATATGAATTATCTAAATGTTTATTTTCTGCTATTAATGATGGCATAGATGCTTTGGAATGGAGTAAGATGTTGAAGAAAGAGAACTTAATTTAAGTATAATTAAATACATCGAATGAGGTCAAAGGAACAACAATAGATAAAGTTTTTGAATAGCTCACTTTTACATTGGCATTAACTAAATTGTATTCATTAAAACAAAATCACTTAATAAATTTGGCAGTTTTTTTTCTTTTGGGCATGGGTCATCAACAAATGATGAAGTTGAAGCGAATTTTATCATTAAGTATTTTTCTAGATCAATTGGATTTAATTCTGATTCTGGAAATTGTATTTTGTCAAGAGGAAAAATTCCAGCGGACCCATTGCAAAATATTATGTTACTTGTTCAAGAAGAATTTTTTATTTTAAAAAATTCCGATAAACTTATCAATGATCTCTCATCATCTCCTTTTCTCTCTTCGGCTTGAACATTATTTTTGTAATTGTTTTCTCTCTTTTCTTGTCTCTTTTCGTTGTAGTATTTAAAAAAAAATCTTCTTTTGTTTTTCTTCTCTTTTTGTTTTTTTTTTTTTATTTATTTCTTTTTTTTAATTTAAATTTGTTTATTTTTTTATTTACTTCTTTTTTTTTAATTTGTTTAATTTTTTAAAATTATCTTTTCTTTTTTCTTTTCTAATATTTTTTCTTTCATTTTGGCAGCACTTTTCTCTTCTGCATGTGCTCCTCTGTGATTGGTGTTTTCTTTCAGCCAGCGTCACCTGTAGCATTCTTTGTAAGCTCTCCTCTCTGCCCTTTCCGTTCATTTGTGAATTTGTTTCATTACGGATACGCGTTTATCTTTACTTTGGCAGGTGACGGGCTGTTAAAATTTCCAGCCCCGAAATGCGTCCTATGTGCTCTTTTGTTTTTATGGTGATTCATACAAAGTTTTATTATTTAACTATTATGTTACTTTTTGCATAAAAACCTGCCACACTTTTCTAAAGAGTTGAACAAACATGGGATTTGATAGACGACTACTCTTTAGACCAATAGCTCTTTTTCCACAACCTGTAAGTTTTTTATATACGGGTTAGATTTTTTAAGGCAAATACAATGGCTGCATTATTGAGTTATGTGACAGTAAACGTAACAAATTTGTGTTCTTTTTTTATTGCATCTAATTCTTACATTGCTTGAATAGCCATAAAAAATTACCAGTTTGGTTTATCCCATACTTAATAAAATCTTAGGGTAATAATAGCCGTAGAGTAAAATTTAACATTAATTTAAATTTCGTGAAAATACATTTTATTTTTTAAAAAATGTATTCAAAAAACATATTTCTGACAAAAATTCTAACCTTTCTATAAACTAGGGGATCCAACAAAACCTACAAACATTAGGTGAAAACCTTTTTTTTTTTTTTTTTTTTTTTTTTTTTTTTTTGTAAACTCTAATAGATTATATACATTTATTATATATTTTTTTAGATGATTCCCGATTAACGACACCCAAAAGCATTTTTATATGAAAATACCAGTAACGTATTCAAATAAAGATTTCCAATTTAGTAAAAGGGATACTTTCGTATTAGTTGCATTTCAGGAGTTAATAGCCAAAGAAATCGTCAAAAATTTCGTTACTTACAGCAGCCTTTCTGATTATGATAATTTCAGTGGTTTAAGCACATAGTTCGATCACATGTCTATTAAATTCATGTTTTATTAATATTAGTTTATCATTTTATTTATTGATTGGTAAAGTTTTAATTTTGTTATGGAATATTAGCCGGAAGCAAATTCTGAACTATTTATATTTTTACAAGGGGAAATGGGTTCATCTCTTGTAATCGGATTGCAGGATTAGCCGGAAGAAAATTCTGAACTATTTCTGGGATTGCAGGATTAGCCGCAAGAAAAATTCTGAACTATTCATATTTTTACAAGGAAAAGCGGGTTCATCTCTTGTAATCGGATTGCACCAGATAGAGATGGATTTAAAAAAAAAAATCGTACTTGAAAATTACTTTAAAAACCATACAGTTCGTTAAATTGAGATACTGTTTTTCAAACCCATTTAATTCGGATGAACATTTTTTTCTTCTAATAGACTGTGTTAAAATTTAAATTGTGCTATGTTTAGAAGTTAAAACAACTGCAGTAAACGCGAAATTTATTGGTCAGGTCTTACCATCATCAGTATGACGCCATTTTTACTCACGAGCATGTCTTTGCTTTATAATACTAATTACTTGAGCGGGTATTTCACTTATGATTGTTAGGAAAATGTAAGAGAAACTGAAATGCAAACTGTGTTTTTTTTTCTTTTAATTACCACACTACTAATTATAAGTGATATCTCAGACAATACTTGATGCTGCTAATTAGTCAATACTCCTTAAACATAAAAAATTAATGAGAATTAGAAAACACAATTTTTAATTTTTTAAATCTTATAAAGATTAGTTGATAATTAGGATGTTCCTATATATACTACTCTACGATCGGAATGATCCCAACGGGCCCTAGTGGGTTAAATCTCCCTGAAGAGGGAAGTTTGTCACAGTTTAGAAACATGTGAGAAATAATAATTAGAAAAAAATCATTTAATACTTTTTCAGAATTATGACGCTGTAACAAAATAGAATACATAATAAGCTGTTTATTTGAAGCAAACTGCGAGTTGTTGAAGCAAATTGTGAGTTTCACACAGATATGTAAAACACAAATTAAGAGTATTTAAAAAAAAAAAAAAGTGTGGCAAATTTCCCAGTTTTCCCTAGTAAACAAAAGAAAATTTTTACTACCCATTTTTACAAAGAAAAAAAAGCTTTTTCTTTTCTTTTTATTTATTTTATCGTTCATAGTGCAAACTGCAATAAAAGGCTTTAAAAAAAAAAAGAAAAAAAAATGGAAACAATATTATGAACTGGACGATTAGAAATTAAACTTTTATGATCCCTCGGTACTTTTAAGTACCATTAAATAAAAACTAATATAAAATTTATTTAATACATCTAATAGTAAAAGTAGATTTTAATTTTCATATAAAATAATTTGCTCTATCATATTTATAAAGAAGAGCGAAACGGTTGAAGCGTAATGTTTTAAAAATGGTTATGTTCTCAACCATACAATTTTTTTTAATTAAAAATTGTCATTAGTAAACTTTTTGCAAATAAAAACCCTTTCCATTTACAGATAGGTTCACAATATACTTACTTATATAGTTTATATAAGAATTGCGAGATTTCCATAGCAGTATCTTTTATAATTAATCTAATTAATCTTGTAAATATTTTACAAAAGAACTATAACTAGCCATAACTATTCATATCACATGCTCCCCGAAAACTTAGTGAACATAGCTAAAATATAGCATGTGCTTGTTCAAATTCCGAAAAGAAAGAAAGAAAAAAATGAGGTAAGAAAAATTTTACGGAAATCTTGAGTTTTACGCGAATGAATGCATTTAAAAAAAAAAAAAAGTTGATAAAGATGATATTTTTAGTTGAAAAATCTCTCATAAAAAACTGAGAAAATATTTAAATAGTGGTAATGAAATATCTTTAGAAGAATTTTAAATTCCAAAAGGTCGCATTTATTGTTTTCATGAATGTTTTAGGATTAATGAATGTTGAAATAAAAATTAAACATTGCTTTTATTTGCGTTTTCTCTCTCAGAAAATCCACTAGTCAAAAGAGCTTACATGTTAAAGCTTAATTAATTTTTTTTTTAAATAATATAAGGGAATTTCTGGTGCATCTATTAAAAAAAATCGGATTAAAACTTTCAGTGACAACTTTAATAATAAATAAATTTATTTTATGATAAATATTTTATACATTTTATCAGATTAAACCTAGCATAAAATTTCAGTAGTATACTTAGTGCATTTTAATGTACCACCTAACAGCATAATGTTCAGCAGCCCTCCCCCCCCCCCCCCCACCCCACCCCGTTCTTCCCTATTATTTCAGTTATTAAAATCTAAATTGAAATATTAACACTCTCTAGATATATACCCATTCCCCGCTAACCCACCCTTGAAAACACTGGTTAACCAAGGAAGTTTTTGAAACAAAGTTTAAAATGAAATAAGTTCATACTCGTACAAAGTTTTTACATTTTTGAATTTTTTTATAATGCATTGCGTAGAACTGAAATCTACAAAACTGCAGCATTATTTAAACTGTGAAATGTACCAGCTTTCAAAGAATAAAGTTCCACAGCATTATATATCGTATGAAATATGTATTTAAGCTATTAAAAGCTATAGTGAAGTGAGACCTCTACTTTGCCTGTACATGTACTTTCACCTTGAGGAGACTCGTGGAGTAAGGAAACTTTTAAAGCTGTTTTTCTAATCCAAACTAGCATACTTTTCGGAATTCCTTTTTCTTTGCAAATGCACGAACTTGGATGGTGCTCATGTTAAGGGGGCACAGGACCTTTAAACTTTAAAAAATAAGTTTTCGGATTTTGTTTTATTCTGAAGTTTTTAAAATTTCACAACAAATTGCAAAAAAAACCTATTCAAAAATTAGCATTATTTCTTGAGTTATAATCATTTATAGATGATGAGTACAACTGAAAGGCCGTAGATATTGAAACTTTAAAACGCGTTTTCTCAAATTAGTAAATTTGCAGTTTGCGAGATCTGTTACGTTCAAACTATACAAGCTACAGCTTTAAAAATTTAACTAAATATGCGTTTCTTTATAGTTTTCATGCTGAAACAAAAAGAAAAATAATTACATATTTTGGTTATTTATTTTTTGAATTTGAAAATTTTTTTGAAAATTTTGATTTTTTTTTAAATTTTGCGCCAAAATTAAATTTTAAACACAACTTATATATATATATATGTATATATGTATATATATATATATATATATATATATATATACATTTTGGTTTTAAGTTAGCAATAGGTGTGTTATGATTCTATTTTCTTTTTAAAAAAAATCTGTATACATAATTTAGAGTTTTATCATGCGCGAAAACTTAATGATTTTAATTCACCAATTAGGGAGAGGAATTTTTAAATTTAAAATTTAAATATTAATCTTGTATAAACAAGAGATATTTTTCTGGATAGTATATTTAAGACTATGTACTTCGGGCAGAAAGGGGGGGAAATATCTTAATTGCATATTATTTGTGTTGTGGTACTAATTTGGAAAAGCCGATGTTTTTGATCGCTTCGATAAACTCGAAGATCCTGTGGCCCCTTAAAAAAAAAAAAAAAAAAAAACGGTGTAATGGAACAGGTTTTTCCATTGTTTTCGTAAGCACGGAAGTTACTTCAAAAAATATTGCTAAAGTTGGTGTTTTAAATCAAATTTACGGACGTGAAAATGCGAGGAAAGAAAAAAAACTGCCGCCATAAGATAACAATCACTTATGACTCAACACTGTAAAAAATTGCTGCAGTAATTTTACTGCAGCAGAGATCCTAGAGAAAGGCACATGAAGAAACGGATTTTGCTCCTAGATAAACGGACTTTGCCTTTAGATAAATGGGGTTATGTCCGTAAAACAGGAAAGTTACGGATTTTGACCGTTTATTTGGAAAAAGCGGCATTTTGCGTAAATTTACGGGAGCAATTTCGGGTAAAATACATGTTAAGTTACAATTTTTTTTTTGACACTGAAGATATTAGTCAAGGCTGAAATACTGAGGTTTTTTTTCTGCTTTTATCGCGAAAAAATATCAAACACTCAGCCATATATTCACAAATTTGGTTCCTTTTAAGGATAATTTTTACAAAAATAGCATGTTACGGAAAGTGAAGATTAGAAATTAATTGATATATAAAACTGCCAAACCGAAGCATAAATACAGGGTGACATCTAATTTTATGATTTAATTCCGAGGTATGTCAAACTGCAAACCAGTATTTTGTCTCTATGTTTTGTATTTTTTGCAAACTGTGAAATACTAATAGTACCCCCCCCCCCCTCTAAATTTAGCTAAAATGAAGACGCCAGAAGCCATATATGCGCCATTTGGGTTCTTTTTGTTATCATTGTTGGATAAATTTAACTGGTAACAGAAAATTATAATTATAAATTGATAAAAAAAAGAACACAATTAAACATAAAATTGTCAAATTAGTTATTTGTTAAAAAAGTTGCGAAATTAAAATAAGGTTGACCAGTATCAACCATGTGTGCCCATCTGACTTTTAATCAGATCTTGTGAGTTGCTTTTTGGATTTTTCCAGCACGGCGAAAGGAGAAAAAGCAACAGAAAATCCACAAAAATGTCTATTTTCGTGTAATTTTTAAGAATTCGGGAATAAAAAGAAATGAATTCGTAGGAGAGCAAGTGCTCCTTCTTGCCTCTCCCCATTTTTATGGACGCATTCTACTCTTTTGTGCGTAGTTAAACATCTAACTCTCATTTCTGGAAATCAGGCGGAATTTTAAAATATATTTTAGTGGCCTTTCTGTTTTAATTTAGAAGCTGAGTTTCACGCTTTGTATACATTTAGACAAGTTTTTTTGCCAGTAAAGTTTAGAACGAAATTGAGAAGTTCTTGTTGAAAGAACTACGTTGTACTTGTAAGATTAAAAATGACTTCATGAATATGTCAGAGAGTAGCTACTGTGGATTTGAGTACGCCATCATGGAAAATTTATAATTCTTAGCTACTTTGCGAACTGCACGCCGTATATAAATTACTGATACAACCAACTGAAGCGACACTTGTTGGTGGCAATTTAATTTACGTGGGGGTGCTTGGTGGTGAAATATCCCGTGCATATTTTTTCATGTCGGAAAAACGCACCTTGCTGCTGTCATCTATACTTTTTAAATTCTTAAATTTTAATTTTAATGTTACCCCTGGATCCCTCTTAAATAGGTGAATTTAAATTAATTTGCTATTCTCTTACTTTCACCTTCCTAAAATCAGCCGGTCGCAATATATACCTGAAAACATTAGGACTGCCCCTAAGATGGAAATACACCAACGCAACGGAATGCGGGACCTTTTCTGCTGTTTGAAGCCGGCATTTTTTTTTCGCATGACAATAGAATGCGACCGTAGTGGAGGAGGATTCTTGACATGTTTATCTCTTCCACTAGGGAGAATTTCTTTTGTTATTCTGTGAGCTTTGCTTCGAATTTTTTCAAGAGTTATCACAACTTAATACATAATCTTGGGAAAAGACAGCCCAACGAATTAATTTATTGTTCTTGTCGCAGTATCTTGTCTATCAGTGATTATCCAGTTCAAATATGACTCCCCAAATATGAGTACGTGAAAGGGTAAATCTGCTTCTCACGAAACGAAATAAAAAATGAACCCCCTATAAAAAAGTGAAATTTCAGCGTACGCAAAGCAATTAAACCTCAATTAGTACTCCTGATATCACTCCTGCTCGACCTCGCCGAGCGACGTACAACTATTTCTTAAATCTACTTGGGTGGTACAGGGACCACCCACGCATTCAGCTGCCGTGAGTGGCTGATTGTACACGTGCTGCCGACAACCCAGTTATTAGAGAAAAAGACCTTGCCATGGCATTTGGTATTCTCACTCGCTCCTTGAATGATTTGAGCGAAAATGTGTTTGAAATGGGCACACTTTGTAGCTAATTTCCGAATTTGTTTCACTTGGATGAGTCATCTCTCAGCTATATATATATCTCGTTTTTACCAGCCACAAAAAGTATGTAAAAATAGTCATACTCCACGCATAGATTATGCTACACTTTTCCAACACCAGTAGAATATTGTTATGGAACTTCATCTTTGGAAAAATGGAAAGTAATTATCTATATAAACAGTTTATAAAATGAATAACACAGTTAAAAATCAAATTTCAACGATTATCACCTATAGAGAGTAATGAATTCGAAATCATTTGTGCAGCCATTTATATGATCAATAGATATTTATACACATCACATATCATATTGAACTAAAATTTCATTCAATGGGAAAATGGATAACGCAACTGAAAACGCAACTCCGATAATTACAATTCCTTGATGACAATCTATCCCAATTCTTTTGCGGAACACTGTATACGAATTTATTTATACTGCGCGTATACATCTCATACTGAATTAAAATTTACTTCGACTGAGAAACGCACAACACAGTTGAAAACACATTTTCAGGAATTTTCGTCCATAGACGGTAATATAATTGTATGCATTTGCGCAACGCTGTATATGATTGATTTTATACACGGCAAATATTATACTAAAATTTAGTTAACTTTAAAAACGCATAGCATAATACCAATCGAGCTTCCAGAAATTATCGCTTATAGATGATAATCTGTCTGAATAATTTTGTGCGCTCAGTTAAATGAATGTTAAATGCATCATGTTCTATGCATAGGGAAGAAGTTAATATGCACCGCAATAACGATATCAATTTCATCATTTTAGGAATAGAATAGTATTATTAAAACGCACACTAGAGGTCTGCACGGGCCGAAATTTCCAGGCCCGGGCCCGGCCCGACTCATCGAAAAAAAAAATTCGGCCCGGCCCGGTCCGATAAAAAAAATAAAAGTTCGTCCAGAGCCCGGCCCGGACCGTAGGAAAAGTAATATTGGCCCGGCCCGCTAAAAATCTGAAAAGTTCGGCCCGGCCCGGAAAAAAGCTAAAATCTCAGCCCGAGAAAAAAAAACCAGCCCGAGTAAATTTTTTACAAAACATTGATTTTTACGTCGATTTGGTTAAAAATTTGTCTCGTACGAGATAGCTCTGACCAAAAATATTTATCTTAACTTTTTTTTCTCATGTTTATAATCTTCATTTTTAAAGAAGTGACACAGACGGCGATATTTATTTTTTTTTAACGAATCTCTATTTCTTGTATGTAAATGTTTAGGTTATCATTAATATTGTTAATCAGTATTCAATGCATTAACATACATGTATTCCATTTATGCCAAAAATCTGAAAAATTCTATACAGTAAAATCTTCTAAGACGGAATTAAGTAGAAAAGAAAAAAAAAATGCGTTATAGACAAGTTCCATTCTTAGCAAGTGTAAATGTATCATATATTATTTTCTTACGTATTAGTATATTAATTTTGCATGGATCAACACGTTTTTCATTTTAAAACAGGGTTCCGTCATAGGCAGTTCCCTTTTCACACGTTTTACTATATTTTAATTTAGCTGTATTTTAATAAGCGTAGAAATATACTATTCTTTAAAAAGAAAAAAAAAATTAATGTATAAGTGTAGAATAATAGCAATTTAAAAATGCATGCATTTTTTGCAAAAAATTTTGGGGCAGGCCTAATTTGACTGATCTTTGAATGGATCTGGCCAAGCTGATACAATGATTTTCATACGGGCTGAGTCAAAACTAGGACTGAAAAGCTTGGGCCGTGAAGACTAGGAATGAAACCAATCCCGACTCTGTACAGAAAAAATAAGTTAGGTCCGTCCCGGCCCGAGCCTTAGAAATAAAGTATGGCCCGGCCCGAGCCTTCAGAAATAATGTACGGCCCGGGCCCGGCCAGGCTCGAGAAGAGTGGAGCCCGGGCCCGGCCAGGCCCGAGAAGAGTGGAGCCCGAGCCCGGCCCGGCCCGAGTGCCGTGAATGAAAATCGGCCCGAGCCCGGCCCGAGTGGGCCGGGCCGGGCTCGGGCTTCGGGCCACGGGCCGGCCCGTGCAGATCTCTAACGCACACTGCATCGCTGCTTGTAGACAGTAACGTAGTCGAATTACTTTTCTGTGTCTCTATGAATGAATGATGATTGTCAAGTGTATATAACTAAACATACGATAATTGTAATCTTAATCTGAAATGTATCAAAAGTAAACTTTCGATATATTTCAGATCATGTTTTTGCTTACAACTATCGCTCGTATTCGTATTTAATTGCGATTACATACAACAACATTCTAAGAAAACATTACCATCATGGTAGGTCTTCAGAGAACCGCTTAGACAAACGTGAATATTTACATCTTTAAATAAATAAATTAAAAATTACGTAGTTTTCAAAGTTAAAATTTGATTTTTATAATTTCTCAACAGTATATTGTTATTATGTAAGTTGAATTTTTTTTAGTTTTCTATAGGTCCTCAACTTACCGGGCTTACAATAATTGCATTCTTAATCCCAAATTCGCTGAAAATAAACTTTATTTACGAATAACATAGATCATCCGGTTAGACAAATATGCACCTACATCAGGGGCAAACGTGCATTTTTATATTTTTGAATTAAAAAAAAGAAAAAATAGCCAAATATCCCAAAATTGTTTGATTTTTACGATGGCAGAAATTTTAGTTTTCTACGCCCTCAATTTAACCAAGCTTTCAAAATTTAAATCTTAATCATAAATACATTGAAAATAAATTTTATTTATAATTCCATGCAACATTTCTTTAGGAAAACATGTTGTTTAGGAGCAAACGTGAACTTTTTTCAACATAAGAAAAAAAAAGATAATCCACTGCGTTTAATTTAAGTAAAGCACAAATGGGTGTAATACACGCTGTTTCAAATAGATTAGTTTATAAGTAGACAATATCATTTGTCAAATAAACCATTTTAATGAAAATAATTTTAAATTTTTACGGTTTTTAGAAAAAAAAATCATAAAATAATGTCTTCACATACACTACTAAAAATTTAATACACTACGATCTTGGTCATAAAATAAGAAGATAGATACCACATAGATTCAAATTAGCATTTTGGTAATTTTTCTGTATATCTCTGTTCTAAAAAATGTAACTGATGCCACCGCCGCCGCCGCAATTAAATTTATTTCAATCGGCGCTCTTTCTTGCCTTATATTAAAAAAGCTATTGCGTATAAACATATGAAAATTGGTAGCTTTATAAAGAACTGCACGATAAACACGCTGAAGTAAGCAGTTTTTAAATTGAAGAATTATTTTAAGAGATATTTAATGTTGAAATAGGTCAAAATAGTTCAGTTAAAAAAGTTTCAGAGGATCAAAAACTGTGCATCTCAATTTAACCATCTTTTGTAGGCACATAACTAACTAGATTGCAGTATGCAATGTCTAATATATATATTTTAATTTGTCTAATTTTTTTTTAGTTTTTTTTTAATTTTTTATTCAAAATTTCAATATTTCAATAGCGACTTATGTCATATTTCGCAAAAGTAATTATTTTACCTATTGTTGCCAGATTAAAAAAAAAAAAAAAAAAAAAAAAAAAAAAGCACAAATAATAATTTTTCCAAACATTTATTAATTGACAAATATATTCACATGGAAATTAAAGAAGAATCGGGCATTCAGAATTCGAAAAATCTCTTGGTCAAAATGAAATGAATGACAACCCGATGACAGAAGACAGCCACTGGTCGTGATAATACCCTTCAATCCTCCGTAATCGGATAATCTTTTTTAAGACATTAGTGACGAAAATGTGTTTGTTTATAGAGCCTACGGGTTTTAGATGGAGGTTTTCGAGCATAGCTCGTACGGGGTAGAGACACCTAGTGCTAATTTATAAAATTAGCTTTAAAATTTCAGGAAATTCTCGGATATTTAAATTGATAGCCTCATTACACTCACAGTATCGCATAAATTGTATATCCTTAGTCTTATACAAATAAAACCGTAATTTTGGGAGATAGAACGTTTTTTGGGACTGAGTTTCCATGAAAATAATGTTTTCCAGAAAACGCTTTTTAAAATTTTTATGAAAATTTGTCAGAAATATTCTCTCCAAGTTCCTAAAAATCAGCTGATTTATATGTTGCATCTTCCTTAATCTCAAGATTAGAAGGTATTTTCTTTCTTAACGGTTACATAAATATCTCATTACTTAAATACACACTTTCGGTTTGAAAGCGGAAACAAAAAACAGCCATAACTTACACTTTCAGTGATCGTTACAATTTACAAAGAAAACGAAAACCGTTTTGAACAACTAGTTGTGTTTACAAATAAAACAATAAACCCTGCATATTTGCCAAAAATAGGCTATTTAAACGTAGTGGGATATTTTTATAAAATATTCAAAATTAAATGTTTCATTTTCATGATCAAAATACCACTATATGTCTGTTGGAAAATATTTTAGCTTTCTCCGACCAACAATTTCAATAATCAAATTTTTAATCCAAAATACATACTTGGGAAATAAGTATAAGCATACATACAACATCACTTTAGACAAACATGATATTTAAGGTGGGTTTTATTGCAGGATTGTAAGCAAGAGTAACGTCCTAGACAAAACAATAATCTGTCATCCCCTCCCCCCACCCCCCCACACACACACTTTCATAACTATTTCTTTTCTGCTTTTGACGAAGTGTTTCAAAGGTAACACATTTGAGTGACATATTTTTCCTTTAAAAACATAATTGAGAACGTCAAAAAATATTTATTACATTCATAAAAGCAGAAAGTTGTATCAAATGATATAAAAGCTTTTAAATATAAAGGAAAGATTTCTTTAGAAGCACTTTTCTAGCTTTTAGCGAAGCAAAATGATTAAAATAGTTTTTTTTTTTCTTTTCCAAATTTAAGGGATTACAGTACCTTGAAAGGGGTCAAAATATCAAATTTTCTTTTATTGGTTTAAAGTATAACTACATCTTGTAAAAATATACTGGTGGAATTTCAAAGGTTTACCTTTAACAAGAAAGAAGTTATTAAGGATTTTATGCACGATGACAGAATTTAAAGAAACGCCACGCCTACTCAGCAATCCTGGTTAATTTATATCACTAGTGAACAAACGCAAGGACATAGCGAATTATTTTATTTCCTCCATGAAAAAAAGTCAGGGTATGACTTAACCGTAACATTTGAGCTAATTTGGTCGTGGGAAAGGACTACAGGCGCATTACCAAAGATGGAGGAAAACAAATACAGTTTATGAATTATCACGGGAAAAAATTAAGCTTGCTCGCAGAGGCCGCGATGCCTGAAAAAAAAAAAAAAAAAAAAAAAATGAGGGGCTTACATATAAGGCTGGTTGTTTTTAAATTTTTGTACTAAATGTATATGAAACTTATTTATATTCTCGCATGATATATATTATTAGTAAGTAATATTTTATATAAATAACGACAAATGAGAAAATTTTCTCATTTTTAATTTTTCGGTAATTAATGATTTTAAAACATTACCTCACTTATTATATGTAACAAATTTATATGCATGTGTTCATACAGGATGAGTCTAAATTGTTTGTACAAAATAAGAGGAGTGATAGTACCCATCCAGGCGAGCAATAACTACTATAGGACATGGGGTCGCAAACCACTTATTTGGTCACAAATACAAGGTCTTTCAGCCTAACTGAAATAGGCTTGCTGGTAATAATTTTGCGAAAAATAAAAGTATTGCAATAAAAATGTAACGATACGTACCTCATTTTGTATGAAATGTGATAACATCAGAAAAAGTTCTTGAAAAACAGGTTACTCACACAATCGATTTTACCGTATGAACTGATAATCACAGTCCAAAATGTGAAGCGACCAATGCGTACTGCTGGCGTGTACAATGGAATTTTTTTTTTTTTTTTTTTTTTTTTTTTTTTTTTTTTTTTTTTTTGTGTGTGTGTGTGTGTGTGTGTGTGTGTTATCATATTTACAACAAAGGTGAACATATCTATTAAAAGTTTCATTATAATATATTTCAGTTTTCTGAAAGTTCTTACCATCAACCAATGCTGGATTAGGTGAGAATACCCTGTATTTGTGATTAAATAAGTGGTTTGCGACCCCATGTTCTATGGTAATTATTGCTTGTCTGGATGGGTACTATCACCCCTCTTATTTTGTAAAAACAATTTAGACTCAGCCTGTAGATACTTTAATTTATGTGTTTGATGAAATTGTGCATGAACTTCACACAAGTTAGAAGATAAAGCATGTTATTTTTGCAAATGAAAACCTTAAACCGATTTTTCTCCATGTTCATATTTTCACAACTTCCTTGTTCAGTAATGCTAAGGCTTTTTTCATAATTCAGATAGAGTTTTCAAAATTTTTTATTTGTTTTCCATGGTGTAGTTAATATTTCTGTGTAGGAATTTAACATTCAAGTTTATAGTTATTTTTTAATGCTTAAATTATGAGTTTGTTAAATTTGCTTGTTTTTTTTTTTTTTTTTTTTACGATTCACGAGAGAGAAACACTCATTTTAAATGAGGGGCGGGGCTCAGAACCATAGTGGACCATGTTCATTTTTCTTTATTAGGAATAATAACGCTTTAAAGTTCTTAATGAATAATTAATTCAGGCCAAGTGATTTATAAAAATTATATGCGGTAATATTCAATTTAAAGTTCCATTTTTATAACGCGCTACTTTTGCAAATGACAAATTAATATATCTATTGAAAATTTATACGTTTTTTAAAAAGAATAAGGACTTGGTCCAGTATGGTTGTGAAATTTCCATGTGTAAATAAAGACTTGTTTATTATGATTACAAAAACTCTTGATTTTGATTTATATTTACTTATTCTATTTTTTACTCTAAATTAAACACAAAGAGTACAGAGTGAAACATATTACCAATTATCGTAAATCATTCACTGTACACAATACTATCATAATCATCATCATCATCGCCATCATGATGTACTTTAGAGGAAGTAGCTTGCAGCCTGGTATTGACATCTACTGGAAGATTCTGGAAGTATGCATGATGAATTCGCAGAATGTATGGCAAAATAACCATCATATCTCTCTTTTTGGCCAAAGTGATTTTTCTACGACTGACATTTGACAAATAAAGTAACTTGCGCCCATAAGCCCATTTTTCCAAAGTTGTCTTGCGGAAAGGTTGATCCTCATTGAGGGTTTCTTTGAACAGTAACATGAAGGGAGAATCTCTCACAACTCGCAGCCATCTATTTTCAATCCAACTAAAACAAGCTGTCTCGGTATCCTTCTTTCTGTTTGTGATACTTTGTTCCAAAGCTGTAGTAGAAAGAAAGTCGGAATTCTTATCTTCAATGACATCAAATTTAGGATATTTCCTCTTTGCATTCATAATAGTTTCCTTCCAGCCTTCAGGAACATATATATGTTGTTTCTTGATAGTTGCTGCTACAATCGAGTTACAACTTTCTGCTGGTATCTTGCAACAATGCTATAAAGATCTTGAGAACCTCTTCTCCCTCTATTTCATCGCGGACGTACATGTATCCCACATTATTATTAAAAGAATGCAATGCACCCCAAAGTTATAAACATATAGACTGCGTTTATAATAAGCTATGTACGTTGAAAGTTTAGAAAGGGTAGTGCTTTTTACAAGTTGAATGTACAGCAGTAAGTTTCATCTGAGGCTTTAATTTTATCAGTTTTCATTTTCTCTCTAGCCTGTTTAGCTATCCGCAAGTGGACCTCTCCATCGATTTCAAGACTTTTTCAAGTGTTTTCACTATTTTTTGTTGAGAGCTTGATTTATATGTCATCACATAATTTACATGTGTGTGTACTTGGCGGCTTGAAATGTGGATTAAACTTTTTGCTGAAGACTTTGTAATAGAATTGCTCTTTGATGGGGTCTTATTCTTTGTCACACATTCCTCTCTAGGCGTAAGATCGAACTATGTGATTAGAGTTTTTTTCCTTGTAATGATTTTTTTTAAAGAAAAACGCTGTCAGTATTTTTGCATTTTTTTCACCGAGAGGAGGGGGAGGGGTGGTCATCAAAAACAATATTACATTCCATTCATAGTTTATACATCTGATCCACGAACGTTTATTTTTAATCAGAAGTTTTGAAATCGCTACTTATTTAAAATAAAACTTTTTTTGGTAGCGATGAGGCAAGATTTAGACAATAATAGGTCACAGATAAAAAAGTAGTGATCGAGTAGTACACTGATGAATGGATTTGATTTAGTATGGTTGTGAAGGTTTCTTGTATTATTTCACCAACTCTGGACACAGATGCAATCTATGAGAAAGTATGTGAACTACAGACATGGCAGTAGATAAAACACAGTTTACTGCACTTTTTACATGAGCTATCTCATTTTTTTTTTTAAGTGGACTTGGGTCTACTGTGGTTGTGAGCCCCTCAAATGTAATATTCCATGTATCTAAAAATCCATGCACAGTTTATGTACTATATCCTAAGGAATATGGGAAAAAAATTGGAGAAGAAATATTCATATTTGAAAAAAATAGCAAGAATTTTAAAAAAGTAAAAAAAAAAAAAAAAAAAAAAAAAAAAAAAAAAAAAAAAGTTAATTACGCTGATATGCAACATTTTTTCAAAAATTGTATTTGTTTTTAGGGTTTCGTTCATCTGACGAAACCCTATTCGTCTCACTCCTTTGTCTGTCTGTCTGTCCGTCTGTCCGTCACAGAACCCGTTCTCAGAAACTATACATGTTAGAGACTTAAAATTTTGGGTACTTATACTGAACACCTCACATCAAACAAGAAATCATAAAATTTTTAAAAAGTCGGTAATTAACCGAATTACGGCCTAATTAACTTCTAAAATTAAGCAATCAACCTTTTGAACGCAGCTACGAACAAACCAAATAAGCGAAGTTTCTCCTAAGGGTTGCCAATAAAATCAGCGGATGCACGGTAAAATCAGCGGGTGCACGGTAAAATCAGCGGGTGCACGGTAAAATCAGCGGATGCATGGTTACCACGGAGGAAATTAAGGAATAAATGAAGTGGACATTTAAAAAGCGAAATCGCATCTCCCAAAGTATTGGTCCTACAAATTCGTAAAAGGTACAGAAAGACGCGGAAAAATTCTACTTTATTTTGGTATAAAGTTCAAATTTCTGCGTTTGGTATAACGCAAAAAATTCACTAAAAATCGATAGATAAAAATTTAATTTCTGTATTTGAAAAGACAATGAAAAGAGATTTCATTTCAGCGGAAAGCAGGTGTTGTCATCTTTCAGACATGTCGGCGCTGAAGAAATTTAAGCAGAGGATATTTTAATACGAAATTTAAACTTTTAAATATTAAAATTTTAGATTAATTTTTTTATATCACGACGTAAAAATTTTCGCTGATTTCATACATACCCAGTTCAAACTCCTAGCTTAATTACAAGCTGAGATATTAATTATCATTTCATTAATTGGATCATTGCTTTAAAACTTTCCTTTCAACGGTTTTTTTTAACTCAGACATGACGACGCACTTGCGGTTTTTATTTTAATACGAAATTTAAACTTTTTACATATTAAATTTTTTGATAAAATTTTTTGACATCCGGACGGGAAATTTCTCGCAGATTTCATACATACCCAGTTCAAAGAGCTAGCTTAATTAAAAACTGATATATTAATTATTATTTAATTAATCTGTTTCATTTCTATATAATGCATAGATTAAAATGGAGGCACGTGCTTTTTTAACCACGTTTGAAAAGAATATTAAACGAAACCCGTTGTGCGATCTATGATCAAACTTACCCACTTGTTTATGATTAAATATTGCTACCAAAGATATTACAGCATTATTCAGAATTGAAAAAATAGTTTAAAGTTACTGTGTCCCCTTAATTTTTAAAAATGTCTAAAAAGGTAAAAAACTAGAGAACAGGAATTCTGCTTTTTTCAGAATTTAGTGTCGCCTCCGATGAAAAAAAAAAAAAAAAAAAATAAATAGTTTGTTTCAATCGAACTTATATCTTTAGAATGGATCATTCAAAAAAAAAAAAAAAAAAATGGCCATTCCCCCCTTCCCCCCCCCCCCCCCATTCTGACCAGAAAATCAGAGTTCTAACTTTTTACGGCTACTCTTTCATCTTCACCTCATACTTCATTTATAATGGCTGTTTCATAATAATGGACATCATCAGTCCTTCAGAAGAAAATAACTCGGTTAAGTGGGATTCAGAAAATCGGACTCTACTGTAGTTCAGTTTTAAGACTTAAAACACGCGATTTTATTTTATATAAAATGACGTCACCCGCATCCGCTTAAGAATTCCTGATTTGCCATCCAGTGTTAAACAGCATCTACAGTAATGTACGCATAGGACGTCACTATCGCTGAATTCAAAAAAAGAAATTTCGTCATTCAAGAAACTCGACAAAAAAAAATCGTCTGTCTAAAGATTCAAAGGCTTCCATTTGCTTGTAATATTAATACAGATACTTAAAGTTAATTTAGTTTATAATAGCTCCATGTTTTATAAAAAAAAAATCATTCATTTATATTTTTTCAAAATAGCACGTATTTTAAGTACATTTTTTTTCAGTTTTTATAGGAAAGTGGCACCAAAACGATATAACTGCTGTTTTCCTTTTACTTTCTACAGAAATGGAGTTCTTCCGTTGCCGATATTATGCAAATGGCTCTAAAAACTACAAAAAAATTAGGAACAGATGTCATATTCGCCCCATATTGGCGCGATTTTTTTCTGTCGCCAATATCATATAGGCAACAGGTACTTAACTTGCGCCAAAGTGTCGTTATTTTGCTTGATGTGGTAACCCGGATTATGTTGTTTATGCTGTTGAGTTTTCGCCAAATTGGCAACCGAAAAAAATCGCGCCAATATGGGGCGAATATGACATCTGTATCAAAAATTAATGTTTCATAAATGAATTGAGATGCAGTTTTCAAACAAATTGCATTAAAAAGTATTTTTTTCCCAATGCGACGGTATTAAAATTGAAAATGTGCGATGCTTAGAAGTTAAAAAAATTGCTGTAGAGTATTTAATCGTACAATGATACATCATCTTTGTTTTACGGCTGGCTTATACAACGTAACGATATTTTTTGGAGACGATACAAAGTAAGTTAGGAAAAAGAAACAGCATATACCGGGGGCTAACATTTTTTCATCTTAGCAGCCTTTAAATTCTGGAGCCAGAGGCCAGTAACACTGTCGCTCTTCCTTTCGCATGGCCCTGTCTTCGGGGATTATACAACATAATTTCACACCACCAGTACTGTCCAACTCGCGGGCCAAATGCGACAAAATTCTATATTGAATGCGGCTCGACAGAGAATATAATTTTATTTTTAAATATTTCTGATTTTAAAGTTTTCTTTTTAATTTGTGAATTTCTCGGACATTGGAAGGTCGTGTAAAAAGATGCTGTGGATATAATGCTATCAGTTTGTTAATTTAATGGGGTTAGGCTTGCTATTTTAATGCTTCCGATAAAAGCTAGTTTGCAGTTGACCGATTCCTTAGAATGAGTATATTCAAAGCTTCTGAACTGAGAAGTCACAAGCCATCTCCAAATAAAGTACTGAAACTTAGTAATCCATTCCTGAACATTTGGTACAAAGCACCTTTGGATATTCATTAAACAATTTTAGTTTCCATTCACAAAAAATCGCAAATGTTTTGCGCAAATTTGAAAATAATTTCAATAGCATTTTAATCAGAACAGAAGGCAGAGATTACAAAACATTTTTATTTAACAACTAGCGTTAATATTAGTTACTATGCATCTGCATATACTACGTATATCAGAGACACATTCTCCAGCCCCCCTCCCCCTTATTCCAACGTGACCGAAGAAGTGAAACTGTTGGACGCCTCTGCTTTAAGACAACAGAAATACGTTTTTCAGAAACAAGCACGAACTTTTGTACTTAAAAGTATATATAAAAATAATTAATAAAAAAAAGTGTGTTGCGAGACGCACGACTGGGGGTGTATTTTCTCAAAGTTTTTATTCAATAGTATGATTTCAATTGAGTTATTTTCAAAAGTGAAGCATTTCCACCTGTGAAGAATTTCAAAGCCGCTGGAGTGAAAATGATGCACTTCTACAAAACTTATTTCAGTTTTAGGACTTAAAATACACACTTTTATTTTACGTCACATGCATCCGCTGAAGAATTCCACATTTATGATCCAGTCTTAAACAACATCTATAGAAAAGTATGCATAAGACTTCACTATCGCGAAATAATACACAACCCAGCAAAAAACGATGTCGTAAACTCTACAAAAAAAAAAAAAAAAAAAAAAAAAAAAAAAAAAAATCAGGCCATGAAATGATATATATGCCTTCAATTGTTTGTAACATTAATATGGATACTCAAAATTAAACTTAGTTTAATTAGTTAATTAAACTCCAAGTTTTATCAGAAATTATTCATTTATATTTTTTTCAAAATAACACT
The DNA here is from genome assembly GCA_963932465.1 of Maratus speciosus. NCBI lineage: Eukaryota > Metazoa > Arthropoda > Arachnida > Araneae > Salticidae > Maratus > Maratus speciosus. The sequence goes on along the minus strand of OZ010790.1, from coordinate 334,343,713 downwards.
CATTTTAATTAGAATTATTTTTCAGTTGTTATGAGAAAATGGCAACAGAAAGATATAGTTCTACTATAATCTACTATTTTCCAACTATTTTCCCTTTACTTTCTACAAAAATGGAGTACTTTAGTTGCCACCATTACAGAAATGGTATTAAAAACTACAAATATATATATCTCTATATATATATATATATATATATTTCAAAAATAAATTGAGGTGCAGTTTTCAAACAAATTGCAGTTAAGACTACTGTTTTTTTTTTTTCCCCTTATACAAAGGCGTAAAAATTGAAAATGAGCGATGCTTAGAAGTTTAAAAAATTGCACTAGAGATTATCAGTATTTAACCGTAATGATACATCTGCCTCTTTTTACGGCTGGCTTATGTAATGTAACATTATTTTTTACCGACTACACTTTAATTGTTGCCCAAAAGAAATAGCATATCGTGGGCTAATAAAAGATAAATAAATAAAGGTTTCACTTTTATAATCTGACATTATATTGTTATACGCCTATTGTAATAAATTTTAGTTTTCTCCGTCCTCAATATACCAAACTTCAGATAACTGAATACTTAATCTAAAATAAATCGAAAATAAACACTATTTACGAATACATACAACATCACTTTAGGCAAACATGTTCTTCTGGGTGGGAAAAATTCACAAAAAGAATATGCCAGGAAGAACAATCACGGGTGGTGCCAGTGGCAAGCAATCGATTGGCACGGATGGAATTCATTAGACAATTCTGCAATTTGGTGGTCTCTAATAGCAGAACTCTTTTTTTCACCCGTATTATTATGTTTTTTTCCTGGGCATCAAAGAATGCAATGACAATTCTGAATGACCCGATAGAGGTTGATGATATTCTCTGCACGTTCCGGGTAAAGTAGGAAGTTATTCGTCAGTCAAATAATTGGACAAGAACTTGAACTTTTATTTATTCTTAGAGTTTTTTCTTTTAGAATTGATAGAATAAAAATAACCAAAAAAGTTTCTTATATATTTATTTATATTTATTAGCGTCGTCCAAACAATCCAGCGATCATTCAAACGCAGTTATGCAGTCAGGATATTGATCTGGGAAAGATTTTTAACCGTGATTACTTATATATATATATAAAAAATATGAACAAGAAATTAAAATCACGCGTCAAGAATCGGTTATGGAAAATTTTCCGACACTTCCAGGATATTGTTACGAAGCTTCATCTTTTGATCTGATGAAATCGTATATCTAAATAAACAATTTAGAACACGCATAACACAAATGAAAATACACTTTCAGCAGTTGCCACCCACGTTCAGTAAGGCGTTCGTAAAATTTTATGTTGTCGTGTAAATGATCTATATCTATACATTTTTATACACACTATACATAATACACTAAAAATTAATTGAGCTGAAAAACGCATAACACAACTAAGAACTAAAAATGCACTTTCTGCAATTAAAACTCATAGGCCGAAAGTGTTTTTCAATTTCTTTTTCTCAATTATGTAATGAATTTATTTATTTCTATACAGACATCTCTTAATGTACTGAAATATTGTTTATGTCATAATACAGTTCAAATCATGCTTTAATCAATTCACGATAATGCTTAGGAATTATTTTCTGCATTCTCTATATGATCTATAAATTTCATACCCACTACGTAGTATAAGGTGAACCAAAAGTCTTGCCCTGATTATAAATATTTATTATTCTCAAACTATTATAATTAGACGTATGTTTGTTTGGATGCATTGTAAGTACTGTTATAATTTTTTTTTTTTTTTTTTTAATAAGACCACGTACTTCAGTAAATTTCAACGTGTGTCCCATTTGTAGCTTGGAGAATGTCTAAGCGGTTTTCTAGTTCCCGCCAAGAGTTCTTTAACATGTCTTCTGTTACAATAAACACAGCAGCTTGTATCCAGCCTAGTCTTCAGTTCTTCGACGTCAGCAAATGGTGTGGCAAAAAGTGCGGTCCTTGATATAGACCCCAAAGAGAAAATCCAGAGGATTAATATTTGGAGAGCCCGGAGGCCGGGGTGTTGGTCCATCCCTTCCATTCCCCCGATCCGGAGATGTTTCGTTCAATTGCACACACACACACAAAAAAAAAAAAAAACCCTACTAAAACTGACCTATCCAATGATACAACAAGTTATATTATTATACAAACGGTTAATTTGTAATGAATTACAATAATCAGGGCAAGATTTTTGGTTCACACTGTATAATAAAATTTAGTTAGTTTAAAAACGCATACAACTGAAAATACACTTCCAACAATTATCGCTCATACACTGTAAAAAAAAACGACATTTTTACAGTACAAAGTACTGTTCATCTCGCGCACAAACTCGATCACAGTGAATGTGCTGTATCTTTCTTTGGTTTCTTGACTATATTAACATGGAAAATACAGTAGTTGCGTAAAATTAACCGCACAATGTGCTGGCAATTTGGACGCCAGCAGTTTGTGCTGTAAAAAAATGCGTCCAAATTGCCAGCACATTGTGCTGTTAATTTTATGCAACTACTGTATTTTTCATGTTAATATAGTCAGGAAACCAAAGAAAGATACAGCACATTCACTGTGATAGAGTTTGTTCTAGCAAATCTACAGTGGTTTTTTTTACAGTGTAGATAGTACAATAACAGAATTATCTGCTCCTAATCCCAGGTTCGTTTCGTTCAAAATTATAAAATCATTCACCTCTGATTTCAGGTATTTTTAAGGTTATTATTCACGGACCCATGCAACACCGGGCAGGTCAGCTAGTCATAGAGTAAATTTTGAAAGAAGAGAAAATAGAGCTGACGCGAGATTCTTACCGAACTATGATTTTCTAGGATTTTAATGTGGGTCTAAATCAAGAAGAATGCCTTCAATGTCTACAATTAGCATATGGAAATGAAGCCCCATCTCGGGCCATTGTGGTCAGGTGGTTTACAGAATTTAGAAGAGGAAATATGTCGACAAAATATGTCGGGCATAAAAATGTTAATCGATGATAATCGCTGTACCTACCAAATGATATAGAAGGAACTTATAGGACAGCAGGACACAGAAGGAACTATTATAGGCTCTTTGGTACAGGTAAAGAAACTGACAGTCAGTTTGCGCATTAGCAGGAGACTTTGCCATAAACATCGCAATGCCCGCTGCAAAACGAAAACATGCAGGGCCGGATTAAGGGGGTGGGAGATTATAGGGGCTCCAGTCTGCCAGGGACCCTTAGCAATGGTTTAAGTTGTACCAAAGTTTCGTTTTAAAAATACCTAATTTCTAAAAAATTATGACAAAATTATATAATAATAATAATTTTGTTCCTGAAATGATAAGGATGCTCTGAAAACAAAAGTTAGGTTTCATGTATCAATATCCATCCTTTTTCTCTTTTTCAATTCGAAAGCTTCACAACTTTGATATAAAGCGCTGCACGGAAGGAGATTTACCGATTCTAGTTGACCGAAATTATTTTCAGCGTCAATATAGTCGCAACGTCATGAAATTGAAAAACGTTATTGATATTCACTATGGCATCTTCAGTATTGAAAATGACGCAACTAGCAGTCATAAGTTCGTTACAGGGACATTCAAAAGAATTCCATTACATTACGGCCAATGGGGAAAAATCGTTTGCGGTGGTTTTTAATGATGTTTCATAATTTCATGCACATTGAAATTTATATACACACCTATGAATTTCCCTACAAGATGCTTGCTATAGAATATGCTATGGATAGCATTTATAGATCATTTACAGGGGCACTAAAAAGAATTACATTACAATCGATGGAGAAAAATCGTTTGTGGGGTATTTTGTTCATGTTACACTATTTCATTCATATTTAAGTTGTTATATATCTCAGAGGTGCTCTATAAGATGCTTACTATTGAATATGATGTGCATAGTATTCATCTTTCATATACAGGGGCACAGGGGCATAAAAAATAAATCAGTTATGTTTTCCTCTATGAACAATATAATTACTGGAAAAGCAGTTGTGAAACGCTTAAAAAAAAAAAAAAAAAAAAAAAAGAAAAAGAAAAAGAAAGAAAGAAAAACGCATACTATTTAGTGTGTTTAAATTCTATATATCATATACAGGGCTCCGCAAAACATCTGAAGTATGTATATTTCTGTTTACTGACGGAAATTGCTAAAGGGAAATTTTCAGCCGTGCTATGCGTTGCCTAACTATTCTAAATTTTAGCATATTATTCATTGTATGATAAATCTATAGTTCGTATACAGGATGTACAAATTTTTCAGTTATTTTTCCGACTCTGGTTGAAATTGAGTTTTTAAGCGTGTTATGCGTTTTACAAATTATTACTTAAGCATCGTTTTTTACGTTATTAAACTATGAAGTTTTATTATAGTTGTCTGAGTGCGTAGAAAATGTTTCATAATCTGCTTGATGCATGATTTTACTTTCTTGTTGATAATTTTAATGATACATATTTAACGGTGTGCATGCTAAAGTGATAAAACTATTTTTGTATTACAAAAACAAATTATAAAAAAAAAAAAACACTTTTTTCTAAAATTCTATTAAAGTTTGAGATACGAGACAAACATTCGACAGCTTTAATGAAAATTGTTGTATTGTATATTCTATTGTATATTTATTTTTTCACAGCGGAACCTTATGTAAAGAATGGGAATCATAAGACATCATGGGAAAAAGTCTACATTCTGTTTTGCATTGTATCCAATCTGAATTTGAAGAATTTGTCTGGATCAATTTTGTAACCACTCGAAATTTGCAGCCAAGTGATATATTCTACATCAATTTGTTCTGAGATATCTACGTACAACTGGCAACTTTTTTCCAAATTTGGTCATAAATTTAAACATTCCGCGCTTGCAAAATTTCATGTGTTCTTCGTTGTAATTTTCCTCTATAAACAAATCATTTTCAATCAAATTTACATTTTCGTTAAATTTTAAATCTTGTTGCCATTGCATAATGATGCAAAAGTTTACTTATGTGAATAACGTAAATCCTGCTGACTTTGATAAAATGAAAATGGCACTTGAGCTAAAATTTCAAAAGTTTTTATTTAGACTTAATAATCAAAAAATAATTCTAAAGACTAGGAAGGCCGATAAAGGCAAACAATGTAACGAAAAGGTAATAATCAAAACTATTTAATGATATCAAAAATTGAGCTTAATCTTGCTTTATCATATAACTTTTCTATAAAAAAAAAAAAAAAAAAAAAAAAAAATGAAGTTTTTTGCGACATTAAACATGAAACATGATATGTGCAAAATTTATGCACACAAATCCGATAAAATAAAGTCCATATTTTGTTCGGAAGCGTCCATGATCGAGCAGTATATTTTATTCCGCTTCAAGTAACAGATTAAACAAACAACTATACTCAAATTGATCGATTCATTTCGCAACTAAGAAGAACCAACTTTGCACTAGTCTAAGGACCATACAAGTATATTTATATCAAAACCAATAGCAGGGTGCAAGTACAATGCCCTAACTATTAAGCTATAACAAGCGGAAAAAAAAGATAAAAAAGAAAAAGAAAGAAAAACCCGCTAGGATAAACTTTTAAAAATCGACTTTTGGCCACATAGAATCGGTAAATCTCCTACCATGCGCTGTAGCTAAGCTAATAGAAAATGAAATCACAGAAATCAGAAAGCGTTGCGTTTAATGATGTCCTGAAATCATTTGCAAATTTAAAGGCAAGGAATTTTTTTTAGCTTAATTTATAATAACGGTAATCTAAATTAAAAATGTATAAATATGCAATTAAATTTATTTGTATAGATAAAAAGATACATTAGTGTTTTTCATGCAGTTTTTATATGACTGGGATATTTCTATTTTCTTTTCATGTTTATAAAGCATCTTCGAATTCCATGTGTCAAAACAAAGTAATTAATAGCACCATTGAAGATAATAGAAAAACTAGTATGTTGTGGCCATCACAAAACTTTCTTCTATCTCATACATGTCAATACTTCAAAATTCACTATCTCAGTGCCAAATTAAACGGCAATATGTGTTTATCATGAGAATTCTAAAAATATGAAATTCCATGCAATAGTTCTAGAGGTATGACTGTCGCTGAAATCATGTAAATCCAGCAAAATGCAGCACAGCAGCGTCACCTATTGGGTTATTTACACCAGAACCTAATTATCACCAACTTATGTCAACGTCTAACTGAATATGAAGTTTGAGGAAAATTCGTGCATTAGTTCTTGAGATAGAGGTATTGCGCAAATCATGACAAATGCAGCATAGAAGCGCCACCTGTTGAGCGATTTGCAACAACACATAATCAGCAGCAATATTAATCAAGTTATACTTAAATCTGAAGTTTGGTGAAAATTTATGCATTAGTACTTGAGATAGAGCTATTGAGGAAATAGTTCAAAATGCAGCACAGCAGCGCCACCTATTGGGCGATTTACACCAACACGAAGTCCGCATCATTTCATATCAAGGATTAACTAAATCCGAAGTTTTATGAAAATGTGTGCATTAGTTCTTGAGATAGAGCTACTGCGAAAATAGTGTAAATCCTGCAAAATGCAGCATAGCAGCGCCACCTGTTGGGCGATTTACACCAAAACGTAAACAGCATCCATTCATGTCAAGGACTAACGGAATCTGAAGTTTTATAAAAATCCATGCATTAGTTCTTGAGATAGAGCTTTTGCGGAAATCCTGCAAAATGCTACATAACAGCGCTACCTGCAGGGCGATTTACACCAAAAACTAATCAGCACTAATCTATATCAGGGACTACCTGAATATAAATTTTTATTAAATTCCGTGCATTAGTTCTTGAGACAGAGCGCCCACAAAATTTGTGTCACATACAGACAGACAGACAAACAGACGGACTCACAGACTCACAGACAGACATTTTGTAAAAACATGTTTTTTGGAATCTCTGACCCATAATACGTGTAAATCCGTCGAAAACTGGAATTCGAAAATTTTCATGAAACCAATACTTTCTTGTAAAGATAGAAGAAAGTAAAAAATATTTTGATTAATAAGTTTGTGGATGTGGGGGGGGGGGGGGAAATTCAGTATAATGGGGAGGGGGAGGAGCAACATTTCCAGTAGTGGGAGAAGGGAGCCCAAAATTTCCAGTAGCCCCAGGTCCGACAATTGCTTAATCCGGCTCTGAAAACAAGTTAAATAAATGGTCATTAGATATGACCTAAGATTTCTGGAAGCTCCTTTCAAAAATGGTGAACTAATAATTGGCGAAGAATTTCGTTATCCAAACACCTGGAAATTAAGACGTCCCTTTTTTGATTCGTACTAAGTTACTGAAAAATTATTCAATGTATGTTTTCGAATAAATAAACCTAAGCTGATTAAGTAAAATAATGCTATAGAAAGTGATAAAATATCTTTATTAAGATTGCCGATCGTTTTGTCGCACCAACGGCGACATTTTCAAAATCATTCCCGATAGAAAATATTTTCACATAATTTAAAAAACCATAAACATGGTAAACAATGTCACGAGACATGATGCTTAATTAAAAACATTGCAAACATAAAATTCAATTAAAATTAAATTAGATCCTATTACCTATTATACGAGTAGAAAACTTAAAACCAGAATTAAAGAACGTATAGCAGACATCAAATACAACAGAAGAACCACAGCTTTGGCCAGATTATGCAGCGAAGAACCGTTACAGATCGATTTTAAAAGTAGCAAGTTAATTTATACATTAAGATTTTATTTACCATCCATAATCCGAGAATCAATAGAGATATTTTTACGCAACAAGAATATTTGCAATGATTCAATGTCCCTTGATTTACCTAAAATTTGGAAAGAAATGCTATGTAATTTTAATAACAATAGTTACTAGTATGTTGTGGCCATCACAAAACTTTCTTCTATCTCATATATGTCAATACTTCAAAATTCATTATCTCAGTGCCAAATTAAATGGCAATCTGTGTTCATCATGAGAATTCTAAAAATATGAAATTCCGTGCATTAGTTCTCGAGGTATGACTGTCACTGAAATTGCGTAAATCCAGCAAAATGCAGCATAGCAGCGCCAACTATTGGGTTATTTACACCAGAACCTAATTATCACCAACTTATGTCAACGTCTAACTGAATATGAAGTTTGAGGAAAATTCGTGCATTAGTTCTTGAGACAGAGGTATTGCGCAAATCATGACAAATGCAGCATATAAGCGCCACCTATTGAGCGATTTGCAACAACACATAATGAGCAGCAATATTAATCAAGTTATACTTAAATCTGAAGTTTGATGAAAATTCGTACATTAGTCCTTGAGATAGAGCTATTGAGTAAATAGTTCAAAATGCAGCACAGCAGCGCCACCTATTGGGCGATTTATACCAACACGCAGTCAGCATCATTTCATATGAAGGACTAACTAAATCCGAAGTTTGATGAAAATGTGTGCATTAGTTCTTGAGATAGAGCTACTGCGAAAATGGTGTAAATCCTTCAAAATGCAGCATTGCAGCGCCACCTGTTGGGCAATTTACACCAAAACGTAAACAGCATCCATTGATGTCAATGGCTAACGGAATCTGAAGTTTTATACAAATATGTGCATTATTTCTTGAGATAGAGCTTTTACGGAAATCCTGCAAAATGCTACATTGCAGCGCCACCTGCAGGGCGATTTACACCAAAAACTAATCAGCACCAATCTATATCAGGGACTATCTGAATATAATTTTTTATTAAATTCCGTGCATTAGTTCTTGAGATAGAGCGCCCACAAAATTTGTGTCACATACAGACAGACAGACAGACGGACAGACAGACAGACTCACAGACAGACATTTTGTAAAAACATGTTTTTTGGAATCTCTGACCCATAAAACGTGTAAATCCGTCGAAAACTGAAATTCGAAAATTTTCATGAAACCAATACTTTCTTCTTGTAAAGATAGAAGAAAGTAAAAATTAATCCACACTCGCAAATAGCCAAGATAATTTTATTTTTATTTTATGTTTTGCAATGTTTTTCATGCATGTTGTCTCGTGACACGGTTTACCATGTTATTGTTTTGTTAAATTATATGAAAATTAATCCACGCTCACAAATAGCTAATTTAATTTTAATTTAATTCTATGTTTGCAATGTTTTTCACTAAGCATAATGTCTCGTGACATTGTTTACTATGTTTATTGTTTTTTAAATTATGTGAAAATATTTTCTATCGTGAGTGATTTTGAAAATGTCGCCGTTGGTGCGACGAAACGATCGTCAATCTTAATAAAGATATTTTATCACTTTCTATAGCATTATTTTACTTAATCTGTTTATAAGTGATTTTTATACATGTTTTTTTGGTTTTTTTTTTTTTTTTTTTGTTAAACCTAAGCTGGTTGATAAAACAAGACAATGAAATGATCCATACCCACAAGTTAAGGTACAGTCGTGAAAAGAAAAAGTAAACACCCCCTACTAACTCTGCAACAAATTATCGTATTAGACAAAAGTTACTGGTACAAAACGATTGGAAATAAAGTCTAGGTTTAAATGATGCATATAAAATTTTCTTAGGGGACCATCTACATATCAAAACGAACCCAAACTTTGTTTTTCCAATAGCACTGCCCAAGTTTGACACCATAAATAAATTTCACACCCTTCAATTAGCCTAAAGAAAAATTTTCATGAAATTCGTAGGATTGGTTTTAGAGAAAATAATTATTTTAAAATGAGCATATTTTAAGGGCTGTATCCAAATTGAAGCTCTGAACTCGATTGTTGAGATGCCACAGAATGACTGTGTCACTTCTGTTGATGATTATTTCGTGTTAATATGACCATTTAACTCGCTGAATACATTTCGACGATTACCAGCCCAAATATTTTAATGAAATGAGTAAAATGTATTTTTTCAAATTATGCTTTTCTTCACGCCATAGACTGTCATAGACCATCATTTCAAAGTTTTTTAATCATAATTCGAAAACTACTTGGAAGAAAATTTTGAACTTGAAAATCCGCATAAAGCAGGACATAATAAATATAGAAATCTGCCAAAAAAAATTGCAGGTTGCAATTCATATTTTTTTTTTTCGAATATTAAATCCATAATTCATAATTTATATTATAGAATTTTTTAATTACAAATTCAGTGTATTTATGTTTGGGTTTTTTTAGTATGATAACTACACACGAAATTATCATACTATTAGGATTATGAATTCAGGATATGTAATGTGAAAATAATATTTGACATTAGAAGATCAAGATTCTAAATATTTATAATTCAAAAACTTCTCATCCAAATGACTTGAAATTTCGTTTCTGGGCATAGTTTGAACCGGCGATTTAAAATATACTGTCAAAATTGGGGTTGCTATTGAAAAGAACGAAGTTTGATCTATTTTTGATTTGTAGACGGCGCCCTAAGCAAATTTTATATGTATCATTTAAAAGTAGACTTTATTTCCAATCGTTTGGACTCCAGTAACTCTATTCTATTGTAATTAATTGCAGAGTTAGTAGAGATTGTTTACTTTTTTTCCCAGGACTGTAATTTTTGTCTAATGATCCACTTAAGTTACACCAACCATGTTTAATAATTCTTTTACTTAATTAGTATCTAAAGTCGCTATATATTTTACCGTGCTTTTTAAATTTGATACTTTTTATCAACATAAATACAAATATTTATGTTCAGTAAATTTCTGAAACAGTTGAAAACCAAAAAGTCCTTCCGGCCAGTGCCGGGAGGAAGAGGTAGCTTTCATATTCCTTATTTTAAAAAAGCCAACTTATATCATTCAAACGCTCGAAGCTCAATTTAGTGGAAACCGAATATAGGAGATTCAATACTAATTTTTATCGATACACTGAGAAAAATGACACTTTCAAATCTGAGTAAATCTATGTTTTCATTTTGTTATGAAACTTTTTGTTTCAAATATGACGACCCAATGCTTTCAATTCTGAAACACCAGAAATACTCAGTTTCAAACAAAATTACTTTTCATTCGTTAAACGTAGTAAATTTTACCAGGGTAGTTGAATTTATTCATATTATATCATTTGTTATGATTTCGAACGAAATGCACCTTTCAGTAATAATTTATAACATAAAATGTGGCGAACTACATTTTTATCGTGTTCGCGGAAGAACACTTAAAAGCCGCCGTAATATAATTGCGAAAGCGTAAATTTTTTTCTTCAACCTTCGAAATCGAAGAATAGATGAATTCGTAAAGGAAAGACTTCGCAGGTAGGATTTGACAACCATCAACAATATTTAAATACAAACATCATATATATAATCGTGAATAAACATGATGAACAAAGCATTATGTGCTCATATTTGAGTATGTCCACGTTTTCAGGAATGAGTATATACATGTTTCAAACTTGAGTAATTTTGTTTCGGAGCCATTTTGACTATGCGACATACTCAGATTTGAGTATTTTTTACTCAGTTTTGAAAATGTCGTTTTTAGAGTGTATAATGAATGAGAATTTCGCGAAATTAGTCAGCTTTATCCAAGCTGCTTTTCTTTAAAGTAACTTATATTTGGCTGCCAAATTCGGCAATTTCTTAAAGTGCCTGCCATTTTAAGACAACATGATGGATGAGGCTAACCAGTGAACTTGGTCGAGACCTTAGTAATTGCTGTGCACATGCTCACTCACATCGGAATCGGTTGAGATATACGAGTGCTGTCGCATGCAAAAAATCAGATTTTTCAAAATGTCACCCACAATAGAAATTGAAACTGCTATATCTGAGCCATTTTTTAAGGTAAAGACAACAAAAAATGCTCCTTTTCAAGGTCAAATACTTAAGAAAGAAACATTTTTCAATTTCTAATTTTTTTGCACTTCACTTTAAATATATATTTTTTTCTTAATTTAATGGCCGCCAATTTGAAACAAGATGCTTGATGAATCTGGCCAGCGAACTTGGTCGAGGTATTGATGTATACTATCCACATGCCTTCTTACATCGAAATAGACGAATACGTGTGTTATCGCGTGACAAATACAAGATCGTTTCAAAATGTTAGCCATGCTAGAAATTCAAAGTGCTATAATTCAACCATTTTTTAAGATATAAACAAAAGAACAAAATTTCAGAAACAAAACTGCTCCGGAATCTTTGTATCAAGGCCAAACACATTTAAAAAAATCTTTTTCATTTTCCAATTTTTTAATACCTCATTTTAAATTTAATTTTTTTTAATGGCAACCATTTTGAAACAAGATGGCGAATGAAGCTGGCCAACGAACTCGGTCGAAACATTGGTATGTACTATGTACAGACCAAATTACATCCAAATCGGTTCATAAATACGCCTGTTATCGCGTGACAAAAATCAGGTCGTTTCAAAATGTCAGCCACAATAGAAATTCAAAATGCTATTACTCAGACATTTTTTTAGATATAGACGAAACAAAAACTGTTCCGGAATCTTTGTATTAAGGTCAAACACATACGAAAAAAATCTTTTTCATTTTCCAATTTTTTGGTATCTCATTTTAATTTATTTTTTTTTTATTTTTTTTAAATAGCCGCCATTTTGAAACAACATGGCGGATGAAGCTGGCCAACGAACTCAGTCGAGACATTAGTATGTACTATGTATATACGAAGTTACATCCAAATCGGTTCATAAATACGCCTTTTATAGCGTGACAAAGTTCAGGATGTTTAAAAATGTCAGCCACGCTAGAAATTCAAAATGCTGCAACTCAGCCATTTTTTAAGATATAGACGAAACAAAAACTGCTTCGAAATTTTTGTATAAAGGTCAAATACATAAGAAAAAAATATTTTCCATTTTCAATTTTTTGGTACCACATTTCAAATTTTAAATTAAAAAAAAATTTAAATGGCCGCCATTTTGAAACAAAATGGCGGATGAAGCTGGCCAACGAACTCGGTCGAGACATTGGTATGTACTATGTACACACTGAATTATATCAAAATCGGTTCATAAATACGCCTTGCATCGCGTGACAAAATTCAGGACGTTTCAAAATGTCAGCCACGCTAGAAATTCAAAATGCTATAACTCAGCCATTTTTTAAGATATAGACGAAACAAAAACTGCTCCGGAATCTTTGTATGAAGGTCAATTACATAACAAAATACTATTTTTAAGTTTTTAATTTTTGGTACACCATTTCATATTTTAAAATTTTTTAAAAATTTTAAATGGCCGCCATTTTGAAACCAAACGGCGGATGAAGCTGGCCAACGAACTCGGTCGAGACATTGGTATGTACTATGTGCACACTGAGTTATACCGAAATCGGTTCATAAATACGCCTTGTATCGCGTGACAAAATTCAGGACGTTTCAAAATGTCAGCCACGCTAGAAACTCAAAATGCTATAACTCAGCCATTTTTTAAGATATAGACGAAACAAAAACTGCTCCGGAATCTTTGTATAAAGGTCAATTACATAACGAAATAATATTTTTCCATTTTTAATTTTTTGGTACCACATTTCAGATTTTAAAATTTTTTAAAAAGTTTAAATGGCCGCCATTTTGAAACCAAACGGCGGATGAAGCTGGCCAACGAACTCGGTCGAAACATTGATATGTACTATGTACACACCGAATTACATCGAAATCGGTTCATAATTACGAGAGTTACAGTGTGACATAGGTCAGATATATATATATATATATATATGGATATATATATATATATATGTCACATTTTAACGAAATGACAGTATTCACTGAAATTAACTTTATTAAGTTTTATTTAAATAATCAAAAAGGTGGCAATCAATTTCCATAGCTGCTTACAGGTTAGACTTCAGATACCAAGTGGCCTAGAGGTATATCTCTGAAATTGCTCATCTCCTAGGGTTACCAGTTAAAAAGGGCCATGTGTTTCTATTAATTTAACGATAAAATGGATTAGTTGGCTACCCCGCCAAACCCGTGATTATCAGTCATTGGGCCCGTATCCAAATTGAAGGACGATTCATTACAAAAACTAATCAATAGGTCCAATCTTTATAATTTTCTTACAATTTCCCCCCTTTCCAGACAAGTCCCCGGGGATGGGCCGGCTTCCATACACGAGGGTCGCCTGGAAAGTATAAAGCATTCTTTATTAAAGGGATGTTAAAATTTTGGAAGTGAATTACTTTTAATCGAGCTGCCTGGAGATGAGTTATTTCTTTAGTATAGTTAACATGTTATCCACTAAAGCATTTTGAGTAAGATTTAAAGAATCTAGAATTCGAAGTGATTCATTGCAGGTATCTATTATATCGAAAATAGCTTTAGAGGAAGTGGAACAATTTTTCATATTTTTTAAATTGTATAACTTGCCTATTTGTGCTATGGCCAAATCCCTAATCTTATCGTAACGAGCGCAAAGGGTGTCCCATGCATTTTTATAATTGACCTCCAAAAGAGGAAATCCGGAAATCAATTTATGGGCAGGACCCTTTACACTAGCTAAGAGATATTGTAATTTAGAAACGGCTCCCAAATCTGGATTTCGATCTATAGTTGTGGTAAAAATCTCCTTAAAAGAGAGCCACTGATCAGCTTCTCCGTAAAAGGGTTTTAATTCAAATTTGGGAAGACTGACTGTTTTTTCAAAAACATTACTTGTATTTTTATTGTTATTCTCTGAACCACCCTCGTTAATGCTCAAACTCTTAGTTAATTTATTACGTGATGTATTTATTGCGATAGTTAATGCATCCAATTTAAGGGCAATTTCATTGTATTCCTCAATTATAGCTTCCGTTTCTGTTGTATCGCTCTCAAGAACGGCGTTTTCCTGATTTTTACTTAATTCTGTACTAATATCTTGCACCTGACCATGATACAAATCTAACTCTTCTAGAGTTATCGTCTGATCATCAATTTTGGGATTTATGATATTTTTTATACGGGTAATTTTTGCTTTGAGAACAGTTTTTTGTTTCTTAATATTTTCCATTTTGAATTAATTTTAAGATAACTTTTTAATAATCTAAATATTATAACACTCTTAATATCCGTCAAAATGTTTAAACATTCTCAACATAATATAAGCATGTGCGTAAAATTGATAAAAAGAATAAAATAGTTAAAAATAATTAAAGAAATAAATATAGAAAACATGAATAATTTTTTTTTTTTTTTTCAATTCAAAAGATTGCAATGCTTTAAAACCATGGTTTTCATAAATACCAAAAATGAAAACATCACTGGAGATATACTACTTATTAAATCACTTACCTTAAATTATGTAATCAGAATAAAAATAAAAATAATATGGATAATAATATTATATAAAAATAAATAACACTAGGGTACCCCATGAGCTCATACAGACACACACAAAATAAAAGGAAAAAACATTCCGCAAAAACGGAGAAGGAAAAAAAAAATATATCTCTGTATTAAAGAACTGTAGTGCGCACTTATCATGAAATAAAAAGCAATGACAGCAACGATGCTATCTTTCACTGCATGAAATTTACTTTAAGAGATGCTCTGAAGAAAATCACTATAAAATCATCAACACAACTGAAGAAGATGAATTCCACTTAGAGACTGCAGTTTTCATGTTGTGAAACTTTCACTGCACCGTTGAAACAAAATGCGGATATCACTACTGCAATACTTGACTTTTAAAACGCAGAATACGTTGAAAATGATCTACATTTTGATCGATTTTAATTAAGATGATATTCTTCAAAATATAGTAGAAGAAATGGGAAGACACTTTCTATAATGGAATTGAAGAGTTAAAAGCATATCACTGCTGACAGATTCTTTGATGAGGCGAACTTCTTGTATTTACACTACTTGAAGGGGCATAGTGAACACTTTCCCAGCACCCAATTGGGGCCTCTTTGAATGTTCAATCGGAGCTTATTCCGTATCGTGTAGCACCAAGAATTCTTTTTTTTTTTCTTTTCTTTACTTCTCATGTTTTCCCGCTGAGCAGGTAGTATAATCCAGACGACTCATAATACTGTCACATTTTAACGAAATGACAGTATTCACTGAAATTAACTTTATTAAGTTTTATTTAAATAATCAAAAAGGTGGCAATCAATTTCCATAGCTGCTTACAGGTTAGACTTCAGATACCAAGTGGCCTAGAGGTATATCTCTGAAATTGCTCATCTCCTAGGGTTACCAGTTAAAAAGGGCCATGTGTTTCTATTAATTTAACGATAAAATGGATTAGTTGGCTACCCCGCCAAACCCGTGATTATCAGTCATTGGGCCCGTATCCAAATTGAGGGACGATTCATTACAAAAACTAATCAATAGGTCCAATCTTTATAATTTTCTTACATATATATATATATGGATATATATATATATATATATATATATATATATATATATATATATATATATATATATATACATATATATATATCAACTATTGAACAGAGGGTGGTTTCGGGGTCTGGGGGTCATGATCGATGAAAATATACCAAAATTTTTTGAAATCGCTTTCCTCCGAACGGCTGCAATAGGTAGCTTTTTGTAATGAAAGCTGCCTAAATGGCCCACTCGTCAAAGTTTTACACAATCCATTAAATTTTTTCGCGATCCACATTTTAACTGCTTTAAAGTTCACTGGTGTAGACCATGAACAAAGGTTGCAAAATTACAATTTATTCAGCTTGAAATTCATGTTATATTATACAATGGACAGCCAGAATGTAGTTGTGGATGCAAATGCATTAAAATTCGTAATGAACTCTGGGCCGATAAACATGTAAATCGGGCTCTGGATATACAGGGTGATTCATAAAGATCGAAGCAATAGGCTATTTCCTTAAATATTGCCTATAGACACATACTTCCAGTTGCAAAATTTCATAAAAAAGGTGCAAAATTTGATGAGATAAGTGGCAAACCCATGGGGTGTGTGTGGGGGGGTCTATTTAAGAATAGTCGAAAACAAAATTTTTATTTTCAATTAGGAAAATTTTTCCTTATCCATTTCTGAATGAAACACAAAAAATTCCATCGTCATATCTGCAAAACTCACAGAGATATGCCTGTTTAAATAATTCGTCAGGTTTTAAGGGATTAGACACGAATTGAAATGTGTGCAATTCAAGAAACAATGTTACATTAAGAGTTCCAGGAAGCATGTAAAAAATATTTCAATTGAGTTAGAATTTTGATTCTTTTTCTTCTTTTTGTGATGGTTAATCATAAAATTTGCAAACAAAATCACATCCTAGAACTTTTCATAAAGTTTAAAAAAAAAAAAAATTAAATTATTATTATATTTTAAGTAGGGTTATTTAAAATCGTTATAACTCGAAACATTATTTGTCGAATTTCAAAAATTTCTCATTTAATTATAGAGGAAAATATAATTTTAATTTTTTTCAGGATTTTTTAAAATATTAATTTTAAAAATATTAAAAATATAAATTAAAAAAATTATGTAACTTATTTTTAAAAAAATCCTATTTTCAAAAATAAATATTTTTTTTTTTCAAATTTGCAGAAATAAAATTAATGTAAAATAATCAAAAAAGACATGTTTCAAGTTTCCTTTTTTTTTTCTTTAAGGATTCTTGACTTATAACAATTTAAAGACGCAAAATGGTGGGGAAAAAAGAACATCATGCAGAAAAACGTATTTAAAATTTTAAACAGAGATTGGCTCTTAATAACATGTTTAAATGCTTTTTAAAAAATTGCAGGTGGGTAAGTAACTCCTTCCTGTAGATTAAACTTCCGATTCAGTTTAACTTTTGCCCTTACCACCTTCTTTCTGTACTATTTAAATGCCCGTCAATTGATTTAAAACAAGGCTTCTAACATGCCGATTAAGAGTTTTTTCATAATTTTAGCCGTCACAACTTCAGGTGTTATATCGCCCCGGCCAGGCTGTTAAAAAAAGTCTGTATTCTGGGGCCGGGCCAGTCCCGGACCTTACCTTTTTCTCAAGGCTCGGCAGGGCCGGGCATAACGTATCTTTTCATACCGATCCGGGACTGGCTTCCTTCTTCCTAGGTCTGCACGACGCGAAATTTTCGGTCCTGCTCTCGACCCAATCCGTATTAAAATCAGTTTTTTCTGACTGACCTGATCGGTGTAAAAATTAGTTAAATTTTGCTCAGCCCAAAATTTTTTAACAAAAAAATGCATATATATGCCCATTATTTTACAATTAAACTTTAAAATTCATTTTTTTTTTAAAGGATAATAGATTTAAAGGCAAAAAAATTAAAATACAGTAAACCCAGTGAAAAAGAACCTTCCTATGACGGAATTTCGTCTTAAATGGAAAAAAGTGTTGATCCATGCTAAATTAATATAATAATACCTGAGAAAAGAATGGACTACATGTATACCTTCTAAGAAGGTCATTTGTCTATAACGCATTTTCTTCTTTCCTGATTCCGTCTTAAAAGATTTTACTGTATAGCATTTTTCAAAGTCTCCATTACATGAATATGGATTAACGATATTAAATGATAAGTGAAACATTTACATACAAATAGAGATTCTTAAAAAATAAATAAATATCACAACCTTTGTCTTTAAAATGAAGATTATATAAACATGAAAAAAGAAAAGCTATATACACATTTTTCGTCAGAACTCCTCCATACGAAACTATTTTTAACCATATCAACATAAAAAACTATTCTTTGTAGAAATTCAGTCAGTCCGGGCCGGGCTCGGGCTAAGATTTTAACCCTTTTCCAGGCCAGGCCGAACTTTTTTTCTATGGGTCGGCTCAGGACCGGGACTGGATATTTTGACCCGTGCAGACCCCCGGCATATTTTAAAAGCAGGTTTAACGTAAAACCTATACCTTGCTATTTTATGTCCAAAGGAGAGGCATTGTCTTAAATAGACTTTTAATTACGTACAATTTGTAGATAATCCCTATCTTGCATTCAAAATGAGTCAATAACTCGTCACTCAGAGGCATGGGTAAATTGTGTAAGTCCATAATTTTGGATTTTAATATCTCTGCGAGTTTTGCAGATATCGAGATGAATTTTTTGTGTTTAATTCAGGAATGGATAAGGAAAATTTTCCTTATTGAAAATTTTACTCTATGGAGCTGTATAAAAATTTAGTTTTTGCATTTTCCCCTATGGAGTTTCAAATTATGTCATTAAATTTTACACCTTTTTTATCAAACTTTGCAATTGGGAGTATGTACCTAGTGGCAATATTTAAGGAAATAGCCTATTGTTCCGATCTTTATGAATTCCCCTGTATAGGGGAAAGGGTTCTATTACTATCTTATTTGAAATTCCGATGTAGAAGGTGCATTTTCTAAAGAATACAGAAAGAAAAAAAAAAAAAAAAAAAAAAAGATGTTTTCCCGAATTCTATATGAAAAGCATTTAAGATAAGAATTGAACATTGTGTAGAAATGATTCATGAAAAAAAAAAAAAAAAAAAAAAAAAAAACGAACATTCCGCGTTGATTCCTTAAACTCATATTCTTTCCTTTATCCCAGAATTGTCAGCTTTTCTCATTCAAATACTAACAAATTGAACAAAGTCCCTTTTTTTTCCTTTGTTAACTATGACATTATTGCAATCGTTTGCTATTTTATATGACCACTTTTTTGTGATTACCTTGTCTGTGAAGTTGGTTTAAAATGCTAACTTTGTAGTCATTTTCTGAAAAAAAAGCTTTAATTTTATGCGAAAATGAAAAACTCTGTTCGATTTCTTGGAATCTAAATAAGTATACTTGAGAGTTTTATGCATATATGGATGAAAAGGTTTCGTGAAAGTATCAAAATTCAGAAAGTAATTATTTTGTTTTTGAGAACAGCCTTTTAAAGTCCTATAAAAATGAGGAAAGTAGTTAGGATCATCAGGCAGTTTTAATGATGTTTAAAGCTGTTCTCAAATCCAAAAGGGCAACTTCATGACATAAGTTTAAATTCATTTTCGTTTGGAAATACATAAAACTAGCAGGTGTTGTATGTACTAATCGAACTGTGCTTTCCGTTCTTTTGCAAACGTAGTAGATCTTTCCGAAAATAGTGTCAAAGAAGACATTTTGAACCAAATTTCCGCGCGAAAGAAGAATAACCACTTAAGAAAGGATAAAAATGTCTTTGTCACGTGATCAAAATCGCTTATAACTCAATACGTAATTTATTTATCAAAAAATGGAAAACCCAGTTCGATTCCAAATCACTTCCATAGTCAGCCCTTCCAATTTTATACCTTTCCGTTAAAAAATGAATTTGTAAATGTGTCAAAACATTTTGCGCTTGTTGAGCTTAAGTTAAATCTAATCACAAGCGCTAAGATTTTATGATATTTATTCATCGAAATTTATTTGGATCTCAAAGTCGCAATCATAGTAATCATAAAAATGTTATGTTACGAAAATAAAACAACTGTTCGATTTCTTAGAATCCAGATTATAATATCTACGAGTTTATGCATTTACGGTTGAAAATGATTTCTTGAATATGTCATGATATTAGCGAGTTAACTTTGAGAACAGCCCTGCAGCAGAGTTAGCCTTTTTTTCATAAGATAAAACTACCATCCTATCAAAATTTCTACTGAGTAATTTTGTGTTATTTTATGACAGACAGTCGAATAATTAAATAAACAAAGTATTTCTGATGGCTGTATGGTATTTTTTTTTTTCGTGCTCTTTCTCTTTTTTCTTATATAGAAAAGGGGTGCTAAGTTGGTAACACTGCCTTCAAGGTTTCTTTCAAATCAAAACTGGTACACTTTTTGATGCATCCATGAAGCCATTTTCATCCGTAAATATTTAATATATACAACCCATTTTTATTCAGGTACGAAAAAATCAAATAGATTTAATTTTCTGGTAAAAGCAATTCTCTTTTTTATTTATTTATTTTTTATTATTCGGTTTTGTAAAAACTGGTATTTTAAGCTGATTTCCGGGAAATGCCATCGTATGGATGAGGCGATAATAATCAGGACCTGATTAAAGTATGGACAACTGGGCCGCGGCCTTGGGTCCTCTGCTTTGGCGAATCATTAAATTTGATATGTGATTCTCTACAATTGAACTTTTAAATCTGGTTAGACTATGTACTGTTTATAAATAATAGTTTGTACGTTTAGAGTAGGGTAAGATTAAAAGCAAAATATATATTTATGCAAATATATATATACATTTGCAATCAAAACATAGCTTACAAATTCGTATAACAAATGACTGAATCTCTTATTTATATATTTAGATAGTCATGCAGTGCGTTTTCTTTTTTTTTCTAAAAATACTTTTTAGGGATATTCTGAATTTTATTGAAGAAAATTACCCTTTTAGCGAAATCTCGTTTCACATTTGCGTGTTAATTTATATCTATTTAGCTGCATAGAATGACAGGGCCCGATGAAGTCAAAGAGTGGTCCAGAGCCTGATATTCATTCGTTGGCTCTCCTATGCCGTCAAAAGATAAATAATTAAATAAATAAAAAATCAACATTTTCTACATGCCTTAGAATACAAATATGAATGTATAAATACATATTCAGATAAATATATGTTTTTAATTTTATTTTACTTTAAAAGTGCAAAATATTAATTACATTCAGTACAAGGTTAAAACAGATTTAAAATATTAATCTTTACAAAAATTGCATACATAATTTAGGAGCCCCAAAGTCATGGACCAGTTGCCCATGTTTTAATCAGGCCCTGATCACAGATTATTTAACCCTATGACCGTCTGGTGATTTTTCTGTATTTTCTTAACAATACTTCTAAATCTGAGCGGATTGATGCTGTAATATATTTCATATCCCTTCGTTCAATGTACTTCCAAAACATAATTCTGTTAAAAACAGTTTTGTCTACAGCCATTTTGGTATGATTTCTGAAAAAGGAAAAACATGGGACAGCAGGCGATTTTAAGCAATCCCGGAAATAATATCATTTCTCAAAAACGTTTCATTCTTATATATATATATATATATATACATACATATATATATATATAAACATAATCAATTTAGACATTTTTGTCGTTAAAATTTAAGCATAAAACTTAAATCGAATAAACAATCGCAGTAATTCTGAATCTTGTTTACAGGGAATTTCAAAATCTTAATTTTTTTATTTTTTCTTGTTAGATTTACAAAATATCTTAGTGGTACTCTTGTACTCATATTCCTGCCTCTTGCCAGAAAATAACTGTCTACTTGAATGTATTCAAAAGCATCAAATAAGTTGAATTTTTTATGACAGTATAGATATAGAAAGAGGTGGGGGTGTGGTGGCGTGAGTGGCATGGATGAATACCAAGGCTCTGAGCATCAATTTTTGCTTGATCGGGTCGCGTTTGTAATTCAAAATGCATTCTTAGTTATGAAATTTTTTTAAATTTTGTTAGATTTTTATGCTTTTAAACAGTAATGTCCGCAAATTTTATGCCTTTATATGCAAAAATGCGTTTGGGAATGCATATCAATATTGTTAATGCGTATCGCGTTCTTGAGATAATTTAGTAAATAAATCTTTGATGACTAAACAAATGAAAATTTGAGAACAGCCTTAAAACTCTGCAATTTTGAAGAAAGTAGTTAAGATCATTAGACAATTTAAGCCATGTTTCGGGAAAATCTTGTTGCAAGGGCTAGGCTCTGATTTAAATAATTGATCCATTTTGAAAATTCTAACGTTTATAAAGAAGAATTTAATAAGCTGTCCCTGAATATTAAAAATACTTCTTTTGATACTTATCTCCTGCACTGACATTCCAACTTGAAGATATTTAAATCGAAAAGGTTTCGTAACGAAGTCGATATAATTACATTCGAATCAATATTCATATTTCTTAGGGGTGGTCCGAATGAAACAAACATGTTATCTTCTATTTACAATGAGCGTGCAAAATTTATGAACAAATGAAATTATTACGATCACCCGCTAGTTTCTTAAATGCAAACAAACTTTAATACACGTAGCACAATTTAGCTGCAGGGCAGATTTTCTAGACATAAGATTCATTCCGGTGTCTGGCTATATTATAGAAAGTAATTTAATGCAGTATCTCTCTAATTTAGCGATTTTTTCTATTATGGTTAATCAAAAAATTTCTTCATAAGCCTTACAGCGTCACTGAATGCTTCTATAATATCTAGCCTAGTTTGAATGATTAGGCTTTTTATATTCAGGTGTTGTTATGTCGAGTTTTTAAAAACTTTTGTAATGTGCAACAAAGAATTTACTAATTATGTTACCTTAATGAATGGTAATTTCCAGCTGGATAGGAATTCATTTTTCCTTTGAACTTGATATTCCTATCCCATGTGTTAGGTAGCGCCTCTGGGTGTGTACTGTATTTACATACGTATAAAGTGCATCATGATTTTAATACAAATATTCCGTTTTAATATTACTGAACTATGTGGTTTTAATATAATATAAATAAATTTATATTTAAGACTGCACAAAAACATTAAAACATTTTTTAAAAACTTTTGTAATTTTTAACAAAGAATTTTTTTAATTACGTTATCTTAACCCTAGAATACAAAGGCGTCATCTGTCAGACTATTGTTTATTACATATCAAGACGTAAGCTTACAGTGTCAAATATCGTATTCTCAAAATAAAGGACAGGGAAGGGGGGAGGGATAGTATAGTTGCAGATTCCCAAAATTTTTAAGGAGCCAGTGGCTCCTAAATATAACTAATCCAGTTGCCACATTGTTAAAAAAACGCATAAAAGCAATAGCGTTTATATGGACAAAAAGTTCAGGAATTCAAAATGAAAATTAATGTACATATGTACAAAAGAAACACAAACTAATCACACCAAATGTATATATTTCATTTACAAATGTATGTCATCAAATGTATGTCAAATTGTCATCAAATGTATATATTTCACACAATTTTTTTTTATTTGGATATAAATTAAATGTAATATAAATCTTAAGCTGTGTATTGTCAGAAGGTAAATTTGGGCAAGATAAAGGTAAATATATATATATATATATATATATATATATATATATATATATATAAGAATAAGCTAAGCAATCATGGCAGTGGGGAATATTAGGAAAACAATAGTTCTTATTTTCATTTTGTCATATAAGAGGACATATAAAAAAATATTGTGAATGTGTGATATTATTTTGCACTATAAAAATCAAACTCCGAAAATTCGGACATAAAAAAATATCACGGAAAAATATTGAAAATTTCGGAAAATGGTTTCCGAAAAAATCGTGTCCATCGTCAGCAGAAAAGAGCGCAAATTTCGTCAAAGGATCGCACAAAAACACCTGACAAATTTCGTTAAAAAAAAACACGCGAATTTCGTCAATGGATCGCAGAAAAACACGAATTTCGCCGATTTTCTCAGAAAAAAATCGCCCATTTCGTCAAAGGATCAGGGGGGGGGAGAAAGACGTGAATTTCATCAAAGAATCCCCCCAAAACGTGAATTTTGTCAAAAAACCCGTGTTTTCCGTCAAAGAACCCCGAGAAAATACGAATTTCACCATTCTTTGCAGAAAAATAGTGAACTTCGTCAAAAGATCGGCGAAAATATAAGGATTTCATCAAAAAATCCGAAAGAACCCACAAATTTCATCAAAAGTTTACGAAAAAAATAATCATCAAAGTATCGCAGACGAAACGCTAATTTTGCCAAAGGATCGGAGAAACAACGCGAATTTCGTCAAAAGATTGCAGACAAAACGCGAATTTATCAAAGAATCGCGAAACCCCCGCAAATTTCATCAAAGAATTGCGAAAAAAAGCGCACCTTTCGTCAAAGCGTTGCAAAAAGAACGCGAATTTCGTAAAAATATCTTATAAAAACCTGAATTTCGTCAAAGAATTGCGGGAAAAAAGCAATTTTCGTTAAAGGATCCCGAGAAAAAAACGCGATTTGGGTTAGAGGACTACGAAAAACACGCGATTTTCGCCAGAGGATCGCGGAAAAACGTCTTATTCTCGTCAGAGGATTACGAAAGAACGAGATTTTCGTCAAGTGATCGTGAGAAAAAACGTGAAATTCACCAAAGGATGGCGACTTAGACGACGAAAATTAGTCGCCAAATCAAAAAATTTAGTCGCCACGCGGCGGCTGCCGACTGTGATTCTGCACCTATAGGGGATAGTCGAGTAGACGCCTTTGTATTCTAGGGTTAATGAATTGTAATTTCCAGGTGATGGATATGAATTCAATTTTTCTTTGAACTTGGTATTACTATCCCTTGCGTTAGGTAGTGCCTCTGAATGTGTACTGCATTTACACTTGTAAAAGCGCATAATGTTTTTAATACACATATTCCGTTTCAATATTACTGAACTATGTGATTTTAGTATAATATAAATAAATTCATTTTTAAGACTGCGCAAAAAAACTTAAAAACATTTTTTATTTCCAGCTGGATGTGAATTCAATTTTTCTTTGAACTTGATATTGCTATCTACTGTGTTGGGTAGTGCCTCTGGGTGTATAAAGTGCATCATGTTTTTAATGCACACATTCTGTTTTAATATTTCTGTACTATGTCGTTTTAGTATAATATAAATAAATTCATATGCAATATTGCGCAAAAAGACATGGAGACATTGCTGCTATATGAATATTAATTCACGGAAAAGCATTTCCTTTTGTGTAGTGCATTTTTCAGCTGAATAACATTTTAGTATTTGCGGGGTATGCATAAAAAATGCAGGGCTGCTCAAAGTAATTCAAATTTAAATGCATTGCCCTCCAAGGACGGCAATTGAATAATTCAACTGTGATTCTAATTGTTTTCTACTATGTTATGAGCTTTCTAAATTGTATATTTATATATTTCCTTTTATCGTATGAAAAATTTATATTTTGTAATAATGCTCTAGTAGCGTTAGAAATTGTTTCATAATCTGTACCTGACGCATGTTTTTTTTTTCTTTCTTTTCTCTTTTCTCCACCTTTCTTTTTTTTAATAAGCAAGTAGTCAGACGTGCGTACTTCTAGATCATTTTTATCAATAAAAAGCAAATTATTTTTAACTCTCAAGTACATATATTCATACTCAATTCAATTCATTAAAGGTATCTACATATAAGGTATGCTTTATCTTATTACCGATAAAAAAATATGATTTTAACGCGGTCCTCAAATTCCCTGCTCAACAACGCGAAACTTTCTAACACATTTTCTGAATCATTTTTAAATGCAAAGTAATAAAATTGGCAGATCTGACTATTGAAGCGATTTGAAATCGAAAGGAGTTTTCCATTTTTTGATAAATAAATTACTTATGCAGTTATAAGCAATTGTGGTCTCGTGACGACGGTTTCTCCTTACTCACAGTGACGCGTCGGAAATTCAGTTCAAAGCACCAAATTTGACAGTGTCTTCTCAGAGATCTTTTGCCTTTATAAAAAAAAAAAAGGAAAACGTCTTTCCATTACATAGTCTCTGAATAACAACACCTGCCAATTTTATACGTTTCCGTACAAAAAGGGATTAAAAATATATCAGAAATGAGTTCCTTTTGGATTTGAAATCAGCCTTAAAAATAAGCTGTAGTCATAGATGATGCAGTAAAACACAAAATTATAGATGAATTATTATGTTTAATGTAAAGCTATTCTGCATTCCAACATAAATATTTTAATCTACACTTTATATTTCTTCTAAAATTACGGATTTTATCAAAATTGACAGATACATACTTTATATTATAGCATTTAATTTAGCTTAATGTTTAAAAAAAAAAAAAAAAATCCTATTATATAACAGCCTTAATATATATTTTTCCTAGTATGTTAAGAGTCAAAAATTCTAAAATTTTGACGTTTAATCGAATCTTAATAATCATATGACCCATTAAATTGATGTATTTGAATAAGAAATATTCTTGAACATTTATAGATCTTTGTTCTTCCTAATATGTCAAGTGTCAAAGATTCAAAACATTGACATTTTATCGAATCTTAATAATCATATGACCCATTAAATTGATGTATTTGGATAAGAAATGTTCTTGAACATTTATAGATCTTTGACCTTCCTAATATGTTAAGTGTCAAAAATTCTGAAATTTTGACGTTTTCTCGAATCTTAATAATCATATGACCCGTGAAATTGATGTATTTTGATAAGAAATATTCTCTTTCTAATATGTTAAGTGTCAAAAATTCAAAACATTGACATTTTATCGAATCTTAATAATCATATACTCATACATGCCCCATTAAATTTATGTATTTGATAAGAAATATACTTGAACATTTATAGATCTTAGATCTTTCTAATATGTTAAGGGTTACAAAATTCTAAAACTTTGATGTTTTATCGAATCTTAATAATCATATGACCCATTAAATTGATGTATTTTTATAAGAAATATTCTTGAACATTTTTAGATCTTTGTTCTTTCTAATATGTTAATTGTAAAAAAATTCTAAAATTTTGATATTTTATCGAATCTTAATAGTTATATGTCCCATTAACTTGATGTATTTGGATACGAAATATTCTTGAACATTTATAGATCTTTGTTCTTCCTAATGTTAAGTGTCAAAAATTCAAAGCAATGACATTTTATCGATTCTTAATAATCATGTTACCTATTAAATTATGTATCTGGATAAGAAATATTCTTGAACATTTTTAGATCTTTGTTCTTTCTAATATATTAAGTATAAAAAAGTCTAAAATTTTGACATTTTATCTAATCTTAATAATCATATGGCCTATTAAATTTGTGCATTTTCATAAGAAATATTCTTGAACATTTACAGATCTTAGATCTTTCTAATATGTTAAGGGTTAATAATTCTAAAAGTTTGATGTTTTATCGAATCTTAATAATCACATGACCCATTAAATTTATGCATTTTGATCAGAAATATTCTTAGACATTTATAAATCTTTGTTCTTCAAGAATGTATTGTGATTAAACTAAAATATTGACCCGTGTTTGTGACTATTTTACTCACTAAATACTCAGTCATGCTGAAGAATCGTCTTGTCTAATGTGAAGAATATATTTTCCTTGGGCTAAACTGTCTTAGAAACGCCCATGAGCAAAAAGTCAAGCTTTTTTACTATATTATCAACAAGTAGATACATTGTTGCAATTTCTTGCAACTCTTGCATTACTTACTATAAGACTTTCGCTTCTGATGAGATTTTAATGAGATTTAATCGCATTTGAATTGCAGAACGCTTAATGTTTTTTCTCGTTTGAGTTTTTTTCTCTTTTTCTGTATTTATTTCTTAAACAAAAATGGACAGCATAAGATGGATTCAAATTCCAACGAATTGCAAATCATAACCTTATCATGAATTCACTTATTATGCAATGTTTACCCAGCGACTTACGATACCAACGGTTGGAAATTCAAATTAAAAAGAACTTCGTAAAACACCATAAAAATTTTAATAATTGCACATTTATTAACATTTTTATGGTGTTTTATGAAGTTCTTTTTAGCTTATCATTCCACACCAGCTTATTTAATCTTTTAATGTGGTTGGAAATTCGCCTATTATTAGTTAAAGATTAAATTTAATAAGTGTTGATCTTGTGTAAAAGAGAATATTAATTTAAAAATATTAAATAATAAAATTTCAATATTTGAATAAAATACATAATTCTTTTTTCTTAAATGCATGATCATCATCTGTTGAAAAGCTTTGTGGTAAAACATGATATGATACATGTTCTCAAAAATTGTTTTATTTTATGGATGGAAGCGTTATGAGGTATATCATATGGTAAAATTAAAAGACTAAAATTCTACTTAGTATTGAAGATATGAAGGGAGTATCTTTCAATATTTAATATTTTTATATTTAATAATTTAAATGGGGAAGATAATTTCTAATATTTAATAATTAAATGTTAATATTCTTTTAGGAGAGTTTAGTATTACCTATTAACATTTAAACATAGGCTACTAAAAAGGAATTACATAATTAACTAAATTACAACAAAAAACTGTCACTTCAATTTTCTCGAATTCTAATATTTGTTACATAACATCTTCTTCCACTTCTGGGCTGTTCTCTAAACCAAAGAGCAACTTTTTGACACAAGTTTTAATTCAATTTTGTTAGGAAACGCAATACTAAAATTCTACTTAGTATTGAAGATATGAGACGGTATGTTTTAATATTTAATATTTTATATCTAATAATTTAAATGGAGAAGATAATTTCTAATATTTAATAATTAAATGTTAATATTCTTATCTAGGAGAGTTTAGTATCACCTATTAACATTCAAACATAGGCTACTTGGAAGGAATTATATAATTAACTAAATTACAAGAAAAAACTTTCACTTCAATTTTCTCGAATTCTAATTTTTGTTACATAACATCTCCTTCCACTCAGGTCTTCAGTTATTTAAGGTTATTTGTTCTCCTAACCAAAGAGCAAATTTATGACACAAGTTTTAATTCATTTTTGTTAGGAAACGCAATACTAAAATTCTACTTAGTATTGAAGATATGAGACAGTATCTTTTAATATTTAATATTTCATATTTAATAATTTAAATGGAGAAGATAATTTCTAATATTTAATAATTAAATGTTAATATTCTTTTCTAGGAGAGTTTAGTATCTCCTATTGACATTCAAACATAGGGTACTAGGAAGGAATTATATAATTAACTAAATTACAAGAAAAAACTTTCCCTTCAATTTTCTCGAATTCTAATTTTTGTCACATAACATCTTCTTCCACTCACGTCTTCAGTTATTTAAGGCTGTTCTCTAAACCAAAGAGCAACTTTTTGACACAAGTTTTAATTCATTTTTGTAAGGAAATGCATGAAATTGCCAAGTACTGTTATTCAGAAACTATATAACCGAAAGACATTTTCCATTTTTTGGTAAGCGTAAAAGATCTTTCAGAAACTACCGTGAAAGTTGGCGTTTTGAACCGAATTTCCGGACGAAAGGAGAAAAACAGCCAGAGAATGTAGAAAAACCGTGTCACGTGACACAAAATCGCTTATAACTCGGTACGCAATTTATTTATTTATTAAAAAACGGAAAATTCGTTTCGATTACAAACCACTTCAATAGTCAATATATCTTAGGCAATATATCTTTGAGAAAATAACGTCAAAGTTAGCGTTTTGAAGCGAATTTCGGGAAGCGATAGCACAGGAAAGGAATAAAACCAGCAGTCACGTGATAAGAATCTCGTATATCTCGATAAGTAATTTACTTATAAAAAATTGAAAATCCTATTCGATTCCAAATGCCTTCAATAGTCAGCCCTGCCAATTTCGTACCTTTATGTTTAAAAATAAGTTAGTAAATGTGTCAGAAAGTTTTGCGCTTGTTGAGCAGTGAGCTTGAGAACCGCCTTAAGAAGACTAGACTTCTCCAATAATTTCCACTTTTATTGAGAATACCAGAGATCCCCCCCCCCCCAAAAAAAAAGAAAAAATCATTAACTCCCAGAATAAAAGCTTAAACTACCATGTACAAAAAGTGGTTCGAAGTCTTTTCATGTCAAAATGTAAAAAGATTACGAAAATAAACTCGAAAGATATCAAAAGAAAGAATCATCAGAGTATAATAACAAACAAAGTAACATAATAAGAAAATCAAAAACAATTCGGTATACAGCCAAAAGAGACTCTCAAACAAACTGATTCAACAATGCCTGGCACGAGTGATTGCCAGCCAAAAGTAAGCTGGTTTTGCCATCTTTATATAATAAAACACAGTGTAACGAATCCGGGGCTAGCCCATCAATCTTCACATTTTCCGATAAGATGGAGCCACGTTAGGCTTAATTTCGATTTCAGATGTGTATAAGAAAACTTATCTGCCTAAATACAAATCTTTTCTACCTGAAATACCTTCTGTTCAACATAATTTTCTATAAAAGATTCAAAACTAACAAAATTTCAGTGACTTGCGCAGTTGAAAAACCATTTCAGAAATCGAGTTGAAAACAAATATAGCGTAAAGCACGACGTAAAGCGTAAATAGCGCTCTGGTAGCGAGTCAGTTACTTTTGTAATTAATTGAACAAAAAAAATTAATGCATGAAGCTATGAAGATTAAAGGAGATGACATAAATGACATCACTTAAAGCTGCCCTACCCCTAGAACTCCTATTATAGGAGCCTTACCTAACCCTGCTTACTCCAGGCTAACGAAAAAGACAGGCTACCGCGGTGCATTTCAGGTATCTTTTTTTACAGACCACTGGAACCACGTGATGCTCGAATGCACCAATGCAGGTCAAGTGTACGAAAAGAGCATCACGTCTCTCTAGCGGTCTGTAAAAAAAGACACTTGGGATATACCGCGGTAGCCTGTCTTTTTCGTTAACCTCGCTGCTTGCTGATGTGACGTCAGCCGCGAGTAAACAGAAGAAAAACACCAATAGTCGTGAAGAACGTTGAATGGACAAGGTCCACCAGGGTTGCAAAAGATTCTTTGGAAGTTCAAACGGCACGGCGTTCGTTGTTCGTTAGGGCTCCTGTCCCTGCCTGCGAAGACACTCACGAGCTAATGCTAATCCTATGGGGAGGGATTTTTCTAATATCTCGTTTGTATTTCAACATTTTTGAATAAATTTTTTTGCATATGATAGCCGAGATCCGTCTCTACATCGCATCTTTTTTTTTTTTTTTTTTACCTTTTTCGATTTTGGTCACAGATATTTTTTATGAAGTTACTTTCACTTTCAAAACCGGTTCTGAAAATGAAAGTGTCATTCTAAAAAATATCTGCGAGCAAAATTGAAAAAGTAAAAAAGGTGCGATGTAGAGACGGATCTCGGCTATCATATGCAAAAAAAAATTATTCAAAAAATGTTGAAATGCAAACGGGATATTAGAAAAATCCCTCAGGATTAGCATTAGCTCGTGAGTGCCTTCGCAGGCAGGGACAGGAGCCTTAACAAAGTTAGCGTCGTTTGTGAAAGAAAGGATAAACGATTATTCTCCTTTGATACATTAAAACATTAAGGGTGTATTCGAAAAAATATTTTTCCACCCTCAACAGCTCGAAATTTTCTGAGACATTTTCAGACTCATTTTTAAAAGTAAAAACATGAAACTTGCTGGGGTGATTTCTGAAGACATGATTAACATGCCGTGTGATTTCATTTTCAGCTCAATTAATTAGAATTTGATTTTTAAACAATTATTTTCTCAGTATGACCATTTTTTTCATTCCCAGATCGCCCGCTTCGTAAAATACAGTTCAAAACGCCAACTTTGACAGCGTTTTTTAGAGTATTTTCTGCATTTATCAAAAAAAAAAAAAAAAAAAAAAATAAGAAGCACGGCACATTATATAGTTTCTAAATAAGAGAATTTCTCAGTTTGATGCGTTTGAGAGCAAAAATGAATTTTAAAAGGAATCAGAAAATAAGCAGTTTGGATCGGAATACACCCTTAAGTACAAAAGTTTTGTACAGCTATTAAAAATGGGCATGAACTATGTTTGATTCTTCTTTGCATTACAATAATTTAAAAACTACATAGATAAAAAAAATTAAGGTTACGAAACACTAAAAGGCATTTATAAAACTCATCCCTGAATGAAAATAGCTTTCGTCTTATGCTTTTAAGCTTTATTGATAGATTTAAAACACACTGAGACTGTTTTATTTCCTTAAAATTTATTCTATTTATTAATCGATATACTTTTTTTTTGGGGGGGGGGGGGGTGTGGACGATAAAAAATATAATTTCAAAGTGTTATATATAAAAAAAAAGAAATATTATTAATTATTAGTATTATTTCAATAATTGGGGCAGACTTTTTTAATTACGCAGTTTTATTGCATATTTGTTAAATTTTTGTTTTATTAAGAAATTTTAATTTTGTTATGGTATATTAGCTGGAAAGCCTGGTTTACCTAGAATACAAATAGTGTGTTAAATAGAACATAAACCAGCCGAACTTTGCTCATCTAAATGTTTCCATATTGTGAATTATTTTTATCAGTTTTTTCAAATTTTAAGTGAGAAACACAATTTTTACCCACCGTCTTAGAACGTGCGTTTACACTAGTTTATGTAAAAAAGACAAAATAATAAACATGCGGTGTGTAATCAATATTTGCCATATGTGCATGAAGAGTGTCAGGGATTTACTAAACAAGAGAAAATCGAAAATTTCTTCTGCACTTTCTGCATGGAATCCTATTACAAACGTATATTTTGAAAAATATTTATTGTAATTTTTTTCTTGTATTTAAATACTTACTTTTAATTGAAAATTTTAATACTCTTCTAGAAGTAAAAAATAGTTTGCCGAGTATTTTTTCATATTTTAAATGTGATTTTAATAAATGGGCCATCAATGGAACACTATGCTCCAAAGGTGGCCCACGAGCTACAATTTTGAAACTGTATTATAAACATAATTAAATTTTATTTTATAAAGAGAAGTACACTTGATATGTTTAAGAGGTAAATGTAAAATTTTACAAAAAAAAAAAAAAAAAAAAAAAAAAAAAAAAAAAAAATCAGCCTTATACATCTAAAAAGAAAAATTTAAAAAAATCCTCAATGTTTACATTTTATCAAAAAAGGAAACACACTATTCGATTCGAATTTCTTTCAACAACGAGCCTGTCGATTTCATAGTTTTACAAAAATGAGTCCCTGAACGCGTCAGAAAGCTTCGGGTTGTTGAGCGGGGGAAAATGTTTTTTTGACACCGCCTTAAATGTCAAATCACTGTCAATTTAAAAATAAGAAAACAGAAACGAATACTTATACAACAAAGAACACTTTCCTTTAGAAAGTCATTGAATTCACAGAAGTGAATTTAGCTATTTTCTAAAGAATCTGTGGAATATTTCACTCCATTATCATTAAAACAAAACTTATTATGAAAGTGCTTTAGCAATATGCCTGTAGTTTGAGCTAATAATTACATATTTGCTTTCTTCATCATTGTTATCCACATCAGCATCTTTAGGTGTAACCACAATTTTGGTGTAGTAACTGAGAATTAAATGAGGTGGAGAAAGAGAGATGATGATGCTACACCATAATGACAGTTAGCATTTGTGACAACACCCAGAGAAGCTTAATGTTTTACTATCACGAAAGACAAAGTGATGTCAAGACTGATTGGATAATAGAAATGTCTTTGTTTAAGGTAATATGTGTAACACATTATGTCATTTAAAAGGGAATAATAGGTGTAACAAAGGAACATCTTTTTTTTTTTTTTTTTTTTTTTTTTTTTTTTTTTTTTTTTTTTTAAAGCTTAAAAATGGCATTATTTGAAAGACAATTCTACGATTCATAAAGTACTTTCGCAGGGAAATGGAAACGAGAAATATGCATTTATGATAAAATTACATGATTTTAATAGTCCTTTCAAAAATGTGCAAATGCTAAATAACTCTGGAGAGCTCAGTTGTGTATTCTATAATGAAAACGCCCTAAATGAGTTGGAAAGTTTTGATCACTTTAAAAAAGCGTCATTTAAGAAACTTACCGTTTTACTGTCGTGAAGGGCAAAGTGATGTCAAGATTGACTGAAGAAAAGAAAAATCTTTGTTTAACGTAATTGTGTAACACATAGCATTTATAAGGGAATTATAAGCATTACAGTAGAACACGCTTTCTTTGCTTGTTCTTTCTATTTAAAAATGACAGTATTGAATTATTCGAAAAAAATCTTAAGACTCATAAGGTAATTTTGCCGACAGAATTGAGAGAGCTAACATAATTTTGTAATTCCTGCTTTTAGTATTTCGCACAAACCTTTGGTCTATGTGTTTCACTTTGACAAATACTAAATCATCCCCGGCAAAGTCAGTACTGCAAACACTCCAAATGAGTTGGAAAATTTAGACCACTTTAAAATCGCCATTAAAGAGTAACACCAATTTGAAAGGTTCAAAATTTTGTTTGTTTTCTTTCTTTTTTGTCCCTAAAAGTTATCTTCATATACACGAAAATCATATTCTATGTAGTTAGAAATCAGAACTGCACTTCCAAAATCAGTAAATACTACCTACGCCAGTTTTCAATCAATCAACTTGATCTTTTTGAAAATAAATCGTTACATATTTTCAATCGTTTCATATTTATCAATACCGTTACATAAATCGTTACATAAGTGAGAAGTTTTTTTAAATATTGATATTTCGATGTTTTGTGTAACTTTAAATAACGAAATTTGTGATTGAAAACGTCCATTTTAATTTTTATCGAGGCCATTTTACTATGAAGGCATATTCTTTTAACCAGCTATATATTTCACGAGATTCTGGACTAATAAAACGAATTCTTTTGTTACATTGTTCGAAGTTAAATCTACAATGAATTCACGAGTCCACTGCTTGACCATTATTTTTCCAAGAGCTCCTGCCCACCGCCATCTTTTAATATATCAATTAAACAAATAAACAACAACAAAATATTTTCTAATATATGTATAATAAACGAGTGAAAATGGATTTTTACAAACATTTCGCATTTTCTTTTTAAAAATATTCCCAAAAAGACTTAAATTTCAAGCTGACAAAGTGGCGTTATCCGTTAAAGAAATTTGATGTTTTACTATCATGAAAGCCGAATTGATATCAAGATTAATTGTAAAATGGAAATGTCTTTGTTTAAGTTAAAATGCATATAACACAGTGTCATTTAAAAAAGAATTTTGTGCCTAGCAGAAGAGTATGCTTTCTTTTCTTGTTTTTTTTTTTTTTTTTTTTTTTTTTTTTTCTAAATTAAAAAAGACTTATTCGAGTAAAGATTCTAAAGTGCATAAACTATTTTCTAGTCGAAAAGAGGTAACTTGCAGTAAAGGGTATACGTGTTGTACTGTCTTTATCGGTGGACCACAAGAGCCTAGGCCCAAGGTCTCGACTCAAACAAGTCTAGAATCATAAGAATCTGGATCATCACGCATTTATTTTTTTTACACTTTATATATTATATACGAGAATTTTATGGACTGTACTAAATTAAAATGTATTTTCTTATTGCTGTTGTTATTATCTCTTCCAATAACTTCAAGAAATAATGCCCAATATCTTGTTATTTGTCTGAATTTCCTTATCACATATGTTAGCTAAAATTTATGTATTTAACAATAATATTACTGTAAGTCAATGAGAATAAAATGAGAATATTAACAGGTTCTAATTTTTGATGGTATGATAATAATGTATTCTTCCACAACTGAATACTTTCAGAAAAATAAGTAAATTAATATAAATGAAATTAGGGGAATCGGTCAAAAAACCAGTTGCACTCAAAGGTGTGTAAAAAAAAAAAAAAAAAAAAAAAAAAAAAAAATTATCGATCGACAACAAAATTATTTTTGACCCATAACAAACAAAGTCATTTAACACGGAAGTGCATGAAATTTGCAGGAGTCAAACTTTAGGCGCCAAAAAAAAAAAAAAAAAAAAAAAAATCAAACAACGTTTTTAACTTTCTTATATATATAGTAAATCTTCCATTATAACTAATTGTTCCCTCGTGGTCATCTTTTCGTAAATGGCGAGCCTTGAAAATCGGTGTAAAATGTCAGTTTTAACAGTATTTTCAAAAAGATTCTATGCCTTTTTAAGAAAAGGACGAACTTTTTTCAGTTTCTTTGTATCTGAATAGAATTTCCAATTCTTGTACATTTAAGAATATAAACCCAAATTATATGCGTTTGCGAAGGAATATAACTTTGCATGTGCCATAAAACACCCAGTATAAATTGTGAATAAACTTAACATATACAAGTTGCTCAGTACAAATGTGATCTCTTCTTCCCTAAAAAAAAAAAAGAGACATAATAGTCTAGGCAATAGAAACCGTATAGGGACTCTACCTAGCAAAATTAATGGTAGTACTGGAAATCGGCTTTCTAGATGTTTTTTGGGTCGCTGAATCCGAATTTGTAACTTCCCACCAAAATTTCCCCCGGCAACCCCCCAAAATTTTGGTAAAAAGCCCCCCAAAAAGGTTTTTATTAAAAAAATAAATTTTTTTATTGTTTTAGGGGAAAAGTATCTAGACATTCAGAAAGTAGACAAAATTTGCAACAAAATAGATATATGACATTGTGACTTAGTATGACGGAGAAGGGGGGATCTGCCTCGGAACATGCGCGCGGTGCGCTTGTACAAAGTTGCGCAATTCCACTTAACCACTCACACGTTTACATTAGCTCTCCCACCTTCCCTCTGAACTTTCTCTATAAGGTTTACTTTAAGTTTTTTGGGTCGCTGAATCCGAATTTTTAACTTACCCCCAAAATTTCCCCCCCCCGAAACCCCCCAAATCGTTGTTTTTAACTTAAATTTCTTATTGATTTAGGGGAAAAGCATTACAAAATTCAGAAATTAGACAAAATTTGCAACAAATAGAATATATGACATTATGACGTAGGATAAACGGGGAGAGAGGGGGCTGCCTCGGAACATTCCCCGCGCGCTTTTCTCAAAAACCAAATTTTTTCAAAAAATCAATTTTTTGGGGGGTTGCCGGGTGAAATTTTGATGGGAAGTTACAAATTCGGATTCAGTGACCCAAAAACATCTAGAAAGCCGATTTCCAGTACTACCATTAATTTTGCCAAATAAAATCCCCTATTGCCTGGACTTCATCATTTAGTGCACGTAGCACCGCAGTGCATGTTCCGAGGCAGCCCTCACCCTCCCCGTTCATTCTAATTCATAATGTCATATATCCTATTTGTTGCAAATTTTGTCTAGTTTCTGAATTTCATAATGCTTTTCCCCTAAAACAATAATAAATTTAAGTTAAAAACAACTATTTGGGGGGGGGGGTTCGGGGGGGAAATTTTTGGGGGAAAGTTAAAAATCCGGATTCAGCGACCCAAAAATCTTAAAGTAAACCTTATAGAGAAAGTTCAAAGGGAAGATGGGAGGGAGAATGCAAACGTGTGAGTGGTTAAGTGGAATTGCGCAACTTAGTTTACGCAGCACCGCGCTCATGTTCCGAGGCAGATCCCCCTTCCCCTTCATCTTAAGTCATAATGTCATATATCTAATTTGTTGGAAATTTTGTCTACTTTCTGAATTTTTAGATACTTTTCGCCTAAAACAATTAAAAATTATTTTTTTAATAAAAACCTTTTTGGGGGGGCTTTTTACGAAAATTTGTGGAGGTTGCCGGGGGAAATTTTGGTGGGAAGTTACAAATTCGGATTCAGCGACCCAAAAAACTTCTAGAAAGCCGATTTCCAGTACTTCCATTAATTTTGCTAGGTAAAATTCTCTATTGCCTGGACTATAACCCGTTCTCCCATTACTCCTCTAAATGTAACACGGATTTTATTTCTTTTTAGTAGTTCAACCAAACTTGTTGTCAGTACACTCCATTTTGACAAATGATAAAGAACTTCAGAGGATTGATTAGTTGTGCTTCCTATGCTGCAAGTACTCCAAATGTGTTAGCAGTTTTAGGATTTTATCGAATTAATAATGAACAAAAATAATGAACAATAACAATGAACAATAATTACCGATAATTATTAAAACTGCTTTAATATTACGGTTATTTTACTACACTATTATATTTTAAGTTAAAAGTGTGTAATTTAAGAAAAAAAGGCACAGATTTAAGATATGTGACTAAATCCGTGAACGGAATAGTTTATTTTTAAAAAAGCAAGCTTTCAGGGGTTTTAAATAAAATGCTAAATGAAAACATGAAATTTTACAAAAGCTTTATTATCAATGTCATATTTTATTATTATTATTATTTGAGTGATTTGACGTAAGTGCTAGTGAAATTTTACCAAAATAACGAACGCTCTATAATAAATTGAAATGCAACTGTTTTAATTTCCCTTATACAGTGTATCCACGTACAACCTGACCGACCTTTATTTTCGCAACCGTTGGTCCTAGATGCATACTTCCAATTACAAAAATGGTTTAAATAAGGTAAAGAATTAGTTTTAAAGCGATTTGGGTCAAGAAAAACATTTCTTAAAAAAATTACGAAATTTAATTTTTTATACGGTCCTCCGTTGCTATAAGTTATGTTTAGTAAAATTTTCCTATTACACTGACAAGTAGACAAAAAAGTCCCGTTCATATAACACTAAAGTCGATCGAGTTATGAAACTTTAAAAATGCATGACTTATACCACTTTACTGTATCTGAACACAGATGAGTTCCGCTATGCTTTGAGGGGTCATATACCAAGTGCTTAAAGTATTCGAAAAAATTATTTCACGTGTATCTGCGCTTTGAAAAAAATCGTACAAGGATTACGATTGAGTTAGCTTTTATTAAGTTTCAGATTGACTAAAATAATTGTATTTTAACATATACAGTAAAACCTCCATAACGGAAACTCCCGAATAGCGGACATCTCTATTTAACGGACAGTTTTCCAATCCCCACTCCCAAAACCTAAATTTTTGTATATTTAAACTCTGAAAAGTGGACATTCTGAATAGCGGACAGTAATTTTGGCGATAAAGGATGAAAAATCATTTTTTAACGAGAAAAAATAATGGAAAAAAAAGTAAAAAGTCTCTAAATTTATCATCTCAATGTGTCACAAATTTGTGATCACAGATAAATGTAGGGGGTGGGCTGGGGAAAATCCCCTCTTCCACATCGTTTTGAATTCAGGGGATGGACCTGGAGGGACATTCTCCCTCGGAGCATTGAAATGTCACTTTTCCCCAGAAGATTTGATATTTTATGCTTTTAATGGTCAAAAAGTGCAATTTCCCCCTCGGAACTCTATCATGTCCCCCATCGGGGCCACAGGAATCCCCCCGTGCAAAATTCTTGATCCGCAGAATTCCTTAATTACATACATCATTTTCTCTTTCGTTTTAAATGCGCGTAAGATAACTTCGTTTACAATTGGCATGAAACTTCAGGATAGATAATACACTGACTAGTATTTTGTTTCATTATACCCAAGCTCAAACAATTTTTCGGAGAATCTTATATAGTGTCAAGAAACAAAGAAAAAACAAAAAAAAAAACCATTTTAGTAGGGCTGGTTCGTAAAATTCAAAAAGTAATTAACTGGATTGCATCATTGCATAACATAGAACAGAGAAATCAGAGACGTCCCATGGCGTCATATAATCTGAGCAAAAGAAAATCACTGAAAACCTAACATACGATTTTATTTATTTATTTTTACTCTTTTATAAAACAAAGAAAAGAGTTACTCTATTTTTTTTTAATTGGGAAATTTCGTACTGATTTTCTGGCAGCGAAAATTAAAGGCGCCAAGAATGCGACGAGAGCACAGAAAAAATCTCTTTCGCAATGTCGATTACTGTTTGATTCTTGTTTGTGATTACTATTTCGAGAATGGCCTCAAAAAACGATTAACTTTAAAAGAAACATTTGAAATTGTATGTGTATCTGTGAAAGAGAAATTGAGTTTACGGATACTTGCTGAACGTTTTAAAATAGGTAAAACACAAGTGAGAGAGATTTTACGAAATAAAGAAGAAATAAGAAATTTGTGGATTACTAACTCCAACGAGAATACCAAAAATGTGACATTGAGGAAGACTAATTCCATTGAAATTGATTCTATAATTCTGAATTGGTTTACTTTTGCTCGTTCAAAAAACATTCCTAGCAGTGGGCCTTTGATTCAGGAAAAGGCTTTTGAAGTTACTAAAGAATTCGGACTACACGATTTTAAGGCTTCCAGAGTGACCAACGAAATACAAGGCCAGTTCATGGTGTGACGTCAAGGTAATGACGTCACGACCATGAGAGCACTCGGTCGAAACGCGACCAACAAAATCCATTAAACTACTGACAGTTGTTTACTTTACTCTAAGATCTTAATAAAATATTTTAAAAAGAACTTTTTTTTTCAATTGTGCCTTTTTATAATAAAAAAATATTTTTATATATAATAGAATTCAAATAAAAATCTTATTAGAATGGAAGCAAATCTAATTTAAACTATCTGATGAGAACTAACAAATATATTAATATTTTAAGACATACCTGAACTGAGTCACGTTAATCTTGAAGAACGGGTTAAGTGAGAATAAAAACATTGAGCTCAAACGCTTAAATATTGCCGAAAATCTGTCCTGAGAAGTGCACTGAGGAATGTACAGTCGTGGAAAAAAAAAAGTAAACACCCCCTACTAACTCCTCAACAAATCATCATAGAAGAAAGTTACTGGTACCGAACGATTGGAAATAAAGTCTACTTTTAAATGATGTATATAAAATTTTCTTAGGGGGTCATCTACATATTAAAACGAACCCAAACTTCATTTTTTTCAATGGCAATACCCAATTTTAACGAGATATTTCAAAGCTTCGGTTCAAACTATGCCAAGACGCCAAATTTCAAGTCATTTGAATGTTAAGTTTTTGAATTATAAACATTCAAAACTGAGTGCTTCTAATGTTAAATCACATTTTCATATTTTTATTTATATCTCCCGAAATTATGCTCCTAATGTGCTAATATTTTTTGTAGCAATAATACTAATATACCCAAACATAAATAAGATGAATTTGCAATTTTTATAATTTTATGATATGAATTTTGAATTATGAAATTAATATTCGAAAAAATTATGAATTGTCACCTACAATTTTTTTGATGGATTTAGATTTATTAAGTCCTGCTTTATGGAAATTCAAAAATTTCACATTTTTCTTCAAGTAGTTTTCAAATTATGCTTAAAAAACGGCAAAATGATAGTTTAAGGGGCCGTCTATGATGGAAGTGAGTAGACATTTTGAAATTTATTCTGCCGTACTGTAATCTAACACTCTTCATTGACTCCTTGAGTGACGCTTAAGGCCCTACTTCAGTCAAGCGAAAAGACCCGTTCGCTAATGCTATTCCTATGGGAGAAATTTATAAAGATATCTCGGTTGCATTTCAATATTTTTAAATGATTTCTTTTGCATTGAATAGTTGAGATCGATCTGTATGCAGGCCGTTGTTTACTTTTTCGATTTTGATTGTAGATATGTTTTATGAGGATGCCTTTACTTTCAAAACCGGTTCCGAAAATGAAAGTGTCCTCATAAGAAATACCTGTAAACAAAATCGAAAAAGTAAAAAACGGCCTGCATACAGATCGATCTCAACTATTCAATGCAAAAGAAATCATTTAAAAATATTGAAATGCGACCGAGATATCTTTATAAATTTCTTCCATAGGATTAACATTAGCGAACGGGTCTTTCCATTTGACTGAAGTAGTCTCTTAAAGTGCCTTGATCAAGGAAAGGGCTCTCTCGGTTAACAATCCAGTACGGAACTTCAATTTGGATACAGCCCTTAAAATACGCTCGTTTTAAAATAATTAATTTCTCGGAAACTTATGGTACGAATTGCATAAAAATTCGTTTTTAGGCTAATTGAAGGATGTAGAGTTCATTTATGCTGTCAGAATTGGGTACTGCTATTGAAAAAAACAAAGTTATGGTTCGTTTTAATATGTAGATGGACCCCTAAGCAAATTTTCTATACATCATTTAAAAGTAGACTTTATTTGCAATCGTTTCGTACCAGTAACTTTCTTCTACGATAATTTGTTGAGGAGTTAGTAGGGGGTGTTTACTTTTTTTTTTCCACGACTGTACAACGGCGAAGAACAGATTGGCGAATTTTCTGAAACACACCAGGCACCACCACGCTCGCCAGATCTTTCATGTCTCGATTTTTTTTGTGGGGACAGCTAAAGGCTTTTGTGTATGAGACTCCCAAAGAACTTGCAGAAGATTCCAATCCGCAGAAGAACCAAGCTTTCAGCTGCTGTAGGGGAAGTTCGCGATATGCCTGGTGTGTTTCAGAAAATTCGCCAATCTGTTCTTCGCCGTTGTACTGCGTGCATAACAGCTGCCGGTCAATGTTTTGAGCACTTATTGTAATCAAATGCCATTAAATTTGTTTTCGTAACTTAACTTAATCGTTCATTGTGTGTTTTTGCCTCGTATAAGAACATAACTTTTGACGCCCTCTAACTTTTTTACGTTTAGTTTTCGACCATGCATTCTCTGATACAAAATGTTTGTTTGGGTGTGTACTATCACCTCTTAAAATTTTTC
The DNA here is from genome assembly GCA_963932465.1 of Maratus speciosus. NCBI lineage: Eukaryota > Metazoa > Arthropoda > Arachnida > Araneae > Salticidae > Maratus > Maratus speciosus. The sequence continues at coordinate 334,300,724 of OZ010790.1, read as the reverse complement.
CCATCTTTTTTTAATCACCCTGTACTTCTAGGCGATAAAATTATAGCACAGAAAATGAACCTGCTTAATGACGAATCCTGTCTTAAACAGAAAAATGTGTTGATCCATGCAAAATGAATATAATAACGTGTGCGAAAATAATAGAATTCATTTATAACAAACTGTGTACTTGTTAAGAAGGAAACCTGCCTGTAACGAATTTTTCTTCTTTCCTGTCGATTCCGTGTTTGAAGATTTTACTATATAGCATTTTTCAGATTTTTAAGTCTCTAAGCCATGGAATGTGGATTAACGATATAAATGAAAACTAAGACTTACATACAAATACAGATTCATTTAAAAAATAAATTTCGCAGTCCGTCATGCTTAAAAAAAAAAAAAAAATTAAGAGTATAAACATGAAAAAAAGCTGAAGTATTTTTTGTCTGAATTTCTTTCGTACGAGATGATTTTTAACCATATCGGCGTAAAAATCTATATTTTGTAGAAATTCAGTTGATCCTGATTAATCAAGGTTTTGTACGGGCTGGGATCGGGCCGAACTTTTAGCTTTTATGTTGGACCGCCAACTTTGTCTAGAGTTTTTAGCTTTTATACCCAGGTCGGGCTCGGGCCGAAACTTTAGTTTTTGTACCTGGCTGTGCCAATAAATTTTTTTGTACGGGAAGGGCCGAACTAAAAAGATTTTTCAACGGGTTGGTCCGGACCCGGTAATTTTGGTCCGTGCATGTTTGCATAGTAATAGTTAGAAAATTAATAGTTTTTTCATTTGAAACAATGTAGTGAGCTTTCTTTTTAAAATAGGTTACCAAAACAGGGTGAAGTGGACGATATATGGAGGTACACGCCGTATACCATCTGGATTATTTTTAAGAAGCTCTGTATATCCTCTGTTTCATCCCCCTCCCCAATAAAGCTATAGAGTATATCTCTGCTTTCACAGCCTAAGAAAGACTGCTCAGACGAGGAGACTAAAAACATAGATGCCCCCCTCCCCCCCCTCCCCAATACCTTTTGTTAAGATTTTTAAAAAGATCAATTTTCAGCTGGAACTGAATCCGCCGGTAACCATAATGTTTCTTACGATTTCAGCACTCCATCAAACCCGCAAGAATCAACCAGAATCAACCTGAACCCGAAATAGGGCCAAGTCAACTCGAACCCGGCCCGCAACGGGAAAAATCAGCTTCTACACGACTTAGATGGCACCGTGGGTTGACTTGCGTTCGGATAAAATCTGGTTACTTACGTGGTGCAGAACAGTAGTAATTCACACTCATTTTAATTCCCTTAGTTATTTAATATCACTCATTTTGAAGTACAGTACACGATGGTATATTAAAAGTTCGTGGTGATAGCTTAATTTTTACGAAAGTTAAAGCTTATAAAATTAAAAAAAGGTCTTTATTATTGTCCTAGTGAAATCGAAATGTTGTCACCTGCAAATTGAAAACTTAAAAAACAACATCAACAGCAACAAAAAAAAACAACAACGCATCACGCTTCGTCGTGGTCTGTTTTAAAGTTCTTTCAATCTTGAATGATTGTATGAAAATGACTTTAAATAGTCATAACGTATTGAAAATCTCCGTCATTTATATTGTTAAACAGTATTTAAACATATACATACTATATTTGTAATAATAAATATAGAACTATTTATATAATAAAATTCACTCTCAATTAAATTAATATCACGAGTGGGGGTAAATTATACCCGAATGTTGACACAATGAATACAAAGGAACTAAAAAAATGCATAACGGTAAAAAACCAAAATCTTACCTTTAAATGCATTTTAAAATGTAGTTGTGGCTCCAAAAGTTCCACTTATAACGGTGGACCTTGTTTTACATATTTGACATGTTGCCTTAACTTTAATATTATTATCAAGAAAAAAAAATTCCCGTTTAGTACAGCGCAACTGTATTATTCCAATTAATTAATTCACTTGATACATTATCATCGGGGGCTGAGCCATTCTTTCACAAGTCAACTAAATGCAGTGCATTTCTATCGTATTTAAAAAAACTAGGGGATCGTACCCGGGCTTCCCGGGTTAAAGAATATATGTGTAAACATTTTTTTTAAATTGAAGACTAATATTTTTTTATATGCAATAATTTTTTTAGATTACCCACTTACATTAAAAAAAGCATTTTTCATATGGATAAAACGAATTATACAATCAAATAAATTTTTGAAATTTATCAAAAGCGACATTTTCTTATTAGCCGCATGCTAAGAGTTATTTGACCAAGATTTTGCTACTCATGGCATTCTTTTATATTCTGATAATTTCAAAGCTTATACATGTCTGTTAAATTTGTATTTTATTTATATTATTTTATTTATTTATTCATAAAGAAGTTTTTTTAATGGATATTAGCCGTAAGAAAATGGTAAACTCTTTATTTTGTTTTAAGGACAAATGGATTAATATTTCGTAATCGAGCTCCGCGCGATATAGATAAATTAAATATATTTCATGTTTTAAAATTGTTTTTAAAACCATTTACAATCAGTAAACAGAGATGAACTTTACAAACAAATTCCATTTGAAAAAAGAATCCTATTTGGTGATCAAAAAATTTAAATTGTGCGATTATAAATATGTTAGATTTGTGTTTTTTCAATATTATTCTTTTATTTGTTTATAAAAGAAGTATTAATTTTGTTAATTTGTATCTTGTTTGATCATTTAAAAATCATTTTAATTCAAAACTTGAAGTCACGATTATCAGCAATATTTTTATGTGAACAGGCGCACTCTTTACTTGAGATCCTAATCTCAATTCCGGAGAGTAAAAATTTCCGTAATTTATGTTTTTTAGACGCATCTGTGTTAAAATGTTTAGTTTTATCTAGGAAAATTATAATTTTATTTTAAATATGGCTTCATTTTCACTTAAATAAGCATTTCGCCTAATGTCTGAAACCTAGTATCAGTACACATGCAGAAGGAAAAACAATATAGAAAATTTATGAGGAAAAATGCGTGTTTTCAAAAGCAGTATGTCATTTTCAGTTATTAAGCCCCTAATATAATATTCTGCTCCTAGTGGGATTTTGCGACACTAAACCCTATACAACAATTTTTATCAACAATTTTGAATTTTTATCAGAAAATATCATGAATAAAGATAAAAATACCTCATTATTTCTCTCTTGTCTTCAATAATGAAAGCTATCTAATTTTCACCATTTTGAAGAAATTTCATAAAATGCTTTTAAAATTAAAATATAAAAGTGGGGATATAAAAAAAAACAAACAGATAGTGCTATCACATCTACTTTCAGTTAAAAAAAAAAAAAAAAAAAAAAAAATATTAGTAAAATTGGTTCAGCAGAAAGATCGGGGCAGATGACTAAAAAACACTCTTGTGTTTTAAATACATAGATTATATAAAATTAGGAAAAATTAAATTAAGCAAATTATGTTATGTTGATAAAATTATAGTAGAATGTCCTAAAGCATTAAAATTTTATTATTCGAGAGAATTTTGGACAAAAATTTCAGGAACATAATATTATTTTAAACCACGAATTATTTGTTTGCTCGTCTAACTCGGCGAAGCAAATCCATCCAGCAGAGAATCATCAATTTCTGTAATATAAATCGCTATTATTTGCATGTCATCTCTCTTTTATAAAGACACTCTAATTTTTTGTAAAACATTGCGTTTTATCAGTGTGTGATTTCGATTACATTATTTTCAAAAGTGAAGCATTTTAACCTGTGAAGAATTTCAAAGCAACTGGGCTGTGAAAATGACTCACTTCTACAAAACATAGTTCGGGTTTAAGAATTAAAATACACGCTTTTTTATAAAATGACGTCATTTGCATCCGCTAAAGCAACCCACTTTTACAATCCAGTCTTATACTTCGTCTATAGAAAAGTGTGCATATGACGTCATTATCACGGAATAACAGACAATATTCTTGACATAGCCCACATTTTAATTTCAACTTTTTTTTCAGGTTTTATGAGAAAATGGCAACAAATGATACAGTATCGCCTATTTTCGACTATTTTCCGTTTACTTTTAATGACTTTCAATAGAAATGGGGTACTTTTGTTGCCACGATAAGAAAAATGTTATTAAAAACTACAAAAAAATTAATATCTCAAAAATAAATATAGATACAGCTTTCAAACAAAAAGCATTTAAAAGAGCATATTTTTCCTTATTCGACGGTGTAAAAATTTAAAATGTGCGATGTTTAGAAGTTTAAAAATTTGCAGTAGAGAAAATTGCAAAACCAAAATTTCATTTCAAATTTCAAAGTGTTGCCATTCGCAAAATGACGTATGCGTTACGCACAGATATGTTTGTCCTTTATAATATAGATAGATAGCCAAACTCTGAATGATTCTTCCTGTTTATCCCACAGTAGTTTTTGTCATTCTCATAGCAACGTTAGAACTAATAAAACTATAACGTTAGAATTGTAACCATTCAGCAAAAATACTTTAGCAGAGCAGATGCATTCATTATAATCCTAAGACAAGACAAAACAGACAGGCATGTGTTTTGCTTTTGTGAATCTTAGATCTGCGGTTTAAAAGAAGCAGCTTGAAATCGGCAGAAATGTATTTTGAGTATTTTCAAAATACAAAATACTTGGAAAAATCATTTCAAAATACATTACCAAAATACTTTCCTTTAATCAGTTTAAAATACAAAATACAAATGTATTTTGAAAATGTATTTCAAATACAAGTATTTTCGATACTGCCCAACTCTGCCCATTAGAAACCTGTAATATACTTTAAAAAGTAATCTTTTAATGACGTTATGCACTTTTCTAATACTTTACTACGGAGAAGTTACGTTTAGACGATCCGGTCCGTTTGACGTCATTAAAATTATGAACTGGCCTTGTCTACCGTTGGTCACGCTCCCAGTGGGTGGCTGGGGAAAATCTGAAGATCTTAAAGAAGTGGATGATTGGCATGAACGACTGCAATCAATTTGTGAAGATTATGAGGAGAGAAACATTTTTAATGCCGATGAAACCGGACTCTTTTTCAGAATTTTTCCAAATAAGACTTTGTGTTTTAAAAAAAAAGAATGACTGTATCGGCGAAAAAATGCTAAAAGAGCGACTCCTATTTTATTAAGTTGCAATGTGTTAGGAGAATTTGAAATCCCTCTTTTTATTAGAAAATCTCTGAAATCTAGGTGTTTCCCAAAGAACATTCAATTTAAGGCGTAACCGGAGGGACAAATATTGTCGCAAAAGTACCGTGAGCGGTCTGTCAGACCGCTTTATCTAAAGATGAATAAAATGCTACATTAACTCTCAAAATACTATTTCTGTACTAAACTTCGTGTACAGGACTATTATATTTAAAATTCAGCTAATCAAAAGTCTCTAGTGAGAGTAAAAGGACTCCAAATAATAATAAAAAAATTAACCAGTATCTATAGTTAAACTGAAAATTTGTGAAAATTAAAAAATGCAGCGGTCTGTGAGACCACTAACAGCGGTTACGGGTTAATAAATTTGTTATTGTGTGGAGAGCGAATAAGAAAGCATGAATAACCAATCCTTTAATGATCGAATGGTTAACTTCCTTTGATAATAGGATGAAAAAAGAACAAAGACTAGATAACAGGAATTCTGCTTTTTCAGAATTTAGTGTCGCCCCCGATGACAAAAAAATATATGTATATAAATATCAATGCAAAAACCCTTGACGGGTTAAAAGTTTCTGACGCAGCACTTTATCTTATGCTCTAAGAATTTTAAATATGGAACGTAAAAATACTGATATCAAAATTTGAGTGACGTTATGCTATTTCTTAAAAAATATATTTGTATTTATTTCACCATTTTATTTTTGTTTTATTTATAATCGCATGTGCAAAAGTTATGTTCAACATGAAAAGCTGCATAAAATTTTATTCGCTGTTGCTTTATCATTTACATCTCTCATAAATTCAAAATATGTGTTTTAAAAGATATGATATAAAATTTAAGTGACGCCTTGATGTGACTTTAAAAGGTTTGTTTTTTAAAATTCAATTCAAATTATTTTTGACTGGGTTAAAATATTTTTTTTACATCTACACAATACTTTTAATTTTCCAATTCACTGTTAAATATATCACTTTCATTGAATCTATACTATGCATTGAAATGTATTTATTTCAATAAATTGATTTATCTTTTGTGTCACGCTATTCAAAATTGTGAGTAAGATTTATGTAAATGGTTTATTTGCGTCAAACTATCCTTTTTCATACATTTCATGTAGTTTGGACACAATGACGCAAAGAAACCATTTACATAAATCTTACTCACAATTTTGAATAGCGTGACACAAAAGATAAATCAATTTATTGAAATAAATACATTTCAATGCATAGTATAGATTCAATGAAAGTGATATATTTAACAGTGAATTGGAAAATTAAAAGTATTGTGTAGATGTAAAAAAAATATTTTAACCGAGTCCAAAATAATTTAAATTGAATTTTAAAAAACAAACCTTTTAAAGTCACATCAAGGCGTCACTTAAATTTTATATCATATCTTTTAAAACACATATTTTGAATTTATGAGAGATGTAAATGATAAAGCAACAGCGAATAAAATTTTATGCAGCTTTTCATGTTGAACATAACTTTTGCACATGCGATTATAAATAAAACAAAAATAAAATGGTGAAATAAATACAAATATATTTTTTAAGAAATAGCATAACGTCACTCAAAATTTGATATCAGTATTTTTAAGTTCCATATTTAAAATTCTTAGAGCATAAGATAAAGTGCTGCGTCAGAAACTTTTAACCCGTCAAGGGTTTTTGCATTGATATCATTACTTTTTTGAGGTTAGTGATAAAATGATTAAAAAAAAGATACTTATGGAATTTAATGCAGATTTAATTTTTACTATTTTATTACAATTTTCCTTATAGCAGTTTGTATATAAAAACAACTGGGTAAGTATAATCGCAGATCGCACAGAGGGTTTCATTTGACATTCCTTTAAAAACACTTTATCCTTAAATTAATAAATCCAAAATGTTAATTTATAATTATTAAATCCTTACATAGATGTAGCACCAATAGTTCCAATTTTCATGGGGCAGGGAACGCACTCTTTTAAACAAACCACCTTCCAATTGAAGTCATCAAAAACCAAGTTGAATAAGCCAGATCCCGTTGTGTTGTTTGACAAACAGCAGTCTCATGTCCCCTCCTTCCCCCCTTTTTCAAAATTTTTCACACCAGTACCTAAGAATGGAACCGAAATAATTTTTCTCTTCAGAAATTACGATAAAAAAATACTATGCAGTACTCATAAATTTACTTTAATGCTATATAGGGTGATTATTAAGTTAATTATAACGTTTGGAATCTGTTGCATTGATGTCCGAAAGGTAGTTTCTGAGTTATGGAAGCTGGACCCATAAGGCGCCATAGACGGGCGAAGCCCGCTAGTGTCTATCATAATTATATCTGCCTTGTAGACTAATTGCGATATTTAATCAAAATAGCCCCCCCCCTCCTCATCCCCGGAAATATAACAAATACAAAATGTGTCTTTATAAACCTACGGTCAAATAGGTTTTTATTTCTTTTTTCCTAAAAAAAAACATGATTTTTATATCCGTAACGTAAATAGCGGACGAAGCCCGCTAGTTCCTATCATAATATATATTTTTAATAATTTTATATAGTCTATAATAAAAATCAGACTTAAAATAGTCTAGTTCCATGAGTACTTGTAGTGTCAGTTACATGCTACGATTTTTGGATACCAGTATTTTAGAACGGGAAAATGTGACTTATTTTATCGGAGATATCTCATTAATTGAATAAGGTGAAGCAAACTTTTTGAAAAAAAGGTGGCCAACAAGCATGGCAGTTATCAGCTATGTGACTTTGTGCTAAAGTCCATTAATTTGATCTGCTTTAAAAAGATTACGGAAGATTGAATTATAGTAGAACCTGGATTAACCGAGCTTCGATTAATCGAGGTTTCTGTTAACCGAGCCGATAACAAAGTCTGATTTTTTTTTTCCTTTTGAATGAGCCTTAAAAATAACCACACTCTTTAGCTCACTGTCCGTGCTATAAAGGCCCTTCTGCCCCCAAAAGCCCTCAACTCCAAAGAAACATTGGACCCTGAGAAGTCAATAGCGAACAATGCTTTGTTTCCAGTGGCTGTGTGAACTTTCGTAAATTTTTCAATTTGCATTTTAAAATTTACTACTGGTAGTTGATTTTCTTTTTAAATTTGTTAAGCTGTGAAACAGAACTTTACATATATTTACTTTTATTATTTAAAAAACGTTCTATATATTTTTTTTAAAAGAGATGTTAAATTCGCAAGCACGGCGAGTTTTTACACACAGTTTCTATTAACCGAGATTTCCGATTCCGATTTACTAACAGTCCCAATTAGCTCGGATAATCGAGGCTGCTCTGTATAGTTAAAAAATCAATGGCGATCTTACTGTAAACGGGTTTCCCTTTTACTGAGGGATTTCAAAACCGAATCAGCTGATGTTAGTTGCTGTTTCCCTGCTTGATTAAATAAGATTAGTTAAACATTTGAAAATTACCAAATATAAAAGGAACTAAGTCAACAGAGTCTTTGCTTTATGGTATTTTTTTAACAACGCTATAAGAAAATGATTTTAAATAAGAGATTTTAAATGTAACGTTTTAAATCTGACATAATTTTCACCAAACTTTCCTTTCTCTTTGTAACATTCAACTGAAAATATTTTTATTATTAGAAAGATAATATTATTATTTGCGCTACCTTAAAATTAGCAACTATAGTTAAAAATATCATCTCGAAATTTGAAATAAATCTCTCATATAAATATATTTTTTAATTTACACTGTTTTGCAATGTGTTTTGTAAACTGTTTTGGCCACTTTGGCCAATATGACGTAATTTCCTCCATTTACGACTTTTAACACATATCAATGAATTTATTATTTAAAAATTTTCTTTTTCTTTTAATATTCACGTGTAAATATAATTTTTATGACGTAATTTTCAATGTTTTCCTTCTTTTAATGCGTAATCATTTAATTCTAATTTGAAAATAATTGATTATTTTATAATTTTCTTTCATTTTAAGTAAGCATGTGTAAAAACAATTTTTATGACGTAATGTTTAATATTTTCCTGCTTTTAACACGTTATCATTTAATTCTAATTTAAAAGGATTTTTTTCTGTTTATAATAGTCACGTGTGAATAAATTTTTAATTTAAAGGATATATTATTCTTTGCGCTGTTTTAACATTTAGCAACAATTTAAAAGAACCTTTTCTAAAATATGTAAAAAATATCTCTGGAAATTCTGAAAATTTTAATTTAAAATTGAAATAAACCGTTAAAAAATTAGGCAAGTTAAGAATAATAAATGCACTCTGCAAACTTCGAGTTTCTATTGAATGATTAAATTGAATGAAAATGATTAAATTCCCATGTATATTTTTTTTTCCTATGAGACTTTTTTAATGAGACAATTTTATCCAGATTTAACATTAAATATCTCTTAAAATAATTCTTCGATTTAAAAACTGTCTACTTCAACATTTTTATCAAACATTTCTCTATAATACTACGCAATTGCGTCAAAAGATGGCGACACCAGAATTCTGATATGCTTATTATGCAAACTGTAAATATTGCAAAGAATTGTCTCGGGGTTATCAAACTTCATTGATATTTATAAATAAAACATTTCAACTAAATTATTTATTATAAAAGAATTATTACATCACAATAGCTTTTATGCAAGGAAAATAATAATTATAATAATAATAATATTATGGATGTCAGTGATTATATATTGATTGACCGTCATAATAATAAAAAGTGATATTATAAAAAGAAGAGCTGAAATGAATTATTTTTTTACGTTTCTGATCGTGTGATTTATATTCAAATAATAATTATTAATGTATATTTTTTGTAAAGTGATTGAAATTAAATATATTTATAAAATTTATGGTAATATTTTTATTGTTGAAAAATTGCCAAGAAATAATCATCATCAAATTGGCGTCATTATAATTGTAATTTTATTTAACTTAATAGCAATTAAAAAAATTACAAAGGAACTGAGAATAATGGTCAACTAGCAGACTTTAAAAAAAAAAAAAGAAACATTCACATGTGAAAACACGTACGAGTATCGAACTGCCTATCGTAAGGTCAGTAAACGATGGCCCTTAGCCACTCAGCCAGTGGGAAGACAAAATTTTTCTTTCCAAAAGTGGTTAAAAAGAAAGCGTGTGTATGAATACAGTGTCATGCATTTTCGGTGAAATTTCCATAGAATGGCGAAGAAATATAGTCCGATTTTTCATGCGCATTATAAAACGAACCAGAGTCTTGCTGGAAACAAGTAAATTGTTATTTGGTTCATCTGAAACATATTTATTTGATTTTTAAAAAATCGCCCGTGTCATTTTCGAGAGAAAAAAAAAATCGAATTATTTAACGAACGAGAGTTTTCCCAGAAAAAAGAAAAGTGTTATTCACCTCGCCTTAATCACATTTATATTATGTATCAATTTAAAAATAATCGTTAGAACCGTTTTCGAGATTTTCAAATTAGGAACTTCCTCGATATTATACCAACGTTTTCACTTTAAAACTGGCTATTTAGATCTCAAAATATACTGCACGTAGAAATGCAAAAATTTCAGTATACGATTAGACTGCAGATATAAGACTGTTCTAGAAAATTCAGAACAATAAGACATATATCTGCTGAGTTATTAAAAGGCGGCTTTTCGCGTTTTCTTTGATGTCGAGTTAGCTGTATATATGAGTTCCGCCATCTACGAATTCTATGATACGATACGATTTTAGGCTTAAGGCTGCGTCACTCGAAATACTACCGTCTTCCATGATAGATACAGTAGAGTCCTGATTATCCGAGTTAATCGAACTTATACCTTTGGAATGGATCATATTCTTCTGATGGACTGATGGCTTCCATTATTATGAAACAGTCATTACAAGTGAAGTGTTAGGTGAAGATGAAAGAGCAGTCATAAAAAGTTAGAACTCTGATTTTCTGGTCAGAATGGGGAAAAAATGGCCATAATTTTTTTTGGACTGCTCTTTCATCTTCACCTAACACTTCATTTGTAATGACTGTTTCATAATAATGGAAGCCACCAGTCCATCAGAAGAAAATAACTCGGTGAAAGCTGAAACTCCGAAAATCGGGACTCTACTGTAGTTCAGTTTTAAGACTTATAACACGCGATTTTATTTTACATAAAGGGACGTCATCCACATCCGCTGAAGAATTCATCATTTGCGAGCCAGTGTTAAACAACACCTACAGTAAAGTACGGCTTAGGACGTCACTATCGCTGAATAATACACAAATCCACAAAAAAGAGATTTCGTCATTCAAAAAACTCGACAAAAAAGCGGCTATCTAAAGATTCACAGGCCTTCATTTGTTTGTATTATTAATATAGATATTTAAAATTAAATTTAGTTTCTAATAGCTCCATGTTTAATTAGAGATCCTTCATTTATATTTTTTCAAAATAGCACGTATTTTAATTTTTTTTTTTTCAGTTTTATGAGAAAATGGCAACAAAAAGATATAATTGTTATTTTTCTTTCACTTTCTACAGAAATGGCTTTCTTCCGTTGCCATTATTAAGCAAATGGCTCTAAAAACTACAAAAAATTAATATCTCAAAAATAAATGGAGATGCAGTTTTCAAACAAATTGCATTAAAAAGTACTTTTTTTCCGAATACGACGGTATAAAAATTGAAAATGTGCGTTGCTTAGAAGTTTAAAAAATTGCTATAAAGTATTTAATCGTACTGCTTTGTTTTACGGCTGGCTTCTGTAAGGTAACGTTTTTTTTTTGGAGACTAAACATAATAAGCTGGGAGAAAGAAATAGCATATCATACCGGGGCGCTAAAAAGTTCTCTTGTTTTGGGACAATGCAAGTCCTCATCCAAAACATTTGAAATCCGACAATCTTAAAATTGTGCTCCCCCCCCCCAAAAAAAAAAAAAACAAAAAAAAACACAACTTCAGTATGCCAGCCAAGGCTTAATACACAATTTTAAAGCCTGACACAGAAAGCATTCATTAAGCCACATCCTTTCAAAGTTAAATTCTATGAATACACTTGAGAACCACCTAAAATTAGTTAATGCTTTCGATGCCATAATTTGGATTTACTCAGCTGTAAAAAAACATAAAACTGGAAAGCGTACGACAATGTTTCAGAAAAGCAGGCTTTATATTAAAAGAAAATTAAACACATATTTCCGACACAAATGAAGAATTAAGCGAAATAAGTGAATTAATTAAATGCATCAGAAGGGAAAAAACAGAAGAAAATTTCATTAATTTCGATGATGAGTTAGCTAGTGAAGAAGAATCAGTTAACGTATGCGATTATATTCCTTCAGAATTTTCGACAAAAGCTGACTGTATTAGTGATGATGAAACAGATACTAAAACTGGAGATACTTCCTGCAATATCGAGAATTTCCAAGAAGTGGCAAAATACAATGAGCAGTTACACATTTTTTTTTTTTTTTTTTTTTTTTTTTTTTTTTTGTAAAAAAAGGATGATTTAGAAGTATTAAAACTACTGACAGAGTTAAAACTTCGCATTGAAAAGCAAATTACATGTAATCGCAACCAAAATCAAACTTTTGTGACAAATTCTTTTCGTAAGAATGTAATAAACAGTGGATAACAGTATGCACAATTTTATTTTAGTTTTATTGCTTAATAATTTAAATTTCTGATTAATCACATAATAGAGGTTTTAGGACATATAAAGTCAATTAATGAAACATTAAGCATTTTTTAGCAATTTTTGAATCTCTGAGTTTTTCCCAATAGCGGACAGTTTCCGCGCTCCCGTGGTGCTCGTTATTTAGAGGTTTTACTGTATTTTATTTTGTAAGGATATGAGACTGTTTCTTTTTATGATTTCTTTTAACAAAAATTATGTTATTTTTATAAGTTTTTATTTAACTTCAACGATCGTATGTGTGTTTTTCTAGTTCAAAATTTGTGCTCGAACTTTAACTCACTTTCAAGTATCCGATCGAGATTAAATTTTACATACTGACATAAATCCGATGAATATCTAATATTATGATTTTTGGTAGTTACCATTTATACTTATTTTACAGGATAACACAAAAAATTTAGGATATATTACCGCCAAGAAGTTTAAGAAAAAGTTTTAGATTAGATAACACAAGACTGCGATGGTTATGTTTTTTAACTTTTATGTGTTTTTTAGCACTGATTTTCCTTAATTTTTCATTAATTTTTTTAAATTTCCTTAATTTTTAACCATCATAACAGGATTTTTCGAAAATCATAATTTGTCAAAGTTAAAAAAATAATAAAAATCGGATACTATAAAATAGAGGAGATGACTGTAGCTTTTAACTTTTAATAATTGATTTTTTATGCACTTTTTGGCTCTGAATCTGAAAATGACCTTCATTTTTAACCATCACGTTACATTTTTTTTGCAAATTGTTCATGTCAAAGTTAAAATATAGCAAAAATTTGATACTATAAAACAGGTATACTTTTTTATTTTATTTTATTTTATTTTATTTTATGCAATAATTTATTCAATTTTTTGGCTTATACTACTATAGGACTCTTACAGCTAAACAGCTGAGATGTCTGATGAGGTATTGGAGGAGGTTCAATTTTAACTTTGAATTTTTTAACATTGAAATTTACAATTTGCGAAAAAATCCTGATGTGGTGGTTAAAAATTAAGGTCATTCACGGATTCAGCGATAAAAAATACAAAAAAATAAATTATCAAAATTAAAAACACAACAATGACACCTATTTTTTAGTATCAAATTTTCGCTATTTTTTCTTTTTTTAACTTTAAAATTTTCGATTTGCAAAAAGTCTTTACGTGATGGTAAAAAATGAAGATAAATTTCGGATTCAGCGGTACAGAATACATAAGAATCAATTATCAAAAGCTAAAACTGTTCGATCATTTTATTTAACAAAAATTCTGTATTTTTTTCTTCTGACATGTTTATTACAAATTGTATATTTTGCATTAATATGTCAGAATGATTAAAGATTTCAAATTTATATTGCTATGTTAATTTTACTCTTAACCATTTTTTTAATACATCTGACAAAATTATATTTATACTAAATTTGTGAATGACCCCTAATTTGCAGCATAAAATATGCTCCAACTTTAAACAGTTATCACTCGATCAATTTTAATCGTAGAATAACGGGATTTTTTTTTTTCGTCTTACTTGTCAGTGTAACAGAAAAATTTTACTAAATATAACTTATAGGACGGACCGTATAAAAATTTAAATTTCGTAATTTTTTAATAATTGTTTTTCCTGACCCAAATCGCTTTAAAAATAATTCTTTACCTTATTTAAACCATTTTTGTAATTGCAAGTATGCATCTAGGACCAATGGTTGCGAAAATAAAGGTCGGCCAGGTTATATGTGGACACACTGTATACTCGGTACACTTAACAATATTATTTTAAATGAACTGAATTAATGAACGAAGTGTAAGACAAATTAAAAAAAAATCCCTGCCAGCCCGGCCTACAGGCGGAGATAGATTTCGAAGTTAAGTATATTAATTGCACCAACAAAAACTAAATCATGAGTAGATATAAATCCACTTTAACAGTTTTATCTGACCGCTTTTGATGAGTTTTTATTTCATTTTTATATAATAGCTGGTTTTATCAGAATTACGTTAAGGCGGTATTAAAAAAAAAATACTTTTCCGTGCTCAACAACTCGAAATTTTCTGGCACAATTTCAGATTAATTTTTAATAGAAAAAATACGAAACTTGCTGACGTGATTTTTGAAAAGATTTATAAGCGACATGTGTTTTTATTTTTCTTTCAATTAATTGAAACTTGATTAATAAACAATTATTTTCTCAGTAGGGCAATACTTTTCGTTTCTAACACAATCGCTTCGCGAAATTCTGTTCAAGATGCCCAATTTAACATAATATTTTAAAATATATTCTGCCTCTATCAAAAAATCGATCATTACGGTACATCATATGAAGAAGAGAATCTATCAATTGCACGTGTTTGAGAGCAAAAATTAATTTAAAAATGAGTAAGAAAATAAGCAGTTTGGATTTGAATACATTCTTAATAAGATGATTTTTTTGTTCAACCGCTATGTATTTTTAATTTGTTTCTGCTGTAAGAATTAGTCCTATCAAAAACTTGTCTATGTAAATGTTGAAGACAATATTAAGAAGATATATGATAAATTCATGGGGATTTTATATCTTGTGAATTGACGAAGTTGTGGAAATTTTTCTTCTTCACCCCCCCTTTTTTTGTTTTATTTTTATTTTTATTTCATTTTATTTATTTATTTATTGTTTTTTTGGTACGAATTGGTCCTATTAAAAACTTGTGAATATAAAAGTTGCAGATAATATTAAGGAGATTTATAATAAAATTAATTGGATTTGATATCTTGAGAATTGACGAAGTTATGAATTTTTTTCTCCCAAAAACCCTATTTTTTGCGCCCCTTGAGCCCATTTTTAATTTTATCAAAAATCTGTTATACATAAATTTTTGGTCCTATTTTTAGAAGTAATAAAAACTTTAAACTGATTTGATATGTACAAAAATTAAGAAGTTATGAGGGTTTTTCGGTTTTCACAAAACCCCTCCCTATTTCCATTCCCTTCGTCCGATTTTGCCCATTATCGAACTTGATCGAGATTTTATGCCCCTTGATTTTATGTATCAGTTTGAAAGAGATTTGTGCAGAATTGTGGAAGTTATCGTGTCCAGAAGAAAGTGATATATATATATATATATATATATATATATATATATATATATATATATATATATATATATATATATATATATATATATATATATATATATATATATATATATATAAAGTTTTTTACTGAGGGTGGTTTGGGGTTCTAGGGATCATGATCGGTGTAGATCTTTTTTTTTTTTTTTTTTTTTCAGAAATTCCAGCATAGGAACGACGCCAATAGGTAGTATTTCATACGAAATCTAACCTAAAAGAAAAAGTGCAGGTAGTCCGACCAGTGCAGAAAATGTTCAAAAAGGGGAGGGAGTTGATTGGAAAATTACTATCAAATTAATATTATCTCAAAAACGATGCCATTAACATAAATTTGGGCTAATTATGCATTCATTTAAAATAATTAAGAAATAAATTAATTATACATTGATTTTCAATAATTACATCTAAAATTTATCAAAGATAGTAAAAAGCATTTGATTTCAAATATTTTAATAGTCACGCCTGAAAATTTCATTTGCATATAAAATGAGACCGCGAAAGTGCCAGGAAGTTACGCGATGTTGAGCCAGGAAATATATTTTTTGAGAACAACTTAAAAAAAAAAAAAAATAAAAAATTGTAATTTAATAGATTACAACGACCATTTGGAATTTATTTCGTCCATCAAATTCCGTCGCATCCTCTTCAACAACAGATCGCAAAGATCAAACTTCAGACGACCAAAACCTTCATCGATAAACTCTCCAAGTCCCGTTTTGAAAAAAGAAAAAAAAAAACAGTTTACAAATCGAAAGCAGTTCCACTGAATCATCAACAGATTGCGACAAATTACCTACGTTGAGCTCAATTTTTCCCGGTTAGAATCGACCGATTGTAAAACGCCGTGGCTAGTGGATTGGAGCCCCTCGAGACTTGCCCTTTTACTATCAATCGATTAAACGTTAGATTGTTTCCTTTTTCGCGTTCGTCTTTTATTCTGTAATCAATTTTCATGGGCTACATAATCAGTTGAAGACCTCGATTTTCATGGCCTACATAATGCGTTGAAGACCTCGATTTTTGCTTTGCAAGACGATTTTCATTTCGGCGTCGCTCTTTGGCTTTGGATTTTTCCATATCTGATAATTTGCGCCTACCCATTTTCTAACTTTTTCAATTTTTAACGATTTTATGCCTTTCGATTACCTATTCAAACAATGTTTAACGATTTTATGCCTTTCTATTACCCATTCAAATAAAAATTCTTCTAAAAGTTAAGAACATCGTTGAATTTCGTTAAAAAAAAAAAAAAAAAAAATGCGAGCATCATTTGGCACCTGTCCTCGACCAAAAACAACAACCATTGCCAAATGGTTAAAAGAAAAAAAATATTCAAAGTTTACAAGGAAAATTTTGACTGTGTCTACCGACCGCGGCCATTACTTTATCTATTGCAGGTTTCATACTAAAATATGATTAGGTGCTATAAGCATTTTTTGTTGCTGTTGTTATTTCTTTTATATTATTTAGAAGCCTTCAACTTCTGCAGTATAAAAGTTTGCGTTTGGCTATCAGTAATAGCAAAATTTCAAAAAGATGCAATACTCGCGAATTAAGATCAAGTGTAAGCAAATGTTAAATTTGTTATAAACATTAGAGATTAATTATGGCTTTATTTTGGAATTCCTTGGCCGGAAAGGTCAAACTAATATTGTTATTTAAAGACAAAAAGAGTATTTTTTTCCCGCTCGGGTCAGCACAAGGCTCCAGAGAGTAATTTCCAATCCCGGGATTTCGGGATTACTTAGATTGAATCCCGGGATTACGAAAATTAGAATTTCGCTAATATCACCAATTTTTGCAATAGCTAAATATCGAAATATTATAGGAAAGACAATTAAAGCAAAAGTACAGTCTAACTTACACATGAAAACATGCCAAGTTAAAAAAAAAAATTAGCTTTAATTGTCAAAAAGTATTAGATAAATTACAACAATTGAAAATTAAAACAAATATGCTGTTGATGTTTGAAAATGTAACAAAAAACATGAAATGTGCATGTTTCATCTTGTAGTTAATTTCTTTTATTTCCTGTTAAACAAGTTGTTGAATGGCATAATATTTACAATATTAAAAAATAATTAATATCGCAAATTAAATTTTCAAATAATTGAATTATTCTCATAACCATAATTAAAGTTTACAATTCTAGGATATCGCAAGTGCAAGGTTTTCCTTAACGTGAAGCTTTTTTTCTTGAAATTGAAGAACTTAACACACACACACACATACAATAAAAAAATAACATAGGTGTATAGTATAAATTTCTAAATAGAGATAGTTGTTAAAATTCGAAAACGTTGACTAATATAAAAAAAAAGCATTACATACCACGAGGAAAAAAAAAAGAGATTAGTTAGAATAGTTCACTGTTTCTTAACTAATCGGTAAATTCGTTTGAAAATATGATCTAAGAAATATGACGGCATCTAAAATTTCATCTCCAAGTCCCAGTTATGATTGCAACATTTCCTTTTTTTAGTGAAATGTCATACTGGTTTAGACACTCTGTTAGCATTTCAATACACTTTTTTGCTGTAAATATACATATACGAGCATAAGGCTAATTTCCAGAAATTGTTCAAATTTAAATTTCTTGAATGAACATTTATATTCATAAATCGCTTGTTTGCAGTAGATGTCCCTTCGCCAAAAGTCCAATTAAAATTTTTATCTAAATTTTTAAAAGTTTGTATTTCACTTGTAATTAACTCTTTTATTATGGGACTATAGTTCACTACACGATTTCAAATTGATACTGCAGATTTTGGCAAATCATTATAGCCTTTAGCTATCAGTAAGTTTCTAAAATAAGTTGAAGTTAAATGAGAAACCGTCTTTAGCTGTCATTCGCGGTAAAATTAAATCCAGTGATTCCTTATCACTACTAAAATAGTTTTTTATTTTCCGCTTTTTCAGAAAACAGTGTATCTTCTATGCAATCTTGTGAAAAGAAGAGAGGTTGTATTAAATTCTTTCTGAACTTTAGTACCGTGTTTCGTAGATAAATGTGTATGCAATCTCTTAGTCGATCCACCTAATGCTTTAAGCACTGCACTACATGTTTTACAAGTAGCGGTTTTTCCATCTTTTGACGTTAAATAGCAGTGCCATACTGAAGAAGTATCATTATATTTCCTATGAGCTACAAAATCCTTTTCATTAGACATATTTAAAGCAAAATAAGTATAAACGCACGAAAAGCAAAGAGGTTAGTACATAATAATGACTATGAAACACAAATGCGACGCTTATCAGTAAACTCTAATTCGAAAACTAATTTTGCGATTCCCTGTTGCTGCTACAACCGTCTTCCTAAACGCAGCGAAATGGAAATAAACAAATGATTTTATTTTTCCCGAATAATAAGCTGAACGGGTTACATCTGTTTGAAAGTCAAAAGATTTCCATGTTAAACGATTTAATCGCTTAGAAATATATGTAAAAAATACTTGAGATATGTATTCGTTTTCAATGATACATAAATTTCATAAAAATTAATTAATTTTCTTTCCAAAAGTGGAAGTGCATATAAATATACTTTTTAATTTCAGCTGAATATTGTTCCATAAAAGGAAAAAGGCCAATCCCGAAAATTGCGGTATTTCGCAGACAAAATTCCGGGATTTTCGGGATTGAAAATGTAGCGGGATCCCGGGATTGTAATCCCTAGTCAGCACTCTTATTCTTTCGGATTTTGTTTAAGTTCCTTCAAACCTGTTGTTGTAGAATTATACCTCCTTTTTTTCATTGTATCTTTCTATCCAATTTCTGCTATTCTGTAACATTTTGCTTTGCTGGACTTAGATTTTATCTAACAAAAACTTTGACTAAAAAATAACCGATCTATTCTGTTGTTTGTCGTGGAAATCAAAATCAAAATATGCGTTATCCCTAATGGTTCTATTTATCAACAGGTTACAAAAACACCGAACATTCCCTTTACATACTATCGATAATTGTAATAGTTCAATTGTTGTTCAAGCTGATTTTATGAGGAATTATTTCGCACCAAGAGCAAGGCTAAATTTCGTTGGGTAGGTGCACTGCCCTGCTCCTTATCTACGGCCATGAAATTATCGCAAGAGGATATTTTAATTGAGATTTCACTACTTTTCCACAATCTTCTTTCTCTGTAGTTTAGGGTGCATATAGGGGCCAAATACCACAACAAGCGCATGGATTATTTCTCTCAGGTTTATTTTCCAAAGGCGCTGTATTCAGTTGTCTCCCTTTTTATTGTTCTTCAAAGTTTCCAAGAAAATTGCAAAAATTGACAAAAGAAATTCTTCCTAGAAGAGGTGATAAACATGCAGGGACTCTCCTTTACTACGGTCGCACTCTCTTGTCGCACAACAAAAGTATGACCATACCAAACAAGCCAATATAAAGGCGCTAGCCTATTTCGTGAAAATTGTTTGTGCAAGGAGGAAAATTACCGTTATGATGAAAGTGAATAGTTCTTATGTCGTATAGGGCATTATGGCAACAGCTTTCCAATAGCAATTTCTTTTTACCACAACTTTAGTTCGAATGCAAAATTTCAAATGTGAGTTTATGTTTAGAATGTTAGAAGTTAAATAAAATTTAATATTAGTTAATAAGGAAAATATTTTTTTAAAATTCAATTCAATGGTATCTGACTCTTTAAAATCTTGATATCCCCCCCCCCCTTTCTCTCTTTAAGAAGCTACCATAGAATAAAATTAAAGCCATTTCCCCACCTTTTTTATCATATTTATATTCAACTAAAAATACCTGTCCACTACTCGCTGCATGTGCATCTTTCTGGGTGGTCGGTGCCAGAACTTTTTCTTATTGTCTTTTCAAATGTCGCGTGCTGGGAATATCTAAACAAGCGGAGATGTTCTTCTAATCCAGTGGTAGAATCTTATCGTAAATTCAAAAGCATCTAACTCTTTACGAATTCCAAGTGAGTTTACTTGCTTATATTTACGACGGGCATATGCTGTAAAAAGCAGATTTTGTAGTCGCAGGAAGCATATAAAATTTAAATTGCAAACATAGCATTTTATTTTCATTCCTTACAGAAGATGATAATAAAAATGAGTTCTTATTCTTTTGTAAAACAAAAGACCGATAGTTGGTTTTCATAAGTGAGATTCTCGTATCTTAATACATTATGACAAATAATTTATGATAGGCTTGCAATTGTTACGTGAAAGGTAATGAGAATAGTATTAAAAAAAAGAAAAGAAAAATAAAAATCTTGAGGCACCGAATATAAAATAAAACATTTTCCGACATTAGGATATCTTACATATCTTTTACATTACATGTGACAGGTAATGTGAATTATTCCCGACAATTCGGCTCAAACGTGTTGTATATGTATTGATTTCTATATGTTTCCAAATATGTTTTTGGTACTAAATGCTACCATCCTATCACCTTAGTTCTCATCAAACTCGTCCGATATTGTTGCCAAAATCTTCAAATCATTAAGTTCGTTGCTAAAATTATCCTTTATACAGTCGATTCATTGTGCCCTATTTACATATTATATAGCACACATTTTTTTCCAAAAAATTAAAAACTGGAGTGCACATTGCACACGGAATAATTTCAACTACCATTGTTGAAACCATTCTTGTTCAAGATAAGAAATGCTCCCTATACTTCACAGCTCCGTGCTCTGAGTGTTGTAGAATTGTCATTGTACATCTACTGCTGTCGCATTTAATTGTTAAAAATCATGCAATTTCCTATAATTATCTACGAAAAAGCGCAAAGGACTTTTTTTTTTCAACCGAAGTTTGTTTGAAAGAATACAATAACAATTATTTTTTCTTCAAATATGTTGCATTCCATTTTCAAGCACTTTGATTTTAAGACAATGTTATTTTATTCCTTAACCATTATTTGAACTACAACTTTTAATTCAAATGTTTATAATGAGAAGGTAATTAAAAGCACTTCCTGATAAAAATAAATATTCACAAATTAATGTCTTCCTTCCAATAACCGAAGGATACGATTTGTTTTCTGTCCCATACCTATGTTAATAAATATATCAAAATTAAAAAATCAAGAAACCCGACTGCGTAAAAAGCGAACTAATTAATTATTTCTCATCAATATGAAACTATTTTTTATATTACTTACCTATTTTTTTTTTTTTTTATGTACTTGTATTGATGACTTTTAGGTTGTGTTTAATTATTAGTTCCTATATATAAACACTGTTTTGATGAGGTCTATAGATATCTGTTATGTAGGTTAGAGTTACAGTAAAGGTAGAGATCCAACGTACACAACTTCCAGGTTGTGTAATATTTAAACGGAGCTTCTGACTGTAAAATAGTCAATGAAACATCGTCTTCATTTTAAAAGACCTATCCAATGATATGCACTCAATTGGGTACGTAATTTTTTTTTCGTCTCTATTGCCATTTTGTATTTTAAGGCCGCCAGTTTGAATTTATAAAAACAAAACCTAGACTATAACCATCGGACTGTTAAGACGAATCAATGGAGACCTCATTCATTAAAAACCATCCAGCCGTTGGGATGTTTCGAGGGTATAAAGAAATCCACATACCCAGATACGCGTGAAACACATAACCCTTCTTGGCAGTTGGGTAAAAAGGACAAACGTGTCTGTGTGCAACTCTGACGTCGTTTTGCGAATGGCAACAGCAGACGTTCAAATTTCTTTTACTGCTTCTTTTTTTTAAAAGTTCTAAGCATCGCACATTTTAAATTTTTGTGCCGTCGAATAAGGGGAAAAAATGTACTTTCAAATGCAATTTGTTTGAAAACTGTATCGCCATTTACTCAATTTTTTTTTTTTTTTTTTTTTTTTGCTTTAAAAATAATTTTCAAGAATGAATTTTTATCAAGTGTATCTCTATGAAGTGAATATGATTTTGAAATAGAAATCCGTTTGCCACTTAAGTTAATATAAATAGCTCATCATTTGTTTCCAGCTTACATTCTATAACGTAATTAATAAACATCCCTTAATCAATAAGTAAAACAATAAAATATAACACAAATTTAAGACACGCAAAACACAATCGAATTTCTAACTTAAATAACTGAAATGAACTGAATCAAAATGGCTGATATGAATTTTAGTATTATTAATGGGCATTCTAAAAAATATATTAAATGTAAAAAATCTGTTAACTCGGTCTCACAGACCGCTGCTTTTTTTTAATTTTTATAGTTTAACTTGTAACTTTTAGTTTAACTACAAACACTACCGAAATTTTGTTTCATTTGAAACTTTAGTACTATCACCAGAGACTTTTGAATAAGTGAATTTTAATTATAACAGCCATGTACAAAAAGTTTATTACAAAAACAGTTAAATAGTACATTTTAAATTAACAGTTAAACAGTTAAAGTTAATTGCGCCTTATATTCATCTTTCGATGGAGCGGTCTCGCAGTAGCTTCACAGTAGTTATGTGATAAGTTCTGTCACATTAGTTAAAGGTTAAAGTTGTCAATAATAATAATAAAGTAGATTCGTGCGAGGTTTTCTCACCTCAGACACTGAGATTATTCGTCGATCCGTTTTTTAATTAACTGCAATTTTTTTAATCAAATAATGCATTTTACGATAGATAAATATGCTTACATCAAAAGCCTCTTGCAGAACCTTTCGAAAAATACCCCATTCATCGCCGCCTTTTTAGTATTTGCAAAGAAATAAGAATAATGATATCAGAAATAAAATATATGATGGTTTGCACCTATATTCCGTTACCCGGGAAGACCGGGTTTATCATCATTAAAAAGTAGTCATGTGATTCATAGATCCCATTATGAATCTGTAGATAAACCGAACGCTTGCCAGTTCTAATCCTTTGCTCTCACACTTTGCTATTCCTCAGGTTTGAAACAAAAGCAAACAAGAACAAAAAATCGTGCGTACAGTATAGATTATGAAACACTTTCTAACAAATTCTCACTACTATAACAAAACCTTTCAATTTACTAAGTTGAAGATGATATCTAAATGAACAATTTGAAAAACATATAACCATAACGTATTTGCAAACCAAATTTCTACTATTACGATGAATAGTTGAGAAAAGATACGATTTTTTGTGAAGCTCTATATATGATCTATATGGATATGTATATATACTACATGTACATAGTATGCTATAAGCTAGTTCAATTAAACGTATAGCACAATTGAAATTTTTTCATTCAGGAATTTCCTTCAATAAACGGATGATGTTGAGAAATTTTGTGCGGCCCTGTATATAATCTATAGAATTCATAAACACCAAATAATATTTAAGTAACAGTGAAATTTAAAAACGCATACCACAACTGGAAACGCACTTCCAAAAGTTATTGTTTGAAGGTTTCAATAGTTCAATTACTGTTCATTTCCTTCTGTAGTCCACTTCTTTTGTGTGTCCCTGTAAATGAACGATAAATTTTACACACACCATATTTTATAATAAAAATCTTGCAGCACACCTCAGTGATAAATAGCAATTTCAATATCTTTAAAACAGTCTAATATCATTATAATACACAGTAAACGATTTTTCTCCATAGACCGTAATGCAACGGAATTCTTTTGAGTGTCCCTATAGATGAACCGTAAATGCTATACATTTCATTTTCAATACCGAATATGCCATAGTAAACCCCAATAACATATATCAATTCCAGGACTATCGGACAATTTTTACGTCAGTTAGAGCACGGACAGTTAGACAGATGGACAGACAAACCGAATTTATAAACACTTTTGAACTATGTTGGAAAGCGTTGAAAAGAATCTATATTACACTTAACAACATTAAAGAGGAAGGAATTATTTTACTGCAATGATGTATGGCGCAAATATGAAATATTTCATATTTCGAAGAATCCATTTTAGGATTTCAAAACAAATCACGGAAAAACTGACACATTCTGAATAATTATTTTATAAGCTTAAATTAAAACCTCCCAATGCATGAAATAACTGAAATGGTTGTTTCCTGAGAGAAATACCAAGAAAAAACAAAAGAAATGATAGGAAAAAATCTGTATTCAATTTACTGAAGATCAAAAAGCCCACCCAAACGGTTTCTACGCTAGTTGATAAGTATTGGTGGTCCGATTATTCAACATTTATTTAACATGAGAATATATTTTTCTTCTTTTTGGTCTTAATGGTTTAATATGAATAACAAACATGTTACTCATCTATCGTATTGTAATATAGATGAGGGGTGTCCGAAAAAGCTTGAAATGCTAATTAATTTTTAATCTGTTGAAGATATGTAGACAATGAGAATAGTAAAAGTGTTCAAAATGAGATAGGAAGTTAGACCAAACAGCCCTTCCTTTTATTTGCAGAAATTACACTTTTTAAAAATTCCCTTCTTCTAAGACAAAAACGTTACGAGATATGATATTTTTATATTTAAGAAATTTCGTAGCTTTCCGTCACTGAAAACGGGGAGGCGATTTTTTAGTGGCAGAAAGCACCAAAATTTCATAAAATTCAAAGTATCATCACACGGGGAATTTTAGTCGTTGAGGAATAGGAAGTTTACTAATTTATTTGTCAGAACATGAGGTAAATTTTTCTCTAAATATAACTTATAAGGACCCAGTAATTATAGGATAAGTATTGGTGGTCGGTTATTCGACATTTATTTAACATGAGAATATATTTTTCTTCTTTTTCGTCTTAATGGTTTAATATGAATAACAAACATGTTACTCATCTATCGTATTATATTATATATGAGGGGTGTCCGAAAAAGATTGAAATACCAATTAATTTTTTACCTGTTGAAGATATGTAGACAATGAGAATTGCAAAAGTGTTCAAAATGAGATAGGTTGGTTGGTTGTATTTATGTCGGCCAATTATCTGCACGTGGGATATAGGCCCTAAGGGGGGGTGCCTTCTTTGGAGGTCTTTCTAAGGGAACCTAACCCGTATTAACGCTTGGAGAACCAAGGTTCGAAGAAAACCACGAAAACTCCGAACGATTAGGCCGACGGGCGCGATTGGGATCGAACCCAGCACCTCCCGTCTACCAGCTTCGAGAGCAGAACCTCTCGGCCACTGGTGGGGCCAAAATGAGATAGGAAATAAGACTAAACAGCCCTTCCATTCATTTTCAAAAATTACACTTTTTAAAAATTCCATTTTTCTAAGACAGAAACGTTACGAGAGGATGCTTTGATATTCAAGAAATTTCCTAGCTTTCCACCACTGAAACCGGACAGGCAATTTTTTAGTGGCAGAAAGCACCAAAATTTCATAAAATTCAAAGTATCATAACACGGGGAGTTCTAGTCGTTGAGGAATAGGAAGTTCACTAATTTATTTGTCAGAACATGAGGTTAATTTTTTTCTCTAAATATAACTTATAGAACCCAGTAATTATAGGATAAGTATTGGTGGTCCGATTATTCGACATTTATTTAACATGAGAATATATCTTTCTTCTTTTTCGGCTTAATAGTTTAATACGAATAACAAACATGTTACGCATCTACCATATTATAGTAATATACAGTAACAGTGGTGTGGCCAAAATTTGGGAAATTTTTTGAAATTTTCATGCTTTATAACTTTGTGGGCTTGAAAAATGTAATAAATTTCACTTAAATATAAATGTTTTATATCAAATTCAAGGAAATTTAATGTAAAATTTAATAATAATAAAAAAAACATAAATGAAGTATATGCATTACAAAAATGTTACGCTTACAAAAACTAAGATCTATCTTACTTAGATTTCATTGTATTTTACATTTACACTTACACATTCAATATCTAATAGGATAATCCTTATTTTTTATTACAACTTCACAGCGTCTTTTCATTGAGATACCTAGTATTTGGAGTTCATCCTTTTTAATCACACGATACCAAGAATCAATTATACCTTCACTAAGTTGCGTTTTATTAGATGGACGCCTTTTTTTGTACAAGGATTTTCAAACGTCGCCACAAATTTTCTATAGGATTCAGATCAGGGCTGTTTCCTGGCCAGGGTAATAAGTGTATGCTTTTATTTTTAAACCATTCTTTGCATATTTTTACCGTATGGCATGGAGCTGAATCCTGCTGAAAGATAAATGGAGCTTTATTGGGGGCAGTAGCGTAGCAATTTAAAAATTATGGGGGGGTGGGGGCAAATAGTTTTAAACTCAGTAGGCTCAAAATAACTGCGAAATTGAGAAAACCAAGTAATGATAAAGCATGTCATTAATAAGTAATTATGTAGATTAATGAATTTATTAATTTATTTATTTTATTGGTTATTTAATTTTATTCATAATTTAAAATGTGTTTGCGCAATATTTCAAAGTAAACATTGAGGAATATATAAAATTTTACAATTTTGTGAAATATGACAGCAAAGTTTGAAAGAAATATTTCATTCATGGTACTTAAAAAAGACAGAAAAATACACTTACAAATTTTGGCATCATAACACAAGGTAAGTTCACTTCGCTGGCATTGCATTAAAAATGGATTCGGCTCCTATCTACTTGTATTTCTCGATGGATGTTCATGAATGCAAGTCCAGAAGGCCGAGAATTATACATAGTGTTCCTAAGATACGTTTTTGATCGTCTCAGTATAGAATTTGTTCTTTCTGGAGTAGCTATTGAGACTGGAAGTGTTGATAGAACTTTCAACAATTGGGCTAAACACCCATATTACAAAATGATAAGCACTGCGTATTACAGTGCTTGGTCTTTTTTCTTTGTCTGATGATAACCATTTTTCAACCCCCATTTCGATTTCTGTTTGTAAGATATTCGAACTATTTTTATATAAACGAAAAAGACTTGATTCAAGTGGGATTCAGAGTAAAAAAAAAATTCTGAAATTCACAGCAAATTTTCCGAAAGGTTATAGCAGAGGGGGAAAGGGAGTATCTCCTTCCGGTGCTAATTATGCGTTTTTTCCGCGGTTCTTTGACAAAATTCGCGTTTTTTCTGCGATCCTTTGGAGAAATTCGCTTTTTTCCGCAATCCTTCGACGAAATTCGCGTTTTCCCTGCGATCCTTTGATCAACTTCGTGTTTTTTCCGCGACCCTTTGACAGAATCCTCGTTTCCCTCCCCCCCCCCCCCCGATCTTGTGACAACTTTTCCGCGATTCGTTGACCAAATTCGCGTTTTTTCAATCACAAAATTTGCGTTCTTTTGTGACCCTTTGACAAAATCCGCGTTTTTTCGCGATCTTGTGGCAACATTTCCGTTTTTTCCACGATCTTTTGACGAAATTCGCATTTTTTCAATCATCTGACAAAATTTGCTGGTTTTTTGTGATTCTTTGACGAAATTTGCGTATTTTTGCGTTCCCTTGACCAAAATTTGCGGATTTTTTTTGCGATTCATTAAATAAATTCGTGCTTTTTCCTCGATTCTTTGACTTAATCTGCGTTTTTTTAATCACGGAATTTGCATTTTTTTGTGATCCTTTGACGAAATGCGCGTTTTTTCGCGATCCTTTGACGAAATTTGCGTTATTTTGTGATCCCTTGATAAAATGTGCGGGTTTTTTGCGCGATTCTTTTAAGAAATTCGTGTTTTTTCCTCGATTCTTTGACTTAATCTGCGTCTTTCCGCGATCCTTTGACGAAATTCGCATTTTTTCGCGATTCTTTGAAAATTGAGATTTTTTTTCTGAGAACATTTCTCAAAATTCGCGATATTTTTTTGTCTACATTTTCGGACTAATGACCGATTTTTTTTTTTAATTTTTGGAACCGAATGCGTTAAAATGTCGGAAAAGAATCACACCTGACTTGATTTCGAATGGAGGGAGGGGTTGAGCACCCCGTTTCCTACGCCACTGATTGGGGAAGAGATCCCTAATGGAAGGTATCAATTTTGGTTCCAGGACAGTTTCGATGAATTTTTTTGCATTCAGAATGCTATCAATCACTTGAATGCGACCCGCACTATCTGCAGACATACAGGCCCAAATCATGACATTTGTTGTGTTCTTTCTAGTTGCTTCAATGCAATCAAGACGCAGCTCTTCCCCTATTCTACATCTCACATATTTTCTCCCATCACTACAAAAGACCTATATTTTACTCTCATCGCTACAGATTATTTGCTTGCACTGATTTTCTGACCAATTAATGTGTTCTTTTGGCCACTGAACTCGTTTCTTGCGTTGCTGAAGATTTAAAAAAAAATTTCTCGGAATTCTACCTTTCAGTCCAAAACCTGCTAATCTTCCCCCTGTTGTTCTTGAACTACACTGAAATATCCACTGCATTCATTTCGCATCTAACAGCATCTGATTAAATTCTTCTATCTTTGAGGCACATCCTTTTAATCTTTCTATAGTCAGAAGCACGTGTGCATTTTTTTCGGCTTGATCTTGCCTTATTTATCACTGATTTAGTTTCCTCATAACGTAAGCACAACTTTCGTACGCCAGATAAAAGTGACTTATCCACCAACCTGTCTTGCAATTTCAGCATAAGTGAGACCATTATCTATCAATATGACAATTCTGCTTCTTTTTGTAAGTGTCCAGTCTGTTCTTGTTGTTGACGACATTGTTTTAAATTATATGCACCCCTCTTCAAAATTCATTCCAGCAAAATACCGCTTTTACAAATCAAAATATACTACAGTTTAGTTACTGACATTTGAATGGTTCTCGGAACAGTCATTGTGATTGGCTAGGAAGCTTTTATTACAATACACTTCAGCATTCATGACTAATTGTGCTTGTATTTTAAACTAAAGTAAGTGTAACATTTTTGTAATGCAGATATTTTAATTCTGTTCTTTTTTTTTTTTTTTTTTTTTAAATTCTACACTAAATTTCCTTGAATTTGATAAATAAACATTTGTATTTAAGTGAAAATTAATATATTCTATAAGCACACAAAGTTATATAAAACATGAAAATGCCCACAATTTTGGTCACCACTGTAGATGTGGAGGTGTCGAAAAAGCTTGAAATGTTAATTAATTTTTTATTTGTTGAAGATATGTAGACAATGGAAATTGCAAAAGTGTTCAAAACGAGGTAGGAAATAAGACCATCTTAATGAAACAGCCCTTCTATTCATTTTCAAAAAATTACACTTTTTAAATTTTTGTATGGTCACCGGATCTTTTAAGTTATGTTTAGAAAAAATAATCAACTTGCATGTTCTGACAAGTAAAGCAGTAAAAATTAAATTCTTCTAAGACTAAAACATTACGAGGTATGATACTTTGATATTTATGAAATTTCGTAGCTTTCCGCCACTGAAAACGGACAGGCGAATTTTTAGTGCCAGAAAGCACCAAAATTTCATAAAATTCAAAGTATCATAACTCGGGGAATTTTAGTCGTTAAAGAATAGAAAGTTTACTGATTTGTTTGTGGGTGGGTTAATAAGATGGGGTTATTTTTTTCTTCTAAATATAAATTATAGGACCTATAGGGGCAGTATAAAAGTTTAAAAAATATATCTTCTTAAAAATGAACGGCAGAACAACTTCATAGACATAATCTTGTTTTCTACCTTATTTTGAACGATTTTCGATTTACATTGTCTACTTATCTTCAATAGGTAAAAAATTAAGTTGCATTTCAGTATTTTTGAGGCTATCCATTATTAATGTATTGGGAATTAAAGTTGCATTTGCTGGTTTAGGGCAGTGTAATGGCACATACTTTATAAACTTTTTTCCGAATTCATTTTTTTGACGAAGCTTATTGCAAAACATATAGGGTGACAGAGCCACTAGTTGATCAAATAAGGTCAGTGCTACGGGGTTTTTATTATATTTCCTTCCTTTTAAATTTTAGAAGTAAACTAACATAATTGATACAACCCTTAATGAATGTCCTATAATGTCCAAAATGAAATCTGCTGAAATTAAATAGCAACAAAATTATTAGCAAATAGTTTCTTTAATTGCCTTTTTCCCAGTAGTTGGTCAATCAAAATAATCAGTCGAAAATTCAAAAATTAATCTTTAAAATATCATGCTTAAGCTGTGATTAACAATAGTTCACATAAAACTATTATTTGAAATAAGCAAGATAGAAGTGGATTATTTTAACTCACCGTAATTGTATGCAACTAATCAAAAAATTATTTTTAAATTTTCTAATAAAAAAATTCTTAAATATTGCTTCTCTTACAGCAAGCAGCTGACAACAATGTGACAACACGTGCTCCAACATTTAAACAAAAATATTATGTCTAGTGCCACGTGTAAAAATCATTTCCGCCTGAAATGGCACAATATTTCAAAAAATTGATCAACTACTGGCGGTCGCCCTAATAAAAATTATCTTTAAGGGGACTCGGTACACTTTGAACATTTTTTTTTTAAATTTAAGCATTTTAACCGGGGCCCGATTAACATCTGAAGCTGTGGGAAGCACAGTGTCATTTCGGGTCCCCTTTTCGTTCTAGAATAGTTTTCTAAATTCGACATAACCCGCAAACACACCAGTGCTACAAATATTTGTTCCAAAGTGTGGCTCAGTTGAATTCACATATATTTCATTAAACATTTTTTTTTTTAATGTTCCCTCATGTATACACACAAAAATTAGATACAATCAAGAATAATATGTACAAAGGATTTTGCATAGTATTAGCATAAAAATATAAGTTGATTTAAAAGGTTGAATTTAGACTCGTGAAAAAAAATAAAATAATATTCTGAAATACTTCTTCAGTTTTAGCAATAGCTGAAATTATTACTATTTTATATTGTGCATATTAGCCAAATTCAATAATATTCAAATGCAATATGTAAAATGGGTTACTAATTTGAAAAGAAATTAGAATTTTGGAATGGAATTAATTCAATATAAAATTTGGCGGCCCCTGTTTTCTCAATTTTGTGCCCCTTCAAAATTTTCTAAGGGAAGCACGTGCTTCTCGTGCCTATTCGGTAATCAGGGCCTGATTTTAAGGTACATTTTTTGCGTAATAATAAAGGAGTCAATGAAGAAAAATGATTCTATCAAGAAATTGTTCGATTCCCCTGGCAAAATTTGAAGATTTAAATTTTTTAAAAAAAGTAAATTTTAAATGTATCTTTCCGTACAATTTTGAACATTTTGAGCTAATTTTTTTTAAACTATTCTCAGAAGTATGGTGTATAATTTTAAATATCGGATTTACCATAAGTTAATTAGTTTGGGAGAAAAAAAAATAAAATATGCAAATAAGTGTAAAATTACAGTAAAAACTGAATTTATTTTACATTTTTATATGCAAAAAAAACCTTTTTTACTTTATTGTAAATCCGTTAATTAGTTTTATCAAATAGACCATAAGTTAATTGAAAAACATACATAAAAGCTTTATCGCTTTGAATATGCTAATTCGCCGAAAAAACACAAACTGAGAAAAATCACTTTTAAGCGACGTGGGTGTGGTATTTAAAGGGGCATCGATGCAATAAAATCACTTTTAACTATATTTATAATACTCGGATCTTTACGAAACTTCATCAGAGGGACGAAACTTCATACTAGGGATAATAAAGTAAATTTAAGCAAAAAATTAGAAAAACGATATTTTCGTCATTTTTCGACGAATGATGTTTTGGGAGAAATTTTTCTTGATTTGGGCTAAAGATATCAGCTCAAAGATTACTGAATTTAAAGCATAAAATTTTTTGTAAATGTTTCCTTCTTATTTGATAAAATATTTAACACTGTACTGAAACCCAAATTTTCTATTTCCTAACATATTCTCCTTTCCATTTTCGTTCGTAAACGGACATAATTTTCAGGCTTTCTGAATCTGAAAGCAAGAAATCTTTATATTATAAAGCAAAGGCACCTTACAAAGCGAAGGATCGTTCAAAAAATATTGTGATGTAAATGTTGTAAATATTTTGAGATATTTTTCCACGCTCAATAACTCGAAATTTTCTGATACATTTTCAAACTCATTTTTAAGAGTAAAAACATAAACTGGCCGACGTGATTTTTGAAGAAATTCATAAAGCAATCCTGTGTTTTTATTTTCGTTCGATTAATAAGAACTTGATTTATAAACAATTATTTTCTCGATACGACCTTTTTTTTTTTTAGTTTCCAGCACTATCGCTTCGGAAAATTCGTTTCAAAATGCCCACCTTGACATCATTTTTTAAAATATATTCTGCCGTTATAAAAAAATCGACCACGGTACATTACATAGTTTCTGAATGAGAATATTCGCTTTATTTAATGACAGACATATTTTGATTATATAAAGCAAATAGTTTAGTATCGTAAGAATCGTGTGTGGTTCCTATTTTCAATTTATTATGTAAAAAAAAAAAAAAAAAAAAAAAAAAAAAAAAAAAAAAAAAAAAAAAATTGACCTCTTAAGTGATTAAGTAATAGTGTTTGCAAGTGTAATGCATTCATTTTACATTTAAAGATTTTGTAAATACGTCAGAAAGAAACACGCTATTGAGAGAGTGGAAGTAAAAGAATAAGTAATATAACATTATAGTAATATTTATTTCAAAATAAACATTTCTGAAGGTTCCTTTTTATTTTTTTTCAAATGGAGTTTCCAAACTATGTTATGTATTCTACATTAACTGTTCTCTCACATTTTAAAGTTAGGTCTCAACTTTTCCTCGGTAATGTTAAATCTATATATGTGCGCGGAATGCATACTGATTTTTATAATATCTCATCAGCAAACTAATGTTTCCATATTGTCTTTTCTGTGTTTTACTATTCTTAAATGATATATCTCTCTCTCTTTTTTTTTAAATAGTTGTAAAACTATTTCTGAAATATACATTTAATTTTATTTGAATTGTTAAAATCTTACTCACAGCTCATGCATCAGCTTTTAACATATAAAATTTTAAATTAAGTATAGATTTTAGAAAAGAAGAGTACACAAAAAAAAATAAACTAAAAATATTAATTTCCCGGGAAATATTTTAAAAATACGAATTTATTTCACGCCCATAGGTTTAACTTTAGCGCGCGGGATTTTTTTATGTTCAACAAACATGTTTATACAAGCGCGAAACTTTCTGCACATTTACTAACTCATTTTTTAAAGGTAAAGGCGCAAAACTGGCAGGGCTGACTATTGAAGCGATTTGGAATCGAAGTGAGTTTTCCATTTTTATATATATAAATTACTTATCGTGTTAAAAGCGATTTTGAGCCAGTTTTTCTTCTTTCTTTGGCTGTTTTTTCTCCTTTCGTCAGGAAATTCGGTTCAAAATGCCAACTTTGAAGGTATTTTTTGAAAGATCTTTTACGTTTACACCCCCCCCCCAAAAAAAAAAATAAATAAATAAATAAAATAAAATAAAATAAAAATAAAAATAATAAATAAAAATAAAAATAAAAATAAATAAATAAATAAAACAAAAGAAAAATAAAAGAAAAATAAATAAATAAATAATGGAAACGGTATTTCGATTAGAAAGTTTCTGAATAACAACACCTGCCATTTTCATGATTTTCCGAACAAAAGTGAATTAAAACTTGTGTCATAAAGTTTTCCCTGTGTATTTGGAACAGCCTTAAATAACTGATGGTATTCATGCATTAGGAAACTTTTTCTTTATTTTCTTAGCAATAATAATATTTTATTTTTTAATATTTTTAAATTAATAGTTTCTTTTAACTGATGGTGTTCATGCATTAGGAAACTTTTCTTTATTTTCTTAGAAATAATAATATTTTATTTTATAATATTTTTAAATTAATAATTTCTTTTACACAAGAATAAAACTCTTGCCAAATTTAGTCTTTAACTAATAATGACCGAATTTCCAACGGAAGTATTATAAAACGTTGGGTAGATGTTGAATGATAAATGAATTCATGATAAGGTTATGATTTGCAATTCGTTGGAATTTGAATCTATTTTATGCTGTCCATTTCTGTGTAAGAAATGAAAACAAAAAAAGAGAAAAAAAAAAAAAGCTCAAAAGAGAATTAAAAAACATCAAGCGTCCTGCAATTCAAATGCTATTAAATATCATTAAAATCTCGTCAGAGGTGAAAGTCTTATAGTAAGTAATGCAAGAGTTGCGAGAAATTGTAACAATGTATCTACTTGTTGATAATATAGTAGAAAAGCTTGACTTTTTGCTCTGGGCGTTGCTAAGACAGTTTAGCCCAAGGAAAATATATTCATGATTTTTGACTTGGATTTGTGAACAGCCTTAACAGCATTAACATTAACATTAAAATTGTTTTGTTACTCTTGTATTTATAAATTCAATTACTCATCTCAAAATGTATAATTGAGAATTAATCGCATCCTGAAAACCAATATTCCGACTTGAGAAAACTGAACACTATAAAAACGACTCGGAAACGTTTCCGAACTCATGGGTGAACGAACTCGGAAATGTTTCCGAACTCATGTTAGGAACTCATGGGCTTTCCTAAGGCTGTTTAGCCTAAGGAAAATATATTCATCCTATTAGACTTGGATTTGAGAACAGCATTAACATTAACATTAAAATTGTCTTCTTACTTTTGCATTTATAAATTCAATTACTCAGCTCAAAATTTATAGTTGAGAATTAATTTCATCCTGAAAACCTATATTCCGACTTAAGAAAACGGAACACTATAAAAACGACTCTGAAATGTTTCCGAACTCAAGTTAGGAACTCATGGTGGTTCCTAAGGCTGTTTAGCACAAGAAAAATATATTCATCATATTAGACTTGGATATGAGAATAGCCTTAACAGCATTAACATTAACATTAAAATTGGTTTGTTACTCTTGCATTTATAAATTCAATTACTCAGTTCAAAATGTATAATTGAGAATTAATTTCATCCTGAAAACCAATATTCCGACTTGAGAAAACTGAGCACTATAAAAATGACTCGGAAATGTTTCCGAAAATCAGTGGCAGCAAAATAAATTGTTTTAATAAATTATTCTTTATATTGTTGAAAATATATTGATTTTTGGGACTGCTAATGATAAGAAATACTTTTCGGGATCGTGGGTGACTCGGAAGGTAATTATTGTTTATTTTCGTTTGTGCTTTATTATATTTCAGTAGATTAAGAAACATTTGTCTTTTCTACAGCGTAGGTTATGTATACTTGTATACAGAATTTGTTTTGATGTGTTACATTCTAATAACAGAACATTTTCCCCTCTTATAATCATGTTTTTTTTTTTTTTTTTTTTTTTTTTTTTTGTGCTTGCTTTCTTTGAGAGCTTGCTTTTTCAGTGGACACAATGTTTTCTTTTATGCTTATTTTATGGAGGATTATATTTTACGCTTTCTTTTTTGATTTGGTTGCAGATTTTAAATTTTATAGTTTCGCCATCAACTAATATAAAATAGTTCCACACAGCAGTACTAAGATTTTAATTCTAGATGTAATGTTCATTTTATATTTAAAAAATAAATAAAAAGAAAATTTACACAGAAAAAAAAAGAACTTTTGGCTTTCTGTCGTCTCTGAACAAAAACAGGTGAATTATAGAAATAAAAAAAATAAAAAAAAATAATAATAATAACATGCTTTAATTAAATTCATAAAAATGCCAAAAAATTTTTTTTTAATGCACTGAAAAGTAGAAATGGGGATTTCGAAAATTAGCCAGCTATTGCCAAGTTGGCTTCATATATGGCAACGTATTTTTGTGGCCAAATTTTGCGATGTTTCGTCAAGTTGGCCAAAAGTTGACGCTATTGTGGAAACCCTGCCATTAGTTCTTTTCAACAAATGCTCATCTTTGAAGCTGATACTGATTTCTGCATAAGAAGACAACCGCTCTCCCCCCCCCCCGGTTGCCCCTCCTCTTCCTTAGGGATCGAGCTTTAGAAAATCAATGTCCAATTTATGTTTTGCCCTCAGAAATACACACACATATATATATATATATTCCAAATTTCAAATCTCTATATGTCAAAAGGAAGTGGGCAAAAAATGAGTACCAAGATTTGATTACCACATACAAACAAACAGAATTGTAAGTTAAAAGAGAGCATTTAATAATAATGGTTTTGTTTATGCAAAACGTAAAGTAACAAAAAATGATCACTTCAAAATCACACGAATTAAAATAAACGACAGAATAGCGAGAGAATGCATCCGCATAAGCGGTACGATTTTCGATCAATCTGGCCACTTACCTATTATGTGTCAGCTCATACTAGTTTCGGGACTTAATTTTCAAGATTTTTTTCAAGTAAATCTTTGCCACCAAATTTCGTCGGCAAATCACAATGAAAGTTCGAAATTCGTAACCAAAGCTTTAATACTAGCCAATGCAGTATTAATCCTTCTTAAATGCCTGTAAAAGTGTTTTTACAACATCAATAGTGAATATGTAGGAAAGCTATTTCTATCTTTTAGCAACAATACAGTAAACCCTGTGAAAATGGAATCTGACTTTGACTTAAGCCTGTTTTAAACGGAAATTTTTAATGATCCCGTTGAAAAAAGTACCATGGTTGTTAATGCCTGCTAAGACGGAAGTGGAAATGTAATAGATAAATCTACATGTTGTTGTCCATTTAAATATCGTGATTTATTTTAGAAATGAAAATAAAAACAACACCTTATCAAGTATCGTCTCGAAAGTAGGCTTTAACTGATATTTCAGCAACTATGTTGGATAAAGTTAAAGAAGTGAAATTCTTGAACCCGTGTAGATTTTTATCAAATCAAATATAAACTAGAATCTCTTTCTTAAAAAAAAAAAAAAAACAAAAAAAAAACATTTAATTAAATTTTAAATGCCTATGTTTTGTGAGCGAAAAAGAGGATAAATATGTGTTATTTAAATTCTTATAATTATCACTATTAAATAATTTGTGCATTGGACTAAATTAATTAAGGGGTCTTGTACCTTTTAAACGCGTCGAAAATTAACGAAAAACTTCAAAATTTGAATTAGTCTATCTTCAAAGCCTTTTTATGTATAAACATGAAATTTTTGATATTGATTAAACAAATTGTGCTTTGTAATATGCTACCATTAGAAATTTATTAACCCCTTACAGAATTTGTGTATTGTTGAAATCAAAATAGCTCTTTTTTTACGCCATAAGTCATTGCGCGCATGATATCTTGAGAAAGTGTGTATGGATTGTCATGAAATTTGGTAAAGACACTAAACATATGTGTGTGTTTAAAATGATCTACTCTTAGGCTAAAATTATTTCATTAACTATATAAAAAAAATATTTTCGTAAAAAAAAAAATAAAAATTTTGTATTTTTAATGAATAAAAATAGTCATAACTAAAAATATTACCATTGTAAATACTTAAAAGTAGATCATTTTAAACACACATATTAGTTTAGTATATTTATCAAATTTCTTGACAATCCATACATACTTTCTCAAGATACCATGCGCGCAATGACTTATGGAAAAAAAAGAGCTATTTTGATTTCAACAATACTCAAATACTGCAAAGGGTTAATAAATTTCTGTTGGTAGTATATTACAAAGCATAATCTGTTTAATCAATATCC
The DNA here is from genome assembly GCA_963932465.1 of Maratus speciosus. Taxonomy (NCBI): domain Eukaryota; kingdom Metazoa; phylum Arthropoda; class Arachnida; order Araneae; family Salticidae; genus Maratus; species Maratus speciosus. Next base: position 334,262,401 of record OZ010790.1, on the reverse strand, counting down.
AAAATTTCATGTTTATACATAAAAAGGTTTTGAAGATAGACTAATTCAAACTTTGAAGTTTTTCGCTAAATTCCGTCGCGTTTAAAAGGTACAAGACCCCTTAAATGTAAAATTGAATAAAACTATCTTTGATTAAGAAGGTTCTCCAGTCCACTGCTCGACAAGCGCGAAACTTTCTGACACATTTACTTACTCATTTTTAAACGTTAAAGCACAAAATTGGCAAGGCTGACTATAGAAGCGATTTGAAATCGAAAGGCATCTTCCATTTTTTGTATAAATAAATTATTTATAGAGTTATAAGCGATTTTGGTTCACATGACGAATGGTTTTTCTCGTTTCGTCCGGATATTCGGTTCAAAACGCCAAATTTGACAGTATTTTCTGATAGATTTTTGCGTTTACTAAAAAAGGGAAAACGTCTTTCGATCACATTTTTTCTAATTAACAACACTTTCCATTTCATGTGCTTCCGAACAAAAAATAATTAAAACTTGCGTCAGAACGTTGCACCTTTGGATTTGAGAACAGACTTAAAGAAAGAATTATACAAATATCTTTAAGCGCTAAGAAGTGTGTATTTTATGTGTGAATGGGACAAAAAATATTATTTAAATACTTTATTTAATTATTACACATTTTCATTTAACTTAACATAGTTTTAACTTAGTATGTAAAGTTGGAATTTCGTAGACTATTTTTCATCTACTTCCTGACAGCGTTGGCAAATTTTTACTAAAGGCGGAAAAAGCCGTCCTGGAGAAAATAGGTTTTTGCCACTTTTTGTCAAGGGGGCAAAAATAGCTATACGTTTTATTTACGGAAATATATCTTTAAATTTTAATAATTTTAATTTTAACAATATGGAATTTTGAATTTTTTTACTTGGAACATTTAACGTATTAATAAACGATGTTAAATTTGCATTGTTTTCAGTAAAATACATTTTTAGCTTATGCTATGGATAAAGGGGATGGGGAAAGGAAGATAAAATAACAATAAACTAACTCCCTTATTTTGGTTTAAAAACGCAACAATTATAGGACAACTATTTTTTATGGTTCAGTTAATCTTTAAAAAGGTCTAAGAAATATTATCCACTTTTCTGTGCTATGACTACAATAATAATTTGAAGATACAAAGTGCATAATCCCTCCCTTCCCTCATGCATATTAATAAGTTTTAACTTTTTAATATGTTTTATTTATAAACAAATTATTTTGTGGGAATTTTAAAGGATTATCTTTATAAACTTTCATTGTAAAAGTTCTTCACTGCAAAGAAAAAAAAAAAAAACGTTGATTTTACGGTGTAATACTAGCACCCCAGCTGCTAGTATTACACCGCAAAATTAAAAATAATAAACCGTAAATAAGCAGTAGTATACCGTATTATAAATATACTAGCAGTATAACTATACTGTATGTTGCTGCTTAATAGTATATTTCTTCTTATTAGGTAGGTTTCGTATGAAATACTACCTATTACATTCTCCCCTATGTTGGGATTTCTGAAAAAATTTTGCAGATGTACACCCATCATGACCCCTAGAACCCAAAACCACCCTTAGTAAAAAACTTTATATATATATAGTCCAGGCAATAGAGACCGTATAGGGGCTCTACCTAGCAAAATTCATAGTAGTTCTGGAAAAAGGCTTACTATATGTTTTTTGGGTCGCTGAATCCGAATTTTTAACTTCCCACCAAAATTTCCCCCGGCAACCCCCCCCCCCCACCAAAAAAGGTTTTTATAAAAAAAAATAATTTTTTTTATTGTTTTAGGGAAAAGGTATCTAGAAATTCAGAAAGTAGACAAAATTTGCAACAAACTAGATATATGACATTATGACTTAGGATGAAGGGGAAGGGGGGATCTGCCTCGGAACATGCGCGCGGTGCTGCGTGAACTAAGTTGTGCAATTCGACTTAACCACTCACACGTTTACATTCGCCCTTCCATCTGCCCTCCGAACTTTCTCTATAAGGTTTGCTTTAAGTTTTTTGGGTCGCTGAATCCGAATTTTTAACTTCCCCCAAAAATCCCCCCCCCCCAAATAGTTGTTTTTAACCTAAATTTCTTATTGTTTTAGGGGAAAAGCATTACGAAATTCAGAAATTAGACAAAATTTGCAATAAATAGGATATATGACATTATGACGTAAGATGAACGGGGAAGGGGAGGGCTGCCTCTGAACATGCACTGCGGCGCTACATGCACTAAGTTATGAAGTCCAGGCAATAGCGGATTTTACCTGGAAAAATTAATATTAGTTCTGGATTTCGACTTAATTTATGTTTTTTGGGTCGCTGAATCTGAATTTGTAACTTTCCACAAAAATTTCACCCGGCAACACCCCAAAAAATTGATTTTTTGAGAAAAGCGCGCGGTGAATGTTCCGAGGCAGCCCTCTCTCTCCCCGTTTACCCTACGTCATAATGTCATATATCCTATTTGTTGCAAATTTTGTCTAGTTTCTGAATTTCGTAATGCTTTTCCCCTAAAACAATAAGAAATTTAAGTTAATAACAACTTTTTTTTTTTTTGGGGGGGGGGGGAATTTTGGGAGTAAGTTAAAATTCGGATTCAGCGACCCAAAAAACTTAAAGTAAACCTTATAAGGAAAGTTCGGAGGGGAGATGGGAGGGAGAATGTAAATGTGTGAGTGGTTAAGTGGAATTGCGCAACTTTGTCCACGCGCACCGCGCGCATGTTCCGAGGCAGATTCCCCCCTTCTCCGTCATACTAAGTCATAATGTCCTATATCTAATTTGTTGCAAATTTTGTCTACTTCCTGAATTTCTAGATACTTTTCCCCTAAAACAATAAAAAAAATTATTTTTTTAATAAAAACCTTTTTGGAGGGACATTTTACCAAAATTGGGGGGGTGGGGGTGTTGACGGGGAAAATTTTGGTGGGAAGTTACAAATTTGGATTCAGCGACCCAAAAAACATAAAGTAAGCCGATTTCCAGAACTACCATTAATTTTGCTAGGTAAAATTCCCTATTGCCTGGACTAATATATATATATCACTTTCTTCTGGACACAATAACTTTCACAATTCTCAACAAATCTCTTCCAAACTGATACATAAAATCTGAGTCAAGTTCGTTAATGGGCAAAATAGGACCAAGGGGGTGGAAATAGGCAGGGGATTTGTGAAAACTGAAAAAACCCCATAACTTCTTAATTTTCGTACATATCAAATCAGTTTAAAATTTTTATTACTTCTACAAATAGGGTCAAAAATTTATGTATCACAGATTTTTGGTAAAATTAAAAATGGGCTCAGGGGGCGCAAAAAATAGGGTTTTTGGGAGAAAAAAATTCATAACTTTGTCAATTCTCCAGCTATCAAATCCAATTAATTTTATTATAAATCTCCTTAATGTTTTCTACAATTTTTATATTCACAAGTTTTTGATATGACCAATTCGTACCGCAAAAAAATAATAAAAATAAAAAAGAAGACAAAAAGGGGGGTTGAAGAAGAAAAAAATCCATAACTCCGTCAATTCACGAGATATAAAATCCCCATGAATTTATCATATATCTTCTTAATATTGTCTACAACATTTATATAGACAAGTTTTTGATAGGACCAATTCTTACAGCAAAAAGAAATAAAAAATACATAGCGGATGAAGAAAAAATCATCTTATTAAGGGTGTATTCAAATCCAAACTGCTTATTATCTTACTCATTTTTAAATTCATTTTTGCTCTCAGACGCATCCAATTGGTAGATTCTCTTATTCAGAAACTATATAATGTATCGTAATGATCGATTTTTTGATAGGGGCAGAATATATTTCAAAAAATGATGTCCAAGTGGGCATTTTGAACAGAATTTCCCGAAGCGATTGTGTTAGAAACGAAAAATATTGTCCTACTGAGAAAATAATTGTTTATGAATCAAGTTTTAATTAATTGAACGAAAAATAAAAACACAGGTCGCTTATAAATCTCTTCAAAAGTCACGTCAGCAAGTTTCATATTTTTTCTATTAAAAATTAATCTGAAAATGTGCTAGAAACTTTCGAGTTGTTGAACATGGAAAAGTATTTTTTTTTAATACCGCCTTAACATGCTTCTGATAAAACCAGCTCTTATATAAAAATGAAATAAAACTCGTCAAAAGCGACCAGATGAAATTGTTAAAGTGGGTTTATCTCTAATCACGATTTAGTTTTTTTGGTGAAATTAGTATACTTAACTTCGAAATCTACCTCCGCCTGTAGGCCGGGCCAGCAGGGATTTTTTTTTTTTTTTTTTTTTTTTTTTTTTTTTGATGATTTTACGGTATAATATACTGTCAGCTGGTGTGCCAGTATGATACAGTAAAAGAAACAACTTTTTTTTTTCTCCAGTGTAGAAGTTCAGTTAAAGAAAAAGAAGAATATTGATTTGGTTCTTGCAAAGCTGTATATACAGGGTGCAATATGTTATCTATCGCCGACCTTTAATTTCTCAACCGTTGGCCGTAGACATATAGTTCCAATTACAAAATCGTTTCAAATGAGCTGAATATTCATGTTGTGGCATTATTTAAAGTAAAAAATCAATTTTATAAAAATTACGAAATCTAACTTTTTATACGGTCCCCCAGTCTCTATAGTCATATTTAGTAAAAGTTTACACATATCATAACAGATATAACACAAAAAGTTTGACATCTGTACTGCAAAAATTGACAGAGTTATTAAATTTCAAATTTTGAGATTTTTGCACATGATTTTGTCTTTCGTTGAGGGATCAGTTAAAAGATGAATGAAAGTAATTGGAGATCAAAATCAGGGTACTTTGTCCTTTTTTGGCGAAACCACCTTTAGCCGGTATCACCAAATCGGGGCATCACCAAAGAGGGTTGTTTCATCTGAAAATTTCATCCTACTTTTAAGGGTCGTATATAAAGCGAAGAAAGAAATATTGAAATTAAACAGAAAAATAAATATCAATTTATTATAATATCGAAAATGGTCTACTATAAAAAACGAATACATAAAACGCCGGAAACTACTAGAGATACTGCTCAAAGTGTTCTCCATTGGTGGTAATGCACAATGGAATGCGTGATAGTACTGAGTCCTGGACACATTAGAGCATAGCAGGTGTGCAAACTGTGCGACAATTAAGGATGATGCGCTGCTTCAGATAAACCGTTGAAGTAGTCTCAGTAACATAGACTTATGCCTTGATGTAATCCCAGAGGTAGAAGTGCATGGGAATCAAGTCCGGTGAACGCGGTGGCCCTTTAACGGACCACCATATCCAAGGATCTGTTAACCGAATTCGGTGGTCAGATACGCCCGGAAGTTTGATGTTTTCTGCGAAGAGGGCCCCATCATGTTGAAACCACACCCGGCATGCATGTTGGAGAGCGACTCCTGATAGCAGTCACGTACCTTGTTTTGTAGTAGATGCAGGTAACGATCACCGTTAAGTTTCCATCGTAGAAAATGGGTCCAACAATCTAGGTTCCCCCATATACCGCACCACACTTGTCGTACTACTGTACTGTTTAGTACTGTCCGGGCGACCTGGAGGTTTCCAGGTCGCATCATCCTTTTGATTGTAGCACAGTTTGCACACCTGCTATTCTCTAACGTGTCCAGGACGCAGTACTGTCAAGTATTCAATTGTGCATTGCCACCAATGGAAAACACTTTGAGCAGTATTTCTAGTAGATTCCGGCATTTTATGTATTCATTTTTTATACTAGACCGTTTTCTGATATTATAATAAATTGATAATTATTTTTCTGTTTAATTTCAATATTTCATTTGCTTTGTATACGACCCCTAAAAGTCAGCTCAAATTTTTAGATGAAATAACCCTCTTTGGTGATACTTGCTAAAGGTGGTTTCGCCGTAAAAAGGACATAGCACCCTGATTTTGATCTCGAATTACTTTAATTCATCTTTTAACTGATCCCTCAGTGAAAGACAAAATCATGTGCAAAAATCTCAAAATTTGAAATTTAATAACTCTGTCAATTTTTGTCGTACAGATATCAAACTTTTTGTGTTATATGTGTTATGATATCTGTAAACTTTTACTAAATATAACTATAGGGACTGGGGGACCGTATAAAAAGTTAGATTTCGTAATTTTTATAAAATTGATTTTTTACTTTAAATAATGCCACAGCATGATTATTTACTTCATTTGAAACATTTTTGCAATTGGAACTATATGTCTACGATCAATGGTTGAGAATTAAAGGTCGGCGATAGATAACATATTGCACCCTGTATATAAATTACAAGGCTATTTTTAATATAGCAATATTATTTTTAATAGTTATAGGTTTCTTGAATATATAAATTGTGGCTTCAAAGATTTTTTATATATATACTACAACTATTACTATTTAAAATCACATTACTATATTAAAAGTGAAGAATAAAGAAAAATATAGTTTATATCTCCATGAAACTTATAGAAGAGTAGATGGTTTTACTTGTACTTCAAATGTTATCAATAAAAATCATTTCAAATTGTTTTTAATTAATCAAATTAATGTCAAAAAAATACCAAATTAATATTTTGATTTAAGCTTTAATTATATTACGCAAAAAATTATTTTGTTTTCTGTATATTTTTTAAATCCGCTCATTTTTTTCCCCGTTTTTATCATTTTTGCCTTTTTTTTTTTTTTTTGCACCCTTCATAACAAAGTTGAAAAATGTTTGTGAATTCAGTTTGTCTGTCTATGTCCGTGCTCGAACTCGCGTAATTATCAATCGTCATGAAATTCATATAGATGTTATTGGACATTTTCGGTATGTTCGGTATTGAAAATGAAGTGTATAGCATTTACGGTTCATTTACAGTAGGAGTGCACAACCTTTTTTAAGAGAAGGGCCACTTACAAAAATGTCTGGATTGAGGGCCACATCAGTAACACAGAGAGAATTCTATTTCGAGGACGTGGTATGTCGCCTATAATCAGATAAAAAATATGGTTTCAGAGAAGGGAGGAGTTTCGCCCCTCTAGTTCCCCTACCCAGTCAACATATCCAATTCAGTCGGTAAGGATATATGAACCGTGTTTACGTTTGTATGTATAACAGATATAGCAAGGATGATTTTCAAGGAGTGATAATATTCCTTGACTTTATTCGGGAGAGTAAATTTTGTTTTATTAAAAGTGCTAAAAAACAAACATTAGGGATGAAAGCGGCTAGTGTAATAATAATAATAATAATAATAATAATAATGAAATTCATGAACGAAGGAGGGAGGAGGAGCCGATCAACGAAATTTGAGATTTTTCCGCGAATGACAAAGAAATTCGCAATTTTCTCGCGCCTGATAAACAAAATTCGCAATTTTTCCAAAGCCGATTTACAAAATTCGCAATTTTTCTGCACATGCTATACAAAATTCGGGGATTCACTATTTTTCCGCTCTTGATCGGTGAAAATTGCTATTTTTCTGCGCGTTCTCGATAAAATTCGCTATATATTTGTACCGGACCAACGAAATTCGTAATTTTTCGGAGCCTGATCGACGAGATTTGCGATTTTTACAACCCTGATCGATGAAAATTGCCATTTTCTCGCCCCTGGATCGGTGAAATTTGCCACTTTTTCCGCACCCCATCAAAGAAATTCCCAATTCTTAAATAACTCTGACGAAATTTGAAATTTTTTTTCCAGTGGCAAATTGGCGAAAGTCAAGATTTTTCCGAGCCTTTTCGAAAAAATTTGCGATTTTGTTCGCGTCCTATCAACTAAATTCGCGATTTTTTTCTCGCGATAAATAGACGAAACAGGCGATTTTTCCAAAGCCGATCATAAAAATTTGCTATTTTTCCATGCATCATCAACGAAACTGATGATTTTCTGCGCCTGACTGTCAAAATTTGCGATTTTTTCGTGCCCGACCAACAAAATTCGTGATTTTCCGAAGCCCGATTGACAAAATTCGCGATTTTTCTGCACCTGATCAATGAAATTCGCAATTTTTCTGTGCCTGATCAACGAAATTCGCGATTCTTAATTGATTGACGAGATTTTCAAATTTCCCGCGGCAAATTGATGAAAATTTTTTCTTGAGACATAGGGACAAAAATTGTAATTCTTTCCAGTTATAAATTGAAGAAATTTGCGGGCCACATGTTAACCCATCGCGGTGGCCCACGGCCATAGGTTGTGCATCCCTACTTTACAGGGACACTAAAAAAGTTTTCGTTACATTACGGTCTATTGCGAAAAATTGTTTGAGGTGTATTTTAACGCTATTACACTATTTTAAACATACTGAAATTTATATATATCACTGTGGTGTAGCACACTGCGTTCACTGTAGAATATGGTGTGCATAGAGTTTATTGTTCATTTATAGGGACACACAAAAGAATTTGGCTGCAGAAGAAATTGAACAATAATTGAACTATTTAAGCTAATGGACAACAATTGTTCAAACTACGTTTTCAATTTTAGTAGCATGTGTTTTTAAGTTGAACTACTTTTTCTTTTAATTTTTCTTGATGTGTATAAATTGCATAGATTATAGAGCTGCACAAGAGTTCTTAAGTACATTTCCGTTTATGCACGGCAATGCTGAATGGATTTTTTTTCTGTGCTTTCGTTTAACTGAACTAACTTTTAGTATACAATCCAGGGACGAAACTAGCCTTTTTTGTGCTCGGGGCAAACATGGAATTTTAATCCCCCCTCCTCAAGCACAATAAATGTTATCGACCGCAGGTACTCTATGCAAAAAAGAAGAAGAGGTCCTTAAAAGATAAAAAATCATTTAATAATAATCAAAATGCTAGCAAGAAATATGTAAACAACGCTCCCATAGGATTAACATTAGCTTGAGCGTTAAGAGCCTACTAGTCACGCGAAGAAACTGGATCGCTAATGTTAAACCTATATGAGTGATTTTTTAAAATTTCTCACTTGCATATTAATAGTTTAATTTTTTTTTTCCTTGCTTAGAATAGCTGAGATTGAATTCTAATCGGGCCAGTGTTTACTTTTTCGATTTTGGTTGCAGATTTTTGTTTTATAAAGTTACTTTCTCTGTCTAAATTTAAAAAGAATGCACCCATATATTTAACATTAGCTTGCGAGTTCCTTTGTATTTCATATATATATATATAATATACATTTTTGTAACAAACGGCAAACAAAATCTTCATTTGGCGCCCTTTTTGCCCTTTGTTCTGGCGCCCGGGGCACATGCCCCCTCTTGCACCCCCTTGTTTTGGCCCTAATACAGTATACATACAAATCTATAGATCATATACAGGGCAGCAGGAAAAGAAAAAAAAATCAGATATTTTTACGACTATTGGTGGTAATAGCGGAAATTGAGTTTTCAAATGCGTTATGCATTTTTCAGATTGTTTATTTAGACATCATCTTTCCCCTTAATAAATTTCGAAGTTTTGTTACAGTATTCTGAATGTGTTGAAAAGTGTTTCATAATCTATGTTTGACGCATGATTTTTCGTTCTTGTTTTCACTTTTTTTTTTCCTTTCACTGTCCTGGCAAAAATACCACATTTAGCCTCCAAAATGACCGACCTTGCTTCCTGATGTGCAAGAATTATAAAAATTAAGTATACAATATGTGTTTCCGATTACAACACAACATTTTGATATTTTTAAAACTTAATTATAAATTAATGTCTTTCCGTTAGCTGAATGTAGGTGATATATCATTAAATATTCTTTCAATCGCATTGCACTCATTTCATTTCAAATACGAAAAAAAAAAAAAAAAGAAGAAGAAGAAGAAGAAGAAGAAGAAAAAAAAGAAGAAATAATATTACAAACCAAAATCCTTGTATTTCGACATCAAACTCATTAGTTGTTACTAATTCACAACATTAATACACAAAGTTAATAAACAACATTAGTTGTTACTAATTCACACACGCAAATATAAAAGTGCTATAGGCAAGATTCGAGCACATAACGGAAAAGTAGCAATTTAATTAAATTTTGATTATACCATGAGTAAACAATATGGTTATAACTGTATGTATACGAGTTACAGCAATGAAGTTAATTATGCGCCAAACACCACACGCTTAAATTTATCAACTGACTGTAAAATTGCAACGGAATAAAGAAATATTTTAAAACGCTGAAAAGTAGAAAATGAAATATAAATAAGAAATAATGAGTGTGATATTTAAATAACAATAATCATACTTTTTTATTTATAATTATTAATATTTAAGAAATTTCTCTTTTCTGTTATAGGCTACTTCTAAGAGAAATCTTTTATGTATGAGTTGCTCATGATAAAATATACCCTTTTTCAAATATTTCCGTATATAAGTTTCTAAATTTCATAACAAACCCAGAAATACGATAACTAAATTTAAATTGAATAATATCACATTTCAAAAGTGTTCATTTACTCTAATCCGTCAAATATCACGGCGCAGCCTGTTGTGTGTTTTAACAGAAGAAAAAAAAAAAGGACCACCCCGTTTTGAAAGACCACACAGCCGTAATTTTGAGTTTTTGGTGTTCCGCGTCAATTCTCCAAGACAGTGCAGTGGATGATGAGATCACACCAACTTCATATTTACCGTTGTTACAAATGTGGGAGGTCTTCGCATAGCCAACCACCCAACAGTCCGGAAGTGATACTTGGTCTGGGCTGCTACAACACAACACCCAGGGAAGCAACGAGTTGTGGTCATTCATGTGTGACACATTTATAAATGGAGAGTCATTTTACGATGAATTGATAAAAATAAAAATGTGTCGTTGGACACGTTGATTTTGTGTATAAGATGGGATTACCATTGATCTTGTATTCTCCTAACTGTTTATCTTTGAAGCTTGCTATATTTTATTCGAAAGCATGTTTTAGTTTTGCATAAAACATCTTTTCTCCATGCTTGGTTTTTTCTTGTTTCTATGGTGTCTTTTCTTGTTCAGGAGACAGTTTACCATTTCAGAGGTAGACAAATTTTCGGGTTCTCAATTTATTTTTTTTTTCTATTAAATATGGCTCAAATGGTGAACTCGCTGCATTTCAATGTTCAACTAAAAGTACATTTACAAAGAAAAATTACTGTATGTTTAATTAAAATTTAAAAGAAGTTTAAAAAAATGTGAATTTTTTAAAAATTATTACTACTTTTTTAAATAAAACATTTTTGCCCGTTTTTTTAAAAAGATTTTTAAATGTGTAATACACAAGACTACGCATGGATTTTTAGATACATCTAATATTACATTTTTTAATATATATTTTTACTCATACATATAGTGTAAAACGATGAAATCCAATATATCTTTGTGTACTTTTATTTTTTATAAAAGAAACAAAAAAACCTGAAGGCTAATTCCATGTGCAGATTTATCACATATACAGGGTGCAATATGTTATCTATCGCCGACCTTTAATTTCTCAACCGTTTGTCATAGACATATAGTTCCAATTACAAAAACATTTCAAATAAGCTAAATATTCATGTTGTGGCATTATTTAAAATAAAAAATCAATTTTATAAAAATTACGAAACCTAACTTTTTATACGGTCCCCCAGTCCCTATAGTTATATTTAGTAAAAATTTACACATATCATAACAGATATAACACAAAAAGTTGGACGTCTGTACTACAAAAATTGACACAGTTATTAAATTTCAAAGTTTGAGATTTTTGCACATGATTTTGTCTTTCATTGAGGGATTAGTTAAAAGATGAATTAAAAGTAAATTAAAGATCAAAATCAGAGTGCAATTCCGCTGCCATTTATCTAGTCCTTTGTGAGTATGTTTTATTTTCCGGTTGTCGATTCTACCTACTACTTTGACGTTTGAATGTTGTTCGACCCATAAAAGTTAGCTCAAATTTTTAGATGAAATAACCCTCTTTAGTGATTCTCCGATTTGGCGATACCGGCTAAAGGTGGTTTCGCCGTAACAAGGACATTGCACCCTGACTTCGATCTCGAATTACTTTAATTCATCTTTTAACTGGTCCCTCAATGAAAGATAAAAATCATGTGCAAAAATCTCAAACTTTGAAATTTAATAACTATGTCAATTTTTGCAGTACAGATGTCAAACTTTTTGTGTTATATCTGTTATGATATGTGTAAACTTTTACTAAATATAACTATACAGACTGGGGGACCGTATAAAAAGTTAGATTTCGTAATTTTTATAAAATTGATTTTTTACTTTAAATAATGCCACAACATGAATATTCAGCTCATTTGAAACGATTTTGTAATTGGAACTATATGTCTACGGCCAACGGTTGAGAAATTAAAGGTCGGCGATAGATAACATATTGCACCCTGTATAATAATGAACATGTATAAAAAAGTTTTAATCTCTATCTTAAATACAAAAAAGCCTTAGCATTTTAAAAACATGAAAGTGGAGAAAATATGAACATGGTGAAAAAGGACATTTAAAGTTTTAATTTGTGTGGGCAATTGCGCTGGGTGTATTAACAAATTTATAATATATCGCGATATAATTGCCGTATGGGTAAAAATGAGGTGTCAAATCACAATCAAACAGGCTTTCATTTAATATTTTTAAAAAAAAATGATTTTTTGACCAATTTTGAGGTATATTGTCCCCTTAAGGCGGTTCTCAAATTTCATGCACGACAAACGCGAAACTTTCTGATACATTGTCTGCCATATTTTTAAACGCAAAAGCATAAAATCGGTAGGTTTGAGTATTAAAGCGATTTGTAATCGAATTGCGTTTTCCATTCTTTTGATAAATAAATTACTTATTAAGTTATAAGAGATTTTTGTCATGCGACGACAGGTTTTTCTCCTTTCCTGCGCTGTCGCGTTCAGAAATTCAGTTCAAAACGCCAATTTTGACAGCCTTTTCTGAAAGATCGCCAAAAAATTACCTTCACCAAAAAAGGGAAAATGCCATTCGATTACACAGTCTCTGAATAAGAACACATACCAATTTTGCGTTTCCTAACAAAAAAGAATTCAGAAATGTGTTAAAAAGTAGCTCTTTTGGATTTGCGAACAACCTTAAGTTCAGTTTGTGCAGTAACCGAACATGGGTACTCTGAAAAAGTGTGTGTGTGAGGGGGGGGGGGGGGGGGGCAAGAAAGGGCAATTGTCCTTACCTAGATTTTGAAATGCAAGTAGTTCATTTTTCTTTTCTCTATAGATTTGAATTGAACGATTTAAATGAATATATAAATTTATTCTTAATAAATTCTTTATAATTTTTTTTTCTAAATTTATACTAGTAACTTAAAACAATTAAACACTGAAAAAAGGGAATTAAGAAATTTTTTTTCAAGTAGGTACTGTCCAGCTAAAACTCCAGTTCAAGACAATTTTTAGTTCTTTTTTAAGTAGACATAGTACCTTTTAAACAATTTTTTCAAATTTGAGTAATAATGAAAAATCTGTGGTGGCATTACATTTAATAATAAAAATCAAATATAACTAGATAGAGCCCGTCAAGATTTGACAGTATATAACTTGAATGTTTAATTAGAAAAATTCTTGAATTTTTAATTAGTTGCTTTTAAATTAATTATTGAAAGACGAATTACGTGACGAATTTCTATATTGCAGAAGATATTTCTTTAAGGCGATAGATGGTGCTGTCAGTCTAACTTAGTCAATGAAGTGAAAGAATTTTAAGTTTATAATTTATAACCAATTATGCTTGCTTTTTATCAGAAATTTACCCAAAATTATAGGGTAGAGAATTTATTTTTACTTACTACGGCATATATATTTTTTTCTTTTTTGAAAAAAATAACAATATTTATTTTCATTTATTTTTTTTAACTACACGACCATTAAAAGCTGCCATCAATGTTATTTTTATCTGTCTCATTCTCTAAAATCCTAATTTTGAAATTTGATGCAGCTAACGATTTTTAATAATATACTTTTTATTACTTGAATTTTATTTTACATTTTTATAATTTTTTTAAATATTAAACCAGGATATCAAGGTAATTTCTTTTATAGCTCTTACACGATTATTTTTCTTTAAGTTTTATTTTTTACGCAAATGAATGACAAGCGTTTCTTTCTGACACACACACATATATATTCTTGATAATAGTCAGAAAATATAACGAAAATTGTAGATCAGCTCAATTTATTTAACGATAATTACATGCAAAATATTTTAGCTTAAATATTTTAAATGTAAAATCATTATTTTTTTCAAAATAATATTGAGTGTTAAATTTTATTTAATTATAAAGCATTCAAATAATAATAATAATAATAATAAAATAAAAATCCTATAACTTCTCTTCCTAATAAAATATGTCATTATTGAAATGAATTATTGACAAAAATATGACACATTTTGCCACGCTTGGGTTCGAACCTGCGTCCTCTACAAAAAATCAAAGCTATAAAGTGCTGCGTTAACCCGCTACGCTAGCGGGAACTGGTTTAACTTCCTTCTAAATTGAAGAGGTTCGAAAACCAGTTGACGGATACGCAATTGTCTTGAATTTGAGTTTTGATCTTACAGAAGAAGTTTTGCATTTTAATATTTATACCTTATTTTTTCAAAGAAAGAGCTACAACTTAACATGGTAGTTTCCCAATCTTTGTGTGTGGAATTCATAAGATGGATCACCAGCCATAACTTTTAGCTTCATATCACTGTGTTTATCTTCTGTGTGTAATATGTCCAAAACAACATGATACCCCAAAAATAAACCATATCTAGCTCTTAATATCGATACAATAAATTTTTGAATTGTTAATAATGCTGAAAGAGCCAAATAATATTAACTTTGGTGAAAGAAAGAAGAGCTTGTTTACAGTAAGATCGAATAGCAGACGAACTTAAAACAACTTCTACCTGTGATGTGATAGTTCAACGGAGCGAGCATCTTTGCCCACGTGCAGCGCGTCACTCCAAAGGCAGTCTTGTACTTATATACTGCGCATGCGCAACTGTAAAATTTTAATTTAAAATTACGTCTAATTAATAACATATTTGAACAAACGAATGCACGATAACAAATCTGTGGCCAAATATCTTTCATTTAAAAAAAGATTGGTGTAATTTGATGCAGTAGTTTCTTCTCACGGATTGTCGAATGAAAACGCTTATCGTTTTAAATATATAGATTTTAAAAAACTATCTTGTAGATCAGCGTAATTAACAAAATTTAATTTTTTTATTAACTTTTTAAAAATCCCGAATTTTTTTTTAAATATGGATATTCTGCTTCAATTTTTTTTCTACATTCCTTAGAAAATACTTTATGAAACTGTGGATGGATTTTAGATGTATGGGATATGTATATAATATGATTTTTCTCTCGTTTATAGCAAAAGATTAAGGAATTCGACAAAGTCGCAATTTAAATATATATATATTAAAAAAAAAAAAAAAAAAAAAAAAAAAAACTATAAACTTTAATGGTAAATCCATGCACAGAAATATTGAATACACTATGAAAAACAAGAATTTTTTTTTTCAAACCTCTCTCTGAATTAGGAAAAAGAACCTCTGCATTTATTGAACAAGCAAGTTATGAAAATACGAACATGGAGCAAAATCAGTTTACGTTTTCATTTGCAAAAATAAGATCTTTTAACTTCTGGCTTGTGTGAAATTCATGCACAATTTTATGAAACACGTAAGTTAAAGTATATATAAACAGTTGCATGTAAATTAGTTACATATATAATTAAGTGAGGCAATGTTTTAAAATAATTAATCACCGAAAAATTAAAAATGAAAAAATTCTCTCATTTGTTGCTATTTATATAAAATATTACTTACTAATAATATATGGGTCTATGTCATTTAGCAGACAACCAAATAGCCGACAAGACATTTAGCAGACAGCAATTAGACGACAGGACATTTAGCCGACAAGTACATTTAGTCGACACGTACATTTAGTCGACAGGACAATTAGCCGACAGCGACAGTTAGCCGACAAGACAGATAGCCGACAGAGACAATTAGCCGACAGGACAATTAGCCGATAGGACAGTTAGTCGACATGGACAATTAGCAGACAGGACGTTTAGCAGACAGGACGATTAGCCGACAAGACAATTAGCCGACAGGACAATTAGCCGACAAGACAATTAGCCGACAAGACATTTAGCCGACATGACAATTAGCCGACAAGACATTTAGCCGACAAGACATTTAGCCGACAGGACATTTAGCCGACAAGACAATTAGCCGACAGGTCAATTAGCCGACAGGACATTTAGCCGATAGGACAATTAGCCGACAGGATATTTAGCCGAGAGGACGATAAACCCAGTTAGGTTTTGGTTTGATACTGTTAGGTTTCGGATAGGTTACAGTCAGAATACAGTTAGGTTATAATTAGTTTACGGTTACGTTAAACTTAGGTTACAGTTAGGTTACGGTTAGGTTACAGTTAGATTACGGTTACGTCACAATTAGATTAAATTTAGGTAACAATTAGGTTGCGTTTAAGTTACAAATAGGTTAAGGTTAGGTTACGGATAGGTTACAGTTAGATTAGGGTTAAGTTACGGATAGGTTACAATTAGGTTACGGATAGGTTACGGTTAGATTACGTTTATGCTACGATTAGGTTACAGATAGGATACAGTTACGTTACAGTTTGGTTACAATTAAGATTCCGGATAGGTTACAGTTAGATTACGGTTAGGCTACGGATAGGTTACAGTACGTTACGAATAGGTTCGAATTAGGTTACGGTTAGGTTACAGTACGTTACGGATAGGTTCCAATTAGGTTACGGTTAGGTTACAGTTAGATTACGGTTAGGTTACAGTTAGATTACGGTTAGGTTACAGTTAGATTACGGTTACGTCACAGTTAGATTAAATTTAGGTAACAATCAGGTTACGTTTAAGTTGCAAATAGGTTAAGGTTAGG
The DNA here is from genome assembly GCA_963932465.1 of Maratus speciosus. Classification (NCBI taxonomy): domain Eukaryota; kingdom Metazoa; phylum Arthropoda; class Arachnida; order Araneae; family Salticidae; genus Maratus; species Maratus speciosus. The sequence goes on along the minus strand of OZ010790.1, from coordinate 334,245,537 downwards.
TTACGGATAGGTTACAGTTAGATTAGGGTTAAGTTACGGATAGGTTACAGTTAGGTTACAGTTAGATTACGTTTATGCTACGATTAGGTTACAGATAGGATACAGTTACGTTACAGTTTGGTTACAATTAAGATTACGGATAGGTTACAGTTAGATTACAGTTAGGTTACGGATAGGTTACAGTACGTTACTTATAGGTTACAATTAGGTTACGGTTAGGTTACCGCCAGGCTACAGTTAGGTTACATTTAAGTTACAGTTAGGTTATAGTTACATCACAGTTAGGATGCGGTTAGCGTACCGTAATGAAGCTTTTATTTTACAGATAGATTACGGTTAAATTACAGTTATGTTACAGTTAGGTTAGGGTTAAGTTGTAAGTAGGTTACGGTTACGTTACGGTTAGGTTATAATTAGGTTACGGTTAGGTTACAGTTGTGTTCCATTTCCGTTACAGATAGATTACGGTTAGGTTACGGTTATGTTCCATTTCCGTTACAGATAGTTTACGGTTGGGTTATGGATAGGTTACAGGTAGGTTACAGTCACGTTACATTTAGCTTATAATTAGTTTACGTTACGGTTAAGTTACCGATAGTTTATAGTTACGTCACAGTTAGGTTACGGTTATGTTACAGTTAGGTTACGGTTAGGTGATAATTTGTTTATAGTTAGGTTGAAGGTATGTTACTGTTAGGTTACCGTTAGGTTACGGTTAGGTAACACGTTACAGCTAGGGTACAGTTAGGTAATGTTTATGGTACAGTTAGATTAAGGTTACGTTACAATTAGATTACTGCGCCCAGGTCTTAAATTCTAACAAAAAATTTCCGGAGCCCTAATCAGCGCTACCGGTACAGCAACTGTACCGTTCAACCCCTCCCCCCTGCCCCTGTAATCTGCATATTTATATTTGGTACATTAACTGCAAAATTTAAAGCATTTTTTTCTTTAGCAAAATAAAAATTTTAAATATATCTATCTGCATGTACTTAGCTGTCAACTATTCCACTTTTTAGTTATCACTTCTTCTGAATAGTAAAAATCCGTGCCTATTTTTTATGTTAATTAATTGCAGAATTCTGCGATTAAATAGGGTAACGATTATGATTAGGTAATTTTTTTAACACAGAAAAGAGATAGTTCGCAGCTATGCATTTTTAAGAAAAAATGAATGAAATTTACAGAAATGAATATTTATATGCTGATAAATGGAACAATGTTTTACAATTTCCTGAAAAATGTGCATATCTTAAACTATAATCATTTCCTTCCTCATAACAATCTTTTGCGGTGAGTCCCTGAAAATCAGATAAAATTAAAAATTTGACAACGTTATCGGAAAGAATCTATGCTTTTATAGAAAAAGGGGAACCACTGCTCGATTGCTTTCTATCAGAATAACAATACATGGTAATTATATCTATTTACAAAGGAAAGTGACTTCGTATAGGTGCAGAGAGCCTTAGCGTGGGTACCGTTCATGATACAAAATAAATAGAAAAATCACTAACGTGATTTTTATACTCGTACGCAATAGAAGACAAAAAACCTCGAACAAACAAACATCAAGCTGATGCTTGTTGGATAAAACAGAAAATATTCTTTTCAGGTTAGATATCGAAATAATAAAAAGAAAACCCAGCCAATAAAAAATTATCCTACTGTCACAAAAGAAAATCGAACTAAAAGCAAATTTATTGTTCAGTCTCTTGAGTGGTGCCGTATCAACACGTCGCCGATATAAATTTGAAATAGTAAAACACGATTTCTGTTTCCCCTTCATTCTGATCATAATAGCATTAAAATGATTTGAAGTGGAAAATAATACGTAATTTTAAAAGAGGATTTTTTTTTTCAATACATGAATAAATAAAATTTTAAATGTAATACAGATTGAGCTCGAATCAGTCTAAGCCTAAAAACTGATATAAAAATTGAGACCGTTTTATCTCCATCTCCTACGTGTGTGACACATTGCGTCACATATAAGTGTTTTGTTAAAAAGAATGCAAAAGCTTGGAGATGGGAAGGAAAGGAAAAGGTAATTTAAGCTTCGGTTTTTCGGAAGCGCTATTGCACTGGGCTCCGGAACCCTGTATTCATACAGTGTAATTTTATATCACACTAGCTGACCCACCCGGCGTTGTCCAGGCCCATCATAATAACCTTAAATAAAACTCAAGTTTGTATGATTTTATATCCTTTGAAAATCGTTTAAATGATCCTAGTTTCGGAAGTCCCATTACCTTCCACAGCCTCTCGTGTGTTCCCAACAAATCTCTTTCCGAACGAACCTGTGAAATGGGTCCCCGCTACCTAAAGCAGTATGTACTCCGCACATGCCGCAGATAATCGAAAACCAAGTCGAGTGAGCCAAACTTCGTTGTAATCAAGCCCATAGAACCCGAAAAACGAATGCATCATTAATGCTCGAAAATGTTGGTAACTGAAGTAAGTCTAAGATGAACTTTCATAATACAGAAAGCAGCTGAATTGTAATCTAACTTAAATAAACCAATTCCCGTTGAAATCGGTCCCGTAGAACCCGAAGAAAGAATACACCCCTAAGCGGTGGAAGGTTGCTTCCCCCCCCCCCCTCTGTAAATTTCACGGACTACTTTTAAAATTAACGCAATATTATTTTATAAACGGATGAAATCCCGGCCGGCAAACAACGTAGCTACGCTACTGCACCTATCGAAAATTTTCATATGAATTCGACATTCGTTTTATTCGATGTTATCATAAATTAGAGGCCCGATGTAATTATGAGCGCGCAAGAGTGTGAAGTTAGCTAGTTTAATAAAATGTTATTATTATTACGCTTATATGTTCAAGCCTCGATAACTCGACATCCTCATAAATAAGTGTATTTAGTTAATATTATTATTTATACCTTTACTCTAAAAACTGGATAACTTGAAGATTCATTAATCCGTTTTATTTTCTATCAAATACAAATTATACGGTTAAACCTTGATGAATCCTCAAGCTTATAAATCTATGTTTTTATTTAAACAATTATCATTGGTCATTGTGGTTAAAACCTTGATAACTCTGTATCCTCATAAAGCAGTGCTTCTATGCAATAGAATATAATTAATTTTCTTTACATCCGCAATAAAATTAAAATAACAAGTTATCCCCAAACGATCTCTCTAAACGCAAAAACCTAGTTACTTCGCCATCTCTTTAAATTTATATTTTAATCAGTTTGATATAAATTTTGTATGATTTCCAAAAAACCTCGAAAAGTCGTCATCCTTAATCATCTGTGATTTTATTAAGTCGAATGTCATTAATGAATTATATATATCCAATCTTGACAACTTGACATTCTCACAAATTCGTCTTTTTGCGCATCGAATTTATTTAATTTATATATTAAAAGATCAGTGATTCGCCAGCCTTAATAAACCTTTGTTTTTGCTGAAAGAAGTAGTATTTATTTGTTACTGATATGGGGGCACTATAATATCGATAGCTCATCAATTTCATAAATCAGTGCTTTTACTCAATCATCATTAATATTTTATACATATGCATTAAAACCTCAATAACTCGTCAGCTACTAAAAGTGTGTTTGTATTTAACTGTAAAATAAGTTTTCAGCGAGATCGGATTTAACGACAACCCAGTTTTTAGCGAGGAAAATTGAATAAAACGTATACCAATAAAAGAAAGTTTCGCTCTGTCTGTGTGTATGTGAGTGTTTGAGTGTCTGTGTGTCTGCGTTTGATGACTAGCAAAATCTACCGCACGTAGAAGTCTGAACATTTAAGTGAGAACAATCCAAGACATGTCCTGATGCACCTGACAATCAGATTTTTCTTTTTTAGGGTTCCGTACTTAAAAAGTAAAAACGGAAACCATTATAAGATCACTCTTGTGTCTGTCTGTCTGTCACAGCCATTTTACTCGTAAACTATGGAACGTGGAAAGTTCAAATTCGGGGAAATAATAAAGATCATTGACCCACATATTTTCATATTAATAAACATTCATAAATATATTTAGTAAAAAAGTAGAGGGGCTAATTATGCTATTTGAAAAAAAAAATCTTTTCATTGTATATCATGTGGGGTATCCTGTGAAAGCTTTTGTAACGCTGAACTCAAAAATACATTCCTTTTAATTTTAGGTATTATATTTTCAAAGATATTGTTGAAAATGTAGCGCAAAAATATGTCCCCCACCCCCATCTAATTCCGAATCTACTGAAACTAAAATTATGAAAAAGTTAGAGGTAGTAGGCATTAATATAAACCTTGCCGGAAAATTATAGCGATTACCCTAGGCCACATAGTTTTTGAGTAATAAGCGTTTTTCTGTTATACACAAATTTTGATTTACGGGCATTCAGAAAAATTGTTGAGCATCGCTGAATATACCTATCGTTGCAGAAGAATAAAAGCATTGTTTATAATGATTTTCGAAAAAAATCATCGGTAATTAGCCGAGACATTAACCCTTAAAGGTACGGTCAGTTTAGACATACACAAGGACAGGGCGGCGTACTCTATGCCTAGTTAACAACTTTTAATGATATATATGTGTAATGTAATGTCCAGTAACAGTATAAAAGCAATAAACGTCAAATTGTTAAAACCATACTATTTTAAGGGGTCTCGGGACTCTAAAAAGTGGGGAAAAAAAGACCATTTTCAACATTTAATGTCGTAAAATGTATAGGATTTTAAAACACAATTTTAATTGGAATGAAAGATATAAGTATGTTCTTTCGTTTCATGCATTTAAAAAATTGCAAGATACAGAATTAGTATTTATAGGGGGCTCTAAACTGTTAGACATTTGCCGAATAAAAAATTGGCATAACAGTTTACGGGCAGGATTACAAAATAAATATTGCAACTAGAATGAAAATTTTGTTGCTTACTTATACTTCAGATTGTAATAATTTCCCTGAACTTATATAAATTTATATTTAAAGCCTTTTTATATTTTTAATGCAATGTTGTATTTAGCTAATACAAAATTTTGAAAATTTCAACAGTAAAATCACATAAAAAATATTTTTTTGAACAATAAAAAGGAAATTTTAGGTTCAGTTTATATAGACTAACATGAATTATATGTTTTGAAAATTTCATGAAAAAATATTTAGAAGTTTTTGAGGTATCCTGAGCGTTATGCCCAAAAAACGCCATTTCGAAAATAATGACTTTAAAGTTTCGGAAACGCCGCTTCAGCTATTGAGCGGGTATAATTCTAAAAGCCGAAACTTTTGTTCTAATGGGATTTTCAAGGAAACAATTATATCAAAATATTCAGAAAAGATAGGAGTTTAACATCTAAAAAAATTAAAATTTCTTAAATTTTGAAGCTTTAAGAGTCCTGCGACCACTTAATCCTTTCCGGCACGGAGTAATTCTATTTATAAACGTATGAAATAATGAGCTGACACCAGAATTTATAAATGAATTTATTAGAAAATGCGAACTTGCTTATTTTCACGTACATGATAAAAGGGAAATTTTAATTAAATATTCTTGGCGCCGTTTGTCTGTTTTGGAATAAAAATTAGGTGTCCGTTTTCTAAGGGCATCGCCCTCGAAAGATTTAATTAGAATGAATCGCATAAATACTGTGGGATTCGCGATAGTTTACATTGATTGTATCTCTCAATGCGCCTCGAGTGATTTTAAAAGTTAATTAAACACCTATCTGGAAAAACGCGGCACTGACCAAGGCGGCGTTGCAACTTTGAGACCACAATTCGAAGCGCGCTTAGTACAATGCCAAATTTAAACTTTGAACAAAGGTTTTGTTTTAGTTACACTGTAGAAATAAAGGCTATTACTACGCTGAATTTAGTTTCATGAAATGCCAAATGAAGTTTAACTATGCACTGCTTTTATTGTCAGTACCGAATTAAGTTCATCATAAACAGGGTAAAATAATATTAAAGAAAGAGTTATACGAACAGCTATGTTTGATATTATTTATGTTCCATATCTCTTTGAACTTTCATGGTATACCCATTTACACTTTTCTAATATATACAGTTATACTCAACCTTACGTTGTATTGTTTTTTACAAAGTCTTAGTACTCTTTTAGCAACGTTTTTTTTTTTTTTTTTTCTTCATAATACAATTACAAATTCATATATTTATTCTATGGAACCCTCTGTGCGTGAGTAATGCTCGCACTTGACCGTTTATTTAAGGGTCGGGGCCCCTGTGCTTCTTTCAGTTTTTATGCTCTAAATTGTTAATAACTTACCCCCTTTATATCCGATCTTCTTCGTTCTTGGGGCCAATTCTCCATTTAGTTATTCCCTCATTTCTACATTCCAGTTAAGACCCTGGCAGCCTGGGACTCGGTACAGCACCCCTTGAAGTTTTTGCGCCCTAAATTGTTAATAAATTGCTTCCTTTTAATACGATCTTCATTTAGGTATCCTTTTTTCATTTAGTCATTCTCCCATTTCTACATCCCAGTTAAGACCCTTGCTCCATTCTCCCCCCTAGGGTTCCGTAGGTCCCTTGAATTTTTTGTGCGCCATGCATTTTTCGCCCTCTAATTTTCTCACCTTCTCAGTGCATAATTTTAAAACTGAGTATTGGGCTCTTCTCCCAGGATCAACACCCTCATATTAGGTAGCTTTCATTACAAAAAGCTACCTATTGCAGCCGTTCGGAGGAAAGCGATTTCAAAAAATTTTGGTATATTTTCATCGATCATGACCCCCAGACCCCGAAACCACCCTCCGTTCAAAATTGACACACACACACACACACACATATATATGTATATATATATATATATATATATATATATATATATATATATATATATACATATATATATATATCCATATATATATATATATATATACTAGAAAGATAGCCCGTCAAAAATGACGGAAATTTAGATATAAAGATATATACAACTGATGTGCAAGAATATGATTTTTCTCGCTTGTTCCGCAGTGATAGATGAAAATAACGCATTTTAAGAACGAAAGACATTTATGAAAAACTGTGTACAGTAGAAGAGCACTAATCTGCACAGTTTGGTTCCAAGTGTTATGCAGATTTGAGGCTTTTTGCGGTCATGTCTATTCACTCTTTGTTTACATTATTTTTAATTTATATATTGGACAATATTGTTAAGCCTTAAAAATAAATAAATTTCACACTTGAAGTAAGGTAAAAACTATTAAATTATCGTATACGATTTCATGAAATGGTATTATATGTGTGTGCTTCACGATCTTGGTTAAGACGTTGGCGAAATTGGCTGCAACTTGTCATAATCCTAATAGTGTGGGCCGCTATAACAAAAAAGTAACCAGTTTTTGCAAAATTTCTGATATAAAGTAGTTTTCAAAAACTTGTGTAAAATTGCAGGCCGGTTCTCATGTTATGGCAGTCCTAACAATAATATTTCTAACACTGAAGAGTTTCCATGCATATATGAAATTTAGAAAAGCTTCTCCAAAAGAAAGCTCCTGAAATGACATTGTATTTCCTCTAACTTCAAAGTTTAATCGGACCCTGATGTTGTTTACTGAAATCTAATAAATACAGTTATTTTGAATATTACAACAGAATTAAACAGTTAAACTTATTTAACTTAAACCCGCTGTTACTTCCCGATGTTATTTTTTACTATTGAGAAAGAAAATTATTTAAATTTTTCAAATCATGCATTTATAATTTTTTTCCGTCTTTAATAACTAAATAATGAAAAAATATGCTTTTGTTCTGAGCTCATAAATATGACAATAAAATAATGTAACTAAGAGACATTGCAAAATAAATTATTTGTGATTTCAAACCATAAACAAACGACACCGCCACCATTTTACCTACTATGATGTCATTAGAATATTGTCCATTGATTGTTGGAGAACTTACTTTGTGAATGATTACCTCAATGATTTAAAATTTTTTTAAGTTTCCCGATGAATGAATCACTTGTGTTTGTTTAGGTTTATGGAATGAGATATTAAGCTGTGAACCTAATTTCAACTAATGTTATCCAAGGATATATTATTTTTTAATTGGAATTAAAAACAATGCTTTGATCTCGAAATAAAAAGTTTTAGTTTGTATAATTTGTTATTTCTGTTAATTATTTATTTAGGTACTTTTCCATTATAGCGCATTTAAAAAAAAAAAAAAAAAGCTTGGAGCAATTCGGGCATCAGAAAGTGAGATATGTTGCCAAAATATATAAACCGCTATGAAAACAAATCTAATGAACTTTTATTTTTGTTTATATGTGCACTTATATACATAGAAAAATCGTTTCTAAATATATATAATATTTTTTTATATACAAATTACGGTACAGATTTCAGATATGAACCAGGATACCTAACTGGCGCCAAAATGGTGTTATTTTGCCTGCTATGGTAACCCGGCTATTGTTTTTTATTTATTAATAAATTGTTTATTTACTTTTATTTTCTGTTTTTAATTATATAAATTGTTTTTTCTTTAGTTATTAATCAAACTTTTATTTATTTATAGTTATTTCCTTTTCAAAATGATAGCAAATAATTTAAAAATATATAAGTAACTGGTATTCGAAAGCGAGATTTCAGCCAAATTGGCGTCAGAGAAAAATCACGCCAACCCCGACGCGTATATGACATCTGTGCAAAAATTACTTCTGTTTATTATAAAAAAAATGGGTAAATAGCTTTTTTATATTAAATAAAGGTACTTGTTAGTTATCCCGTCGACCAAATTACTGCCGCCAAATTGTAAGATTAAACGCCAATAATGGTTGACATTAAACAGGATCATGTGTTTGTTACGTCATCAAGTGATTTTTAACTCGACGTTATATTTGTATTTTTATTAATGTTTTGCTAATTTAATTGATCTTTCGTTGTTTAAAATAAAAATTATGTCAACTTGTATAATTTGGCGAGTGGTTTGGCGATTTATATAATTTGGCGAAACTGGTCGACGGGATAACTAACAACTACCTAAATAAATTGCATACATATGGAAAATATTGCTTGTGAGTATGAAGCAGTAAATACGTTGTCAGAAAATACGTTGGCAAACTTCTTCTTTCTCGCCAAGCAATTTTTCTCCGAAGTATTGTACATAAGCAATGATTGCTAGAAATGCATTTTTAATTATGATATGTGCTTTTATGTTTCACTACATTTATGCATACTATACTGTGTGTATAAATGCTACAGTTCATATGCAGGGCTACACTAAAGAATTCGTAAGGGTTACTGAGTATGAGAGTAAATTGCTTAAAGGTGGTTTTTAAAAGAGTTATGCGTTTTTACGCTGAACTGCATTTAGTTTACTAAGAAATGTTTGTAGAATATAGATAAAATGATATACAGGGTCACGCAAAGAATTGGATACATAACCGTCTATGATAATATCTGGAAATGTTATTTCAGTAGTTTTAAGAATAGTTTAAATTAAATTTGGGCTAAATAGTGGCATGTAATAACGATACTATTGGCTATGAACAGTAACTGCTGAAATCAATTTTGAAAATTTTTTATGCGTTTTCTAAAATGTTTACTTAGTTATCTTATTTCCCCAAATAACGAAGTTTTGTTAAAGCATTCAGGATATGTTGGAAAGTGTTTCATATTTTATGCTTAACGCATGATTTTTCTTTCTTCTTTAGTCTTATTTTGCATTTATCTTATTCTTAATTTTTTAGTCTTATACTGCTTTATAGAAACTTTGGCACAGTTGTCTTATACGCCAATTTGGCGAAAACATCAACAGCATAAACAACAACATCCGGGTTACCATATCAAGCAAAATAACGACACTTTGCCGCCAAATAAGTACCCGTTGTGCATATGACTTTGGCGTCAGAAAAAAATCGCGCCAATATGACATCGTATATGACATCTGTGCCGAAACTTTAATATTTAATTTTTAAACTCTTCGCTTCATACCCCTTGCATATAGTACAAACTATAACACAGATAGTGCAAAATAATAGACAGTTTGATACTTTTCCACTGTAGGAGCTTTGGCGTTTTTTTAAAAAAAAGCTTGGTGTAATTAGGGCATCAGAAAGTGAGATTTGGGTTCTTTTCCGTTATACGGATACCTTTGTCGTCAAGCGTAATAGTTGGCGCAAAATGAAAATCACGTGAACTGAAGCCTTTGAAAAATAAAAGAAAAAAGATTGTCGATACTAAAGTGAGCATTTAAAAAATATAACATTTGAAAATTCCAGACTTTTACGAACTATTTCATTAAATCACAATTATATACTTAAAATAAGTGAACAAATAACTGTTATAAAATAAAGCAATAAAATAAAACTCATATTAAACTGCTGGCATAAAATTACAAATATCTTTTAGCATTTTGAAATAATTGGCGCATTAGCATACGTTTTGGCATGGTGTCCGTATAACGGAAAAATATCGAATTTGTCGTCAAATCATACAAACAGCTATGAAAACAAACTTGATGAGCGTTTTTGTTTGTTTTATATGTTTATTTTATGTGTATATTATTGATGTTTTTACATACAAATTACATCTGTTTCTTTATAAAATTAGAGAAACGGCTTTTTTATATTAAATAAATCGTATAAATATCGAAAAAAAATGCGTGCGTATATAAAATGAAATAGAGGATAGGTTCCCGGAAAATATGTTGCCAAATTTCCTTTTTCGCCAAGGCACCTATACTGGAAAAGTACCTAAAGCACATTAAAATCGCGCAGCTAGGAGCTCACACAGTACAGCGTCGTCTATTGGCGGTTATTTTATTAGTAGCATCGAAAGGAAGATGTAAAGATGTACTTTAAATTCTCACTCATAGATTTTGAAAAATATCTTAAAAGAACGGAGTTTAAATTAAATTTCGGTGACCTCCTTTATGAAAGATTAATGGTTTTAAATGGGAATTTCGCCAAATTAGCCACCTATCACGAAGTTGGCTAACATTTGGCGCTACTTTGGTAACCCTGCATTAGTTTTTTTTTTAACAATTACTAATTTCAATGAGGCGGTCCTACCGGAAATGTGAGGGACACACAGAGACTTGGATTTTATATAAATAGATATATATATACTAGAGAGGTAGCCCGTCAAAAATGACGGAAATTTAGATATAGAGATATATATAACTCATGTGCAAGAATATGAGTTTTTCTCGCTTGTTCCGCGGTGATAGATGAAAATAGCACATTTTAAGAACAAAACACAGTTATGAAAAACTGTGTACAGTAGAAGACCACTACACTGCAAATAGAAGCGTCTTAAATTTAGACACATATGTGACTGAAAAAGAATTTTAGACACTTAAGTGTCTTAATCTGAAAATTAAGACACTATAGATGTCTTAATTTAAGATACATAAGCGTCTTACTATGACCATGGTGTAAACGAACTGAGAATAATGTCTAAAATATCCGCAAACGTCTTATTTTAAGACACTTCATTGCTTTAAACGTGTCTTAATTTAAGATGTTTTGATTCTTCCGACGCAATAACCACCAGGGGGCACTAGCACTCCCAGTTGCGCATGCGTTTTAGATGTCTTCGTTCGAAGTGGTATACGTTGTAATTCAAACAAAGTTTGTTTTTATGTACGCGTGTATTTTAATTCGTTTTTTGCGAAATGTGAAGTACTGTGATTTTAATTCGTATTAACTTGGAGTATTTATTTATTGAATACATACATCTGACGTGTGTGCTCGACATCAAATGTCTCTTAGAAGCTGTCGTCGATACAAGGGCGGGATAGACACAGAACAGAAGTAGACGGCGGTTGAAGATTACACCCGGAAATTCTACAAAGCGTGTGCAATGGGCTTAGTGTTAACTCGTATCAATTTATATCAATAATATTGTGTTATTCATCTTCGTCCTGTCGAAACTGGCAAAAAAAAAAGAAACTTTTGTCTGGCGGGTCCTGTTTTTAGGATGAAACATCTCATTCTTTAAATATGGCTAGTCGGATGTATTATGGGATTACCTTTTAAACTGATGAAAGTCTTTCTCCCTCACTGTGGTTGTGGTAGTTTTTAAAATTTCAAATCGAGGAATATTTCTTACCTCTTGCAGCAACTCAAGTAAGTTTCTTTATAGTAGTAAAATTAGTGTATTTTATGATTTTATTTATTGTACTAAACAAAATCCTGCATGAAATTTAATTAGTTTTGAATCTGTTCGCAAAAAACCCCACTAATTCTAGAAGTATATATTTTTAAACTTATGACGTTCTTTTTTATTACGAATTATATATTCAATGTCAGTTCTTAGTTTCAAATGGATAATTTTTATCTCGCAGTAAATGACGGCCACAAGGAAGTAAAAAAAAAAAAACTTTGAAAGTTGACCTAATGCTTTCTTACTTCCTGGCATAAAACCGCAGATTAAAAAAAGATAAATAAAGTAAATGAGACTGGTCTATTATATGAACCTGCCTGTAAAAATATACATATGTATTTGATTTGCAATCAACTCTAATACTGATTTTTTTATTATTTTTAATAAAAAAGTAATTTGAAATTTATAATGGGAAAAAGTAAAAACCTCTAACTAGATTTCGTATTTAAAATTGTGGTAACTTTATTTATATGCACTTATACGAAAAATACAAAAATGACAGATGTTACTGTATATATTTAAGACGAAAGAAGTTTGGAAATCATAAGTTATTTTTTCCTCATGTTTTTAATATAGAATATGTACTTATTTGTTTTTAATGATAGTTGAATAGCTTTTGTGAGTACCCTCTGATCTACATAAAAACTTGTCCATGTGGAAATATAAATTTTTTAAAAACATAATTTTTAAATAAGTATTTTCATTTTTTTTTGGGGGGGGGAGGGGGGGATTTTGCATGAATTTTTGTAAAGCTGATATCTTAAATCTTGCACTGATTATAATGAAAGTTTTGAACTTTTAGAGTAGGACAAGTTTAAAAACGCAAATATATTTAACAAAATACCAAAGTCATTTTTTCCCCAATGTTATTAAAGTAGAATATTTATTTATTTATTTTCATTATTCATAGTTAAATGGCTGTTGTGATTATCAAGTGATGTATATGTAAAATTGCCTATGTGGCAATATATTTTTTTATATTTTAATTTTTTTTGGGGGGGTGGGGGGTGGGATTTTTGCAATTTTCGTACATCTGATATTTTAAATCTTTTTCCACATTCAACCGAGTATAATAAATATTTTGAACTTTTAGAGTAGGACAAGATTATAAAATATATATATATATTTATCTATGTACCTTAAAAGCCCTTAATAGCGAACACTTCGGGACCGCGGAATTTGTCCGATAATTGGAGATGTCTACTTTTTTGAGGTAAAAATATACAAATATGTATGTCTGCTGATTAAAAAAGTATTCGTTAAATAGAGGTGTTCGCTATTCGAGAATCTCCATTAACCTCCACAACGGATACTCCCGAATACCGGACATCTCAATTTAGACAACTATAATGCAGGGTTGCGTTTTTTGCAAAAGTACTTCTTGATTAAAGGAAGGGCAAACTGGGAAGTGCCCCGTCCCCCTACGACTGTAGTGCCCCCAAATTTGATGTGCAATATTTGTAAAGCTTATATTTTAAATCTGTTTCGAAATTGTACTGATTATAATCAATATTTTGAACTTTTAAAGTAAAATAAGGTTAAAAACAAAATAAATTTTAAAAAATCTAATATTTAGATAAATATTTTTTGTTTTTTAATCTTGTTCTACTCCTGAAGTTCACGATATTGATTATAATCAGTACAATGTCGTAAAAGATTTAAATTATCAACGTAACGAAAATTGTATACCAAAACTGAGAGCACCAAAAAAATCAGGCTGTATTGGGGGGGGGGGGGGGCAGGACCACAGCCAAATATTTTTCCAGGATTCAACGTGGTCAAACATGGCTACGTATGATGCTTACAAAAAAATGGATGCGATTCAGACGTTTGAAGTGTCTGAAATTCAGACGCAAAAAGTGTCTGAAAAAATTCAGACATTTTAAAATGTCTGAAAATTGAACACTCCATTTCAGACACTTAAGTGTCTGAATTTCAGACATTTTAATTTAGAGTGTAATCTGCACAGTTTGGTTCAAGTGTTCTGCAGATTTCAGGCTTTTTGCGTTCATGTCTATTCAATGTTTGTTTACATTTTTTTTAAATTCATATATTGGACAATTTAGATTGTTAATTCTTAAAAATAAATAAATGACACACTTGAAGTAACTTAAAAAATTTGAACTATTGTATACGATTTAATGAAATGATATTATATGGTATTATACGTGTGTGAATCACGATCTTGGTTACGACGTTGGCGAAATTGGCTGCAACTTGTCATAATCATAATTGTGTGGGCCGCTATAACAAAGAAGTAACCAGTTTTTAATAAAATTTTTGATATAGTTTTCAAAAACTTATGTAAAATTGCCGGCTGTTCTGATGTTATGTCAGTCCTAGGAATAATATTTGTAACATTGAAGAATTTCATGTATATGTGGAATTTAGAAAAGCTTCTCCAAAAGAAAGGTCTTCAAATGACATTGTAATTCCTCTAACTTCAAAGTTTAATCGGGCCCTGATGTTGTTTACTGAAATCACATAAATACAGTTATTTTCAATATTACAACAGAATTAAAGTTAAACTTATTTAACTTAAACACGCTGTTACTTCAATGTTATTCTTTAGTATTAAGAAAGAAAATTATTTAAATTTTTCAAATCATGCATTTATAATTTTTTATCATTATTTAATAACTAAATAAAGAAAAAATGTGCCTTTTTCCTGAGCTCATAAATATGACAATAAAGTAATGTAACTAAGAGACATTGCGAAATAAAATCTTTGTGAATTCAAACCAGAAACAAAGATACTCCAACTATTTTACCTACTATGACGTCGTAAGAATATTGGTCATTGATTGTTGGATAACTGACTTTGTGAATGATTGCTTCAATGGTTTAATATTTTTTTACGACTCACGATGAATGAATCACTTGTGTTTGTTTAGGTTTATGGAATGAGATATTAAGCTGTCAACCTAATTTCAACTGAAATTATCCTAGGATATATGTACTTTTCAATCGATATTAAAAACAATGTTTTGATCTTGAAATAAAATGTTTTAGTTTATATAATTGGCTATTTCTATTAATTATTTAGTTAGGTACTATTCCATTATAGCGCATTTTTTTAAAAAGCTCGGCACAGTTTGGGCTTCAGAAAGTGAGGTATGTTGCCTAAATAGATAAACAGCTATGAAAACAAACCTGGTGCATTTTTATTTTTGTTTATACATGTATTTATTATTATCAATTATTTATTTAGCTACTTTTCCTCTATAGGGCATTTTGCATTTTTTTTAAAACTTGGCGCAATTCGGGCATCAGAAAGTGAAATATGTTGCCAAAATATATAAACAGCTATGAAAACAAATCTAATGAACTTTTATTTTTGTTTATATATGTATTTATATACATAAAAAATCATTTTTAAATATATATAATATATTTTTATATACAAATTACGGCACAGATGTTATATATGCACCGGGGTACCTAACTGGTGCCAAAATGGTGTTATTTTGCCTGATATGGTAACCCAGCTATTTTTTTTATTTACTTTTCTTTTCTTTTTTTGGTACTTTTTGGTTAGCCGGGCGCCAGTGTTATATATATATATATATATATATATATATATATATATATATATATATATATATATATATATATATATATGTATATATATAATATACATTTATATATATATTATATATGTACGCACACATATATATATGTAGACATATAGCTTCTATATATGTATAAATATACATATATATGTATATATAGATATACATACATATGTATATATAACACTGGCGCCCGGCTAACCGAAAAGTACCCTTTTTTTAAATTATATAAACTGTTTTGTTCTATAGTCATTAATTAAACATTTATTTATTTATTGTTATTTCCTTTTCAAAATGATAGCAAATAATTTAAAAATATAAATGTAATTGGTGTTCGAAAGCGAGATTTTTGCCAAATTGGCCTCAGAAAAAAATCACGCCAAACCCGATGCGATGCGTATATGACATCTGTGCAAAAAAGTGCTTCTGTTTTTTTATACAAAATGCGTAAATAGCTTTTTTTGGTACTTTTCCGTTATACGGACAGCATGCCAAAATGTATGCTAATGCGCCAATTATATCAACCCTGATCGTGAAAAGGATTTTTATTGTAAACCATGCGAAACATTGTGATTAGTTATTTATGAAACATGAATCTCGTGAATGATTATTATTTAATCTTAACCTTGGAAAGCTTTTTTATTCGCTATTATTCGAATTAAAAATGCATTTTTATATAAAGTTATAATTTACTTTTACTGCTGACGCTGAGATGGATTTTACCATTTGGCAATTACCAGATGATGAGAAAGTTGCGATAAAACTGTTACAGAATTTCAATTCTGCATAATAAAAGGTTGTGTTCAAAAAACCATGAAATGAAATTATGGATGAGTTCTGGAAATCCGAAATGGAGATGTAGCTTACGATCATGCGAAGAAAGCGTAGGAATACACTGTAAAAAAAAATCTGTAATTCTACAGATGTAAAGTTACATGCTTACTAAACTTTCACCTGTAACTGTACGAAAAAAGCTGCAAATCTACAAAACTAGTTTTTGTAAAGCTACAAAAATCTGTAACTTTACAAATGAATCTGCTAAAATTTCAGTAATCTTACTAAACTTTTATTTGTAACCCTGGCTGCAGTTACATGAAAAGTTCTCGGAATCCCAGTTTCCAAAAAAATTCTTAGTAACATTACAGATTTTTTGATTTTCGGCGCAAAAGTGTGTCTGTTACATGAAATTTATTTGTTGCCGTTACATGAAAAGTTCTAGGAATCCAAGTTTCCTAGAAAAACTTTAGTAACTTCACAGATTTTTTTTTACAGTGTACGACAAAAAAACATGGTTTGAACAATCGCGGTTGTCTTTACTTAATGCCCTTATGTTTATATGTTTATGGTGCCAAGAGTTGACATCGATTGAGTTTTATGAGCTGCAACTTGATATGAACCACAACGCAACAGTGGACTGGAATAGTTAATTTAGAGAAGTTTGTGCAAATACTTTTTGTTCACGACCAAATAGAAAAATCGGTGGACCAAATAAAATTTTAGAAGTAGATGAAAGTCTTTTTACCAGAAGAAAAAGCAACGTAGGGCGTGTTCATCCTCCTCAATGGGTGCTAGGTGGTTTATGCCGTGAAACACGGGGATGTTTTCTTACTCCTATTCCCGATCGTACAGCTGAAACTTTAAAGGCGGCAATAGAAAACAATGTAGCTGATGGAAGTATTATTTATACAGATTGCTGGAAAGGATATAAAACAGATGAACTGCAAAGTGCTGGTTATGATCATTTCACAGTAAATCACAAATACAATTTTGTCGATCCTAATACTGGATGTCATACTCCAAATGTTGAAAGATTATGGGGCATCGCAAAATGGCGCAAAAAAAGACATCGGGGGAACTGTTCGTCATCATTTATAGTCGTATCTCATAGAGTTTAAGTGGCGACGTCTTCATTCAAAAAATGAAATGTTTACTGCATTGCTCAACGATATTTGTAATTTTATGGCAGCAGTTTAATATCATTTTTTTATTTTATTACTTTATTTTATAACAGTTATTTGTTTACTTATTTTAAGTATATATTTGTGATTTAATAAAATAGTTCGTAAAAGTCTGTAATTTTAAAATGTTATATTTTTAAAATGCTCACTTTACTATCAACAATGTTATTTCGTTTATTTTTCAAATGTTTCAATTCACGTGATTTTCATTTTGGGCCAACTATTGCGCTTGGCGACAATGCTGTCCGTATAACGGAAAAGTACCCTTTTGGTATATTAAATAAATTGTATACATATGGAAAAAATTGCTTGTGAGTATGAAACAGTAAATAGGTTGTCAGAAAATACGTTGGCAAACTTCTTTCTCGCCAAGAAACTTTTCTCCGAAGTACTGTGCATAAGCGATGATTGCTGGAAATGCATTTTTAATTATGATATGCGCTTTTATGTTTCACTTAATTTATGCATACTATACTGTGTGTATAAATACTATATTTCATATACAGGGCTACAGAAAAGAATTCGTAAGGGTTAATGAGTATGAGATTAAATTGGGTACTACTTAGTTATCCCTTCGACCAATTTCGCCAAATTATATAAATCGCCAAACCACTCGCCAAATTATACAAATTGACATAATTTTTATTTTAAATAACAGAAGAACAAATATATTAGTATAACATTAATAAAAATATAAATAAAACGTCGAAATAAAAATCACTTGATCACGTAAACAAACTTGCTTAAAGTCAAGTGAATGTGACATTTACGATCAACCATTATTGACATTTAATTAAGATTTTTGATCGACGGGATAACTAAGTAGTACCGTAAATTGTTTAAAGGTAGTTTTTAAAGGAGTTATGCATTTTTACGCCGAACTGCATTTAGTTTATTAAGAAATGTTTGTAGAATATAGATAAAATGATATGCAGGGTTACGCAAAGAATTGGATACATAACCGTCTATGGGTGATAATTTCTGGAAATGTGATTTCAGTAGTTTTAAGAGCGTTCTAATTTAAATTAAATTTTAGCTAAATAGTGGCGTATAATAACAGTGCTATTGGCTATGGACGGTAACTGCTGAAATCAATTTTTAATTTTTTTTATGCTTTTCTTAAAATGTTTGGCACAGATGTCATATACGCGATTTTTTTCCGTTGCTAATTTGGTGAAAACATCAGCAGCATAACAACATTATCCGGGTTACCATATCAAACAAACTAACGACATTTTGGCACCAGTTAAGAACTCGTTGCGTATATGACATTGGCGTCATAAAAAATTCTCGCCAATATGGGGTGTATATGACATCTGTGCCAAATGTTTACTTCGTTACCTTATTTACTTTATTTCCCTAAATAACGAAGTTTTGTTAAAGCATTCAGGAAATGTTGGACAGTGTTTCATATTCTATGCTTAACGCATGATTTTTCTGTCTTGTTTAGTCTTATTTTACATTTATTTTATTCTTAATTTTTTAGTCTTATACTGCTTTATAGAAACTTTAATATTTAATGTTTAAACTTTTGCTTCCCTCCCCCTTGCATATAGTGCAAACTATAGCGCAGATAGCGCAAAATAATAGACAGTTTGGTACTTTTCCACTGTAGGGGCTTTGGCGTTTTTTTTTTTTTTTTTTTTTATCTTGGTGTAATTCGGGGATCAAAAAGTGAGATTTGTTGTCAGATCATATAAACAGTTATGAAAACAAACTTGATGAGCTTTTTTGTTTGTTTTATATGTTTATTTTATACGTATATTATTGATGTTTTTATGGAGAAATCACTTCTGTTTCTGCATAAAATTAGATAAATGGCTTTTTTTAGGTTAAATAAATCGTATAAATATCGAAAAAATGCGTGTGTATATAAAATGAAACAGTGGATAGGTTCCCGGAAAATATGTTGCCAATTTTCCTTTTTCGCCAAAGCACCTATACTGGAAAAGTACCTAAAGCACATTAAAATCGCGTAGTTAGGAGCTCAGAGAGTACAGCGTCGTCTATTGGCGGTTATTTTATAAGTCTCATCGGGAGGAAGATGTAAAGATGTACATTTTCGTATATTACACATTAAATTATCACCCATCGATTTAAAAAAAATATCTTAAAAGAGCGGGGTTTAAATTAGATTGCGGTGACCTCCTTTATGAAAGATTAATGGTATTAAATGGGAATTTTGCCAAATTAGCCATCTATTGCCAATTCATATATGACAACTTATTTTTGTCGCTAAATTTGGCGTTACTCCGCCAAGTTGGCCAACATTTGGCGCTACTGTAGTAACCCTGCATTAGTATTTTTCAACAATTACTCATTTCAATGAGGCGGTCCTACCGGAATCGTGAGGGACACACAGAGACTTGGATTTTATATAAATAGATATATATATATATCTGACATTTGTCACACTGTAACTCTCGTATTTATGAACCGATTTGGATGTAATTCGGTGTGTACATAGTACATAACAAAATCTCGACCGAGTTCGTTGGCCAGCTTCATCCGCCATTTTGTTTCAAAATGGCGGCCATTTAAAAATTTTTAAAAAATTTAAAATTTGAAATGTGGTACCAAAAAATTGAAAATGAAAAAATATTTTTTTCTTATGTGTTTGACATTAATAAAAAGATTCGGGAGCAGTTTTTGTTTCGTCTATATCTTAAAAAATGGCTGAGTTATAGCATTTTGAATTTCTATTGTGGCTGATATTTTAAAAGACCTGATTTTTGTCATGCGATAACAGGCGTATTTCTGAACCGATTTGGATGTAACTTGGTCTGTAAATAGTACATACCAATGTCTCGACCGAGTTCGTTGTCCAGCTTCATCCGCCATCTTGTTTCAAAATGGCGGCCATTTAAAAAATTTAAAAAAATTTAAAATTTTAAATGAGATACCAAAAAATTGGAAAATGAAAAAGATTTTTTTTGTATGTGTTTGACCTTAATACAAAGATTCCGGAACAGTTTTTGTTTCGTCTATATCTAAAAAAATGGCTGAGTTATAGCATTTTGAATTTCTATTGTGGCTGATATTTTAAAACGATAACAGGCGTATTTATGAACCGATTTGGATGTAACTTGGTCTGTACATAGTACATACCAATGTCTCGACCAAGTTCGTTGGCCAGCTTCATTCGCCATCTTGTTTCAAAAGGGTTGCCATTAAAAAAAAAATTAATTTAAAATGAGGTATTAAAAAATTGGAAAATGAAAAAGACTTTTTTAATGTGTTTGGCCTTGATATAAAGATTCCGGAGCAGTTTTTGTTTCTGAAAATTTGTTCTTTTGTTTATATCTTAAAAAAATGGTTGAATTATAGCACTTCGAATTTCTAGCATGGCTAACATTTTGAAACGATCTTGTATTTGTCACGCGATAACACACGTATTCGCCTATTTCGATGTAAGAAGGCATGTGGATAGTATACATCAATATCTCGACCAAGTTCGCTGGCCAGCTTCATCAACCATCTTGTTTCAAAATGGTGGCCATTAAATTAAAAATATATATATTTAAAGTGAAGTGCAAAATTGAAAAAGGTTTCTTTCTTAAGTATTTGACCTTGATATAAGGATTCAGGAGCATTTTTTGTTTGTCTTTATCTTCAAAAATGTCTCAGATATAGCAATTTCAATACCTAAT
This sequence comes from Maratus speciosus, assembly GCA_963932465.1. Lineage (NCBI taxonomy): Eukaryota > Metazoa > Arthropoda > Arachnida > Araneae > Salticidae > Maratus > Maratus speciosus. The sequence goes on along the minus strand of OZ010790.1, from coordinate 334,224,258 downwards.
GTGGGTGACATTTTGAAAAATCTGATTTTTTGCCTGCGACAGCACTCGTATATATCAATCGATTCCGATGTGAGTGAGCATGTGCACAGCAATTACTAAGGTCTCGACCAAGTTCACTGGTTAGCCTCATCCACCATGTTCTCTTAAAATGGCAGGCACTTTAAGAAATCGCCGAATTTGGCAGCCAAATATAAGTTGCTTTAAATAAAAGCTGCTCGGATAAAGCTGACTAATTTCGCGAAATTCTCATTCATAATGATTTACTATTGATAAAAATTAGTATTGAATCTCCTATATTCGGTTTCCACTAAATTGAGCTTCGAGTGTTTGAATAATATAAGTTGGCTTTTTTAAAATAAGGAATATGAAAGCTACCTCTTCCTCCCGGCACGGGCTGGAAGGACTTTTTTATTTGGGCCCTAGGACAATCAGCTATCCAGTCCTAGGACAGCATTTGCCCAATTTTTGGCGCATTTCTTTAAATTATTATTCTAAGAAATACTAATTCACAACTCTATGGTTAATTTTGAATAATTGAAGATCTAAGACCTTTTAACATATTTTCATGTTAGGGCCCTGCTCTTAACTATCAGTTGGACTTTTTCGGGCCCTTTATTGTAGCTCCCTTAAAAATGACACGATTCATTAGCTTTTTCTTCTAACAACTTCTTAAGTCTTCTACCAACTCCGTGAACGACAAACAAATTTCTCACTTCAGCTACCACCAATTTTGAATATTAATCTCCTTCTTGGGGCCTTTGTTGCAGCTTCTTTAAAAACGATCTTACTCTATTACAATTTTCTACTTCATAGTTCTTGCGTCCTACAGCTACTTTAAAACTATTAAATTTTTTTCCTTTACCCAACTACATTCCAGTTAATATCCTGCCCCCTGGGCCCGGTCTTTCTTTATACCCAAGCTACCACCTTTTTTGAATATTAATCTCCTTTTTCGGCAACAACTTACGTTTACTCACTATATCCGTAAATTAAAAATAAAAATCGCGTTACGTTAACCCTTAAATGCGCGATTTTTTATTTTGCTTCGAAAAAATTATATATGATTCTCTGAAAAGTTTATCACACAGGAAAAATAATGAAAAAAAAATCAGAGATACATTTTTCATATAATACGGCAATCTTTTCTTCTGTTGCGCATCTGCAATAGAAATAATAACTACTGTTGTGTGGCTGTTTTACGCTAAAATTTTGCAAATCAGTAAATATCCGTTTATTAAATAATATCGTGTTAATTTTAAAAGTAGACCGTGAAATTTATAGAGGAGGAGGGAGGCAACTTCCATCGCGTAAGGATAAATTGTTTCGTCGGGTTATAAGGACCCAATTTCAACGGGAATTGGTTTATTTAACTTAGATTACAATTCAGTTACTTTCTGTGAAAATACTACTTTCTGTGAAAGTTTATCTTAGACTTCAGTTAACGACATTTTCGAACATTAATGATGCATTCGTTTTTCCGGTTCTATGGGCTTGATTACTACCACAGAGTATGGAGACCTATTCAGAGAATCAACTCTCATATACTACAATGGCAATTTCTTTAACATGGGATTACGCATAGACAGTAGCGATTGCGGCGGATGACGCGGGAACTACGGCCGTAACGGAAGCGAGGTTGCTAATATGGCGATATATCGCTTAATTGGCGACAAATGGGGGACCAAAAAAAAAAAACGGCGGCTGCTTGTTTTGAAATTTAAGTGAAGGGGAAAAAAAAAAAAAAAAAAAAAAAAAACGGCGGCTGCTTGTTTTGAAATTTAAGTGAAGGGGAAAAAAAAAAAAAAAAAACGGCAGCCGCTTGTTTTGAAATTTATGAATCTGAAGTTCGGAAACAATCGGAATTTAACTATTTTAAAATAACTGTTGTGGTAAAACGAAGCAATTTTTTTTCCATGTTTAAAAGGATAATTTGATTTTTTTTTCTTAAATTTTTTCAAAAATATATTTTATATTGTTTGCTTTAATATTTTTATATTTATCAAATAAAATTCTTTTTACATATAATACTGTGCTGTTTGTGTGAATTATTTGTTCTGAACATTAAAATAAGGCAAATAAAATAATTTTATTTATAAAATATGAAAAAATATATATATATAAATCAAAGATTAAAATAAATTGCAATGTTTTTCAAAGATATTACAAGGCTTTAATAAATTATTTTAAAAGTTACTTCAGATTTAGTAAAGGTTCTGTTGAGCATTTATATATATATATTATGAAATTAGATCTATTTTAATTCACGTATATCGTAATTTCTTTTGAACAATCCATTAATTCTATTATATAAGTGAAGAACATCTAATTTTTCTACATAAAAGGAATCTGTAGAGGTTTTGTAATTGTATACAAAGTGTCTTTCAGTGGCGTAACCAGGATTTCGTTGGGGAGGGGGGGGGGTGTCCAGAATTTTTCCTTCAGGTTATATATATATATATAGTAAAACCTGTCAAGATGAAATCGTAAATAATGCTGAAAAATTTCGTTTTACACAAATTTTCGTGTTATCAGGTGTATTTGTATAGTATTATTTTCCGTAGCCCTATGGAACATTTCTGTTTAAGACATAATTCTGTTATAGGCAGGTTCCATTTTTACAAGTTCTGTGTCTTTATATAAATATAGTTATTTATGTCATATGAATAGAATACAACTTGTCAAAATAGTAATTGTCTATAACAAAATCCTGTCTTTAACCGAACACTTGCATGATGTCTTTTATTGCTGGTTAATAGGAAATCCCTAAACAGTCAATTTTAAAGGGATACTTTCAATTGCAATTTTTTTTTTTTTTTTTTAAATATTGTTAATCATCTTAGAAGCCATTCAAAAGTCAACATATTTATCTTCGTAAAAGTTTATATTTGGTTCCTTGTTTCTATGAATTTTTATTTCAAAAGACATATTTTGTGGTTCTCTCGCAGAAAATAATATTCATTATTCTTTTACTGAAAAAAAAGGGGGGGGGGACAACTTGAAATTTAAATTTTTTTCACAACATTTTTTCAATTGGATATATTCCTATAAAAAGGACAGCTTATTATTTGGTAGGGATTAATTAAGAATGAAAGAGATATAGCACACCTTCAATTTTTATCAATTTTCTTTCTATATTTATATGAACTGAGAATCGATTATCTTTAATGACTTGCCAAACACAGTGGAGCACTATATATGTTTTTCAGAAACTGTCTTAAAAATATGCAACCACAACACAATGTATCATGCTTCAAAAGTGCCATAACTCCGAAAACTAAATTTTTCAGAAAATTCTGTTATTTTTTAGCTGCATTTTCATTGCACTATCTGGCACTGTAGGTGAATGTTAGTGGCATGAAAAGAAAGCTGGATGGCAGCCATAACTCAAAAATCACAATTTTTGAGTTGTGGCACTTTTGAAGAAAGGGTGCAATATATTTAATAATGAAAGTAAATACACAGATCTGATACATAAGATTTCACTATAATAAAATAATTTTATATAATATTGCTTAATATTTTAACATTATTAAATATCTGCACGATGGAGATTATTGAAGATAATTACGTTGAAGATAATTTTAAATTTCACATGCACACAAATAAATAAATAAACATATAACAAGTGCTCCATTGAATAATCAATTTCAGAATTTCATTTATTTTCTCCCTGTAACAAATACATCATACAATACAAATTCCAAATAACACACAAACAAAAATTGACAGTTAAAATTCTTTATTTATTTTGACGAAAGAAAAAAATATTTACTACACTATGTTGATTTAAAATTTCAATAATATGCAGAATTTCTCAGAAAGGGGTATAGAAACTAAAATATATGACAAAGGCTGTGAATGCTTTTTATTTCTAAATGAGAAAAGCAAAATATATCAATACTATTTACTGATTATTTTTTTTTTTTCATATGCTTTAATGTTATGAAATCTATTTAGTGCAAAACAAGGCTGTGCAGAAAAACTGTGGGTTGTGGTAGTAATTTGAATTTGGGCCCCCTCCCACCACATCATAATACAATGAAACATGCACAGAAACAATCAGTAAAAATATAGTTGTTTCCATCTTAGGAAGTTTAATTGCATAATATACTTTTTGACAGGATGATGAAATTTTTCTGTTTGAACCAGGATTCCGTTACAAACAGGTAAATATAAAAATAGCAATTTTTGCCATTTCATTTTTATTAGTTTTTAGATATTTTAATTAAATTTTTTTTAGGTAAATAAGTACAATTATATTTTTTTATGCTTTATTTTAAAAATGAGGGCCGAAGCCAGACCCCAGTAATTTGTACCAGCTCTACCTCTCTCTGTACGAGCCTGCAAAACAATAAACACTATATAATAATGAAGTACATTCGGTTTTATTTTTAATATATATTTATTATTTTGACTGTACATTTACTACTATTAGTAGCTTTTGTAAACATTTTTAACCTGTCATATAGAATCTTGTAAAAAACTCAGAATTTCAAACTTTTAAAATAAGAACAATTGTAAAAATAAGGTAAGCTTCTAGTTTTTTTTTTTTCTTTTTCCCCTTGTTTAATGAAGTTATGCCATTAAAGAGAAAAGTACTAAATCTAGTTCAACAATTTAAGTGTTAGGCAATTTGATGATGAAATGTCAAAAAGTGCAATAGGTAAATATCTGTTAGAGAAGGGAGAGAGACAAAAAAAAAAAAAAAAAAAAAAAAAACATGGTTCAACAAATCAATTTTTTTTTCTCATAATATCAATGCATTCTATTTTTTTATGAAACTTTTTTACATTATGTCAGTCATTTATGATTATTTATATACTTTTTCTGTTTAAATGAAAGAAAATCTGTTCATTAACAAATTTCCAAAAATTACTGGTGTTTATTATGCTTTATCTATAACAGTAGTAGTTATGTAACAAATTGTGATTTGGCCACATAGCCGAATATTAATTCATAAATTTTATATAGCAATATCTTCATACAGTTCTAGAGGTAAATGGGATTTTATTCAGCTATTTTGAAATTGTCTTTTATAATTTTCATTCTGTTTGATAATATTTTATTTCTAGTTTTTATGTATCAAACAAATACATTTCCTGAAAAATATTCCCTTATCATTTTTCTAGCTTCATAAACTTTTATTTTTTATTAAACCAAAACCAAAACAACCCCTTTCCCTTACATTTTTTTCTTGCTCAACAATTTCACAAATTATAATCTTTGATACTATTCGAAATTTCTTGTTTACAACAAGAAAACAACAATTTCTACTTCTTTAATGTGTAATACTTAAGCATAATTAAATCATTTTTATAATGTATATAAAATTCAAATTAATAAATGTATTTGAAAATTTTAAATAACTTCGTGTATTGCATGTTAAGAAAATTCAAATTATTACTAAATTTATATTTAATATTTGAAATAAAATTGTATTATAAATTTAATAAACATTTAAATTTCCTTAATGTACAACACATAAATAAAAATTTATAGTTATGTTATTTAAAATATACCAAATGATATTATTTATTATGATTTTATTTTAGTACTCGGCTGACCTAGGGTGGAGAAATTATTCTAATTTCTCTTTTTACTTTGCTTAAAAAAATCATGAAAAATATATTCAAATGTGAAAAAATTTGAAGGATGCAGCACTCTGCCCTTTTTTATCATATGCTCTAATGTTATGAATTCTATTTAGTACAAAACAGGGGCGTGCAGAAAGACTGCTAGCCTGGGTAGTAATTCGCGCCTCCCACCACATCATAATACAATGAGACATGCTAAGACGAAACACAATCAATAAAAATATAGTTGTTGTTGTAGTATCTTAGGAAGTTTAATTGCATAATATACTTTTTGGCAGGATCATGAAATTTTCTGTTTGAACCAGGATTCTGTTACAAACAGGTAAATATAAAAATAGCAATTTTATTTTTATTATTTGTTGGATATTGTAACTAACGAGGGTCAAAACCAGATCCTCTAGTAGGGCTGGGTCCCAGTAATTTGTACCAGCTCTACCCCCTCAGTACGAGCCTGCAAAACAATAATTACTACATAATAACAAAGTACATTCAGTTTAAATTTTAATATATATTTATTATTTTGACTATTTTTTATTAATAGTAACTTTTGTAAACATTTTTAACTTGTCATTCAAATCTTAAAAAAAAAAAAGTTTCAGAAACTTCAAATGTGAAAAATAAAACATTATATGTAATCTGAAGTACACAGATATTTCTCCTAAGATTAATACTAATATTTTTTTAGCCAGTCCTCTCAAAGTGAAACTAAATAAGCAAAAATAAAACACACTGCACCTAAATTTTGCTGCATTATTACTTCTACAATTTGTAGACTTGCTTTTTTGTGAAATTGTGAACTATCACACATTATATAGATGACCAAAAATCTCTGCAATCTGGATTGTCTCTTAATCCACCACGTCTTCTTACAGATGAGAATGTATTCTCAACTGCAAAAACATTAAAATTAGGAGTAGGAAATTTCCAGAAAACCAACATTTTTTTTTTTTTAATCAACTAGCAAAACACAGTGCATGACGTTGTTCTGGTGGGCTTCGATGAACAGTATTTAAAAATGCCAATGGGTTCCATCTAATAATTAAATATTATCTAAAGAGGCGCTGAAGCTAAGCTCCAACGAGCTTTGATGAAATTTAACACTGTGTCAAACTAAAATGTTAATCAGTAAGACTATTTTATAAACAGAACAAAATGTAGAGAGTAAACATAAAACTACAACGAGTAAAAATGGCTGATACAGTTGCATTTAATTCTGGTATTCATCGTTGGCTTTCAGACAGAAAACGCTTGCTTTTACATGTGTGGCGTGCTGTATAAGCACTTTGATAAGGAAGAATGCAAAGAAAGATAATTTTGGGCTTTGCTTTTTTTTGTTGTTGTTCCTTTGGATTCAGGAGCACAGCAGCTACGAAGTACAGTGAATTCCAATCACTTTTTAAATATTTATTAAAAACGAAGAAGTACCAGAGCTGAGATTTAAATTAAGCACTGTCTATATGTATTCTAATCCTTAGTATCTTCCTTTTAAAATGGCACTATATCTGTCCATGAAGCTGTTGTACTTTGCTGTTATTCATCAGGTTATTCTGAAAAAATTTTAAGATACGACGTGCATTGTAGAAAGAGATATTTTTCTTATTACGTTAAAAAAAATAGCTGTTCAACTCGTAACTCCAAGATTTCTGTATAATGATTGATTTAAAAGCCCTGCAATATAAAAAAGAAAGAAATTAAATAAATATGCATTTAACTACAAAACTGCAGAACAATCAATAAAATGAAATTAAAATTCAATCCGACTACTAAATTAAAAAATTTAGGGGTCCACAGGACCAGTAACTTTTTTCCCTCTCTGACAGGTAAACGTAAATTTTCCCGTCCCTGAGAAAGCTGCAATCAAACACAAACCACAGAATTTTATTTTATTTAAAAAAAAAAAATAAATAAATAAATAAAAATTCATTAAAACTTAGTCAGTTGAAATAAATAATCGGAAATAAAATACATAAATTAATAATTTTATAGTTTTTGCTTATGTACTGTTTAATTTTTAGCAAATTATAATTTTAAATTTTATTATGAAAATGTGCTAACCACATTTTGCACTTACAAAACAAACAACTACAAAGGTTCAAAGCATATTTAATACAGTAATAACTGACTAGCTTATTTACTTTATCCTAAGTATATGTGATCAAAATTAACATATGAGCATAAAGAAAAGGCAAGGAAAAATTAATATTATATAAATAAAGCATATTTATATGATCATTTTGAAACTTTTTTGCAACTTTGAATAACATTCGTAATCTTTAATTTTAAATTTTAACTTAATTGTTTACATATCAAATACATGTGGGAATTATGAATCATTGCACATTAAAGTTCTTATTTATTTCTTAGTTTCTGCCATGCCGGTTTTAACCGGTTACAACCACTAGTTGGCATACTCTGGCAGAAACCTGCCAACCCTGAGGGTGGGGGAGTCACTTAAAGGATTAAAAGTACTTAATAGAATTTTATGTAGTGGACCAGTGACAATGTCTGCGGACCAGTAAACTCTGATGTTTACTGGTCCTTGGGACCAGTGACTTTTTTTTTTTTTTTCAATTCTACCGCTGTGTATATGCACAAGCACACAAAATTAGAGACTCTTGTTTTCATACAGATATACATAGAAATACTTTTTCATACTGTATATTTTAATGTGTTTGTGTTTTTTGCAGAGAATTGTAATTTTAGACTACTTTTTACAGAATCTGAGTTTTTAGCTCGAAATCATAGAAATTACGATTTTTTTTTTTTCATAGCAGTTGGCAGGTCTGATAATGTTAGAGTATGTATATTTTAAAGCAAGTAACGTTTTCCAAAAATTCAGAAAATCTAACTTAGGTTACAACATTGGTTTTAGAATTCACATAGCTAGAATCCAGCAGTTCTTTGTTTTCTTAACATTATTCAGAAAGTGAGACGTTTAAAACATTAATTTAAAAAAAATAAATTTTTTACTTACACTGTATATGAATAAACTGTCTTGAATTTTTGTAGGTAGTTGGATAAAGATCCTCGTCCCTAATGTATTTTGGAACACTATATACTTCTGGAGTAGGGATATCAAGTTCACCTGTATGGCCATAAGCTAGTTGCGCCAATATAAGCTCACTGACGATGATGTTCCTGAAAAATAAATATAGTAAACATTAACTTCTATTAACCTAGAAAAAAAGTTTTAAGTAAATAAAAATAAAAGAACAAAAATTTTAAAATGTCACATTCTCTGTCTCACCCCCCCCCCCCTCCCCCTCCAAATTATTTAAAAAAGAAGAATTAAATTTACAAAATAACTTCTCATACTCAAACAAAGAGGTTAAAATTGGAAAAGACTTACTCATGAAAATTATTATAAATACTTGAATTTTTTTTTTTTTTTTTTTTAAGAAAAGCAACTCTGATACTAAAATAACAACGAATCAAAGAAACCTAAAGGTCAAGTTACGATTATATTTGTGAATGAAATAAACAGCAAAATCCATATTTTTTTTCTTTACTTTTATGTAGTAAACACAGAAAGTTTTTTAGTCTGAAACCAAAGTGAAATTGGATCTTTATCAGAATTTTGGACAAAAATGAAACTATTTCAGAAGAAAAATGTAAGCTATTAATGTGTGCATACATATATAGATGCAAGATATTATTCACAAATACACATACCTGTCTATTTACTAAAATGCACTATACCATTTGAAAAATGGAGCTTAAATCAGATACAGTAGACTCCCTCAAATCTGCACATCATTGCAGATGTAACAATGAAACATACAATTAAGATATAGGTGAAAAATTCAAGGTTTTTAAAATTTTTATATCATCCTGCATCTGTACACATTTTAATATATAATTCGGGTCAATATGACTGAACTCATGCTTTCTCATTGATAAAGTATAAATTTATTTCTAAAAAAATTCAAGATAGCAATGATATCAGAGGTGATGCCGATTTTTTTTAACCTAATACATTTATGTATTAATCAAGCTTTTTTGCTTACTAAAAGCCTTCTGGCTAAACATGAAATAAAACTTTGTTATTTAAAGTTTTTGATGCAAATTAACATACTTTCATGAGAAGAGTTTCACTGAATAATTCATGAAAAATTTCTCACATTGTCATCTATATTTAGTTATGCATTGTTAATTGTTAACTTGAAATTTACTTTTAATATTTTAATCATTTTTAAAATGTTCTTAAATTTTATTATTTTTTACATTTTTATTACATTTACTTACATTACATTTACATTTTATTTTATTGTAAGCATTCATTATACTTTCCAGTGCATTATTAAATTCAAATTACCAGGGGTGGGGAATTTCTAGAAAATCTTACCAGCCAAGGAATTATTTTACCAGCCAGTAAACTGCAATGTACAGTTGAAAAGTTGGAACAGATGTCATATTCGCCCCATATTGGCGCAATTTTTTTCTGTCGCCAATATCATATAGGCAACAGGTACTTAACTTGCGTCAAAGTGTCGTTATTTTGTTTGATGTGGTAACCCGGATTATGTTGTTTATGCTGTTGATGTTTTCGCCAAATTGGCAACCGAAAAAAATCGCGCCAATATGGGGCGAATATGACATCTGTACCGAAAAGTTTTATGACAAAATCACACAACTCAAAAATAGTTGGTTACTATTACTATAATGCATTTTCATATTTTCCCCCTATAAAATTAAGAAATATAAACAAGAGATGATAGTAGTTTTCGGCATATCTCTGTAGTTTGCAATTTTCAAAGACTACCTAAAAATTCACTCGCCCTGTCAGAAAATTCACTCACCAGTGGCGAGTAAAATGATGTATTTCCCCACCCCTGCAAATTACTGTTTAAAGAAATGTAAACAAAACAGTGACCAGAAATCCTCAAAATTCTAAAATCTGCACAAACTCAGGATTTAAGCTATGCAGATTTTAGGGAGTCAACTGTATGTGTAAAAGAGTTAATAGACTATTTTGATGCAAAGAACAAATTAAAGGAAAAAAAGAGAAAATTTTTGTTTGATCAAAAATGAAAATGACATCGATAAATCGCCCTCCCTCAAGAGATATTAACCCAACTTGCAGGAATCTACACTTAGCCTGAAATTGAACCGAACTGCAAACAGATAACCTCATAATTTGGTTGTTATAGGTTCTAACCTTCATCAAATCAGAGAAATATTTAATTTAGTTTTAAATAAAAATTCATGTTTTAAGTTTGTGGGGAAAAAAAATAAATAAAAGACCTTTTCAACGTCGGTGAAGATAGAATAGAATAGAATACAAATTAAAATTGAGAATGCTTTCAGCAAAATGTTACAAATGCAGCACAGTAACACCCAGAAGGAAAAAAAAAGGGTATTAACTGATTTTATACAATAACAGACAAAATTTAGATGTTAAAGAATAATTAGAAAACTTAATTATGTATTGCAGCAAAATTACTAGGAGATGATATGACAAACAAAAATGAGATGAAAAATTGCGGTAATGTGCATATATGTCTATTAAATATGCAATTTTTCACACTGCTAACAAGGCGTATAACCAACAGAGTGAAAAATGTCCAACTAATGAATGAAACAGAACATTTATAGGTAAATGGTCTTTTAATAAAAGTTTCAAGTGCACGTTTTGGATTTTAACAATTTTAATAGCAAATTTGTGATGGTGGTGGTGGTGGGGGGAAGGGGGGTAAGCGCATATCTGCAGACAATATTTTGAGTTTTTAAATGCATTACAGTTTTCTAATCGATTACAACAGCATTTTTTTTTCAAAAATTTGAATTATAATCTTATATAATTTCAGTAATTATTATAATAATTACACGATACCTATAAATTTCCTCTGTATTATGTGTGTTAATAAAAGTTGGATCTTTTTTTTTTTTTTAATTATAAACAAGCATGGGCCAATCCACGCAAAATTTGGGCACACTTCACAAAATTCCATTTCATATACTGTATTTTATGGAAGAAACGCTGCACCCGTTGTAAACGCCGCATCCATTGGAACGCTACTTTTGTCGACAGCGTTACATTGACCTAACATTAATCAAAGTTTTCTGAGCAGTGTAGGATGCCTCGTTTTTAATATCTTAAGATGTCTGAAATTTTATTTAAAATATTTAAATCTGATTTTAAATATTTTTATGAATTTTTAAATTAAGGAAACTCAGTTGGTATTTAAAAAAATCATAAATGCTGCACATGGCGTAAACGCCGCACTTGGAAAAAAATTAACTTTTAAACTCGTAAACGCCGCAGCGTTTCTTCCATAAAATACGGTACTAAACATTATTGTTATTTTGTTACATTTTAAAATGTATAATTAGTAAACAAAACAAGTTCATCCAAAAGAAAAACTTTAATAGAAGGGCTTAAAGAAGTTATTATCAATTAACAATTGCTCCCAAAAATATCTTTTATACTTTTCACAAAATGGGTCCCAAGAAAAATTCCTGCATAAACCACTGACATGAATGGGGAATTTTCAGTGCAGTTGAAAATTAGTATGAAAAAATTTGTGCAGCAGCAGAAACGGTTAAATATTATTACTACAATACAGTCTCACATTTTTCTTTCTATTTAACTAAGAAATACATAACATTTAGTAACAGGGTTAGAAATTAGGAACTTTAAGTGCAATTTTTTTTCTAGGTATCAAACTACATTTCATGCTTTCAATTTTATATATCATATTTTCTCATTATTTTTTTTCGCAACCTTGTTAACAATAATATTATTTCTATTTTTATGCATTAAAGTGTTTAATATGTACAACCCACCCCCTGCCTTTACCTCTGTGTTAATCACTAAAACAAAATAAAAATTGGCTTTCTATAAAAGTATGAAATTTGATAAAACAACAATATTTGGATTCTAGAAAAATGTTAGCTTATTCTTTTTCTAAAGCATACAAAACAGATTATCAAGCAATACTATGTCCATTGAAAGAAAATATGAACTTTTAGATACAACCAGGGATAAGCTTAGTTTTTAAAAAATCCTGCGACTGACAATATACATCAGAGAATTAAAAAAATAACAAATAAATGAACCTTTGGATAAAAATCATGGTGCGGCATTTAAAAATATTCCCAAATCCATTTATTTTGAGGGGGAGGGGGGCGGTAGCACTAAAATTTTAAAACATTCTTGATACAGTATCTTATTTTATCAAAAACAGGTACTCTTGAAGTGAATGTGGCAGGCCCATTAGTAAAATAGTGCTATTAGTTAAATTATGCTAAGGTGCCAACGATAGCCTTTGTAAACAAAAATTAAAGTGAAAGAAAACTAGGCGTCAAATTTGACTACTATGCATAATTTTGTGGTCGTGAAATCCAATAATTTAGTTGCATTTGACGAATAACGACAGCTAATTTCTAACCCTGTATTAGTACCATGCGATAGAAAATGCATTATCAATAAAATTTTATACACAGAAAAAAAAAAAAAAATTAACTTGAGATTTATGGTACAACAGTCATTTTAACGATAATATAAAGTAAAAATTTGTTAAAAATCTGCCAACACTGAATCTATATAAAAATATTTCATACATTATGGAACTTGAAAAATAAGAACAAAAATAACACATGAAAATAAATCACAACTTACCGAACTTTGACGTCTTGTTCTTGCAAACAATATCACCGTATCTTCTTAACATTTTGTAGAATTTCAATGATCTTCAAAAAATAATTTAATAATAATAAATACGAAGAAATATTCGAAAAGGGAACGCAGAACATTTGCACACGTGAGAATAATGACAACAATAAAAGACGAAGACGCCAAGCAGAATAGGGTTACAGTAAACAGAAATCAAGATGATAAAAATCGCCAACGCGATGATTTCGTTTGTATGTTATCCGCTAAGGCACTATTTTCAGGCGAAGTTGCGGCTCTGTATAAAATCTCCTTACTCTGTGATTACTACGAAGTTTGGCTCACTAGACTTGGTTTTCGATTGTCTACGATACGTGCGGAGCACTTCCGGCACATGCTGCGTTAGGTAGCGGGGACCCAGATTACAGGTTCGTTCGGAAAGACGTTTGTTGGAAACACACGAGACGCTGTGGAATGCAATGGAACAACCGAAACTAGGTTCATTTAAAAGATTTTCAAAGGATATAAAATCATACAAACTTGAGTTTTATTTAAGGTTATTATGATGGGCCAGGGCAACGCCGGGTGGGTCAGCTAGTGTGATATAAAATTGCATTGTATAAAATTTGGTTGCATCGTAGGGAACTAGAAAAGCAAGCAAAAAATTCATACCGCGCAGTTTGTTTTTTATTTTTAATTCGATATAGATTTCGTTATTCATATGTCTGTTTTATACGTTTAATATAATATGTTGAAACATCACAAAGAGATCTAGACACACGGCAGTGTGTCAGCCAAGTTCGCCTGACATAGCCGTGTGTTATTTACACGAACCATTTCGAGCTGTTTTCGTCAAATTTCAATGCTCTACTACTGAAAATCTATGAGACCTACGTACTTGTTATACGAAATGTGTAGTAAGGCCACCCTAATTACCTAAAATCCAAAATTTTATAAATAACGCATAATTAGTTTCCGAGATAATGACATTTGAAAATAACTGATAATCGATAATTTTACCACTGACTGACTGACTGACTGACTCACTCATCAAAAAGATCTCGTATATCTACTGACACTATAGACTTCAAATTTGGTACGAAGTTTGTTTACACTATAAAACTAAGGAAAAAATAAAAAAATTGTGAAAATCGATGAATTACCCACCTGGGGGTGCCCATTTTTACTTTAACATTACGTCTATTAGGCAAAATTTTAATTTGCCGTAGGAGGGGGCTCTGTTCTGTCGCCAAATACCGCCAAGTTTCTCGCCAACGTGGCGATATATCGCCAAATTTGGCGACCAAAATTAGTCGCCAAAAGTGACGCCCCCTTGGCGATTTCTCTAATATTTCGCCAAATTCCCATAGACTTCCATTGTAAACCTATTTACTTATTCAATTCCTACTATTAGCTCACACTCTCCCTATATTTATTTATATATTTATATATTTATCTTGTTCAAATTTTCAATCGTTAATAAAATACTCATTATTCATCCTATCAAGTTGAAATAAATTTTTTTAAACTTGTACTGGATGACAATGGATGTTAATACAGTTTTTTCAAATATTAATTAATTAATTAAATTTTAATTAATTAATTTTAGTTTTGCATCGCAAACAAAATGGCGGCCATTGGTTATTGAAGTTCAATGAAAATATTTTCCATAAGGGGTTACCATCGGGGGACCCTGTTCTGTCGCCAAATACCGCAAAGTTTGTCGCCAACTTGGCAATATATCGCCAAATTTGGCTGCCAAAATGAGTCTCTAAAAGTGACGCCAACTTGGCGATATCTGTAATATTTCGCCAAATTCCCATAGAGTTCCATTGTAAACCTACTTGCTTATAGAAAATCAACAAATTGAGATATTTTAATGCAACAAAAACTAATATTAGCTTGATTATATTAAATTTTTCTTTGATAGCCTAAGTAGGAATTGACTTTAAAAACAAAATTTTTATATTACTTGTTGCTGATTAATCTGGGTTTACTTGCTTACAAAAAATCAACAAATTGAGATATTCTGTCCGTCACAGAGCCCGTTCTCAAAAACTATACATGTTGGAGACTTGAAATTTCGCATACTTATAGCTGAACACCACACATCATACGACAAATAATAAAATTTTGAAAAAGACGTACATTTAACCCTTTGGCTCCCACATGTGTATTTTAAACAATTCTTTCTAAGTGACCCTTAATTAGGTTGGAAGCGTGAAATTTTGCATACTTATAGCTGAACACCTCACATCAAATGACAAACCATAAAAGTTTCAAAAAGTCGTACATTTAACCCTTTGGGCTCCCACATGTGTATTTTAAACAATTCTTTCTGTGTGAGCCTCTAACAAGGTTGGAGGCGTGAAATTTTGTACACTTATAGCTGAACACCTCACATCAAATGACAAATCATAAAATTTTGAAAAAGTTGTAAATTTAACCGTTTGGGGTCTCACATGTGTATTTTAAACAATCCTTTCTAAGTGAGTCCCTAATTAGGTTGGAGGCGTAAAATTGAACATACTTATAGCTGAACACCTCACATCAAACAAAAATCTATATAACTTTGAAAAAGTCGTACATTTAACCCTTTGGGCTCCCACATGTGTATTTTAAACAATTCTTTCTAAGTGAGCCCCTAATTAGGTTGGAGGCGTGAAATTTTGTATACTTATAGCTGAGCACTGAACATCAAACAACAAACCATAAAATTTTGAAAAAGTCGTACATTTAACCCTTTGGGCTCTCACATGTGTATTTTAAACAATATTTTCTAAGTGAGCCCCTAATTATGTTGGAGGCGTGAAAATTTGCATACTTATAGCTGAACACACATCAAATGACAAATCTTAAACTTTTGAAAAAGTCATACATTTAACCCCTTGGGCTTCCACATGAGTATTTTAAGCAATTCTGTCTAACTGAGCCCCTTATTAAATTGCAGATTTGAAATTTTGCATACTTATTGCAGAACACTTGAGGCCAGGCGACAAATCATAAAATCTTGAATAAGACTTACCTTAACCCTTTGAGCTACCACATATGTATTTTAAGCAATTCTTTCAAAGGGAGCCGCTACTTAAGTTGGAGACATGACTTTTTGCATACGTATAGCTGAATACCTCAAACCACACGACAAATCATAAAATTTTCTAAAAGTCTTATATTATTTACCCCTCCGGGCTCTAACTTGTGTATTTTAAGCAATTTTTCTAACTTCCGCCCTTTTCACCCGAGGAGCACTTTTCCAACTTTTGCCGACACCCCTTTGACCATTCTTTCATATTATGCACCATAGCCTTACATATTTTAGTTCCACTTTTTACCACCAGGGTCGCCGACTTATCTATGTGCTCAATCCCCTCGACTAATATATCTACGGATAGTATGTAAAACGGAGTTTCGTTCGGATAGAGGTTTGTTTAGAATAGAGTGCGCTCCTGGTTGCGAAATGTGGAACTAACAGATTTTTCAAAATGATAAAGTGTTTTGAAAGGAATATTAAACGAAACCCTCTGTGCGACCTATGATCACACTTACGTTACTTTCAAAATCATCAGAGAAAAGGATATTTAGTTAATTAAATTTGAAAATCCAGGGAGGGGTAATGTCCTTCCTCAGCACTGCCTCTTTGCCAGCACCCATGGGTGAATGATACATAGGGTGAATGATACATGGCATAAGCACATAACTTTATTTTTCACTTACAGTGCAAAAAAGCAGGCCCAGCTATAGGATATTTAATTGGAAAATTTAATAGGAAAATTTAATATAGGAATTTAATAGGAATTGTTGTTTCAGAAACAATAAAAATTTCGAATCAATGCATTTCGTTTCAAACCATGCATTCAATGTAGCAGTATTAAAATATAGATTTCTGCCGCAAATTGACAGCCAAATAGTTTGTTGTAGAAAATTTAAATTAAAATTGAATGTTGCTTAGTGAATAAAGTAGTCACATGTAAACACATTAAAAAGCTTTAAGTAAAGTATCTAAATATATTGTAACTTTACAAAAAGTAATGATATCTAGCAAAAACATAGCTGTGAAAAAAGGGAGCCAAGTTCTGTAAAGACAATGGCAAGAAAAGAAGTGATATCTAAGTGGGTGCCAAGTTCAAATAAAATTCACTCAAACTTACCTACTGAAGTATTATAGCATTTTTTAAATTGTTTAGAAATAAAAATTATTGATAGCATATTAATAATAAATCTAGAACTTGGCAAGTTTTTGATAAATGTTATGCCTATCAATTTCATGTCTAAATAAATGATGATGTTAATATTAACAACAATGTCATTATAAAAAAATTAATATAGATATTATTATAAACAAATGACTCATGTTAAAGATTTGATAAACCAATAAATACGAAAATAAATTACCGCTCGTCTTTGGTTATCACTCTAGCACCCACCCTTCGGAAACCGCAATGCAAACAGACTAAAAGGCCTGAGAAAGAGACAGATACCCTTACGCTTGTTCTTGGTCATCCCTCAAGAGACTGCATCCCTTTAACCCTTCAGGGGCAAAGAGCTTTTATTCGTGACATGCTGAAATGATTGAATCACACCAGAATTTAAAAACAAATTTATTTAAAAATGGGTAAATGCTCCTTTTTACGTATTTAATAAAATTAAACTTTTTAGTCCTCAATTCTAGTGTCAATGTGGCATTTTGCAGTTAAAATTGGGTGGGATATATTTTATCCGACCACCGTTCAAGTGGAAGTAGCTCACTCAAATGAAGGCTTCCAAACATGAAATAACATGTTTTGATATAATAATGTCATTAATAAAAATAAATGACTTGTAGGTAAAAACTTGCCAAGTTCTAGATTTATTATTAATATGCTATCAATAATTTTTATTTCTAAACAATTTAAAAAATGCTATAATACTTCAGTAGGTAAGTTTGAGTGAATTTTATTTGAACTTGGCACCCACTTAGATATCACTTCTTTTCTTGCCATTGTCTTTACAGAACTTGGCTCCCTTTTTTCACAGCTATGTTTTTGCTAGATTATTATTTCTTTAAAAACCTTGTTTATGTGACTTACATTTTTCTACACAAACAAATTGCAGTAGTAATCCTTATCTCAGTTCATAAAATATTTTTTTTTTTAATGGCAATGGCCCATATCCGTTTATTTTTCAAAAAAATCATGAAAATTAAACAAACTGTCGTATCGGAACATTATTTGTACTATAAAATTTAACAAAAAATGATAGTTTTGTGCAAAATGAAAAAAAAAATAGTTAAAATTCTCACCGATAAGCGAAGTTTTAGGAGCCTCATTATAAAACTGTATGACAAACAGGCAGATTATGGATTCTTAAAATAGTCTGACACTAAAAAATTGAATTTGATTGTTTAGTATCTGAATGAAAATAGCTGTACATTTTATGCTTGTAAGAAATAAAAATGGTTCTATATGAATGCGTTAGAAAATAGCCAATTTGGATTTGAGAAAATCATTAAAAAAAAAAGGAAAGAAAGAGAAAAAAATCACTCCCGGCTCGGTCTGTAGGCACAGGTAGATTTCGAAGTTAAGTACTAATTTCACCAAAAAGGCTAAATCAAGATTAGAGATAAAAACAGTTTGACAACTTTTTCTGGTCGCTTTTGACGAGTTTTTAATTTTATTTTTCTGAACTGGTTTTATCAGAATCATGTTAAGGCTGTGTTCTCAACTACACTGTTCAACAAGGTTGATATTTTCTGACACAATGACGTACAGATTTTTTAACGTAATTGTATAAAATTGGCAGACCTACTACAAGGGATTTTTCTCCCTTCGTTCAGTGTTTTTTCCCTTTTGTTGGGAAATTTGGTTCACACTGTGACAGTATTTTCTGAAACATCTATTGTGTTTACAAAAAAAAAACGGAAAACGTCTTTCAATTATATAGTTTTCGTATAACAACACCTTCCAATTTCATGCGTTTCCGAACAAAAAGGAATTCAAACTTATGCCATAAAGTTGCCCCTATGGATTTGAGAACAGCCTTAATACGATATTTTTTTTTCCTTTTTTGTGTAAGAGTTGGTTTTATCAAAATCTTGCCAATATAAAAGTTGTAGATAATATCAAGAAGATTTATAATAAATGTAAGCGGATTTGATAAATTCTGAATTGATGAAGTTATGATTTTTTTTTCTTTTTAACCCTCTCCCTTTTTTCTGTAACAGTTGGTACTATCAAAAACTTGACAATATAGAAGTTGTAGGTAAGATTAAGAAGATTTATAATAAATTTAAGTGGATTTTATATCTTGTGAATTGACGAAGTTATTAATTTTTTTCTTCTTAAAACTCTATTTTTATTGCCCCTTGAGCCCATTTTTAATGATATCAAAAACCTGTTATACATAATTTTTTTTTACCTCTTCCTAGAAGTAATAATAACTTTAAACTGATTTGATATGCATTATAATTAAGAAGTTTTTTTTTTCTGTTTTCACAAAATCCTTCCCTATTTCCACCCCCTTGGTCGATTTTGCCCATTAACGAATTTTACCGAGATTTTCTGCCCCTTGATTGTATGGTATGGCCTTGACCAGTTTGGAAGAGGTTTGTGCAGAATTATGGAAGTTATCGTGTCCATAAAAAAGTGATATATATGGATAGATAGTTAGATAAAGTTTTGAACTGGGCATGGTTTGGTGTTCTATGGTTTCATGATCGGCGTAGATCTGCAAAAATGTTGGAAAAATGTAATATGTAGTATTTCTTATTACTAAATCTACCTAAAAATGTATTACCCTGATTTTATTCCTCTAAATATCTACAATATTCTGCTTAATACTGAATTTCGTCCGAAATTCGTTAGATCCCTAGCTGAGGCTGGATACATTCTACGACTACAAATGCAAACTTTATTAACAAGAATGAAAAAAATAATATTAAATAAGAACCAATTTTATTAATATAAAGGAGGACCTAGCTTCAAATTTAAAGAAAAATTCTATATGCTTACCATATATATCTAATTCGATAAATGCTTTTCTTAAATTTTGAATATCAAATTAAATTAGAATTATTTGAAAAAAATATTTTGAATTTTCTCAACATATATTTTTTAACTTTAGAGTATTATTGATTACAAAGAAACCGTTATTGAAAAATTAAGTTAATACAAACAGAGGAATGAGGATGAAACGTAAAAAGTTCTCAATAAACTTGAAAATTGGTGAAACAATTCAAATTATATATCACGTTTAAAACAAAATGTTATTAGCCTCCGGTACGGTATGCTATTTCTTTCTCCCAGCTTATTTTGTGTCCAAAAAATAACGTTACCTTACAGAGGCTAGCCGTAAAACAAAGCATTACGATTAAATACTGTTTAGAAATTTTTTTAATTTCTAAGCATCGCACATTTTCAATTTTTATACCGTCGTATTGGAGAAAAAAAGTTCTTTTAAATGCATTTTGTAAGAAAACTGTATCTCCATTTATTTTTGGAATATTAATTTTTTTGTAGTTTTCAGAGCCATTTGCTTAATATTGGCAACGGAAGAACTCGATTTCTGTAGAAAGTAAAGGAAGAATAGTTTTAAAATAGCAATTATATATTTTTGTTGCCATTTTCTCGCAACAACCGAAAGAAAATGTAGTTAAAATACGTGCTATTTTGAAAAAAAAAATATATAAACGAATGATTTCTATTAAAACAATGGAGCTATTATATACTATATTTAATTGTAAGTATCTATGAATCATTAGATCGCCTTTTTTTTTCTTGAAAGACGGAATATTTTTTTGCATTTGTGCATTATTTCGCGATAGTGATGTGCTATGCATGCTTTACTGCAGATGTTTAAGAGTAGATCGTAAATGTGGAATTCTTAAGCGGATGCGAATGACGTCATTTTACATAAAATAAAACGTGTGCTTTAAGTCTTAAAATTGAAATATGTTTTGTACTGCAGTAGAGTCCCGCTTAACCGAGTTATTTTCTTCTGACGGACTGGTGGCTTCTATTATTATGAAACAGCCATTATAAATGAAGTGTTAGGGGAAGATAAAAAAGCAGTCGTAAAAAAAAAAAAAAAAAAAAAAAAAAATATATATATATATATATATATATATATAGCCATTTTTTCCCCCATTCCGACCAGAAAATCAGAGTTCAAGCTTTTACGGCTGCTCTTTCATCTTCACCTAACACTTCATTTATAATGGCTGTTTCATAATAATAGAAGCCATCAGTCCATCAGAAGAAAATGAAGTAATAGAAATGCCGGGGGCGACACTAAATTCTGAAAAAACAGAATTCCTGTTCTCTAGTTTAATATTATTGTATTAAATTTTCAGTTCATTTGTAAACGTAGGTGTATATGATCCAACAATGGAATTCATTATACAAATAATAGCTTCTCCAAAATATTTTTTTTACATTCTGTGTTTAAATGTTTAAATTTCTTAATTAAATCAGAAAGAGAAACAGTCCTAATATTTTTTTTAAAAAATCATTAACAGTGTTGAATTCATGGGGTGACCCGGGGGAAACATTCTCCCCAGAGAATAAATGTCCCCATGGAAGATTTGAGATTTTGTGTTTTCAATGGTCAAAAAGTGCAAATTCCAACCCCACCCCCATCCCGGAGATCACAGAAATCCCTCACGAAAAAAATGTGTCTAAATTCAACTTGATCAATAAGAGAAAATTAGGAATAATCCAGTTTAATGCCATAATATGCTTTATTTGTATAAAACAGATTTATTAGCATGGCTAAATTGGTGTCAAATAATAGCTCTTTTTCGTTAGTAACCGAAGAAAATGAAATGAATAAAGAAATGTCCAAACATGATGATTGATTTCTCCTTTCAACTGTTGCATCATGCTTCCGCCATATACGCATATGTTGGCGCAACACTGTCTGGAATAAACAATGTTAGGGTGGAATAAAAATAAACAGCTCTTAAATTTACGATTATCTAGTCAAAAATAAATAAAAAAATAAATAAATTACTGATAAAAGGAAGTTAGATATAAAGGATTTTATTTTAATGTATTTATGCATAAAAATGTCTCCATGAATATTTTAGAAAGTTTTGGAAACAGGGCCGCCATTTGAGGGGGGGATGAGGGGGGCAATACCCCCCCCCCCCAAGGAATTTGATTTTTCGGAAAATTTTCATCAATTGTCAGACAAACAAAAATTAAAAAATTGCTCAAACGCTATGATAATTTATCAGATTTGATTACAATAAAAACATATGCATTAAATAAATGATTTATGCATAGAAATTAATAATTATCCAAAACATTTCCTATTCGAACTTTCTTAAGGTGAGATATATATCGTACTTTGTCTAATTTTAAAAATACATGAGAGAAATTTTCTTTTATCAATTGCTTCTCAGCTGTGTACAACTTGCCCCTGATGGCTAGAAATTCAGGTGTAAAGTTTTTTAAGATAGTTTTTTTTAGGGGTGGAGGAGGGGCGAGTATAATTCAAGTTCTTAATTATCCGACTTTTTTACTTTTTTGGATTATTAGTGTCACATTATATTTACTGCAATCATTGCAATGTTATTAAATTATTTAATTATTTGCTTTATTAAACTATACTATATATGGTACACTCTAAATAATTTTCAACGCCTAGGAATGGAGTCTGCGAGCACCCAACAAAACAATTTCTTCAACACAAAACCGACAGACTTCCACCAAACCCCAAAGTAAAAGAAATTTGCTCCAATTTTAACACGTTTATAATAAAGTGTTGTATAATTTTATCCCTTAAGTAAAGAAATGAACACATGGGTATTACTATGAGTCACCATTAATAGTCAAATCTATAGTTTTTCATTTGAAAAATATTCAGGACTTCCTTGTTAAAAACCAGATCACACCGACTCCGACCGAAAGATATAAAGCACAATCCGAAAAACCTAAAGTGTACAGTCGTGGGAAAAAAAAAAATTAAACACCCCTACTAACTCTGAAAAAATTATCGTACAAGAAAGTTACTGGTACCAAACGATTGGTAATAAAGTCTACTTTTAAATGATGTATATAAAATTTGCTTAGGGGGCCATCTGAATCTTAAAACGAACCATAACTTTGTTTTTTTCAATAGCAGTACACAATTCTGACAGCATAAATGAACTAACTCTACACCCTTCAATTAGCCTAAAAACAAACTTTTATGATATTCGTACCACAAGTGTCCGATAAATTAAGGAGTGGATTTGCCCCCTTTCCCCCCTTTATTCTTAACTAATGAACCTCCAAATCTAATCAATGCAGCTCCTTAACATAATAAACCGATATAGCAAATTTGGAGTAAATCGAATAACTCTGCATGGAAAACCCATTTATCTAAATAAAGGGGTGGGGGGGGAGGGACTAGCTCCCCTATCCCCCTTTATTCTTAACTAATGAACCTCCAAATCTAATCAAGGCAGCTCCTTAACATAGTAAACCGGTATACCAAATTTGGAGCAAATCGAATAATTCTGCATGAAAAACCCATTTATCTAAATTAATGGGGGTAGCCCCCTTTCCCCCTTTATTCTTAACTAATGAACCTCCAAATCTAATCAGGGAAGCTCCTTAACATAATAAACCGGTATACCGAATTTGGAGCAAATCGAATAATTTTGAATGAAAAAACATTTATCTAAATTAAGGGGAGTAGCCCTCTTTCCCCCTTTATACTTAACTAATGAGCTTCCAAATCTAATCAGGGAAGCTCATAAACATAATAAACCGGTATATCAGATTTAGAGCAAATCGAATAATTCTGCATGAAAAACCCATTTATCTAAATTAAGGGGAGGGACTAGCCCCCTTTTCCCCCGTTATCTTTAATCAATGAGCCCCCAAAACTAATCAGGAAAGCACCTTTCCAGAAAGGTACCTAGACAAAAAAATTGATGCAAATCGGATGTTTTTATCAAGTTTTTTCCTCGTTACGTGAATATGTCCGTACATACTTACATACATACAGAACGGCGGGCACACCAGCTCTCTGACTTTGATAGCCTGTGAGCTAAAAAGTTGAATTATGATGGTGACGAGTTATTGAGGTTGACATTGTTGGTATATCACCGACCCATATCAATGTGTCTTCTAAATTCTTTCGGCAAAATGTATGTTTTGGATAAATATCATGTCGGCTATTTGACCTGTCGGCTAATTTTCATGTCTCCTAATTGTCCTGTCGGCTATTTGTCCTGTCAGGTAATTGTCAGGTCGGTTATTTGACCTGTCGTCTAAATGTCCTGTCGGTTATTTGATCTGTCGGTTAATTGTCCTGTCGGCTAATTGACCTGTCGGCTAATTGACCTGTCGGCTAATTGTCATGTCGACTAAATGTCTTGTCGGCTAAACTTCCTGTCGGCTAAACTTCCTGTCGGCTATTTGACCTGTCGGCTAAATGTCCTGTCGGGTAAATGTACGTTTCGGCTAAATGTACTATTCGGCTAAACGTCCTGTCGGCTAATTGGTGTCTGCTAAATGCCTTGTCGGCTATTTGGTTTTCGGCTAAATGACATAGATCCCCCCGTAACCTAACTGTAACTTATCCATAATCTAACCGTAACCTATCTGTAACGGAAATGGAACATAACTGTAACCTAACCGTAACCTAATTGTAACCTAACCGTAACGTAACTATAATATAACTGTAACCTAACAGTAATCTATCTGTAAAATAAACGTAACATGACGGTACGCTAACCGTAACCTAATTATTAACTAACCGTATCCTAACTGTGATGTAACTATAACCTAACTGTAACCTAAATGTAACCTAACCGTGAGTTAACAGTAGCCTGGCGGTAACCTAACCGTAACCTAATTGTAATCTATCCGTAACCTACTGTAACCTATCCGGAACCTAACCGTAATCTAACTGTAACCTATCCGTAATCCTATTTGTAACCAAACTGTAACGTAACTGTATCCTATCCGTAACCTAATCGTAGCAGAAACGTAATCTAACTGTAACCTATCCATAACTTAACCGTAATCTAACTTCATCCTAACCGTAACGTAACCGTAACCTCCTTATAACCTAACCATAACCTAACTGTAACATAACTGTATCCTAACAGTAATCTATCTGTAAAATAAACGTAACATGACGGTACGCTAACCGTAACCTAATTATAACCTAACCGTATCCTACCTGTGAATTAACTATAACCTAACTGTAACCTAAATGTAACCTAACCGTAACCTAACTGTAGCTTGGCGGTAACCTAACCGTAACCTATTTGTAACCTATCCGGAACCTAACCGTAATCTAACTGTAACCTATCCGTAATCCTATTTGTAACCAAACTGTAACGTAACTGTATCCTATCCGTAACCTAATCGTAGCAGAAACGTAATCTAACTGTAACCTATCCGTAACTTAACCGTAATCTAACTGTAACCTATCCGTAACTTAACTGTAATCTAACTGTAACCTATCCGTAACTTAACCGTAATCTAACTGTAACTTAAACGTAACATAATTGTTACCTGAAAGTAACATAACTGTGACGTTAATCTAACTGTAACCTAACCGTAACGTAACTGTAACCTAAGTTTAACGTAACCGTAAACTAATTATAATCTATCCGTAACCTAAAAGTATCCTAACCATAACCTAACTAGGCTAATCGTCCTCTCAGCTAAATATCCTGTCGTTTAATTTTTCTTGTCGGCTAAATGTTCTGTCGGCCAATCGTCCTGTCGGCTAAATGTCCTGTCGGCTAATTGTCTCGTCGGCTAAATGCCCTGTCGGCTAATTGTCCTGTCGGCTAAATGTCCTGTCAGCTAATTGTCATGTCGGCTAATTGTCCTGTCGGCTAAATGTCCTGTTGGCTAATTGTCTTGTCGGCTAATTGTCTTGTCGACTTATTGTCCTGTCGGCTAATTGTCACGTTCGGCCAATTGCCTGTCGTCCAATTGTCTGTCTGCTAAATGTCCGTTTCGGCAAATTGTCCTGTATGCTATACGTACGTTTCGGCTACTTGTCCTGTCGGCTAAATGTACTTGTCGGCTACATGTCCTGTCTGCTAAATGTACGTATCGACTAAATGTACTTGTCGGCTAAACGTCCTGTCGTCTAAATGCTGTCTGCTAAATGTCTTGTCGGCTATTTAGTTTTCGGCTAATCGTCTGCGACCGCTATTTGTAACCAAACTGTAACGTAACTGTATCCTATCCGTAACCTAATCGTAGCAGAAACGTAATCTAACTGTAACCTATCCATAACTTAACCGTAATCTAACTGTAACCTATCCGTAACTTAACTGTAATCTAACTGTAACCTATCCGTAACTTAACCGTAATCTAACTGTAATTTAAACGTAACATAATTGTTACCTGAAAGTAACATAACTGTGACGTTAATTTAACTGTAACCTAACCGTAACGTAACTGTAACCTAAGTTTAACGTAACCGTAAACTAATTATAATCTATCCGTAACCTAAAAGTATCCTAACCATAACCTAACTAGGCTAATCGTCCTCTCAGCTAAATATCCTGTCGTTTAATTTTTCTTGTCGGCTAATCGTCCTGTCGGCTAAATGTCCTGTCGGCCAATCGTCCTGTCGGCTAAATGTCCTGTCGGCTAATTGTCTTGTCGGCTAATTGTCTCGTCGGCTAAATGTCCTGTCGGCTAATTGTCCTGTCGGCTAAATGTCCTGTCGACTAATTGTCTTGTCGGCTAATTGTCCTGTCGGCTAAATGTCCTGTCGGCTAATTGTCTTGTCGACTTATTGTCCTGTCGGCTAAATGTCCTGTCGGCTAATTGTCACGTTCGGCCAATTGCCTGTCGTCCAATTGTCTGTCTGCTAAATGTCCGTTTCGGCAAATTGTCCTGTATGCTATACGTACGTTTCGGCTACTTGTCCTGTCGGCTAAATGTACTTGTCGGCTATATGTCCTGTCTGCTAAATGTACGTGTCGACTAAATGTACTTGTCGGCTAAACGTCCTGTCGTCTAAATGCTGTCTGCTAAATGTCTTGTCGGCTATTTGGTTTTCGGCTAATCGTCTGCGACCGATAATATATATCATGCGATAACATGAAAAAGTTTCACATACATTTTGTATATAAATTTAACAACCAGCCTTATATATAAGCCCCTCATTTTTCATTTTTGAGGCGTCAACGTCTGTAGAGCAAGCTTAATTTTCCCCGTGCTAATTTAAAAGCTGCATTTGTTTTCCTCTTTCTTTGGTACATGCGCCTGTAGTTTTTTTCACGTCGAGAAATTAACTCTAACTGTTAAGGTTAAACCGTACAATGACTTTTCACCATGGAGGGAATAAAATAATCCGCTATGTCCTTGTTTTTTTTTTTTTTTTTTTTTTTTTTTTTTACTAATGATCTAAATTTCTAAATTAACCAGGGTTGTTGAGTGGGCGTAGCGTCCCTTTAAATTATGTCATCGCGCATAAAATCTTTAATAACTTGTTTATTATTTAAGATACCCCTTTGAAATTTCGCCAGTATGTTTTTAAAAGATGTAGTTATACTTTGCCAATAAAAAAGTCGATATTTTGACTATTTTTCAAGGTATTGTGTCCCCTCAATGTTTATTATATCTAATGCTAAAAATTTTGAGACTTGAAAGAAAGTATCAAGCAGTTCCATTTTAGAGGATGATTCGTGTGTTATTTTTCTTCAGAGAAGGTGTAGTGTATACTGAACTCATAACTAAATATGTTACGCATCTTATTATTGTAAAACCCTTAATTGATTCAATTAAAATAATTAAAATAATAAAATAAATAATAAAATAATTAATAATTAAAATAATTTCGCCCCTTAATTGATTCGATTGCGAAAAACACTTAAAGATCGAACTAGGTAAAAAAAAAAAAAAAAAAAAAAAAAGGGGTGTACTCATGCATGACAACGCGAGACCGCATGTATCAAACCTATGAGGGGCCTTCTGGAAATATTTAAGTTAATGTAAGACCATACCTCTTGTAGCCCACAACTTCCACTATGTGCTTTCCATATTATCGGTCTCACAAAACAAGAACTTCTTTACAGAAAACATAGAGTAACTCCTGCCATGCCTCAACAAATGTTTAAATGAAAGGTAATTTTTGCCGAAAGTAGCTTTTCTGTGGAACTTTCCTATACGTGTATGGGGCATTCTCACAATCTTTTGACTTTTGGGGGGGGGGGGGGCGAATCTGGCGGAATTAAACTTGCTAAAATAATATTTTAATCTGATAGACGAATGCCGTAAAGATTCAAAATAAAGAAAAAATGCTCAGCAGCGAAATTTTTTTTTATTTAACTGAGGTTTAAGTTAAACTTGCGAGTTTAATTTTCCTTAACGTTTTACCCCTACAAGTTTTTATTTTCTTCTAAATTTTTAGTTATAATGAATTTGCATAGTACCCACAGGACATTCAAATAAAAAAATAATAAAAATATAGTACTTTTAATGCAGAATTTTTGTATAACTTTGTCTTAAAGGGGTGTTAAAGAAGGGACGGTAAGATAAAAAAAGGGGATGGTATAGGAAAAAAGGGACGAAATGGTAAAAAAAAAGGGAGAGTAAGGATGGTACGGTAAGGAAGATTACCACCTATTTTTAGGAAAATCATGTTAAGACTAAGTGATAGCCACAATGTTCATTAATTTTTAGAAAGAGTTGTTAACATTGGATTAAATTATTATTATTTTTTTTAAATTTACCTCGAAAAGTGCAGGAATAAACCTTGGGGACGGTAAGATTTCCATTAAAGGCACGATCTTGAAATTGATATTTAAATGCTGATTTAAATTCTGCAGTAAATTTCCTGTCAAAGAATTTTAGACATTCTTTCTCTAGCATACTTCTATATGAGAAAAAACTTGAAAATAAAATTCTGTGGCTGCATCTGAAGTGATTTTCTGTATAAGTTTAGCAAGAGGGACGGTAAGCATGAAAAACCCAGGAACAGAGTTAAAAAAATAATATCAGCCGTAAAAATGTGTGCAGGTTAATTTTTTGCTACATATTAGGTAGCTTTCTTTACAAAAAGCTACCTATTGCAGCCGTTCGGAGGACAGCGATTTCAAAAAATTTTGGTATATTTTCATCGATCACGACCCCCAGACCCCGAAACCACCCTCCGTTCAAAATTGATATATATATATATATATATATATTATATATATATATGACCTATGTCACACTGTAACTCTCGTATTTATGAACCGATTTGGATGTAATTCGGTGTGCACATAGTACATACCAATGTCTCGACCGAGTTCGTTGGCCAGATTCATCCGCCATTTTGTTTCAAAATGGCGGCCATTTTAAAATTTGAAATGTGGTACCAAAAAATTGAAAATGGAAAAATATTTTTTTTCTTATGTATTTGACCTTTATACAAAGACTCCGTAGCAGTTTTTGTTTCGTCTATATCTTAAAAAATGGCTGAGTTATAGCATTTTGAATTTCTAGCGAAGCTGACATTTTGAAACGTCCTGAATTTTGTCACGCGATAAAAGGCGTATTTATGAACCGATTTGGATGTAACTTCGTTTATACATAGTACAGACCAATGTCTCGACCGAGTTCGTTGGCCAGCTTCATCCGCCATCTTGTTTAAAAATGGCGGTCATTTAAAATTTTAAGAAAAATTTTAATTTGAAATGTGGTACCAAAAAATTGAAAATTGAAAAAATATTTTTTTCTTATGTGTTTGACCTTGATATAAAGATTCGGGAGCAGTTTTTGTTTCGTCTATATCTTAAAAAATGGCTGAGTTATAGCATTTTCAATTTCTAGCGTGGCTGACATTTTGAAACGTCCTGATTTTTGCCACGTGATAACAGACGTATTTATGAACCGATTTGGATGTACCTTAGTGTGTAAGTACATACAAATAACTCAACCGAATTCGTTGGCCGCTTCATCCGCCATCTTGTTTCAAAATGGCGGTCATTTAAAAAATTAAAAAAAAATTTAATTTAAAATGAGATACTTAAAAATTGGAAAATGAAAAAGATTTTTTTTGTATGTGTTTGACCTTAATACAAAGATTCCGGAACAGGTTTTGTTTCGTCTATATCTAAAAAAAGTCCTTCCGGCCAGTGCCGGGAGGAAGAGGTAGCTTTCAAATACCTTATTTTAAAAAAGCCAACTTATATTATTCAAGCACACGAAGCTCAATTTAGTGGAAACCGAATATAGGAGATTCAATACTAATTTTTATCAATACTAAATCATTATGAATGAGAATTTCACGAAATTAGTCAGCTTTATCCAAGCTGCTTTTATTTAAAGTAACTTATATTTGGCTGAGATGTTGATGTATACTATCCACATGCTTTCTCACATGGAAATAGGCGAATACGTGTGTTATCGCGTGACAAATACAAGATCGTTTCAAAATGTTAGCCATACTAGAAATTCAAAGTGCTATAATTCAACCATTTTTTAAGATATAAACAAAAGAACAAATTTTCAGAAACAAAATCTGCTCCGGAATCTTTGTATCAAGGTCAAACACATAAAAAAATCTTTTTTATTTTCCAATTTTTTAATACCTCATTTTAAATTTTAAATTTAATTTTTTTAAAATGGCAACCCTTTTGAAACAAGATGGCGAATGAAGCTGGCCAACGAACTCGGTCGAGACATTGGTATGTACTATGTACAGACCAAGTAACATCCAAATCGGTTCATAAATACGCTTGTTATCGCGTGACAAAAATCAGGTCGTTTTAAAATGTCAGCCACAATAGACATTCAAAACGCTATAAATCAGCCATTTTTTTAGATATAGACGAAACAAAAACTGTTCCGGGATCTTTGTATTAAGGTCAAACACATACAAAAAAAATCTTTTTCATTTTCCAATATTTTGGTATCTCATTTTAAATTTTAAATTTTTAAAATTTTTTTAAATGGCCGCCATTTTGAAACAAGATGGCGAATGAAGCTGGCCAACGAACTCGGTCGAGACATTGGTATGTACTATGCACAAACGAAGTTACATCCAAATCGGTTCATAAATACGCCTTTTATCGCGTGACAAAATTCAGGACGTTTCAAAATGTCAGCCACGCTAGAAATTCAAAATGCTATAACTCAGCCATTTTTTAAGATATAGACGAAACAAAAACTGCTCCGGAATCTTTGTATAAAGGTCAAATACATAAGAAAAAAATATTTTTCCATTTTCAATTCTTTGGTACCACATTTCAAATTTTAAAATTTTAAGAAAATTTTAAATGGCCGCCATTTTGTTTCAAAATGGCGGATGAAGCTGGCCAACGAACTCGGTCGAGACATTGGTATGTACTATGTACATGCCGAATTACATCCAAATCGGTTCATAAATTCGAGAGTTACAGTATGACAAAGGTCAGATATATATATATATATATATGGATATATATATATATATATATATATATATATATATATATATCAACTTTTGAACGGAGGGTGGTTTCGGGGTCTGGGGGTCATGATCGATGAAAATATACCAAAATTTTTTGAAATCGCTTTCCTCCGAACGGCTGCAATAGGTAGCTTTTTGTAATGAAAGCTACCTAAAATGGCTGAGTTATAACATTTTGAATTTCTATTGTGGCTGACATTTTAAAACGACCTGATTTTTGTCACGCGATAACAGGCGTATTTATGAACCGATTTGAATGTAACTTGGTCTGTACATAGTACATACCAATGTCTCGACCGAGTTCGTTGGCCAGCTACATTCGCCATCTTGTTTCAAAAGGGTTGCCATTTAAAAAAAAAATTAATTTAAAATTTAAAATGAGGTATTAAAAAATTGGAAAATGAAAAAGATTTTTTTTATGTGTTTGGCCTTGATACAAAGATTCTGGAGCAGTTTTTGTTTCTGAAAATTTGTTCTTTTGTTTATATATTAAAAAGTGGTTGAATTATAGCACTTTGAATTTCTATCATGGCTGACACTTTGAAACGATCTTGTATTTGTCACGCGATACCACACGTATTCGCCTATTTCGATTAAAGAATGCATGTGGATAGTATACATCAATATCTCGACCAAGTTCGCTGGCCAGCTTCATCAGCCATCTTGTTTCAAAATGGAGGCCATTAAATAAAAAAAATATATTTAAAGTGAGATGCAAAAAAATTAGAAATTGAAAAAGGTTTCTTTCTTAAGTATTTGACCTTGATATAAGGATTCAGGAGCATTTTTTGTTTGTCTTTATCTTAGAAAATGGCTCAGATATAGCAGTTTCAATTTCTAACGTGGGTGACATTTTGAAAAATCTGATTTTTTGCCTGCGACAGCACTCGTATATATCAACCGATTCCGATGTGAGTGAGCATGTGCACAGCAATTAGTAAGGTCTCGACCAAGTTCACTGGTTAGCCTCATCCACCATGTTGTCTTAAAATGGCAGGCACTTTAAGAAATCGCCAAATTTGGCAGCCAAATATATGTTACTTTAAATAAAAGCAGCTTGGATACAGCTGACTAATTTCGCGAAATTCTCATTCATAATGATTTAGTATTGATAAAAATTAGTATTGAATCTCCTACATCCGGTTTCCACTGAATTGAGCTTCGTGTGTTTGAATAATATAAGTTGGCTTTTTTAAAATAAGGAATATAAAAGCTACCTCTTCCTCCCGGCACTGGCCGGAAGGACTTTTTATATATAACAATTGCCCCAGTTTCGGAAAAAAATTACATCGAATTACTTTTATTGAAACAATTTTATACAGACAGCTCCAAACTTAAAAATCAGTATCAGGGACACTGGACGGTATATTAGTTTTCCTGGTATTTGGACCCCCAACATCGTCCAAAGCTTATTTATCTCGTTAATATTGTTATGCAATCATGCAATGGGATGTTCCCCAGTATATGAAATTAAAAAAAAAAAATCACAAAAAAGTGTATTAAATAAAAAATTATTATTCGGGGACATGAAAGTTAAAAGATTGTGAGAATACCCCATATATTTTTTGGAACTTCTTTTCCCGTGAAGTGAAACTAATTGTTTGACTGATTCTGTGTATTTATTAGCACACCTACAGGAATACCTACTTTACTTAGTTTCCTTAAAAATGGCGTAGGATAAACTTATAGATAGTGTACACTCTAGATAAAACTGTAAATTTATGGGCGTTTGCCCTTCAATTTTCACGGGCAACAGCCTTATTTGATGTAAAATGGTCCGATCCACTAAATAAGCGGGATTATCCCTTAGATATTTAGAAAATTAAGGGCAATCCACATATTCTTACAGTTCTAGCCCATCTGTCAGTAAAAATACGGTATGACCCCATACATTTTCCTCCGCTAATGTGTAACCCTTCATTTTAGTCGTGTTTCGAAAAATAATGTCACTTAACCGCGACCGTAACATATTTCTTGACCCACCAAAAAAGCGATTCTGGGATGATTATCTTACGTGCTATACGTGCTACAGAACAGTAAGTAAAATGTGTTATTGTGTTTTAAAGTGCATTATATTCCTAAAATTACAGGCTGCACAAAATGATGGTCATGTTTTTTTTTTTTTTTTTTTTTTTTTTTACAGCGTATGACTGGAATCTCTGCTGTCGGCCTCTGCCCGTAATTTTACAGGGATATTTTTAACAGTGTAAGTTCGCTTTCTCGTAAATATAAGTTGATATATTTCTGCTCGAAAGATTTTCTTGTTCGTGGGGGCTGAGGCAAAGCCCCTCTGACAAAAAAAATATTAAACCAGAAACATGTCAAGTGCGTAATTTAATGTAAATTTATTCACTTACATAATATGTAATTGTAATTTTATCTTTTGCTATTTTTTATTGCTTTGCGAATGTCAAAATTTCAAAACATCTCAGATGATTCTGTAAGCTTTCTTGAAGGCAAATAATTCAAAAATATAAAATCAATTTCAGATTCATGAGTTTCGAACACGGCAGTTCGAAAAATGACCACCATATGCCATAATGACATAGTCTTTAGCCACTACACCATGATGCCACTAACTTTTTATTATGTTAATTTGATACGTGGTTTAGTTGAAGGATGTCCATTAGATAATTCTTAAAGAAAAATGAGGATGCTGAACAGGATATAAAACTAGTCGGATGTACCAATCCCAAAACTTTCTTCTAT
This sequence comes from Maratus speciosus, assembly GCA_963932465.1. Lineage (NCBI taxonomy): Eukaryota > Metazoa > Arthropoda > Arachnida > Araneae > Salticidae > Maratus > Maratus speciosus. Next base: position 334,189,962 of record OZ010790.1, on the reverse strand, counting down.
CTCATACATGTTAATACTTCAAAATTCGCTATCACACTGCCAAAATTAAATGGAAATCTATGCATCTCATGAGGATTCTAACGATATGAAATTCCGTGCATTAGTTCTTGCGATATGACTATCGCTGAAATCGTCTAAATTCAGCAAAATGCTGCCTAGCAGCGCCACCTATTGGGTGATTTATACCAAATCCTAATCAGCAACAATTTATGTCAACGTCTGACTGAATCTGAAGTTTGGAGAAAATCCGTACATTAGTTTTTGAGATAGAGCAATAGCAAAAATCGTGAAAATTTCTGCATAGCAGCGCCACCTATTGGGTGATTAACACCAAAACCTAATTAACAACAACTTGTGTCAACATACAAATAATCTGAAGTTAGATGAAAATTGGCCCATTAGTTCTGTTGATAGAGCTATTGAGGCAATCATGGAAAAGGCAGCAGAGAAGCGCCACCTGTTGGGCGATTTACACCAACACCTAATCAGCAGCAAGTCATATCAAGGACTAACTTAATCTGAAGTTTGATGAAAATCCGTGCGTTAGTTCTTAAGATAGAGCTATTGGGGAAATCGTGTAAATCCTGCAAAATTCATCATAACAGCGCCACCTGTTGGGCGATTTACACCAAAACGTAATCATCATCAAATCATATCAAGGACTAACTGAATCTGAAGTTTGATCAAAATCCGTGCATTAGTTCTTGAGATAGAGCTATTGCGAAAATCGTGAAAAATGCAGCATTTCAGCGCCACCTGTTGAGCGATTTACACCAAAAACTAATCAGCATCAATTTGTATTAGGCACTAACTGAATATCAATTTTTATTAAATTCCGTGCATTAGTTCTTGAGATAGAGCGCCCACAAAATTTGTGTCACATACACACAGACAGACAGACTCACAGAGTCACAGACAGACATTTTGTAAAAACATGTTTTTTGGAATCTCTGACCCCTAAAACGTGTAAATCCGTCGAAAACCGGAATTCGAAAATTTTCATAAATCCAATACTTTCTTCTTGTAAAGATAGAAGAAAGCAAAAAAGTAATATCATGTAATTGTACTGTTATATTTTGTTGTATTTTTACTTTCTTCTATCTTCACAAGAAGAAAGTATTGGATTCATGAAAATTTTCAATTCCGGTTTTCAACGGATTTACACGTTTTAGGGGTCGGAGAACCCGAAAAACATGTTTTTTACAAAATGTCTGTCTGTGAGTCTGCGAGTCCGTTTGTCTGTCTGTCTGTCTGTATGTGACACAAATTTTGTGGGCGCTCTATCTCAAGAACTAATGCACGGAATTTATTAAAAATTGATAATCAGTTAGTCCCTAATACAAATTGATGCTGATTAGTTTTTGGTGCAAATCGCTCAACAGGTGGCATTGCTATGCTGCATTTTTCACTATTTCCGCAATAGCTGTGTGCACGGATTTTCATCAAGCTTCAGATTCAGTTAATCCTTGATATGAATTGATGCTGATTACGTTTTGGTGTAAATTGCCCAACAGGTGGTGCTGTTATGCTGAATTTTGCAGGATTTACATGATTTCCCCAATAGATCTAACTCAAGAACTAATGCACGGATTTTCATCAAACTTCAGATTGAGTTAGTCCTTGATATGACTTGGTGCTGATTACGTGTTGGTGTAAATCGCCCAACAGGTGGTGCAACAACTGTGCTGCCTTTTTCACGATTCCCGAAATAGTTCTATCTATAGAACTAATGGACGAATTTTCATCTAACTTCAGATTTAGTTATGCGTTGAAACAAGTTGTTGCTAATTAGGTTTTGGCGTTAATCGCCCAATAGGTGGCGCTTCTTTGCTGGAATTTTCATGATTTTTGCAATAACTCTATCTCAAAAACTAATGCACGGATTTTCTCCACGCTGCAGTTTCAGTCAGATGTTGACATAAGTTTTCGCTGATAGGATTTGGTATAAATCACTCAATAGGTGGCGCTGGCTCCATTTTGCTGGATTTAGACAATTTCAGCGATTGTCATATCTCAATTTTCATATCTTTAAGATCCTCATAAGCTGCATAGATTGCCATTTAATTTTGGCAGTGTGATAGCGAATTTTCAACTATTAACATGTATGAGATAGAAGAAAGTTTTGGGATTGGTACATCCGACTAGTTTCTTATTGGTTTCCGAATATTAAACAAAAACTCAAATTAAATCTCAAATCGTCCTATGAACTTTCTTAAAGACGACTAATTAAACTAGTATGTTGTGGCCATCACAAAACTTTCTTCGATATAAATCACGTCAATTAAATCATTTAAATAGTACAAGAAATTACATCAATTTCGCACCAATTCCTATCAAAGTGTATCTGAATTTGAAGTTTAATAAAAATTCTTGCCTTAGTTCTCGAGATAGAGCTATAGCGGAAATTCTGAAAAATGCAGCATAGCAGCGCCACCTGTTGAGTGATTTACACCAATACATAAACAGCAATAATGGATATCCAGGTATACATGGATCTGAAGTTCGTTGAAAATCCAAGCATTAGTTTTTGAGATAGAGCTATTGCGGAAATCACAAAAAACAGTATAGCAGCGTCACCTATTGAGTGATTTACACCAAACTTTATAAAATGTCAATTCATGTAAAGGACTAACTGATTCTAAAGTTTGATGAAAATTCGTGCATTAATTCTTGAGATACACCTATAGTAGAAATTCTGAAAAATACAGCATAGCAGCGCCACCTGTTGAGTGATTTACACCAAAATGTACAAAATGACAATTCATGTCAAGGATTAACTGATTCTGAAGTTTGGTGAAAATTATTGCATTAGTTCTTGAGATATAGCTATAATGGAAATTCTGAAAAGTGCAGCTTAGCAGCGCCACCTGTCGAGCGATTTGTACCAAAACACAAACAGCACTAATTCATATCAAAGTATACTTGAATCTGAAGTTTGATGAAAATCCAATCATTAGTTGTTGAGATAGAGCTATTGCGGAAATCGTAAAAAATACAGTATAGCAGCGCCACCTGTTGAGCGATTTACACCAAAATGTACAAAACTTCAATTCATGTCAAGGACTAACTGAATCTGAAGTTTGATGAAAATCCGTGCATTAGTTGTGGAGATTGAGCTATTGCGGAAATCGTGAAAAAGGCTGCACAGCAGCGCCACCTGTTGAGCGATTTACACCAAAAACTAATCAGCTCCAATTTATATCAGGGACTAACTGAATATAAATTTTCATTAAATTCCGTGCGTTAGTTCTTGAGATAGAGCGCCCACAATATTTTTGTGTCACATACAGACAGACAGACTCACAGGTGCACAGACTCACAGACAGACATTTTGTAAAAACATGTTTTTCGGAATCTCTGACCCCTAAAACGTGTAAATCCGTCGAAAACCGAAAGTCGAAAATTTTCACGAATCCAATACTTTCTTCTTGTAAAGATAGAAGAAAGTAAAAAGGTAGAATGAGAAGTTACATGAGACTCGAATACTGACCACCGTACTATTATGACATAATGTTTAGCCATTGCAGCATAAAGCCACTGACTTTTCATCATGTTAATTTTACGATTTATTTACAGATTCCCGTTGGATAATTCTTTAAGGAAGATATATCGACACCGAACAACGGATAAAATAAATAAATAATGCAATTGTATTTTTATCTTTTGCTTTAACTAGGGGGGCGCCGCCCCCCTGCTCGCTACGCTCACCAACCCCCCGCGTAATCGCTTAGCTATTCCATTCGGTATAGCGAAGCAATTCCTATTTTCTAGCCAACCCCAGATTATTGTTTGTGCTTAAAAATAATGTAAATGGTTCAATTAAGCTCTATTCATAAGCTAATATTAGTTTTTGTTGCATTGAAATATCTCAATTTGTTGATTTCCTGCATGCAAGTAAACCCTACTGTATTTCAATGGGAGTCTTTGGAAATTTGGCGAAATACTGGAAATAGCGCTAAGTTGGCGTCACTTTTGGTGACAGAGAGACGGGTCTACCCTTGGTAACCTCCCTTATAGCGTCATAAAGCTCTGACCAATCAGTTGCATTTCACGGTATCTACGCAGATTTTCATTGCTCCATTTCCAAAGCATTACTTTTTGCAAGGGATACTTAGATACTACTACCGGCAGACCGATTTGCGTTTAATGTATGAAGTTGCTCGCCAGAGGACTCTGATACGCTGCCCAAAACAGAAATTTGACTCTGACCGTAACTTCAACTACGAGAACCAATCAAACCGCTCTGGGCAGGGTTCAGAGAATTCCAATGTGTTTACATTTTTTTTTTCCCGTATAGATATGATTCAAAAGAGTTTAATAAAAATATTAACTCTAATCATCAAAAAAAAAAAAAAAAAAAAAAAAAACATTATCATTTTAACAATTATCGGAATAAGAAATGGTGCGACCGGAGAATACTTCCAAGGTTGCTACTTAATACCAAGTTAATACTAAATGCCAAGGTTACCACTTTGGCGCATTTATCGCCAGGTTGGAGAGAAGTAGAGTATTCTACGATTCACCCCAATAAATAAAAACATGCATAGTCTAAAAACATCAATGTCACAAATTTATTTGCTATGTTCACTGCTGAAACAATAAAACTAATGGAATTTCTTTTAAATATATTAAAGTACTCATAAAATTCCTTGTAATAATTAATAAATATAATTTATTAAGTAACAAACACACTTACATGATTTAATCAAAATTGCTTGGATAACATAAAATATTGCAACGATATTTAAATCTGCGATCACTATTTCTTTCTATGATTAAAAATAAGAATATTTAATGTTTAAGGAAGATCGTCTTTTTTTTTTTTTTTTTTTACTATTATTATTATTATTTAGTTCGGACGATATCAAACACAAACATTTTACGGGTAGCAATAAATTCGTCAAAAATAACTGCTTCAAGCCAGTTATGAGAACTGTAGTTTGATAAAAAACCAAATTTTAATTTTAAAACGTGTATATGAAACACAAGCTATTTTTATGTAAATACGGGAGATTCAAAAAGGAATAACAGAATGAACCAAACGATCAAGTAAACAATAAGTAATTTAGCTAATCTTAAAAGTATGTGAACACTAAAATACTACAAGCTGTGTAAAATATCCTTTTAAATCGAAGGAAATTGAAGAATATAAGTACTTAATTTATTATTCTGAAAATACGATTAATGATTCTGAAACTTCGACGATGAGAAACAAGCCGCTATCTGGGCAGTGTATAAATGTAAACAAAAAAGAGCACGTTGTGATGTTTTGGTTCAGGGTTTGAAACTGGATCAGACTTCACTTTTTCGACGGCTTTCGGCGAAATGCGTGGGCCGTATATATCATAGTAGGCTTTTTGGTACTTTTCCGTTATATGGACAGCATTGTCGCCAAGCGCAATAGTTGGCGCAAAATGAAAATCACGGGAATTGAAACATTTGAAAAATAGAAGAAAAACATTATCGATAGTAAAGGGAGCATTTTAAAAATATAACATTTGAAAATTACAGAATTTTACGAACTATTTTATTAAATCACAAATATATAATTAAAATAAGTGAACAAATAACTGTTACACAATAAAGTAATAAAATAAAAAAATCATATTAAACTGCTGCCATAAAATTACAAATCTCTTTGGCACAGATGTCATATTCGCCCCATATTGGCGCGATTTTTTTCGGTTGCCAATTTGGCGAAAACATCAACAGCATAAACAACATAGATACAGATGTCATATACGCCCCATATTGGCGCGATTTTTTCTGACGCCAATGTCATATACGCAACGTGTATTTAACTGGCGCCAAAGTGTCGTTATTTTGCTTGATATGGTAACCCGGATGTTGCTGTTTATGCTGTTGATATTTTCGACAAATCGGCATCGGAAAAAAATCGCGCCAATATGACATCTGTGCCACAACATAATCCGGGTTACCACATCAAGCAAAATAACGACACTTTGACGCCAGTTAAGTACCCGTTGCGTATATGACATTGGCGTCAGGAAAACATCGCGCCAATATGGGGCGAATATGACATCTGTGCCATATCTTTTAGCATTGCAGTAAACATTTCATTTTTTGAATGAAGACGCCGCCACATAAACTCTATGAGATACGACTCTAAATGATGAAGAACTGTTCCCCGATGTCTTTTGTTGCGTCATTTTGCGATGCCCCATAATCTCTCAACATTTTGAGTATGACATCCAGTATTAGGGTCGACAAAATTGTATTTGTGATTTACTTTGAATTGGTCATAACCAGCACTTCGCAGTTCATCTGTTTTATATCCTTTCCAGTAATCTGTATAAATAATACTTCCAACTGCTACATTGTTTTCTATTGCCGCCATTAAAGTTTCAGTTGTGCGATCGGAAATAGGAGTAAGGAAACATCCCCGTGTTTCACGGCATAAACCATTTAACACCCATTGAGGAGGAAAAACACGCCCTACGTTGCTTTTTCTTCTGGTAAAAAGACTTTCATCTACTTCTATAATTTTATTAGGTCCACCGATTTTTCTATTTGGTCGTGAACATAAAGCATTTGCACAAACTTCTCTAAAATAACTATTCCAGTCCACTGTTGTGTTGTGGTTCATATCAAGTTGCAGCTCACAAAGCTCAATCGATGTCAACTCTTGGCACCATAAATATATAAACCTCAAAGCATTAAGAAAAGACAACCGCGATCCTTCAAACCATGTTTCTTGTCGTATTCCTACGCTTTCTTCGCATGATCGTAAATTACATCTCCATTTCGGATTTCCAGAACTCATCCATAATTTCATTTCATGGTTGTTTGAACACAACCTTTTATTATGCAGAATTCCAAATTTCTGAAACAGTTTTATCGCAACTTTCTCATCATCTGGTAATTGACAAATGGTAAAATCCATCTCAGCGTCAGCAGTAAAAGTAAATTATAATTTTATAAAAAAAAAAAAAGCATTTTTATTTCGAATAATTGCAAATTAAAAAGCTTTCCAAGGTTAAGGTTAAATAATAATCATTCACGTAATTCACGTTTCATAAATAACAAATCACAATGTTTCGCATGGTTTACAAGAAAAATCCTTTTCACGATGAGGACTGAAATAATTGGCGCATTAGCATACATTTTGGCATGCTGTCCGTATAACGGAAAAGTACCCTTAAGGTAGGCGAAATACTGGAAATAGTGCCAAGTTTGCGTCACTTTTGGCGACAGAGAGATGGGCCCCCCATTGGTAACCTCCCTTATAGCGTCATAAAGCTCTGACCAATCAGATGCATTTCACGGTATCTACGCAGATTTTTTATCGGTCCATTTCCAAATCAAAACATTTTTTTATATATATATAGAAGGATAGAAAGATTTATTATTATTAGGTAGATTTCGTAAGAAATAATACTTATTACATTCTTCCCTATGTTGGAATTTCTGAAAAATTTTTGTAGGTCTACGCCGATCATGACCCTTAGAACCCAAAGCCGCCCGCAGTTCGAAACTTTATGCATATATATATACTAGTATATAATCCCCGTCGAAAATAACGGAATGTGAATGACAAGTCTTCAAAACAATATTTAAAAAAAAAAAAAATTCTGCCTTTAAAAAAAAAAGATGTCTCATGCATTTTGTTATTCAAAAAGTATTATCCTGTGATTTTTGATGATTAGAACAAAGAAATTATGTAAACTACAGTTTAGTCATCAGCGCTTAAACGCGCCATTTCCAGCTGCACATTCTATGACGAAAATGCTTGTTTAGGTTCCCTCTACATTTAAACTTTTCTGTTTAGCGTATTACAGAATAATTCAAAATTAGTTTTTGAGTAGTAAAATAATTTGTAAGTCACAAAATTAATATAGTGTAAAGAATAATATATAAAAATAATCTTCTACTCGGTAATATGAATATGTAAAATATTTTACAAAAAGTTTTATAGAATTAAGTGTAATTTCTCCTACCATATAGTTTACTTAAACTTACACTATGTGCAGTCTTCAAAACAATATGCTAAATGGGCTGCCTATTTATTTATTTACTCATATAGTTTACATTCATATTACTGAGTAGAAGGTTATTTTTATATATTAATTCTTTATCCTATATTAATTTTGTGATTTACAAATAATTTTACTACTCAGAAACTAATTTTGAATTATTTTATAATATGTTAAACAGCAAATTTTTAATGATTTAAATCTGCATTGTTTCTGAAAGTAAATTGCATTAATGACTTTTTTTTCCGCTCAAACGTATTATGTTAAGATTCATAATTTTATCTGCAAGATAATTAATATATGTTGTACCACTGTGTTATACATTCTTTAAGTTTCAATTTCAATAAGAATTGATAAGAAATATTCATTTTATTTGCAATGCTTTCAAGTCTGATAAAATGCATTTTTTAAAAAAAAAGTACGATTTCAACAGAAAGTTTCTTTGTTTATATTAATTGCTGATAGATTTCCCCAGAGAATTAGCAAGGAACATCATCCAGATTTATAGGCGGAATTTTCTGTAAAGTTTAGGCCGAGGGCGCTTAGCTGCCTACAGCTTGTACTTTCAGTTGTTGTATAGATAGTTATCCGTTATTTTTAATTTAGAACTTAATTGGACAGTTTTTGAAGGTTTTAAACAAAGTTAAAATACTCAAAGGTTTTAATATACTTTTACAAATATTTTAAGAGCAGCATCGACGCTAACCTCTAATTTTTTTTTCTTCCTTTTATGTAGCATTCAGAGAGTCATTCATTTGTTTCAAGATTCGGAAATTGCGAATGGCAACAGTGTTCTTTTGTTTATATCTAGTAATCTGATGTTTATAATAGCTTATTTTTTAATTTGGAACTTAATAAAATATAATTGGATATGATATACATGCATAGGCGTAACTTGGGCTCTAAGACTGGCATAGGCGTAACTAGTGGGTGGGCCTGGCCCACCCCAGGTAGTTTCAGTGCCCACCCCAGAATTTCAAATTCAAGTGAAACTTTTATGACTACGATATAGTCAAAATTTTAATTTCTAAATGTTTGAAAGGTTACACAAACAAATGTATTTCTAATTTGTGAACTAATATAATCAAAGCGCATCATGCACACGCGAAATGTGAATGTGTGTGTGAGGGGAGGGGTTGTCAAAGGTGCAACAGCTATGTAGCCCGGAGCTAATAGAGAAATATTATCTTAAGGCTCTTTGTCACGAGGCGATGGGGAAAAGCATAAGCATGTGCTGTGGTCAGAGCCGGCGAAAAGGGGGGGGGGGGGGCAGGAGCTACATGCAACTTTTCTCTTACAAAATAACGACAAACTTAAGGTAAGATTTCTTTTTTCTATTTTTATCACTACACTTCGGGTACGGAAATGACCATAGGAAGTCTAAGAAGCGATAATTAACACCTTTCAGGCAAACCAGATGTCAACTTATTTTTTCATTGTCCAGAAAGAGGATCATCTTGGCAGGGGGTTTCCTTTTAGATTTTTCGCAATTTCTCTGTGACTGTGTGTCTGCCTGTGGGGCAACTTTCAGTTTCTATGCCTAATTACCAATGCACAAATAAATCTATACTTTAAAATACGGGAAGTGTTACTGTCATGTGGCCCTTCGCTTCGAATTTCAGACTGTATTTTCATCAAATTCTTTGATATTCTGTATAAATGGAGGTGCTTACAGGAAAAGGGTACTATGTAACCAAATTGAAATTCCGAGCAAAATGAAATGAAAGCTTTTTGATGTAAATTTTATTGTTGTTTTTAAAACTTTTGAATATAGTTGCAAAGTGTTTATGAATTCGGTTTGTCTGTCTGTCTGTCTGTCCGTGTCCGTGCTCTAACCGGATTGTCATTTAAAGGAGGGCATTCGGGGCCCGGGCCCCCGATTTTAGAGGATCCTCAAGTTACATTATTCCAAAAAGTAATAAACATATTTAAAATTTCAAAAATTATGCTGTATGCATTATAGTTTTGCACTTAAAATGTTATAGTGGCCGCTATTATATTTGTGCCCAGGGCCCCCAAAATCTGTAAGTCGATCCCCGACTCTTAACTCGCGTAAATATGCTCGGATTGCCATGCAATTGACATATGTTATTGAGGTTTACTATGGCATGTTTGGTATTGAAAATGAAGTGTATAGCATTTATAGTTCGTCTACAAGGACACTAAAAAAAGATCCGTTATATTACGGTGTATGTGGAAAAATCGTTTGCGGTGTATTTTAATGATGTTACACTATTTCAAACATACCGAAATTGATATATGTCACCGAAGTACACCAAAAGAGGCTTACTATCGAATATGGTGTGAATAGCATTCACCTTTCATTTACAAGGATATATAAAAAATCCAGCTACTATGCTGTCTATTAACAATAATTGCTGGAAGTGCGTTTCCAGTTCTACTAAACTCCAGGTGTAACTAAACTCCAAAAAAAAAACTTATCGACATTTAATTTTCAAATATAAAAATTATTAACAATATTTAAATTACTAGGAGGCTCTGCCCCCTACGAGCTATGCTAGCCCCTCGCCTCGTCCCCTCCCGTTCAGACTTCTCAGCTTTTAAAAGCATGGTAATGTGTCCTGTTTTACAAATATCAGGTTATGGAAGATTGAATGATATTATTACCAACGGAAATTATCTTCTGTAATCGGGTTGCCATGCTTTTCCGTTTGAATAGGGCCGTATGAATATTCCGTTTGAATTTTCGTTTACCATGGCCTCATCCACCGCTGTCACGACAGCTGACAGCTGTTTTTGGGATTTATACTTAAGACCAATTACTCATTTGAAAATCAGCTTCCACAAAAGGGTTAGGTTAAAAATCCTGCTGCCTCTCGGATTTTTATAATGACGCTATAGAAAGTATTCTTCTTTTGGGTCCGAAGTTAGAAAACTCCATATGGTTAAGAATAACATTCAGAACCACGGTAATTAAAAGCATTGTGTTTTGATATTTTACGCTTATATATTAATTTTATCTTTTGATCGAGTTTTAGATATTTTCAGGAACAGGTATAGCTTATCCATGAAATTTTGTCTCTATTTTATTACACCATCATGCATATTTTCATGTTATTTTTAAAATGTAAATTGTTTATTTTAATTAATAAGTAAATACGAATATGTATTTATTGAATAGTAATTCGTATAAAATTAATCGAAAGTATTTTGCGCATGATTTACCTTTATTTATGCTGCATCAAGTAATAAAATATAAAACAAATTTGCTAACCGTGCTTTTTTTATACCGTGTGGTTCTAATGTGACGCCACATTAATATTGTCCAAAGAAAATAATTTTAAGTGCATAGTTTTATTATATGAAGTATTTTTTACCATTAATGCGTTTCACGTCTAATATTTTAATCATTTAAAGTTTTTGTTTCTTTTCTAATATTCACGTGCAAATATATTATTCAATTTTAAAATGTTTGGTAATATTATTATTTGAGATATTTTAAAATGATCACATTTTAACCACTAAAAGTTTTTCAGTCGTGATAATTTAATTAATTTAGGCATTTTACATATGGTGATACAGTGAAACTTTTTATTGAATTCCTGAACCAAAAGATAAGAGTTCAATAAACAACTGCGCTTGCAACAAAAAAGACAGGGGAGATGGAGAGGATTTAATAACACAATGAATGACCACAAACTTTTCCACAAGTGAGACAAACAGGTGTTCCTCACACTTTGTTTGACCTTTCAACCTGTAGAAGTTGGGTTGAAGGAGAAACTTGACCCTTTGTCGTTGGCACACAGATGATAACAGGTTATCTAGAAAAACTGATTCCACATTTACTAAAACTGCGAATGCATATTGAAGTACAATTTTTACACTAGAAATTTTATGCTCAGGCTTATGTAAAATTTAAAATTATGGCATCTACATCAAGCCAAAGAGTACATTTGGATTTGAATGACAAAAAGTTCCTAATTGTCATGATCAAGGAACATCTGCAAGAAAATTGGTTTCACAGTTTAATTGCAGCAATAATCATATAAACAATATTGTTAAAAACAAAGAGAACTTAATGAAAGAATATGCATATTTTAAAAATCGCGGGATAAAAAGAAAGAGAAATGAAAAATTTGGTCACCCCTATTCAAGGGCCACTTCTCATAAGGGCCAATTTTCAATGGGACGGTATATGGTCCTTACAGAGAGGTTTCACTGTATTTAATATTTCGGCATTTTACATATGATGCAATTTTCTCCATTAAATGCGTTTCTCGTGTAATAATTAAATATTCTAAAAATTTCTTACTTTTCATAATTCACGAGATACAATTTTTATGACGTAATTTTCCCTATTTCCTACTTTTAAGAGGTGTTCATTTAATTATTATTTAAATATTTCCTTCTCTTTTTAATAGTCGCGTGTAAATATTTTTTTTATTTGAGAGAAAGTATAATTATTTGCGCTGTTTTACCAATTGGCAGCAGTATAAAAAAATTACCTTTTCTAAATATAAAATAAAATATCTCTTGTTAATGATGGAAATTCGAATAGAAATCTGAAAAGAATTTTTTTTTAATTACTCAAATTAAAAAAAATAAATGCAGTCTGCACACCGCGAGTTTGTAATGTATATCCTCAGAAAAAATTATTAAATTCCTATGTATAGTTTTTGCTCTCATAAAACTTTTTTAATGGAAGGATTTTGATCGAATTTAACATTAAATAGCTCTTAAAATAATTCTTTGATTTAAAAACTGCCTGCTTCAGCGTGTTTATCAAACATTTCTCTGTAATACTACAAATTGCTATATTTTTATATGCAGTAGTTGTCTTAATAAAAATCCATTTACGGCGGCGGTGGGGACAGCATTAGTTACTTTTTTAGGGTTTCGTTCATCTGACGAAACCCTATTCGTCTCACTCCTCTGTCTGTCTGTCCGTCATAGAGCCTGTTCTCAGAAACTATATATGTTAGAGACTTGAAATTTTGCATACTTATAGCTGAACACCAGAGATCAAACGGCAAATTATAAAATTTTGAAAAAGTCGTAATTAACGGACGTTATTAATTAAAAAATCCCAATTAAAAATTGGAACGGGTTTCATAATTCAGCAAAAGCATCTACTTTTTGTAAACTCAGGATTTTCTCGCAGAAATGATTACAAGCAGGTGTGGTTTTAACGGAAAATATGGACTGGCGACTCTTTTAAGCCGCGATAACTTTTATCTGTTCATCCTACGGATTCGAAATTAGGACCACAGGACGTGAAAAAAAAAAAAAAATAAGCTTTCAGAAATTCGAAAATTTATCTCGATATCGTACCATAAAAACTCGAAAAATCTTCAAAAATCGAGTAAAAAAACTTTTATTTTCGTTCTTTGAAAATGTGACAGACGTCTGCTGTTTAGATTATGTGCCATCGACGGAATTTCCAAAGCAGGTGGCTTTCAACGTACTAGGAGATTTTATATTGTTAATCTAAGATTTGCTTCTTTCAAACTGCAGGTCAGGTGGCATGATACAGAAAATAGATAATTTTTATACTGCGATTTTTAATACCACCTACAAAAATTTTTAAAAATTGCTTTTAGAATTTTGGTTCTTCGCAACCGGATGTAAAATCGTACGCTAATTAATAATATGACCATTTAAAAGAAATCAGCCCACAAATTTTGGATTTATCAAAAATATCGATTTTTAAACTTTGAGATAGTTTATAAGAGATAATAACAATATTATAAAGTTAGCGTGTGTTGAATTTTGGTGAGGGAAAAGAGGGCTTTTTTTCTATTTTTTTTTTTTTTTTTTTTTTTTTTTTTTTTTGCTTTAAATGTGGTTTTTTCACTGAGCGCTCCTTTAAATATTATTTTTTAACCATTTGAAAGATAGAGATGCCTGATTTCATACCACTTTCTTCTACAATTAAAAATTTCAATTTCTTCAAACTCATTTTTACCCATTAAAAAAGCACAGAGAGAGGCTTTGAGATAGTTTATAACACATAATACAAAATTTATGTAGTGAGGGTGCGTGGAATTTGGATGGAGGGAGAGGGGGGAGATTTTCTCTTTTTTCTTCAGATCTGCTGATTATTTCTTTTTTCAGTAAGCACTCAAATAAATATTATTTTATAACATTAAATATTTGAAAGATTGGGAAATTCCGGGGGAGGGGATGGACCCTCTAAGGAAGACTATTGACGCGGAATTGTTAAAATTAGGAAAACTAATTAACCAATCGCTTTTAAACTTTGACATAATTTATAACACATATTAAAAAAATTATAAAGCGAGGGTGCGTGTAATTTGGTTGTTGGGGAGGGAGGTATTTTCACTTTTTTCTTTAGATCAGCTGTTTATTGAGTTTTGAATGCGTTTTTTACCTAAGCCGTCATATCAATATTATTTTTTAACCTTAAAAATTAAAAGAGTGGGCAATTCCCGGGAGAGGGAGGTTGCTCCAGGGAGGGGCTATTTTCTAAATTTTGAGTAAACCCCTCATGTGACATATCGTCAGATAGGTCTATGAAAACTTATTCATATTATACACATCCGATGCCCCCCCCCCTTTTTACCCCGGGGGCACTTTTCGAAAGTTCAAGTACACCACTCATGTGACATATCGTTAGATAGGTCTATGAAAACTTTTTCATATTATAGACATCCGATGCCCCTACCCTCCGTTGTCTCCTTCCGTGGGACACTTTCCTAAATTTTAAGGACAACCTCTCATTTGACGTATCGTTAAATAGATCTATGAAAACTTATTCATTTTATACGCATCCGAAGCCTCTCCCTCCCGTTTTAAATGCGGTTTTTTGACGGTGTTCTCTTATAAATATTATTAGTAAAATATTAAAAAAAAATAGGTTAGTGGATGATTTCGGGGGGGGGGGGGGGGTTCCTAAATGTAATGGTGCTGCCATTTATGTAAGGAATTAATAATTTTAAATTAGCAATTTTGATTTGTTAATTTAAGGATAAAGTGTTTTAAAAGAGATATTAAACGAAACCCTCTGTGCGATCTACGATCACACTTACCCACTTGTTTTAGAATAGAGAGATTTGATATTAAAATATAAAATGTTAATAAATAATTGATCAAACACTAATTAGAATCTGGGTATTTTAGCTCTAACACATGATAAAGTATCTCACTGCACCTGTCATCGAAAAAATAAAACATACTTTGAGAAAAGGCAACATAACACGCTCTTCTACGAAGCTGTATAATTAATATCATTTGTTATAAATAAAAATTGATAGAGGCAGAAATTGGTCAAATTTTGCTTCTTTTATTTAAATTTATTTAGTTTTTATATTGCTGTAGTAATCATTGCGAAAAGAGTACATTTTTAATGCTGAACACAAGATACCGTGCTAAATCGTCATAGAATCTTTCATTAGAAAGTTGAATTTTAAGCCCTGAATTTTAAGCCAATCATTCATGAATAATAGCTATTCAGTCCATATTTCGCTATGGTGAAATACAAATATTTTTTTTAACGGTCTGTGAGATCTGAGAGATCTGTTTCTTTAGTTTTAATATCGTGTCCTGATTAAAACTCGATCTGGTTTGTTAACTATTTAAGATGGATGAAATTCTTCAATCAAACGCATATTTTACTTGCAAGTTTTATTGAATTTTAAACTGATGTTTTCGATACAAAAATGTCTTTCAGCTGCATACTTCTAAAAATATATATTTATGAATTTTTGTAAACATTTTTTTAAAAAGGGGAATTTATTTATAATAAACATTATAATATATTTTAATGACCACTTTCACCTGTGAGCGTTTCATTCCTCTACCTTTAAAATTAAGGAGCACCGAATATTCCGTATTCGGCCTATTTGATCATACTACTGAATATTCTGCAAACTGAAAATATTGTAACGATGTATTTTCCACAGACACTTATTTGGGTTTCTGTGAAATATGGTGACATGGCGAGAAATGCTAAAAATTGCCAAAATTGCCAAAATTCACATCTAAACAGTAAGCTAGACATTCCATTATTCCAAATACAGCTGATAGCATATACCGTGTCGCTGACCAATATTCAATCATTTCTAATAATTTCGTCACATTCCTTTAAAAGTAAAGTTAACATAATGAAAATCTCTAAAATATCGTCATTACTGTTTGCGAATGAAAATTCGAGTTCAGCTTGCAGTAAGGGAATAAATGGATTGCGGTACTGTCTACTGTACAAAAAAAAAAGTTGTTTTGACCGCATTATCTCTCCTGAAAGTTTGTTTAAAAAATTTAGGGACAGCTTGTACGTTTACAACTTCTGAAAATGATCACTCACTCGGGTGCACCTGAAAACTTAATAGATGAATTAAAAAGAGCAATTTTTTTTTTTTTCTGAGTTGCTACCATTTGAATAGAATTTGTTTTTTTTATTTTAGTTCCTTTCTGACAAAAAAAAAAAAACAAACAAAAAAAAAACACTATATGATTGTAAAATTTTCCTTCTAGGTCCTTAAAAATTTCTTTTCGATTTAAAAATATAAATATAAGAAAGTTCTACTCATTTATTTTCATTCACAGAAGAAGCTATGGAGTTTAACACTTTGGAAATTTAAAAAGTTTTAAGATAATCCTATTTTTAAACAATAACTGAAAGCGTACATTTTTTGTAGTGTAAAGTTTACTTGTCCTCCAACATAAAACCTTTTTTTTTCCCACCCCTCAAAATGTTCCTTTTCTTAGTTTTAGAATTTTAAAACAAATTTAGAATTTATATTAAGGATTTTTAGAAACATTTTCTGTAATTTTTTTGCTTATTCAGGCTTAAAATAAATAGATTCAATTCACTATACCTGTATAAAATGGGCACACGTAAAAAAATCACAAGGGATTGGAAAAATTTTTACAGTTTAGACAAGTTTTAATTATGGAAGGTATGGCATTACCTCGGTCGGAACCACGAAATTTTTCTCAAGAGATGATTCTGTTTTTAGACAGGTTTCATTTTGAACGGTTTTACTGTATTTTATTACACAGAGGGAAGTGTTTTAACATTTTGTTAATAGAAAAGAGGAATTTCGTAAGATTCAAAACAGTAATTTTTTTAAAGTTGAACTTCGAAAAATCGGATTAGTGTAGGGCTTCTGTTGAAAACAAGGATATTAAATATGAGTAAATGTGTTGGGACACCTGGACATTGAACGTAAAGCTGAAACTGTCTCGGAACGTCAGGTCATCTTAACACTTTCATCGCTAGGGACGAGATAACTCGTCTTCCAGGAATATTAGCTAGAATTGATTTTCTCAAACGCAGACGACATTTCATTATTTTTTTTTTTTATGTTTGTAAGGACAAACAAATCATTAGAGTGAAAAATGTTATTGATTATTATTTTCCAAAGTAAAATAAACATTTTTTAAATGAATTTGTGTTTTGTTTCAATTTCAGCGCTGCGAGGAGCGGCTCAGGCTCTTAGCGCAGAGGGTGGGACAAAGGCGCCGCATTTCCGCGATGAATGTGTTAAAATAAAAATTAAAAGTCAGAATCGATAAAATTCTTGCCTATTAACCTTAATAATGAGTTGTTACTAGCATTAATTCAAATTTTCCATTAAATTAACGAGTTTGGTCTCAATGGGGATTTATTAGACATTTCCCTTTCCCAACATACACACATGCACGCACACACAACACGCACGCACGCACACACGCACGCACGCACACACGCACGCACGCACGCACACACACACAAAGAACTTATGAGTTTGGGGCCTTGGCCCACCCCACAAAATAGTTCTAGTTACGCCTATGAAGACTGGGGGGGGGGGGGGGGGACAAAAATCTTCAGGACCATTTGTAAAAATTTATAACTCCCTCCAGCCCTATCACCACGCACACACACATACACACACTTAAATTAAATACTTAAAATTTTTTTAATGTTAAATATATATTAAAAAACGGAAAAATCATAAATAACATATTTTACGTTTTTAAATAAATATTTAAAAATATTGAGAGCACGACGTTATCCCTTATGTCTGATGCAATGTTCAATTAAAAAAAAGTTCGAACAAACTTAAGGCAGTTAGTTCTCAAGTTCCCTGCTCAACAAATGCGAAACTTTCAGACACATTTGAACGTAAAAGCATAAAATTGGCAGGGCTCTATTGAAGCGATTTGGAATAGAAATGAGTTTTCCATTTTTTGATGAATAATTACTTATCGAGTTATAAACAATTTTGGTCACGTAACAACAGTTTATCTTCTGTCTCTGGCTGGTTTTCTCCTTTCGTGCAGAAATTCCGTTCAAAAGGCAGCTTTGACAGCATTTTCTGAACGATTCTTTGCGCTTACCAAAAAAGGGAAAACGTTTTTCGATTACAAATTTTCTGAATAACACCTGCTGCCAATTTCATGCATTTGCGAACAAAAATGAATTTAAAAATGTGTCGAAGTTGCCCCTTTGAATTTGAGAACGGACTTAATAAAAGTTTGTCAAAGCCCTGGGCTTTCAAAAAAAATAATAAATAAATAAAAAATAAATAAATAAATAAAAATAAATGTTGGTGGTGATGGTGAGAGAGGTGATTGAGATAAATATGTTCATATTCAAAGCCTTTATTCAAGGTTTCAATAAATTATAAACGTTTTTAATAAAAACTCTAGCTAATGTTCTGATTGGAATGATTCAAAAATTTTGCTGTAATGGTATGGTAAACATATATTTATACGCTTTATACACATGATATAATATACTAAATTTTATTTCAGCTGGAAAACGCGCAACATGACTAAAAATGTATTTATAGCAATTACCTTCCATAGGTGGCAATGTATCTAATTTTTTTTTTTTTTTTTTTTTTTTGCGTAGGAATATGGATTTGTTTATATTCTATAAGCATCTTTTAGTATAATAAAATATAATTCGTACGCAAAATGCCTAACATAGTTAAAAACACATTTTAGGTGCCCATAAAAAGAAATGCTTATGATTTCTTTCTCGCAGCTCTGTATATGTTCTATCAAATTTATACTGTCCAGATCATGTAATGCACTAAGCTTTTACTTAAGCTTAAAAGTGTCCAAAACAGCTGAAAACGTATTTCCAATAATTATGGTTCATAGTCAGTCCTATAAACGTATATGCCTCTTATTTCATACTCTACAAAAAACATATTGTGCACCTTATTGAAACACATCAGTTTTATCATGATTCGTGCATAAGATCACTAAAAGGCACTGCAAACGATTTTTCCCCATAGACTAGGGATGCACAACTTGTGCCGACGATGGGTTAACGTGTGGCCCGGGAATTTCGACAATTTATAACTAGAAAAAATTACAATTTTTGACCATAGGTCACAGGAAAAAATCGTGAGTTTCGTCAATTTGCCACAGAAAAAAATGAATATTTCGTCAGTGAGTTAAGAATCGCGAAATTCATTGATCGGGTGCTGAAAAATCACGAATTTTGTCGATCATGGCCAGAAAAAATCGTAAATTTCCTTGATCAAGCACCAAAAAATCGCGAGTTTTCTCGATTGACCTCGGAAAAATTGCGAATTCCGTTCATCGGGCACAGAAAAATCACGAATTTTGTCGATCAGGCGCGAAAAAATTGCGAATTTCGTTGGTCGAGCGCGAAAAATTCAGAAATTTCGTCGATCAGGTGCGGAGAAATCTTGAATTTTCTCGATGATGCGCGAAAAAATTAAAAATTTCGTTGATCGGCCGCGGAAAAATCGCGAGTTTCTTCAGTTATCGCGAGAAAAAATCGCAAATTTCGTCAATTTGCCTCAGGAAACAATTGCAAATTTCGTCAGAGTCAGTTAAGAATCACGAATTTCGTAGATCGGACGCGGAAAAATCGCAAATTTCGTCAATCAGGGCGGAAAAATTGCAAATTTCGTTGATCGGGCATAGAAAAATTGCGAGTTCTATCTATCGGGCTCTGAAAAATCGCGAATTTTGCTGGTTAGACACGAAAAAATCGTGAATTTTGTCAATCAGGTGCGGAAAAATCGCAAATTTTGCCTATCGGGCGCGGAAAAATAGCAAATTTCGTCGATCAGGCGCGGAAATATAGTAAATTTCGACGATCAGGTGCGGAAAAAGCGCGAATTTTGGCGACCGGCTTTGGAAAAATTGCGAATTTTGTTGAATAGGAGCGGAAAAATCGCAAATTTTATTGATCAGGGTCGGAAAAATAGCGAATTTTCTCTATAATACTCGCAAAAATTGAAAATTTCGTTGATCGGCTGTGGAAAAATCGCGAGTTTCGTCAGTTTATCGCCAGAAAAATATCGCGAATTTCGCCAATTTGCCGCGGAAGTAATTTGCAAGTTTCGTCAGAGTCTGTTAAGAATCGCGAATTTCGTTGATCGGACGTGTGAAAAGCGAGAATTTTGTCGATCAGGCGCGGAAAAATTGTGAATTTTGTCGACTGGCTTCGGAAAAATAGCGAATTTTGTCAACCAGGCACGGAAAAATCGCAAATTTCGTTGATCGGCTCCTCCTCTCCCCTTCGTTCACAAAATTCACATTTTTTTCGGTACTAGCCACTTGCATGCTTATGTTTGTTTTTAGCACTTTAAAAAAAAAAAATTTATTCCCACGGATAAAGTCAAGGAATATTATCACTCCTTCTAAATGATCGTTGCTATATGTATGTTATATATACAAATGAAAACTATTGCTATATCCTTGCCAACTGAACTGGATATGTTGACTGGATAGGGGAACCTAGAGGTGTAGAACCCCCCCCCCCCCTGAAACCATATTTTTTATCTAATTATAGGCCACAGATCACATTCCTGAAATAGAATTCTCTCCGTGTTACTGATGTGGCCCTCGACAACCCAGAAATTTTTGTAAGTGGCCCTTCTCTTACAAAGGCCCTTCTCTTCTCTCCCTACCATAGACCATAAAGTAACGGATTTTTTTTGTGTGTGTGTATCTCCTGTAAACATAACCGTAATAAGAAAAAACTGTGCCCCAGTAAAGTTTCAGTTTGGCGTCCCCCCTCCCCCTAACACACATACACAAACCGGTCTTATCTTTTGATAGTTGCCAAAAAATTGACAAAGTTCAGAAACAGAAATAAATTCTATTGCATACATATTTCGTGTTTGTTTTGAACTTTAAAAGATTTAATTTTAATCCAAACATTCTAAACAACTAAATAACGTATGAGAAAATTTCACTTATATTTTGGCAAAGGGGATCTGGGAAATGGATGTTTAAAAAATGTACAGTATAACAGTTTACAACCCTTTGGGATTCCAAGAAGGAAACCACATACTATTTTGAGAATATGTTTTAGTCACAAACACAAAAGAAATTTTCAGACTCAAAAAAGAGAAAGTTAACAAAAGAGACCTAGACAAAGACCTAAAATAATTTTTTAAAAAGGAAGAAGTCCTGACTGAGAAATTTATTTTTGGGTGGGGGTAAGGGAAGATGCAATAACTTTGAAGCAAAAAATGTGGGGAGAAATTCCCTATATGTATATATATAATTTTTTATGAAAAAAAAAAAAAAAAAAAAAAAAAAAAAAAAAAAAAAAAACGAGTTTGGTTGGTATAAATTTTGTGCCCGGGGCGACCGCCCCACCCTTTCGCACGGGCCTGCCTATAAACAAACTAAAACAGCAGCATACTTCATCTTCAATAGAAAATATGTTATAGAAAGGCTGAATAGCATATATCTATGTCGTGGAAATCCAAATATATTTATGAGAATCAGAGTGCAGACAAAACACCCCAAAAGACGATCAAACAAACGAAGTCATAAATAATTTTTACCTTTACAGGAAAGGGTTAAAATCTATGGATTATATTTCCTCTTTAAATTTTATATTATCAAATCTAACCTAGTGATTCTTCAAAAACAATATTATAAGATTTATTAACAAATTAGTTATTATTTTTTTTTAATAAAATAGCTTAACTTGTGCAAAAAAGATGCATCTTAAGCTTTAACTTTGGACAGTTTCAAATCTTATTTTCTTAAGTAAGCAACATAAATAATACATAGTATACTAAGACTTTAGATGTTTTGACAAATTAAATTACGTTTCAATAAATTACTTTAAGGGTAATGTGGATGTTGAAATTATTATATTTTTATTATTATTTAAAAGCTCTCTATACTATTGCTGGCATGAAGCATTTCTCGCGTGCATATAGTATTTTGAAATAAGGAATAAAAAATTATGAAAAAAAAAAGCTTATTTCATAAGATAATGTGTAAGAAATTAATTTTAATTAGCGTACCGTGCAATTTCTAAGAGATTCAACATGAATGACCATTTAAAGCGGTTCTCAAAAAACATTTTCCTGTTTCAAGATGAAGAACCCGAAATTTTCAGACACATTTTCTGGCTCATTTTTTAACATAAAAGCATGATGCTTTTAAATATGATTATTAAAGGGATTTGTAATTATTTTATTTTTCATTTTCCTATAAATGAATTTGATCTTGAGTTATAAGTGATTATTGTCTCAGCACGACAATTTTTTTTTCCCTGCGCTGTCGCGTCCCGAAATTCCGATCATAACGCTGACAGAATTTTTCTGAAATATCTTCTCTTTTTATCGAAAAATGGAAGCAACAGTTCGATTGCATAGTTTGTTAACACTAGAAAGACGGGGAAATTTACTCAAATTTTATAAAAAATATTTCGTACCAGAATTTTTATTTTAAATTATTAACTTATTTATTTAACTACTTTTTTTCCCTTTTTACCTTTCAAATTAGGTTTATAAAAAAAATTCTGGTTCGAACCGCAATGTATTCATTTGGTAGCGGTCAAAATGACCGCTCGCCGTCTTTCTAGTGTTAATAAAAGCACCTGCCAATTTGATTCGTTTGCAAACAAAGATATTATTAAATGTGTACGGAAGAAGCCGCTTTGGATTTGAGAACAGTCTTAATAAAAACAATGTTCCTAAAAGTACACATACATATGTATTCGTTTTAACGTATATCAATTATTACTTAAAATTATAACTATATTTTCAACAAGTTGGGCGCGCTTTCTTCATATTTTACTTAATAATGCATTTGATACTTATTCCTTCTTTTTCATACGGATACCGATTTATTAAGGGCGGGGTGGGAAAGGGTATATAATATACTTGAAAATTTTGAAGGGGGTTGAGGAAAAATAATTTCATATGGTACACTTTAATCATAGGTGAGATTTTAGAAACTATGTAAAACTAGCAACATTTACTTGATAATATGTTCGGATTTAAATCTAACTCGTAACATCAAGATGCATCCAGATAATTTATCAATACGAAAATTTAAATCAAACACTGATTTAATTTGTTTATTTTAATTTTTCACATTTTCAAAGTGGGCTCCTCTTAAAGACCGAAATAAAATATTAAGTTTTTCTTAATGTTTCTACTCTTAAAGCATTAAATACAAAATTTTATGTAATTTATAGTATTTTGATATAAGAATAAAGAAAAAACGTCAAGTTTCTGAAACTTCCGCTTCGATTTCTCTAAAACATATTTCTTTTCTTACCATATTCTTCAATTGTAGTCAAGTTAAGATGCTAAACATATTTATAAATATGTTTTTAGTTTTAACGTTTCCGAATTTTGAAATGACACAAAACAAACTGACAAACACAACTGAATAAGAATTCCTTTGTAACTGCTCTATGACCGCCTCATTGCAGCTTTTCTGCTCATCACATAAAGAATCAATTAAACAAGGTTTTATTCTATAAACAGAAGATATGTTCTGTATATTTCTGTTTTCGATTAAAGTGTTCAGTGAAACCCAATGAAGTTATATGGGCATAGTGAATTACCAATGTTCTACGGGTAACCTGAAGTAGGGGACGATATAGCCAGGAGAATCAGGGAGTTGTATTCATAGTATCCTACTTAGGGTTACTTTATCGTAAAGACAATGGTCAGAGTCAAGAGATCTGTTCCACATATGCAGATAAACAGTTTTATACTGTGAAAGAGAAAAATAGGTTACACTTTTCTGAAAATAAAGAACTGGGAAAATGTTTTTACTTGAACTTTGACTACGCCATTAAAGATTTTGTTCACATAAGATAGAAATTTGCTGCTATGAACATGAAGACGTTAATTCTGGGTGATTTTGAATTACCCAATATTTATTCTTGTTCGCACACAAGATAGCATACAAATAGTTAAATAAAAAAAGAACAAATATTAAAATACAAAACTGGACCTCCATTAAACAATACAAAAAACTAGAGGGGCAAAAAATAAGTCTTGCCCCTGCTCCTGGAAATCTGCGGGATGTATGCCACTCCCTCGCCCCCGCCAGATTACACCCATGTATACATGTTTTATATCAAAATATGCTGAACAAACATTATTTCAAGTAGAAGAAATTATCATTTAGTTGTCATATGTTAACATATGTTTTCCATTAAGACTAACATGACGTTTAGCTAAGTTCGATTCTCAGACCAGAGTGGTTCGCACCGGAATGGTTACCTACACTTTTCTCCACTCGGATTTTATTATAAGTTTATATTTATATATCTTTTTTATGGACACGATAACTTCCATAATTCTGCACAAATATCCTCCAAACTGATACATAAAATCAAGGGATAGAAAATCTCGGTCAAATTCGTTAATGGGCAAAATCGGACCAAGGGAGTAGAAATAGGGAGGGGTTTTGTCAAAACAGAAAAATCCCATAACTTCTTAATTATAATACATATCAAATCAATTTAAAGTTAGTATTACTTAAAAGGACAAAAACTTTATGTATCAGTATCACAGATTTTTGATAAAATTAAAAATGGGCTCAAGGGGGAAAAAAGCAGGGTTTTAGGGAGAAAAAAAATCAAAACTTCGTTAATTCCCAAGATATCAAATTCACTTTAACTTATAAATCGTCTTAATACTATCTGCAAGTTTTATAATGACAAGTTTTTGATAGGACTTACCGCAAAAAATAAAAATAAAAACGAAACAAAAAAGGGGGGGAGGTTGAGAAAGAAAAAAAAATCACAACTTCGTCAATTCACAAGATATCAAATCCGCTTAGATTTATTATAAATCTTCTTTATATTACCTACAACTTTTATATTGACAAGATTTTGATAGGGCCAACTCTTACAGAAAAAACAAATTAAACAAAATAGAGGTTGGAGAAAAAATTATCGTATTAACAGGATTCTGAAAAAACTAGCTCTTACAGAAAAATGAAATTAAAAACTCACCAAAAGCGTCCAGATAAAATTGCTAAACTGGGTTTATCTCTAAACTTGATTTAGTTTTTCTTGGTGAAATTAGTGCTTAACTTCGAAATCTACTTAGAAAACTACCTTCGAAATCTACGTCGAGCCGGCAGGGATATTTGTTTTTCGAATGTCCAAATTTATATATATATAAAATGTATCAAATTAAATCTGGAATCATTCTGTAAGTTTTCTTAAAGAAGACCAATTTAAAAGGGTAGAACCGATTTCAATTCGACTACTGAAAATAATAATAACTCCCACCCTTCTTTCTGTCATTTTCATGCACTATTTACAATATTAGATAGTCTACGAATTATTCAAGCAATAATCCTTAAGAACACCGATAATTTTAAATATTTAATGAGACAATATTATATGTAGATATTTGTGATAAAATGTATTTTATATTTTACAGTGAAAATTAATTTCTTGATCAAGAGATTTTACGGACAATGACGGGTTGTAACATATTCTACGGCCGATGTAATAATGACAGCAGTGCAGAAAAATATATTTTATAACAAAGGTTTAGTCTTCTACTCAATGACGTGACAAGAACTTTTCCTAAAATGTAATTGAAAAAGGTTTTCGGATGTCGGAAAATTATAAGTACAACTAAAACCATTTACCATAGACAGCTGTACGGTAAAACTTGTTTTACAGTAAAGTAAACTTGCGTTGCAGTAGTCGCCCACTTCATGCAGTACAAAACACTTTGATTGAAAAATAATTGTAAAATGCTTGTGGCTATCACTACAAGAAAAGATAATAAATATACCTATAGCCAATATAACGTAGATAGCTGTGCACTAAAACATGTTTTACAGGAAAGGCAATCCTCAATTCCATGCACGCCTGTTTAAAGCATAGGCAAACTGGCCGTGACAAAACAGACAAAACAAACACTTAATAACAATAATAATAACGATTTTTCATTGTTTATTTTTTTATTAAATGATTGAAAAAATTATGATAGGTTTTAACTGTTTCTTATTAATTGTAATTTGTTTTGCGTTGAAAATTGGTTAATTTATTTATTTATGTAAAAAGAAATGCGCTAAATTTTAATTAGTTCATGTTATTGTTCATCTTAATTTACGCTAAATATTTATTTTTGAAAACTAGATTTTTGATAATTAATGTCCCAAGTTACAGATCATGAAATGTATTTAAAAAAAATGAAACGAAAAATTATTAAAAAATATTAATGTACAAAACTCTATTGCATGTTAATAACTAATGACATTATTAATTTGTACTTTTTATAATTTCTTTAATTATTACTCATAATTTTACTAATTAAAGCATAGATTACGTTAGTAATTAGAGTGTTGTTTTAGAAACCTGCAATTCTTGATAGCTATTCAGTATTTTAACACAGGTAAAAATTATTAAAAATCAGATTTACTTTTAAAAAAATCGGATTTTAATAAAATAAAATGATATATTTTTTCTTTGTTAGGGTATTTTTAGAAGACTGCAAAGCACAATGCAGAAACATAAATCACATGTTTTAATGCCTAAACCTTAGCCATTGAGGATATATTTAAAATTATGAAAATCAATAAATTAATTTTGTAAACAATTATTATTCCTTCAGATATTTAAGTGTATAATTTATTTATTTTTAAGCATTAACTATCAAAGTTTGAACAAATTAAACACAAATTTTATGGGCGCTCTATCTCAAGAAATAATGCACGGAATTTAATAAAAATTTATATTCAGGTAGTCCCTGATCATGAGAAAATTAAGGCTGAAATCCCGTGGCTTCTAAAATGAAAAATTTCATTTCAAACTTACTACTACTAATAATAATAAATCTAAAAATAGGAATCCTTAATTAAATCTGAAAATTGTTATCAAAATAACAATTATGAAAATTAACTGGGATTAAAATGTACTGTTTTTGTTATGTTATGTACATATCACAGCTGCAGCAATGATCAGGGCCGAAACTAGGGGGGGGGGGGGCAGAGGGGGCATGTGCCCCGGGCGCTAGAACGAAAGGGCGCCAAATGAAGGATTATACCTTTGGAATGGATCATTTTCTTCTGATGGACTGATGGCTTCCATTATTATGAAACAGCCATTATAAATGAAGTGTTAGGGGAAGATGAAAGTGCAGCCGTAAAAGAAAAATTATGGCCATTTTTTTCCCCATTCTGACCAGAAAATCAGAGTTCTAACTTTTTACGCCTGCTCTTTCATCTTCACCTAACACTTCATTTATAATGGCTGTTTCATAATAATGGAAGCCATCAGTCCATCAGAGGAAAATAATTCGGTTAAAGCGGAAACTCGGTTAAGCGGGACTCGGATAATCGGGACTCTACTGTATATTTCATTTTAAAAGCGATTTTTAGAATATTTTTGTTGGTGTTCAGAGGGGGGGTCATGACCCCCTCACCCTTAGATCCGCCATTGTAGATTATGTAGTTCAGTATTACATATTTTATGCTTACATATCTTAAATTTTAAAATAAGTCGGCTATTAGAAAATTAGTTAAATTACCTTTGTAAATATACTTTGCAGAGAGGGGGGGGGGGTCGTCAAAATCCATGTTTGCCCCAGGTGCAAAAAAGGTTAGTTTCGGCACTGGCAAAGATGCGTCAATTAACGTCAATTAACCCCTTAATTCTCGCTCCCGTCAATATCACGGACTGAGGTGTCGTTCGTTATTTCTCGTGCCCGTCATATTTCCGGGCTGGAAATTTACTGCTGGAAAAAAAATCTTGAAACCAGATAAATTTAACTGGCATTTCGGTGTGAAGTGTTTGAATAGTAGCGTTTGGTTTGGTTTTTGGCGCTAATTGCGATGTTGGACTTTGTATTGCATGTTTCGAAATATGTCACACTCAGAAAAAGTATTAATAATCAAATTTTAATGTATTTTACATTATTTCAAATATTATTTGTAAAAATGTGTTTGATGATGATAAGTTAAGATCTAAGATGTGAAAAATAAAGGTCTTATTCGCATTAATTTGTACGGTGTAAAACAAACATTAAAACACAGAATTCTCGCATGATGGCTTTTCCACAAATGTGAATTTGTTCTATAACTTCTTTTTTTTCTCCTTAAAAAAAACTAATTACATATTTTATATAGAAACCTGATAATTATTCAATTTCTGTAATAAAAAAATAGGTATTTTTTTTATGGATTTTCCAAATATTAAGAGACCGTTAAGGGGTTAAGGTAGGCGAGGACAGGTTTCATCAGCGCCGTCAGTCATCTTTATAATAATCATACATTTACCTTGATAAAATTTCCAAACAACGCCGCCATTTCAAAATTTCTTTTTTGGGTACGGGGGACAAGGTTTACTTAAAGGACAGCAAATATTTAATTTGAGCTTATATATACCAACTTACACCTTTATATATGTATGTTGTGTGTTAATCAATTTAAATTTATTTCTAAGACAATTTCGTTTACGTTCGAAACAAGGAAGATAGTAAAAATTCTGTTTCGTTCTTAAAAACTTGTTTTAGTCTATTTTTTTATTCATACGGGGAAAAAAATTTTATCTGAATGTTACCATAAAGTTTACCAAAGATCTAGATTTCGAATTAAAATTTTACAAAGACAAGTGTCAAACATGCTTCAACATGAAAGCTGTCAAAAGTAAAAAGAGGAGATCTATATGTTGGTATGCTTACAACATTTTCTGAATATTATTGCATTTCATTTCTTTCTTTTTTATATTTCAAGTAAGTAAAAAGCTAACTGGAAATATCAAGATATTTATTACACTTACTATGCTCATTTTATACAAAATGATGAATAAATTGACTACTTATATAAAATGGTGGCGCTGCAAATTATTAGATTTAATTAAGGGTGTTCTCAAATCCAAAAGGGCAACTTTCTGACATAAGTTTTAATTTATTTTTGTTCGAAAATGCATGAAACTAGCTGGTGTTGTTGTTCAGAAACTATGAAATTGAGCTGTTTTTTGCAATTTTTTGCAAGCGCAATAGATCTTTCAGAAAATAGTGTCAAAGTGGGCGTTTTGAACCGAATTTCCGCACGAAGGAAGAAAGAGCACTCAAGAGAGGTCAAAAACCGTGTTTGTCACGTGATCAAAATCGCTTATAAATCTATAGGTAATTGATTGATCAAAAAATGGAAAAAAATAGTTCGATTCTAAATCACTTCCATGGCCAGGCTTTCTAATTGTATACCTTTCCGTTAAAAAAAATGAATTTGTAAATGTGTCAAAACGTTTTGCGCTTGTTGAGCAGAGCAGTTAAGAACAGCCTTAAATATCACTTTTAAATTACTTGATTTTTATGATAGATAATAACATGTTATTTTTTTTAATTTACTGAATTTATTTTTTTTTTACAGCCCGAATGAATTAAGCTTAGAAATAATTTTTTATGTTAGGCAAAACACCTAAGCTTTTCAAATAATTTTCATCTTAGACTTTAACACGTATTTACATAATTTTTTTAATGTAGAAAGTTTGTGTACAACCACCATTCTAATTGAAGTACCCCCACCCCCTCCCTGGGAGGAGGTAAAAGGCAAATTAAAAGAAACTCATCTGATCTGATGTCTATATACTTAGAAAACATCCTGCCAAAAATTTTTCATCTAAATCCGTGATATATTCGGAGTTTGTAACCTCCCCCCCCCTCCCCCACAGCCGCACCCCAGAAGAACAAGGAGACTAAAATATATATATATATATATATATATATATATAACCATTAATTAAACATAACCTACCACCATCAAAAACCGTAATATTATGAATTAAAGCTGTAAGTATAAAAAAAGTGCCAAATAATTTATTAATATATATAAGTACCTGATGTTTATATTCTGATTCTCCGTACCTTACAAAATTTTATCATTGAGGCAATGCAGGTTTTGAGATACCTTTTAAAGCCCCCTCCCCCCCCCCCACCCCAACATCTCCGTCCCGAGAGAGCAAGGACACCAGATTTCAAAAGATCATCTCAATCTGGTGTTTATATTCTGAGGTTAATCATGTGTATTATTATCAGATTTATTTAATATGTGATTTGTAAATGGTGCGCTTTTTTCCGGTGCGCCTTTTCCATGCACTTTTTTCCGGTGCGTTTTTTACGCCTACCGTTTTTGCGCCACCCTTCAGAGGAGCAAAAATGCCAGATTTAAAAAAATGACACTTCTTTAATGTTACATATTAAGGATCAACTTCATGTAATTTTTTGTCAGTAAAGCCTATATCAGGAGATTATATGCCCCTGCCCACATTCGGGTGCAAGAGGAGCAATTTTGAGAAAAAAATATCGATCTGATGTCTACATTCTTAGCAAATATCTTGCAAAAGTTTTATCTTCCAAAGCCATGATAGATTTCGAGATAAATTTTACAGACCCCACCCCCATTCCTTTCCCCCAGAGTTACAAAGGGTGAGGCCGAATTAAAAAAAAAAGTTATCCGTAAAGTTTCCGTATCTGTTAATTCTCTGTATCTACAAAATTTTGTCATTTGCACGTTGACAGGTTTTGAGATGCATTTTTGCGTCTGCCTCTCCCTGCCCGGAAATCAAGGATGGCGAATTTCAAAAAATCATTTAGATTTGGTATTTTTATTCTATGATTTACAATCTTGATTACCATTAGACTTATGTAATATGTAACTTGTGAATGGAATTAACCATCTTTTTTCATATTACAGAAATTCTTTTATTGATGTTAATTATAATTAATGTAAATTAATGTAAGATTCGCAAAATTCTCCACTTGAACTAATTTTAAATTTAAAACTCTATCAAGTATTTAAAGTAAATTTGTGTTTGAAACAGTGTTGCAACTGTAACGTGGAGTTTTTTGTCCAGTGGGGCTTTTGTCCCGTAAGACATCAGGAGGCTCGCTTTAATTATTATATATTTTTTTCCTTCCAAAGGTCAATAGGGGAGGGGACGGGAAAGGACAGCTGACCGGACGTCGCGTGTATTACTTGGCGATGTGAGGAAGGATTTCGCTAATCGCTGAATCGCAAATGTAGGACATTTTTTTAAACAATGGCCTGATATAAAAATTTAAATGAATCTGATAGCATATGAACCATTTTCATTGGATACGACATTCTCGAGAGTAAAGGCTGTACTCAAATCCAAAGAGGTAACTGTATGACTCAAGTTTTAATTCATTTATGTTTGGAAATGCATAAAATGGGCAGGTGCTGTTATTCTGAAACTTTGTGGATTTTCTCCGGTAGGGGTTTCGTCAGGTGGATTGCTGTTCGTGAGGTTTTTGTCCTGCACTCATTGTCAGCAGATATATTTCTGTGGTAAACTGAATAAATTGCATTTAATAATCAAATCATTAAAAGTAAAATAGAAAGGACAGTGTTATTCTTTTCATTTATTTACAACAACATATTATTTGAAACTGTGATATACAAGCGTTATTTATTTAAATGGCGACTGCAACAATCCTCCTTGCAACATGTTATACAAAAAGTCTTACTTCTTAAATTAAAAAAAAAAGGGGATCTAGTGGCGTAAATTATACTTTAACATGTGCTAAAATTCTGAGAGGGGGTTTGGATTAGAAAAAATGGGATTATAAGGCAGTTTATTTTACTTTTTTTTTTTTTTTTTTTTTTTTTTTTTTTTTTTTTAAGAGTTAAGCTGTAGAGATCAGATGCCATTAATCCTGAAGATTTAACAATTAAAGTATAAAATTTTGTTGCTTAAAATACACACTTTTTGTTGCTGCGAGTAAGTAAATGATTTTTCTCATTTATATATGAGTAAAGTTTAGTCATAAACGTCAGGTCTAAAATGCACCATTTTAAATTAAAAATGATTCTAATATAAGGCTAAAATATTTCTACTTGTTGCACGTCCTTTGTTGACACGTTTTATATTTCGTATTTACTATTATACATAAATGTCTTCCCACTTAAAATGCAGAAAGCATATTTATACAGCAGGCTTTGATATAAATAAGTTTTAATTTTATAATTTCATTAGTGACAACTAATGATGGGCGATTCTGGAAAATTCAGGAATCGATTAAAATCGACATCGTATAAAACTAAATCGATCACAATAAGAATCGATTCCCAAATTCTAGAATCGATACTTGAATCGATATTTCGATAGTCACAGATTCGCACAGATAAGCTCAAAAATATTAATTTCAAAACTTAGCGAATCAGCAGAGCCGTAGCGACCACCTCCCATACTTCACATTTAGAGGGTAGATAAAGTCAGGGGCCCAGTCGTAAGCTATTACAGACCTTTGAGTCAAATAATAAAGTTTTTAACTTTTAAATTATTAGTTTTAAGATGTAATTTTACTAATATTGTAATTTAGATTTTATTTAAATTTATTTTTTAAGAAAGGTCTCGGTTAAATACAAGTTGGAAATTGCGCGTCAAACGTGGCAAATGTGGTGCGCTCGTACTATAACAGTGCACTTCATAAGTGCATATCAATTTCATTCTGTTCGAAAGTCTGTAACATCCTTAAAATGCACTTGAAATAGTTTTTTCCATTGGCCGTAATGTAACGGAAAACTTTTGACTGTCCCTGTAATTAAATCATTGTGATTTTCTTCCAGCCTGAATTAAAATTTAAATTTTCAGGGACATAATTCACGTTGCCATAAGAGCCGATTTAGTATTCTTACAATTTGAGTTTAATAATGTAACTAGCAAAGTTTATTAAAGTTCTTTTATTTAAAAAAAAAAATCGTCGCTGCAAGACGTGAAAATTTAGTTTTCTCAGAAGAAATAAAAATCAATTAATTTTACTGTCTTAGAAGGATAGTGGACGCACATGTATATTGCTTGGAAATCTTTAACATTATAGCTAGTAACTAGCGGGTTCCGCCTAATATGAAATCAAGAAGCGAACGAACCGCGAACCGGATTCCCGCTGCTTACAGCATCGTATAGGTGTACCCCCCCCCCCCTTTGCCCACCGGGTCGGAAAAACGCGCTTACCTCCACCCCCACCACCACCAAGTTTTGACATTCATCATTTGAAAATTTTTTATTATGTGTTATAAACTATCTTAAAATTTCAAACAAATCGCCCTGTTATATTTTCTAATTTTGTTCTGCCCCTCCCCTCTATCCCCCCCCCCGAAATGTGACGCGCCATTCTTTTTTATAATTTTTTATCATGTATTATAAACAATCTTAAAGCTTAAAACAGATCGCATTGTTAGATTTCCTAATTTTAACAAAATCGCGTTATGTTGGTTCCAGATTCCACCACCAGGGTGCGCACTCTATTCCTAACAAAACTGTGAATGAAACTCCGTTAAACAACCTATCAGTAGATATATTACTCAAGAGTGTGGCAATCTTGATCAAAAATTCAAGCTATTTGCCGAAATTACTATTCGGAAATAGTGGTAACTAAACTTTTGACTTTTTTATATTTAATAAGTAGCATTTATCTCAGGACTCCGTCAAAAAACCCCACCTAAAACGTTAAGGAGCGCTAAGGTTTAAAAAAAATTCTAGCGGCCTTCCCCCCCCCCCCCACCCCTCCTCCCGAAATTTTCGCACCATTCTTTTTTAAACTTTTTCTTATGTGCTATAAACTATCTTTAAAGTTTCGAACAGATCGCCTTGTTAGATTTTCTACTTTAAATGAAATCGCGGTCTGTTAGTTCTATATTCCACCCCCAGGGAGCGCAGTCTATTCAAAACAAAAGTGTATCTAAACGAAACTCCTTTATACAACCTTTCCGAAGATACATTAGTCTAGGGGGTGGTAGTCTTAAGCAAGAATTCAAGATATTTGTGAAATTACTATTCGAAAATAGTGGTATGAACACTTATAAAATTTTTGATATTGAAAAAGTAGTAATTATCTCAGCCCGCCGTCAAAGAACCGCACGCTAAACGGTAGAAAACGTTAATGCTGCTATAAAAAATCACGTGACTGCCTTTAAAAAAAAAAAAAAGCATTTAATAGAAATAAACCAATTAGTGAAATAATAATTAATATCTCAGCTTGTAATTAAGATAATATTTTTTCGAATTTCTGAAAGAATTTTTTTTTTTTTTTTTTTTTTTTGCATCGCCCTGTCCAAGTTTCGAATTTTTACGCCCCTTACATTCTAAGATGTGGTCCCCTTTTAAAACAGTACAAAATTCTCGGGAATCACTTTGTTTAAATTGTTAAATATATTATTTGAAAAAAAAAAAAGGTTTTAAAGCATTTTAGCACGTATTTTCATACCTACACCCTTGAAAAAAATTAATAACATACAGGGGATCCTTTAGTTTCGGAAAGCTCCGACATTTCATAAAATTCAAAGTATCATAAATCAGTAAGTTTGGTTGTAAACGACTGTATTTTTTGTAATACAACTTACACAAACACTTTGACAAACTTACGGGTGAAAATACTACTTAACTAACGAGAACCTTGAGTCACGTGGCTTTAAACCAAGAATGATAAGTTTAAAATGGAAAAGAGACGAAATTTATTATTACCATTCATAAATAGTGCTCACCAAGAGCTGCAGATATAATATCAGTGTTTAGTTGGTAAACAAATGATTCGGGAAGAATGCCAAAAAAGGTCCCATTGAAATTGGACCATAATTAAGAAAATTCGGATCGGGGGGGGGGGGGGTGTATAGGTGACGAACTGAAAAAGTATAGCTTAATAAACTAGTAACCCAAATAACTTGGCTCCTAAACTAAAAATATTACAATTTAACCTAGAAAGAAAAAGGCTCTTATGCGAAATTTGACAGCAGTTCTGCCTTTAAAACAGCAAATCCGAAAGAATAAATATATATTCCTTTGAAATTACTGTCAAAAATATCAATACAAAAGTTGGAGCACGATTGACCCTTACCAAAACGAAGGAAGGCTAGAGACAGAAAATGAAAGATCACATTAAAAGCTTTCCAACGATATGTTATACGATATGGTTTGGAAGAAACAAAAAATACCCCCCCCCCCCCGAGGGAGCAGGTAAGCCCCAAACGGTCGGAGGGGCGACCTCAAAAGTACCTTTGGTCAAGGTTTCAAAATGTGGCTTTATAATAAAATAGAACAAGAATTGGACATTTTAAAAATTGCATGCAAATTTTAAACGGCCCTGTAAATTAAGATTAGCGAGGAAAAGGGGAGAGGGGGGTGGAGAGATTAGAAGGAACGAACTTGAAAAATACAATATAATAAACTAGTAACGGAAAAACTAGGCTTCTAAACAAAAGTATAACGATTTAACCTAGTGTTGAATTCAGGGGGTAGCCCGGGAGGACATCCCTCCCGGGACATTGAAATGTCCCTCCCGTAAGTTTTGAGATTTTATGCTTTTTAATGGACAAATGTGCACCCCCCCCCATTACGGAACTCTGAAATACCCCCCCCCCCCCAATCCCGACCGGAGTCGCATAAATCCCTCCCTGAGAAAAATACCTGCATTCAACACTGATTTAACCTAGAAAGTAAAAAAAGGCTCTTATACAAAATTTTACAGCAATTCTGGCACTAAAACAGCAAAATTGAAAGAATTGATTCAACCCGAATCGTGGATCGACCGCGATGCGATTTGAATTGAAGTAAATCAAAGCATAACGATTCGACATTGCATCTAAAGAATTGAAAATAAATCAAAATATAACGATTCCACATTGCATCTAAAGAATTGAAGTAAATCGAAAAAGTAACGATTCTGAAGATCGCATCTGAAGATCGACATCGGCATCGAATCTGAACTGAATCGATTCACCGTTTCTGATCCAAGGACAGAATCGATGCGTTCATCTTTTCTTGCTTTCTTTTGTCTTTAGAAAAATAAAGTGTTGTTTTCGTGAAAATTTTCGACTTCCGGTTTCTAAGGATTTATAGTGTTAGAACTTCTTGTCTGGAATACGATTTGACTATTTTTATAAATTTTTTGTCTGTCAGTCTGTCTATTTGTTTGTCTCTGACAAAAAAATTGTGAGCGCTCTATTTCAAGAACTAATGCATGGAATTTGTTGAAACTTTAGATTCAGTTAGACCTTCATATAAATTGGTGCTGATTACTTTTTGGTGAAAATCGCTCAACAGGTGGCGCTGCTATGCTGCATTTTTCATGATTTCCGCAAGATTGCTATCGCAAGAACTAATGCACGAATATTCACCAAACTTCAGATTCAGTTTGACGTTGACATAAGTTGTTGAGGATTAGGTTTTGATGTAAATCTACCGGCAGGTGGCGCTGCTATGCTGCATTTTTTCCGAGTTTCGCAATAGCTCTATCTCAAGAACTAATACACGGATTTTCATAAAACCACATTCAGTTAGACGTTGGCATAAATTGCTGCTTATTAGGTTTCGGTATAAATCGCCCAACAGGGGGCGTTGCTATGCTGATTTTATCAGCAGAGTTGAATTCAGACATTTTTCTCCGGGAGGGACAGTTCAGAGGGGCAGGGGATTGGACTTTTGTACATTTTAATGTACAAAAAGCATAAAATCTCAAACTTTCTGGGGGGGCATTTTGAATGTTGCGGGGGGGTGGGGGAGGAATGCTACCCTCCCGGGCCATCCCCTGAATTCAACACGTTTTTCAGGATTTAAATAATTTTAGAGATAATATCTCAAGAACTAATGAACGAAATTTCATCAATTTTTAATGTACAAAAACGTATTGAACTCAGGTGGTGGCCCGGGGGGGGGGGACATTCTCCTCCCCCCGAAACACTCAAATGCCCCCCAGAAAGTTTGAGATTTTATGCTTTGTTGCGGGGGGAGGAATGTCATCCCCCCGGGCCACCCCCTGAATTCAACACGTTTTTCAGGATTTAAACAATTTTAGGGATAATATCTCAAGAACTAATGAACGAAATTTCATCAAACTTAATATTTTGTTAGACAATGCCATAAGTTATCCATGATTAGGTTTTTGTGTAAATGATATAACAAATTGTGCTGCCATGCTGCTTTTATCAACAGTGTTGAATTCAGACATTTTTCTCCGGAGGGGGGGGGGATTTCTATGGTTCTGGCGAGGAACATTCTAGAGTTACGAGGGGGGAAGGTTTGGACTTTCGTCCATTAAGCATAAAATCTCAAATCTCCCTAGGAGACATTTCAATGTTCCGGGGGGGGGGGGGGTCCACCCGTACCAGCCCCTGAATTCAACACTGTTTTTCAGGGTTTACACAATGTTTGCGATAACATCTCAAGAAGTAATGAACGGAATTTCATCAAACTTAATATTCTGTTAGTCATTGACTTAAGTTGTTTTTTCTGAGTCTTTCGTGTTAATCATGTAATAGGCTGCGTTGCTATACTGCTTTTTTCATGATATTCATGATAGCCATATCTCAAAACTAATGCACGGAATTTAATCAAACTTCATATTCTGTTACACTGTCGTATAAATAGATCCTTATTAGGCTTGGGTGTATACTACCCAGCAGGTGTCGCTTTTATGCCCTTTGAACTGGGATTTTCCGTTGCGGACATCTAAGAGGGTGTGGGCCAAAATTCAATGATTTGTTTAGGAAAATGGGATTCTTATATATATTTTTTAAATACAGATATTTCAACGAACCTATACTTTTGGATCCTCATGATGGGTATAGGTTATTTAAATTTGACACTGTGATAGCGAATTTTGAAGTTTTAACATTTATGAGACAGAAGAAAGTTTTGGGATTGGACATGCAACTACTTGACCTTAAATTTTTGAAGGAAAATGAAAATGAAATGACCTTTACAGACATCGATTAAAAAATTTATAGTATCGATTAAATCGAGTTGGCCATAGTATCGATTAAATCGATTAAAAAAATCGAAATCGCCCATCACTAGTGACAACTATTAAAGATGATACACAATTTGATTAAATTCAAATAATTTCCTATTGTGCCTTACTGGCTATTTACGTCTAGAAATGGGAGATTAAATTTTCGGCTGAAGATGACACCACCAAAATCAAAACTTATCTTCATCACTTTTAGCAGAACTGCCACTTTTAATCTTACTAAAGTTTGATATCCGCGCAACAATATAACTTGAGACAGGAGATATCATCTTCAGATACTAGTCAGTACCAGCTTGCGATATGAGTATTGCTAAAGACATTTTTAATATAATCTGGCGAGCTATCAAGTTTTCATAAAGCATTGTATTCCTTTATGAAAAACCTGATATCAGAATGGATATCAGATTTTTCAGTCGCGATTCACCTGCAACTTAGAAAAAAAGCCTTTTTTTCTGATATTAAACAAGATAGATGCCAACTTGGAAAGGTGCACTTCTCCAAGCGCCAGAGCATCTTCCTGATAAAAGGAAGTGATACGGTGAGTGATATCACTTATTTTACAACATCCCTGTACTCCCTGGAGCATTTCATGATCTGTGGGGTGTCCGTAGTGAGGATGATGGTGTGAATGTCTCAGTAGGGTGGGAGGACCTCCCACTTCGATGATCCCCGAGCGGCCTGGGTGGTCTCGGAAGCCACGTGCGGCCTACATCCGACTCCCGGGGTTCTAATGACTGCCGATGGAACAGGACAGTGGGAGATCCCGACTGTTCAGGTTGACATTTTAACTGAATTAGAGCATGTTACCCATAACTCATGCCTGAGTACCTTGATTCAAAGTGTTTTCTTTCCAAAAAAAGAATTCTTCGAACTTTCTGAAATGAATAATTACATCACTTGAAGATGATGCAAGACCACAATACTAACTTAAAAGATTCCCTAAATTACGAATTCAGATTCACATGAATGTACATATATATAAGTATGTTCTGAAATTGTTAGTTTCCTTGTCTTATTAAAATTTTTATCTTTCATTACACATTCACAGTCTTATTATCCTTTCTGTTTCCCCGATTCAATCGGCGTTTTTAGTAAAAAGATGAGAAAATATAAAGACTTTTTTAATTAGATCATTTTTGAAATAATATTTACCAAAATTATATCAATATTATTTTCCCAATGAGCTTCTTTCTTTAACATTTTGCAGACTTTCTTCAACATTTGATAGTTGTTTTTTTTTTTTAAACGAAATAATGTGGAATGTGTATTAATCATATGGCATACAAATAAAACCCTGTAAACTTTGAAATTTCTACTTGTAGAGATTTTAACAAATTCGTGATCATTTAAGAAAAACTTAAAATTACATGAAATATTTAAAATAAACGATCAAGTGCGAGTATTACTCGCGCTCAGAGAGTTCCGTACAATAAATATATGAATTATTAACTTTATTATTTAAAAAATCGTTGCTAAAGGAATAATAGCACTTTGTAAAAAACTATACAACGCAGGTTTGAGTATAACTGTATATACTAGAAAAGTAGGAATGGTTATACCATAAAAGTTCAAAGAGATATAAAACCTAAATAATATCAAATATTTCTATTCTGTATAACTCTTTTTTTAATTTTATCTTAATCTGCTGATGATGAACTTAATTCGGTACTGACAATAAAAGTGGTAGTGATATTTAAACTTCATTTGGCGTTTCATAAAACTAAGTTTAGAGTAGTAATAATCTTTTCTTTTTTACAGTGTAGCTAAAACAAAACTCTTGTTCAAAGTTTAAACTTGGCACTGTGCTAAGCGTGCTTCGAAAGGGGGTCGCAAAATGAAGAAGTCGCCTTGGTCCGTGTCGCGTTTTTCCAGATAGGTTTTTAATTAATGTTTAAAGACACGGAGGCGTATTCAGAGATCTATTCAAGGCAACTGGGCGTGAATCCCATAGTATTTATGTGATTAATTCTAATTAAATTAGTCTGTTTTTAACAATTTGACATTTATTGCTTTTATACTGCTATTGGGCATTGCATTACACAAATATATCATTAAAAGTTGTTATCTAGGCTTTAAAAGCCGATGGTACATAGAGTACGTCGCCCTATCATTATATATGTCCAAACCATCCGTGTTTTGAAGGATTAATATTTCGGCTAATTATCGACGATTTTTTTCGCAAATCATTATCAACAATGCTTTTATGCTTCTGCTACGAAAGGTACCTCCAGCACTCTTCAACTCCTTTGCTGAATGCCCGCAAATCGACATTTGTGTGTAACAGAAAAATGCGCTTTTCTCAAAAACTATATGACGTAGGGTAATCGCTATAAATTTCCTGCAAGGTTTACATTAACGTCTACTTCCTCTAATTTTTTCATAATTTTAGTTTCAGTAGATTCGGAAATAGACGGGAGGGGGGACATATTTTTGCACTACATTTTCGACGATATCTTTGAAAATATAATACCTAAAATTAAAAGAAATTTATTTTTGAGTTCAGTGTTACGACAGCTTTCATACGATACCCCACACGATATACAAAGAAAATATTTTTTTTTCAGGTAACTTAATTAAGCCCTCTACATTTTTACTAAATATATTTGTGAATGTTTAATAATCTGTGAATATGTGGGTCAATAGTCTTTATTACTTCCCCCAATTTGAGCTTTCCATGTTCCATAGTTTACGAGTAAAATGGCTGTGACAGACGGACAAACAGACACAAGGGTGTATTCCGATCCAAACTGCTTATTTTCTGATTCATTTTAAAATTCATTTTTGCTCTCAAACTCATCAAACCGGGAAATTCTCTTATTTAGAAACTACATAATGTGCCGTGCTTCTCAATTTTTTGATAAATGCAGAAAATACTGTAAAAAACGCTGTCAAAGTTGGCGTTTTGAACCTAATTTTCCGAAGCGGGCGATCTGGGAATGAAAAAAATGGTTATACTGAGAAAATAATTGTTTAAAAATCAAATTCTAATTAATTGAGCTGAAAATGAAATCACACGGCATGTTAAACATGTCTTCAAAAATCCCCCCAGCAAGTTTCATGTTTTTATTTTTAAAAATGAGTCTGAAAATGTCTCAGAAAATTTCGAGCTGTTGAAGGTGGAAAAACCTTTTTTCAAAAAACCACTAGTCGGCATCGGACTTCTACTTCTGATAATACGGTTTTTACCACCACAAAGCAAACGTCCGACGTTGCTAATTATATCAAGTAATCAGAAATCTCCTAAATAAATTTTCCTTTAGTTAACATGGGATTTCGTGATCATGAAGTATAAAAATACTACGGCCTCATACTGGATGTTGGATATTCAGTCATCCGGCTGCATTATGTTTTCCTTCTTAACTCCATTTATACTTTTTAAAAAAATTAGGGGGGGGGGGTGGAGATTAATATGCTACAACTAGTAGCCATTTTCTTTCTAATCTTTTTTTTTTCTTTTCTATTAACCTTAATTTTGCATTCATAATTTTCAATCTGATATTATAATTCGATATTAATTGTAATATTTCAAACTAGCAAACCCCGCGGCTTTGCTCGCGTAGTATTTGAAATATGCCAAGTGATATTTATATGTCTAATTTTTATTAAAAGGTACTAAATAAGTTTTTATTTTATTAAAAGGTAATATTTTATTTTATTAAAAGGTTTTTTTTATTAAAAGGTACTTATTACTTTTAGGAATAATTCAAAAATTACTATTTAAAGCACAGTTTGATTAAACATCATTATTACACTGCATTAGGCAGAAATGAGACTTAAATTAATAAAATGAAATAAAACTAAATAAATGATAATTTAGAAAATATTTTGAAACTTTTATGCTCAATTAATACGCTCATTTCAGTATTCATTTGAAGTTTTGAATTTTTTAGAAACCATCTTCTTACATCTTAAAATTAACCATCATGTCAAATTCCAAGTCCTACCCCCTCTCTCAACATAAAGGGCTGTGTTGAAACAGGAACTGTCACCATTAATTTGCCAACATTAATTTTGAAATCGGTTTGTTATTTTCTAATATTCCACAGAAACGTAATTTAAAAAGCTTTTAAAGCCCTTTTTTAGAACGTTTCTTGTTCTTGTGAATCCCAGGTGGTAGAATCACCGGCATAAAATATAGCCTGTGTAGGATAAGAGACTGTTACCATTGATTCGCAACTATTACTTTCATAATCGGTTTATATTCCCTTAAATTGCATTGAATCGTAATTTAGAACTTTTTTAGAATGCTTTTCGCACCTCCCCTTCGCTTCACCCCTTTTTAATTCAAATTTATTTTCGACGTTCCTTCGAGGGCATTTATATTTTATAAGTAACTACCATGTCATATTTAAAGTTTCTAGCCTTTTCAGTATCACAGAAATCGCAATTTAGAAAGTTTTTAGATCCTGCAACCCTCTGGTGGTAGTGGAACAGACATAAAATATAGCTTATGTTTGAGCAGGTTCTAACACCAAAATTTGTCATCATTATTTTTTTAATCGGTTTTGTAATTTATAACGTTTTTCACTCACTTCATTTTTTTAAATTTGGAATTTTCTTTCGACTGTTCTTAGAAAGCAGTTGCATCTCGTAAGTAAATACCATGCCATACTTCAAAGTGTTAGACCCCTCAGTTGTGCAAAAAACGCAAATTAGAACATATTTTGCTTTTGCAACCCTCAGATGGTAGTGACAGCAACATAAAATATAACCTATGTTATAGCAGGGACTGTCACCATTGATTTGCAACCATTACTTTTGAAATAGCTTTGGTATTTCCTTAGATTGAGTAGAAATCGCAATTTAGAACGTTTTAAGGACGCTTTTCACGCATTTTCACCCCTTTTTAAATTTCCAATTTTTTCGAAACTGTTCTTAAAGATAATTTATATCTAATAAATATGTACCTTGCCTAATTTTAAGTTGCTAGCCCCTACCGATCACAAAAATCGAAATATATAACGCTTTTTTGCTCCTGCAACGTCTTGGTGATAGTGATACCGACATAAAATAGCGTCTATGTTAAAGCAGAGGCTGTCAGCATCAATTTCCTACCATTATGTTTGAAATAAGATTCATTCTTCCTAAGATATTGCCGACAAATCGGCTTTTAGAACGTTTTTAGAACGCTTTTCGAGCATTTTGCTCCTGCATCTCCTCTGGGGTAGTGGAAACAGGCATAAAATATAGCCTATCTTGGAGAAAGAGCTGCACCATCATTTTTACACCATTATATTTGAAATCGGTTCAGTACTTCCTGAGATTGCACAGAAATTGAAATTTAGAACGTTTTTTTAAAACGCTTTTTGCGCATTTTGACCCCCTTTTAAATTTTGATTTGTTTAGGAAATGTCCTTAGAGATCATTGATATCTTATAACTAACTACCATTCCAAATTTCACGATTCCAGGCCCTTCCGTAACGCAAAAGCCGCAATTTAGAACGTTATTCTCCTGCACCTTCTTTGAGGTAGTGGCACCGACATAAAACATCGCCTGTGTTGGAGCAAGGGTTGTCACCATCATTTTGACGCCATTATTTTTTAGATCGGTTTGGTATTTCCTGAGATTGTGTAGAAACCACCAGTTAGAACGTTTTTTAGAACGATTTTCGCGCATTTTCACCCCTTTCAAATTTCGAATTGTTTAAGAACTGTTCTTAGAAATCCTTTATATCTAATAAGTAGATAATATTTCAAATTTCATATTTCTAGGACCTTCAGTAACCCATAAATCCCATTTTTAGAACATTTTTTGCTCCTGCATCCCATTTGGGGTAGTGACACCGACATAAAACATAGCCTATCTTGGAGCAAGCGTTGTCATCATCATTTTGACACCTGTATTTTTTAAATCGGTTTGGTATTTCCTGAGATTGTGTAGAAACTACCATTTAGAATGTTTTTTAGAACGCTTTTTGTGCATTTTCACACCTTTTAAATTTCGAATTGTTTAAGAACTGTTCTTAGACATCATTTATATCTTATACGTAACTAATATTAAAAATTTCTTATTTCTAGGCCCTTCAGTAACGCTGAAATCGCATTTTTAGAACGTTTTTTGCTCCTACACCCCCTTTGGGGTAGTGACACCGACATAAAAGTTAGCCTATCTTGGAGCAAGCGTTGTCACCATCATTTTGACACCTGTATTTTTTAAATCGGTTTGGTATTTCCTGAGATTGTGTAGAAACTACCATTTAGAACGTTTTTTAGAACGCTTTTTGTGCATTTTCACACCTTTTAAATTTCGAATTGTTTAAGAACTGTTCTTAGACATCATTTATATCTTATAAGTAACTAATATTCAAAATTTCATATTTCTAGGCCCTTCAGTAACGCTAAAATCGCATTTTTAGAACGTTTTTTGCTCCTACACCCCCTTTGGGGTAGTGGCACCGACATAAGATATAGCCTATGTTCTAAGTTGGACTAACACCATCATTTTAATACCATTACTTTTGGAATCGGTTCGGTAGTTCCAGAGCTTACTTCCTACAAATAAACAATTTTTTCCTCTTTATAATAGGAGTATATAGATTATTAGTTATGTCGGATAAAAATTGGATTAACAGAAAATGATATTTTATGATAAACCATAAATTGTATGAGAAAGATTTAACTGACTAGACTGACCTCTGAATTGTCAATTCGGCTAGTGGAAAATTAATGGAAATAATTTTCACAGAAGTTAAAGCAGAAATGCTTATGTTCTTGTGCAATAGATATATCCCAACAAAAAGTTTTCGGTAAAAAAAAAAGCGCCAAGTTCTCCTTAATGTTTCGGCCAGAAAAAGTAGTGATATCTGAAGTTCGCACAAGTTAAAAGCCAAACATCCCAAATCTTTCATTGAAAATGGCTTCCTGCGACTTGGCCGTTAATGCCTTCTACAGCATTTCAAAATTAA
Organism: Maratus speciosus; assembly: GCA_963932465.1. Taxonomy (NCBI): domain Eukaryota; kingdom Metazoa; phylum Arthropoda; class Arachnida; order Araneae; family Salticidae; genus Maratus; species Maratus speciosus. Next base: position 334,145,108 of record OZ010790.1, on the reverse strand, counting down.
TGATTGGAAATTACGCATTTATGAATTATTTAAATATTAAAAGTAATATTAGAATGCAAAGAGGCAAATTCACATAAAGACATTATAAGTAAAAGATTTCTGATAACTACCATTCAGTTTCAACAAACATTAGTTTTGATTACAGATCATTTAGTCCACTTGCGGTTTAATTGCCATTTTGTACGGTCTAAAGCTAAAGTCATTAACGTAAAACCCAAGAAATAAAACAAAATTTATTTACTTCAAATCTCACAATATGTTACACTATCTCACAATATGTCTTGTGTATTGACGAAAGAAATTTTTTTCGTTTGAACATTTATTATAGTTTGTCTGCAAACATTAAGAGGTATTCGATTTATAAACTGTTAAAAGCTGATACTAATTATGTTTTAGCAATTAGGGATATTATCTCCTGAATATAGGTATTTTGTTATTTTTAACTTCAAAGCATTTAAATAGACTGAAGTTGTTTAAATGCTTTTTTCAAATGTGTATTTTATTTCTGCACTATGTGTCACAAAATGCCTAAAATAATCAAAAAATGTAGTTGGCATGTAGCTCATTTGTACATATTTTAAAATTTGAAAAACTCTCACGAAGGCATTAACGGCCAAGTCGCAGGAAGCCATTTTCAATGAAAGATTTGGTATGTTTGGCTTTTAACTTGTGCGAACTTCAGATATCACTACTTTTTCTGGCCGAAACATTAAGGAGAACTTGGCGCTTTTTTTTTTACCGAAAACTTTTTGTTGGGATATCACTACTTTTTGTATGTTTTTCCAAGTTTGTTATTCTAAACTATATTAATATGAAAAAACTTAAACTTCGGTACTTTTATGTTAGCCGGGAACAAATCTCCTCATTTGCCTTTTGTTTTTTCGCCAATAGCAGTTTTCATCTTTCACATGTGTAAATTAGAAACAATGCTTTGATTTTCAAATAAAATATTTTGGTTTATGTTATTATTTCTTATTTATTTATTTCTGTTAAATATTCTAATAATTAAAATAAGGGAAATGCATCTATTTTAAATGACATGACTGAAAAGTATATATCTTTAAATGAAATGAATGCAGTATGAACAATGGAGTAGGGAACAGTATTTGGCGATTTGCCACTTGCGCCCGGCTAACATAAAAATACCTAAATTTATTTTATTGAGATTTACAAATTTAAACTTTATTTCTTTTTTATATTAAAGTACTAGCCGCCTCTAGCAAGCAGTATTTACCGTATTACTTCCATGTTAAACGTTGCATCATGTTACTGTTATTCATAATTTAATTTACTTGCCCATTCTTTCGCCAATTCGGAAGCTTTTGATAGAGAAATCAAGAACTTTTTACGATCATGGAAGCACATCATATATTTTGTGTTGTTATGTATTTCATCTTTCGTGAAAAATATCTCTTAACACACTTATGCATGTTTCCTTAGCAGTTACGATTCGTTCTCTAATGCGGAAATTTTTAATCCTATTAAGTAATCTTTTCTAATTGGGCTCATTGCCAATTGTTGTATTTTAACTGATACGACTGTGTACACGTGAAATGGTTCTTACGAAATCCTTTCACAATATCTGCATTTGCATTAAACCATAATGATGCTAATATCTTTTTGTTTCACGTTAACCTTTTCAATAGACTCGATTACGGAGGAATAGAAGGTCACTGCCATGATCTCATTTGAAAATCTATCATTCTTCTCATCTGATCATGTTGAAGAATTAGTCAATGTGCCATGGTTTTAAGATTTTAGCTAATTTTATTCGAAACCTGAAAACTAAAATGCGAGGAACCGGATTATAGAAGATTCATTCTAATGTACATATTGATTAACAGGTTACATATTATAGAATTATAATAATCATAAGGGGAACTGGCAGTTTCAATGCTTTAATAGTTTCCGTAAATTCTCTTTATATAATACAGAAGTTTTAGCGGTGTAAAGGTTAACAACATAGTCACAGTAAGTATAATAACAGTACAATATAATAACAATAGCAGAGGTTTTGGGCAGTGACGAAACTATTAGCACTTTGGAAATATTAGTACGTTATATCATTTAACTATTCAGATAATATGCGGAAAAATAAAAATAGATGGCTCGCATTAATAATTAACTCATTGAAAAATAGCCACTAGCGTCAAATATTCGCCAAGCTTGGCGACATTTAGCAAAGTTTCGCCAAATTTGGTAATATATCATGTCAATTCTCAAATTTGGCGACAAAAATATTTTATTTATTCTGACGTCATAATGATGCATATGTATTATGTATTATACACATACCTATAATATGTATGATGCAAATGTATTACGTATTATATGCATATGTATAATATGTATGATGCATATGCATAAGTTCATTAACATCACTAAAACGCACTTAAAGGAATAGTGTTTCATAAATAGTAGGGATAATTGCCAGATTGACCAGAGTGCTATTGAGATTAGAATACCGACATTTATAATAGACCGTGAGGCGTCTGTACACACCATCACATCATCAAATTTACAGGTGAAATTTTAGGATTAGTTAAAGTTAGATTAGCATATTTAAATGCAACTGGTCTGTTAAGTCATATATTGGTTGAAACCACCTGAAGATCTAATTATAATGGTTAACTGATAGGTTTATTCTTGTATTTTCCTGCATCCAAAAGTTTGGAAACATGGAGGAATGGGTGCAGGAAAACACAATGGAAAATCCACCAATTAACCCGTAAAATCGGGTCTGTAGGTGGTTTCCACAAAGATATGACTTGGCAGACCAGTTACATTTCAATACGCTTATCGATATTTAACTGATCCTAAAATTTCAGCCGTCAACTCGATGAGGTGATGATCTGTGCAGACGCCTCCCGGTCTTTAATAAAATTTGTTTTAAGGAAGTAAAAGATAGAAAGATGGACAGATAAACTGAAAGATTTTGCCTTATTAAGATTTTTGTAAAAGCATATAAAAATTCATTCAGCTTGAAATCATGTAACACCTTTATAACTCAGGCTAATTTTCTGTAATCGGGTTTTGGCGACCAACATATCTTATCTATAACTATCATCTTTCTTTTAAAGATTTAAAATTAACAATAAATTAACAGTAAGTAGACTAATAATACAACATAATAACATTAGCAGCGGACATCGAACGCCGAATCTGTCGCACATCGTTAAAGACAGTTTATTAGTTACACATTTCATTTAATTAAAAGGAGATTTTTAAACTTTCATATGGAATTAGGATATTTTTCCACTATAGGGACCTTGGCATTTTTTTAATATCTTGGCGCAATTCGGACTTCATAAACTGAGATATGTCGCCAAATGATATAAACAACTACGAAAACAAACTTGACGAACTTTTATGTTATTTATATGTATTTATATATATATATATATAAACATTTTATTTATACATGTATAAAATATTATTTTTAATATACAAATTATTTATGTTGGTATATAAAAATAAATAAACGGGTTCCTTACATTAAATAAATTGTATACATATGGAAAAAATTGCTTGTGTATATGACACAGTAAATAGGTTGCCAGAAAATACGTTTTTATCAAATTTCTTTTCTCGTCAAGGCTATTTTCTGTATTTCGCCAAGGCTACTATATCAGAAACGTACCAAATTACGGTTATATTTTGTTAAATGTTTTATTGTTTTAATATCGTAAATATGTCATAACCTATACTGATTAAAATTTATAGGTATATTCATTTTTTCTATTTAACAAACATCTTTGGAAAAGCATATATATAAAATGTTATTCAGCTTGAAATCACGTGACCACCTTCAAAGCTCTGTAATCGAGTATTGGCGACCAACATTGGCACAATTGAATGTGTAGGAACTGTTTACGGCCAGATGGACACCTCCTGTTTGAAGGGTTTAGAGGCGAAAATTCTGTGTTTTCAGATTTTTCTGGTTAATTGTGCTACAAAACCGACTTACTTGTGAAATTTCATGATTCTACGACTTTTAGAAGTACCTTAGTTATTTGATGATGCGAAGTGAGTCAGTGACAAAAAAGCGCTTTTTCGGAATTTAATATTTCGAAAACTACTAAATATAGAAACATGAAATCGTGGAACCTTAGTTCAGTTTGACCATACGAACATGTGTATAAAAGAAAAATTTCTATATCTCTCCCTAAAACGACGTTATGAGGGAGTGAAATGTATGCCGAAATGGTTCAGGAAAAGGTAGCTTACGACTTGTGCGAACTTGGCGGACGCACTGCCGTGCTCCCAGATTCTTCTAGATGTCTTTTTATTATTTATTCGTCATTTGAAGCATTCATTTATCGCAGAGGCTAATTTTACGAAAGGCGCAGAAAAATACAAGGTACAAAACAATAAACAACCGTTTCTCAAAGAAATACATGTTTCATTGCAACATTTTTTTTTTTACATATATTAAAATAAATTTGCATAAAATAAATCTTATTGATTCCTATACATATCATATTTTTTAAGTCTGGAAAATTTCAAAATCGGAATATCTGCCATAGTCTCCGACATTCGCAGCGAAGTAGTAATTTGTATCTGATATTGCCATCAGAACAAATAATACATATATACAGTAGAACTCCAATTATCCGAATCAATTGGGACCGGACCCCATTCGGATAATCAAAAATTTGGATAATTGGATTTTTTCCGAAAAAGGGTCTATTTTAATTAATTACTGTATGTATGTTGAAAACGGGAGAAAAAACTATTTTTGAAGAAAAAGAGCTTTTAATTAATTAAATTAAAAGCATCACTTTTACACGTTAAGCGTACTTACATCAAGTGCTGTACATTAGTACAGTATGTACGTATCGTACTGTAAATGAAAAGTCATTGCTTGCTGAACATCCCGGTCAAAGTCAGCTGTTTGACAGTCTTCATCCTTTTTCGGGCAGCCAAGTCGCGCATCCGCTTGACAGAAAGAAGTTTCGTGTGGTCACACTCAGGCCGACGCTCCATCCACTTCAACGCAGTTTCAAGGCCGGCAAATGCTTCACTAGCTGATGGTCCCGTGTCTGCTTCAACTTCGACATTAAGGTCATCTTCTTCCTCGACACTTTCTTCTCTCACACTTTCAATAAGTTCATCATCATTTCGAATTTGAAACCCAGGGTCTGACGAATCACGCACGGCAGCCAATAATCAAACTTACCTATGAGACGGTGACTCATCATCTCAATAATGTTCGCGCTGCGCCTACACTAGCTTAGCGGAGGAAAGAACAATAGCGCGCGCAGATAGCATCATTATTCTGCGAATCGCAGTACGTTTCCGTCTTAATTTTTTTTCTGAAATTTTGAAAGTGATTCGGATAGTCGGAGTTCGGATAATTGGAGTTCTACTGTATATACATATATATATACAGGGTGGCTCATAAAAGATGAGCACGCGTCCAAACAAACAACTTTCATCAAATAATACATGGTCGGAAATAAAACACAATGGTGCAAGAGGGCGCTGAAGATGATGTTGTTATACGAGGCAAAAACACACAAAGAACGATTAAGTGACAAAAACAAGGCGATAAACCACTCTCCGTACAGTCATTGATCCTCTGAGTCATTCCCATTTGCCAGTTCCGCAGATAAAGAAAATCCTTTCCCTATCGTATCCTAATCGTGTCAGCCTTTTCCCTATTAGTGAAGGACAACATTTTCCGATATGTTCCTACAGCGATTTCCAGTTGCACACTCGGATCAGCGGCTTTTATGTATTAATCGAGGCGAAATTTTACACGTGCGTACATCTCCCCTTGTCACATTGCATGCTATTCGTGTCGTTCTTCTCCCGATAATTCGCAACAGAAATAGAGCTTTAACGTTTGCATAGTCCAAGTTTCCAAATGCGCCAGCACCTTTGCGTTTTATTTCCGACCATTCATTCTTTGATGAAAGTTGCTTGTTTGGATGTGCACTATCACCTCTTAACGCTTCGCCTATCTTTTATGAAAAACCCTGTATATACATGCATAATTAAAATGAAATCAGAAATGTAAAACTAAACTGGAGAGATCATTCAAAAGATGGGTACAGGAAATTAGAAATTCAAAATTGAGAAATTATAAATAGCTTATGGATTCGTCAGAGCTACATAACCATAATTCATCGTAAAGATTATGTTATTTCGTCCATTATTGTCAGCATTAGGCCTAAAAATGGCAATATTTAATTCCTTATAACATATCGGAAAATCCTAAAAATCTGAAAGACATTAAGATAGCCAAAATATAAATTATAATACGTAAGATAACTAAAAAACAAATGATAGTGTACAACTGAAATATATAAAAAACTTGAAAGTAATTGTCATAACTCACCAGGAAATAAAACGTGGCAAAGATGGAGCAACATACAAGATTTTGAACCATTTGACAGGCATTAGCACTAGGATAATCTGTACCTGAGAAGATAATGAATAATGATAATAGTAAATAGACCGGGATGCGGCAGCTCAGACAATCACCTCATCGAGTTCACGGCTAAAATTCCAGAATTAGTGAAAACTCTATTCGCACATTAAAACGCAATCGGTTTGCTAAGTCATATCTTGGTGGAAAACCCGATTTTAGCGGTTGGCTCATATGTTTACCATTCTGTTTTCCTGCTCCCAGTCCTCCATACTTTCATGCCTTTTGGTGCAAGAAAACCTACGAGCCATCCGATAAAATCGGGTTTTCAGGTGTTTTCCACCAATATATGACTTGGCAGACCGATTGCGTTTTAATATGCTAATCGAGTTTTGAATAATTCTGGAATTTTAGCTGTGAACTCGATGGTGTGATTGTCGGTGCTGCCGCCTCCTGATCTAAAATGTAAGTGCTTCCATCTAGCGTTAAAAAAGAAAATAAATGCCCGTGCTGCCATCTAATAGAAAAAGGAAGAGCGATAAACTAATGGAGTTATTACTGTAAAACTAAAATAAATAAAGATATGTGAACATTTAAAGCGGATAATTTCGTAATAAACAATAATTAACGTAGTTAAAATTTGTTTAAAAGTGAAATGATAAATTTACTTAATAACTTAAAATGAATATTGAATAAATAAAGAAGACATTATTAATGATAAACAAAATAAATTAGAAATGAATTTCTAAATGACAAATTAATATCAAATAAGTATTAACCCTCTAATGCCCATGGTAGCATTTCTGCTACCATGTGATCAGCTTTAATTTTTAGCCCGAAATTTCACAAATAATGTCTGTTTTAAGTCATTACAGCAATAATAGCACATTTAAGTAATATTAGTTACGAATTTTGAATGCAGATGGACCACTAAATAAAAAAAAAAAAAAATAGTTTGAAGGAACATGTCTAACAAATAGGACAAAATTGCATTTACAGTGGTAAGTTTTTTCTCAATTTTTCAATATTTTATTGAAATAAAACTAAATACATATGATATATATAGCTATAAAAAGAGTTAATTCTATTCCCTGCAGAAAAAAGACCAATGTAAGTTTGTTTTTTAATGATAAAATGAGTAATTAAAATCAAGGTAGCAGATCTGCTGCCACGGGCATTAGTTATTATGAGCCCATGATTATTATGAACTTAATTTTTGCTCCCGTATTATTTTCAAAGGAAATTTGTACTTCTTCGTGTTAGCTTTGTACTTACGATACTTGTTTTACTTTTAATTCACATGCTCATATTTTTAAATAAACCCGAAATAAATTACTTGAAATTTGTAATTTCCATATACAATAAACTGAAATTATTTTTGTTTTTGCATTTTTGTATAAAATACTGAAATTTCTTTTTAATATATAAATAGAGAAAATTATGAAGTAAATCGGGAATTAATATTTTGAATTTTATATTCTAAGTAAAAATATAAACATAAATTCTAAGTTAGAAACAATTCTAAGCATAAAAAGTTCTTTTACTGAGCCGTATCACTCACGTACATATTATCTTTAGTATGTTTGTACTACGTGGTATATATTACGCTAGCTGATCCCGCGCACATCAACTGCGCCGTGTTTATACTTTATTTTTAATTAATTTCTTTGTTTATTGGCATTAAATTTTATTGTGCGTTTTGAATTTTTGGCTCAAAAAAAAAAAAAAAAAAAAAAAAAAAAGTAAATCTTATAGGAAATGGCTGTTATATTGTTGGGGTTTTTTTTTTATTAATTAAAAATGAAACATAATTTATTTAGAATCCGGATGGCTTTTTTTGTCTCCGCGATATTTTAATACGCCTGTATGTAAAATTTCACGATTCCAGCTTCTCATTAGTGTATATTTTTAGAAAGATAGGCAGAGTTATGAAATTTTTCTTTTATATGTATTAGATAAATAAACTGCTCAGTGCCATCGGAAAAAATAACCTTTTTTTGCGGCTACATACTACATTAGTGTTTTACCTATATAATTGCAAATAAAATGAGGTTTTTTTAATTTTTTGTTATTGTGTAAAATTGAATAAATCGTGAAAAAAAAATTATATGAAAAAATTGAATCACACTTCATTTGCAGTGCTTAGGTATTTAGGACCTGAAGATTCTACCTTGGTTCTACAAATTTCCATTATATTCCTTAATTCTATTTTTTACTATGTTTCTTTGTGGTAATTTGTAATTGTTTTAATGGTTATATATAAACAAAGAAATAAATTGTTTTAGGTCATACCACATGTAAAAATATAATTATTTTCACAAAATAAAATGCTTTTGAAATATGGTAAAATCCTTCATATTTCATCCTGATCATTTGATGGTAGCATATATGATACCATACAGAAATCCATTAAAATATAATGAAATCTCATTTTTTTCATATTTTTATTTTATTTGACTCACAACAGCATAAATAAGACAAAAAAAAAAATACATATCAATTTCTTGTAGTGGGAATTAGAGGGTTAATTTAGGGCCGTATAATATTAGATGCCATTATTTAAAATATTTCATGATTGTGTTAGCATAAAATCAATGACCTATTTTTTTTTCTAATAATAGAGTTTTAAACTTTCGGAACGATCGTATTGACCGTTTCAACCCTCCGTAATGGCATTTCAATTTTACAATTTTTTATAAAATTTTGTAATACATCTATATATATATATATATATATATATATAGAGAGAGAGAGAGAGAGAGATAGTATATATATATATATATATACATATATATGATGATTTGACAAAGAGCAGTACTCGTTTATCGGGGTTAGTGGGGTGACCATATTAAACGTACAGGCGTTTTTGCCCTATTGGTTTGTTGAAGAACAAAAATAGATGAAGAACACAAGCGATGCATCAGAATGAGACATTATACAGCTTTATTCACAATCAGAAATAGTTCTAGGGGAAATGCTTAATTTAGTCGATGAAAAAAAGGTAGAATTCACTAACATCAAACAATTTGCTTAAACCACGTTCTGCCTCTCTGCTGCTTTCCACAAGATAATCTCATGCTCCTCTTACTACCACTCTACTCATTCTGTTTCGTACGCCACTACATTTCACTTTTCTACAATAATCCGCTATTTTTTACACATATTTCTGCAAACATCTCTTCACACTATTCTACATCGTTTTGCTCTTAGTTCTGCACACTGCACACACTATCTGGCTGCGGCATCGGTGATTTAACTATATCAGAGCAAAGTTACAATAAGATCAGCTGATTCTTCTTTCCCAATCATAATCGCTTTTTAGACGGTTTATTAATATTGAATTAAAAAAGCTTCCTGGCGGAAACATTGTTACAGAACTTTTTATAATCTTAAACCAGATGCACAAGGCGTAAATACAGTTTAGTCCCTGCTGTACCAGTTTGCAGCTAAACATAGCTTTTTTACATGTCAGACGATAAATTAAAACGAAAAAATGAATTTATAGCCACGCAATAAGTTTTAACAGCATTGAAATATTGTAGTAGACACCTTGATTTTTTTAAATAAAAGAATGATGTATCTATATTATAAAGGACAAACATATCTGTGCGTAACGCATACTCATTTTGCGAATGGCAACATTTTGAAATTTGAAATAAAATTTTGGTTCTGCAATTTTCTCTTTTGGAAATTTTTAAACTTCTAAACATTGCACATTTTAAAATTTTACACTGTCGTATAAGGAAAAAAATGCTCTTTTAAATGCAATTTGTTTGAAAGCTGTATCTCAATTTATTTTTGAGATATTAATTTTTTGTAGTTTTTAATACCATTTTTCCAATTGTGGCAACAAAAGTACCACATTTCTACTGAAAGTCATTGAAAGTAAACGAAAAAATAGTCGAAAGTCGAAAATAGGAGATTACTGTATCTTTTTGTTGCCATTTTCTCATAAAACCTGAAAAAAAAAGTTGAAATTAAAATACGGGCTATGTCAAAAATATTGTCTGTTATTCCGCGATAATGATGTCATATGCATACTTTTCTATAGACGAAGTTTAAGATTGGATAGTAAAAGGATTGCTTTAGCGGATGCAAATGACGTCATTTTATAAAACAGCGTGTATTTTCATTCTTAAAACTGCATTATGTTTGGTAGAAGTGCGTCATTTTCACAGCCCAGCTGCTTTCAAATTCTTCACAAGTGAAAATGCTTCGCTTTTGAAAATAATGTAATCGAAATTATCACATGATATAAAGGAAAGTGCGGAGAAAGAAATTAAGGACCTATTAGAGGCCGGTATTATAGAACCTACGAATTCTAGCTACGCATTTCCAGTAATTTTTGTAAAAAAGAACTCAACGTCAAAAACTAAAGATTCCAAATTAATTAAGGTAAGGTTAGCTTTGGATTTTAGAGCTCTTAATGATATATTAGAAAGCGATCCATATCCTGTGCCAAGTACAAAAAACATTTTACAAGGCATGGCAGGAAAGAAAATATACACGGTGTTAGATCAACACTCAGCGTTTTTCCAAATCAAGCTGAGAGAGGAAGACAAGCATAAACTAGCATTTATAACGGAGAATAATCATTATCAAATAACGAGGCTAGCTTTCGGATTAAAGGTATCGACTAATTTGTTCGCTCGTTTAATGGACATAGTCCTAAGCGACTTAAAAGAAAAATATGATATTGAATACTTCGTTGATGACATTCTTTTGGGTGCTCAAAATATAAAACAAATGCACGAAATACTCGAAGAAGTACTAACAAGACTCGAAAAATTTAATCTTACGATCGAACGAACGAAAATAAAATTATATATGCCTGAGATCGAATTTTTAGGTTATAAAATTAGTGAAGAAGGATACGCACCTTCAGAAAAAAACATTAAGAAAGTTAACAACTTTGCAAGATCCACATCTCATAAAACGGTGAGAGCATTTATTGGACTATGCACATATTTTAAATAAACTATTAAAAATTATGCTGAAATAATTGCACCATTGACAGATCTGACGAAAGCTAAACAGAAATTCAAATGGAATTAAAGTGCAGAGCAATCATTCAAAAAAATACAAAGTATAATAATGCAGCAACCGACTATACACCCTCCTGATTATACGAGAGAATTTTGCGTAATTACGGACGGATCAAAAATCGCAACATCAGGTATATTGGCACAAAAGCAAGGTGATAAAATGATACCAATTGAATTTACAGGAAGAAAGTTAAGAGAGTCAGAAAAGAAATATCCAAGTCTACAAATCGAGCTATTAGCAATATATGAAACAATCACCTATTTTAGAAACATCTTATTAGGAATTTTTTTTTTTACTAACTGATTCAAAGGCATTAACATATCATTTACAACTAGAAAAACAGCCTGAGATTGTCGCAAGATGGTTACTTAAACTCCAAGACTACGACTATGAGATATCTCACATTTCTGGAAATAACAATCCAGCTGATTTAAATTCTCGTGCCATAAACAACTTAACAATTGCAGATAATTTAAATAAACATCTTTTTACGGTGAATAAAAATTTAAATGCGGATAATATAAAAAAAGAACAGTTGAAGGAGCCACAATTAAGAGAAATTATAGAAGCCTTACAACAACAAAGAAAAGTAAAAAAATACGAAAAGTATAGTTTAAATAAAGATGGAATATTAATTTTGAAAAATGCACAAAATTCAAGTAATGATAACTTATACATTGCACCGCAAAGCTTGAAAGAAGACATCATAAAAAGCGCACATGTACCACATTTTGCCTTCATTAAAACGTACGGTATAATAAAGCAGAGATTTTTTTGGTACAGAATGTATTAAGAGATAAAGACGTTTTGCACAAAGTGTATCACATGCAATACTTTCAAGACACATAAAACGATGAAAATACCATTGAAAACAATGGATAAAAATTACCTCCCAGGCGAGAAATTAACAGTCGACATCCCTTTGGTTGTATCATTAAATAGAAACAAATATATACTAACGGTGATAGATACAGCTACACGTTTCCTACAGGCATTCCCACTCAGATCGACAGACACTAAGGTCATAATTAACGCTTTGAACCTATATTTTAGTGCATACGGATTAGCAAGATATATTGCAAGCGATAATGGACTGTATTTTAGGTCAAAAGATTTCAAAGATCATAATGAAGGGAACGAATATATATATATATTTTCTCAACTGGATTAAATTATATTCAAGGCTGGAGTAGCACAGTTGAAGTTTATTCTAACAGAGCGAAAAATGTCCAGACCAGGGATCGAACCTGGATACTTGGCGTGCCGTGCCAATGCCTTACCTGTTAGGCTATATTAGGTATATATTCGTTCCCTTCATTATGACCTAATTGCATGGTATACAGGAGTTTCCTTGTTAAAGTAATTTCATCATGTAAATGCTATAGTTATAGCTCGGATGAATGAAACTAGCGCTGCAGTTCGCAGCCAAGTCCAACTAATAAGAGTTAATTATGTCAGCCAGGTATCGGTCCGGATAGCCTAACAGGTAAGGCATTGGCACGGCAAGCCAAGTATCCAGGTTCGATCCCTGGTTTGGACATTTTTCACTCTGTTGGAATAAACTTAAACTGTGCTACTCCAGCCTTAAATATGATTTCAAAGATTACATGCAGAATCTAAATATCGAGCTAATAAGGTCAAGTATCTATAATCCACAGACGCATGAATCGAAGGCAATTCTACAAAGTGGTGTCATAACTGGTATATGAATTCGACGTCCACAAAGGCTATTTCAAGCGTTGCTGCTCGAGTACATAAAATATAAGTGTCTGTGATTTTTCAAAAAATAAGCGTTGTTGTTGCTGTTGTTGTTGAGAACTAATAAGTTCAATGGTGCTGAAAGTAATTCAAGTTAGATACCTATTCAAAAAGTGAGTTTTCTTTAATTTTTATTTAGTAATGTCGAACTTAAAGCCATTTAAAGAACAAGAACGTTCTTTAAAGACTGAAAGTTCATCTAGTATTAAGACTTTACATAATTTTATTTTTGTACCTGAGGGTGATAGAAAAAATGTCCTAAAACTTTGAAACTTTTCAGGTTTTGATTTCGAAGTCGATAGTAACGAATATAAAGAAAAAAAATAAGCAAATTAAAGATGATTTAGTCAACGATCTCATAACAATTTGCAATGTATTATGTTTAAATAATTCCGGAACTTTTGATGAGATGGCTGCCAGAATAGTTTCTTGTTTGCGCGATTTTGATCTAACATAATTACCGAGGAAATATATAATAGTGATAATAAAGACGAAAGTAATTTTAATAACAATTCAAGTTGTAAAGTTAATGAAATTTAATATATTCCTAAAAATAATTTGGGAAATGATTCTGGCAGTTGTGAAAAAAATGAGATTCCGAAAATTCTAGTTCAAGATTATGTAGTAATACCTTCTATGGCTTTGCATGATATTGAAAATATAATCATATCGTTTGGTGGTAGCCAACATCCAAATGTAGAGAAATGAATTGCCAATTTTGAGGACATTGTTTCCTTATTCAATTTGAATGACCTACATAAAATAATCTTAGCTAAACGCTCAATAGCAGGGAAAGCAAAATTGCTAATGGAGAGTGAAAAAAAATAAATGGTTGGTTAAAATTTAAGTCAATACTCATTTCAGAATTTGATCAAACATGCAATGTGGCGGAATTACATCAGTTACTCTAAAAGAAAAATAAAAGACCACGAATCATTGGATGAATATTTTTTATGTATGAAACAGTTGTGTTCTATAGGAAATATTGAGGATTCCACATTCCACACTAATTCAGTATGCTATTAATAGAATAAATGACCCTGTACTTAAAAAAGTCCTTTTCTGGATAGCTGTTCTGATATTTTTTAATTTAAACAAAAGATTTATGAGAAATTAATATCTGACAGTGACAATGTTAAACTTGATGTTAATGTGAGACCTAAAATGAAACCAGAGGTCGAATTTACGAATAAATCTAGATCTACTAAGCCAGATATTCGCTGTTAGAATTGTTGCGATAAAAACCATAAAAGTATTAATTGTAGAAATAAAGATCAAGGTCGTCTTTGTTTTTCATGTAATTAGTATATGGCCATATATCATTTGAACGCAGTAAAGTAAAAGACGCAAAATTCCCTAATGTTTCTTAAGTAAATATTTCTAACCTGTTCTCAGAATTTGATTCATAAAGATGTAAAACTCCATTCATTAAATTTCATTTCATTAATTGATACGAAAAGTCAAAGAACTTTTTTAAAGAAAAGTAATTTTGACAAAATTAAAGATTTTGTAAAATTAGAACCAACGGATATGCTTTTAACCAGATTAGGTAAAAAAAATCATTCAGACCAATCGGTTACTTTGAGGCTTAAATCGAAATTGAGGATTCTAAATTTCAAACATCTATTTTTGTAATTAACGATAATTCTATCAAGTTTGACATTATTATTGGTACTGATGTAATAGAACAAGGTGCATTAAATATTTCTGGTAATGATGTTAAGATAAATAAACATCAGAATAATTCTTTGATTAATGTTATTAATGAAAGTGAATTAACTGAAAATTCTAAATTTAACCCTTATTCTTCAGCCTTACACAGTAGTAACGCACAAATTCTAAACCAAAACAAATATTTGCCTGTTAATCAATTAAATTATTCTAGCTCAGAAATTAAAGAGTCCCGTTTCAAAATGAAAACTTAAGTACTTAAGTTAAAGAATCTGAAAGAAACTTTAAATTGTTAGAAATAAAAGTAATTGAATTAAAAGAAACATTTTTGTCAAAAAAAAAAAAAAAAAAAACACAATCAAGAATCGCGGTAACATGCCTAGAATCTAAATTATGTGATATAGAAGTTAAACTAGAATAAGAAGTAGCGGAAAGGCAGAATACCGTTAAATCGCACAGAAAATTAGAGAAATGCTTGCACGATATAAATCCCAATCTATTCAAAATGTAAAAGCTCCGATCAATTTAAAGTACGTCTAGTGAAAGCCAATAACTATTCTAAAGAATTAGAAAAACTGTTACAAGAATCTGAAGATGAGTGTTCTGAAATAAAAATGTCCAAAAGAAGAATTCAGCCAAAATTGTACAATTCCTAGGAAGATTTCGAAAATTTACAACAAGAGTTGATTAAACTTAAGAAGCAAATTAAGTGAAGTAACAATACTAAAAACCTTAAAAATGAATCAGATTCCCCTAATTTCGAACGAAAAAAAAATATGATGTGTTGTTTCAGTAAGTAATAAAAACAAGCAGGAATTCGGTGTAATAAATGAAGAAAATTTTAGAAAAGAAAACCTTAAGAAAATGTCCAGTAATAAGAAATTGAAGCTTTTTTCGAAGAAAGTAGAAGTGAATTTGACGTAAATTCCGAAGATGACATCAATAATTCTGAAGATGACAATTTGGCCGATGTTGGCGAATATGATATCAGTCCTGACAAGTCCCTTGATTTTGAAGATGCTGCAGAATTCCGAAAAAGCAAAAAAACCTTATATGATACTGACTATGAAATGTGATGAAAGAAGAAAGGCGAATACGAAGAAAAGACGTAAAAAGAGGACGAAAAGACGTAAAAAAAGAAGATGAAGAAAGATTTTGTGATGATGTTTAATGATATTGGAAGCCATTAAAAGGATGTGCTTTTTGAAAAGCGAACTGTTAAGTTGTAGTAAGTAAGTAACCCTTTGACTGTCCGAATAACTTTATTTTTCGACAATGAACTTTCACGACGATGCTCCGGACGAATTTTGCTTTCGAGCCATAACTCTTCACAACCTATTAGTTTAAATGGTACTGTTTTTAATAACTTTGGGTGCTGCTCTTTTTTATCTTTTCAGGTGTTCCTGTTGCTCCTTCCGGCGGACATACACTGTCATCTAATGGCAGCTGACCCGTCAGTCTAGCCAAATTATTTGGGCGCATTTCGCGTCAGATCGCACGCCCGCGAACGCCTCACGCTCCAATCAGACTGCCGCATGGCGGTTACTTCACGAGCTACGTCATGTAAAGTTCGGAGAGATGCCGAGGATATTCTTCGCGCCAGAATGAGAGTGTGAAAGGTAAAAATTAAGACGCCGTAACAGAACGACGGAGAATCCAAATGATTTTGTGATCGATGGGATTGTAAGCGATTGTGATGTAGTAACTATCTGTAATTGTTTCTGTAAATATTCTTCAACGTATATAATTAGGTTTATTTTCTATATAATAAATTTAAATAATCAGATGGTGTAGCTTAATTTTGTTGTGATGAATCGAAGGCAATTTTAGAGCATTATTAGGTGGAATATTGGAATTAACATCCGTAGAATTAATACTAGATTTATTTAAATAGATAGTGCTATGTTGTAAATTACAGGGATATTTTAAAGGAAGAGATATAGATTTATTATCATTCAGAGAAAAATAATTATATCATCTATAGAGCAAAATATATTGTTAATAAATTTTCTTTCATAGAAATAAAGATATAAATCCGATAACATGCTTCAAAGAATCGCACCTTGTGATTTGTCCTGAATGTGGATTAAAATAGTATTATTTGGAAAACTGTAATTGCAAGGATAGTTTTCATAATTATTTAACAAATGTAAATAATTATCACCACAATTTTCATTCACATTATCGAAATAAGTGCCATTATTTGTGTTCACTAACATAGACTTTTCATAAATAGGGACATTGTTTGCATCAGAAGAATATGGCACAGTCATATTGTCATGAGTATACTGAGAATTCAAATAAAAACTGGTAGGAGACTCTTTCTGAATGTTAAAAGGTATATGTTTATCTTTAATTAATATAGATTTGAAAATTGAAGAGATCGTTACAGAATGCTTATTTATAAACTCAAAACCAAGCATGGCTTCAAAATTAACATTATTTATATCAGTAAGGTAAAAGACGTGAAGGAAAAAGAATTTATCTATTTTGAATGCAATCTCCATAGATCTTTTAAAGAAAACTTTAGAGTTTATAGTTGATACAGAAACATTTCTACATAAACATTTATAATGGATTTTGGATTTAATACTGTTAAAGCATTCATGATCCAGCAAAGATAAAGTTGAGCCTGCATCGATGAGAGTTGATATCTGATTATGTTTACATTCATAATTATACATGGAAGCTAATAAGTGTTGTCAAAAGAGCTGCAAATTTTGTATCGTTGTTGTATGCAAACATCAATTTCAGAAGAATACTTTGATGACAAAGAAGTTTCAGAACAGCAAGGTCTATTAATTTTTTGCTTCACTGGAGATGTCTGTGTAGCAGCGCTTGAAAAGGAAGTAATTGAAAGTTGTTTTGTCGCAGGAGTGTATTGACGTGTAAGATTGGGAGAGAAGACGGTCTGTAGGACCAATCTGCCTTACTTGTTTAAATGATAATTTTTACCATCATTTTTATTTGTAGAAAAAGAAGTAAAGTTTTTCTTTCTCTGAGAAGAATTCGAAGAAAACTGAGAGTTTTGTGTGCGGTTGGCATTTTGCCTAGATGAGTCAAGTAAATTTTTTAACTTGTAACGTGTCTCCATAAGGTGGTTAAAGCGTCCGCAAAAAGCACATTGGATGATATTTTGTTTGTGAAAAGACTCTGAAAAGTTTTTCTTGTGAGAAAACTTGTCAAATTTTGGCCGAAAGAAAGATCGTTTTTTGTGTGGCTTATGCTGAATAAAGTTTGTTTTGCAACAACAACAGAAGCAACGTTTTGCCTAACTGGTGAAAGAGAGTAAGTTACATGATTTTTTAACATTTCTAAGTCTAGGAGAACGTTCATTATGAGATTCAGATGGCTATTTGCGAATTTCTAAAGACTCTGTCCTTTCTATGTCTGATAGGAGCTTGTTCAACAAAATTATCAGAAAGTTTTGAACTTTCACTCCTATTTTCATTATTCAGACTATAAACTTGGTCATAATGTTGATGAGACTTTTGAAGAGGTGATGAATAATAGATATCTTGTAAAAACTGTGCTCGTTCAAGAGCTAACTCAAATGTGGAAATATTTTCTTCTAGAATTTTCCTTTTGATTTGCTTAGGTAAAGCTTGAAGAAAATGAGTAAATTTCAGAGAATCTAGAGTAGCTGGTTTTAACTTAGAATAAGCAAGTCGAAGCTGTTTAGCCAGGCGATATGAAAACTTCTTAACGTAATCATTAGAATACAATTTTAAATTTTTAAGAAACTTGAGAGTGTCAGTTTTTTTACTTGGCAGAAAATAGTTAATAAATTCTTTTCGAATGCTTTGAAAGTTAGAGTTTTTAAATTGAAATTGTGTTTCAAGAAAGAAATGTAATGAACTACCATGTAATTTTGACTTGAAAAGAGCAAAAAGTTCTTTGTCAGAGTAATTATATAATTCCTGCAAAGCTGATAACTGGTCGAAGAAAAATTCGACAGTCTGAGGATTTCCATCAAAAGGTTGAATGGAAAGGTTTAAATTTGCTTTCGGAGGCATGGTGACAAATTTCAAAATATTTTGAATAAATTTCAAAATAATGTGGTTTATGAGTTAAATGAAGTGAAACAAAAAAAAATTAATTTCATATGAAGTCACCTTTTAAAATAATGTCAATTCAACAGAATAAGGCAATAATTGTTCTCAAAATATTATTAAAACAAAATGGCGTAAATCATAATAAATTAATCTTTACTTATAAGTAAGAAAATTATTTTTCTAAGCTCACCTTATTTTGTAAATAACATCATAAACAATCATTTTTTTAGTAATAAAACGTAAATATTCCATGATAAGAACACATTAGATTTGTAGAACCATATCAAAACGTTTTGTTTTCAAAACAAAACCTTATTGTAATTCTAGAATTTTTAGAATAAAATTGCATCTTACCCATAAAATTTGCAAAAATATGCATTAATTATTACTGGTGGATTGTTTTAATACAATTCCACCTTTAGACATACCTATGGTTTAATCAAGCAAAAATTTGACTATAAAATGATTAAAACTTTACAGTGACTTTGAAAAAAAAAATAAAGAAAGAAAAATGCCTCTTCCACCTAAAATGAAGTCAAATCTTTAATGAGATAACAAGACATAGTAATAAATATTCGAGAGACAGATACAGGGGTCACAGTTCATGGAGAGGAGTGACTATGCAAATTTTGATAATATTATGCGTACATTACAATCATGTGGGTGGATATACATTATACACCCATATGTTGACCACACATCCAGTAAATGAAAAGCAAGGTATACCTCTATTGGTTAAGAGATACAGGGTACATTTTCTCTCTACCCTTTCAGAAAAAGAAAGTTTTTTTTTCTCCCTCCCTCTCTAGCTGAGTCAGATATAGAGAACAGCATCTTTTTTTAGAAGATGCGCCTTTTGATGATTCTGTCGTTATATTTTTAAAGAAGAATAACTTCAAAAAAAATTTTAACTCCTTGAGTTTTAAATCATGGTTATTATTCTCACTGTTGAAATGACTTAGAGACCATGGATTAATGTCTCCTTAAAAGTGCTCTTCCTGATGGATGGATAGATGTCGTATGGGCGCTCCAGAAGATGTCGATGAGAGGGACCAGAGCTCAATCATCAACGAGGTATTGAAACATTATTTTAGCAGTTACATTAAATAATGATAAGATTGCAATTATGCAATTTAATGAAAGAGTGAGAATAGTACGTTCCTTATCATCATTATTCAAGTATCATGTACCCAAATTTTATCCTTAATCTTAATTATAAAATTTTGAAATATTCATTTAACCTGAAATATTCAGGATCTTTTAACTTTTGAATTTTGTAATGTGTAAATGCATGTGTAAATAAACTTTTATTTATGTTAAATTTTATTTTCTTCTCTTTATGCTTTGCAATTAATTAATTAATTATCATTCTGGAAATTAGTGATTCTCTCACAGGATATGTTATAAATTATGACCGATTTATAAATTAGTTCATAACTTCTCCAGGTCACCTATAATCCCTATGTGATTGATAGAGTTCTTGTGCCTCGAAATCACACAGCGCAAATAAAATTAAATAATGCAATTCCAGTTGATATAATGATACATTAATTCCAAATTGCATCACAAGAACTTAGAATCATGGTGTTTTTCACTATACAAACACATCACGGCATATATGCCTAATAGATTCCCAATTCCTAATTTTCTCTGTCTCCTGGATTTAAATATATATTTTAGTAACTTCTATTACTAATTAAGTAGTGTGCACAGAGCGTTCCAGCAATTACTAAAATGACTGGTCAATAGCAAATAAAATACAATATGCAATTATCTGGCAAAATTATTTTAAATCAAAGCATTTTAAAATATTCAATTTGAAATCTTTCTCTTTTTAAAAAAAAGATTATATAATATGTAAATTCTTAAGTAAACCACTTTCTTAATTATCAGATATTTCAATAAGAATGCATGAAACAAATTTTTTTATCAAATTTTACAATATATCAAAATATAATTTAATAACTGTCATATTGTAAAGGTTTAAGGTTCACGGCACCAAAGAGGGAAAACTGTGGTGGTTGGGCGATAAAAGGCGAAGTATATTATGATACAGTTTATTTTAAAACTGAAATAATATTAATATTCCAATAATTATAATTTGTGATCATTAAGTGGAATATAGCATCGAGTACACTGAGTTATGGCCACAAAAGACCACACCGACATGACTATCATTATTAAAAAATAATTCTGTAAATAAATATTCATATATACTTGATAATCAAGAACAAAGAAAATAAAAGCAAAAGTATTACCGGAAGACTAAAAACAAAAAGGTGGTGGATGCATAAATAAAAAGGAATGCTCTGAAGATCCATCTTCGGAAATTTTTATTTAAAAAGAATTTTTTTTTTGAAAAAAAATATACTCCTAATGGATACTCTTATTTTTAGAACCATTTTTTGGGATGAGTAGTATACGATCATCTCTTTAATAGGCACTTGTCATGATAAAAATAATAAAAAATTTTCTCGGGGATTAAGGAGGTACTTGTCTTAAAAAACAAGTCCTTTATATGATTTAGCAGCAATTCAAAACACAGAATATAGCACCAGTCTAATAAAAACAAACAACTCTTTCCATACAGCATCAGTCGGTTCTACCCACTTAGTATTACTAACAATCGTCGTTGCATCTCCGTTGCTGGAACTGTTATCATCCTTGCCGCAATCAAAAGAAAATATGCAGCTCATCAAACCATCATAATTTAAAAAAAATTCTTTCATTTTACTGCTTTCACTGCACGCACATGATTCTTCTCAGAAGGCAAGCCACTACCTTCCGTTCCTGTAGTATAAATGCTAAGTCAGCAAAACGACGCACACTCTGCGTTGCAAGAGGGAGAAGGTGAGTTGACCTAACAATTAAAATTGCCAATTGGCAGTGACAAAATACTAGAATCTTGCGTTGGCATAATTTGTAATGGTATAGGATATAAAAACTGCTTTAATTGGATTAAATTTTTATAGACTTTTTTAAAGATAAGATGCCAACTAGTAGTAAAGTGTTACAATTTTTGAAATTACGTATTAAACTGATTTGAGTTTGATTGGCTAGGGGCGGAGCTACAAGAGGAAGTGACTCCACGATTAGAAAGTTGTTGAATGTTCTCGCAGATTCCTTTCCCGGAAGTTCAGATTTCAAAACTATATTTATCATTTTAAAATAAAATGAAATGTTACGTAAGAAAGAAAAGCTTACAGCGGAAGCTTTAAAAAGGAAGGAAATCAAATAATTTTAGAATGCGAATTTTAATATTAAATGAATAAAGCTTAATAAAAAATTTCTTAAATTAAATTAAATAAAAATATGGCAGTATTTGTAAGTAAGCACAACACTGCGCATGTACAAAAATAAAATAAATGGCTGTTAGGATAAACAATCGGTTGATAAAGTAAGCAGTTGATTCGTTTGGTGATGAATTAACATATGGTCGCCAGGATAAACAACTGGATGGTTTGATGAATTCAATCGTTATGTAAAACAGAAAAGAATAAAATTTTTACAATCATTCAACCTTATAATATATTCCTAACTTTATTTTTTTTAACTTAAAATTTTTTTCTCTTAATTTAAAAACTTCTTAATTTAAATTTTTTATTTAACTTAATTTTTTTTAAATGTTTTTGTTAACTTACAAACATTTTGAAAAGTTATAAATGTTAAACATGCATACATTTATTTATCCACATGCAAGCATACACAAACAATTTTGCACGCAAATATTATTCTACACTTACACTTAGCATGTTGACCAAAACATGAAAAGCCTGAAACTAAGTTTGTGGGTTCAAATCGTTTTTAGACTAGACTAGATGAATGTGTTAGGTTTTCGGGGTTTTCCTTCTGTGAAATCGCTTTGTTCAAAGAATTTTGTTATTTTCGAAAATCGTTTTTCTAAATGATGATGCAAAACATCTTCACCAAGTTTGATGAAATACTGACGTTGAAAAAATGACAAAATCTCCCGCATTTCTTGATTCTCACTTTTACGCTCAAACGATATTTTCATCATCAAATAACAATATCTTCATCATGAAATGCCATTTAAGGACACCGTTTTCTTGTATTTCAGCTGCTAAACTTTTTTTAAGTTCAACTCGTAAGTCGTAAGTGTCTATAAAACACTTCTAAGTCACATTCATGATGCTCATCAGGATGAAACATCAAAATTTTAAAAACACTAAGAGCACCAGATTGCTCTGACATTTAAGACATCAGATAAAGACATTTTTCCATCACATACAAAAGGTAAAAGAGAGTTTTGACTGCGTATATGTTGATTCAGTTCTAATTTTCGTCCAAACACTTTACCTTGCTTACGGTATAAGAATCTTGATCCTTTATTTGATCTACGTTTCGGATAATCAAGGTTCATTTGAAAAAATATCCTATCCATTTTATGCACGCATATTTGAAATATATTAATGAGGATTTTCAATTTCATAAGAAAATTAAATTACTTCGAAAATCGATACTATGCATATTTAAATCATATCAAGATAAATCAATTATTTTAGCTATTATAAAAATCAATTAGCGGAAAAGGTCTAATTACAATTAGCAATTGGTAGTTTCAATTAAATAATCTAGCATACTAATTAAAAATAAACATCTCTAACAATTCTCGAAAATAAACTTACATTTCAGGGTATGTGAAAAAGACATGATTAGACAAGGCATGGATAGCAGAGACATGCATGCAAAACATGGGCTTGAAAAACACTTATGGGGAGTGTCAACCATTGAATGTCAGAAGTAAATTACGTGACTTCACGTTACCTGATAAGAACTTCGCCATTTTGCCAAAGAAGGTGACAGGATGAAGTCTTGATCCAGGTAAGGTAAATTTTTCTTTGCATTTAAATTAGTGTAAGAAAAAATAATGTTTTGCTTCCAGCGACATTATCTGTGGTGAAATTTTAGCAAAAAAAAAAAAAAAAACCCTCGCAATTTACCTGTCTCCTTAATTTTAAATATATATTTGCGTCCTGCAATGTGCAAAGCAGGCGTTTAAATTTTTTCAGGAAGTGCTCCTAAATTCATAGCATCATTTTTCATGCAACTCTTTGAAAAATCTTTTTGCTTAATTATTTAAAATGTTTTTCAACTCTCTCACTCTTTTTCAATGGCAACGCTCCTTTTTTGATGTGATGCTATTTCTGTGTGCATCGTAGGGATGTAGGCTAATTCTTCAAACTTTCAAAATCAAGCATAAGCTCTCAAGAACTATTAAGAAATCGAATTTTTCAAGAATGAGTTCTCGTGAACTTTCAAAGGAATCTCATCATTGTTTCTTTCAAGTAAACATTTATCATGCATTTTTCAAATACTATCAGAAATCAAATTTTTTAAGAGGGAGTTCTCATGGACTAGGCAATGACTCCATCGTTCTTTCTTCCAAGCACTTTTCTTGAACATTTAAGAAGTCAAGGACTCATATCATTCTTTCTTCCAAACATGTGTTAAAACCATGTAAAACTTTCCAGAAATCAAGCAAACCTTCTAAAAAACTAAGGACTCTCATCATTCTTTTTTCTACAAATTCCTGGCTTCAAATAGAATTTTAAAGCTAACTATCACGATTCAGTTCTCATGAAGTAACACGAAATCGTATTTTTTAAATATGAGTTCTCGTAAACTATCAAAGGACACTCAACATTCTTTCTTCCAAGCATGTCTTCATACCATGAACTTTAAAGAAATCGAGCATATGTTCTCATGAAACCAAGAACTCTCGTTCTTTTTTCCTACAGAATACTTGTTTTAAATAGAATTAAAAAAAAAAAAAACTATCAAGACTCAGGTTAGCATGAAATATTAAGAAATTACATTTTTTTAAAATGAATTAATTTTCATGATCTGTCAAGCACTTTACAAGTGTAAGTTCGCATGAACTAGCCAAGGACACTCATCATTATTTCTTTCAAGCAAAAATTTATCATACATTTTTCAAAAATTATCAAATAACATATTTTTCAAGAATGAGTTCTCATGCGGCGCTGACTTGTGCTACGGCGAAAAGTGCTGCTCAGGGCAGTACAGCTATTTTTGCTGAACAAAAAGTTTTAGGAAATCTGGGACTTATTGCAAGGCATAAGCGCTTTCACCATTCTTTCTTTGAAGTATTCACAAGTAGGTGTCCATCTTTTAAAATATAATCATATCAAAAAGTCTTCACAAAAAAGGGGGAAAATGTAGATAACATTCTTTTTAAAATCATTCTTTTTCTTCTGTGTGTGAAGCTTTATCCAAAAGCGTCGGGTGAATGTTGGGCAATTCTTTAAACTATCAAGGCTCAATTCTCATGCACTATCAAGAAATCAAATTTTTTATGAAGTTTTAAGAAATCAAGTAAATTTCTTAGAAAACTAAAGACTTACAACATTCTTTTTTTCTATAAAATCCTTGCTTCAAATAGAATTTCAAAGCAAACTATCAAGACTCAGTTCTCATGAAATCAAGAAATCACAATTTTCAAACATTTTTCATGAACTTTTAAGAAATTAAGGTCTCTCATCATTCTTTCTTCCAAACATGTGTTCACGAACTTAAAAAAAATCAAGCAAATCTTCTTAAAAAGCAAGTACTCTCATTCTTTTTTCTTTACAAAATCCTTGCTGGAAAAAGAATTTTGAAAAAGAATTCGTACAAAGGTGTTAATACAAAACTTCTTGAAACAGTTTTCAAGTAATTAAGTGTGAGAAAATAATTTCTTGGAGCGATGAAAACATTTTCAAGTCTTTCAAATTTTTCAGCTGTGCGAAAATTTTCAAAAGTGCAGAAATTTTCAAGGGTGCATAAATAAAAGAAGTTTGCTGCAAACAATTTCGTGGTTTAATCTTGGGTACGAGAAAAATAATATTTTTCAAGTCTTCTTCGAGTGATGCAAACATTTTCAAGTCTTTCAATATTTTTCAGCGGTGCTTAAATTTATGCGAGAAAAATAATTTCTACGAATGGTACGAACTATTTCAGGTCTTTCGAATATTTCAAGTCAAAAAAGGGTTTTTCGAGTGGAGAAATATTTTTCAAGTCTTCTTCGAGCGATGAAAAAATTTCCATGCATTGGAAAAAAATCCATGTGTTGAAAGCATTTTCAAATGTTTATTTCTTCAAGTAAAAAAAAAAAAAAAAAAAAAAAAAAAAATCCAAATTAAATTTAATTTTAGACATTTCTAAATTCATATTTTTTTTCTACGTCTCAGCGAATAGGAAACTTCTCAAAGTAATAAAAAAACTTAAAGAATTTTGTGAATAATTTGTGTGAACATAATTGAAAAAATATATGTTTCAAAAAACGTGATTGAATAAATGTTAAACAATAAAGCAGTACATGGCTTTTACATTCAATCGGCCGTTGCTAATTAATAGTTAACTGATATATTTTTAAATTATTCTTGGGATCAGAGGCGGATTAACCAACTACCAGACCCCTAGACTTGACTTTTTGGTGCCCCCACCTCCCTCAAAGCGATACAGTCGAACCTCGATTTAACGAATCGTTCGGGACTAGCGACTTTGTTCGTTAAATCGAGATTATTCATTCAATCGGTATAATCAAAGGAATTTTTTTATACAACAGCACAAGGTAAAAAATGGCTGTAAATAAAAATAATATTCCCTACTTCCCTTAATCACGATTTTAAACATTTGTTGCTTTCCGAAAATATATTGTTTAAAAATTCATTCTTTTTTATGCACCACTATAAATCCCAATCATTTTAATTAAGAAATAATCTCATTTATTCAACTTTTGTAGATACATTATAAGATATCTTTTATAGATGTTTGTTTGCATTATTTCAATTTTGTATTCCAAACTTCTATATCGATTTTTTCCTGAAGCTGTGAAAATAGTATTTTCAACATTATAAGCCATCAAATTCCATTTCAAAGAATCTAAACTAACTGCTTCTTTGAATGTTGAATGCTTCATCTCTATTTCATCTTCTTCATCCGATCCATTACTGTAGCATGAATAACCTCGGTGGTATAATGTACATTTTCGCATGAAGATATTTCTACATCATATGATACATATTCAGAAAATCGATAACCAGGAACACTGAAAATATTTTATAAATATTAGAAAATATCTTCAATTGTTCATTTTTTTTTGCATAGAAAGTTATTCGTTAAATCGAAGTATTTTTGTTCCATTTTCGCCGGGACCGTAAAAAAATTCGCTATATCGAGAAATTCGTTAAATCGCGATTCGTTGAATCGGGGTTCGACTGTATATATAATACAATTCTGACGCTCAAATAGAGTACTGTCTAGTGAACCGATTTCTTTTATGTGTCCATGTAAAAGAACGACACATGCTATGAATGCCCTATTCTATAGTTATCATCTTGTTGAGAAATTCTGTGATTTATATCAGTTTCAATACATTTTAAATAGCGTATACTCTGCAAACGATTTTCCCTCATTCACCCTAATGTAAAGGAATTCTTTTGAGTGCCTCTGTAAATGAACTGTTAATGCTATTCAATTCCTATTCAATACCGAGCCTGCCGTGGTAAACATCTGTAACTTATATCAAGTGCATGAAAATACGAGTCTTATTCACGAGAGTTAGAGCTTCAACAGACAGAAAGTCAAACCTAATTCATAAACACTTTTCAACGTCGTCGTTGGAAATGTTAATAAATATATTAAATTCAAAAAAATAAAAAAAACCCGACTGCGTGAAAAACGAACTAATTAATTATTTCTCATCAATGTGAAACTGTTTTTTATATTACTTACCTATTTTTTTTAATTTACTTGTATTGATGACTTTTAAATTGTGTTTAATTGTTAGTTCCTATCTATAAACACTGTTTTGATGAATCCAACAGATGTCTATGAAGGTTAGAGTTACAGTAAAGGGAGAGATCCAACGTACTCAACTTCCAGGTTGTGTAATATTTAAACGGAACTTCTGACGGTAAAATAGTCACCGAAACATGATCTTCATTTTGAAAGACCTATCCAATGATATGCCACTCAATAGGGTGCGTAAAAATTATTTTTCGTCTCTCTCGCCATTTTGTATTTTACAGCAGCCATTTTGAATTTATAAAAACAAAACGTACCCTATAACCATCGGACGGTTAAGGCGAATCGATAGAGACCTGATTCATTAAAATACATTTATCCGTTGGGTTGTTTTGAGGGTATAAAGAAATCCACATACCCAGATACGCGTGAAACACATAACCCTTCTTGGCATTCGGGTAAAAAGAAAACAGATTTCTCAGTGCCGGGCCCCCTCCTTTGGGCCCATAGGCTTCAGCCTACTTAGCCTAATGGGTAATCCGCCTCTGCTTGGGACTATATGTTAACAATCATCCGTAAGATAAACGAGCGCATGCGCAAACCTGCTTATCTGTGAGAGTAACCAGAATTCGTTAGATTACATAAGATCTTTGGGGATATGCATTTGGCTGTGAGATTTCCAAGAGGTTACGTGTTCTAATAAATCTTTTCGCTTTTTGATGATCTAGAGAAAATTTTCAAATTGGTACAGTTTTATATTCAAATTCCTTCTAAAAGTTATTAAGTCGCTGAATATTGCGCAATTCAAAAAAGTTTATAAAATTAGAGTAAAAGATCATTGAGTTAATATAAGGTTCAACGAATTAGAATGTAGTTTTTAACAAAATTATTTCAACTACGTTATTTATATAAATCTTTTAAATGTGGTTTCTCGGTTTTTCCTGACACAGTCATGAAAAAAAAAAAAAAAAAGTTGGATTTAGGTAAAAGTAGGTAAAACTCTTTTGGTAAAAGTTTTTTATTATAACGTTACAATTTTCTTTAATCAAATTTTAATTTTTTTATTATATTTTCCGTTTATTAATCGTTGTGATTAATTCTTTTTCTTCTACCAGGCGAATCACAATACTTTTTAAACTTAACTAAGTTTCAGTATATATACGATAATATGAAGATTAAGTATAGGGGTAGGCCAAATAATATTCATATAGTATCGAGACTCAACATCAATTTCATCACTCCACATCAATTATAGAGAAGGGATTTTCACACGTATTATTATTTAAATGTTTATTCAGAAAAACTAGCTTACATTTTTTTTATGTCGATAAAATTGTTAAACTACCATTTTGGGAAATAAACTTCAAATAATTCCTTTACAAGAAAAAATATCTCTCACAAACAAAATGCATTGATTAAAAAAAAAAAAAAAAATCAAGTCAATTTTCCAAAAAGTTCTAACACTTTGCATAATATATTAAACACTATAAAATATGTATACTCAGTCAAAAGACAAGCTTTACTTATCTATTATTCAATTCAAGTAAATATGTCTTTTGATTTATGCTATTATTATTATTATTATTATTATTATTAGTAGTAGTAGTAGTAGTAGTAGTAGTAGTACTAGTACTAGTATTTCAGCGTTATTAGTTTTATTTCAATACTGTATTTGAATTCACGAATTTAATTTTTAAAGCAAGTTTTACGTTCATTTTGCTTATGTGTTGTTAAGAAGAACTTAAATGTTTGCTTTAATTTATTATCTCTCATTTTTTCTCAATGGCAACACTTTATTTTTCTTAATTCGAAACACCCTTTATTTCGTTGCATATTATTTATCTTTATTTGGTGGCAATCCGAGGCTCAAAATTCTATTTTTTTTTTTTTTTTTTTTTTTTTTTTTTATGAAATTTTTTTATGAAATATCTTTTAATATAATAAGAATATTGCATGTAAAAAAAAAAAATCTGAAAAATTTTAAATATTTTTTTTTAATTTAAATTGTAAAATTTTAAATATATTAAATTTTGATATAACTCTGGAAGTACTTACTCGATTTACAAAATTTTTACACTTTTGGTGTACAGAAAATGTGTTATTTTAATTTGTCTTCAGGATTTCTTAAAATATTGATTAGAAATTTTATAAAAAAAATTTAAGTAAAAAAATGAAGTTTTTTTTATAGAGTGAGTTTTGCATTAATTAGCATAATTTCACAATTATCACTCAAAATTTAAAATCCTGAAGACAATTTGTTGGAAATATAGCATAAAATCTCTGTTAAAAATTTCATACATATATCTTGCAAGGAACTTTAGATGTATTCTTTTAAAGATGACAAATCATGAAAAAACTCATTCTGAGATAAATGGAACTAAAGTTCTTGTCAGCGGGCAGCTGATGCATCGCTTCTCAAGGCAAAAAGTGTTATATCTCTGGATCTAATGAAGGTAAAAGCATGCGGTTTGCGGTATTTAACGCTAAAAACTCAGTGCTTTGTTTTAAGCCAATAAAAAAATTGCTTTTACTAGAATTTTTAGCCTCGGACCCCCTTACATTTTATTTCGTTATAAACATTTCCCTTTATTCAGTGGCAACACCATTTGCTTAAATAATCGTTCCCTCGAAAACTGCCTAACACCCGTTAAATTTCATATGTGTTAAAATTATTTTCATTCCTCTCATTCTTAAAAAAAAATTTCTATCTCCTGTTAATTTTAAGGAAAAAAAATTAAGTTCTCAAAGTAAAAATCATTTCCCCAATGTCTTCCTATCTCCCGCTAAATACATTTCCAAAATAAAATAAATTTCAAAATAAGTAGCTATAAAACTTAAAGATAGACATATTCATGTGAGAAAACAACGGGGCCAAACTCAGCCCAGTGGTTAGCGTGATGACCAATAAAATGAGAAGTCTGGTCATATTGTTTGTGGGTTCGAAACTAAACCTGCGAGTAATTCTAAAGGCATTTTTGACATTATTAAACAAACTTGCCACGCAAGTGATGGTGCAATAAAAACACGACAAGGATCGATGCTATAAAACTTTTTAGAGAGCGGTCTGAAATTTCAGAAAACATCAGCAAACAGCAGAATATCCATCTTGACATATAAATCATGATATTTTCCCCGAGATTTGATGTTAAAAGTCCTCCACACCTTTTGGGCGTGTTCATAATCTTCTTCGTCTATTAGCTCATTGGTTAATACATTAAAACACACACAATGTTTTTTCTTTAGTTAAAAAGGATAAATAAAAAAATTTTCCTTTTAAAAAATTTCGAACTCTTAGAAAATTAAAAAAATTCTTCTCAAAATAAAATTTTCTATCTCTTCAAAAATTAAAAATAAAGTTCACGAAAAAAAAAAAGAAAAGAAAATAAATAAATAAATTCTCAAATTTTTTTCTATCAGCTGAACAAAAATTAAGTTTAAACAATTTAAGGAAAAAAATAAATTCTCAAAATAAAATTCTTTCCCACAAATTTTCTATCTCCTGAAAAAAAATTACTCACAAAATTTTTCTATCTTCCGCGAAATATATAAAATAAAATATCATCCTACTCCAGATAACCCTCCCAATTTTCAAACACCCATTCATTTTATGCGAAAAAAATCTTCCCCGCAAATTTTCAATGTCTCGCTAATTCATTCAATTCCCGAAATAAATACCAGCGTACTATAAGACATTTCTTTATCAGTTCACACTTCCGCTATTACTTTTCCGACGCCACCACCGAGTCTTATCAGCGCGCGTGCTCACCTGCGGCACGCATCTCCGGAGATTTCCACAGCCGCACAACGCAGGGCGCCGAACTGTCATTACCACACTACTGCAGGGTTCATACAGAGTTGGGAAGAAAAAATCCAAGGAGTACCAAAAAAATCCAAGGAGTCCAAAAAATTTTAAGGATTTGTCATTTTTTTGTTGTTGCTTTTATGTGCTGCATCGTTATCTAGTATGCACACTCCAATTTTGATTAGTCAAACCCCAAACGCCTATTATGTATAGCATATACATGATACATCTTAAAGAAAATTTTAAAAAGTAAAAAAAAAAAAGAATGCTAAATGCAACATACAAGAAAAAATATAACAAGTTATATATTTTTCTTTTATTCTTTTAGAACAGCGGTAATCGATTTCTTTGAAGATGAAACTTTGACGAAATTCGCATTTTTTTTTTCGCGATCATATGACGAAATTCGCGTGTTTTTCGCGATCTTTTGAGAAAATTTGCGTGTTTTTCGCGATCTTTTGAGGAAATTCGCGTGTTTTTCAAGATCTTTTCAGGAAATTCGCGTGTTTTTCGCGATCTTTTGAGGAGATTCGCGTTTTTTCGCGATCTTCTGGGGAGAAAATTCGCGTTTTTTTCGCGATCTTCTGAGGGGGGGGGGAAATTCGCGTTTTTTCGCGATCTTCTGAGGGGGGGGTAGGAATTCGCGGTATAGGGGGGAAATTCGCATTTTCTTCGCGATGTTTTAATGGAATTCGCGTTTTATTTCGATCATTTGACGAAACTGACGTTTTTCTCGCGATCTTTTGATGGAAACCGCGTGTTTTTCGCGATCCTTTGACGAAATTCGTGTGTTTTTCGTGATCTTTTGAGAAAATTGGCGTGTTTTTCGCGATCTTTTGAGAAAAATCTCATGTTTTTGCGATTTTTTCAGGAAATTCGCGTTTTTTTTTCGCATTTTTCTGGGGGGAAATTCGCGTTTTTTTCGCGATCTTTTAATGGAATTCGCGTTTTATTTCGTTTGACGAAACTGACTTTTTTTCGCGATTTTTTGATGAAAACCACGTGTTTTTCGCGATCCTTTTACGACATTCGCGTGTTTTTTGCGATCTTTTGAGGAAATTCGCGCGTTTTTTCGCGATCTTCTGGGGGGAAATTCGCGATCTTTTAATGGAATTCGCGTGTTATTTCGTTTGACGAAACTGACTTTTTTGCGATTTTTTGATGAAAACCGCGTGTTTTTCGCGATGCTTTTACGACATTCGAGTGTTTTTCGCGATCTTTTGAGGAAATTCGCGCGTTTTTTCGCGATCTTCTGGGGGGAAATTCGCGATCTTTTAATGGAATTCGCGTGTTATTTCATTTGACGAAACTGACTTTTTTGCGATTTTTTTATGAAAACCGCGTGTTTTTCGCGATGCTTTTACGACATTCGCGTGTTTTTCGCGATCTTTTGAGGAAATTCGCGCGTTTTTTTGCGATCTTCAGGGGGAAAATTCGCGTTTTTTTCGCGATTTTCTGGGGGGATATTCGTGTTTTTTTCGCGATCTTTTAATGGAATTCACGTTTTATTTCGTTTGACGAAACTTCGCGATGCTTTTACGACATTTGCGTGTTTTTCGCGATCCTTTTACGACATTCGCGTGTTTTCCGCGATCCTTTTACGACATTCGCGTGTTTTTCGTGATCTTCTGAGGAAATTCGCGCGTTTTTTCACGATCTTCTGGGGGAAATTCGCGTTTTTTCGCGATCTTCTGGCAGAAATTCGCGTGTGTTGCGCGATATTTTAATAGAATTCACGTTTTATTTCTATCCTTTGACGAAATTGACTTTTTTCGTGATCTTTTAATGGAAACCACGTGCTTTTCGCGATCCTTTGACAAAACTCGCGTGTTGTTCGCGATTTTTTGAGGATATTCGCTAGTTTTCACGATCTTTCAAGGAAATTCGCATGTTTTTTGCGACCTTTCAAGGAAATTCGCATTTTTCACGATTTTTTGAGGAAGTCCGCTTTTTTCTGGATCTTTTAACGAAATTCGCGTTTTTTCGTTATTTCTTTGAGTAAAACTTTTGAAGAAATTCGAGCTTTTCCGCGATCTGTTGGAGAAATTCCTGTTTTTTCACGATCCTTTGACAAAATTTACGAATTTTTTCCGCGATCAATTGACGAAATTTGACAGTATTTTTTGGGTCATATTTGCCAAAAGACGCGATTTTTCTGAGATTTTTGGCTAAATGCCAAACATCGATAAAATTTAAAATAAAGATCGGTTAATAGTGTTGAAAAACGGACTTTAGGGACCTAATAATTGAAAAACGGACCTAATGGGAGCTCTGCCATAAGATTATCCTAACCAATCAATGCTGTGCTTCGGATAAATGACGAGCATAAAGGATTTACCGTGCGTTTTACAATCACGATTTTTTTTTTTCCTCGGCAGCAATATCGCTTGCGCCCGAAGCCGCAATACAATTTAAGGAGTTTCTAAGGAGTGGTTTGCTTTTCTAAGTAGTTCTAAGTACTACTTGGGAAGGTTTTCATTTCTAAAGAGTTTCCAAGGAGTCTAAGGAGTCTGTGCGAACCCTGCTACTGTCATAGATACGCCAGAGCGAACATCTCCGAAACACCTGATCATATAGAAAAATGAAGCATCCGTCTACATCATGTACTGGGATGCAAATAACGTGTAGGTGTGGACTATGTCTCAATTTTGGCTAAGGCGGCTTTGAATGGTGTGTGACCAAACATATTACAGAAGAGTAAATTCTATCACTGCCTGATGATTCCAAAATCGGGTATATTTTCGACGTGGTCCTAGAATACCCGAAACATCTGCACTTATTACATAACGAATACTCACTACTCACTTACATCCAGGGCTCGAAATGAACTGGAGCAAACCGGAACGATGTTCCTGTTCGTGAAATTGTGATAAATATTGTTCCGGTTCGTGAAAGTATGGAAAATATTGTTCCGGTTCGTGAAAGTATGGAAAATATTGTTCCGGTTCGTGAAAGTATGGAAAATATTTTTCCGGTTCGTGGAGTTATTAAAAAATATTATTACAGTTTCATACATATAGCTTACTATGCTCTCTGTAACGTTTTTTTTTTTTTTTTTTTTTTTTTTTTCTAATTATTTAGAATTTTAAATGCATTTTTTTTTAAATAGTTTTTCTACGGTTAAATATAAATTTGCTATACGGTAAAGTCCCGATTATCCGGGTTAATATGGACTAAGCTCACCTCCGATAAGATAAAAATCTCGTATATACCGGATTTATACAAATCGTCACCCACTAAGGAGAGGAAATATAAATTTTCACTTCATTCATTCATATTTAGGGTAGTAGCAACATTTCTTTGATGTTACGTTTCCGTTACTTTTAAGAAAAACGGAGGATGAAATTGCTTTTTTTTTCAATCGAACTTATACCTTTGGAATGGATCATTTTCTTCTGATGGACTGATAGCTTCCATTATTATGAAACAGTCATTATAAATGAAGTGTCAGATGAAGATGAAAGAGCAGTCGTAAAAAGTTAGAACTCTGATTTTCTGGTGAGAATGGGAAAAAAAGTGGCCATAATTTTTTTTCCCATTCTGACCAGAAAATCAGAGTTCTAACTTTTTACGACTGCTCTTTCATCTTCATCTAACACTTCATTTATAATGACTGTTTCATAATAATGGAAGCTATCAATCCATCAGAAGAAAATAAGTCGGTTAAAGCGGAAACTCGATTAAGCGAGGCTCGGATAATCGGGACTTTACTGTACTTAAAAAAAAAAAAAATAGTCACCAATAATTTTGAAATAGCGTTCCGGTTCGTGGATTTTTCCATTTCGAGCCCTGCGTACATCTGAGAAAGTTGTTGTTCAAGAAGAGATGTTGTCTTCCTATGCAAAAAGGGTTACATGTGTTTGAAAATTTCAAAAAATCTATTTTTTTTTTTAATACAGTAAAACTTCTAAATAACGGACACCTCGGGAGCACGGAAACTGTCCGCTATTCAGAGGTGTCCGCTATTGGGAAAACGTTAGACATTCAAAAATTGCTCAGAAATGCTTAATGTTTCACTGACTTTTATATGTTCTAAAACTTCTATTATATGATTAATCAGAAATTAAAATTATTTTTTTAAGCAATAAAACTGAAATAAAACTGTGCATACTCCACTGCTTATTACATTCTTACGAAAAAAATCTGTTACAAAAGTTTGCTTTTGCTTGCGATAACATGTAATTTGCTTTTCAATGTGATGTTTTAACTTTGTCAGTAGTTTTAATTCTACTGAATCATCTTCTTTTACAAAAAAAGGAAAAAAAATAAAGTAACTGCTCATTGTATTTTGCCGCTTCTTGAAAATTCTCGATATTGCAGGAAAGCATTTCCAGTTTCAGTATCTGTTTCATCATCACTAATAGAGTCAGCTTTTGTCGAAAATTCTGAAGGAATATAATCGCATACATCAACTGATTATTTTTCAGTAGGTAACACATCATCAATATTAATGAAAATTTCGGCAGTTTCTTCACTCCTGATACATTTTTTTAATACACTTATTTCGCTTAATTCTTCATTTGCGTCGGAAATGTGTGTTCCATTTTTTTTTTTTTTTAAATATAAAGCCTGCTTTTCTGAAACATTGTCGTACGCTGTCCGGTTTTATGTTTTTTACAGCTAAGAAAGTCCAAAGTATAGCATCGAGAGCATTAACTAATTTTAAGCAGTTCTCAAATGTATTCATGGAATCTAACTTTGAAAGAATGTGGCGTAATAAAACCTTTCTGAACCAGGCTTTAAAATTGAGTATTACGCCTTGATCAAGTGGCTGGCGTACTGAAGTTGGGTTTAGGGGAAAAAACACAATTTTAACATTGTCGAATTTTAAATGTTTTGCATGAGAACTTGCATTGTCCAAAAACAAGATAACTTTTCTTTGTTGTTTTTTCACCCTGTTATCAGAGAAAGTTAACCATTCGATCATTAAAGGACTGGTCATCCACGCTTTCTTATTCGGCTCTCCACACAATACCAAATTTATTAAATTGAACATTCTTTGGGAAATACCTGGGTTTCAGAGATTTTCCAATAATAAGAGGGATTTCAAATTATCCTAACACATTGCAACATAATAAAATAGTGAGTTTGATATTTTTCTGGCGATACAAATATGTCATCCTTTTTAAAACACAAAGTCTTATTCGGAAAAATTCTGAAAAAGAGTCCGGTTTTATCAGCATTAAAAATGTTTCTTTCTTCATACCCTTTACAAATTGATTGCAGTCGTTCATGTCAAACCTCCACTTCTTTAAGATCTGCAGATTTTGCTACTCCACATAATTGTTTTGAAAGAGATCTTGTGCCGAGATCGGAACTTTTCCAGCCACCCACTGGAAGCCTTAAAATCGTGTAATCCGAGTTCTTTAGCGACTTCTAAAGCCTTTTCCTGAATCAAAGGCCCACTGATAGGAATGTTTTTTGAACGAACTGAAGTAAACCAAATCAGAATTATAGAATCAATTTCAATGGAATTAGTCTTCCTCAATTTCACATTTTTGGTGTTCTTGTTAGAGTTAGTAATCCACAAATTTCTTATTTCGTAAAATGTCTCCCACTTGTGTTTTACCTATTTTAAAACGTTCAGTAAGTATCTGTACACTCAATTTCTCTTTCTTAGATACACTTAGAATTCCAAATTTCTCTTTTAAAGCTAATCGTGTTTTTTAGTCCATTTTCTAAATAACCACAAACAAGAATGAAACAATAATCGCCATTGTGAAATAGTTTTTTTCCCTGCTCTCATCGCATTCTTGGCTTCTTTAATTCTCGCTCCCAAAAAATCAGTATTCAATTTCCCAATAAAAAAATAAAATAGAGTAACTCTTTTCTTTGTTTTATAAAAGAATAAAAATAAATGTAAATAAAATCGTATGTTAGGTTTTCAGTGATCATTTTTCTTTTGCTCAGATTATATGACGTCATGTAAGGTCTCTGATTTCTCTCTTCTATGTTATGCAATGATGCTATCCAGTTAATTACTCTTTGAATTTTACAAACGAGCCCTGGTAAAATGAATTTTTTGTTTTTTCTTTGTTTCTTGATACTGTATAAGATTATCCGAGAAATCGTTTTAATCCGAAAAATAGAGGTTTTTTACTTTTTTTTTCCATTTTTTTCTCGTTAAAAAATAATTTTTCATCCTTTATCGCCAAACTTACTGTCCGCTATTCGGAATGTCCGTTATTCGGATTCGGAGGTTAAACATAACAAAAATTTAGGTTTTTGGAGTGGGGATTTTAAAACTGTCCGTTAAATAGAGGTGTGCGCTATTCGGGAGTGTCCGTTATGCAGGTTTTACTGTAGTACAGTATGTCTAGAATATTTTTTCCAAAGTTTGAAGTCAGTCGGAGTAAAAGTCTAGGAGAGAGAGCGTTTGGAAATTCCCTTCATTAGGCTAGACTGGCTGGGAGGCGATCGGCGCGGGTAAATTGAGGCAACTGCTTATACTCCCTGTAGGAAAAATTGTCTTTTCAAGGACAAACGTCCTCTTTTCATTACCCCTTCGTTGGTCTCTCCTCGGCCCTTATCTTAAGTTAGTAACTATGGTAACGACTGGAAAATGAAAAGAGGACGTTTGTCCTTGAAAAGCCGATTTTTCCTACAGGAAGTATAGCTATTGTTTGTCTGTCTCTCTCGCTCGGTTTTCGCACTTTTTAAGGGTCACCTATTTTAAATATATTAGTTTAAACCCTTGGGTACAGATTAATTCGAAAAAAATCTTGCGTTCGGAAAGGATTTAATATGCTGATGCGAACAAATATGACTAAATATGACCAATAATTTTCTTTTAGAGCATATCTTCTGCCTCTATCTCAAATATTTCAATGTTACCCCCGTATAACTTGGATCTTGCTTTTGACTCGCGTGCAGAAAGCTTTGTATAAAATTTTTTGCCGCACTTTCAATAAATTGAAAGTGCGGCAAATATTATAATAAATATTATAATATTGAGAATTTTATTATTAGGAATGCTTGATATTAGTGTTATTTTTCAATTTCGACAAATACTATTATACACCCTCTCTTTTAACGTAAATTTAATCTGAATGAATTTCAGAGTGCTGGATATGTTCTAATTATATGATAGGTTTTAAAATAGTTAATGGACTTTTTTCATTATATTCATGGCAAACAGAATAACAGCGGCAAATATTTTCCAGTTATACCTTTTACTAACTCTGCAAAAAATTATCGTAGAAGAAAGTTACTGGTACCACACGATTGGTAATAAAGTCTACTTTTAAATGATGTATATAAAATTTGCGTAGGGGACCATCTACATATTAAAACGAACCATAACTTTGTTTTTTTCAATAGCAGTGCACAATTCTGACAGCATAAATAAACTCTACACCCTTCAATTAGCCTAAAAACAAATTTCTATACAATTCGTACGATAAGTTTCCGAGAAATTAATTATTTTGAAATGAGCATATTTTAGGGGCTGTATAAAAATTGAAGTTCGGTACTCGATTGTTGACCGAGAGAGCTCCCTTCTTGATCAAGGCATCTTAAGTACCACTCAATCAGTCATTGAAGACCACTAGATTACAGGATAGCATAAGAAATTTCACAATATCTAGTCACAGCTATCATAGACGGCCCCTTAAACCACCATTTTGCCGTTTTTTAAGCATAATTTGAAAACTACTTACAAGAAAAATGTGAAATTTTGGATTTCCATAAAACAGGACTTAATAAATCTAAATCCATTAAAAAAATTGTAGGTTGCAAATCATAATTTTTTCGAACATTGATTTCATAATTCATGTCATAAAATTATAAAAATTGCAAATTCAACGTATTTATGTTTGGGTATTTTAGTATTATTGCTGAACAAAAAATTAGCCCATTGTGAGCATAATTTCAGGAGATATTAATAAAAATATGGAAATGTAATTTAACATTAGAAGCACTAAATTTTGAATGTTTATAATTCAAAAACTTATCAGTCAAATGACTTGAAATTTGGTGTCTAGGCATAGTTTGGACCGGAGATTTGAAATATCTTGTTAAAATTGGGTATTATAGTTGAAAAAAATGAAGTTTGGGTTCGTTATAATATGTAGATGGCCCCCTAAGCAAACTTTATATGCATCATTTAAAAGTAGACTTTATTTCCAATCGTTCGGTACCAGTAACTTTCTACTAAGATAATTTGTTGAGGAGTTAGTAGGGGGTGTTTACTTTTTTTTTCACGACTGTACCTTCATTGTACGTTGATTTTTTAAGTTAAAACAGAACAAGCATATCTATCAATATCCAGTTTCCAATCATTTCTGCTCCAGTGGTTTAAATTCATTTATATGTCGGTACATCAAAGAAAAAAGTTTGCGAACAAAAACTTTTTTTTTTTTTTTTTTTTTTTTTTTTTAATGCTGCTACACACGTTCTTTACTTCAGATTTTTTCTTCTAGATAGCGTTAGCCGCAAATTCAATTAAATTTTTTTGTACATCATTGATAAATAAAAAACTCAATGACGCGTAAAGTAGTGCTACTGTTGAGTTTTTATGTAACGTGTATATTGGAGGAGAATAATAAAATTTTAGTTACAAAGAAATTTCTTGCCCTATAATTTTCATTCTTTCAAGCACATACGAATTACAAAATATGTAAATGAAAAGAAAAATTACAAAAATAAATCAATATTGAAATTTTTAAACTGTAATATATATGTTGTTTATCTTGTTTTCAGTTAAGCTAATGCTGATTCAAGTTTTACTATCATTTCTGTTTGTTTTTAGGGATTTTTACTTAAAAAGTAAAAACGGAACCATTATAAGATCACTCATCTGTCTGTATGTCTGTCTGTCACAGCCACTTTATTAGCAAACTGTTAAACGTGGAAAGTTCAAATTGACTGAAGTAATAAAGGCTATTGACCCTCATGTTTATAGATTATTAACCATTTACAAATATAGTTAGGGAAAATATAGAGGGGCTAATTAAGTTACTTGAAAATAAAAATCCTTTATTTGTATATCGCGTGGGGTGTCGTGTGAAAACTTTCGAAACGCCGAACTCAAAAATACATTTTTTTAAATTTTACGTATTATATTTTCAGATATATCGTCGAAAACGTAATACAAAAATATGCCCCCCCCCCCCAATTATTTCCGAATTTACTGATAGTAAAATTATGAAAAAAAATTAGAACCTTGCAGGAAAACTATAGCGATTACCCTAGGTCAAATATAGTTTTTAATTAAATCGCCTTTTCAAGTTACGCACAAATTTTGATTTGCCGGCGTTCAGCAAAGAAGTTGAGGTACCTATAGTCGCAGAAGTATAAAAGGATTGTTCGTAATGATTTTCGGGGGAAAAAACTGTCGGTAATTAGCCGTGATATTAACTCTTAAAGACACGGACGGTTTGGACATACATAAAGACACGCAGGCGGCGTACTATAACTCTATGCGCCATTGTCTTTTAAAGCCTAGATAACAACTTTTAATGATATATTTGCGTAATCCAATGCCCAGTTATGAATTCATGAATTTATTTTGCGGAACCCCCTGTACGCGACTAATACTCGCACTTGAGCGGTTTATTTCCTCTTTAGTTTAGTAAATTCGTCTGGTCTGCATTTCATCCAAACCGAAATTATGAAAACGCATGTAAAACTAGTCGTTGGGAGCCACCGTAATACTTACCCATCATAGATATAGATAATATAAAATATGAAAATAAAACATGAGATATTTGCTAAGCATTGTACTATGTTACTTTTATTCATTATTTGGACTCCCTTAAATATAACCCCTTAAACTAATATTACTTTTTGTTGCAATAAAATTTCTCAATTTGTTTATTTTCTGTAAGCAAGTAATCCCGATAGGTTTACAATGGAAGTCTATGGGAATGTGGCGAAATATTAGAGATATCACCAAGTTGGCGTCACTCTTGGCGACTTATTTTGGCCACCAAATTTGGCGATATATCGTCAAGTTGGCGACAAACTTGGGGATATTTGGCGACAGAACTGTGCCCCCCCCCCACGGTAACTCCCTTATAGGTATGGCGATGCATTAAATGCTTGACATTTACGATAAGCCATTATTGGCATTTAATCTTATAGTTTGGCGATAGTTTTTTGGTCGGCGGGATAATCGAGTAGTACCGAATTGCGTAAAAGAAACACCCTTATAACTCGAAAAATTATAATCCTATTAACTAACAGTTTACTGCATCGGATTAAGCGTCTCATTTCCAATTAAAATATATCTTTGAATCGAAATTTGAATGAAATACAGGGTCATGAAAAATCGAAGAGTGTGAAAAATAGAATTAAAAATATCTCAGCAACTAATTATCCGATCGAGTTCATTCATGATGCAAAATTTGTGTTTTTTTATTGTCTTTTATATTCATTCCTTCAAATAAATAATTTCGAAAATTTTTGTATACCTTTCATCAGAACGAATATTCAAGAGTCCGAAAAAAATAGTTCCGGTTAATCGAGGTTACTAATATTCAATAGGCTTCTTCCCATTATTACTCCTTAAGTACACACCGAAGTTCAAGTCTCTATCTCAATTTGTTCGGGAGATAGAGCGATTACAGACACACAGACATACAGACGGACGGACAAATTTTTTTTCTAAAAATATGTTTTTCGGAATCTCCAGTGTCTGAAACGTGTAAATCCGTCAAAATTTTTTTTTCGTTTTTTAAAACGATTACAAGACTTACCCTATACTACGTATGATGGGTAAATAAAAACATTCACATTTCTAGTTGTAACGTTTTTTTCAACCTGGCTTTAAACAGAAATATGCTAGAATGAGGATTAATTAAATTAAGTTAAGTTAAGCAAATTATAATGTTTAATTTAAAAGCGTAATTTTTTTTTTTTTTTTGAGTTTTTTTTTTTTTTTTTTTTTTTTTTTTTTTGAGTTTTTTTTTTTTTTTTTGAGTTTTTGTGAACGTTTTGAGATGTTTTAATGGAAATCACTCTCACTGAGAAGGAATTCAGTCAGTTTACCAAACATATCTGATAGCAATTGAAAGTGAAATAAATGGGTTTATTATTTCAAGTTCATAAAACAATATTCTAGTTCTTTCAGTCAGTCTCTTTGTTTCACCATTTGCCGCACTATTGCACTATTTGCGTTACAAGACATTGTTTCTACCTACAAATATCATATATCATTATAACTTACATTGTACAGTCGTGGAAGAAAAGAAAGTAAACATATCTGATAGCAATTGAAAGTGAAATAAATGGGTTTATTATTTCAAGTTCATAAAACAATATTCATAATTCCTCCAGTCAGTCTCTTGTTTCACCATTTGCCGCACTATTGCACTATTTGCGTTACAAGACATTGCTTCTACCTACAAATATCATATATCATAATAACTTACATTTACATTGTACAGTCGTGGAAGAAAAAAAAGTAAACATATCTGATAGCAATTGAAAGTGAAATAAATGGGTTTATTATTTCAAGTTCATAAAACAATATTCTAGTTTCTTCAGTCAGTCTCTTTGTTTCACCATTTGCCGCACTATTGCACTATTTGCGTTACAAGACATTGCTTCCAGCTACAGATATCATATATCACAATAACTTACATTGTACAGTCGTGGAAGAAAAAAAAGTAAACACCCCCTTACTTACTCTGTAACTTATTTATAATAGAAGAAATTTACCGATACCAAACGATGGAAATAAAGTCTATTTTTAAATGATGTATATAAAATTTGCTTAGGGGGGCGATCTACAAATTAAAACCAGTCCAAACTTTGTTTTTTTTCAATGGCAACACACAAGTTTGACAATAATCTCTAAATCCTCGGTTCAAACTATGCATAGAAACGAAATTTCAAGTCATTTGTATGATAAGTTTTTGAATTATAAACATTCAAAGCTTAGAGCTTCTAACGTTAAATTACATTTTCATATTTTTATTATTATCTGCTGAAATTGCAATCTTAATGTGATAATTTTTTTGTTTGGTTATAATACTAAAAACCTCAAACATAAATACATTGACTTTGTAATTTTAAAAATTTTGTAATACAAATTATGAAATTAATTCGAAAACAACATGAATTGTAACCTACATTTTTTTTTTTTTTTTGATAGATTTATATTTATTGTGTCCTGCTTGATGCAAATTCTCAATTTCAAATTTTTCTTTAAAGTAGTTTTCGAATTATAAATAAAAATCATCAAAATGATGGTTTAAGGGTCCGTCTATAATGTCCAGATAAGCATAATTTGAAAAAAAATATTAGAAGTGACATAGTCATTCTGTAGCATTTCAACAATCGAATACGAAACTTCAATTTGGATACAGCCCATAAAATAGGCTCATTTTATAAAATAATTAATTTCCCGGAAACTAATCATACGAATTTCATGAAAATCTGGATTTAGGCTAATTGAACGGTGTAGAATATATTTATAGTGGCAAACTTGGATAGTGCTACTGACAAAAAAAAGTTTCAGTTAGTTTTAATATGTAGATAGCCCAATAAGCAAATTTTATACATCATTTAAAAGTAGACTTTATTTCCAATCGTTTGGTATTAGTAACTTTCTTTTACTGTAATTCGTTGCAAAGTTAGTAGGAGGTATTTACTTTTTTTTTTTTTTTTTTTTTCCACGGCCGTATACAATCTTTGGCTTCAATAGAAATAAAATGTTCTTTGTGTTGGAGATGTAAGGGTAACTTTGGATAATTCTG
Organism: Maratus speciosus; assembly: GCA_963932465.1. NCBI lineage: Eukaryota > Metazoa > Arthropoda > Arachnida > Araneae > Salticidae > Maratus > Maratus speciosus. Next base: position 334,100,933 of record OZ010790.1, on the reverse strand, counting down.
TTACAAGTACTGTTAGTAAAGCAATTTTTACTGTATTTAATCACCGAATACCTACCATTAAGTAAAACAAAAATTAATTTGGAATTTTCTAGCACATGTTTTGGATAAAAAAAAAAAAAAATACGCTAATTCTGAGGTTAGAAGTGGAAGGAGCATTCAGAAATTCTAGGCAGGGAATGAGATGGCTGACGAATGTGCAAAATCAACTGTTATGGATAACGGAGTATGGTGTCATATCGCCCCACGAAAAAAATTCACTACAGCAAGTAAACAATAGAATTAACACGCAATTCAATATAAAAACATAACAAATTTAATGTAAAAACAAAAAGTATTTCATTCAAAGTAACCAGTATTTCTTTTGTATACGAGAATGTGGTCACCAAAGAAAATAGATAAAGGAAATGAAGTTCTTGGTTACCTCTACTGAATGACTGAGGGAGAAAGCGAGGTGATTCCTTCATTGTACATGGGAGGACCCCACTGGTTTTTCTCTCGAGGTAGGAACTGAGAGAGTGTGTTAATTAGTCTTGGATGGAGTATTGTGAGTAGAGTCTGGAGGTTGGAGTTGTGGATTTACCAGTGAAAGTTCCTTCATTGTACATGGGAAGATCCCACGTGTGTTTCTCAAGAGGTAGGAGATGAGAGAGAGTGTTAAGTAGTCTTGGCTGGAGTATTGTGAGTAGAGTCTGGAGGTTGGAGTCGTGGAGTTATCAGTGAAAGTGACCCTGAGAAAAGACTCCTGCGGGGAGAAACGTGTATGCGAAGGGAAATACCTGGATGGTGCTCCGATAAGCCTTGGTGAGCTCGATAAAGTCAGAAGGGAATAGTTCGTAGTTTAATAATACTATCCAGTACGTAGACATTATTTCAACGTATAACTTAGTGTTAGGCAGGATCGGCTATTTCCGAGTCTGTAATTGTAAATAATGTTTTTTAATGTGAATAATCTGTAAATAAATTATTCTTTAATTTTAACTGAATAAGTTAGTATTATCATTATCCTTCTCACAGTGTCCGATATCACTCATATATCGGTGGTGGCAGCCTATCAACAAAACAGCGGTTATTCCAAGTCTCTACGAGTGGTCGACTGGAGTTTGCGTAGTAATTACCACCGTACTGACAACGAAATGCGTAACACTATCTACATTAATAAAGCAAAGAGATTGTGAACCCATGTCTGTCTAACACTCTCACACTGTGTTGAATATAGGACCAGCGCATACGACATTGGAGTTGGCCACGGAGGTACTCCAAGGCGTACCCGAGAACTACCTCGAATAGAATTTTTGGAAATTCGATTTAGATTTTTCTAAAATTAGCTTTTAGGGGATCTTTTATTGGATTTTTGCACTTGGTATTTTCTTTCACCATTCGCATCTTTTTTTTTTTTTTTTTTTTTTTCTTTTTTTGTAAATATCGCATAATTTTAGTTTTGACAGCACAGAATAGAACAAAATGATGCTATTTTAGATAAAGTTCATCACAAAATTGTAAACATATTTTACGAAATTTTAATGATTAATTAAGAAAAAGTTTTAATTAAAAAAGTTAAATATGTAGTTTTCATACATATAATATTATACCTTTAAATGAAAAAATATCTGACAAAGTCGTGTAACAATAACAACCGAATATGTAATTTGAAGATGACATGTAATACATAATACGTTAATTTTTTATTGTATAATAAATATTTATTTAAAACTTATTAGTAAATAAAACCCACTAGGAAATCTGAACATATTAACAATCATAAGCATTTTTAATAGATATATGATATTAATCAAAACTAAAATGGAAAGTAATATATATATATATATATATATAATAAAACTTTTTGTAATTATTAACTAATGTATATATAATACATTAGGTCTACCGGAAAGTTCTGCCCGATAATGTGATTTTACGCCTACTTTTTTAAAATTCAGATTTCTTCATTGGCACCACTTTTTTGAAATGGTAAAATTCCCATTGTTTTCACCTTAATGCGAAATGGGAAAACAATCGGCATTTTACCATTTCAAAAAAGTGGTGCCAATGAAGAAATCTGAATTTTAAAAAAGTAGGCGTAAAATAATAATTAACAATTTTGTTTTATTAATTAAGGATAAATTGTTTTAAAAGAGATAATAAACGAAACCCTCTGTGCGATCTGCGATCGCACTTACTCACGTGTTTTTTTTTTTAATTATTTATACATATATAAGAACTTATATTTATATGTATAAGATCATCCTTAAATTAAATTTAGAGTAACTGAACATTTAATTTTAATTTTTACACCTCACAAACATAAGCAAAACATTGTTACTGGTGCTCATTCAAACGTTTTATGAATGAGTGATTAATTTAGACACATTTAATATATAGCCTTGCGCTGTGCAATTTTTGGAGTTTGCCGCTGATTCTGTGCCATCTCCCTCCTTTTTCTCTCTTTCTTTTTAAGGCTGTTCTCAAATTTAAACTGGCAACTTTCTTACACATTCCTGGATGCATTTTTATTAGTAAACATATGAAATTGACAGTTATTCTTATTCAGAAACTATCGAATAAAATATTGTTTTCAATTTTTTTCGCGAACGGCACTCTTTTTTAGCATGGTCGTTATAAGACTACACTTGAATCATTCCATGGAAAACAGACAAAATGACGCTTTCGAACTACTAATGTCTATTAACTTATATAAGTTGTTAAAATATAAACTATACATTAAAAATATCAAAAAATTCTAGATTTTCGTATTTGTTTTCATAGATTTTCATAGTTATTTTAATTTGAGGGTACAAAAGAATTGTTAAAACAGCAGTAATATGTAGAAAAGCTGTCTCACACGTGATATGGCTTTAATACTTTAATAGCTTTAAAAATCTTCACATTTTTCGTTTTTAATAGGTTTAAAAATCTCCGCATATTAAACCCTAGACCTAATTAACCTGCCCGTTTTCAAGGCCATTTCCAAGAAAAACAGAAAATATACACTATATTGCCATTAATGAACAGCAATTTTCAATTTTAGACATTTTGTCGAATATTTAGAAATATACTTGTTTGATTCTTCTGGAATTTCAGGATTAAAAAGAACAGGTATGACCTCATATTTAGCAATGTCAATTTGATAAGGGGGTCAATTAGGGGGCCAACAAAAAATCAAAGAAAAAAATATTACTTGGGATCGCCCTGTAAAATAAAATGCACGAAATGATATATCGCTACTGAATATAAATAAACAGACATTGTGCAATATGTGTATTCTTTTGTGTAAGAATAGCACGTATATTATTAGAGATATAGCGATTTATTTAAAAAAAAATTTTAAATCTTGCTTGTTTTTTGCTTATAACATACAGGGTTTTCAACCAAATTTAACGCCGATTTCAGAAAAATTGACAAAATACAGTAGAAACAATATAGTGCAATTGAAATATAAATATATTAAATATTTTAGGAAATATGAGCAGTTGTGTGAAATAATTTTTATCTGCGCATGTGCGAACGATAACAAGGATCATTTTACATAATTTAATAGTCAACTCTATGGAGCAACTTATTAAAAAAATCTAGTCAAATATCGCAAAAATTCAGAAAGATATCGGCGTTAGAGTGAGCAAATTTTTAGTAGTTCTCTAAAAGCAGCTGAATGATAAGGGATTTTACACAAATTGTCATTGTTAATTTTTAATTTTTTTTTTTTTAATTTTCATTTTTTATTGATGCTTTAGTTCTTCTCTGATAACCACCAGAACGAGCCTATACCATGATCAAAAGAAGTATCAAAATCGAAGCATTTTTTTCAAATCTACTCGTTGATAGTCACTAAATACTAACTTTTTTCTGAAAGTCAGTTTATAAAAAATGACAATTTGTGTAAAATCCCTTATCATTCAGCTGCTTTTAGAGAACAACTAAAAATTTGCTCACTCTAACGCCGATGTCTTTCTGAGTTTTTACGATATTTGACTAGATTTTTTTTATAAGTTGCTCCATAGAATTGACTATTAAATTATGTAAAATGATCCTTGTTATCGTTCGCGCATGCGCAGATAAAAATTATTTCATACAACTGCTCATATTTCCTAACATATTTAATATATTTATATTCCAATTACACTATATTGTTTCTACTATATTTTGTGAATTTTTCTGAAATCGGCGTTAAATTTGGTTGAAAACCCTGTAAGTTATAAGCAAAAAACATGCAAGAATTTTTAATTTTTTTTAAATAAATCGCTATAACTCTATTAATATAAGTGCTATTCTTACACAAAAGAATACACATATTGCACAATGTCTGTTCATTTATATTCGGTAGCGATAGATCATTTCGTGCATTTTATTTTACAGGGTGATCCCAAGTATTATTATTTTTCTTTGATTTTTTGTTGGCCCCCTAATTGACCCCCTTATCAAATCGACATTGCTAAATATGAGGTCAAACCTGTTCTTTTTCAATCCTGAAATTCCAGAAGAATCTGACAAGTATATTTCTAAATATTCGACAAAATGTCTGAAATTGAAATTTGCCGGTCATTAATGGCATTGGCAATATAGTGTATGTCATGCGCCTGCACTTACATATAATATCTACATCTATTAACTTATAAGTTGTTAAAATATAAACTATACTTTAAAAATTACAAAAACCCTACATTTTCATATTAGCACAGTTGTTTTAATTTGAGGATATAATAATATTGTTAAGAAATCAGTAATATGTAGAAAAGCTGCCCCACACGTGACATGGAATGACCCAGTTGCTAATAACTCGAGATGTAATACATTTATCGAAAAATGATAAACGTTCCTCGGTATCATGCCAAATTTTATGAACGTTTAAAAATGAGCACGCGAATGTATCAAAAAGTTTCGCTTTTTTTTTTCTCTAGAACAGCTTTAAAGAACACTTCCCGACCGGGCAAGTAGAAATGGCCTTAAATATTAATGCTGTTGTTTGTATTTGAAACATTTATAAATGGAAAAAATATAGTAGGTTGTGATATCTAAGAAGAATAAGCATTTTAAATTTTCTAGGCCTGATCCTAAAGTTCACAATTCCTACAATAAAGAACCTTTTATAGAATTAGATAATGGCTGTAAGGAGAGTATTCAAAGATTTGTCTTATTTCCAAAGCTTCTTAAACGAATCGATGCTCTCTCAAACCATTTTATCTGTTTAAATACGAATCATAAACACTTCAATACTGAGATACTATACAAAATTAATTATTAACTGCCATCATTCGATAAGTTTTTTAGCATTTCTTTTATACTTTTTCTTTTCTCATCTCTTTCCAGGGTTCGGGTCCTTGAATTTCCAGACTAAGAAATTCTCCGGTACTAGTATTTTCTTATGGAAAATCTCTCGTTAAATATGACGAAATTTCATCCGTTTAAATTAGATTTATTTCTCTCTCTCTCTCTCTCTCTATATATATATATATATATATATATAAATTTACTGATATGTGGCCTTGAAAATAACGGTACCCGTTAGAACCCTGCTTTCGGCAGCATATAAAAGATGCTTTACCGTATTTGGCAATGGTATTCTGCTGTACAAAGTATTATAATAAAGATTTGTTTGTTAGAAAACTTTTTCTGATTTAATCACAAAGATATCCGAGCTCAAAGAGATTCCAAGCCTATTATAGAATTAGATAATGACCGTAAGGACAGCATTCAAGGATTTGTCTTATTTCCAAAGCTTGTCGATGCTGTTTCAAACCATTTTATCTGTTTAAATATGGATAATGGAAAATAATAAGTTTCAATACTGAGATACTATGCAAAATTAATTATTAACTGCTATCATTCGATAAGTTTTTTAGCATTTCTTTTATGCTTCACTCTAAAAATAGGAGGAGTAAAAAGTTCACTATTTGAAAGAGTGACAGGCATTTTTACTCTTTTTGGAGTGAATTTTTTAAAAATACACTCTGTCGGAGTTTCCTCTTAGTCCGCACAACTTTGAAGAAATTCCGTGCTATTTATATGCTGCCACCACCGATATGATTACGTGATATCGGTCACACATTGAGAGGATCGTTTAAATGAAAACCAACGCTTTCAATTAACTAAATTAACAGTTTATTTACACACTATTTACACAAAACAAAACATTATTTACACTTAAAATTCGGATGTAGGTGATCCGGTTCAACATTAAATTAAATACAGTAAAGCTGGCTGTGTACTGTTAAAACTACGTTATTTCACTCTCACTCTATACACGTTAAATAAGCTTTACCGGAGATCGATCTCAATCTCCCAACACATGAGCTCTAAGCCTAAGCTCTCCGAGCCTCACTCAACCTTACGCTCTCTCTCTCAGAGCTATCCAAACAACTACCCTTGCGCTTGGCACTCCAGCCTTCAACTGAACCCTACGCTCTTATCTAAGAGCTATACGCAGGAACTACTGTCCACCCTGCGCTCTCGGCTCCAACTGACTGTCCCAGCAGAAGAGCCTGCCCCAGCAACCTTCTGCCTTTACTCAACGTAACCCCCTTGGGGTTTTCTACCTGGCTCGCATTCCAAGCTCGTTTCTTCGTTCGTGGAATGCCTTTGTCTCCCCCTCTTCCACAGACATTTCAAAATGTCTGGCACACCCCTCTCCAACCATCTTTTTTCCCCCTTCATTCCATCTATACATTTTCACCGGCTTAGATCCAGTTTTAGACAATGAAAGAACGTTATTTTGAAATTCCAGTACACAGGCCATACAGTATATAATATATTAAGACGAAAATAATCTAAAACCCGATTTCTAATAGCAGATGTTTCTCAGAACCTGACACCCCCACCTTAGCGGAAAATATGCCATTTAGGGGCTAATTTTCCCCAAACATATAGTAATATCACAGAAGAGTTCAATAGTCTCTTTGCAGGTTTCTTCATTATTATTATTACATATATATTTCAAGGTGTCTGAACATTATCTACTGACATCTCTAATGAACCGTGTACTAATATTATTATTACAGAAAAACTACACATGCTAATACACTATTATAACACAAAATTCAAATACAGTTACACATACATAAAAAAATTTGAAACGGATGACATCCCTTTCAGGTTTGTCCACTATTTAGTCATTGATGCCGATGGGCTAGCAACTGGCTGTTCTTCCCAGCTCTTCCTATGTAGCCTAGAAATTGCATCAGCATTCAAATGTTGAGCTCCTGGACGATGAGAAATACTCAGGTTCCAGCGTTGCAAGGCAAGAGCCCATCTAGTGAATTTGGGGGACCTTGGTGTTGTTTCAGTGAGAAATTTTAATGGATTATGATCCGTTACGATCTCAATTTGAGATCCATATGTCCATTTTTCAAACTTCCACAACCCGAAGAGAACACTCCAAGCCTCTTTCTCTACACTCGGCCAAGCACGCTGAGCCTCTGATAATGTCTGACTGGCAAAAGCTATCGGTTTAAACTGACCCTTTTCATCTTTTTGAGTAAGACAACATCCTACTGCCAGGTCTGAAGCATCGGCGTGAAGCTGATATTCCCGGACTACGGTAGGTGTAGCCAAACGCGTCACGTTACATAATTTATCTTTAAGGGCATTAAATGCTTCTTCTGCCCTTTCATCCCATGGTACAGTATTTTTAATCTTCCCTTTAGTTAATTCCGTTAAAGGTATAGCAATTTCTGCATAATTTGGAATATAAGATCGGTAAAATTCCATTAATCCCACCCCCAATTACATGACCTAAAAACTTAGTCAATTTCTCTCCAAATTTACATTTGTCCAGCCTAATCGTAAAATTTCTATTTTTGAGTTCTTCTATGACAGACCTAACATGCTCACAATGCTCTTCCCAGGTGTCGGAGAAAATGATGACATCATCAATATATGCTTGTGCATACCTCCAATGATCTTGAAGAACCTCATTCATATTTTTTTGAAACGTAGCAGCCGCCCCTGATAAGCCAAAAGGCATAGTACGCCACTAATAAGTCCCATTATGAGTTGTAAACGCTGTCAAATGTTTACATTCCTCAGCCATTTTAGTCTGCCAATAACCCCTCAATAAATCAATCGAAGATAAATATTTAGCTGCCCCCGCAGTATACATGATTTCCTGCGAATCTTTCATAGGAAATGTTGGGACCTGCGTTACTGAATTTAAAGCTTTATAATCAATGCAAAGCCTAACAGTTGCGTCTTTTTTCGCCACGCAAACAATTGGATGACTAATTTCTGCATTTGATACTTCGATTAGATTTAATTCTAATAACTCCTGAATCTGTCTATCTACTTCCTCTTTGTAAGCAACAGGTACACTATATAACTTTGGCTTTTTCCTTGCCACATCCGGTTTCAAATCAATACGGTGCTCCCCTACTTCCGCTGGTTGCACAGGACCCATAAATACCTCCTTATTCTCCCTCAAAATGGACATTATATCCTTGACTTGACTGTTAGATAACCCTTTTATTTCGAACCTTTCTATGTCCCGTTCTACCTCTTGTTCCCGGTTTAAAATAGGAATTTCCCCTACTTCTCCAAATTCCTCATCACCTTCAAAAACAATATTGACTATGTTACACCTGAGAATATATTCCCTTTTATTTTGATATACATAGTTTTTGCTACCATCCGCCATCTCAACTAAGACTCTATCACACACTATCCCTTTTCTAGATAATTGACATTCTAGACACGATTTATAAAACTTTTTAGTTTCTTTAGCCATACCTTCCCAATAAAAAGATTGCCTAATTATCTCTAAGGTTTTCTTGCTGACTTTAAGATTTCTTCTCTTTTGACTTTAGGCACTACTAATTGAGCTATACTTTCGCCTAACAATTTCTCTTTATGATACAATAAACCATCTACAATATAATAATCTCCTTTATATATTTTAGCTAATTCCCAAACTCTCTCTAAATTTTTGCATTCCAATTGGGATTTCTTAAAGATATCTGAATTACTAACGATAACTTTATTATTTTCCTCCACTTCCGTTTTTTCTGCATTTTGACTTTGTAAATTTTCCGATCTCGCTTCTATTGCGTAATCTTTACAATTATCGCTACTCCTATCTTTCCTTTCACTCGAGTTCTCAATACCAATTTCCGAACTTTCTAATTCTTGGGACTCTACTAATGGCTCCTCGCGATTGACCCCTGACAACTCATTAATCACTTCAGGATGTAAAATCACCTGCTCATTAATATTATCTGTCACCGCGCAAAGTACTTCCTGATGAATTATATTAGTTTGTCGAATTGCGGAATAGCTAATGGTAATTTAACCAACGGTGATTTAACTGCTTCACCAAATAATCCTTGTAAATAAATATTACCTGCTCCTTCTAATTTCTCTTCCGGTACCAAATCTTTATGAATAACACTAATTTGACATCCAGAATCAAACAATACTTTTGCTTTCTGCCCATTCACAGTAACTTCAATTTTCTCGAGTTTATTTAATTTCTCACCAATAACATTAGTTCTCTGTTCGGCCTTTGCCGATATCCTCGCCACAATAGCGCCCTTAGGTAACTCTTTATTTCCTTTCACGACAATCTTATTTACACCCGCTTTCTGTTCACGCCCTTTAATACCATTATTATTTCCCTCATTACCCACTTTATTACAAAAACGTTGGTAATGACCTCTTAAACCACATTTAAAGCATCTAGGGCTATATCTCTTAAACTCAGTTTTCCTACCCGAAAAAGAATTAGTCTCATTACTCCCGTTTTGCATCCAATTACCACTAAATTTACTATCCTCCCTCGGTTTCACGTTTTCACTGTTTACATACCTATCTTTACCCTTAAAACTTTTATACGTAACGGCGTAAGACTTATGTTTAGCGTCAAAATAATTGTCACATTCTTTAGCAATTTTAGAAGCTTCTAACCATTTACTCTGCTGAGTTAACCCAATATATGATGCGGTTTCTTCATCTGACGTGTTTAATAACTTATCCGTAATTATTAACTGGTTGACCTTTTCATATGAGTCAGCACCCCTAATCTTACAATAATTTTCCCATGTTGCTATTAAACGAGATACAAATAATACATGAGTTTCCTTCTGGTTTCTCCTAGCTTTTTTAAAATTTTCCAAACACGCCTTCGGTGTCGGCTCATGTTCCCTTAGAACTAACTCCTTTAATTCCTCATAACTCTCAATTTGTTCCCTAGTGGTATAAATTAACAAATTATCTGCCTTATCTCCTAACATATTTAGTAGAATTTCGGCCTGCTATGGTTTTCCGGTTCATTTTTAGTTTTGAATGCTCTTTCTAAACTGTTGAAAAATAAATTCCATCCCTCAGTCCCTTCTGGTAATTTGATAGACAGAGTTTTAACACTTTTGATCAATTTTTCTTGGTTACTTTCATTATTAGATTTCCTAGATCCATTTGAGTTATTTGTCGAATCTTGTACCCTTAGTCTCTCCATTTCTAATTCATGTTCCATCCTTAATTTTTCAGCCCTCTCTCCTCTTTCTAACTTTTCGCGCTCTAATTTTTCCTGTTTTTCTAACTTTTCGCGCTCTAATCATTCCGCAACAATAGTGTTAGGTAATTCCGTAACAGCCTCCTCGTCATATTCATCGCTGTCCATTATCTTTTTCTTAAGCTGAAATCTGGTATCGTCTTCCGTGAATTCAACCCCCAATTCTTCGGCTATCATCTGAAGATCCACCCTTTTTAGTTTCAATAAGAAAGCCATACCTTCACCGATTACTATTACCACTCTATAATAATATTTAGACCTACCAAATTAATATTTCCTAAATTTCTACTTTAGCACAGTTACCTCCACTTATTATACTAATTAATACATTTCAGATAATCGATGTATTTTATTTTCTAATTTAACCTACTGTATAACCTGATTTTCCTCAACCATTGATATCATCCAATTTACTTCCAATAAAACAAAAGGTAAAACAATAATTTCGATTTGATTACTATGCAATACAGATTTCACTTTATAGAATTAGATAATAACATACAATTTACATAATAATACTGATACGTTGCAAATTGAATAAAAGTATTGATGCCAATAGAAACATCCACATAAAGAAAAATTGTATAACATACACATATAAATTTCTACAATTATCCTCATTAAAATATTTCCAAACTCAATACTGGTTCTCACACTTAAAACAAATACAATCAAAACCTTCACTTTTTTTTTTTTTTCCACTGTGAGCGTTTTTTTTTTCCTTGTGAGCCTTTTTTTTTTTTTTTTTTTCTCAAAGTTTACTTCTAGCCAATTAAAATTCTAAGCAAATGTTCATTACTTGTTTGTTATCAACTCTTCAATTTTAAAACAGTATTGCTTCATTTAAATATTACTTTAAAAATAATTTAGATTTAAGTAAATTCAACCATTCCTTCCAACTATTATTAACACAATGCATTAATTTTGTTCACTACCACTATTAGTAAAAAAATAGAAAATCAATATTAGTACAAGTTATTATGACCTTTTCTTAAAACAATAGTAAATATGGTTCTTAATATTTCCTACCTATCTGAACACAATTACTTTATTGCACATAAATTATCTTAAATTACTATTAATTATACAACAAATACATTTGGTTAGAGAATGTCAGCAGACAGAAATGATCAAAACACCTTACCCTATACTTTATCTGCTGGGGTACTCCGCTGCTCACACGTAGTTTCACGGTGAATTCAATATTTCACACTTTAAAGTCACTTTGATGATATTCAACACTCAGGCTGTAATACACTGTAATTTGATTCACTGTAGCGATGATAGGGCACAAACACTATTTCGGTTTGCCGTGACGACGATAGGTCACAACACTTTAGTTCGGTTCGCTGTAACGATGATAGGGCACACCACTTTAGTTCGGTTCGCTGTAACGATGATAGGACACACCACTTTAGTTCGGTTCGCTGTAACGATGATAGGGCACACACACTCTGTATTTCTGCTCGACGCTTGGTTTTTATCTCTCTAAAATTCCGCTCGACGTTCCGGGATTTCAACGCAAGAATTCCACTGGGTGCTCCGGCACTAACACACTGCAACACTGCTCGCTGGTCACTAGTCTGAGACGATTCTATCCCGTCGCTGCCATCAATTTGTCGGAGTTTCCTCTTAGTCCGCACAACTTTGAAGAAATTCCGTGCTATTTATATGCTGCCACCACCGATATGATTACGTGATATCGGTCACACACTGAGAGGATTGTTTAAATGAAAACCAACGGTTTCAATTAACTAAATTAACAGTTTATTTACACACTGTTTACACAATACAAAACATTATTTACACTTAAAACTCGGATGTAGTTGATCCGGTTCAACATTACATTAAATACAGTAAAGCTGGCTGTGTACTGTTAAAAGTACGTTATCTCACTCTCACTCTATACACGTTAAATAAGCTTTACCGGAGATCGATCTCAATCTCCCAACACATGGGCTCTAAGCCTAAGCTCTCCGAGCCTCACTCAACCTTACGCTCTCTCTCTCAGAGCTATCCAAGCAACTACCCTTGCGCTTGGCACTCCAGCCTTCAACTGAACTCTACGCTCTTATCTAAGAGCTATACGCAGGAACTACTGTCCACCCTGCGCTCTCGGCTCCAACAGACTGTCCCAGCAGAAGAGCCTGCCCCAGCAACCTTCTGCTTTACTCAACGTAACCCCCTTGGGGTTTTCTACCTGGTTCGCATTCCAAGCTCGTTTCTTCATTCGTGGAATGCCTTTGTCTCCTCATCTTCCACAGACATTTCAAAATGTCGGGCACACCCCTCTCCAACCATCTTTTTTCCCCTTCATTCCATCTATACATTTTCACCGGCTTAGATCCAGTTTTAGACAATGAAAGAATGTTATTTTGAAATTCCAGTACACAGGCCGTACAATATATAATATATTAAGACAAAAATAATGTAGAACCCGAGTTCTAATAGCAGATGTTTCTCTGAACCTGACACACTCCTTAAAGAGTGGAATTTTCCACTCTCTGAAAAGGAGTGAAATGTCTCACTCCTGAAAGTGTGACTTACGTATGCATTGATCATTAACCAATCAGAACAGCCAGGTGACAACAACCTTAAAAGATAAGAAAAATGATCACTTTTTTGGTCCGCCATTTTAAGATTAACAGATTAGGATATCATTAAAATTATTCTTTATGGAATACATAAAATAAAGGTAAGTCTTGTTTAATTTTAAGCATTTATCCGTGTAGATATGTGTAATGACAAGATTATGAGCTAAATAGTGGTATGTTGTATAGAAAAAGATTGATCGTGGAGTATTCAAAAGTGATTGTAAGATTTGTTCATGTAGCGATCTGAAATGTAATTGTTTTAAGGGGACCGGGAAAGCCGTATTTCCGCCATATTAAATTCACCAACTTTATGTACCTTTTTCTCAGAAATGGTGAAAGATAGAGGTCTAGATTTTTTAGAGTAGTTTGAATAACATGCTTTACGTATTTTAACAGACTATTTTCGTTCTAAAGTGATTGTGAGATTTCATCATGTAGCGGTCTGAAATGTAATTGTTTTAAGGGAACCGGGAAAGCCGTATCTCCGCCATGTTAAATTCACCAACTTTATGTGCATTTTTTTCAGAAATGGTGAAAGATAGAGGTCTAGATTTTTTAGAGTAGTTTGAATAACATGTTTTACGTATTTTAACAGACCATTTTCATTCTAAGTGAAATTCAAAATTAATTATTAATTATTTATTGAAAGTCATTTTTAAATTAGCACTTTTTGGTAAGATTTCACTGCCTAAAATAAATAATTCTCAACAAATCATTAAATCCCTGTGTATACAATATAACATAATGTAAGTATTAAAAAAAAATCTGAGATCTTATGTTTAATAGATATTGAAACAAGTTGGAAATTGCTCATCAAACGTGGCAAATGAGGTGCGTTCGTACTAAAACTAGTTTTAAAAATATTTTTTGCACCGCATATTCTACTGAATGTATATTTTAATGCAATACATAAGTGCATATCCATTTCATTCTGTTCTGAAAGGCTGTAACATCATTAAAATGCACTTGAAATATTTTTTCTTCCCATTGGCCGTCATGTAACGGAAAACTTTTGAATGTCCCTGTCATTAAACTATACATCCGATTTTTATAAAATTTGAAATGACTCGACAAAAGTTTGCAACAATTATATATTTAAAATTTCAGACCAATCGCTTGGGTAGTTTTTGCTCTGTTATATGCGGAGCGGGTGTTGAATTCAGACACTTTTCTCCGGGAGGGATTTCTGTGGCTCCGGGGGGACATTATAGAGTTCCGAAGGGGGGGGGGGATTGCACTTTTTGACCATTTAAAACACAAAATCTCAAATCTTCCGGGGGGGACATCTCATTGCTCCAGGGCGGAATGTCCCCCCCCCGGGCCACCCCCTGAAATCAACACTGGGACAGACGGACTGAACGACGACTATAGGTGCTACGTATTCATATAATTACTAACGCACCTAAAAAAGGAACACAAATATGAAAAATCCAAGTTTTGATTAAAAGTCAATTAAAGATTTATGGTCATTAAGCTGTGAAGTACTCTTAGAAAGAATGAATAATTTCAACATTTATATTATATATATATAAAGTGTGACGTGACACGTCGTTGGAAAGACAAAAGTTTAAACTAGTTAATGATATAAAAAAGTAAAAATCGATTTTTAGGTGCGTTCGTAGTTATATAAATACGTAGCACCTATAGTCGTCGTTCAGTCCGTCTGTCTGTCTGTCCGTCTGCTCGCATATAACAGCGCAAAAACTACCCAACCGAATCATTTGAAATTTAAAATATATAATTGTTGCATAATTCTGTCGCGTCATTTCAAATTTTATGAAAATCGAATGTATAGTTTAATTACAGGGACAATCAAAAGTTTTCTGTTACATTACGGCCAATGGGAAAAAATTATTGCAAGTGCATTTTAATATTGTTACAGCCTTCCTAATGGTCTGAAATTTTAAATAGGGTAGATATGCCAGTAATGGACACCCTTCCAGTAATGGTCACTCTTTGATGTTTTTGGTTCATAAAAAAATAACTAATAGATATTTAACTTTAATTATTTTTTTTATAATTTCCCCTTGCATGCGCTTTATAAAACTAGGTTATTGTTAGCATTTTTAATCAAACCAATTAGGAAGCAGAAAATAATGTTTCAAAGTTTTGCTGTTTTTCTGTAAAATGTTAATGAAGAGGCTAAGAGCTGGCTTCGTTTAATTAATTTATATATTATTTATTTTCTTGCAAAATTTGAATGCTTTTGTTTGAGTAGCAATAGAAAACTTAGACTTTTATATACCAACGGTCATTTACGAAATTTCATTTATTTTTAAGGTTTTAAGAGGGGATGCCCATTACTAGAATGGTTAATCAGTCATTTTCCGCCAAAACTTTTTAAATATCTGCACTGCAAATAGAAGCGTCTTAAATTTAGACACATATGTGACTGAAAAAGAATTTTAAACACTTAAGTGTCCTAATCAAAAAATTAAGACATTATAGATGTCTTAATTTAAGATACATAAGCGTCTTACTATGACCATGGTGTAAACGAACTGAGAATAATGTCTAAAATATCCGCAAACGTCTTATTTTAAGACACTTCATTGCTTTTAACGTGTCTTAATTTAAGACGTTTTGATTCTTCCGACGCAATAACCACTAGGGGGCACTAGCACTCCCAGTTGCGCATGCGTTTTAGATGTCTTCGTTCGAAGTGGTATACGATGTAATTCAAACAAAGTTTGTTTTTATGTACGCATGTATTTTAATTCGTTTTTTGCGAAATGTGAAGTACTGTGATTTTAATTCGTATTCACTTGGATTATTTATTTATTGAATACATACATCTGACGTGTGTGCTTGACATCAAATGTCTCTTAGAAGCTGTCGTCGATATAA
Source organism: Maratus speciosus (assembly GCA_963932465.1). Taxonomy (NCBI): domain Eukaryota; kingdom Metazoa; phylum Arthropoda; class Arachnida; order Araneae; family Salticidae; genus Maratus; species Maratus speciosus. The sequence goes on along the minus strand of OZ010790.1, from coordinate 334,085,003 downwards.
GGGCGGGATAGACACAGAACAGAAGTAGACGACGCTTGAAGATTACACCCGGAAATTCTACAAAGCGTGTGCAATGGACTTAGTGTTAATTCGTATTAATTTATATCAATAATATTGTGTTATTCATCTTCGTCCTGTCGAAGCTGGCAAAAAAAAAGAAACTTTTGTTTGGCGGGTCCCATTTTGAGGATGAAACATTTCATTCTTTAAATATGGCTAGTCAGATATATTATGGAATTCCCTACTAAAATGATGCAAGCCCTTCTCCCTCACTGGGGTAGTTTTTGAAATTTCAAATCGAGGAATTTTTCTTACCTCTTTCAGCAACTGAAGTAAGTGCCATTAATTTCTTTATAGTACTAAAATTAGTGTATCTTATGATTTTATTTATTGTACTAAACAAAATCCTGCATGAAATTTAATTAGTTTTGAATCTGTTCGCAAAAAACCCCACTAATTCTAGAAGTATATATTTTTAAACTTATGACGTTGTTTTTTATTACGAATTATATATTCAATGTCAGTTCTTAGTTTCAATGGATAATTCTTATCTCACAGTAAACGACGACCAGAAGGAAGTAAAGAAAAAAAAAACTTTGAAAGATGACCTAATGCTTTCTTACTTCCTGGCATAAAACCGCAGATTAAAAAAAGATAAATAAAGTACATGAGACTCGTCTATTATGTGAAGCTGCCTGTAAAAATACACATATGTATTTGATTTGCAATCAACTCTAATACTGATTTTTTGATTATTTTTAATAAAAAAGTAATTTGAAATTTGTAATGGGAAAAAGTAAAAACCTATAACTAGATTTCGTATTTAAAATTGTGGTAACTTTATTTATATGCACTTATACGAAAAATACAAAAAATACAGATGTTACTGTATATATTTAAGACGAAAGAAGTTTGGAAACTATAAGTTATTTTTTCCTCATCTTTTTAATATAGAATATGTATTTATTTATTTTTATTGATAGTTAAATAGCTTTTGTGATTACCCTCTGATCTACATAAAAACTTGCCCATGTGGAAATATAAATTTTTTAAAAACGTAATTTTTAAATAAGTATTTTCATTTTGGGGGGGGGGGTGAGGGGGGGGTGGGATTTTGTATAAAATTTTCGTAAAGCTGATATCTTAAATCTTGCACTGATTATAATGTAAGTTTTGAACTTTTAGAGTAGGACAAGATTAAAAACGCAAATATATTTAACAAAATACCGAAGTAATTTTTTCCCCAATGTTATTAAAGTAGAATATTTATTTATTTATTTTCATTATTCATAGTTAAATAACTGTTGTGATTATCAAGTGATGTATATGTAAAATTGCCTATGTGGCAATATATTTTTAAAAAATCTAATTTTTAAATTATGAATTTTCATTTTTTTTTGGAGGGGGGGGGGGGATTTTTGCAATTTTCGTACATTAGTTTAAATCTTTTTCGACATTCAACCGAGTATAATAAATATTTTGAACTTTTAGAGTAGGACAAGATTATAAAATATATATATATTTATCTATGTACCTTAAAAGCCCTTAATAGCGAACACTTCGAGACCGCGGAATTTGTCCGATAATTGGAGATGTCTATTTTTATGAGGTAAAAATATACAAATATGTATGTCTGCTGATTAAAAAAGTATTCGTTAAATAGAGGTGTCCACTATTCGGGAATGTCCATTAACCTCCACAACGGATACTCCCGAATACCGGATATCTCAGTTTAGACAACCATAATGCAGAGTTGCGTTTTTTGCAAAACTACTTCTTGATTAAAGGATGGGCAAACTGGGAAATGCCCCGTCCCCCTACGACTGTAGTGCCCCCAAATTTGATGTGCAATATTTGTAAAGCTTATATTTTAAATCTGTTTCGAAATTGTACTGATTATAATCAATATTTTGAACTTTTAAAGTAAAATAAAGTTAAAAACAAAATAAATTAAAAAAATGTAATATTTAGATAAATATTTTTTGTTTTTTAATCTTGTTCTACTCCTGAAGTTCAAGATATTGATTATAATCAGTATAATGTCGTAAAAGATTTAAATTATCAGCGTAACGAAAATTGCATACAAAAACTGAGAGCACCAAAAAAATCAGGCCGTATTGGGGGGGGGGGGGGGGTGGAAAGGGCAGGACCACAGCCAAATATTTTTCCAGGATTCAACGTGGTCAAACATGGCTACGTATGATGCTTACAAAAAAAATGGATGCGATTCAGACGTTTGAAGTGTCTGAAATTCAGACGCAAAAAGTTCTGAAAAAATTCAGACATTTTACAATGTCTGAAAATTGAACACTCCATTTCAGACACTCAAGTGTCTGAATTTCAGACATTTTAATTTACAGTGTGCTTTTAAGTTATTTTATGTGATTAATAAAATTTCAATATTTTATTCTTTTTTTATGTATATATATCTTGCTATTTTAAAATCTGGCAATCAAACCAGCTAGGAAGCAGAAAATATTGTTTAAGAGCACAGTCAAAGACAGGCTCATAGGGCTTAATACCTCTCCGTTTAAATAAAAACAATTAAGTTACAGAAGCTATTAAAAATCTATTTTCTGTGTTAAATGTTTCTTTATTCGCATCTGACGAAAAAAAAAGTAATATTCCTTAATTTATAGGCAATATTCGTGAAACTGGTAAATATGCAGATCAGTGGCCTCAAACATCAGTTCTACAGTTTTATTTTGAAATTATTAGCATTTAAATTATTCAACTCACAATATCATTTCTTTAATATTTGTAATATTAATTATTATAAATTATATATCAAGTAGTCTCTGAAGATTAATTGTTAAAAATAGCGAGACAAAACTAAACACTAACATTCCAAAACTTTTTTTTTATTATTATTACCTTTTAACACTAGAACGGCGGGAAATTTTGCTCAAGTTTTATAAAAAATATTTCACATCAGAATTTTTATTTAGAACTATTTAACTTATTTATTTAAGTTATTTTTGGGCAACATATATTAATCTTATATTATAAAAAAAATTCTGGTTCGAATCGAAATGTTTTCATTCGGCAAGGGTCAAAATGACCCCTCGCCGCCGTTCTAGTGTTAAATCCCCCAATGTTTCAATAATTTAATAGCTGTAATTGCCTGATATTTAGTATTTTAAACTATCCATCTAAAATAATTAAAACATTGATCGTCTGATAATTACAATAATTGATGCAAACAGTAAATGATCATCACAAATATTTTATTAATTACTGGTATCCTTATTGTTAAATTTATTTGAAAATAACCATTTTGTTTCATTAGTATGTATTCATTAAATTCTGGTTCTAAATACAGTCATAAAAACAATTATTTTTAGTACTTTTTATGGGGTGTCCATTACTGGAACAGAGGGTGTCCATTATTGGGCCAGAGGGTGTCCATTACTGGGCTTTTGGGTGTTTTGATATATTTCTGTTATTTAAAATTAAATTTCGATTCATATTGGGAAATGAGACTATAAGAATGGTTAAATATTGTTGATAGATTAATATAATATTGAAAAAAAAAACTGGAATATAATAATTATAACTATTAATAAAAAAATAATTTTAAAAGAATCCTTAAGGGTGTCCATCACTGGCACATCTACTCTCTATAATTGTTGCAAAATTTTGTCGAGTCGTTTCAAATTTTATGAAAATCAGATATACAGTTTAATTACAGGGGGTCAAAAGCTTTCCATTGCATTAAGGTAAATGGGGAAAAATTATTTTAAGTGCATTTTAATGATATTACAGTCTTTCGAACAGAATGAAATTGATAGTTCACTAAAATATACATTCAGCACAATATGCGGTGCAAAAAATATTTATAAAATTAGTTATAGTACGAACGCACCTCATTTGCCACGTTTGACGAGCAATTTCCAACTTGTTTCTATTTCCGAGGTCAGTCTTTTCCTATAAAACATATAAAATCTATTTTGCTCATATTCACAAAATACAATATCTACGCGAATAAAAAATTTAAATTAAACATGGCTTATCGCGTCATTTCATTAATAAGTATTATATTAATTCCATTTTTCAGCAATGACGGACGAAAATTAGAAATCATGATTAATTTAAGGAATATGCCCTCATAGCATGCATGGTCACGGTGACGTCGTTGTGACGTCACTGTAAGTCACTGTGAACACGTCACATCTGTGACCAAAATGCCACCACTCAGTGATGTCACATTGTGACTGAGATGTGAACTTCTTAAAAAAAATTAAAAAATTACAAAAATTCTTCAAAACATGTTATTTACTGTAAAATTATATTTTTCTTTCAATTAAAAAAAATTGAGACGTCATTGTTATGTCATTGCATGTAACGTACGTCAAGTCACATGCTTTTGATGGTCTTGCTATACAAACAGTTCCATAAGTTTAGTTACACGGAAAATCACGTTATTACGCCATATGTCCATTTGTGACCAAAGAAGAGGGGTGGATTATGTAGTGAGGTAAAATTATCCAGCCCTCCAAACCACATCCTACGTTTTCATTCTTATGTGTTTTACCTTATGCACTTTTTTATTCTTGCATGCAAAGCTAAGTGCTATAATTTCATGTTACAGTAAAATCATGCTTATTTTCTTTTGCCTCTCTTGTGAAATTTACTTTTGTCGAGATGTGTCTCTTTTCTTGCGGGTGAGCGATATTTTGTATTTATTACGTGTGAAACAAATTTTACTTTAAAAAAAGGGGGGTAGGGGTTCATTATTACCATTAAATTGATATTTATTCATTTAAAAAATTTAAACAATGTTTTATCTAATAAACTCTAATTATTATTATTATTATTATTATTATTATTATTATTATTTACAAAAAAGAACTTTTACAATCCATTGTAACTTGAATTGTTTGGAATCGATAAAAAGAAAAGATAAAATTACATTGGAAAATTCTTCAAAAAGAAAATTTTAATTAAAGACAGTCTCATAAAATTATTGCGCATTTAAGTTCGAAATCTTTTGTATAGAAAAACAAATAACGGTAAAAAAGAACATCTGCTGAAAATCAAAATCGTCTGCGCACAGAAGAGAAGACGCCGGAAGTTTACTCTGTTTAGAACATCACCAAGTCTGCAACACTTTTTTATAAAATAAGAGAAAGAAGCCCGCCATTTTAAAATATTACAAATACACGGATATTATAAATGGGACGTAAATGTAAGTCTTATTTAATTTAAATGTTTTATACATGTTTTGTATATTATGATGATGACTTAAATAGTTTTATGTTATATTAGTAAGGGACTGATCTGCAATTGTTTTCAGAAACATTTTCCTATTCGATGCTGCGCTGAAAAATATCTTAATCTGCGATCGCTTAAAAAGAAAATTAAAAAAAAAACAGCTGCGCAGAGACTGATTCATGCCTGTATTCATAGTGGAATTAATTTAAAGATTACAGTAAACTCTCTGTAAGGCGGTCTCTGTGTAAGACGGAAATCTGTCTAACTCGGAAAGATTTTCAAATCCCAGTGAATTCATAAACATAGAGTAACATTTGTCTAAGGCGGAATATTGTCTACTGCAGAAAAATTTCTCGGTCCCGATCGATTCCGCCTTAGGCAGAGTTTACTGTAATTTGCTGCTACTTGAGATTGAAAATATGTTGAGACAATCATTTGGAATTTTTTTCGGCTTCTTCCTGTTTTGTGTTTCCTGATTACTAACACTTACAGTAGTTATAGACATTATTATTTTGGAGTTAAATATGATTTTCGATTATTATGATATTACGAAACTATTTCAGATTAGAAATTAGCATTACATTGGGAAAATGTATTTTTCTATTGTAGTTTGTTGTTGTTTAATAGTACAATTATAAATACTAATTATTATTTTTAGTGTTTTTCAAATTGGTATATGTATTTTTTTTAATTGTATGTAAGCAATTTTTTTGTTTGTGATTTTAATCTAACATTTAATTATAGACATTCTGAAGCGGTTATTAAATTTTCGTCTATTATAAAATCATTTTCTAAGTTTATGATACACGTAATTATTGGCACTAAAAAGTAAAATATGATATTTAAACATTGAAATAAAAAGTTTTTCATGTCTAATAGGAAGTTTATAGATTAAACTACTTTAGTATATATATATTTTTAAGTTCATATTTATTTACATAATATAGGAGTGAATATTTTTTTAAACAGATTAACAGTGTTTAACTTCGGTTTGCCTGTCGTTTTTCTGTATAGCCATCTGTCCGCGCTCTAACTCTCGTAAATAAACTCGGATTGCCCTGAAACATTTAGATATTGACGTTTACCATAGCACGTTCCTTATTTCTAATGAAGTTTGTAGCATGTTAAGTTCATTTACAGGGACAGTCAAAAGTATTCCGTTTCATTACGGCCTATGGGAAAAAATCGTTTCAAATTATTTTTAATGATTTTACACGCTTTCAAACAGAATAAAATTGATATGCATTTACGAAGCGCATTAAAATATGCACTCTGCTGAGTATGCGATGCATAGAATAGTTATTGTTCATTTACAGGGTTAAAAAAGGAATTCCAATACATAATGATATAGGGGTGGAGGGAATTGTTTGTGGCGTACTTTAATTATGTTAATCTATTTCATATATAATGAAATTTATATACGTCGCTGAGGTTTACATATTATAAATTATTTCATGTATAATTCGAAGTGCATATAGCATTTACAGGGACACACAAAATATTTCAATACTATATTGTATCCGAAGTACTGTTCATTAGCGATGATTGCTGGAAATGCATTTTTAATTATGATATGCGCTTTTATGATTCACTATATTTATGCATAGTATATGGTGTATATAAATGCTACAATTCATATACAGGGCTACACAAAACTACTCGTAAGGGTTACTGCGTATGGGCGCAAATTGTTTAAAGGTGGTTTTTAAATGAGTTGTTCTTTTTTACGCTGAACTGCATTGAATTTGCTAAGAAATGTTTGTAGAATATAGATAAAATGATATACAGGGTCACGTAAAGAATTGGATACATGGCCGTCTGTAAATCGTAATTTCTAGAAATGTGATTTCAGCAGTTTTAAAAGTGTCTTAGTTTGAATTAAATTTTAACTAAATAGCGGCGTGTAATAAAGGTTCTAGGTAAACTACAGGGTTGTACAAAAGTATTTAAGTATGTTTCCATATATTAGTATAAATTACTGAAAGAGAATTTCAACCTGTTATGCTTTTTCTTGCTAAACTAAATTTCCCCATTATATAGTATATATATCAATCTACAGATCAAATACAGGACTGTTCAAAAGAATTAGAAAAACATCTTTGGCTATGGACGGTAACTGCTGAAATCAGTTTTTCAAATGTTTTATGCGTTTTCTAAAATGTTTACTTAGTTATCTTATTTACGTTATTTCCCTAAATTACGATGTCTTGTTAAAGCATTCAGGAAGCGTTGGAAAGTGTTTTATAATCTATGCTTAACGCATGATTTTTCTTACTTGTTTTTTCTTTTTCGCAGATCAGTCTTTTCCTATAAAACATACCAAATCTATTTAGCTCATATTCACAAAATACAATATACACGGGAATAAAAAACTTAAATAAATATGGCTTATCATGTCGTATTTAATAAAGCAATGACTAGTCACAACACATTAAAATCTTACACATTCTTAATATCGAGCTTGAACTCAAGATCAAGCTTAGAACTTAATAAAAAAAAAAGATTCAGTTGATAAGCATTGTTTTTTAAGTGGAAAAATTTAAAATATTTTAGAAGAATAGGACTCCAAAATAGCGATATTTTGCTAAAAAGTACGGTAAAAAGATAAGATTTTATATTTCAAACAAAACTTTATTTTAAAATTGTGCATTTTAAAATTCATCACAGTGTTTATGACAAGAACCATCACAGTATTAAAACTTGGAAATTTTTCCAGAGAGAAACATCCGGCTTGCATACAATATTTCAAATGAAAATCAAATTTTAAATTAATTGCTTAAAAGCTGCAAAGGCCAACATAGTGAAAAAGATTCCATGCCGGGACTCGAACCCGGGCCATCAGTATAGCGCACTGACATTCTCCCGACTAAACCACGTGGAACGATACCCAGCCTGGAAAATTCCTCACTATTACATGTTGGCAAGGCTACAAAAGCAGCACAAGAAGGGATATTTATCGTGAGCCACCGACATGGGGCAAACACGAAACTTAATTAAATCCAGCTTCGATTGAAACTATATTAATACTTGGAAATATTTCCAGAGAGAAACCTTCGCCTTGCATACAATATTTCAAATGAAAATCAAATTTCAAATTAAAATTGCCTTTTAAGCATGTAATTTGAAATTTGATTTTCATTTGAAATATTGTATGCAAGGCGAATGGTTCTCTCTGGAAAAATTTCCAAGTATTAATATAGTTTCAATCGATGCTGGATTTAATTCAGTTTCGTGTTTGCCCCATGTCGGCGGTTCACGATAAATATCCCATTTTGTGCTGCTTTTGTAGCCTTGCCAACATGTAATAGTGGGAAATTTTCCAGGCTGGGTATCGTTCCATGTGGTTTAGTCGGGAGAATATGTCAGTGCGCTATACTGATGGCCCGGGTTCGAGTCCCGGCATGGAATCTTTTTCACTATGTTGGTCTTTGCGTCTTTTAAGCAATTAATTTGAAATTTGATTTTCATTCGAAATCTTCGCAGTGTTTATGATAAAAGTTTGTCACAAATGACACATATTTCACAAATTGGTCACACAATGTGACTTCAAAGCATTGTCGCATTCGTCACAGGTTCGTCACAAAGTTAATGCCAAAATAGTCACAAATGACACATTTTTCACAAATTAGTCACACTGTGACTTCACAGAGTGGTCACAATGTGACGTCACAAACGACCTCTAAAACGGACATAACGACTTCGCATTCTAGTCACTATGACGTCACATCAACGTCACGTGACGTCACATCGACGGTTACAAAATCACAGCGTGACTTCACAACGACGTCGCCGTGACGTCACCATGCCTTACGGGTGTTTAAAAGAAAAATATATACATATTCCAGAGAACTTAAAATTTAGACTCCATGTTCATATTAAATAAAACAAAAGCAAATGAGAGCGAATAAAAAATATATATATACATTCTTATTATTTAAATCATGCTTAGAACTTATTTTAAAAAGATGCGAGTTTAGAAGCATTGTTTTTTAAATGGAAAAATTAAAAATATTTTAGAACAATAGGACTTTGCAAAAATAGCAATAATTTAAGGAAAAGTACGGTTTTACATTTAAAACAAAAATTAAAATCAAATCAATCATTGTTAAACATATAACATCCGCCGATTAAAAAGTTATTAATAAAACTTTAAAAGTAATATCTTTATAGGGCATGCAATAAAAGCAAACACAAAGGATAAGATTGGAATGAAATATTTTAGTTTGTTTCTATCAGTAATCTAATTTAAATTCGTATGTAACTTTAACCGAATTTCTCCTTAAAAGTTCAATTAGTGTTACAAACTATGAATCAAATAAATATTGCTAATAAAGTATTTTACTCCTATCTTTTCCACGCTTATGTCTATTTTCATTGCATACTGTAAAAGATGTGATTCTATTAAAATGACCATAAAAGCGAAAAAAAAAATCGACTACTGTATTTTATGGAAGAAACGCAGAAACGCCGCACTACTCAAAATGGCCTGAATAAGCTTAAAAATATCGTAATCGCCGCACCCGTTATAAACGCCACATCCATCGGAACGCTACTTATGTCGATAGCGTCACATTGACCTAACTTTAATCAAAATTTTCTGAGCAATGCAGGATGCCTCGTTTTTACTATCTTAAGATGGCTAAAGTTTTATTTAAAATATTTAAATCCGATTTTAAATGTTTTTATGAATTTTTTAATTAAGGAAACTCAGTTGGTATTTAAAAAAAATCGTAAACGCCGCACTTGGAAAAAAAATTAACTTTAAAACTCGTAAACGCCGTGGCGTTTCTTCTATAAAATACGGTACATAAAAAATGAACATTCACTCTTATGACAGAGTGACTATTCACTCCTACCAGGGGTTAAAATCCGCACTCCTTTAGCAAGAGTGAATAGTCACTCCTCCGAAAAAGTGATTATCCACCCCCATAGGCGTAGCGTGACCAAAAATTTTGGGGGGTCACCAAGGTCGTGCAAAATAAAAACGGCGCCCCTGGCGAATTTTCAATTTTGAGCCCCCCCCCCCCCAAAAAAAAAAAAAAAAAAAAAAATCTTCATTTTTGTGATAGGTGTAATAAAATTGATAAAGTGCAGAAACATAAATAAATTCTTTCGAATAAATATTTTTCGCGTTTATTTTGGAACTTTAAAGGGTTTAATTTTAATTTAGGAATTCAGAACAACTAAATAACATAAAAGAAAATTGCATTTATTTGTTAGAGAGTTCATGATGTTTAGCGACAGGGGAAAAAGTGATGAAGAGAGAAAAAGAAATTCCCCGAAAAAAAAAAAAAATAAACAAAACAGTCGTTTGCAGCGTAAATTTCGCGCCTGGGGCGCTCCTTTAGACGCTCTTTGCACGGCCCTGAGGGGCACAACAGAGGTCTGCACGGACCGCAATTCCAAGGCCCAGGTCCGGCCCGTTTATTTTTTGACAATTTACCAGGCCCGGCTCGTACAAAAATCAATGAAAACAAGCCCAGCCCATGAAAAAATCATTTAAATCAGTCCCCGTTCGGTTCGGCTCGACACAATTTCTCAAAAAATTCCGATTTTTCTTAACATACAATTGCAGGGCTGCCACTTGCTACTAAAAGCGATTATTTTCAGCATCGGTGGCTATGCCGGCTATTTTAGGCCGAAAACCATTAAAAAGCGGTTACTTCAAGAAAAAAGGCGACTTTTTCTGGATTTCAGTGACTATTTTTACTGAAAATATTTGTTTTCTTCAAAGCATCTGTAAAGTCATCTTCCCAAACATACTTTTTCAACGGTTGTTTGAAAAGATTCGCGATTTTTTCCTCGACGAATTCCAAAATTCTCGATTTCGCCCCCTGCCCCTCTCCAATCTATTGACGAAAATACTTATTTTTTTCCGAGATCTTTTTATACAATCGTTGAAGGAGATTTTGCGATTTTTTCCCCGATCCTTTGCCAAATATCTCAAATTTTTCTACGTCAGACTGACGAAATCGATTTTTTTCCGCCACCACATGTCCAAATTCGCGATATAGATTTTCTGCGACCGACTGATAGTCCTTACTATTTGTTTCAGAGATCTTTTGACGAAATTCCCGATTCTTTTCCAGATCGTTTGTCAAAATTCGTGATTTTCTTTTCATGACCGAGTTATAAAATTCGTGATTTTTTGCGCGATCATTTGGTTAAATTCTCAATTTTTTTTGACCAAATTTGCGTTTTTTGCCCGCGACCATTTACGAAATTTGAGATTTTTTTCGTGATCGTTAGACGAAATTCGCAATTTGTTGTCCATTCTTTTGACGAAAGTTGCGATGATTTATCCGCGACCGAATGACGAAAACCGCCATTTGTTTCCGTGACCTTTGGCAAAATTCAATATATTTTTTACAGTTGTTTGAGGAGATTCGCGATTTTTTCACGAATCGACTAATGATAATAGTTATTTCTTTTCGCTATCTTTTGCTACGATCGTTGAAGGATATTTCGCAATTTTTCCTATGACCTATTGCAAATTTCTCAATTTTTGGGGGGCGATCGTATCACGGAACTCATAATTTTTTTTCCCAGTGATCCTTTGCCAAATTTCGCGTTTTTGTTTCCGGCGATCGTTTCACTGAATTCACGATTATTTTTCCGCGTTACTTTGCCAAAATTCGCGAATTTTTCTACGACAAACTGTGGAAATTTTTTCTCCGCCACCACTTGTTGAAATTCCCGATATATATTTTTTCCGCGGCCGATTGATGGTACTCGCTGTTTGTTTCAGATATCATTTGATGAAATTCGTAATTCTTTTCCGCGATAGTTTATCGAAATTGATGATTTGTTTTTCAAAACCGACTTACGAAATTCTTGATTATTTGTTTAAATTCTCGATTTTTTACGCGATTATTTGACCAAATTCGCGTCTTTTCAGAGGTTATTCTGTTCTGAATTTTCCGAAAATTTAAGGCATTCGGTTCCGAAAATTAGAAAAAAATTTCTGTCATCAATCCTAAAATTCGGGCATAAAAAATATCGTGAATTTCCGCAAATGGTCGCCGAAAAAATTAATTTCGACAATCGTTCACAGAAAAAATCGCCAATTTCTTCAAAGGATCGCAGAAAAAACGAATTTCGCCAAAGAATCGTGGAAAAAAACGCGAATTTCGACAAGTGATCACGAAAAAACGCAAACTTCGTCTGGGAATCGCGAAAAACAAACACATTTCACCAAGGGATCGCAAAAAATGCAATTTTTATCAAAACATCACGGAAAAGCGAGAATTTCGTCAAAGGATTGCGATAAAGAAACGCAAATTTCGTCGAAGAATCACGGAAAACGCGAATTTCGCTAAAGGCAGCCGAAAAAACGCATAATTGGGGCCGGGAGATTTCCCCTTTTGCACTCCTCTGCTGTAACCTTTCAGACAATTTGCTGTGAATTTCAGATATATATTTTTTTTTACTCAGAATTACCCTTGTCATCTTTTTGTCCGCAAATATTTGATGAAGTTTGCAATTTTTTTCTCTTGGCCGTTACACGAAATTCGTAATATTTTGTGCATTCTTTTGACGAAATTTGCGATGATTTTTTTCGTGATCGAATGACGAAAATCGCCATTTGTTTCCGCAACCTTTGATAAAATTAAAGATATTTTTCCACGGTCGTTTTAGGAGATTCGCGATGTTTTCGACGACGAATTACCAAAATTCGCATTTTTTTTCCGCCGATCGTTTTATGGAATTCACGGTTTTTTTTACACGATCCTTTGTCAAATTTCGTGAATTTTTCTATGACCGATTGGTGAAAATGATATTCGGTATTTGTTTCGGAGATTTTTTTGACGAAATTCGCCATATTTTTCCACGACCTTTTGTCGAAATTCCTCTTTTCTTTTGTCGACTGACTGAGGAAGTTCAAGGGCAAGGAGGCATAAAGAAGTGAAAAGATCATTTGGAGGAGAAAGGCAGAGGCGACTTTATTAGCCATCGCGTCCTGTGTGAGATTTTTTATTGTACCACTGCAAATGCTATACTCATTTTTTTTTCTTTTAAAGGGTTTTACTAAAGCATTTTACTTTGTGCACTCCTTCCAGGGCTGAAACTAGCTATATTTTCACCCGGGGCAAACAGGCATTTTGGCGCCCCCTCCTTCCTCCGCAAAGTAAATTTACAAAGCGAAATTTACGAAAGTTTCTATTAGAGAACTTATTTTAAAATTTAAAATGTGTAACAGTAAAATACGTAATAATATTGAAATATATAACCAGCTTTGTCAAATATTTATGCATTAAAACCTGTGAAAAAAAATCGAAAGGAAACGGAAATCATTCCGCTTTATACAGGTTTTCGTCTTAGCAGATATAACTGTTGGTATTATTTCTGTTGGAACCATGCAGTTTTTTTCGTTTAAGACAATATTCCATTACAGATATATTTCATTTTTCAAGATGTTTACTATTGTAGCATTACAAATTATCACAACTGAGGTAATGTCATAGTGATTTGAGTCACATTGTTTCAGGAACTAAAAAAACCAGGATTTACTGTAGGCATAAAAATGAATTCCAGCATTGTAAAATATCTTCCTGTACTATCTACACCAGTTTTGTGGAATTATCACTTATATCACTCTTCTTATTTATAGATTGATATGTCTACATACTTTCCTCAACTTTTCAAATTTAATTTTCAAAGCTAATTTTCAAATTTATGTGTGACTCAAAACAACAACAACAAAATTATTAAATTTTTACTTCTCAGTTTGTGAATTTTCGACCGCTTGGTTTTTATTGTCCCAATCAGTCACCTGACCTCGTCCCATCTAAGGCCAGATATGGTAATATGCATGTAAAAAAGTAATTATAAGAAAAATAATAGAGTTATTCATTTGCTGTTTTGTATATTGTAGGCAAATCTTTTTATCTATTCGACAATTTTAATGCACTTTACTCAGCTTTTCTTTTTGATTTTTCAGCTAAAAAATATCTTTTTACACAAATTTCACACGCACATATATAGATTGTATAAAACGGTAAACCAAATTTTCATATGGCGCCCCCTTTGCGTGGCGTCCAGGGCACATGCCTCCTCTCCACCCCCTTAGTTTCGACCATGACTCCTTCTCCCGTTAATTTTTATTGTCCCGGGCAGCCTGGGTGGGGCTTGTTGAGCTAAAGTCAATTGCTAAGCCTCCCCACCTAGCCGAACCTGTCCCGGGCAGCCACCCGAACTCGCCCATATCAAGACGGGAAAAATGAAAGCTCAACACTGCTCACGATGAGAGAGAAAAGAAAATTGATCAGTCTTCATGGAATCTTTTCATCAGAAAAGTCAGAGTCAAACAAAATCTTCATTTGGCGCCCCCTTCGCCTTTCGGTACACTTGGAATTGGAGAAAGAATAATGCCTAAGAAAAAAGGTCTTTTTTTCCAATTCATTTGCAGTCTTCTATTATAGATGAATATTTTTCATATATTTGTAAATTTCAATGCGTTTGGTTCAGTTTTACATTTGGATTTTCCGGCTGTAAGACATTTTTATGCATTTTCAATATAAATACATATATATTTTTGTATGTAAAGACAAAAAAAATCTTCATATGGCGCCCCCTACGCTTTCTGTTCTGGCGCCCAGGGTGTAGAAGGTTGGGGGGGGGGCACACGCCCCCCCCGTGCCCCCCCCCCCCCCCCCCCGACGCTACGCCTATGTCCACCCCCTGTTTAGAGTGAATATTCACTTCCCAGGAGTGACTATTCACTCTTTCAGAGAGTCAAGAATTTCACCTTTGCTCAGAGTGAATAGTCACTCTAAAGAGGTTGGGCATATTTTGACTCTGCGATAGAGTGACTATTCACTCCTCCGGAGTGAATAGTCACTCCTTTTTATTTAGAGTGTTTTTCGTTTCTCATCTCTTTCCAGGGTTCGTACGGGTCCTTGAATTTCCAGACTAAGAAATTCTCCGGTACTAGTATTTTCTTATGGAAAATATCTCGTTAAATAGGGCGAAATTTCGTCCGTTTAAATTAGATTTATTTTTGTATAAAAAAAATAATGATATCTGACCTTGAAAATAACGGTACCCGTTAGAACCCTGCTTTCGGCAGCATATAAAAAATGCTTTACCGTATTTGGCAGTGGTATTGTGCTGTACAAAGTGCTGTGAGCATCTCCCCTCTCCAACCACTCTTATTATTATTTTCTTATTATTATTTATTCAATTTTGTTTATTTTATAAACGAATGTTGTGATTTACAGAAACAATAAACATTTTTTAATTTCTCGCTCTGACTTTAAAGTTCACAATTCCTATGATAAAGATTTGTTTGTTAGAAAACTTTTTCTGATTTAATCAGAAAGCTATCCGAGCTCAAAGAGATTCCAATCCTATTATAGAATTAGATAATGACCGTAAGGACAGCATTCAAGGATTTGTCTTATTTCCAAAGATTGTTAAACGAATCGATGCTGTCTCAAACCATTTTATCTATTTAAATACGAATCATAAACATTTCAGTATTGAGATACTATACAGAATTCATTATCAACTGCCATCATTCGATAAGTTTTCAGCATTTCTTTTATACTTTTTCTTTTCTGATCTCTTTCGGTGGCATATACAAGGTGCGAACTGTATTTGGAAGTGATATTGTGGTGTTCTATTTTTACAAAGGGCTGTGAGCATCTTCCCCCCCCCCTCCCTCCAAACACTCTTATTGGGTGCGTTCGTAATTATGTACATACGTAGCAACTATAGTCGTCGTTCGGTCCGTCCGTCCGTCCGCATGTAACAGAGAAAAAACTACCCAACCGAATAATAGTATGAAATTTTAAATATATAATTGTTGCAAAATTTTGTCGAGTCATTTAAAATTTTATGAAAATCGGATGTATTGTTCAATTACAGGGACAGTCAAAAGTTTTCCGTTACGTAGACAATGGGAAAAAATTATTTCAAGCGCATTTTAATGATTTTACAGCCTTTCGAGCAAAATGAAATTGATATACACTTATGAAGTGCACTAAAATATACATTCAGTATAATATGCGGTGCAGAAAGTATTTATAACGTTAGTTACAGAACGAATGCACCTCATTTGCCACGTTTGATGTACAATTTCCAACTTGTTATTATTTTCTTCTTGTTATTTATTCATTTTAGTTTATTTTAGAAACGGATGTTGTGATTTACAGAAACAATAAACATTTTTAAATTTCTCGCTCTGACCCTAAAGTTCACAATTCGTATAATAAAGATTTGTTTGTTAGAAAACTTTTTTGAGAATGATACCCCTGGTCAAAGTGAATCCGAACACCTGAAAAGGAAAGGGCAAAGTGAGAAACCTTCACATTTGTCGCACATTTTTTACCCCTGGGAAAAATCTCCAACTGGAACCAATGGGGACGTTATGCTTTATTTTCTTCGTTACCGCTGGGTGGTCTGTGCTCGTCTTGCGGCTCCTTTGATGTTTTGCGACTGCTAATGGAGATATTAGCCAATGGGCAGAGCATCGGGGTGACATAACAGCAGCTACCCCGAACGCCCAGTTTTCGCGGCCAAAGAGGCGGGGCTTCGATTTTATGAACTGATTCGTTTCGAGTTACTTATTGTCCAGAATGTATGGGACTGTTGTAGGAAATATGTAATTGAGAATAATGACCAGCAAGCCCGCGAAAAATAATTGCGGTATACGCGGGAATCGTAATGTTAATGCATAAATACGATAATGACACGTACGGAAGAAAGTTCTAAATTTATAGCCCACGCTTTGGATTTTGTTTAACCCTCTTACGATTTATAAGACGGCCATAAGAACGACTGCAACGAATGAGCATTCTAACAAAGGACTTCTAACTGGACATTAGATGCGACTTTACAAAGCAATAAATAAGGCAACCATAATCTACAATAATCTACCACAGTAATATGAAAATACTAATGCATAATTAGTTTTATGAATGACAAAAAAGTAACAGAACTAATGTAATAAGCAGGGAATTTTATTTTCCTGCAGGGAATGGGTACATTAACGATTATAGTTTTAAGAGCGGCTAATTAATTGCTCTCAGAGACATTATATTCATGAATTTACTAATTCTCTAGAACAACTGTTCCCAAACTATTGTTTACGGGCTATACTTTCGTTGGCCATGGAACTTTCGGCCAGGCTTTCAAAAATGTATTATTTAAATTATCTGCTATAAAAATATTATCTGTTATAGAAATATAGCAAACATAACATATTTCAAATTCAAATGAAATAATATAAATAAATAAATTCGTGAAAAGGCAGTGTTTTATTAAACTTTGCGTAGATGGAGGCTTGAGGCTAAAATTAACAACTTTCAATCCTGATGTAATATCTCTATTTGGTGCAAAATAATGTCAACAATCGTATCAGCTTTTAAACTGCATTTTGTTTTGTAAATATATATTCATTAATAAACATTCAAAAGTTAGATCTTTTCCATAAAATAGATTATGTAAAAAGCTCTATACACTTGATTTCTGTATAGGTGTAATTACGCTTTTTTGTCGCCGATACGATGGTGATTATTTCACAAATTCCAGTCCACCACTCGTAAAGACTCCAAACATCCGCTAATTCGTTGATAGGCTGCCACCACCGATATACGTACGAGCTATCGGACACAATGTGAGAAGGTTTGTCATTAACTTCTAAGATTATTCAAAAAATATAAAAGAATTATTTATTTACAAAAAAAATATATTTACACTAAAAGACCTTAATTACATTTATTACTCGGACGTAGCAGATCCTGCCCAATACTGAGTTATACGTTAAATTAATTTCTATGTACTGGGTAACATTATTAAATTCTTCCCTTCTCAGTTTACCGTACTCAGCTAAGCTTACGGGATAACCCAGGTATTTCCCCTTACATATGCGATACTATAAGAGTCAATACTTCCTAAAGAACACTTTCATATCTATAAGACAGGGTTCAAAACTCCAACCTGAACACACGAGACTCCAATCAAGATTAACTCATTCTCTCTCTCAACTTCTACTTTGAGAGAAAACACGTGGGTTCCTCCCCTAAAAATTAATGAATCCAGATAATTTACCTACCTTCGCTTCTTCCTTTGGTCATTGACTAGGGGTCCCAAGAACCTCATTTGTTCACTTTATCTATTCCCATTGTTGTACACATTCTCATATACAAAAGGAATTTGGTATTTCGTTTATACAATGGAACTTTTCATACAATAGAGGTATGAATATAATAACTCATTTCAATCTTTAAGAAAAGAAAAAAACATTTCTCTAACCAAAGTACGTAGAAAGTATTATACATTACAAAATATAATAAATAAAATAAAATAAATAATTAATTAACAGTAATCTTAATTAGTGACACGCTCATTAATGCCAGAAACCTGACAGGTATGTTGCGAGCATTTTTCAGACTTTAGGGTGCGTTTCATAACAATAAACAGAATGACCGTCAGAGAATTTTTTAGAAAAATACAAGTATTCTTCCATGGAAAAATTCGACTTATTTAATTTCACGAGCAAATACTTATATTTTTTTTAAAATAAGAAAATACTGATATTTCAGGGAAAACCCTAAAAAAAATTCCTTGCCGATGACCCAGCCTAAATTTAAATGAAGTTTAGGAATTACTGCGCTGGGGGGAGAGAGTGCGTTATGCTAATACAGATCTAACGTAATTTAAAAAGGTGTCATTCCTTATTTAGTGAACTTACTAAAAAATTAAACACTCGAAATTTACTACTACTTCGTTGTCTTGGAATGACAAGATTCTAACTGCTTCACAGGCACTCTTTCGAGAAACTTGACGTGAACCACAGGCCACCGGTGTAACATTCTCATGAAATGATAATCATATTTTAATTTCATTTCCAAAGTATAAATCTTTATCCATCATTCACTTACTTAAAACATACTAACTGCCAAAAAACACCATAATCTCTCACTTTTAACCATTTTTTTCTATTACCATGTTTGGAAAAAACAAAAAATGCGGTATCATTTGAAAAAGAACAAGAACTGTTTCTATTTCAGAATAATGGTACTTTTTTTTTTTTTTTTTTTTTTAAGCTCAGAAATCATACAGTTTCCTACAGAAGTAATCAGTATGGTAAGGAAAATTTTAGACGGGATGCGCTTGAAAAGCTCGGCTAAGAAGACATTTACAACAAAATGTAAAATTTAACATTATCTGAAAATGACTCGATGACGAAACTTTACAGTTCGTGTTATCCCGGTGCTTCGCTCTGTAATTGCTAAAATGTCTCTTCTCTCAGAGGCTACAGATTTTGGGAAATGCTTTTAGAAATGGGAGTTTTAAAAATAGCAATATTAAAGTAACAACGCAAATATTAGAATTTGTTAGTATAATAGTAAGTGATTGCGGAGGGGGGGGGGGGGGGGCAAATATACACGATACTATGCGAGAAATAGAGAAATACCCTCAACTACGGAACAGATGTTCAAGGTCAATCCCCTTTTTATCATAAAGATTCTTTATCTAACTGCGAGCTACGCTCGCCAACCCGCGTTCGGACACCAAAGGCTCTGGAGACAGGCTAATTTAGCCTTTTTTGAAATTATTACGGAAGCTTGACTTATGATTAAACGACCAGTGACAATCTTCTGTAATCGGGTAAGACTATTGGGTACGCGTACGTGGCCATAATCACTGCTCATCACACGGTGGACCAACTGCTTGTGATTAATTTCCTTTTGCCTGAGGGATTTTTTGGTTTTTAAAGCCGAATAAACTGCTGTCTTGACCGCTAACGGCTTTTTTCGTAATTGATTTAATAAGTACAATTAAACAATTGGAAATCAGTTTGTAAAAAATGGCTGTGTAAACAATGTCGCTGCCTCCCGAAATTTCATACCGGTGCTATAAGATTTTTTTTAAATAAGATGTTTTAAATGTGTCGTTTTAAATATTGCGTAATTTTCACGAAGTTTTCTATCTCTTTTAATATTCATATGTATATACATTTTTTAATTGAAAGGAAATGAGTATTATTTGTGCTGTTTTAAAATTTGGCAACAACCTCTCTATTCTAAAAAAAGTAACTAACGCTGTCACCGCCGATGCCGTAAATGAATTTTTTGTGACCGGAGGTCTTTCTTCGCTAATGTTAAGAAAACTATTCCATACAAAAATTTGAAAATTGGTGTATTATAAGGAATATTTGATAAACACTCGGAAGCAGACAGTTTTTATATCGAATAATTTTTATTTTAAGAGCTATTAATTGTTAAAATTGGTCAAAATGGTTCCATTAAAAAACTCTTATGGGAGTGAAAACATTGGAACATTGGAATTTAATCATTTTTTCTAAGGATATACATTAGAAACTAGCAGTGTGATGCAGACTACATTTATTTTTAATTTCTGAGGGGTTTTTTTTTCATTAAAATATTAAACATTTCAAGGATGATTTTTCTATATTTTGAAAAAAAAATTATTATTTTAAATTGCTGTCAATTGTAAAAACAACCCAAAGAATAATATTTCCTTTCAGTTAAAAATTTGTTTACACGAGACTATTAAAAACAGAAAAAAACAACTTCAAAATTAGAATTAAATGATTACGTGGTTAAAAGCAGGGAAATATTGAAAATTATGTCATATAAAAATTGTATTTACACGTGAATATTAAAAGAGAAAGAAAACTTTTAAATAATAAATTATTAATATGCGTTAAAAATAGTAAATGGGAGAAATTACGTCATATTTAAAATGGCCAAACAATTTAAATATATATATACGAGACAGGCATTTCATATTTCGAGATGATCTTTTACTGTATTGTTTCAAATTCTAAGACAGCGCAAATAATTTCCTTTGTAACAACAAAAGTATTTTCACGTGAATAATAAAAAGAGAAAGAAAACTTTGGTGAAACTTAACGTCAGATTTTAAACGATACATTTAAAATGTCTTATTTAAAAGAATTTTCTTATAGCACTGCTGCACTCTTCCTTAGTCCAGACGCTGATGAATTTTTCCGAATCTACGATAACCACTCGTACAGACTTCGAAAAAATGTTATTTTATTTGATATGCTGCCACAACCGATATAAATACGTGATATCGAATCCGATGTGAGAAAGATTGTCAAAAAAGCTAAACTTATTCAATTAAAATTGAAGAAGAATTTATTTATAAATAATTTACATAGAAACCAAACATTATTTACATTCAAAAGTTTAGATATAGACGATACGGCCCGATATTAAGTTATATCTATAGCAAGTTCTTTCTACATACTGGGCCAACTTATTAAAATACTCTATTTCCTTCTCACCTTACGGTATCTCATCAAGATTATTGGAGGATCACCTTGAACCTCCCGTTGTGTACACTTTCTTTACGCAAGACATAAGCTTTTCCCGCAACTCACCTAACTCCACTCCAGAACACTCAACCAAAAACACTTACAACGTCACCTCACGAGGTCTACGCCATAACTCCCCGTTTCTCTCTCAACCATATCGTCAAAAAAAAAAAAAAAAAAAAAAAAAAAAAAAAAAAAATTCGGAGCTTCCTTCCTGCCCATATGGACCCTTCTCTTAACTAAAACTTTCCCCTTCCCTTGGCGCCCATTATCTCGCTAGATAGCCCGTGAACTTCTTTTTTGCCCTCTTGAATAGAAAGCAAAATTGGAATTCCTCGATACAATGAAACTTGTTCATACAATACTATCTAATGAAAATAGCTCGGATTAATTTCAAGATACAGAAAAATATTACTTTAAACCCCAGTTACGCAGAAAGTGATACATATGTAATAGAATAGATAAGTAAATGATAACATCAGATAATAGTAGTCTTAATTAGTTACATGCTCATTAGCGTCAGAAACATGATACCCACCTTAGCGAAAAATATGACATTTAGGGGCTAATTTTACCCAAATATATAGTAATATCTGTAGCATATGATACATATAGAAAAAGTTATGCAAGTTAGAAGAGTTCAACAATTCATCTGCATGTTTCTTCGGTGTTATCACTACATACATATTCCAAGGTGTCTGAACATTATCTACTGACATCTCTTTCTTTTATGAGTTAAATCTTTTTCCTTATTAATCTATTATGAATGTTGTCATGCTAACTGGCGAAGCCATGTCTTTGGAAAGTTCTGTACCTATGAAGTAGAATTTTACCTGTAACACCTCCACCTACCTGTAAGAAGACTTTTTCAAGCATTTCAAACGTAATCAACATGTTAAGATCCATTCCGGTGAAAAGTCATTCGCCTGTGATATTTGCCGAAAAAGTTTTAGACGTAAATCCAAGTTGCGAAGACATTTGAAGACACATTCTACAGTTGAATCATCAACAATTAAAATTGATGAACATTCTGAAGCTTTTTCATCAAAATACAATTTAGCTCAAAGCTTTGTGAATTTGACATGCCGTTTGATGAAACTGCATCTCGGAAGACTGAGACAATTGATGTTGACAAGAAGATGTGTGTATGTATACCCTTTGTGTAATAAGGGCTTTTCAACCTCTTTTAACTTCTCTTAATACCAACATATGAAGATTCACTTATATGACAAGTTGTATACCCGTGATTTATGCCAAAAGTTATTTCAAATTAGATCTAACTTGCGAAGACATCCCAAGATTCATGATGAACGATCTATATTCAAGTGTAACAAGTGTTAACAAGTTTTCACACGAAAGGATAATTTAGAGTGCCATTTAAAATCACGTAGAAGTTCCAAATTCTCTTGCCGTGAGTGTGATAAAATGTTTAGACGAAATTTTGAGCTGAAACAACATGCACACACCCAACACTCTCGTGCACCTGTTGTAAGTGTTAAAAGGAAATAACTTTAACGTAAAGTAAAAAAAAAAAACTAAAGCAAAACCAATCTGATATACTTAATGTGTTTAAAACTCACATGTTTTACCCTGACGAGCGCGAAGAAAGTGATTTAGCTGTGTTTTATGCACACTTACGAGCTGAAATTCAAGAACGTTTAATGGATGAAGTTCATACTAAAGGTGCCATTAAATGGTATATGGTAGAAAATATAGCACTAGAACGTATGTCTGATAAAGAAGAGTAGGAGATGGAGGGGATTCATTCATATTTCTGCGGCCAGTATATGACTGAACTTACTGAAGAAACTGTAATGTGACTCTGGGTTATGTAAATTGGAATGAAAATTCAACTGAACCAAAATAAATCCAATTCACACTCCCCCAGAATCATACGGCCGGATGTATAGTGGCGGACAAACGCGTCGCAACTAAATTGATTTAAAATTGATTAATTCTCAAATATATTGGCCTAATGATAAATGAATTTAATTCAAATAACTGGCCAATTTCTGCAATAAAATTTGTGAACCTGAAAATGAAAACAAAAGATTTACTCACCCCATGAAGATAAATTATAGATGGGACACAAACGAAATCATATCACTAATTCAACTATTATTTATTAGCATCAAAATATAAGCAGAAGTTGTGCAGGATCCGTGTACTTTATGTAAAACCATGATTATTAAATTATAATTAAATTATTTATATTATACAGCAGATAATTATTTCTTGAGACACATTCTTCTTCTATAACAGTTTTTTTGAGATCGTTACAAGTCTCACTTATAAATTAGTATACTTACAATGTTCAGCAGATTAACTTATTCCGATTTGTGATACAATTAATAAGTGACTAATGTCTGAATATGATTTATAAACAAGAATGAAGAGTTGCTTCTGAGGATTAGATTGTTTATTTGTGAATTGCAAAGCTCTTTCATTGTGAAAACAGTCTCTAGGTATCAGTGAGGACGAACATGAAACTTAATATTTTAAGTGGAATTCCGAGGAAATGTTATCGAAATCATCTATTGGTCGAAGTTGAGGAGATGGCATTAAAAATTAGACACCTGGATTTCGCAGAATTATCATCTACATTTGAATCCTTTAAAATCTACGGTGGTTAATGATAAGGAATAGAGAAGAAAAATACGAATACCAAAGACACGATGAATGTGTGTGGTTGATATGGTAATTCATTAGAAGGCATCATCAAGAGACGCGGTAGATCATCAAATGGTCGGGAACAGTAGATATGCCACTTCTCGAAGACCATTGACATCTTAGAATAGTAGAACACCCTTGAAGTTATTTGAAGAGTCTTATATATCTTATAGAGTTAAACTATTAATCTATTATTTAATGAATTTTTTTTATTGACTTCCGATTAATTTTCTGACCGGTAGGCTATATTACAAAGAGAGAAATTCGTTCGGCCCTATGGCCCAACGGTACGTAATTCTCCCGTAGCGAAAATACGTGTTAAGTCATCCGACAAAAATAACGAACTGAACTCTTTTTGAAACGCCTGCCGAAATCGGAATACGCTCTTGGCGAAACGAGACAATCAGAAAAGCGAAAAGGCGGCTTGTCGATAGCACAGCCGACGAAAATGCTTTTGCGCCAGAATTAC
The DNA here is from genome assembly GCA_963932465.1 of Maratus speciosus. Taxonomy (NCBI): domain Eukaryota; kingdom Metazoa; phylum Arthropoda; class Arachnida; order Araneae; family Salticidae; genus Maratus; species Maratus speciosus. The sequence continues at coordinate 334,060,338 of OZ010790.1, read as the reverse complement.
AACTGTGGAATGGCAACGGTTGTTTGAACGGGATAAAAGGGGACGCTTGCTACTTGTGTGGCCTGATAACGGGGCATTAGAATTTCAGGTGCATTCCGTGATAAGAAACATTATTTGAACTAGAAGCTGCTTTTTTGAGGCGAAATGTGAATCCTGAAAGATATTGCTTGCACCATGTTAAAATACGTAAAAGATTAAAAACTATTTTCTTGATTATCTGGTAACATAGAAAAGCAACTGCGTTGAAATTTTACCAGATGAATGAGAAAAAATATTAGAATTTAATAAACATGACTTCAAATTAAAATAATTAAGAATAAAGATTTTAGATTTTTAATATTAAAAAACTTAGTGAAATTTGCTGTCAGTTTGATAGATCGAATTTGAAGTTGTTTATTTTAATAAACAAAGTATAAAAATTTAAATTTATGTAAATTTTAAATGGGGAATGTTATGTAATGCTTTTATAACATAACAGAAACTATTACGCAACACATTGAAGATGGATTCTCTAAAATAACAAAATCCTTTGAAGAATTTGCGCAAAGAGGTTCTGTGTGGAAGCTGTTGTATGTCAACATTTAGAACTCAAGATTGCTAAATATCATCCTCTTGTTGCAAGTATCATATATCGCTTTACCTAAGAAATTGTATGAATAAAAAGCAGTGCCGAATATTAATAACGAAGATAACAAGTGCTTGGTTTGATGCCTTTTTACCTTTAAACTGAACTTAGATTTTACAAAAAATCCTGAACGTGCTTCTCATTATATCCCATATGAGGGTGAGATTAAGCTTGGCAGTGTGGAATGTCCTTTTTCCCTTCCGAATATGTCTGTTATCGAGAAGATTAATGAATTAAGGATTAATGTGTTCGGGTATGAGGATCATGAAGTGTACCCACTCTATATTTCACCTAACGAAGATTCTGATGTGTTTAACTTATTATTGGTTAATGACGGAGAAACATTTCACTACATTCTGATCCGAAATTTTTGAAGACTGCTTGGGGATCTTACAAAACATGATGGAGCTACCTATTATTGTTATAGATGTCTCCACCGGTTTCGAGGGTTGAATACCTATATCGAATTCTGCAAGCAGCATACAGCACAAAAGGATAAACTTGCCGAAAGAAGGCGAGCATATTTTATCGTTCCCGTTCACAGGCACTCACTTCTAACATCCTATCCCCTATCTTATGTATGCTGACTTTGAAAGTCTTCCTTCTTATACCTATTATGTCAGCTAGATCCCCCACCACAACATCCTATAGTGAAAAAACTACATACCATTTTCCTTTTATTTTTCCATTATGCATTTGTTGTTGCCAGACCCGATGGGAGATGTGTGAAGAAGACCCAAGTATACCGCGGCAAAGACTGTGTGAATCACTTTTAAACCAGATAATGGAGATAAAAGACATATTATGACACACGTTAATGAACATAGAACCGATTAAGCTTACACCTGCACAAGAAAAAGCATTTCAAGAAGCAGAGTTTTGTTCAATGTACGAACAACCCTTAAATTCAAAAGTATACGTGATCATAATCATCTGGCAGATGCTTATAGAGGAGCAGCTCATGTGGCATGTAATCTCAATTTCAAGCAATGTAAAACCATCTTTGTTATATTCCATAACCTGAAAAACTATGATGGACATCACCTAATGAGTAAACTCGGTAAATTTAAACACCTTGAAATTGATGTGATTGCTTCTTCCATGGAAAACTATATAACTTTTTAATTGAGAAAGCCAGCATGTTCTATCCACATAGATTTTCTAGATTCCTTTCAGTTTTTACCCACTTCCTTAGAAAAGCTTTTAGAAACCTTGAACCCAACCAATTCATCATACTTGAAAAAAATTTCCCCGAAAATAGTGATTTACATATGCTCACAAGAAAAGGGGTATATTTTACCTCCTTTGAAAAATTTGATGAGAAAGAACTACCCCCACCTGCTGCATTTTTTAACAGTTTGACTAATGAAGCAATAAATAAAGATGATTTCGAACATGCTCAGGAGGTCTGGAATATATTTCAAATTCAGAATCTGGATGAATATAATGATCTTTACGTGAAGACAGATGTTGCACTACTTGCAGATATTTTAAACAGTATTAGGGAACTATGTCACCTGTATTACAATATTGATCCTTGTCATTTATATACAGCACCTTCGCTCGTTTGGCAAGCTTCCTTGAAAATGACTGAAACACCGTTAGAATTGTTGACCGACATCGATATGATGATAAAGATTGAGAACGGGATTCGAGGTGGAATTAGTATAATCAGTCAACGTTATGCCAGAGCGAACCAATATCCCTGCATACGATTCTAACCAGGAACCCAGTTACATTATGTACTGGTATTCTAACAACTTATATGGTTGGCCCATGGCCCAATTTCTTTCATTGGGTAGTTTTGAATGGTGTGCTACAAATTATATTACAGAAGAGTGGGTTTTATCTCTACCTGAGGATTCACCAACGGGATATATTTTCGAAGTGAATTTGGATTATCCTAAAGAATTTCATCGAATGCACATGAATACCCTCTCGCACCTGAAAGACTTGTCGTCCGTGAAGATATGCTTTTTCCATATGCTAAGTCCCTTCTTAATAATCGATTATTTAAAGGAACCCCTAAACTAAGCAGAATTATATCATTCATTATCGAAATCTTAAATTTTATTTGCAATTTGGACTAAAACTTACAGCTGTGCATAAAGCTCTTCAATTCAAGCAGGTGCCTTGACTTCAGAAATACATTAATTTTAATACTGAAAAAAGAAAAGAGGCGAAAACCTCGTTTGAGAAGGACTTTTTTTAATTAATGTATAACTCTGTTTTTTGGAAAAACTATGGAGAATCTTCGAAAACGAAGAAATATTCTGCATTGTAATAGGGTTAAAAAAAAAAGGGTTAAAAAATTAGTAGCCTCACCTATATTTATGTCATTTAAAACATTTGATGAAGACCTAACAGCTATCGAAAGGATGAAAACTAACATATTCATGAACCGTCCCGTATTTGTTGGGTTTGCCATATTAGAGCTCTGTAAATGAGTGATCTATGATTTTACTACAATTTTATTAAAAAAGAGTACAAACAGAAAGCAAATTTGCTCTTCACCGTCACGAACTCATTGTGCTATCATATACAAACTAATAGTCCACGAGCCAGGTACAAATTTCGTCAATTAATTCGTCTCGACCGATAACTTGTAAAATGGTTCAGAGAGTTGTATCATGAAGCTCCGTGAACGTCAGCTGCGGTTCCGTGTGTGGGTTGAGCAGCGGTAGCCTCCCACGCGCGTAAAAAAATTAATTTTAGTCATTTCCTCCCGGCTGAAAATTTATCAAATTATAGCTATCCCAATATCTTGAAGAAAAAAAAAAGTCAGCTGATTATAAAGTGGTGGTTAATACGTCAGCTGGTCACAGGAACATAAATATATATATATATATATATATATATATATATTCAGTGATTTCCTCTCAATTGAAAATTTATCAGATAACAATATGTATACTATTTTAAATAAATAAACCTGTCAGTTAGCTATATCTCAGTGGAAAAATTGTCAGCTGATGCCCTGAAGGGTGTAACGCAGGAGCTAGACAGGAGCACCTATCACTTATTTAAATGCACCAGCTGACGAGTTTTCCCTCGGCATATTGCTAACTGATTTTTTTTTTTTATTACGTACAGGACAATATTAACTATCAGCTTACGGATATTCATCCGGAAGGAAATAACCTATCTTAAGTTATTCGACATGACGCTCCATGCTCTAACTGAAAGATATAATTTTATTGTGATATTTCATTTAGATCAATATTCTTTATAGATAATTTTAAAATTTCATCTCCTAATTCACTGTCTCCGCTCGCATTTTCGGCGATCCCAACCGTTATATCTAAAATAAGAAACTGCATCATGCGTGTATACTTAAACTGAAATTCTCTTACTAGAAAAATTTACGAGTTTGCTATATGTCATCATGCTAAATTGGCGATTACTTTTTGGCGTTCGAAAATAAAGAAAGTTAAAACTAAAATAAAAACATAAGAAAAGTATTTAAACAGTTAAAATAAATATATTTTATCAATAAAAAGGAAATAAAATCAGAACTGAATAACTTACAACTATACAGAGCGAAAAAAGAAAAGAAAATTTTACTCTGCTGCCATCTATGTCCAGTGATTTAAACAAAATTGGTTATTAAAAGGATTTTATAATTATCTGAATAGATAGCTTGTAATTGCTTATAATTGAATTAAAAAAAAAACAGTTCAAAGAAGCTGTATTTAAAAAGGAAGGCCATAGTAATAATATTCAATAAAAAATGTATTTAACCCTTTCGGTCCTGAATTGTTTTTCAGTTTGGAGTAAAAATCCCTTTTACGCTAATAAAATTAAAAGTAACTAACCAAACCACATAAGTTAGGTTTTACCGAAATTTAACGAATATGTTAGTTTCTGAAATTTAACGAATGTAGTTATTTCGAGTTCTTTGCATATGACAATATTCGAAGGAAGAATTTTTGAAGACGTTTAGAAAATGTATTACAACAGGATTTAACAGACATAAAAACATACTAGCATTTTTTATTTCTTATCACAAATTAACCATTCGGAAAAGTAGTCCCTAATTTAAGTTTAAACCCTTTCGGCCCCGACTTTTTTCTTAAAGTCCAAATTAAAACTTTTGACAACTGTTTTTAATTTTTTACTTTTTCAAAGCTAGTTGACGCTACTTGTCCACTAAAAAGTCAAAATATAATATGCACATATGGGACTATGAGATTTTTACGTATCTGCAAGACGCTATTTATAGTTTAATGCATTTTAAAAGTAAGGAACACGTACGTGACCGCCAGGGCCAAAAGGGTTAATATTTAGTAAAATTACATAAAAAAGTACAATAGGATGTAAAACAATAATGTATTATTAAATTTGTAAAAATCATAAACTATTACATTTAAATTTATATGTACTGCTTAAAATAAATTAATAATGTTTTTTTTCTTTTTAAATATATACTATTTTGGCAGCAGAGCATACAAGATTTAAAAGAATATATTTTAACTTTATGGTAAAAAAATAAGTATATAAAGTAAAAATAAAAATAAAAATAAAAATAAGATAATCATTCTCCTTCTTATTACTATTAAGTGTGGAAGGAATAGTATATATTTGCAGCTACATTTTTATTAGTAATACGTTCAGGTTACTCGCTTCATTTGCAAAATTTAACCCTTTATCTGTTGAGTAATAAATAATTTCCTAATTGCATTAGTATTAAATACTTAAAGAAGATCACTTGAAGCTATTTCTAAAGCAGTGTTGTTTGTCAATAAAATAATAATGTAATTGACATAGGAAATTACAAAACAAACAAAAATAGAACAATAAATTGATGGTGGAGGTATTTTTATTTATTATAAGCCATTGGCTTACTACAACATTTACAAAAAATTTTGCTCAACTGAAAAAAAAATGAAAAAAATGTTCATTTGATGAAAATGTCATGCCTGATATGATAAGAGCTCCAACCTGTACGTACAATTTTCTAGTAGTAAGAGAATTTCAATCTAAGTCCACACATACGCACTTTCTTATTTTAGATATAACGGTTGGGATCGCCAGCATGGTATAACGGTTGCGAGGGGAGAGAGTGAATTAGAAGGGGATGAGATTTTAAAAGTATCTATAAAGAATATTGATGTAAAAGACGCTGTTGACGTCACAATTAAACATCATAATAAAATTATATCTTTCAGTTAGAGCATGAAGCGTAATGCCGAATAACTTAAGATAGGTTATTTCCTCCCGGAGGAATATCCGTTAGCTGACAGTTAATATGATCCTGTACGTAATTAAAAAAATCAGCTAGCAATATGCCGAGGGAAAACTCATCTGCTAGTGCATTTAAATAAGTGATAGGTGCTCCTGTCTGGCTCCTGCATTTACACCCTTCAGGGCATCAGCTGACAATTTTTACACTGAGATAGCCATCTGATATGTTTATTTATTTAAAATAGCATATATACTGTCATCTGATAAATTTTCAATTGAGAGAAAATCACTGAATATATATATATATATATATATATATATATATATATATATATATATATATATATATATATATATATATATATATATATATATATATATATATATATATATATATATTATGTTCGTGTGACCATAGCTGACGTATTAACCACTACTTTATAATCAGCTGACTTTTGTTTTTTTTCTTCAAGATAATGGGTTAGCTATAATTTGATAAATTTTCAATCGGGAGGAAATGACTAAAATTATTTTTTTTCCTTTTACGTGCGTGGGAGGCTACCATTGTTCAACCCACCCACGGAATCGCAGCTGACGTTCACGGAGCGTCATGAGACAACTCTCTGAAGAATTTTACATGTTCTCGGCCGAGCGAAACTTGATCATAAAAGTCTGTTACTGACTCGTGGACTATAAGGATGCTTATACAGATATACAGCAACATCGTGACTTGTTTGACTTCTCTGAGTATCCGAAGGTTCACCTGCTTTATTCGGAAATCAACAAGAAGACGATTGGCAAGTTTAAGGATGAGTTGAATGGGGAATTAGCTCTTGAGTTCTTCGGTCTAAAATCCAAAATGTACTCTCTGAAATCTATGAGCGAAGGATATGTCTTCACATGTTGTTCGACAGAAAATAAGACATGAAGACTGTGTGAACTGTCTGAAAAACCAATCAACTTCTTTCGAAGTGCAAATAAGGGTTGCCCAAGTTGATCACCATCTATATACATTAGCACAGAATAAAATTAGCCCTTTGATGACAAGCGGTACTTGTTTGATGATGGAATATCAAGTTTCGCATATGGACATTATAAAATTAACCAAGATTGTGTCGCTGAAGGCAATTGTTAATATAATATAGAATTATCAAGAAAAATTTTGTTATGTAAATAATAAAAAATTGTTTATTTTCCACATGAGTGCTTATTTGTAACTTCTACACAAGCCGTTCTAATACGTAACATATAGTTAGATATGTGTAACAAATTATTGAAACACGTATGCACACACACAAACGCTTCTATACAATATATACATAAATAGCTATGCTCACTTGTAAATAATTTTGTTTACTATACATTTTATCAAGTCTTTTGGGATTTTTTAAAAACATATTTAAAACTTTTTGTAAATTTTTTTTTATTTTTAGATTCTTTTTTTTTTAATTTTGTAAAACTTTTTTTAACTTCTGATTTTTTTTCGCTTTTTAAATTTTGTTAAAACTTTTTTAACTTTTTAAATTTTGTTAATAGTTTTTTAATTAACTTTTAACTTTTTTTTATTTTTTAATTTCTTAAAACTTTTTCATTTTTTTAATTTTATTAAAACTTCTTTTTATTTTGTAAAACTTTTTTTTTACTTTATTTATTAGATAAAACTTTTTCTTTTACTTTATTTATTTGATAAAACTTTTGTTTACTTTTTTTATTTGATAAAACTTTTTTTATTTGTAAAGCTTTTTTTATTATCTTTGTAAAACTTTTTGTAATTTTTCAAACTAATAAATTTTATACATATATATTTTAATACAAGAACCCATATATAATCATTTAACTCATATGTATACATAGATACGTGTGGACATCGATATATGCTTTGACTTAAACATTTATAAGTTCATAAATTTTTAAACACACACATATGCTTAGATTCATACAAACATATATGCAGAGTGAGAGACACATATACTTACTAACACACGTATATTTATTAACACTCATTTTAAACGAAGTGGAAAATTTGCATACTTATTAAAAACTTATTCGTATACGCACATCTTTCGAGCAATATATCAGAGAAAACAACAAAATGAGGTAAAATAAACAAGTGTTTCTAAACGAAACCGTTTTGACACCTTAATTCTCGATATATTCATACACCTTTCTAGCAAACTGTTAGACAGAACAGCAACATGAGATTAATAACTGTTGTGATCACGGGAAAGGTAACCCTGATCATTGATGGCCCATGCCCAGGGGCGTATTTAAGCAGAATTCATTAGGGGGGCGTATAGGACGATTTTGCCGATTAGCTTAAAAGTAGATATATATCTTTAGAAGTATGTTTCTGTGTCTGTATATATGCATCTAACCGGAGTCCTAAAATGGACTGACTGATTTTAAAATTCAATAACTAGCAAATGGTGACAGCTATAAAATAAAATTCTTGCAGGAGTGTTATGTAAGATGTCCGAAATTTTTTTACTGCGATTCTCGATTTTAGTTTAAAGTAGTGGCGGTAGATGACGCTGCTTGCAATAGGCGCTAAATCGGGGCCCGATTTTTGGCCTTTTTCTTTTCTCAATATTGATGCGAAAGAAGGAGATTAAATATATGCAGTGGGTCCCTAAGTACAAAATTTTATTGGCGACTGAGAACCATTCCATGTATTTAATCCCCTTCTTTCAATACTGAGAGAGAAGATAAACAAAAAATCAGGCCCCGATTTAGCACCAATTGCTAACAGTGCCATGTATCGCTACTATTTTAAACTAAAATCGAGAATAGCTGTAAAAAAACGCCTGACTTCTTACATAACCCTCCTGCTAGAATTTTTTTAAATAGCTGTCACCATTTCCAAGTTATTGAATTTTAAAATAAGTCAATTCATTTTAGGACACCCGGTATGTTTTATATAAAATTGAACATTATTAACACATCGAGATCAAGTTTTCACTTTAGAACATCGAATACCTTACATTTTAGAGGATTGGGAGAATATAAGGTAGATTTAAAGATGGATACACCACCCCTTTACTTACTTTACATTGTTGTAAATGTTCCAGTAAAGTATTTTGATATTTTTTGCTGAATGTGCAATGGAAATCTGCAATTCGGATTGATTAAACGAGTTGAAGTTTTTTGAAAGATGCTACTTGGAACTTACACAGAATCAGCTTATTTATATTTACATTAAAAAGGATTAAATCAAAACTCATTTTAATTACATTTTTGTTCATTCATTGCATAACATGCATTTTAACCCACCATTTTTTTAGACGAGCCCATCTATTCACGACAGCGTCCAAATCTAGGTATTTCGAACTATCCTTCTCAATTGTAAGCATTATGAGTGTATTCAAACGTGGATCGGTCATTGTTGTTCTTAGATTTTTTTTTTCACAAATTTTAATTTACAATGTTCTTTCATTCGAGGCAACTGTGACTGGAGGAGTTAGAGCCAAACGACTGACATGGTCCGCAAGTGGCAGAATGTATCTCAACGGTTCTGTTTTCATGTAAATATCGTCCATTCTTTCAGCCTCTGACTATAGTCTGACAGAAGTCTGGCAAAACTTTCAGCTCTGTGTGTAATGCAGGAATTTCCAATGTTTCACGAAAATCATTTATTTACCGCTTTCTTAACCAGATTTAGCGTTTATTTCTTTCTTGTAATGGGAGGATACATTATTTTATCCAGTAGTGAGATTATGCTGATGCAAGAATGAAGACTTTCAGCTATCACCACTGTAAGAGTATCCAGTACCTTCTGAAATTCCATGTGTTAGAGCATTAGAAGTTCGGAAACAAAGAGAATGTGTTAATTACCGTCTAACTTCTTTGGTGCCAATGTTCGTCGATACTGCATAGCAAATTCATTTAACGGATCAACACCTTACTTATAATAAAACACTCATACTACAATATATATTAAAACACACATACACACATAAATAACGCCTGCATTCAACAGTTAAAGGTATATATAAATATTATACAGACATTGTATTTATTGTATGTATGTCTGTATAATATTTATATATACCTTCAACACCTTACTTGCTTTAAAAGAGAACTGCACTCTATATTTCCCTATTAACATTTTCATTGTCATTGTTGATTGTTTCCAATCATTTGATACAAGTCTTCAGTATTTTCGTAGCGTCTATTTTAAGAGTCTTTGACTTCATTTCTTCATTAACCCCTTAACCTACAATGACGGGCATAGCCCGCGTACGATGATCGAACCAAATGTAAATTCTTCTTACCACTAAAATTTCACAGTAAATATAGTTTAATTTAATCATCGAAATACCATGATTAAACAAAACGAAAATCCCTATTAAATTTTAGTGGTAGCTATGGATTTACCAAACCGTGGAGCTGTTAAAGTAAATCGTAGGTTAAGGGGTTAACTAACTTACACGTGTAACTGAACGTTCTTGAGAAACATCATAGTGAAGCAATGAAGTCGAGCGATAACATTTTCTCTCTTAAACCTCGTGGCTTGATCATTGTTTTGTTAACAGAAGTAGAGGAATCAACTTTTCCAAAATTTGTAGGATACATTCATATGAGATCCAAACCACTTTCAATGATTCTATTTCTTGGAGCTTGCCTACTAATGGGCTCTTTCGTTTAGTACTTGCTCTGAAAAACACAATCATCTTCCAGCACGTTGAACACATCACCTATAACATTGCTGGCATTGCAGATATGCGAAACGAAAGTGTTGAGTCTGTGACATTGACAAGGAATATAGGGTACAATTCGATCTACTATTTCTAAAAACTCCTACGTGCCGCTGAATTCTCCAGACATACTGCTTGTAAAATCGTATGACTGGAAAACTACCTGTTCTATTACGAGCTCATTCTTTGTAAGGATGTGCGATATCATTGGTTTTGACGACTTCTTATAAAACTTCCAAAAGCCGATCGGGGTTTTTCCATCTTTGTCGACATATTTCAACCCAACAGCTGATCGATCATGGTGCGAAGCATCTGGTGTCGTATCTGCCATAATTCCATAAAATAATGCTTCTTGAATATCTATGACTATCGTTTTGCACACTGCTGTAGCAAAAAATTCAATCATCTCGTTTTGGGATGAAGCGGAAAGGTAAGTTATACGGTATGGGCTGAAATGTGTATCCTCAAACATTTCCTCAGTTGCGAGTTATGTCTGGAAATTAATTTCACTATTTTTCAAAAGTTTCCATTTTCATCTTTGTTACTTCCACAAACCGTCTTTGTTACTTCCACTTTGTTACTTCCACCTTGTCTACTCAGCATTCGCGAAATGTCCATGAAAGTTGCTACAATTTCTGTGCTGAATGCAAGATGTTGCTATTGCTCTTCCAGAATAATCCGTTTGCGCTTGCTCTCGTCGAGTAAGTGATTATACGTCATCATGAACTGACAAAATAGGAAACAGCAAATTTGATGGGAGTTGGAAGAGAAATGTTGTGTGAACTTTCTGTTCTTTTTCTTTCCCTTAAGCTCTTCATTTTGTGTCCTTTTTTACACCACTCTCAACTAAAACATTTTGTATTTTTTCTCTCCCAGGTCCTTCATGAAACACGCAAAACAATTAGCATTGAGCTCTGTGCTATATTTTAAAAACGGATGCTCTTTTGTGCCGAGCGCTGTTGAAATGTGGCTGTCTATCTTGCGGAATAGATGAATAGCGAACTTCTAGATGGAACTATTTATCGGATATACGCTGAGTTTTGGCTGATACAGACTTAAACTGACCAAATATGTCCCTGATTGTCTGACTTCATTTTAGACCCTTTTCCCGGATCATGTTCAATGATGGAATCGTTCCCACTTTCCGTAATGCTAACCTCTCCACGGTTCTTCTCGATTTCTTTCACGATCTTTCTGTAAATATTTGACACAGACGAACAATTTTATTTTTCCCTGTCAATTATATCTATGGTCTTCTTAAGGAACAAGAAAACTCTTAATTCATCAGATGGGGTCAATTTTTCAGTAATCGGCTTGCAATCGTTTAAACAATCAGCTAAATGTTTCAATTGTAGAGCACATTTCAATACTCCACGAGTAATATAAATGCCTTCACCGAAGTCGTCATCATCTTCAGTGCTAGTCGATCATCTAGATGTGCAGAACCCTACTAATCCGGTGCGGAGTCTCAAAAAGACCCCTTTAAATATTGAGAAACTAGTGTCTCCTGGTTCTTTCTCAATTTACTTTCAGCAATCATGCGAAGTCGAAGAAAGGAGAGGCAAACTACGGATTTTTGAAGGAAATTAAAACAAATGCTAAGGATTGGTGTTTTTTAGTGTATGTTTTAAGAAGAAACGTAGAAAGTTGGGGAAAAAATCGATTGTTTCAGAGTTGTATCAATCGATACTGACTACCTAGAATTTGCCGACTGTGATCAAAGTTGCCGACATTGGGGGGGCGAGACGCCCCCCTACGCCCCCCCCAGTAGCTTCGCCCCTGCCCATGCCCACTGATTGCCCAAATGATCGATCCTGTGGCCGTAGAACTGTCCTTTACCTACTGTTCGTAATCTTCCCTATTTGCTGCTTTTAACACGTGATCAAATAATAATCATTTTAAAGTTTCATTTATATTTCTAATGGTCATGTGTAACTACATTTTTTTATTTGAAAGGAAATATTTCCCGCTGCTTTACAAATTGGCTTCAATATATATATATATATATATATATAATGTTTATTTCTAAAAATGAAAAAAATATTTTTTGAAATGATGAAAATTTGAATAAAAAATTTAAAAAAAATCCCCTAAAATATTTGTCAAAATAAAAAAAAGAAGCGCAGTCTGTACACTGTTAGCTCGTGAAGTATATCCTTAGACAAAAAATTATTAAATTCATATGTATAGTTTTTGTTACGATAAAACTTTTGTTATTGGAACGATTTCGACAGACTTTAACATTAAATAGTTCTTAAAATAATTCTGCTTCAGCGTGTTTATCAAACAATTCTCTACAATACTACCATTTTTCATAATTTTGTATGCAGTAGTATTGTTGATATTAGAAACACACATCCGGTCACAAAAAATCCATTTACGACGGCGGTGGTGAAAACATTTTTTACTTTTTTTTAGAATAGAGAGATTATTCTACGTTACCCTAGAGATCGCACTATTCTTCTGATGCTTTTCGGTGGTAATTTATTCTGCACAATTAATTAAGACAGGTTGAAAACTTAGAGGCATTTAAGACTTCATTAAAACGATTAATTAATGTTTTCTTCAATCAAATACAAATACAAAGTTAAGAACAACATTATTAAGAAAATAATAAAAAGTTGCTTAAAGTATGTTTAGTTTTGTTAACACCGTTGAGGGTATTTTTGAAACATCTAGAAATATAAATGCAGAAAAGAAAATCAGAGCGGATACAGCCATTTTAGAAAGCTTCGAAATGTTTCTCAAGGTCAAGGCAAGCAAAGTGTAGTAAATCAATGTAGAATTATTTTCTTATTTCACTTTATTTCATTTTGAACATTGATGGAACGAATTGCGTCGTTCAGTTTTATTATGCTAAATTAACGTTTAAATTTAAAATTTTCAAATGCTTTCTTTCTTTCTCTATCATTTTTTTTTTTTTTTTTTTTTTTGCATTTTCAGAAGTAATAGGTGCTTTAATTATTTTTTTTTTTAATGCGGCGAATTTGACAACTTATGAATGACAGTGAACTATTACAAGATACAATACTTTTAAGGGCCATGGTAGACTGTGAAAATGCTATACTGCGTCGCAGCATATGGGGCATTTTCACAATATTTTGGCTTTTAAGTCTCCGAATAATAATTTTTATTTTAGTACATATTCTTGTGTTTTTTTTATTTTATTGTATTTCTTATACTTGGGAACATCCCACTGCATGATTGCATAACAATATTAACGAGATAAATAAGTTTTGGATGATGTTGGGGGTCCAAATACCAGGATAACTTCTATACCGTTACCGTCCCGTGACCATGATGCTGATTCTTAAGTTTGGAGCTGTCTGTATAAAATTGTTTCAATAAAAGTAATTCCAAGTAATTTTTTTTTCCGAATCTGGGACAATTTTTTTATATAAATATGCAACAAAAAATTAACCTGCACACATTGTTACGGTTGGTATTATTTTTTTAACCCTGTCCCTGGGTTTAGATTCTTTACCATCCCTCTTGCTAAACTTATATAGAAAATCACTTCAGATGCAGCCACAGAATTTTTTTCAAGTTTTTTCTCATGCAGAAGTATGCTAGAGAAAGAATGTCTAAAATTCTTTGACAGGAAATTTACTTCAGAATTTAAATCAGCATTTAAATATCAATTTCAAGCATCATGGCTTTATTGGTAGTCTTACCGTCCCCAAGGTTTATTTCTGCACTTTTCGAGGTAAATTATTATTATTTTTTTTTTTATTGTTTAATCCAATGTAAATAACTGTTCCTAAAAATCAATGAACATTGTGGCTACCACTTAGTGTTAACATGATTTGCCTAAAAATAATAAGAATTTTCCTTACCGCCCCATCCTTACCATCCTTTTTTTTCCATTATCGTCCCTTTTTTCCAGACCATCCCCCCTTTTTTTTTTCCTTCCATCCCTTCTTTAACACCCCTTTAAGGCAATGTTATACCAAAATTTTGTACTAAAAATACTACATTGTTATTATTTCTTATTTGAATGTCCTGTGGGTACTATGCAAATTCATTATAAGTAACAATTTAGAAGAAAATAGAAAGTTATAGTGGTAAAACGGTAAGGAAAATTAAACTCGCAAGTTTAACTTAAACGTCAGTTAAATAAAACAAATTTCGTTGCTCACCATTTTTTTCTTTATTCTGAATCATTAAGGCATTCGTCTATCAGATTAAAATGTTATTTTAGCAAGTTTAATTTCAACAGATTTTTAATCCCGAAAGTCAAAAGATTGTGAGAATGCCCCATATACCGCGCGTGTTTCAAAAGTTCGGTGCGAAAGTAAAATGCGATAAAGAAAAAAAAAAAAAAAAAAAAAAAAAGATCTATGGGTTGCAGAGACATGCCGCTTGCAGATAAATATTTAGCGTGGTGCGAGATTTTGTATGACTCCAGCAAAAACATTTGTTCAAAACCTCGACAATAGAGGGCGCTACTGCGGATAATTTCATGGACTAATATCATATTCCTCACACAGTGCAAGATTTGGATACAAAAAAGGGTACATGCAGTATTCTCCAATGTTTTTGATTCCAAATCTGGTGTTGTGTGAGCAATACGGAATTATTCCATGGAATTATCCGCAGTAGCGCCCTCTACTGTCGAGCTTTTGAACTAAATGTTTTGTTACAAAATTCCGCACCATGATGAATATTTATCTGCAAACCGCATGTCTCCCTGACCCATAGATTTTTTTTTTTTTTTTTTTTTTTTTTTACCGCGTTTTACTTTTGCGCCGAACTTATGGAACACTCGGCACATATGACTTACAGAAAAAAAAAATTATCCTAATTTTTCATCTCAATTTTTTCTAATTTCTATCTTTCTTCTTCTTTTTATATGTGTACGTATATGTGTTTGAGTGTCTATGGGGAGATGGTAATCTAGCTGTTTTTATTTCGAGAAAGGCCCAAAATTATTTCATGACCTGGGCGCCCTAAACCTTTGCTATACACCTCTCACAACTTGTGTACATTATCTCAAAATAAAATTAGTCTATGTTCTGTTGATGATAAAAATGTATATTTCTACGGATGGAATAATTACCGTGTTTACTCGCGTTAATACACTGCTCAAAACAATTAAAGGATATTGCAGTTTTAGGTGGATTTTGTATCTGGTAAACTGTTTAGCTGATTGATACATGGTCGACAGACATAGTAGGTTATATAAGAATAAATTACACATGTTTGGCAGAAAAAAATGCATTTTATTGCGCATTTGTGTACTAAAGGAAAAAAACACAATTTGTGCATATGAGAAAAAAAGAATAAGAAAAGGTGTTTTCTTCAAAGAAAATCATTTTTAGTAGGGGGTATGGTTTCCACGGGCGACCAGCAACGTTGAACACCTTTGAGGCATGGACTCAACGAGGCTATTAATGACGAGTTGGGGTATTCTGCCCCACTCTTCCAGAAGAGCTCTTTCCAGTTCTTGGAGAGTTTGTGGGGGTTGTTGGCGGCCAGAAACTCGTCTTCCTAGAGCGTCCCAAACGTGCTCGATTGGACTCATGTCTGGAGAACACGCTGGCCATTCCATTCGAACGATTCCTTCCCCGAAAAGGAAATCCTCAACCAGGTTTGCACGATGTGGCCTGCAGTTATCGTCCATTAAAATGAAGTTATCTCCGATTGCTGCAGCGTAAGGGACTACAATAGGTCTGAGGATCTCATCCCTATATCGGCGACCAGTCAGAGCTCCATCTCGAATGATGTAGAGGTCAGTGCGCCCGTCAATGGAGATGCCACCATACACCAACACTCCTCCACCGCCAAATCTGACACTTTCGTGCACGAACGCAGGATTATTCCTACTGCCACGGTCCCTCCAGATGAAAATACGCCTATTATCCGGATGCACAGAAAAACGGGACTCGTCAGAAAACAGAATATTGCTCCATTCATTTCTCCTCCAGTTGACATGCTCGGTTGCCCACTTCCTGCGGTCGCGACGATGCCTTGATGTTAATGTAACACATACCATCGGTCGGCGAGCATACAGACCTACAGCATGGAGCCGGTTTCGGACAGTCTGAGTTGAAATCGTGGTGCCTGTAGCCGAGCGAAGGTGTTGTTGGAGAAGAGTAGCGTTCATGGTTCGGTGTCTCCGAGCTGTTAACGCTAAATACCGATCTTCATTGGGCGTTGTTGCCCGTCTACAACCTTGCCCTGGTCTTCGGCCTGCACATCCACTCTCCAAAAAACGGTTCCAGATCCTGGAAATGACACTTTGTGACACTCCAATGGCTTGCACTACTTCGGCTTGTGTTTGGCCCCCTTCTAACCTACCAACAATTCTCAAAGCTTCTGAATCTGTCAAATGACTTCGCTGAGACATCGTACTCATCGAAACAAAGCAATCACTGAATGCCGATCATCCTTGTCTTCATTCTCTTTTATCCAGTTGAAAGTCAAATTTCATTCGCTGCCGCTGAAGCGACGTTTTTGACGTCGAACTCAAAATTTGCATACTCCACAGTTTGAAAACCAGAAAAATTTGCATTTGTGATTCTCTTCTTCTATTTTCGGCAGAAAAAATTTCGTTTATATCTTTATTTTATATAAAACTTCAAATATCCTTTAATTGTTTTGAGCAGTGTAGTTGCACATTTTAGCAAATTTTTCATTGCGAAAGTCTAGGTGCGACTGTTATGCGGGGATATCTACTACACAATATTGTAAAAAAAAAAACAACACATTATTATAAAATTAATAACTTACTAAATGTTTCCAGATTATGTGCTATTTATTAAATACCATTTTTCTTTTTATGGTAATATTTTTATATGCATAAAATTTACAAATAATCTTTATGAAAATTTTGACAAGAAATTCACATAATAAATCACTTTCACTGAAGGTATAAATATTGCTATTGTAATGTGAATCGGTGTCTGGAGGATCTCCGTCATTCCATAAAATGTCATCTTCGCTTCCGTCCAAAATTTTGGAGATACCTGTCTTCTTAAAACATTTTGAAATTATATCGCTTGTTATTAAAGTTAATTTTGGCGATTTTTTCTGCTTCAAAACGGGGGTGCGACTATTACGCGAGTAAACACGGTAATTTATAATGGACTAACCAACCTATGGACATTATGAAATTAATAAAGATTTTTATAAACAAAAAATTGTTGATTTGTATCAATAAAGTGTGAAAGTGAATTGAAGATTACTCTTTTGTATGTATTCTGCACTATGTTATGATTTAATTAAAAAAATTGTTAATTTTATGAATGTGTTTTTATTTTAAACCACTTATACACGAACGTTACTAATAAAATATTAGACATATCACCATAATGACATAAAAATTAAAAATGTGAGCAAAAAATGACAAGAGAAACGGTAAAACATATGCTTAACTTGAACATTTAAGCCGTCCGTTTGTGTTGTCGCATTATATGAGCACATATCAAGTGTTAAAGATCCATATGATTATGATAGATTAAAATTAAAAATTTATTTTCTGCCCTTCCAATTTACTAAATAAGTACGGGTAAACTTCTCAAATTGGACACTCTCATAAGTTGGGCATCTCTCTAAGTTGAAGGCTTTTTCTATGGGCTGATTCCTGAATCTATCCATAAGATTCTTTTGAAAATCTCCAAGAGCAACATATTGCGATTTCATGCTTTTTTTAAGCAGCAGATGGTATATATACTTTTGTTCTTTTCTTTCAGTTACCAACATACATTTACATTACGCTTATATTATATTACTTTACATTACACTAGAAGCAAACCAACGACGATTACTTTTTTACACTAGTATTCAGGACCTGATACTGTATTCATCGAAAATAATTTTAATAAATCAATTAATTATTCTAATAAATTAATTAATTATGGACTTTATATTGGGAATATTTGCAGAGAAATGCAGTCATTGCAGAAATAATGGCGTTACATTGTAAATGTTTGCAGTGAAGCGCCAATATTGTAGAAATATAAAACAGTCCGCCAAATTTGTCCAGGATAGCTCAGTTGGTAGAGCATTGGAAGTTACGCCAAAGTTCTGGTTAGAATCCTGGCCTGGTCACTTTTTGACTCGATTGGAAAATTACAACTCGTGAGAATTTTTTTTTATTTTCTAGATACATTTAAAATGTACATTTTGTGCAAAAATTCTAGGGCACAAACCAGTATGGTTAACTGCGTGAAAAATTAATTTATAGCATGACAAAAATAAATAATAAACCTTACTATCTCTGTCCATAGTAGTAGTTATACTTCAGACCTTTCTCACGGGAATGTTTGGAAAAATCTCCAAAAGCAATCGAACCCGACTTCATGCTTTATTTTTAACACCAGGTGGTACTCTTTTGTGCTTTACTCTCAACTACCGACATATATATTTATTACACATTATGATTTTCCTCGGTTGGAGCATCTTTGAATTGCATAATTATTATTTTAAAAATAAGTTAAGGCCATTTTTGTTTTCTAAGATTGTTAATAAAATTCTCATACATTCCCATTATATGAGCACATATCAAGTGTTAAAGATCCATATGATTATGATAGATTAAAATTGAAAATTTACTTTCTGCCCTTCCAATTTACTAAATAATTACAGGTAAACTTCTCAAATTGGACACTCTCATAAGTTGGGCATCTTTCTAAGTTGAAGGCTTTTTCTATGGGCTGATTCCTGAATCTATCCAATTCCTGAATCTATCCATAAGATTCTTGTGAAAATCTCCAAGAGCAACATATTGCGATTTCATGCTTTTTTAAACAGCAGATGGTATATGTACAGTCGTGGAAAAAAAAAAAGTAAACACCCCCTACTAACTCCTCAACAAATCCTCACAGAAGAAAGTGACTGGTACCGAACGATTGGAAAAAAAGTCTTCTTTTAAATGATGTATATAAAATTTTCTTAGGGGGTCATCTACATATTAAAACGAATCCAAACTTCATTTTTTTCAATGGCAATACCCAATTTTAACGAGATATTTCAAATCTTCGGTTCAAACTATGCCTAGACACTAAATTTCAAGTCATTTGAATGATAAGTTTTTGAATTATAAACATTCAAAATTGAGTGCTTCTAATGTTAAATTATATTTTCATATTTTTATTTATATCTCCCGAAATTATGCTCCTAATGTGCTAATTTTTTTGTGGTAATAATACTAATATACCCAAACATAAATAAGCTGAATTTGCAATTTTTATAATTTTATGATATGAATTATGAATTATGAAATTAATATTCGAAAAAATTATGAATTGCAATCTACAATTTTTTTGATGGATTTAGATTTATTAAGTCCTGCTTTATGGAAATTCAAAAATTTCACATTTTTCTTCCAAGTAGTTTTCAAATTATGCTTAAAAAACGGCAAAATGGTGGTTTAAGGGGCCGTCTATGATGGAAGTGAGTAGACATTTTGAAATTTATTCTGCCGAACTGTAATCTAACACGCTTCATTGACTCCTTGAGTGGCGCTTAAGGTGCCTTGATCAAGGAAGCGGCTCTCTCGGTTAACAATCCAGTACGGGACTTCAATTTGGATACAGCCCTTAAAATACGCTCGTTTTAAAATAATTAATTTCTCGGAAACTTATGGTACGAATTGCATAAAAATTCGTTTTTAGGCTAATTGAAGGGTGTAGAGTTCATTTATGCTGTCAGAATTGGGTACTGCTATTGAAAAAAACAAAGTTATGGTTCGTTTTAATATGTAGGTGGCCCCCTAAGCAAATTTTATATACATCATTTAAAAGTAGATTTTATTTCCAAACGTTCGGTACCAGTAACTTTCTTCTACGATAATTTGTTGAGGAGTTAGTAGGGGGTGTTTACTTTTTTTTTTCCACGACTGTACTTTTGTTCTTTTCTTTCAATTACCAACATACATTTACATTACGCTTATATTATATTACTTTACATTACACTAGAAGCAAACCAACGACGATTACTTTTTTACACTAGTATTCAGGACCTGATACTGTATTCATCGAAAATAATTTTAATAAATCAATTAATTATTCTAATAAATTAATTAATTATGGACTTTATACTGGGAATATTTGCAGAGAAATGCAGTCATTGCAGAAATAATGGCGTTACATTGTAAATATTTGCAGTGAAGCGCCAATATTGCAGAAATATAAAACAGTCCGCCAAATTTGCCCAGGATAGCTCAGTTCTTAGAGCATTGGAAGTTACGCCAAAGTTCTGGTTAGAATCCTGGCCTGGTCACTTTTTGACTCGATTGGAAAATTACAACTCGTGAGAATTTTTTTTATTTTCTAGATACTTTTAAATTGTACATTTTGTGCAAAAATTCTAGGGCACAAACCAGTAAGGTTAACTGCGGGAAAAATAATTTATAGCATGACAAAAATAAATAATAAACCTTCCTATCTCTGTTCATAGTAGTAGTTATACTTCAACCCTTTCTCACGGAAATGTTTAGAAAAATCTCCAAAAGCAATCGAACCCGACTTCATGCTTTATTTTTAACACCAGGTGGTACTCTTTTGTGCTTTACTCTCAACTACCGACATATATATTTGTTACACATTATGATTTTCCTCAATTGGAGCATCTTTGAATTGCATAATTATTATTTTAAAAATAAATTAAGGCCATTTTTGTTTTCTAAGACTGTTATTCTGTTACAATAAAATGGCCTAGAAACTAATTTTTAATTAATCAATTATTTCTTATCAATCGATAATAATTCAATTCAACATGAGATAATAAAACAAAGAAAAGGCAATGACTTAACAATAAATATGTTTATATGAAAAATGATGCACCCATCAATTATAACCTTTGAGGAAATATGAGTAAGTTATGGAAGTTTTCAATGAAAAATTCACAATAAAAAATTATGATAATAGCTGTAATAATGAATTATGAATACATCAAATCCTAAAAAATAGAAAATAAAAATAGAAGTAATATATATATATATATATATATATATATATATATATATATATAATCGTAAAAGCGTTAAAGAAATTGAGAGCCATATTGCGATAATGAAATTAATATTTCAATCAAATTCATGAGAAAAGAAATAGTCCTAAACTTTCTTTGAAAATTATATTGTGAATCTGATTAAAATTACAATTTACTTAGAATTTCTATCAGTTACTCATGCTTTTATAGTTTCGTTTTTACTTCTTTTTTTTTTTATGAAGAAGCATCTTTTTAAAAACACTAAAAAAGGCGTGTCTTTCTAAAAATATTTATTCCTTTTATTTTCTTCACATCTTAATTTAATTGCTTGATTGAACGAAGATGTCTCGCGGTACTTAACATTATATAACTACTACGTTTTTGTATTTGTTTAACTTTTGGGGGCTTTTAATTACGACCGTCCGAGCAAGTGATGAAAGGAGTATTCGATCCGTAAGAAATAACATCCAATTCCTTCCGTTGCGGAAGGACATCAGTTTTAAAAACAAAAATTTGCTCTGAAAAACAATGGTGAAGATCCAACGCGTCCCATTTCCGATCTTCTGTTTCTACTTGCGCGGCCGGGAAACTCTCTTAAAGGCTGCCGAAAAAAAAATACAGTTCTCCCCACTTAATCGGGTCACGGATAATCGAATACCCTGCTTATTCAAATAGGATTCTCCGGAACTGAATTTGTTCCTATTGGTTCTATGTTATTTTCCCCCGCTTAAACCAAATATCTTTTACGAACGTCCCCGCCTAATCGAATGACAACTGTGTAACCGATGTTTGAAAACTGGCCCGGAAAGCACGTTTCAGCTGAAATTTCCTTCCATATTTTGTCATTTTCGGTTCTTTTATGCTGAAAACAAATTTTCAGTTCTTCCTGCAATGATTTCGGCCGGCAAGTGTATAATGGACTGGTGAAATGATTTCCCCACCATCACTTCTTGCTGTTAATCAAGCTTTAATGGCAATGCGCCGTCACTTCGAGACTCGACATGGTAGTTGTGATAGTTTGCACTCATTCGAAAAATAACTCGATATTTACTCTTTTAAAACTCCACTTAAACAAACCACTTTAAACGATTTTTTAAAGGCAGTATAAGTAACAGAAATAAGAAGTAGCAAAATTTTGACCCAATTCAAACTAGCTGCATTAAATGTGATGTAAACCATATAAATGTATGTACTGACATTAAATTAATAAGTATTTACTTTATATTAGCATTCGTATTGATTTTAGTTTATGTTATTCTATTAACGATTTATTATGTTGTTAATTAAATATACCGTAGATGGTTACTTTGCCTTTTTATTACGCATTAAACATTACAGTTATGATTCCTCATTTAATCAAATGCCCCGCTTAATCGAATATTATTTCTGGAACCGTTTATATTCGTTTAAACGGGGACGACTGTAGATGAAAACGCTATTCAATTCTTTTTTTCTCTAAATAAAACCATCTGCTCATTTCTGGAGCTCCATCCACAATTTATATAAAATTGTATGAAACTTTGTTACATTGCGTCGCTTTTGCTCCCTGTTGACATTATCCCTTGCGCCGTTTCAGTTAGTACCGTTAAATTTAAAAACACATTTTCTAGTCTTCTGACTAATATGATACTAATTCGAATAGGCAAGATATGGAATTTACATTTATGCCTGAAAAAGTACCAGTTTCGAATAATGCAGTGGATACCGCCTCATCATGATGGAATGCTAATGCTTATGTTTGCTCCACTAACTTGCATAAAATCTTTTTCAATAAGGAATAATTTAAAACAACATCCTTCTTTTGTGATTTTTGCCATAAAGCATTTGCTAGAAAGAGGATTTTTAAGTGCCATAGATAATACACATAGATAATTACATGTGAAACTACTAATTGAAAAAAAAAATAGGCTATCTTTTACCTGTAAAACTTGTAATAAAAATTTTGCAGAAAAATATAGTTTTAAGCAGCCTTTTTTAAAGAATTCGATAAAAAACTCTTTTTATGTGATGTGTGCGATCAATTATTTAATCGAAAAATCGTTTTAACTAGAAATAGACATATGAGGTATCATTTAGATATAAAACCCTTTCGGTGTGACGTTTGTCACTGAGATTTTGTTCAAAAGTCTGGCTTTTAAAAACATAATACACTGTGGCATCGTGCTTTTGACACACAAAGACCAGGGGACAATCAGTAAATGTTTTCGGACAGTACGATAACCTTTTCGTTGAAAGGAATTAAGGGAGAGGATAGCGAAGTTTATCTTTCACCTTGAAAAATGTCCAAGGGTGTGTGAAAGTGTAAATTTCTACATCTTGGAGAAATTGCGGTACTTGGATGAAAACAAGTGTGATGTCATGACTGGCCAACAGGAGAGAAGCTCTTCAGGTCCCTGGTTTGATGCAAGAGAAAAGAAAAAACAAGTGGGTAAGTTTGATCACAGATCGCACAGAGGGTTTCGTTTAATATTCCTTTCAAAACACTTTATCCTTTTGAAAAATCTGTTAGTTCCACATTTCGCAAACAGGGGGCGCAATCTATTCAAAACAAATCTCTATTCGAATGAAACTCCATTTTACAAACTATCCGTAGATATATTAGTCGAGGGGATCGGGCCCATAGCACCCGAGATAGGTAGGCGACCCTGGCGCTAAAAAGTGAAATTAAAATGTGTAAAGCTATGGTGCATAATATGAAAGAGTGGTCAAAGGGCTGTGCAATGATATATCACGTGATGGGTGTCGGCAAAAGTTAGAAAAGTGTTCCCATGTGAAAAGAGAGGGGGGGGGGGGAGCTTAGAAAAATTGCTTAAAATACACAACTTAAAACCAACTTATAAGACTTTTTGTAATTTTTATAATTTGTCGTGTGATCGCAAGTGTTTTGCTATAAGTATGCAAAATTTCAAGTCTCCAACTTAATTATGGGTTGAGTAAGAAAAATTGCTTAAAATACCGTCAGATGAACGAAACCCTAAAAAGAAAGGTCGGTGAGTTTTAGCGAAGAAAGCTGTACAGAGACTCGGATTTTGGATAGCGATGTGTGTAACGTCCTATGGTAGATACGGAGTATGATAGTATACAGTTAGGTAAAGTTTTTTTTTTTTTTTTTTTTTTTTTTTTTTTTTTTACATCAGAATTTCTTAAGTGAGAATGTCTCACACCAGAAGTTCTTAAGTAAAGTGAGAGTGCCTCACAATTCATCGTAATTTTATTTTACATTAATTTATTTGTTCTAATAAAGAACCCGTGAAAGATATCACGTGTTATATTTTAACTTTATTTATGTACGAGCTGAAAAGGGTGAAATAATCGGCCACGTCACCACAACACTTAAAGATCCCCCCCCCCCCCTACACACACACACACACCCTCAGCATTATTTTGACCAAAGCAACAAAGTATTTTCATCTAAGCCTATTCTATTAAAATATTTTTCTGTTCTTTTCTTTTTCGTTCTTCTTGTTATCATTCCGGTTTATGTTTTATGTTTAAAATAAAAATCAATATTGCCCCTTCTTGATTATACTTTATTAGCTGTTTCTTTCTATTAAAAACAGGAAAACAATTTTAATGATTTTATGTTTCTTGACTTTAGTTAAAATTTCTTGATTTTTTTAAGGGGGCAGTTTACCTTTTCAACAATTTTGTTTATTTTTAAAAATATGGTTCAAATGGTGAACTCACTGCATTTCAATGTGCAACTAAATGTACATTTTGAAAAAAAAATAATAATTGCATATTTAATTAAAAGTTTTAAAAAGTAAAAAAAAAAAAATTCCTAGAATCCCTTCTACTTTTTCAAATATTGATATTTTTGCCCATTATTATTATTATTATTTTTCTTTTTTAGGATTTTCAAATGTGTATTACACAAGACTACGCATGGATTTGTAGATACATCTAATATTACATTTAATATAATTTTTTTATTGATATATATACTGTAAAACTTTGAAATCTAACACATCTTCATATACTATTATTTAAAATAATAATAATAATAATAATCTGAAGGCTGATTCCATGCGCAGATTTATCACATATATAATGAAGAACTTGTTATAAAAAAGTTTAAATCTGTATCTCAAATACAAAAAAGCCTTAGCATTTTTAAAACATGAAAGTAAAGGAAATATGAACGTTGAGAAAAAGTCATTTAAAGTTTTAATTTGTGTGGGTAATTGCGCTGAGTGTATTAACAAAATTTACAATATCTCGCGATATAATTACAGTATGGGTAAAAATAAGCTGTTAAAATATTCACAATTATATAGGCTTTCATTTAATATTCTAAAGGAAAAATCGATTCTTTGACCAATTTTGAGGTAAACAGAAGGTTTCGTTTAATATTCCTTTCAAAACACTTTACCCTTTTGCAAAATCTGTTAGTTCCACGAGAGATCTGCACGGGCCGGCCCGTGGCCCGAAGCCCGAGCCCGGCCCGCGGGGCCGATTTTCACTCACGGCACTCGGGCCGGGCCGGGCTCGGGCTCCACTCTTCTCGGGCCGTTCCGGGCCCGGACCGTACTTTATTTCTGAAGGCTCGGGCCCGGGCCATACTTTATTTCTAAAGGCTCGGGCCGGGAAGGGCCTAACTTATTTTTTCTGTACAGAGTCGGGATTGGTTTCATTCCTAGTCTTCACGGGCCAAGCTTTTCAGTCCTAGTTTTGATTCAGTCCATATGAAAAAAATTGTCTCAGCTTGGCCAGATCCATTCAAAGATCAGTCAAATTAGGCCTGGCCCAAAAATTTTTGCAAAAAATGCATACATTTTTAAATTGCCATTATTCTACACTTAAACATTAAAATTTATTATTTTTAAAGAATAGTATATTTCTACGCTTATTAAAATATAGCTAAATTAAAATATAGTAACACGTGTGAAAGGAACCTGCCTATGACGAAAACCTGTTTTAAACTGAAAAACGTGTTGATCCATGCAAAATTAATATACTAATACGTAAGAAAACAATATATGATACATTTACACTTGCTAAGAATGGAACTTGTCTATAACGCATTTTTTTTTCTTTTCTACGCAATTCCGTCTTAGAAAATTTTACTGTATAGAATTTTTCAGATTTTTGGCATACATGGAATACATGTATGTTAATGCATGGAATGTGGATTAACAATATTAATGATTACCTAAACATTTACATACAAGAAATAGAGATTCGTTAAAAAAATAAATATCGCAGTCTGTGTCACTTCTTTAAAAATGAAGATTATAAACATGAGAAAAAAAAAGTTAAGATAAATATTTTCGGTCAGAGCTACCTCGTACGAGACAAATTTTTAACCAAATCGACGTAAAAATCAATGTTTTGTAAAAAATTCACTCGGGCCGGGGTTTTTTTTCTCGGGCTGAGATTTTTTCTTTTTCCGGGCCGGGCTCGGGTCGATATTTTAACTTGTTTCCGGGCCGGGCCGGGCTCGGGCCGAACTTTTAAGATTTTTAGCGGGCCGGGCCGAGCTCGGGCCGAACTTTTAATTTTTTTATCGGGCCGGGCCGAATTTTTTTTTCTATGAGTCGGGCTGGTCCCAGGCCTAGAAATTTCGGCCCGTGCAGACCTCTAAGTTCCACATTTCCTAATCAAATATGAATCCCCCTGAAATAGGGACTATCAAGAAATCTGTAATGCGTAAGGCAAGTCTTTCACAGAAAATAATAAAATTAATATTTTATATCAAAACCTACTTACCAGGCGAAGTTAAGGCAGGTGAAATTCCGCGCCACCTTATCATATTTCCGCTCTTTAGATCATTATTGTGATAAGTTTAATACATGCTTAGAATAAGTAATCGTAGAAAGAGTGCTTCAATTAACAGTAAATCAGCGTTGATAGCTATGTATTATTTGACATCCAGGGCGTACTATGAAATATGTCAGAAGGTTAGTTTTGCGGAAATAGTAGTGACTATTAATGACATAGATATGAAAAGAAGTTCTATGTAGGGTTTAAATTGAACGACAGAGTTCAATTTAAATTCTTTTAAAGGAAAATAAAAAGAATAATAATAAGGTTTTTTGGAATTAAATTTTAATAATTTTAACTGCAGAATATTAATCATTTACCAAAACGATGATGTTTCTTTAACCTTTTAACAGTTCTATGTTTATTACTAAACAAGCTATTTTAGTTTCTAGAAAAGTCTTTGGATAATTATTGTTTATCACGTCTCCTTAACTTGGAAGTGCATTTTGTAATAATTCAGGAAATGTTATAGTTTTTCTATAAGCTTGCATATACGTATGAAAAGACACAGGTAAAGTCGAACCCCCTCCCCAGGGACCGATTTACAAATTTGGGGGGGGGGCCTTGCACAAATGCTTACAGGGGGATTGAGTTATATATATATATTGAAAAAGGAACTGACGCTAAGGGGGTTACCGAGGGGCGGCTCTGTCGCCAAACGCAGCCAAGTTTGTCCCCAACTTGGCGATATAGCGCCAAATTTGGCGACCAAAATTAGTTGCCAAAAGTGACGCCAACTTGGCGCTATTTCCAGTATTTCGCCAAATTTCCATAGACTCCCATTGGGTAAAATAAATCCAATAGGGTTTATTTGCGTGCAGAAAATCAACAAATTGAGATATTTCAATGCAACAAAAACTAATATTAGCTTATGAATAGAGCTTAATTGAACTATTTACTTTATTTTTAAGCACAAACACTAACTATTTACAATATTCGTAACACTATATATATATTTTTACATTTAATAATTCTTATAATTATGAAACTCTTAAGCTCAAATGATTACGTGCTCGCAGATAAGGAAATAAGACTGTCAGGAGTTGGGGAGGGGCGCGTTTTTAGCGCATAGAAAATAAGGGATCGCGAAGCGATCCATAATGGAAACGCAAAAAATTACGTCTGGGGTTGGCTAGAAAATAGGGATTACTTCGCGATACTGAATGGAATCAATCATGAAGTGATTACGCGGGGGGTTGGTGAGCGTAGCGAGCAGGGGGGCAGAGCCTCCCTAGTAATAATAAAATAAACCGCCATACCAAGCTACAATTATTTAAAATATTAGGGGGCTCAGCCGTCTACGAGCTACGTTCACCAATCCCCAGATAATATGACGAGAGCAGGAATGGGATTAAATAAGAATTAAAAATACTATATATTTTTAAAGTAATAAAGATAAAAAAAAAATCTCTATAATAAAGTAATTAAATATGGATGTTTCAGACAAAATATACGATGTTATAAAAATATAATACGAACACAATAGAATGTAGAATGAAATGTAAAATTTCATTAGATTTTAAAACTACACCAGATTTTGGACAATAATTGAAAAACTTTCAGCAGCATTTGGGGGCCCCTGAAAATCAGAGGCCCTTGGCCCGTGCCCCGAATTCCCTGCCTTAAATCAGGCACTGCCCCTCACTAATATTAAAGGTTTGAAAAATAAAATTTTAATTTAGTTTCATTAGACCTAATTTTATTTATCACCTCGTTGTTGCTCCGAGTGACCATGCGCATAATGTGTAATACAAATACTATATGTCGGTAGTTGAGAGAAAAGCACAAAAGAACCACCTGGTGTTAAAAATAAAGCATGAAGTCGGGATCGGTTGCTTTTGGAAATTTTCCCAAGTGTTCCCGTGAGAAAGGACTAAAGTGTAACTACAACGAGCAGGGTTAGGAACATTTATTATTTCTTTTTTTCATGCTATAAATTGATTCACCACGCAGATAACCATATTGATTTTTATTCTAGAATTCTCGGGCAAAATGTTCAGCTAAATATCTTTAGAAAATGAAGAATTTTCTCTGTCTTTTGTATTTCTGCAATATTAATGTTTCACTGAAAATATTCTCAATGTAAAGCCATTGTTTCTGCAACGGTACTATTTCTCTGCGAATGTTTCTTGCATAATACCAACAATAATTAACCAAGATTGGTAATTCATTAGGATTATTTTTCATAAATACAATACCAGTGCCAATATAACCATTGTTGATTTACTGTTAGAGATTGTGATTATTACGCTGTTAAAAAAAAATCTGTGAAATTGCAGAGAATCTACTGGTAATCCATTATCTTAAGTCTTATGTAAAGTTACAGACATTAGAAAAACAGTGATTCTGTGAACTAACAAGGAAATTATTCGGTAAATTTACAGAAGATTCTGAATTTTACATCAATAAAAATACAAGAGTCTGTAAAATCGTTAATTTTTATTATAATAACTTATTTTTCGAAATTAATAAATTTTTGGAATTCGACATTTCTGAGTGAATTTGAACTTCTGTACCATTTAATTTTTACAACATTTATTTCTGACCGACCCCGGATTTGATCCCGATTCATCTGGGTTGAAGACGAACACCTTACTGACCGGGATACAGGAGCTGTTACTAAAGGTATGCAAAGGATATGTTTTATGATTCAGCGGGGAAATGCTTTTATTTTTCATATTAACAAGATTTATGCGCATTGTAAATTAAAAACAACTGCTAAGTGATTGTCTATAAAAAATCCCCGCTAACTCCGCAGATACCAATATTTCCTTTCTGAAATATTCTAACTTTTAATAAAACAATTTATAAATAAACTTTCTTCTTATTCATATTCAAGGCTGGAGTAGCACAATTGAAGTTTATTCCAACAGAGCAAAAAATGTCCAGACCAGGAATCGAACCTGGATACTTGGCGTGCCGTGCCCATGCTTTACCTGTTAAGCTATTCGGACGATACCTGACGGGCATAAATTTTCTTCTTTCAAATTTCTAATAAAGTTGTAAAAGAATTTTAAAAGTGTGTATTTTGAATTACAGGTTACAACAAAGATAAAAATATCTTTAAATAAAGGCATGGAAATGTCTGTAAAATGATGGAGAAATTCAATTGAATACATTTAAAAGAGAACTAGAGTAAATTTACAGAGAGTCTCGGTATTTTTCTGTGTTTTTACATAATTTTTTACCAGTGTACTTTCATGCACGGATTTTAGTAAAATTATTTAACATGCATGTTTATTTTTAATTTAATTCTCGACATATCTGCTATGTAAGGATCGACCGAAACAGGTTTTTTAGATCGAAACCGAATTTCGGTAATCTTTCTATTTTTGACCGAAAACGAAAACGAAAAAAAAAATTATAATTAATACATACATAAATATATATAATTATTAATTCATTATACGTGTGGCCCAAGGTCTAATTGAAAATTTTTTTATGTATACGTACCCCGATTTATCTTTTATAAGGATTTTTGTATTTGATCATCTGTTAAACCAGAACTTCGAACTAGTATTCGAAACACTACTACGGTTTCAAACAAAAAAAATTCTATTACTGTTAAGTATGCAGCTCTTAATCAGCACGTGGTAAAAACATTCAAAGTTTAGTCATATATAGATCGCTTGCTTTATAATTTGCACTCAGGTCTTGAGTCAGTGATGAATGACTGATAATTGTAAACAGCAAAGCTCATAGCAACAAATTAAGAGTGCCTCCTTTGAGCCGATACAGCTCGAATGAAAGAGAAATGTGGAAGAAATGAAGGAAGAAACGAGATTTTTGGAATACAAATAGTTTCGGTCGGGCCGGATTTTCGGCAGTATTTTCGCCGAAACTCAGATTTTGGACCAAAAACGAAAACAAAACCGCATTTTCGATCGATCTCTAATATTATGCAATGGCTCTCGGATTTTATTAAGTCTTGTAATATCTATTTGCTGATCTAGGACTAGGATCTCACAAGGGGAAGATCTGTAGAATGCTCGACATTGCTGTATAAAATGTACACGCAGCCTCTTCATCAAATCGTTACATCTCATCCAAAATTTAAAAAGAAAAAATAGTTTTGGTTTGATACCCCTTGAATTTGGACCCTCATCTCGGAGGTTTAGGGCCCCTGAGTGATGAAAGTGATATCAAGAAAATTTTCTACGTGTTAGAGTAGTTTCATAACTTCATATAGTGGAGTTATGTAACAGGGGACAGCACGAAATCTACTTGTGCGATCTAATTTTCAAAGTCATTCATTTTTATTCGTAAAATAAAAGAAGTTTCTTGTTAAAGAAGTGTGATACAGGGATATAAAGTTCTGCAAAGTGTAATGAGGAAACCTGAGCTGCATGAACTTAGATATGCCGAGGGGTATTGCGGCATCACGTTGCAAAAGATTGCATACTTCTATATCTGCGATTTCATACAGGGGATAGACACCTGTTTGTCTGCAAAAAATAAAACATCAGAGCCATGAAAGTTGAAACAAATGTTGGTTCCACGCAGAATTTATATCTGTATTCATAAATCAATCATTTTGATATCTTTTTTTTCCCATGATGCTGCGTGTTTGATTTGATTTCGTCATGTGGAGTCCACATGTCCACTAAAATGATGATGACACACACAAAGTGTAACAAATTCAAACGATTCTCGCAAAAGTGCACCAAGTAGTATTCACAACCTAGTGCATACTACTACTAGGACTAGGACTGATGAAAGATACAGCAAAGAGGGTCGAAATCAGGGTCAGATCAAGTCAAACATATAGGCATGATGAAACCTGATGTTCATTCGGGGTCCCTCTTCTTTCGAATGGCGCCAAAAATTGCTCTTTTTTATGCCTTATAATAGAAGCGTTAGCATGTATATACAAATGCATATTTACATAAACAAAGGGGTCAGCTAGTAAAAAAAAATTTTTTTTTTTAATATAACAATAATAATATACCCACAAGTGCTGAATAAACTTTTTTGTATTTTTATCCAAATTTACTAAGATGTCTAAAATGTGACATAATTTTCTTTCAAAAAGATTTATGAATTCCTATTAAAATGGGAAGGTATGACAAATATATCATTTAATACTCCACTGAAAAAATTTAAGTATTCCTAAGTAATTCCAAATATGCTAAAGTAGTGTAAAATCCTCAGTAACTAATCACCTTGAGGATTCTTTCTTGTTCAAACCACTACTACAAAATTTTAAATCCATTTTATACTTATTTTTCTTTTTGAAAGGATAGTAGAGATACATTAAAAAAATTACTGTTGACAAAATTCTCAAAAATTATACATTGTATTATTAACAATTATTTTTTCCCATAAATATGGAGAATAACTCCAGTAACTGACACCAACCTCATTTTGGAAAACCTGTAACTGAGACAAAATGAACCAGTGTCTGACACTTCACTTGAAAAGATAAAACAACAACAACAACAAAAAAAAACATTTTACATTTCAAGGAATTTATGCTTTAAAAATATTTTAATTTTTATTACAAAAACAAAATACTTAAACCTTATTTGTATGTGATATCATACTACAGATGCATGTGTCCTTTTTTTCATGTTTTAAACTATGTTAGTAATGCAGATATCCAATAACTGACATTTATGAACCACTAACTGACAATTGGGGTATCAGACGCGCGCTGGTAGAAAAATTTAAATTTTAATGGTGTTTACAACAAGATAAATTTAATTTATTATTATATTTTTTAGTTCAAATTATATATTTCAACTTTCTTTAATATTACCAATGATCAGCCTCTGTCGGAAACTGGTGAAAAAAAATTACTGGAACCAATAAATGGCACCCCCCCCCCCCATTAAGCTAAATTAAATAACTATAAACTAGAATTCATGGTCCTAAAATATCACAGACATCTTTTACCTGATTTCTACGAGCATTACTTTAAGAAAAAGTTTAGGATGTTGTATTACAAATAGATTTTTTAAAAAATACTACCTTAATTTTAGAAATAAGACGGATGCCTCAAAATGGTATCTTTTTCTGTTCTCAAAAGTTTCTTCGTCATTGAATATGATTTTGACCTACTAGTAGTGAACAAATTGACTCCAAAATAAAAATAAGTGCCTGAGTTACCACTAGATTACTCTACTTTTCAGAATTTTACAAGAAGATACTTATTTCAGATAAATTTTGAATGAAGTGTCAGTTCTTGGTTAAGTGTCAATAACTGGGAGTTTCACCCGTGCAAATTTTCTTACAGCAACTAAAAAATAGATAATATTTACCACAGAAAATAATAAGCGAATGTGCGAAAAATATAGGTTAGACTATTTTAACGCATATTCATCCAAAATTGCTAGAAAAAAAAATAATTTTCATTCCAATTAATTAAAAAACTTTTTTACGATAAATACGAGGGCAATTCGGAAATTAACCTCCGCTGTAGCGTGACTCAGAGTATAGTTGGCCGAGCGCAACCATAGTTGCATCAAACAATCTGTGATTCAGTAAGCTTCCAGCTATTTTAGCTACGAGTGTGGTACTGCCGTGCGTTTGCTGGTTATAACACCGCAAAATGTGCGCTGCTATTGAAAATTCCGCCAAATGAGAGGTACGAGGAGTGGTAAGATTTCTTTGGGCAAAAAAACTTTCAGCGGCAGATGGTCTGCCGACATCTGGTGAAGTGATCTTGCAGAATAACACTCGCCCTCACCTGAGCTCGGTGAACACAAGATCTTTTGCGCCAACTCAAATGGGACGTGTTTAACCACCCACCTTAAAGCCCAGAATTGGCTCCTTCTGATTATCACCTGTTCACTGAAAAGAAGAAACTGGCTTAGGGCACAACACTTCGCTAAAGATGAGGAACTTCAAACCTCTATGACAAGTTGGTTGATTTCGCAGAAGGGATTGGTAAGTTGATAAAAGGCTATGACAAGTGCTTGAATGTACATGGTAACTACGTTGAAAATTAGAAGACGGCTGTAACTTCCAGATGTAAATAAAAAAATTGTTAAATGTATGCGGTTTTACTTACCCATCATGCGTAGTATAGGGTAAGTCTTGTAATCGTTTTAAAAATCGAAAAAAAAAATTGACGGATTTACACGTTTAAGACACTGGAGATTCCGAAAACATATTTTAGGGGGGGGGGGGGGATTGCCGTCCGTCTGTCTGTGTGTGTGTTAGTAAACGTTCTTTCTCCCGAACAAATTGAGATAGAGACTTGAAATTTGCTTTGTACTTAGTATGTAATAATGAGAAGAAGCCTACTGAATTTCAGTAACCTCGATTATCCAGAACTACTTTTTTCGAACTCTCTAAATATTCGTTCTGATAAAAGGTATATACAATTTTTGAAATTATTTATTTTAAGGAGTAAACATAAAAGACAATAAAAAAACATAAATTTTGCATAAAGAATTAAGTCGATCGGATTGTTAGTTGCCGAGATATTTGTTATTGTATCCACACTTTTTGATTTTTCATGACACTATATTTCATTCATATTTCAATTCAAATATATATTAAATTTCGAAAGGAGACGCTTAATCTGACGCAGTAAACTATTAGTTAATATGATTACCATTTGTGGAGTTATAAGGATGTTTCTTTTACGCAATTCAGTAACAGAGTATTTAAAGTTTATGCGTCATCAAGCCACGATTTTAAACACTCTATCTACTGAACACATTCAGATAGAGGCTTAAAATTTGGTATGAACTTAGAATGTAATAGTGCGACAAAGCCTATTAAATTTCAGTATTGAACATTTATTTTCTTCTTTTATATTATGCATATCCATGATGGGTAAGTATTACGGTGGCCCCCAACGACTAGTTTTTATTTACGGCGAAACGGAGGTTAATTTCCGAATCGCCTTCGTATATAACTGCTATGTGAAAATAGCGTTAACGATATTTCGCAGAATTGCCAGTTTCCTTACAGAAGTGTGATCATTCTTCTTTTTGGAAACTAAAAGACATGTAAAATCATCTTCGAAAATAATAATTTTTTTTTTTTAATTTATAATAAAGAACAAATGTATGGTGAATACATAATTGGGTGATTCTATGCAAATAGGCCATTTTCATCATAGTGATGAAGAAAAAATAAATCATGTCAGAAGTTTCTAATTTTTTGTAGCAAGACTCTAGAAAAGATACTTATTGGGGAAAAAATAACCGTCACATTGCAAATTCGTAAACACTTTTGCAACACTAACTGAACATAATAATTAACACTTCTACCTAAAATCATTTTCGATTGTGTTGTGAAAGCGTTGCGAATGTGTTGTGTCAAATAAAAAGATTGTGCAAAACGTGTTGTTAAAAATTACAAGAGGAGAAAATGTGTTTTCAAAACATTCAATTTTAAAATTGTGTTATAAATTTTTAATAAATAGTATGTTTTAAGTGTGTGTGTGTGTGTGTTGTTTTAAGGTCACCATGTAGAATGTGTTTTGAAAGTGTTTTACATGTGTTGTTTTATAGTGTTCTAAATTGTGTGATGTTTACAATGTGTTGTTAATTTGGTGACAAAGTGTTGTGCAGCACAACACTATTGTAAGAAAATATTTTCATCAACACCATTTACAACACGATTCCAACACAATTAACAACACTATTTTCAAAACACATTTTTTGACACACAAACACACAAATTAACACATTAATGTGTTGTTAATTTGGTGACAAAAAGTGTTGTAAAATGTGTTTATTTTTGTGTTTGAGAATTTGCAGTGCAGGCTTCATAGTAACCCATTCGGGACCATGTGTTTATTTATGCATCTTCAAAAAGTGCATACAGAATTTGTTTTTAATACCAATAAAACAGAAAAATAATATTTGCTTTCTTTAATTATACCATTTTCGTGATTACTTAAATAAAGGTAACTTTTAAAAAAAAAGTTGTGTCCATCGAATAAAATTTGTGTAAGAGCCACCGGTCCAGGAGGGGTTAAGAATTTCTATAATTATTTGATTTTTAAATATTTATTAGAATGAGCGGATGATTACAATGAGAGGAAATGAGAATTAGGCGAAAAATATTTTCAAGTAACATTTAAAGAAAACTTTTGTCCAGAAAAATTAAATCTACATTCTCTGTTTTCAAAAGGCTCTAGATGTTCGATTTTTTTTAATAATGTCACATATTAGGTAGTCATAAATATCCTCTTTCATAATGCCACTTAAACTTTCCATTGCCTGTAGGTTCAACAGCATTTATTACTTTGAATGATTTGTCATCACTTTCCAATGTTTCTCCAAGATACATTTCAATTTCATGCTCCAAAATTATCCAATCCAAATGCTTTAAATGCCCTGTTAAATACAATTTATTGAGTCCCCATCGTTCGTATGCATGATACCCGAATGGAGAAATCCTTGTTGCCGATGTCTTTCGAAATGTACAGCCTGAATTTCTTCGGTGAATTTACAAATAAATTGTTCGCTGAAATCTATATGCAGTGATGGAACAGTGACGCAGCAGTTGAGCGATTGTCACCGCTAAATTTTTATAGCATTCTTCGCCTTGAAAAATCGCAGAAATTCTGTCCTGAAGTTAGATGAAGAATACTAATGAAATTTTGCGGTGTCAATTGATTCTCTGCTGCTACACTGTTACATCACTGCTATATGCAATAAAATATAGTTTTGTGTTCAAGATGACTTTATTTTCTTAATTACTTCATATATTATATTAAAAGCTACATTTCTGCTGTATACCAGGAATATTTTTTACTGAATGCTAAATTCGTTCATAAGTTCTTTTGATGAAATTTCTCCACGAATTTCTTTTTTGTTTCCTTACTGACTGTTTTTTACCTTTTACGTAATAAATAACATTTTGTAACCGCTTTGCCTAAAAATACGCTTTTATTTTCATCGACAGAATTAAATATTCTACAAAAAATACCTTTTCTACGAGAACTAATAGAATAATTTTCTAATAGAACAATTCTCTCACATAAGAATCATTTCCTCACATGAGGGAAGGAGTGATTAGTGAGAGAATGATAAAATGTACATTATTAGCCTTTAAAATTTGTACTCATAAAGTATATTAAAAAACTATACATGTTCTCAAATTATCCCTTCAGGGAAAACTAAACCACCCATTAACCCTTTGAAGGGCGGTGGTATTTTTATGAAACCACTTAATTTTAATTCCCAAATGCCACAATGACACCAGAATTTTGGTAAAATCATTTTCGGTTTACTGTATATGCGAAATATAGCTTTTTCTTATCTACAAATAAATTTGTTTTCAAATTCCGGTGTCACTCATTAGTATCAATGCTTTAGTAATGGAATTGCTTTGCCCCAGAAAGGGTTGTTTCGAAAAATTTATGTATGATTCTCTGAAAGGTTTATTACACAGGAAAAATAATGAAAAAAATCAGAGATACATTTTCCATATAATACGTCAATCTTTTCTTCTGTTGCATATCTGCAATACAAGTAAAAACTGCTGTCGTGTGGCTGTTATACGCTAAAATATATCAAATTAGCAAATATTTTAATATGTACGTCTCAAAATATCTTATTTTATATAATTATTTATTTTATAAAACTTACCTTTAACCTATTAATTCCCATGATAGAATACGTTCTAGAAATTACGTAGTTCCGAGAATCTGAGTTTACACAAGAAAGTTTCAATGGTTAATTTAGCTTTATTTAAATACAGAATGTCTTAATTAAAGTTAAGAAGTTAATAAGTAGTCTTAATAAGTAGTTATTAATTATAGCAAACATTGCTATTTTAATTTTCTGGTGTGAATTAGGTATATATGAATAAAAAATATCTATTAAATTCACAACACTGTTGTTTGCATATATGCAAAGCAGCACACTAAAGGGTTAATACATTTTTAGAAAATAAATTATGTTTATAAATTTAAATGAGGGAATGATAACGTCGTCTTAACAATTGCCCAATCCGTCTATTAGATTATTCCTTACACAGTGAAGTATTTCTCCAGGATGGCTGAAAATTGTTTTACAGACAGGTAAGGCCCATGTGCTCATTACATGTGCAATGTTTCAGTCTACAGTAACTAATACTGTCTCAAATACCGAGAATCATTAATGAGTGGGGAATGATCTGAAATATGAGTTGCAAACTTTTTTGCCAAATAAAAATTACACGTGCACACCAAAAAATTTATTTTTGTGTGGTTTTAGTTGCATGTGAAGGAATGATATTTTATAGGTTTAAAAATTTATTTTAAATATATGTTTTAATTAATGCTTCAGTTTTAGGAGCTAATATAATAAAACCATGTCTAAACTACATGTTAAAAAATACATTAGGTTTTTCTGTTGAAAAAATTTAAATATCCTCCAGTTTCATCATTATGGACTATTTGCGTAGAATCACCCAATTACTTCGCTGTAATCACAGGTTTTCACATTTCCAAGCATTCTTTACTTAAAAACACAAAAAATGACATAAATACCGTTAAAATATAACAATAAAACTCTCATTGTAATTGGAAATCATAAAACTAAAACAAATACTGATTTGATATCAGGGACACCTTTTCAGATCTTTCTTGGTTGGGTAGGGGGGGGGGGGGATTTTATTTTATCTTTTTGTGGACATCAGATAAACAATTAATAAAGTTTTATTCAGGAACAGCTTTAGGTGGGGCAGGAACCGATTAGGAACGATTTTGGCTGGCGCCTGGCCTAGGGTGCCTAGAGGTGCTTATTTTTGAAACCACTATTTTCGAATAGCGATCTTCGTCTTATTTAATTGAATATTCTCCAAAGATTACTACTCAGAAATTATTGGTAATCAAAATTAAGGACATCTATGCATCTTGGGGTCACCAAACATTACACCAATGTTCGTATAATCATAAAATTATATATATATAAAACTTATACACTATGTCCTGGTAGAATGAAAAGCAATAAAAATGTGTGTTTAAAAATTACGTGCAAGCTGATAGACTAAACGGATGTAAATTGCATTTACTTGCATACAATTTTATGCATGTAAACTTACAAATAGCAAACAAAATTTAATAAACTCTTTTAAAAGTTATATAGTTTTAACACCTCTTTGTTCTAGTAACGGTGAAGTTATTTATTTAAAAAAATAACTTATTTTTGTTTGGAAAAATTAAATGCTCTGTTGGAAATCTTTAATGTACTTATAAAAATCACTTAATATTTCAAATATATAAATGAAAAATGAAGCGTTATTATTGTTTTTTATTATGAGAAAGTTAGTTTTCTTGCTTCTTCTCAAAAAATTCTTTTAGAATTTCGGGGAAATTTGAATTATTCCTGATTAAAGATTCAACGGACATATTAACTAACCTCTATAAACGTTCTTGCTGAATTGATGGTTTCAAATAAGTTTTGATCTTAGAAAAACGCCTTTCTCCAAATGCTACAGACACTTAAAATTTCAAGGAAATCCAAATGGAAATAAATAAATTTCATCAAAATGTTGCAAATCAACTGTTGCAAACAAAGAAATGAAGCATTTGCATAGTATTTTGAATCTGATTGTAGAATTGACTTTAATGCTTCCATTGCCTCACAAAGAATTTTATCTATATCAGACAGTTTTATGATCCTTTCTTTTAACGGGAGGGGAGGGGAGCTTTACTATGCCAATCCCACTTTTAGACCTGCTGTACATTTTCTTATGTTGTCTTTGATCAAATCTTGAAATTTTCAGAAAAATCAAAATAAATTTTGAAACTACCGCTTCATCTGCCACTTTATCTTGCTC
Organism: Maratus speciosus; assembly: GCA_963932465.1. Lineage (NCBI taxonomy): Eukaryota > Metazoa > Arthropoda > Arachnida > Araneae > Salticidae > Maratus > Maratus speciosus. Next base: position 334,020,405 of record OZ010790.1, on the reverse strand, counting down.
TCAAAAAACAGCTTTGGATTTAGATTCATTTACATATTATTAAGAAAAAAATTTATTTTTACATATAAGCACTTACACCGAACCTTGAACACAGAATCAACCTCTTGGTCATTATTAGCAAGTTCAACAGAGTCAATCAAGCCTTCATCATAATGTTTACACTGTGTAGTCTTTAATAGTTACAAAACTTTTGGAATAGAAAAGAAATTGAACATTATTTTTGTTTAAGCACCATTAGTGTTTTCAACAAATCTTATTATGCACTAGCTGAAATACCTGGCGTTGCCCGGGGTTTTAAACATGTTTGATTAGGAAAATCAATTTTAAAATTAAACACGGTACGGACTATGAATCTTCCGCAAATATGCTCTCTTTTTTAATATATTGAAAGCCTTGTGAAAATCTGCTTTTATACCAGTATTTTTTTTTTAAGTTTCCTAAGCCTAAATAAATATAGTCTTGATTCTTGGGGGAAAAAAATTGAAAAAGAAATGTGAATTCATGAAAAGTCCTTCATGATATCACTTTCTTTTGTAAAAGCCATCCATGCATTAACCATATATTCATTTTGAATATGAGGTCATACGTGAATTAACCTGTATTATTCACAACTAAAAAGAAATGGCGCATCCAGTATTTGTCGAGAATTAAATAAAAATCATGTACTCGTGACATCGTAATTCACTTTTATATTTTAACATGACTAGTGCTATAGCCAGTGTACACGTTAGAACTCATTGCCGTTATCATTATCTTTTTACGCGTGAAGATTTCGCTATTGTACAACATTGTGAAATTTGGTAATTTTTGAAATTCAATATTTGAGAAACGGTATAATCATTAAATTTGAAATTTATATCAAGAAAAATACAATTTTTTACCTTTCTAACGCAGTTTGTCTAATAGTTTTCTGACAAATACTTTTCGAGCTATTAATTTTTTCAGTAACTTCAAATGTTTCATTTTCCGAGATTAATCTGTGGCAACGATTAGCGAAAAAATATTAAAGAGGATAAGGGCATTAGAAAGTTCAGCAGTGTCAAAAGTCCCTGGCAAATTTTTGATTTTAATATAAAATCAAGTAATTGAAGTCAAATTTTTTCTTTGGTTAAAAAGTTTATAATTATTGAAAGTAGGATTATGTCCTACCGTTATGTATCTCGTTCCCAAAAAGAAAGGAAAAAATCTTTTAGAATTATAACAAGAGGGGTAGAGGAACATTTCATTCCATTTCCATCGTTTAGAAAGTACCCCCTCCCAATATAAATCTATTTTCTTAACCTGCACAAGTAACATCAAGAAAAGGTATTTGTAGATTCATATGATATGCATATTATCAATTGTAGATAGGTTTTGCAATAAAAACAAATGCAGTAAGATTAGAATGGTTCTTAGTCTTGGAAAACAGACGAAATTTGTCAAAAGTTTGTTATCGTTGATAAAATTTTCGTTTTTCAGAGTAGAACAACTTAGGAAAACAGCTATTACCTTTTAATTTATCTGTATTTTAATTTTTACTGCATTTGGATCTTACATTCCTGTTAAGAAAAAAGTTCATAAAAAAGCTTTAAAAAGACATAATTTATATTTTTATGGTGGCAGTGATGAGCCGTGGTTAAAATCTTATGGCTCCAGGCTGAAGAAGCGGTCAAAGAACAAAGGAAACTTTTACAGGATTTACGACCTCTGTCGGTCATTACTTGTTGCTCGATAGCAGAATTTACCGACGTTTATTACAACTTGTGGGGTCGTTTCTGTACAGTTAAATTGAACCGTATTTGCTTAATCCGTGGCTAAATGCGAAATCTCGACGCTTCCTTATTTGTAAAAGCCTTATGTATTCTTTTAGCAGAAGGTGATTATTGGTCGTAAATGTTATAGCCTTTGATGGTGCTGCAAACTTAATTCTGATTTACATATTTCTGAATAAATGTTTAAAGACACTATATTTATATGTATACACACACACATATATATAGATATATATTGCTATAATAAAGATGACATAGAATTCATCATACAAAATGGGGAAAAATCCAAAATGAAAGCTGAAACTCAAAGCTGTTATGGGATATCCATAAAATATACATAAAAGAAAAAAAAATTGCGGAACCACGACAACATTTTCGAGCATATAAACATGTAACGTAATCACGTATTTTTTAGGAAGCTTCCAATACAAAAAGTAAAAAGCCAATAACTTTTGCATCCGTTCGAAGGAAAGCAATTCCAGAAAATTTTTGGTATATTTTCATCGATCCCCCAGACACCCAGAATGTATGGCATCATTGAAAATTTTGCTTAGACATGCACCGGGAACGTTTTATTTCAAAGAATGGAATTTCTTCGTAAAATACCACAATCGTAAACAAACAATGCACCATTGCTAATAAAATATTACGATTTATTACGATTTTTCTCTTCCATTCTAAGAATACCTGCTTGGAATTGGGAAAAAAATTCTTTCACTTAAAGCTGTAAATAAACACAAACTAAATGTCAATGGCATTTCAAATTTTACAACATTCGTCCATAAAGAAAAACAACCATAAATAAAAGGAATTTTTCGGGAAATAGTCTCAAATTAGAATCAGTTTCAGCGGTCACAGCTACCATTTTCAAAAGCCGCAGTGAAGTAGAAAAATTTACCACTCTAAACAAAGAAAATAAAAACTTAAAATGCAATGGAGAAAGACGTATATACTCATTTAACATCTCTGTGGCTAGTTAATTCTCAATAGTTTACGGACCAAACTTCTAATAAACTGACACAAATAACTGAGTCATTGACGATATATGGCCGTTGTAAATCGTCGACCGTAACAAAACAGCCGTGAAGTCGTAAACGGGGTTAAAAATACGTATGAACCATGTGTGTGGTCATTGTTAGCTAACAAAAGTTCTACTTTGAATTGGATATGGACAAAGGTAAAAATCTCCCGAGGTTTTTTTTTAGCACATCTGAGCAGAGTACAAACGTTCCGCTTCTGGTCATTTTGCAGTCACCAAGAAAAGAGCACTAGCATATTCTTAGAAAGTCATTTCAGATGTTATTGCAATATTTGAAAAGGTCATAGCGATGGAAAAATACATTACTGATTTCTATTACTGTAATTACAATTGGTAAATGGACTTATTAAAAACTTTAAAATTATTTATTTTTTTAATATGACATCATTTAAATGGAAAATAAAATAACTGCATAGTATAATCCAATATTTAACGCCTTCTGTCATTCAGAAAAAAGGGGGCTCATTAGTTATCATGTACAGCTGCGAACTTCCTTCAATCAACTCAATATAAAATTGAAATTTCACCCAAAAATGACTTTGTAATTTACTATATTTACCTGTATCCTGTATCAAAAATTATCAAGAACTTTAGAGCTTGTTATCAGTCAGGACACGAATTCCCTTCTCTAATGCTAAACCTATAGTTGGATTGCATCCGTGTTTTTACTTTCTTCTATCTTTACAAGAAGAAAGTATTGGACTCATGAACATTTTCGAATTCCAGTTTTTGACCGATATACACATTTCAATGGTCAGAAAACCATAAAAACATGTTTTTACAAAATGTCTGTCTATGAGTCTGTCTGTCTGTCCGTCTGTTTGTATGTGTGTGACACAAATTTTGTGGACGCTCTATCTCAAGAACTAATGAACGAAATTTAATAAAACTTTAGATTCAGTTAGTCCTTAATATAATTTGGTGCTGATTACTTTTTGGCGAAAATCGCCCAACAGGAGGCGCTGCTATGCGACATTATTCATGATTATCGCAATAGCGCTATCTCAATAACTAATGCCCGAATTTTTACAAAACTTCAGATTCAGCTAGTCCCTGATATAAATTAGTGCTGTTTAGTTTTTAGTATAAATCACCCAACAGGTGGCGTTGATAGGCTGCATTTATCACAATTTTTCCAATAACTGCATCTCAAGGACTAATGCATTAATTTTCATCAAACTTCAGATTCAGTTAGTCCCCTCATATAAATTGGTCCTGATTAGTTTTTGGAGTAAATCGACCAACAGGTGGCGCTGCTATATAGATTTTTTTACGATTTCCATAACAGTTCTACCTCTCAAACTAATGCACGGATTTTCATCAAACTCCATCACTGTTAAAAATATCGTGAAAAATTACCTCTGTTTTTAAAGGCTTTCTATTTTCTGACTAATGAGAACGCTACATTAACACCCATGAAACGCTCTTATTGGTCAGAAAATAGATAGCTTTGAAAAACAGAGGTAATTTTTCACGATATTTTTAACAGTGCAGATTTAGCTACAACTTGACATAAGTTGTTGTTGCTGATTAAATCTTGGTGTAAATCACCTAACTAATCACCTGATAGGCTTTATTTTTCCACATCCCACTAGTTCAATTTTCTCTTCGGAAAATTAAAATTTTTGCCTTCTCTTCATTCTCTTCTCGAAGAATGTTTCTTTCTTTCTTCTTACCAAAATGTTTCTGAAATTTAACATATAATTTAATATATTTAATTTTATATTTTAAGTGTTAAAATCTGTAAGTAAAGCAGGTGATTCGTAAGTAACATTTTAACACATTGAATAAAACTAACAATGCATTTTAAAAATATTTTGTAAAAAAAAAAAACATTCTTCAAGAATAGCATACAGGAAACAAAAAAAAAATTAATTTTCTAAGGAGCAATTTAAAAATACGGATGCATTCCAAGCCCATAAGTTTAGCATTAGAGAGGGGAAACCCAGCCTGACTGATGAGGAGCCTTAACCAAATGAAAAGCTATCGAAAACAATGAAAAATTGCATTTAAAAAAACTCTACCATTTTACTTGGTTATACTAGCCAACTGTTGGTCTCCACTGAATCCAGAGTAGATTTTACGCATTACAACATGTTCTTTATATTATGAATTCAATTTATTTTAGTAATATAAAATTATTTTCAAAGCATACAATTAGGATTCGGACATCTCTAAATGGACTAATCTTCCATAATCTGGTAGCATGTCAAATGGTGTATTTTAGAAAATCTTTAACGGTATCCTGAGCGACCACATTTAGTGGGTATTATTGCAAGCGCAGCTTTTGCTTGACGTGCAACTCTACCATGGAAATTAGCAACCATATATTGATTTATTTTTCATTGCAGAGTATCTAGTTTTGCCATTAGAGTTCTCAATCATCCTTTGTGAATTTCCATTTTATAATTAACTGCTTTAATTCAAACAAATATGCAAAGTTGCCCACGTGGAAAGTTCATGAAACATATTTGACCGATTCTGTTATGGTTTTGCCTAAAATGATGGCCTCCATGGCAACGAAATCCTCCAAAAAATAAAGTTAAAGATGCCACCATCTTCATATTTTCACTTTCGGAACCGGTTCCAAAGCAGAAAGTGACTTAATTAAAACTAAATAAATAAAAATAAAAACTTCAACCAAAATTTTTAAAAAAAAGTCTGGTTAAAAATCAGCCATCAAAATATGAAAACGTAATTTAACACTAGATGCACTAAATTTTGAATGTTTATAATTCAAAAACTTTTCATTCAAATTTCTTGAAATTTGGTGTCTGGGCATAGTTTAAACCAAAGATTTGAAATATCTTGTTAAAATTGGGTATTGCCATTGAAAAAAGAATGAAGTTTGGGTTCGTTTTAATATATGCAGATTCCCCATAAGCAAATTTTATATACATCATTTAAAAGTAAACTTTATTTCCAATCGTTCGGTACCAATAACTTTCGTTTACGATAATTTGTTGAGAAGTTAGTTTTACTTTTTTTTTCCATGACTGCACACAAAGAGCAACAAGCTCGTTTACAATCAAAAGTAATTTAAATAAATGTAACGTTTTCTGAAATGCAATAAGTGTTGTGTATTATTTTAGTAAACGGCCGACAACAATATTTTCTATGCATTGTTATAATACAAAAAGTATCTATCTATCTATCTATATTATAAAGGACAAACATATCTGTACGTAACGCATAAGGTTTGTTGGGGTAACTGGAACCACGAGGTAACTGGGCCATAGGCTATTTTATGAAAAACTGTTGGTGTTTTTTAAGTTTTAGCTTTTGTGAGCAATGCCCCTTTATCTCTACTTCCTAAAACAACGTGTATCAACTCAATCATAACTCTCATTTTGCTGTGATAGGTTGTCAAAAATGTACGTTTCTTTTTTTTTAAAACAACGTCAATATGGTTGAACTTCCTCGGATTTTTATTAAAATACTGTAAGTACTTTTATTAAACAATCTTTTTTTTTAAAGATTAGACATATAACTACATTAATATTAGGTATCTATACATATTTACTTCATGTTTTAAATGTAAGCCCGGTGTCCCAGTTACCCCATAAATGTTTCGAGAATGGGGTAACTGGGCCATGCTGGATCCAGTTACCCCAATAGTTATAAATAATTTTTTTGTGTTTCTCTTACTACGGGAAGTAAATTTCTCCATTGTTTTTTGCCCACAATAAAGAAAATGATAGAATACCTTATTAAAATAACGTAATGAAATTTTTAAAAAAAAGCATATTGAGTGGTATCAAACCAAATTTCTTGACCCCTTGAGAGGCGGTGATGCCGCTATGGCATCACTTAATTTTAATTCCTAATTGCCACATTGGCACCTGAATTTTATAATTAAAATTTAACCTTTATTAAGTACGCGAAAATATACTTTTACATGTTTTCAAATAGATTCTCTTGTAAATATTGGTGTCATTAAATTATTTCAACATTTTACGAATGCAAGTACCTTGCCCCTGAAAGCCAGATAGCCAGACCTTGAAATTGTACTATACACGGGGTCGCATTCTATAGGCATAGCTGCCAATTTTTACGCTTTCTTGCTACCACTAAAATTTAATAGAGATTTTCATTTTGTTTAACCATAAGATTTCGACGATTAAATAAGACAACATTTACTATAATATTTTAGTGGTAAGAGGAAAGCGTAAAAGTTGGCAGCTATGCTATAGGGAATCTTTTATCGTCCCTACCACTATTTTTGAATAATAATATCTTCATCGCACCTTTCTTTAAGGAACAATAAAATTTTCCCTATATAATGCGACCCCTGGATAAAGATAAAGTACTTAAGTACTTACGTAGCCTTTTGTTCAGAGATTTACCTTGCTATTTTTTCCTTAAAATACCCATGTGACTTTTATACCTATTATCTATACTAAAGTACATAAGTACTTACTTAAGTTTTATATTTTTGGTATAAATAAATCTAATATTTTCACTTTAAGTGCTTTTTTTAGGCACACTGACAGCAAAGGTTTCCCTTACAACGCTGTTTATTGACATATGATTTACATGATCTGCCTGGTTTAAATTTTTTAAGTTGTTTACACTTTTTCAAACAGGACCTGATATCCGATATGAAAAAATATAAACGCGTGTGGAACATAGACCCTCTGGTCCAGTTAACCCATTTTTGGGGGCAACTGGACCCATGAGGAAAGACAGATGAAATATGCATATTTTTAAATATTAAAATGTAATTTTGAACATTTCTGTCTGATAGAGGGAACCTAACTGAACACATTTATAGAAGTTCAGACTTTAATTGAAATGAACATTAGCTTTTTGAAGCTGAATTGTCAGAACCTCCAGAGTCACATTGTAAAATCATGTCCCAGTTGCCCCAACTAACCTTACGTCATTCTGCGAATGGCAACACTTTGAAATTTGAAATGAAATGTCGGTTTTGCAATTTTCGCTACTGCAAATTTTTAAACTTCTAAACAACGCACTGTTTCAATTTTTACACCGTCGTATAGGGAAAAAAATGTACTTTTAAATGCACTTTGTCTGAAAGCTCTATCTCAATTTATTTTTGAGATATTAATTTTTTATAGCTTTTGGTACCAATTTTGTAATTGTGGCAACTCCATTTCTATTAAAAGTAAAGGGAACGTAGTGATGGTTTATTTATTTTTATTGATTATATGCTTATTGATGCCATTTTCACATTACAAAGAAAAGTAACTTTTTTCTAATTTTCGAACAGAAAATTACGTCAGCCATTAAAAAAAAAACACGCATTCTTCTTCATAAATCAAAATATTGGAAGTATAGATATTTCAATATTTTAGGTAGCTTTCATTACAAAAAGTTTACTGAATTTTTTAAAAAAAAATTAAAATTTGAAATGTGGCACCAAAAATTAAAAATTGAAAAATATTTTTTTCTTATGTGTTTGACCTTGATACAAGGATTCCGGAGCAGTTTTTGTTTCGTCTATATCTTAAAAAATGGCTGAGTTATAGCCCTTTGAATTTCTAGCGTGGCTGACATTTTGAAACGACCTGATTTTTGTCACGCGATAACAGGCGTATTTATGAACCGATTTGGATGTACCTTGGTTTATTACATAATACATCCCATGTCTCGACCGAGTTCATTCGTCAACTTCATCCGCCATCTTGTTTCAACATGGAGGCCATTTAATTTTTTTTTTATTTAAAATTTAAATGAGGTACCAAAAAATTGGAAAATGAAAAATATCTTTTTTTATATGTGTTTGACCTTAATACAAAGATTCCGGAACAGTTTTTGTTTCGTCTATATCTTAAAAAATGGCTGAGTTATAGCATTTTGAATTTCTAGCGTGGCTGGCATTTTGAAACGTCCTGAATTTTGTCACGCGATAAAAAGCGTATTTATGAACCGATTTCGATGTAATTCGGTGTGTACATAGTACATACCAATGTCTCGACCGAGTTCGTTTGCCAGCTTCATCCGTCGTTTTGTTTCAAAATGGCGGCCATTTAAAATTTTTAAAAAAATTTAAAATTTGAAATGTGGTACCAAAAAATTAAAAATGGAAAAATATTTTTTCTTATGTATTTGACCTTTATACAAAGATTCCGGAGCAGTTTTTGTTTCGTCTATATCTTAAAAAATGGCTGAGTTATAGCATTTTGAATTTCTATTGTGGCTGACATTTTGAAACGATCTGATTTTTGTCACGCGATAACAGGCGTATTTATGAACCGATAACCGATTTGGATGTAACTTGGTGTGTACATAGTACATACCAATGTCTCGACCGAGTTCGTTGGCCAGCTTCATTCTCCATCTTGTTTCAAAAGGGTCTTGTTTCATTTAAAAAAAAAAAAAATAAATAATAATAATAATAATAATAATAATAATAATAATTTAAAATGAGTTATCAAAAAATTGAAAAATGAAAAAGTTTTTTTTATGCGTTTGACCTTGATACAAAGATTCCGGGGCAGTGTTTGTTTCGTATATATCTTAGAAAATGGTTGAATTATAGCACTTTGAATTTCTAGCATGGCTGACATTTTGAAACGATCTGATATTTGTCACGTGATAACACGCGTATTTATAAACCTATTTCGATGTAAGAAGGCATGTGGATAGTATATCGTAATGTCTCGACCAAGTTCGCTGGCCAGCTTCATCAGCCATCTTGTTTCAAAATTGAGGCCATTAAATTAAAAAAAAAAAAAATTATATTTAAAGTGAGGTGCAAAAAAATTAGAAGTTTATAAGGATTACGGAGCATTTTTTTTTTTTTTTTTTTTGTCTTTATCTTAAAAAATGGCTCAGATGTAGCAGTTTGAATTTCTAATGTGGGTGACATTTTGAAAAATCTGATTTTTGCCTGCGACAGCACTTGTATATATCAACCGATTCCAATGTGAGTGAGCATGTGCACACACTGTAAAAAAAACGGACTCAAATACGGAAATACTACTGGCAATGTAGGCTAGTACTATTTCTGTATTTTTACGGAACTTTTTCCCGGTAAAATGCAGAAAAAATTTCGTTTTTCTGGAATTTAACGGAAAATTTTCGGTAATTTACCGGGAAAAAGTTCCGTAAAAATACGGAAATAGTGCTGGCGTCTAGATTGCCACTAGTATTTCCGTATTTTAGTCCGTTTTTTTTTTTTTTTTTTTTTTTTTTTTACAGTGCAAGGGATTACTAAGATCTCGACCAAGTTCACTCGTTAGCTTCATCCACCATGTTGTCTTAAAATGGCAGGAACTTCAAGATATCGCCGAATTTGGCAACCAAATATAAGTTTCTTTAAATAAAAGCAGCTTGGATAAAGCTGACTAATTTTGCAAAATTATCATTCATAATGATTTAGTATTGATACAAATTAGTATTGAATCTCCTATAATCGGATTCCACTAAATTGAGCTTCCTGTGTTTGAATAATATAAGCTTGCTTTTTAAAAATAAGGAATATGAAAGTTACCTCTTCCTCCCGGCACTGGCCGGAAGGACTTTTTACATTACACTGATACTGAGTTTGAGCCGCTAGGCAAAATGATTCAGTGAGTAAAAATGATGTCATATTTAAAACAAAACGATCATTTTCTTCTAGAAAACTAAATATTTGACCAATACTAAATAGCCAATACTATATGGCAACTGAAGGCAAATTTCTAAATGGTAAATTTTCGCGGATACTGAGATTAGAACTTAAATTTAATGCGATTGTTCACATGAAATGTTGTATCGGAAAAACGTGACTTTAAGTTTGGAAATACATTCATTAATAATGTATTGCGCGTTAAAATACTTTTAAATTGTGAATTAGAGTGTTACGCAAGTAAATTTTGAGAATGTGAAAATAACATACAGTTTAGATTTTATGGGGGAAATTTTTATGATGTGTGCTGGACAACATATAACAATGATATGTTCCCGCACCATGTTGGTTAAATCAAAGTAAAATTGCGTAATTTGTTATTTCTGTTTGTATAAATATTTTTTTATAAAATATAATTATGAGTGTAAAATTATAATGTTTATATATTTAAGTAAAATAGGAGTGTAAGTTCATACAAAAATTATTAAGTTGATTTTAAATATTAAATATATATTTTTAAAAAAATTGTTGTATTGTAAAATGAATGTATAATGTTGAATAGAGTTCGGATCTCAGATAACAACAATAGCCAGACGCCATGGTGTCGTTTTATGACAAGCCAGTGGAAAGTGGTGTATAATTAGAAATCGTAAAATAATAAAAATGTTGGAATAAATTTATGGCCTTAATAAAAGTGTTGGGATAAATTTATGGCTTTTCAGACCACCCAAACTTTAAGGCATATAATAATATTAAAGCATATGTAAGGGGCCATTTGCAGACTGTTAGCTAATAGGCCTATCGAAGGATAATGCAAAATCTTCTCACATCCAATAAGGGTGGACTAGACAAATAGTTCCACCCACTGCAAGAGTTGGTGTGCCAGAAGAAAAAGGTTTGAAAAAGGGGGTCTGAAAAAAGATGTCGAGGACGCGGGAGCTCTCCTGGGGGCCCGTGCAGTGAGTCCTGAAAGCCCGTGCAATGAATCCAGAAAGCCCTAGTAATGCCCAGGCGAGATGGACATATCGGAGTGAGCCTAAGCAAGCCTAATTGAGGACGTCTTCCTGATGTTGAAATAAAGTGGATTGTTCTACTGAGGTCCGTAGCTATGCATCCTGCCATCCCGATATCGCCGCTCTGATAAGAAGCGGATTCCAGATGACATATGGATATGATCCTTAGCAACGCGACAACTCTGAATTTGATGAATAAAGGCCACCATCCCGTTTATGATATAAGGTATTACCTTTATCCTTTTCTTTTACCACTTTAAATCATATGAGAAATTATAAATATCCTTTTCTGATATTTTATGGTAGAGAGCAATCTGAGATCCAACAAAACCAATAATTAAATATAATTAAGGTAATTTAAAAATGAAAGAGAATTATTCCTTTTTTGCAAAAAGAAAAAAATATAATAATAAGAGTAAATGAAAACATTGTCTTTTTTTTTTAAAGATTAAATATACATAAAATAATGAGAAGCAAACAAAAGTGTTGCTTTCTTTCTTTTGAATTAATATTATGTATTTCTGTATATAGTTGTGTTCAATGTAAATAAAATCTTTAATCAAGTTTTAAAAAGTTTCTGTAATTATTTAATTGATAATGTTTAAGGTGTGTCAACTATTTTTACAGCTTAAATTTTAGTTTAATTCATAAGTGGAAGAGTTCGTCTAAATAATTCACAACGCAAACTCTTAATTTTATTCGTAATTAATTAAATTTAATAATTACAGTTTTACGCGGATTATAATTTAATTTTATTAATTATTCACGTTGCTCTTCTACTAGAATTACGTAATTACGAACATTTTATGTTATTTGAATTTATCTAAGATATATAAAATTATATACCAATTTACTATGAGGTTGCTTGGATGATTTGGACCAATTAACAATTTTGGATGTAAAGTAAATAAAAGATAAACAAGTGTAATTATCTGTCCAGCAATGTGACAAAGCGAAATCCTTTACACTGATTTTTCATACCGTAAAAACAAACGTAAGAGCCTCAATCGATAACTTCAACATAATTACTCATCTTGATTACGTATTCCAATACAGTTTAATTTTTCAATAATTTAAGCAGTTGAAGTTTTTGGAAATAATATTTTGGTAATTTTATGTTAAAAACATTATTTGCTTTAAGAGTTAGATAACCAATGCAAGATGATTTTTTTATTGTATTTTTTTTTTTTTTTTTGTAGGTTTATTATAAATTCAATCTATAACAGTTCCATTCTAAACATTTTAATTTGTCGAATTTCGACGGGTTCTAACTCGTTATATTAAACAACTTTGAAATTTTTTCTTTTTGTTCGAAACTTGCAATGATGGCTTATTTCCATCTATAAAACAACAGCTATGAGTATGATATTTTGAATTGGGATAGATAACGGTAACAATTTAAAAAAGTGAAATTTTCAAATTGATAACTAATATGATTCTTGGGTACGGGGTCAGAACAGCTTTGTATCTACTTATTCCATTTTATAAATGTTCTGCTCAAACAAATCACCCATAAACTAGAGAAATATCTACATATATTTCCTTTATGGTAAATTTAACAGATAAAAAGCATGTCAAAGGATACTTTCCCCCTGTTTTCATATGTACCCCAGGTGTGTTCACAACTACCCCCGACGGTGGGGCACATGTGAACATTTTTTTGAATTTATAAAACTATTAAAAAAAGTAAGAAGAACTATAAAGGTGGATTTAAAAAAATATCATGTGTAAGAAAAAGTTCTGTTTACTATGTTGTGTAAATTTGTTTGTAGAAATTAAACCAACCATGAGAAAAAGCTATATTTATATGAACTGTTCACATGTGCCCCATTCTCCCTTACTTTTATGTAAGTACATACAACAAATAATGTTTTCTCAAGGTAAACTATACAATTAAAAAAAGTTAAGTTTAAAATATTGGATTTTTTTTATATAATCAATTGAAGTAAATTTAATAGCTATTTTCTTTTCTTTTTTCAGACATACTTGGTGCAATACGTTATCTATCGCCGACCTTTAATTTCTCAACTGTTGGTCGTAGACATATAGTTCCAATTGCAAAAACGTTTCAAATGAGGTAAATATTCATGTTGTGGCGTTATTTAAAGTAAAAAATCAATTTTATAAAAATTACGAAATCTAACTTTTTATACGGTCCCCCTGTCCCTATAGTTAAATTTAGTACATGTTTACACATGTCATAACAGATATAACACAAAAAGTTTAACATCTGTATACTACAAAAATTGACACAGTTATTAAATTTCAAAGTTTGAGATTTTTGCACATGATTTTGTCTTTCATTGAGGGATAGGTTAAAAGATAAATTAAAGCAATTCGAGATCAAAATCAGGGTGCTATATCCTTTTTACGGCGAATCCCCCTTTAGCCGGTATCGCCAAATCGGGGTATCACCAAATAGGGTTATTTCATCTAAAAATTTGAGCTGACTTTTCGGGGTCGTATACAAAGCGAAGAAAGAAATACTGAAATTAAACAGAAAAATAAATATCAATTTATTATAATATCAGAAAACGGTCTACTGTAAAAAATGAATACATAAAACGCCGGGATCCACTAGAGATACTAGTAAAAATTAATTGATTGTTAGCATTTGTTATTATAACTTTTAGAAACTAAAAATTCTATTTTTATGTAGAAATGAATAATAAAATTTTGCCTTTACTCAAACACAATATGAATGTTGGAAAAATTAAAAAGTCCTTCCGGCCAGTGCCGGGAGGAAGAGGTAGCTTTCATAATCCTTATTTAAAAAAAGCCAACTTATATCATGCAAACACACGAAGCTCAATTTAGTGGAAACCGAATATAGGAGATTCAATACTAATTTTTATCAATATAATGAATGAGAATTTCGCGAAATTAGTGAGCTTTATCCTAGCTGCTTTTCTTTAAAGTAACTTATATTTGGCTGCCAAATTCGGCAATTTCTTAAAGTGCCTGTCATTTTAAGACAACATGGTGGATGAGGCTAAGCAGTGAACTTGGTCGAGACCTTAGTAATTGCTGGTGCACATGCTCACTCACATCGGAATCGGTTAATATATAGGAGTGCTGTCGCATGCAAAAAATCAGATTTTTCAAAATGTCACCCACAATAGAAATTGAAACTGCTATATCTGAGCCATTTTTTAAGGTAAAGACAAACAAAAAATGCTCCTGAATCCTTATATCAAGATCAAATACTTAAGAAAGAAACCTTTTTCAATTTCTAATTTTTTTTTTCACCTCACTTTAAATATATATATATTTTTTAATTTAATGGCCGCCATTTTGAAACAAGATGGCTGATGAATCTGGCCAGCGAACTTGGTCGAGGTGTTGATGTATACTATCCACATGCCTTCTTACATCGAAATAGGCGAATACGTGTGTTATCGCGTGACAAATACAAGATCGTTTCAAAATGTTAGCCATGCTAGAAATTCAAAGTGCTATAAATCAACCATTATTTAAGATATCAACAAAAGAACAAATTTTCAGAAACAAAAACTGCTCCGGAATCTTTGTATCAAGGCCAAACACATAAAAAAAAATCTTTTTCATTTTCCAATTTTTTAATACCTCATTTTGAATTTTAAATTTAATTTTTTTTAAATGGCAACCCTTTTGAAACAAGATGGCGAATGAAGCTGGCCAACGAACTCGGTCGAGACATTGGTATGTACTATGTACAGACCAAGTTACATCCAAATAAGTTCATAAATACGCCTGTTATCGCGTGACAAAAATCAGGTCGTTTTAAAATGTCAGCCACAAGAGAAATTCAAAATGCTATTACTCAGCCATTTTTTTTTTAGATATAGACGAAAGAAAAACTGTTCCGGAATCTTTGTATTAAGGTCAAACACATACAAAAAAAAACTTTTTCATTTTCCAATTTTTTGGTATCTCATTTAAATTATTTTATTTTTTAATTTTTTTAAATGGCCGCCATTTTGAAACAAGATGGCGGATGAAGCTGGCCAACGAACTCGGTCGAGATATTTGTATGTACTATGTACACACCAAGGTACATCCAAGTCGGTTCATAAATACGCCTGTTATTACGTGAGAAAAATCAGGGCGTTTCAAAATGTCAGCCACGCTAGAAATTCAAAATGCTATAACTCAGCCATTTCTTAAGATATAGACGAAACAAAAACTGCTCCCGAATCTTTTTATCAAGGTCAAACACATAAGAAGAAAATATTTTTTCAATTTTCAATTTTTGGTACCACATTTCAAATTTAAATTTTTCTTAAAAATTTAAATGGCCGCCATTTTTAAACAAGATGACGGGTGAAGCTGGCCAACGAACCCGGTCGAGACAATGGTATGTACTATGTATAAAAGAAGTTACATCCAAATCGGTTCATAAATACGCCTTTTATCGCGTGACAAAATTCAGGACGTTTCAAAATGTCAGCCACGCTAGCAATTCAAAATGCTATAACTCAGCCATTTTTTAAGATATAGACGAAACAAAAACTGCTCCGAAATCTTTGTATAAAGGTCAAATACATAAGAAAAAAATAGTTTTCCATTTTTAATTTTTTGGTACCACATTTCAAGTTTTAAATTTTTTTAAAAATTTTAAATGATTTAAAACTTGAAATGTGGTATTTTGAAACCATAGCCATTTTGAAACAAAACGGCGAATGAAGCTGGCCAACGAACTCGGTCGAGACATTGGTATGTACTATGTACACACCGAATTACATTGAAATCGGTTCATAATTACGGGAGTTACAGTGTGACATAGGTCAGATATATATATATATATATATCAGTGGCGTGGCGTGAAAATTTTCGGTGGTCATCGCAATTATTTAAGTTTGTGGTGAAAAATTATTAACTCTAAAATTCAATGGTTGAATGTTCAAAAAAGAAACTTTAAATCTTACCTTCACTTATACATGAACTCCAAATGTTCTGCTAAAACTGGATCGTAGAGTTTTAAAAGCTTATTAAGAGTTTTAAAATATTGCTTGGTCATCGCCGCATCCAGCGATGACCGGACGCCACGCCACTGATATATATATATATATATATATATCAATTTTGAACGGAGGGTGGTTTCGGGGTCTGGGAGTCATGATCGATGAAAATATACCAAAATTTTTTGAAATCGCTTTCCTCCGAACGGCTGCAATAGGTAGCTTTTTTGTAAAAATCCTAAATTTTGTAAAAAACCTAAAATTACAGGGAGAAACTCGGTCTCCTAGGTATTAATTACTTAAGGGTAAAGTTGGCTAATGAAAAGCAGCTTCAATGGTAATTTCGAAATTTCTTAATAATTTTCATTTACTGTTAGATTTAAATAAAATAATTTTAAAAAAACCCTGTACTGCACATTGCTTTTGCAGTTTTCAAATACCGTATTTTATGGAAGAAACGCCACGGCGTTTACGAGTTTTAAAGTTAATTTTTTTCCAAGTGCGGCGTTTACGATTTTTTTTAAATACCAACGGAGATTCCTTAATTTAAAAATTCATAAAAATATTTAAAATCTTATTTAAATATTTTAAATAAAACTTCAGGCACCTTAAGATATTAAAAACGAGGCATCCTACACTGCTCAGAAAACTTTGATTAAAGCTAGGTCAATGTGACATTGTCGACAAAAGTAGCGCTCCGATGGATGCGGCGTTTACAACGGGTGCGGCGATTACGATATTTTTAAGCTTATTCAGGCCAATTTGAGGAGTGCGGCGTTTACGACGGGTGCGGCGTTCCTTCCATAAAATACGGTACTAACATACGTTTTTCCTATTCTGTTTTGATGTAAATATTCACATTGACCAGTAGATGGCTACTAAATGAAAAGTAACTACTGGTCAGAAACTGCTTACTAAAAAAAATTTATTTACTAGCCAGTAGCTAGCAACTAAGTTTTCTTGTTTTCAGCTTTAGCAGGATTAGAGGTCTACACGGTGTCGGGCTTGGTCCGAGGCCCGTACCTCTGGCCCGACAAAGTAAAACCGGATTTTCAAACGAGCCGGGCCTGCAGAATTAGAACAATTTTTTCAATGGGCAAACAAAATTTAACGGTCCTACCCGGCCGGGCCGATAAAAAAAATTAAGCGGGTCTGCTGGCCCGCTATAAAAATTTAGTCGAAGCCGATAAAATATTATCCATTTTCAATGAAGGTGACTTTCGCGAGAATAAGTATGAATGTGCGCCACGAGTCTATGCTAGTTTGACAACATCAATACAAAAATGTAACATGTACAGCGTAGACATGGACAGTTAAATGGTGTCTGTGCCCAAGCTTAATTTTTTCAGCAGGCTCGTGCGGAGACGAAATCAGGCTTGTATTTTTTTTTCTTACATAGTCGAGCGAGGCCGGAACAGGATATTATTGCACTCAGGATATGTAAGGAAGGCAATATGTTTTGTAAAAATATTTATAGCGATAACGAACTTCTGTTAACGGAAATTTTGGAAATATACCTTAAAGTGGTTCTCAAATTCATTGCTCAACAATGAGAAATTTTCTGACATATTTTCTGACTCATTTTTAACTGTAAAGGCATAAAATTGACAGGCCTGATTATTGAAGGGATTTGGAATCGAACAGCGTTTTCCATTTTTTATAAGTAAATTACTTATAGACATATAAGAGATTCTTGTCACGTGACTGCATATTTTTCTCCTTTTCCGTGCTATCGCTTCTGGAAATTCGATTCAAAACTTTAACTTTGATAATATTTTCTCAAAGATATATTGTCTTTATCAAAAAATGGATAACGTTATTCGATTACACAGTTTTTGAATAAGAACACCTCCAATCTTATGTATTTCCGAAAAGAAATGAATGCATAAATGTATCAGAAAGTAGCTCCTTTGGATTTGAGAGAAGTCTTATTAAGTGACAGAGAAATATTTTTACAAATCTATTTTTTGTTATACAGCTTGAAAAATTAGCATTTTTTTAACCCTCCTTTTTTCTTTTACTCTAAACTACATTAATTTTTTAATGAATCCTTATTTGAACGTTGAAACTTCTAAGGCTCAAGTAATCATTAATGTTGCTATTGTGTATTTTCTGTCTTGCGAACACATAGTAATTTTAAAATATATTGTAAAATTATTTCATAAATAAGTATGCGGTATTGTTCTTTAAAATAATCTTAATTGTATGTTTAGAAAAATCTGAATTTTTTGTAGAAATTCAGTCGGGCCTCATTTAATTGATTTTTCAACGGGCCGGGACTGTTTTAACTCATTTTTATACGGGCTGGGCCGAGCCGGACCGTGAACTGTGGAAATATAAACGGGCCCGGCCGAAATTTTAATTTTTCATCTGGCCGGGCCGGGCTCTGGCCTGGAAATTCCGACCCGTGCAGACCTCTACGGGATTCGACATAGTCTTAAAGAAGCAATGCTGCTTACCCACCAGAAAAGAAAAAAAAATGAAAAAATAGCCTTAATTCTCTAGCGTACCTGTATAAATTAAATTGAAATAATAATAATAATTGACTATTATTTCAGTTGCGTAAGCGAACTCAATTATTTTAATTACATTTCGTAGAGCAGTAGCTTTCGTATAATTTTAAAACCATGTGTAGCCATGCAAACATTCGATAATTGAATCGGTAATGGGAAATGAAAATTAACTGATTGATAGAATTACCCCCATTAAATCCGCGGAGATTTTAAAAATAATAATCATAATAAAACATTATCATTATTTAAGTAGATATAATCAACAAGCTTATTATTATTGTGTACGTAAGAATTCAAGCCTAACATAATCCAAAATTTTATTTCTGGAGGGGGAAAAAAAAGAGGAATTAATGAACGTAAGGACAATAATGATTATCAAATCTTTGCAAAGAATAGAGTTTGCATATTAAATATTCAAAATAAATGATAATCATTAAAGTGCGTGAGGATAAGCTTTTGCCATACCAAATTCTTCACGCAATTTATTAATAAGTTCAGTTAATCAAGTAAGTGAGGAGGTACTCACATACGATTTAACAAATATTTTTCAGGCAAATAATTTTTTTTTAAAGTTCAATAATCATTATTATATTAATCTCCATATATAATAATAGTGTGAGTGTCTGTGAGCAGGATTATGGACAGAACTACCAAATTTGGCTGAAAATAACCATGGTCTTGAAATAGATGCTGTGGGAAGCAATTTTCTTTTCGCTTCCTTCTGTCGCTCTTTTTCTTTATCTTTCTCTTAGACTGAACTTAGAAAGGAGAAAAAATAAATATTTAAAAAAAAAATGCAATTTAACAAATTACAACGACCATTTGGAAAATGATTTTTTCAAAGATTAAAATTTAACACATAAAAAATAGCACGGAGTTGATCATACATTACGTACGCCATGAATTAAACATTAATAGTGTTATTATACTATTACGTGTATTATTATACACGTAAAAATTGCAAGCGACAAAAATCGCCTCCGACTCGTACGTATTATCCACCTGAAACTTACATATTACCCAAGCATTTCATTGGCTGTTCGGGAAAAGGCTTTTCCATCGTCAGATTTCTTGGAAATCTGACGGCCAATTTTAAATGAAATTTATTTCTTAAACTTCTAAACATCCCACACTATTACTTTTTATATCGTCGTATAGAGAAAAAAATGTACTTTTAAATGCAATTTGTTTGAAAGCTGTATCTCAATTTGTTTCTGAGTTATTAATTTTTCTTTGTAGTTTTTATTACTTTTTTGTCATAGTGGCAACACTCTGTTGTGCATCTCTGTTGAAAGTAAAGGAAAATACAGATTACTGTATAGACCAATCAGAAAATGAATAAAATGATGATTAAACCAATAAAAATCTTCAGATATGCTTTTGATTTCCTACCCTGACGAGGACAATAACCATTTTTCCAAATGTTTAATAAAATCATTTTCAATATTCCATTGATATCTTTTCTGGTGTTCTCACATGGGAAGGGATGGGGCAAGGGAGCGGTATGGGGAACCATTGACCATCGTTGGACGAGTTTAAAAAAATAGGGAAATTTACTATTCCCCACTTTTAGGTAGCTTTCATTACAAAAAGCTACCTATTGCAGCCGTTCGGAGGAAAGCGATTTCAAAAAATTTTTGGTATATTTTCATCGATCATGACCCCCAGACCTCGAAACCACCCTCCGTTCAAAATTGATATATATATATATATATCATGAACCGATTTCGATGTAATTCGGTGTATACATAGTACATACCAATGTCTCGACCGAGTTCGTTTGCCAGCTTCATCCGCCGTTTTCTTTCAAAATGGCGGCCATTTAAAATTTTTAAAAAAATTTAAAATTTGAAATGTGGTACCAAAAAATTAAAAATGGAAAAATATTTTTTCTTATGTATTTGACCTTTATACAAAGATTCCGGAGCAGTTTTTTTTTCGTCTATATCTTAAAAAATGGCTGAGTTATAGCATTTTGAATTTCTATTGTGGCTGACATTTTGAAACGACCTGATTTTTGTCACGCGATAACAGGCGTATTTATGAACCGATAACCGATTTGGATGTAACTTGATGTGTACATAGTACATACCAATGTCTCGACCGAGTTCGTTGGCCAGCTTCATTCTTCATCTTGTTTCAAAAGGGTCTTGTTTCATTTTAAAAAAAAAATTAATTTAAAATGACTTATCAAAAAATTGAAAAATGAAAAAGATTTTTTTTTATATGTTTGACCTTGATACAAAGATTCCGGGGCAGTGTTTGTTTCGTATATATCTTAGAAAATGGTTGAATTATAGCACTTTGAATTTCTAGCATGGCTGACATTTTGAAACGATCTGATATTTGTCACGTGATAACACGCGTATTTATTTATAAACCTATTTCGATGTAAGAAGGCATGTGGATAGTATATCGTAATGTCTCGACCAAGTTCGCTGGCCAGCTTCATCAGTCATCTTGTTTCAAAATTGAGGACATTAAATTAAAAAAAAAATTATATTTAAAGTGAGGTGCAAAAAAATTAGAAGTTTATAAGGATTACGGAGCATTTTTTGTTTTGTCTTTATCTTAAAAAATGGCTCAGATATAGCAGTTTGAATTTCTAGCGTGGCTGGCATTTTGAAACGTCCTGAATTTTGTCACGCGATAAAAAGCGTATTTACGAACCGATTTCGATGTAATTCGGTGCGTACATAGTACATACCAATGTCTCGACCGGGTTCGTTGGCCAGCTTCATCCGCCCTTTTGTTTCAAAATGGCGGCCATTTAAAATTTTTAAAAAAATTTAAAATTTGAAATGTGGTACCAAAAAATTGAAAATGATAAAATATTTTTTTCTTATGTATTTGACCTTTATACAAAGATTTCGGAGCAGTTTTTGTTTCGTCTATATCTTAAAAAATGGCTGAGTTGCAGCATTTTGAATTTCTAGCGTGGCTGACATTTTGAAACGTCTTGAATTTTCTCACGCGATAAAAGGCGTATTTATGAACCGATTTGGATGTAACTTCGTTTATACATACTACGTACCAATGTCTCGACCGGGTTCGTTGGCCAGCTTCATCCGCCATCTTGTTTAAAAATGGCGGCCATTTAAATTTTTAAGAAAAATTTCAATTTGAAATGTGGTACCAAAAAATTGAAAATTGAAAAAAATATTTTCTTCTTATGTGTTTGACCTTGATAAAAAGATTCGGGAGCAGGTTTTGTTTCGTCTATATCTTAAGAAATTGCCGAGTTATAGCATTTTGAATTTCTAGCGTGGCTGACATTTTGAAACGTCCTGATATTTGTCACGTAATAACAGGCGTATTTATGAACCGATTTGGATGTACCTTGGTGTGTACATAGTGCATAAAAATATCTTGACCGAGTTCGTTGGCCAGTTTCATCCGCGATCGTGTTTCAAAATGGCGGCCATTTAAAAAAATTTAAAAAAGTCCTTCCGGCCAGTGCCGGGAGGAAGAGGTAGCTTTCATAATCCTTATTTAAAAAAAGCCAAATTATATCATGCAAACACACGAAGCTCAATTTAGTGGAAACCGAATATAGGAGATTCAATACTAATTTTTATCAATATAATGAATGAGAATTTCGCAAAATTAGTCAGCTTTATCCAAGCTGCTTTTCTTTAAAGTAACTTATATTTGGCTGCCAAATTCGGCAATTTCTTAAAGTGCCTGTCATTTTAAGACAACATGGTGGATGAGGCTAAGCAGTGAACTTGGTCGAGACCTTAGTAATTGCTGTGCACATGCTCACTCACATCGGAATCGGTTAATATATAGGAGTGCTGTCGCATGCAAAAAATCAGATTTTTCAAAATGTCACCCACAATAGAAATTGAAACTGCTATATCTGAGCCATTTTTTAAGGTAAAGACAAACAAAAAATACTCCCGAATCCTTATATCAAGATCAAATACTTAAGAAAGAAACCTTTTTCAATTTCTAATTTTTTTGCACCTCACTTTAAATATATATATATTTTTTTTTAATTTAATGGCCGCCATTTTGAAACAAGATGGCTGATGAATCTAGCCAGCGAACTTGGTCGAGGTGTTGATGTATACTATCCACATTCCTTCTTACATCGAAATAGGCGAATACGTGTGTTATCGCGTGACAAATACAAGATCGTTTCAAAATGTTAGCCATGCTAAAAATTCAAAGTGCTATAAATCAACCATTTTTTAAGATATCAACAAAAGAACAAATTTTCAGAAACAAAAACTGCTCCGGAATCTTTGTATCAAGGCCAAACACATAAAAAAAATCTTTTTCATTTTCCAATTTTTTAATACCTCATTTTGAATTTTAAATTAATTTTTTTTTTTAATGGCAAACCTTTTGAAACAAGATGGCGTATGAAGCTGGCCAACGAACTCGGTCGAGACATTGGTATGTACTATGTACAGACCAAGTTACATCCAAATAGGTTCATAAATGCGCGTGTTATCGCGTGACAAAAATCAGGTCGTTTTAAAATGTCAGCCACAAGAGAAATTCAAAATGCTATTACTCAGCCATTTTTTTTAGATATAGACGAAAGAAAAACTGTTCCGGAATCTTTGTATTAAGGTCAAACACATACAAAAAAAATCTTTTTCATTTTCTAATTTTTTGGTATATCATTTAAATTTTTTAATTTTTTAATTTTTTTAAATGTCCGCCATTTTGAAAGAAGATGGCGGATGAAGCTGGCCAACGAACTCGGTCGAGATATTTGTATGTACTATGTACACACCAAGGTACATCCAAGTCGGTTCATAAATACGCCTGTTATTACGTGAGAAAAATCAGGACGTTTCAAAATGTCAGTCACGCTAGAAATTAAAAATGCTATAACTCAGCCATTTATTAAGATATAGACGAAACAAAAACTGCTCCCGAAACTTTTTATCAAGATCAAACACATAAGAAGAAAATATTTTTTCAATTTTCAATTTTTGGTACCACATTTCAAATTTAAATTTTTCTAAAAAATTTAAATGGCCGCCATTTTTAAACAATATGGCGGGTGAAGCTGGCCAACGAACCCGGTCGAGACATTGGTATGTACTATGTATAAACGAAGTTACATCCAAATCGGTTCATAAATACGCTTTTTATCGCGTGACAAATTTCAGGACGTTTCAAAATGTCAGCCACGCTAGAAATTCAAAATGCTATAACTCTGCCATTTTTTAAGATATAGACGAAACAAAAACTGCTCCGAAATCTTTGTATAAAGGTCAAATACATAAGAAAAAAATATTTTTCCATTTTCAATTTTTTGGTACCACATTTCAAATTTTAAATTTTTAAAAAAATTTTAAATGGCCGCCGTTTTGAAACAAAATGGCGGATGAAGCTGGCAAACGAACTCGGTCGAGAGATTGGTATTTACTATGTACACACCGAATTACATCCAAATCGGTTCATAAATACGCCTTTTATCGCGTGACAAAATTCAGGACGTTTCAAAATGTCAGCCACGCTAGAAATTCAAAATGCTATAACTCAGCCATTTTTTAAGATATAGACGAAACAAAAACTGCTCCGGAATCTTTGTATAAAGGTCAAATACATAAGAAAAAATATTTTTCCATTTTTAATTTTTTGGTACCACATTTCAAGTTTAAAATTTTTTTAAAAACTTTAAATGGCCGCCATTTTGAAACAAAACGGCGGATGAAGCTGGCCAACGAACTCGGTCGAGACATTGGTATGTACTATGTACACACCAAATTACATCGAAATCGGTTCATAATTACGGGAGTTACAGTGTGACATAGGTCAGATATATATATATATATATATATATATATATATATATATATATATATATATATCAATTTTGAACGAAGGGTGGTTTCGGGGTCTGGGGGTCATGATCGATGAAAATATACCAAAATTTTTTGAAATCGCTTTCCTCCGAACGGCTGCAATAGGTAGCTTTTTTGTAAAGAAAGCTACCTAAAATTAAAAAATTAAAATGAGATACCAAAAAATTGGAAAATGAAAAAGATTTTTTTTGTACGTGTTTGACCTTAATACAAAGATTCCGGAACAGTTTTTGTTTTGTCTATATCTAAAAAAATGGCTGAGTAATAGCATTTTGAATTTCTATTGTGGCTGACATTTTAAAACGACCTTATATTTGTCACGCGATAACAGACGTATTTATGAACCGATTTCGATGTAACTTAGTCTGTACATAGTACATACCAATGTCTCGACCGAGTTCGTTGGCCAGCTTCATTCACCATCTTGTTTCAAAAGGGTTGCTATTTAAAAATAAATTAAATTTAAAATTTAAAATGAGGTATTAAAAAATTGGAAAATGAAAAAGATTTTTTTTATGTGTTTGGCCTTGATACAAAGATTCCGGAGCAGTTTTTGTTTCTGAAAATTTGTTCTTTTGTTTATATCTTAAAAGATGTTTGAATTATAGCACTTTGAATTTCTAGCATGGCTAACATTTTGAAACGATCTTGTATTTGTCACGCGATAACACACGTATTCGCCTATTTCGATGTAAGAAGGCATGTGGATAGTATACATCAATACCTCGGCCTAGTTCGCCGGCCATATTCATCAGCCATCTTGTTTCAAAATGGCGGCCATTAAATTAAAAAATATATATATATTTAAAGTGAGGTGCAAAAAAATTAGAAATTGAAAAAGGTTTCTTTCTTAAGTATTTGACCTTGATATAAGGATTCAGGAGCATTTTTTGTTTGTCTTTACCTTAAAAAATGGCTCAGATATAGCAGTTTCAATTTCTATTGTGGGTGACAATCTGATTTTTTGCATGCGACAGCACTCGTATATATCAACCGATTCCGATGTGAGTGAGCATGTGCACAGCAATTACTAAGGTCTAGACCAAGTTCACTGGTTAGCCTCATCCACCACGTTGTCTTAAAATGTCAGGCACTTTAAGAAATCGCCGAATTTGGCAGCCAAATATAAGTTACTTTAAAGAAAAGCAGCTTGGATAAAGCTGACTAATTTCGCGAAATTCTCATTCATTATATTGATAAAAATTAATATTGAATCTCCTATATTCGGTTTCCACTAAATTGAGCTTCGTGTGTTTGAATGATATAAGTTGGCTTTTTTAAAATAAGGAATATGAAAGCTACCTCTTCCTCCCGGCACTGGCCGGAAGGACTTTTTTAAGGCTGCTATAGCCTCTCAGCTTCCGAATTCCCCTCATAAAGTGTATATGGTGTCATAAAGTGTATATGGGCGTTTGATGCATTCGTTTATTTAAAATAGCCCCGGGAAATTAATATTTTTGACTCTTTTTTTCTGTGCACTCTTCTTAAAGGATGTCTCTTTTATTTTAGTTCTCAAAATATTTCTAAAATATATGCTTAATTTTATATGAAGTGTTAATTATTAACAGAAAAAAGAAGTTAAAAATATTAATTTCCCGAGGAGGCATTTTAAATAGACGAATGCCTTTTACGCCCGTAGATTTAGCATTAGCGATGGGAATTCGGAAAGCTGAGTTTTTAGCAGCCTTGTCGGTGGAGCTGGGGAAATATTTTAATTCCGTTCATTTTATGTTCATGTGTTTAAAAATTAAACGTAAGGTTAAAAAAAAGGATAACATAATAAGATTAACAATTCTTGCGTTGGGAATCTGATAAAAAATAAAATCTTTTTTTACCTTTTTTTTCTTGTTTGTATACTTAAACATTTGTGGAGTAATCTCACTTTCGATTTCAAATATGCCAAAAATTTGGAGAGGAAACACTTCATTTCGTGTAATACCGATTGGTGATATATTTTAACATATTGACCGCTTCGCCAGTCCATACGGTGTTATGCGTGACTTCCATTCTGCGCACTGGGAGACTATATACTGTTTCATGTTATGTTCAGTTTATTATCGATATAGCAGAAAGGAGATCTTATCCTATGTTCGCACAGGCCTATCCGAAATCTCAGCACTCATTTAAGCTTCTCCTACAAGACGTTTCGCAAGAAAGCCGGGCTCAATGGACCGATTCCTTTCCACTCTTTCCAAGTCCAATACGATTATCTCCCTCTCTCTCTCTACATTACTCGGCCTTTTTTCTTGCAATCCTAAGGTCTTCTTCTTTATTTTCACGGGGGATACTGTTGACCACTTGACTCGTGACAGGTCGTTAAGCCAGATTATCTTCTGCTCCTAAACTCTCCCTTCTACTGCTTCCAGGAAATAATAACCCCTTTCTGAAATTTCCTGTCATATCACTCATTTTAATCTCGTGGATAAGAAAAATATGTCTATAACTCAAGTACGTAGATAATAATACACAGATAAATATATCAAATAAAGATAATTAAACAGTAATTCACATTAAACTCACGTATCATAAATGAGAGAAAACTGACAATGATAATCGGGTAATGTTTTAAAAACATATGCAATTAGTATGTTTTTGGAGCCTATGGGGTCTGGACGCTGGTTGACGACCATATCTCGTAAAGGCAAAGCCTCCTAATTCTATAAAAAAAAAAAAAAAAAAAAAAAAAGGGTAACTAACGCTGCTGTGGCAATCGATGCCATAATTGATTTTTTTGTGATCAGGGTTCTTTCTTGGCTTATATTTTAAAAACCATTGCATAGAAAAATACGAAAACTTCATTAAAAAAAATATATGATAAACAGACTGAAGCAACGTATGATTATTTTAAGAGCGATTTAATGTTGAAATCGGTCAAAATAGCCCAGTTAAAAATGTTTTATAGTATCAAAAACTATGCATAACAATTTAACCATGTTTTGTAATACTTGTCTAGACTGCGGTGTCCAATCATTTTTTTTTAAATTTGTATAATTGTTTATGTTTTTTATTTATTTTTTATTTTTTTTTATTTATTTATTTTTTTTTACTTCAAAATTTCATTATTTGAATGCAGATTTATTTCTGTTTTTATTTTTATTTTTTTTTACTTGAATAGAGATTTATTTAATTTTTTTTAACTGTTTTTGCCAGATTAAAAAAAAAAAAAAATACAAATAATAAATTCAAACTTTTTGCATTTGAAAAATATATTTACTCCTGAATATTAAAAGAGGAAGAAACCTTTAAAATAATTTAACAATTATTTACGAAAAGCGTTTAATGGTGAAAATCACATCATATTTAAAAAGCCAAAATAATAATATTTTCAAACACTTTTCAATTGAAAAAATATTTACAAGTGAATATTGAAAAAGAAAGAAAACTTTAAAACGCTGGAATTATTACGTGCAAAAAAGCATTAAATGTGGAAAGTTGCGTCATATTTAAAACAATATATTTAAAGTGTCATATTTAAAACAATATAAAAACTCTTATTTAAAATTATTCTTTATAGCGTCTAAAAGAAAACTTTTCTTCTAGACGTTATTCTAAAAATCCGGGATGCAGCTATACATTTTTTACTTAACTATTTTATACAAGCTGATTTTCAAATGTATCTTACTTGGTTACTTTATCTTGATTTTGCCATAGTAAACTTTAATAACATATATCAGTTACATGGCTTTCCGAGTACATTTACAAGAGTTAGAGCATGGATAGGCAGACAGACAAGCCGAAGCCATAAACACTTTTCAACGTTGGAAAGTGTTAAAAATTGAAGCAGATACTTATTTTTTACTATTTCATTTGTCTTAGTAGTTGGCCGATTTATTTATACATTTATATGCATCTAAAAATTGTCTTTCCCGGAGGGTTCTGACAAAACTTTCTTACTTTAGCCTATTTTGGGTTGTTATCTTATATTCTCCATTTTAAAAAACTGTTCAAAAATTTGCCCTTTCCTTTATTTCATTCAGTCGGAGCGCCTATGTGCTTCGCCGTAAAGAAATTTTATCAAGATTGAAAACATGGACGCCCGCTGAAATAAAATTCAAGGAAGGGAAGTTTTTGAAGCAAATATGTCTGTAATGTACTGGATAAGCCGTGTTCTTTGAAATGGAGAATATAGACATGAAATAGGCTAATCTAATAATTTTCAGTAAGAATTTTCCCTTCAATAAGACAATTAGTAAACACGTCTATAGAAATGTAACAAATATGAAATATTAAATGCCCAAATGTAGGCTTGTACTGTCTGTTTTTAAATGACACAGTTTCTTATCTTTTTCGTCAGGAATAAAGAAAGTCAAATAATCAAGGTAGAAAATTGTTAATCACGGAAGAAGAAATTTCCTCCACGAATGACAACTTTTAGTTATGTTTCTAGTTTCAAATTCGTGTGTTTAAAATTTATCTTAAACGGTAGGAGGGTGTTTGTTTGAAGGACCTTTGTTTCTCTCTATTAGCATTTAATTATTGTAAGTTACTTAAGAATAAATTTTATTGTTTTCTTCGCAATCATCTGAGAAAAAGAAAACTTAGATACTTAAATTTCAAAATGCAAAGAAGGATAATCACCCCCCCCCCTCCACACACGCACACACACATAAACTTGCGAGTGCCCATGTTTGAAAAATTCAATTTATTCGTATAGGGGTCCTTCGGAACATGATCGGCAGCCGGCTTGCGGGACCGTGGCACGCGGCTTCTTCTACTTGGGTGGTCTGTGTTACGTGAAGCGCTTCAGCCCCTCCTCCTCCTGAAGGCAGTTTTTACCTCTTCTAGTCCTCTATTTTCCGATTTAGTGAAGGTCTATGGGTAATTCTGTTACTAATATTAACGCAATAAATAGGCCACCTCATATGCAAAATATGAGGGCGTTAACGAAGATTGTCCTTGGCCTAATCGAAACCAGCTCGCCATGTGCGAACGCATGGGGATGCAGGGGAGGGCCGCGGTCTTCCTCTAAATCTTTGAAAATAGTAAGATGCTAAGATGTAACTTAAAACAAGAGACATGGGCTCCAGTAGGAAGAAATCTAGAGATGGGTAGGATTTTGGAACAGATGTGTCTGTGGTCCACAGCTAGTGTTGCCAGGTGTCCCGATTTACGCGGGACATCCCAATTTTCGGCGGTTCTAAGGCCCGTCCCGCAGGACACCAAAAGTCCCGATTTTTCATGATGCACAATTTTTTTTAAAAATTTATTCTAGTATCGTGCTATTCGTTAGTCTGCAAAGCGGGGCGTCCCAATTTTCAGAGGTTGTAAGACCTGTCCTGCGAAACCACAGCGCAGGATACCAAAAGTCCCGGTTTTTCATGATGCACAAAATTATTTTAAATTTATTCTAGTATCGTGCTATTCGTTAGGCTGCATACAGGGACGTCCCAATTTTCAGGGGATGTAAGACGCGTCCCGCAGGATACCAAAAGTCTCGGTTTTTCATTATGCTCAAAATTCTTTTAAATTTATTCTAGTTACGTGTTATTTGTTAGTCTGCATACCGGGACGTCCACTTTTTAGGGGTTGTAAGAACCATCCCGCGCAGGATACCAAAAGTCCCGATTTTTCATTATGCACATTTTTTTTAAATTTATTCTAGTATCGTGCTATTCGTTAGTCTGCATAATGGGACATCCCAATTTTCAGGGGTTGTAAGACACGTCCCGCGGAACCACCGCGCAGGACACCAAAAGTCCCCATTTTTCATGATGCACAAAATTCTTTTAAATTTATTCTAGTACCGTGCTAATCAATAGTCTGTGTAGAGTTGCAGTAAACACATTAAAACACAACCTGTCTATAACGGAGTTCTTTTTTTTATGATTTCGCAGAAAAGAATACTCTACAAATCAACCTGCTAAAACGAAATATTTTTCTAGTCTCTAGCTATTCTGTTTTTAGAGATTTTAATGTGTACTTTATTTAGTAAAAGCTGCGAAAACGGAATCCTGTCTTAAACGTAAAAATTTCATAGTCTCTACTTAAGGAATACCATACAATAACTACTATATTGGAAATTTTACCAAAATGAAATTTTTGTTTCGTTAGTGATTCCATCACTGTTAAAAAAAAAAAAAAAAAAAAAAAAAAAAAAAAAAAAAAAACCTCTCAAATTGACAGAAAAAACTGTCAATTTTGGTGCCATGGAAACCCGTTTAATTTACAGAAAATATCTGTAATTTTTCAATTAAACAGTTTTTTCTGTAAAAGGCATAGATTTTTTCTGTAAAAATTACAAAAACCACTTTTTCTACAGAAAAAACAGTTTTTCATTAAGACAGTTTTTTTCTTTAAAAATTACAGATTTTTTTGCAGTTTCACAGATTTCATTGTAAAAGATTATTGTATTTATTTAGTACAATAAAACCTTCTAAAACGAAAAGTAGTCATAAAAAATATTCCGTTTTAGACAAGTTTTCTTCTTAGCAGGTATAATTGTGTGGTATTTGTTCCGCAGGGCCCACGAATATTTTATGTTGATATAAGATTCTATTATAAACAGCTTCTGTTTTCATTGGATTTGCTGGATTTTTATGTTCCTATTTAGAAGTAACTATTCCGCTTTTTGCAACAATGAGCCTGGTAACACTATCCACAGCCTAGTCCACTTTTTGTCACTTTCCAACAAAGTTGAAAACTGTTTATGACTTCGGTTTGTCTGGCCGTCTGTCCGCGCTCTAACTCTCGTAAATATACTCGGATTGCCCTGAAATTTTTGGATGTTATTGGCGTTTACCATAGCACGTTCCCTATTTCAAATGAAGTTTGTAGCATGTTTAGTTCATTTACGGAGACAATCAAAAGTATTGATAATAAATTCTTTCAGTACTTCATTTTGAAAAAAGTTGGTAGTACATAATTAATATGTGTTATTCACTACATATCTGTACTGTTTTTTATGTTGCTATGTTAAAAATTGTCTTGGATGTGGGAGTTTTTAGTTTAATTTATTTTATTTTTACATTCATTATAAAGAGAAAATCTCTGCTTTGGCAGCGGACTACAGGCACACCTGTTCCAAAATCTTACGCCTCTTTGGAATTTGTTCTGCGTGCACCTTATTCACATACAAGACATGCAGAGGGTCCATAAAAATAATGTGTTATGAAGCCCATTCTCATCCCATACCTTTGCTTTTGTTACCGCTCGCAATTTTTATGCACTCCTCTGGCTAGATGACTATATGTTTTGCTTTAAAAGTGGTTGCAACAATGTGCATGATCATGGTTTGGCATTCGCCAAGTTAGCTTTTTTAAAGAAATTTTGTTATGGTTTGAAATCAACTTATGCTGGCGCAAGGTGTATAACTTAAAATATGTAAATTTTAATTTGGAGATTGGTATATATTCCAAGTGTGTTCCCCGACCCAAGTATCCCTTATTACCGTATATTTCCGTGTATAAGCAAATCCATATATAAGCCGAGTATACGACTTTTCAGTGAAAAATCATCCAAAATCGGAAACTCGTATATAAGTCGATGTTTAAAAAAGGTGATGAAAAATTTACCGAACAAAAACTTAGCACTTTTTTGTATATAGCTATTGGAAAAAAAAATGCGCTTTCTGAAATTATTGATCTTTCCTATTCTGTCCTATTCTGCCAAATCTATTTAATTGGGTTCCGCTCATCCTGTGATCACTTGTTTGTTCATTAAAAACCAAACTTCCTATTTTTTGTAAATGGGAATACCGTTCTCTACTTCACGTGACTGCTAACTGTTACTTTGACTTAATAAAAGATGGCTGGATAAAAAGGATGGCTTATAATGGGATATTTAAATTCAGCGTCATTAATTTTGCTGAGCAATCGAATAACTCGGTGGCTGCTCGTCATTTCACAATGAATGAAAAACAAGTGCGAGAATGGATAATGAAAAAAGATGAAATTTCAAATATTCTAAAAGTAATTAAAGTTGCCAGTGGGGCTCAAAGATGTCGTCTTTTGAAGAAGATGACGTTGATGATAATGATGAATTATTCACTAATGATATTCATTCTGGTGTACCCAATGAAATTAACCGGTTTTAAGGAGTTGCTTGAAAATTGGGACAATAACTTCGATAGTGAATGATAATTAGTGACTTTTGCATTGTAAAAGAGTATATAGTATTTAAGTGTTTTTATAGAAATTTGTACGTTTTTACGTTTTCTTATATTTACCATATTTTAGGTAGCTTTCTTTACAAAAAAGCTACCTATTGCAGCCGTTCGGAGGAAAGCGATTTCAAAAAATTTTGGTATATTTTCATCGATCATGACCCCCAGACCCCGAAACCACCCTCAGTTCAAAATTGATATATATATATATATATATATATATATATATATATATATATATATATCTGACCTATGTCACACTGTAACTCCCGTAAATATGAACCGATTTCGATGTAATTCGGTGTGTACATAGTACATACCAATGTCTCGACCGAGTTCGTTGGCCAGCTTCATCCGTCGTTTTGTTTCGAAATGGCGGCCATTTAAAATTTTTAAAAAAATTTTAAACTTGAAATGTGGTACCAAAAAATTAAAAATGGAAAAATATTTTTTTCTTATGTATTTGACCTTTATACAAAGATTCCGGAGCAGTTTTTGTTTCGTCTATATCTTAAAAAGTGGCTGAGTTATAGCATTTTGAATTTCTAGCGTGGCTGACATTTTGAAACGTCCTGAACTTTGTCACGCGATAAAAGGCGTATTTATGAACCGATTTGGATGTAATTCGGTGTGTACATAGTACATACCAATCTCTCGACCGAGTTCGTTGGCCAGCTTCATCCGCCATTTTGTTTCAAAATGGCGGCCATTTAAATTTTTTTAAAAAATTTAAAATTTGAAATGTGGTACCAAAAAATTGAAAATGGAAAAATATTTTTTCTTATGTATTTGACCTTTATTCAAAGATTTCGGAGCAGTTTTTGTTTCGTCTATATCTTAAAAAATGGCTGAGTTATAGCATTTTGAATTTCTAGCGTGGCTGACATTTTGAAACGTCCTGAATTTTGTCACGCGATAAAAGGCGTATTTATGAACCGATTTGGATGTAACTTCGTTTATACATAGTACATACCAATGTCTCGACCGGGTTCGTTGGCCAGCTTCACCGCCATCTTGTTTAAAAATGAAGGCCATTTAAATTTTTAAGAAAAATTTAAATTTGAAATGTGGTATTAAAAATTGAAAATTGAAAAAATATTTTCTTCTTATGTGTTTGACCTTGATAAAAAGATACGGGAGCAGTTTTTGTTTCGTCTATATCTTAAAAAATGGCTGAGTTATAGCATTTTGAATTTCTAGCGTGGCTGACATTTTGAAACGTCCTGATTTTTCTCACGTAATAACAGGCGTATTTATGAACCGACTTGGATGTACCTTGGTGTGTACATAGTACATACAAATATCTCGACCGAGTTCGTTGGCCAGCTTCATCCGCCATCTTGTTTCAAAATGGCGGCCATTTAAAAAAATAAAATAATTTAAATGAGATACCAAAAAATTGGAAAATGAAAAAGATTTTTTTTTGTATGTGTTTGACCTTAATACAAAGATTCCGGAACAGTTTTTCTTTCGTCTATATCTAAAAAAAAAATGGCTGAGTAATAGCATTTTGAATTTCTCTTGTGGCTGACATTTTAAAACGACCTGATTTTTGTCACGCGATAACAGGCGTATTTATGAACCTATTTGGATGTAACTTGGTCTGTACATAGTACATACCAATGTCTCGACCGAGTTCGTTGGCCAGCTTCATTCGCCATCTTGTTTCAAAAGGGTTGCCATTAAAAAAAAATTAAATTTAAAATTCAAAATGAGGTATTAAAAAATTGGAAAATGAAAAAGATTTTTTTATGTGTTTGGCCTTGATACAAAGATTCCGGAGCAGTTTTTGTTTCTGAAAATTTGTTCTTTTGTTGATATCTAAAAAGTCCTTCCGGCCAGTGCCGGGAGGAAGAGGTAGCTTTCATAATCCTTATTTAAAAAAAGCCAACTTATATCATGCAAACACACGAAGCTCAATTTAGTGGAAACCGAATATAGGAGATTCAATGCTAATTTTTATCAATATAATGAATGAGAATTTCGCGAAATTAGTCAGCTTTATCCCAGCTGCTTTTCTTTAAAGTAACTTATATTTGGCTGCCAAATTCGGCAATCTCTTAAAGTGCCTGTCATTTTAAGACAACATGGTGGATGAGGCTAAGCAGTGAACTTGGTCGAGACCTTAGTAATTGCTGTGCACATGCTCACTCACGTCGGAATCGGTTAATATATAGGAGTGCTGTCGCATGCAAAAAATCAGATTTTTCAAAATGTCACCCACAATAGAAATTGAAACTGCTATATCTGAGCCATTTTTCAAGGTAAAGACAAACAAAAAATGCTCCTGAATCCTTATATCAAGATCAAATACTTAAGAAAGAAACCTTTTTCAATTTCTAATTTTTTTGCACCTCACTTTAAATATATATATATTTTTTAATTTAATGGCCGCCATTTTGAAACAAGATGGCTGATGAATCTGGCCAGCGAACTTGGTCGAGGTGTTGATGTATACTATCCACATGCCTTCTTACATCGAAATAGGCGAATACGTGTGTTATCGCGTGACAAATACAAGATCGTTTCAAAATGTTAGCCATGCTAGGAATTCAAAGTGCTATAAATCAACCATTTTTTAAGATATCAACAAAAAAACAAATTTTCAGAAACAAAAACTGCTCCGGAATCTTTGTATCAAGGCCAAACACATAAAAAAATCTTTTTCATTTTCCAATTTTTTAATACCTTATTTTGAATTTTAAATTTAATTTTCTTTAAATGGCAACCCTTTTAAAACAAGATGGCGAATGAAGCTGGCCAACGAACTCGGTCGAGACATTGGTATGTACTATGTACAGACCAAGTTACATCCAAATAGGTTCATAAATACGCCTGTTATCGCGTGACAAAAATCAGGTCGTTTTAAAATGTCAGCCACAAGAGAAATTCAAAATGCTATTACTCAGCCATTTTTTTTTTTTTTAGATATAGACGAAAGAAAAACTGTTCCGGAATCTTTGTATTAAGGTCAAACACATACAAAAAAAAATCTTTTTCATTTTCCAATTTTTTGGTATCTCATTTAAATTTTTTTATTTTTTAATTTTTTTAAATGGCCGCCATTTTGAAACAAGATGGCGGGTGAAGCTGGCCAACGAACCCGGTCGAGACATTGGTATGTACTATGTATAAACGAAGTTACATCCAAATCGGTTCATAAGTACGCCTTTTATCGCGTGACAAAATTCAGGACGTTTCAAAATGTCAGCCACGCTAGAAATTCAAAATGCTATAACTCAGCCATTTTTTAAGATATAGACGAAACAAAAACTGCTCCGAAATCTTTGTATAAAGGTCAAATACATAAGAAAAAAATATTTTTCCATTTTCAATTTTTTGGTACCACATTTCAAATTTTAATTTTTTTTAAAAATTTTAAATGGCCGCCATTTTGAAACAAAATGGCGGATGAAGCTGGTCAACGAACTCGGTCGAGAGATTGGTATGTACTATGTACACACCGAATTACATCCAAATCGGTTCATAAATACGTCTTTTATCGCGTGACAAAATTCAGGACGTTTCAAAATGTCAGCCACGCTAGAAATTCAAAATGCTATAACTCAGCCATTTTTTAAGATATAGACGAAACAAAAACTGCTCCGGAATCTTTGTATAAAGGTCAAATACATAAGAAAAAAATATTTTTCCATTTTTAATTTTTTGGTACCACATTTCAAGTTTTAAATTTTTTTAAAAATTTTAAAAGGCCGCCATTTTGAAACAAAACGGCGGATGAAGCTGGCCAACGAACTCGGTCGAGACATTGGTATGTACTATGTACACACCGAATTACATCGAAATCGGTTCATAATTACGGGAGTTACAGTATGACATAGGTCAGATATATATATATATATATATATAGATATATATATAGATATATATATATATATATATATATATATATATCAATTTTGAACGGAGGGTGGTTTCGGGGTCTGGGGGTCATGATCGATGAAAATATACCAAAATTTTTTGAAATCGCTTTCCTCCGAACGGCTGCAATAGGTAGCTTTTTTGTAAAGAAAGCTACCTAAAAATGGTTGATTTATAGCACTTTGAATTTCTAGCATGGCTAACATTTTGAAACGATCTTGTATTTGTCACGCGATAACACACGTATTCGCCTATTTCGATGGAAGAAGGCATGTGGATAGTATACATCAACACCTCGACCAAGTTCGCCTTCCAGATTCATCAGCCATCTTGTTTCAAAATGGCGGCCATTAAATTAAAATATATATATATATTTAAAGTGAGGTGCAAAAAAATTAGAAATTGAAAAAGGTTTCTTTCTTAAGTATTTGATCTTGATATAAGGATTCAGGAGCATTTTTTGTTTGTCTTTACCTTAAAAAATGGCTCAGATATAGCAGTTTCAATTTCTATTGTGGGTGACATTTTGAAAAATCTGATTTTTTGCATGCGACGGCACTCCTATATATTAACCGATTCCGATGTGAGTGAGTATGTGCACAGCAATTACTAAGGTCTCGACCAAGTTCACTGCTTAGCCTCATCCACCATGTTGTCTTAAAATGACAAGCACTTTAAGAAATTGAAGAATTTGGCAGCCAAATATAAGTTACTTTAAAGAAAAGCAGCTTGGATAAAGCTGACTAATCTCGCGAAATTCTCATTCATTATATTGATAAATATTAGTATTGAATCTCCTATATTCGGTTTCCACTAAATTGAGCTTCGTGTGTTTGCATGATATAAGTTAGCTTTTTTTAAATAAGGATTATGAAAGCTACCTCTTCCTCCCGGCACTGGCCGGAAGGACTTTTTTATTTTAGAATATGAATTTTGGAAATTTTCTTAGACTCGTGTATAAGCGGATCCCCCATTTTGGAGCGAAAAATTGCCTAAAAATTCTCGGCTTATACATGGAAATATACGGTAGTTTTATTTAATGACAAAATTAAAAAAGCTAATATTATTATTATTTCAAAAAGTTGTAGCAACCAACCAATCTGAATATAAAAAACCCGCCCAACCTGCAAAACTGCTTGACATAAAAGACAAAATTTTGCTGACCACAAATTTAAAGAGAAATTTGTAAAAGATAACAATAAAATATATATTTAAAATAATAAATAAAGTTGTTAAAAATGGGTTTTTAACATAACCACTAAATCACTAGCACTTTGCCATGTTAGTAACAAGTGATATCTGCTAAAAGAACACTTCCTTACGATGACAACATGCATCGAAGTATCTCTTAATGCAAAGTGCTAAATAATATTCATATTCATGATAATCTTATACCTTATTTGAATATGCATAAAGTTAAAATCTCAAACGGAAGCAAGAAATCTGAAGATCACGTTTTTATTTGAAATCTTTTGTTTATTTTGTATCAGAGTACTTGATGTTCATGAATACTAATTTAGCTGGTATTGAGATTAAATGAAGGTATATATGAAACGTATCTCAGGATTTAGTTTTGATAACAAATCCTCCGAATGTTCCTCATACTTTATGATACTGTTCATGGCCTATATTTTTCCTCTCAAATGTCATAACGCTATTTTTAGAAATAAAGGTATAAAAAATATTTGAAAATAAAGGATTTTTTTAACCATTTGGAAAAATGGTTATATTGTTCTCGTCAGGGTAAGAAATCGAAAGCATATCTGAACGTTTTCACTGGTTTAATCCGCAATTTATTCGTTATCTGATTGGTATATACAGTAATCTGTATTTCCCTTTGGTTTCAACAACGATGGACAACAGAGTGTTGCCACTATGCCAAAAATGTAATAAAAACTACAAAAAAAATTTAATAAATCAGAAACAAATTGAGATACAGCTTTCAAACAAATTGCATTTAAAAGTACATTTTTTTCTCTATCCGACGGTATAAAAAGTAATATTGTCGATGTTTAGAAGTTTAAGAATGAAATTTTATTTAAAATTGGTCGTGAGATTTTTTGGAAATCTGATGATAGAAAAGCCTTTTCCCGAACAGCCAATGAAATGCTTGGCTATTACGTAAGTTTCATAGGAAATCTGACGAGTAGCAGGCGATTTCTCTTGCTTGCAATTTTTACGTGTAATAACACTATTTAAGTATTGCGCGGCAGCGCAATACTTATTTATTTCCAGTGTCACTTCTCAATGTTAATTTAACATGGAAAAGCCTATGGAGATCATAACTTTTTCATTTTTTCTTCCCACCTTTTTGTCCCTGATGCCACTCATTTTTTATTCTTTACTAATTCTTATGATATTATAGATTTAAAGTATAAAAACGTTTGTCTAACGTCAGGGTCAAAACGAATGGTAAAATGCCTTTGCATATGGGTGAATTATAAACCAGAGATAAAAATTGGCCAATTTTGTTTTGCATTATTCAAATATTTTTCTTAATATTTCCAATTTTCGCTTTTTTCATTGAAAATCAACGGACATTTTTCATAGAAAATGTAACAATTTTACTTCATTGTTGCAAAAATTTCAAAAGCCGTAATAATAATTTATTTCTTTTTAGTTGAAAGATTTTCACGTGAAATATTAAATTGAGCTAGTTTTTTTTTTTTTTTTCAAAAATTAAAAAGGTGAATATGGCGTCATAGTGGAAATAAAAAGGGTATTTTCAGAATAAGTTTTTGCTTTGGTCAAGTTTATATTTTAGTAAAAAGTTTCTAATGGATAGCTATTTTTACGCAGGTAGCGAACTTCGTGGGGAATTACATAACTTAAATTTTAAAATGCATTTTTTTTCCGCGATGAGAACTATTTATACGCCAAGTTAATCTTAGGTAATAATTTTCTGATGTGTTTACATCACCCCCTGGGAGAGAATAAGGTTTAAAAATTTAAGTAAAACTTTTATTTTTTATTTTTTAAGGTATCACAGCTATAATATTGTTAAATATTAGCAGTGAGGATTCAACACAATTTACATTTACATTCATAGCATTCCTGAGTGGGAAATAGGGTATCTAAATTTAATTGAAGTTAATTTTTTATGTTTTTATTATAGAATTTTTATGTTCAGATTGGAAGTTTTTGTCCAAACTACCGCAACCTGCATTACTACAGTGGTGAAACATTTTGAATTACACGTTGGTAAACTGCATCCCACATTGTGATGCAATACCGCATACATCAAAGCCTGGTGATGATACTCTCTATTAATTTTGAAATGCGTTCGACGGAGTGCTGTATAGTTATTAAAAAACTTGACATATTAAACAAAAAGATAATTTGAAGAATAAATTAAAAAAACAAAATTTATTTCCTACATTGTTTAAGCCCGAGAAGGGACAGATATTAAGTTTTTTCATTCAATTAGTTCCACATTTAATGTTAAATTTTTGTAACAAATTAGTTAAGCCAATTGAAGATTAAAAAATAAAAATAAAATTCATACAATATGATACTTAAAACACCCTAAAAAATTAGATTACGTTCAAATCAAATCGAAATGAATCTTAGACTTCTTCCATTTTTAATTGAAAACATTTGTATTGCAGATTTTGTATTATGCTTATGACAATTCTACATTAAATGATAAGATGCATGCAAAATACAAAACTTAAAAAAAAGTCTAAGATTTATTTCGACTTGATTTGAACGGAATCTAATTTTTTAGGGTGTTTTAAGTATCATATTGTATGAATTTTATTTTTATTTTTTAATCTTCAATTGGCTTAACTAATTTGTTACAAAAATTTAACATTAAATGTAGAACTAATTGAATGAAATAACTTAATATCTGTCCCTTCTCGGGCTTAAACAATGTAGGAAATATATTTTGTTTTTTTTTAATTTATTCTTCAAATTATCTTTTTGTTTAATTAATCTTTAATTCATAGCGTACGTAATGTATGGCCAGCTCCGTAGAAGTTTAAAAATGTACAGTACCGAAAATTGTAAAACTGAAATTTCTTTTAAAATTTGTTCATGATGGGGTCCAGGAATGTTATCGTTTAATCCATGGCGTACGTAATGTAGGATCAACTCCGTGCGATTTTTCATGTCTTAAATTTTAGTCTTTGAAAAAATCATTTTCCAAATGGTCGTTGTAATTTGTTAAATTGCTTTTTTTTTTTTTTTTTTTTTTTTTTTTAAATAAGTATAATGAAGTAAAAGCACCGCACAACCAGAAATCAAGACTGCGTAACACATTGGAACCGAATATTACAACCTGTAAAATGTAATGTTACTTATTTTGATGTAAATTAATGCATGGAAATTAATGATGTTAATTAATCCATGATAATTAATGGTGTTAATTAATGCATGTTAATTGGTATTTTTAATGTTACTTATTTTGATCACTGTAAGTAACATTTACATGTTACTTACAAGTGATCAGTAACATGTACTAAATGTTACTTACAGTGATCAAAATAAGTATTCGACATACATGTAGTTTTCAATGTTTTGTCTTACATTATCTATTAAGGGGACCGTGAACTTTTATTTGAGCAAAAATTGATCCAAAAATAGAAAATCATTTTTATGTATATTATTATTTTTCAGTTTATTCTGAGGCATTTGCGAAAAACTGCATGCAGATGCGATTATTTTTTACTAAGTTACAAGCGTTTGAATTTTGTACGCAAACCCTTTCTCGGCCCTTTAATATACCTTTATATCTGCTTTTCTCAAAATTGATTTTTCAACGTTTTTAGATATTTAAAATGCTCCATGCGTCTTAATTTTTGATCAAAATTCATGAAATTGATAAATAAGAATCCCGAAATTGCTTTCAAAGAAACTGTGTACGCATTTTAAAAATTGACTTCATTAAGATAATTAAATTTGACTTTTAACTTATTAAATGGCAAAATTTTGATGAAAATCTATATGGAATTCAGAAAAAAATATCTAAAAATTTAACTATGTAAGGGATTAAAAGATCGACACACAGATTTTGTTTGTAATAGAGTTTTAAGTGATTAAAATGCAAAATCTAGGAAATATCTCAAATATTAAAACGCATAGTGCATTTTAAAATTTCGTTTAAAAATTTAAAAATTTTCTAAGAATCTTTAAACTATAATTAGATTGGAAATTTCTTTTAAGGTGTTTTATATACTTATGATGAAATGTATATTTCCATAAAATTGCATATTTCTATGATGAAAATGAAAAGAAAATTTTTTAAACGTTCGCCGTTCCCTTAAAAGGAACAAAAACAAGTATATTTCAGCAGTCAAAATTTAGATTATGACATCTATTTTTTATTTCAGTCAGTGGTTTGTTAAAAACTTTTAATTATAATAAAAAATAGCAATTAATTCATTAACATTCGTAATGACAAAACAAAAAGTATTCGAGAAATTATATATATTTATAATGCTAATACCTTGCAATTGTTTCCTCGGCGGCGAATCACATATTTACGGTTTGGCATCGATTTGACGGGTGCACAAGCTTTTTTAAAGAAGGGCCACTTACAAAAATGACTGAGCTGTCGCTGGCCACATCAGTAATACGGGGAGAATTCTGTTTCGGAGAGGTGATATGTAGCCTATAATCAGATCAGAAACATTGTTTCAGTGGGGGGCGGGAGTATAGTTTTGCCTCTCAAGGTTCCCTTACCCAGTCAACATATCTAATTCAGTTGGAAAAGATATGTCAACAGTTTACGTTTGTATATAGCTATAACACAGATATAGCAAGGATTGTTTTCAAGGACTGATAATATTCCTTGACTTTATTCGGGGGAGTAAATTTTGTTTTGTTATAAGTGCTAAAAAAAGAACATAGGCATGAAAATGGCTAGTGCCGAAAAAAATGGTAACTTTATGAACGAAGAGGCGAGAAGGACACAATCAACGAAATTTGGGATTTTTTTTGTGCCTGATCGACAAAATTCGCAAATTTTCCGGAGCCGATCGACAAAATTCGAGATTTTTCCACACCCGATCGACAAAATTCGCTTTTTTCAGCGCCTGGTCGACTAACTTCGCTATCCCCCCCCCCCCAACCTC
Source organism: Maratus speciosus (assembly GCA_963932465.1). Taxonomy (NCBI): domain Eukaryota; kingdom Metazoa; phylum Arthropoda; class Arachnida; order Araneae; family Salticidae; genus Maratus; species Maratus speciosus. The sequence continues at coordinate 333,977,682 of OZ010790.1, read as the reverse complement.
CGATTGACAAAATTCGCCATTTTTTCGTTCCCGACCAACAAAATTCGCGATTTTTCGGAGCCTGATCGACAAAACTCACAATTTTTCCATGCCCGATCGAGAATATTTGCGATTTTTTGCGCCCGATCAACGAAATTCGCAATTCTTAACTCACTTTGTCGAAATTTGCAAGTTTTTCGTGCGGCAAATTTACAAAATTCGCATTTTTTTCTCTCTATAAACTGATGAAATTCACGAATTTTCCGCTGCCGATCAACGAAATTTTTAATTATTCCGTGCATCATCGTCAAAATACGTGATTATTCTGTGCGCGATCAACGAAATTTGCGATTTTTACGAGCCTGATCGACAAAATTCGCATTTTTTTTCGTACCCGACCAACGAAATTCGCGATTTTTCGGGTCCTGATCGACAAAACTCGCGATTTTTTCGTGCCTGATTGACGAATTTCCGATTTTTCCACTCTTGATTGACGAAATTTGTGATTTTTTCACGCCCCATCAACGAAATTTGCGATTCTTAACTGACTGGTGAAATTTGCAATTTTTTTCCCGCGGCAAATTGACAAAATTCGTGTTTTTTTCTGGCGATAAACTGACAAAACTCCCGATTTTCCGCTGCCAACCAACGAAATTTTCAATTTTTCTGCGCCTGATTGACAAAATTCGCAATTTTTACGTGCTCGATCGAGAATTTACGACTTTTCCCAGCCTGATCGACGAAATTTTTTTCGCAATCGATCAGCGAAATTCACAAATCCCAACTGGCTCTGAGGAAATTTGTATTTTTTCCCGCGGCAAATTGACGAAATTCGCGATTTTTTTTCTCGCGATAAACAGACGAACACGCAATTTTTCCGCAGCCGACCAACGAAATTTGAAGTTATTCCTCTCCTAATCGATAAAATTCGCGATTCTTAACTCTCTGAGGAAATTTGCAATTTTTTCCTGCGGTAAATTGACGAAATTCACGGTTTTTTCTCGCGACTGACGAAACTCACGATTTTTTCGCAGCCGATCAATAAAAATTTTCAATTTGTCCGCGCATTATCAACAAAATTGACGATATTTCCGTTTCCAATCAACGAAAGTTGCGATTTTTCCATGCCTGATCGACAAAATTCGCGAATTTTCTGTGCCCGACCAACAAAATTCGCGATTTTTTCGAGCCCGATAGACAAACTCGCGATTCTTAAATGGCTGACGAATTTTTCAATTTTTTCCTGCGGCAAATTGACGAAATTTACGATTTTTTGCGACCTATGGACAAAAATTACAATTTTTTCCAGTTATAAATTGACGAAATTCGCGGGCCACACGTTAGCCCATCGCGAGCCACAGGTTGTGCATCCCTAGATTTGACCAACTGCAAGGTAACATTTTTGCCATTTTTCGATCAACACTTCCTTCATCTCCGTTTTAGAAGAAAAGTGACGTTCGGGTAATTTATTTTCCAAATGACCCCACAGGTGTTCCGTGGGGTTTAAATCTAGAGACTGAGCCAGAATTTTAATGATATTTGCACAGGCAAATAGAAACAAATAAGATAGTAATCTGTGGATATTTGGACAGTTGTATAGCAACCAAAGACGTGTATTCAGGGCGGTTTGTTTAGGACCATTATCCTTTGGCAAATCTTATAAGTTTGCGTTAATGACTCAATTTATCTGCACTTTGTTGCAAATTTTCCTTGAGGATATCAATGTGCGAGTTTTGGGTCATGGTACTTTTTAACTACGGACGTTCAATAATAACTGAGAGTAAAATCATATAAAATCAATAAATATATTTACATCAAAAAATACATCATTCTTCTTCAAAACAACTTCTGTCAGATGATATGCAATGGTTCCATCGTTCAATACACTTTTCAAAATAAGTAGAGAAGCCGTTTTCTGGAAGCTGCTTCAAAGAACGCTACAGGAACAGCATACACTACTAAAATAACTTCAGAATATCTTGTTGAATCTGTCAGAATCACTTGTTGCGGACTTGATCAGGAGATCAAAATGATCCGAATTTCCTAAAGACTGTAATAACAAGTGATGAAACTTGGGTGCATCATTTTGAACCCGTTATCAAGTCCGCAACAAGTGATTCTGTCAGATTCAACAACAGATTCTGGAATTATTTTAGCAGTGTAGAAGCAGCTTCCAGAAAACGTTGCTCTACTTGTTTTGAAAAGTGTTTTGAACGATGGAACAGTTGCATATCATCTGACGGAAGGTGCTTTGGAGAAGAATGATGTATTTTTTTATGTAAATATATTTCTTGATTTTTTATGATTTTACTCTCAGTTATTATGGAGCGCCCTATTACAACTAAATTTCCGACACATGCAGGTCCCATACATCCCCATAGTAGCATTCCCCATGACCGTGCTTTACCGTGGGCCAATATTCTTTTTCTCGAGCTCTGTATGTGGCTATACACTATAATTTTGCTGTTACATTAGAAAAGATTGAACTGCGATTCATCTGCAAATCCATCCAGAAATTTACAGCCTTTTGAACTTGCGCTTTTAGCAAACTCTATTCTAGCCAGCCCATGGACGTACCCAAGGGGGGGGGTGCTGATCGGGCTGCAGCCCCCCCCCCCCCGAAATTTTCGAAAGTGATATGAAAAAGTGCTGAATTTTTTTCTTTCTTTTTTGGAAAAAAAAATTATTTTTTTCAATCATACAGCGGACATGGGATTACAGCCCCCCTTCCCCCTTCCTCCAAAATAATCAAAAAATTAAGTGAAAAAAGTATTTTTCCTTACTTTTTTAGCTAAATCTGTAATTTTTTTCTTCTGTCATACAGAAAAATATCCATTTTCGTTAACACCATATTAGTCCACATTGACATCACAACATACCCAAAGATGGGCAGGGGGCTGATGGAATTGCAGCCCCCCTCCTCTCGAAATAGTCGAAAATGAATATAAAAAATAGTGCTGATTTTTTCTATCTGTTTGAGATAAATTTGCAATTTTTCCCCTATCATTCAACAGACTAGCCGCTCTCTTCGTTTTAGTTCCATATTAGTCCACATTGACACCAAAGAAGAGAAAGGGGGCTGATGAGGTTGCAGCCCCCCCCCCCCCCCCCTCTTCCCAAAATAGTCGAAAAATTAAATGAAAAAAGGTGTTTTATTTTCCTTGTTTTTTTAGATAAATCTGTAATTTTTCTCTTCTGTCATACAGCAAAAAAGCCATTCTTGTTAACACCATATTAGTCCACATTGACATCACAGCATACCCAAAGATGGGGAGGGGGCTGATGGAATTACAGCCTCCACCCCTCGAAATAGTCGAAAATGAAATGAAAAAAGGCTGATTTTTTTTCTTTTTGTTTGAGACAATTTTGTATTTTCCCCCCTATCATTCAAGAGACTAGTCGCTCTCTTCTCTTTAGTTCCATACTAGTGCACAGTGACACCACATTATACCCAAAGAGGTGAAAGGGGCTAATAGGGTGCCTGCTCCCAAAATAGTCGAAATGAACTGAAAAAACTGCTGATTTTTTTTCTTCTTGTTTAAGCTAAATTTGTAATTTTGTTTTCTGAAATCCTTATTTTTTTAGACAAATCTCTAATTTTTATACTGCCATTAGCGAAATAGCTATTCTCGTTAACACCTTATTACTCCACATTGACATCACAGCATACCAAAAGCAGGGGAAGCGGTTGATGGGATTACAGCCCCTGCTTACGAAATAGTCGAAAATGAAATGAAAAATATTGTTTTTTTTCTTTCTCTTTGAAATAAATTTGTATTTTTTTCTCCTATCATTCAACAGACTAGCCGCTTTCCTCTCTTTAGTTCCATATTAGTGTACAGTGACACCACATTGTACCCAAATAAGTAGAAAGGGGGTAATGGGGTTACAGTCCTCCCAAAATAGTCGAAAATGAAATGAAAGAAAAAGCCTGATTTCTTTTCCTTTTTGTTTGAGATAAATTTGTAACTTTGTTTTCTGAAATACAACGAACTAACCATTCTGGTTAGTCTCATATCAGCGTACAGTTACAACACCACAGTATACCCAGTGAGCTGAAGGGGGCTGATGGGGTTACAGGTCCCCTTCCGAAATAATAAAAAATGAAATGAAAAAAAATTCTTTTAAGATAAATTTGTAATTTTTTTTTCTACCATGCAGCTATTCTCGTTAGTCCCATGCATTAGTGCATAGTAATGCCCCAGCATACTATAACCAAAGAAGTCGGTGGGGACGGGGGTTATGAGGCTACAGCTCAATTCCCCCCCCCCCCCCCACACACACACACACACACCCGAAGGGATCGCAGTAAAAGGAAAAAAAGGCTGATATTGTTTCTTTTTGAAATAAATTTGTTTTATTTTCTGGCATGCCACGAATTTGTCTTTTTCGTTAATCCAATATCCTCCTTAGTCTCAGTCCTGCAACCAAATTTACTTGAGACCACAAAATTTGTTTTCAAATGACTGAAAAATAGATCCATCCCTGTTTTACTGCATAAATGAATACATATATACTCAATTCAAGAGACATACAAGCAGAGTTGTACAATAGAGACTCACGCACGTACGGCCGTGCGCGGAAAAATTTCCGCAAAATTCGGAATTTTGTGGAAAATATTTTAGAAAAAAAAACATACTTTTTGTTTTTGTAACACTTTTTTTAAAAAAAATAACAAAAATTAAAAATATTCCACAATTTTATGCACGATTTATTTACTGCTCGCGCACAACTAAACGTAGGGGAAATTCTTTTTCGAATTTTCCGAAAAGTTAAGGCATTCGGTTCCAAAAATTCGGACACAAAAAAGTCGCGAATTTTGACAAATGGTCTCCGTTAAAAATCAATTTCGTCACTCGTTTGCAGAAAAAATCTCTAATTTCGCAAAAGTATCGAAGAAAAAATGCGGATTTGATCAAACGATTGCGGAAAAAAGCGAATTTCGTCGAAGGGCTACTAAAATAAAGGGGGAGAATTTTGTCAAAGGGCCGAGGAAAAAAACTAATTTTGTCAAAGGGTAGCTGAAAAATGCCTCCCCACTTATCTTCCTATTCCGTCCTAACTTTGCAGCCAGTATTTTTCATCTGGTACGGGTTAAAGTCATTATTATTACTTGTGCAATGCACAAATAATAAATAGTCGTTCTTTTATGTATGTGTATAAAAATATTTTGTGTATACAAAAAATATTTTGTGTTTGTTACAATATTAATTTATTGTTAAACAAGAACTGTAGCCAGAATTTAGTTTCAGTGGTGGGAAGAACAATTTTATAGATTTTAAGCTACAATGATTTTCTTTTAAACCCAGTAACACTATTCAACTTATTTCGACGTGGGACGGCCTCAGGATCGAACCCGTGCCTCCTTGCCCCCCATGGTTGATTCTGAGTAAAAAAAAAAATTGTAATTTAATAGATTACAACGACCATTTGGAATTTTATTTTTTTTTTTTTACTTAATATTTACTTAGTTGTAATTTTGAGGCATTTCGGCAAGAGAAGCCGAGAAAGATAAGAGGTTAAAAATCAAAAGCAGTTCCACCGAATCATCCACAGATCGCGACAAATCACCTTCGTAACAAAATTTAACCGATAAATCTAAATTACGTCCACCAAATTCCGTCGCATCCACTTCAACAACAGATCGCAAAGATCAAACTTCAGACGACCAAAACCTTCATCGATAAACTCTCCAAGTCCCGTTTCGAGAAGAAAAACAGTTTATAAATCGAAAGAAGTTCCACCGAATCATCCACAGATTGTGACAAATTACGTATGTTGAGCTCAATTTCTCCCGGTTAGAATCGACCGATTGTAAAACGCCGTGGCTAGTGGATTGGAGCCCCTCGAGACATGGACTTTTACTATCAATCGATTAAAAATTAGATTGTTTCCTTTTTCGCATTCGTCTTTTATTCTGTAATCGATTTTCATGGGCTACATAATCAGTTGAAGACCTCGATTTTCGTGGCCTGCATAATCAGTTGAAGACATCGATTTTTGCTTTGCAAGACGATTTTCATTTCGGCGTGGCTCTTTGGCTTTGGATTTTTCAATGTCTGATAATTTGCGGCTACCCATTTTGAAACTTTTTCAATTTTTAACGATTTTATGCCTTTCGATTACCTATTCAAATAAAAATTCTTCTAAAAGTAAAGACCATCGTTGAATTTCGTTAAAAAAATAAAATGCGACCATCATTTGGCTCCATCCTCGACCGAAAACAACAACCATTTCCAAATGCTTTAAAAAAATCTAAAATTCACAACAAATTTTCTGAAATGTACCTATAATAATAAACATACATGTTTGTATGCATTTTTTCCGTGACCCTTTGGTGAAATTCAGGTTTTTATCAAGACGCTTTGACGAAATTTGCATTTTCCCATGATCTTTTGACGAAATTCGCTTTTTTTACCTGGCCCTTTAACGAAATTCGCGTTTTTTTAGGTCCATGTGACGAAATTCGTGTTTTTCCGCAGCTCTTTGACAGAATACGCGTTTTTTCGCTATCCTTTGTCAAAATTTGAGTTTTGTTGCGTCTTTTCGACGAAATTTACATTTTTTCTGCGGCCATTCGACGAAATTCGCTTTTTTCTGCGGCTCTTTGACGTAATTCGCGTTTTTTATATTATCATTTGACGAAATTTGCTTCTTTCCGTGGGTTTTTGACGAAATTTGCTTTTTTCCGTGGGTTTTTGACGAAATTCGCGTTTTTTTCGCGGCTTTCTGTCGAAATTAGCTTTTTTCCCCAGCCTTTTGGCGAAACTCACGTTTTCTCCTGTGACCCTTTCACGAAATTCGAGAATTTTTTTGCAATCCTTTGACGAAATTCGCGTTTTTTCCTCTTCCCTTTGAGGAATGCGCAAAGGGTTGTGTTTTGTCAGAGAATTTTTGTCGAAATTTACGTTTTTTCCTCAATCTTTCGTCGAAATTTGCGTTTTTACCACTGCTTTTTGACAAAATTCGCGTTTTTTCTGCGTCCTTTTTACTAAATTCGCGTTTTTTTCTGTGTCCCTTTAACGAAATTCGCCATTTTTTCGCTTCCCTTTGAGGGATGCGCGTTTTTTCAGAGATCCTTTGTCGAAATTTGTGTTTTTTTTTTTGCAATCCTTCGTCGAAATTTGCGTTTTTTCCGCTGCTTTTTGACGAAATTAGTGCTTTTTCTCGTCTTTTTTTACTTTTTCTGCGTCCTTTTGACGAAATTCGCGTTTTTTCTGTGTCCCTGTGACGAAATTCGCATTTTCTTGCGATCCTTTAACGAAATTCACGTTTCTTCACTGTCTTTTGGCGGAGTGCGCGTTTTTTAGCGGTCGTTTTCCGTTTCTCCGCGTTCACGTTTTCTCCGCGACTTTTGATGAAATTCGCTTTTTCTTTGTGCCCTTTGACGAAATTTGGGTTTTTTCTGTGCTCATTTGACGGAATTCGCGTTTCCTCTGGGATCATTTGATGAAATTCGCTTTTGCTCCGCGATAATTTGACGAAACTCGCGTTTCCTCCACGATCATTTGACGTAATTCGTGAGTTCTCCGCGATCATTTGACGAAATTTGACTTTTTTCACGATCCTTTGACAAAATTTACATTTTATCCTCCGCCTTTTTGACAAATCACGGGCTTTATCCTCGATCCTTTAACGAAATTGATTTTTTTCGGCGATCATTTGTCAAAAATCACGATATTTTGTGAGTCCGAATTTTCAGACTGATGACCGAATTTTTTAAATTTTCGAAACCTCATGCCTTAAATTTTCGGAAAAGTCGGAACGAAATCACCCCTCCCCTTTCCTTTCCCCCCTCTTGTCAAATTGTCCCTTATTGTCAAAAATGATTTTTGTTTACAACACAATTCAACATGTTTCGTAAGATTTAGAACATTATGGAAATTTAAGTCAGCCCCCCCCTCCCCCACCCCGAAATAAAATCCTGGGCACGCCACTGAGCCAGCCTCTTTTTCTTGGAAATGTATCGTTTCTTTCGCGCAGATCTTGCTTGAAAATTCTATTTTTTCAAAGTGTTTCGAATTGCTTGAGGAGTAACAATAGTAGGAGTGGATCAAATGAGGAGTTCATGTAGTTTGATTGGGTGCATGCACTAAATCAATCTTTTTTAACTTCTCGCAATATCACCTTTCATCAGCCTCAGACAGTTTCTTAGGGCAACCACTTCTTACTTCTAAGCTTATTTTCCACCGTTCCATCTGATTTATACTTTTTAATTACATTAGTGGATAGTTGTTCTAGGTTTTTGCACAATTTCAATGACAGCATTTTCTATTTTTCCTTGAAGTAAGTGGTGAATTATAATATTTTCGAGTTCAATTGGTGTCTCTTTACTTGTTCGCCCCATATTTCACAAATTCTTAAATAAAATGCATCACACAAACACAAATTAATCTTGTCAAACTACGTATTTGTAATTTCCAAAATTTTAAAAGCTGACTTTTTGCAAAGAGCTTTGGAATTTCCAACAATGTTACCGCTGTCGAATACTTTTTTGGTCTCGTAATATAGGTGTTAATGAATTAATAGCTTTTTTCGCTATTTCTTAAATTTCTTAAGATAATATTGATTGAAATAAAAATCAGACATTCTTAGCTAATGCACATCAATTGGAATCTAGAGGTTTCTCTCTCTCTCTCTTTTTTTAATAAAAGACAAAACATTAGAACCTTCATGCATGTCGAATACTTATTTTGAGCAATGATCACTTTATCTAAAGAAAATCAGTTCTATTAGAAACTACTATATTCGTGAACGAAGCAGAAATTACGAATTTATGGAGATTAGATTTACTTGGAAGAAAAAATTCAATTGAAAAACAGTCTAAATTGGATATTGTTCCTCCAGTAAAGGAGTACTGTTTATATAGACAATAAAAATGAATAAAGATGGTTGTTATGAAGTTTTTTTTCCCTTGCCACAGGCTGAAGATACAATACCTTTACCCGATAACTTGATTTTAGCCAAGAAAAGATTAACTAGTGTTACAAACTGTTTGCAAATAACCTTTATCAAAAATATGAAAAGTGCTTTGAGGTTGTCTTGATGATAAAACTATTGAATGAAATTACTAGGTGTGAAATAAATCTTTATGGAAACTATTTACCTCATCGACCAGTGATAAAAGAAAACAGTTCTATTGTTATTCGCTCAGTGTTTGACGCATTACCTATAATCCAGAACCATCCACAGTTGAATCAGTGGTTTACGTTGTGGAACGAATCTCGTTGAATTAATTCCTGAATCCTGACATTATCTTACGATTTAGAGAAATGAAATTTGGTGCTGTATAGATGATATCAAAAAAGAATTTTTTAGAAAAATGTTCTCGTAAAGAAGATCGGGACTTCTTGAGTTTCTTATGGTGGAATGATCCAGAAGAAAGGAATATTAGAAGTTTTCGTCGTATTAGAATCGTGTTTGGAGTCGAAAGCTCCCCTTTTCTTCTCTCTTCCATCATCAACAAATATCACATTAAAACGATGATGAATTCCACAACCATCTTAAACAGCAATTGCTGGGAATCTTTTATGCTGACAATGTTGTTGATAGTGACCGTACGCAGAAAGAATTGGAAAGGTTTGTTGGCGTTTCTAAGTATCTTACGGTTAAAGGTGGGTTTGAACTGAGAGGATGAGAATATACAGAAGACAAAAATAACACCAAATACAGCGAAAAAAACCGAATTTGTAGTAGGATTACAATGTAACAGACCTTTAAACGTTTTAAATATTAATGTAAGGTGTACAAATGATATGTTGCGAATAAATTTTTTTATCTAATTGGTTTTATTTCTCCAGTTATGATTTGGCCTTTAGATCATGTGACAGAAAAATAGAAAAAGGGTATCACCTGAGATGAAGAAATTACAAGTTATCTAAAAGATGAGTTTATTGAATGTGCTTCACGAATTAAATATTTGAGAAGAAATGAAGACACCTAAATATATTCAGTTCACCCCAGATAATTTAAAAGATTGTATACGGGTGACACATTTTGTGATGCAAAGTAATATCCGTATGTTGTTATTATATTTTCGGGTTAACTATAGTAACGATCCAGTAGAATTATTGCTTATGGCTGCGAAATCCCGCATTCCAGTAGAATTATTGCTTCTGGTTGCGAAATCCCGCATTGGTCCTTTAAAATGTACAACCCTAACTATAATGAACCTTTTAGCTACTTTGTTTGGGGCCATATTGGATAAATTAGTAACTGTGGCGCATTGAGTTGGAAAGATGTCTTTGGAGCGATTCTATGACAGTGCTTGCAATGGATACCGCAGGGAAGAGAGAGTGTTTTTGATTGAAATAAAATTCAAGCGATCAGAAATTTTAAGGATCATTTTTATGTAAACATATACCGATATACCTGGTGAAGGAAATGTGAAGGAAAAACGATCAGCTGGATTATTTTCCCTTTTGAACTTTTACTCGGTCTTCTACATCCCGGAGTTGGACCCAATCTTCGACAGCCTGGAGTTGGACCTAGTCACCGACAGCCCAGACCTGAACGAGCACATTCGTATCGGACAAGGCTGCAAGTAAAGCAGTCGTCAATAGCTCTTCTACAGCTCTGATGACGATAAATCATTTATAAAAGCCTTCCTGAGACAGACGGCGAAAGCCCCCAGTTACACTGTAAAAAAAAAAAAAAAAAAAATAAAATAAAAAAAAAAAATCTGCTAAAACGCTGAAGTTGTACTGGCAATCGAGACGCCAGCACGATTTCCGTATTTTAACGGAAAAAATTTTCCGTAAATTTCCGAAAAATTTCCATTTTTTCACAAAATGTTTCCGTTTTTTTTCTTTATATTTCCGAATTTAAAAATTTCCGTTTCAAAGACAAAATATATATATTTTTTTACATCTTTATGAATTTTATTTTTCACTTTTTAAGAAGAAGCTTAAATCAAAGTCAGAATATCTCAATTTAATTCAAGCAACAGTAAAGAAGCAGTACTTACCCTCCACGGGACTCGAACTAGGGAACTGTCCTCTTCTTGCTTGGTGCCTTTAACGATTAAGCCATAAGTACACAGGGTAGGTATTCAAATATCGTACATGTTTTCGCAGAGATAATATTTTTCAATTGAGTATATAAATCTGAATGTTTTACCCATTTTCTTTCCATAATTTTGAATATTTAGATTTTCAATTTCATGCTTATAAAAGACAAATTTTAGTCTTTAAAATATTACACGCATGAAAGAATGTATTAAGAGTAATTATTGCTTCTTTTTTGGAATATTTAAAAAATGTTATTTTAATATTATTTTTATTTATTTATTTATTTATTTTATTTATTTATTTATTCATTTACTTTTGCAAGAATACCAACATATTTTTTTTCAAACATGTACTTTTTCAAATTATTTGTGTGGTGATCTACTGTAAACTCAAATAAAGATAATTATTGCATGGTATTAAAATAAATTTCCTTTATTGCTTATTATAGCTTAGATAAACCTCAATTTTATAATAATTTCATTATTATATTTCAGATATGTTTTAAGTTTTACGTACGAGTATGTTAAAGTGAATAGGTTAAAAAATATTAAAATTAAAACTAGATTTTTTTCATTTTTAAAAAATCCTACAGAGACTTTAAAAAAAATAATAATCGCTTGCTATAAATAACATCAAACATTATTTTAAAATCATAATGCAAAATAAACTAACATTTCCTTTTCAACTGTCTCAAACTTAAAAAAAATTAATAAGATTTTAATTTTAATAAATATCGTAAAAATACGTTAGCTTTTTATTTAAAAAAAAAAAATGAAAGAAAGAAAAATAGTCTAGCAAGTTGTTTAAAAATACATAGTACAGATGGCGCAATAACGTTTACCGTTTTTACTTGAAAACTCATTAAAACCAACACTATTTAGTTAATATTGAGGAATCATTTTATATATTTTCAATATTGAGCCACATTTAGGCAATAATGGGGTTTCATTGAAAAAAATATCACTGTTTTCTTAGAAAAATAAAACTATTCCGTAAAGTTTTACGAAAAAATTCGTGTATATTGACGGATTTTTTTTATAGTGAGCATGAAGCCCAATTCCCAGTGTACCGTGAAAAGTCAAAAGCTATCGAAGACTGAGACTTAGACATCTAACTCAAAAGAACTGGCATTCATTTTTAAACCTTTTTTATTCACGCTAGGACAACACAGCACAGCACACATAAAAAATCACAGGAACATATAAAAAGCTTAAAGTCTGTCGGAGCTTGCTCGCCCCTCGCCGGTAGGCCCAAAAGCTACCGTCTTCCGTCGTTACAGAAACGCATCTCCTCCACGGGACCCCTTCGACTTTTCAGTCCGACTTAATTTCTGACCACGTGGGAGTCTGATTCATCTTATTAAAAAGTTTATTTCTCCAAGTGCCAGTCAGCGCTTTTCACCGAGAAGTATTTACATCATTAAAATCAGGGTACACGACATTTCGGTCCCGACACTTCGGTCCCGCCATTTCGGTCCCGCCGTTTCGGTCCCGAGACATTTCGGTCCCTGGCCATTTCGGTCCCGAGACATTTCGGTCCCTGGCCATTTCGGTCCTGAGACATTTCGGTCCCAGGCCATTTCGGTCCCGAGACATTTCGGTCCCTGGACATTTCGGTCCGGAGACATTTCGGTCCCTGGCCATTTCGGTCCCGAGACATTTCGGTCCCTGGACATTTCGGTCCGGAGACATTTCGGTCCCTGGCCATTTCGGTCCCGACACATTTCGGTCCCTGGCCATTTCGGTCCCGAGACATTTCGGTCCCTGGCCATTTCGGTCCCGAGACATTTCGGTCCCTGGCCATTTCGGTCCCCAGCCATTTCGGTCGCGCCATTTCGGTCCCGCCATTTCGGTCCCGAGACATTTCGGTCCCTGGCCATTTCGGTCCCGAGATATTTCGGTCCCTGGCCATTTCGGTCCTGAGACATTTCGGTCCCTGGCCATTTCGGTCCCGAGACATTTCGGTCCCTGGCCATTTCGGTCCCGAGACATTTCGGTCCCTGGCCATTTCGGTCCCCAGCCATTTCGTTCCCTGGCCATTTCGTTCCCTGGCCATTTCGGTCCCTTGTCATTTCGGTGCCCACCACCTTATAACTCGTATTCTAATTGTCGTGGGCCGCCAAACGCTGTAATTTAAACATTATTTGGGACCTTTTTTAATTTTTTTAACACCCCCCACACCCCAAATTAAAAAAAAAGCTGAATATAACAGCCCGATAAATTTAAACTTTTATAACTCGTGATAATGAAATCACACCGAGCTGAAAATTTGTTTGATTGAACAATGTGATATAATTTTACAGGGGACATTGTTTTATTATTATTATTATTATTTAACAAAATGGATTTTTTAAGCTGTATTATTTGTTATTAATATTAGGTACTTTATATATACTATAAACTGCCATAGATGATTTTTTGGCTGTTTTCATACGTTTTTAGAACCTTTAAATTATCATCATTAATTAAATAATTTAAAAAACTGTTCTTATTTTTTCTCCTTCTTACAATTAGATTAATAATAAATGTCTTCAATAATTCAAATGGACACTTATAAGCTATTGTAGGTAAATATTTCCTCAAATCATTCTTCTACATCCTCTCCTTTAATAATTCAGAAATGAGATATATTTATTGAAGCAAAAATATTTAATTTTTCTTATTACTTTTATAATACAAAGTTATAATTTTGTTTTCATAAGTTACTTTACCATTATAAACATTGGGAAAACAATAGTGATTTGGTAATTAGGTGTGCCAGGAAAAATATTTTGTTGTCAGAAAACTCCACCCACCGCTTCATTTTTTAAAAAAATAATTATTGGTTGCATTTTTAACAGTCTTCTCACCCATTGCAGACGATTTTTGTGAACTAATTTTATTGAAACTGGGCCTATTTCTTTGTAATAAGATGATTATTTTTTATTTTATGTAATAGTGTAAGTATTATTTTAATTAATTTTATTTCCAATTTTTAACTGACAAAACTAAGGTTTTTAGGTGCGTTCGTAATTATATAAATACGTAGCACCTATAGTCGTCGTTCAGTCCGTCCGTCTGCCCGTCTGTCTCCGCATATAACAGAGCAAAAACAACCCAACCGAATGGTCTGAAATTTTAAATATATGATTGTTGCATAATTTTGTCGAGCCATTTCAAATTTTATGGATATCGGATGCATAGTTTAATTACAGGGACTGTCAAAAGTTTTTCTTTACATTACGGCCAATGGGAAAAAATTATTGCAAGTGCATTTTAATGATGTTACAACAGCCTTCCGAGTGGTCTGAAATTTTAAATATATAATTGTTACAAAATTTTGTCGAGCCATTTGAAATTTTATGAAAATCGGTGTATAGTTTAATTACAGAGACAGTCAAAAGTTTTGCGTTACATTACGGGGAATGGGAAAAAATTATTGCAAGTGCATTTTAATGATGTCACAGGCTATGCACTAATGAAGTGCAAAAAAAAAAAATATACATTCAGTACAATATGGGGTGCAAAAAATAATTATAAAACTAGTTATAGTACGAACGCACCTCATTTGCCACGTTTGACGAGCAATTTCCAACTTGTTTGTATTTGTCGTTTATTTATTGATTTTTAATATTACCCTTTTCCTCCCACTTTCCCAGAAAAAAAAATAATATTTTTTTATTTTAGTTTTATTATTAATTATATTAATAGTTTTAAATTTCGGTGACTTTAAATATAAAATAAATAAACATGTAAAAGATAAATTTCAGTTTATAACTACTATATGATAAATTGAATATAAAATGTATTATGTATTGAGTTTATTTTAAAGTAAAAAAATGTAATGTATATTAATAATGTTATTAATTTAATAAATTAAGGATACATTAAATAAAAAATATATTTAATAAAATATTAATTTAATTTTTATACTAAAATTTCTAACTTTTTTGAGAATTAATTAATAGCAATTATTAGTAGCAATTATTAATAATTGCACTAATAATTTATTAATAATAGCACTTAAAGTTTTTATTCAAAAGTTTTAATTTATAATTTCCAAAAAATAATAAAGGAATTTTTTGAAAAATCAGTCAAAAACATAAAGTCTAAGTAATAATAATTAATTAATTAATTAAACATAATAATAATAATAATAATAATAATAATGCAACATTGTACAAATACGTAAAAATACCTTTTAACAGTGTTAGGTGATATTATGCAGATTTTAATTTTTTAAGTACAGTTATAATTTACAATTCGCAAAAAGTAAGAAATTATTAATTAATTATAATTAAAGAGCAAAAATAATATTATAAGCTAACTAATAAATGAATAAACAACATGTTTATCTTCAGAACCCGTATCACTTTTATGCATCCTAATGAAGTTAATAACGTTATAATAACCGAAAATTAAAAAAATATACATTTGCATTTACCCTATAAAAACTATTATATAGTTCATGTAATAGTTTTTAAAAAACAAGCAATTGATAAATTAGTTATCTAAACAATTAATAATTAAAATAATTTTGAATTGATAAATACGTTTAATAAAAACAATTCAATTTTTGAATTTTTTTTTACTTAACAATATAGCTATGAGTGTTTTCAACTTGTCGTGCAAGTTAAATTCATGCTGTATCAAATTTATTGCAAACTAACGGCAAACAAGTAATCAAAAATACTGCAAACTTACTGCAAAGTAGTAATCTTTCCATATCACACTATAAGTTTAACCCCTTCGAAGGGGCCAATAGATCTGATCAGGTCTATTGATGCGAAAGCGCCGTCAGAAGGCGCATGCATAGGTTTTATCACCATAAACAAGTTTAGGTAATATTTGTACTTTTCATTTCGAGCATTTTTTGGTATTTAATAAGTATAGCGTTTAGAAAAAACGGTGCCTACCGAATAAAATTTCTGCAATTTCTGCGTATGTGCTGATTCTCATTGTTGTTGAGTCTCTCAACAGAGAGATTTTTTGCTTTCGTGAATTAAAGACAGTCTTGCCATCTTTTTCACAACAAACTACTTATGCAAGTGGGTGATGGTATACCTTGCGGGAGATTTGCTGCGAATTTCTCAATTCAAATTTGTCACGGCAAGATAATATCAGAAAAAATCAAACTTTCTGCTAATGTTCATGCTATCTGGGTTACCTCAAAAATTTCCATGGGGAGCGCGGCGGATCGCATGAACGGCTCATGCGATTGACACTTATGTGAAATCATTATCCAATATCTATTACAGCACAAATTCTTAATTCAATGGCAAGAAATTAAACATGAAAATTGCTGTTTTACACTTAACCACTTGGCCCTAACTTAATTGTAGGCAAATGTTATGTAATATGAAACTTGATTTAACCCATTCGCTGCCAAAACTAAGAATTTTCAATTTTTTTGTTGAAGGTCGTTTGCCAGCACAAATTCAGAAAGATAAATTTCGCTTTACTAATACAGCGAAATTTCTGCCAATAAATGAGGCATTTTTTTTTAAATTCTAAAATAGTGGTGACAAAGTAATCAATAAATTAAAGCCACGAGTATACTCGTGAATGACAGCGAATGGGTTAATTAAATTTAACTCTTCAGTATGCGCTCAGATTTTTACATCATAAGTTAATCTCTTTCACTGGTAAATATTAATGTAACTTGAATGTATTATTAGTTGCAGTTATAGAGATTGGCCTTATATTTTTTATCCATGCTTTTTTTTTAAATTAAGAAATTAAATAAGGATATACCTAAATTCTTAAAGATACTCGAAATACTTCTATCGTATATACACAGTCAAGACAAGATTCCAAGGACTGGTAAAAAGCTCCATTTTAGACAGGCTTCCATCTAAAGAAGTGTAATTAATTATACTTCTAAGATACACTACCTCAATAACATCTATCGTTCGTTTCGCAGGGATTCTGAAACTCTTCCGTTTGAGACAGGATTCCGTTATAGAAAGATTGCGCTTTCACAGGTTTCACTATGCTTCACTAAAGAAGGGCGAAAATCCCCTTTTCAGACAGGTTTTCAGCAAATTTAATTGTATCGCAATTCATATTAAGACCATGTAACGCTTACGTTAAAGACAGGATTCTGTTATAGACAATTACTATTTTGACAAGTTTTATTCTATTCATATGATATAAATAAGTATATTTATATAAAGACACAAAACTTTTAAAAATGGAACCTGCCTATAACGGAGTTTTGTCTTAAACATAAATGTTCCATAGTGCTACGGAAAAGAATACTATACAAATACACCAAATAACACGGAAACTTGTGTAAAACGGAATTTTTCACCAATATTTACAATTTCATCTTGACAGGTTTTACTATATATATAACATGAAGGGAAAATTCTGGACCCTCCCCCACCCCGAAACGAAATCCTGGCTACGCCACTGCATGTCGTCCCGGGTTTTTTAAGCCATTAAAGATGAAAAATGCCGTGTGGCCACAAAAAAGCGCCGGCTGACTAGAACAAAGAAAGCGCGAGTAGAATAATTCTTCTATCTGGATCTTTATTTAGCATAATCAAATGGAGGAAGCCAGGACATCTACACTTGACATATATATAGATATATACATGTATAATATTCTTTTGAATGAATGACATATAGATATGAAGAAAAGCCAAATATGTATTCTAAATTTCCAAATTTCTTCATTGTGATATATTTATAAAATTTCTTAATTTAAAATGAAATTTTACGTAAAAGTGATTCACTATACATTATTATTTTGAGATTTTATGTTATTTTTTTTTTTTTGTATTTTCATTTTTATTTTTTATTTGTCATATTAAAACGTGTAGGCTGCTTTAATTCTAAGTATATAAGTCAAATAAATAACAAAGAAATATTTGAAATACAGAATTAATTTTAAATGCGAAAAGAATATTTTATGACAATAGAAATTTTAAAATTTTGATTTATGTTTATTGTGCTCGTAGTTTTTGAATGTAATAAGCATATAAAAGTTTTAAATATATTAAAAAGGATTTGTAATTGTTGCAAACCACTTCACCGTCGACAGGTATGGGGAAAAAGTGCTTTTATCCCCGAGTTATCTCGGGGCAAACGGTGAAGTAGTTCAAAATTAAAAATATTTTTAAACTTGTCATTCGACACCGGTAGAAATAGCGGTAATATTATTGTTACATGTAAAAAGATTAATGCAAACTTTTAAATAGTTTTTCAAAAAATAGTAAATTAAAATAACTATTAAAATAAAATAGAAAGTTCTAGTCTGTTCCGGTGCAGAATTTAAAAAATAATGTGTCTTTATCACAATTCCATGTTAAGAACCCCCTTTTTAAAAAATATGTAAAATGCAATATATTTAAAATTGATGCGCCGTTAAATAATAGGATAAAATAAAGATTTGTAAAAGTATTTGCAGATTTTTTCATTATTAATCACATAGTGTGCAAATTATATACAATTGAATATGTGCATTTTGGCATGGGCATTTGCATATGAAAATTAAAGCTCGACTTATAAATATTTTTAAATTGTCTGGACTTTATATTTATGATAGACTAAAATATGAGGAGCTTCTATAAAGAATCCACAGAACTCTCCCTTCCCCCACTCCTGAAAACGATTACTTCTACCATATAAAATTTGCATGGGGTGCTACAATTTGATTGCGAGTTATAAGTGTTTGCGGTTTTCGGGACCTTATATTCGGTTATACTAAAATTTCAAGGGTTCAGTTAAAAAATCTTATAATGTACCTCCTTTTTTAAAGATTACGTTTACCGTACAAAATATGAGTGTGATTACGATAATTACAGAGAGAGTTATAAATGTTTTAATTTATCAGGACCTTATACTTAAGATACACTAAAATATATGAAAAGTCAACAGAGCCCCCCCCCTCCCCTGCCTTATAAAACGATTATGATTATCATAGGAAATTTGTGTGGGCTGCGACAATTTTGATCTGTGTTATAAGTGTTTGTGTTTTCGAGTCCTTATATTCGAGTTATACTAAAATTTAGGGAGTTCAGTTAAAAAATTTGATAATGTCCCTCCTTTTTATAAAGATTACGTTTACCATACAAAATATGAGTGTTTTGCGATAATGATAGATCGAGTTATAAATGTCTTAATTTATCAGACCCTTATACTTAACACTAAAATATAGAAAATGTCAATCCCCCCCCCCCTTGTTTTTTAAAATGATTACCATACGAAATTTGTGTGTGTTTACTAAAATTTTAAGGCCTTTATATAAAAAACTCTACAATGTCCCCTATAAAATTGTCACCTATTTCAAGTGCACAAAATTTCAGCTTGCTGGAGAAGGGACCGAAATGTCTTGGGACCGAATTGTCTCGGGACCGAAATGTCTTGGGACCGAAATGTCTCGGGACCGAAATGTCTCGGGACCGAAATGTCTCGGGACCGAAATGTCTTGGGACCGAAATGTCTCGGGACCGAAATGTCTTGGGACCGAAATGTCTCGGGACCGAAATGTCTTGGGACCGAATTGTCTCGGGACCGAAATGTCTTGGGACCGAAATGTCTCGGGACCGAAATGTCTTGGGACCGAATTGTCTCGGGACCGAATTGTCTCGGGACCGAAATGTCTCGGGACCGAAATGTCTTGGGACCGAAATGTCTCGGGACCGAAATGTCTTGGGACCGAAACGGCGGGACCGAAATGGCGGGACCGAAGTGTCGGGACCGAAACGTCCTGCTTCCTTAAAATCAGTTTACAACTTCACATCTGGATATCGTGAATGCATTGACATGCGACTTATAGTTTAGGCATCTGGAGGGCCCAATTAAAAAGTGTTTACTAAGTTAAGTGGTCATCTGGTTTTTGCATGAGCTCAGATGAAATGTCACACCTTCTCCATGGCCCATATAAAAAATTTTCCTTAAGGGAAAAATTTTCACAACTGTGGTGCAAAATCACAATATAATCCAGGAGTTAATGTTATCCACTAACAATGCAACCTAATCCAATTTTTTTAAAATCAAAAACATTTCTATTCGAAAGTACTCCGCTACCATGGGAGGAATTCAGCATTATACACAATAAACACAATACAATTGCATACAGTTATATAATAATACTCAGATATAAGCACTCCAACAATTATAACAAACCAGTACCTTCATTAAAGTACTTACTTTTAACATAATCAGAATAGACAAAATTTTAAACATCCCATGTACTTCCGATAAGAGTTCGCTTTCGCACGTTTATATGTATAAACAACAATAATTTTTATATATGAATAAGTTACTTAAGAAAGAATTTTAATACCATAATAAAACAAACACACTTAAACTATTTTTAATAATAATATAATATCTGTATTTTAGACAGACATATAGCAATTATGTCCTTCACTAAATGATTAAAACCCTTTTTTAATACAAATAAGTAACCAAAATTTTCAGATAATTTTATCATGAGGTTCCTCTTAACCCTTACTTGTTTAAAACACTAGTTTTTTTTCCTAATTTATCGCAATTTAAAAGAATAATATTAACAATATTGACATTAAGAACCAAAATGTATCTTCCAACTATTCCTATGCAAAATACAATTGCTAACTCCAGATACAAGTTCTAATTCAAAATACAATTTCTAAATTTCAACATTATTAACTTTCTCAATTAAAATATTTTTTTAACTATTGCTATCAAACAAAAAAATCAAAACCTCATTTATAACTTTAATGTTCAGGACTTCCAAGAAAAGTTAAATTTTTAAATTCCTCTTACTTCTTAATACGAAATTAACAGTCTTTCACAAAAACAATTAACTCCATTTAACTTTTCTTTTTAATATTTTAAATCCTTTCACTTTTAACTTTATAAGTTTCATACAATGAATAATTTATATAATTTTGTTTGTAAATTCACCTTTCAGTAAAACACATATTCATACACTATAAAACAAAATAACACAATATACAATTCACTCTTAGCAAAACAAAACAAAACATCTCTAATCTATGTTTATACGTCTTACAGTTCTGATAAACAAAACTGTTTCCCGAAAAATTTAAACAGATTCTGGGCTTCTCTTTTTGTTTTTGTTCCCGCGCGGGAGGATTTGACCTAATTCCGCTAGCCCTACCCATCTTTTCGTTGCTTGAACTTCCAGCCCTCGAGCCGGGAATTTCACCAAAACACTGCCAGTAAAAATATTCTCTTTAACCGAGTCAGCTGGCTTAATGGTGTTTTCGGGTAATCTGCTACTCGATTTATGAAGTACTGGAAAATTTAAAATTTGTTTTCCTTCACAATTTACATCTGGAATAACCTCTAATTTATTCGCCTGTACAATGGGAATTTCGCTAACTCTTTTTTGATCAAATTCTTCCAAACCTTTTAATTCGGAATGGCCCGCATTTATTTTTTTGACCTCGCCGCGATTTTCTGACGTCTTATTCGTCACCTCGAGTTCACTCTTCTCACCGCCTTTAAAACTTTCCACAGTTTTAAATTTACATAATCCTGCGTCATCCACCCTGCGCTTTTCTTGCACCTTGGGTTTGGAATTACTCCACCTCGCGTGCCTTCTGTCCGGCTTTTTCAATTTAAACAAACGCCTACAAATGCAAGGTGTTAGCAGAGATTCACAATTTAATCCCGGCACTACTGTTACCGTTATAAAAATCTTGGGTGAATTTTCCTGGTTCCCGCTCTACAAAGAAACTGGAACTTTCACTATGTTTGCTCTTTGAATTTTTCCGATGGCCGGAACTAACTCGATCTGTTCACCCGTTTTTTATTTATTTGGAATTAATTTACTTCGGAAAATGGATAATTCCGTACCCTAATCATTTATTCCCTTAACTTTTCGGCCTAAAACTTATAGATCAATGACTGGTAATTTACATTTGCCGACGAGCTTCCGTTGTTTATCCCAGACACATCTAGAATTTAAACTCTCCACTCCTACGTAGCTCACTCTAGCTTTTGATCCCGTTTCACCTTCTTCGCACATATTACTCGATCCTGAATTTCTATTCAATTATTGCAATGGAAACATCTACGCTCTACTCTTTCCTCGAATACCTTCTCCCAACCAATGGTACCGCGTTGGGCTGACGCACTAGGGAGGGGAGTCTCATTTTTCATTTCCGCATGTTTTTCTTCCGATTTCGGACGCATATTTCCGTCATCTGCGTGCCGATTTTTCTTAATCGACGCCCTGACACTGTCATAACCATCCAACAACTCAACTATTTCTGCTTCCGTCTTAAGTAGCGGCCATTTGTCTATGAAATGTTCGCGCACTTCAAACTTTGCACGCCTTTTGATTTGGTCGGTTACCAAAAGATCTTTTAATTCGTCAAAGGAAGTTATTGATAAGCCCGCTAACCATTCATCTAGGTAATTTCGGATCTCGAACGCGAAATCATGCCAATTTAGCGCGGACAATTTTTGATGGCTAACAAATTTCTGTCAAAAGCTTTCCGGGTTTAATTTAAATTTTTTAGCAAGATATTTTTAATTTTATCATAATCTTCTTAATCTGTTTCCGGTTGTCGGGCAATAATTGAAATTATATCCACTGGTAGAAGACCAATGAGATAAGAGACCCAATTTTCCTTCGGTATTCTAACTCGTTTGGCTTGGCGTTCAAACAAAACCAAATACAGGCTAATGTCGGTTCTCTCAGGATTAAATTCCGGGATTCATTTTTTAAAATTCTGGTCAGGGGAACGCGAATGTACATTATTTGAACTTTCCTGTTCAGGGGGAATTCCTTTCTCGATTCTTAGATTTTCTAGTTCAAAATTTAATTTCAACTCCTGTTCTTTTAATTCTTTTTCCTGCTGAAATATTTCTTTACGAATGGCCTCGTCACGATCCCACGTTTGTTGGCGCAATGTGTCCTCGCGTCCGATTGCGACTAACCGAGATCTGGCACTCTCCTGCCTTTCTAATTCTTCTTGAGCTGTCGACAGTAGTCTCATAAAGTGACTGAACATATTCTTCTTCATAATCCTCAGATTCCAGCACCAAATGTTTCAACTGAATCCGGGTTTCTTTTCCTGTTCTGGCAAGCTCAAGTTCATCGACTAATTGCTTTAAGTTTTCTTTTTTCCCTTACCGAGGAACGCCATTTCAAACCCCTTTTTTTTCTTTTACCCTCAAAAATTTCTTTATATAAAATGCAATATACTACTCCAATAATATATATAAAAAATATAATGTATTAGAATACAATATAAAACCACAATATATACCACAATCAAATATAAAAATAATACAATAACAATATGTAAAATGCCGACCCACTCCCCAATTTCCATAGTAGCACTTTCACGCAACTTGCATAAAATTTAAAAATTTTAAATTTAAAAAAAATCACCAAAATTGAATTATACCAAAGGTTTTTTTTTAGAATTTTCATCTATCTATGCAACAAAATCAGCGACAATTAACTCCAGAATTTCTAAATTGTGACTTACCCCTTTTTTAGATGCAGCAGACGATAAACCAAATTTTGGGGACACTTCTACGTCAGCCTAAGCGGCTCACTAAACACATACTTTCTGACCCTAAGGTCCACTGAAACACTATCTATTCACAAGCGCGGAACACACTGAACACAATTTGCATACTCTGTCAAGAAGACACACTGATCGACGAACTACGAACCTGTAAAAAACACAATTCTCTTCAATCGAACCGATCCACTGGGGACCAAGCTTCTCTTCTTTTTTTTCCAATCTTCCGCAAGACTTTCTCTTTTTCTTCCGTCAAACGGTAAAAAGCAGAATAGCTGACTTTCTTCTTCAGGGGTGGGGGGGGGGGGAAACGGGACAACAATCTTTCTCTAACGCCGGACAAGGATTCTGTAAGTCCGCTTCCTCTTTTTTCTTTTTCGTAATCAGGACGGCTGCTTCAATGGAGAGACTTCTTCACTCGTTTACTTTTCTTGAAAAAACAATCTTCACTTGAAAAACCAATTGATTGTTCTTTTCGTGAGTAAAATCTGGCTAATAATTAAGGTACCTTAAATTCAGTTCGCATGTCTGTATTTGTGTGCCCTTTTTTAAAACAACTTTCATTTACGCACTTAGTCACTCCCTCTTCTGACAACCAATCTGTGAACAACTAATGTGAAAAATCAAAAGCTATCGAAGACTGAGACTTAGGCATCTAACTCAGAAGAACTGGCGTTCATTTTTAAACTTTTTTATTCACGCTAGGACAACACAGCACAGCACACATAAAAAAAATCACAGGGACATATAACAAACTTAAAGTCTGTCGGAGCTTGCTCACCCCTCGCTGGTCGGCCCAAAAGCGACCGTCTTCCGTCGTTACAGAAACGCATCTCCTCCACGGTGCCCCCTTCGACTTTTCAGTCCGTCTTAATTTCTGACCACGTGGGAGTCTGATTCATCTTATGAAAAGTTTATTTCTCCAAGTGCCAGTCAGCACTTTTCACCGAGAAGTATTTACATCATTAAAATCAGTTTACAACTTCATATCTGGAGAACGTTGGATGCATTGACATGCGACTTATAGTTTAGGCTTCTGGAGGGCCCAATTAAAAAGTGTTTACTAAGTTAAGTGGTCATCTGGTTTTTGCATGAGCTCAGATGAAACATCACACCAGTCATCACTCTAATTATGTCAAAACGTGTCTTTCTTGTATTTAAATATATGTTTTGCAGCAATGTGAAAGAACAACGATCTGCTAGACTGTTTTCCTTTTTGGACCTTATTTAAGAAATTGATTTAGATTATAGAATATGTGGGTCTTCTTATTCAACGACCGAATGGGATACCAATGCCAGCGTTCAGTATTTGCAGAAGTGGAGCAGATAACAAAAAAAAAAGAAAAAAAGGGATTAATTGGCCACTAGGGCATGCGGACATGTCACAGAACTTATTCGTGGAAAAGATGGAAAAGCTCGCCTCTTGTATATTTACAACTACAAGCGTCTCATTGACATATAGAGGAGACCGGGCTAGTAGGCGCAGTTTTTAGCTATTCATTTTTACTATTTTTTTTGTTAACAAACAATAACAAATAATAACAAACTTTAACTGCGCTTTTAAAAAACAGACATTTGGCTATAAATACCCAGAGCTTTGAGTTTGCAGCTTTTGTAGTTTATGTTTAGCGGAAACCTAAAGTAAAAGAAAAATTGAGCGCCAACCTACCCCGTCACGGGGCAAATTGCCTATACCTATGGGGTAAGTTGGCACACGCTTTATAAAAATTCAAATGAAACTCAAATAAGACACGCAGTTAAGAGAAATCAATTTCATTATTACCAGTAAGTTTAAACAAAGGCGTTATCGCCGTACAATGTAAATTCTAAATTATACAGGCGTAAAAATAATGAATAAAACATTAACATTGAGTAACTTCTATCCTACTCGATATTATCATCAGAGTTACAGTTGTCACAAATAAAAAAAATCGAGTGTCTCCGTTTGGGCAAGTCTCATGTGCCCAAAATCTTTTATTGCAACCACTTTTCTCTTTGTATGCTGTATTTCAAGTTACCAGCACACACCAGACACCGAGCCAACTTGCCCCGTGTTCAATGCGCCTTCTAGCCCCATAATAAATTTCTTCACAAAAGGGGGACGTAACCTTCTAAACATAAATAATCCAAGTAAATCACATATGGGGTAGGCACAATTAATCATACACTAAGAAAAACTGCACAAGTTAAATCGCAAATTATTAACATAAGTATTAGAAATTAGAAAAAGAATGAAGCAACAAAAAATTACTTATGGGTTCAAAAAACACAAAAATCGTAATAAATGTCCACTGCATGTAGGTAACGGTGCAAAACTACAATGAATATTGTAAAAAGCAAGAAGAAATGTACTCTGCGACTGGTTACGCAATCTATCAAAAAACAGGTGATTTATGAGGACTACGCCTACTTACCCCTGTAGCCAACTAACCCAAGTTTCCCTACTTTGACCTGTTCAAAGAATTTATTCTGTGGAAGTGCCATCGAATATACCAAAAGTATTTTTCATAAACCAACTTTGAATGAAACTTAGATTTAGCTTTCAAAGGACGTTGGGTTTACATGTAATAAAAATGACCTGATTTGGTAGAATGATAAAAATATCAGGAGACTCAATTTATAATGTTGTGAAAATGGTGTATTTAATTTAATGCAAAGTTTTGATTATAAGATACAATCAAAGGGTGGGGGATGTTAATCTATTGTCCACGTTTTTATTTATTTATTTTATTATCCACTCATCCTTAATTCTCGGGATGCATTTTATAAGATGTTACATGAAAAAAAAAATGTTTACTGTTTTCAATATTTTTTTGTAAAAAAAGACTGAAATACTTACGTTTGAATAAAATTACTAATTTTTTGTAAGCTTAAGAGGTTAAATGACTTCTTTACGTACACTGTAAAAGATTTGCAGCAAACTGTCTCATCATTCGACTGTTTTTAAAGAAAACAGTTACTCCAGATAGCATGAACATTAGCAGCAAGTTTGATTTTTTCTGACATTGTCTTGCTGTGACAAATTTGAAGTGAGAAATTCGCAGCAGATTTCCCGCAAGGTACCCACCCCCTACTTGCATGAGTAGTTTGTTGTGAAACTGATGGCAAGACTGTCTTTAATTCACGAAAATGACGAAAGCAAAAAATCCCTCTGTTGAGAGAATAGACAATCAGCACATGCGCAGAAATTGCAGAAATTTTATTCGGTCGGTACCGCTTTTTCTAAACGGCATACTTATCAAATACCGAAAAAGGCTCTTGTTGAAAAAGTACAAATATTACTTTAACTTCCATGTGGGGATGAAAACGATGCATGCATCTTCTGACGGTGTGTTCGCGTCAATAGACCTGAACAGGTCTATGGACCCCTCCGAAGGGGTTAAACTTATTATTTTTAAACTTTAGTATTTTTGATTACTTGTTTGCCGTTATTTTGCAATAAATTTGATACAGCATGAATTTAACTTCCACGACAAGTTAGCTGCAAGTTCAAAGTGTGGTGACTTCGGCGTTTGCGTTACCTTGCTACAGTCTTGCTATGAACTTTCAGTCTTGTCATGCTGAGCTTGCTGCAACTTTGCAGGTTTTCAAAGCAAGACTTCTGTAAATTTTCTGCAAACTAAAAATGCTATGTGGGATTTATCTCTATTTTGACCAATAAGAATGTTTCATAATATGGTCAAGTAACTAATATCTATAAAAGAAATTGAACGACTGGACAGTTTCCTGAATTTTTTTACAATGTATGCTTTAAGGGGACTTATCTGGTGAGGAAGAAAAAAGGCGGAATCCCATGTTATCCTATGGGAAAAAATACGTATATCCTTTTTGTTCATTCAAATTTGGAAATTTCAGCAATATTTCTTTTCAGCACGCAGGCAGGAAAGTTTTTTATCCCTCTATAAGCTTAAAATATTTTAAAAATAATTATGAGTACATTTTAAAATTTGTATTAAAGTTTCAAAAAATTCCGAAAAGTATAAAAAGCACTCTTTACTCGTTTGTAACTTTGTACTGGAAAAAGATATAAAAATTTGAAGCTTAGACGGATAAAAAACCTTCCTATATACAGGCTGAAAACAAATATGGTTTAAATTTCCAAATTTGAAAGAACAAAAAGGATAAGTATTTTTCCCATAGGATAACGTGGGATTTCACTTTTTTCCTTCCCCACCAGATAAGTCCCTTAAGTTAATACTTGGAGTCCGCATTATGCTGTAAATACGAGGCGTTAAAATAACATCATTTCGTACTCTTTAAGTAACAGGCGCTAACAAAACGGATAATGCAAATATTACAAGTAACACAAGTATGGAAAGATGTATGCTAGCCGTAGAAGAAACAGAAAATAACCTGAATAAGAAATCAGACGAAAGTTTTCGACATCATCAATAGAATTAAACGGTTAAAATCGAAATGGGTTGGGCATATTTCCAGAAGACAAAGACCGTAGATGGAGTACAAACACCATCGCTCTATATCTATATACAACAGATCGCTCTATAACATTTATCATAAGGCTTTTAAAATAAAGCTTTCGTATCATTCCATATTTAGGAAAGTAAAGCACCATTCGATCAAACATTTAACGGATATCTCGGAGATCCCTATATTAAATAGCACTTATGCAGTCGCCGTTAGTATGCCAGTTGGCTTTTGGAAGAAATACACTGGCAATTTCCCGAGAAAGAAAGAACAGCTCTTCATAACAGAAGAAAATTTATTGATTCCTTCTCGTAGAATACAGTTCTAAAGCATCCACCACAAATCACAGCTTGTTCTGCTATTCCATAACATCTACCTTAATAGTTACTTCAGCTGAAACTACATTTAGGATAAGATGATATAAAAACATTCTATTACTCTAATGCCTCGCTTCCAGACATCAGGCGTAGTTTTAAAAGACAACAAATGCCACCAAATCTGAACTCCTAAACTCATGTTTTGATGTTTTATACTCCCAGCGTGGAAGGGTTTTTACGGCACTGAAGATATGGGAAAGGACCAATATGAAGATCGAAGCTGGACCGAACTATATTTTACAGGTGTAAGAAAATTAGAATAATACGGTTTAGCCGGAAAAAGAGCGCCAAATGATGTCAAAATAAAATTTTTAAAGATGATACAAACAGATAATTTTAATAGAATCCATAGCGGCATTTTAAGATTGAGGAATTAAAAATCTTGGAAGAAAATAATAATTATGGGAAATGTTTTTTAGAATAGATTTTGAAACGAAATAAAATATTAAAATATGCAATTTAAATAGAAATGAATTTAAGTAAACGGAATGAAAAATATATTATTTAAGATAGAGAATAATTTAATAAACTAGGATTGTAGAATCATTTAAGAATAGGGAATTATTATGAAATAAATTTAATGAAGCGCTGAAATTTACTTTCTCTAATATATATGTATATACATAAATATAGGGTGTCTCTTATTGTTCATCAATCGCTATTTCTAAATCGTCAGTTTTAGATGTATTGTTCCAATTGGAAAAAAAGAAAATGTTTCAAATGTTGTCCTTCATCATACGAAAATCCATTTACGTCAAAATAATTATTTTTTATATAGTTACGAAAGTGAAATTTTTACACAGTCCTTGGGTCCTACAAGTTATATTTAGGCTTCGCATTAAGCTTCGTCCGTACTTTATCAAGTAAAACAGAAAAAATGCTATTCTTTTACGACCAAAACTTATCGAGCTATGATACTTTGAATTTTATGAGTTTTCGGTTCTTTCTGGCACTGAAAAGTAAAAATTACACTTTAGAACCAGAAATGGCAAAAACTTTATAAACTTAAAAGTATCATAACTTAATAAGCTTTGGGCGTAGAAAAATATAATTTTTATTGTTTTACTATAGTTAGAGCATAAAGACTTTCCTTTCTAAATTCAGGAACAAAAGACAGTATTATAGGAATCAGGGACTGCATAAAAACTTAAATCTCGTAACTTTTAAAAAAATAATTATTTTGAATAAATGGATTTTGATGTAATGGATAAAAGTTTGAATAAATTGATTTTAATTTGAAATTTTTTTTCAACTGGAACTATACCTCTAAAATCAACGGTTTAGGAATTAACTTTTGGCCAACCATAAAAAGGGGCACCTTGTATATAAATATACACTACAAAGACAAAAAATCAAGTACAAATATTTATACATAAATAAAATTTTACGTCCTTCTTCACTCAAGCGGAAAAACCCGCTCGCTAACGTTAATCCTATGGGCAAAATTTAAAAAAAAAAAAAAAAAAAAAAAAAAAAAAAACTATATCGTTTGTGCACTTTAATATTTATTTATTATATTATTATTATTATTATTATTATTATTATTATTATTTTGCATCAGGTAGCTGAGGTCGATCTTTGCAAAGAAAGTTTTTTCACTTTCTTTCTTTTCCCTTTCTTCTTCTTCTTCTTTTTTTTCAATTGTACCTGTTTTAATAATAATATCTAAATGCATATGTAAGTATAGCGTATTATTTTTCTTTTCTTTTCTTTTTTTTAGTAAAAATGTTCTTATAATATAGATCAAATATAAATTGAATACATTAGGCTTATTTATAAAAAGAAAGCAATCTCTCCATTCTAAAAAAAAAAGTAACTAAGGCTGTCACAGTTGACGTAACTGAATATTTTTTGTGAGCGGGGGTTCTTCTCCGCTAATATTAAGAAAACTGCTGCATTCAAAAATGTGAAAATTGATAATATTATCGAGGAATGTTTGATAAACACGCTGAAGAAGACACTTTTTTAAATCGAAGAACTATTTTAAGAGATATAAAATTAAAAGCAATGTTAAAAACGCCAGAATAAGCAAACTTTCAGCAGAATAGTTTCGGTAGCGTTTAGCGTACCGTCCTCAGTGCAAAGAATAGCGAAGACAATATTATTAATAGTGAATTCGCTATTCCCCCTTTATCAGATTGCTGGAAATATTTCATAAAATCTTCTTTTGCTTGCTTTTTTTTTCACATGTTTGGTGGCATTACATTTACTTTCCTCCTATTGGCTGGTACCCACATTTTCCTGTTTCCCCATTGGTTAATGAACTTCTCAGTTGAATCCGCTTCTCCTCTATATAAATGAGCAAGTTTCCGCTATTCTTTGCACTGAGGACGGTACGCTAAACGCTACCGAAACTAGTCTGCTGAATGTTTGCTTATTCTGGCGTTTTCAACGTTGCTTTTAATTTTATATCATTCTGCGCCAAGTAGCATCTTAATAACTACTATTTTAAGAGATGGGATACTACGGAAAATGTTACACGTGTGGGTCTGGAATTTAATATTAAGATAGCCAATATGACGAAAAGAAAAAATGTGTGTCCATGTGGCCTAAGTCAGTCTGTGGTTCTTTATCTCAGAACCTTGTCACAATTTAAAGAGTTTTATTAACACAAATATAAACTTTATTTACAACAAACAACAAACATATAATGAATGTTATAATAACACAAGTCATGAGATATGAAAGATAAAAAGCAAAGAAAGCAGCAACATGGCCAAACTATCTTCTTCTACCCCCAGAGTCCTGAGGATCCAATTCCATGTGCTCGAAGAAGGTGCCCTGGGAATAAGAGATGGTCTCGCTCACAATTATTTTCCTCATCATTTCGGCATACTACTCCGAGCAAAGTCTCTTGATAATTCTGTCGTTCTTCGGATCCCAGGACCCCAGGGCACCAACAACTATAGCTTCAACCCTGACTCTGGCACCATCAGCCCCCATTCTTCTAGCAAGCTCAGCATATTTAATGTTGAAGTTGGTCAAAATCGTTCCATTAAAAAAGTTTTATAGGAGTAAAAACTACATACATAGTAGTTGAATCGTTTTTTCTAAGGATATACATTACAAGCTTGCGGTGTGCAGACTGCATTTCTTTTTTAGATTTTAATCATTTTTGGAGGGTTTTTTTTTTTTTTCAATTTTTGATTCAAATTCACATTTCAATAAATATTTTTTTCATGTTTTAGAAAAGTTTATCATTTTAAATTGTTGGCATTTGTAAAAAATAGCACAAATAATAATATTTCCTTCCAATTAGAAATTTATTTACACTTGACTATCAAAAACAGAAAAAAAGAAGAACTTTCAAATTAGAATTAAATGATTAGATGTTCAAAGCAGTAAAATATTGAAAATTACTCATAAAAATTATATTAAAAGAGAGGTGATGAGTGAATATTAAAAGAGAAAGAAAACTTTAAAACAATAAATTCATTAATATACGTTAAAAACAGTGAAATGGGGTAAATTATGTTCTATTTAAAATGACCAAATGATATTGTGAAAGTCTAAATTTAAAAATACATTTACACGAGATTTTTATTTCATTTTTCGAGATGATCTTTTTAACTAATGTTGCTAGTTCTAAGACAGCGCTAAAATAACATTTCCTTTCTAACAACAAAAGTATTTTCACTTGAATATTAAAAAGAAAAAGAAAACGTTGGTGAAAATTACGTCAGATTTAAAATGTCTTATTTAAAACAATTTTCTTTTAGCTTTGTTATAAAATACCGGAGGCAAAGACTTTGTTAATTTATTCTATATTAGCTTATTTACAAATGTATAACTGGTCTTGTTTAATCAATCACGAAAACAGCCATTAGATGTCTTGCCTCAAAATTCCCCAATCACCGGGAAATGAATTGAAGCCCATTTACAGAGAAATCGCCACTAGTTTTTTAATTCAATCTTCCGTAATCTTTTTAAAGCCGATCAAACTAGCCTTTTTTTTCTTTAGTCTAACAGTGTCTGAACGGGTGTTGGCGAGCTTAGCTCGCATAGGGTGTAGACTCCCCTAACTCTAGAATTTTTTTTACTATACAACATAGCCTTTTTCGATCAATATCCTCAATTATCCAGATAGCATGTCGGATTACGTCCAAAAACACATTAGTAATTTTTGTTTCACTAAAGTGGGATCTTTTTTTTTTTTTTTTTTTTTTTTTTTTTTTTTTTTTTTTTGCAGAATCTTGGGATTTTGCGAATAGGTAAAATGCTGGCTTTCTGCGGGAAATTTAAAATGTGATTATTTATTTAATAACCAATTGGATTGGATTTCTTACTCAGAAATTACCTTTAACCTTTTATAGACCGAATTCAAATCCAAGGTATATTTAAAATTATTTTTGTTTCATATTGCTTTAGTTTAAAGATAATATCAATCATTCAAATTGGGAGCTTTATACATACATATATTACAAATTTCCTAATAATTATGAAATCATATGTAAATCTTATTATCACCAACTTGTTACATTCTGTATTTCTTCTAATAAATCTTTTAAAAAACTATTGAAAATGTAATACAGTAAACAATCGTAAAATTCAAAGTTATTATAAAATATTAAATATTTTCTCTTCTAACTTTAATTATCCTCATTTAGTTCGTATACCCAAATTTCATAAGAAACCAATTAAATTTAGGACTGTAACTATTGGATGCAATACATATAATAATATAGCCGATAAACTTCTATTAAAAATTCACAATCAAATACACTGCTCAAAACAATTAGGGGAGCACATGGTTTTAACGAAATTACGCAAATATTTACACCGATAAGTAACGTAAAATAAAACATCCATAATTTAAAGTGCTGTAGAAAAAAGATAAAGAAAACTTCACATGTAAATTAAAGTTTATGACGTCAAAAACTGGAAAAAGGTGATAAGTGCAGAAATCGGGATTTTGCAGAAACGTCTGTTTCACTGCCTCAGTTGTAAAATTCAATTGCTCAGCTTGTGTTTTGAGAAAAGGTGGCTTGAAAATGTCACAACAACATGATTTACCGCAATCCATGGCTTGGCGTGTTATCGGGACAGTTGAATTTGGGGAAACACAACGAAGTGTAGTGGACGCTGTTGGAGTCGTAAGAAGTGTCCATGAAAGGCTGTGGAATCGATTCCAAGAGACATGAAATGGTAGTCATCGACAAGTGCAAGGTCGAAAATGTGCTAACACAGAAACTGATTGTTGTGATTAATTAGAACCACTGCCATTTTTTTTATTTAATTTCATTTAGAAAATATTTTTATTTAATCTGTATTCATTTAATTTTAATATTCGAATTCCAAAATTATTTTAATTCCCTCTTTTTTTCAACCTTCCCCTGTAAGCTTTTCTTTCTGGCGTTGCATTTCATTCATTTTAAAATCATAAACGTCGTTTTGAAATCTGTACTTCCGGTAAAAGAATTATCTGGAAAGTTCCATATCTTTCTATTTGTGAAGTCATATCCTTTTGTAGCTCCGCCCCTTAGCCAACAATATTTAAATCAGTTTAATTCGTAATTTAAAAATTCGTAACTCTTTACTACTGTTTGGCATCTTATCTCAGTGATATCTATCAAATTTCCTTTTTTAAAGCATTTTTTTTATATACTTTAGCATTACATTTTATGCCAATGCAGGGCGCCTGTATGTTCGTTCCGCCAAAGTTGGCTTGTTTCAAGTATTATAGCAACCCCCCTTTACTCCACTTCTCGGAGAGCTCGTGCGCATTCAGTGCAGTTGAGTTGGGATTTCAATGCAGAATGGCTGCCCTTTTTGCCGTTCTGCGAAGAAATTATGTCCGCGCCTGCATGAGTGTTCTGTAACGAACGCAGAGAATGGGTGGATGCCTCTTCCCCTTCTACAAAAAAAAAATAATAAACGGATTTCATATCTACAGTAAGAAATATTAAAAGTGCAAGAATATTTCTTTATATTTGTGTAATCGGCTGCATAGTTTCGTCTTTTTTTTGTGGCGAGATTCTTTGATTAGTTACTTCTGATTCTTCAGTAGGATGTGGATAAAATTCTGTTGACGGCATTATTATTATTTTTATTCAAATCATGCTTTTATTTCGAGTCGTAGAATTGTGATGCTAAAAAAATCATCTAAATGCCTGTGCTTCCATACTCCCCAAAGGAAAGAAATTATTTTATTTTCTTTAGTAAGAACGTAGAATGAACGTAGATTGTATGTGTCTATCATAAAAAAAGTACATCTAAAAGAATAAGAGGTGCACTCTATGATAATGCGCTATGTTCTGCAAGAAAAAATTGCTTCATAAATAAAAAATTTTCAAGGAAGATTTGTCTTCTGTTTATTTCCTTTCTGCAAATGTCTCCATCATTTTCTGTTCTCTCGGGTCAATGCAGGTAATCCTTTTACCTTTTACTTTTTTATTCTCAATTACCAAATGTATGATAAGTAAATTCAGATTTTATTTAAATTAATGGCTGTCATGTCACAGCTTTCTTTCCTGGCACCGTGAACCTTTAGAAACCTTTATGACATGACAGTTATTAAGTTATATTTTGATATGAAAATTTGTTTTAGTGTATTATTATTGAATTTTTGATATTTAGAAAAGGTGGCTTCCTAAAATTTTTTATACAATCTTTCTAAAAAAAGAGAAAGAATTCATGTAATATTTACAGTTTATTATTAAGGAAAAATAATTGCTTATGATATTATTTACAAAAAAAGATGAGTTAAGAATAATTTTCTTACTTATAAGTAAATGATTGATTTATTGATGCCATTTTGTTTTGATAATATTTCGAGAACAATTATTACATTATTCTGTTGAATTGACATTATTTTTAAAAGGTGACTTCATATGAGATTTTTTTTTTTTACTTCACCACATTAATTTAAAATTTATTCGGATTTGTTTTGAAATTTGTTCAACATTGTTTTGAAATTTATCACCATGCCTCCAAAAGCAAATTTTAACCTTTGTATTCAACCGTTTGATGGAAATCCTCAGACGGTCGAATTTTTCTTCGACCAATTATCAGATTTGCAGGAATTATATAATTACTCTGAAAAGGAATTTTTTGCTCTTTTCAAGTCAAAATTACAGGGTACTGAATTAAATTTCTTTCTCGAAACACAATTTCAATTCAAAAATTCTAACCTTCAAACCATTCGCAAAGAATTTATTAACTATTTTCTGCCAAGTAAAAAATTTGACACTCGGAAGTCTCTTCAAAATTTAAAATTGGATTCTAATGAGTCAGTTAAAAATTTTTCATACCGTTTGGCTAAACAGCTTCGACTTGCGTATCCTAAATTAGATCCAGCTGCTCTAGATTCCTTGAAATTTACTCATTTTATTCAAGCTTTACCTAAGCAAATTAAAAGGAAAATTCTAGAAGAAAACATTTCCACTTTTGAGTTAGCTCTTGAACGAGCACAATTTTTACAAGATATTTGGACTTAAAAAATATCGAGATTTTTGACAAATGATCGCTGAAAAAAAATCATTTTCGTTAAAGGAACGAGGAAAAAAACCGAATTTTGAAAAAAGGGCCCGAGGATAAAATACGAATTTTGTCAAAGGATCGAGAAAAAAGTCAAATTTCGTCAAATGATCGCGGAGAAAGCGCGAATTACGCCAAATGATCCTGGAGGAAACGCGAGTTTCGTCAGTTTATCGCGGAGCAAAAGGGAATGAGCACATATGAGCACATAAAAATTCCGAATTTCATCAAAGGCCGCAGAGAAAATGCGAATTTCATGAAAAGTCGCGGAAAAACGCGCACTCCGTCAAAGGGCATCGAAGAAACGCGAATTTCGTTAAAGGATCGCAAAAACGTGAATTTCGTCAAACGTAAACAGAAAAAACGTGAATTTCGTCAAAAGGCGGCAGAAAAAACGCGAATTACGTCAAAAAGACGAGAAAAAAGCGCGAATTTTGTCAAAAAGCATCGGAAAACACAAATTTCGATGAAAGATTGCGAAAAAAAACGAAAATTTCGTCAAAGGATCTCTGAAAAAAAACACGCATTCCGTCAAAGGGAAGCGGAAAAAACACGAATTTCGACAAAGGATTGCAAAAAATCCCCGAATTTCGTGAAAGGGCCACAGGAAAAAAAACGTGTTTCGCCAAAAAGCTGCGGAAAGAAGCACATTAAGACAGAAAGCCGCAGAAAAAAAACACGAATTTCATCAAAAGGCTGCGGAAAAAAGAAATTAAGACAGAAAGCCGCGAAAAAAACACGAATTTCGTCAAAAACACGCGGAGAAAAGCAAAATTCGTCAACGGATCTAAAAAAGACGAATTTCGTCAAAGAGCTGCAGGAAAAACCCAAATTTCGTCAAAGGGCCGCAGAAAAAAGGCGAATTTCATCAAAAGTCGCGGAAAAACGCGAATTTCGAAAAACGCGCACTCCGTCAAAGGACGGCGGAAAAACGCGAATTGCGATAAAGGATCGCAAAAAAACGGGAATTTCGTCAAAAATATGAGAAAAAAGCGCGATTTTGTCAAAAAGCAGCAACAATCAAATTTTGACAAAGAATAACAAAAAAAAAATGCGTATTCAAAGGACCGCGTAAAAACGCGAATTTCGTCAAAGGATCACAAGAAAAGCAAAAATCATGAAAAGGCCTCAGAAAAAAACGCAAATATCGTCAAAGGGCCTCAGAAAAAATTTGAATTTCGTCAAAGATCTAAGGAAAGACGCGAATTTCGTCAAAGGCCCACAGAAAAAACGTGAATTTCGTCAAAGAACCGCAGAAAAAAATGCAAATTTCTTCATGAAGCCGCATTAAAACTCAAATTTCGACAAAGGGTAGTCCAAGAAAACACTTATTCCGTCAAAAGGCC
The DNA here is from genome assembly GCA_963932465.1 of Maratus speciosus. Classification (NCBI taxonomy): domain Eukaryota; kingdom Metazoa; phylum Arthropoda; class Arachnida; order Araneae; family Salticidae; genus Maratus; species Maratus speciosus. The sequence goes on along the minus strand of OZ010790.1, from coordinate 333,940,589 downwards.
GCGGAAAAACGTGAAATTCGTCAAAGGATCACAAAAAAACACAAATTTCGTGAAAGGGCCTCAGGGAAAACGCGAATTTCGTTAAAGGGCCTCGGAGAAAACGCGAATTTCGTCAAAGAGCCTCAGAAAAAACGTAAATTTCATCAAAGATCCGCGGAAAAAACGCGAATTTCGTCAAAGCGTCTTGATAAAAACCCGAATTTTTTCAAAGGGTCGCGGAAATAACGCATACAAACATCTATCTTTATTATTATAGGTATAGTTTTTAAATTGAAATAATATGCTGAACAAACTTTTTAAAAATCTGCTTAACCCGAACCCAACTTGCAGGAATCTACACTCAGCTTGATATTGACCTGAAATGAAAACAGAGTTAACCCAACCTGCAACAAAAATAATTAGTGCCGGGAAGGGATTTCCCCCTCTTCCCCCTCTGCTGTAATGTTTCAGAAAATTTGCTGTGAATTTCAGAATTTTTTTTTTTTTTACTCAAAATCAACCATGGGGGCGGGGAGGTACGGGTCCGATCCTGAGGCCGTCCCACGTCGAAATAAGTTGAAAAGTGTTTCTGGTTTTTTTTTATACTTTCATTTAAAAGAAAGTCATTGTAGCTTAAAATCTATAAAATTGTTCTTCCCAACCCCGAAACTAAATTCTGGCTACGGTTCTTGTTTTACAATAAATTAATATTGTAACAAACACAAAATATTTTTTGTACACACAAAATATTTTTATACACATATATAAAATAACGACTGTTTATTATTTGTGCACAAGTAATAATAATGACTTTAAACCGTTCCAAATGAAAAATACTGGCTGGAAAGTTAGGACGGAAAGGGAAGATAAGTGGGAGGAGGGAATTTTTCGCGGTCCTTTGACGAAATTAGCATTTTTTCCGCTATCACTTGACGAAATTTGCGTTTTTTCGAAGCTCTTTGATGACATTCTCGTCTTTTTCGCTACCTTTTGTTGAAATTCTCGTTTTTCTTTCGCAACCCTTTAACGAAATTTGCGTTTTTTTCACGATCCTTTGACGAAATTCACGTTTTGTCCGCGATTATTTGACGATATTCGCAGTTCTTGTTTTACGAAATATGCGTTTTTCGCGGCATTTTGGCGAAATTCGCGTTTTTCCACGATCCTTTGAAGAAATGTGTGTTTTGTCGCGATCCTTTAAAAAAAATGGCATTTTTTCAGCTAGCCTTTGACAAAATTAGTGTTTTTCCGTGGCCCTTTGACAAAATTCGCGTTTTTTTTTTCATGGCCCTTCGACGAAATTCGCGTTTTTTCCGTAATCCTTTGACCAAATCGACATTTTTCCTGCAATACTTTGGAAAAATTGGAGATTTTTTCTGCGAACGAGTGATGAAATTGATTTTTTACGACGACCATTTCTCATTCGCGACTTTTTTGTAGCTGAATTTTTTGAATTTTTGCAACCGAATGCCTTGAATTTTCGGAAAATTCGAATCAGAATCTTACTATCCCCAACTTTTAATTGTGACTATTAATTGTAATAAATAAATCGTACATAAATTTGGGGAATATTTTTAATTTTTTGGAATTTATAAAACAATGTTACAAAAACAAAAAAATATGTTTTTTTTTTTTTTCAAATCTTTTTCATTTTGAAAATAGCTTTTGTGTTTCTAAGTAAATTTGGTCGCAGGAGGATATTGGATTAACGAAAAAGACAAATTCGTGGCATGCCAGAAAATAAAACAAATTTATCTAAAAAAGAAAGCCTTTTCCCTTTCACTGCGATCCTTTCGGTGGCGAAATGGAGCTGTAACAACATAGCCCCCGTCTCCATCAACTTCTTTGGTTATTGTATGCTGGGGCATCACTGCACACTCATGTACGGAGCTAACGAGAATAACTGCATGGCAGAAAAAAAATACAAATTTATCTTAAAAGAAAGGAAAAAATCAGCATTTTTTTTTTCATTTCATTTTTGACTGTTTCGAAAGGGGACTTGTAACCCCATGAGCCCCCTCCCCCTCGTTGGGTATGCTGTGGTGTTGTCACTGTGCGCTGATATGAGACTAACCAGAATGGCTAGTTCGTTGTATTGCAGAAAACAAAGTTACAAATTTATCTCAAACAAAAAGGGAAAAAAAATCAGCAATTTTGGGGGGCAATAGGGCTGTAACCCCATTACCCTCTTTCCACTTCTTTGGGTTACAATGTGGTGTCACTGTGCATTAATATGGAACTAAAGAGAAGAGAGCGGCTAGTCTGTTGAATGATAGGAGAAAAAAAATACAAATTTATTTCAAAGAGAAAGAAAAAAAAGTAATCTTTTTCATTTCATTTTCGACTATTTCGTGAGGAGGGGGCTGTAACCTCATCAGCCGCCGCCCCTCTTCTTTGGGTATGCTGTGATGTTAATGTGAGATTTATCTAAAAAAATAAGGATTACAGAAAACAAAATTACAAATTTAGCTCAAACAAGAAGTAAAAAAATCAGCATATTTTTCATTTCATTTTCGACTATTCTGGGAGGAGGCACCCTATTAGACCCTTTCACATATTTGGGTATAATGTGGTGTCACTGTGCACTAGTATGGAACTAAAGAGAAGAGAGCGGTTAGTCTCTTGAATTATAGGGGGAAAATATAAATTTATCTCAAATAAAAAGAAAAAAAATCAGCACTTTTTCATTGCATTTTCGACTATTTCGAGAGGAGGGGCTTTAATTCCATCAGCCCCCCTCCCCATCCTTGGGTATGCTGTGATGTCAATGTGTACTAACATGGGGTTAACTAGAATGGCTATTTTGCTGTATGACAAAAGAGAAAATTACAGATTTATCTAAAAAAGGGATAAACACTTTTTTCATTTAATTTTTCGACTATTTTTGGAAGAGGATGAGGGGCTGTAACCCCATCAGCCCCTTTCTCTTCTTTGGTGTCAATGTGCACTAATATGGAACTAAAGCGAAAGGAGCGGCTAGTGTGTTGAATGATAGGGGAAAAATTGCAAATTTATCTCAAACAAAAAGAGAAAAAATCAGCACTATTTTTTTTTAATTCATTTTCGACTATTTCGAGAGGAGGGGGCTGCAATTCCATCAGCCCCCTCCCCATCTTTGGTTATGCTGTGATGTCAATGTGGACTAATATGGTGTTAACGAGAATGGCTATTTTGCTGTATGACAGAAGAAAAAAATTACAGATTTTTCTAAAAAAAGTAAGGAAAAACAATTTTTTTCATTTAATTTTTCGACTATTTTGGGAGAAGGGGGGAGTTGTAACCCCATCAGCCCCCTTTCTCTTCTTTGGTGTCAATGTGGACTAATATGGGAGTAATGAGAATGGGTAGTCCGCTGTATGATTGAAAAAAATTAAATTTTTTTCCAAAAAAGAAAGAAAAAAATTCGGCCTTTTTTCACATCACTTTCAAAAATTTCGGGGGGGGGGGCTGTAGCCCCATCAGCCCCCCCCCCTTGGGTACGCCCATGATATAAAGAATGTTAATTTTGAAGCCATACTTGGTTTTGAGTTTATAAACAAGCATTCTATAACCATCTCTCCAACTTTTAAATCTATATTAATTAAAGACAAACATATACCTTTTAACATTCAAAAAGAGTCTCCTAGCAGTTTTTATATGAATTCTCAGTATAATAATAATGACAATATATCAGTGCCATATTCTTTTGACACCAATAATGTGCCTATTTTTGAAAATTCTATGTCAGTTAACACAAATAATGGTGCTTATTTTGATAATATGAATGGAAATTTTGGTGATAAGTCTTTGCATTTGGTAAATAATTATGAAAACTATCCTTGCAATTACAGTTTTCCAAATAATGGTTTGTTTACAAATAGTGTTGGTAATACTGCTATGAATTATGATAATTCTTTTATGAATGCTAATCTCAATATCAGAAATTTAGGAGGTCATGCTCAAGTTTTTACTCAGTTTCCTAATTATTTTCCCAATCATATACAAACTTTGATTATTCTAATGTTATAAATAATATTTCTGATACCAGTAATACGAAAATTACTTCTAATGAAAAAAAATGTCATACCTGAAGATGACAATGACATTAGTTATGTTGGTAAAAAGTGCACCAATTTTAAAAATGGTAATGAATAATGGAATAGTGGTGAAAGTTCAAAACTTTCTGATAGTTTTGCTAAACAATAAGGTCCTTGTACATGTACACCTTATATGGTAAAGAAAATAATTTCACCTGTACTTATTCAAATTCAAGATTGCAATAATAATCAAGCATCACCTGTGTTAATTCATACTAACAGAATCTTGAAACTCCAGAAAAGAAATGAAGCATTGCTTCATACTTCTAATTCATCTAGAAGTGCAACACATGATCAAACAACTGTTGATAGTGCATCTTCTTCTCCTGTGAAACGACATATGCCTACTCATACTACTAACTGTGATCCTCCTCAAATTCACACCACTCACGAAGTGCCAACAAACAACTTCGCATTCACATAATTCAGTGCATTCTGAAACATCTGGTAGTAAAACTTCCACTACAGTTCTAAATAAAGCTACTCAAAGTAAAAAAAAATTATGATCTTCGTCCTCGCAGTCATAAACACTATAAAATATAAATTAATCTTCAATTTTATTTAGGATGCCTTTACCATTGTAAAAAATCTCATCTATGCTAGCTAGACTGGGTTGTCAAATACGAAGACTGACTGTTTATTTTATTTTTTTACTTCTACCAAAGCTGCAGACAGCATTTGTGTATTTTTTATATTTATTTTTTTTAAGTCGCCTTCGCCTTGACACTGTGGAATTGTCATCCTGCAAAAGTATGTAAATCTTATTTTTGTTTACTATGTTGCTCACTGAAATATTTTCTTCAAAACCTTATTCATTTTTTAGAATTTATATGTATTGTAAAAAAAAAAAAATAAAAAAAAAATGTGTTGATAATTCAGACTTTTTAATTTCAGTATTTGACTTAAGTAATAAGAAAAATTAAAAAAAAAAATCAAATCAAAGTTTTTATAATTCATTATTTTAGTTGTAAATGAAATGTCATTGATTGCTTTATTTTGATATGGTATTTATCTTAAAAAGTAAATTGTTATTGACATAAAATATAATATGAGTACATATGTCATCCCTTTCCCTATTGTGACTGCTAGAGTAATTCAAAATGTTACTTTGTTCTTATTTATAATTCATGCATGTTCTAACAACTAACCTCTTTCTAACATCTAAAATAATAATAATGATGAAAGTTATGCATGCTTCTACTGTCATTATTGATGTATGTAAAATAGTTGAAAATACATTGTTTTTTTTAAGTGTTTAAAAATTCACAAATTGGAGGAATATTTGTTCACATGAAAATTTTGTATACTTTGGATCCAAAGATACTCTCCAAACATACTGTAGGGACTTAGATATCACTGGACAAGAGTCTATGGTAGCGTAAGTTATCAAAATCTAAGTCCTTTATTTAGTCTCGATTATATTATTAATATTTACAAGTTAAACAATATTGGTTTTGGTTCGCGTCAATTTTACAGGATAAAAAGTTCCATCAACTGGCTGCTTCCACAGATATAGTGCTTCAATCGGAGAAAAGACTGGTCGGATGACCATCTATCTCATCTCCTCGCTTCGCTCATTCACCACTAGCTCCAGCAAGACCTCTTCGCCAGCGTCCTCGCTCTCTCGCTTCCTAACTGCTTCTCTCTTCCTCCCGCGTTGCCACCTCGCCTCTCTCCAAGGCTGAAACTCCCGGTCCTAGGGAAAACTAGCTTTTTCCCTCTTAGCCGATGCCACCGCCTATTTTTCGAAGGCTGAAGCTCGCCGTCCTAGGAGAAATCGTCTTTTCTCCCCCTCAGCTGTTGCCACCGCTCACTTACTGGACGGCGGAAACACCTGCTCTCTGTGTAATTCAATGGAATGTTACGTTAGCGCCGGAACGAAATTGTACTGCCAGTTCCATTCATATTTGCAGACTTGACGGCACCATACCTTTGTTCAGAGATGAACTATGAGTTTATGAGATTCCTCTTATCGTGGGAAAGTCCAGAAGACCCTAGGGGGATCTTCTCCCGAATTAATAGTTCGTGAATAAATAGTCTTTAGGGGTAATTAGTAAAGTTCTTACAGCAATCCCCCCTCCAAGAGAGATTTTTCACGTAGCTGGAAAATCTATCGTGAAGTCAGTGTTACACTCAAAATTCGTTCACCACAGAGGTTCATTATTCATTTTTTTCTTTTGTACTAAACACATATAAATTTACACACTTTTCCAGGAACATTATTATGACAATTACAACAATATATACAAAATGAAAATTATTTATATCTTCTGATGCAAGCAATTTTTTTTAGAGAATTATATACAATTTTCCTAAATTTATTCAGCCCTACTTAAGCAATAGTGCACTCTTTCTTTTCCCGGGCGGTGCCTGATTGTATAATGATAAGGTTGCCGCATCAATGACCAGTAGATCAATCTTGGACTATTCACGGCGTTGTTTCGGATCAACCTTACCCAATATTTATTGGTACTCTGCGCTGATTTTCTGCTAGATAGTTTCACTTTCATTTTTACTCCTTTGATGCGGTTTAATGCAACTCCTCTCTGTCCCATATGATTACTCCAATAATCGGAAACCCTTTTCGCGTTGTTTAAATACAACAAACCCAATATCTTAGGAGAATCATAATTCGAATTCATTTTCCTTCTAGAGCCTAAATCTAAGTCGTGCGTACTCGAATAGTTTTCTCCCGGATCAATCTGGAAGACACTCCCCTTCTTCTTAACCTCACGAGTTTTAGTCCCCGTTTCCACTAATAATTCCCGAAATTGCCTGATGCGTCTAATTAAATCCAATTTAGGTATGAATTTTAACCCTTTCGAACGTTCATCTCTTTTCCACCTCTCGTATAACTTTTTAATTTCGTTTACGGTTTTTGGCCAACAATAACGATTCAAGAATTTATAACCTGACTTCTTCGTACTTAGAAGTCTACCTGCACTCTCCTTACATAAGGATAACACATCTCCTTTGACTTTCAACGGGATTACCATTTGTTCTTGGTCAGATTCCCTGGGATCTTTTATTTTCCTAATCCCCAACCCCTCGTTCATTTCAAAATGTGATTTCACCTCGTCCGCTCTCTGCTTAACACAATCGAATTTGATCTTCTCTTGAGCGTCACTCACATTTTCTTTGTTTCCTAGGGTCAAGTTTTCATCCTGCGGTACGGTCTCGCTTAAGCGTAGAAAAGTCTCTTGCTTTTTCTCCGTTACTAAACTGGCTCCTATTTCTCCGACTGCGTCCGGGGGGTTGAATTTTAAAGTCTCGACTCTCCCCACCCTTCCAGCTAAATCGCCTCTCTCAGTCAAGTTCAAAACCTGTTCATTAACGGGATTCAAATTCGGTACGGACTGAGCGCTCTCAACTACAGGTAGAAAAATTCCCCTTTTCTCTTCGACAAAGATTCTCTCTTCTGGGTTACTCCCTGACCTCGGGGGGTCGCGCTTAAAAATTCCTCTTTCTACCTCGGCGCGGAGAATTGGCTGGTCCATCGGCTTAGGTGAACCGGCTGGTTTTTCCTTTTCGCTCTCCGTTACGGTAGGGGGAATAAACGAGCTCTGCGATTTAGTTTCGCTTTTCGTATCCGCGTTTCCGGGGTGCGCTCGTGGCCCAGTGCGAACTGCGATGATTGAACGCGGGTATCGTCTCCACCTGTCAATTAATTGCTGCGTTTTGTTCCCTAACAAATAATGAACCATGTCCGTTTCTTTATCTACTGCGGCCGCCTTTGTCCTTATAGTATCCCCGGTACCCAGATTAATTTCTATTTCTACAATAGGTAAACACCGAAGTTTATTATCCAATGCCTGTCTAACCCATACACTTTCACCCGTAAAATGGTTTTCATGTACATCGTGAGCCGATATTAAGTCCAAATTAGTTCCGCTATCGCGAAGAATAGTCATTTCTTTCCCATTAATTAACCCGCGACTGACGTAGGGTTCAAAGGCACTTTCTAAGTCTTGTAGGCCCGCGATATGGTAAACTGCTTCGGCCTTTTCAGTCTTTTTTGACTCGTTACAGGAGTAACTATAGTGCCCTGTTTTTTTGCAAGTAAAACACGTAATTTCCTTTCTTTTATCGAAAATTGCATCTCGATTTTTCGAGTTGTCTTTATCCCTCCAATTAGTTCTACTCTCTTCCGATCTACTTTCCGTTTTTGATTGCCCCGCGAATTTATTTCGCTCTAGAGGTTGGGAAATGTTTTGAAGTTTCGAGGGCCCTAGCCGTTTCATAGTTTTCCTAGCCGAATCATACGCATCTAATTTCTTTGCCAAATCAAATGGAGTGATTATCGTACTCCAAACATCAATGAAATGATGCTTCGTTTCCGGATTAACCTTTCTTTTTAACTGATCTGTGATTATTAGCTCTCTCAGTTGGTCGAAATTTCCCACTCCTAAACCACTTAACCATTGATCAAAGTAATTGGAAGCCTCATATACGCAATCTTTCCACGTTTTGTTTTCGGGCTTTTGTGTCGTAACAAATTTTAGTCGAAAGTCTTCTGCCGAAAGTTGGAACCTTTCTAGTAACATCTTTTTTACATGATCAAAATCGTCGGAACATGCGGGTGGCTCTCTCAAGATAAGCTCCCCCAATTCCGTCGGTAACAATCCTAGTAAATGCGTAACCCATTGACTTTTCTCGATTTGGGCTTTCTGCGCTTGTCTTTCGAATAAACTGAGATAGATTGATATTTCGGACTTATCGGAGTCGAATTTGGGCAGGACTGATTTTAAAGATATTTTCGGCTCTCTCTCATTTTGGCTAGAAGCTAAACTAAACTCATCTGGTTCCCGTTCTAACCTAATTTTCGCCAATTCATGCTCCCTCTCCAAAGCCTTAGCCTTTTCTTCCCTCTCAAAGGCCTTATTCCGCTCTCGTTCTAACCTTTCTTCATTTTCTCTCTCAACCCTATCTTTCTCTAAGATTTTTAGCTGGGCTAGTGCTAAAGTTTCGTCATAGTCCTCTGCTTCTTCGAGTTTTTTAATAATTTTGGCTATATTATCCGACTCTTCTATGCTCGCGCCGAATTCAATAGCTAACTCTTTTAGATCGCATTTTTTCTTACCCGCAAACACTGACATGTTTCCTACTAATTAACAGTAAAAAATGCTATGCCAATCATGCAATTATCCACTTCGAAGCCTCTAAATATTTCCCTAGTTGTGGATAATCACAAACTCTCGCGACATAAAAATATCACAACAATTTCAATAATATTAATATGATAAACAGCCTTATCATTAACCAACCAAGTTTTCATATATAACTTTATATATTCTTTGGTATCATTTCTTTTAAGTCAATTGCTCAAAAAGTCTCTTAAATTTTGAAAACATACTTTCTGAATAAAATTCACATACAAAACAGAATTTAAATTATTTTCATTCAGTGCATCCAACGATGCGCCACCTCTCATAAGCAATTTAAATTATCCTCACTGAATTATTAACCTTTAGTACAAGTAATACTTATTTAAAACAGTTTTAAGGAACTTTAGAAAATTAATATTTACTTAAATTTCTTAGAATCCAGTTGGAAAAATTTCACAAAATGTTATTATCAAATTCCTTACTTCCTAAACTCTATTAAATATACAATGATTAAAAAAACATGTTTGTTATTAACTATACTATTTCGATTAAACCTCTGTAATGAATCAAATAAAGAGTGCTAACCTGAGATATTGTTGACTGCTCTTCTGACATCGTCTTAGACTGGTACAGCTCCGGTCATCTGTAGGCTAAACCATCCGGCGGGCTCGACTTCCCTGCATTCGGGTGTCTCTCGTCTCTTGCACGGCGTCGGATTGCCTTGGGTCTGGAATCCTTGCTGGATTCGCCGAAGACTCTGCTCTGGGATCAAGGTCTCCTTTCTACCCTCCGTCTGTCGATTTCGGATCTCCGGAACGTCTTACGTCTCTTGCACGGCGTCGGAATGCCTTGGCTCTGGAATCCCTGCTGGATTTGCCGAAGACTCTGGTCTGGGGATCAAGGTCTCCTTTCTAATCTCCGTCTGTCGATTTCAGCTCTCCGGAACCTCTTGCACGGCGTCGGATTGCCTTGGCTCTGGAATCCCTGCTGGATTTGCCGAAGACTCTGGTCTGGGGATCAAGGTCTCCTTCTATCTTGCGGCCTGGTTGCGGCCCTTCCTGTTTTTTGACGAACTGTGATAATTTATTTTCACCAGTTCTTAATCCTCTTTAGCTGTGACCACTGTAGGGACTTAGATATCACTGGACAAGAGTCTATGGTAGCGTAAGTTATCAAAATCTAAGTCCTTTATTTAGTCTCGATTATATTATTAATATTTACAAGTTAAACAATATTGGTTTTGGTTCGCGTCAATTTTACAGGATAAAAAGTTCCATCAACTGGCTGCTTCCACAGATATAGTGCTTCAATCGGAGAAAAGACTGGTCGGATGACCATCTATCTCATCTCCTCGCTTCGCTCATTCACCACTAGCTCCAGCAAGACCTCTTCGCCAGCGTCCTCGCTCTCTCGCTTCCTAACTGCTTCTCTCTTCCTCCCGCGTTGCCACCTCCCCTCTCTCCAAGGCTGAAACTCCCGGTCCTAGGGAAAACTAGCTTTTTCCCTCTTAGCCGATGCCACCGCCTATTTTTCGAAGGCTGAAGCTCGCCGTCCTAGGAGAAATCGTCTTTTCTCCCCCTCAGCTGTTGCCACCGCTCACTTACTGGACGGCGGAAACACCTGCTCTCTGTGCAATTCAATGGAATGTTACGTTAGCGCCGGAACGAAATTGTACTGCCAGTTCCATTCATATTTGCAGACTTGACGGCACCATACCTTTGTTCAGAGATGAACTATGAGTTTATGAGATTCCTCTTATCGTGGGAAAGTCCAGAAGACCCTAGGGGGATCTTCTCCCGAATTAATAGTTCGTGAATAAATAGTCTTTAGGGGTAATTAGTAAAGTTCTTACAATACTCTCCAAAGATATTATCCAAAGATTATTTTAAGTCTTTACAAGAAAAAATACTTATGTATTTTACACGAAAAAATGTAGTAACATGTTTATACTTACAACGATTGTTCTAAGTCTTTACAAACAAAAATACTTATGTATTTTATATAAAAAGAATAATCTCATATTTAGTCTTACAGATGTTTGCATTAAACATAATTCGATAAGCATTTCAGAATATGTAGTATAAATATTTTGTGTGGTAATTTTTTTTAAGACAAATGTTATTAAAGTTATGTGGTACTACATTTATGAGAGCTTAAAAATCCTCTCTTTGCATTTATTTTCTTTGAAAGTATTATTATTGTTGTTGTAGAATAACACGATATTAGTTATACATCTAAGAAAAATTGATTAATTAAAAAGTGCTATATTTATATATAAATATTTTTAATGAGAGTGTAAATATTTTCTCTTGACTATTTACTTACATTTTGAATTTTGATATGGAAAATTCTCAGAGGAGTAATTTATTGAAGAATTGATAGAAAAATTGAAATGTAGTTCATAGACTGTGACTTGAAATAGAATTGTGATTTAAAGGTACTACTTTAAATTATTGCTATTTTCTTTTTCTTTAAAAATAGAAAGCTTTTATTACTAATGTTGTATTATACTGAATGATGCGAAGTCATCAATAATATGCATGTCAATTTGTATCATGTAATATTATTTGTCTATTTGTACATTATTACAATTATTACCCACTCTTTTAATATACACTGATCTTACTTTACAGTGTTGTATTTGCTATTTCACATATTAGTGAATGAACTTTTAGCAACCTTTTTTTGAAAGACTTTGTGTACCTTTTGTCAGAAGAATGTAACCGATTATTATTTTTATTTTATTTCTCATTATTTGAAGTTATATGCATGTTGTATATGTATATAGTTTAGAAAATATTGGCTCAATGTCAAAATTATTAAATTTCTCCATCTTACCAATATTTGCTTTTGGGGAGGCCGGAGTAATATGTTGTGGTTACTTTGAACCACTGCCATTATTTTTTATTTAATTTCATTTAGAAAATATTTTTATTTAATCTTGTATTCATTTAATTTTAATATTCGCATTTCAAAATTATTTTAATTCCCTTTTTTTTCAACCTTCCCCTGTAAGCTTTTCTTTCTGGCGTTGCATTTCATTCATTTTAAAATCATAAACGTCGTTTTGAAATCTGTACTTCCGGTAAAAGAATTATCTGGAAAGTTCCATATCTTTCTATTTGTGAAGTCATATCCTTTTGTAGCTCCGCCCTTTAGCCAACAATATTTAAATCTGTTTAATTCGTAATTTAAAAATTCGTAACTCTTTACTACTGTTTGGCATCTTATCTCAGTGAAATCTATCAAATTTCTTTTTTTAAAGCATTTTTTTATATACTTTAGCATTACATTTTATGCCAATGCAGGGCGCCTGTATGTTCGTTCCGCCAAAGTTGGCTTGTTTCAAGTATTATAGCAACCCCCTTTACTCCTCTTCTCGGAGAGCTCGTGCGCATTCAGTGCAGTTGAGTTGGGATTTCAATGCAGAATGGCTGCCTTTTTTGCCGTTCTGCCAAGAAATTATGTCCGCGCCTGCATGAGTGTTCTGTAACGAACGCAGAGAATGGGTGGATGCCTCTTCCCCTTCTACAAAAAAAATAATAAACGGATTTCATATCTACAGTAAGAAATATTAAAAGTGCAAGAATATTTCTTTATATTTGTGTAATCGGCTGCATAGTTTCGTCTTTTTTTGTGGCGAGATTCTTTGATTAGTTACTTCCGATTCTTCAGTAGGATGTGGATAAAATTCTGTTGACGGCATTATTATTATTTTAATTCAAATCATGCTTTTATTTCGAGTCGTAGAATTGTGATGCTAGAAAAATCCTCTAAATGCCTGTGCCTCCATACTCCCCAAAGGAAAGAAATTATTTTCTTTTCTTTAGTAAGAACGTAGAATGAATGTAGATTGTATGTGTCTATCATAAAAAAAGTACATCTAAAAGAGTAAGAGGTGTACTCTATGATGATGCGCTATGTTCTGCAAGAAAAAATTGCTTCATAAATAAAAAATTTTCAAGGAAGATTTGTCTTCTGTTTATTTCCTTTCTGAAAATGTCTCCATCATTTTCTGTTCTCTCGGGTCAATGCAGGTAATCCTTTTACCTTTTACTTTTTTATTCTCAATTACCAAATGTATGATAAGTAAATTCAGATATTTTTTAAATTAATTGTGTCAAAGTGGTCTTTTGTGGCCACAACAAAAATGTTATAACACTATACGATCGATCCTAAAAAAATGATTTGGAATTTCAATATCCAAAATAACTTTACAATATTATTCCTTCCCCTCCTACCTCCAAAACACAACACTGATGACCGATATATCCTGTTAACAGCCCGTCGAGACGGAACGGGCAATGCTACTCAGCTGCAAACACAGTTGTTCTTGGCCAAAGGACGACGGGTGTCCAGCTAAACAGTCCGAAATAGGCTTCATCAGGGTGGTATCTATGCACGTAAGCCAATGGACTGTATTCCGTTGACCTCAAGCCACTGTGCGGCCCAAAGAAGGTGGGGAACTGAACATCGAGTTTGGAGGCAACGTTGCCGGAGTGAAATTCTGTTTACAGACGAGTCCCGATTCAGCCTGGGTGTGACATCTGATGGGTTTTGGCATGGAGAGAAAGAGGCACTCAAAATAATCCCACATTCGTTCGTGAAAGATCACATTACAGACGAGGTGGTTGATGCTCTTGGCTGGAATCAGCATAGGCGGACGTACGGGCCTGCATATCATTCGAAATGGCACTTAGACGGTCCGGAGTAATACAGACGAGATACCGAGACCTCTTGTCGCATTTTATGTTGCAGTAATTAGTGATTTCTTTTTTTCATGCATGATAATGCCAGACTTTATACAGTTCGTCTTGTGGAAAACATGCTTAAAGCTAAAACAATACGGCATATGGAATGACCAGCATGCTCTTCTGACCTAAATCCGATCGAACATGTTTGGGACATACTCAGACGACGCATTGCTGCAAGACAGAGGCCTTCTTTTACTGTCCGGGACTTGGAGATTGCAATTCTTGAGCAGTGGAACAGTATTCCACAAAGTCTTATCGATAACCTCATCGCATCCATGGAAAACAGGAGTGCAGCAGTCTTAGCTATTCGAGGAGACCACACACCATATTAAAAATATTGCATCATTTCTAAACAATACATTTTTTTATGATTTACATGAAACGAAATTGTTGCCCTAAACCATCTTTTCATGTTCTTTTCATCTTTAAAAAAAATAAAAGCTCCTTTACCATTTTTTGAGTCTTTTTCTATGTATTGCGCATTGCTACATGATTTCAAAGATCTTTTTAATAATATAGATTTATTAGATCAACATAATATTATAAATGCATTATTTAAAAAGTATCATCATAAACAGGGTTTACCATTTAATATAGATATAGCTTATTTTAAATCTTTAACATATTTCATTATCTATAATAATTATATTTTGCAAGATGACACATTATATTTACAGAACGTCGGTATACCACAAGGTGGTTGTACATCCAGTTTATTATCAGACTTGTACTTATATCACTATGAACGTACTTTTACTAATAGTAATCTACATTAATATCGTTATATTGATGACATAATTTTAATTGCCATGATCAAACTAATATTTCTCAATTTCCAGTAGATTATCCTACTAATTTAGAATTAACGGAAAACCTTCTATCTAACAATACTAATAAATTTTTAGATCTTAAAATTACAATAAAGCAAAACAAAACAATAACTGATCTATATGATAAATGTAAAGAATTTAAATTCAAAGTTAATACATTTACTAATTTTAAATCTTGTCTTCATAATTCTGCATATCGTAATATAATCCTTATTCATTTATATAGAATAAAGTGTTTATGTTTTTCACATCTAATTAACAATAATATTAAAAACTAATTTATGATGCATTAAATCATGGTTTTCCAAAAAAATTCATGTATTCTTTAATATATAATTAGTACTTAAATGATCTTAAAAACAACATGCGTAAATAAAATTACAAAAAAATATATAAAATAAGAAAATAATTATAAAAAAATTAAAAAAATGTAAAATAATAATAAAAAATTATTATAGGATGGTTGGGTGGGTAGATGTTAGAGTACGGAGGAGAGTGGCGTTGTCTGGATAATACGCAATGGTTAATTAAATAAAAAAAATAAAAAATGGGGCATTTGATTTATGACTACGTTGCTAATACACATTTTATAATGGATGTTAATTCGATACTTTTATATCTATAATGGTGTAGTTATATTTATATATTTATGAATTCATATTAAATTTATTCATATTCATTAAGGGTGTATTCGAAAAAATATTTTTCCACCCTCAACAGCTCGAAATTTTCTGAGACATTTTTAGACTCATTTTTAAAAGTAAAAACATGAAACTTGCTGGGGTGATTTCTGAAGACATGTTTAACATGCCGTGTGATTTCATTTTCAGTTCAATTAATTAGAATTTGATTTTTAAACAATTATTTTCTCAGTATGACCACTTTTTTCATTCCCAGATCGCCCGCTTCGGAAAATTCGGTTCAAAACGCCCACTTTGACAGCGTTTTTTACAGTATTTTCTGCATTTATCAAAAAATTAAGAAGCACGGCACATTATATAGTTTCTAAATAAGAGAATTTCCCAGTTTGATGCGTTTGAGTGCAAAAATGAATTTTAAAATGAATCAGAAAATAAGCAGTTTGGATCGGAATACACCCTTAATATTTAATAAAATTAACGATTAACTTGTATTTAAATTTTAGCCTACTCAGGACAATATCACATTAATTTCTAATAGTATACTATCTTAAATGGGAATAAATGAATAATGAGTGTATTTGTTATACCTAATGCTATGACAGTATGGATTTTAATTTGATAATTTGTTTTGTTTTTATTATTTTTCCTCTATCCTTTTTAATCTTGTTTCATTTTGAACTTAATTGGTGTTCAAAGGTTTATTTCTCGGTTTTCTGTGTGTTGTGGTCCCAAATTCGTATTCTTTAGCTAATTTATGGCTAATATGAAGATGAAACTACACATTTTATTTGTGGAACTTAAGGCATTTGGGACACGGCGATTCTGTCTAAGTTCTATTAATTTCCATCATTCCATTTCTGTTATTCAATTTCTGCTGTTTTTTACTATGTTTTTGGAATCTATATGTTAAGTGTGTTGGGGGGGGGGGGGGGCGACTGTATTTGTTAATGACATTTTATTCATGATTTCACAGTTTTTGTTGGTGGTCGGTAAAGTATATATATATGTAAGCACGAATTTTATGATTTATTATCTCAGTTAGGAACATGAAAGTTTAATGAATTACAATGCGTTTCTTATTAATCATTAATGTATCTTATGTTATTTTAATAATGTGAATCATTTTTAAGATTTTCCAACGTGGTCGAAAAGTGTTTATGAATTCGGTCTGTCCGTGCTCCAATTCATGTAAATATACTTGGATTGCCACGCGATTGATGTAGTTTACAGTGGTTTTATTATGGCGTGTTCGGTATTGAAAATGAAATATGTATAGAATTTATAGTTCCTTTACCATGGATGTCAAAATAATTCTTTTTCTTTACGGTCTGTGGAGGAAAATGGTGTGAGGGAAATTTTAATAGTGTTACTCTATTTCAAACATATTGAAATTGGCATATGGATAGTTCTGAAATTAAGTGGAAATTTCACTTTGTAATTTGTAAAACATAAAAGTTCAAATTGTCGTGTTTAAGTTGTGTTTCCAACATTTTCTTAAAGTTTTAAACATAAATAAATCATGATTCGAGATCAAGGTTTAATTTATTTTATTTAAAATTAAATTTATTTTGTATATAAACGTAGAGGTGACACATTATTTCATGGAGGTGACAACCTTTACTATTAACGATGAATGTAAGTTTTATAGTTCATTTATTAGATTGAAAAACATTTATGGTTGCGATATTAGGTTGTTTTGTTGTTTAAGAGGTATAATATGTTATTGCAATGAAATATAGAAAGTCAAATAACGCATCAAAATAAAAACTGAATTACAATACAGGTAAAGAACATATGCTCTCAGTGCTGTAGTTGGAAAAAAATATTTGTGGGAGCGCACCTTTTAAT
The DNA here is from genome assembly GCA_963932465.1 of Maratus speciosus. NCBI lineage: Eukaryota > Metazoa > Arthropoda > Arachnida > Araneae > Salticidae > Maratus > Maratus speciosus. Next base: position 333,923,356 of record OZ010790.1, on the reverse strand, counting down.
TGAGTAGATGTTGATGGTATCGTATTTTTGCTAAGCATTGGCCCATTTAAAACATTTAGCCAAAAGTGGATTTTTTTTTTTTAATTAACAGTTATAATTATTATATTCTAATTTTTATAATATTATATTTGTATAGCATTCATCTAAAAGCAATAAATATATCTCATAGTAACATTTTCCATCATGCTGAATCAAAATTTAATTGAAATAACAAAGTAAATCCATATGTTATTACTTACTGGCACATCTATCCCGGAAGTTTCCATAAAGAACGATAATGTGAAATGTTTTCTGTGATCTTTTATTTACAACAAACTGTCTCGTCTGCTAATCCTCTTGCTGATCGCAAACAAGATTTCAGATATGGTTCAGGACAAAAAATTTTTAAGGGAGGTCCTAAGCGGCTTATGAATGTAAGTGAAATGGATTTTTCATTAAGGGTGCTGATCACTTACAATCTCGTTTTCCGTTCTCCATGTAAACCTATGGGGATATTTTCTCTCACTTTTCTAAGGATATCTCCTGAAAAAATTGAGATTTTTGAATTTTGTTTTTTGTATGCAATTCTTAAAACTTGTCACTTTTCATCCTAGTTTTCATTTTATATTAAAAATAATTTTAAATATTTGATTTTACATGAAATATTTGGAGCATGACCAAAATAATTTCTACCTCTCATTAAATTGTAAATTCTGGCACTTCTATTAGGTCGTTTGGAAATTTAAAAAAATACGAAAAAATGTACAGTTTCTAATTTATCCACTGATATAAAAATATTTCATTTCAATTAATTAGGGAGGGAGCTATAATTAAAACAAAACGCATATATTTCTATTCTGATGATTTCAGTGTCTTCCCCCACGATGCAATTCATCATTCTACGTGAAAGGACGCCCCGTCGCGTCTGCTCCGACTCCTGACACTAGGGGGGGAGTAGGTAGGGGAAGTAGACAGAAGGTTTCAACCAACACAAGAAGCATTTTGCTTCCCTTAGAAAATTTTGAAGAGACACGGAATTGAGAAAGCAGCGGACTCCAAAATTTATATTGAATTAATTCCATTAATATATATATATATATGTATATATATGTTTCATAAAAATATCTTTCATAGCAAATTAATTTTTCATGTAATACACCAGTACTTTAAACCACATGATCACAATTTTTCAGTTTTTTGTCCATTATTTTAAATGTATGTTTATTATTTTACATATTGAATTTGAATAATATTTAATTTGAATTGAATATGCACAACATTAAAATATTAGTAATTTAAACCATTGGCAAAATTGAAAGAAGTATTTCAAAATATTGATATTTTATACTGAGCATTACATATACCGTATTTTATGGAAGAAACGCCGCGACGTTTACGAGTTTGAAAGTTATTTTTTTGTCAAGTGCGGCGTTTACGATTTTTTTTTTTTTTTTTTTTTCGCGCGCATAAAATTGGGATAAAATAAAAATTCATTAACCCCATGAATAATAATATATATATTGTTATAAGACTGTTCTCAATCCCCCTGCTCAACAACGCGAAACCTTCTAACTTCACCGATTATGAAAACTGTGACATTTCGGATGATGATACTGAACAACTGAACCATACAGATGGACAAAGAAAATCTACTACTCTTCCACTCAGATATTGACAACTCAGAGTTTGAGGGTTTCAAGTTGAAGCTAAAAAGGGCTAAAGTGCATGCGACGTAAAAAGCGTGCTAAGTTGCGACGGCCACTTAAAAAAATGTGGAGCGCCTAAGGAGAGGGTACGCGACCCGCGCTGTGGATGGTTTTAATGCCAATTGACGTCTTCTTAATTAAAAAAAATTACATAAAAATGTTTAAAACCTGATTTAAATATTTTAAATAAAATTTTAAAATCCTAAATTATTAAAAATGAGGCACTCTACACTGTTCAGAAAACTTTGATTAAAGATAGGTCAATGAGACACTGTCGACAAAAATAGTGTTCCCACAGGTGCGGCGTTTACGATATTTTTAATCTTATTTAGACCAATTTTGAGGGGTGCGGCGCTTACGACGGGTGCGGCGTTTCTTCCATAAAATACGGTACTTGCTGAATTCAACATTTTTATGTTGATACTATGCAAAATCATTTTTGCATATTGTTCTTGCTTGTGTCCAATTTTCCTGTTCATAGTATATATAAGGGAACATAAAAAAAAAAAGTTTTATTAGCTATATGTGGACTCGAATGAGGCACTCTTTGGAATAATATTTATAGCATTGGTGAGTTTCCAAGTATATTGAATTTCGAAAACTCTTCTTGGATGAAAGGGGGTACCGAAATGAAGCTGTGTTTCCCATAGCTTCGGAGGTCGGGCCCTGCCTAAGTGCATTTAATTTTCAGAAATCGTAATTTTATAACCAAAATTTCTTTTCATGCTTTTAAATTGATTATTTTAAATCTTTATATAGTTCATTTCAATAATTTTCCAATATTTTAAATAATTTCTATTATAGTTTTTCATAGTTTACGTTGTAAGTACTTATATTCAATTTTAGATTATTTATATTAGCTATGTAGATTAGTTATTATAACGGAAAAATACATCAAATTGCATTTAACTTTTAAAAAAAAAAAAATCTTAATTCTCATTGCTCTTATTTTTAAAGTAATAATTTTAATTTGAACCTTTTATGTTTTTTCACAAAATGTTTTTTAAATCCATTTCTTTAAATATAAATCAAGGAGTTTCAAGGATCAAAACAAAAAATATTTAAAGATCTATAAACTATTGAATTATAATAGGCAATTTTAAAATACAGGGTCGCAATTTCTTAAATACAGTATTTAAGCATTCAAACGGCGTGGGGGGGGGGGGGCGGCATGTGGAAGTAGATGTTTAGAAGACTACTTACAAGTAGTTATTTCAAAATAACATAGTATTGTAAACTTAGTGTTCAGGAAGAAAATGAAAGGAAGGGAGGGGGGGGGGGAAACATTTTGGAAGAGGTAAGGAGGTTGTGGAAGAGTATCAAAATAAATAAATAAATAAAAATGAGGAGTGGACAAAGGTGTTTTTGCCTGAATTAAATTTCAACTTAATATATTACACGCATAAAAATGTATATAGGTAATGTGCTAAAATAGGCTGTACAATAGAATGCAAGTACGTTTCCGTATATTGATAGTGAATTTTCAACTGTGTCATGCGTTTTTTTTATTATACTAAATTTTAGCAGACCGTGTAGAATATATACAAATAACATGAACATGTACAAAAATGTACAAATGTATCATATACAGAGCTCCACAGATGAATTCAAGTACCTTTCCGACCGTGGACGGTAATTACTGATATCCGATTTTCAAATGTGCTATGTGCTTTCTAAAATGCTTTCTTGGCTATCTTATTTACATTATTAAATGGCGAAGTCTTGATAAAACATTTTGGAAGTGTTGGAAAGTCTTTTATAATCTATGCTTGAAGCATGATTTTTCTTTCTTATTATTTAATGAATATATATACTTTTACTTTTACGTATTAAAACTATACTCTTATATTTATTTTTTAATTGAATATATATATATATAAGATAGAGTCAATTATCAAAAGCTAAGGAACATAACACAACTCAAATTTTGCAACCTAATAGCATTTTATAATATGTATAATTTTGTAAAGAAATGAGGCTATTACTGTTCATTATATTATTTAACAAAAATTCAGTTATTTTTCCCCTCTTATTTGTTTAGTACAAATTGTATATTTTGCATTAATATGTCGGAATGATTATAGATTTCAAATTTATATTGCAATTTTTCTCTCAACTTTTTTTTTTTTTTTTAATACAGCTGATGATATTTCTACTAAATTTGTGAATGACCACTATTTCGCAGCAAAAAACATGCTCCAACTTTAAACAGCTATTATTTGGTCAGTTTTAATCGTGGAATAATGGCTCTTTTTTTTTTTTTTTTTTTTTTTTTTTTTGTCTTACTTGTCAGTGTAATATAGGAAAAATTTACTAAATATTACTTATAGGACCCGGGGTGGGGGACCGCATAAAAAATAAATTTTCATATTAAAAAAAATCCTTTTTATTGACCAAAATCGCTTTTAAAATACTTCTTTACTTCATTTAAAACATTTTTGTAATTGGAACTATATGTCTATGTATAACGGTTTAGGAATCAGCCATGGAACATAATCGAGAGTGAACCCCCTGTATACGGTGCGTCACGCTATCACAGTCAACTTTTTCTTTTTTGTTTCCTTTTTGAGCATTTTAAACACACACATTTTTAAACATACACATTTTACAATCACATAATTTAAAAAAAATGAATATTAATTGAGAATTTAAATATGCAGCGCAAACATATTATGTTTCTTGTTTTCACTTTCAGTTAACATTGTTGTGGATATTTTTGGTGGAAGTAAGTCGAGGGATGGGTGGGAACTCAGCATGCACATTACAAATTTTCATTCAATGATTTTTTTTTTGTCTCACTTGTACAATGTATTAATATGCACTCTATACTCTGGCATTTTGTTTTTGTGAATCATATATATGTTGCTGCAGCTTTGTTGCATTTATATTGAATATTGTATCCTTTAATTGAATAGATGACAATGCCAGAATTAACTGAAAATTAATTATATGTATTGCGCTTAGAAATTTTGGATATTTGTTAATAATGTCAATTTTTTTGAAAAATGATCAGAAAAAGAAAAGAAAAGAATTTGTTAAAATGTGTGGAAAATAGCTGTGAACTTTCCTAATGTATGAGAAAACTACTATGGTATATTTTGGATAATTAATGTTTTAAAAATAATTTTTAGTGTTAAGTTTTAATCTACGTATATATATATATATATGTGTGTGTGTGTGTGTGTGTGCTTTATTTAAATACTCTGTAAGAAAAAAGAAAGTTCGGGTAATATTTACATTCGGATGCAACTATATAGATACAGAAATAATACAGAAATTATAGTACTTTCTTTGTTTAATATAACAAAATTCTTACAAACTCAAGGCAAGGTTAACAAAGCTTCGGGGGAAAATATAATAATAATAATTTTTTGAGGAAGCATTCCACATCTTTAATTAAAATTTACAATCACGTAATTAAAAAAAATGAATATTATTTGAAAATTTAAATATGCAGAGCAAACATATTATGTTTTTACTTTCCTTTCAGTTAATATTGTTATGGATATTTTTGGTGGGAGCAAGGTTGAGTAGGAGGGGAGGGGGGTACTTAGCATGCGCAATACTAATATTCATTTAATGATTTTTTCCTCATTTCTATACATATTAATATTATACTTTGATATTTTGTCTTTGTGAATCGTATATACATTGCTGCATGTATGTTGTATCTATATTTAATATTGTATCCTTTGATTGAATAGAGAATTAATGAAGATATCGTTACATGTATTGGAATTCGTAATTTTCAATATTTCTTAATAATATTAATTTTATTAAAAGATGATCAAAATTAAATGAAATAACTTTCAAATTTTGAATCTATGACCGCTAATATGAGTTATTGGAAATCTTATATTATGCTTTTGTCAAATAAAGCTGTATTAAAAAACATTACTTGAAGTATTTTTTGTATTATTTATGTTCATTTTGCACTGTAGTTTAATTTCATTATATAAATACTTAAATACGTGCCAATATATTGAATAACTTCGATAATCGGAGATATTTTGATAAAATTCTCTTACAACCTTTTATTTATTTATTTATTTATTTATTGGGCGCTTTTATGTGGAGAGGGGGGGGGGGGATACATTGAGAATTCAACAGATTTTCTTTGTCTTACCCAGTGAGAAATACCGATGGCTGTATCTATTATCGTTCATAAAAATAGGTCCAAAATCTCAACGAAATATCGAATTTTAAAGTGTTCAATAAATTTGTGGAATATTTTTAAATATATCATATAGAAAAAATGAATGTGTAACTCAGACTAAAATCTTCACTCTGTCCATATTTTCTTTACCTGATGATTTATAACAATATTTTTATCTATAAACAAACTTATAAAAAAAAAAATACATATTGCAGTAATTAATTATAATCAATTGTGCTTTGATTTTTCAGTAGTAAATTAATGCTGCTTTACATAAACAAAAGAAAAAAATCACAAACACTGAATATTACGTAATAAATTATGAAAACGAGTCATAGACAAGTTGATTTAATAATTATTTGTTTAAAATTTAGGATGGTTAAATTTGAAGGTAAACATGAACATATAATAAACATAATATAAAGTAAGGTGAAACATCAAAATCATTTTAGACAGCAAAATGACATTGGATCACTTTTTATTGCATATTTAAATTTTTATCAAACATTTTCTAAAATTTAGGCATTTATAAAAGTCGAAATTATTCAATTGAAACTTATTCCTTGATGGAATTCCTGGTTGCGTCGCTGTTATAATAATAATAATAATAATAATAATAATAATAATAATAATAATAGTAGTAACAGTAAAATTGTTCAATGTGATCTCGTGTATTTTAAAAACTGCAAAAGAAATTGAAGTACTAATATTTCCCTACTAACAAAAATAGCTGCTATAGGAGAACTTTCCGTTCCTACTGGCTCATAAATTTTGTCAACAGACAACCGATAAGATCTCTTGGACTTCACGCCAATTAAAGGTACACGCCTCTCTGACAGCTGGCAGGGGGGTAGGAACGGTCCAGCATATGAGCTGAACGCGATATTTTTCGCCAGTGACCAGCGCCCTGAATTTCTCGCATGTCATGATGTTATTCATACAGCTGAACACACTTTCGCATTCAGACGTTGAAATGGGTATAGTTTTCACAGTCTGGAGAAGATGATTTAGCTCTCTAGGTTCATCCTTCAGTATGAATAAACTTGATAATTATCGTTATAATAAATATCAATAATTATCGTTTCGCTTGAAAAAAAAAAAAAAAAAAAGAAAGAAAGAAAGAAAAGAAAAGAAAAGTTTGTGCTCGTGCTCTCTCTCTCTCTCTCTCTCTCTATATATATATATATATAAATATATTTTTTACAGTAGCAAACGAAATATTTCTGGGAACGCAGTTCCCACGTGTTCCTGCCCAACTACAGTACTGCATACTCTTGAGTAACATGTTAACAAAACAGAACAAAACAACAAAAAAGAAATTTTTTATGAAATAATTTTGCACTTTTGAGGGATTAAATATCAAAGATATATTGTAACCTATTGTTCACTTTCGGCTGTTCAACCACAGAAATCAACTCTTCATAGCTAATGATTAATTCTGGCTCTTTACTGAAAACAAATTTGTTCTTGGATCCCGAACATTTTGCATAATATTATAACTTCTTGCGTAATCTTCAACTGAGGTCATATTTGCTAAATACAACTTAACAGGACACTAACTGGAATTTTGTGCATACGTCGGTACTTCATTATTATTTTTTCAGAAAGAACAAGTCCAAAGGCTTTCTTTGACTTTTGAGACTTCCCAATTTTTCAAAATTTTTCTCAATCTGAGAATTTCAATGCTGAACAGAATTCAAGATATTTTCTGACTTTAGAAGAAACATTTTCGACTTTCAATATTTTTTGTACCCTCTCTTTTGTAGTGTTTAATTTTTTTCTTTTACTTACGTTGTGTTGATATCTTTTCTTATATTTATCTTTTTCTCTTTTATATTTAAAATTTTCATAACTTTCATTTTTAAGCAATTTTATTCTTCTGTATGCCTTTGTTTTGTTTCTGTTAACAATTTTTCAATCGCTTATTCAAACACTTTTCATAAAGTGTTAAAAAGGAGAAATAACAAAAAGCCATCATATTGCTATACTTCAAAGCAGGCGCGGATACAAGATCGGAACGATCGCCCCTCCCCCCCCCCCCCCAACCAAAAAAAATAAATAAATAAATTCAACGCTTATCGCGAATTCCAACAAATGGTCTCCGAAAAAAAAAATCAATTTCGTCAATCGTTCGCAGAAAAAATCGCCAATTTCGTCAAAGAATCGCGAAAGAAAACGCGAATTTCGTCAAAAAATCGCGGGGGAAATGCGCATTTCGTCAAAAAACGGGAAAAAAACGCAAATTTTGTCAAAGGATTGCTGAAAAAAGCTCAAATCTCGTCAAAAAATTGCAAAATAAAACGCGAATTTCGCTAAAGAATCGCGGAAAAACGCAGATTTCGCGAAAGAATATTGCACAAAAAACGCTAATTTCGTCAAGCTATTCCGAAAGAAAAGCAAATTTCGTCAAAAGATCTCGGAAAAAATGCGAATTTCGTCAAAGGATCGCGAAAAAAAATGCGCGAATTTCGCCAAAGAATCGTTGAAAAAAGGGCCGCGAAAAAAACGCATATTTAGCGCCAACGCGGAACAGGCAGACAAGCAAATGAAAACCAAACACTTTTCGGGTGTCAATGGTAAACCTCTCTGACGTTACGGCAATTAATGAACAAATTAGGATTATGTCCTTTCAAAAGGCGTATAGCGCCATAATTTGTCACCCACCCTTCACTGCTTGGTTTACCATATTTCGCTGTCTTTCTACCTCTTGTAGAGAAGCTATGGAAACAGACCTGGGTCTCGGTAACAAACGTTAATCTTGATGGACTAATAAAGAGTAGATTATGAAGAAGTATACGCACCGCTTAGATGAAATATTTTTTTTCTTTTCAAGGATGTTAAGCCGCCTTGAGATTTTTATTCAGTCCCTTTTTCGAATAAACCGATAAGATAAATAATCACCAGAGTAAAAGAGTAAATATGAAAAGAATAAAAATAAGACATTTAATAAGGGTCAATCCATTTCAAGTGGTTCAGAAAATCACCAATTCGCTGCTTGACCATTTTTAAAAAATCTGAAATTTTTTGTACAACAGCCCTAACATGACGGAAGTTCAAAATGACTATTATTTTAATTTTATTAATTTTTGTTTGTGCATGGCGGCCATCTTTGTTTCATCGTCTGCAGCAATTTTCTCACAAGAGGGGTTTACGGAATTGTAAATAATTCATCGTTTATTTATCCAATTCAACTGCGGATTAAAGCAATTTGTACAGAATACATTGGGCTAAAAATTTGGTAATGGAGTAGTTTCCAAAACGAACTTGCTTATTGGTAAAATTTAAGCATAAAGTTTCAGTTTTTTTTCCAAGATTTGTCCATTTACAAGAGGAAATTTTTCTAGCAAGGAAAACTGTCAACATGACATAATTTTTTTTACAAATAGGCCGAAAGTACTTGTACTCACACGCCGAGTTCCAGATCTGGGACTTGCTTTCTCTTCGCTTAAAAAAATCCCAAATTTTTCAAAAATGTCAAAAATCGCACTTTTTAGGCTTTGATATCTCTGGTGGGGCACGAGATAAAAATCTGAAAATTTTTTTTATAAGTGTATTGTATGGTAGTGTTATGCACAAGAAATTTCAGGATGGAGATTTGACTACAAGCTGAGATATGGCAAGGGCAACATGTCAAAACAATACTGCCAGACTATTGTTTTGTTGTAGTCACAGCTAAGTATTTATCTCAGAGTGTCATTTAAATTTATGTTTTTGACTATCTTTAAATAATAGTAACAGAAAATAAAGCCCTTTGCAAAGCTTAGAAATTAATTAAAAAATAATTATGCCTAAGGCCATACATTTTGTATGGTTTCAGTAATTTTTGTTGTAAGTAATTTTAGTAACTAAAAGAAATCTCAGCACTTTTACATAAAGAAAAAAAATATTTTTATACAAGACCTGAGACAAAAACAACATAGGGGAAAAGAAAAGCTGTTAATGTTGTCATACTTGTTGAGACATGATCAAACGTGTCAAAACACATTCTTGCTTGTTGGTTCAAAAACCACAATTTTGATCTTTCTCAAAATTTTATTTGTAAGAACCAAGTCTTGTCATCTCTTGATAACTTGATTGAAGATCTTGGCCCTGCTGGCTGATAGAAATATACTTTGAAATCACTATGTGCGAATCTCAATTCATTAATAATTCCTAGCTTACTTCTTATGCAAAAATGTGATTTTTCTGCAGTATAAATTTTGAAAAGGCTTTGGGTATCTTTACTTTCTGAAAATTACTTCAGGCTGAAGCATGGTAACATCGCTTAATGTTTCATTTGCAGGAACATACTTATGGTAGGAACACGTTTCAGGGACTGACAAGCAGCATTAAAATTGTGGTTTTTAAACCAACAAGCAAGAATGTGTTTTGACAAGTTTGATCATGTCTCAACAAGTATGCCAACATTAACAGCTTTTCTCTTTCCCTATTCTGTTTTTGTCTCAGGTCTTGTATATATATGTATTTATGTAAAAGTGCTGAGGTTTCTTTTAGTTACTAAAATTACAACAAAAATTACTGAAACCATACAAAATGTAGGCCTTAGGTATAATTATTTCTTAAATTAATTGCAAAAGGCTTTATTTTCTGTTACTATTATTTAAAGATAATCTAAAAAATAAATTTAAATGATACACTGAGATAAATACTTAGCTGTGACTAGAGCAAAATAATAGTTTGGCAGCATTGTTTTGCCATGTTGCCCTTGCCATATCTCAGCAAAGTCAAATCTCCATCCTGAAATTTCTTGTGCATAACCCTACCATACAATACTCTTAAGATTTTTATCTCGTGTCCCACCAGTGATATCAAAGCCTGAGAAGTGCGATTTTTGTCATTTTTGAAAAAATTGGGATTTTTTTTTAGCGAAGAGAAAGCAAGTCCCAGATCTGGAACTCGGCGTGTGAGTACAAGTACTTTCGGCCTATTTGTAAAAAAAATTATGTCATGTTGCCAGTCTTCCCTGCTAGAAAAATTTCCTCTTGTAAAATGACAAATTTTGGAAAAAAAACTGAAACATTATGCTTAAATTTTTCCAATAAGCAGTTAGTTTCGGAAACTACTCCATTACCAAATTTTTAGTCCAATGTATTCTGTACAAATTGCTTTAATCCGCAGTTGAATTGGATAAATAAACGATGAATTATTTACAATTCCGTAAACCCTTCTTGTGAGAAAATTGCTGTAGACGATGAAACAAAGATGGCCGCCATGCACAAACAAAAATTAATAAAATTAAAATAATAGTCATTTTGAACTTCCATCATGTTAGAGTTGTTGTACAAAAAATTTCAGATTTTATAAAAATGGTCGAGCAACCAGTGCTGGACCACTTGAAATGGATTGACCCATAAATAAATTCTATGGTAATATTTTTAATTTTTCGACACAGTAAGTAACAATAAGCCATATTTTGAGGAGAGGAGGCTTATATAATAAGAGGGTTGGTTAACCGAGTGCGTCGGTTAATTGAGCGTCGGATAATCGAGAGTCTATAGTAATTTTAAACAGAATTAATTATTTCATATTCATATAATAATTAACTGCAATGAATGATTTAACCAATAGAAACTATGACTGTGTTGATTATATATCATTCGGTATCGCCCCCCCCCCCTCCAAAAAAAAAAAAATAAATAAATAAATAAGTAAAACGAGTCTCTGGATCCGCCCCTGCTTCAAAGTGAATGAAATTTATTTTTAATACTTTTCAACGCATTTAAAAAGTGGCCTCTAACTCGCTTGGATATCATCGGATTGTCATGCATTGATATGCGATATGCATTATTGAGGTTTACTATGACATGTTCGGTATTGAAAATGGAATCTGTAGCATTTAAAGTTCGTTTACAGTGACACACAAAAGAATTCCGTTACATTATGTTCTATGGGGGAAATCGTTTGCAGTGTTTTTTAATAAAGTTACACCACTTCAAAGATACTGAAATTTATATACATTATTAAAGTTCAATACAGCATTCTTTCTGTAGAATATGGAATGCATAGCATTTATCAATCCTTTACAGAGACACACAAAATAATTGCGTTACATTATGATCTATGTGTGTGTGTGAAGGGGGGAAGAGGTCATTTGAAGTGTATTTGTGAAATGTTACACCATTTCAAACATTATAAAGTTGATTGCATTGATAAGATGCACTACAAGATTTCTTCTGTATATGGAGTACATAGCATTTATTTGTTCACAGGGACATAAAAGGAAACCGGTTATAGTATATATTATATGAGCGCTGGGAGTGCGTTTTAAGATGCGATATGCGCCGCGCGTTTTAACCCGTTCGTTGTCCATGGGTGCATATATGCATCCTAAAAAAGAGCATACAGAATTTGTTTTAGCAACCAGTAAAAAAGAAATGTAATATTTAGTTTCTTTAATTAGAGCATATTCGTGATTCTTTAAGTAAGGGTAACTCTTTTTTAAAAAGTGGTGCCAACAAAATAAAATTTGTGTAAAAGCCGCCGGTCCCGAAGGGGATAAAACTCACCAAATTTTCATACATTACGTGTGTATAAATTCTATAGTTTATAATTGTTGATATGTGCAAAAAAAAAAAAAAAAATTGTAAACATTACTGACTACGGTTGTGAATTGTTTAAAAGTGTTTTTACTTTCTTCTATCTTTACAAGAAGAAAGTATTGGATTCATGAAAATTTTCGAATTCCGGTTTTCGACGGATTTACACGTTTTAGGGGTCAGAGATTCCAAAAAACATGTTTTTACAAAATGTCTGTCTGTGACTCTGTGAGTCTGTCTGTCTCTGTCTGTCTGTCTGTGTGTATGTGACACAAATTTTGTGGGCGCTCTATCTCAAGAACTAATGCACGGAATTTAATAAAAATTGATATTCAGTGAGTCCCTAATACAAATTGATGCTGATTAGTTTTTGGTGTAAATCGCTCAACAGGTGGCGCTGCTATGCTGCATTTTTCACGATTTTCGCAATTGCTCTATCTCACGAACTAATGCACGGATTTTGATCAAACTTCAGATTTAGTTAGTCCTTGATATGAATTGATGCTAATTACGTTTTGGTGTAAATCGCCCAACAGGTGGCGCTGTTATGATGAATTTTGCAGGATTTACACGATTTCCCCAGTAGCTCTATTTTAAGAACTAACGCACGGATTTTCATCAAACTTCAGATTCAGTTAGTCCTTGATATGACTTGCTACTGATTATGTGTTCGTGTAAATCGCCCAACAGGTAGCGCTTCTGTGCTGACTTTTTCACGATTGCCTCAATAGCTCTATCTATAGAACTAATGGACGAATTTTCATCTAACTTCAGATTTAGTTGTATGTTGACACAGGTTGTTGTTAATTAGGTTTTGGTGTTACTCACCCAATAGGTGGCGCTGCTATGCAGGAATTTTCACAATTTTCGCTATAGCTTTATCTCAAATACTAATGCACGGATTTTCTCCAAACTTCAGATTCAGTCAGACGTTGACATAAATTGTTGCTGATTAGGATTTGGTATAAATCACCCAATAGGTGGCGCTGCTAGGCAGCATTTTGCTGGATTTAGACGATTTCAGCGATAGTCATATCTCAGGAACTAATGCACGGAATTTCATATCTTTAGAATCCTCATGAGATGCATAGATTGCCATTTAATTTTGACAGTGTGATAGCGAATTTTGAAGTATTAACATGTATGAGATAGAAGAAAGTTTTGGGATTGGTACATCCGACTAGTTTAATTGTGTTATGCATTTTCCATTTGAACTTTTTTTAGTTAGTACCGGGTGTCCTAAAAAGGACTGACTGATTTTAAAATTCAATAACTTGCAAACGGTGACAGATATTTAAAAAATTCTTGCAGGAGGGTTGTGCATGAGTTCAAAAGTTTTTTTACAGTGGTTTTTGATTTTAGTTCGAATTACAAACAATAGATGGCGCTGCGATCAATAGACGCTAAATTCAGACTCGATTTTTGGTCCTTCGGGACCCACTCAATACATTTTAATCTCCTTTTTCCGCATGGAAAATGAAATCACCCGAAAAATCGAGCCTGTATTTAGCGCCTATTGCTTACAGCGCCATCTATTATTTGTAATTCAAACTAAAATCAAAAATCACTATAAAAAAACTTTTGACCTTCTGCAAAACCCTCCTGCAAGAATTTTTTAAATATCTGTCACCGTTTGCAAGTTAATGAATTTTAAACTCAGTCAGTCCTTTTTAGGACACCCGGTATATTTTGGATGTGTTTGCACATACATAAATTCATACATAGAGTTGCACAAATAAAGGGATGTATTGACGTCTATGCATGGTAATTATTGGAACTGAGATTTTAGTTTGTTAATGCATTTTCGAACTGAATTAAATGTTTGCCTAATGTGTGCTGTGTATAAAAATCCGTAAGTCTCCAGGGTTGCACAAAATATTTCAAATTACAATATATGACTGGAAAATGCTGAAAAAAAATTCAAGTGTGTTTTTCACTGTATAGCTGGATTAAATTGTAGCAAAGTATATGGGGTGTAACACATCTATAGGTCATAAACACGACTGCTTAAAATAATTCGAATATATAAATGTATAAATTGAGAGCATTAACAGTTGAAATTAGGCGTTCAACTGTGTTATGCGTTTTTTAAATTGTTTATTTAGATATCTTCATTTGTCCTATTAAATAGTGAACTTTTGTTTCAGTATTCTCTGGAAGTGTTGAAAGGTGTGTTATAGAGGTGTGCACGGGCCGAAATTTCCAGGCCCAGGACCGGCCCGACTCATAGAAAAATAAATTCGCCCCGGCCCGATACAAAAATTAAAAGTTCAGCCCGAGCCCGTAGAAAAAATAATATTGTCCCGGCCCGGTAAAAAACTTAAAAGTTCGGCCCGAGCCCGGACCGGCCCGGCCTGGAAAAAAGTTAAAATCTCGGCCCCGAGGCCGGGCGGCCCGAGTGAATGTCTACAAAATATTGATTTTTACGTCGATTTGGTTAGAAATTTGTCTCGTACGAGGAATTCTGGCCAAAAATATTCATCTTAACCTTTTTTTTTTCACGTTTATAATCTTCAATTTTATAGAAGTGCCGCAGGCTGCGATATTTAAGGTTAGTTGGGGCAACTGGGCCATGATTTTACAATGTGACTCTGGAGCTTCTGACAATTCAGCTTCAAAAAGCTAATGTTCATTTGAATTAAAGTGTGAACTTCTGTAAATGTGTTCAGTTAGCTTCCCTCTATCAGACAGAAATGCTCAAATTACATTTTAATATTTAAAAATAAAGAAATATGCATATTTCATCTTTCTTTCTTCATGGGTCCAGTTGCCTCATAAAAATGGGGTAAGTGGACCAGGAGGGTCTACGTTCCACTCGCGTTTATTTTTTTTTCATGTGGGATATCAGGTGCTGTTTGAAAAGTGTAAACAACTTTAAAAAGTTTAAACCAATCAGATCATGTAAATTATATGTCTACTAATGAGTGTTGTAAGGGAAAACTTTGCTGTCAATGTGTCCAAAAAACGCACTAAAAGTGAAAATATTAGATTTATTTATACCAAAAACATAAAAATTAGGCAAGTACTTATGTACTTTAGTATAGGTAATAAGTATAAAAGTCACATGGGTATTTTAAGGAAAAAAATAGCAAGGTAAATCTATGAACAAACGGCTACGTAAGTACTTACCGTATTCCCCCGCATTAACCGGCATGCCGCAAAATTCGAGGGAGACCAGATTTTTTAATATTAGTCCCTGGTCTTTCCCGGCATGCCGGAAAAAGCGAGGGTCTTCGTAAACGGAAAGGAATGGGGTTCATTAGCTGTATTCAGTAGCAGCAATTGGTGTTGGGGAGGAGGGGTGCAATATACAGTTTTCCTCCACTTTTCTAATTATTTAGTTTACCTTTTTTGCATATTAAAAAAATAATAATAAAAACGTGTTTTATGTGTCTCATACCATTTCACACAAAGCTCTCTCTTCAGAACCCATCCGATATTTACAATATAGAACTAGTAAATTATTTCGTGAATTGAAATATTATCACTATATATAAAATAAAAAAAAATATAACAATTATCTAAATATATAAAGATAGAAATAATTGCTTACCTTATATCAAAAAAGTAATTTTATATGATAATTTAAAAAACTGAAATTCAGGGTT
Source organism: Maratus speciosus (assembly GCA_963932465.1). Classification (NCBI taxonomy): domain Eukaryota; kingdom Metazoa; phylum Arthropoda; class Arachnida; order Araneae; family Salticidae; genus Maratus; species Maratus speciosus. The sequence continues at coordinate 333,907,371 of OZ010790.1, read as the reverse complement.
TTATTTAATAAGAAAGAATTAGAAATACAAAATGTACTCTATATTTTATCATTCATTATCACTATATTCGCTCTCTTCGTCTGTTAGACCAGAAGTCTCGTCTTTCGTATCAGAATAATATTTTTTCCTTAAAATGAAAAATGTTGTTAGAAAAACCAACATAAATCAGTCACCCGTCCTCCAGTAGCGAAACCTCATATTTTCGGGCATGCCGGTAAATACGAGTTTTTCCGGCATGTTGGTACACCTCGATTTTTTCCGGCATGCCAGCTAATGCGGGGGAATACGGTAAGTACTTTATCTGTATCGTATCGTACAATTTCAAGGTTTGGCTATCTCGCTTTCAGGAGGAAGGTACATGCATTCGTAAAATGTTGAAATAATTTAATGACAGCAGTATTTACAAGAGAATCTATTTGTAAACAAGTAAAAGTATATTTTCGCGTACTTAGTAAACGTGAAATTTTCATTATAAAATTCTGGTGCCTATGTTGCAATTAGGGATTAAAATTATGTAATGCCATAACGGCATCACCGCCTCTCAAGGGGTCAAGAAATTTGGTTTGATACCACCTAATATGCTTTTTTAAAATTTTATTACGTAATTTTAATAAGATATTCTATAACTTTCTTTATTGTGAGCAAAAAACAATGGAGAAATTTATTTCCCTTAGTAAGAGAAACTCAAAAACATTATTTATAACTATTGGGGTAACTGGATCCAGCATGGTCCAGTTACCCCGGATACATGTCCCAGTTACCCCATTTTTGAAAAATCTATGGGCTAACTAGGACACCGGACTTACATTTGAAACATGAAATAAATATGTATCGATACCTAACGATATTAATGTAGTTGTATGCCTAATCTTTAACCCGGGAGGCCTCGCTGCATGAGATTTTCTCTCACCCTCGTACTTTTTTTAAGACTCTTATTTAAGCCATTTTCCATTTTAATTAAAATTTATAAAAATGTTATTTCAATTATTTTACCTATTTGTGAGTAAAAGTACTAAGCCAAACTAAATAAATGATATTAAGCGAATGTAAAGTAAAAGAAAAGCAATTGGGCACCGTGAGAGAAATTCTCACTAGCGAGTTCTCCCGGGTTAAAAAAAAGATTGTTTAATAAAAGCATTTACTGTATCTATATTATAAAGGACAAACATATCTGTGCGTAACGCATACGTCATTTTGCGTCATTTTGCGAATGGCAACACTTTGAAATTTGAAATAAAATTTTGGTTTTGCAATTTTCTCTACTGCAAATTTTTTAACTTCTAAACATCGCACATTTTAAATTTTTACACCGTCGTATAAGAAAAGAAATGCTCTTTTAAATGCAATTTGTTTGAAAGCCGTATCTCAATTTATTTCTGAGTTATTAATTTTTTTGTAGTTTTTAATACCATTTTTCTTATCATGGCAACAAAAAGTACCCCATTTCTATTGAAAGTAAAAGGAAAATAGTCGAAAATAGGAGATACTGTATCTTTTTGTTGCCATTTTCTCATAAAACCTGAAAAAAAAGTTGAAATTAAAGTATGGGCTATGTCAAGAATACTGTCTGTTATTCCGTGATAATTACGTCATATGCATACTTTTCAATAGACGAATTTTAAGACTGGATTGTAAAAGTGGATTGCTTTAGCGTATGCAAATGACGTCATTTATAAAAAAGCGTGTATTTTACTTCTTAAACCTGAATTATGTTTTGTAGAAATGCTTGATTTTGCACAGTCCAGCTGCTTCGAAATTCTTCACAGATGAAAATGCTTCACTTTTGAAAATAATGTAATCGAAATCACACACTGATAAAACGCAATGTTTTATAAAATTTAGAGTGTCTTTATAAAAGAGAGGTGGCATGCAAATAATAGCGATTTATATTACAGAAATTGATTATTCTCGCCTGGATGGATTTGCTTCGCCGAGTTAGACAGGCAAACAAACAGTTCGTGGTTTAAAATAATATCATGTTCCTGAAATGTTTGTCCAAAATTCTCTCGAATAATAAAATTTTAATGCTATTCTTTAGGACTTTTTCTATAATTTTATCAAAATAACATAATTTGCTTAGTTTAATTTTTCCTAATTTTATATAATCTATATATTTAAAACACAAGTGCGTTTTTTTAGTCATATGCCCTGATCATTCTGCGGAACTAATTTTACTAATGTATATATTTTTTTTAACTGAAAGCTCTTCATTTGTAGATGTGATCGCACTATCTGTTTTTTTTTTTTTTTTTTTTTTTTTTTTTTTTTAATATCCCCACTTTTATATTTTATTTTTAAAAGCATTTTATGAAATTTCTTCAAAATGGTGAAAATTAGATATCTTTCATTATTGCAGACAAGAGAGAAATAATGAGGTATTTTTTATCTTTATTCATGCTATTTTCTGATAAAAATTCAAAATTGTTGATAAAAATTGTTGTATAAGGTTTAGTGGCGCAAAATCCCATTAGGAGCAGAATATTATATTAGGGGCATAATAATCGAAAATGACATACTGCTTTTGAAAACACGCATTTTCCCTCATAATTTTTTTATATTGTTTTTCCTTCTGCATGTGTACTGATACTAAGTTTCAGGCACTAGGCGAAATGCTTATTTAAGTGAAAATGAACTCATATTTAAAAGAAAGTGATAATTTTCTTAGATAAAACTAAACATTTTAACACAAATGCGTCTAAAAAACATAAATTACGAAATTTTTTACTCTCCGGAATTGAGATTGGAATGTCAAGCAAAGAGTGCGTCTGTTCACATAAAAGATGTTGCTGACAATCGTGACTTCAAGTTTTGAGTTAAAATGACTTTTAAATGATCAATAAAAATACAATAAAAAAAAAAAAGATGAATATGGATATGAGAAGTGCGTATGCAAATTTTGAGAAGGTGAAAATTGCTGTTTTTCATTCTGCAATACCAAGGATAAGAGCCTCAATTGATAACCACATCCTAATAACTAATCTTTATAATATTTTACTAATTAAGTATCTATATTATAAAGAACAAACGTATCTGTGCGTAACGCTGACGTCATTTTGCGAATGGCAACACTTCATGATGAAATTAAGTTTATCTTAGCACGTGCCGGTTTCAATACATAATAATAATAAACATTTTTCACATAAAGCAACAAACATTTTTCAGCATTTGTTTCTGACTATTTTTGCATAACGAAATTAATACTTCCTTTATAAACAAATAAAAGAATAATATTAAAAAAACACCAATCTAAAATATTTGTGAAAGACAAATTAACGAAATTAATACTTCTTTTATAAACAAATAAAAGCATAATATTGAAAAAACACAAATCTAACATAATTGTAATGGTACAATTTAAATTTTTAGATCACCAAATAGGATTTTCTTTTCAGATGGAATTTGTTTGCAAAGTTCATTTCAGTTTACTTATTGTCTATGGTTTTAAAAACAATTTTAAAGCATGAAATATTTTTTAATTTATCCATATCACGCGGAGCTCGATTATGAAAGATTAATCCGTTTGCCCTTAAAACAAAATAAAGAGTTCATCATTTTCTTTGGCTATATCCATTTAAAAAAAACTCCCCTCTGAATAAATAAATAAAATAATATATAAATAAAACACAAATTTAACAGACATGTATAAACTCTGAAATTATCAGAATATAAAAGGATGCCCTAAGTAGCAAAATCTTGGTCAATAAGAAAATATCGCTTTTGATAAATTTCAAAAATTTATTTGATTGTATAATTCGTATTTTCTATATGAAAAATGCTTTTTTAATGTAAGTGGGCAATCTGAAAAATTTATTGCATATAAAACAAAATATTAGTTTTCAATTAAAAGAAATGTTTTCACCTATATTCTTTAACCCGGGAAGCCCGGGTACGATCCCCTAGTTTTAATAAAAAGCCGAGGAAGTTCAACCATATTGACGTTGTTTTAAAAAAAATAAACGTAAATTTTTGACAACCTATCACAGCAAATTGAGAGTTATGATTAAGTTAACACACGTTGTTTTAGGAAGTAGAGATTAAGGTACATTGTTCACAAAAGCTAAATCTTAAAAAACATCAACAGTTTTTTTTATAAAATAGCCTATGACCCAGTTACCTCGTGGGCCCAGTTACCCCAACTAACCTTATATTTTTAATCAGTCTCTACTTCTTGTATTTAAAAGTTTCAGTTATCATTAATATCGTTAATCCATATTCCATGTATTGAAGTGTTAAAAATCTGAAAAATGCTATACAGTAAAATCTTCTAAGACGGGATTGCACAGAAAAGAAAAAAAAATGCGTTATAGACAAGTTCCCTTCTTAGCAAGTGTAAATGTATTATATATTCTTTTCTTACTTATTAGTGTATTAGTTTTGCATGGATCAACACGTTTTTCAGTTTAAAACAGGGTTCCGTCATAGGCGGGCTCCTTTTCACACGTTTTACTATAGTTTAATAAACGTAGAAATCTACTATTCTTTAAAGAGAATAAATTTTAATGTTTAGGTGTAGAATAATAGCGATTTAAAAATGTATGAATATTTTGCAAAAATTTTTGGGCCAATCCTAATTTAACTGCCTTTTGAATGGGCCAGGCCACGCTGAGCCAACGATTTTCATACGGGCTGGATCAAAACTAGGACTGAAAGTTTTAAGTCGTGAAGACTAGGAATGAAACTAGTCCCGGCTCTGTACAGAAAATAATAAGTTAGGCCCGGGCCCGACCCGGCCCGAAATGAGTGGAGACCAGGACCGGCACGGCCCGAGTGCCGTGAATGAAAATCGGCCTGAGCGCGGCCCGCGGGCCGGACCGGGCTCGGGCTTCGGGACACGGGCCGGCCCGTGCTGCGTAGTGTTTCATAATCTATGCGTGATGATTTTTTCGTTTTTTCTTTTTATTGATTTTGATTCGATGTTGCCAGTTGTGACCATTGTTTTATAAAAGGCTAAAATTGATTTTACTTGATAACTCATTTTAATAAAATAAAGTGTAGAATTATTTTATTTCATTTTATTTTTAGAAAAACATGTTCATATTTCCTAACTCGTGACAGCCGTATTTCAAACAATACATAAGTAATAAATTAAACATTAAATGTATGTAGTGTCATAAATCTAATTTTATTCTTTTCCTTTCAAAAAGTAAAGTTAACTACGCTGATAAATTTCTGGTGACAGATATTTTTTAGTTACCGACCATACCTTTTTTTATCTTTGTATTTTTCACGCTGCAGCCGAATTTGTGACAGAGTGTTTTTCACGAAAAAAGTGTTTTGTGTACAACGTGTGTGGTCCTACGCTCCGATGACTAGATGTTAATACGAAAGAATCCCCCCGTTGGGAAGTGTGACCCTTCGACCAATCAGAGACGTTTCCATCTGCTCATCTGTCTGTTGATGGACATCTCAGAGGGAGGAGCGTAGTTTGCAAATAGGCAAACTGACTTCTAGTGCGTAAAGTTTATCGCTAAAGTTTAAAAGGCATTCGATCCCTATGGCAGGTTCATTTGGCGGTATTTCGTTTATACTATGTTAGAGGGTAATTGTAAAGTAGTAACATTGAAGTTTTAATTTCATTTATAAAAAAAATATATATATATATGCTCCATACTATATTAAATAATAAATAGAAACTTATAAATATTTTTCATTCAATTCGATTTAAAATTGAATTACATTTCATTTAAATTTAATTAAATAAATTAACAGTAACTTTTCGATTAAAATTAAGCTAATAATAATTATTTTATTTAAATTGATTTAAATAAATTAACTTCAATTGATTTACTTAAACATAGTTAGATAAATAATATTTTAATTCATCCAAGCAAAAAATCAGAAACCATAATCCATTTTAATTACAGACAGATGATAATAACTGTTGAAAATCACATTTTTTTTTTTTCCCTAACTACGACGAATTCCGCGTTCTCGCTGGAAAAAGACTGATAATAATTTTGAATAAGTAATCTTTTTACATATTCATTTAATAATTAAACTTTTAGAATTTTTAATACATTATAATATGGAATATATTCAACTAATACCAGAACGTTCTTTTTTCAGCAAAAATCTTTGACCGATTTACAAAATATATAAATAAAATAATAATAAATAATAAAATAATGATATTAATATTCAATAAATATAATATTATTATATATATTATAATAATTATTACATATTATAATTATATCATTATTATATATTATATGATAAATAATAAAATAATAATATTAATAGAATAAACAGCAAAACGTACACATATAGGCAAATTTTTAAATAAAACCTCATACGTAAACAAATAGAAGATGTGATGAATACATACAATTTTTTGTGTTTTTTTTTTAAAGCAAAGTTGGAAAATTTAAACATTGATTCTTGAAAATAGTATTAAAGAATAAAAATTGCTCATTCTATTAAATAATAATCATTCTATAAACATTTTTAAATAAAAAGATTATTAAAAATTATATAATAATAATAATGATAAACAGATGCGAGAAACGAATAGGTATAGAAATTATAAGAAGATTGAATACCTTATATATATATATACCAAAATCTTACAATGTACAACAATATCTAATTGTTAAGACTCAAAAATAAAAATTCATATATTGCTTCATTTGCCATATGTCGCTTATGTTTTTATGCATGATTAACTTTAATTTTGGAATTATATTACTAGTTTTTAATTATAGAAGTATCATTTAAATGTTTCCAGAGTGATAATAAAATATTAGTGAATAACGTGAAAATCGAATTAAAAAAAATAAAATACATTATATATTTTGTACATCCGATTTCTTTCAATACTTATTCATTTATATATTTTTTCAAGTTACTTTAAACTCTAGTAATAATAAGTATAATATTTTATACTCCCTATTAAGAATAAATTAGAAATCAGATATTATGATTATATCGAATGAGAAATTTGCATGTGTCATATGTGATATAAATTATATATAAGAAATAAAAATAATTTTTAAAGTTAAAATAATAACAAAATTAAATAAATAAATAAAGAATAATAAAGGTAATTAGGCTTAATTAATTAGTTTTAATATAACTGTGAAAACTGAATTCTTCAAGATGAAATCAGGAAAGTAAATAAAATGTCACTGTCATACATTTAGCCAGAGAAAATTTGAATAAAATTTCAACGCTTGAAGTTTTCGAAAAAAAAAATTGATGCCAATGTTTATCTACCGACCGCGAAACTGGCGGCATAAAGAACCGCCTTTGGCGACAGAAAGTATTATGGCAACCCCTAATACGAAAGACTTATTCATACACCAAACTATTGGGATCAAATCATATGTTGCCATTCATGGATCATCATCATGTATGTGATGAAGTTACGCGACTTGTTGCACGGAAAGATCTTGGATACTCATATGTGGACATAGTGTATATTATGTTGTTTATATTTTGTTCAACTCTTCCATACGCCCAGCTCAGTACTCGCTAAATTTCAGCGGGAGTGCTGGACGCAGGCATCATGGCCCTAGAGGCAAAATGATTTCAATGCAAAAACAAATTTCTTCGTTTCAGGGTACTAGAGTTCCGTATCGTAAGGCATCTCTACGACCCGACAACGATATTTTAACAAGGACTAGTTGGGCTGATGCAGCTTTAGCATTAGCACAAATAAATAAGGTAAGCTATATGTTTATAATATTAAAATGAACCCTGCTAAGCCTAATCGCTATGTAAACGTAAACAAAATAGCATGTCATGTCAACGGTTTTTCGAGCCTTGCCGGCTATTGCCGCTGTCATGTTATTTTATTGTTAAAGATATTATCTTATTGCTTTTTTGGTATTTTTAATTAAATAATATAAACTGATTCACAATACTCATTTTAAAAAGTTACTTTTTAAATGACCATGTAAAATTTCAGCCGATATTTCATGTGGATCTTCTTAATGACTTATTTTTTTCTTTTAAAATTATTTCTCTAACTAGATTTAGCCTTTCATAAACAACGATTTTACAAAGTTAAAAGCTATTTAAAAGTTTATGGCAGCTTTTGCTGTCACTTTTCATTGTTTGTTTGTAATTAAAAGGCCTTTAAAATGATTTTTACCTTTTTAACTAGTATAAATTGATTTAGTATACTAATGATAATTTTAAGTGGAAAATCGCATAATACTGTAGTTTGAAAGTTCAAATTAGTTTTCTAACAGATTTGCTTCGCATATGCAGTTTAAATTCAAACTTGGGGCTTAGTTTAAAATTTGTTTTGCGTTTTCGTATAGTTTACGCGCATACACACATGCACATTCATATGTAGATGTATATAAACACACTTCATATAGCTATTTAATATTTGATTTTATAAATGTAATGTATAATTTCAGAATCTCAAACGATATCAGTGTTTGAATTATTTGCATTACATTGTGACTTTATTTAATCTTCTAGGTCATAATCATAATTAATTGCAAGTTTTTAGAAATTTTTAAATCAAACTGTACTTTCCTTTAAGACATCATGATATTTTTTAAAGGTTAGATTTATATATTATATAAATCTAACCTTTTTTATATATGTCATGATATTTTTTAAAGGTAGATTTGTTTTCGTTTGCTAATTTGAAATATACGCACAGCAAATTTCCGAATTTTTTATAAAGATGTTTATAGGTTATTTATTTAAAAAAAAAAAAAAAAAAAAAAAAAAAAAATCCATTCTATTAAAAATTAATTGCGAGATTTCTTTTAAAATTATTCCTCTACATAAACAAAGATTTTACAAAGATAAAAGTTTATGGCTGCTTTTGCTGTCTCTTTTCATTGTTTGTTTGTAATTAAAAGGCCTTTAAAAGGATTTTTTCCTGTTAACTAAATTGATTTAGAATAATAATAATTTTAAGCGAAAAATCACATAATACTCTCTAGTTTGAAAGTTAAAATTAGTTTTATAACAAATTTGCTTCGCATATGCTATTTAATTTCAAACTTGGGGCTCAGTTTTAAATTTTCGTGTAGTTTTCGCGCATACACACATGCACATTCATATAGATAAACACATATATAAACACACTTCATACATTTGGTTTTGTAAATGTAATATATAATAAGGGATAAATAGTAATTGATGTTTTAGTTTTTCAGAATGCTTAATGACATCAGTGTTTGAATTGTTTGCTTTGCATTACACTGTGACTTATTTAATCTTCTAGTTCTTAATCATAATTGCAAGATTTTATAAATTTTTAAATTAAACAGAACTTCTCTTTAAGACATGATGATAATTTTTTAAGCTTTGTTTTCGTTTGTTCATTTGAAATATATACACATCAAATTTCCGAATTTTTTTATAAAGATGTTTATAGTTGTTTATGAAGAAATCTATTAAAAATTAATTTTGTTATAGAATAAAACATTAATTTTACATTTTTGCTTATGTGAAGAGTGAAATTCATTAAAATAATTCCGTATATAAATGCTTTTCCATATGTAAATAAGAATATGGGGTAGATGTGCCAGTAATGTACACCCTTAAGGAATTTCTTTAAAAAAAAATTTTATTATTAGTTATTATATTTCCAGTTTTTTTTTTTCAATATTATATTAACCTATCAACAATATTTAACCACTTGTATAGTCTCATTTCACAATATGAATCGAAATTTAATTTTAAATAACAGAAATAGTATATCAAAACACCCAAAAGCCCAGTAATGGACACCTTCTGTTCCAGTAATGGACACCCCATAAAAAGTAATACATATAATTGTTTTTATGACTGTATTAGAACCAGAATTTAATGAATACGTACTAATGAAACAAAATAGTTATTTTCAAATAAATTTAACGATTAGGATACCAGTAATTAATAAAATATTTGTGATAATCATGTACTGTTTGCATCAATTGTAATTATCAAAAGATCGAGGCTTTAATTAATTTTTATGATGGATAGTTTAAAATACTAAATATCAGGCAATTACAGCTATCAAATTCAGTAGGGGTCTTTAAAGGGTAATAATAATAATAAAAAAAAATTAGAATATTAGTGATTAGTTTTGTCTCACTATTTTTAACAATTAATCCTCCAGAGACTACTTGATATATATCATTTATAATAATATTACAAATATGAAGGAAATGATATTGTGAATTGAATATTTTAAATACTAAATAAAATAATTTCAAAATAAAACTAGAACTGATGTTTGAGGCCACTGATCTGCAGATTTACTAGTTTCATGAATATTACGTATAACTTTCATTAATATTGCACTTTTGTATTTTATTTTATTTTATTTTTATTTTTTTTTTTGTCAGAGGTGAATAAGGAAACATTTAAGACAGAAAATAGATTTTTGATAGCTTCTGTAACTTGTTTTTATTTAAACAGAGAGGGATTAAGCCCTATGAGCCCCTCTTTGACTGTGCTCTTAAACAATATTTTCTGCTTCTTGGCTGGTTTGATTGCCAGATTATAAAATATGCAAGGTACATAACATAAAAAAAAAATAATAATAATAAAATAAAATATTGAAATTTTATTAATCACATAAAATAACTTAAAAGCAGCTATTTATAAAAGTTTTGGCGTTATTACATTTTGGTAAGTATAATTTAAAAATTTGATTATTTAGGTTTGTAAGTCAAATCAAAATATTTTATGCACTATAAACATTACTGAAATTGCATTTTTAGCATGGGGTGTCCATTACTGGAAAATGATTAATTAACCATTCCAACCTTAATAATAAATGAAATTTTGTAAATGGCCATTAGTATATAAAGTTCTAAGTTTTCTATTGCTACTCAAATAAAAACATTAAAATTTTGCAAGAAAATAAATAATATATAAATTAATTAAATGAAGCCAGCTCTTAGCCTCTTCATTAAGATTTTCACAGAAAAACAGCGAAACTTTGAAACATTATATTTTGCTTCCTGATTGGTTTGATTAAAAGTCTCAACAATGACCCAGTTTTATAAACCTTGCAAGGGGGGAATTATAAAAAAAAATAATTAAAGCTAAATATTTATTAGTTATTTTTTTATGAACCAAAAACATCAAGGGATGTCTTACTGGAAGGGTGTCCATTACTGGCACATCCACCCTATTACATCTACCCTAACACATCTAATTTCGAATTTTTTTATAAAGATGTTTATAGTTGTTTATGAAGAAATCTATTAAAAATTAATTTTGTTTTAGAATAAAACATTAATTTTACATTTTTACTTATGTGAAGAGTGAAATCCATTAAAATAATTCCGTATATAAATGCTTTCCCATATGTAAATAAGAATATATATTTGGAGGTTTATTATCTGTTTCTTTAAATTTGACTTACTGTTTCAATTTTATTTATTTTATCACCAAATATTCTATTCTTTTCCTATATAATATTTTAACATGCAATTTCAGAATTTTTTCCCTTCTATATGAGGCAAATGTATTTTTTCATGTTACTATAATTACTTGCAATATATTTATTTCTATTTAAAAATGGTACTAATAAAGTCTCTTTTACTTTTCATGTATTTATTACATGGGTATTAAGATTAAAAAAATGATTGAAAAATGTACATATAGAAATTTTCATCTAGTACATCTTGTAATTATAGAGTTGGCCTCTTTGTTACTGATTTTAGAGTTCTTACAGTGTGCCATTTTATTATTATTGTACCTAGTAGGATTATTAATCACTTAAGTGTAATATTTTGGCTGTAACTTTCTATTTAACAGTTGAAATGTTGTTTACAAAATTCTGAAATCGTTCCTGCAGTGGTACTGATTTTTAAAGATTAGGTTCTGTTTTTATTATGTTAGAATGTAGTACATTAAATTTTTCTGCATTTATACAGTAGACTCCCTGAAATCTGCACATTTGGGGACCAGAGGTTGTGCGGATTTTAGAATTTTGCAGATTTCTGGTCATTGATTTGTTTACATTTTTTAAACAGTAATTTGAGTGTAATAATGCAATCAAAATTATAATGAATGCTTGTAAAATATTAAAATAAGTAAAGCAATAAACTAAAATAATAAAAAGTAAGATAATTTAAAAAATTATTAAAAGTAAAGGTTAAGTAAATAATGTATAATTAAATATGCATAATGAAGGATGAGATATACATTTTCCTTGAATTATTCAATGAAACTTCCTTCATAAAGGTACCCTATTAATTCACGTCAAAATCATAAAGCAAGGAAGTTTTATTCTAGGTTTAGCCTATCTTAACCCCTTGACCACCAGGCTTAATTTCGCTGGTGAAGGGCTATGCGGTGTAAAATGTTTGTGTCATAAAACTCTCCTTCGACCAGAGCCCTGTTATATCACAGATCAATCCGGTTCAAAAATGCTGTTATCCGGTTCAAAAATGCAACCATTATACTTGACCACCAGGCTTAATTTTGCTGGTGAAGGGCTATGCGGTGTAAAATATTTGTGTCATAAAACTCCCCTTCGACCAGAGCCATGTTATATCAGTTGCATATCACAAATCAATCCGGTTCAAAAATGCAACCATTATACTGTGTAGTGAACAACGCACCAGGTGTATGTCGTGGTTGTTGATTACTAAAATGAGAGGACGTACAGAGCGTACGTCCTGGCAGTCAAGGAGTTAATAACTAAAAAAGCTTGATTAATACATTAATATATTTGGTAAAAAGATTGTGATTACTAGTAATATCAGCAATATCTTGATTTTTTTCAGAAATAAATTTATACTTCTTTCATGAAAAATCATGAGTTCAGTCATATTATTGAGAATTAAATATGGAACACTACATAATACACTAAAAAATTCTGTAATTTTACCCCTACATCTGAACTGAAAGTTTCATTGTTTACATCTGTGATGTGCGGATTTTAGGTGTTTGCGAATATGAAGGAGTCCACTATATTTTACCTCCGGTTTTCTTTGGTCTTAAAAACTTATAATGTGCATATTCAACAAAAGTATCCTTGCGTATTACGTTAAATGAAGAAATCTGCCACTATATAATCGAAATTAAAATCCGTTATTCACTTTGTGATATGATATATATATGAATATAATAAAGGTAACTTTAAGCTTATAGAACAAATTTAATACAGTATAGTAATTTTTATCAATCTTATACTGAAGTAGGTTTAGTAAGGGGAAAAAGAAAACGCAAATGTTAAGATGAATTCCAGTTTTTAATTATACATTAATGGAAGGAAAATACTAGGTGGTTGGAGTACACGCTAGGTGGTGGAGTCTACAGCTCCACTGTTAGATATTCTAACAGTAATTGAGTTATTCCCAACAGAGTGTGAATTTGTACATTTCTGTAGATGATTTCATTTATTTTTTATCTCATAACTGAAAATGATGACTTCATATAGTACAGAGAAAAATATAAAAAAGTACTTGGAACGTAAATCAAAATTGCACTATCAGTGTTAAAAAAACACACACACACACAAAAAAAAAACGTAAAAAATTGAATTTGTATTAATTTTATTTTAAATATGTATTGAAATATTAAGTAGCTATTGCACTATTTTAGTTTTTTATACAAATGTTGCTTAATTTGTAATTAGACTAAAAGGAAAAATGTGTAAAACAATCTATATTTGCAAAATCTCATGTTTTCAAACTGTGCAAATTTAACAGATTTAGCTGTGCTCGTTTCCTGAAATACTCTCATTTGTATCAAGTAAGTTTTATTGTCAGCAATAATATTTTAGAACTTTTATTTGTTGTTGAAAATATATATAACACCACCAAATGTACCATTAACACCATTAAGAATTTTTTTACTCATTTTATATATACATATAATCGCCTTTTACTCCTTTTATGTACTGTTTTAAAAGCAATATTTGTGATTTATTGATGTTTCTATATTGTTTAATATCTATAAACTTTTATTTCAGGGTAAGGCAGAAGGAAATAGAGGAGCCTTATGGGTGAGGAATCAATTACAAAAACGGTTATTCCTCCTTGGAAATTTCATACAACGAAATCCTGGAAAAATAATATTTGTAGGACTTCTTGTGTTATCGTGTTTTTGTGTAGGACTAAAATCTGTCACGATGGAAACCGATATAGAAAAATTGTGGGTGAAGGGTAAGTTAAATTTTATTTTTGTTTTACTTTGATATACAGTCAGTTTTTTGTCAATATGTTGAGTACCTATGGCAGTTATTTGGCAAATGTTAATTTCTTTTAATATGCATTGAATTTTTCCAATCCCCTTAATAACAATATTTACTGTTTATAGGTTTTTGCTTTTTTTTTTCATATTCATGAGCATAAATTTAATCTTGTATTTTATAACAGATAATTTTTAAATAGTTATGGTTTAGGAAGATTTTTTTGTTGATGATATGAAGTATTTTAGTTTATGTTGAATTGGCAATAAGATGACTGTATATTAGAGTTGTATAATTTATATTAAAGAGGTGTCAAATGTTATGGATTTTCAACTTCAACAAATATTTACTTTTTTAAAATGTGGAATCAGATTTTTCTTTTTCAGTGATAAAATTTGTGACATTCATTAATAGCTCCACTTATGATAACAATGATTATGCCATATTATGCCATTAGGCATAATCATTCATTAAAAACCAGAACAAATAAAGTCAAAATCCATAATTGTTGGCATCTTTGTATTAGGATTCTTGTTATTTTGAGTTAATTTGAAAATTATACAAATTGAAACTGCTGTGGCTGTCGATATTTTAAACTAACAAATGAGAAGGTTTTTTTTTTTTTTTTTTTTTTTTTTTTCCCCCGTCCTGATACATATCTAACATTAATTCTGTGGGTCAATTTAATGTATTTTACTTAGAGTTCGAGAGAATGTTTGATATTTAGTTATTTATTATTATGCTTGTTTCGTATTTTAAGTAATCTTTGTGGGTTTTAATATCAAATGTGGAAACTTCAGAAACTCTTTGTAATAAAACCCTTTATTGTAGTAATTATTCACCATAGTAGCATATTTAAATTGTTAAAAAACAACAGTGATTAATGAGAATTCCTTACAAAAATAAACCTAGTTGCATTATTGAATACTTATTGATTTGTCCAACTTAATTTTTATAGTTTATAAGTGCATTATTATTATATCTAACATCAAATTTATCATAATTATGCTGTTATCTATTATTAATAGTTTAAGTTTTACACTAATGATAGATCAAAACATTGCTACGTTTGTCACTTGTATGTAAAGTGGAACTTTTCTGACCTGGAACATTTTGATGAGAAGAATATTACGTTTCCCTGCTATTTAACTGTTTTATATATTGAAAAGATAATTACAGATTTCTTATCATTTATTAAATTATTCAAAAATCTGATTTATTGATCTGACAAGACATGTATCCAACTAACAATAATTTTCTTTTTCCTTCAACATGTACAAAATATATGTAATCCGTTTTTAAATGTTGTATATTATTAATTTAACAGAACAAAGTTAATCCAAACAAGATAAATGTTTAATATTCATCTTATGTTGCAAAATTGTGTTAATGTAAAATTTCGCTGTACAAACAGCTAAACAGTCGCAATAGCTTTACACCTGTGTTCACACTTGAAATCATAAAAAATGAACACTGGTATTTACAGGTTATTAAAAATCATAATTTTTAATTAAAGTAACTAGAGAAATTTGATAATTAATCTTTGTTATACTTTGAGACTTCCTTAAACAATGAAAAATATATAAATGATTTGTTAATTGAAAGTACTAAATAAATTTTATTTTTTCAGTAACACAATCATGTGGCTACGCTAAAATGTTGCATACTGTCATAAAATTTTCAAACATAACTTTCATTGAATCTGATAAAAGTACATTCAATAGAGTATTTAATAATTTGTTTTCTATAGATTTTCACACTATACAATCCATTCCTTCTAATCTGTGGCTCTATAATACGACGCCTATAATCTGTGCCTTATTCTAGATGTAAACAAACAGTTAAAAAATCTTTTTTTTTAAGCAAGACAATGTACACTTTGACCGTTATAAAAGTTGACTGACCTGATGAATTTCTTAAATGTTTGATGAATTTCTTCATTCATTAGAAGGAAATGTTTTGTGTATCTTGTAAATAACTACTAGACTGCTATATTCTGAACACATTCACTGGTTGTATAAAACATAAATTTGTTTTCAAAGAGGGGTTAGCTCTTGAGGATAAATAACCTAGTTTTTTAGAAAAACAAATTTTATTACTGATCAAGAAATGCAGACTCTTAAAAGGCTTCAAGATTAAACTGCATTGCATAAATTAAAAACTATAAATCAAACCAGTCACTTGGATGTTTGATAGATTTAAAAATAAGTAGAAATGCTTTCTATTAATTTTGTATCATTTAAATGTATTTCTAATATTGAATATAGTTTTTTATATTATAGAAAAAAGCATTTTCTTTCATTTCTGTGTGCTTATTTACAGTGTGATTACTATATTTTTCGATAAATTCCAAATATTAAAATGTAAACAAAGAATTGACCTATAATCTGCAAAACCCTTGGTCCCGAGCTGTGCGGTTTAGAGGTAGTGTACTGTAATAGATTTTCATATTATGATATAGTGATGCTTGAATTTTGCAATGAATGTCCACATTTAAGCTTTATGTTGAGTTTTCTACTTATTTAGGGTAAAATTCAACATGTCTAATTTGTACATGTTGGTAAATAGTTAAACAAGATTTGTATTTAAGTATTTATTATCTAATTTGAATTCAAACTTTTCAGTTGAGTAAATTTTTTTAAAGTCATGTTTTATTAGATAATAATCCTTTATGTACTGACCAGTGGTGTAGTCATAAAAAAACAGGGTAAACACTCTAAGCAGAGAGTATACGCTCAAGGCAGAATGTATACCCTAGAGAAGTGATTCCCAACCTTTTATTGGCCACGTCCCACCAAAGTATTTGTAAAGTCCCTATGTCCCCCCTCCCTAATCCTTAAATTATGTATCATTATTTTAAAAATGTACTTTTTTCACACGGTGGAAGTGTAATAGAGCCTTAACAAAAACTATTCATTTTACATTTTTTAACTTATCAAAGAGGTGAATCTTCTATCACAAATGTGTTTTTAACACAATTTTATAAATGCAATGAGATTATACATCTTTCCATATATGCCAAAACAAATTTTGTTGTACTTTTCCAACTTAACGTATAAAAGTGTTTATACGGTCTGAATTTTTATCGTCAGAAAATATCTTAAATAGACACCTACATTTAACGTTAAAATTGATAAATTCATACATTTTATATTGCATTCTTGTAACTTATTAAGAGTTGGTGGAAAAGCTTTGGACACTGACTTTTCTTTCTATGGATAACACAATATTTCAATATTCCCATCTTTATCAAATTAAGTAGCCATTATTCCGCATAACACAATCTCTCTGTTTTCTCTTTCCCAATATAGTTAATTGCCTTCGCTAATAGAAGTAGAAAACATATTCAGTAAATAATTGAAAGCATTACGAATTTTTTTTCTTAAATTCACCACCAGAAAAATTATACCGTATTTTTAATACTTTAAATTTAAAATATATCAATTTTTAAAAAGACTTCGCATAATTATTCTGGTGTTAAATTTATTTTTTAATTTCGATAGGATTTTAATACAAAATTGATTTCTTAAATTTTGCTTGTATTCCATTTATTTTTAGCCTACACCACTACTTTTTCCCAAAAAGGACAAAAGATAATGAATGAGTGAGTCAGAAATTTGGAATTGCCCCCCCCCCGTTGGGGCGTACACCCCACGTTGGGAACCACTGCCCTAGAGTGTATATACTATAGCTTTCTTGAGAAACAGAGCGTATACGGTGTTCCTTAAAAAAATCCAAAAGGTATACACCGTATACCCTCCACTACATCCCTGGACTGACTATCACTAAATGAATAATTTCTAAGTGTAAAATTTTCCATGGGTACAAGCTGCAATTTCAGTCTGCATTTTTTACTCAATTTTTATAGTCTGAAATTTTACACCCATGTTTAAAAAAAAGTATTTATTTAATAACTGCTTGAATTCCTTTGACTCTTTACATAGTGTTGAGACGTTCAACAAATTCCTACCATTTAGTTTGAGAAAAAGGTGACAAATATTAATGGTAACTGTTGCGTTGATAGAAAAGCCCTTTGCATCAACTCGTCAGTTACCTGCAATATTTATGGCTTTCACTTATGTCCCTCTCTCCTATCTTTTCTATAAACTAAACGGTAGGAATTTACTGAACAATGTCTCAACAATAGGGTGGTTTAGAGGTCAGATAATTCTGACTTTATAATAAAAATAATGATAATTCTCTAAATGTTAATTCTTCAAAGATATTAAGGCACTGAAATTATTTTTTGATTTTCTAGTAAATTTTATACCTTGGTATGAATGATTTTTTTTCTGTTTTCATCATTGAGTTTCAAGTAAATTTTTATGATGAGAAAAACAGTGTGTATTGTTTAATTCTAACTTGTGTCTAAAAACTTAAAGCTCTCTCTTGTCAAGAAAAAGTTGTAAATTTTTTTAATTCTGCTATTCAACAGCATACATAATACTTAAAAAAAAAAATATGCGAGATTATGTATTGTGTGAATTCTTTTAGTTTTCATGTTACAAATGAGGTAATATTTGAATAAAATTTGTTTTGTGAAAATTATTATATACACATGTTTAAGTTGAAAATTCTTGATATCCTTTCTTTTTTCATTGCTTAAAATGTAATAAGTCTCAAAGCATAACAGAGAGTAGAGTTGTCTTGATATTCATACTTGCTTTCACATTTAAAAAAAAAAAAAAAAAAAAAAAAAAAAAAAAAAAAAAAACTATTTTCTGTTACATAAACACACTGCTACTTTTCATCATTTTAGGTGTTTGAAAATACTATTTTCAACTCAATATTTTGTATCCAAAATTAATACTAAATCTGTATACTAATATGTTGATTTTTTATTTTTACGTGTTATATTAATATAATAAAAATTAAATTTTAAATGTACATGCATACAAAAAAATAATAATAATCTGATTAATTAATGCCTAGAAATTCATACAAACTCAAAGTTTAGTAGGGTTTTTTTTTTTTTTTTTTTTTTCTCCTATTTAGTTACAATTTTAACATTTATTTTTTCTAAACACTAAGGGAAAAAAATATTCCACTAGAACAAAGAAAACAAATTTAAATTTTATGCTCAGTAAAAATGTTAGTTATGTTTGAAACAAATTCTAAATAAAAGGTTTCTCAAAAATAACGATTTTTACACTGGTTGTATGGTATGGGATATTAACTTTTAAAGCTGTTTGTCATTAAGACCTTGAACTGATGATTTCATTTTATTTTTATTTTATTTTTTTTATCACCCCAGTTTATTAAAAGTATTTAGTTTGTTTCTTTAAAAATAGTTTAGTTTGGAATAAATTTTTCCTTTTTTGATTAACACTAATTAAAATTACAAATATAAAATAGAATTTCAGTAAATTGCTAGACAATGCTTAATCTTATACAAAATATAGTTTCTTCCCTCCTCCCCTTCAACTTTCCATAATTTTACAAAATTCTTGTTTTAATGTGGATTAAAAATTCATATTCAGTTACCTTTCTTAATCTTATTACAACCCACGGTATAAAATCTCTTATCTTGAAATTAGATGTGGGTGGGGCGGGGTGGGGTGGGGTGAAAGGAAACTTTGTATTGCATTTGTTCTTTTAGCACATGCATTAAAAAGCATTCTTCATTCAATTAATTTCTTCATTCTTCAAATAATAAATACTATTTTCATTTTTACTCGTGTTTTGCAATTTATCACAAAAACAATAAATTTGTTTGATACATGATCTTTGAAATATATTTAACTAAAATCTGAAACACTTTCTTTACCTAGGATTTTACCCAAATAACTGATATATAACCAATCGCTTTTCTGTATTCTGAAAAGCCTGTTAATATGTCAAATGCAAAATATTATAAAAAGATTTAAGTTTCGTTTTTATATATATATTTTTTTTACTAACTTTTTCTCATTCCACCATTTTTGTCTTAAGGAATATTAATTTTGCCCTTGTCTTGATCTCGAGTGATTTACCATAGCTCGGCCTAATTTTTTTTCATTAAGCTCGGACCGTGCTGGATGTGGTCTTCATTTTTTTCCGGCCGGGCCCAGGGTTTTGTACTCCGTATTTGCATCATGAACAACGAAATTGTAGTAATGTTTTCGCCTCAGTTTTGTCAATTTTCTGGTCATAATGTATGCTATTTCGGTGTTAGGTACTTTCTATTTATTTTGTTTATTTTTCTGAAAACTTTTTAAGTGATCATGTACAGTTATTCATCATAGTTAAACGATTATTATTCGTGCGTACGTGACATTAATCACAAAAGCTTCGTCAAATTGCCTATTTGAAGGCATAAGAGCTGATACTTAGAATCCTGCATTGAGAAAATACAATGACATAACTTCACAGAAACTGGCAAATGAAATTAAGTAAACCCATTACTCTTGAAAAAGTGCTAAATGAAATTTTTTTGCCAACTGACTAGAAGGTTAAAAAACTTGCATTTTCACCGAACATTTTTTTTTTTTTTTTTTTGGCTTGACGCCAGGTTTAATAACAAATAAAAAAAAAAGTCTCTTTAGATGATTTCGGGCGTTGGTTTCGAATCGTGGAGTGTAGTGCATGCTTTCTTTTTACTAAATGCCGAAAATAAAAAGAAAAGTAAGACAAAAGTGATTTTATTTTTGGATTTCATTCACTACTTCAAAGCATCTAATTACTATAAAGCAGCCGCGTGACTTCGCTTTTATTTATTTTCATCGCGGAATTCTACTATTGTGATGAATTTGTTCTAGAATTTTAAAACTTTCTTAATATATTTTTATGTGGGTCAAGATAAATTCTTTTAGTTTCTTTGATATTACAAAATGCACTTTAGCAGCTGACAGTAATTTTGTAAAATTTCATCCTTTAGAAAATTTAGAATGTGAATGAATTTTACTTAAATTATTTTCCTTTTAAAGAAAGGGAATTTTAAATAAACTCGAGGGCAAAATTCTCAATATGTAACCCTTGATTTTCATAAAGATTAAATTGAATTTTGAAGTTTTAATTTAGTCACTTATACTTCGAAATGGTATTGGGGAATAGTGTTTTATTTTGTTGACTGAACTATAAGCTGAATTTTAAGAATTGCAATAGCATTCGCGAGGCAAAGTGCAACCAATATTTATACTATGTAATAAGGCAAATTATTTTTCGTATGTTTATTTCTTGTTTAACTTTTAAATGTGATCATATACATGTATAATAATCACTTATAAACAGGTTAAGTTAAATAATGCTATAAAAAGTGATAAAATATCTTTATTAAGATTGACGATCGTTTCATCGCACAAACGGCGACATTTTCAAAATCATGCACGATAGAAAATATTTTCACATAATTTAAAAACAATAAATATAGTAAACAATGTCACGAGACATGATGCATAATAAAAATTTTGCAAACATAAAATAAAATAAAAATTAAATTAGCTATTAGCGAGCGTGGATTAATTTTCACATAATTTAAGAAACAATAACATGGTAAATAATGTCACGATACATCATGCATAATGAAAAACATTGCAAAACATAAAATAAAAATAAAATGGCTATTTGCGAACGTGGATTAATTTTTACTATTGTTACTAAAATTACATAGCATCTCTTTCCAAATTTTAGGTAGATCAAGGGACACTGAATCATTGCCAATAATCTCGTTGCGTAAAAATATATCTATTGATTTTGAAAATGTCGCCGTTTGTGCGATGAAACGATCGTCAATCTTAAGGCTCCTGTCCCTGCCAGCGAATGCACTCACGAGCTAATGCTAATCCTATGGGGAGGGATTTTTCTAATACCGTATTTTATGGAAGAAACGCCGCACCCCTCAAATTGGCTTGAATAAGCTTAAAAATATCGTAATCGCCGCACCCGTTGTAAACGCCGCATCCATCGGAACGCTACTTTTGTCGACAGAGTCACATTGACTTAACTTTAATCAAAGTTTTCTGAGTAATGTAGGATGCCTCGTTTTTAATATCTTAAGATGTCTGAAGTTTTATTTAAAATATTTAAATCCGATTTTAAATATTTTTATGATTTTTTAAGTTAAGGAAACTCAGTTGGTATTTAAAAAAAATCGTAAACGCCGCACTTGGAAAAAAAATTAACTTTTAAACTCGTAAACGCCGCGGCGTTTCTTCCATAAAATACGGTATCTCGTTTGCATTTCGACATTTTTAAATAATTTTTTTTTTTTTTTTTTTTTTTTTTTTTTTTTGCATTGGATAGCCGAGGTCCGTCTCTACATCGCACCTTTTTTACTTTTTCGATTTGGTTGCAGATATTTTTTGGAATGACACTTTCATTTTCAGAACTCCGAATTCAATATCTGCGACCAAAATCGAAAAAGTAAAAAAAGTGTGATGTAGAGGACGGACCTCGGCTGTCCAATGCAAAAAAAAAAAAAAAATAAATAAATAAATAAAAAAAATAAATAAATAAAAATAAAAATGTCGAAATGCACACGAGATATTAGAAAAATCCCTCCCCATAGGATTAGCATTAGCTCGTGTCTTCGCCGGCAGGGACTGGAGCGTTAATAAAGATATTTTATCACTTTTTATAGCATTATTTAACTTAATGTAATCATAATTAGACATTATATGTGTCGATGAACAAAACTAAATTATTGGGTACAAATCATAAAAATGTACTACTTCGTTTAACATAAGAAAAATGGACCTTTTTAAAATTAAAATGTCATACATAATGACAGCATGTATGGACGACGACAACACTCCAAGCAGAGTAAATTTAAAATTCTCACACTTGAAAAGCTTTCTAGAATCAATTTGGTCTGTTTTGTTAATATGATTGCGCAGTACCGTTAAGTCTGAATCGGCTTATGAAAAAGATCAGAGTTTTGAAGAGAGAAAAAAAAAAGATTTTCTTGATCAGGTGCAGGGTTTTATCAAGGCCGCAGGCGCCGTATCGCCCTTAAAAAACTTTCTAAGCGCCCTGTTAAAGATTTCTTCTCCTAGCAAAATAAAAACCTTTAAAAAAATTCCATTTTAAAGAATGTTTTCTTTTAAAATCATTAATATTTGCATCAGAGATGTTTTTGAAACCTGAGTGTATTTCACGCATTAAAAACCAAAAATATATTTTAAAAATTTAATCATACGTATTTTCACGTCTGTAGTTATTCTTAATCAAATTTTGTGTTGTGTAATTATGATGGTTGAAATTGGTTATTGGTGTAAATAACTTTTTATATGTTTAGTAAGTTGAAGTAAAATTTAGTACAATAAGCTCTTCTCAGTCCCCCCTCCTCTCTCCTAGTGTTGACTCTAGAAAAAAAGGGCCGCCGGGCGGGAATTTTTCAAAAAGGGAACACTTCTAAAAAAGGGCATATTTTTTTCATAAAAGGCACCCTTGTGCCTTGTTCACAAAAATATTTTGAACTGGTTTTTTAGAGTCCTTAGAATTTACGATATTTTCCAGGATGAATTGAATTGCCACCAGGCGCATAGGAAGTCTTAAAAAGGACATCCGGGCGCATCGGAAGGGTTTAAAAGAATCGCCGAGCGCAAAAAAGAAATGAAAAGGCCGGGCGCTGCGCCCTGCTAAAGCGGCTTAGTCAACACTATACGTGCATGAAAGTTGTTTTTTTTTCTTTGTTACGCTGGCCCATTGGCTGTTGTATATGAGAAGTAAAGGGGTATAATTTTCCCTCTCATATCTTTGAAATTTCAGATACTTTTTCTCATATTGTTTAGAAAAATTGATAAAGCCGTGCGAAATGATTTGTCTCTTCCAGACTACGTGTCTCCCTGGAACCATCCAGAGATTGGAACCACCATCAAGCCTGTCTTTGTTTTTGTACTTTTTATAACGCTGAAGTCACGTTTCCAAAATAATGAAAAGAGTATATCCCCTTGCCCCTCCCCACCCCTCCAAAAAAAAAAAAGCACTAACAATACCCTACAAAATTTGTTGCCAGGCCTCTGACAGAAAACTGCATAACTCGAAATTTACTACGATTTATGTTTTTGTGTTTTACATAGTTCCTGAGCTGTAGAGGCTTTGTGTCTACCACTGTGAGAAACAGTTGTATCGTGTAAGACGTGTGTGTGTATCGCTGCTTATACTGTGAGATAATATCGCCCAATGTTTCGTATCTGAGGTGCGCCCTTGCTTTCTGAAAGGTTGGGCAGGCCTGATCTAGTATTCCAGCTTTAATAAAGTATAAAACTATTTGAATCATGAAATTATATTGCAGTTGTTATCCTTTATCTATGGATACTCCTCCCTCTAAATTGAGGTGCCCTGAGATCGTGCCCCATGTGCCCATGTCTTAACCTATTCTGGCCCTGGCAGAGATGCTTTTGCTGACTGAAACGCATTGTACTTGCAAGTAAGGGTAAAAAGAGCGAAGAGTAAATTTGCCCCACCACTCAACAAGTATCTTGCCTGAAGCTCCAGTTGACTACAAACTTTCATTTCCCAATGAAGCTGTCAATGCCACGGGGCTCGGTTCCTCACAGAATGATCTCCCTATTTCTTCGAATTCTTGAGGGCAAAGACCACCCCTCTTCTATTTTTTTTTTTCCCGCGCGCCTCTTTTATAGTTGAACCCTGTATGAGTTTGGGGGAGTGTTCATTGAGGGTTCTGCTGAGAAATGGGATCCTAGACACTGCTTTTGTCGCCGGAAGCACAGGGGTTTTCTTTTCATTTAGAAGAATCTGCTGCAGTATGAAGTTCGAAGCTACTTAATTGAGTCGTTTTCCGGAAACTTTCTCATCTTGAAATCTAAATTGAGTGCTGATAGACCCTCGCCTTACTTCATTTACAAGAAATGTGGTGCCAGAAGTAACTGGGGATTAGTTTGCGATAAACACTGAAGATTTTCTTCTTTAGATATTTTACTATAGTGAATTGCAAATGTTAAAATTTGGAAAAATAAACTTATTTGTGACTTTAAAGCTATTTGTTCTTGCAAGCATAGTCGAAGGTAGAGAGGGGAGTTTGCACGCGATGGCTATTATTTGTTCCTTCCTGGATTTGGAAATTTAATTAACTTAATTTTCTTTACCTTCTGAAACAAAACAATTTTTTTTTTTTTTTTTTTTTTTTTTTTTCAATACCGATGTGTTTAAAAACTATCCTAGAAGATTTGGAGGAAGGGGGAGGGGGGGGGGGGTCAGGCGAGCTGTGAATTATTCAAATTTTCCATTTTTTAAAAGTTTTGTAGGAAGCTTACTATATAAATGTAAGGATTTTTATTTTTTCTTAATCCTTACATTTCTGTATTACTTCGTTTGATATGTTTAAAAATTGCTTTGATGACAAATTCTTACTTTACTTCATGTTTTTCTCTATTTAAACAGAAAGACGCATGTATGTATGCATGTATGTCAGTTAGTCTAATATGATTGAAATGTATTTTCCGCTGCAGAAAATGCTCTCCTGCACGTTAATGAGTTCATTTTCGCTTAGATATATAATTATAAATCCCATTAAAGCGTAATCCATAGATTAATACAAATTTATTGAAGTGATGTAAAAGTTATTAAAAGACAGGGTTCTAGAGTCAAAGATAAAGTGAGTTTACAATACCAAAGAAAAATGAAATACAGTAAACTCTGTCTAAGGCGGAATTGATTGGGACCGAGAAAATTTTCCGTAGTAGACAATACTCCGCCTTAGACAAATTTTACTCTATGTCTATAGATGTGCAGGGACTTGAAAATCTTTCCGAGTTAGACAGATTTCCGTCTTACACAGAGTCCGCCTTACACAGAATTTACTGTATATAAAATTAACTGTAGAAACAACTAAAAATTAAGGAACTGGTTTTCAGAAGCAGAACAGTGCAGGCTGTTTAACAAAACATTAAATAAAACATTCAAATTGAGTAAAGAACAGAATACTTTTTCTGCAGCTTGAAATGTAGAACAAATTGTAGTAAATTGGTTCACTGAAAAAAAAAAATTAAATAACTAATGAAAATGCTATAATATATAAAATATATATATATAATATATATATATATATATATATATTATAAAAAATGATAATAAGGATAAGCAATACATCAGGCAAAATGACAAGGCGCTATGAAGTGGGCTGTGCTAAATATCACTTGAATAGTCTGTGCCTAGTTACATATTACAGTTTCTGGAGCCATAATTAGCGCTTATGGCTTATTAGTGCAAAATTAGCGCTAGCTACCGCACCGGCCACAGGGCCACTAAATGAGAAAAAGTGGCTACTAAAAAATTGTTTGTCAACTTTCTATCCTATGGCCATTTTCCTTACAAGGCGATAGCAAAAATTTCTTGCATTCCATCAAGGATTCTTCTTTTTCTAGTTGCAATATGTTTACATTAACATATTTATTTAGGCTATTCAATTTTAGATTAATACTAATAAAAATGTTAACAAACGTTTACTGTTTAGTACTTTAAATAAAAAAAGTGGTAGCTTGTTTAATCCTTTATCTACTGACGGTACTTATAAGTACCATTTAAATAACTTGTTATAAAATTTATTTAATATATCGATTAGTTGTAATACAAGTTAGATTAGTTGTAATTAGAATGAGTTATAGATTTTTTACTTTATCTTGTTCCAAAAGCATTATTGGTTACAAAAAAAAAAAAAAAAAAATTAAGGATGATTTTATTTTGCCTTTGCATCTTTTCAGCTTTCTTGGCGTTGGGGGGTGGGGGGGATTTTTCAATTCGGAAATATTTCTATTGTGAGAACATTATATTTGTACATTTCCTAATTTTTCAAAATAGTAAGAAAAATATTTAAAATGAAAGATTTGAGTGGGGGTTATAAATATTGCACAAAAACGAAAAACCCTATAAATTCAAATTTAATTCATTCTTTTAAATCCTTCAAAAATCCTTCTAAAATTTATTAAATGATTATGTAAATCTTCTAATGTTTAAACAGTTCACGAGAAATGCTTTAGAAGATAAAATTTTCATGAATTCATAATTCAGTACAAGTGGCCATACTTATAAAACATACTACTGGCCACTAATAAAATTTCCCAATTTTGCCCTTTACTTGTAATTAGGATTTATTGTTACGAAGATTAAAAATGTTTCAAATTTACTGTAGATAGTGAAATCTGTATTTTCTGGGGTTATTTTGACATTTTCTAATACAGTACAGTCGTCCCCGTTTAAACGAATATTGGCGGTTCCAGAAATAATAATCGATTAAGAGGATTATTTGATTAAACGGAGAATCATAACTGTAATATTTAATGCGTAATAAAAAGGTAAAATAACCATCTACGGTATATTTCATTAACAGCATAATAAATCGTTAATAGAATAACATAAACTAAAATAAATACAAATGCTAATATAAAGTAAATACGTATTAATTTAATATCAGTACATACATTTATATGGTTTACATCACCGCTTAATGCAGCTCGTTTGAATTTGGTCAAAACTTTGCTACTTCTAATTTACGTTATTTAAACTGCCTTAAAAAAATCGTTTAAAGTGATTTGTTTATGAGGAATTTTAAAGGAGTAAATATAGAGTTATTTTTCGAATGAGTGCAAAATATCACAACTACCATCTCGAGTGTCGAAGTGACGGCGCATTGCCATAGCCAGGTTAACAGCAAGAAGTGATGGTGGGGAGATCAAGATGGGGAAATGATTTGACCTGTCTGTTATACACCTGCCGGCTGAAATCATTGCAGGAAGAACTGAAAATTCGTTTTCAGCATTTAAAGGAACCGAAAATGACAAAAGGTGAAAGGAAATCCCAGTTGAAATGTGCTTTCCGCGCCTATTTTCAAACATAGGTCACACATGTATTATTCGATTAAGCGGGGACGTTCGTAAAAGGTATTTGGTTTAAGCGGGGGAAAATAACATAAAACCAATAGGAATAAATTCGGTTCCGTATGATTCTATTCGAATAAGCGGAGTATTCGATTATCCGTGACCCGATTAAGTGGGGAGGACTGTAATACTCCGACTTATGTCAGTATTTCGTTCCAAGACTAACGACGTAAGTAGAAGATGACGTAAGTCGAGGTACATTTAGATAAGCAAAAGAAGATACGTAATAAAACTTCTCTATAATCTAAGGAACATATTCTATTGTATTTAGAAATTATATTACATACATTTAACGTTAAGGCTGGTCTTAACTGCTCTGCTCAACAATCTCAAAACGTTCTGACACATTTACAAATTCATTTTGTAACGTAAAGATATAAAATTCTAAAGCTTGGCCATGGAAGCGATTTGGAATTGAACTTTTTTTCCCATTTTTTGATCAATCAATTACCCATTGAGTTATAAGCGATTTCGATCACACGACAAACCCGTTTTTCGTCCGCTTTTGAGTGATTTTTCTACTTTCGCGCGGAAGTTCGGTTCAAAACGTCCACTTTGACATTATTTTCTGAAAGATCTATTGCGTTTGCAAAAAAATGGAAAAAACAGCTCGACGACATAGGTTCTGAACAACACCAGCTAGTTTCATGCATTTTCTTACAAAAATAAATTAAAACTTATGTCAGGAAGTTGCCCTTTCCGATTTAAAAACAGCTTTAACAAAAAAAAAAAGCGTTTGCAATACAAGAATTTGGAATAAATCACTAAGTTATTAACTTGCAATTTATTGTTCTTCTAGCTGTCCCGTTCGAGTCTTTGAGGATGCGAAAAAAATCTTGCAATGAACTTTGAACCGACAAATTTTCTTTATTACTTTTAGAAGTTCTTTGTAACAACAGAATGATTTTTCTAAGCTTTTCAAAGTGACTTTTTTGTTTGTCATTATCACTTCACAGTCGCGGGGAAGTTTACCTTCTTGGAACCAAAAATCTTCAAAAAGAGTTCAAAGTGCGTAAGGAAATTTTCCAGGCCAGACGACGTAAATGCGAGGTGACGTAAGTCTGGGATACTACTGTATATTACCATTTTTTAAATGTCATCATTTGGCAATTACAGATCATTTAAAATTTATAACGAATCATGTACGTTTATCTAATCTAGGTGTTTAATTCGAATGAAATCAAGACTTTATAATTTTTTTTCTACTATGCTTATGAAAAGGAGACCAGTTACTGTTGAAAATGAATACTACTGCAAATTTTATCTGGTTTTGAGTTACGACGGAAAGATTTCTATTTCTGCTTTACCATCTGTAGATAGAATTACTCACTATGGCATTGTAGATTCACGTACTTTTAACGTTGGATGAAAAATATAAACCGTGGATTTTCCTGTTTAGTTAGTTGATTTCAGTACGAACGTCCATATGATTTGCGAACGCCCGTAATACTTTGTAATAAAATATACCAATTGATAAGTCATAAATGTTTATTAATTATAACAACCAAAACCAGATGTTATTTTCATATATTCATTCAATCATATCAGTTAATTTCATATATTAATTCAAATCATATTTAGTTCATTATTTAAACCGTAGCTTAATTTCTGATCACATAAAGCCCTTTTAGATGCGAAATGTTTTTTTGTACTTAATGATTAAAGTAAAATATTGAAGTGATATTTTTTGTATTATATTAGTTTTCAATTAGTATATGAACACCTTGACATCATTTCAGAATTTCTTTATATTAAATATAGAAACTGAATTATAAATAAATATTGTATGATGTTGACTGGCCGGGCTATCAACTTCAATAGATTTTTTTTTTTTTTTTTTAATAATCGCTTAGCTTTATAATGAAGTAGGGGAGCTAAGGGATGAATGAGACATTCTCAATATTTCAGGCAATAAACATTTTTTTCTTCTTTTAGTTGCTTCCTACCCTGATATATAACACTACCATAGTGTGCTTCAGAACCAAAAGCCAAGGCCATATGGCTGTTTTATTTTTCTTAAGTTTCATTTCCTGAAAACTCTGCTTAAAAGTAATTTTTTACATTTGAAGTTGTCAAATATCTTATACAGTATAAACAATTAAGATGTGTTGTAGTTATTTATTTCAAGGCTCAGTATCGGTAATTAAAATGAATGAAATTAACCATTGTGACAAAATAATTTAAGGCAAAAATAGCTGACAATTGAGTATATGCATTATAGGGATTGTTGGGACATTTCAAATGGGGGATGAATGGAACTATCTCCTTCATCCCTAGAGATGTTGAAAAATTTATTTATTAACTAAATAATATTATATAGGTTCATAAATTAATAATTTATGTTAATTATTAGTATTAAATAGTACTAATATTATATAGGTTGTTTATTATTAAAAATTATTGAATCTTAATTATTGTGTTGTGTAATAAAATATATATTATAAGATCACATTATAAGAGTATATTATAAGATCATATATTGCAAATATAATTGCATATAAGTTTATAATTATCAATGTTAATTCGGTAACATTGAATACGGGGAGAAAAATATTTGCCCATCCATCCCTATTATTGTCCCATTCATCCCTGCTATGAGGATGATTGGGACGTATAGGATTTTTTTTTTTCATTATATTTTTCTGTATAATAATAATAATATAGAATAAATATTCTGCATAGATGTAGTCAAATATCTAATGTATGAAATGTGATATATTGATAATAACTTTAAAAAAGTACTTAAAATAAATATTTTTGTGAAAATGTTCTACCCATCTCCCCTATTCGATTTTTTATAGAATGAATGCAAAGTTTTAAATTAAAATGAAAAATACGATACATTGACATCTTTCGCGTTTGATTTTCGTAAAAATAATTATAGTAATTTAATTTTTTAAAATTAAATAACAGCGTCCTAAATGTGAAAATCTTGCACCCTGTTGTATACTTGTTATAATTGTGCATCAACTTAGAAGAATAGTTGCTTTAAAGGGATTGGATGAGTTTTTTCTATCTTTTCTCCTTTCTGTTGGTTTTTTAAAATTCAAAACACCTTCTGAACATTCAGAATGTTGTCAATGGTCTCATTGTGTGAACGAAAAAAGGAAAAATGTCTTGCGCTTGCTTCGTGTGTGGCCTGATAAGCATGCTTCTCACGCTTTATATCGGAAGGATAAAAAATGTTTTGGCTGCTGTAAAGATAACTTGTGGAAGCCTTTTTCTGTGTTCGGTAATTTTTTTCTTCGGCAGACTTCTGAGTTGACTTGAGGCGCATATGCGTAACGACTTGGATTATAATGGATCTGATGGCAAAGATCCATTCTTTCCGATTGTTTTTTTTTTTTTTTTTTTTTTTTTTTTTTTCCCCTTGCTTCTGTGTGGACATCTTTGTTCGTATTTGTTTTTAACTATTGCTTCATTTTGCAGATCAAGTTATTTTTTTTTCTTTGCAATTTTTCAAAAAGCTACTTTTTCTACCTTTTTGTCATTGGGTCAATGCAATGTCGTGTAACCGAAATCCGCTTTTAAGAAAAATTGGTTTAAGGTATTCCACTTTGTTATGAAAAATGAAACTGTTAGAAATAAAAAAAATGTGACGATTTTTTATTATAAATTGCAAGCTACTTTTAAAATCAATAGATGGACTCTAAATGTTGCCAGCCTTAGTTATTTATTAAAACTGACTTAAAATTGCATTATTAGTACCTGCGTAGTTTTTTTTTTTTTTTTTTTTTTTTTTTTTTTTTTTTTGACGCATTTATGTCATGTGCAAAGATATATTTATATCGGATTTTTCTCACTTTTCAATAGTGAAAATTTTGGATATACCGTATTTTATGGAAGAAATGCCGAGTTTGAAAGTTAATTTTTTTGTCAAGTGCGGCATTTACGATTTTTTTTTCTTTTTTTTTTTCGGTCGCGTAAAATTTTGGATAAAGTTAAAATTCCGATTGTTCTCAAGTCCATTGCTCGACAATGCGAAACTTCCTGACTTTGCCGATAATGAAAACTGTGACATTTCCAATGATGATGCCGAACTATACATACATGGGCACAAAGAAATTTTACAACTCTTCCTCCCGGATATTGACGACTCGGATTTCGAGGACTTCGAATAGAAATTAAAAAAGGACTAAGAGGGATGCGGCGTAAAAAGCGTGCTAAGTTGCATCGACCACTTAAAAAATGTGGAGCGCCTAAGCAGAGGGGTCAGCGTCCCACGCTCTGGATGGTTTTGATACTGATTGACATCTCCTTAATTTAAAAATTACATAAAAATATTTAAAACCAGATTTAAATATTTTAAATAAAATTCTAGAATATTAAGTTATTAAAAATGAGGCACCTTTGCACTTCAGAAAAGTTCGGTTAAAGTTAAATCAATGAGACACTGTCAAAAAAAGTAGCGTTCCCACAGGTGCATAGATTACGATATTTTAAAGCCTATTCAGACCAATTTTGAAGAGTGCGGCGTTTCTTCCATAAAATACGATATTTTATCTCTTAACATTTTATCCTCCTGAGACCCGAGAAAAATAAAATACATTATAAAACATCCATTTTAATGGATATCAGGTCTCAGGAGGTTATATATAACAGAACATTTATTAAAAGTACCTTCATTAAATTTAGAATACTCGTTCCTGTGGTCTCTTCCATTATTTAGGTTACGCAAACTTTTTGGATTTTTTTACTTTTTTCCTCCGCCTATGTCACTGGTTGTCACACTCCAAAAGTAGCTCCTACCCGACCCATGTTGAATATCACAATTTGTGCAACTATGAATTTAAAGCTAATAACAGTTAAAACACGTTGCAGTTATTAATTTTTTAAAATCTTTTACGAATGTGTAGCAAATTAAAATAAACTTCAAAGCAATTCTCGCATTTGCATTAGCTGCATTTGTATGTATCATATTGGACCCATGAACAATTGCATATTTGAAATGGGATGACAGTGTTAATCAAGTACCACCAACAATCTCACTTTGTGAGGATCCCCCCCTCCTCTTGCTCTGTGACATAATTAATGGATGATCGATGCTAATAATTTATGAATGCATGAAAGTAACACTTCCACGAGAGTTTCAAAAACCCGTTACAAAGCAAAATAATTTTTTTTTAAAGGCGAAGATCAGAATAAATGAAATCTGTCACAGGGATATTAGTAAAATTCGATAGTTGCTAAAATAAAGTTGTATATATGCATGATTTAATGCTGTGTGTGAGTATAATTTATGGCTTATTTAATGCATTTCAGGACTCTGTTCTCAGGGCCTACTTTAATTAGGCTAAGGCACTCGCAAGCTAATGTTAAACGTCTGGGAGCGTTCTTTTAAAATATCTCGTTTGCATTCCAATGTTTTTTTTTTTTAATTAATTTATTTTTTACATTGTTTAGATGAGATCGATGTCTACAAAGGTCCTTTTATACTTTTTTGGTTTCAGTTTTCATGAGGATGCTTTCACTTTCAAAAAGGACCTTTTGTAGGCATCGACCTCAGCTATCTGATTCCATAAAATAAATAAGTAAATAAAAGCATTGAAATGCAAACGAGATATTTTAAAAGAATGCCCTCATAGGTTTAACATTAGTTTAAGAATGTCTTCGCATGAATGAAGTGTAGGCCCTTAAGCGTGATGGTCAGCGAGATCTCAAATTTCCCTCGCTGATGTTAAACATACGGGCATAGAATGCATTCGTATTTTTAAAATAATTCCAAGAAATTATAATTTCTTTTTTTTCTGTGTTCTTAAAGGTTCTTCTTTCTTTTTCTTAGCTGACAAAGTATTTCTAAAATATGTGCTTAATTTAATATTTTTTACGTGTCAAAAGACAAGCTACGGTTAAAATTTTAACACTCCATCTAAAACTGTTTTTTATAAATATTTTACCCCCCCCCCCCAAAAAAAAAAAAAAAAAATCCTTTAAAAAGGATGCAAAAGAAAAAGAAGTTAAAGATATTAATTTCCTGAAGAGATTGAATTTTTTCCCGAAAACCTGCTTGAGCAAGCCCTTTTGAAATATACATTTCGTTATTCGAATTGAAACTTAAATTTTCGATTTTTATACACATCAGAATGTTTGAGACTTTATTTTCATTGTATTACCAACAATATATATTATGTGAGTTTGAAAAACATTTTATTTTTCTAAAATTAATTTGTCTACTTCCTGCAGGGTCAAAGTACAATCCTTGCAGTCTAGTAAACTAAGTCATAGCAAATAAAATGTAAGTACGTAGAATATTTGCACTTAATAATAAAATATTTATTAATTGACCTCTTTTTACTTTTACCCTTTTTATTTATTTATTTATTTTTTTTTTTTGGAGAAAAATATCAGAACTTTATCAGTTAATCGCTTACCTGTGTCGCTAGATCCCCCCCCCCCCCTCACAATTACGCTAATAATATTTTTAAAAAAATGAAAATTATATATTTAAATATATATTCGAAAGGAAAACTAACTGAATTCGGCTTTCATGTAAACAATAAAAAAAATATCACACTCGTCAAATTGAATTTAAATAATCGGATACGGTGTAAGTGTGCGACAGGTAAGGTGTTAAATATGATCGCATTAATAATATTTTTTATATTTTAAAATTATTGGTTCTCTTTGTTCCTCGTAAGTATACGGGTTATTCTCTACAATAGTGCAAAAAGTGTTTCCCAGTCATATAAATGCTCTTAATTTCATTACATTTTTTCAAATTTTTATTAGAAGATCTAAACATAATTTATTAGGGACAGAAAGTAAAATTTAAAAATAAATAAATTTTGTATTTAAAAATGTAATATATATCATGCAAACATCATTCCCCACCTATACTACCATATTTTATTGCCCATTTCTTTCATCCAGAAATAAAAATAATTAAAAATACCCTAAGCAAAATAAAGTTCTTATTTGGTACATTACAAAAAATAATAAAAATATTATTTTTTACTATTATTATATAGTCTACTCAATTATGTTTCCCCATGTTTAGACCATCATTCCCTCACACATTGCTATTATCTCAAATATCTACCACTAAAGAGCAGTGGCAGTCTAGCATCCTTCACAGAGAGCCATTATGAGCACTTAGTCCAGCAACATAAATTGGTGGTGTAAGATTTTGTTCAGTCAATATATTTGGAAGCGTTTTTATTAGCAGTCATTCTCTCACACAGAATACTAATTTTTTTACAAATATCAAAAATTTTAATTTTATCATACATTATATATTAAGTGTCGCATTTTATTTTTTCCACAAATCTTTATTTTATTTTTATTGTTAAGTCAAATTTTTAAAACGATTTCTGCTGCAATTAAAATCTTCAATAATTGACTGGTTTCTTACCATTTATGTAATTTTTATGAAAATTTACATATGTATCATTCAAGTCAGACTGCTTGGCCAAATTTGCAAGAATTGTAGAGAACAATCCATACAATATGTGGCCTTATATTGCATAAAAT
This sequence comes from Maratus speciosus, assembly GCA_963932465.1. NCBI lineage: Eukaryota > Metazoa > Arthropoda > Arachnida > Araneae > Salticidae > Maratus > Maratus speciosus. The sequence goes on along the minus strand of OZ010790.1, from coordinate 333,871,980 downwards.
ATGGCATATCTATATTGTGTACTACCTTCGTTTACAATATGTGGTCGCACCCTCTCCTGTCTTCTTCTCCTGATAGAGACATCAACCTGGCTACAACTCTATTTGCCTCCTAACAAGAGGTTGTATTCCTTTCTCTCATTTTTTTTAGGTGGAAATGCTGTGTGTAATAAACCTTCGTGCTGCCGCTCTAATGTGACTGTTTCGATATTCCCCCCCCCCCCCCCCCCCCACACACACACATTCTCGTGAAGGCGTAACTGTGGCGAGCGGTCCCTTTGAGATCTGCTCCATTTTGACGATAGGTGAGCCCGGCCTACCGCCAGATGACCCTTTCAGAGCTCTCAGGGTTCATTTATGCAGCCAAATCTGTATTTGTAGGTCTAGGTGCTCTCACTTGAATGGGTTTGAGTTTACATTTTTCTCCCTCCCTGGCTCCCTGCAACAGCGTGCGATTTTTCCTTGCTGTGGAAGTTGTTTGATTCATGAATTAAACAATTTGTTTGCTGAAGTATTTCAACGTGTTGTACCTTTTTGATGTTTTATTATTCAATGCGTATTTATTAAGAATGGTTGACATTTGCTGAAAATTTAATGTCTGTTATCATTGTAATTAATTTTCAAATTTATTGCTTTATACGAATACTACAGCCGAAATAGCAAAATTGAGTCGAAAAACAAAAAACGTACCTGTGTCATGTATGAAATCAATTATGAATTGGCACAGGCATATAAGGGTTTTGTTACATGATATGGGAACTTCTCGTAGTTTTAGATCAACATGTTTGTGAGATGTCTAAAGATCTCCCCTCCTTCAATTTCTACTTGCCCTGTCTATAAGTAATTTGTAAGGCCCATTAAAAAAGATTCCCGTAATTCAAACATGCTTCTAAGATCTATTTAAAATTCGAACATAAAGGAGAAAAAAAATAGAAAAAAAATGCCAAATGTTATAAAAAATTAATGTTATGAATATTTTTTTTTACGTAAAATGAGTACGTAATGTCTATCATTTACTTTCGTTTGTCTTTCATTTGTATTAAGTCTAAATTACTAATAGCACAATTTTTTTTTCTATAGATGCTTGCAATTAATGTACAGTACATGTAATCTAATATAAAAATTCCCTAACTCCTTACTACAGTTAACACTCCGCCTACCAGACGGGTCCAATGGACTCCACAAGAAAAACGAAGTTAGTTCAAATACAGAAAAATCCAGCTGAATGTGATGAAATTAAGAAATTGGTTTGTAAACTCGCATTTTTAAATCTAAATTAGTAACAAGAAACATTTTAAAAGAATATTTAGTAAAAACTAATGGATTTTTACTGCGGTTCGGTGCGTTATTGATACGAATTTTTGTACTCCGTTATTTGGTGCTCCGAGGGTTAATTATGCTTTTTAATTTAATTTTTTTTTTGTTTAGAAAACTTTTTCATCACACACACACAAAAAAAAGAAACTGTATTTTATCCTTTTATACTTACCGTATTTTATGGAAGAAACGCCGCACTTCTCAAATTGGCCTGAATAAACTTAAAAATATCGTAATCGCCGCATCCGTCGGAACGCTACTTTTGTCGACAGCCTCACATTGATCAAACTTTAATCAGTTTTCTGAGGAATGTAGGATGCCTCGTTTTTAATATCTTAAGATGTCTGAAGTTTTATTTAAAATTTAAATCCGATTTTAAATATTTTTATGAATTTTTAAATTAAGGAAACTCAGCTGGTATTTAAAAAAAATCGTAAACGCCGGGGCCTTCCATAAAATACGGTAACCATACCAAATTGACTTTCTCAAAAAAATGGATTGTAAGTTAGCACTTCCCTTAAGAGGCTACTTCGGTCAAATGAAAAGACGCATTCGCTAATGCTAATCCTATGGAAGAAATTTATAAAGATATCTCGGTCGCATTTCAATATTTTAAAATGATTTCTTTGGCATTGAATAGTTGAGATCGATCTGTATGCATGCCGTTTTTTACTTTTTCGATTTTGATTGCACATATTTTTTATGAGGATGCTTTTACTTTCGAAACCGGTTCCGAAAATGAAAGTGTCCTCATAAGAAATACCTGTAAGCAAAATCGAAAAAGTAAACAACGGCCTTTGTACAGATCGATCTCAACTATTCATTGCAAAAGAAATCATTTAAAAATATTGAAATGCGACCGAGACATCTTTATAAATTTCTTCCATAGGATTAGCATTGGTGAACGGGTGTTTTCGTTTCACTGAAGTAGCCTCTTAACCCTCTCGGCACTGAATTTTTTTTTTAATTTTGTGAAAAATTACTTTTACGCTAACAAAATTAAAAGTAGCTATCGAAATCGCAGAAGTTAGTTTACTGAAATTTAACGAATGTAGTTAATTATGTTGCGTGTTTTTCATATAAAAATAGGCTAAAGAAGAATTTTTTAAGACGTTTGGGAAATGTCGTATTACAACCAGATTAAACAAACATTTAAAAATTACTAGTATTTTTTATCTTTTATCACAAATTACTAATTCGGAAAAGGAGTCCCTAATTTAAAGAGTGAAACATATCTTTGAATTAAAAGAAACTCCAACGGTTTACTAATAACTAATAAAACTTTTATTAATAATAATATTATTAAATGCTGAAACATAAGTAAAGTCATAATAGTAAATGTATCGAGATATGCTATCACTATAAGGTGCTGGAATTAACAAAAATATTTTTTTTCTTTCAAATATTGCAATTCGAAGTAGGAGCCTCATATGACGCTCAGAGTGACGAGAGGGTTGAAAAAGAAAAATATCCAATTCCACTACTTGGTGTTACTTTTATCTTTTCTTGCATTCAAAATTAATGAGCTACTCACAATCCTTACACTCCACCATGATTCACAATGTGATGCTTCCTGAAACGGTCCTTGGTAAAATAAATTTTATTGTGAGGAGTTTGGTTAACAAATTTTTAAAAAGAAAAATGCATATTTAACAAAACTTTTAACAGTTGAACCACCATATCCATATGCACAACACATTAAATTCTGAAACTTGCTCAGTAGATATTGAAAGTAACACAGAAACTGGGACCAGCAGTCAGTGATGTAGTTGGGAAGGGGGGAAAAAAAAGGACGGAGAATATACGCTAGGAGTATATACAATAGCTTTATATGAGAAACATCGAGAGTTCTTTAACAAAAATCCAGAAGGTATATGCTGTATATCATGCAATACATCCGTGCCTTACTAGTGAATCTTACTAGTATTTTGTATTAAATATATACGTAAGATTTTTCTTTAATAAATTAGTAATTTAAAAAAAGTACTAAACAGTGCGCACTTATTTTCGCGGGCCCACTCAATCCAGTAGTTAACATACTGGCCACAAAATGAGAAGCTTGGGCCGGTTGACTATGCAGGGTTTTCCTTGTTCGGAGAAGGATAATCCGGTCACTTTTTCCTCAAAAGCATCCCATCTATTGCAATATGGTCCAATCTGGCCGATGCTTAGCAAAATCCCTCCCTCTGACACAATCACAAAGCACATTTTTAAAGGTGCTTAGAATTTACAGACATTAATATCCAAGTGTTTTTAGAATCGAATAGCGCTTTTCATTTTTCTTCAAGTAAATTACACCTTAAGTTGCAATTGATTGTACCCCAATGAAATCGTTCTCTGTTGTCTGTAAAATTGGTTTGAATCTCCAAATTGTCACCATTTTCTAGCTTTTATAGAATTTTTTTTTTTATTTCTTAGTATCTGAATGAGAATAGCTGTGAATTTTGTGCATTTAGGAGAGAAAATGACCTAACGAATGTGTCACACAATGACCAATTTGGATTTGAGAAAAGAAATGAATAAATAGTATTAAAAAAAGGAAGAAAGATATTCTGAATTTATTCGGCTAAGTATCCAAAAAATATTCGGCCAACTTACTGTTCAGTATTCGGTCAGCCGAATATTCGGCAAGATGAACGAATAGCAGTAGCTCCAACTTCAGAAAAATATTGGGTGGGCTCAAACATTTTTTAGTAAAATAGACATAATACAATTTTCCCCTTAGTGCGCGCGCGTGTGCGTGGAGACAGGTGGAGGAGGAGCGAATGACTAAAAATAATTGGAAGTTAAATTATGTTTTTGCTAAGCAAAATATAAACTTATAATTTAAGAAATAATTTTATTAAATTATATTTTCATAAGTTTTTCCTTATAAATACATTAATATTTATTATAAATAACATAAAAATTGTTAACTATTGAAAGTGCAAAAAGCTAAATGTCATGAAAATATATATATACAGTTTAGTCAGCTAATTGTTTTATCAATCCAAGACATTAAAACAGATGGCAAAATAAGCAGAAAATTTGTTTTTGAGGGAAATTTAATTATACATCTGCTGGAGGGATTTTTCAGTGCTCATGTTAGTCTAATTACATGTTAGTCCTTACTATTTTTAAAGTAAAATTATTGTGAGAACCTCAATAAAACCAAATTTCATTTCAGCGAATAAATAAATAAATAACCAATTGAATCAAATGAAATTGGGTGGGCGGAAGTATCAAATTATTGGGTGGGCTCGCGCCCCATGGGCCCATATAAGTTGGCGCCACTGCCGAATACTGCCCAAATATTCCTTACATCCCTAATTTATTATCCTTATTTAAGAAATATTAGTGATATCGTAAGTAGTTAATTTCATTAACTGTTAATAATCTAAATGCTTTTTACAAATATTAGTATGTTTTTGAGGTAAAGCCTGAAAAAATTTAATATAATGGGGGAAGAAACAAATCCGCCCCATTTTTTTTTTCAAATTTAACAAGGTACATACGTAGTATTTCTCTATAGTTTTTATTTCGCCCTCTATCACTCACTTTTTATTATCTTTGTCATTTAACCTGTTTCTTTCATGTATCTAAAAATGGAATTTTGTAATCGATTTTTCACCCACTTCTTGATGTGCTAAAATTATGTATACAGCTCTGATTCTGATGACAATACAACATTTTAATTATAAATTAGTAAGTAAATTTTAAGGTATTTTTCTGTTACCTGGGCGCGGGTGATAAATCGCCAAATATTCTTTCAAATAAATAATATCGTTATAACTGTATATATAGTTACATCAATGGAGTTAATTATGCGCCAAACTTCTCTCGCTAAAATGTGCCAACTGACTGTGAAACTACAACAATAAAAAATTTAAAACAGAAAAAAAAAAAAACTGGAAAAAAAATAAATGAAAGTTTAAAAAAAAATACTTTTATTAAATTATATTGATGCTTTTCTTGAACATGCGGAAAAAGAACTGCATGATTCTACAGCATTATAGCAAATTGTTTCTTTTTTTTTTTCTACGAGTCTGCTTTATAAAGAAACTTTAAACTATTGCTAGCAAAATTTATTCTGGCTGTTTGTCTTTTTCTTTGTTTCTTCATGCCCACTATCCATCTTAAACGTTGAAATACACCAACGCGACGAATTGCGGGATCTTTGATGTCATTATTTTGTCGGGCGACAGCAGAATGCGACCGTGGTGGAGAAGAGTCCCTGAGATATTTTTCGCCTCCCCTGCAGAAAATTTATTTTGTTAATTTTGAGCACTTTGCTTGAAAACCTTTTGAAGAGCAATTAAAAAGGTAAAAAATGGTACCAGTTTCTGTAAAAGAAAGCCCAAATAAGCAATTAATGACTTTTGTCACTAGTGTTCCCTCTAAAAAGAAAAGGACAGGTTACTAGTTGCAAAAAAACCCCCTCTAATTCAGTTGAAAAGGGGACATTATTGCAAGAGAAAATATTATTGCCTTTACTTAGGAATAAAAAAGGGGATACGTAATTAATTTTAAATGAATTTATGAATTAATTAAAAGTACAAATGTTCGACTAATTTCCTGTATTTTTCCTCCTAAGAAATGAGAGAATTCTAAAATTTGTGCAAGTTCATCAGTAAACTGATTTACGAATACTGTGGTATGGAGAAAATTTTTACTAGAAATCTCTGGGTACTGTTATTGCTGTTTAGCTGGCAGGGTGCATTTTCCAATTTTAAAAAGGGCATGACCCTACGTCCAATGGCCTTGGTCTACTCGTCGCAGTATTACGCAGTCTAACTCAAACGCATTTATCTTGCTAGTTTTTAAATGCTCTGAGAAAGTTTTCAACTTTTAAAATTATCTTTCACATTAAATAATTCAGCAATGCAAATTTCCATGCTTGCATGTGTTTGTATAGATGCTTCGCTTTTTAAAAATTCAAATGGCAGTTTTTCCTTCGTCCCGCAAAATCCCTCCTATTTATGACTGCACCGTGTTAGTTACCTTTCCTTGCATCGGAGCTAACGTGTCATTTAATCTTCTGCATCCTCTCACGAGTGACATTCGCTAATCAGGTGATCGATTTCTTTTTATTGTGAATGGTGTGCAAGTTCTCGTCCTTTTCTCCAGGTGCCGCTGACGCGGCTCCTTGATAACGATACAACTTCCCTTGGCTTGTTTGCAGGAAATATGACATGGTGAAATTTGATTTTCTTTACGCAGCTTTTGTAAGAATATTTTTTCATTGTTGCTGTAGCTAAATCCATTGTATGCGTTGAACAATATATATATTATTTATTATTGAGATTTTCTTAAAATTTGTCCCGCTGGAGGATTGCAGTTGCTCTTTCAGGCAGTGTTCAGCCGAACACATTCTTGTAAACGGATAGAGTTTAAAGTATGAAATAATTATTAACAGCTGGGAAGAAATTTGAGTCATGTCCCCCCCCCCCCCATTTCGATTGATAGGTTTTGATTCTTTGACATATTCGCCATATTTTAATAAATATATTTTGTTTCTATCGCTGTTCATGAAAATTTGGAATCTTAAGAAATTTCAAGATTAAGTTCCTTTTAAAATTTTTAACGCGATATCTACCTTTTAAAACACATTCCAATTCACAACAAATAAAATTTGGGTCGTTTAATTGGCAAAACAGTAGGTGAAGATTGAATACATACCCTTGCCAATGTCCCCCCCCCCCCCCCCCAACACCACACACACAAAAAAAACTGCTTTTATGTGTGTGCACGCAAGTAGCAAAAACAGTTTTGAGAAAAGCATATGCAAAGTTAAAAAACAATTATGTTTAAGTACTCAATTTCAAATTCACCCGGCGCTAAATTGAAAATTTCCATGAGGTTTATTTTGCTCCATTTGGAATTTTAAATAATAATAATCAGTCAAGTGTGAGTTTTACTTTCCACAAAGAGTTCCGTACAATACATTTATTAATTACTAACTGTAATATTACAAAAAATCGTTGCTAAAAGAAAATAAAACTTCGTTAAAAAAAAAAAAAAAAAAAAAAAAAAATCGGAATTATTCAATGAATTATTTTTTAATAATTGAATTCAATTGGAATGGGAAATTTGACATTTATCACAATGATTCGCCTTAACCAAACAAAGTAAAATTTAAACTTCTAATTGTGCCAAGCGCTTCGAAATGAGGTCACAAATTTAAAGCATCGCCTTGGTCCCTTGTCGCGGTTTTCTAGATAGGTTTTTAATTACTATCTCGGCTAATTACTGACGAATTTTTTCGAAAATCATTATCGACAATCCTTGGATGTTTCTGCGTCGATAGGTATGCCCTCATCTCCAAACGTTTATGCTTTGATTTTCCGTGACAATTTGTTAATTTTTAAAGTTATTTAGTACGTCATATCGTCCAGAAAATCCTGTTAATAAATGTTAGTACTTGAATATTTTATTTGATCCTGCAACATACAACAACCAGCAACAACTTCCTCATTGTTGCTATACTTTTTCTCGTTATATAAAACAGTATTTATCATTACTTATTCACAGCCTGCTTAAAATGTTAATCGTTACTACCAGAACAGTGTGTATATGTGAGATGTAATCTTCTAAAATATATTTTGCATATTTTTATATTGTCAGTTTAATTATTTTTGGTCATTTTGTTATTATTCAAAATAATAATGTAAATAATAATAAATTTTTTCAACATTGATTTCTTTTTTTTCCTCCATTGTTTGAATATTCGTGTATTTCAAAGCTCTTTTTGAGTCATAGCTTATTAGTTTATAACTACCATAAATAACAGCTCAGTTTTGCTGTCTAGGAGCGAATCCCCCCCCCCGCCCCCTCTCAACTGATCATCAGTGTATCCCATGAAATGCTTATGTGAATATTGCCTGAATTGCAGCCAAGGGGCCTTGTCAACTATTCAAAGATAAATAATGCAACAGTTTTTGTTTATTGAGATTAAATAACTTTTTTATAGATTTTATTTATCCGTTATATGCACGTTAACACTGCATATAAGAAATAGGATCTTCCCATTTGGTAATCTTACCTTTTTAGTCAAAACACTAGTTTAATTACACATTAACTTCTTGCGTGACTAATGCTCTCTATCTGCTCTATCAGGCAGATAACATCTCTGTTTAACACCAGACAAAACACATTTTTTGTCAAGTATATTCATTCCTCTCCCACTCTTTGGAGTAGGGTTCGAAAATCTCATCATCCCGCAAAAATAGGATGGTAGACCCCTTGAATGAAAAATTCTGGCTCGGCCACACACAGTGTCGAGGCAGCTGATGGAAACCAGCAGGGTGGTGAGGAGGGAGATAGAAATGGGATGGGCAGGAAATGCCAATTTCTACATAAGATGTAAAACATCAACACGTGCGGGGTAGTGCGGAAGACTTTCCTTGGACTGTACCATTTTTTCGAAAAGAGAAACCATCAGCTTTTAGCCCCCTCTTTTTTACTTGAAAATTTTCGACTTTCGGTTTTCGACGGATTTACACGTTTTAGGGGTCAGAGATTCCGAAAAACATGTTTTTTCAAAATGTCTGTCTGTGAGTCTGTATGTGACACAAATTTTGTAGGCGCTCTATCTCAAGAGCTAATGCACGGAATTTAATAAAAAATTATATTCAGTTAGTCCCTGATATAAATTGGTGCTGATTAGTTTTTGGTGTAAATCGCTCAACAGGTGGCGTTGCTATGCAACCTTTTTCACGATTTCAGCAATAGCTCAATCTCCAGAACTAATGCACCGATTTTCATCAAACTTGAGATTCAGTTAGTCCTTGACATGAATTGAAGTTTTGTACATTTTGGTGTAAATCGCTCAACAGGTGGCGCTGCTGTACTGCATTTTCTACGATTTCCGCAATAGCTCTGTCTCAACAACTAATGCTTGGATTTTCATCAAACTTCAGGTTCAAGTATACTTTAATATGAATTAGTGCTGTTTGTGTTTTGGTGCAAATCGCTCAACAGGTAGCGCTGCTATGCAGCATTTTTCAGAATTTCCACCATAGCTCTATCTCAATAACTAATGCACGAATTTTCATCAGATTCAGGTATACCTTGACATGAATTGACGTTTTATAGATTTTGGTGTAAATCGCTCAACAGGTGGCGCTGCTATGCTGCATTTTTACAATTTTCGTAATAGCTCTATCTCAAGAACTAATGCTTGGATTTTCAACAAACTTTAGATTCAGGTAGGACCTTGATATAAATTAGTTCCGTTTGTTTTGGCGCAAATCGTTCAACAGGTGGCGCTGCTATGCTGCATTTTTCAGAATTTCCACCATAGCTCTATCTCAATAACTAATGCACGAATTTTCATCAAACTTCAGATTCAGGTATACCTTGATATCAATTAGTGTTATTTAGGTTTTAGTGTAAATCGCTCAACAGATGGCGCTGTTATGCTACATTTTTCCGTATTTTCGCTATAGTTCTATCTCTAGAACTAATGCGCGAATTTTCATCAAACTTCAAATCCAGATATAATTTGATATGAATTGATGCTAAATTGATGTAATTTTTTGTTCTGTTTAAATGATAACGTGATTTATATAGAAGAAAGTTTTGTGATGGCCACAACATACTAGTTTTTTTTTCCCTGCCTGCTTTGTGATTGCGTAAATAAAGACAACTTGAATCGTATGCTATTTTGCTTCCGTTAACTTCCATAACGTCTGTTGCCATGCTTTTACATTCTTTATTGGAAAGGAAGGATAGTTTTTGAATTCTTATTAAGTGAAAATACGAAAGAGTAAACGAGAACCACCAAATCTAATATATTCGTGGAAAGCCCGTTTGCTTGTTCGCAAAGACGTATCGTGGGTTTTTAGCGCCCAGTGTAATTCAAAATGTTGTCTTTACCTTATTTACAATAGTTTTTTCATGCAGCGATTTCCTGGCGCCCCTAAAAATTATCATCCCTGATCTCCACCCCCGCCACGCCACTGCTTGTTGTTGAAACTTACAGGATGGTTGTTTTTTTTTTTCTGCCGTTTACAGTTGGTACAAATGTGTGTTTCAGTATGCTCCGATTATAATGAAAGTTAAAAAGAACTGCTCAAAGTACTTCGAATTCCCCCCCCCCCCCATTTTTTTTCGGTCCGCAAAGAAAACTAATATTTGATTTCTTTAAAAATGTATCGTGAATATTTTTTACTAAGTTAACAAAAGTGATTTTCATATATTTGTTTTTGTGATATAATTTGCTATACTACTGAATTTTTTAAGTAATTTTTATAGTTTCATCTGCCATTAAAAGTATTAACAGGTGAGGAGGGGGGGGGGGGGGGGGAGCGGTAGTGATTAACTTAAATGTACCGTGGATGTCAAAGATAATATATAAGGACTTCATTCTACACTTATTGATGATTACAAGTAAGTTGCAAAAAAGTAAAGAAAGCATAACCTAGAGAAAGGGTTTGTAAAGTATTGCAAAAGTAAATTTTATCTGTCTACCTAGAGTGTTGCATCCGTTTGGGCAACCCGACTTTACCCAGTTCGGGTCGACGCTATTTTTTTCGTTGCAGGTCGGGTTTGAATTAGGTTTCGACTCTGTCGGATCGACCCGAGTTTTCCAAAAAAAAAAAAAAAAAAAAAAACTGTATTTGAATGTTAATGAGTGTAAATGTGTTATTTTTTATACAAAAGATAAAATTGATATTACAGATATAATTGTAGACTTTTCCATAATTGTATTAAAATATAGCTTACTTTTCTTTTACATCAGAGTTTTGGATTGACGATATTTTTTTTCTTTACCGGATTTGGGTTTCGGGTTGACTTTGAGCAGAAATTTCGGGTTCGGCCGCGCCCGCAATCTATCCTACCAATCCAACTTTTGTACTTAATATGTAATTGTACTACTCCACTTCCTGAATTCATTAACATGCATTTCATGTTAATTTATAGTTCTGTTTGAAAAAGATACATCGTCATTTAGTTTTTTTTTCTTAATTCACTACCAACAAAATTTTCTCCTCTTGCTATAAAAGACAACCTGTTGGATATGTGTAGGGGAGGTAGGGGAGATATACCTTTTTTTTTTTTTAAACAATTTTTTATAACCTTTAGAAAGACTTTTTTAAAACAAATTTTTCATTTTTTTTTTTTTTAAATAAAGTGACCTTTTATTTATTAAAAATGTAGTGAATTTAAAAAATAATCATTCAAAAAATATATCCCAATTAATTTGAATTGTTACTATTGTATTAAATCTCCCCATTACTGGCGAGGATTAATACACTTGCATTGATATACATTATGTAAATTGAAAAAAGAAATGCAGACAATTCAATTTGTGTCATACAATTTTTTATGATAAATGTTGAGGTATTTTAGTAAAATTTAAAGAGAAATGACATTGAAATATTTTTGTTTCAATAATGTTTTTTACAAAAATTTTTAAACAATAATAACACACTTTTTAGAAAACTAGGGGGCTCGGCCCCTTACGAGCTACGCTCGCCAACCCCCCTTCAGACACCGCAGTTTCTAAAAGCACGCTAATTTGATCGGCTTTAAAAGATTTTGAAAGATTGAATTATAATATAAAAAACAGTGGCAATCTCCCTATAAACGGGTTTCTATTAATTTCTCTTTGATTGGGGAATTTTAAGGAAAAATCAGCTGCTGTTAAAAGATACTATGGCTGTTTTCCTCTTTGATTAAATAAAACGAGTTAAACATTTCAAAAGAAGTTAATATAAAATGAATTAAGTAAACAGTCTTTGTCTCCCGGTATTTTTTAACAAAGCGAAAAGAAAGTTCTTTTAAATAAGACATTTTAAGCGGGCTCTCATGTCAAGCATACAAGTCGTATGTTTGTTGTTCAATAAATAATAAATAAATGAAAGACATTTTAAATGTATCGTTTTTAATCTCACGCAATTTTCACCAAACTTTTATTTCTCTTTTTAATATTCACGTGAAAATACTTTTGTTAGAAATGAAATATTATTTGCGCTGTCCCAACAAAAACAGTTGGAAAATTCATCTCGAAATATCAAATAAATGTCTCGCGCAATTTTTAAATTTAAACTGTTTTGCAATATTATTTTTTGTTCATTTTACGTAATAAGTGTAATGTGACGTAAATGTGACGTAATTTCTCCTATTTAAGACTTCTAACGCATGTTAATGAATTTATTATTTTACAATATCCTTTCTCTGTTAAAATTCACGTGTAAATATAGTTTTTATGAAGTAATTTTCAATAAGTTCCTGCTTTTTATACGTAATTATTTAATTCTAATTTGAAAGTTTTTTTTTCTGTTTATAATAGTCACGTGTAAATAAATTTTTAATTTGAAGCAAACATTATTGTTTGCGCTGTTTATACAGTTGGCAACAGGTTAAATTAGTACAATTTTCTGAAATAAGTAAAAATTCTCTCGAAATGCTGAAAATTTGAATTTAAAATAGAAATTAAAGCTCAAAAAATGAGTCAAATTTAAAAAAATAAACGCATTCTGCACACCGGGAAATTATAACGTATAAAATGATCTACAAATGATTAAATTCCGATGTATAGTTTTTGCTCCTATAAAACTTTTTTAATAGAACGACTTTGTCCAACTTTAGCATTAAATATCTCGTAAAATTCTTCTTCGATTCGAAAACTGTCTGCATCAGCGTGTTTATCAAACATTTCTCTATAATACCGCCGATTTTCATATTTTTGTATGCAATATTTTTCTTAATATTAACGGAGAAAGACCTCCGGTCACAAAAAATTCAAAACCGGCGGCGGCGGTGACAGCGTAAGTTACCTTTTTTTTTAGAATAGAGAGATAAATAATGAAAAAAAAAAACCCATAGAGATTTTGATGCAAGGTAAAAATAAAGTGACCATCGCGGATTTAGAAATAATTTAACATAAATTTGACATATTTAAGCTTTCTATAAAATAAAAACTAATAATCCTATCCTTTTGATAAGTAAAGTCGGGTGTATTTAATGCGTTTTCAATTTGCTCTTCGTCAATGCTAAACATCTTCCATTTCAGGCCGTTTAAACTTTTTTCCTGCCATACGACGCGCAAAGCAAACTAACCATCTATCATGGCACTGCTTTTCTATGTAAACTACGTAAGGTCGAATGGTCTTTTTAGCAGAAAAGGCCACGTTAATCCATGAATTAGCACTAATTGGATTATATAAATCAGCATCATCGTTATCAGAAGTATCTGATAAAAATTCTTCTTCTCCACTACTTACAATGTTCTTCGTATTTTATCTTTAACTTTAAATTATTCATCAACCTTTATTGACTGGCATATCTATGAATATTAAAAATTTTACTTTACTTTTTCCACCCTTTGTGATTGAAGCTGTTTTCTTGGTATAAGGTCTAATATTCTCGGGAGTCTTGTAAACTTGGTATAATGGCCCTATATTTTCATCCATAGATTGTTTAGGTATCGTGTCAATAGATAACTTTCGTGCAGATGATGTTGACAAGAAGATGTTGAGAGTAAAAAAGATAGGTATCGTCGAAACAATTAAGATCAAAAGGATAAATTCCAATCTTTTTAAATCCAGGTAAAATAAAATATTTGTTTAGTAAAAGATTTCAGAAAAGCTTTACGAACTAATCCTCCTTACCAATTTCAGTAGCTCTTGCTGTAAAACAATAATGAATATTACAGTCCCATATTAGTTTGCAACTTAAACTATTAAATTTCAAATATACAAGTGTATTATTTCTCCCAGTATTAAGGTATGTTTCTCCCTGTCACACCTTATTTGGATGTTTAATCACTTTGTATAAATGCAGTTGCACGATGGCAATGTAGTTTACAGTAAAACTAACCCCAACAACGTGCTTTATAAAAAATAATAATAAAAAAAAAAATAAAAAAATATTACAAGATATTATCTTCCCAATAAATGAAAGAAAATCAGTATTTGGAAAAATTTACATTGACATTCCAAAAATTTTCAAAATTAAAAGCAAAGCAAAGTATCTTCTCTTTTAAGTCCAGCTAATGACTTCTACAAGTAAAAGAAGCATTTACATGTGTTAGAATGGCTGTTAATGTCATTTTTTGAGAAGAATTGCCAATGTATTAAACCTCCCCTACCTTTCCTATATGATGTTCCCATCATGCACAAAATAATCTAATTATTGAAAAGAAAGAATGAATTAATAAAATAACTTAATAATTTAGATGTTGAAGATGATGAATAAGGGTTGTGGTGCAGGCTAATTTTGCCATCCATCATAATCTGTCACAATTTTAATTCTCTGAATAATTTTAAATAAGTAGTTTGTTAATGTCCCAATTTTATGATGCTACTCCAGACGTTTTTGATTTTCTTCGAAGGTTTTCTATTAAATTCAAATTGTTCCGTTTAACGTTTAGAATTTAATACGAATTTATGCAATGATGGATGGACTAGGACATAGCTGTTCAAAGTGTGTTATTTTTCGTTATTAAAAATGTCAAAATAAAAGCTAAATTTCTTTCCACTTTTCAGCCACTTAATGCTTTTTTATCCTTTCCTAATTTTGAATTTAATTTACGACAAGATGAAAGGATCATCTTATATCTGGTACAGGGATTTTTTATTATTATTATTATTCTAATGATTTATACTAATTTATTTTATGTTTTTATAAAAATCCACAACTTTCTAGCTGAATAAATCTTTCCACTGTAGCTAAAGTAAACTTCTAGCTGTTTGCATTTGAGTTAACAACACTCTTCAAAATTTAAATATGAAGAACATAATTGAGGCATGTAATAGAAAAAAAAAAAAAAAAAAAAAAAACTGCCCGAAAATTGTTCAAAAACACCAAATTGTATCATGTCCTGTCTTGATGAGAGCAAAAGTTATTTGTTATATTTATTATCATATTATTTTAAAAGGAGCTTGCCAGAGTTTGTTAAAAAAAAAAAAAAAAAAATGTTCAATAGTTTTCTGATGATGTACCTCATTTCTATTTTTTTGTAGGCGTTGGAAGGGGAGGTGCATAGGGTACAGGAAGCAGAGAGAAGAAGACGAGGAAAGCTCTCCCTTCCTAAATCTTTGAAAATGTTTTTGGTCAAAAAGATTTTGGGTTACTTTTGGCCAATTTTAACCAATTGGCACCCTTTTAACCCTTTATGCCCCAAATTAAGAATTCATGAAAATTTAATCTTCTAAATCTAAAGCATTTTTCATGACTTTTTAAAACTAAATTGGAATACATACATATTTACACAATCATTTAATAAATTTTAGAAGGATTTTGACGATTAAAATTAATTAAATTTGTAGTTATAGGGATTTTGTGCAATATTTATATCTTCACTGAAATCTTTTCTTTTTAAGTATTTTATAGAATTAGGAAATGTACAAATGCAACTCTGTTATAATGAAAATGTAGGAATAATGCCCGACTGAAACTTTTCATCCACAATCTTTGAACGTCAAGAAAGCTGAAGAGAGGCAAATGAAAAAGAAGTCATCCTTTAAAAAATATTTATTTTGTTCAGCCAATAATGCTTTTGGAATAAAATAAAGTATCTATAACTCATTCAAAAATGTATTACTATTAATCGCTGTATTAAATGAATTTATAACAAGTTATTTTAATGGTACTATAAAGTACCATCGGGGCATAAAGGGTTAACTGAAAATCATGATTACTCCCATGATGGGCCTCCCCCCCCCTCAACGGTTGCCCCCGGGCAACTGCTCCGCATGCCTCTGCATTAGTTAGGCCCTGTTGATAGCTCTTCAGTATGTAGTAGTAGTCTAGTGAATTCCAGCTTTGTTTCTATAAAACTTTAATTGCTGTCTACTTTGAACATTCCGATCGTTTATATGAGCACATTCTTAATTATTACGTCAAAATTTTTACCAACATCTGTATATTTTTTTCTCTTATTTATGTATTTCAGATACTATTCATTTGCTGGAATGTTTTGTACATGACCTGTTTTCACCTTTTTGGTTGTTAGAAAACTTTACTTACTAGAAAACTTTTTAGAATTTCCAAGACACGGTTATTAAGATAAATTTGTTACCTATACTTTATATTGTTCTACTTAATATTCCTTTTTTTCAGTTGTGCATATATACTGAATGTATAACATTATATTTAATTAATATTTTCTTATTCTTTTCAGAAGGTGGACGCTTAGAAAAAGAGCTCCGGTACATTCGGAGAACCCTAGGCGAAGGTGTCGGCAGTACCAATCAGATACTTATCCACACACCAAAAGAAGAAGGTGCAAATGTACTGCATCCTGACATACTGCTTGCCCACCTACAAGTGCTCAAGGCAGCTATCCAAGTCTCCGTCGAGGTCTTTGACATGTAAGTTTTCGCAACCGATTGTGACTTTTTCGTTTTCTAATTTGGTGGTATATATGTCGACCCCCTTCCGGAAAACAGATGGATCTTGTTTTCAAAGCACTTGGCATTTTTCTTTTTAATGTCATGTAATACAGACATTGTTGGGTGGGTTTTTACGCTACGATAGGGAATTGTAATTTATCCCCGACTTGTTTTCCTTCGGTGTTCTTTTAACGATTATTGTGCCAATTTGTTCGAAATTGCAGCTCGTATTTATTTGCCAGAGTAAGACAATTGATTATACTAGAGCAGTGGTTTAGAGTCTGCACTATAGGGAATGACACGTATGATGAATGAGTACTTACGACATGTTAAAGTTCTTAAAAAAAGAAATCCAACAATCAACTCTTTAAGTCAAATTAAGCGTTGGTTAATTAACTTGATTGAAAATAAGGTAACTAGATTTAAATAAATTTTATTTATTTTCTTTATATTTATATATATATATATATATATATAAATATTTACAATAAGCTTTTGTCGAGGTCAAATTTGTTTGATAAAAAAATTCACACGATAGTTTTTTTTTAAACGCTGTAGCGCCCCTAGTAGAAAATTGCATAACTTAATCATTTGGAAAATTTAGTCTTTCTCAATGTTTTCTCATGACAACCATGTTAATCAATAAAACAACAGTTGACAGCCAAGTTAAATTACGGAATACAATTTCAACAAAATTTTCTTTTGCGTTATAGCGCACCCTAAGAGGAAATAGCAGGGTGGCAACATATCAGGAAAAAAAAAAAAAAAAAAAAAAAACCAGTCAAAAAAGAGAGAAAACACCAAAACTATCTTATAGAAAAATTCGGCTAATTTAACGGCGTGATTATAAAAGTAGTTTTTCTATAAGATCCTGACCTGTTGCCACCTTAAAAAGAGTAATTATAGAAAAAGGCAAGAAAAACCTCTGTAAAATTAATACAGATTAGAATTTAGTTCAATATTTATACAAATAAAAATAAGTCATTTTTAAATCTGTAAGAAAAGACCATAATTTTATATAAACAATTTGTAGAAATATACAATAAATGCAATAAAAATATTTTAATAATTACATTTGTTTATTGCAAATTTTTGTATTGCACAAAAATTATGGTGCAAAAACACAAATCGTCATACATTTCCAGGAGATACATTTTTTATTCTTAGAAATTTGGCTTGCCTCAGGAAAAATACTGCAAGTACTGTTAAAATAATACCTTTATACGCTGTACATATAAAACAAGTGGGTAAGTGTAATCGAAGATCGCGCAGAGTGTTTCGTTTAATATTCCTTTCAAAACACTTTATCTTTTATTTAATAAATCCAAATCGTTAATTTATAATTTTAAATCCTCAACTCTTTCAATACAGATATTTTATTAATCAAATTTAAAATATTCAAGAACTGCATTTCAGACAACTGTAACAGGATACGTGTGTATATCTGAAAAGCATATTTAGTTACATGGTTTAATTTTTAGCTATAAATAAAATAAAAAAACTCTTTAAAATGGCCAAAAAATACGAAAATTCTTTTAATTAAATCCACCGGACAATGATATGTAGTCAGTTTAAAATTTCGCAGTTTCTCTAAAGAATTTTTGAATAAAAAAATAATTGATAAAACATTTTACAACTTTTGGTCTTACGAGTATAATAGCAAAAAAAAAAAAAAAAAAAAAAAGTTACAAAATTATGTAGAATTGAATCTATTAGACAATGAAATCTATTCCGGCAGGAAATTTGCAATCTCCGAAGCTGAGCTTTGAACTGGAAACCTTTTGATTAGCAAGCAAATGCGCTACCACGGAGCTATCGAGCCTGCGTGAAAAAGACTGAAATTACGGTTCTGTTTTAAAATCTAACTTGCAAAAATAGTCGGATGCCAAAATTCCTTTAATTAAAATAATATAAGACACTTTCAAAATTTTATGATTTGTCATGTGATCGGATATATTCAGCTATTAGTATGCAAAATTTCAGGCCTCTTAACTTTTACGGTTTCTGAGAACGAACTCTGTGACGGACGGGCAGACAGGGGGGTGAAATGGAATAGAAACCTTAAAAATGAACAGAAACTGCAAAGCCAGTACGGTTTTTTTTTAATCGAAAGAAAAATAAGGTACAGTTATAAAATATGAAACATTTTACATTATTCAATGAATTTTTACAGCAAGCAATAACCTTTTTTTTTTTTTTTTTTTTTTTTGATAGACAGATTTCATGTATCAGAATGGGTAATAATGGGTTAAAGAATGGGGTTTAATTTCATAGTATTGCAGTTTTTGTGTATCAATTCTTATTTTCTATTTTTTAAATAATGTTTTTAAAATTTGTAAATATACAAAAATTGTCTTTAAAAGTTGAACAGTAAATTAAATTTCGAATTGAAGTTAATTTTTTAAGAATGATTGATGCTTAAGATGCATGTTATGTCCCACGCGCATACGAGTGTTACCCCTAATCTCGCTTCATATGCATATCGGTGATTCTTTATTACGTAAAATTACTCCGGTAAAAGTACTACTCCGGTGCACACTAGGTACAATGATTATTAACTATTAAAATAAACAATCGGTATTAAGAAAGTTTTTTTTTTTCGGACTTTGACCGGTCCCCCCCCCCCTAAATACGCCTATGTGTATAGTTAGGACCCCCCCCCCCCTCCACACACACATATTGTACAGAATTTAATTTTAATTTCATTCATCAGTATATGAACAGTAATAAGTAAAAATTTTAACTTTGTATTTTTTGTATTTTAAATGTCTTTAACAATTATTTTAAAAATTTTCAATCGTTTACACAGTTTTGAAAAATGTATTTAAAAATAAATAGTTAAAATAGGTAGAATTTAGAGTATTTACAGTATATTATAAAATTTCAATTTTTATTTTCTAGACCATGGAGCTTAAAAGATCTGTGTTATTCACCTAGTTTTCCTGTATTTGAAAAACATTATATAGATATGGTAGGCGTTTTTTCTCACTTTCATATGTTCTAAATTATTGTTGAACCGAAACATGATGCTGATTAATTTTTTATTTATTACAGCCCTTAGAGAATTTATTCCCTTGTGCCATAATTACCCCTTTAGACTGTTTCTGGGAAGGTTCCAAGCTCCTAGGACCAGAATTTCCTGTAAAAATTCCGTAAGTATAGTTTTTCAATACATTGTTGTATCTCTTTATGATTGTGCTATATGTCATTTGCTGTGATTGTTTGAGAGTTGGGAGATGGAAGGGAATGATTTTTAGTAATTGACTTTCAAACAAATCTTTTGATTATAAACTGCCATCAAATTTGTTCCTTTTGGTTAAGATTTCGTTTTGTTAAGAAATAACCCATTTTCCTAAATATGAGAAAAAAAAAGTACAGTTATTTAAATATAGTATGTATACAAATATATATAAAATTACTTTAAAATTTTTGTACCTAACTGTTGCTAAATACAATATTTATATGTGCATATCTATCTGTCTGTCTATATTATAAAGGACAAAAGTGTCTGTGCGTAACGCTGACGTCATTTTGCGAATGGCAACACTTGACGATAAAATTTCGGTTTGCAATTTTTGCTACTACAACTTTTAATTTCTAAACATAGCACATTTTAAATTTTTACACTATCACGTACGAAAAAAAATCGAGGATTTCAAAAGTGATCTTAGAATTTTAAAATTTGAGTTAGTTTTCGAGATTAATCTTTGAATAGATAGTGAAAATAACTGTGATTGAATTATTTCTAGAAAATTTCGGGAAATAGAAACTTATTTTCACATATTTAGGCTTTAAGAATCAGTTTATTTTAGAAAGCTAAAAATCGTCTGTCAACCGGAACACAGAGATAAATTCCATTGACCTAAAATGAAAAAAAAAAAAATTCCATCTTAGCTTTTGTAATTTAATTTAAAGTAGAAAAACAAATTGGAAATATTGCCTTAGGATGGCTATTAATACTTTTCACAAGGACGTTAAAAACAAAAGGTTTTAGCGAGAAGCATTATATTTCTCTAAGTATTTGCTTTAATTTATAAATATAAAATGCTTTTGAATAAATTTGCCAAAACAGTCATTTTTGTATAAGTTCATCCAAATGACGTCATTTCTATCAGCTCCGAAATTCGAAGCCAAAACTTGGAAGATCAAAAATCTTTTGGAAAATAAAGTTATAGAATATGTGCATTTTTATTGGGAAAGCTTTTGACTTAAATTGTAATAATAATTTATTATTTGAAATATTGTATTTAATAAAATCAATATGATAATTGAGTTCTAAATTTACAGTAGTAAGTTAGATTTGATTTTCCCCAAAAGAATTGAATGATCTCATGCAATTCAAAAGCAACTCTACGGGTTGCCACGCAGCTAGTTATATTAAAAGAAGAAATAAACATTCGATTTTCCACAACATTTTTTTACGCTTAGTTCTTCAAAAATTTCGCCGTGAAATTCGCACTAAAGCCAATGTAGTAAGTTATACCCTTTGTAAAAAGCTTCTTTATTAATCCCTTAAGAGATGTCATATTTAAAACGTTTAAATTTTCATAACAGGACGGTCAAAAGATTTATCTACCAATTTGTCTATTAATTTTTCCTCTGTGTGTTGTGTTCTGAATAGTATTTTTCACAATGTTGCATCTTAAAACTGCCCAAATTGTGTCACACAAATTAAAAAAAAATTAGTATCTACCTTTAATATTTAAAAAAAAATATGCGTTTAGAAAATTGCATAGAAACATTCTTATTATTGATTTGCAAGGTCAATAAGTTATGACAAAGATAGAAATTTCCGCCCTTTTTTATATGGCGGCATTATTTCAAAATTTAAGCCGTTTATTTTCAAACATTATTTTTTAAGAGGTTCGAGGGAATAAGAAAAAATTATGTAATTATTAAATCCTCAACTTTTTTTACTTTCTTCTATCTTTACAAGAAGAAAGTATTGGATTCATGAAAATTTTCGAATTCCGGTTTTCGACGGATTTACACGTTTTAGGGGTCAGAGATTCCAAAAAACATGTTTTTACAAAATGTCTGTCTGTGACTCTGTGAGTCTGTCTGTCTGTGTGTATGTGACACAAATTTTGTGGGCGCTCTATCTCAAGAACTAATGCACGGAATTTAATAAAAATTCATATTCAGTGAGTCCCTAATACAAATTGATGCTGATTAGTTTTTGGTGTAAATCGCTCAACAGGTGGCGCTGCAATGCTGCATTTTTCACGATTTTCGCAATAGCTCTATCTCAAGAACTAATGCACGGATTTTGATCAAACTTCAGATTTAGTTAGTCCTTGATATGAATTGATGATTTCGTTTTGGTGTAAATCGCCCAACAGGTGGCGCTGTTATGATGAATTTTGCAGGATTTACACGATTTCCCCAATAGCTCTATCTTAAGAACTAACGCACGGATTTTCATCAAACTTCAGATTAAGTTAGTCCTTGATATGATTTGCTACTGATTAGGTGTTGGTGTAAATCGCCCAACAGGTGGTGCTTCTCTGCTGCCTTTTCCACGATTGCCTCAATAGCTCTATCAATAGAACTAATGGACCAATTTTCATCTAACTTCAGATTTAGTTGTATGTTGACACAAGTTGTTGTTAATTAGGTTTTGGTGTTAATCACCCAATAGGTGGCGCTGCTATGCAGAAATTTTCACGATTTTCGCTATTGCTCTATCTCAAAAACTAATGTACGGATTTTCTCCAAACTTCAGATTCAGTCAGACGTTGACATAAATTGTTGCTGATTAGGATTTGGTATAAATCACCCAATAGGTGGCGCTGCTAGGCAGCATTTTTCTGAATTTAGACGATTTCAGCGATAGTCATAGCTCAAGAACTAATGCACGGAATTTCATATCGTTAGAATCCTCATGAGATGCATAGATTGCCATTTAATTTTGGCAGTGTGATAGCGAATTTTGAAGTATTAACATGTATGAGATAGAAGAAAGTTTTGGGATTGGTACATCCGACTAGTTCAATAAGGATACTTTTTAATCAAATTTAAAATACCTAGTCAAGAAATGCTTTTGAGCAGGGGTGGGGAATTTTCAGAAAATCTTACCAGCCAAGGATTTATTTTACCCGCCAGCAAAATTCAATGGATAGTTGGAAATTGTTATAATAAAATTTACGCGATTGCAAAAATGGTTGATTACTATTGCTACAATACATTTTCACATATATTCCCCCCCCCCCCCCCTGTAAAATTAAGAAATATACACAAGAGAGAAAAGTTTAATAAAGAATAGAACTTAGTACCAAGTTTGCATTGCAGTAATTTGGTAAGTTGTAAAATATAGGTAACTAGTAAAAAAAAAAAAAAAAAAAAAAAAAATTTGGAATATCTTTTGGCATGGGGTTTTTTAAAGACTGCCTACAAATTCACTCGCCCTGTCAGAAAATCCACTCGCTAGTGGCGAGTAAAATGATGTATTTCCCCACTCCTGCTTTTGAGACAATTTTGAGAGCATACGTGTTTGTATATCTGAAAAGATGTTACTTTTTTTTTTCTCTTTTGTCTTATTTTGAATCTAATTTTTGTCTCAATTATTGAGCTACAACATGCAACAACCCCCCCCCCCACCCCCCCACCACAAAAAAAAAAAAAAAAAACATAAAATAAAATAAATAAATAAAAATAAAAAAAGCAATTTAACAAATTACAACGACCATTTGGAAAATGATTTTACGCACGCCATGAATTAAACATTCACATTCCTGGACCCATCATGAACAAATTTTAAAAGAAATTTCAGTTTTACAATTTTCGGTACTGTAAATTTTTATACTTCTGCGGAGCTGGTCATATATTACGTACGCCATGGATTAAACATTAATATTCCTAGACCAATTTTAAATGAAATTTTATTCTTAAACTTCTAAACATCCCACAATATTAATTTTTACACCGTCGTATAGAGAAAAAAAAAATTTTACTTTTAAATGCAATTTGTTTGAAAGCTGTATCTCAATTTGTTTCTGTGTTGTTGTTATTATTATTATGTAGTTTTTATTATTTTTTTTTTGTCATAGTGGCAACAGAAGTATCCATCTCTGTTGAAAGTAAAGGGAAAATACAGATTACTGTATAGACCAATCAGAAAACGAATAAAATGCGGGATTCAACTAATAAAACGCTTCAGATATGTTTTTGATTTCCTACCCTGGCCGAGGACAATAACCATTTTTCCAAATAGTTAATAAATAAATACAAATAAAGCAACAGCAAAACGAAAGGAAATAAATAAATGTTGTATATTCATATCGAACATGGGTCAAAATTACTCAGCATCTCATTCTGTTCGCCAGCGCTCTACAGAATGATCTCTGTAATGACTGCTGCAGCAGCTTTTTTGCCCTCCCGCCCGTAGCGGACTCAAGGAAGCAAGTATCTAGACCTCCCAAGATGTCAGATTTCTTATTCTTGGAACCCGAAGGTAGTCCCTCTTTCGCTTCTTCACTATTCGGCCTTGTGAGGCAGATTTTTATTTCTTCTCTGAGGTTTTCGTGCCCTTTTAATTTATTATTTTTATGTTTGCGTAGTACTCTTGAACTTGGTGTTCGGGTGGGGGGAGAAGTTGTGAATTTTAAATTTGTTTATGCTTGATTGTGTTTGTAGATTTTTTTTTTTTTTTTTTTTTTTTCTTTAAGTATTTGTCTTCCTGAATGGTTTGCATACCATATTCTTTGTTTATATTTTCGTTTTGGTGGATTACTTGAAAGAGAAATTAAAAAAAAAAAAAAAAAAAAAAAATCGTTTTCTCTCTCCAACTCTGTATATAATATAGGGCTCAAAAAGAGTTTTACCCGGAATTTCATTTATGAAGGAACCCGAAATAAAAAATGCAATTGTTATCGACTCGCTAACAGAACAGACACAAATGGATCTCGTCGACCCGCAACCCGATCCCACGCCAAATTGCTTAAACCAGGCCCGAAACCCTACATGGAAAATAATAATAATAATAATAATAATAATAATAATAATAATAATAATAATTTCATATTTAAATGCAATTATGGAAGAATAATGTTCAATCGTATCTCTTAAAATCGGGTTCGGTTGTAATTTGACTGGTCAAAACTTTCAATCAGGACAGTGGCCAAAACTGGTTTTAAGTCTTAAAATTGGTCAAAATAAATTTTAACCACTTAAAAATAGTCGAAACTCCGTAAATAACTTATGCTTACATAAGTTGCTGAAACTACATATTTATGTGAATGTTAATGTCATATTATATTTAATAATTTTAATTAATATTTTAATAATTATTATAGTTAGATAGAATTTTTATGACTTATGTAATAGTATTTCAAATAGAAACATAAATCTTCCTTTTCTTAAAGTGTAACTGTGATAGTTTTAGCATTTGGTTGGCATTAATGAAAAACAAGAAAATATTGATTTGGAATTTATAGATTTCATAATGCACCTGTGCCTGATAAATTGTTGTGAAAACCCTTCATCAAAGAAAGATTATTTTCCAAGTTTGATTTTGTCCAGAATAATTTATAAAATCTTTTAATACAGCAACATTTGCTACTTGTAATCATTTTTTGCGTTTTAAGTAAAATTTAAAAAGTGTTTCTTCTGCTTTAATGTGATTGTTTCATTCACTTTTTATATAAAATTACATATGTAATTAAATTATTAAAAGTTATTCAATACTTATAATTGCTTATTTAGAATAATTGTAGAAACTTTTGTGTTAAATTTTAAAGTAATGAAAATTAAATCGTACTATTTGCAAACATTTCCAGATGCTATATTAAATATTGTTAAATGTTATTTTGGCAAACTTTTCCAAATGTTATACTAAAATGTATCACTTGACAAAAGTTTTAATTTCTCTTCACATATCTTGGCAAGGTCAATTAAAACCGGGGTTTTCCCCGTGGTTAAAAACACTCCTGGTTAAAACTAATACAACCCTGCTTGAAATAGACATAAAAATTATGCATTTTCTTGTTTTATTTTCTCGCCCCAACTTTGTATAAATTAGGGCGTAAAGTGAGGGTATACCTTGAGGACAGCAAAAAAATCCCTTGCATGTTTGACGTCACATCGTAAGTGGGATCAATCACAATCCAACTTCCCAATGAGCACGAAGTATCGTAGGTACGCTATCTGTTGTAACTGTTAATTTCGCCAGAACTGCATGAAATTTTTCATTTAAGGCAGTCAGGTTTCATTTTCAGTTTTTGTCTTCTTCATATTCAGATATGTAATTTTCACGGGGGGGGTGGGGACAAGGGGAAAAAACAGCGGAACCTGGATTGATTCATGACTTCTTGTCCGAATGTGTACAAAGTCTCGCCTAAGTGACGTCACACTGCTGAGAGTTTCAGAAAAAAATACGGCAATGTCATGTACCGAGTTATGATTCTTGAGTTCTGAGGAAGATTTTCTTAAATTATAAATATGCATTTGAAAAAAAAAAAAAATGTTTTCTAAATCAATCTATTTTTGGCTAGTAGGGATGCCAGTAAGATCCTTTCTACAGGGGGGGGGAAAAAAAAAAAACCATGTTCAGTCAAGCGTATCTTCTAAAGTGTTAAACGATAATTGGAACATTACTTTCCGTTTCATCTAAAGTTAGGAAACGAGCAATGCTGTTTTTTTAGAGGGGGCGGGGGGGTAGTGGCTCTAAATAGCATGTTTAGGGAGCATCAAAGCATATAGTGGCAATTGACTCTAGTTAAAAAATTCTTCTAACGTCTTTATTTTAGCCAACAGATGTTTGCACTTTTTTTTACGGCTGCTGAAATTTTATTTTAAAACTTTAGCAGCATTCAAAATTAACATATTTTCAGAACTTATACAACTTTTGTAAGTAGCGTAAGCCAAATCTGCCTGAAAACTCAGAATGAAGTAATTCGTTAGTTTACATTTGTATAAAACAATTTTTTGTATATATGTAAAACGAAAAAGACTTGCAAGCGGTCGGAAAAAATTGGCGTGCAACTATTTCAAAGCTCCTTCAGTACAAAAGTGTAAGAAGAAACCCAAAAAGCTTCATTCTGAAGGGTTAAAACAGCTGCATGCTTGCATGCTAAATTTGCTCTAGTTGTTTGTGCTTTTCCTTACGTTGTTTTTAATGTTATGAAACAATCATAGCACGAAAATTTTTGGTTTTTATTTCTTTTTTATTCTACCTTATATTTAGTGCTCTTTGAGAAGTTTTAATCCCTAATTCCCATTTTCGCTGCATCAGGCTTACGGTGATGTAATCCTGCAAAAAAAAACAAACTTTATATACGATCATTTGTGTAAAATATAAATCCATAATAATTAATAATAAAAGAAGCTTGATTAGCATTTCTTGGCGTCTTTAAAAGTCACAGTAGAAGTTTCTTTAGTAATTGATAATATGTAATTACGCGATCAAAAAGAATATTATTTGATATGAATTCTGGTTTTGCTCTTGGCTCATTTTTCTCCTCTTTGCATACTTCCCTTTGAATTGCTGTTTAGAATAGAATAACCCTTTCTTTTTCTGTTGCCCAAATTAATTTTTATTTAAAACCAAGGCTATAATTAAGCATTTTTCTCTCTGTTCGTGGCGTATCCGATTTGGTGGTGTATTTTATGAGCCGAAAAGCTACCTCTCTTTGGAATTTAGATCATACTGCGGGTGGTCTATTATGTCATGTTCAATAGCATTACTGAGATTTTTTCCCTCTTCGTGTATTTTTTATTTTGAGGATTAAAAGAAAGTTGAGATGAAAGAAGATTGCAGAGATCTAGTTTTCCGATAGTCCGTAATCCGATAACATTGGCTATCGTTTTTATATTTCTGAAAGTGATACGGTTTTGGACCTAAAAGTAACACAATCGTTTTTCAGTTTGTTTCTTTCTGTCCAAACTGTTTTGAATAAATTTATGTGTGAAGTTGTCTTGTGCGCAGATTCCGGTATTGTTTTACCTGTTCCGACGTCTGGATGTTCTGTATTAAGTTTTAAACCCTGATAATTTTTACTCTTGTATTTAAGTATCAAGAATGTTTCTTTGAGGAATTATAAACTCGCCGGAATGTTTACATGTTGCTGCTTAGCATTTTACAATTTAATCTTAAAATTACCTTTTTATAATGCTTTTGAAAAGTCGTGTTTATAGCTTCTGTTTGTTTGTCTCTCTGTAAGTACGTATGTCTATTCGCATTTTAACTTTCGCCAGTTTGGTTGGACTGTTTCGAAACTTATATGTTATATGTCATTATCGGATGTTACCTCTTGAAAATGGTATGCGTGCGTGACCTTTATAGTTCTTTTACGCAGAAGCACCCAAAAGAATTCGGATACATTACCGCCTATGGGTTAATGTGCATTTTAGTGATATTAATGTTTCATACAGGACAAAATTGATATGTTTATATTAATTCAGTACTGATGTTCTGTACTGAAGATACCGTGCAAATAGAATTTATGGTTTGTTATGAAATATTAGCGGAACATTAAACAGATGGGTAAGTGTGATCGAAGTTTGCAGGCAGAATTTCGTTTAATATTCCTTTCAAAACACTTTATCCTTTAATTAATAAATCTAAATCGTTAATTTCTAGTTATTAAATCTTTAATTTTTTCAATAAGAACATAGATGGCAGCACCATTAAATGTATTTTTAAAATTATTATAATTAGAAGAATTGGAAAATATATTTTAAAAATCCAATTAAAAATATTCAAGAACTGCTTTTCAGACAATTGTAACAGCATGTGTTTGTATATCTGAACATAATATTTAATTACATAATTTTATTTTAGCTAAAAAAAAAAAAAAAAAACTCTTAAAATTCCCCCCCACCCTCTCCAAAAAAAAAAAGATAAATAAATAAAAAAAATACGAAAGTTCTTTTTTAATTAAATCCATCGAACAATAAAATGTATTCAATTTAAAATTTCGCAATTTCTCAAAAAAATATTTTTGAATTAAAAGTAATTGATGAAATATTTTACAACTTTTGGCCTTAAAATGCCCCCCTCCCCCCCCCCAAAAAAAAAAAAATTCTGTAAAATTGAATCTATTAGATAATGAAATCTATTCTGGGGCAAGAAATTCAGACGCCGAACATCGAACCGGGAACCTTTTTATTAGCAGGCAGATGCGCTACCACGGAGTTATCTAGCCTGTGCGAAAAAAGCCTGAAATTAAGGTTCTGTTTTAAAATATAAATCGCAAAAACGTTCAGATGTCATTAAATTAATTCATTTAATTAAAATAAGACTTTTTGAAAATTTTTATGGTTTGTCGTGCGATCGCATGTATTCAGCTAAAAGTATGCAAAATTTCAAGTCTCTAATTTATACAGTTTCTGAGAACGAACTCTGTGACTGACAGGCAGAGGAGTGAGACGAATAGGGTTTCGTCAGATGAACGAAACGCTAAAAAAGGGTTTTAATGCGGGCTATGGACTGTCTTTGAAGTGCATTTTAATTATGTTCAAGCTGTTTGAAACAAAGTTATTTACAATCCCCCCCCCCCCTTCTTACGCACAAAGAAACAACCCCCCAAACAAGAAATTAACCCTACGTATGCTTACTATTGAAAAAATATATATTTACACAATTATTTAGGGCATAGCACTATATCTATTTGTCGTAATGGAGAAAAATTTTAAATATGTTTAAAGTAGTTAAAACTGAGATGTATGAAATGTAAATAATACTTTCATATTAGTCATGTTATACGTTGTAAAACCGAACGAAATTTATTTTTAGTTACAAAATATTGAAAATGACTTCCTTGCGTACGTTGTATCTCTGCCGTAAAAGTAGTTTTACAGGTATTTGTGAATGATTTTTCTTCTGTACATTTAAAGAATTTGGATAATGTTCGTTAAATTTTAATTTATTTTTGAAGTATATGAATTCGATTTACTTAATTATTGAAGTTTTCTCAAACGATTTCTCCTCCCTCCTTTTCTTATCAAATTGATTTCAACGAAGAGAAGAATACTCAATTAAATCACTGTATTTTACAGTCAGCCTTTTAAATATAATTTTATAACTGTATTGTGAAATCGCCATTTTCCTTTAGACTTTTATTAAAGTTTATAAAAATATTAAAATATGAAAATCATGCAATGATGGTAACAAATATTAATAGAAATCAAAATATCTTTTGAGAATTGCAAGGACCCGGAGCTGGAGCCCGGAGCCGGAGCGCTCCGGAGCTGGAGCTCTAAATTTTCCCCAGCTCCAGGGCTCCTTTAGTTTTTAATATTCTTTTAAATCTTTTTTTTTTTTTTTCAGTCTTTTAAATTTCTAGGCTTAAAATATTTTAATTACATCATTATTCAGTATTTTAATTATATCATTTTTTAGGTTTTTATTATTATTATTATTATTATTATTAGGGAAGGAAAACTTCTCAAAAAATGGCAACAGTACTTTACTTCTGCTTTCTACTTGAACTACGTGACAACACTATTTGAAAACAAATATGGCCGCCTGTTGTTTACAGGTGTAGTCGTACAATTTTGGCTGTTTGAAAAGTGTAGAAGAAATTTAAGATTTTTGTGTTTAAAATTCTACCAAACTTTCTATTTTAAAAGCAAAAGCTAAAAGATGTCATATTTTCTGAACAAGCATTTCAAGTTTGATGAGAAGAAAAATGCATTTTGTCAGATCTTTAATGAAGATAGAAAGTATTTATGAGCAAAAAATTAAACGTGTAAATTAAAATCTGCAACTTAAAAGCGCGAAGTCGGAGCCGGACCTGGAGCCACGGTATTTTCTCTAGGAGCGGAGCTGGAGCTGGAGCATCAAAAATTGTTCGGCTCCGGGTCACTGGAGAATTGCCATAAAAGGTGTTTTTACTTTAAATAATTTTTCTAAAGAAAGCAATCAGTTACTTTTGAAATGTTTTATAAGTTTCTAATATTTTATTTTTGTAAGCATGAAGTTATTCTTTTCTTGTATGCAAATTGTTATTTATATTCACTTGCGGAAAGATTTTGATATTTATATTATCTGAATATTTAGGGTTATTTTTTTTAGGCATTTCGTTGTTAAAGATCTGTTGCTAGTCTTTCTGACAAGAAACCGTTCTCTAGCCGGGTGGCATAAAATGTCATAGTCTAACTTTGACACCTTTACTTCCCTCCTAGATCAGTGATTGGTGACATTGTGACATTTCTCCCCCATTTTTTCCTCTTACGAATTGCGTATTTTTCTCCCTCTCTGGAGGCATTTCGAATATTTGTGTTTATTATCTTTTTCCTTTTTTCGGATTTTAACAGTATTGCATTCATGCGCGCCGGTAATAATGGGAAAGCAATTGCCCCTATCAGGATTTTGAAATGTAACTAATTTTATTATTCTAATGATTTTGGAAAAAGAAATTATTCTTTCCAAGTGATTTTATAATAATGACTAAATAAAAGATAAGAGAATTTTTTTTCGTCAAGGGTGGGGTAGAGGACAGTTTGTCGCCCCCCCTCCCCATTAGGAGCAATATTCACACCCTGTCCAATATACTGTTTCAATTCTCTAATTTGAAAAAAAGCTAGTACTAGATGCTTACTTTTGTATTTTCATTATTTCTTATTTAATTTTATTATATATTTGTAAGTGCCTTTTTACGTTGATATATTTAAAAAATTGCCTGCACGGGAGTTTTGACTAAACAAAGTCTTAGTTTATCATATCTCAAGCTATTCATTTTAATGTACGCGGTTGCGGATCTAACAAGGAGAGGGTCTGCGGTTGGTCTCACTGAATGCGATGAACATTTGTTAATCGATAGAGTATAGTTAGTATATATAAATATATCCTCTTCGTTCCCTGGGTCCGCATATGCGGACCTCCGTTTTGCCCCGTTTTATTATTGATACTCGAGCATAATTACAATTTCGATATCATAATGATATATTTAGAAGTCTGAGGTTCGAACTAATGTAAATAAATTAAAAATCTCGATCTGAAGTCAAATGGGATAAGAAATAATTCAGTAATAATCAATAATATTGCATTAATACTCAGTAACGAAGAGGTACGAGCGCCATAAAGCGCAACCTCCAAAGGGTCTTGAGAAAATGTCGCAAAGTTTTTAAGCTACAGTTCATAATCTGATAAATTTCCATCTTTGGCAAGCGGTTCAGCACACTGGATTTGAGTTTTTTTGGGCCCGGGTTCAAATCCGGCTCGGACTTGTTTTTCGGAACGAAAATTTTTATCAGTCATTTTCGAACCGCAATTGAAAAAAATATGTATAATAATTGAAATTTACGATAAATATGAATTAAATGCATGTTTTGTAGCATAATTTTTTTTTAACTACGAAATTTTACATGTTTTTTTAAAAAGTGAAGAAAAAAGAAAACTCATATTTATATGTCTATAGACCAGAAATTTTTTTGTTATTTAAAATTATTTACAGTTATTTCAATGAATATCAACAATTTTTAACAGAGAAATAAATTAAAATAAGTGAACAAATATATTATTTTCATTTTGTTTATTAATTCAAATACTTAAAATATTTGATGGTTTATTAAAAATATGCTTTTATTGTTTTAATATGATTTAAGTCTGGAATTCTTGATTTTTAATTAGGATAAGTGTCTACGTAGTAATTTCTTTCAGAAATCATTTTTTTCTTAATATTTTTATATAATGCAGCAGTTTAATTATATAAATACAACTTTAAGTGCGAATCTTTGCATGTTTATATATTTAATGAAAAGTAAAGATAAAATAAATAAATAATAATAATAACAAACTAATAAAAAGTCAATTGGAACTTTTATAGACCATAAAATTAAGCTAATATTAAAATTTATTTGCTGTTATTTACATAAATAAGCTACTATTTATCACAGTGAAATATCGTTTTTTACCAACTCACTTTTTAACTTTTGAATTTTTTCAATCTTGGATTTTTATGATTATAGTTAGAATAACTGTCTTTGTGCTTAAAAATAAGTTCTAAAAAGATATTGAATTGCTGAAAATAGTTATTACGTAGGTAATAATTACAAAACCAAAAACCGAAAAAAAAGTCATTAAGAATTTCAAAAAGGGTATTAAAAAATCATTAAATATTCGAAATACTTTCTCATATAGAAACAAAATTAAAATAATATAATTATTCACACATTTATATCACGTGTTTTAATTTCTTTCTCTGTGAAAAATAGTAGATTATTCATTGAAATAACTGTTAAATAATTAAAAAAAAAAAAAAAATTCTGGTCTGTAGACATAAATATGCGGGTTTCTCCCCCCCCCCCCCATCATATATTTAAACATGCAAAATTTCGTAGTTAAAAAATCACTTATATGCTACAAAACATTCATTTAATTCATATTTTTCGCAAATTTCAATTATTATACATATTTTTTCAATTGCGGTTCGAAAATGATTGATTAAAATTTTCGTTCCAAAAAACAAGTCCGAGCCGGATTTGAACCCGGTCCGAAAAAACCCAAATCCAGCGTGCTGCCGATCGCGCTACTGAACCGCTTGCAAAGAAGGAAATTTACCCGATTATGAACTGTATCTTAAACTTTACGACATTTTCTCAAGACTCCCTGGAGGCTGCGTTTTATGACGCTCATATATTTATATAATAACTATACTCTATCGATACACAAAAATGTTCATCGCATTCGGTGAGACCAACCTCGGACCCTCTCCTTGTAAGTTTTGTTCAAAAATCTTGCCCCTTCCTGAATTTCGTTCTGCCATCTCTCATGATTATTGCTTCATGCCCGAGAACGCATGTTACTATTTATCGATAATCTTTCAATTTTCATTGTACGTCGTGTGTATTTATTAGTTATTTTAAGGAATTTCTCATTTTTCGCATGAAAGTGTTCTTTTTTGTAACTGAATTTAAACACTTCTAGGTATTTTTTGAAGACTTAGGCGCATCCCACACTGAGACGACAAGCGACATTTAGCGCAAAAACCGATCGAAACAAAGGACGAAGTTGTTTCAAACCAGTTTTTCCAGCGAATTCAAGCGACATGTCTTATGTGTCGCCTTAGTGTGGGATGCGCCTTATTCAACTACTCTAGAGAAAAAAAAAGTAAATGTAATTTTTAACCATTAATTTAACGGTTAAATACTTTCACTCTTGTGTTTGTTTTCTTTTTTCTTTCAGTATTAAGAATTTTTCTTTATTATTATTATTCTAGTGGTGTAAATGTTAATGTACAGTGGACTAATTTAAATCCCCAGTGGCTGATGGAATCGATGAAATCATTCGGTAGCTATATTTCCTCGTCGTTTCCTTTACATACCATAGAATCTTTCATGAAAAGGGTAAGTAGAAACCATAAAGATTTTTCTTCATATTTTTACAGTTGTACATTTTTCATATAAGGACATTTTAGTATTATTTCATATGAACCTGGAATCTGTGAAATATTTTTTCTAATTCTAGGTATTTATATTGTATTTATATGTATAATTTAATAGCTTTTTCTTACTCTAGCATATTTTAACCTTGGATTTATTAACCCTATCACTTATACGCGATGTACGGTGATCATTTTTAGTACCACTATTTCCTAACTAATTTTTGCCTTAAAAATATTAAATTCTCTTAGAATTTCTAACGCGATTTACTATTCAGAAATAGTGATAGTAAAAAATAAATTGCTTACATCGCGTGTAATTAAACATGTGCGTATACAGATTTTTTCTTTTTTTTAACATCCGGGGGAAAGGGGCAAGAAAAAAAAGGGGGGTTACCTTCTGCTGCTAAAAACACTTTGCACTTCTAATGATAAACTTTAAAATAAAACTATCACACAATGAAATTCCCACCATGCAAAATCAGTTCAATAACAGCCTTTCACATTTATTAGGATGCTTATAAAAATAAATTCTTATTTTTTTTTCAAGTACTTACAGGGGGGAGGACGTGTGCTCCCCTGCGTACGCCCATGAGTTTTTCATCTTTTATTTTTTCTTGGTTGATTTTTCCTAATAACTTTAATTATAAAATATTAAATTGTAAAATAATTTTTTTTATAATTCATACTAAATAAAAAATATATATGTAAGCCAATCGCAGCATACTTAGATAAATCGCCACTGAAAATGAATATCGTATCGATAAATATAGTAACGAACAGCACCCGTCCAATGAAAACAATACTAAAGCACTTCTTTATTATTTCTTTTTTCCCTGACCCATCATTAACCGTCCACCTAATGTTTCTATTTCCTTCCTTGTGCAGTAACCCATTCACTATTCTCTGCCACATACTCGAAAAAAAAAAAAAAAAAAGGTAAAGAAGAAAATGAAGAAACGGATTTCATTAGCCCCGAGCCGAGTGGGCCAAACCTCAGAGCCCCAAGGCAGCCCACCCGCTTAACATTCGGGGTGGTCCACAAACTACGTCATTTTCTCGCTCCCCCTTCCCTTTTGCCCACCACCAACGCTGGTGAAATGCCACCCCACCCTCCATCTCTCAACTTTCCCCCATATTCTTTTCCCTAGATTTCTTATATGGCGCGTATTACGTTCTTGCTTTCATAATTCCACTGAAAGAGGGGGCTGCCTTTGCAATACGAGATGTTATGTTCTGAATGCTTTGCGTGAATGCGTTTTTCACGCTTGCGTATTGTGCGCTTTAGAGAGAAACTGCCTGCAAGGCAAATTCTCCATGTGTTTTTTCGCACTGGTCTTGAAAATTTCACATTTATATTTTTTAACAATTTAAAATGTTTGCAGAAATGCGTTAAAAAAGTAAAATAGATCATACAACTCTCTGTTATTATGCAATATTTATATTAAAATTTTCACACAATTGGCTGTCGGCAAAGCAAATAGTGCCAGTGGCTTAACAGTATAAATATTTATAGAAGAGGCTCAATCACAATAATTGAATTATTAGGATTGAAAATAATTAACCGTCTAAATTAATTATTAATATTGAGATTCGATATTTCAAAATAATTTCAAAATAATAATTGATAGTTTCGTAGGTAAAATTAGAACAAGTAATCTTTGAAAAATTGCTCATGAGCTCATGATTGAAAATTTTAGGTTTTAAAAAATTTGTCTCTATTTTTAATGGGGAAAGGTTTTTGTTTTGAGTTCCATGAGCCCTTCCCTTTTCTACAGCACTGATTAATGCAGGCTACCTGAAAATATTTTTGAGTCATTGACTCAAAAGTAGTTATAGTCCACTGCCTTGTTGTAGTTGCTAAGATCTTACTCACCAGGGCCACAGAGAGGGTCTGCGAGCCCCGCTGCGGCTAGTTATTCGAATGTACCTGGCTTTATTTCCAAAATAAAAAATAAATTTGTTGAGTAATTATTGAAATGCCTATTTCAATATTCATATTTGCTTAAAATTTAAACATCAGCTTGTTAAAAATATATAAAAGAAAAATTAGCTTCCGAGGTATAAATATTGATGCTGCTGACGATTTACTAGTAGTAGATGGGGGAAAATCTAGCATCTTTTTTCTCTTAGCGCTGTGTAAGAGCAATGGGCCCGTTCAAGTATTACGTAAGCATATTTTTAGTCATTTTGTACCCCTCCCACCCTCTTGTAAGGAAAAGTAAGCAAATGCTAGCCCCCCCCCCCCTCCCTCCTTTGCTTACGTAACATTTTATGACATTCTAACATCAACACTGTTTGTCATAAAAAAATACA
This sequence comes from Maratus speciosus, assembly GCA_963932465.1. NCBI lineage: Eukaryota > Metazoa > Arthropoda > Arachnida > Araneae > Salticidae > Maratus > Maratus speciosus. The sequence continues at coordinate 333,835,709 of OZ010790.1, read as the reverse complement.
GTTAGTGAAAAATTACGTTATTAATCCAGCAAATTTACATAAATAGACTTATAGGGGTTGCATCGAAGGAAAACAAAGTCGGTTTAATATATTGTTACTTATTGCATTAAACAATTCATAGAATACCAAATTATTTTTAATATATTATTATTTATCGCATTGAACAAAAACAAACAAAAAAAAAAAAAAAAAAACAACAACTAAGAAATACAACAGGCCCTAACTTATTTAGGCACATAACTAAAAATTTTAACAAGAATCATAGGAATATTATGTGTTTGGCGTTCACATTTCTAGTCTGGTGTCCAAGATCTTTGAATCCATGTTTCTGCATTGTCTATTGTTACGTTTTCAGTGTAGTGGTGGGCTGGAATGTTCTTCATTTACAGTCCTTGTTTACTCCAAATCTTTTTTCTCAAGTCGTTCAACATCCGCAGAACATTCATCCAAATCATGCTTTTTTGCTTTTTGTTGTTAAACTACGTTGTCTAATGCTTACGTAAGAATTCTCATGACCACCCCCCCCCTCCCCCTTGTCAGTAAAAATAAGCAGACACTGGACCCTCCCTCCCCCCATTACTGCTTACGTAATACTTGAACGACCCCAATGGTGTGTAATAATAATATAATTTACATCTTGTACGACTCAGGTTCTGACTTCATTTCGTTTACTTATTTAATTTTCAAAAATTTACGCCAAAAAAAGTTTCCCGAAACTTTTCCTATTTTATTTTTTTTAAGGGACGCGCCAGGCCCATCAAGAAAGCTAGCCGTCGGGAATTTGTACCGGCTCTACGGACCTCTTGCTTTCTGATAGAAAGGTAATGTGATGAATCCCACTTCGACTTGGATTTTCGTATAAATGGTCCAATTTCCACTTTAACCTTTTTAACGGGCGGTGTCCACAAAAAGGACACCGAATTTTAAGAGTACTGGCACCCAGAATATTTAATTAAAATTTTCCTTTTATAATTTACGGGAAAATAAGCAAGTTTTTATTTTCTAATAAATTCGTTTCTAAATTCTGGTATCAGTCCATTTCACCAGACTACAAACAGAATTACTCCGCGCCGGAAAGGGTTAAGCCGTGCATTCCAGTCTTTTAAGCCTTGCAAACTGAGAGGAACAGATGCAGTTTGAGTAATTTATCAGTTTTGTTCCTGTTTTTTAAATTTTAAAAATAGGAATTCATTTAAAAAAAAAAAAAATCTTTTGACTATATCAGTGTTTGTTGGTGAGCCGTCGTGTAAAACGCTCTGTGGGTGGTAAACCCTAAACTATTTTTCCTCCGAGATATATCCTCAGTATTTGCTCTTTCCGGTCATTCTTAGGATTTTGACCTCAGAAAATGGAACTAGGAAGGGGAAAAAATGGCATTTGAAGGCTATCTTTGGTATTTTTCTTTACATCATTATTTCTGTTGAGATCGTAAAATCTTTTCGCTTTAAAAAACCTGCCAGACCTTGAGATTTCAATGCTGTTTCTGGAAAAATAAGTAAAATAAGAAACCAATTTTTCGCTATACTTATTAAGCATGAGGCACAATTGATTTTCGCCATACACCGATCGTCTTTACAACTTTTATTAATGATAAGAACTTTCTTTTTATGACAAGTAAACGATTTCATTTATATGCCGCCTCTCTCTTGCCGTAAACTTCGTGTTAGATATTCATTCTGGAGAGAAAGGGAGCAATTCTAACTTTGTTTCTACATATTTTCCCCCAAAGGCGCAACTTTGAAGTGGTTGAGATGACAAATTTCGCCCTTCCCAAGGCTCATGTAGCTGTAAATGCTCCAAGGTAGAGGTCTGCGCGGGCCGACATTTCCAGGCCCGGGCCCGGCCCGACTCTGAGAAAAAGAATTTCGGCCCGGCCCGTACAAAAAATATTGGCCCGACCCGGTAAAAAAGTTAAAAGTTCGGCCCGGCCCGGCCCTTAGAAAATAAATTATTGGCCCGGCCTGGCCCAAAAAAAAGTTAAAATCTTGGTCCGACCCCGGCCCGGCCCGAGTGAATTTCTACAAAACATAGATTTTTACGCCGATTTGGTTAAAAGTTTGTCTCATACGAGGTGTTCAAGCCAAAAATATTTATCTTAACTTTTCTTTTCATGTTTATAATCTACATTTTTATAGAAGTGCCGCAGGGTGCGATATTTATTTTTTTAATGAATTTTTTTAATAAACCTATTTCTTGTATGTAAATGTTTCAGTTATCATTAATATTGTTAATCCATATTCCATGTATTAAAAATCTGAAAAAAGCTATACAGTAAAATCTAAGACTGAATTGCATAGAAAAGAAAAAAAAAAATGCGTTATAGACAAGTTCCCTTCTAAGCAAGTGCAAATGTATTATATATTCTTTTCTTACGTAGTAGTATATTAATTTTGTATGGATCAACACGTTTTTTAGTTTAAAGGAAGATTCCGTCATAGACAGGTTCTTATTCACACGTTTTACTATATCTTATTTTAACTATATTTTAATAAGTGTAAAAAACTACTATTCTTTAAAAAGAATGAATTTGAATGCTAATTCTAGAATAATGGCGATTTAAAAATGCATGCATTTTTTGAAAAAAAAAAAAAAAAAATTGTGCTAACTCTAATTTTACTGACCTTTGAACGGACCAGGCCACGCCGAGACAATGATTTCCATACGGGCTGGGTCAAAACTAGGAATGAAAATTTTGGGCCGTGAAGATGAGGAATGAAACCTGTACCCGGGTCTGTACAGAAAAAATAAGTTAGGCCCAGCCCGGCCCGAACCTTCAGGAAAAAAGTAAGGCCCGGCCCGTAAAGTGTAGTGATTAGGCCCGGCCCATAAAGTTTAGTGATTAGGCCCGGCCCGAGCCTTCAGAAAAAAGTATGGCCCGGACCCGGCCCAAGTGCCGTGAATGAAAATAGGCCCGAATCCGGCCCGTGCAGATCTCTACTCCAACGTTTAATTGTAAAAGCGAATGATTAATTTTTCCCATATACAGTGAACTCTCGTTAGTGCGAACTCCCAAGGACCGCCATTTTTTGCCCGTTATAACAATAGTCCTCATTAACCCTTTATCTGCTGACGGTACTTATAAGTACCATTAAAATAACTTGTTATAAAATTCGTTTAATACATCGATTAGTTGTAATACAGTTTAGAATGAGTGATAGATACATTAATTTATCTTGTTCCAAAAGCATTACTGATTACACAAAACAAAAATATTTTTAAAAGGATGATTTCTTTTCCCTTTTCATCTTTTCAGCTTTCTTGGCATTGGGGAGGGAGGGGGAAATATTTCTATATTTGTATTGTAAGAACATTATATTTGTACATTTCGTAATTCTACAAAATACTATAAGAAAAATATTTAAAATAAAAGATTTGAGCGGGGTTATAAATATTGCTCAAAATCCCTATAAATTCAAATTTAATTAATCCTTCTAAATCCTTCAATCCTTCTAAAATCCATTAAATGATTATGTAAATCTTCTAATGTAGTTTAAACAGTTCACGAAAAATTCCTTAGAAGATAAAACTTTCATGGATTCATAATTCAGTACATAAAGGGTTAAACGATGTAAACATTTGAATGGTGCAAGGATGACATAAATATAAATCAATAAATTCCTTGTATTGAATTGATTGAATTCTGTTTTTTAAAGAAATAAAATAGTTTACCAACTTTATGCTAAAAGTACAGTTCAGTAACTCTGGTAGAAAAGCAAGGACAATTTGTTAAGGGGGCAAGGGACCTTTAAAACCTTAAAAATCAATTTTTTATTTTTTATAAATTTCACTTTAAATATTATTCAAGGGTACATTATATGCATTATGGCAAGCATTTATCTCGAAAAAAAAATGAAAAAAAAAATTATTTTTGAGAAAAAAGTGGAATTTTACGCGTTGTCTTAGAAATCTTTGATTCCATATCAATGAAAATCCCCAATATTTTTTATAAAAGTTTGGTTTATATATATAAATAAAACTGTGCATCGAATTTATATATTTAAATATAAAGGTGTAAAAAAACAAGCAAAATTTTTTTGAAATTTTTTCGAAAAAATTTCAAAATTTTTCAAAATTTTTTTTTAAATTTTTATATTTAAATATATAAAATTCGATGCACAGTTTTATTTATATATATAAACCAAACTTTTATAAAAAATATTGGGTATTTTCATTGATATGGAACGCACAAGCCGCATTTCGAAGATTTTTAAGACATTCCAAAATTCCATTTTTTTCTCAAAAATATTTTTTTTTTTTTTTTTTTTTTTTTTTGTGATAAGTAATGCCATAATGCATATAATGAACCCTTGAGTAATATTTAAAGTAAAATTTACAAAAAAAAGTTTTTTTTTAATTTTTAAATTAAATTTTTTAAATTAAATTTTTTAAAAAAATTTCGAAAAATTTTGAATTTTTTTTTTTTAACCTTTACATTGAAATATATAAAATTCGATGCACAGTTTTATTTATATATATAAACCAAACTTTTATTAAAAATATTAGGGATTTTCATTGATATGGAATGCGCAGGGGGCATTTCGAAGATTTCTAAGGCAAGCATAAGATTCCATTTTTTTTTTTCAAAAATATTTTTTTTTGTGATAAATGCTTGCGTTATTGCATATAATGTACCCTTGAATAATATTTAAAGTGAAATTTACAAAAAATAAAAAAATTGATTTTTAAGGTTTTAAAGGTCCCCTGTCCCCTTAATACAAAATAATTAATTCCTCAAGACAAATTATGCAAAGAAATATTGGCGTATTTAAAGTAAATTCATTTTTCTTTGAGGCTGAAAATCAACAAATTATTATTTTTTTTTATTGTATAATTTTCCAGTTTTGCGAACACACCTGGAAATTTGGTCTATTACAGCAAATTTCGATTTGTAGTACTATCTGAAAATAGTCAACATTTTTATTTGAACATCGCACGTTGTTTGTAGTAGACTCTTCATCAATGACAGTGTCACCGACAGTTAATAACCAAAGTTACACTAAAGTTTCTCTTGAAAAAGTAATGTTCGATTCTGACCGATTAATCTGTAGAAAATTAGTTCGTAGTAAGTTGTACGCATTAAGCGGTACCCTTAACATTAACTGTAAATATTAAAAAAAAAAGGGGGTGGGGTGAACCGTCGATGTACCTAAGTGGAGACCCATTAATCGGAGTCAGCAGTACAGGTAGGAAGCGAGTGACATGACATCGAAAGCTAAGTGATCGCGGAAATGAAAAAATTTTATGTAAATGGATAGTAAAAAAGTCATACGAGCGAAACGAGCTAGGTATGACTAGGTTTGACAAGCAGAAAATATGTTTAATTAAATTATTATTAAAAAGCTATAATTATCGTTATCACGAATATCGATCATTCTTAGAGCATTTTAGGTATGACAAACTTTATTCTGCCGGAAAAGCCTGTTATGTACCTATTTTAAGGCTGTAAGTTCTCAAATCCAAAGGGTCAACTTTCTGACATAAGTTTTAATTCACTTTTGTTCAGAAACGCATGATACTAGAAGGTGTTGTTATTCAGAAACTATGCCATCGAACTGTTTTTTTCCGTTTTCTTGTAAACGCAATAGATCTTTCAGAAAATACTGTCAAAGTTGGCATTTTGAACTGAACTTCCGAACGAAAGAAGAAAATCCAGTCAGTAAGGGGAGAAAATGCTGTGTCACGTGATCAAAATCGCTTATAATTCAAGAGGTAATTGATTGATCAAAAAATGGAAAACACAGTTCGATATCAAATCGCTTCCATGATCAGCCCTTCAATTTTATATCTTTCCCCGTTAAAAAATGAATTTGTAAATGTGTCAAAACGTTTTGCGCTTGTTGAGCAGAGCAGTTGTCGTATTTTTACCAGTGGCGTCTTTATTTCGCCGTTTGGACGCTGGTCAAGTGTCAGCAAAGGCGTATATGGGAACGTTTGACGGAAAAGTGGCCGCCTGCTTCGCGAATCCCGGCGGTGTTCTAATAAAGTTTATCATATCAAGTTTTCAAAAAGAGTCCAAAATTTTCTATAAGATGCTCTAAGAGTGATCAATATCCGTGATAAATTTAAATGATAAAATTAATTATATAATTGCTTCGGTTTTTCTACTAAATTTATTTTTCATTGTAAATGGTGACCGACAGAAATGATTGAAATACAGGCTATCCATGTCGTATCGGATTAGACGCGAATTACTACAAATAAATAAGAATTCCTTTGTCATGTATTCTGTTTATAAAGACAAATCTTTTTATTAGTCTGAAACTATGTACAAAAAAATTTCATTTATCATTTTCTGAAAACTTTTGAAGTATTAGAGAAAGGAAACAAATTCTTCTGCAAATTTCATCACAAACTTTATTACAATTTAAGCACCGTACGATGTTAATTCTGAAAATAAAAATTGTTTTAAATGCCGTGAAATTTGTTTTATGTCAAAATGCCGATCTAAAGCTGTTTGGCCATCACTGGAAAAGAGAAGCTGAAAAAAACCCGCCAACGAAATTCATCTGGGCATTCTGCCAAGCTTCTTGTGTGGTCGTTTGTCAATGGGGTTAGTAGTACGCATTGCTAACAGAGTTGCTTGCTCTCTCCCCGTCTTTTCCCTGCAGTCTTCCAGTCGTTAAACTAAATATGTTGGAATACAACTATTAATTATTATTAAACAATACTTTTCCCGCATTTTATTTTTTTTTTCGTCTTTTCGAAATGTATGAATGAATCTTTATGTTTGGAATTCAGTTTACGACACGTGAGAAATCGTTCACTGGTGGTATTTTGTATTCCCAGCGCCGTAGTTAAGGTAGCAAGAGAAATAAACCGGGATAATCTTTCAAAAGTTTGGATATACCTGTGTAGAAAAATGAACATATGTTCAAATATAGTTTTTCATCAAAAGCAATAATCCGCATAAAAAAAAATTCGGGTTAACTCCACCCGAAACTGACCCACAAGGGGGGGGGGGGGGGGGGGGTGATAGCACCGGTTAGGGTCGGGCTCATCCTAAAATCTGGTTATCCGTCATGATGTACAACTTTAATGCAGATTCAAATAGAGATATCTACCAAATATATATATATATATATAATCTTAATGTAACAATTTTATGAAACTTTTTTTTTAATCCCTTAAATGCGAGGTTTGTAGAACCCTGGCGGTAATGTAATTTTAGTATACAGTTAGTCACCTACGTCATGTTTTTTCTTAGAGATGAGTTGGAGTCCGAAAAAAATTGTCACCAGAATCCCCAACCCGATACCTATAGATTACAACAGATTATAGAATACAATAGAAAATTGTTATTAATATTTTAAAAATGCGTCGATTAATTTTCTTATTTAAAAATCTTTGATAGAAATAAGTATTAATTCCAAATACTTCAAGACAACGTTTCGTGACTCTGAAAATCTGTTTTATGCGAATTTATTTATACCCATCCGCTGGCAGAAATCTGCAAAAGTCACAATTCTTATATATATATATATATTTAAATATCACTGTACAACTATGTCAGAAAGACAAGAGTTGTGTTTTCCAGCAATTCTGGAAAAGGACTTCAAACAGAAAGCGGGGATAGACAAGGGATACTCCCCACCTCCCCTGGATTTGTTACCGTATTTTATGGAAGAAACGCCGCACCCGTTGTAAACGCCGCACCTGTGGGAACGCTACTTTTGTCGACAACGTCACATTGACCTAACTTTAATCAAAGTTTTCTGAGCAGTGTAGGATGCCTCGTTTTTAATATCTTAAGATGTCTGAAGTTTTATTTAAAATATTTAAATCTGATTTTAAATATTTTTATGAATTTTTAAATTAAGGAAACTCAGTTGGTATTTAAAAAAAAATCGTAAACGACGCACTTAGGAAAAAAAAAAAAAAACTTTTAAACTCGTAAACGCCGCGGCGTTTCTTCCATAAAATAGGTATTAATACTGACTGTGGAAAGGCTGCAGAATATGAGAGTGTATTTCTCCTTATATTGAACTAATAACAATTAGTATCTTTCAAACTGCTTTTTAACCCCTTCTGGAGGACTGTGACACGGTGTGACGCATAAGGTGCTCAGAATCCTAACACCAGCTATATTTTATTCTAAATTTTGCCGTATTTAATCAGGGTATTTTCTGAATTCAATAAGGCAAATATATATATATTATATATATATATATATATATATATATATTTATTTTATATTAGATTAAATGTGTTTAACAAGGTATTTCAAATTTTATTCCAAAATGTATTAACTGCATCCTTTGGTATCATTTACTGTGATTTCTTAACTGTTTTATTCACCTTAATCTTTTTGATATACTGGTAGACATGTGCGCATGGATTTTTGTAAAATACTGAAATATTAATCGGTATGGTGTTTATTATTTATATTTTATATCCTATAAATATTTAAATACGTTTTATTGATTCTTCCATTTCATATTATTTTTTCTATTCTGCTTTCATTTTTAATCAATTCACTTGATTTTAATGGTTGTTCGAGCACGGGGGAAAATAATTTTTAGCTTTAGCTTATTTTTCCCACAGAAAACAACCATTTTGCTTATATCATTGAATTCTGTGCCCTTGATAACGTAATTCAATGTATAAGCTTTTCAATTTTTGTCGGTGTCCACTTTTTTCTTTCATAATAATTCTTATTTTTTTTTTTTTTTTTTTTTTTTTTAAATACTTACAGCTTTAATTCATAATAATTGACGGTGGTAGGTTATGTTTAATTAATGGTTATATATATATATATATATATATTGCGTGGCAGCGCAATACTTATTTCCAGTGTCACTTCTCAATGTTAATTTAACATGGAAAAGCCTATGGAGATCATAACTTTTTCATTTTTTCTTCCCACCTTTTTGTCCTTGATGCCACTCATTTTTTATTCTTTACTAATTCTAATGATATTATAAATTTAAAGTGTAAAAACGTTTGATTGACGTCAGGGTCAAAACGAATGGGAAAATGCCTTTGCATATGGGTGAATTATAACCCAGAGAGAAACATGGGCCAATTTTTTTTTTCATCATTCAAATATTTTTCTTAATTCCAATTTTCGCTTTTTTCATTGAAAATCAACGGACATTTTTCATAGAAAATGTAACATTTTTACTTCATTGTTCCATAAATTTCATTTCTTTTTAGTTGAATGATTTTCACATGAAATATTATTAAATTGAGCTAGTTTTTCACAAATTAAAAAGGTCATAGTAGAAATAAAAGTAATTTGGTCATAGTAGAAATAAAAGGGATATTTTCAGAATAAGTTTTTGCTTTGGTCAAGTTTATATTTTAGTAAAAAGTTTCTAATGGATAGCTATTTTTACGCAGGTACCGAACTTAGTGGGGAATTACATAACTTAAATTTTAAAATGTATTTTTTTTTTCTGAGATGAGAATTATTTATATTCCAATTTAAAGTTAGGTAATAATTTTCTGATGTGTTTACATCACCCCTTGGGATAGAATAAGGTTTAAAAATTTAAGTAAAACTTTTATTTTTTACTGTACCACAGCTATAATATTGTTAAATATTAGCAGTAAGGATTCAACACTTCAAAATCAAATTTTGAAAAACTCGAGCAATCCAACAGTAATAAGTTGAGACACATAAGTAATCCTATAGTGAAATTTTCTTATAGATTAATGTTGCATTTTACTATTTGTATGGATCTTAGATGATGCATATCTTGCTTTAATAAGACAAAAATATGATTTAGTGAAGTGATTCATTTGAATCTATGGTTGAATAAAATATATAAATTAAAGCAAAAATAGTTTTTATTTAAATTAAAACTTATTTTTTGTATATACAGTTGAGCCTCGTTAAGACGAAATCGAAAGGTAGCAAAAATCTTTTCATATTAACCGAAATTCATGTTAACCGACAAAATAGCAAAAGGCATTTAGGATGATTTTAAAAATAAATCACTAAAATAAAGATGTCAAAGAGTGTAAATGATATCTGCAGAGAAAATATTTTATAGTCATTTTATGTTAATCAGTGTTTTTGTTCAAAACGGTACATTTCTAACATCACCATATAAACACAAACCCCATACTTACACAGATACTCACATGACGATAGTAGTACTATACATACTATAATATTCTTATAAAAAATAAATCAGTAAGGAGAAATAAAATGTAAAAATACATTTACCTCTAAGTTAGACAAAAAAAGATCTTTTATTGACTTTTGTTTCAATTTTTGCATTCTGCATTTGTTTATAAAAGCATCCATTTTTTCCAAATTATCCAAAGCACAATTGGCATTTTTTTGTAGAAACAGAAACCATTGAACAGTGTTAAAGCCTCTGTAGCTTCATTGAAGGACGCAGAAAAGATTTAGACCTCTGCATCAGGGTCCATTTTATTCAGCTACTTCCTCTTCATTCTACAATTAGGTTAAATCAGCCAGAATATCTTCATCTGTCATGGGTTGTGAAGTCATAACATTTTCATCAATTCGAACGTAATCCTCAAACGGCAGGGGAAAAATTATTCATCTTTTTTCATCTTTTTCTATCACATCATCCATTTCTGTTGTATCTGTTTGAGCAACATCTTCCTTTGAAAAACCACCATGCCTGAAGCTGTTTTTTACAACAGTGGGAGTAACAGAATTCCATGCCCTTCTTAGGAAACACACAGCTTCTAACAGATCGTTAGAAAATGGTGTCTGTTTGTCAAAGCACTCGATAAGTTTTTTGATTACTTCTTTCCTGCAGTGAGTTTTTAAACACTGAATAATACCTTGGTCACATGGATGAAGCTTTGCTTTAATATTTGAAGGGAGGGAAACTCATTTTATTGATTTTAGCCCTTTTACATCTTTGTGGGTTGTAATATACAATTGTCCAAAAAAATGCATATCTTTCTCTTTTGATTGGTAAGTCTTGAATCTAATTCTAATAACAAATTTGCAAAATTTCCCTTATTTATCCAAGTATTTTTAGTAAATGTGTATAAAAAAGTGCAGTTTCAAATGCGTTGAATACATCGTGGGGTGCATAATCTTTTTTAATAGTTGGCCATTCCTTAGAGAAAAACAAATATACACTACCATAATTAACTGCAGACTCTTCACCACATATCCTTTTGGAGACTATACCATGGCATTCTTTAGCAGCCAATTCTTGACAGCCATCCATTTGATCATGTAAAATCGACACCAAGTGCTTCTGCAAAAAAACTTTGCTGTTTCTTGTAAAACAGCACCAGTTAAAATGATATTCTGGTTCCTAGCTCCTCTTATCCACCTTAATAAAGCAACTCCAATTTCTTCATTCTTAGCATTTCTTATTCATTTTCTTGCAGGCTCAAACTGATTGGTAGCACAAGCCGTTTCAATTTGTTCTCGATTCTTAATAACTGTCGAAAGAAAACTAGCAGGTATTCCCTGCTTTGCTGCAATCTCTGATTTTTTAAAAATCCCATCACTAACATCACATAAAATCTTCTGTTTAGTTTCCAAACTAAGAGCCTTTTTCCTCCACTCATTTTCACAACTACAGCTCCAATACAACTAGTATTCAATCAATAAAATATTTATTAGCAAAGAATTTCACACTTGGTTATGAATGATGATAGCCAAGTGCTAGCAACGAAATGAATCGCTCACAAAAGAATTTTAACATCAGTAGAGAAAGAATGCAACTCTTTTCTCTTACCCCACAGTCACCACTACACCCACCTTGGTTCCAAGAACAATCACATATCCTCCCTGGTCCAGTTCAAGAAAAGCAATAAACTTGATTCAAGGTGGGAGGTTGCTGAAAAAGTTGCAACAAGGAAATTATTTTTATTAGGTGCAATATTCACTTCGTCTTAAACGGGAGAATTTTGTCTTCATGTTCGTATTAAACGATGCAATTATTATTGTTTTCCAAGGTAACGTGATGGGGAAACTGTTTTCCTTCATCTTAAGCGAAATTTCGTGTTAAGCATTTTCGGTTTAACGAGGTTCGACTGTATTTAACATAGCATGTCATTCTTCATTTCTTATACATATTAAGCAAATTTTTAGCTTATTTAAATATTTTTTATTTATAATTGCTCTTACAGGCTGGTATAACTACTGCTTATCAAGAGAAACCCTGTCTGCATCCCGCTGATGAGCAGTGTCCAACCTCAGCACCAAATAAAAAAAGTTCACAGGTAAAATACATTTGTAGAACTATTTGAAATGATTTTCATAACAAAAATTCTAAAGTTTATTTGTTGTAAAATCCATCGATTAATTTATAATCTTACTTATTTCATTTTTACTAATTCTATGTTCATTTATATCTAATTTATTTTTAAATTTTTATTTATAGCTTTATTTCTAATTTCAATATTTTTTATTTTATGCAGCCATTAGATATTGGTGCTGAACTCACTGGTGGGTGCTTTGGCTTTGCAACAAAATACATGCACTGGCCTGAAGATGTTCTAGTTGGTGGTGTTACAAAAAATAAATCTGGTCATATAGTAAGGTAAGTTTTTATTTCTGTCATGTACTTCCAGGGAGATATCTTCTTTAGGTAGTCATGCATTTCACGACCCTGGACTCCCGAGTGATCTTTCTCCTTTTTTTTTTTTCTTTTTTAAATGGCTTCTTTATTTCTCTCTTGCCTGTTTTTTTCTCTTTGTTTCACTTTCAATGCGATTTCCTCTTCAGAGGTGAGGGCGATTCTCCATAAGCCAATATCAATATGTTTATATCAACTTATAGAGTAATTCTTAAAGCCACTGAAGTTTGGCCACATTGATAAAAACTGAAAATGATGAACACTGTCCCAATTGTAAAGGTGATCACTCTGCATTGTCAAGATTTTGCTCTGCATGGTTATTTGAAAAAGAAATTAAGACCATAAAAATCACGGAATCTTTTTTATACCGAAGCTCAGGCTCATTTTGAATACAGAACCCCATTTGTTGCGATTTCATATTCTATTGTTGGGAGGGTGGTGTTGTGTGTCATTGCAGGTTGCTTGCCCCTCCCACTTGAAAATTCAGCAGAGTGACTTGACAAATTAGTTTAAGTTATATATGAAACTTTGAAAATATAGTAAAAATAATAACTTTGAATAAGAATATGTTGAATTATATGCAACTTCATGAATCCTATATATATACTATGATGTTTCAGGGATAAGGTAAGTGTAAAATGTACTTACAGTAATGAGCCAAAATGATGAACAGAAGAAGGATTGATTTATTGGTGCTTGTTGTACATGAACTTGACTTCGTTCTTGAATTAAATTAATGGACACTTGCGACGATAGTCTACCCGGACTCGAGAACACTGCATCATTCGACGACATAAGTAACTTGAAATATATTATCCACACCTCTATCGCCGATTTAATTAACAATTCTCGATGAAACGTCTTAAAAATAAACCACTATGCTTAATAAATTCTCACAATTATATTGGTATTCAGCCATATACCATACATATTCGCTGACACTTCATAAAACATACCAAATAATACCATAAGTCAGCCTTCAAACATCGCACACCTCACACATTGCATACCTCTAAAAAATGAAATCGCTGTCCCTTTAAATCAGGACGAAAACTTATCGACCAATCAGAATCGACTATGCAATTTGCATAAGTCGGAAGATATTTAACATTTACTTATAATTTGAATAACATTTAATAAATATTACAATGACTTTAGAAAAATTACTTTAATATAAAAATGACTTAAAAAGATTATTTTACATGTTAATTAAATTTAAATACTTATCTTAAAAAAAAATGAATACTAGCGAATGCGATCGCAAGTGAAATTGCCGTATACGGTCCACGACCGAAACGCGATACGCAACCATCCAACCGTGGCGGTAAAAACGTAAACAAACGCCGAAAGGCGGCAAAAGAAAAGAAAATATCGTGCTGTCGAGTTCAGGTAGACTTTACAAATTGTTTAATGAAAAATAGAAATGAAAAATGCTTGGGAATAATTTTTCCCACAGAATGCCCCTCTTTCCCATTCATTTTGATTTTCTGCAATAAAGTTCCTTACAAAAGTTTGTAATAATGGCAGTATCAAAAGAAAGTTTTTTTTTTTTTTCGTGGAAAGTTCATTACCATAAGAAAACGTCTCTGAATCTAAGAAAGGAGTCCTTTACGAGGGATTTAGTCAAAATATCTGCATAGTTCTCTTTTGACATAACATGCTTAATGTCGAAAAGGCCATTGTTATACCAGTCTCTTATAAACTTGTATTTTAAATCAATATACCGATTCTTTATGGTATCAGCTTTCTGTTTGGTGAAGGAAATGGCGGCAGTATTATCACAAAAGAGCATTGGATGTTGAATAGTAATGATGTCCAAGTTAAGACTTTTCTGAATTTCAATTAGAGACATGTTTAAGAATTTTAGATCTTTTACAGCTTCTGTCGCTGCTATTATTTCTGCTTCCATTGGACTCAAGGCTACGCAATTTTGTTTAGTTACTCTCCAGGTTACTGGAATATTGTTTAATAAAGCAATGTAGCCGCTCCAGGATTTTCGATCAGTAGTGTCACTTGCCCAAGAAGCGTCGACGTAGACAGCTAGCTGAATTGGAGGGTCAGATTGTGCCAACTTCAATCCCAAGGATTTTGTCGAAGAGAGATACATCAGGATTCGCAGGAGTGCCTTGTAGTGCAACAGGTTGTGGCTCTCTGTAAATTGTGAAAGTGCAGCAACAGGCCAAGCAATGTCTGGACGGCATCGATGAGCAATGTACTGTAGACATCCCAGTAAGTTTCGGTACGGCAGGTTCTCGGGAAATTCGTCATCTTCAGCAACTGGAACAGGATTATATCCAGGAGGAGAAGGAAGAGATATATTAGTAAGATCAGGGACATCAAACTTCTTTAAACACTTTTCAATATAATGTTCACAGTTAATATTAAGTATTGCATCCTCTTCTCTTTTAAAATTGATACCTAGTAACATTGAAATAGGACCTAAATTTTTAACTTCATAAATGGATTCAATTAACTGTACTACCTCTTTTAAAACTTCACCATTCTTCGCAAAAATAGGCAAATCATCCACATACACTATAACTATTGCTTCACTTTTATAAGAGTATACACAAGTTAACCCTTGTACTTCACTGAATCCATTTGCAATTAACTTATTATGCAAATCATGGTACCAACATCTTCCAGCTTGGTGGAGCCCATAGATTGCTTTCTTTAACTTCAAAACACAGTGTTCTTTCCCTGGAATTGTATAATCTTCAGGTTGTTTGATGCAAATTTCTTTATCAATATCCCCATATAAGTATGCACATTTAACATCAAGAAGACAATGCACCCAACTCAATATTCTAATAAAAAAAGCTATGAAAAGACGAATGAGTGTAAAATTTATTACTGGACTAAATGTGTCGTTGTAATCTAAACCTTCTCTCTGATTATTACCTAGTGCAACTAAACGCGCTTTAAATATGCAATTCTTTCCTTTACTATTTTCCTTTACAGTATAAACCCATTTGGTTCCTATAACTTTTTGATCAATTTTTGGGACAGGTGTCCAAACGTGTCTATCTAACATGGTTTGGATCTCTTGATCCATTGCCTCCTTCCATTTTTGTGCCTCTGGAAGTTGTTTTGCTTGTGTCGCATTTTGTGGTACAATTATCTCAGTTAGGAGCGCTTCTTCAGTTAATTCACTCTCTAGTTCCTTATCTAGCTTAATTGGGCCTTCATATGTATTCCCTAATGAAAAATTTGCCACAGTGTCATTTAATATGATTTTATGCATTTTACAATATTCACGTAAATCTTGTTGCGATCTTAATCTGGAACCAGTAGGAGATAAGATATAAACATCAATTTTACCTTTAGTTCTTCCTTTCTTTCTTTTCTTCATAAATCTATAAAATGTTGCTTCTGCTTCTTCCTGTTCCCTCAGAATATTCTCTTCTAATTCATCTTCAGATGTTGATACATCATCTTCCATTTTCTCTTCGGATCTAGATTCATCTTGCTGCATTACTTTCTCAACTTCTGTCGGAGTTGTAGAGCTACTCGGTTGATGGACAGTCAAATCATCTTCCATTGTCGGTGAATTGTTAGGACCTGTAAAGAATTCATTATCATCATTTGAAAAATCAACAAACGTGCGATGTATTATTTTCCGTTCAGGAGAACTGTTCAGTTGAGCTTCGTCAAATGTCACATGCTTTGACTCAATTACTTTATTTTCTTTAGGGAAATAAATGCGATATCCACAGGATCCTATACCATATCCTACAAAAACTCCTCTTTTTGCTCTTGATTGAAACTTATTTCGTTTTTCTTTAGGTTGATGTACATACGCAATGCATCCATAACGTTTTAAATGACGAATGGATGGTTTAGCTCCGTACCATCGTTGAAACGGTATTGCTTCTATGCCTGTGTGAAATATTCGGTTGCGAATGTAATTTACTGCCATAACTGCCTCAACCCATAGATTAGGCGGCAGATTAGCTGCTTGCATAAATGTTCTAGTTCCTTCAAATAAAACTCTGTTATATCGCTCGGCCACGCCGTTCATCTGGGGACTATATATTGTGGTCCTCTCATGCTTGATTCCCATCTTTTCTAACATATCTTTTATTTGCTTGTTGCAATATTCTAACCCGTTATCAGTTCTCATGACTTTGACTTTTCTGTTAGTTTGGCATTCCACAAACGTGATGAAGTGCTTTAATTTCAGGAAAACTTCATCTTTAGAGCGTAGCGGGTAGCAAAAGGCTCTTCGACTAAAATCGTCAATAAAAGTAAGTATGTACCGTTGCCCATTCCTTGATGTAATTGGAGCCGGGCCCCATACATCACTATGTATCAATTCTAACATTTCTTTTGAGCGAACTTTCTTTAATCTAGGATATGTTGACCTAGTATTTTTAGCTAGAATACACGGTTCACATGGAGTCTCTTTTCCCTGTAATTGTCCACAATTTTGAACTAAATTTTCACGAAACATTTTCTTAATTATATCAACATTACTATGTCCTAGCCTTTCATGCCATAGCATGATGTTGTTACGCTCACTGGCAAATGTAACATTGTAATTTTGATTTGATTCTTGTATATTAGTTACTTCCCTGACATTATCTTGTATTACATGAGCACTTCTTGAATTAGTGTTATAGGCTTGATTTAAGGATTTAGTACAAGTAGAAATTTTCAATTTATTCTTATCAGAAAAAGATGGTTGATCAGCAAGCTCTAAATATTGGTTCTTAACATTAGATTTAGTTTTGTCATAACTTTTAATGGCTTTAAGAACATAAAAATTATCTTTTAGAGTGGCAGTATATAAGTACTTCCAATGCTTATCAAATACTTTAAACCCATTGTCCATTGTGGCATGGAGACCAGCTTTATCCATTTTTGACATGGAAATTAAATTTTTATGAATGGTAGGAACATACAACACATTATGTAAATTTACAATAGATACTTTATCCTTTTCCTTCAATTTAAAACTTACTTTTCCTATTCCTCTAACTTTATGAGGTGTTGTTCCCATCCTAACAACTGCACCCTCTGGTGGCTCACTTAGATAAGTAAAGAAATGCCCATTTTGGCAGACATGAGATGTGGACGCTGAATCCAATGTCCACTCCCAGCAAGGGGGGGAAACATTGCACAAATCATTACTTTTACATTTTAATTCTGCGACGTATGAATCTAAATTTACTTCATCCCTTTTATCACCACTTTTCTGTTTCCTACAATTTTTATCCCAATGGCCATATTTACCACAAACTTCACACTTTAAATTTATTTTATTTCGAGAATGAGACTTAGGGGAAACTTTTTCAGACATTTGAGTGGTTCTATCAGTCATGAGGGTTTCATTTCGTAATCTTTCTCTCAAATCCCTCCTTGAACATTCCTTTAGAATCTCTTCTTTAACATCCTTAAATTTAAAATCTTTTTCTGGCAAACGGTCTAATTCCCTAATTAAATAATCATAATTTTCTGGTAGGCTTTCTATTAATTGGTAACAACGATGCTTTTCTGCAACTTCCTCCCCGGAATCAACTACGCGACGATAAGCTTCTTCAAACCTAGCAATATAAGTTGGGATATCTTCATCTACATTAATTTTTAAATTCCTAAATTCATTTACATGAAACGATTTTAATGCTCTTCCTGGGATTTCCAGATTTAATTTTAGTGTTTCCCATATTTCCGACGGATCATCCAAATGACCTATTGTTAACCCAATTTCAGGACTGACATACGTTTTGATAATTCCGGCTGCCCTTTGCTTTGACTGATTTAGCTTAAACTTATCAAGGGGCTTCAAATCTGTATAATCTGGCCATTCAGTTTTATTCACCCAGGTATACAAACCTTCAGTTTGCAATGTGCATTTTATAAAACGAGTCCAACTTTGATAGTTATCCCTACTTAATACTACTATATCTGGTGCAGTAGCCATTTTTACTTACTTTTACTTAAAACAATAGATATAAAATATAAATAGAAATGGTACTAAAACTTGCATGCACATATATATATAAACATTAAAATATTTCATACACTAGATACTTGAAAAAAAACACTTCATTAATTAGCTTCAACATTTTCATTTTAAAATACTTTTCTCTAGCTTTGCCACAGTTGGAGCGCTTCTGGGTACCATAACCTCTGTTGGGAGGGTGGTGTTGTGTGTCATTGCAGGTTGCTTGCCCCTCCCACTTGAAAATTCAGCAGAGTGACTTGACAAATTAGTTTAAGTTATATATGAAACTTTGAAAATATAGTAAAAATAATAACTTTGAATAAGAATATGTTGAATTATATGCAACTTCATGAATCCTATATATATACTATGATGTTTCAGGGATAAGGTAAGTGTAAAATGTACTTACAGTAATGAGCCAAAATGATGAACAGAAGAAGGATTGATTTATTGGTGCTTGTTGTACATGAACTTGACTTCGTTCTTGAATTAAATTAATGGACACTTGCGACGATAGTCTACCCGGACTCGAGAACACTGCATCATTCGACGACATAAGTAACTTGAAATATATTATCCACACCTCTATCGCCGATTTAATTAACAATTCTCGATGAAACGTCTTAAAAATAAACCACTATGCTTAATAAATTCTCACAATTATATTGGTATTCAGCCATATACCATACATATTCGCTGACACTTCATAAAACATACCAAATAATACCATAAGTCAGCCTTCAAACATCGCACACCTCACACATTGCATACCTCTAAAAAATGAAATCGCTGTCCCTTTAAATCAGGACGAAAACTTATCGACCAATCAGAATCGACTATGCAATTTGCATAAGTCGGAAGATATTTAACATTTACTTATAATTTGAATAACATTTAATAAATATTACAATGACTTTAGAAAAATTACTTTAATATAAAAATGACTTAAAAAGATTATTTTACATGTTAATTAAATTTAAATACTTATCTTAAAAAAAAATGAATACTAGCGAATGCGATCGCAAGTGAAATTGCCGTATACGGTCCACGACCGAAACGCGATACGCAACCATCCAACCGTGGCGGTAAAAACGTAAACAAACGCCGAAAGGCGGCAAAAGAAAAGAAAATATCGTGCTGTCGAGTTCAGGTAGACTTTACAAATTGTTTAATGAAAAATAGAAATGAAAAATGCTTGGGAATAATTTTTCCCACATCTATGTTACTGTAAAACAAACTTTAGAATTTGTAAAGCTCATAGGTATCCAAACTCGGACTCCTTTATCAACCGATATATCTACCACATTTCTATCTGCTGGGGAAAAAACTAGTTCATTCTCCTCTTATGTCAGCCATATAAATATATCTATCTCCATTGAGATTGCTGCCACCACACCATCATTGCAGCCTACTAGAATAAAATATGTTGGTTCATCTAAATATCATAACAGTTTATGATTGTACCAATATGATCACAGCCAAATCAACCTTCTCTTCAGTCTTCAAGTCATTCGGAAAATCCCTGTCGCTTCTCCATCGCACTAATCAAAGTCAACGAAAAATAAATCTTCTCTCCACAGTAGTCTTTTTTCCTCCTCACAGTGGAAAATTGTGAAGGAAAAAAAAACATGTCTTGGCTCAATGTTTAAACTTGTTTATGCTAAATAATTTGGACTTTTTATACTTCGTTTTTAGACCAATTATCCTATTTTTAAGATTGTATAGAACTATGAAAATTTGTCTTTTTGAACATAGGACTTTATTCAATGGTTTTAATTACATTTTTCATCATATTACGCTTATCTTATTAAGCTTTGTTTTTTATTTAAATTGAACTTATTTTAAGACAAGATTTTAAAAGATAATTTTTGAAAATAATTTGGTGTTTTGGTTTAACTTATTTTCATTCAGCATGTCTCTAAAGGGACCTTGTGTCTCAGCAACGCCATCGTACAACCAACCCAGCTCATATATAAATAATTCCAATCAATCTAATTTTGTTTACTTTAGTTGAAATTGTATGAAAAATATTAAATAATTTAGCCATGTTTGATGGTCCTCTTTTAAAATGAGAATATATCATGTTGTTATATTTTTGAAAATCTTATATAAGTTGTCATTTAAAGTAATGTAAATTCTAAATTTGCAATAAGGATCTGGTAAGTTTCGAAGGCAAGGATAGTTGTCACAGCAAAGAGTATAATTTGTGGCGAAGACATTTCATTTCAATGAAAAAGTAATCCTAAAAATATAAGTACAATTGTGTTTGTCTTTTGGCAATATCATTGAACAGAGATTAGTTGGTGAGAAATTTAAAAATTTTATAGCTCTTGAAAGGGGGAAAAAATACATAATAATGTAGAATGTTAGCGGGTAAAAGGTTGAGCAATTTTTAATCGCAAAAGCTACAAAATCTAGTTAATTTTGATTAAATAAATAGATGCATGAGCTTCCCTTATGCTATAGGATTTTTTTAAACTGAAAATCTTCTATTTTGTTGTACCAGTGTGCATATTTTAGACATTAATTAGATTTTTATGGGTTTTTAGAAAGCTGTATAACAACTGAACTATAGTAATTTTATTGCAATTTAAGTTTTTTATTGAATATATTTTTCAAAGCATTTTTTTTTCTGTATATCATTAATGAAATGTATATGAACATTTATTTCTAGAGCTGAAGCTTTGCAGACAATAATCCAGCTTATGGCAGAAAAAGAAATGTATGAATTTTGGCAAGATCATATAAAAGTACATAACTTAGACTGGACAATAGATAAAGCTAAAAAAGTTTTGGAAGCCTGGCAAAGAAAATTTACTGAGGTATAATCTATTATATACCATATTTATAACATACATACATTTACTGAGGTATAATATATTATATAATATATAGTTGATTTAGAAATACCAAAGTATTATCTAACATATAACACATATATATACATATTTACTGAGGTATTATCTTTTTATTATATAATATATATTTGATTTAGAAATACCAAAGTATGACTTTAATATGTATTTAACTGAGCAAGTAAGATTTTATCTTTGTATTAATTTTGTCAGTGTCATATGCATCATATTAAAAAACTAACTTGTGATCACATGAATTGCAGTAAAAATGTGAAAAACTTTTTTTAATACTGAAGATATGTAAACTTTCAGAATATGAATTTTGATTTTAAGGATATGTTGTTTTAACTGGTTAAGCATTTGAGTAAATCATCTAAGTCCAATGCCACTTTGACTGGTTCAAAATTTTTATTAATATATTTTAGTCATTTAAAATTCTGTGTATACACATCAAAATCATATTTTATTAATCGGAAATCTATATTGAAAGTGAAAGTATTTTGGAGTTACAGAAAGTAGAGCGAACCACGGTGAATAAACAAAAACTTAGAGTATGTTTTTTTTATAGAACAGCATTATCAAACTTAAACAAAATATGAAACATTAGACAGACTTGAATACATTTAAAAAACAAATTTAAAATATATACATAAACAAAACGAAGTCTCCTCAAGATACAGAATTAAATGCTGATGAAATTATAGACTTATTGAGATTCTGTTTGACTTCAAATTGTTTCGTGTTCTCCTTACGATTCTTTTTATAAACAGTTGTCTGGAACCGCTATGGGTTTCCCCCTTCCTGTTGTGGTTGCCAAAATAGTGTTGAAAAAAATTGAATTAAATCTTATTAATGAGCTTGGTCCACGTCTAATATTTTGGAGAAGATACTTAAATTTCATTTACATAGTAGCTAAAGATAATGACATGGATGCCAACAGCCAATTTGATTGCTGAACCTTTAAAATTTACTCTCAAGCATGAAGTTAATGGTAAGTTGCCATTTTTGGACATCCTTATTCAAAGGGAAAATGACATTAATTTTCATCTTTTAACTTCATTCTACAGGAAGTTAACTTCAGCAGGTCAGTATACCAGTTTTAATTCAAATTATCCACTAAGCCACAAAATCTATATTATAAAAACTTTAGCATATAGGGCTATGAAGTACTGTAGTAGTACTAAAATTTTTGAAATTGAAAGAAATAAAATTTTGGAAGATTTAAAGAATAACGGTTACCCAAAAAATCTGTTTAGAAATATTTTCAAGAATACTTTGGAATTAATTCAACCCCTCTCCTTTTTCACTGGTTTAAACGTATCAGCTTTGTTCTATATTATGATAGTGTTTCAGAGAAAGTTTCATCTGTTTTGAAATTATTTAACATTGGAGTTTCTTTTAAACCATTAAATAAATTTAACTCTTTTTTAAATAACCACAAGTTTAAATATGAAAAAACAAAATTAACCGTTGTTCTGTATGATTCTGTGCAGTGATTGTAAGAACATATATATAGGTGGGACTGGAAGATCTATGAAGATACAGCTTAAAGAGTATATCGGCACATTTAAAAATGAGAAATTAAATTTGAGATTAGTCCAACATGCTTTTGACACGGACGTTACCCCATTTTTCGCATATTCGTTAATTTAGAAAAATAACTGCAAAGTTTGATTACAGACTTTTCACGATGGGATCAGAGCCCGATTAGGATTGTTTGGGGCCCAAGGCCCAGGAGCTTTTCAGGTCCTCTCCTAACCAAAATACAGTAAAACCTCTTAATAGTGTGCACCTCTGGCGTGCAGAATTAGTCTGCTATTTGAAGGTGTCTGCTTTTGAGATTTAAAAATATACAGATTTATAGATGTTGGGGATAAAAAAAGTGTCTGCCATAAAGAGGTGTCCACTATTCGGGAGTGTCCGTTACTGAGATTTTACTGCAGTAGTTAAGTTAGCAATGTTTTTTGAGAGTATTCAGAAATTTTCTCACATGTTATAAAAATGCTCATGAGAACCCAGGTTAATTTAAATTCTCTTTTGCTGTTTGATGCTATAATACCTTAAATATTTCATCAACAAATATTTCTTTAAAATAATTTTCTTAAAAATATTTTGTCTACAGCATTCCTAAATTAAGTTTTTTTAGAGAATGAAAAAGCATGGACAAAGTGATAATAGAGGTGTAAGTGTCTTGAATATCAGAGCTAGAAATAAAAAAAATTCTAGTAGTAGATTTCAGAATTTTTTCCTAAATCATTTTGCACATTTTGGGGGCCTTGTCTGTAGTGGGCCCAAGGCCGCAGTAGTTGGCTTGTGTGGTAATCAAGCCTTGGATGGGAGGCTTCACTAATCTATCTATACCCATATACTTTGAACGAATCAGGTTCGAGTACCAATGGATACTGATTGTTTGTAAAAGAAAAACTTTGAGTCCAGTGTGTGTTCGATGTTTTGTTGTTGTGTTTTATGTTAGTACTAATGGGGCTATGCGATGACATAGCGAAATGTATACTTTGTATGACTTTTAATTTTAATTAAATGTTTTTATGTATATATTTTAAATTTAATTGCTTTTTAAATGTATTCAAGTCTGTTTCATATTTAGTTTAAATAATATTTTAATTTGGACATTAAAATGTACGTGTGTCTTAAGCATTATCAAAATCGGTGAACTTTCGCCAATGTTCAACCAATCAACTTGATCTTTTTAAAAATTAAGTCACATATTTTTCCATGAAATTTTTCAAAATATTGATATTTTGCTGTTCTGGGGAGTTTTAAATAATGAAATTTATGGTTGAAAACTTATTACCCCCCCCCCCCCCCTAAAAAAATAAAAATAAAAAATAAATAAAAATAATAATAAACTTGAAAAGGCCCTAAAGATTGTTAAAGTGGCGTTACTGGAGTTTTATTCCTTTGTTAACAGAATGTGAAATTTTTACATTTGAAATCTTTTGTGTTGAATTTTGTGAATTTTAGTTGTATTCTACCTAAATTTTTTATAATAGCGATTATTCATCCTATCACTTTAAAATAAAATATTTTTTATTGGATGTAGAATTACTTCTATGCAATATATTTTTTGAAAAAATGGTTCAGGTCATGCAATTTTAGTGGAGACTCTTCACTGGTCCTACCCGATCGCAAAATCCTGTGTTACCCTATGGGAAAATTTAACTAGGGGATTACTCATTATGTAATATAATTATCAAAATGTTTTTCACTGTCGGAAGCCAACATAGTGTGCTCGAAAAATTCTGTCGTTAAATTTGAATATTTTAAGAAAATTAAATTTTACAATTTTCCTTAAGTAGCAATTTGAAAGTTTATGGGTTTTTAAAATTATTTAAAATTTAAGGAGACATTAAAAAAATAAAACAATCACTATATAGGCATGAGATGTCTACTTTCTGATAGTATAAAAACCATATTTTGATAATTATACTAGGCAATTGGTAATCATTTTAATTTTTCTTGTATGTTAACATGGAATTTTGTGATCAGAAAGGTGGGAAAACTTGTTTCAATGAAGAGTCCTCTTAATGTTTGCTAGAAAAAGTTATTTTTTTTTCCTAATATTTTGTTATTCTGTTGTATTTTTTTTTAACAAAAAGTCATTAAGTTGGTTCTAATGTTTTTCTCTTCATTTTTATTGCCAACATTGGTGTTTTTAAAAGTAAGTATATATCTTGTAAAACTAAAAAAAAAAGAAAAAAAAACCCTTCTATTTGTTGTTTACATTTTCGTTATGTTACAGGAAGTTTTAAAAGAATCTCAAATGCCAAATGTGACAAAGAAAAACACCATCAGCGTCTTTTCTACTACTTCTTTAGGTGATATCATGAAAGATTTTTCTGAAATGAGTGTTACAAGAGTTGCAATTGGCTATGTTGCAATGGTGAGTTGCAATTGGATTAGTTATGTACATCATAGGATTTTTATTTATTAGGTTGAGCAAAAAGTTCTGGGAAATTTTTAATCTGATAGTTACCAGAATTTGTATCTCATATAGGAGTACTAGTGGTATATTTATAGGAGTTCAGGAACTTTGGCTTCAAAATGCCTATTGAACAGTATGATTTGCGTGTGTGGACCCGGCTTTATTAAAGAAAAGGTCTTACGATTCCGAAAGCCGTCGATGACATTAACCCTCTAAGTGTTTGGAGCGTATTATTCCGTTCACTAAGCTCCAGGTTTCACAGCAATACAAGCAATATTTAAGATAATATAATTCTATAGATTTAATGAATTTTAAATACATTGAAGAATGATTAATAGTCTCAAGGATTACATACATATTTGTAATTGAGTTTTTTTTATAATGTTGAAAGAATCATATTTTCATAGCATTTAAAACAAAATGCAAAGAAAACAACATTACAATTTTACCCTTTTGCAAGACGCTCGGAGGGTTAATGAGGATGAAGGTGCTGGTAACGGCGACAAACTTAGCCAGCAAATCCAGAATCTAGCAGAATGTCGTGGACTATGATGGTCTCTACATTAAAGAATTGTCCTTGTTTGCTTTTGTTGTTAATTTGCACATAACAACACAATTTTCACAAATTTCCCAGAACTTTTTGCTGAACCTAGTACTATTTATATTAATATTACTATGTCTTAAAGGACTTTCATAGCTCAGTGCCTAATGCGATTTCTTTTCACATGCTTTATGTCTAATATCCTAAAGTTAAAAAGCTTTTAACAATTTCATTTTGATGAAACACTACCAAATCTTGCTGTGGACTGAATATAAACAAATATATAAAATAATGGCATATGTATAACAAAGTCTAATTAAGGTGATCACATTTTAGTTGAAAGCAATTTTGATAAAATAGAAATAATTCAAGCTGATATGTTATTAAACATTTTATCTTCTTAGTCTTTGATCTTGCCTTAAAAAAAAATAATAATAAATAAATAAATAAATAAATAAATATATCCAGTTCATTTTACCCTTTAAAACTTTTTCGTATATGTGTTGTATACTTTTTGTTGATCAAATTTGAAAACCTGAAATTAATAAGAGGGGGAATTTTATTGGATGAAAATATTAAATTCCTGCATGTTTCTTTCTTCCTTGTATTTGAATAATGTTATCATTTTATCTAAACCCCATATTTGGTATTCTAATTTTAATTTATATATTTTTTTACATATGACTTGAAAAATGAAAATTTCTTTTTCCTTGCCATTACGCATAAGATATTTTGCAATTTCACTATTTTAAAATAAATATTTAAGGTTTTGTAAAATATCTAAAACTGCAAAATTGTTGGTATTGCAGGTTAACTTTAAAATTTATCTCTAACATTTTCCTTTTTCATGCAATTTCTTTTTTTATGGGGGTGAATCAAAGTTATAGAATATGAATGCTGTAGTACATAACGTTGTCAACAAACATTTTTCTTTTTTTTAATATAAAATTTTGTTTATGATTGTGATGTATTGTTTATTTTTCTAGCTTGTCTACGCCTTTTTCTCTCTTAACAAAATTTGTGATCCTGTAAATTCTTTGAGTGGAATTGGTGCTATGGGAGTCATCTTAGTTGCTCTTTCTGTTGCTGCTGGCCTTGGATTCTGTGCCATTCTAGGTGTTGTTTTCAATGCTGCAACTACTCAGGTATATAAAATTTCCTTTGTGATAATTTTTGAATAATAAATGAAAATTAAGCATCATTTAATGTGATTATTTCTTATATAATTGCAATAGTGCAAATATGTCATTTTAGGTTGTGCCATTTCTAGCTCTAGGCCTAGGAATGAATGACATGTTCCTTATTGCTCATCAGTATGCCCAGAGTTCTAAGTCAGATTTAACTGAAAAGGTACTATTTCTTATGTATGTTCTTATGAAGGGAGGGGTAAAACAAATGTCTCTGATTGTATTGCATGAATTTATTTAACAAGGACATATAAAAGGGAGCGATTCGACTCATGGGGCTCAAATCCTCCCTATTAAAAGAAAAAAAAATTGCATGTTCTGTTCCAAAGTGTATGTCGTCAACATTTGATAACTCATCTCTGAAAAACAACTCTCTACATAAATAAGTGCTATATTGATTACATTTCTAACAAGTAAATCTGCAAATAGGGGTCTCTATGTTTGTTCTTGGCTGCTAGTCAATCAGCTTCCAAATTCTCCTCGGTAATGTTAAGTTTATGGGCGTTTGATGCTTTTTTATATTCAAAATATGTCCTCAGGAAATTAATATTTTTAACTTCTTTTTTCTGTGTACTCTTCTGAAAGGATGTCTTTTTTTTTTCCTAGTTTTCAAAATATTTCTAAAAGCTATGCTTAATTTTATATGAAGTGTTAAAATTTTACTCCCAGTTCGTCAGTTTTTAAAACATAAAATATTAAATTAAGCATAAATTTTAGAATTATTTTCAGAATTAAGAAAAAGGTGACATCCTTGAAGGGAACACTGAAAGAAGTTTAAAATATTAATTTCCTGAGGAGATATTTTGAACATAAAAATGCATCAAATGCCCCTAGATTTAACATTACTAAGGGGAATTCGGCAGCTGAGTGACTAGCAGCCTTAAGTTATTTTTGTTTTATATTTTTAAACTTTCAACCCACAGTTTAATTATTTTCACATTAGTATTAATACAAGTAGATATTCAAATAGTTTCCAGAGTTTTAACTCTTGTGAATTGTAATGGTAAATACAAGCATTGATACTCTCTGAATGCTTTTTTTTATAAGAGGGGTAAGGGCTCTGCCCTCTTCCTCTCTCAATCTTCACAACTTCATAATTGTAACTTTTTCAATAATGTTTAATATTTTAAATCTTCTATATTAAATAATGAAAATGCAATTTTGAGGTAATGACATAATTAATTTGAGTTATTAATTATTCTTATACATCTTCTACTATTGGCAATCATAATGTTGAATTTATTGAGACTGACTACATGAACCCCTCCCATACTTTTTAAATAGCTATTCCACTGTTATTTAATCGGTCATTTTCATAAGTTCATTTTTGTTTTTGAAGGAGCATTTAACTGGAGAAATTCTGAAAAAGACTGGTGCCAATATTGCATTAACATCATCAAGTATAGCATGTGCCTTCTTCGTTGCTGTAGTGATTCCTATTCCTGCTTTAAGGATTTTTACTCTGCAGACTGCTATATTGATGTTTTTTACTACTGGAACGGTCCTTCTGATGTTTCCTGCTGTAATCAGTATTGATGTAAAAAGGAGAAGAGCTAACCGGATGGACATACTTTGTTGTGTTAGTTGGTAAGATGCTTTTGAAATTGATTAGATTTTTTTTTTTCTTTTTTCTGCTGTCAGATATGTAGATTTCTCAAGAAGTTGGTTTATTTTGTTAAAAAGAGTGAAAAAAAGTACATTCTTTGCCCAGTTCTGATTTTACGGGCAGTTTCTCTTAATTTTGAGAACCATATTTTATAGCCAATTTATCTAGATAGATGTAATATAATCTTGATCTTTACTATAAAGTTTTACACCTTTTTAAAGTTTTGATTTATATTTACTTGTAATTTTTAAATCTAATAATATAAAAATAAGTCTTCAGTGTATTAAAAATCATTTGTTTTAATCTAAAAATTACAAATAAAATAACTATAAATCAAAATCTTTTAAAAGTATCATTTGACATTGGTAGAAATAATGTTGTAGTTTCACATTTGTAAGTATGTTTCACAATTTCATATTTGCTACAGATTTTTATTCTTACAAATCTGTTTATAACCATTTTTAAAAATTATATTACAGTTGTTTTATCTGTAAAATATCTGATTGCTATCATTTTTAGCCTGTAAAATTAAACATTACATAAACAATTTAGTCATTAAACATCTTTAAATATTAAAAATATATATATATCGAAGTTAAAGAACTTTGCTTTTATTAAGTTAACACTTAATACTAAAGGGTCTATAACTATGTATTAAGGGTGTATTCGAAAAAATATTTTTCCACCCTCAACAGCTCGAAATTTTCTGAGACATTTTCAGACTAATTTTTGAAAGTAAAAACATGAAACTTGCTGGGGTGATTTTTGAAGAGCTGTATAAGGTGCCGTGTGATTTCCTTTTTCGCTCAATTAATTAGAATTTGATTTTTAAGCAATTATTTTCTCAGTATGACCATTTTTTTCATCCCCAGATCACCCGCTTCCGGAAATTTCGGTTCAAAACGCCGATTTTGACAGCATTTTTTACAATATTTTCTGCATTTATCAAGAAATCGAGGAGCACGACACATTAGGTAGTTTCTAAATAAGAGAATTTCCTAGTTTGATGCATTTGAGAGCAAAAATAAATTTAAAAATGAATCAGAAAATAAGCAGTTTAGATCGGAATACACCCTTAAGGCTGTTCTCAAGTCTAAACTGTCTGCTTTTTGACACATTCACATTTATATATATATATAAAAAAATCACAATTATATTTTTAAAATGCTTTTTAAAGGCATAAAATGTTAAAGTATTATTTTGTTTCTAAGGAATCAAATAGTGTAAGTAATGAATTTAGAAAATACTGTCAAAGTTGACATTGAACAGATTTTATGAATAAGATAGTGATAAAATGGTGGTGAAAGGGTATTGGGCAGTTGACTATAATTTAGGCATAGAATTTATTGAAAAATGGGAAACATTGTTAAATTCTTAGGCACCTGAATCTTAACTGAAGTTTTCAAACAAATTGGAACTCAAAATGTGTTTCTGAATGTGTCAGAAAAATTGTTTTGTTGAGAGGTGAAAATAAGAAAAAAATGAACACCCTTATATGTGGCTTTACAGGGAAAGCAAGAAATCTTATTTTGCTCACTCTTCTTAGGAAAAGTAATTCCTGCCTTCCATGTGATGAGCACCAACTACAGCCTCTTCAGGATGGCTCTACTTTTATTCCAATGAGGCAAGCCGTCACTCATGCCTTACCACCTGATGGAAGCCATGTTGTTACAGTCCTTGCTCCATCTGTCACTCAAAAGAAAAGTAATAGGTCACAAACATCAACTACTTCAAGTAAGAACTTTGAAGTGTCTTTTGAAAATTTTGTATAAATATGAAAAAACACACACGCATATTTTATCAGCTATAAAAAGGGGTGGGAGGGGAATGAAGGAGGGATTAAAATAGTTTAAGATCTAGATTGAATGTTTGGTTGAGATATCTATGGATTTTACGTAAAAAACAAACTCCAACTCCATATCCTCCATAAACCAGAAACTTCTATAATTAAACCAAAATTGGTTGTAGAATTTGTTCCGAGTACCTATCAGAATTCATTTGTTTAGTGAAAGTGCTTATACAGGTTTTGGTACGTTTAGATCTGCTTTTCTTTTTTTTAATTTTAAGTATAGAT
The DNA here is from genome assembly GCA_963932465.1 of Maratus speciosus. NCBI lineage: Eukaryota > Metazoa > Arthropoda > Arachnida > Araneae > Salticidae > Maratus > Maratus speciosus. Next base: position 333,805,032 of record OZ010790.1, on the reverse strand, counting down.
TTTATGCAAATTTTTAAATCTGTCAAACATGCCTTTTGAATTCTTCTAATGAATTTATTTATTTGAATTAGTTTGATTTAGTTTAATTGCGGGGGGGGGGGGGGGGTCTAAGAGACATGTTTACAGTTGAATCATTTTGATAAGGGGACATGCTTTTTATTACTTACTTCTCACTTTAATTTTCTAATATTATTGTCTTGAATTAAATAAAATATAGCAAACTTAAAATGTAATGCTCGAAAATACATTAAAAGGAAATTTTATGAATTAGGGCATTGGCACTTACTTTAGAAATTATTGTAAGATTACCATGACAAAGTATTGACATATACCATTCACTTTATATAAATGAAATTCACTCATGGCTTCCACAAATGTTTTCTGCGTCATTTGCTATTTTCTTTTTTCAACGTCTATATTAAGAAAGAAAAAATCATGCGTCAAGCATGGATTATGAAACTTCCAACACATTCAGAATAATGTAACAAAACTGCACTATTTAATAATTTAAAATACAGTCGGACCTTTATTTAACGAAGTCGTTAAATTCCGAAAAAAAGTTTATCTGGAAAATTCGTTAAATAGAGAGTCAGTCACTTTTTAAAATACTTTAAACTACATAAAACATGTCCATAAATACTAAATATAATTTATAAAAGTAATTAATCACACTTTTTTTTATAAATTATCTGTTTTATTTATTTTACCCATCAAAAAGAAATCTGCAAGGGAAATAAGAATGAAACAAAACATTGTCTGGAAATACATTGTATTTTCAGTAAAAAAAATAATTTTACATTAAAATCACGATTTTTTATTATGGTTGATAAGCTGTTTGGAAGAATACCAAATTTTAAAGTAGTATTTTTTTTCTTCACGCCTTTATCCACCCCATCAAGAATATTATTTTTTCTTTGATGCTCAAGCACTTTTGCTTTGACATTTTCAAGCTAAAAGAACCGAAATTATCAACATGACCGATCATGATCAACAATCTGGAGAACGGGAGACTCTAGTTTAAAGACACGGGGCAGCGCTCCAAAGGGTGTTAAAAGGGGATATTGAAAGTTTGCACTTCTTTGGATGAAAAGCAAAGAATCACAGCCATTTTACTGCTCTCGGTGAGTTAGGTGCCTGGTAAGACCTGGTCTTGGTCATTTGATCATCATAAAATGTGTTAAAAGAAAGAATAAGTTTGAAATGTCCAGTAAAAGTTTGAAATGTCCAGTAATATTTTGTGAAATAGGGAGAAAAAAAAAATTAGATCCCAAGAAAAAGTTCGTTAAATAGAGAATGCACTTCGTTATTTGGGGGTTATTTTACTAAGAAATGTGCAAAATGTTCTTGGTTCCCAGTAAAAGTTCACAAAATAGAGGTTCGTTAAATAGAGGTCCGACTGTATTATGTCTAATTCAACCATATGGAAACACATAACACATTTGAAAACCCAATTTCAGATCTTCCCATCTACAGTCGGAAAATTATTCAAATTCTTTGAGCTGCCCTGTATAATGATATATTATAGATTTGTGTCTATTAACTGCATGCCAAAATTTAGTTCAATTAAGAAACACATATACCTCGGTCGAAAATTTCCCTTTAGAAATTTCCACTTATAAGAATAGTATGGAATTCTTTTCTGCAGCCCTGTATTGTATATGAGGTATAGAATTTAGCTAAAAATTTGTTAAATTTAAAAGCACACATTGAATTTTAAAACTCCATCAGTTGTTACTCAGACAATACTGTAACTAATTTCTTTTGTTGTCCCTGTAAATGAACGACAAATGCTATGAATGCCCTATTCTATCGTAATCATCTTGTAGTGAAATTCAGTGATTTATATCAGTTAAAATACATTTGAAAGAGTGTAAGTCATTAAAATACTCTGCAAACTATTTTCCCCCATATACCCTAATGTAATGGAATTCTTTTGAGTGCCTCTAAATGAACTGTTAACCCCACTTACTTCATATACAATACCAAACAGGATTTGGTGATCTTAAAGTTTCTTAATTGCATGAAAATCAGAGTATATTTACAGTTTGTATTTTTAAAATTCCTTTGTAGATACATCAATAGAAATTCCATCTAATGAATATCCAGTTAAGAGAATTCCAAATGATGATATTACCATAGTAAGAAGAAGAAACTACCTTCGTACATCTTTCCTGTCGTGGCTTGTTAGTCAGCAACTTGTTCCAGCTCTGCAAAAGACTCCATTTAAAGTAATTATAAATTCTCTCTCTAATTTTATATGTGATTATGTGCCTCCTGTTGATGTATTTTTGAAAATACTTATATCCATTTAATATGTCATAATTTGTATTTCTTTTACTGTTATTTAATAGAGTGAAAGAGTAATATGTAATAACTTTTATCTGAAAATATGTTAAATTTAAGAAAACAAATTTATCTTTACTGTTTAGCTGTTTATTTTGATTAAAATATTTTTACATATGAGGGAATGCTTTTATCATTCTATGCATAGATTATCTATATAATGCAAATTTATTTATGTTGATATACCTGTAAAACAAACTTTGATTTGTTCACTTCTTTCTTTTAAAATGGAATTATTTTCAGTACTTGCAAATTGTACAATATCTAGCTAATAATTTTTTTTTTTTTTTTTTTTTTTTCCCTGTAGTTTTGTGGTTTTTTCTTCATAAGCTATTCCAAATAAATAAATGAGGATGTGAGTTTTTAAAACTCGCCTTATCCAGAAAATCAATGTTGTGAAATCGCGAAAAACCTCTGACTGCATCCGTAAGTTTTCATTGTAAACCAAGATTTTACAATGCCAGAAATACTCTCTAAAACTAGTTTAAGATTGTCGTGTTTTTCAATGCAGGTTCACCAATAAAATAGATTGATAGAGAAAATTAGATTTTTTTAAATTTTGAATAAGGCGAGTTTTGAAATTCACGTCCTCAAATAAAAATAATATATATTTCTGAAACTATTTAAACTAAGTTATGAATTCACCTTCTTTTGGTTTTTAAATGATCAGTAAAATAATAGTCATGTGACTATCATAATGATTTAATCAGTTAATGAATGAATTTTGAAAAGTTATGCAAGCACAGTCACCGTTTATAACAATTTGGTTGTCACTGGCACCTGCATTTGTTGACGCCTAGATATAAATGGTTTATTTCATTTACATATTATCACATTTGATTAAATTTTAAATATAAACAAAAAACAAATTTTTTGAAATTTTCTTAGGGTAGATGCACCAGTTTTGGCCACTGTACCAGTTTTGGCCACATTGGATCAATTTGTCCAATATTTAGCCTGTGAATTCATGCTAACAAATAATATGCATTCTTACACTTTAAGCAAACTCTCTTTTATCATTTACAATATCATTTGTTTATTTTTTGCTAAAATGTGACTTGTAAAAAAAATAAATGTGTGAAACTGCAGTGTGTGCTTACATGTATTAAGATTTTTGCTTAGCAGACAAGTTTTCAGAATCTTTCAACATTAGGCACTTATAGGGTTCTATTTGTTCTGAAACAAATTTCTATTGTGTTTTATGAGGTAAGCTTTCTCTCTACTGCAATTTTACATTTAAATTACTTATTTTAACAGTTTAATGGGGGGTGGCCAAAACTGGTGCATTAAATTTGCTATATGTACCAGTTATGGCCATGGGGGTGGCCAAAAAGGGTACAACATATGTTCCACTTTTGGCCACATGATTCATTATCATTATAGAGGGAATTTTAGCCATTTAATAAACTTAAGAACATCTTAATAAATCAAAATCAATTTAGTTTTGTTTTATATAGTAATGGCTTCAATAAAATAATAAAAGCAAGGCTAATGGCAGTTCTATAAAAGAGATTTTGTTATTCTCTGTCCAATAGATAATTCACTTTAGAAAGAAGGTCATTGTGCTAGTCACTAAAGAAAATATAGTATTGTGTTTATTTTTGATAAAGCAAAAGGGGAGGTGATACGTAATTTGTAGATATGATAAATAAACTAAAACATAAATTTTGAAAGATTTTACAACTTATAAATTAAAACGTTCAATAAAATTATAGCATGATTTAATTGCTTGTATTTTTCCTAAAAAAATGAAGACGTTCCATAATTTTTGCAATATTTCAGGCACACGGATTTAAAAATACTAAATATTGTGAAAATCTTTACTAGAGACATCTAAATACAACTAAGAATGTATTTCACATTATTTAAAAAGAAGAGGATTCATTTTAACAAGTTTAAAAGAGATTCTGTGCTCTTAAAAAATGGCCTAGAGGGAACACTGCTCTAAGATAAGAAGTAAAATTAAGGCCATTCAAAATCTAATGCCAGCACTACAAGCTAGCAAAGTTTTGGAGTAACCAGTTCTTGCCTTACATCAGAAGTTTGTAGGACGGACACCACTTTCCTCTAATAATGTTGAATCTCAAGTAGTAGATCTAGGTACTAGGAATTGAAGTTAAAAATCAATTAGAAAAGTGGATTTTAGATATTGTCAGAATACTATTTCCTATAAAAATGGAACAACTTTTAAGATTCTGTCCAGAAAATTGTAGCCGGAAAGATAGAAACTCCATTTCAAGATGGAAGACCAGGCATGAAATGGTATGATTCGCTTCTGAAATCACACCCTAAAATAACTTGCAAAGAAGCAGGGTACATAAATAAGGCATAAGCTAATATAAATCAAAAGATAATTTCAAGAAGTATAACATTTTTGATGAAAATCAAACCAAAATCAGAAAATGCTTTCAAGAAATATAACACTTTGATGAAGATTCAAGTGTTCTAAACAAGCCACAATCCATGAATAATTATAAAACTGATTAAATAGTTAATCTTTATGTCCTATAGGCGCTGTTGTCCCGTTTATTTATCAAATTTAAATATATTTTTTGTTTTTTAATTGAAACTTTCAGTTAAAATCAAAATAAGTATATTTTACTTGATGTTTTTATCAATTCATAAAGAAATTTGCAAAATTCTCTTAATACAGCAAATATATGTGTGGTAAAATAGATGTTGCATAAAAATGCTTTATTTTTACTTATTATCAATTAAAATGTTTGTTAAACTACATGATATTGGAGTGGCCAAAACTGGTGCATAGAGATGGCCAAAACTGGTGTAGGGGTGGCCAAAACTGGTACAAATTGGAATAAATTACTTGATGAGTTATTACTCACAATCTAAAATATTCTGTAGAAAATCATCATAGTTAACAGAAAGACAATTAAATTTACTAAAGAATGATGTTATTATGACTTAATATGCTTAAATCGGTCAAGAACTGTAAAATTTCTATTTCGAATTTTCTCTAAAAGTGGCCAAAACTGGTGCATCTACCCTATATAGGTTTTCATTATGTAATTAAAACTTTTTATTTTGCTATGAAAGCATTGAAATTGAATTCTATATGTTCTCACACACAATTTTTTCTCCTTTTTTTCCAGTTTCTCACTGTAACATGTTGTGTTATTCTGCTGTGTATAGGAGCTTGGGGGATTTTCCATGTTAAAGATGGCCTAGATTTGACTGACATTGTCCCCAGGAATACGAACGAATTCAGCTTTCTGTCTCAGCGGGCCAAATATTTTGGATTTTTCAATATGTATGCAGTTACTCAGGGTAATTTTGAGTACCCTACCAATCAAAAACTTTTATATGATTACCATGATGCTTTTACACGGATTGAAAGAATTATAAAAAATGATGATGGTGGATTACCCGATTTTTGGCTTTCCATGTTCAGAGATTGGCTTCTTGGTTAGTTTATGTTCTTAATTTTTTCATTTATTTTGTCTATAATAATTTATAAATAGAGCTGCACAATAAGGCAAATTGGTCTATTCTGAAATAGCAGTAGCATGGTCCTCTTCAGGTTGTGCACTCCTGATTATAAAAGTGTAAAGGAAAAGTAGTTTTGCTTAGTTGGAAATGAGGGTAATAAAAGTGATTTTTTTTTTTTTTTTCAAAAGGTAACTTTTAATTGAAGTTGATTTATTTCAAAGTCAATTAAAGTGTGTTTATTGAAATTCACTGCATAATTAAGAAAATCAAGAAACTGAAGTCTGCTGCATTATGTAAAAAAATAACAAATCTTTGAAAATGTAATTTATGCAATTTACACGTCTATAAATTTTATAAATGAGAAAGTTGATTTGATCAAAATTGTGTTTTTATGAATATTTTTTTTTTTTTTTTTTTTTTTTTTTTTTTATAGAATTTGTGTGTGTGCATGCATGCACATGCACATTTTATAAATAACTACTTCTGATTTGCTTTACCTACAACTGTGATTTTCAAATTATTTCACTATATATTTTAAATTTAGATTTTATTGGCAATCATTACCATCAGTTATTAGAATAACTTTTTTTTTAATTGTTTGTATCTTTTTCCCTTTTTAAAGAAACTTTTGAAGTGGATTTACCGTTAACATTGAATCATGATTATTTAAATTAATAATCTTTTTATTTAGTTATCAATTGAATGAGTAACCTAAAAGACACTTATAAATTAGATAATTATGAAGTTATGATGAAGTTAGATAAAAAAGTATTTAATACTTAAGATTAAAAGTTCACAACAAATAACTTAAACAATATGCTTGCTTTACTTTGCTTAATTAATTGGTAATTGTTATTCAACTTATATCTAATTTCTTTTTAATGTTCATGGTATTTTGCTTTGATTTGCATTTACTTTTATGTAGTTCTGAAAACTGATTTTTATGATCTTTTCAGGGTTACAAAAAGCTTTTGATAAACACTGGAAAACAGGCTGTATTAATGAAGAAGGTTGGTGTGCCAATGCTACTGAAGATGGTATTTTAGCTTATAAACTTCTTGTACAGACTGGCCGTATTGATAATCCTGTTGATAAAACTCTGGTAATTTTTTTTCTTTTTTCCAAGATCAATTTTTCTGACATAAATTTCTGATATGTTTGTAAAAGACACTACTTTCTCAGATGTATAACATTATTACTTTTAAAATCCATTAAGGGGGTTGGTCACTCATCTTCAGAATTCTCCGTAATGTAAAGTCTATGGGCATTTGATGCATTTGTATACTTAAAATATCTCCTCGTCAAATTAATATTTTAAACTTTTTTTTCTGTGTACTTTTCCAAAAAGATGTCTCTTTTTCTTAGTTCTCAAAATATTTCTAAAGTATAGACTTAATTTTATAGGAAGTGTTAAAATCTTATTCACAGTTCGTCCACTTTTAACACATAAAATATTAAATTCAGCATAGATTTTAGAAGTATTTTGAAAACTAAGAAAAAAAGAGACATCCTTTAAGAAGAGTTCACAGAAAAAAGATGTTAAAAATATGAATTTCCCGAGAAGATATTTTAAGTATATGAATGCATCAAAAGTCCATAGACTTAACATTACGGAGGTGAATTCCGAAGCTGAGTGACCAGCCCTTTTGAGGCTGTTCTCAAAATATTTTTCACTGCTGAAGAATGTGAAACTTGCTGACACATTTGCAGACTCATTTTTTACACAAAAGCATGGTACTTGCAGACCAACTGTTGAAGCAATTTGGAATGGATGGTGTTTTCCATGTTTTGATAAATGAATTACTTATTGTATAAGCTATATTTGTCTTGTGACAATACATTTTCTTCTTTTCTGGTACTGTGGCATCTGGAAATTCGGTTCAAAATACCAACTTTGACAGTATTTTTTGAAAGATCTACCTTTTATTGAAAAATAGTAAACACCATTCAATTACATAGTTCTGTGTTCACTTGCTAATTTCATAAGTTTCTGAACAAAAATGGATTTAGAAATATGTCAGAAAGTAACTTCTTTGGATATAAGAACAGCCTTATTATGTTTGTAACTGAATCAGTTTGTGATAATTCACAAGTAAAAATTTTTATGGTACTGCAATGGAGAATTCTAACAGTTATCCCTTATGTATAATATTCTAATTTAATTGTACTTGTTTATATGGCATTTTGATAATTATTTCACATGCAACATTTTATATCTTTTGCTTTTGCAAGCAATTTGCATTATTTAAAGTGTGACTAAGCAAATGTGTGTTTATGAAGTAATAAATAGTGGTTCATTGTGCATTTATTTAAATATGTTTTATTTCTAGGGATTTCCCTTCTTCCTGTTTTCTTTTATAAAATATACTTTTTTTTTTGACTTTTGTGTTTATAGATACTAATTTTTATGTATGAAGTATTTAGTATAGGAAAATTTTTTACAATATGTTCATATAAATTTCATATTTGTTAATATTATAAGTTTTTATAAATAATCTAAACCTATTTTGAGGTTTATCTTTGTAACAATTTTGCTATTAGACATAATTGTAGATATAAAAATCTGAGAAGTTAAACTAAAATATCTTCTTAAAGTCAGTGCTGTAGTTCGAAAAAAATATTTGTGGGAACTTACTTTTCACAGAGTAGATGTTGATGCTACCTGATTTTTGCTAAGTCAAAAGCCAATTTAAAACATTTATCCAAAAGCCGATTTTTTTAAATTCAGTTGTTATAATTTTATATTCTAGTTAAAAAAGTTTGTGCTCGTACATGATATATATATAATTTTTTTTCACAGTAACTAACCAAATATTTCTGGGGATCGCGTTCCCACCCAACTACTGCTCTCCTTAAAGTTCAATATCTTTATGAACATAAATAGAATCTTCAAATATTAACTTTTCAAGCAATTACTTTTTTGCTTCTGAACCAATTTCTGTAAATAGTAATTCCCATAATGGTCGTAATTGACTAGTGTGAAGTTTAATAAAAATGTTGCAGAGTGGTTCGAAAATTGTACTGGAAATAATTCAGTATCATAAAGCTCTTAGAACATTAGGTCATGATTATCTGTCTATGCACTTTCTATTATAATTATTACGATTTAAAATAAGTACTTTGTAAATTATTGGCTTAACTTATTTGACTTCAACTGCTCATGTATTTCTTTTTTACAAATTTTTAGGTTAAAACCATTAGGCTTGTTGACAATAATGGCATTATCCATCCTAAAGCATTTTATAATTATCTCACTGCATGGGTTTCTAATGATGCACTTGCATACTCAGCTTCCCAAGCAAATTTGGTTCCTGAGCCTCGTCGTTGGATTCATGATCCTCAAGATATTGAGCTTAAAATGCCTAAATCACAACCTTTAGTGTATGCTCAAATTCCCTTTTTCCTCAACAAAATGGGAACAACTGAGGAAATAACTGAAACCATAAGAGATATAAGAACTCTTTGTGAAAAATTTGAAGAAAAAGGACTTCCTAATTTCCCTACTGGTTTGCCTTTTATTTATTGGGAACAATATCTTGGACTGAGAAGCTATTTATGGTTTGCTCTGGCCTGCATATTTATTGCTATTTTTCTTGTGATAACTATTCTCTTAGTCAATTGCTGGGCAGCTTTTGTAGTGGTGAGTATTTTTAATTTTGTCTATTCAAATGTAGTTTTAAAGCAAAGTGTATTTAAATGTTAAGACCTTAAATTGATTTTTTGCAAGAATGTATGGTGAAAAATTTTAGTTGTTCACTTTTATTAATTTGAAATGCAATAAAATTATGCATATTAAATACTATTGCATCAAACCTAAGACATACAATCTTGAATCTAATTTTCAATATCAGGATTTTGAAAAAAAAAAAAAAAAAAAAAAGAAAAAAAAATTGGTTGCTTACTATTAATTCATTACTTAGTTAATAAAAGATACATTACTACATTATATTTGCATTTGAATATAATTTAAATTTCTGAGCAAAAGAAAAAAGATTTTGTTATAATAATCTACTTTTAACTGTCGACTTAAGACTAATCAGAAACAGAATCCTATTTAAATAAAAGATAATCGTTTTACATTATTTATTTGCTATTTGAAAGGTATCACTGAGAAAATTAACCGTTAATGAGGATTTTGATAGGCATTAATGATCTACCAATGCACGTTCCTGATCATTCTCTAGTAAATAATCTGTTTCTTGCTTTTTCACAAAAAAAGGTGATTCTAAACAAAATAGAAAAATGTTCAAGTTTTGATAAGACATCAAGACTCACAATTTTTGTCCAGGAAACAAAAATAACAATCCACTTATTCAATCATAAGTACAGTGTATCTCATTTCACTCGAGGTTATACATGGATTTTCGTTTGTTACTTTAACAATAATGAAAACACCAAAACTATATTTTCAACAGGCTTGCTTTGTTTCCTGTGAAATACGATATGATGAGAAATGCTGGAAATTGCCACTATTCATATCTAAACAGTTGTGAGATACATTCCTTTATTCAGAATGCAGTTAATAGTTTTTATACTGTGTCACTGATCAAAATTCAGTCAATTTCAATCATCACATTTAATACAAGCAAAATTAATATGTAACAAATCTCGCTGAAATATCTTCATTGTCATCAGTTGTGAACGAAAATTCCGTTTTGTCTTGTAGGTATATACCCAGTATTTTTGACTAAATGCATTGTAATTTTGATGGAATAAATGAATAGAGATATTTTTTGTTGAAAGATTTTAAGAACAACCTGTTTATTTGCAATCTCTAAAAATGAGACACTGATTTAGAATGCATTGAAAAAATTCCTTATTAAATCAAAGGGAGTAGAAAAGTTATTAATGCTGAGTCGCCACCATTTCAATAGATTGTATTATTTATTTTTACTTCAGTAAAACATTTTTATAGCTATCCTCATCTTAAATAACTCAAAGCAGATTTTTTTCAGTATAAAGTTTACTTGTAAAAAGCTCTTGATTATCAAAATGTAGTTTCTGTATTAAATATTGTGTAAAATTGTTTTAAAATTTTAACATTTTAATGGCTTTAAACTTTGAAATGTAAAAGTACTTGGCCAGCCATATATTCAGTATTCGTCCCAACAGTCATTATTCAGCTGACCAAATATTCGGTATTCGACCAAAATCACTATTCGGTGTAGTGATGCAACGAATAGTGGTTTGGCCGAATATTCGGCCAAGTTACAGCTGAATATTCGGCCTATTCGGCCGGCCGAATACTGAACTTATTTTTGCCTAAAAACAAAATATAGTATGCACTATATGCACAATTCTTGTATATTTCACAATTAAAATGTATTGTTTTCTTTAAAAAAATTATTTATATACAAATTTTTAATTTTTAAAGCATTATTTTACTCTGAAAAAATATTCGGCTATGTTCGGCCTAAAAATTGCCTCAATAATATAATTCGGACACCCCCCCCAAAAAAATTCTTAGCAAAAGTTGCTCATCAGGTACTGTCTAGTTACATTTTAATAGATATTATGTGTGTTGTTGTTACATTTTAAAATAATGACAAAATTTTAAAAGTACTAGGAAACATAAGTTTCAGCTTTCAGATGAAATAAAATAAAAAATAAGAAATCTTAATATCTTAAGAAAAACCACTGATAGAAAGGGTGAAAGGAATATCCTCTAAAATGGCAGAAAGAAATCATTGTAGACTTTATAAAGCTCACAATTAACAAAATTTTTATTTATCTTTATTATTTTTTTTTTTTTTGCCGTCAGCAGTGAAGCCTCTATAGAAAGTGCCCCTCAATGAGAAGAAGTAAAAGAAATTAGTAATTTTCTTTCCCAGCCACTACTAGAAAGACAACAGTGTCCTTTGGAGTGGTGGGCGAAAAATTCAGAAGACTTTCCAAACCTTTCACAATTAGCCAAAAAGTACCTTTCTGCACCAGGAAATACCATATATAGTGAGAGATTATTTTCAGAAGCAGGTAACATTTACCGAAAAAAAAAAAAAAAAAAAAAAAAAGAAATAGACTATCACCTGAGAATGCTGAATTATTATTTTTTCTGCATCACAATCTACGTTTATTGAAAACATTTTAACTGTTTTTTAAGGCATTACAATGCTATTCTTGAAAAAAATATCTAAAACGTAAATGCATACTAATTAAAAGAATTTAGTATTTACATTTCTTTCATTATTTAATAAGAAATAGTAACAGACTTAAAAAAATAACTTAAAATATATTTAACTTTTAAGCGTATTTTACTAAAAGAAAAAACCCTTAAGTATTGCAACATATACGACTTAAATATCTTATACATATAATACATCTATATCTAATCAATCATATATTTATGTTCTTTATAGGTATAATTCAAAATATTATTGAAAAAAATATTTTTTTATGTAACAAGGGTTAAATGTTAAACTTCCCATTATGATAAAAAAAAAAAAAAATGAATTAGCTTGTACAGCTGTATTAAAACAATTTTGAATAGATTAATTTTAAATTTAACAGATTATTTTAGCTTATTACAGATACTTTTTGTACTTACTGATACAGCATAAAATTTTTTTAACATGATTCCTAAATTAGCCTCTTATATAAAAATGGGTAGATAAAACTTATTCGGAGTATGAAAGTTAATGGAAAAAAAAAAGTGTTAGTTAATTTCAAATAAAATTTTCATTATATATGATGAATATAAATTGTCAAATTAAAAAGTTATACCGTGTAAATATAAAAACATTTATTACAGTATTATTTGGCAGACAGGCCGAATGGGCCGAATATTCGTTGTATCTCTAATTCGGTGCATCCCTACTATTAACCCAAAAGTCTGTCATTATTAAGTTATACATGATTTGTTAAATTAATTGTATGTGTATTTGTTCAGAATTAACCAAATTAGGAGCTAGTATAAAATATTTTAAATACCCGATTGTATCTTTTTAATAATTTTAGAGCTTTGTTTTGCTTTTTTCAAATGTGGATGGATAATTTTGTACATAAAATTCATCATTTTTAAAAAAAGTTTGAGAGACTATAGTATGTTGATCTTGAATCCTGGGATCTTTATTTACTAGTCAAAATGTAGTTGCATATAAAGCTATTTGAATACAAGTGGTTTAAGTCAAAAGAAAAGTTGTTGAATGGGTATATCAATGTCTTTTTTTTTTTTCTTTTCTTTTAGTTCTTTATAAATAGCATCATAAGTGATTGAATAAAATATATTTATTTATATAATTTTACAGGACCACTGAATTCAATCGTATTATGCATATATCCTTGCATTTTTTCCTAAACCTTGTTCCATTTGTATTCCGGGAACCTCATAACTAATGCTAATGTTCTACTGCTGTCAATATATCCAAATTTTTAAATATGAAAACTATACTTTTGAAATCAAAATCATGTTTATCAGTAGATGTTACTGTTGTATTCTATCTATAACTTAATTTGTGACACACGTCTTTTTAGCTCAGTTTGAATTTTACTATTGCCATATTGAAAAAAACATGTTTACTAAAGATTATTAGCCCCCGGTACAGTATGCTATTTCTTTCTCCCAGCTTATATTGTGCTGTCTCCAAAAAATAACGTTACCTTACAGAAGCCAGCCGTAAAACAAAGCAGTACGATTAAATTCTCTATAGCAATTTTTTAAACTTCTAAGCATCGCACATTTTCAATTTTTATACCATCGTATTGAAGAAAAAAAAGTACTTCTAAATGCAATTTGTTTGAAAACTGAATCTCCATTTATTTTTTAAATATTAATTTTTTTGTAGTTTTTGGAGCCCTTTGCTTAGTATTGGCAACGGAAGTATTCCATTTCTGTAGAAAGTAAAGGTAAAATAGTTGTAAAATATTGATTATATACTTTTGTTGCCCTTTTTTCCATAACAACCGAAAGAAAATGTAATTAAAATATGTGCTATTTTGAAAAAAATATAAACGAATGATTTTTGTTAAAACAGGGAGCTATTATAAACTATATTTAATTTTAAGTATCTCTATTAATGTTACAAACTAATGAAGGCCTATGAATCATTAGACAACCGTTTTTTGTCAAGTTTCTTTAATGATGGCATCTTTTTGCTGCATTTGTGTTTTATTTCGCGATAATGACGTCCAATGCCTACTTTACTATAGGTGTTTTAGAGTGGATCGTCAATATGAAATTCTTAAATGGATGCGAATGACATCATTTTACATAAAATAAAAGCGTGTGCTATTAGTCTTAAAATTGAAATATGTTTTGTACTATTTATATATACATATATTTTTTTTTTCATCGGGGGCGACACTAGATTCTGAAAAAGCAGAATTCCTGTATTCTAGTTATTTCCAGATCTTTGGGAATAAATGATTAACTGAACTATTTTAATTCTAATTGAGGATAAACTTTATTATTTTCTTGAATCATCTTGATGGATATGTATAAATAAAAAATAAACTTTTCATCACTGATTAAGTAAACTGATTTTCCCTCTATGTATTATTTCAGATATTCCTTTTAGCTGTGATACTTGTAGAATTATTCGGATTTATGGGTATAATGGGGATCAAATTAAGTGCAGTTCCTGCTGTCATTCTCATTGCTGCCATAGGTGTTGGAGTGGAGTTTGGTGCACATTTAATGATGGTAAAGATTTTTTTATCTGTTGAATTGTATTTTAATTAGCAAATGCTTAAATTATTATAATTTTTTAAAAAATAAGTTGAAAAATATTTTGTTGTGTGTAATAACATACCATAGTACTAAACATTTTGGACACTTGTGAATATTTGCTTAAACTTTGCATGCTTTTTAGAAAATGAAATGTTTAATGTAATACAAATATTTATGCATCATTTAAAAGAAAATTTAATGCTGAAATGCAAAATAAATTTCAATACATTTACTATAAAAATGTTATCTTAAATTTAAACTTAGAAAGTAGGGGAAAAAAAGTGTCTCTAGACTTTCCTTTCGGGATCCTGTTTTTGTGAACTTGTGTTTTTTTATATGTACTTCTAAAAAATCAAATCCTAATCTTGTGAATCTGAAATTAGCATTAAAGTACATAAATTTAAGTATATGTACTAGCTTACTAGGCCCGGGATAATACCCTTAAGTATACCTAAAGTCAGTGTCAAATTCATACATTTTTCTCCGGAAGAGAATTTTTCTTCTGTGGAGTTCTTGAGCGGGAGAGACGAGGGAGAAATTCTGTCCAATGCAAAGCTCTTTAAAGTTTTTCTTGCCGCCCTTTAACATGTCACTAAGTTTTTGTAAGAATAAAGATCAATTTTAAAGAATGCTTTTTTAAAAAGTAAATAATCTTTATATATATATATATATATTGATAATTATTAAAAGGTTTCTGGCTCCTTCCCCTACAAAACCTTTTACATAGATAACACCCCCCTTAATCTCCAACTCGCTTATGTCATTGTAAATTTACTACTTTACCTTTTCAAATTATTTTACATAGAATTTATAAATCATAGGGACCTTATGTCTACCACAATGAAATATAGGTTCAACATATAAGACTTGTATGACATATGAGACTACCAATAGTCAGGGATGATTACTACAGGACCAAACTTCCATCAATATTTCCAAATAACAAATATTCACCATATTTATCACAGAAATCCTTCATTTAAGTAGGCAACCATTATTGCACATAAATACTGGTGGAAGTTAGCCTCTGCGATAATCAGATTCTGCCCATGCATGATTTAAGTCATGTGAATAATGGTGCCCTTCATTATTTGTAACTAGGTGAGGGGCGCCCGTGTTTACTGAAAAGTTGGACAGGCCTGCTCTACATCATCTTGGACCCTTACTTTTGCCGCAACAGCTATCAATAGCCAGGTTTCCACATCCTTCCATTTCTCACCATTCTGCCAATGAAATTGAAGCGTGAAGAAGGGAAACTTTCATAGACGCAATGTAAATCCCGACCCTCAGTGAAACAGTGCAAACAGCTAAGCGGTAGCAGCCGCATAAAGGGGCGAAAGATAACACGGGGTTTACTTGGTGCGCTTTTGCGTGAACGCCAGTAGCGATAATTATCAAAATGAGGAGTAACGCTGTGCTCCTCGCTGTCCCTTGTCTGCGCAAAAGAAGTGCACTCCCCTCCCCCCCTCGGTTCGCACCCAATCGCGCTCGTCGGCCTAATCGTTCGGAGTTTTCGTGGTTTTCTTCGAGCCGTGGATTTCCATGCGTTAATACGGATTAGGTTCCCTTAGAAAGACCTCCACGGAAGGCACTCCCCCTAGGGCCTATATCCCTCGTGTAGATAATTGCCCGTCAACAATCAACCCAACCCAACCCCTCCCCCCCCTCTTTTCATGGATGGAGCTTCTCTCCGAGGGAGAAACACCTTGAAGGTCAAAGATCGTAGAATACGTTAGATGAATCTAAAAGTTGTTATTTTAGATTTCGAGTGAAAGTGGAACTTTCGATATGTAAAATTTATTATTTTACAGAGTTCTGTATCACTAAAGATTTTTCCATTATACGTATTCATCGGCTATCTATTTGCAATACAGAAAATATATCATAAAAACAGAACATGAACAGATCATATTAAAAAATCTGTCCCAATCGCTGACCAAGAAAAGTCATTTTGAATTCTCGCGGGGCGTTGGCGTGAAGGTGTTATCTTAGGTTTACTACAAGAAAGTTTTGCAAATTGGTAGATGCAATGAAGAATGCCTATGATTGGATCTCCCCTTTGAGCGTGTTTCCCAGCAGAGCTGTTTGCACTGTTTTGGTTAGTTACAGTTTCCAAAGCCTTCCCTTCTTTTCCTCTACGTTCTTTGATTCTGCTTCCACTCACCCTCCCAAAACCAGAAAACATCACTGTAAAGGGAGTGCTTCTCAAAGCGCTTCTAGACTATTAATAAGCATCTCGAATCTTCCATGGGGGAATACCCGCGTCCTCCTTAAAACTCGAATTCAACGCTTCCTAAAACAATACTACCATTTCCTAGATTTATTTTAAATATGTGTCATCTTGCTACACTAATTTTTTCTGGACTTCTTTCTATACCTGAATTAAAAATACCTTACTCTGAGGTCAAATAGCATCATCATAGTAATGTTTTTTTTTTTTTTTTTTTTTTCCAAAATTAACATAGGATTGCTTAGAAAACCAATGCTGGAACTTTCCCCTTTGTCTTCACTGTATTTCTGAGAAAAATAATTATATGGCCTTACTTTCTTTTAACAATAAAAAAAAATAATAATTAAATTAATTATTTACAAAATTTCATACTATTTTTTTTATCTTTTCCTTAGTCATCTATTTCTGCACATGGGTATAAAATATGATTCGATAAATAATATATCAAATAGAAATTGGTTGATAAAGAATAAAATGACCATTTTTGGCAAAATGGATCCTCCCCCGCCCATTCTTTTTTTTTCTCTCTAGTTTCTCTTTTTTTCATAAAAGTGAATTCCTAATAAACTTATTTCAAAAGAGGATGAAATTTACTATATTTGGGTACAATGTTGAATTTGAATTGCTTTTATGAGAGGATAAAAATCACCATCGAACTTGAAAATAAGGATAATATGCAAAATATAAAATAACAAAATATCCAGTATCTGAGCCTCGGGTATATTTGGACCAGTCTTTGTCTATCTGGAAACAAATTTGCAATAGCTTTTCCTAGCTATTACTACCAAACAACAGAGACACACACACAGGCAAAAACTTTTTTTTTTGTGGTATAGTATTTCACCTGTTTAATGACAAGTTAGATTTTCCTTTAACCCTTTCAAGAGTGGTGTTTGCATGCCACAAACACTTAGTTTTAATTCCAAACTGCCAAAATGCACCCAGAATTTTTAAATAAATATTTTGCTGTCATATTATATGTGAAGAAAAACTTAATTATTTTCAAGTATATTTGATCATAAATTCTGGTGCCATTCAATTAGTTCAACATTTTAGTAGTAGAAGTACTTTTCCCCTGAAATTATGAGATGATTAAATTTGCAAAGAGTTATTATTTATAGATAGAAAATAAAATTGTAAAAGGTATGTTTTTAGGGTAAACAATTTTGTGAAGGTTTCTGAAATAGGTGCCTGAAAGCAAGTTTGTATTTAAGGTGATTACTTACGTGGAAAAAAGTTAATTTTTTACTACCTGTGTTAAAATATGCATTTCAGCAAATTGCTACAATTTTGACAATTACCGTGTACTCACTTTAAAATTTACATTATCTGTTAGAATTTATTTATGAGCTAATTTATGTGTGTCAATTTACCTAATCTGTTTTTATCACCAACTTCATTTCATAGGGTTTTCTTACCAGTATTGGTAGTCGGGAGAGAAGAATGATTATGACATTAGAGCAGATGTTTTGTCCTGTCGTACATGGAGCAATATCTACTCTAATTGGCGTCGTAATGTTGGCATTCTCTGAATTTGATTTCATTTTTCGGTTAGTATGCACATAAGTCTTTATAATTTCTGATTTGTGTTATATTTATTTGTTAACTTTTCTAAAGTAATCATAATCTTCAATAGAAATTATAATGTGGAGATCTATAATTTAAATAAGTTATATAATTTAAACTATTTTGACACCCATTATAGAAAAAAATGCAATAAACTTTCAATGAAGTTAATACAGTAAACTCTGTCCAAGGTGGAATCAATCAGAACCAAGAAAATTTTCTGTAGTAGACAATATTCTGCCTTTAGACAAATTTTATTCTATGTCTATGGGTTTGCAGGGACTTGAAAATCTTTCCAAATTAGACAGATTTCCATCTTGTCTGCCTTACAGAGAGTTTACTGTGTTTAATATTTATGAAATTTTACAGAATAAAACTTATTTTAGCTGATTATAACTAAAGTTTTGTCTGTTATATTTATTATGTTATATGTTTATAAATTGTACATTTTTTAAAACTGCTCTAGTATTTGCTGTTACAGTTAAATAATAGTTTTAATGTTTGTTTTTAATTTGTTTAGTTTTTCTGTATATTGATTTTAAAATTTTACTTTCTAGGTACTTTTTTATTGTTTTATGTGCTTTAGTAGTCTTGGGATTACTAAATGGATTTATTTTGTTTCCTGTTGTCCTATCAGTTATTGGACCACCTGGAGAGGTATATTAATTTTAATATTCATTTCAATTAATTATCGTAAATGTCTAGTACAAAGGAAAAAACTGCAAGACCATGCTCTTGCTTTAAAAAAATCTTGTTTTTAGGTAGATTTCGTATGAAATAGTACCTATTGGGATCGTTCCCATGTTGGAATTTCTGAAAAATTTTTGCAGATCTACACCGATCATGACCCCTAGAACCCAAAACCACCCTCAGTAAAAAACTCTATCTATCTATCTATCTATATATATATATATATCACTTTCTTCTGGACACGATAACTTTCGTAATTCTGCACCAATCTCTTCCAAACTGATACATAAAATCAAAGGGCATAAAATCTCGGTCAAGTTCGTTAATGGGCAAAATCGGACCAAGGGGATGGAAATAGGGAGGGGTTTTGCGAAAACCGAAAACCCCCCATAACTTCTTAATTTTTATACATATCAAATCAGTTTAAAGTTTTTATTACTTCTAAAAATAGGGCCAAAATTTTATGTATCACAGATTTTTGATAAAGTTAAAAATGGGCGCAAGGGGCGCAAAAAATAGGGTTTTTGGGAGAAAAAAATTCATAATTTCGTCAATTCTTAAGATATCAATTCCAATTAATTTTATTATAAATCTCCTTAATATTATCTACAACTTTTATATTCACAAGTTTTTGATAGGACCAATTCGTACCGCAAAAAATAAAAAAATAAAAACGAAAACAAAAAGGGGGTTTGAAGAAGTAAAAAATCCATAACTCCGTCAATTCAAAAGATATAAAATCCCCATGAATTTATCATATATCTTCTTAATATTGTATAGACAAGTTTTGGATAGGACCAATTCTTACAGCAAAAAAAAAAAAAAAAAATTAAAAATACATACGGTTGAAGAAAAAAATTCTAAGTAAGGGTGTATTCAAATCCAAACTGCTTATTTTCTGACTCATTTTACAATTCATTTTTGCTGTCAAAGGCTTCCAATGGTTACGGCTTCTTACTCAGAAACAATATAATGTACCGAAATGGTCGATTTTTTTATAGAGACAGAATATATTTAAAGAAATGCTGTTAAAGTGGGCATTTTGAACCGAATTTCCCGAAGCGGATTGTGTTGGAAAAATCATTGCATTAAGGATGCCCTCAAATCCAAATTGCTTATTTTGTTACTCATTTTTAAATTCATTTTTGCTCTCAAACGCATCCAATTACTAGATTCTCTTATTCAGAAACTATATAATGTAAAGTAATGATCGATTTTTTGATAGAGGCAGAATATATTTCAAAAAATGATGTCATAATGGGCATTTTGAACGAAATTTCCCGGAGCAATTGTGCTATCACTTTCTTCTGGACACGATAACTTCCGCAAATCTGCACAAATCTCTTTCAAACTGATACATAAAATCAAGGGACATAAAATCTCGCTCAAGTTCGTTAATGGGCAAAAGCGGACAAAGGGGGTGGAAATAGGGAGGGGTTTTGTGAAAACCGAAAAAACCCCATAACTTCTTAATTTTTGTACATATCAAATCAGTTTAAAGTTTTTATTAATTTTAAAAATAGCGCCAAAAATTCATGCATCACAGACTTTTGATAAAATTTAAAATAGGCTCAAGGAGTGCAAAAAGTAGGGTTTTTGGGAGAAAAAAATTCCTTACTTCGTCAATTCTCAAGATATCAAATCCAATAATTTTATTATACATCTCCTTAATATTATCTACAACTTTTATATTCACAAGTTTTTGATAAGACCAATTCGTACCGCAAAAAAAAAAAAAAAAAAAAAAAAAAAAAATTAAATACTAAAACAAAAAAGGGGGGTTGAAGAAGAAAAATTTTAATAACTCCGTCAATTCACAAGATATAAAATCTCCATGAATTTATCATATATCTTCTTAATATTGTCTTCAATATTTATATAGAGAAGTTTTTGATAAGGCCAATTCTTACAGCAAAAGCAAATTAAAAATACATAGTGATTGAAGAAAAAAGTCATTAAGGGTGCATTCAAATCCAAACTGTCTATTTTCTTACTCTTTTTTAAATTCATTTTTGTTCTCAAACGCATCCAATTGCTAGATTCTCTTATTCAGAAACTATATAATGTACAGTAATGATCGATTTTTTGATAGAGGCAGAATATATTTCAAAAAATGATGTCAAAGTGGGCATTTTGAACAGAATTTCCCGAAGCGATTGCTAGAAACGAAAAATATTGCCCTACTGAGAAAATAATTGTTTATTAATCAAGTTTTAATTAATTGAAAGAAAAATAAAAACACAGGTGGCTTATAAATCTTTTCAAAAATCACGTCAGCATGTTTCATATTTTTTTTTTATTATTAAAAATGAAAATGTGCCAGAAAGTTTCGAGTTGTTGAGTATGGAAAAATATTTTTTTTTAATATCGCCTTAACATGATTCTGATAAAGCCAGCTATTTTATAAAAAGGAAATAAAAACTCGTCAAAAGCAGACAGATAAAACTGTTAAAGTGGATTTATATCTAATAATGATTTTGTTTTTGTTGGTGAAATTAGTAAACTTCGAAATCTACTTCTGCCTGTAGGCCGGGCCGGCAGGGATTTTTTTTATTTTTATATCTGATAAAGAAAACCAAGCTGTTCTTGAAACATGTGCTTTAAAAAAATATTTTAAAGAACTTTTTGTCTTTGTTGTTTACACCATTATTTGTCATAAACATGCTCATAAAAGGAAGGGGAGGGGAATGCAAATGCCTCTCCCAGGATTTTCAAATATTATTAATTAAATTTCCTTTTTCTTTCATAATTAAAAAAAATATATTCATTTCAAATGATTTAAAATAATTAAGCACTAAGAGAAAAGGGAACTAAAGATTTTTTTTTTTCAAAGTAACACCTGGCACCCTCCCCCCTCACTCTATTAAAGATAATTTTTTGTTTTCTTTTTATATTCATATGTTAAAAAAAATGAATATAAACGGAGGGTTCAGAACTCCTCTGATGATGAGAAAAACGACTGTTTCAATTCTTCATATTGTAAATAGCCAGTAGCTTATTTTTGGATGTTTTATTCATTTTGTTTCTGTATTATTGTTCGTACACTTTGAAAAAACTTCGAAAGTGCATGAAAAAGAAAGTTCATTTTCAAGAGTTTGAAAGTCCTCGAAAATTAGAAAAATGTGAATAGTCCGTGAAATTTAATTTTCTAATTTCAATTTTTACATTTTAAGCAATGTTTTAACATTTAATGGGATTTTTTTTTCTCTTTACTTTCAGCATATTTTATAAACAAAAAATTAATTTCATGTCATTATCGGCATTTTTTGCTATTAAGAAAATGAAAAAAAAAATGGAGGAAATTATCCAACATTAATTTTAGTGTTATCTTAAACTGTTTGCAGGGACAAATTTTATTATAAAACACTGTATATTTATGAGCAGATTTTTAAATACTGATAAAAAGCAATAAATGAAATGAAACTTCATTTGAGACTTTACTTAAGTCTATTTGTTCCCAAAGAAAAAAGACCGAGCTGTGTTTTCTTATCTTTTTTATGATGTATGAAATTTCTTTCCATGGAATAGAAAATAAGTTAAAATACTTTTTATTCTTTAAAAAATCTTTAATAATACAGTCTCTTGGAAATGCCTATTATGAAATTTTTTTAAAAATCTGATAATTCTTTAAAATAGACAGGCTGTATGGTGTTTCTTTCCCTTATACTTATTTTACAGCCTATTTAATGTATGTACTGTTGTGCTTATCTAAGTAATCTGTGAAAAACCTTTGAAAAGTGCTTTAATTTAATTTTTAAAGATCTGATAAGAATTCTTTAAATTAGACAGGCAGTGTGGTGTTTCTTCCCCTTATACTTATTCTTCAGCCTTTTTAATGCATGTAATGTTGTACTTATCTAAGTAATCCGTGAAAAACCTTGAAAAGTGCTTTAATTTTATTCCTTCTTAAGTGTATGAAGTATAAGTTTTTTTTTTGTTTTGTGTGTGTGTGTTGGTATGGTTAAAAATTGTCTTGCACATAGGGTTCTGGTGAAAATGTCTTAGTTTAGTTTCATATTTATATACTCCATTTAAAAAAAAAAAAAAAGCAGACTATGGTCTGAGCTGTTTTAAAATCTTATTCCTCTCTGGAATTTGTTCTGCAGGTGACCAAGATCTTAAATATGTCTAATTCATAAGTATAACATAGGAAATCATTTTCAGGTTCGTCCAAAGGAAGATCCTGATAGGATAGCAACACCATCCCCTGAAGCTTCACCTATAATGCAGCGAGTGAGACATGCTCGACCTATGAAAAATAGAAGAAAGCCTAAAATGTACCCCTCAGACTCATCACTGTCAACAATAACAGAAGAATCGAGTTCTTGTCATTCTTCTCATGAGATAGTTGTTCAGCCTGAAGTTATTGTTGAAACAACTACAGTGACTAATACCTCCAATGGTGCAACAACTGTTAATACCACAACCAGCACACCAAGCTCACCAGAGGTAAGTTCTTATGAAATTTCACCTTTTTAAAAATCATTAAGTTTTTAAGCATTTTTACTTTTTTAAAAAGCATAACTAAAGATTTTTTTTCTTAGATAAAACAGTTTAAATTTTATTCTTTAAATTAGCACTGAAATTTAATTTGTTTCACAAATAGTTCAGTGAATTGTTTTTTTATTAAACTTCTTCCTAAGATCCTTATACAACACAAATTTTGATTTCTGACAATCCAAGTGAGTAATATTTCATTTAATCTCCACCCTTTTGTCTTGTCTAAATGTTTTGTGAATCGATGTTTAGAAGCCAATAAGTTTTTCTAAAACCCATATCGTATTTTAATTTTGCATTACCGTAATGTTGTTCTCAAACAGCAATTTCACATTTTCATCCTAAAATTTTGCTTTTTTTTCATTCAGGTATTTATCAAATACTACTGTTAAAATTGATAATTTAATTTTTAAGAAATGAAAACTATGAAAAAAATGATAATGATTTAGCATTTGACAACAATTAAAGAATATCACTTAAGTGTTTTAGATTCTCTGAAGCCTGAATATGTAAATACATTTTCTGAATTGTGTCAAGAAAAATCATGTCAAGAAGGCAAATTGGATTTGAGATGTCATGAAATGTTACATACTGTTATGCACTAGCTTACTGTTAGTCCATCATAGCTATTTTCCAACCAAACATTCTTTTAAAATAATTATCTTGATAGATATATAGGAGCTATTTGTTACTAAATGAGAAATTTATCCTGGAATAGTTACATACTCTGTATAACATAATTTAAAAATACATAGATGATTTGAGTAGATTTAAGAATGAAGTTATGTTTAATAAAATGTATGCCCCATGTATGTGAATATTTTTGAAGTTAGATTTTTTTTTCTTGCAGTCTGGCAGTGATAGTCAGTCTGAAGATCATTCAAAGTGTAATACTCCTAATGGGGAAAATGTTTCCACTACAACAACAACAAATACTAGTTCATCAAATTTAAACCAACCCTCTGTTACCACTCAAACTGCAGTTACTACAAGAGTCACAGCAACAGCTAAAGTAAAAGTGGAAGTTCATGGTCCTTCTATATCTAGTAAGTTCCCTTTTTAGTTTTAATAATTTTAGGCATTTTAGTTTCATCCATGGGTGATAAATTTCATTTACAAACTTTTTTAAAGAAAATGTAACAAGTTTTTGTTTACATACTGAATTTTAATTTTTTGTTACGAAAAAAAAAATGGCCATAATTTTTTTTGCAAAAAAAAAAAAAAAATTATGGCCATTTTTTTTCCCCATTCTGACTAGAAAATCAGAGTTCAAACTTTTTACGGCTGCTCTTTCATCTTCACCTAACACTTCATTTATAATGGCTGTTTCATAATAATGAAATCCATCAATCCATCAGAAGAAAATGATCGATTCCAAAGGTATAATCTCTCACTTGGTTCCCCTTGGCTCTGGCGCCCGGGGCACATGCCCTCTCTGCCCCCCCTTAGTTTTGGCCCTGACTCAAATCCTTGGAGTTTGTTTCTGAATTGCTGTACTATCAAATCAAAACAAGCTTTTATTATAAGCATCTGCAAGACATGTAAATTAAGTTCTTTAATTTATACATTTATTGTTATTTACTTTTCTTTCTTTTAACAATTTCTAAGTTATAAAAAAAAAAAAATAGCAATCAAACAATGATATGTACAGTTATAATTCATTTTATTGTATGAATAACTGCTGAAATATTTATTGTATATCAGTTATTGTATGAATAACTGTTGAAACGTCTAAATTACAAGTTTGGCCCTATTGTATGGATGGGAAAAAAATTCCACCTTTTTCCCATTTCCCACTTTCATGCTTGATTTACTTGCCGTTTTCATTTTCAAACAAAATTTGCTGGCAGAACTAAGAAAAGAACTAACTTTAGAAACTAAGAAATGAGATAGTATTTTCTATTTTTAAAAATTAAGGTGAAGGATATTTCAAATACTATAAATGGTTTTTTAAGCAGATTTTTGGGACATAGGAAAGCCTGGAAAAATTTGTCATGACACAGTAATAGATTATAACTTGCGATGTAATAAATATATTGAAAGATGAAAAATGTGATTTGATTCCAAATCTGTTCAAATGTCATGTCTGTAAATTTCATGCTTTTTTTTTTTTTAAGTGTCAAGAAGATCCATTTTGTTAGGAAAAGAAGAATAGTTTTCGGAAATACAGTCTGACCTCTATTTAACGAACCTCTATTTTGCGAACTTTTCCTTGGAACCAAGAACATTTTGCAATTTTTTTCGTAAAATAACCTCCAAATAGCGAAGTGCATTCTCTATTTAACGAACTTTTTCTTGTGATCTAATTTTTTTTCTCCCCATTTATCAATATTTCTGGACATTTCAAACTTATTCTTTGTTTAAACACATTTTATGATGTTCAATGGCCTTGAACTGGTTTTACCAGGTGCCTTCTTTGTCAGCAGTGAGAATTCGATAAGTACGGAAGACGGAGACGATAATCCCTTTAACTTAAAAAAAATGTGGATACAGATAAGAAAAAAAGAAAAAATTAAGCATGACGTGCTGATTGATGATTGTATTTCACTTAATTCTGAAATTGAGATCTTGGAAACTCTATCCGAATTGGGTATTTTCGACAGTATGAAAAATAAAAACAATACAGCAATGAATTGCGATGAATATGATGATGATGGAAATGAACATGATGTAGGAATTAAGAAAATACGCATGAAGAATTTTTTGGTGCATTGCAAACATGTGAGATGTATTATAAGAGAAAGTACTAAAAAAAAAAAAAAAAAAAACTCTGGCAAAATTAAGCTTTTCAGAAACTAAAATTAAGGACGCATATGTTAATGTATGGTTAAAATTATTTGTTATAATAATGATAAATACGATAATGTCATTAAAATTCGTTAATTTTAATGTAAAACTATTTACTTTAAGGGTGTATTCCGATCCAAACTGCTTATTTTCCGATTCATTTTTAAATTCATTTTTGCTCTCAAATGCATCAAACTGGGAAATTCTCTTATTTAGAAACTACATAATGTGCCGTGCTTCTCAATTGTTTGATAAATGCAGAAAATACTGTATTAAATGCTTTCAAAGTTGGCGTTTTGAACCGAATTTTCCGAAACGTGTGATCTGGGAATGAAAAAAATGATCATACTGAGAAAATAATTGTTTAAAAATCAAATTCTAATTAATTGAGCTGAAAATGAAATCACATGGCACGTTAAACATGTCTTCAAAAATCACCCCCAGCAAGTTTCATGATTTTACTTTTAAAAATGAGTCTGAAAATGTCTCAGAAAATTTCGAGCTGTTGAGGGTGGAAAAACATTTTTTCGAATACACCCTTAAACAGAAAATATAGTGCATTCTCTGACAATGTTTTGTTTTCCTTGCAGATTTCAATGATTTAAACACATAGAAAAAAATGAATTGATAAGGGATATTGGTGGGTGAAATAAATAAAACAAATTGATAAGACTTATTAAAAAAAATGTGATTAATTACTTTTAGTAAAAATATTTAGTGTTTAAACTACCTTAAATAGATTTTTAATTCATAAAGTATTTTAAAAGGTGAATCTCTATTTAATGAATTTTCCATATAATGAACTTTTTTCCGGGATTTAGTGACTTCGTTAAATAGAAGTTCGACTGTACTTCTAATTAAGAATATATGAATTAATGATTTTTTGTCAGGAAAATCTTTTCAAAACTGCATTGGGAAGTGTTAAAAGTTAGTTAAAAAAAAAAAAAAAAACAGTTAAATAAATCCTTGGTGTTTTATTTTCAATAGTTGAATCTGTTTAAGTATTTCTTTTTGTTCATTTTTTTTCTTCTAAATTACCTAAAGTAAGTATTTTGTTATACTTTATGCAGGCACTGAAAACTCTAGGTATCGAAGAAGGAGGGACAGTTGTTCTTCACGTAGCTCAAGTGCTCGTAGTTCTCCCACATGACAATGACTTCTCAGTAAGTATTCCATTCTGTTAACTGTCCATGTATACAATAATATACGTTGAACATGCATTACAAATATTTTGAGTTATTTCTGTCAAGATGTTAAATTTGGAATTTTTTAAAAATTTTTGTCTACTATTCTTAAATAGTATTCAAATTTTCTTTTTTTTTTTTTTTTTTTACATTTTTTTAGCAATATAAAAGAATTGCTTCAAAATTTGGTGTGTGTTTCTAAGTTTACAATAACATTATTTGCATTTTGTCAAAATTTGTGGAGAAAGACTTGTAACTGTATTAAAGGTGTATTCCGATCCAAACTGCTTATTTTCTGATTCATTTTAAAATTCATTTTTGCTCTCAAACTCATCAAACTGGGAAATTCTCTTATTTAGAAACTACATAATGTGCCGTGCTTCTCAATTTTTTGATAAATGCAGAAAATACTGTAAAAAACGCTGTCAAAGTTGGCATTTTGAATCTAATTTTCCGAAGCGGGCGATCTGGGAATGAAAAAAATGGTCATACTGAGAAAATAATTGTTTAAAAATCAAATTCTAATTAATTGAGCTGAAAATGAAATCACACGGCATGTTAAACATGTCTTCAAAAATCACCCCAGCAAGTTTCATGTTTTTATTTTTAAAAATGAGTCTGAAAATGTCTCAGAAAATTTCGAGCTGTTGAAGGTGGAAAAACCTTTTTCGAATACACCCTTAAACTGAAATCATCCTGACCTAATTGTAACTGTATTAAACTGAAATCATCCAGACCTAAACTTTGGATCTATAGAAGCATAATTAGAATATTTTTCTTTTGTGCCGTATTAAGCTGGAGTTAGTAATTAAAAATTGATTTACTAACCATGTGCAGTCTGACATTATTGGTGTGTTTCATTTTTACACACCTGCATTGCTAATTAGATTTTTGTAATTTTTAAAAAATATCAATACAGGCAGTGTGGGAAGAACCTTGAGGCTATATTAAGTGAACTTTTGGCCATTCTTTTTTTCTGGAGAAACTTTATAATGTTACTTTTAATTTATTCATAGCTTTAAATTCACACTATTAAAGGGGGGGGGGGGATGCATAATAAAAAATGCAATTATGACTTATATTTTGAACTTAGTGACGAAATTTGAGATTGACAAAAGATAACAATTAAAAAAAAATTCTTACTTCCATTTAATAATTTTTAATTACATATTTAAGATTATTAGTGTATACAGATTTTTTTAAAGCACTTTACTCACTGAAGCAAATTATTTCAGTAATTGTATAAGAGTAAGCATTATGAAAGAAAAACTAGTTATATATCTTTAGTAATAATGTTTCTCATGAAGTGTTTTCTTATCCTGTGCATAAATGTTTAAACTTTTGTTAAAAATGCTATTTTGTTTTTCTTTTAGGGTATTAACTGTCATTCCATTTGAAGTGTTCAGACATGAAAAATGTAATGTTCCACTGATTAAATTTCACCTACAAACTTCCAAGAATTCATACATGTGAAATTTTCTGTATTATGCACATTCATTTAAATGTTGGAATTATTTTAACAGCTCTGATTAGCATGATTGTAAGCATTTTAATGTTTTATATTAAAGTATTTTTATATTTTTTAAACATAGGTAATTTTAGAAATATGTGCTTTTTAAACTCAGGTTAATTCTGTTTTAATACTTGCATAGACAGATTTTTATAGATAAATAGCTAAGCCTACATACAACTTGTTTAAAAAAATTATTATTCTTCAAGGAGTATTCTGCTTAAATTTTTTTCTAACACCATTGTAAAATTTATCATTTATTCTTAACTCTTAAGAAAATTTAGAGCTGTTCAACATTTGCGACTGATATAGTACAATTATTAATAGTATATTATTCTGAGTGCAGAACATTCAATGTTGATTTTATTCATCTTAGTTTTAATGTAGAAACTTTTTAAATTCTGTGTTCTGTTACTCTACTTTTCAAAATACTTGTTACCCCCCTCCCAGTTGAGGAAAAAATAAAGGATTGAGGTTATTAACATATAAAAACATTTTCTTTTTATGTCTAATGTAACCTTCTTTTATACATACATTTATCTGTTGTATGTAGGCTTGGCTGTACTTCAATTAATAAGAGGGAAAATCTGTAAACTATCCTATTTATGTAATTATTGCATTAAATTTCCCAAAACATGTCTGCACTTCGGCAATATTGCTTCTTGAATCAAAAGTGTTACTAGTCTGTATATAGTAAAGTTCTTTAGTTTTATTGTAATTATAGTTTGTTTTTGCCTGAAAGAGTTATTTAAATTAGGTTTGTGTGTGTGTGCGTATGTATTTTACTTGTTGCTCAAGCTCATTTCTGTACTTGCTGCAGGGCTCGTACACTTGAGTTAAAATTATGAATAAATTTTATTTAAGAAAGAGTTGATAGTTTTAAGAGCTTTATATATTATATTTTGTTATGATGTTTTGAATATTTTACGAATTACATTCAAAGTTCAAATTGTCTTTGATTTTAATAGATTATGAAATTGTGTGAATTAAAACACTGGTTCGTATTTGAAAATATCTTTAGAACTATTCAGGAAAAAAAAATGGAAAAAGAACATTTTATTTAATTTTATGTAAAAAAAAAAAAAATGGAATAAGAGTATTTAATTTCTCTGTCTCCCCCCCCCCCCCTTTATGTTTCTGTTTGTACATGTGTTTGTGTTTGCATTTTCTGGCCAGGTGTGAGAATCTTATTTTGCCAAAAATCTCTCTCCTGTTAAAGTTCCTATCTTTATTTTTTTCCCCTTTTAGATATGTTAAATTTTATATTTTAAAATGTTAAACTTATTGATGTTACTTTAAATTAACTTATGTTATTTAAAAACACATATTCTTTTAAAAGAATCTGAATAGTTTAAAATTGCCAGTGAAGTAAAGAAAAATTACAATTTAATCGTAATACAGAAAACATTATTCAAAAGTAATTTTCGTTTATGTTATTTTCCTTGCATATTAAGCCAAATACTTGAAACATAATTAACATAGTGCATCTTTTTATTATAAAAAGAAATAATGCTTTCACTGTTTTCTTTGTTTCAAAAATCTGTTTTCAGATACCAAAAAATATGCAACAAAATTTATAGTGGTGTAAAAAACAATACATAGGTGAAAACTTCTTAAAAAGCTCATAAAAATGAAAAACATAATGTGCTTCAAAAGAATTTGGTCAACCAAGTTCTCTTGCAATGCATTTTCAAGAGTGATTGTTCAAATGCGTTTCTCCTGATTTAAAGAATATTTATCTTGATGCATTTCCTGATTTCAAGAATTTTTGATTGAATTATTTTTAAATGACAAAACAGAAAAACTTGTATAAAATAAATTTAAAATATATTCTTGGTAATTAAACAGCATTGTTTTCTGACTGTCCCCCCCCCCCCTTTTAAAATCCTACTCCTGGCTCTTTCTTTCTTTAATCCTTCTAGTTTCAGGATTTTTAAAGTAGAGATCCTAACAATCCTGCATTATACTTTTCTTTTGATAGGAGATACTTCTGGGTTTAATGGGTTTCTGTTTTTTTACCTAACTCTTTCTTCCTGAAAATTATCTACTCCTTGCTTTGACACTCTTTCCCATGCTCACAAAGTTTAAAATATTTAAAACTTTTTTTCCCCTTTTTGTTTTTTGTGGCAACAAATAACTAGCTGTTCCTCAAAATTCTGCTCCTCCTCCTTTTGTTCTTCCACGTAAAGTTTCTACAACTTTATTACCCCCCCCCCCCCTCCATAATTCATCCCTCCTAGGAGAGGTGGGGTTTTTAGGCAGTGGAAGGAGGGGAGCAAAAGTTTTCTGTTTTGCAATTTGGCTGTTTGCTCACCTCAGTCTTTTATATTTTGTTTTTAAGAAGTTTTTCCTTTGTATTCTGAAATATATATTCCTTATAAAAATCTTGATGTCTTTTATTAATCATTTATAATTGTATGAGTGTCTGTACGAGCCTGATGCAAACATCTGTGCTTTATGAAACAAAGCAGATATTATTGTTCCTTTTTAGAAATTCTAATTTCAGCTCTATATATTTTTTAATATGAAGGAAAAGAGAATATACACACTATGGATGAGAAAATGATGGACCTTATTTTTTATTTCACTCTTTGTATTTTACTGTTCATTTTAATGATTTATAGTATTTAAACGATCTCTGATCTGCTTTAAAGAATATCAGTAACAAGCTGCAGACCTTTTATTTTTCTTAATAACATTCCATGAGTGATGAATCCTGTTTTAGACCTGGTGATACCAATATAATTATATGCTATGTAAGTGAAAACACATACTTATATTTATTTGTAATATTTTATTTTTTAAGTATCTAATATAAGCATGTTAAAAGCTTTGTCAAATGAAAAGTTATATAGCTTTTTGTGATTTTGTATACTTAATTTTATAAATTTTAAATTAAACATATTTTATTAAATCTAGTTAAATTAAACAAAACATGCTACAGTTGAAAGCATAAGTAATATTGGCTTGCACACATTTTCTTCCTAATGAGTTTTTTCTGCAAGTTTTCTGTGTTTCAAGAGTTTTTGCAACTATTTATTGACAAATATACATATATATATATTTTCTGAATGATTTATTTTTGAAAATTTTATAGTACTTTTATTTTTAAATACAAGGAAGAAAATTCACAATTCTTTAAAATGTTTTAAATACAAGGAAGAAAATTCACAATTCTTTAAAATGTTTATTTAAAGTAATTGTAGAACATGAAAGGGAGAAGATTTGAAAGTAATTGCTATATTTTCTGTAGTAGCTGCTGTGCCAGACAAATTGTTCAGTTATCTTTTATTTTCAACTTTTGCCCTAAGATTTGCATTTAACTACAAATGTTCATTTTCTTTCTATAAAGAAAGGGCAAATGAGAAGTAGAAAATTTGTAAGTTAGCAAACTGTGCTATCTATGCATTTAAAATGAAATTTATTTTGCCCTTTTATTAAGTTATAATTACAAGATAAGGAACATTAATCCAGAAAACATTTTATTATTGTATATATGGGCTAATAAATGATTCATGTCTGACTTTTAATGAATTCTTTTAAAATAACTTTTTATCTTTTAAATATCTAATATGCAAGTTCGGACTTTATTGGAGAGAAAAAAAGGCATTGATTTTTAAATTTACATGTTGTGTAGCAATCTAGGCAACTTTCTGAATAAAAACCATGCAGGAATTTCTCATTAAATGCATTTATCTTTTATGTATTTTTATTTTATCAAAATTTATAATCTAGCATATTCTATATTAAGAGGTCACCATTCATTTCTCATTTAATTCAGGGATTTATTTTGTGTATATTTTTTGCATATTATACAGGTATGAAAACTCAGTACAAACTATGTAAACAAGATTGTCTTATTTTTGTTTAGAAGATGTATTTTGATGAAACTTTATTTTGTTTTGTGTACATTTAATTAGAGAATTTAATAATTTATTTATTTTGTATATAGTTCATTTGGTTGTATATATGCTGGGCAGGAGCTACTGCCTAGTTTGACATTCACTGCCTCAGCTATATGCTATTGTATATTATGTACATAATTTGTAGATATTTGTGTAAATATTATGGCTACCAGCTGTATTTGTTCTTATGAGAATTATAAATTAAAATTTTATATTTTTAATTTTATACGAAATCTTTTATTGTTATGGGGTGTTTGCTTTCTTTTTCCACAACTGTACAACAAATTTCTCCAAATGATTGGAAGACCTCATAGAATTTAAATGCAACACATTGGGGTGCCACATAGCTAGCTTATTCATTAAGATGATGAATCACAGAACGGACAAGTAACAGAATTCAGATTTTCATTAAATAATGTGGTTTCTTTACACGGTTGCCGGCTTTTAGCTTGGCCATAAAAAGCCGGCCAGCTTTTTTTGGCTTTAATTGAAAAAAGCTGGGTTTTATTTTTTTTAAAAGTGGTTTATAGATAATTCATATTAAATTTGGATTAATTTATTTTTAATATACTAATAAATATTTTCTACTGAAGAAATATAAACTTCTATTAAATTTTGTCAAATAATTTATATCTTTATAACTGCTAAAATACAACTGTGAAAGCATTATGTCTGAAAAATAAATTATACATATTCAGAAGAATATATTAAATTAGACTCTAAAATGGTGGTTTGGAATTCTTTATTACATAAGCTCTACATATAACAGACATTTTAAAGATTATATGAAACAATAGATTACAGGATAGCATAAGAAATTTCAAAATATCTAGTCACTTCTATCATAGACAACCCCTTAACCCCAACTTCACACACAATAAGATTCCACCTAAAATCAATTATTTAGACTGTTCTGATTTTTAGTATGGGCATGTTATTATTAACCCTTTATCTACTGACGGTACTTATAAATGCCATTAAAAGTGTTATAAAATTCATTTAATACATCGATTAGTAGTAATGCAGTTTAGAATGAGTTATGGATGCATTACTTTATCTTGTTCCAAAAGCATTATTGGTTACACAAAACAAATATATTTTTAAAAAGAGAGTTTCTTTTGCCTTTGCATCTTTTCAGCTTTCTTGGTATGTGGGGTGGGGTGGGAGGATTTTTCAATTTGGTAATATTTTTGTTGTAAGAACATTATATTTATACATTTCCTTATTCTACAAAATACTAAGAAAAATATTTAAAATGAGATTTCAGTGGGGTTATAAATATTGCACAAAATCCCTATAAATTCAAATTTAATTAAATTTTCTAAATACTTCAATCCTTCTAAAATTTATTAAATGATTATGTAAATCTTTTAATGTAGTTTTAACAATTCATGAAAAATGCTTTAAAAAAAAAATAATATCGTAATTCAGTACATAAAGGGTTAAAGTAACTGCTAGTAACTTCTACCAGAAAGTTCATAAATCTGAAAGATGCTTCAATTTCAAAATCCAACACATTTGATTTGACTTATTAAATTGAATTACAAATGTTGTATTAAATAGTAGAAACTTATTAACATAAACAAAGCATTATGTTCATTGTTACTTTAGTACAATTTTTAAAAAAATAAATTTCTTTAAAAGATGCTTAGAAACTAAATGTTTTTTTTTCTTTCTACAAATAAAAACTATTTCATAACAGTAAATACTATTTTTTTAATCTGTATTTTCAGAAAACTTACTCTTAAAACATGCATAAGTCAACAAGCATTTCTTTTCTAATACAAAGACCATTTTCCTTATTCTTATATAAATTTCAAATTTGATATTAAAATTGAGGTTTTTTTTTTTCTGAATAAGGATATGAGAAAGAAAACTAGCCCTCTAAAAAGAGATATGATGAAGTGTTTTTTTGTGAACAAATATTGTGCTGTATGGAACAGTCAACAAAAACTTTACTTCAACCCCTCCCCCCCCCCCCTCTTTAATAATCTTAAAATGCAGTATCCAATTTCATTTCTATGAAACCTATTTAAAACTCAGTCTAAAAACTAAAAAGGATAATTATATTTAAAAAAATAAATAAATATTTGTTGTTTTAGCTTTCCGAAATGAACATTAGAGGAAAAATAACTAGCCAAATAATCAGGGACTGTGTATATAAATAGGAATTCATAACAGTAATTTAAATGCCTTCTTTTTTCCTAGATTAACTCTAAACTTTTTTTGTATACTACATTATAATATTGTTTAAATTGGTGAGTTTTTCATAACATCGTACAATAATAATTAATTTCACTGACTTAGAATTTTGTGAGTACCAATCTTACACATGGCATAATTTTAATATTTTCTATGAATGACATATACTGCATATATATGTAATTCCTTTAAGGGTGGTGGGATATATTTTATTCTACTTGATTTTAATCACGATTTGTACTAGAATTTTTGTATAAAATTTTACTTTTAAAACTGATGAAGAAAATCTAAAATTGCATTTCCTATTTTCAAATACATTTTTTATGATATCACAATTATTTGCTCATGAAACAGTTAAAGGAGAAATATGACTTGAAGCATGTAGGAGAAATTTCATTGTTCCTACCAGTATGCCCAATCGATAATATTCAGGGATACATTTCTTTAACATATGCAATGGAAATAATATCATGATAGTTTCGAAATAGCAGTCAGAACAATTTCTTCTATATGCTTTAAACACTGAATACACTTTGAGCTTGCATTTTTTATAGGCTGAAATTATTTAAAAAATTGTTATAAAAGGTTAGTTTCTTAATGATTGTCTATTTTGTATGAGAGAAAAAGCTTTTCAAGTAAATTATTGTTAATTTTAGGATAGTTCTAGGGTTAAAAAAAAAAAAAAAAAACAATCAAAGATATAGTTTATAAATATTTATTTTCAGTTCTAATATGTTCAATATTTACAAATTGTCAGTCTCCAATAGTCTTGGTTGTATTTGTTTTGTTGGTCTCAAATAGTACCAGGTAACTCCAATTATGGTGAGTATTACCACAAAACAAATTATAATACCAAATATTCCACCAACTGTTAACTTTCGGCTGATGACTGAAATAAATAAAATAATTTAATGAAAATCTTTTAACTAAATATTTGCAGTTTTGTCATTTAAAACTTCTTAAAAATAAATAAATAAATAAAATAAAAAATGCAAATATTTCTGAATTGAAAGGTTTTTGTATGCAATAAAATGACCTTTATAGATATTATTCTATATGTGCCTTGTAATGGAATAGTGATTTTAATTTTTGAATGAATGCATTAAGCCTTGAGTTATTATCAATTTCTCCCCGATTAAGACCCTTTCCTGACTATTGTCTGTCTCTAAAACCAGCTTAAATTGCTAAATGTTAATATTTTTTTTTTATAAAAGATCCTGTATATATCTTAAAGAAAACAAAAAATACTAGGATTTCTCCTTCACATCAGCACAAAATTTTCTGACACATTCACAAAACCATTTTTAAATGTGAAAGCATGAAATCTGCAGGCAAGACTTTGTGAATTTGAAATTGAATAGGGTATTTTCTTTTTGATGAATGTATTAGATTTTGTGTTATAACTATAGTTGTCTCATGATGACATTTCTCAAGCTATTATACCCTGAGAATGTGCTCAAAATGCAAATTTTAACAGCTCTATTTTAAAGATCCTTTGTGTTTATCGAAAAATGTAAAGCATTATTTAATTTCATAGTTTCTGAATATTGAATTCTTGCCAATTTCATGTGATCAAAAATAACTTGGAGAATGTGAGAAAGTAACAATTTAGAATTTTGAACAATCTTAATTTTTTGCCCTTCAACAAGTGAATTAATTATTAAAAATATGAGAAAAAAGAAAAATATTTAAAAAAACGAAATTTCTTTGTTTTTTTTTGTTTGTCACCTATCTTTTGCAGTTGATGCGTATTTTCTACTATTTAACCCTCCGAGCGTCTTGCAAAAGGGTAAAATTGTAATGTTGTTTTCTTTGCATTTCTTTTAAATGTTAAGAAAATATGATTCTTTCAACATTATAAAAAAAAAAACTCAATTACAAATATGAATGTAATCCTTGAGAGTATTAATCATTCTTTAATGTATTTAAAATTCATTAAATCTATAGAATTATATTATCTTAAATATTGCTTGTATTGCTGTGAAACCTGGAGCTTAGTGAACGGAATAATACGCCCCAAACACTTAGAGGGTTAATAATCGTACAAGGTTTTGTACAATTGCAAAAATCATTTTCTACACTTCATGCAAAGAAAATTGATATTCTAACTCATATTACAATCTTACAATACCTTTTGTCTATTAAGGTTATATAGAATTTATTAAAATTTGCTAAATACTAGACTAGACAATAGAATTGATTGAACTCTCAAAACAAAGGAATTAGTTTCTAAATATATATCTCCCACTATAATGCTGCCTAATTTTACTTTTTTGCCTATGAACTGTTAGATATGTAGATTACGCCGCTTTTTATTTTAAATAGGACTGTTTTTTTGTAATGTTGATGTCTCAAATTAATTTCATATTTTAGTTTTTTGTGAAATATTTCAAATATTATCAAATATATATTAAACTAAAGCCAAATGGTTTGATAATGCACTTTACAAAATTTCCTTTCAGGAAAAAAAGACAAATTCAAATTCTGATAAGTTAGAAAGAGAGAGAAAAAACGAATTTGAGGGGGGGAAAAACCCTACATTAATATTTTATATTGCTGTGGGTACAATATTGGCGATTCAAGCACTCGAATATGCCATCTGTTGGAGAAAAGATGTAACTTCTCGCTTCAGAATACTGCCTTAGAAGCACATTGCATTACATGTATTTTAAATTTGTTCAGAATGATTATTCTTTTGTACAATTTCAGATTTCATGTGACATTTGTGTTCTATCTTATATGAGAAAGTGAATTCGAATATCTAAAACTTTCAAATACATTTACAATAAAGATATATTTCAATGGCACTTTTAGCATTAGTTAAAGGGACAAATTTCCTGTACCGAAGGCTGCGAGTAGCGCCTCTATAGGCCGTTTTAATTCCCAATTGCCAAAATATCACCCCAGATGATCTTAAGGTAAAAATTTTGACCATTACAAATTGGATAGGATAGACTAGTTTAGGATATAATCTAAATAGGATAAACTAGTTTTTCCTAGGCCAAACTAGTTTATCCTGACGCTCATAGGATAAACTAGTTTAGCCTATTACTCATTGGTCTGAACTAGTTT
Source organism: Maratus speciosus (assembly GCA_963932465.1). Classification (NCBI taxonomy): domain Eukaryota; kingdom Metazoa; phylum Arthropoda; class Arachnida; order Araneae; family Salticidae; genus Maratus; species Maratus speciosus. Next base: position 333,766,934 of record OZ010790.1, on the reverse strand, counting down.
ATCCTAGGCCAATTCAATTTGGCGTGCTTTTATTGCCCCAAAGACAGATTCAGCGCCAACCTTCTAGTTTATCGTAGGTCAATTGAATTTGACGTGCTTTAATTGATTCCAACCAGTGTTGAGCAAATTCTTTTATTTAAATCCACCCGACAATGAAATGTAATCAATTTTAAAATGTCGCAACTTCTCAAAAAAAAAAAAGATTGAATTAAAAAAATAATTGACAAAATATTTTAACTTTTGGCCTTAAAATGGCAAAACAAATTACAAATATTCTGTGGAATTGAATCGATTTGACAACGAAATCTTGTCCGGGGAAAAAATTTCAAGCTCCGAAAATGAACTTTGAACCGAGAATCTTTTGATCGGCAGGCAAAGGCGCTACAATGTAGCTATCAAGCCTGCACGAAAAAGACTTAAATTATGGTTCTGTTTTAACCTTTTATATCCTGACGGTACTTTTAAGTACCATTAAAGAAAACTGAAAGTAAAATTTATTTTATTAGTCTTTTAATAAACGTAGATAGCACTTATACAAAATAATTTGTTCAATCAAATTTAGAAAGCACAGTGAAACAGTCGAAGCTAAATATTTTTTTAATGTGGTTATTTTCTCAACCATTTACCTATGTGAAGCTTTTGTCTTATTAAAAAATGTTATGCGAAAAATTTGCAACTACAAAACCCTTTTGTGTTATAGATAGGATCATAATACATTTATTTATACTGCTCTTAAGTGTAAAATTTCCATAAGTGTTTTTTGTTAATTAATCTTAATTCTTGTAAAAATTTTGCAAAAAGAGCTCTAACTGCCGATTTATTAAATAAGTTTTAATTAAAAAAAATCTAAAAATCAAATTATTATTAAATATGTTGTTCTGGATATGTTAGACATTAACATAAATAATTATTTGGGTGAAGCAATTTTTGTATTCAAAATTCAGGATATAAAGGGTTAAAATCTAAACAGCAAAAATGGTCGGATGATCTTAAATTAACTTATTTAATTAAAATAATATAAGACTTTTTAAAAATTTTATTATTTGTCGTGTCAGAAGTATTCACCAGCTATAAGCATGCAAAATTTCAGATCTCTATAATTTATGCATACAGTTTCCGAGAACGAACTCCGTGACGGACAGACCGACAGAGGAGCGAGACAAATCGGCTTTTGTCATGAACAAAATATTAACTAGTTGGATGTACCAATCCTAAAACTTTCTTCCATCTTATACATCTTAGTATTTTAAATAGTAGTTGTACATGTTAATACTTCAATATCATTAGTTCAATACTATACCAACTTTCATTTTCATCTTAAATTTCTGCTTCAGTCAATTAAACGGACTAAAAACGAGTTAATATATATCATGATATTTGTTAAAATTAATAGTTTTTTCTTATTCTGTTGTTATCAGCTGTTTGTGAATAGCCGGCTTAGCGGAAAGCGTGTTCCCGCCACTGCACGAGCCGCCGATGGACAATAAAACTACGAAAAATCAAGAAAAGTATACAAAAATCGCTATCACAGAGCTTCTTTACCGCGCAATATTTCCAAATTCAAGGAGGACCTGTTGGCCAAAGCCAAAAACATGCACAAAAAATTTGGTTCAATCGCATGCATAATTTTATACACTTTTCGATGGTACAATAAAGAAAATGGCACAAACATCGCTATTACCCCCTTCCGGCAGAATTTTTTCAAATTCAGGGAAGACTTGCTTGCCATAGCCAGAAACATACACAAAAAATTGGTTCAATTCTATGCATAATTTCATACACTTTTCGACGGTACAATAATGAAAATGGCGCAGACATCGCAATTAGAGTGCCCCCTTCTGGCGGAATTTTTTCAAGTTCAGGGACTTGCTGACCACAGCCTTACACATACACAAACAATTTGGTTCAATTCTATGCATAATTTTATAGGGTTTTCGATGATACAAAATTGAAAATGCCACAGACATCGCTATTACAGCGCCTCCTTCCGGCAGATTTTTTTTTAATTCAGGGAGGACTTGCTTGCCATAGCCAGAAACATACACAAAAAAATTGGTTCAATTCTATGCATAACTTCATACACTTTTCGATGGTACAATAATGAAAATGGTACAGACATCGCAATTATAGCGCCCCCTTCCAGCGGAATTTTTCTAATTTCAGGTAGGACCTTCGTGCGATGACCAAAAACATACACAAAAAAATTGGTTCAATTCTATGCATAACTTCATACACTTTTCGATCGTACAATATTCAAAATCGCTATTACAGCGTCCCCTTCTGGCGAACTTTTTCCAAATTAAGGAAGGACCTGTTTGCCATAGCCAAGAACTTAAAAGAAAAATTTTGGTTCAATTCTATGCAGAACTTCATACACTTTTCGATGGTACAATAATCAAAATCGCTATTACAGCGCCCCTTTCCGACCGATTTTTTCCAAATTAAGGGAGAACCAACTTGCTATAGCCAAAAACTTAAAAAAGAAAAAATTAGTTCAATTCTATGCATAACTTCATACACTTTTTGATGGCACAATGGTGACAGACACACAGACAGACATTTTCTATAAACATGTTTTTTTGGGATCTCTGATCCCTAAAACGTGTAAATCCGTCGGAAACCGGAAGTGTAAAAAATTTCAATTACAATACTTTCTTCTATTGAAGATAGAATAAAGACATTTCGATTCAAATCGCTACAACAATCAGACCTGCTAATTTTATGTCTTTACTTTGAAAAATGTGTCCGAAAGTTTAGCATTGTTGCGTAGGGTATTTGAGAACTGCTTTACTGGTTTTCCCTCCAAACCGCTTTGGAGGTTCTGAACTACGTTGAGTAAATTGAACATACGAGGATCAGGGTTCTCGCTGCCGCTCGCCATTGCGCCGAATCACGACAAAATGTTTCATTTGGAGAGTAAACGGATGATTAGACTCGCCAAATTTCGAGTGCTCGATTTTTACCCATCTTTTTCGCGTGTGTATGTGTGTGCGTTCCATTACAGGCAACATTCTTATTTACATTATTGAACGATTGATGTCACTTATGTTCAGTCGTATCGTACAAGTTACATCATTTTTAGAGATACTAATCCAATACCGATTCAATTTAGATTCAGCCAAAACCACAGTAAGGAAAAATCTCATTTCAGTATGTTTTAATGTGCCCAATAGGCAACAGTACTATTTTGAAATAGCCTTTGCAGTATGGGCTTCAATGAAAAGCCGAAAAATAAAGTTTTTGACACATTTTATTGTTTATATTTAAAAATTTTCTGAATCCACCGAATGTAATATTTTGAAATCCAGAGTTAACTGGGATTGGAAGTTTTATTTCATAACATTTTAGTGAATTAAATCAGATTTTAAAATTTTTTCTTGATTGCGCAAGACATTTAGAATAAAGCTATTTTTACTTTCTTCTATCTTAAATAGAAGAAAGTATTGTAATCGAAATTTTTTTCGACTTCCGGTTTTCGACACGGTTACATGTTTTAGGGATCAGAGGTCCCAAAAAACATGTTTATAGAAAATGTCTGTCTGTCCGTGTGTCCGTCTGTCTGTCGCCATTGTACCATCAAAAAGTGTATGAAGTTATTCATAGAATTGAACGAAATTTTTATTTTAAGTTTTTGGCTATGGCAAGCAGATACTCACTGAATTTGGAAAAAATTCGCCGTTAGGGGGCGCTGTAATAGCGATTTTTATGCGATTTTGAATATTGTACCATCCAAAAGTATATGAAGTTATGCATAGAATTGAACCAAATTTTTATTTTAAGTTTTTGGATATGGCAGGTAGGTCATCCCTGAATTTGGAAAAAATTCGCCGGTAGGGGGCGCTGTAATAGCGATTTTTATGCGATTTTGAATATTGTACCATCCAAAAGTATATGAAGTTATGCATAGAATTGAACCAAATTTTTATTTTAAGTTTTTGGATATGGCACATAGGTTCTCCCTGAATTTGGAAAAAAATCGCCGGTAGGGGGCGCTGTAACAGCGTATTTTTGTGCGATTCTGAATATTGTACCATCCAAAAGTGTATGAAGTTACGCATAGAATTGAACCAAATTTTTATTTTAAGTTTTTGAATATGGCAGATAGGTCCTCTCTGAATTTGGAAAAAAAATCGCCGGTAGGGGGCGCTGTAACAGCGTTTTTTTGTGCGATTTTGAATATTGCACTATCCAAAAGTGTATGAAGTTACGCATAGAATTGAACCAAATTTTTATTTCAAGTTTTTGGCTTTGGCAAGCAAATCCTCCCTGAATTTGGAAAAAATTCGCCGCTAGGGGGCGCTGTAATAGCGATTTTGCATATTGTACCATCGAAAAATGTATGAAGTTATGCATAGAATTGAACCAAACTTTTATTTTAAGTTCTTGGCTATGGCAAGCAAGCCCTTCCTTAATTAGGAAAAAAATTCGCCGGTAGGGGGCGCTTTAATAGCGATTTTTGTACCATTTTGAATATTGTACTATCGAAAAGTGTATGAAGTTATGCATAGAATTGAGCCAAACTTTTTGTGTTTCTTTTTGGTCATGGCTTGAAGGTCCTCCCTGAATTTGAAAAAATTCCGCTGGAAGGGGGCGCTATAATTACGATGTCTGTACCATTTTCATTATTGTACAATCGAAAAGTGTATAAAATTATGCATACAATTTTTGTGCATGTTTTTGGCTTTGGCCAACAGGTCTTCCTTGAATTTGGAAATATCGCGCGGTAAAGGGGCTCTGTGATAGCGATTTTTGTCAGTGGCGTGGCGTGAAAATTTTCGGTGGTCATCGCAATTATTTAAGTTTGTGGTGAAAAATTATTAACTCTAAAATTCAATGGTTGAATGTTCAAAAAAGAAACTTTAAATCTTACCTTCACTTATACATGAACTCCAAATGTTCTGCTAAAACTGGATCGTAGAGTTTTAAAAGCTTATTAAGAGTTTTAAAATATTGCTTGGTCATCGCCGCATCCAGCGATGACCGGACGCCACGCCACTGATTTTTGTATACTTTTCTTGATTTTTCGTAGTTCTATTGTCCATCGTGCAAAGGCGGGAACTCACTTCCTGGTAAACCGGTTATTCGCAAACATCTGATAACAACAGAATAAGGAAAAACTATTAATTTTAACAAATATCATGATATAAATTAACTCGTTTTCAGTTCATTTAACTGACTGAAGCAGGAACTTAAGGGGAAAATCAAAGTTGGTAAAGTAATGAACTAATAATATTGAAGTATTAACATGTGTAACTAGTTTTTGAAATATTAAGATGTATAAGATAGAAGAAAGTTTTGGGATCGGCACATCCAACTAGTTTTTAGTTTCTGTAGCGGCTAATTAAATTTAGATGAATAACTCATCTATAAACAGTTTTAAAAACTTGGGTTGTTTTAGAACATATTGAAAAAAAAGGGGGGGGGGATACGTTAAGTGGTAAAAGATCTAACTTTTATTGTTTCACTGCGAATTTATTTTACTAATTTTTTTTCATTTTGTGAATGTTTTTTACTTCTGATTAGCCAAATTGCTAACATTCGTAAAAAGTCAGCGAGAACCCTGACGAGGATACATAAAAAATGAGATTCTGAACGATGCTTAGGTCGCTGCTAATGATATTTTATAAAAAGTAGAATGCAATTAGATTGAAGTACCGAAGATGAAAATTTGGGCAAATTTAAGTATTTTAAGTAGATGACGAAAACGCAGTCGTCTTCGCGGCAGCCTTATGCTGCGAACGCGCCATCCTTCTAACTGTTATCAGTGTCGGCGTCGTTTCTTGTGGCCACGCAGTGTCTTTGATTTTTAATGACTTTAAAAGGAGAGGGACTGATGTCCTGCAAAAGAAGAACCTTTCCTTGAAGTAGGGTTGAACTCCTTATCTCCTGACCCATTGTTGATTCCCCTCATTCTTTTGTGAATAAATCGTAGAATGGTTTCCTGAACAAAAGATTTCCATGAAAACTGGAGGAGGATGGCAAAACACGCGTCTGTGTGCAGCCTTAGGATTGCTGCGTCTTTGTATCGGTCACGCTGTGCTTTTTACGTTTTATTACTTACGTAGGATCCGGAAATCGGTCCGACGAAATCCATCTCCGCCTTTTTCTAGTGTTGAGACACATTTTTTTTTTTTTTTTTTTTTTTTTTTATCATCACAGAACGGTTGAAAAAGAAACGCCAGTTGACCATATATATGGCTTTCGTAGAAAACGAAGGAAAGCAAATAAACGGACCTTCAGGAAAAAACACTTCTAGTTTCCGTCTCCGAAAAAGGAATTTTACGCAGTTCTATTATTTGTCAAGTGCTCTTCATATAAAATTTGCAAGTGATGAAATGATAAAATATTCCATATTGTCCATTTTTAATTTCATTTATATTCGAAATAATTTAGGTTTTGTTTATTTTAAATCAGTTTTACGAAGGAAGTTGAGAGTTCTTTGCCTCTCCGGGTGAGCCGCCATTGAAACATCATAGATCGGGAGGCGTCTGCACAGACCATCACCTCATCGAATTGGCGGTTAAAATTCCAGGATTATACAGAAATCGATTAGCATATTAAAATGCAACTTGTCTGCCATATCTTGGTAGAAACCACCTGCAGACCCGATTATAGTGGCTGATTGGTAGGTTTATCATTGTGTTTTCCTGCATGTAAAGGTATGAAAACATGGAGGACTGGGAGCAGGAACACACAATGGTAAATCTACCAGTGAACCACTAAAATCGGGTTTGCAAGTGTTTTCCACCAAAGTATGCCAGTTGCATTTTAATATGCGAATCTAATTATAAATAATTCTGGAATTTCAGCAGACAGCTCGATGAGGTGATGTTTTGCGCAGCTGCCTCCTGGTCTATTCCCATCTTTGGCGCAAACAGCCGGGCAAAATATGTCTTGTTCTTTCTATTAATGAAAGATTTCAAGACATTATCGTTGATATTTCGAGGAAACAAAATGCGATCAAGAAAGGAAAAAAATACTCTGTGAATATTTAATATAAATATGACTAACGTTAATGTTATACTCACTTTCTTTTTCTGATGTTGCGTTTAATGGCAGCACATCGTCGAAATACATAGACACTGAAATAAAGTAAAACACGATATTTAAAAAACTTTAACAAAGTAAACAGTAAAACAATATAATAGTTATAAATCTAATTTTTTAGCCAAAAACTGCGCAAAAAATTCAAATATCACAAAATTGACAATATTTCGAATTGACTGAGTTGTTCTTGTAGTTTTAAATAAGAGAAAACAGAGAAATTCTGCTCTTTCTATAGGGAGCTTAGAAAGTTTTACTAACTGCCCACAGTGTTTTCTCCAGGGTTATTTTACAAGGTGGCCAATCAAAAATTTTAGCTCAGTGTGAAGCTATAACTGTGCTCCAATTTAAAATTACTTTTTATAAGAAAAGCTACCCGAGTTTTCAAAATGGAGCTGTAGCGAGCGACCGGATGAGAAAGGGTCGCAAAATTCGCCGAATTAACCCTTAAATGCCTGATTTTTCAAAAATCATTGTAATAATGTTTTTCGGCTTTCATTTTTTAAATAAATCATGGGAAAAATACTTTAAAAAATCATATTTTGTTTTAAGTATAGTTTACGGCTAAAAAACAGTTTGTTACTAATCGGCAATACTGGTGTTTAATTGAAAAAATAATTTCCCTTGATAAAATTCTATAATATTAAACACAGAAGAACTTTAGGAATTATAATAAGAAATAAATTTTACTTGCTCACTGCAGGTCAAAATTAGGGTATTTCGCAAGCTCCCAAACAAAACAAAAAGAACAAGTAGCAACAATTGAAAAAATAAATCTATCTTCATTCTTAAACAGCACAAGTGTTGCCATCTACATGTTGAAAATCGATTTAATAATATTTTCAGAATGTATTTTATTGGCAACATTAGGCATTATAGCTTCAATATTATTATAATAGTATTTTAGAGCCTAAATTGGGTATGTTGCCGAAAAGCAACACCAGGCATTTAAGGGTTAAGGGTGTATTCGAAAAAAGGTTTTTCCACCTTCAACAGCTCGAAATTTTCTGAGACATTTTCAGACTCATTTTTAAAAATAAAAACATGAAACTTGCTGGGGTGATTTTTGAAGACATGTTTAACATGCCGTGTGATTTCATTTTCAGCTCAATTAATTAGAATTTGATTTTTAAACAATTATTTTCTCAGTATGACCATTTTTTTCATTCCCAGATCGCCCGCTTCGGAAAATTAGGTTCAAAACGCCAACTTTGATAGCGTTTTTTACAGTATTTTCTGCACTTATCAAAAAATTGAGAAGCACGGCACATTATGTAGTTTCTAAATAAGAGAATTTCCCAGTTTGATGAGTTTGAGAGCAAAAATGAATTTTAAAATGAATCAGAAAATAAGCAGTTTGGATCGGAATACACCCTTAAGAGAGGTGCACTGTGCAAGAATCTCCAAAAACTTGAGTTTTGCCAATTCAGCAATTATCATAGAAGAGTTTCTGCTTAACAAAATTATGGATCCAAGTAACCCACTACTGTGCTGTGTGCAGATGATGTACAGTCGTGGAAAAAAAAAAAAAAGTAAACTCCCGCTACTAACTCTGCAACTAATTATAATAGAAGAAAGTTACTGATAACTAAAGATTGGAAATGAAGTCTACTTTTAAATGACGTATAAAAAATTTTCTTAGGAGGCCATCTACAAGTTAAAAGCAGGCCAAACTTTGTTTTTTTTCAATGGCAACATCCAATTTTGATAATGTACTTTAAATCGTCGGTTCAAACTATGCCTAAAAACGAAATTTCAAGTCATTTGGATGATAAGTTTTTGAATTATAAATATTCAAAATTTAGAGATTCTAATGTTAAATTAAATTTTCATATTTTTATTAACATCTGCTGACATCCTAATGTGGTGATAATTTTTGTATGTGGTTATAATACTATAAAACTCAAACATAAATACATTGGATTTGTAATTTTAAAAATTTTACAATATGAATTATGAAATTAATATTCGAAAAAAATATGAATTGCAACCTACAATTTTTTTTTATAGATTTATATTTATTATATCCCGCTTTATGCGAATTTTCAATTTCAAAATTTTCCTTCAATTAGTTTTCAAATTATGATTAAAAACATTAAAATGATGGTTTAAGGGGTCGTCTATGATGTTCAGAACAGCACAATTTGAAAAAAAAAAAAAATTATTCATTTTATTGAAACATTTGGGCTGGCAAGATAATGAAATGGTCATATTGGCAAGAGATAATACATTAATAGAAGTGACATAGTCATTCTGTAGCATTTCAACTATCGAGTACCGAACTTCAATCTAAATACAGCCCCTAAAATAGGCTCCATTTTAAAATAATTAATTTCTGTGGAACTAATCGTACGAATTTCATAAAAATTTATTTTTAGCCAAGTAGAAAGGTGTAGAATTTATTTATCGTGTCAAACTTGGGTATTACTATTAAAAAAAAAAGTTTGGGTTCGTTTTGATGTATAGATGCCCTCTAAGCAAGTTTTATATACATCATTTAAAAGTAGATTTTATTTCCAATCGTTTGGTACCAATAACTTTCTTTTACAATATTTTTTTGCAGAGTGTTTACTTTTTTACCCCCACGACTCTGCATATAACATGTAAATGTAGGTAGTTAATGTGCTTATTTTAGAACGTTTTGCGTTGTCTTATGGCATGGGTAATCTGATAAAGTTATTTTCTAAAATAAGAAACAAAACTTATTTTTTTAGCGTTAAAATCTTTGACGCGTAAATAAAATCTGCGAATAAGATAGATTTTTTTTTTTTTTTTCAATTTAATAGTTTAATACGAATTTACTTTTGGGAGAAGAGCAGACGAATCCCCTAAAGCTGTCATCGCAGTCTACAGTATTCCACTTGCCGCTTCTCATATTCAATTCGACGCATTCTCTGTCAATACCAGAAGGTTCGTCTTCGTCCCAGTATGTAAAGTCGACTGGCGAATTGTCAACCCAAGCATAACTACCTAAAACACACAGAAAAAAAAAAAAAAAAAAAAGCAATTTAACAAATTACAACGACCATTTGACAAATGATTTTTTCAAAGTCTAAAATTTAAGACATAAAAAATCGCCATGAATTAAACATTAACATTCCTGGACCCATCATGAACAAATTTTAAAAGAAATTTCTGTTTTACATTTTACGGTACTGTAAATTTTCAAACTTCTACGGAGCTGGTCATACATTATGTACGCTATGGATTAAACATTAATATTCCTGGATCAATTTTAAATGAAATTTCATTTTTAAACTTCTAAACATCCCACAATATTACTTTTTACACCGTCGTATAGAGAAAAAAATGTACTTTTAAATGCAATTTGTTTGAAAGCTGTATCTCAATTTGTTTCTGAATTATTTTTTTTTTTTTTGTAGTTTTTATTACTTTAATGTCATAGTGGCAACAGAAGTATCCATCTGTGTTGAAAGTAAATGGAAAAGACAGATTACTGTATAGACCAATCAGAAAACGAATAAAATGCGGGATTCAACTAATAAAACGCTTCAGATATGTTTTTGATTTCCTACCTTGACCGAGGACAATAACCATTTTTCCAAATGGTTAAAATATACACTGTTAAAAATATGCAGCATTTGCTGCATAGTCACTCCACCGCTTTTATAGAATGTCTCTATTCTGACCAATGATAATGCACCATAATATAGTCAAATAACATTTTTCTATAAAAGCAAGGGAGTGACTATGCAGCAAATGCTGCAGATTTTTAACAGTGTAGATGAATCGAAAATTATTCCCTGGTCAGAAAAACAAACAAAACTAGAAAAGTGGAATTCTGCTTTTTCAGAAATTAGTGTCACCCCAATGAAAAAAAAATATATATGCGTATATAAATATAGATAAAACTGAAATATGTTTTGTACTAAGACTTAAAACACACGCTTCTATTTTATATAAAATGACGTTATTCGCATCCGCTGAAGAATTCCATAATTACGATCCAACCTTAAACAATATCTAGTAAAGTATATGTATGACGTCACTATCGCTGAATAATACACAAATCCAGCAAAAAGCGATGTCGTCATTCGAGAAACTCGACAAAAAAAAATTGGGTATCTAATCATTCTAATCATTGGGTATCTATGTCTTCATTTGTTTGTAACATTAATTTAGGTACTAAAATATAGTTTTTAATAGCTCTATGTTTTATCAGAAATCATTGATTTATATTTTTTCAAAATAGCATGTATTTTAATAACATTTTTTTTCAGTTCTTATGGGAAAATGCAACGAAAATGTATAATTACTATTTTCCAACTATTTTCCCTTTACTTTCTACAGCAAGATTGCCAGTTTGGCCTCCACTTTTATTAAAAAAAGAAACACGAGAAAATGCAAAAAGTATTTTCAGATTTATTTAATGAGACATTTCTTGATTACTTAAAGTAAAAATTCTTCTTCAAAAAATACCGGCCTCAGGTCGAAATATTGGGATAAAAATGGAGGCCAAATTGGCAACCCTGTTCTACAGAAGTGGAGTACTTCAGTTGCAAACATTAAACAAATGGCACTGAAAACTACAAAAAAATTAAAATCTCAAAAATGAATTGAGATGCAGATTTCAATTTGCAATTTTCAATTTTTTTCATTTTTTTCAATTGCATTTAAAAGTATTTTTTTTCTCCCAATACGATAGTAAAAAAATCGAAAATATACGATGCTTAGAAGTTTAAAAAACTGCAGTAGAGATTATCCGTATTTAATCGTACAATGATACATCTGCTTTGTTTTACGGCTGGCTTATATAGCATAATGTTATTTTTTAGAGACGACACTTTAATTGCTGGCCGAAAGAAGTAGCATATCGGGGACTAATAATATAGTTTACTTCAAGAAATTCTCATATATTCATTCCAATATTTTCTTTATTTGGTTTGTTATTTTACCGTTCATTAATTGACTTTCAACAAAAGAGGTTATGCGATCCCCTGTATAGTTTTATTTTTATTTTTTAATTGTATATTCACTAATAACCACTAACTCTACACACACCTGAAGCGGATCCTTGAACTTTGATAATTCTTTTAAGGATTCCGTACCTCGAAAGAAAAAAAAAACGGAACACTATAGGATTGCTCTGTTGTCCGCCTGTCTGTCGAGACAGTTTACTTCAGAAGCGGATGAAGGTATCATGTTGAAATTAATATCAATTAAAAAGATCTATGGTATGGACTTATGAAGCCATTGTGGTGTAAAAACTTTGAGCTTCTAACTCAATGCAATAAAACAACTTTTTAAGGCCAAGTCAGACGAGTTTTTCGCGACATAGAATTATAAATTAACGAGTTTTGTATTTTCCCCTTTACATGTGCTATAAGATCTTTTGCCATATGTGCCACAAGAACACTTACCACATTTTCAAAGAGTTCGATAGCATTTTTTTTTTCTTTTTCTTTACTTTCTTTCTTTTTTCATTTTTAAAATCATACTACAAGGCAGGTGGCTCCGATCTATACTTGGTTATTTCTGGGTTAGTTTTCTTTTCGTTGCATTACGTAGGCATCTTTTGTAGTTTTATGGTTTTAAAAAGTAGTGCAATATCTATCTATATTATAAAGGACAAACATATCTGTGCGTAACGCATACGTCATTTTGCAAATGGCAACACTTTGAAATTTGAAATAAAATTTGGTTTTGCAATTTTCTCTACTGCAAATTTTTAAACTTCTAAACATCGCACAGTTTAAATTTTTACACCGTCGTATAAAAAATAAATGTACTTTTAAATGCAATTTGTTTGAAAGTTCTATCTCAATTTATTTTTGAGATATTATTTTTTTTATAGTTTTTAGTACCAATTTTGTAATTGTGGCAACTGAAGAACTCCATTTTTATTAAAAGTAAAGGAAAATTAGTCATGGCTTATTTATTTTTATTGATTATATCCTTAATGATGCCATTTTCTTATTACAAATAAAAGTAACTTTTTTCTAATTTTTGAACAAAAAATAACGTCAGCCATAAAAAAAAAAAAAAAAAAAAAAAAAAAAAAAAAACGCATTCTTTTTCATAAATCAAAATATTGAAGAAGATATTTCAATATTTTTACATTACGCTGATACTGAGTTTGAGGTTTGAGGCGCTAGGCAAAATGATTCAGTGAGTGAAAATGATGTCATATTTAAAACAAAACGATCATTTTTTTTTTTTTTGATAAAACTAAATATTTACCGATATTAAATGGCCAATACTAAAGGCAACTAAAGGCAAATTTCTGAATGGTAAGTTTTTGCGGATACTGAGATTAGAACTGCGAATGTTCACATGAAAAGTTGTATCGGACAAACGTGACGTTAAGTTTAGAAATACATTCATTAATAATGTATTGTGCGTTAAAATACTTTTAAATTGTGATTTGAGTGGGGTAGCGGTCGTTGCAGCAACTGGGAACCTGAAAATTTGAGCATGCGCATCAGCTCTGGATTTTTGCCTGAGTGAAGAACCAGATCGAAAATAAACACCGTTTTAAAAAAAAAGGAAATCTAGCTATACAATAATGAATGTTTTAGTAGTTGACTCCATTGAAGAAGGATAACAACAGATTAAAGACTATAAAAATGAAACATTTTCTAAATTCTAAAGTTGTGACAACTTATGCAGTTTTATATTTATATTAAATAAAAACAATAAAAAATTAGACTCATTCATAGATTTTTTCTTCATAAAAACAGCAACAGAAAGAGATATGATTATTTTACAAAAAAACAGTACTGGATACACGAAACTCGCTGTGCAGCAATCTCAAAAATCGTCAATGCCACTGTCAGTAACGCGCGTATGAAACCGAAAAAAAAATCACTGGACACTCGAAACTCGCTGTGCAGCAATCACTAAAATGCACGAAACTCGTCAATGCCGCGGTCAGTAACGCGCGTATGAGCGCTCCGCGCCCATAAACCGAAAAAAAAACATCATTGGACACACGAAACTCGCTGTACAGCAATCTCTAAAATGCACGAAACTCGTCAATGCCGCGGTCAGTAACGAGCGTATGAGCGCTCCGCGCCCATGAAACCGAAAAAAGAACATCACTGGACACACAGAACTCGCTGTACAGCAATCTCTAAAATGCTCGAAACTCGTCAATGCCGCGGTCAGTAACGCGTATATGAGCGCTCCGCGCCCATGAAACCGAAAAAAATATCACTGGACACGCGAAACTCGCTATAAAGCAATCTCTAAAATGGACAAACCTCGTCAAAGCCACGATCTGGTAACAACAAACTGGTAATAACAAAAATCTATTTATCGTCTCGCCAAATCGTTATAGGTCTGCAGATTGAATTGGCAATTTTTTTCAACACGCGCCAAAATGCCATTTTTGTAAATGATTGCAAATCTGAAACTACGAGATAAACAAACCAGTGTGGCGGTTACTTTCAAAACTAAAGTGATTTTATCAGCGTTTTAAAAAAGAAAATTCAAGAAATATTAAAAATTACAAAAATATAAACTACAAAAATGAAGTGCTTAAAATAACTTCTTTTACCATTATGTTAAAGTTCTGATAACTTATGTAATTTTATATTTTTGTTAAATAAAAACAATAAAAAGTAAGACTCATTTGTAGACATTATTGTGGCACAGATGCCATATATGCACTACGATGGCGCGATTTTTTTCTAAATCCAATTTGGCGAAAACCTCGTTTTCGAATACAAGTTACATATATATTTTTAAAAAGGGAATAACAATAAATAAAAAAATGTTTAATTAATAACTATAGAACAAAACAATTTATATAATTTTAAAAAGAAAATAAAAGTAAATAAACAATTTATCAATAAATAAACAACAACCGGTTACCATATCAAGCAAAATAACGGCACTTTGGCGCCAGTTAAGTACCCCGGTGCGTATATGACATTGGCGTCAGAAAAAAATCTCGCCAACGAGGTGCGTATATGACATCTGTGCCGTTATTTTTTTCTTAAAAACAACAGCAAAAAGATATATGATTATTTTACATAAGAATTAAGTGAAAACACGAAGCAAAATTCGGTATTTTTCGAGAATATGAGCCTTGTCACTTTTTTTAGGCTTCAGAAAGAGAGATTTTCTGCCAACTGATGTAAACAACCATGAAAACAAACCTGATAAGATTTTTTGCTTATATATTAATTATAAAATTACTCTTAAATTTATCAAATGACTTTGTTTAGTCGTTATTATTATTACTAATAAAAAAATACCTAACTTAAATCAATAATTAAAAAGTAGGTATATCTTTTTTAAAACTGTGTTTATTTTCGATCTGGTTCTTCACTCAGGCAAAAATCCAGAGCTGATGCGCATGCTGAAATTTTCAGGTTCCCAGTTGCTGCAACGACCGCTACCCATTTGAGTGGTGCGTATGTAAATTTTGAGAATGTGAAAATAACGTACAGTTTAGATTTTATGGGGGGAAATTTTTTGAAGTGACAGAGGGAAATCCTTTTTACTGATTTTTCATCCCGTAAAAACAAACATAAGAGCCTCAATCGATAACTTCAACATAATTACTGATCTTGATTACGTACTCTAAATACAGTTTAATTTTTCAATAATTTAAGCACTTGAAGTTTGTGGAAATAATATTTTAGTAATTTTAGGTTAAAAACATTATTTGTTTTAAGAGTTAGCCAACCAATGCAAAATGAATTTTTTATTGTAATTATTTTTGTAGGTTTATTATAAATTCGATCTAACAGTCCCATTCTAGACATTTTAATTCGTCGAATTTCGACGGGTTCCAACTCGTTATTGTAATGACCAAGATCCTTCTCTTTAGAGGGGTTTAGGTGCAAAGGAAATTTTGTAAGGTCTAAATTGATTTCAAAGATTAAAATGAGATTCTTTTAGTTTCAGTGGCGAAGTGTAAATTTTTACGATGGTCATCGCTAGTTTAAAACTTTCTAGCGGCCCCCCCACACTAAGACAGAAATTGAATTGGGGCTCCCCCACTAAGAAGGCAAGCTGGGCAATAGCAATGTAAATTATGACGGAAAGTATTCAATTTTGTTGCAAACATATATTAAGATATTTAATTGTTAATTATTTTAATAATTGCTAATTATTTATATTCAGGGCCTTAAGCTTTATTGCATCAAATAAGTCAACAGTTTTGGCTAATTAATGAGTGAAGTATGTGTAGGAAAATTGTATATAATTGCAATTAACTATTTTAGGGCAAAACCACGGGTACTGTGTTCACATCAAATATTTCAGATTTCAATTTTGGAGGTGGTAACGCCAAAGAATTAGAATGCCTGTTCACACTGCAAAACTCATTTAAGTTAACGCATTGAACGTCAATGCGTTTGAGGTAGGAACAAATCGGAAGTGTGAGCATGCGCATAAGTTAAAACGAACCTCAATAGTCAATCAGTTAAAGCGAACCTTCATAGCCAATTAGAGTGAGTGATAGTGGCTGTATCTAGCCATAGAATGTTAAGTGAGTTGGTTGAGGGAGTCTGAGATATCTTAAATGTCCGATGTTAACGTAGTAGTATAATGGATAAGTTAATGGTAGATTTGCTTGAAGAAAGAGTTAAGAAAACCTTCCCTTTAATATGAACAGAAGCAGACCTGCGATTTTATTATATCATGTATAAGGATCAGAGGAAAGATACAACAAAATTTATGAATTTATATTTATTTTCTTTGTGCCTAAACTAATGCATTTGGAGGTAATTAACAACTACCTCCAAAAAAAAAAAAAAAAAAAAAAAAAAAAAATATTTCTAATATTTACCATCTTTCTTTTTTCCTAATCCAATATGGAGTGAAGGTGGTTTGTTGAAATATAATACGATTCTTCTGACCTTATTTATTTCGTCAACAGAATGGAAACTTGCCAAATATCCTCCTTTAAATAAAAGAAAAAGTCATATTTTGTAAAACATTTGTTATACCAACGATCTGATTAAGTGTAATCGAAAAACTTACCATGTCGGAAGCAAAAATGCATCGCATCGACCCACGATAACCTCAAGCCTGTCTCGTACATGTAACAGTAATTACCTCCAAAGTCGTTCCAGTCACCTGTCAAATTTTTACATGTATGCGCCCTGTCAATTTCAGGCTCTGGGTCTGAATCTGCAATAGGGAAAATTTATCGTGAATCCTTTAACTGTTTGCACCCTAGTCTACATTAAAACTTTAAATTGAATCCCCGCCCCCGTAGCATAACATAGTTTATATGCTTCGATATTTTATGTGTCGATAGGACATTAAAAAGGGTCGATAGGGTATGGGGGTGTAGAATTTCTTATAAGTATCAATTCTTTTTTGAATGATGAATTTAAAAGACATAACAATAATACTGTCTACTCGGAAGACATATTTGAAAAGTTTAATAAAGTCCAGACTCTACAAGGTGAAGATGTCTGGATTATCCCAGTTCGATCAATTCTTTTGCCTTCGAAATTAAACTGGATTTGTTCAAATATTCATTATTCTGTAGATAATTTCAGTAATGTATAGGTCGTAGGCTAATTGAGAAATTCGGCTGTTTGCTATAAGAGTCAATATAATTGGAGAATCATCTGTCTTTTTCCAATCAGCTTGTTACAGACGTGTGAAAATTATTAGAATAATTGTGGAATTTACAGTAAAAACTTGTTATATTAAAGAAATATTTAAAAAACATTGGTACATTTAATATTTAGTGTGCATCTTCTTGTTTTTTATTAAAGAAATGATAGCATACTTGTCTTGACATACTTTGTATGGGTTTTTGGCAATTAATTTGTATTTCGTTGTCATGATGCCAAATTTGGATGAGTGTTTCTATCAGACTAGTCTTGTTTGTGATGTTGTATTTCTTTAATTTTTTCTTTATGATGGTCCAAAGGTTCTTTATGGGTTTCATATCTGGACTGTTTCTAGGCCATGAAAATGTTTTCTTTAATTAAATTAAAGAAATGCAACATCACAAACAAAAATATTCTGATAGAAAAATTCATCCAAATTTGGTATCATGAAAACGAAATACAAATTAATTGCCAAAAACTCATACAAAATATGCCAAAACGTATTGAATCTTTAATAAAAAACAAGAGGATGTACGCTAAATACACTGCTCAAAACAATTAAAGGATATTTGAAGTTTTATATAAAATAAAGATATAAACGAAATTTTTTTTGCCGAAAATAGAAGAAGAGAATCACAAATGCAAATTTTTCTGGTTTTCAAACTGTGGAGTATGCAAATTTTGAGTTCGACGTCAAAAACGTCGCTTCAGCGGCAGCGAATGAAATTTGACTTTCAACTGGATAAAAGAGAATGAAGACAAGGATGATCGGCATTCAGTGATTGCTTTGTTTCGAGGATTACGATGTCTCAGCGAAGTCATTTGACAGATTCAGAAGCTTTGAGAATTGTTGGTAGGTTAGAAGGGGGCCAAACTCAAGCCGAAGTAGCGCAAGCCATTGGAGTGTCACAAAGTGTCATTTCCAGGATCTGGAACCGTTTTTTGGAGAGTGGATGTGCAGGCCGAAGACCAGGGCAAGGTCGTAGACGGGCAACAACGCCCAATGAAGATCGGTATTTAGCGTTAACAGCTCGGAGACACCGAACCATGAACGCTACTCTTCTCCAACAACACCTTCGCTCGGCTACAGGCACCACGATTTCAACTCAGACTGTCCGAAACCGGATCCATGCTGTAGGTCTGTATGCTCGCCGACCGATGGTATGTGTTAGATTAACATCAAGGCATCGTCGCGACCGCAGGGAGTGGGCAACCGAGCATGTCAACTGGAGGAGAAATGAATGGAGCAATATTCTGTTTTCTGACGAGTCCCGTTTTTCTGTGCATCCGGATAATAGGCGTATTTTCATCTGGAGGGACCGTGGCAGTAGGAATAATCCTGCGTTCGTGCACGAAAGTGTCAGATTTGGCGGTGGAGGAGTGTTGGTGTATGGTGGCATCTCCATTGACTGGCGCACTGACCTCTACATCATTCGAGATGGAACTCTGACTGGTCGCCGATATAGGGATGAGATCCTCAGACCTATTGTAGTCCCTTACGCTGCAGCAATCGGAGATAACTTCATTTTAATGGACGATAACTGCAGGCCACATCATGCAAACCTGGTGGAGGATTTCCTTTTCGAGGAAGGAATCGTTCGAATGGAATGGCCAGCGTGTTTTCCAGACATGAATCCAATCGAGCACGTTTGGGACGCTCTAGGAAGACGAGTTTCTGGCCGCCAACAACCCCCACAAACTCTCCAAGAACTGGAAAGAGCTCTTCTGGAAGAGTGGGGCAGAATACCCCAACTCGTCATTAATACCCTCATTGAGTCCATGCCTCAAAGGTGTTCAACGTTGCTGGCCGCCCGTGGAAACCATACCCCCTACTGAAAATGATTTTCTTTGAAGAAAACACCTTTTCTTATTCTTTTTATCTCATATGCACAAATTGTGTTTTTTTCCCTTTAGTACACAAATGCACAATAAAATGCATTTTTTTCTGCCAAACATGTGTAATTTATTCTCATATAACCTACTATGTCTGTCGACCATGTATCAATCAGCTAAACAGTTTACCAGATACAAAATCCACCTAAAACTGCAATATTCTTTAATTGTTTTGAGCAGTGTATTAAATGGGTCAATATTTTTAAATGCATTATTTCTTTAATATAACAAGATTTTAATGTAAATTTCACAATTATTCTAATAATTTTCACACGTCTGTATTTGTCAGGCTTATTACAAAGAGCCTATGGAATGTAGGCTAATTGGAATATGAGAATTTGCTTTTTAATCAGCTTGATAATTTTTAGTCTTATTGCAAAGAGCCTAGACCCCGTAAGGGTAACAAAAATATGACCATTTGTTTCTCAATCAGTCCGATTTTTTTTTCGGCTTATTGTAATGAGCTTACGCAGTTTTACAGGGGGGGGGGGGGGGGATGAACATTTTCCATTGCCATAAAAAAGAAAGTGCTTTTAAATTTAAAATCGTAAGTTTTGATTTTATTTGTGTCATGCATAAATATGAAGCGAACTATACCCTAATTTGTTTATTGTCTTCATAAAATTCAGAAATGCACAACAAATGTAATAATTAGGCAACAGGCAAAATCCTAATCACAGCAATTAATCACAGGCCGTTATGTTCAAACAACTTACCAACAAAATGCTTTTTTTTTTTTTTAATATTACCTAGACTCAATTTGCATATGAAAGGATGTTTTTCTTTGCAACTTTTCACCAGCCATTCTCCGTCAGTAGTAGTAGCAGCGCAGTTGTCTAAAATACTAGATGCTGCCTGAGGTTGACCTACCATCCAGTTAGCGTAGAATAATGGATGCCCAGTCACGTATTCATATTTATCCGGCACCTAAGGAGAGGATTTTATTAATACATTTCCGGAGCAAATTATGATGCGGTATATAATCTGAGGTTTTCACAATCGTTATTGAAAATAATGTTATTAAGAATTAGTTTTACTTCTAATATAATTTAGAAATTATTTAAAAAACTAGAAAGACAGCTCGTCAAAAATGACGGAATATGAGATATAAAGATATATACAACACATATGCAAGAATATGAGTTTTTCTCGTTTGTTCAGCAGTGATAGATGAAAATAACAGATTTTAAAAACGAAACTCATTTATGAAAAACTGTAATACAATAGAAGATCACTAATCCGCACAGCTTGGTTCCAAGTGTTGCGCGGATGTGAGGCTTTTTGCGGATTACAGGTCATGTCTATATTATAAAATTAGATATATGGCTTCTTTATGCCAAATAAATTGTCTAAATATTGGAAAAAAAATGCGCGTGTATATGAAATGAAACAGCGATTAGGTTGTCAGAAAATATCTTGCCAATTTTCCTTCTTCGCCAAGGCCCCTAAAGTGGAAAAGTACTGAGAATTTAACTTTTGTATCCGACTATATAAAGCGCGGTACTTTTCCCGTATAGCGGCCTTCGCGTACTTTTTTAAAGTTTGTCATAATTTGGGCTTCAGAATTCAGATTTTTTGCCAAATGGTATAAAAAGCTATGAAAACAAAATTAATCAACTTTTAAGTTTATTTATATAATCTATAAACGTTTTCTTTATATCTATATTAGTGTTGTTTTTTATATACAATTTATTTCAGTTTGTATACAAAAAAAAAGTTAAATGGTTTTTTTATATTAAATAAATTGTATAAATATTGAAAAATTACTTGTGTATATGAAACAGTAAATAAGTTGTTAGAAAATATGTTGCCAAACTTCATTTTCTCTATTTCGCCGAGGCTCCTATACTGGAAAAGTACCTAAAGCCCATTAAAATCGGGCAGTTAAAAGTTCAGACAGTACAGCGCCGTCTATTGGCTGTTATGTTATTAGTAGCATCGGGATGAAGATGCAAAGAGGTACATTTTCGTATATTATACTTTAAATTCTCACCCATAGATTTTGAGAAACCCCTTAAAAGCGCGGAGTTTAAGTTAAATTGCGGTGATCTCGATTATGAAATATTAATGGTTTTAAATGGGAATTTCGCCAAATTAGCTAGCTATCGCCAAGTTGGCTTCATATATGACAACTTATTTTTGTCGCAAAATCTGGCGATATCTCGTCAAATTTGGCGATATTTCGCCAAGTTGGTCAACATTTGGCGCTATTGTGGTAACCCTGTATTAGTAATTTTCAACAATTACTCATTAAAATGAGGCGATCCTGCCGGAATTGTGAGGGACACACAGACTTGGATTTTATATAAATAGATAATAATCTGAATTAAATGTTAAATGTATTATTTTGTTCACAAATCAAATTAAAAGATTTAAGACTTGAAAGATTTCTAGGACTAGCAAATAATGATATTTCACGATTACTTCACAAATTTAAAGACTGTAATTTAAATTAAAAAATGTAATTTAAATATACTAGCTGCCTCATCTTGGTCTCCCTTAAATGTATACTAATGTATACTATTCCTTTCAACATGGTTCTTTTATTCTAAATTCAGTGTAGTTACTTAATTCTTCACGAAATAGGGAGTTTCCGATAGAGGAGGCGAGAGCATCTTTTTAGGTGCGTTCGTAATTATATAAATACGTAGCTTCTATAGTCATCGTCTGGTTTGTCCATCTGTCCGCATATAACAGCGCAAAAACTACCCAACCGAATGGTTTGAAATTTTAATGGTTTCAAAAAAGGATAATAATAGTATATTAGTAGAATAATTTATCTATCAAGATTTTATTTACCATCCATTATCCGAGAATCAATAGAGATATTTTTACGCAGTGAGAATATTTGCAATGATTCAGACTCTCTTGAGTTACCGAAAAAGAGATGATATGCAGATTTAGAAACGATAGTAAAAGTTAATTCACGCTCACAAATATCCATTTTTATTTTATTTTATGTTTGCACTGGTTTTTCATTATATATGAGGTCTCGTGATATTATTTACCAATTTCTTGTATTTTAAAATTTTTGCTAAAATATTTGTATCAACAAGGATCTTGAAAACGTTGCCGTTTGTGCGATGAAACATATGTTGATCTAAATAAAGGAATTATGCTTCTTAAGTATATTTTTCATTACTTTTAGCAATTTTTAGTTTAGTTTGTTGGATTATAAGTGATTATCATATATAATTCTATATATAATCATTACAGAATTTTGTCGAGTAATTTCAAATTTTATGAAAGTCGAATCAAAACTTAAAAAGATGTTAATAAAAATTTTCTTCATTCTATTAAATCCTATCATACGTAATTAATTCATTGATTTTCCATGATAGGTAATGATTCTAGCTTATGCCGGTGATTACGTCCTATTTAAGACGGAGTCATATTATTTCCGTATCACTGAATTTAATATATAGAATCGTAATAAATTTTGTATTCATGCATTTTTGCATAAAAATGTAACAGCTTTTGCACAAAGATCTGAATATTTATAAAACTAGTTATAGTACGAGGGTACTGAGGGACCGCGTTCGAATCCCGGGTAAGGCATGGATTTAATTGTGTTCGTCATATGGATCCACTGTATATCGGTTGTACCTTGTATACAGAAGATGATACGTAAGTGGAAGAAATAAAAATTGTTGTGTTCTGATTGCAATATCTGTTTCTGTGTATAATATGGATCATTCAAGGCAACACTCATAGTTGCTATAGTCCTCAAAGAATTCTTCACTACGGTGGAGGTTAAACGTCAAAACGTCAAAAATCTTGATAAACCTCGCCCACTTCGGTAGTTATGTTTCAAAATATGCACTCGTTTTTCACTTGGAAAAAACGTTCTTACTTATGCGAAGCATTTTAAATCTGTTAGGTAATCTTCCGACATTGAGTCCACAGCCAGTTGGAGTATTTTAGTGAATATGATTTGACGTTATAGAGGGTTTTGTGTGAACCCTTTAATGATACCCACAATCGCATTAAACCATACTTTTGCAAGCAATTTTCATGTTTGACACCAATCTAAGGTTTGAATCTCAATACGAAATATTAGCTAATCTATTTTTTTTCTGTCATAAACAATCTTCTTAATAATCTATAATCTTAAACACTAGATATCTTAATGATAATCTTAATGACTGCAGAGTTTGCTGCAGATTTTTAACAGTATACTCATTTTATGGAAAAAAAGATCTTGTCCTGTACAAATTACCACATATTCAGAAAAAATAACAAAAATATCAAATTATTAGGTAATTTCGGAATATTTAAGTACGCTTTGGAGAAACTGAGTTTATTTTGGCAGTCATTTAATGACAACCCCTTCATTTTAAATCATATTGCTACATCGATATCAAGGTTTTTTTTCAGCTTGCACGCACAATGGATGGCCAGTTCTTTAGGAAACTGTAACACCTTGTATAATAAATAGAACTGTATACATTTTTTTTTTTTAAATGTTACACACTTTATTTTTTATTTGTTTTTTATTTTACATTTTTTTAGTATTTAAAGTATTGCATTGTTGCATTTTCACAACCATATGGCATATTTTAGCGAACGTGGTTCGACGCATAATTAACTCCATTATACCATAATAATATGATATATATTCCAAACTGTTGTGTTTGTAGTTTTTTTTAAAATTCTGATGATGACTCAATGAAAGAGTCGAAACATGTAAAAACGTTTTAACATTTTTAATGTGTTTTTATTGAAATGACGTCTTTTAAGCAAATAGTTGTATTTTAATATATGTTTTGACGTTTTTTTGGATTATATATTATTATGGTGTAGTTAATAGTGAACATAAAGAATACGGCGATTTAATCACCTGCATCCGACTAACGGTAAAACGAATTAAAATTAATTTATTAAATTATAATTGAGTCGTAAAAATATTAAATCGTCGTTTTTAATCAGAAAAGGCTCTGTGTACACATTTTTTATAATTCTAACATATTGAGACGGAAATGAAAAATCGACCACAAAATTCAATATTTACATACACGAACCAAGTTAAGTTAAACAAGAAAGGAAAATTATGCGTTAAACATAGATTAGGAAACACTTCCAGAATACTTTAACAAAACTTCGTTATTTAGGTAAGTAAGACAAATAAGGTACACGTATCTAAGTAAGATTTTAAAGCACGCAAAACACATTTGAAAAACTGATTTCTGCAATTAATCCATGGCCAAATAAGTACTCCAATTCTTTTGTGCAACCCTGTAATTGATCTATAGATTGGTACATATTCTATACAGTGCTCGAAAATTTAGTTTAGTAAGAATACGCATAATAGACTGAAAATTCAAACACGCAATTTTTTTTTTGTGAAATTCTTAAATTTTATAGGAAAATTAGAAACAGTCAGTTTTTTGAGAATCTGGGTAATGATAAAACTTAAGTAAGTAATAAAACTTAACTCCTGTGCACAGTACATCAAATATGCATCTACGTATAGCTTCAAATTGATATAAGTAAAATATAATTCCTTAAAAAGCAAAATTCAAAAGATAGGGTTGTGTAAATATTCCATAAAAATTATGTACACGTAAAGTCTAACATAGGGGGTATCTGTTATAAGGAAGCTGAAAGCGTCATAGTTATTCGTTCTATCCGAACTTTGTTATAACTGATTTCTTTACAACATGTTGCTATTTGTAGTTAATTTTAAAATGTTAGATTTATTTGACATTTCGATTTAACAGCACTTGTATTGTCCCGGTTGCTTTTTCAAGAAGGCTCACGTTTTGAGCACCTTATCGCCAGAGTAAGGGTTGGCGCGGGGATGAATTCAACGCTAGGAACCCTTTTTTGATCGTGACGTCGTACGCGTAGCGAACAGCAACCCCATTCTTTTGCTGAGAGGAAGAGATGTGCTTTTTTTCATTTGTTTTTTCCGCAAATGTAAAAAGCTATAAAAACTACTATAACTACTATAATACTTGAGGCAGACCTTAGTTGTCAATGGAAATTATACTAGAGAGGAGTGTAAGTCCGCGACAATAAATAGTTCTGTACAGAATCTGAAAGAAATGGCATATTAAATCTCTTTTTTTCCACATTTTTATATGAAAAATGATTGACTCATTAATCAAAATCGATTGAACTTAACATATATTCTTTTTTATGATAAATATCTAATAATAATCAAGGAAATGTATTTATTCGCAAGGAAGGATTCTGGCGAGAATTTGGCGCGGTGCAAGCGAATGGCTAGTAACCTTAGACCCCCAACAGAGATCTGTGGGGTGATGGTCAATAGATAACGTCTCCTCTTATTGTCAGAGATAGTAGATTTTTGATGTCCAATCAAAAGTTTCTTTTTTTTAACTATTAAATATAGAGAAAAATTTTCGGTGGATTCGAATTTTTCGGAAAATTTCACCCCAAGTACATACCCAATATATGGCTGAGACATTTAAAATAACAAAGAAAAATTTCTTTTGCAAATTAAAACGAATAAAAGAAGCTCTTTATTTTAAGACTGTTCGCATAAAACTATTTTTCCCCGCCCAAGAACCGGAAACTTTATATTTTAGGGCTTGTTTTTAAACGTAAAAACAGGATACTTGAAGGCATGATATTTGAAGGGATTTGAAATCGAACAGTTTTGCTTAGTTTCCGGTAAATTAATTTTAGCAATTGTTAAAAAGTTGTTGCAAAGCAATTGTTATCTAAGAATGCATTTTTAATTTACTGGACAATCGCGTTGGGTAGAAAATTTTGGTGGATTAGACAATTTCATCTCAAGTAAATATGAAGCACATGGAAAGAATATGTAAAATAACAAGAATTTTCTTTTTTGTGTAAATTAAAACTAATCTCTCTCTCTTTTTTTTTTTTTTTTTTTATGCGGCTTTTTTAAGTACATTCATGATATAATTTCTATCTTTCCACAAACAGAAGTTTAAACTATTCTTATTTTACTTAGAAAGAATTGATAAGCAGTAAAATTAATTTGTCTTTTAAACAGTAGTATAAATTCAATATTTTAACAGTATTTTAGACATAAAAAACAAGAAAAAATTCGCCAGTTATTCATAATGCATGCTACAGTTTTATGCATAAATGTAAGTTAATTTGATTTGATAAGTAAAATTATAATTTAACTTGACATAAATCAATCAGGCCCGTGCGAAATGGGGGGAGCGAAGGGGGGCAGTCGTCCCAGGCGCGGAGATTGAGGGGCGCGACTACCAACACAAACATCTTATTTTGATTGTTACAAGAAATTATAGATATACATATCGAGAATGTTTTTTCAAAATGAAAGTACGTACATTTTTCGTTTCAAAGTTTCACCGTTCCTCAACCCATACCCGAATACAAATTTCTGATTAAGGACTTCTTCCTCTTAAAAACTTGTTTCGACATTTTTTTTTTTTTTTTTTTTTTTTTTTTTTTTTTTTTTTTTGCATTGGATAGCTGAGGTTTATCTCTACATCTCTCCTTTTTTTACTTTTTCGATTTTGGTTGCAGATATTTTTTTAGAATGACACTTTCATTTTCGGAACCGGTTTCGAAAGAGAAAGTAACTTAATAAAAAATATCTGCAACCAAAATTGAAAAAGTAAAAAAGAGCGATATAGATATCGACCTCAGCTATCCAATGCAAAAAAATATTTAAAAATTCCGAGGTGCAAACGAGATACAAGAAAATAAACTCCCCATAGGGGTAGCATTAGTTTGCGAGTGTCTTCGCCTGTAGGGACAGGAGCCTTAGACGTGAGTTAATGTTAAACCAATGGGGAGGTTCTTTTCTAATATCTCATTTGCATTTATACATTTAAAAAAAAAATTGTTGTTGTTGGATGGCTGAGGTCCATGGTCTACATTCGCCCGCTGCAGAATGTAAGTATAAAATAAGCTAAATTAAAAAAAAAAAAAATGACAGAATTCTCCATTTAAGACAATTTTTAAACATACTCAGAAGCAATAAAATAATACAACAATTAAGAAATATTAAATATTCAAAAATAGATTTCTACCAACATTTAACAAAATTGACAATTCAAAAAAAAAAAAAAAAAAAAAAAAAAAAAAAAAAAAAAATCCCGCCACAAGGTCTCTGATCCCTTTTGGATAAATTAAAAACACGTGAATGTAAAAAGAAAATTAAAGAAAAAGAATTAAAAATTCTTTGCCACGGTAGGGGTTGAGGAAGGCAAGGCAGTTTTTTATCTTTCGTTTTTAACAATCAGAAATGAAGAAAGTTTCGTTTAAAATTAATTTTCAAAATCCAGAGAGAGGCGGTGCCCCTTATTGGCCCCTCCCCAGCCGGCGACCCTAAAGGGGATTTTTCGTTTTTTTTAAAAATGATTTTATTCTAAATGTATTTTGGCTGTCTATCATCAACCGGAATTCTTTCAGGAATATAAAAAAAAAAAATCTGCGTGGAACGGGAAAAACAAATTAATTGGTAAATTCAACTCGCGCAAATTTATTCCTCCAAACAACGATAAACAGCCTGGCGATCCAAGAATATACAGCAGTAAACAAATAATATAAATTAAATCCGAAAAAGGATTTTTTGCACGCCAAAATCATCGCTATATCTCCCAGTATGGAAGTCCTACAACGCCAAAGTCCGTAAAAAGGCTCGCTCAGTATAATCACCATTGACAACTAAGGTTTGCCCGGAGATTAGACGAAATGTTATTTCACCTTGGTTTGCAATTAGAACCTTGCTTAAAACAAAGATCTTTTTTCGGATTAAAATAATTTTTAATTGAACAAATATATATAATTCAAACATAAGTTTTTTTTTTTTTTTTCAGTTCTATAATATTCATTTATTTCATTAATTCGCTATATGTTCGAAGAAATTGAGAACGTATTTTAAAAACAGACGTAAAAATTTTCTTTAATAAATATAATTGTACTGATCATGCTTTCATGACACAATTGAACATAGTTTTATTAGTATTATTACTGAATTAATTTAGTTTTTTTTATTATTAAGCGGCATAACTGTGTTGATTGAATTAATAAAACACATTTTCACTGAAATAATTCATTAAAAATTAGTTGTTTTTAATTTAATTGCGATTAGAAGTTAATAGGAAGTTGAAACTAAAATCAATTCGATTATAATTAGATTGAACGATAAAGCATAAATTATTCAGCCGTATCCTGCAATTAAATCTATCAGCTAAAATAATTGCAAGTTGATGCATGCAATTAAATCAATTACTATTACATTTTAATATTGTTAAAATTTTATCATTATTTGAGTTTTTATGAAAAAGACATTGGTCTGTCCCTAGTGCACATAATTAAAAATCTTTAAAATTCTTCAGTTTTTTATTTTAAAATTTTTGCCATATTTTTAAATATTATTTCGCCTTAGTTGTTTTAATTATTATTTAAAAATAATAATCCGTCATATTTGAATAAATCATGTAAATTCTTCTCTCGAATGAAATCCCCCCCCCCCCCCACGCACACACTTTATATTTCGTCATTCTGCACACATATTGCTCTATTCATTAGCTTGAAGTGGCAATAAAATAATGCTCAATCGTCTGAGGCAACCTCCCATTTCGAATTTTCTCCCCTCCCCCCCTCGCCTCCATCACACTATTTTTTGCCAGTTTAAAATTAATTGTTGCCTTGCAGAAATGATTAGTTAAAATTGTGTCTGAAATGTTAACTATTCCTTCGCTTATCCATAACAGCGCATAAAGTTTACTGTTTTGCTCTATCTGTTGATTTTTAAATAACAAATAAATAATTTACCATAAAAAAGATAAGGAAACAAATAGAATGAAAGATTTAAAAAATAATAATAAGGATTAACCTTTTGTGCACACGATTTCATTTTTTTTTAATTCTTTACAGTTTTTTAATTTTTTGTCCTATTTATTACTTTGAAGTAACTATAAGTAAAAGACCAATTATTCAAATTCTGCCCCCCCCCCCACCGAAAAAAAGAAAAGCTTTTTTTTGTTTCACCCTCCCCCCCCCCAAAAAAAAAGTTCCAAGTTTTTAATTTTTTGGTTTGTTTTTTCTATTTGTTAATTGATAAATTTAACTATTTAAATCTATAGCCCCTCACTATCATATACAGTTCAAAAAATTCTCTAATGATTTTATTTGTAACTAAAGATAGTCATTCAATCTTCCTTCTACCCCACCTCCCCTTAAGAATTTCATCTCACATTAAAAAGGCAATTTCTAAACATCCTGTTTGGGGGTGTGAAAGGTTTTTTTTTTCTTTCTTGGTTTGGCCTATTTTCACCCGACTTTGGGGACTGTTTCTGCAGAATGATTTGGTATTAAATTAATTATATAAGTTCATCGCAGAAAATATAGTAATTTTCTGCCACAGGTATTTTTTAAATCTGTGTTTATATACATAAAAATGCACTGAAACTGCATTAATTCATGATCCCCATAAATCCATCTTTATATGTAATCAAATATCAAAATATATGAAGGTAATGAGTTTTTGTTTAAGAGGTATGGAATTATAGTTACTTCAAAGTAATAAATAGGAAACAGAGGATAAAACAATAGGATAAAACAGAGTATAAGAATTCGTAATACAATTTCTTTCGAAGAAGATTTCTTTTCATCTAGAACACATAACTGAAAATATTTCTTTAATTTCTAAAATATACTAGTTCGTCTTCCGCCATTTCGGTTCAAAACAAAACACAAGACGACGATTGGCGTTAGAGCTGGCTGAACGCTCTCGCTTTCGCCAACTCGCCAAGGCTGGTGCTGAAAACGTGAGCCTTCTTGAAAAAGCGTCCCGGTTCTATTGTAATTTTAAAATAAAGAGCTTTAAAACTTTCAATAAGTTTTGACTTTTTAAAGGAACTCGATTCCTTACATTTTTCTTCCAAAAAAAACAAAGCAATTAAGAACTTCTAAATTATTATTATTTTATTTTTTAATATAAACAATGTAGAACATTTATAATCACTTGACGTAATATATTTTTCATTTTTTTGAGGTGTATAACAAAATTATAATGTTATTAATTGATACCTTTTCACGTATTCCTATCCAAAAGTGAGCAGCTTTCTGTTTTAGCTTTCTCTTTACAAATATAGATACTGCCATATTCCTGTAAGTAATCAGATTAGCTCCGTATTTTCTGCATTCTCCTTGAGCTTCGAGCCAGGTACTATTCTTCTCCTGAAAAAATCCATAACAAGCTGTCCCCAACCGGTACCAATCTGTCATATTAGGACAATTAAAAGGATCCTGATAGGGTCCCACGTTTGATGGATCTGCAATGAAAATTTAATTTATGAGATGACTTTCACACACCACGTTTATTCATGTTTCAAGAAATTGCCGAGATAAAAAAAAATTGTCTTTTCAACTTTCTATTATGTGATGTAATGCATAAAACGTAGAAGCGAAATATAAAAGACTATCAAAACCCGTTACTTTGCTTGCGTAACGCAGTTGAAATGCCAAGTGGTATTTGTGTGCTTATTTTTATTAAAAGAAATTATACTATATCACAATATTAAAATATTTATTTGCTTAAAAGACGTTATAAAAACACATTAAAAGTAAATTAAAAATCTATATTGACATGTTTCAACTCTTTTACTGAGTCGTCATCAAAATGTTAATAACAGAAAATTACAAATACAATGCATATGAAAAATGGTAAAAATCATCGAATATAAACAAGTAATCATATAACGCGTCCTACATTTTCGCGATCGCACTTGTCCTTCTATGTCGCTTCTTCGTAAGTTGTCCAACCATTCAACTCATAAATTCGGAATACGAAAAGTTAATTTATCGTTACAAACTCCTGAACCCCTTAAATAAATTTCAATGGCCTCTCTTATAAATAATTGTAAATAAAAATTAGATCTGTAGATTATTCTACTCTCGTTAAAAGGTATGTTAATGTTCTCTATTTGATTCAGCCGGGATAAAGCAGTATTACCTCTTTTATATTTTATGTCCGCTATATGTTCTTTACATCTGATATTGAATATTTTCTTCTTAAATAAATTCTGATGATCACTCAGTAAAAGAGTTGAAACATGTCAATATAGAGTTCTAATTTACTTTTAATGTGTACATTCTGATGATGATTCAGTATAAGAGTTGAAACATGTCAATATAGATTTTTAATTTACTTTTAATGTGTAACATTCTGATGACGTTTCAGTAAAAGAGTTGAAACATGCCAATATAGATTTTTAAATTACTTTTAATGTGTTTTTATAACGTCTTTTAAGCAAATAAATATTTGAATACTGTGATATGATTATTAGTGAACGTAATTTTGGCTTATTACTCGTACTTATTTACATTTGTAGAGATTATACTGCTACGAATAATTCAAAAATTACTAATTAAGCCAAAGTTTGACTAAAATTCATTATTACACTGCATTAGGCGAAAATGAGACTTAAGTTAATATGAAGAACTAAACCTAATTCTAAACAAA
Organism: Maratus speciosus; assembly: GCA_963932465.1. Lineage (NCBI taxonomy): Eukaryota > Metazoa > Arthropoda > Arachnida > Araneae > Salticidae > Maratus > Maratus speciosus. Next base: position 333,735,008 of record OZ010790.1, on the reverse strand, counting down.
TGATAATTTAGAATGTATTTATAAGCTTATACGCTCCTTTCACTTTTCATTTGAAGTTTTGAATTTTTTAAAATTACTGTTCTTAGCACGCATTTACATCTTAAAAGCAACCATCATGCCATATTCCAAGTTTTTAGTATAACGGTCTACCACCTCTCTAGTAGTAGTGGCACCAACATAAAATATAGTCAACGTTGGAACTTGGGCTGTCACTATGACTTTGCCAACATTAATTTTAAAATCAGTTTAGTATTTCCTGAGATCTTATAGAAATCGTAATTTAGAATGTTTTAAAAATGTTTTTCACTCATTTTAGCTCTTTAAATTTCGAATCTTTTAGAAATTATTCTTAGAGAGCATTTACATCTTATAAGCATCTACCATGCCAAATTTTAAGTTTCTATCTTTAACAATTCCTTAGAAATCGAAATTTAGAAAATTTTTAGAATGCTTTTTGCACATTTCACCATTTTACGTTTGAAACTTTTTAGAAACAGTTTTTAGAGAGCATTTACATCTTATAAGTAAGTTCCATGCCAAATTTCTAGTTTCTAGTCCCTTCAATATCACAAATATTGCAATTTTCGCTCCTGCCCCCCCCCCCCCCCCCTCCACACACACACACACACACCTTTTGGTAGTGGCACCGACATAAAATACAGCCTTTGTTGGAGCAGGGAAAGGACTGTCACCATTAGTTTTGAAATCGATCCGGTACTTCCAGAGATTATCCCCCACAAACATTCAAACAAACAAATGTTACTTCTTTACAACATTACTATAGATGATAGGAAGCATATTGATATTTCCTGTGGAACAAATCTTTTTTGTTTTCTTTGAAACAAAAGCTGTGTGAAATCTAAATAAAGCCTCATTTTCTTTCAATATTTTCATTGCATGAATATGATGTTTCTGATGTCTTGCTTCAGTAAATATAATGAAATTTTTTTTTAAATGTAACTTTTCATCTTTTCTGACTGACTTTGTCCCAACATAGAATGATCCTTTAGTAAAATCCTTCTGTAGAAAATCCATAATAGCCCAGAAAACAATTTTGACAATAAAAATCTATTACGAACATGTATTACCTTTGTATTTTTGGCACACATAACCTTTCTTATCTTCGCAATTGATGTCATTCCATTTGCCCATGACATTTTCTCCGTATTCCATTTGAACGCATAGCTCCTATAATAAAAATTATTATTGAATTATTTAATTACGCTGAAAATTTTCTGGAACATCAGTAGCCAATTTAGATATTTTGGGACTTTACGCTGCCTAATGTCTCTTAACCATTGTAATAAAGTAACAAATACATTATTTCATAAATATTACTATTTCATTCAAACATTTTCAACAGATTTGAATTAGCTGTCTTTTCAAGATTCTGCTCCCATCGCGCATGTTTGCAAAAAAAAAAAAAAAAAAAAAAAAAAAAAATGCTATTATCTAATGATTTATTTTAAAATGAATTTTACTTTTAAAGAATTTTATAAAATTTTGTATGTTTTGATTAAATTAATATATTAAAGCATATACTATACGAAGCATTAAATAATTTTTAGTAATATTTTACCTAGGACATATGTTTTACAGTCTTATTGATTTATATTAACCTTTAACTGATGTCACGCGGTCTCCCAGACCCCGCGACTCCCAGCTATAAACACTTTTACAGCTTTTTACTTTTCTGTACTGAAGTTAAATAATATGAATAAAATACTTTTTTCATGCAATTTAATTCACATGCTCCTAAGAGAAGTACAACGATAATGTTAGGACAGAATGTAAGTAAATTCAACCATTTGAGTTATTTTTTTTATTCATTTTATTCGAGGGGTCTGAGAGACCGGATCACATCAGTTGTGTGGCAAATTTTAGTCACATCAGTTAAAGGTTAATAAAAACGTATTCGGAAATCACACTAACATGTCTTTCTTATCATCGACAATAGTGGTCGGAATCAATAGCGCGATGTGAATTAGAGGTTTGTACGGGCCGAAATTTATAGCGCCGGTTCGACACGCACAAAAAATTTAGTGGCTCGGCCTGGTATAAAAGTCAAATGTTCCGCCAGAACCTGGCCCATACAAAAGTTATTAACCCGGTCCGTCTCGGTATAAAAGTTAAAAGTTCGGCCCGAGCTCTGACCATCCCGTACAAATAATTTATTAGAACAACCCGGCCCCGTAAAAAAGCTAAAACTTCGGCCCGAGCCCGGTCCCCATGGAAAATTGGCATGGTCCGTCAAAACTTAATTTCTTCAAAACATGCCAATATTTATGAAGCAACATTATCCTACAATTAAAATTATTCATTATGCACACTTACTTATGCATAGATTTTATTTTCAGATAATGTTCGAAATTATGGGGTACAGAATAATATTAATATTAATGACTACTTAGAGAATTGCGTGCATAAACGATGATTTGAAAAAAATTGAACAATTACATTCAAATGAAGATTCAGTAGAATGAAAAGCAACATAGATGAGAATGAAAGAAAAAGATGGTAAAAGAAAATCATAAATTTAAAGTTCTACAAAGGATAAAAAGTAAAATTTTAAAAGTATGAGTATGTACCTCTGTAATTTATTAAACGAAATCTTATTTCTAAATATTTCGCTTAACAAATGAATAACAACATTATAATTTTTACAATACTAAATAAATAAAATGCTAGCCCAACATGGGCTCAGGGGTAAGAATTTAGAAGTCTGAACGCGGTCGGGTCAAATTTATTTCATTGGACTGGAGCCAGGCTAGGTCCAGACTTCACTATTCCCTGGCCTGGACTTAAAGGAAGAATGGAGTCCAGCTACGGCTCGTCCCGAAAAAAAAAAAAAAAAAAGAAGTCTGACCCGACCCGGCTCGAATCTGCAGAAAAAGTGCGTTATAGATGCAGATCGGTACGGGCCTTCTAATTGAAAATGCTTCGAGCCTTTGCAGATTTTTAGGTTGACTAACAACCAGTGGCGGCTCATTTTGAAGCGGCTGAAAGTGGCGTTTCCAGATATCAAAGTACAGTTGCAGTCGTCGGCTAAAGCAGCTGGAAGTGCCAAATAATGAACCAGTCAAGTCAACGTGGATCGCAACCCTCTTTTAAACTTCTATCGATAGTGAAAAGAACATAACATTAAATTTGAATAAACATTGCATGGTCAAAAATAAGTATAAGAGTTTGGAGACTCTAATGGAACGCTAGACACTATAGAGTTGATGGAGCACTGGGGGTTAAATATAACCACAAATATGGCGCAATGACTTTCTAATCGTAATTAGTTAATCATCACTTCACTTCGTTAACAGACCAATGTTGCCCGAAGCAGAAGGTGGGAAAAGTAAGGCTAGTGAGGTACCAAGAGGCACAGAAATAACTCTTACGACAAGATTAAGCCTTTGAAAACAATAAAAAGCTCTATTTCTACAACCCTAAGGCAACATAGAAAAACAAGAAATAAGTGTGGAAAGTGTATATTTAGATTTTTCTCCTCTGAAAATTAATTCTCCTGGAAGATAGAAATGGCCAGTCCTTTCCTTTTCTCCGTTCCTATCACTCATAATGCATCTCATCAGCCGACAACAGCATCTTAGGAACAATGAACCAATCCAGGAAGTTGCAAAGTACCTACGAAGGTCATTATGCTTTCGTTTATCTTTTTTTCGAAGAAATGGTTTTGAATAGACAGGGTGCATAGCTGAGCTAACCAGATGGTGAGACTGTCATTTGCCGTTACATATTTTGTTGTACTGGAATTGGTGAATAGGAACAGTGATGGAAAACACTGGGAAGGATGGGTGAGCAAGGGCAAGACCTTAATGTCATACAAATATTTTTTTTAATATTTTTTATATTTAAATATAATTTAAATATAAATTAAGATGGTATACAATAAATACAAAAAGATAATAAAATTTCAGAAAAGAAAAAGCAAAATAGATTTTCTTCCCTATATATATATACAAATTACATACTAAAGGTTAAAAATGAATAAAAATGGGTAATAGATAAGAAAGTGAAATGCACAAGATGCCAAATGATTAGGCTGGACAATGTCATGAAAGTAAGTAATTTAAATAGAAATATGCCGAAAAGTGAAAGGTTTGGAATTTGGAATAGCCACAATCATGCATTTATGGTGGTTCCCTTCTTTATCTTTTATAGGAAGGAGCAAAACTGTAACCTATGTTAAGGATGCCAAGCGGTATCTTTTTACCAGCGGAGTTGCTTACACTATATCTGAAAGTTTTGTGCAAGTTATTTAATTGCTTGCGAAATAGGCAGAATTTAAAAATTGATATGGATGACATCGTTCCGAACAAACGTAGTTGCTTTAAAATCTGACGTAAAATTTTATTTGGGCTTTTATGAAGTTTCAACATTTGAGTGTTGCAAGCAGATTCACCTATAAACTGATCCGTAAGTCATGGTAGATTTGATGAAGGATTTATATCGAAGAAACTGGTTACGAATTGAGAGACAACTGCCATAAGCTAATAAAGACTTGAGAGAACCTTCGGTTTTGGTAGTTTTGGCAAGTACGTCCAAAGTCTGCTTAATCCAGTTTAATTTAGAATCTAGGTAAACTCATAGGTATTTAAAACCGATGATCCAAGGTATATCCTTATAGTTTACGGAAAGGTTAATGTCAGGGAAGATAGATTTTTCGGAGAAAATTAAGGATATTTGCTCTATTAGCTTTGATGCGTCATGTTCTAAGCCAGATTGAAAACACCAGGAGATAGGACTAGAGTTTTGACTGGAGTTTTTCTACCACAAGTTGTAATCATCTGTTATTGAGCATGATGATCATGTCACGAGGACATAACGCTAAAAGGATGCTGGTTCTTTATAAATAATGTAAATGTTAAAGAGCCAGGTGCTGACCAGAAACTCATAAGGTCAGCAGCTTCGATGTGAGAGGTAAATAAATTATTTATTTTAACAGAAAAGAATTACCTCTAAGGTTGTTCCGGAAACTAAGAATAAGTTCAGGTGGAGCTTTGAGCATAATTAATTTATTTATAAGTTAATTATGCTCTATGTCCGTTATACCAAATGTCAGTCTCTGTCGAAAGCTTTAGAAATGTCAACGGATACAGCACCAGTTTTTTTTTTAAATGAAGCCCCATGTACGAGTTCAGTCACTCTCCAAAGCTGGTGCCAAATCGAGTGTTTGGGCCGGAACCCAAACTTCTCGTGTATGATTATTGAATTTGTAGTGACGAAGTCTTTCAGAAGGTTCTCTAACATGAATTCGTAGACTTTAGAAAGAAAGGAGATGGGCCCGACCGAAGCTAGAAGAGTAGTGAAGTCCTGCGTTGTCAGAAATGTAAAAAGCGCTTTCACCTGTTTAAAATTCAGTTTCTAGTTGTGATGCATGCGTCTCCACTGGAAAGAATGCAAGAGATTGCTGCAATGAAAATATATATAATCGAAATTTGATAACATCTTGTAATTTTTTCAGTGTTAATTTTTCAGTTTTTTGGTGACACCAAACAATGCATCTGTACCTATACATGTGTTTCAATTTATTTTAGGTTACCATTTACGTACGGTAACTGTTATGGATATTACACTAGATTAATTTTAACACAATTATTCTAATCGGTAAATAAATCATATCAGATGCAAATTCCCAACTGGTCAAAAAATGTCCGGACCAGGATTCGAACCAGGGATCTCTTGGATGAAGCCGCCAATGCTTTACCATCTGAGCTATCCTGGACGAATCTGGTGGAATCTGGGTGAAAAAGTTCCACCAGATTCGCTAAAATTTTCAGAACAGTGAAACGTATTTGAAGAACTTACTGTCTTCAAAATGTGGAAACGTGCCCTCGTGTATAATGCGCATCCTGTTTTTGATAGGAAAAAAACATGTATAATCTGATAATAATAATAATAAAAACCCCTACCGGATGCACGTGGATACTCACGGAGCCATTAACTTGAGTTTAAAACGAGTTTCAATGAAAAATATAATTCAGATACCCAAACCTATGGAATTTAGATTGTTTGTCAAAATTATCGATTTTTAAAAGTCAAAAGTGCCAATATTAGTGATAGTGTTAATAAATGGACTTCCCTACATTTTCAGTATTGAAAAATCGTTTAAATTAAGGACAAATAAATGTTAATGACATTATTCATTTTTAGAAGTACTTTTATAGGAAACGAAAATACTTACGACTGGATTCCTATAAGGAAACTGATGCGTATCCTAAAGATAAAAGATTTTTTTCAGTAAGATTGTAAATCCATTTTCATAAATAATTAAAATCAAGTCACTGGTGTACACTACATACCACACACAGACACACACACAAAAAAAGTATTTTTCAATACATAAAATACAGTAGCACATAGTTTTAATCTTTTTAGAAAGATTAAAGAAATGAAACATAAATTTCGGGAAAATATAAAGAATTCAATTAATCTATTGCAAATTCACCTACAGGGATTATCATATTGTCAAGATAAAATAAGTTATATTACATTAACTGGGATAATGCTTTTTAACGATAAGTAATTAAAATACTTTGCACTGAATTGTGAAATACTTTAAATAGTTTTTACCATGGCACTAGTTTTAAATAATCAAGACCCGATTAAGGCATTGCGAATCCCTAATATTCTTTGCCCTAGCGAGGCACAGTATTCTTTCAGGGCCCTTTCACCTAACCAGTATTATAAGTCAGCTCGAAGCTCAGCATCTTTTTGACCGCATCCTCTCTCGTCTACTACAGGTAAAGTTTGAGGTTTGTACAAAGACTTATATGGTATTCTCACAAAAATTTAACTTTCAGGAACGAAAATCTAGTGAAATTAAACTTAATAAAATGATATTTTAAATTTATAGACAAATGCCGTAATGATTCAAAATAAAGAATAAATGGTCAGCAGCGACGATTTTTTTATTTAACTGAGGTTTAAATTAAACTTGCGGCTTTAATTTGCCTTACCGTTTTACCTCTCTATTTTTTTATTTTCTTCTAAATTTTTACTTATAATGAATTTGCATAGTCCCTGTGAAGGAGAAACCCCCCACACTTGAAATTAGAGAATATGGCCAGATGTACAAGTGGAGTACATTGGGATATCTTACAAAAACCCTATTTGTGAGCTCTAATCCCCTTGACTGCAAACAGATCCAACAAAGTAAAGATGAAAATTTTATTGAATAAATGTTGACATAATATACTGATGGGGTGGGCCGCTTAGAAAAAGCGTGTCTTACACAGTCAGAGTATCAGGCCGAATGATACATTTACATATCGAATGCACGCCACATCCACTGGAATACCAAGCCAATATGAGAGTTACGCAAACGCCAAATTATCCGTTGCATAGAAAAACAATGGGAGAGAATTTAAATTATTGGCGAATAAACTGATAAAGACAAAATTGTGAAAATAACTTCAAGCAACCCTACCAAAACATTAACAATACGTAAAATTTATTTATATTCTAGATGTCAAATATAATTTTATGATTAAATTTATTGCCTGAGTTAAAATGCGAGAAAAGGATAACATCCCCCTTGTTAATAAAAATGATCGCTTTCTTTTATAAACAACGCAAAGGAAATTACCCACCTAAATCACGAAAATAAAATAGATTAGTATTAAATTAAAATCGAAATGTCAAGAGTGCAATTATCGTAAATCTCCCATATAGTTTGTTGACTTGCAGATTTAGACAAGCGAAGAGCAAAATGATAATTTAATGTTTATTATTTAATGTTTTACTTCCGCATGAAAGAGACGAGAAATAAGCCTGAAATTACTTTTTAACAAATCCATTTATGACTGACAGAATACATGGAAGGAAAAAGAAAACATTAATTTAAAAAAAAAATAAAAAGGACAATATATGATGATTACAGCATCATATATTATCACCCCCAGCACGCAAAAATGCTGATTCTCGGCATGGCTTGATTCCAAAAATAACATAAAAAATATATTCAAAAACACTGTACTAAATCAATATATAAGGTACTAAAATTACAAACATTTTCCTTATTATTTTTTTTTGAAAGTAAGTAAATAGAAGCTTCTTGAAGAACAAATGCACAGATCTGAATATTAATAATAATGTCTATATCACGTGATAAAATTGATTGTTCATCAATCAAAACTTTCAAAAGTTTCTTATTGTTCTTTTTAAATAGTCGACTATTTTCAATATGAATTTGCATTAAATCTTTCTGATATTCAATAATCAGATCTAATAATAAAAAGTCATTTGTCCTTAACAAGTATATGTCCTTGTATGTAAAATCCTTAATAGGACATAAACAAATCTTTGTTTGTTTATTATAATTGTTACTAGCATAAACAAACATTTTTTTAATATGTATTCTAATATTTGACATTCACAAAAATTTAATATATGTATGCATACAATGAAATATTAAACACAAAATTATATACAAAAAGTGTGAGAAAAAAAATAAATGTAATATTCGTGCAATCCGCACAGGAGAGATAGAAAAAATATGCACATGTGGCATCGAAGAAAAAAATATCTCCCCTTAAACTTGTAAGAAATAATTACAAGGAGTATGACCGCAGCTTATGGCTTTGGTCCTAAACGGGACAGGGCGTGAAAGGGAGGAGGACCCATAGACATTAATATTTAATATCTGCAAATCCCCCGCTCCGCACAAAATCAGAGAGATCCTCTGACAAGTTTGGAGCCACCTGGACTTCAAAACAAAAATTGTCATAAGGGAAGTTGGCGAACCAACTTCCAAAGTGTATATGTGCTCTCAATACAATGAAATGCAGACCCCATGTGGGCATTTAATTTTGAACGGGTCACATTTCAACAAGGGCGAATGAAAAATAAAACAAAATATAAAATAAATCAAAGTTTTTTCTAAAAAAATGTAATAATGTGTAAAAGACATAAATCTAGAGTATTGAGAGCGAAAAGTGTCATAGTCGAGACTAGTTATATTCTTATATTTTTTTACTTAATCCATACTTGTTTTAAAACAATCAATTCCATAAGGATGTAACTTTTTTTTATCTGTTAATTATCCTTCATGTTTATAAATTGTAAACTACTGCTGGCCAAAACGAAACTTAAATTAACAAGTATCAAAGTTACCATTTAAAATACTAATTAAAATAAAATTTAAACTGCAAAACCTTATAATAATAATTATTATTTTTGTTTATGACTGAACATTAAAAAAAATGACCAACCTTCTGCATGGAGCATCTGTGCATATAAGATAAAATAAACACATGACATATGGAACCAGCCATATGACAACAAAGAGGAAGAAAGAAAAAATATCCGCGCAACGACATAGAAGAAAAACAATGCAAAGATACTACATACAAAAGAAACATGGGTGAGCAGAGCTAGTGACATATTTATTTCCTAGGACGCAAATTATAGGGATGGGGTTGATTAAGGATGTAATTGTTGCTATGAGAAGGACTGCTATTTTTAACATAGCTTAAATCAAATAAGTGACCATTGCGAGGTGGGGCAAGCAGTAACCTGTCAATATGAACTCTGAATATGGAATTGTTGTGATGTGAGTTTACTTGTTTGATAGAAAATGAAACAGGTGAATATTTCTTTACAATTATGCATGGTCCTGTGTACTTTGGCTTAAATTTATCCACCGATTTCAAATATACAATGTCTTTCTCGCATATAGGTCTTAACTTTGCTGTTCGTTGATGATACTGATTTCTTTTAACTTGTGAAGATGTAATGTTTTCATATGCTTTTATGTAAATACCTTTAAATCATCCAAAAGTTTATGAATTTCAAAACATTGATTTAAAAATGGTTGATTAGCATATAAATCATAAGTGTAAAAAATTAAGGACAATTCACGTCCAAAGTGTAACAAATTTGGCGAAAAGGCAGTGGAAGAATGTTTTGATCCGTTATATAAATTTTTATGAATATCAATAGAATTTTCAAATGTATGACCTTCTTGCATTAACATATTAATAGAATACTTAATAGAAGTATTAATACGCTCCGAAATCGCATTACAAGCGGGATGCCCTACCGAAGAGAGGCTGATTTTAATACCTAAAGTATCATTAATTAATTCATAAACATGTGATGTAAACTGTTTTCCTAAATCTGACAAAATTCTGTAAGGTTGACCGAAAGTTGTTATGTATGAAAATAAACATTTTACAATTTTAGGAGCAGTAGTACTGTGTAACGGATATAATTCCATGTGGTGTGAAAAGTGATCAATGACAGTTAAAATAGATTGACCATTTGAAAAAGGGTCAACCAAATCCATTGAAATAGTATCGCCAGGGAATTTAGGTGTATAAGTAGTTTGGAGAGGAGCATTAGGTGTCCTGTGATATTTAGCTTGTAAACATTTGACACATGATGAAACAAAATTTAATGTATCCCTGTACATGATTTTCCAACAGTAACGGGCTGAAAGAAAATCATATGTTTTACGCAGTCCAAAATGAGAGAAATGGGAAATAGTTAACACTTTAGGCTTAAGAGAATTTGGAACGATAATAATGTATGAATAACTATTATTAGCAACATTGTTTTTCTTTAACATTAGTACCTTGGAATCCGGATGAATAAAATAAGATGGAAATTTTTCACATGAACCATTCTTTAAAATTTCATTGTATATACTAGATAACTGAGGGTCTTTAGATTGTTCCTGTACAAAAGTTTCATTCGAAATTTCTAGAAGAGGGTCTTTTTTCTTAGAATTACCTGTTACTAAACAATTGATAATCTCATGTTGTTTAGCACTCTCATCTACATCATTTTCAATAATGGGCAAAGCCTGATCTACCTCGTGAATAAGTTGAGGGTTAGAATTTAGAGTTTCAATATTATCTTCCTTGAAATTGCATCTAGATAAATAATCTGCCAATACATTTTTGGAACCTGGAATATGCTGAAATGTGAACGTGTACTTTGAAAGATGCATAAGCCATCTAGTTATAATATCAGCAGGGTTAGAAATATTTTTATATTTTTGTAGAGGTGCACTGTCTGAAAGAACAACAAATTCACGATTGAAAAGGTAATAATTAAAAGCATTAATAGATTTAACGATGGCTATCAGCTCTAATTTCAAAGCAGGATACCTTCGCTCAGATGGTTTAAGTGACTTAGAAAAATAAGCGACAGGTAGTAATTGATCATTATGTTTTTGAAGAAGAGCACCTGAAATTGCAGTGCCTGAGGCATCAGTGTTTGCATAAAAAGTCTTATTCCAGTCCGGTAGTCTAACCATGGGAGGTTGAAAGAAAATTTTCTGAATATCATTGAATACCTTTTGATGAAAATCAGTCCATTTGAAAGTAGTATTAGGCTTAGTTAAATCAATAAGTGGTTGTATGAGCTCAGAAAAGGATGGAATTAAACTTTTGTAAAAAGTTGCTAACCCAACAAATCCTTTAACTTGTCTTTTAGTAGTTGGAGCAGGAAAGGATTAATTTTCAGAATGTTAGCATTAATAAGGGAAATGGAGTGGTTTTCATTGTGAAAACCAAGATAGTCTACTGCCGAATTATGAAATGAACATTTAGATGGTGACAAAGTAAGATTGTACTTCTTTAAAATTTGAAGAATTCTTTCTAATTTTTCATAAGTTTCTTGAAATGAGTTAGAACCAAAAATGAGATCATCCTGGTATACATGTATACCTTCAATTTGCATCTCATCTACTCGCATGTCCATTAAAGTTTGGAAATAAGCGCTGGCATTCTTTAAACCAAAACATAAACGTTTAAATTTAAATGAACCAAACATACTGCAAAAAGTAACCTTTTCTTGATATTCTTCAGGGAGATCAATCTGATGGTATGCCTGTTTAAAATCCAAGGATGTAAAGAATTTATATTTCGAAAGATTTGAGATTATAGCCTGGATTTTAGGAAGTGGATATGAAGAGCTTTGAATGATGGTATTTAACATTCTTAGATCAAGCGCAAGTCTATATTTTTGTTTTCCTGACCCATCTGGTTTCTTTTTAACCAAAAGGATGGGACATGCCCACTCTGAACAACTACGTTCGATAATTCCAGCCTCTACTAATTGATTAATCTGAGATGAAGCTTCTTGCTGGATGGCCTGGGGAAAAATAAAAGGTAGAGTTTTTATGGGGAAGTCATTAATAAATTTTAAGTTAGGCTTGAACTTATCAGTATGTCCTAACGTTTTCATACTTTTAGAAAATACAGCATAATGATCTAACAGTAACTTTTTTAGCTTTTCTGCCTCTTGTGAGTCAAGATGATTTAATTTAAAATCAGAAGAGGATAGTTCTAATTTCCTCTGTTGTAATATTTCTTGAGAAGCCTGAATAAAATTAACAAATAATTGAGAGTCCTTTTTAAAATCCTCCTGAATGTTTTCAAAGTCATTAACATTGTCAAATATTTCATCAACTTGAGTTATGCATCCTATATTTGTGTTTTTGTTCAAATGCACATTTTCTTTAGATATATTTTTAACATAAATATTAAATTCATCAGTTGCATGTTTCTTTATCTTCTTTTCATACTGATGTTTACTATCTTGCAGCTGAATAATTGAGTCAAAAACCAGAATATCCTTAGAAAATGCATTACTTTGGAACAAATATGGAGTCTCGTGTAACATGTTACTAGTTTTAACGGTGACACATTTAACTTCATCAGGATGCAACATAAGTTTACTTTTTAGCGTTACATCTTCAATAATGTGAGTATCTACAGAAATATTATGGCATTCCGGTGATGTATCATTTGACTCTATACAAGTAAACGGTATACGTAAGTCATTGAGTTGCATAATTTTATTTGACAAATCTAATGTGATGTTATATCTTTGTAGAAAATCTAGCCCTAGAATGCCATCAAATTTGTATGACTCTGGTATATCTACGACATATAAACAATGTGAGAAAAATTTACGATTGATCTTAAACGACAAACGTATACATGCTGTAAATTTTAATTCAGAGTTAACCGTTGTCAGTGTAACATTGGAGCCTAGACGTTTATATTTTAAGTTGTGTTTAAGATTTTCAAAAAAGTTTCACTGAAATTAAAGACGTGCTGCTACCAGTATCTAATAATAAGAAAGCATCTTCCTTGGCAATGGAGGCCTTTACAAGAGGAAGTGCCGGAGAGTCTCTATTGACATTAAATATGTGTTCATGAATTTCACTCTCTGTCTGGGTAGCACAACTGTTTGCAATTTTTATCGTAGACTCTGTTTGCGATGCAATCGAGTTAACAATTCTTTTAGAGGATAATTTTGGAAGTTCGTGAAATTGTGTGTGAAAAATGGTTTGTGTATCTGTTGCTGAAATGTCTTGAGTTTGTTGAGGTGTAATATTATCAGCGCTATTACACCTCACCTTGAGTTTAAATTACGGTCTCTAAAATTGTCGTGTCGTTTAAAATCATTGTTTTGTTGATGAAATTGTCGTGTGCTAGCACGTTGCCATTTAAAACAATTGGTGGCGACATGACCGATCCGAAAACAAAGCTGCCAACGTTCATTGTTATGTCTCTGAAAATTTTGATGTGCTTGATAAGTATTACGAGTTTTATAATTATTTTTTAAACTCCTGAGACTTTCTATACTTGTGTTGTCTGACCTCAGGTGATTGTTTATGTTCCTGGGATGATGAAGTAGCGGCAAAACTTAAAGTATTAATTTTTTCGGTCAATTCCGATAACTGTATTTGAATGTTGTCAGTCACCTGAGAAGAAGAATTACTACTCGTAAGAATGTGATCCTGACCAAAAATATCTTGTAAAGTCTGGGCTTTCTCAATCGCTTTTTCGCAATCCTTAATATTTTCTTCCTAAATTTTAATTTTGATTGCAGAGGGCAGGCATGATAATAATTTGACAAATTTAATATTATCCAAAGCAGTTTTCTCAGAAATATCCGGATATACTTTTGTTACTAACACATTTAAACGGTGCGCAAAATTCCGAATATTTTCATGGGGTAAGAGGGTTAAATGATTAAGATCGTTTAGAGATGAGGCGGTAGAGCTCACAGCAAAGAATTTCTTAAATGCCTTCTCAATGAAGTCGAAACTAGTTGCCTTAGAAAGGATATCATTTTCAATTAAGTATTTTTTCGCGGGACCTTTAAATTTAGACTTTAAAAAGATAACCAGTTCCTCTTCATCTAACTTTTTGATTTTGCCATACGCTGATACCTGATCAAAGAAAAAATTAATGAGGGTAGGATCATCCTCAAAATCATCCACAGAAAAATTAAAACTATGCGACTCTGGCATTTTAAATATGAACTCTATAATATATACCAATTAGAACTTAAAAAAAATCACTACAATATATTTTACCAAAATAATATAAATATCAACAACAAAATTGTCATATTAAATTGCAAAGAATGAAACAAATTTAATGAATATGTGTGCATGATCAAAATAAACATTTTCACTTACTTTTGAAGAATAAAACAGCCCCATATCAATGTAGGCACAAAAACCATCAATATATTTACGAGTATTTTTTTTTTATTATCTAGTGAAATTATATATTCTCTAGATATATAATTAAAATTTTTAAGTATTTTCCATTTACTTAAAAAGTAATCAATAGGAATAATGCAGACTTAAAAATTCGGTTATATTTTCAATAAACATATAATAAATACACACTCTAAAAAAAATTGTAGAGATTATTCAGTAATTAACAGGTATTCAATCAAACCTATATACACACAAAAATGCCAAAATAATACTAGCATAATTATGCACGATCAAAAATATGCAAAATCAAAATTAGTATTAAAGAAATTTTATCTGTTACTTACGATATCCCTGAATAATCTCAAATTTATGTATTACCATACTTTAAAAAAAAAAATTCTTTTCTTTCTTTTTTTTTTTTTAAATTTTGCAAACACTTTTACGATGATACTGGCGACAACAAAAAACTCACTCACCAGAAAAATATAAAAAGTTGTGAAAAAAATGAGAAAAAAATAATAATAACTATGTAACTTATGCAGGCTTGTTGGTGAAAATAAAAAAAATCACTCACCAACAGCCATTAAAAACAAAAAGCACACCGCTTAGTAAAAATTTGCCCAAAATAATTGCAGATAATTTAAGAGGCACTTGAGTACTAACAAACACATTGATTCATCATCGGACACCATGAAGCTTATGCACTGGTATTCTCAGGTTTCACCACTCACACGGGGAAATATACCCCTTGCCGCTTACTGACATTAGGAGCACCGCACACTTCATCACTGCTCACCGCATCGTGTGAAACAAATTCCGGAGCACATTTATATCCTTAGGAGTCCCGACAATCCAGGACCCGATAAAACAGGCAAATCATGACGAACTTCACACCTCCGAGAGAATAAGGAAAGCCGGACTGAGATCCGGGACCATAGCAGCAGCAGCAGTGATGCGCAACCTGGGAACAGCCGACGAAATGCAAATCCTTCAGTACAGCAGCAAAGATTCGGGTCCAGGAACAGCATGAGTATCCGGTACGGGAAGCCTCCGTATATTATCAGAAAAGTTTCGGGACAATCAGGATCGCAGAACAACAGCATCGGGACCATCACAAAAACTGGAGAAGAGGACGATAGCAGCATCGAAACTTTGGCACCAACCCATCGTATTAAAAGTAAAAAAAAAAAAAAAAACGTTCGTAGTCAAAAAATATTCGGCACCAACTTGTGTAAAGGAGAAACCCGCCACACTTGAAATTAGAGAATATGGCCAGATGTACAAGTGGAGTACATTGGGATGTCTCACAAAAACCCTATTTGTGAGCTCTAATCCCCTTGACTGCAAACAGATCCAACAAAGTAAAGATGAAAATTTTATTGAAGAAATGTTGACATAATATACTGATGGGGTGGGCCGCTTAGAAAAAGCGTGTCTTATACAGTCAGAGTATCAGGCCGAATGATACATTTACATATCGAATGCACGCCACATCCACTGGAATACCAAGCCAATATGAGAGTTACGCAAACGCCAAATTATCCGTTGCATAGAAAAACAATGGGAGAGAATTTAAATTATTGGCGAATAAACTGATAAAGACAAAATTGTGAAAATAACTTCAAGCAACCCTACCAAAACATTAACAATACGTAAAATTTATTTATATTCTAGATGTCAAATATAATTTTATGATAAATTTATTGCCTGAGTTAAAATGCGAGAAATGGATAACATCCCTCTTGTTAATAAAAATGATCGCTTTCTTTCGATTACGAAATTTATGTCCTTAATTAATGCATACTTTACAAACTACATCTACTTTGCAATTTTCCTGGTTTTAAGACCAATGGGTACTGTTAGATGTTAAAAAGCTTGCCGCAATTCGGGCTTCAGAAAGTGAGATTTGTGTCCAAATGATATGAACAGCTATGAAAAAAAAATAAAATGAACTTTAAGCTTTTTAAAATATGTATTCCTATATATAAACATTTATTTATGAATATTCATATTTTTGTTATTTATATACAATTTATTTCTGTTTTTATATAAAAAAGAAATTAATGTCTTCTTTATAGTAAATAAATTATATAATCATTGAACAGAAAATATGCATAAAAAATTTCCTTCTCTCGCCAAGCCCATTTCTTCCACCTCGCAAAGGGTGGAAGAAATTTCAATTAAACAAAATTTGCCCCAGAAAAAATTACAGAATTTGCCCCATTGCTCTATGACTAAACAATGTCGAACAATATATTATATACTAAAACTATCGCTGAAAAATTGCCAAAATAACAATTCAAATTCTATCAAAAACCGTTTATTATAACTTTTTAAAAGGATATTGTGATAATTGAGTTCACCAGATTACAGAATTTTCCCCAAAACGGTATGACTGAGCAATGTAGAAGGACATGTTGTATACTGAAACCTTTCCTGGAAAATTATCTAATTAACAATTCAAGTTCCATAGAAATACATTCGGCAGAATCTTTTAAAAAGGCTAATTTTTCATTATCAGGTTCATCTCATTGAAAAACATAATTCAATACCAAGCAACGTAGAACGATGTGTTATGCACTAAAAACTTACCCGAAAAATTACCTATTTAACAGTGTAAGTTCAGCAGAACTCTAGTTCTAAGCAGCCGGAATGAAATTTCCATTTGGATTATATATATACCCTCATAGCATGCATGGTCACGGTGACGTCGTTGTGACGTCACTGTGAGTCACTGTGGTCACGTCACATCTGTGACCAAAATGCCACCACTCAGTGATGTCACATTGTGACTGAGATGTGAACTTCTTAGAAAAATTTAAAAAATTACAAAAAATATTCAAAACATGTTATGTAAAATTATATTTTCTGGCAAAAAAAAAAAAAAAAAAAAAAAAAAAAGTGACGTTACTGTTATGTCACTGCATGTAACGTACGTCACGTCACATATGTGACGAAAAACCCACCATATTGTAAGTCACAGTGTGACAAAAATATGAACATCAAAAATCTTTGAAAATGAACAGAAATATTTTAAACATGCCCGAGTTACAGCAACATAAGGAATGAAAACATATTAGTAGATAGGAAATAGTAAATTCGGACACGAAAAGAGGTGGGGGGGGGGGGGGGCATAAAAAGGAAAATGCACGGTACAAGTATCAACAAACTAGATTTTCATGCTATATTTTATCAATTTGTTATCTAAGACAGTGAAGTATACTTTTTTTATGATTTCAATTTTATCTACCATTGCAATTTAATCCTTCACCGATTGTTATTATTATAAAAGTGTTTCTCGGAAAAATGGTACGTTATGAAACAATTTGGATAACATATTTAGAATTAGGAATATTACATCTGTACACTTTACATATTTAGTTTGCAACGAGGAAGGTTTTTTTTTTTTTTTTTTTTTTTTTTTTTTTTTTTTTTATTCGAAACACATCTGTGGTTTCAAGCTAAAATTTTCTGTTACAGTTAAGTCTGCAGCTTTTAATGAGCACGTAGAAAGAGTATTCAGAGTTTAGTCATATATGCATTTCTTGCTTTAGAATTTGCATTTAAGTCATATTTTTTCCTGTTAGTGTTTAACTATTTTAAATAACTATTTTTTAAAAAATTCTACTTCTTTCAGACTTTTTAAATAAAATTAGCATTTTCCGAAAAAAATATTTATACAAATTTTATACAAAACCCATGATATAATTATTCATATTTTAAATTCGTGTTTTAGAAATACGACTTTAAAAAAAACTATTTTACAAATAGTTTTATTCTACAGAAAATGAATATAAAAAAATGACAGATTGACAAAGAAATTTTTTTTTATCCTGTATAGTGATGGGCGATAACGAGATGTTTTTCTCGATTTTCTCGATTGTATGGACATCTCGATACTTTTCGATTGTGTAAATTTTTTCTCGATGACTCCAGTTTGCCAATTGCTTTTATACATCATATATTATATATTATATACGTCATACATTTATCAAGAATCGTCTGCAGGTGAACTGGAATGAGTCGGCGTTAATAAAGACTAGGTGACTTCGCCCGCTAGTGGGCCCCTCCTTTAATCGGGGCCCCTAAGTTATACGTAATCTTTTAATATGAAATCACGAACAGGTTACTCGCTATATACGACACCGTATAGCAGGCGTGGTGTGCACGCAGTACAAAATCTTGTAAAAAAATATAATCTCGAAACGAACGAACCTCGGACCAGATCTCTTGGGGGAGGGGGTCAAAGTGAGCGGAGGGACACAGTAGCTGCATAATATGAATAAGTCGTCACAGGTCTTTAGGCCTTTCGAACCATATGTCACATGAGTGGTCCTTCCCGTGGGGGCAAAGAGGGGGAGGGGTGCGGGAGGTGGATAACATAAGTAGTCATAGGCCTTTCCAACAATATGTTACATGAGGGGTCTCGGCTAAATTTAGGAAAGTGTCCCCCGTGGGGGAAAAGTGGGGGGGGGCGGTCACCGGAAGTGCAGAACATCAATAAGTAGTCACAGACCTTTCCAACAATATCTCACATGTGGGGTCTTGGCTAAATTTGGAAAAGTGTCTTCCGGGGTGGGGGGCAAAGTGGGGGGACGGACACCGGAGGAGCATAACATCAATAAGTAGTCACAGACCTTTCCAACGATATCTCACATGAGGGGTCTCTGCTAAATTTGAAAAAGTGTCCCCCGGGGGGGCAAAGGGGGGGGGGACTGTCACCGGAGAAGCATAACATCAATAAGTAGTCACAGACCTTTCCAACAATATCTCGCATGAGAAGTCTTGGCTAAATTTTGAAAAGTGCCTCCCGGGGGGGGAAGGGGGGACGAACCCCCGGGGGGGCAAAGTGGTTGGGATGAACACCATAGGTGCATAACATCAATGAGTAGTCACAGACCTTTCCAACGATATCTCACATGAAGGGTCTTTGCTAAATTTGGAAAAATGTCCCCCGGGGGGGAAAATGGGGGGGACTGTCACCGGAGGTACATAACATCAATAAGTAGTCACTGACCTTTCCAACGATATCTCACATGAGGGGCCTTGGTTATATTTGGAAAAGTGTCCCCCGGGGGGCAAAGTGGGGGGACGGCCACCGGAAGTGCATAACATCAATAAGTAGTCACAAACCTTTCCAACGATATGTCACATGAGGGGTCTTGGCTAAATTTAGAAAAGTGTCCTGAAATTTCATATATTATAAATAATATTTATCGGAGGGCTCCATAAAAAAATCCGATCTAAAATGATAAAAACGGAAAAACCCCCCGCAGTGGGAGCCAAATTGGGGAGGGGAGGAAGAAAGTCTCATAATATGAAAGAGTCATTCGAGAGCTTTCCGATAACATATCACATGACCGGTCCATAAAAAGTTTGAAAATTGCTCCCCCCCCCCCCCCTTGGGCCCACTCTTTCGCCCCGGAATTTACGCAGCCCCCACTTTAAAATTTTTATGTTCAATAAATAATATTTACCGGAAGACATCTAAAATGATATTTAAATTTATTATAGAAATCGGCTACGGTTTTAAAAATTTTTTCGCCCCCTCCCCACCCCCTGAATTTTACCTTCGGGGGAAGAAAGGTTCATAATATGAAAGAGTTGTCAAAGGGTTTTTCGATAATATGTCACAGGAAGAGTTCGGTAATTTTTTTTTTAATTGCGCCCCGCCCACTCTCACGTCCTCGGAATTCACCCGACCCACCTTCCTCTTTGAAATCTTTATATTTAATAAATATTTATCAGAGGGCTCCGGGTATGTGACAGCTTGGCAGGGCTAAAATAAGAAAAACATTGAAAATTAAAGCTTCATTTCACAGATCATTGTCATGCTTATTTCTCTGTCCAGCTCACCCCTCGATATCTCATCTCGGCCCTTCTTGGCCGAGCGTGAAATGACAATCATCGAGAGTAACATTTCGAGGAAGGACGAAAACTGATTTCTCATTCTCGACAATGTCATATGAAATGTTGAACAGAGACCGAGAGCGAGAAACGAGAATGGCAATGGGAAGTGATGAGTTACAATCGGTGAGATATCTCGAAGCAAGCGAGAGGTTTGGCCTCGAGAGAGTTCTCTCCTCGAGGTAAACGAGGAGAGAAGAGCAGCAGAAAACATATCTCGAAGTGCGAGAGAGAGGGCGAGAGAAAGTGAAGCTTTCAGAAGAGTCAAACTTACCGCGCTTCTGGTGTAAGTCATGATTTCCCAAAGGAGTACATGTTCTTTTCCATTCGCTTTTGTTATTAGCCGATATTGGTTAGGAGGCATAGTTGTTTAAGTTATCAGTTCGGGTTTCAGTTCTTGATATAGAAGTTTTCTAGTGAATTTGGCGGCGCCAGTTTGTCTTTGATTTTCAATGTTTCTCTTATTTTAGCCCTCCTAAGCTGTCCCATATCTCTTAATATTAGAATGTTATTGTTAAAACAAAACTGCACAGCAATTATGTGTTTTCAAGATTTTAAGTGTCGCCTCAGGAAAGAGGATTTTTCAAAATTATTTTACCCCACTCATGTAACATATTAAAATAGGGGTAATCTCATAACCTTTCTAAATCTACCTTCCTTTTGTCAATCCACCGTTAATTTTAGACCCCTGGGCTTAAAATGCTCTAAAGGAATATACTTAGCAGCGGTTTTTTTCGTACTGTGGCACGGTATCTTGCACTCATAGGAAAATTATAAGACTAACATCAAATTGTGTCTAAAATCGAATAAAAAATATGGACATATGTTTCTTAATTTTAACTCCCTTCTTCGCCTCAAGAGGGCGCTTTAAAGTTTTGTTTCTTCAAACCTTTAGTATACTGTTTGTCCAAAAATTATAAAATTCACAAAATAAAGTCTTTTCACTCTCCCCTATCTTCTCGTATTAATTTTATTTTTTCTACCACCAGGGGACGCCGCCCAGTGAAACATTTTACTTTTAGCCTCAGGCTATTGGTATTTTTCATCTGTTTTTCATAATGTTTTGTCTCATTGTTTTTCTTCATTGTAGATACTATTCTCCAAGTTCTTGACCCATTCTGACTACTTGGGCACTCATTCTGGACCAGCTGTGGCCCATCGGGCCCCTCTTCATTTGTCTGGCTCTAATCACACGCTTCACTTGTTCTTTTACCATTTTTCTTTTCTTCAATTTTTTTCTTATTCAATGGTTTAGTTTTTTTTATCATTCTCAACTTCCCCTAGTCCTCTCTTACATGAAGTTAACTTTCATCCTTGGTCTGCCCTGTCAGTTTGGGGCCTAATGCCCCCCCTTTTTTTTGGGGGGGGGGGCGTTTCTTCTACCTTTTCCAGACCCATCATCTAATACCACGTTGGTAAGGATTGGAAAATTTA
Source organism: Maratus speciosus (assembly GCA_963932465.1). Lineage (NCBI taxonomy): Eukaryota > Metazoa > Arthropoda > Arachnida > Araneae > Salticidae > Maratus > Maratus speciosus. Next base: position 333,713,185 of record OZ010790.1, on the reverse strand, counting down.
AATTATCCAAAATACCAAAAATGAAGTCCATTGATGTTTTATTTTAGTTATAGAATTCCCTATTAGCGGATATATTTGTCTGTTTACTTTTCTATTTTTCGATAACACTCCTTTGTTTTCGATAAACGGAGAAATTCAACAGCATTAGACACACTTTAGACATTTAGGGAACTTTCACCTGTATCAAACCTTCTGCCTTTATCGAAAAGAAGAAAATGCTAATCGATTCTAGCTAATGCGCCTAAAATAAAAAATGAGCAGTAAATGTGTTAGAAACTAGCTACTTTGGATTTTGATACAGACTTGAAGAGTCATGTTGGAATCCCTAGGCACTGGAAAACAATTTCCTTGTTAGACAGGTTCCCTCTTAGCAGATATATTTGTCTGGTTGCCCTTATGTTTCTCGATAAACGGAGAAATTCCACAGCATTAGACACACTTTAGACATTTAGGGAACTTTAACTTATATCAAACTTTCTGCCTTTATCGAAAAGAAGAAAATGCTAATCGATTCTAGCTAATGTGCCTAAAATAAAAAATGAGCTGGTAAATGTATCAGAAACTAGCTACTTTGGATTTCGATACAGACTTGAAGAATCACGTTGGAATCGCTAGGCACTGGAAAACAATTTCCGTATTAGGCAGGTTCCCTCTCAGTAGTTATATATGTCTGGTTATCCTTACGTTTTTTGATAAAGCTGTCTTGTTTTCGATAAATGGAGAAATTCCACAGCATTTGATACGCTTTAGACATTTAGGGAACTTTAATTTGTATCAAACCTTCTGCCTTTATCGAAAAGAAGAAAATGCTAATCGATTCTAGCTAATGCGTCTAAAATAAAAAATGAGTTTTTAAATGTGTCATAAAGTAGCTACTTTGGATTTCGATACAGACTTAAAGAGTCATGTTGGAATCGCTAGGTACTGGAAAACAGTTTCCGTTTTAGGCAGGTTCCCTCTTGGCAGGCATCGTTATCTTACTATCCTTACGTTTTTCGAAAGAAACTTTTATTTTCGATCAATGGAGAAATTCCACAGTATTTGACATTTAGGGGAACTTTAAACTGTATCAAACTTTTTGGAGTTATCTAAACAGTAGAAAGGTTATTTGATTCATCAAATGCGCCATAGTTACGCGATTTGGACATTGCAGTTTCATAAAGAGGAAAGGGGAATTTATTCCAATGCAAAGAAAATCATTTTAAAGTACTGAAATTCAAATGAGATATCTTTATAAATTTCTTCCATAAGATTAGCATTAGCGAGCAGGTCTTTTCAATTGACTGAAGTAACCCCTTAAGCCTAAATCAGGAGAAAATAATTACGATAGCAGAATTATCGAGCAAACCCTATCACTACTATGAAAATTTCGGCCAGAATAATAGCTAAGTTTTCCAACAATTGTTTTTAGCTCTCTCGTTATAATCGATTGTAAAACATCTCGATTGTAGATTCTAGGAATTAATCGATGGCTATATCGATTGTGATTTTTTACGATGACGATTTTTCTCGATTGTCGAATTTTCAAGAATCGCCCATCACTAATCCTGTATACTCTCTTTTCATTTATTAAGATGCCTAATTTGTATTTATTACGTGTAAAACAAACTTTACTTTAAAAAAAAAGAAAGAAAAAAGGCAGGTGTTTCATTCAAATAGAAAATTTTCATTACAGACAAAAATTATAATAATACAGTATAAGCACCTGCTTGCGCGTGCGCGCGTGCGCGTGCGCTATCGTCTGCTCTCGATTAAACCACAGAATAAAATAAGGATCAGAACTTTTGACGCGGGAAGTATGTCTGACAATTTTGTCATTTTGTCAGAAATATGTCTGACAATTTAGGATAAACCACGGATATTATTAAACTATTTATGGAACTTAAAAGATATGTCTTATTTAATTTAAATTTTTTATTCCCGTTTGATAGATTAAAGTTAAATAAGTTGTAGTATGTTATATGCAATGAGACTGATCTGCAATTCTTTTCCGATTCGATGCTGTAAAATATCTTAATCTGAAATAGCTAGAAGGGAAAAAAAAAGCTGATGCAGAGACTGATTCTAACACAGTATTTATCGTCATTAATATTTTGGAGTTAAATATGATATTCGATTATAATGATATTAGGAAACTGTTTCAATTTTGAAATTAACATTATACTGGGAAAATATCTTTTTACATATTGTAGTAGTGAAACTTTTGAAAGATTTTTTTTTTTCATTGTTAATAATATTTTAAATTAGCATTTAAAATCTTAAATCTTCATACCAATGTTTTCAGATTTAACATTTGCCAAAATTATAAAATAGTAGGAATTCCTTATAACATACGGAAAGATTTTTGAGAAATTGTTAAATGCATTTAATTCATCTATTGTAGTTTGTTGTTGCTTAATTGTACAATTATAAATACTAATTATTTAGTGTTTTTCAAATTGATATATTTATTTTTTTTATTCTATTTAATCATTTTTATTGCTGTTTGTGATTTTAATCAAACATTTAATTGTAGACATTCAGAATCAGTTATTAAATTTTCTTTGATTGTAAACTCATTTTCTACGTTTTCGATACATTTATTTTATTGGCATTAAAAAATAAAAAATAATATTTAAGCATTAGAATAAAGTGTTTTTAAGGCCCGATAAAGTTGAAAAGTGTTTATGACTTCGGTTTGTTTGGCCGTCTGTCCACGCTCTAACTCGCGTAAATATACTCGGATTGACTTGAAATTTTTGGATGTTATTGACGTTTACCATAGCAAGGTCCCTATTTGTAATGACGTTTGTAGCATGTTTAGTTCATTGACAGGGAGAGTCAAAAGTATTCCATTACATTACGGCCTGTGGGAGAAAAAATCGTTTCAAATGATTTTTAATGATTTTACACGCTTTCAAACAGAATAAAATTGATATGCATTTATGAAGCGCACTAAAATGTGCATTCCGTAGAATATGCAATGCAGAGAATAGTTATTGTTTATTTACGGGGCTAAAAAAGGAATTCCAATACATAATGATATAGGGGTGGAGGGAATTGTTTGTAGCGTACTATATTTATGTTAATCTATTTGATATGTAATGAAATTGATATACGTCGTTGAGGTTTGCATACTATGAATTATTTCATGTATAATACGAAGTGTATATAGCATTTACAGGGACACACAAAATATTTCAGATACTATATTGTATCCGAAGTACTGTTCATTAGCGATGATTGCTGGAAATGCATTTTTAATTATGATATGCGCTTTTATGATTCACTACATTTATGCAAAGTATATGGTGTATATATATATGCTATAATTCATATACAGGACTATACAAAAGTATTCGTAAGGGTTACTGGGTATTGCTTAAAGGTGGTTTTTAAATAAGTTATGCATTTTTACCTTGCACTGTATTTAATTTACTAAGAAATGTTTGTAGAATATAGATAAAATGATATACAGGGTCACGCAAAGAATTGGATACGTTGCCGTCTATAAATTATAATTTCTGGAAATGTGATTTCAGCAGTTTTAAAAGTGTTTTAGTTTGAATTAAATTTTAACTAAATAGTGGCGTGTAATAAAGGTTCTAGGTAAACTACAGGGTTGTACAAAATTACTTAAGTATGTTTCCATATATTAGTATAAATTGCTGAAAGGGAATTTCAACCTGTTATGCGTTTCCTTGATAAACTAAATTTTTCCATTATATAGTATATATATCAATCTACAGATCAAATACAGGACTGTTTAAAAGAATTGGAAAACATATTTGGCTATGGATGGTAACTGCTGAAAATGTTCAAATGTTTTATGCGTTTTCATGTTTAGTTAGTTATCTTGTTTACGTTATTTCCCCCGATGTCTTGTTAAAACATTCAGGAAGAGTTGGAAAGTGTTTTATAATCTAGGCTTAACGCATGATATATCTTACTTGTTGTTTCTATTTCCCAGATCAGTCTTTTCCTATAAAACATACCAAATCTAATTAGCTCATATTCACAAAATACAATATATACGGGAATAAAAAATTTAAATAAATAGGGCTTATCATGTCGTTCTATAAATAACAGTTGTATTAATGTCCGTTAGACTCCATGTTCGTATTTAGTAAAGCAATGACAAATCACAAAAAATTAAAAAGCTTACACATTCTTAATATTAAGCTTGAATTCAAGATCAAGCTTAGAACTTAATAAAAAAAGATGTCAGTTGATAAGGATTGTTTTTTAAATGGAAAATTAAAAATATTTTAGAAGAATAGGACTCCAAAATAGGGATATCTTGCTAAAAAGTAAGGTAAAAAGATAAGACTTTATATTTCAAACAAAACTTTACTTTAAAATTATCATAGTGTTTATGACAAGAATCATCACAATATTAATACTTGGAAATTTTTCCAGAGAGAAACATTCGCCTTGCATACAATATTTCAAATGAAAATCAAATTTCAAATTAATTGCTTAAAAGGCGCAAAGGCCAACATAGTGAAAACATTCCACGCCGGGACTCGATCCCGGGTCATCAGTATAGCGCACTGACATTTTACTGACTAAACCACATGGAACAATACCCAGCCTGGAAAATTTCTCCCTATTACATGTTGGCAAGGCCACAAACGCAGCACAAGATGGAATATTTATCGTGAGTCACCGTCATGGGGGCAAACACGAAACTTAATTAAATCCAACATCGATTGAAACTATATTAATGCTTTGAAATTTTTTCAGAGAGAAACATTCGCCTTGCATACAGTATTTCAAATGAAAATCAAATTTCAAATTAAAATTGCCTTTTAAGCAATTAATTTGAAATTTGATTTTCATTTGAAATATTGTATGCAAGGCGAATGGTTCTCTTTGGAAAAATTTCCAAGTATTAATATAGTTTCAATCGATGCTCGATTTAATTAAGTTTCGTGTTTGCCCCATGTCGGTGGCTCACGATAAATATTCTATCTTGTGCTGCGTTTGTAGCCTTGCCAACATGTAATAGTGAGAAATTTTCCAGGCCGGGTATCGTTCCATGTGGTTTAGTCGGTAGAATGTCAGTGCGCTATACTGATGGCCCGGGTTCGAGTTCCAGCATGGAATCTCTTTCACTATGTTCGCCTTTGCGCCTTTTAAGCAATTAATTTGAAATTTGATTTTCATTTGAAATCATCACAGTGTTTATGACAAATTCGTCACAAATGACACATATTTCACAAACTGGTCACAATGTGACTTCAAAGCATTGTCACTTTCGTCACAAAGTTAATGCCAAAATAGTCTCAAATGACACACTTTTTACAAATTTGTCACACCGTGACTTCACAGAGTGGTCACAATGTGACGTCACAAACGACCTCTAAAACGGCCTTAACGACCTCGCATTCTAGTCACTATGACGTCACATCGACGGTCACAAAATCATAGTGTGGCTTCACAACGACGTCGCCGCGACGTCACCATGCCTTACGGGTATAGAGAGAGAGAATTAGATTTTTCCAAAAATGCAGTCGTCTACTTCAGAAATAACCAATATTGTAAACGTCGCTCAAACCGATGTCACGCTCATGCATTTTTGGCTTAAAATTAAATCGTTTGGCAATAAAATGAAATCGTAAATAAACATACAATATGTAACTCACAAGTACCGTGATTTTTATAATTACATCTGCTAGTTTCTTCTGCAAGTCACAAGATGGATCAGTTAAATAAAAATAAAGAGTAAATTAAAAAAAAATAAAAAATAAAAACAAAATTGTCACTCAGATAATATCTTATAAAATTTTCTGATGCATTTTTCTTAACCTGACGCAAGTGATAAATTGCCAAATATAGTTTAAAACTGCAATCTTTCATATTGAATAAATTTTAAAGCATTACGAACATTTCCTTTCATGTTTAAATTCGATATTTTCCTTGTATAATATTACCACTCGTCAAAACTGTTTTTTTTTCTTTTAAATAAAATTAGTAAAAGTTTTTTTCCGAGATGTACAGCCATTTCAATTCATTTATCAAAAAAAATTCATCGCCAATAAAATAATGGTAACCCTTTCGCCAAAAATAACAGAACTTTCCGTCATAATTCTATAACTAATATAGGTAGAATGATGTGTTATAGCTTAAAACCTTTCTTGAAACAATACCTATCTAACGGTATAAGTTTCGTAAAAATCCATGCAGTAGAACTCGAAATCTAGACGTTCGGAACGAAATTTCCGTTTGGATTTTATATATATAATAAATGACATTATCCGCTTCCGCTGAAGAATTCCTCATTTGCGATCCAGTATTAAAGAACATCTACAGTAAAGTACGCATAGGACGTCACTATGGCTGAATAATACACAAATCCAAAAAAAGAGATATTGTCATTCAACAAACTCGACATTCAATAAACTTGAAAACTCGACGAAAAAAAAAAAAACTAGAAAACAGGAATTCTGCTTTTTCAGAATTTAGTGTCGCCCCCGATGAAAAAAAAAATATATATGTATATATAAATAGTACAAAACCTATTTCAATTTTAATGGCATAAAGCACACACTTTTATTTTATGTAAAATTATGTCATTCGCACCCGCTTAAGAATTCCACATTGACGATCCTCTTGTAATCATCTACAGTAAAGAATGTATAAGGATGTCACTATCGCAAAATAATACACAAATGCAACAAAACGATGCCGTCATTAAAGAAACTCGACAAAAAAGGCTATCTAATGATTCATAGACATTCATTTGTTTGTAACATTAATATAGACGATTTCAATCGTGATGTCAGTCATGACGTTTTGGTGGGAAACTGACTCCAAACAAATGGTTGCTATGTTGTATTTTCCATTTTCTTTGTGTGTTGCAGCTATATCTTATATCTATATCTCACATCTAAGTGTTTTAATACTTGATATGTACTGGTAACATTTTCCGCAATTTATATTTAAAAAGAAATAACGCATAGCAACCGTTTGTTTGGAGTCAGTTTCCAACCAAAACGTCATGACTGACGTCACACTGAAAGCGTCTACAGATACTTAAAATTAAATATAGTTTATAATGTTTTAACAGAAATTATTCGTTTATATTTTTTCAAAATAGCACGTATTTTAATTACAGTGGTTGTTATGAGAAAGTGGCAACAAAAAGATATAATTGCTATTTTACAACTATTTTCCCTTTACTTTCTATATAAATGGAGTACTTGAATTGCCAAAATTAAACAAATGGTGCTAAAAACTACAAAAAAATTAATATTTCAAAAATAAATGGAGATACAATTTTCAAACAAATTGCATTTAAAAGTACTTCTTTCTTCAATACGACGGTATAAAAATTGAAAATGTGCGATGTTTAGAAATTAAAAAAAATGCTATAGAGCATTTAATCGCACAATGATACATCTGCTTTGTTTATTGCTAGCTTCTGTAAGGTAACGTTATTTTTTGGAGACAAAATAAGCTGAGATAAAGAAATAACATATCGTCCCGGGGGCTAAAAAATCGGCTCTTTATAGATTCATATGCCTTCATTTATTTGTAATATAGATACTTAAAATTAAATTTAGTTTATAATAGCTCCATGTTTTATCAGAAATCATTCGTTTATATTTTTTCAAAATAACACGTATTTTAAGCACATTTTTTTTCAGTTGTTATGGGATAATGGCAAAAAAAAGATATAATTGCTTTTTTTAAACTATTTTTTCCTTTACTTTCTACAGACATGGAGTACTTGAGTTGCCAAAATTAAACAAATGACGCTAAAATCTACCAAAAAAAAAAAAAATATTAATATCTCAAAAATAAATGAAGATGCAGTTTTCAAACAAATTGCATTAAAAAGTACTTTTTTTCCCCCAATACGACGGTATAAAAATTGAAAAATTGCGATGCTTAGAAGTTAAAGAAAATTGCAGTAAAGTATTTAACAGTACTATGATAAATCTGCTTTGTTTTACAGCTGGATAATACAACCCAACGTTATTTTTTTGGAGATGACACCTTATTTGCTGGAGAAAGAAATAGCATACCGGGGACTAATAAATGAATAAGTAAATAAAATAAAAATATTTTAAAAAAAGGAAAAATAAAGAATAAAGTGAGAGAGAATTGACATAAATCTCACGGAAAAGCACTTAAAGACAAAAACTATTCATGCAATTTTTTAAAAAGTGAAATTTCATTCAAAACCTTTTGCAAAAATTTCGGTCAGCCTAAAAAGCTATCTTTTTAAAACTTTTAATTAGCGTTAGACTATTTTCAACTTCATGATGTTACTTAAAATATTTTTATAAGAATTAATAAAAATACCACACTATTATTAGAAGCTGAGTTAAGAATTAAATTATATGAAATGATTCACATATTATGACGGATTTTCAGCCACGTTCTTCTTAATGATAGATTCAGATTTCAATTAATACTGTTGAATATTTTCCTTGATTATTTTCAAACGCGGATTCAAGCTGGTTGAGGCGTCTGGGATCCCCATCTTTCATTCCCGAAACGAAGAAAATTTGCACTAAATTACATTTTGTTTCATATATGAAATTATATTTAGAAAATAATGATGTTCATATTCAAGTATTTTGTACGTTACAAAGTTGTTGAAAATAAAGGCGTAAAATATCACAGCCTTCGTGCAAAATTTACGAATGTGCTGTTTAAAAAAAATTGCTGTAGTAAATTAACAGCAAAAAATTATGTAAAACCTAAAAAATAAAACTGGTGATGAATTAATAGTAAAAAGTACTGAGAATCTACAAATTTCTGTACAATCAAAAAACAATTTTATGTTGAATAGCAAAAACTGCTGAAAATCTTACAAAAGTACTGTAAAATCTAAAAAACAAAATTTGTTAAATAACAGCAAAAAATGATGAAAATCTACAAAAGTACCGTAAAATCTAAAAACAAAATTTGTTAAATTAACAGCAAAAAATGCTGAGAGTTTACAAAACTACCGTAAAATCTAAAAAACAAAATTTGTTAAATTAACAGCAAAAAATGCTGAGAGTTTACAAAACTACCGTAAAATCTAAAAAACAAAATTTGTTAAATTAACAGCAAAAAATGCTGAGAGTTTACAAAACTACCGTAATATCTAAAAAACAAAATTTGTTAAATTAACAGCAAAAAATGCTGAGAGTTTACAAAACTACTGTAAAATCTAAAAAACAAAATTTGTTAAATTAACAGCAAAAAATGCCGAGAGTTTACAAAACTACTGTAAAATCTAAAGTACAAAATTTGTTAAATTAACAGCAAAAAATGCTGAAAATCTACGAAAGTGCTGTAAAATCTAAAAAACAAAACTGCTGTAAAATTAACAGCAAAAAATGCTGAAAATCTACAAGAGTGCTGTAAAATCAAAAAAAACAAAAGTGCTGTATATTTACGGCAAAATTTGCTGGCACCCATATTGCCAGCATTTTTTGCTGTAAAATTACAGTGATTTTTTTTTTACAGTGTACAAATACACATTTATATGAAAAAAAGGCTTCATAAACAGATTTATACCACTCCCCTCCCACCCACATTTAGAAAAGCTCTTCTATCTCAGGGAACTAGGAATAAAGAGGAACTTGTATATCTTCAAAATGGTGAAGCTTCAACTGTAACCGGTTTCGCAGTAGCTTATCACCATGGGGGTAAATTTCCACCAGTAATTTTAAATATAAATTTTCTCGTTATTTAAATGCTATATTAATGCATAATTTCAGTCATAATTATGACCAAAACCACCCCCTACTAACTCCTCAACAAATTATCGTAGAAGAAAGTTACTGGTACCGAACGATTGGAAATTAAGTCTACTTTTAAATGATGTATATAAAGTTTGCTTAGGGGTCATCTACATATTAAAACGAACCATAACTTTGTTTTTTTCAATAGCAGTACACAATTTTGACAGCATAAATGAACTCTACATCCTTCAATTAGCCTAAAAACAAATTTTTATGCAATTCGTACGATAAGTTTCCGAGAAATTAATTGTTTTAAAACAAGCGTATTTTAAGGGCTGTATTCAAATTGAAGTTCGGTACTCAATTATTAACCGAGAGAGCCCCTTCTTGATCAAGGCACCTTAAGCAACACTCAAGCAGCCATTGAAGCTAGATTACTAGATAGCATAAGAAATTTCAAAATATCTAGTCACTTCTATCATAGGAAGAAAAAATCTTGGAAGAAAAATGTGAAATTTTGGATTTCCATAAAGCAAGACTTAATAAATCTAAATCCATCAAAAAACTGTAGGTTGCAATTCATAATTTTTTCGAATATTAATTTCATAATTCATAATTCATATCATAAAATTATACAAATTACAAATTCAGCATATTTATGTTTGGGTATATTAGTATTATTGCTATACAAAAAATTAGCACATTAGGAGCATAATTTCTGGAGATATAAATAAAATATGAAAATGCAATTTAACATTAGAAGCACTAAATTTTGAATGTCTATAATTCAAAAACTTATCATTCAAATGACTTGAAATTTCATTTCTAGGCATAGTTTGAACCGAAGATTTGAAATATCTCGTTAATATTGGGTATTGCCATTGAAAAATATGAAATTTGGATTCGTTTTAATATGTAGATGGCCCCCTAAGCAATTTCATTTTTACTGGTGGAAGTTTACTTCGGTAGTATAGTCAGGACCTGCGTTGAAGCCATATATTATGACAACCTAAACAATCCCTGTCAGTGAAAGAGATTACAGTACCCGGGCCAACTTCCACCAGTAAAAATGAATAGAAAATTTTACCATATTTGTGAGAGAAATTTTGCATGAATAAGCCGCTAAAATAAGGCAAAATTTTCTATTCCAAATATACAGGTGGAAGTTTGCTTCGGCGATAATCAGAAGCTGTTGATCCAATGTAAAAAATCAGCCGCCATCTTGTCATAACCTCTTCAGTTACTTCACTCGCAATGGTAGAATCTACACTATATGTCTTCTCGTCTTTATTCATAACTACATTTTCTATCTCGAAATTAAACAAGTTAGAAATTGCTCGCCAAATGTGGCAAATGAGGTGTGTTCATACTATAACTAGTTTTATAATAATTTTGTGCACCACATATTGTATTGAATGTATCAATTTCATTCTCTTCGAAAGGCTGTAACATTATTAAAATGCACTTTCAATAATTTTTCCATTGGCCGTAATGTAAAGGAATTTTTTTGAATGTCCCTGTAATTAAACTATTCATCCGATTTTCATAAAATTTGAAATGAGTCGACAAAATGTTGCAACAATTATATATTTAAATTTCCAGACCATTTGGAAGCCTGTAACATCATTAAAATGCATTTGCAATAATTTTTTCCCATTGGCCGTAATGTAACGGAAAGCATTTGGTTGTCCCTGTAACTAAACTATACATCCAATTTTCATGAAATTTGAAATGACTCGACAAAATTTTGCAATAATTATATATTGAAAATTTCAGATCATTCGGTTGGGTAGTTCTTGCTCTGTTATATGCGGACAGACAGACGGACGGACTGAACGACGACTATAGGTATTACGTATTTATATAATTACGAACGCACCTAAAAATGGATTTGTCTCTTAGAAATATGCCCATTAGCAATCACGTGCAAACCTTATAGAATTTTGTCATGACATTTTCCCTCGTCCTTGCTTGTAGGGAATGCGTTAGTAGAATACGAACGTTCTGCTTGAATTATGGACATGTTGTCTCCGCAAACAAACTTTATGTGCGTATACGCACGCTTTATAAAGCAAATCGGCTAATTTTTAAAGCATTGATTGACTCAGACGAAAAGTGGTTCTTTTAAAAAAGAAGACGTGGAAATTCGGCACGTAGCTATTCAGATTTGTATTTAAAGTGGTGAAAACTTTTAGTTCTTTGTTATTCGATGCAGTGGATGCTTCTTTCTCGAGTTTTAGTTAGCAGCAGTTGATCGGCGATTGGTAAGCTCTGAAATAAAACTCATACTTACACTCTGGAAGTTTATTAGTTAATGTCTAAGAATTATAATTTTGTTTAGTGTTTTCTACAAAAGAATTGAATTGAAATATAGTGAAAGTTAATCATATATTTAACTTAAATATTGATCCTTTTTTGAGATAGGCTTTTAGGGAATTAAATTTAATGAGCCCTTGTCTCTTCATTGATTTCTAATAAATGTTTTTGTTAAGTGTAAATTTAGTACAAGTCAATAATTTAAATTGCAATTATGAATCAAAAGAGCGAGACCATTTCATAATTTAAAGTTATTTGAATCAGTGATTTTCAGAGAAAAAGTTAAATCTAATATTGTCATTTTTTAATATCTCCGGGTTATTAAAACTCACAGAGTGGAATTCAGGCTCATTAGCATTCCAGTTGGTAAAGTCCATCCGAGAATCATCACTCCAGTGGAAGATTGTTCCACTTTCTATTGCCCGAAGTCCAATCCAAACATCAGTATAAGCCTCTAAAACAATATCAGTCAAGAAATCTACAAAAGATTAAAAAAGGCACATTAGTGGCACTGTATTCCATTCTACTCTAGAGGGGAATTGCAAATTGAAATTCCTAATGTTAGATAGCAGAAGATAACTTAATATAACCAAATTACAGCAAACGATATTACATTTGAATTGCGCTATTCTTATGAAACATGACTACTACCGAAAGTTTATATGAACGATGCGTTCAACTAAAGCAACATCTTTGACGACTCAAAATATACGAAGTCGCAGCCAGCGAAAGAGACAGGCTGCGACACTCTACATAGTTTGGTTGCTTTTCAGCCTACATTGATCACATGACAATTCAACAGTTGGTGAAAACGAGACTAGCTTGATCACGTGACATCCAAAAGCGTTGGACTTATCGCGGCCTGTCTCTACCGTTGGCTGCGACCAACCGCTCCAACTACTTACCAGATTTTAACCCGCCATACAAATGAACGTTTAACTAATGTTCCTACCAAATTTTTCCAGGAAATGTTTCATAACTACTTAGTTACCGCCACCGGCAATTAACTCTTAAAATCAATTTCAGAAGAAAATGATTAAATTTGAAATTTACTTATTTTGCATAAAGGAAGAAATCATTTTTGCCTAAACGAAGAAATCATTTTTGCCTAAGAAAATTAAACATTGTAAAATTAGAGTGAGGAATCGTTGAATTATGCATTCAAAATAAATTACACGTTACATTTTTTGAAAAAGTCACATAATGTTTACAGTAGTATATCAAACAACGTTAATGGAACAGAAGGCCCTGTAAAACTGCAGATCGGTTTCTATGGTATTAAGAGTCTACACTAGTCACAAGACGACCTTTCCTAGCTAATGTTAAATCAATGAAGGCGTTATTTGCTAATTTCTTGTTTACATTTCAATATTTTTAAATGATACCTTCTGCTTAGTATATCTGAGGTCGATGTCTAACATTGTATTTTCTCACTTTTTAAAACATCTAGGTTGTAATTTCATTATGAGGACACTGCCATATTTGGAATCAACCAGCCAGTTGCTTTCGGAAATTAAAAGTGTCTTCCCCCACCGAAAAAAAATGTTCTACTTCGACTTCATATATCCTATGCAAAAAGAATAATAATAAAAAAAAAAATACCGAAATGCAAACGCCAATTTTGTTAAGAACGTCGCCATTGGTTTAAGATTAGGTTGCAGAATTTTATGGGAAGCCTTGTAAAGGCTTTTAAATTCACCGTCAACATTAAAATAACATAGAATGCGTATCTTTTATGACTTTCAAAGATAATAGAATAAAAGTTAGAAGTAAAAACATACCTTGTTCATCTCGATTATGTATAGAAACTAGAGATGCGCCTAAAGTATCGCATTCTGATTTTGCCTGTGACCAAGTGACTCGCTGGGACCACAAGTTTCCAAAAAATTTGTAACATTTGTTTCCTGTTATAAATATCAGAGAAAACATGTGTAAAAAAAATACAACAAATAACAAACGATTTAAATTTTTTAACTAAAAATTTATTCAATAATAGTGTTATATTTATTTTATTTATTGAATTTCACTGACCTAAATTGTACCATCCGTTTTCACAATTTCCGGGCATCACTGTGGTAGGTTCTGTAGATGTGAAATCGTACGAGGCATTGATACCTCTTTTACAAATGACACCTTGCAGTCGATTACAGTTATCGATATCCCAAGATCCTGTAGAAATAAAAACTATGCGTCTTAAAGAGGTGTTAAAGAAGGGACGGGAAGGAAAAAGAAAAAGACGGTAAGGGAGAAAAAAGGGATGGTAAGGATGGGATAGTAATGAAAATTACCACCCATTTTTAGGCAAATCATGTTATGACTGGTCATGTTATGATACCCACAATGTACATTGATTTTTAGAAACAGTTATTTACATTGGATTAAATAATAATAATTTAAAAAATACCTCGAAAACTGCAGGAATAAACCTTGGGGGCGGTAAGACTACCAATAAAACCACGATGCTTGAAATTGATGCTTAAATGCTGATTTAAACTCTGAAGTAAATTTCGTGTCAAAGAATTTTACCCATTCTTTTGCTAGCATACTTCTGCATGAGAAAAAAATTAAAAAAATTCTATGGCTGCATCTGAAGTGATTTTATGTATAATTTTAGCAAGAGGGACATAGTTCAAAAAATGCTAACAAAATAATAATAACCGTAAAAATGTGGGCAGGTTAATTTTTTGCTACATATTTAGATAAAACAATGTCCCAGTTTCAGAAAAAATTACATCGAATTACTTTTATAGAAACAATTTTATACAGACAGCTTTAAACTTAAAAATCAGCATCAGGGACACGGGACGGTATAGGAATTTCGTGGTATATTTGGACCCCCAACATCGTCCAAAACTTATTTATCTCGTTAATATTGTTATACAGTCATGCAATGGGATGTTTTCCAGTATGAGAATTAAAAAGGAACATAAGAATATGTACTAAAATAAAAATTATTATCCAGGGACTTAAGAGTCAAAATTATGTGAGAATGCATCATATCTTGTTAAGTAGGGTATATGAACACAGAGTCTTACCATTAAAAATATACTTAAGCATGAAATAACAATTGAAGATATTATTATAAATTTTCTATCATTGCACAGACCTGTTCTTTTTTCTTTTTAATCCTTGAATAGATGACAGATAGTTCATAAACGTAAGCACACCGAATCAAAAGTTTATCTTTAATGAAATGGCTTCAATGAGCGAAAAAGTGCTGCGCGTTTTGTGGTTCCATGAAACTAGATCGTCCATTTCTATTCAACAAGAGTTTAGACATTGTTGTGGACGAAATACTAAAGATGTCAAGAACATAAAGCAATGGTCTGAAAACTTTAAATAAACTGGTAGAACTGGCAGTAGCGGCTCGAGTGAGGGGTTTCACAATAATTTTACAACCAGTATTTTAATAAACTAGATTTTTTCTTGTTTAATCGTAGAGCATTCCCCGATTAGATAAGTTTAAATTTAGTATGTTAAAATCCTGTTAGTCGACCGCCACTGGGAGTTGTTGATCTTTCTAGAACTGACAGGCCTAGAGCGAGTGATTGACATTCCTCAAAGATCCGAAGGGGGACACACATTGAAATGTATTAACGCAATTAGTGTTGTTACAATCTCAATTACTGTTTTTACAATTTACAGAAATAAACAAATGTTTTAGTATAAGAGATTTTGAGCAATAAGTTTTTGTAATTAGAGAAGGACTTTATACTTATCCTGTTTATTAAGCAATTTTAATTTTATAAATACTAATTATGATAATATAATAATTATTTGAGAAATACTAAAATTACTCACGTTGAGATGTACTAATGCAATTAGTGTTGTTACAAACTCGATTACTGTTTTTACAATTTACAGAAATAAACATTTGTGTTAGTATAATAGTTTTTGCGCAATTCATTTTTGTAATTAGGGAAGGACTTTATGCTAACCCTGTTTATTAAACAATTTTAATTTCATAAATACTAATTAAAAATAGCAATTTTGTAAATTGCATGATGCTTTAATGTGAGTATTTGAAAAAAAAAATGCTATTTTCAAAACTATTTTATTGGCCAGTGTTTTTTAAAGTGGTGTACACACACCTCTTGGGGATTCGAAAAGATGTTTTATAAGGAGTAAGCGATGAGCCAAACATTACGTGAGCCACAACTTTAATTTTTATTAAGTTTTAGATTAGGTAATCTAATAGCATTTTAAAATATGTATCAGCGTGCAAAGAATTCCGACTGTTGACTTTCATCATTTCATTTAATATATATTTTTCTTTAATATGTCAGAATGGAAAAAATATTTCACATTTATATTGCAATGTTAATTTTACTCTCAAACAATATTTTTTTTATATCTGACGATTATTTATATTTCTAGTAATTTTGGGATTGACCACTATCTCGCATCAAAAAAGATGCTTCAACTTTTAACAGCTGTTACTCGGTTAGTTTCAATTGTAGAAGAATGGGACTTTTTTTTTGTCCTACTTCTTAGTGTAATAGGATATTTTTGCTAAATATAACTTATAGGACCAGGGGACCGTATAAAAATGTAAACTTTGTATTTTTTTAAGAAATGTTTTTATTGACCCAAATCCCTTTTAATATACTTCGTTACCTGATTTAAAACATTTTTGTAATTTGAACTATATGTCTATGCCTAACGGTTTAGGAATTAGCGATTACCGATTGATCACTTTTGAGAGTGGACATCCTGTAGATTCCCCAGTTTTGATTTTTAACTTAATATATTTCTTAATGCGTATATTATCGCTCCTGTTGTGACAAACCTATCCGAACTGTTCACTTGGAAGAAAGCCATGACGCATATTAAACAATAAAACATAACGATTTATTTATAACGACAAGCAAAGAATTAGCAATGGAGCCACTTGAGCCTATGAAAAAGAAGCTCAATTTTATGGAAAACTGAGAAGGGGAAAATACCTTCCCAAAATTTATCAAATTCACCTCAAGTTAAGGTTCCAAATGGCCTCACCGCTTGTTCTACAGGAACCTAAAAAAATCACTTAGCAGATAATATCACTATAAAATGGAAAACCATGGACTCCGAAGACTCTTTATTCTTAGTAGAAAGCTCAACTTCTCACCAAACTGACAAAAGCTCACAACTGATGACTCTATCAAAACTCCGTTTGAAATTAACGCGTGGCTCAATTTCACTAGAGAGCTCATATACCGGAGGGCCAGATGCGTTCCAAAATCCCCCGAATGCATCTCCTACTGTACTATATAAAGTTACTACACAACCACAGTTACCAAATTAACATATCATTGCGAAAATAACCATGGCAATCAGGTTCTTGGAGACAGATATGCACTTGCGAAATTTAAAGAAATTACAAAACATGTTTCGTTGAAGCACAAAAGTTAGTAATCAGGAAACCATGATCGCACACAAAGTCTCAAAACTCACTCGTGCACTAGAGTACACTTAGAAAAGAATAATTAGGCATTCTGATAGACTGTCAATGTTAAAAAAAAGTGATAATTTAATAGTATTCTTTTAGATTCTTAACCCCTTAAGCACCATATTCAATTTAGCGATAATATGCTGAGTACCACATATATTAAATTTCGTAAAAAGTAGTTTAACACAATAGCAATTAGCGACGCAAAAATCAGATGTTTAGAACATTGCAGTCTGGACTTAAAATGAGGACGTATTCACATACGTCCTATATTTCAAATACGTCGTGGTGCTTAAGGGATTAAAGAAGAGAATGAGTATTGTATTCTCAATTTTGGGAGCTACTGTGTATTCATATAAATGTTTACTCTAGTGGCAAATAGAATATTAGCCCAACGTTGCTCCTGTATCATATCATTTGGCTTTATATTGGTAGTATAATTTTAGCAGATTAATATTTAGCCTTTGAATGTTAATAACGCAAGTTAGCCATTGAACGCTTCTAGTTATTAAATCCTACTTAGATAATACTAGTTATACGGAGTAATTCCCAATTATTACTATTCATATTTTTCAAAAAAGTACTTATTTATTTAAAAATTCGAGTTTTATATCCATGGAAATGAGAACTCATACCGTCCCTTTTGTTGAAATGAACACATGTATTTAACTCTTTAGGTTCTGTTTTGTTGTCTGCCCAGTATATAAAGTCCAAGGGTGTAGCATCTGTCCATTCGTATGAAGAATGAAGCCCATGAGCATTCAGACCTATCCAATAATCCGAATCAGGATAAGTGGACATCTGTAATAATAATAATAATGATGATAACAATAATGACAAAAAATAATAAAATATATATTGATTATATCTATTATGTGTCAGAAATGAAGACGATAAATCTCTGCCTTGTACAGATGGACAAAGAAAACTAGTGAGATGTGTCAGTCTTAAAACTTTATTCTATATCATATAATAATCATAATTTGTGCTTCAAAATTCGCTATCACAGTGCCAAAATTAAATGACAATCTATGGAGCATAAAAGCGACACCTGTTGGGCAGTATACACCGAAGCGGAATACGGATCTATATATGTGAAAGGGTAACAGAACATGAAGTATGATTATATTCCGTACATTAGTTTTTGAGATATAGCTATCGCGCCAAGGTATATTGCTAAGGTATAGGTGAGAGCCAAGGTATATTGCTTGTACATGTAGCATCAACACACAAAGTTTTATTTGTAAGCAATAATGCTTTTGTAGGATTTTTTTTTTCACAACTTCATTCGAAAAATAAAATTTCAAATCTAATCAACAGCTGTAGAAAATATTTGAATTAAACTTTATTTCCAAATAACATTTAAATGTAAAAACAACTTGCAGTTGTCATCTCGCGACATCCAGAACAACTTTGACAGCTTTTTTATAAGATCAGAACTTCAAATGATGCATGCGGCTTTTGATTATAAAGTTCAAACTTTCTTTTTGGAATAAAATTGAAAAAAAAAACACCTAGAAAGTATCTAATTTTATTACAAATAAACTTTACGTGTTGCTGCAACATGTGGAAGGAACAGAGTTTGGGTACACTGTAAAAAAAAAAAAAATAAAAAAAAATAAAAAAATAAAATAAATAAAATAAAATGTTTTTTAATCTGTATAATATAACCACGAACGGAAATATACAATTACTTCTTCAGGCTTACCCAAGCTTCCAAAAAAGAAATCATGGGTATTATTTTTACAAATAATATCTCTTTATAAATCCTTTATTATTAGGAAACTCAGAAGCCAATATATTTTCAAAATTTAAAGAAAGATTATAAAAACAAATGTTTCTTAATCTATATAATATAACCACGGAGGGAAATATACAATAACCTCTCCCGGCTTATCCAAGTTTCCGAAAAAGAAATCATGGGTATTATTTTTAGAAATAATATCTCTTTATAAATCCTTTATTTTTAGAAAACTCAGAAGCCAATATATTTTCAAAATTTAAAGAAAAATTATAAAAATAAATGTTTCTTAATCTATATAATATAACCACATAGGGAAATATACAATAACCTCTCCCGGCTTACCCAAGCTTCCAAAAAAGGAATCACTGGTTTAATTTTTAGAAATAATATCTCTTTATAAATCCTTTATTTTTAGGAAACTCAGAAGTCAATATCTTTTCAAAATTTAAAGAAAGATTATAAAAACAAATGTTTCTTAATCTATATAATATAACCACGGAGGGAAATATACAATAACCTCTCCGGCTTATGCAAGTTTCCGAAAAAGAAATCATGGGTATTATTTTTAGAAATGATATATCTTTATAAATCCTTTATTTTTAGGAAACTCAGAAGCCAATATCTTTTCAAAATTTAAAGAAAGATTATAAAAACAAATGTTTCTTAATCTATATAATATAACCACGGAGGGAAATATACAATAACCTCTCCCGGCTTATCCAAGTTTCCGAAAAAGAAATCATGGGTATTATTTTTAGAAATAATATCTCTTTATAAATCTTTTATTTTTAGGAAACTCAGAAGCCAATATATTTTCAAAATTTAAAGAAAGATTATAAAAACAAATGTTTCTTGATCTATATAATATTTTCTGGTTCCGGTTTAATCTTATACTATAAAGGCGAGTAAAAATTGTGTGTGTGTGTGTGTGTGTGTGTGTGTGTATGTAAATTTTATCTTAAAAACGGCTCTAACGATTTTGACGAAATTTTGTATTTTACCATTTTCGGGCACGATAAGACCTTTGGGCTAGGTCGCGTGTTCGAGAAAATTCGATTAGTGGGTCATTTGGGGTCATAATGAGTCAAGGTAAAGCTAATTATATCTAAAAAACGGCTCAATCGATTTTGACTAAATTTTATATCCAACCGTTTTTCGGCACGAGAAAACTATTGGGCTAGGTCATATGTTCGAGAAATTTCGATTAGTGGGTCATTTTTGGGTCATTATGGGTCAAGCCAATTTTATCTAAAAAACGGCTCTAACGATTTTTACTAAATTTTGTATTCTGTCGTTTTGGATTACGAGAAGACCAATGGGCTAAGTCACATATTAGAGAAAATTCGTTTAGTGGGTCATTTTGGGGTCACTGTGGGTCAAGCAAAGTTTATCTAGAAAACGGCTTTAACGATTTCATAGAAATTTTGAATTTTACCATTTTCGGGAACGAGAATACCATTGGGCTGGGTCACGTGTTCAAGAAAATTAGATTAGTGGGTCATTTTGGGTCATAATGGGTCAAGTTCAAGCTAATTATATCTATAAATCGGCTCAATCGATTTTGACTAAATTTTATATCCAACCGTTTTTCGGCACGAGAAAACTATTGGGCAAGGTCATATGTTCGAGAAATTTCGATTAGTGGGTCATTTTTGGGTCACTATGGGTCAAACCTATTTTATCTAAAAGACGGCTCTAACGATTTTAACTAAATTTTGAATTCTGTCGTTTTTCATTACGAGAAGACCAATATGCTAAGTCACATATCAGAGAAAATTCGATTAGTGTGTCATTTTTGGGTCACTGTGGGTCAAGAAATGTTTATCTACAAAACGGCTCTGATTTTCACGAAATTTTGTATTTTACCATTTTCGGGAACGAGATTACCATTGGGCTGGGTCACGTGTTCAAGAAAATTTGATTAGTTGGACATTTTGGTTCATAATGGGTCAAGGCCAAGCTAATTATACCTAAAAAACAGCTCAATCGATTTTGACTAAATTTTATACCCAACCATTTTTCGGCACGAGAAAACTATTGGTCTAGGTCACATGTTCGAGGAATTTCGATTAGTGGGTCATTTTTGGGTCACTGTGGGTCAAGTAAAGTTTATCTAGAAAACGGCTCTAACGATTTTGACGAAGTTAGTGTATTCTATCGTTTTCGGGCACGAGAATACCATCGCGCTTGATCGCATGTTCGAGAAATTTCGATTAGTGGGTCATTTTTGGGTCACTATGGGTCAAGCCAATTTTATCTAAAAGACGGCTCTAACGATTTTAACTAAAATTTGAATTCTGTCGTTTTTCATTACGAGAAGACCAATGGGCTAAGTCACATATTAGAGAAAATTCGATTAGTAGGTCATTTTTGGTACACTGTGGGTCAAGAAATGTTTATCTACAAAACGGCTCTGATTTTCACGAAATTTTGATTTTACCATTTTCGGGCACGGGAATACCATTGGGCAAGGTCACGTGTTCGAGAAAATTCGATTAGTGGGACATTTTGGGTCATAATGGGTCAAGATCAAGCTAATTATACTAAAAAAACGGCTCAATCGATTTTGACTAAATTTTATATCCAACCATTTTTCGAGACGAGAAAACTATTGGTCTAGGTCACATGTTCAAGAAATTTCGATTAGTGTGTCATTTTTGGGTCACTGTGGGTCAAGCAAAGTTTATCTAGAAAACGGCTCTAACAATTTTGACGAAGTTAGTGTATTCTATCTTTTTCGGGCACGAGAATACTATTGCGCTTGATCGCATGTTCAAGAAAATTCTATTAGTGGGTCATTTCGCGTCATAATGGGTCAAGGTAAATCTAATTATATCTAAAAAACGGCTCAATCGATTTTGACTAAATTAATCCAACCGTTTTTCGACACGAGAAAACTATTGGGTAAGGTCACATGTTCGAGAAACTTCGATTAGTGGGTCATTTTTGGGTCACTATGGGTCAAGCCAATTTTATCTAAAAAACGACTGTAACGATTTTGAATAAATTTTGTATTCTCTCGTTTTGGATTACGAGAAGACCAATGGGCTAAGTCGCATATTAGTGAAAATTCGATTAGTGGGTCATTTTTGGGTCACTGTGGGTCAAGCAATGTTTATCTAGAAAATGGGTCTAACGATTTTGACGAAATTTTGTATTCTATCGTTTTCGGGCACGAGAATGCCATTGCGCTTCATCGCATGTTTAAGAAAATTTGATTATTGGGTCATTTTGGGTCACAATGGGCCAAGCCAATTTTATCTAAAAGACGGCTCTAACGATTTTAACTAAAATTTGAATTCTGTCGTTTTTGATTACGAGAAGACCAATGGGCTAAGTCACATATTAGAGAAAATTCGATTAGTAGGTCATTTTTGGTACACTGTGGGTCAAGAAATGTTTATCTACAAAACGGCTCTGATTTTCACGAAATTTTGATTTTACCATTTTCGGGCACGGGAATACCATTGGGCAAGGTCACGTGTTCGAGAAAATTCGATTAGTGGGACATTTTGGGTCATAATGGGTCAAGGTCAAGCTAATTATACTAAAAAAACGGCTCAATCGATTTTGACTAAATTTTATATCCAACCATTTTTCGAAACGAGAAAACTATTGGTCTAGGTCACATGTTCAAGAAATTTCGATTAGTGTGTCATTTTTGGGTCACTGTGGGTCAAGCAAAGTTTATCTAGAAAACGGCTCTAACAATTTTGACGAAGTTAGTGTATTCTATCTTTTTCGGGCACGAGAATACTATTGCGCTTGATCGCATGTTCAAGAAAATTCTATTAGTGGGTCATTTCGCGTCATAATGCGTCAAGGTAAATCTAATTATATCTAAAAAACGGCTCAATCGATTTTGACTAAATTAATCCAACCGTTTTTCGACACGAGAAAACTATTGGGTAAGGTCACATGTTCGAGAAACTTCGATTAGTGGGTCATTTTTGGGTCACTATGGGTCAAGCCAATTTTATCTAAAAAACGACTGTAACGATTTTGAATAAATTTTGTATTCTCTCGTTTTGGATTACGAGAAGACCAATGGGCTAAGTCACATATTAGTGAAAATTCGATTAGTGGGTCATTTTTGGGTCACTGTGGGTCAAGCAATGTTTATCTAGAAAATGGGTCTAACGATTTTGACGAAATTTTGTATTCTATCGTTTTCGGGCACGAGAATGCCATTGCGCTTCATCGCATGTTTAAGAAAATTTGATTATTGGGTCATTTTGGGTCACAATGGGCCAGGATCAAGCTAATTGAATCCAAAAATAGGCCCAAAAACATTTTGACGAAATTTTGTAATATGCCGTTTCCGGGCATGAGATGACCATTGGACTAAGTCACATGTACGAGAAAAATCGATTAGTGGGTCATTTTCGGTCAAATGGGTCAAGTTCTAGCTAATTATATCTAAAAACCGGCTCAATCGATTTTGACTAAATATTTATATTTATTTTTATATTTTTGGCTAAATTTTATATTTTCGGCACGAGAAAGCTATAGGGCTAGGTCACATGTTCGAGAAATTTCGATTAATGGGCCCTTTTTTGGTCACTGTGGGTCAAGTTAATATTATCTAGAAAACAGCTTTTATGATTTTGATTAAATTTTGTTTTTTATCGTTTTCAGGTCCGAGAAGACTATTGGTCTAGGTTGCATACTCAAGAAAATTCGATTAATCAGTAATTTTGGGTCGCTATGGGTCAAGGTTTAGCTAATTTTATCTAAAAAGTGGCTCAAACGAGTTTGACAAAATTTCTTATTACACCATTTCCTAGCACGAGAAGGCCATTGGGATAGGTCAGATGTTTGATAAATTTAGATTAGCAAGTCATTTTATGGTTACCGTGGGTCAGGCTAATTCTATCTATAAAATGACTTTAGCGATTTTGACTAAATTCTGTACTCTATCGTTTTCGGGTTCGAGAAGAGCATTGGTTAGGTCGTCTGTTCGAAGAATTTCGGTCAGTGGGTCTCTATGGTTTAGGATCATGCATATTTTATCTAAACAGCAAGAATTTTACAGTGAGAATGAAATATAGAATTGAACACAAGGCTAATTTTTTAGCTAACGACTGAGCTAAGCTCGGTCATGCCCGCTAGTGATGATATTAATTATCTATTAAACATTTTCAGCTTCAAACCCGAATTTATACATGAAAAAGTAACAAAATTGCATAAATTTTAATCTTAATGTTAATGCTGTTAATCTAGCATGTTTGTCAGTAAAACAAGTTTGTTGAACATGAAAAAGTTTACTTGAAAATTGATAGCATCCGAAAAACCTATATTGTAAGTTGAGAACACAAATTAATACATTATAAGAACTTCTTGAAAACGTTTCTGAAAATCAACCTGGAAGAAAAAGAAAGTTTGTTTTTTATAAATGCTTTTTTAAATCGCGAAAATACATAGCTTTATGAAATTTTTAATGATAAAAAACGCTTTTCGAAATCGTGGGTAACTAGGAAGAGGTTTTTTCGTACGTGGTTATGTTATATTTTCCTAGATTAAAAAACACCCGTCTTAGAAAACTTTTATAATGGCATTACAAAAATTTTTGCCATAAGCAAAAATACATAAATAAGTTAAAAAAAAAATAAAAAGTAAAAAAAAAAAAAATAATTAAACTAAAATTAAAAATAAAATAAAAAATAAAATAAAATAAAAACTTTCACCTTTGATAGTAAAAAAAAAAAAAAAAAAAAAAAAAAAAAATCGGAGTATATTTTTAATCGCGGATTTTCGTGATTTATCTCTTTAGAAAGATAACTCTTTTCTCTAAAGTAATAATTTCATTTCTTAGACTATATTTTTCGTTTTCATATTCTTCAAACGGTAAAATAAATTATTTTGTACTCGGTTAATAATAAATTTAATAAATAACTTATGGGTATATGTGTATATACTGCATAAAGTATGCTAAACATAAGTCAAGTGCATGTTGAATGAGAATTATCTTTACAGCTTTGAGACTCAATAAAATCTGAAAATGTTGCCTGTACATGTAACAGCTTTTTTTACAGCGTAGTTCATTTTTTTCACATTTTACTGGTTGTCAGAGTTGTAAAGGCAATTGTTGAGTTTAGAGTAATACTTACAGAAGCAAGAATAAAATTGGTCTCATCAAATGAGTGGATGGATGCCATGTGGGCATCATTATCCTGGCAAGCAAATCTAGCTGTGTCCCAAGTGTATCTTGCTGAGTCTATTATCAAATAGCAATGTCCTTCAAATTCATACCATTGAGTACGATAGGCTGAGGTGCCTTGTATGTCACATCGAGTTCCTGATTAGTCAAAAGGATTGAAAATCAAATACAAACATACAAACTACTCATGGAGCTTCATAAGCACTTTCAAAAAGCATTAAAATTAAATGCGGCAGAATTACATCATTTAACATGTTCATGTAATCCA
The DNA here is from genome assembly GCA_963932465.1 of Maratus speciosus. Classification (NCBI taxonomy): domain Eukaryota; kingdom Metazoa; phylum Arthropoda; class Arachnida; order Araneae; family Salticidae; genus Maratus; species Maratus speciosus. Next base: position 333,687,598 of record OZ010790.1, on the reverse strand, counting down.
CAAAATCCAAAAATACAGGTTACAAGATCTATGAAAAAGACACCTTTTTTTTTTATAGTAAATTAATTTAAAGCAGTGGTTTTCAACGTGGGGCAATTTGATTTTTTAGGGGGGGGCAATTCCAAATTTATTACTCAATCGCTGTCAGGTTTTTTTTTTAAATCTTTTTTTTTTTGGAACAATAATGTTGTACACTAAAAATGAAAGTAAAACATGCAAAATTTAAAAATAATAAAAATTAACTTTTATCGTTGGATTTTAAAATAGTTCCCAATGAAAATTTCGAAATGAAATCAAACCCAGAATATTATATGAACAATCTCTAAAATTATTTTGACACTTTTTTTTCTTCTCATTTTTAATAATTTCTATAATTTTTCAAGTAATTAATGTATTTTACAATTTTTCGCAACTCTTTCGATTATTTATTGAAAGAGCCTTGTATTTCTGTTCGCCATCCTATATGAATGTGAAATTAATTAAAGGTATACCTAAATCTTATTTTCTTATAAGCATATTTAACCTAAAATTTACCTAAAATATCTAAACGAGGTATTAGCAACTTTATAAAATTTATAAATCTTAAATATCATTCGAAAAAAGTTGAGTAAGTAATGAATATCTATGGCTGTCGTGCAAGGCTCCTACATAGCAAATAAATATACATCATGACATTACATTCAAAAATTTAAACTCAGATAACACACGGCAGTCAATTAACGTTAATGGGAAAAGGAAAACAGAGAAATGTGTCTACCTTGACATGCTTTTATGTAACTGTGTTATACAGAGAAAAAAATGTCCAAAAATTTTCCACCAACTGCTAATAAGTTGCTAAACTGAGTTATAACATGCGTTAATGCTATCAATTTTAATGCTAAATATAAGAGTCTCTTCAAGATATTTTTTGAAGATAAAAATGCACACCATATAACACTTTTGTTAAACACTGTGATAAGTTTGTAAGAAACAGTGGCGCTAACTTATAAGGGCCCATGGGGGAGAGCCCACACAATATTTTGATCTCTCCGCTCATCCAATTTCAGTTGATTTAATTCGTAATGTATTTTTTTATTTATTTAATCATTGAAAGGAAATTTGGTTCTATTAACGTTTTCAAAATAATTTTGTTTGAAAAATAGTAAGAATATCAATTAGACTTACAGGAGCACTGAAAAACACTTCAGGGATGTATAGTTAAATTTCTCAAAAAAAAAAAAAAAAAAAAAAAAAAAATATATATATATATATATCCTGCATATTTTTATCATCTGTTTTAATGTCTTCAATTGATAAAGCACTTAGCTGTCTAAAATGTAGGCTTTTCTTGCCATTTAGTTTTTTGCACTTTTAATATAGTTAGCAATTCCAATGTTATTTAAAAGAAATATTAATATACTGGTTAAATATTAATGTACTGGCTAAATATTAATGTATGTAAGGAAGAACTCATAAGAATATAATTTAATAAAATTATTTATAAAATTATAATTATATTACAATCATTTAAAAATGTGCTTAGAAAAAAGATAATTTAACACGTTCACGCCGGCGCGGTGGATCACACCCGACTTCTCAGAGTTGTCAAATCTCCGGCTTTTTGCACACCACTGTTATTTTAGAGAAAATGTTGTTCCTTTAAATTGCCCAATTGTTCTAATTAAATAAAACATTATTTTCTGTATTAAAATACTGGTATCCAAAAAGCCGGAGACTTGGCAGCTCTGAGACAGTCGAGTGTGACCCACCGCGCCGGCGTGAACGTGTTAATTTCGAATTATCATCTTTAGTCATTCGCTCTTCCCCACTTTCTCTCTACATACATAAGCACTAACGGAAAAAGAAATATATGTGTTATTTTACTCAAAAATTTTCGAGCCTACCTAATATTTTTGAAAAGTTGGAGCGAATGGAAAGAAACAACAAAGCTCTTTTTGGCATAAAGGCGAATATGTATAATAACCCTCATCGCATTTATAGTTATGCTATAAACACATTTGTGACAAAAAATTCATCTTTTGCTAAGTTAAAAATGTGAACTGAATAGTTATTGTTAAGACTGTGTTAGGCTTCTTCCATGCGATTACAGTTCACTTTTTTAAATAATAAGACGTGTATATTACAGAATGGTGGAGAAGAGCATCGTGGTTTTAGTGATGCTTCGGTGGGGCGTGGTTAATAAAAAGATTGAGAAATACTGATTTAAGGGCAGCTTTTGCTTCTTTGAGTAATTTTTTTTTTTTTGCGTGTTTGCCATTCTTTATCAAATGTTTAAATCGTTGCTCTAAAGTGGTTTCATGATATTCCAATTCCTTACACTCTTTTTTGTTCGTTGAACGTAATTTTATTGTAAAACTTTGAACTTGTTTTTCTCGCAACCATATTTTTCAAACTGGACCATTTTTCTCAAGAACTATTAGATCAATTTTTATTTAAAAGAGAGCTAATCGTTTTTGATGCAGCTTATTTATACCATCGAAAGATGCAATTCTCGTTGATATCATTTTTTCAAGCTCGCAAAAGGTTAAAAAATATCGAAAAAAAACCATTTTTTTGTTTAAATGACCCCCATTTTGACAAAAAATCAACTTTTTAAACAAAATAATGGTATAAGATAGCGAGAAATTAATGCACTTTCACAATTTGTCAATCCCATTTGCTTCAGAAGCTTTTTTTTTTTTTTTTTTTTTTTTTTTTAACACATAAATATTGAAATATATAAGTGAAATGTCAATAAATATAATGCAAAAAAATCCGAAGGTGGTATCTTTTTTTATAGTTGTAACCGAAAAAAGTAAAACAATCGTTTAAAATGTATGAATTTCAGTCGCACTAGAGTTAGACTATTACCTTTTTTTCTTATGATATGCGATACCATTACTTATATACAGGCGTGGCGTTGCTTTGCAACTGGTAGCCCCTGTAACTCTTCACTGTTCACTGAGAAGTAGGATCTTTCTTTAGTGTGCATTCACTCATAACTGTTGAACAGATACTTCGATTTTGAAAGTTCCATTTGAATTAGAAGCACATTATTATTATTACATTGTTTTTGCCGCCCTCCTATGTAAATTTTTATTAGGATTAAGAAAAAAAGCATATTTCTATCTCAGTCAGTATTTCTCACCACTTTTCATCCACTGCACGTGATAACATGTACGCAATATTACATATACTATATATTTTTTTCCCATTAAGGAAGTTAAAATGATGACGCAGTATGGGCTACATCTAAAACACAGGGGGTCTGTGAATTTGTTAATTGAAGTATCTTATTATTCATAAAAAAAAAAATAAAAAAAAAAGAAGAAGTAACAGTTTGATTGAAATCTAATCTTTCGTACTTACGTTTTGGCGATGGAAGTTCAGGCACAACTGGATTTCTTACTAGAAAAAAGGGAGAATTATGCATATTTGTCAGTAATATTTAATAAAATATAAGAAAGAGATTGCACGAAATGTGAGATTTTTTTAAATTAAAAACTTAATGATAGTATATTAAATCATTTAGCCTATACTGAATGACTTTTAGTCATTGTGCAGAAAAATGTCGTATAAATGAATATGGAAATGCTAATCAGGTTGTCTGTAAAACGTTTTAAATAATCACATTCATAATGAACCTATTAACTTAAATAAGATAGAAAGATGACGATAAAAATATTTCACAAACAATCAAGCTAGTATGAGATGTACAATATTATACACAATTTCTCTCTCTTTTTAAGTTGCTGAAAAAATGTTTTCTCCAAGTCGAACTTACTCATACTCAAAGGCAAAAAATTAGATAAAAATTTATTTAAAAAAAATTAGATTAAAGACATTCATAACGATCAGGAAAAAGTCAAACAATCATGTTTTCTAAAATCACTTTAGAAAGCTTTTTTTATAACATTAAATTAAAACTTTAAGAAAGTCAGCATTGATTTTGTTAGTTTAGATAAAATCATTTACATTTTAATTTTACATTTTAATTTTACATCTTACTTTTACATGGTCTTTATTAACCCTCTCGCTGCGTAATTGTTTTATCAAAATAGCTTCAAAAATTGCGTATTTAACTCCTTCGCGACGAGCGTCTTTTAAGAATTTTTATTCTTTTGCCACCGGTTTTTCAAAACAAAAATTTTCGTCTGATTCAATCGGGAAATTTCTCCGATTAGATAAGGCAAAATTTAGAATAAAAAAATAATTGATGGGAATGATCAAGGTGAGTTAATTAGACGGAAAAATGCATCCCCAATGAAATATCGGGTTGCGCAAATTTTGCTACTTTTACGTTGCCCGAGAAACTCTGGGGTTGCGCAGCGAGAGGGTTAACCAGTCCAAGATATAAGGATTCCCAATGGTTCTTACACACACTGTTGTTAGATGGGTACACTCGGATATGGGTTGGATGTCAGAAGTTGATTCCTATCGCATTTTTTCTAGAAAATCGAGCGTAGAATTATTGCGAGATGGAGAAGAGAATAATAACGTTTTTCTTCTTTTACTCTTAGCATGAACATAAGGCAAAAGAGGATAAAAATACTGAAAGAATGACTTTGCAGCAGAGCATTATGTATAGGACTTGCAATATAGTGAGGCTTTAAAACCAATAAATTGAAGGACAGACACTTGAAACATGGAACATTTTTCTTGTCATTTTAGAGCAGTAGTACCATTTTAGAAGAAAAATTATTTACTTTGCATTTAATTTTTTTCTCTTGTAGAAATTATAGAAATTTATTTAAAAGAAACTTTGATACAGTGTAAGCAATTACTGCAGGCCATGAGTCAATGAGAAATGAGGCTGCAGCCTCAGTTGTGCCCCCCACCCTACCTCTTACATCAGCTAAGCTTACGAGAGTTACCATATCGTTTTCCTAAGAGCAATGAATTTTCATTTTGTTGACCGGCATATTGCTATCGTTCCTATGCACGTACTGAATATTAGCCTTGTCGGAAATATTCTGATAAAGCAGAACCTGACGATTCGATTATAAAAAGATTAATAATCCTTTTTCGGGAGTGAAGATCAGTTGCAAGGTAGGAAGATATCTGTGAGCCTGGGAAATGTTGTAAATACATAGTTCCATATTCCATTTGTATGATGTAAGATAATGGACAATAGAATAAGTAATGTATATCTCGTAGCTTGTTCATTAAACTACGTCATAGATTTTGTGTATTTACGCTTAAATTGTGTGTGTAGCCTTTTATAAATACAACCAATTTAGTCTTCTGAAATATTCTGAAGTATGATATTAAAGCATGTTATTAAATATACTATATATGTTCCATATGTTATTAAAAATATGAAAATGCTATTTGCCAATAAGATCGATTAAATCAATGTGTAAGACACAGGCGGCAGTATTAGTGCCAAATAATTAATTGATGTTTTATCCAGTTTTTAAAAATCAGGCATTTAAGGGGTAAACCATTACATTTTCTTTAGTTAGCATGATATTTGTGGTTTTTCTATCAACCTTTATAATGAGGATGACACTAAAGTGTAAGAGCATTAATATCGTTGAACGACATACCTTTCGGAGCCTTGCAGATGAACCACCGCCTGACACCACAGTAATCCAAAGCCCACTCTGACGATATAGAGGAATGGGTGACACAAAATTTTGAATTGCTGTTCAAGTTTGGTTCGTTCACAGCCCAGTTTGAGTAGTTGAAGATAGTTCCGTCAACCCAATGGAAGACTGCATTAAAAAATTCCATATGTTATGCACATTTAGAGGAAAGTGGCTATTATAAAATCATGTTGAAATAATGTCTTAATTATAGCTTAATGTAAATTAATTAGAATATAAACCGTAAAACAATTTCTGGTATCACAAAAAAGTTCACGGAAATTCAACATAATCATGTTCTTACTCACGATTCCTCAATCTCTTTCTTTGTGTACTGGAACCAGTTGGAAAAAGTCCAATCAGAAACATAGGAAAAAATCGATTTCTGAAGTTTACGGAAACGTTTCTGAAACAAAAGAACACCTTTTGATGCCATAAAGAAATAATAATCCGTTAATTTTGGAAATTTGTTTATTTCAGAGGTTTGTGATTGGCTCTTTTTCTAAAGGTTTTCTGAATTGTGAGTAATAATGAGATTACCTCTAATTTCCGCAACTGTTTTTTCTATATCCAAATTTTTTTCTCCAAATAATTGTATACTTTTCTGTCGACCATTTTCTGTAAAGATAATCTGTCGACAAATAGTACCACTTAGCGCCAATAATGCTGTTATGTTGTAAAAACTTTACATAACATTCATCCTTCTTAAATTTACATAAACTTAATTTTGCATATTTTGTTAATTTTAATAATCTACTTCCTTTTACCATCTTTCAATTTTGACAGCAAATTTTATTAAATTTTAAATATTAAATCCTAAATCTTTATTTTTAATTATTTCATTTTAAAGTACATTTATTATATTCTATTATCTTTTTCCATTTCTCTGGTAAACTTTCATAAAATTACTGAAATCGTTTGCCAGAGAAACAAAATTATAACTACTACAGTTTCCCTTAATTTTATTGCTTTCCATTCACCTCGCATCCCAAAAGATGCAATTTTTAAGAAGGTTTTGTTCCTTATCTCAAAACAGACAGGAAATTCCATAAAATGTTATGTTGTAAAAACTTTACATAACATTCATCCTTCTTAAATTTACATAAACTTAATTTTGCATATTTTGTTAATTTTAATAATCTACTTCCTTTTACCATCTTTCAATTTTGACAGCAAATTTTATTAAATTTTAAATATTAAATCCTAAATCTTTATTTTTAATTATTTCATTTTAAAGTACATTTATTATATTCTATTATCTTTTTCCATTTCTCTGGTAAACTTTCATAAAATTACTGAAATCGTTTGCCAGAGAAACGAAATTATAACTACTACAGTTTCCCTTAATTTTATTGCTTTCCATTCACCTCGCATCCCAAAAGATGCAATTTTTAAGAAGGTTTTGTTCCTTATCTCAAAACAGACAGGAAATTCCTTTCGACATCATAGGAACTCCCACACAGCAAACATTCCTTTCTCCCCGCTTCTTAAGTGTGTTGCTATTCCATGGTGATAATCCTACTACAAAATCTTTTTCGCCAGAAGTGCTAGCGACAGGCCATCTTTAGAAATATTCTGATTGGCTAGCTCCGCCGACATCGTTCTCCCGATTTTCGGCAGGCGCTTCAAAAAAGAGTGAGTTTTGAAGAAAATTGTCGTAGGAGTAAGACGTGCCATTCTTTAGGGGATTTCCCCCCCCCCCCCCCCGCTGGGCCGAAGGGCCTAATCCTGGTCACGGCACCAAGAATGTTAAGTGAGATTTCGGGGAATGTGAATTGAATTTGTTTCGATCAGATTTTCTTTTCGAATTTTCGTTTCAATTTACATATCCCGGAATCTCACTTAACAAATGCATAAAATTATTGAAAGACTTTATCAATTTCTACAATCGTGTTACGCATTCCGATTTTCACCAAATACTTTTTTAGAAGATTATGTACAAGCTTCTTTTAAATAATTGTTCTATAACTAATCACTATCTTGTTTCTCAAAACCAAATATGCTATTATCAAACTTGTTATGTCAAAAGAAAATGTATTTGGACCTCAGTACAGCCACAAATGTAATTTTGAAATCGCAAACCATCTTTGATTTCATGGCTTTATACACCAAAAAGAGAAAAACGGGATATTTGTAAGATCACGTTGCTGTCCGTCTGTCTCTCAAGACCGTTTTTGCCAAGATGTATCAAGTTAAAATTAATATCCAATAATAAAGCCTACGGCCCTATTGGTTTGTAAAAATTTCGAGCTTTTAACTCAATGTAATAAAAATTTACGGGTTTATAACAACGTTGTTTTCATACAGACTCACTCTCAAAACCTATATTGTACTTCCCGTTGACGTAGAATCGTGAAATTTGATACAAAGAAAGGTCTTAGCGCATTTAAAGGAAAAAATACGAAAATCATTCATTCATAATTCTATGTCACTTTATTATGCTACAAACTCGTCTGAGCATCTGTGTATCAAGACGTCCAGGAACCATTGAAGATATCAAGTTAAAATTAATATCAAACAATAAGCTCCACGGCCCCATTGTTCTGAGAAAATCTCGAGTTTCTAACTCATGTAATAAAAAATTGCGGCCTTAAGTATGCAAAAGAAAATATCGCGCTTTCTAGCAAGCATAAATCAATGCCGTGAACGTTCCATAGTAGGAACGACAAATTAACGTACTGGAAAGGAATTTTTTGGTACAGCATGAACTGCAGTCATGAAATTAGAGCATATAACAATTGCAAAAATCATCTAGGTATGTTTTTATCTCCTATATATATTTATAGCAAATTTCCGTCATTCTTAGCACTGAGGACGGTATAATAAATGCTACCGAAACTATTATGCTTTAAAATTTTAAGTTCTGGGGCTATTAACGCTGCTTTTCTATTTATATTATAAGTAGACAGTTCTTTTTTTTCTTTATTTGTAAATAAATTAGGTACTATTTACTAAACTTTACGATAATATGACATAACGATACGGTCCCTGGGTGCGATTCATATTCGCACTTATCCTGCTTTTAAAAGTAAATATTAACCTGTCGCAATTTTTCCTATTGTATCGCCATCTGTTTTTGGATAAAATCTCATATCGTGCCCAGTAATGCATTTTTTAATGGCAGAATCGCATGATTTTGAAAATATTTCTTCACAAGCTGTTTCATAGATAGAGATTACGAAATCCTTAAAAATTTTTTTGTAATGCAAGCAAAAAACACGGAAATAATAATTAACTTATATCTTTCATTACAAAAACTAAACTGCATCATCAAGAAAATAAATTAAAAATAGAATATATAGATCGCATGTGACATAGAGCTCTGCAGTTGGCAACAGCGAATGTGACTTACGCTTGTCCTTTAATGGCCTTAAATCGCAATGCTTAGCGACATATTTTTCTTACTGAGAATGGTCAACGGATAACAACACAAATATCATTTTTTGGCAATTACAGTCCATCTGTTTTAATAAAATATCAAGAATTACAGCAATTATTGCAAGTATTATGATCTGTAAATGTGATAATATTATGATGAGAACGAACCAGAATTTTGATCTCGTTGCAGACCAATCCACAGACCTCTATAATGACCATGAGCGCCTCTGAAAATATAGAAATTTAATAAATCACTGATGCTTATTTTCAATAATCATTTTCAATTAAAAAAATTGCAAAATATAAAATTAAATTTTTAACACAAGAATTGGCAAATAAACGGCAACAATTATAATACAATTTACCATAGCATCAAAATTTCCCAAGCAAAATATTCCTTAAAAGTCTTTTTACGGAAAAAACTACAATAGCTAGACTAAATGATTCAGTGAAAAATTTTGGCTGGTTGGTTGTCAGCAAATTTTATTGCAATCCTTGCTATTTTTTCTTGCAACGTAGAACACGTGTCATCAGCCACCTACCCTGAGCGCAGTTGCGCCCATGAAGCGTATATAAATTTATATTGAGGGTCATCATAATTAAAGTTTAATTTGAAAACAGGTACGTTCATTTAAATCAGTTTGATTTTAACCGCGATTAAAATCATGATTTAAATCAATTGATTACAAAAATCATTGATTTAAATCAGTTTTTTTAATGATTTAAAAATAAGCAGGAGAAGGTGTTGTACCTAGGCCCTAAAAATATGTAAATATTGAAATATAAAGCTATTTGCTAATTTCTTATGATGTTCTTCTTCCCTCATAATTTTCTTGACTCTAATTTTAGGCCTATCATACTTTTCCTTTTAGTTAAAAAAAATGGTAATTTTAGAACCAAGATACGACACCCATGTTATACCTTCGCCCTAGGCATGTTGTGCCATGGACCATGCATCATTTTTCTATAAAAAATAAAAAATAAATTGACGAAACATTTTTATGATGTATTTGAAATAAATTTTAAAAGCATATTTAACCCCTTGAGGGGCACCGGTATATATTATATACCACCTACGATTAATGAAGTTTTACACCAGAAAAATTTTATTAAATTTTACTTTTCTAACTTTGGTGGAAAAAATCCATAAAATTGCTTTTACTTATTTTGAAATAGAATTTTTCAAAGATTCCGGTGGGAATTCAGCATTTCACAAACGTAATTGCTTGCCCTTCAAGGGGTTAACAACAGATTTGTCATAGATACCTATTTAAAGTTAGGGCAGAGGGGGGATAATTCCAACCACAATAGATATCAGTTGCATTTTACCTGTTTTATTGCATTTTATATATTTTTTTTATGCATGTTTGTTTTATCACGATGCAAAATTACACACGCACACATACACAAAAAGACAAAAAACAGTTGCATAAAAAGCTAAGAGTATTTTTCAAAAACTGATACTATATCAGGAAATGCATAAAGAATTCTTCTGTCCCTTTCCATTGGACTAGGTTCTGGAAAAATGCTAATGATTTGTTCGCAAATGATTGAAAAACACATTTTCCTCAAGTTTCAACTCTATTTTAATGCTATTAAAACGTTTCATGGACACAACAATAATCTCTTCTTCACCATTGTCATCATTATGTATATTTTCTGTACACAAATAATGTACATATAGAGTTGAGTTTTGAATTCCTTCCATTAATAATACAAGGAAAAACTTTCCTGAAATAACATTTTCATTTGTTGGTTTTAAACATAATAACATGTAATTGTGTTGTATGTTGGACCTGTTCAAAGTACAACACTATTGTTAGGTTCAAGGTACAACATTTGGTGACTTGCAAAATAATGACTCCTTACCATTTTCTAGGTAGACTTAACATGATTTGAAACTGATGTTCATAATGCACAATAAATACTCTTTTATCAATAACTTTGAATTTAAAACAAATAACTGTTGATAACGACATATAATGAAAAATTGCAACTTTAAAAAATTTACTTTTTGATGATCGAATCATTTTTTTTTTAACAATTGTCTCTCTAGCCACATTTAAGGCTGCTAGAAATGAATTTCAGCAGCAGCTCTAATTATAGCAAAGAAGCGGAAGACAGTCATTTCGAATATCTTATGGGTTAAGTTGCGTTAGATTAACAAAAAAATCCACTTTTTCATGAATTTAATAGTTAAATATTTAATCAGTCATAACTTCCTTAGGAAATATCGAAGCGCATTTTTAAAAAATTGCTTGCCTTGAAGAGATCTTTCAAACGATATGTCATAAGACCACTCCTTTCCATTTGATATTTCAAAATTGTATCCTCCCGCGACCCCAAACCCGAAATTTTTTACGAGATGGTTTTTGCCTGATGAAAGACCGTATTTCAGCCTTTCACGAAATTTCAACCTAATTCAGTGGAAAGGAGAGGGATAGGATGCGACATTTACGTTGCACCCTGTATACATTTTTAGACTATATATTTTATGTTTATCCTACAGATTACAGCAAACCTTTCTGTTAAAATTTAGAATGTACGTTATTTCTAAAATCTACGTGCTTATTTCAAACGGTTTTAAAAATCGAATTTTAAAGGGTTAAATCAGAATAAACGCTCTAAAATCACGATTTAGAAAATTCACATTTGATATGGTATAAAGTTTCAGGATGCAAAGACTTGCTTGTTGTGCCTTTTTTCTAAAAAAAAATTGGAATATTTAAACATGAAAAAGAAGAAGAATCAATTTTTTGTCGCTTCGATATGAGATACAAATTTACGAGCATTTTTTCTGAGCAAAAGAATAAGACATAAGTACTAACAATTACAACAACGAATACAATAATATTGAAGAAACATTGAAAACCATGTAAAAAATTGCCTCATACTTTGCTGTTTTTTCTGAAAACAAAATGAAAGGCATAGTTGAATATGCTGTATTTTCGAAAATATGAATTTTTAACATTTCATTTTTAGAGATTTTTACTGACGCACATGTTCAGTGGCGTAGCCTGTGTGGGGGTCCAGATGCTCTGGATATGACAAATTTCGTAAAGTTATTTTCTCTTTGTTTAATCTTTGAAAATTCTGCTATTAGATAAGAGAGATGAAGAATATTTCTTTAAAATATTGATATCAAGAGCTTTTGGACCGCACCCTTCCCTAGCCACTACACACATCTGTGCTTTGTAATAGATCTTTTTTGTTTAAATTCCCTAGCATAATTTATCGATTATTGGAGATTTCCTTTTTCATATTTGATAAGACAATTTTTTCTTTTCAATCGACATAAAATTTTGGTTTTATGACCACATTCAGACATTCTAGCAACACTGGGAAAAAATTTGGCCACAATTTTAAACAATTTAATTCTGTTATCATGATAATAGAGTAATTGCAATTTAAATTTTGATATTCTTTCAAGTTTATGCACCTTAATTTCAACACACATGGGTTCAAAAATGCATAAAAATTATGTTATTATTTTCTTCATTATCAGTGTATGTTTGGTATGATGGATAAAAATACATATTTTCTGCTGAACGCGACATCACTTTTGCCACGGGAGTCTTTCATCTGTATTAAATTAAGAACGTAAATTAATATTTGAAAAGTTACTGTTTGGCAGTAAAAATGTACAGGGTTATGAATTTAATAAATATTATACATTTTAATTGGTTAATTTAAATGATCTGAAAAAAAAATGTAATTTCTAGATATAGTCTGGTCTATCTGTTGGTTCTTTTTTAACTATGAATATTTCACAGGTTATTTGTGTAAGCTGTCATGTGTCATGCATGTATGAACTGTCAAATGTATGCCATTTGTATGACAAGACGGTGCAACGGCACACACTGCTCGCCAAACCATCAACTTACTGAACGAGAAATTTCCAGATCGCGTAATTTCAAGAAATTCTGATGCGAATTGGCCACCAAGATCGTGCGATTTAACAGCAATGGATTATTTTCTTTGGATGTTTCTGAAAAGTAAAGTGTACGCCAATGCCCCACACACAATCCAAGACCTCAACGTAACATCCGGGCTGAAAGTTTGGCCATGGATCCGCTTATTCTGGAAAAGTCATTGAAAATTTTGATGTTCGGATGATGGCATGTAAGCGGAGCCGCGGTGGCCACATGTGCGATATTGTATTCCATACATAAATGGCATAGACCCATCTTCCATGTTCAATAAAGAATTTCGATTTTCACTCAAAAATCCAAGAACTCATCCCATATTATAGCTTTAGATTTTTATAAAATGTAGTGAAGCCGTTATGCAAAAATTTCAAGATAAAGAAGAAAATGTTCGAAAAAAAAATTCCGATTATAATTAGAATACTGAGACTTAAAAGGAAAAAACTAATTTTTGTAGACATAAATAAAATGTTTCAAATTCATCTATGAAAATGAGAATTTCTTTTGAAAATGTTTCAGTTTCAACCACAGATTTTGGCATTTAGCCCCTTTAATTTTTTCAAAGCTTGGTTTATCCGTGGAAATTAATTTGCTATATCTTTGTGATGTTGGACTTTAATTTTAGTATAAACGAACAATAAACGTGAAAAGTACGTATCCTTTAAACAATCACTGTAATTTGTTTAACTTTTATGAATGAAATTGGAGATATACTTTCTCATATGTCATCAATGGAAGCATTGCGTCTTTTATTGTTTAGGGTTTGATGGAGGATTTTTTTTTTTTCAATTCTCTCTGTGCGTAGAACGAGTTTACTGCTAATATTAAATAATTAAATTAAAATAATATTTCAAACATTGGGAAAAATGTAAGTTCTTACCCCAAACCTATTTTTTCTTGTTGGGCACTCTCATAGCTTGCTAAATCTCCTCCGTACAATTTACAAAAGTTACGGGCTTGGAACCAATTCAGGCGTTCCGTTTCATAGGTCGTTTCCTACGCGAATAGAAAAAAGAATTCAATTACATAATATAATAAGGAAAAAAAATAGTTTTCAGCGTATTTCAGTGATGTTACACAATTTAAATCTGATGAAACTTACATACGTTACTGAAGAGCATTACAAGATACTTACTGTACACTGTAATAAAAAAAAACTGTAATTCTACAGATGTAAATTTTCAGAAATCTATATGCTTTCTAAATTTTTATCTGTACACTGTACAAAAAAAGATGTAAATCTACAAAACTAGTTTTTGTAAAGCTACACAAATCTGTAGTTTTACAAAAGAATCTACCGAAATTACAGTAATTTTACTAAAATTGATCTGTAACCCGGGTTGCAGTTACATAAAAAGGTCTAGGCATCCTAGCTTCCTAAAAAATTCTTAGTAACCTTACAGATTTTTGGATATTTGGTGCAAAAGTGTATCTGCTACATGACTTTTTGTTGTTACCGCCATATAAAAAGTTATAGGAATTCCAGTTTCCTAGAAAAATTTTAGTAACGTTACAGATTTTTTTTTTTTTTTTTTTTTTTTTTTTTTTTACAATGAGAATATAAAATGCATAGCGCATTTAACGTTCATTTACAGTAACACACAGAAAATAATTTAGTTACAGTACTGTCTAGAAACGATAACTGCTGGAAATGCATTTTCAACTTTTGCGCTTTTAAGTTTAACTCATTCTTTGTAGTTTACGTAGTTTGAATAAATTCTATAGATTATATACAGGGCTACACAAAAGAATGCGAAACATTGTTGTCTAGGGGCATGAACTGCGGATATAACCCTTAAGCGTCGCGGCCGATAAGTGTAGGTTACTTTTTTAAAAGTTCAGTTTGTTTGATGGCCAACACTTTTTCGTAGCAGAAATATTCATCTTATTTAATGACAGATAAAATGATACGAGAATAAAGCCAATTACACTATTTTAAAGAAACTGGTGGGAATCAAACAATTTGAATATAAGAAAGTAGCCTATCACGGGCGCGAAAAGTAAGGGGTTAAGGGCCGGCTTTAATTATGTAATACATTTTACAGCTCAATTATATTTAGTGCACTAAAAGATGTTTCTAGACTAAATAAAATCATATGCAGGGATACGCAAAGAACCGGATACATTGTCATTTATGGAAGGTAATGGCTGAAAATGCGTTTTGTACCTGAATTAAATTTTAGTTTAATATGTGTATAACTTTTTCAATATTTTAGATCCGTAAAATTTTATGTTTTAATCCTAATTTTTTATTTAATTTCGTCCTTATTTATTTATTAACATTCTATTACAACTGACGGTGAACAATTTTTTAATTTTCAGAACTTCAATATACTGTTATGATGAAATGAACAAGGAGAGCGATGGCTGATTTATTTAAGCTAGATGCTCTCTCAATCGTCCTATACCTATGCTTGGTTTAATTATTTATTTATTTAATAATATTTAACATGTAACGTCAAGATTCCGCTATATCCCGCAAAATCGTTGGTGCAAACCTCTTCTGTAGGCATTTGAGGTGTGACAAATGTTGAGATTTTCTGCGGCCAGGTGCGCCTTTAGGAGTTAGCGGTGTTTGATTGAATGAAAGTCAACATAAACAAAACATGCTTCTATACCAAACTCATTAAATGAAATCAAAAAAAGGATTATAGTTGGAATGTTTCAGTATTTCTAATGGCACTAATCGATGCTACATAAGAAATAAAAAATAGATAACAAAAAGCATATTGAAACATAAGTCTGAGCTTTTGCACATAATATGTGGTCAATGTCTGCAAAAACAATCCCTTCGTCACAGTGTGCGTCACTGTAAAATAAATCTGTAAAGTTACTAAAAATTTTCTAGGAAACAGGGATTCCTAGAATTTTTTTATGTAACGGCAAGAACAAAAATTCATGTAACAGATACACGTTTGCACTGTAAATAAAAAAAATCTGTAAGGTAACTAAGAATTTTTTTAGGAAACTGGGATGCCTAGAAATTTTTATATAACTGCGACCTGGGCTACAGATAAAATTTTAGTAAGATTACTGTAATTTTAGTAAATTTTTGTAAAGCTACAGAAATCTGTAGCAAAATCTGTAGCATGGTAAATTTACAAAATATAATTTTGTAGATTTATATATTTTTCTGTACAGTGGGCAGATGAAATTTTAGTAAGCACACACATTTCTGTAAATTTACATCTGTAGAATTATAGATATTTTTTACAGTGTAGAGGAGCTTCTTAACTTCGCGGAATTATACTTTTTAATAGAACAACCATTGATAAGCGTTTAGGAGATATCCGATTATTCCAAGAAATAAAAGCTAATAACTACCGTCCATGACACTCGTACAGAAAAGAGAAACACTTTGGTACCACGTTTATTAAAACGTATGTGCCCATTTTATCAAGGATGAAAAAAACTTACAGTATTCAAGGCGAAAAACATTAATCTCTTAAACATTAATCTCAAATTAAACATTAATCAGCAATCGTGTAAAAATGGAGTGCCTAGTTCAGCGTTGTTAGGGTGCGGATGTTGGCCTCCTCCGCTACGTCTCGAGATATCCTTACATTTCGCACAAAACATGGTAACTCTTTTGAAATCTTCAAAAATATATGTATCTTCATTGAGGTTAAAGTTAATAACAAAAATAAGGGTTCTGATTGAAATGAGACCGTAATACTTTGACAGAATAAATGGATTGCGACCATGGTTTCATGCAAAACTACTACATCCTACTAGTGCTCTACTAACTTTTAGGTAGCTTTCTTTACAAAAAGTCCTTCCGGCCAGTGCCGGGAGGAAGAGGTAGCTTTCAAATACCTTATTTTAAAAAAGCCAACTTATATTATTCAAACACACGAAGCTCAATTTAGTGGAAACCGAATATAGGAGATTCAATACTAATTTTTATCAATACTAAATCATTATGAATGAGAATTTCACGAAATTAGTCAGCTTTATCCAAGCTGCTTTTATTTAAAGTAACTTATATTTGGCTGAGATGTTGATGTATACTATCCACATGCTTTCTCACATGGAAATAGGCGAATACGTGTGTTATCGCGTGACAAATACAAGATCGTTTCAAAATGTTAGACATACTAGAAATTCAAAGTGCTATAATTCAACCATTTTTTAAGATATAAACAAAAGAACAAATTTTCAGAAACAAAATCTGCTCCGGAATCTTTGTATCAAGGCCAAACACATAAAAAATCTTTTTCATTTTCCAATTTTTTAATACCTCATTTTAAATTTTAAATTTAATTTTTTTAAATGGCAACCCTTTTGAAACAAGATGGCGAATAAAGCTGGCCAACGAACTCGGTCGAGACATTGGTATGTACAGACCAAGTAACATCCAAATAGGTTCATAAATACGCTTGTTATCGCGTGACAAAAATCAGGTCGTTTTAAAATGTCAGCCACAATAGAAATTCAAAACGATATAACTCAGCCATTTTTTTAGATATATACAAAACAAAAACTGTTCCGGGATCTTTGTATTAAGGTCAAGCACATAAAAAAAAAATCTTTTTCATTTTCTAATATTTTGGTATCTCATTTTAAATTTTAAATTTTTTAAATTTTTTTAAATGGCCGCCATTTTGAAACAAGATTGCGGATGAAGCTGGCCAACGAACTCGGTCGAGATATTTGTATGTACTATGTACACACCAAAGTACATCCAAATCGGTTCATAAATACGCCTGTTATCACGTGACAAATATCATGACGTTTCAAAATGTCAGCCACGCTAGAAATTCAAAATGCTATAACTCAGCCATTTTTTGAGATATAGACGAAACAAAAACTGCTCCCGAATCTTTGTATCAAAGTCAAATACATAAAAATTTTTTTTTTTTCAATTTTCAATTTTTTTGGTACCAATTTCAAATTTAAATTTTTCTTAAAAATTTAAATGGCTGCCATTTTTAAACAAGATGGCGGATGAAGCTGGCCAACGAACTCGGTCGAGACATTGGTATGTACTATGTACAAACGAAATTACATCCAAATCGGTTCATAAATACGCCTTTCATCGCGTGACAAAATTCAGGACGTTTCAAAATGTCAGCCATGCTAGAAATTCAAAATGCTATAACTCAGCCCTTTTAGGTAGCTTTCTTTACAAAAAAGCTACCTATTGCAGCCGTTCGGAGGAAAGCGATTTCAAAAAATTTTGGTATATTTTCATCGATCATGACCCCCAGACCCCGAAACCACCCTCCGTTCAAAATTGATATATATATATATATATATATATATATATATATATATATATATATATACTATATATATATATATATATATATCTGACCTATGTCACACTGTAACTCCCGTAATTATGAACCGATTTCGATGTAATTCGGTGTGTACATAGTACATACCAATGTCTCGACCGAGTTCGTTGGCCAGCTTCATCCGTCGTTTTGTTTCAAAATGGCGGCCATTTAAAATTTTTAAAAAAATTTAAAACTTGAAATGTGGTACCAAAAAATTAAAAATGGAAAAATATTTTTTTCTTATGTATTTGATCTTTATACAAAGATTCCGGAGCAGTTTTTGTTTCGTCTATATCTTAAAAAATGGCTGAGTTATAGCATTTTGAATTTCTAGCGTGGCTGACATTTTGAAACGTCCTGAATTTTGTCACGCGATAAAAGGCGTATTTATGAACCGATTCGGATGTAATTCGGTGTGTACATAGTACATACCAATCTCTCGACCGAGTTCGTTGGCCAGCTTCATCCGCCATTTTGTTTCAAAATGGCGGCCATTTAAAATTTTTTTAAAAATTTAAAATTTGAAATGTGGTACCAAAAAATTGAAAATGGAAAAATATTTTTTTCTTATGTATTTGACCTTTATACAAAGATTTCGGAGCAGTTTTTGTTTCGTCTATATCTTAAAAAATGGCTGAGTTATAGCATTTTGAATTTCTAGCGTGGATGACATTTTGAAACGTCCTGAATTTTGTCACGCGATAAAAGGCGTATTTATGAACCGATTTGGATGTAACTTCGTTTATACATAGTACATACCAATGTCTCGACCGGGTTCGTTGGCCAGCTTCACCCGCCATCTTGTTTAAAAATGGCGGCCATTTAAATTTTTAAGAAAAATTTAAATTTGAAATGTGGTACCAAGAATTGAAAATTGAAAAAATATTTTCTTCTTATGTGTTTGACCTTGATAAAAAGATTCGGGAGCAGTTTTTGTTTCGTCTATATCTTAAGAAATAGCTGAGTTATAGCATTTTGAATTTCTAGCGTGGCTGACATTTTGAAACGTCCTGATTTTTCTCACGTAATAACAGGCGTATTCATGAACCGACTTGGATGTACCTTGGTGTGTACATAGTACATACAAATATCTCGACCAAGTTCGTATGCCAGCTTCATCCGCCATCTTGTTTCAAAATGGCGGCCATTTAAAAAAATAAAAAAATTAAAAAATTTAAATGAGATACCAAAAAATTGGAAAATGAAAAAGATTTTTTTTTGTATGTGTTTGACCTTAATACAAAGATTCCGGAACAGTTTTTCTTTCGTCTATATCTAAAAAAAATGGCTGAGTAATAGCATTTTGAATTTCTCTTGTGGCTGACATTTTAAAACGACCTGATTTTTGTCACGCGATAGCAGGCGTATTTATGAACCTATTTGGATGTAACTTGGTCTGTACATAGTACATACCAATGTCTCGACCGAGTTGGTTGGCCAGCTTCATTCGCCATCTTGTTTCAAAAGGGTTGCCATTAAAAAAAATTAAATTTAAAGTTCAAAATGAGGTATTAAACAATTGGAAAATGAAAAAGATTTTTTTTATGTGTTTGGCCTTGATACAAAGATTCCGGAGCAGTTTTTGTTTCTGAAAATTTGTTCTTTTGTTGATATCTTAAAAAATGGTTGATTTAAGCACTTTGAATTTCTAGCATGGCTAACATTTTGAAACGATCTTGTATTTGTCACGCGATAACACACGTATTCGCCTATTTCGATGTAAGAAGGCATGTGGATAGTATACATCAACACCTCGACCAAGTTCGCTGGCCAGATTCATCAGCCATCTTGTTTCAAAATGGCGGCCATTAAATTAAAAAATATATATATATTTAAAGTGAGGTGCAAAAAAATTAGAAATTGAAAAAGGTTTCTTTCTTAAGTATTTGATCTTGATATAAGGATTCAGAAGCATTTTTTGTTTGTCTTTACCTTAAAAAATGGCTCAGATATTGCAGTTTCAATTTCTATTGTGGGTGACATTTTGAAAAATCTGATTTTTTGCATGCGACAGCACTCCTATATATTAACCGATTCCGATGTGAGTGAGCATGTGCACAGCAATCACTAAGGTCTCGACCAAGTTCACTGCTTAGCCTCATCCACCATGTTGTCTTAAAATGACAGGCACTTTAAGAAATTGCCGAATTTGGCAGCCAAATATAAGTTACTTTAAAGAAAAGCAGCTTGGATAAAGCTGACTAATTTCGCGAAATTCTCATTCATTATATTGATAAAAATTAGTATTGAATCTCCTATATTCGGTTCCCACTAAATTGAGCTTCGTGTGTTTGCATGATATAAGTTGGCTTTTTTTAAATAAGGATTATGAAAGCTACCTCTTCCTCCCGGCACTGGCCGGAAGGACTTTTTTAAGATATAGACGAAACAAAAACTGCTCCGGAATCTTTGTATAAAGGTCAAATACATAAGAAAAAATATTTTTCCATTTTCAATTCTTTGGTACCACATTTCAAATTTCAAATTTTTAAGAAAATTTTAAATGGCCGCCATTTTGAAACAAAATGGCGGATGAAGCTGGCCAACGAACTCGGTCGAGACATTGGTATGTACTATGTACATACCGAATTACATCCAAATCGGTTCATAAATTCGAGAGTTACAGTATGACAAAGGTCAGATATATATATATATATATATATATATATATATATATATATATGGATATATATATATATATATATATATATATATATATATATATATATATATATATATATATATATATATATATATATATATATATATATATATCAACTTTTGAACGGAGGGTGGTTTCGGGGTCTAGGGGTCATGATCGATGAAAATATACCAAAATTTTTTGAAATCGCTTTCCTCCGAACGGCTGCAATAGGTAGCTTTTTGTAATGAAAGCTACCTAAGAGCTACCTATTGCAGCCGTTCGGAGGAAAGCGATTTCAAAAAATTTTGGTATATTTTCATCGATCATGACCCCCAGACCCCGAAACCACCCTCCGTTCAAAATTGATATATATATATATATATATATATCAATATATATATATATATATATATATATATATATATATCTGACCTATGTCACACTGTAACTCTCGTATTTATGAACCGATTTGGATGTAATTCGGTGTGTACTTAGTACATACCAATGTCTCGACCGAGTTCGTTGGCCAGCTTCATCCGCCATTTTGTTTCAAAATGGCGGCCATTTAAAATGTTTAAAAAAATTTAAAATTTGAAATGTGGTACCAAAAAATTGAAAATGGAAAAATATTTTTTTCTTATGTATTTGACCTTTATACAAAGACTCCGTAGCAGTTTTTGTTTCGTCTATATCTTAAAAAATGGCTGAGTTATAGCATTTTGAATTTCTAGCGAAGCTGACATTTTGAAACGTCCTGAATTTTGTCACGCGATAAAAGGCGTATTTATGAACCGATTTGGATGTAACTTCGTTTATACATAGTACAGACCAATGTCTCGAACGAGTTCGTTGGCCAGCTTCATCCGCCATCTTGTTTAAAAATGGCGGCCATTTAAAATTTTAAGAAAAATTTAAATTTGAAATGTGGTAGCAAAAAATTGAAAATTGAAAAAATATTTTTTTCTTATGTGTTTGACCTTGATAAAAAGATTCGGGAGCAGTTTTTGTTTCGTCTATATCTTAAAAAATGGCTGAGTTATAGCATTTTGAATTTCTAGCGTGACTGACATTTTGAAACGTCCTGAGTTTTGACACGTGATAACAGACGTATTTATGAACCGATTTGGATGTACCTTGGTGTGTACATAGTACATACAAATAACTCAACCGAGTTCGTTGACCAGCTTCATTCGCCATCTTGTTTCAAAATGGTGGCCATTTAAAAAAATTTAAAAAAAATAAATTTAAAATGAGATACCAAAAAATTGGAAAATGAAAAAGATTTTTTTTGTATGTGTTTGACCTTAATACAAAGATTCCGGAACAGGTTTTGTTTCGTCTACATCTAAAAAAATGGAAGAGTTATAACATTTGGAATTTCTATTGTGGCTGACATTTTAAAACGACCTGATTTTTGTCACGCGATAACAGGCGTATTTATGAACCGATTTGAATGTAACTTGGTCTGTACATAGTACATACCAATGTCTCGACCGAGTTCGTTGGCCAGCTTCATTCGCCATCTTGTTTTAAAAGGGTTGCCATTTAAAAAAAATGTAATTTAAAATTTAAAATGAGGTATTAAAAAATTGGAAAATGAAAAAGATTTTTTTTATGTGTTTGGCCTTGATACAAAGATTCTGGAGCAGTTTTTGTTTCTGAAAATTTGTTCTTTTGTTTATATCTTAAAAAGTGGTTGAATTATAGCACTTTGAATTTCTGTCATGGCTAACACTTTGAAACGATCTTGTATTTGTCACGCGATACCACACTTATTCGCCTATTTCGATGGAAGAAGGCATGTGGATAGTATACATCAATATCTCGACCAAGTTCGCTGGCCAGCTTCATCAGCCATCTTGTTTCAAAATGGCGGCCATTAAATTAAAAAAAAAATTATATTTAAAGTGAGGTGCAAAAAAATTAGAAATTGAAAAAGGTTTCTTTCTTAAGTATTTGACCTTGATATAAGGATTCAGGAGCATTTTTTGTTTGTCTTTATCTTAAAAAATGGCTCAGATATAGCAGTTTCAATTTCTAAAGTGGGTGACATTTTGAAAAATCTGATTTTTTGCCTGCGACAGCACTCGTATATATCAACCGATTCCGATATGAGTGAGCATGTGCACAGCAATTACTAAGGTCTCGACCAAGTTCACTGGTTAGCCTCATCTACCATGTTGTCTTAAAATGGCAGGCACTTTAAGAAATCGCCGAATTTGGCAGCCAAATATAAGTGACTTTAAATAAAAGCAGCTTGGTTAAAGCTGACTAATTTCGCGAAATTCTCATTCATAATGATTTAGTATTGATAAAAATTAATATTGAATCTCCTACATTCGGTTTCCACTTAATTGAGCTTCGTGTGTTTGAATAATATAAGTTGGCTTTTAAAAAATAAGGAATATGAAAGCTACCTCTTCCTCCCGGCACTGGCCGGAAGGGCTTTTAATATTTGTGTCATCTGTTCTTTGTTAATCATCTTGTACATATAGGGCATAAAGTCATTAAACTATTGTAATCTACAGCTTCAAAGATTGGAAACGTGTAGCCCCTTACCTAATCTAGTGTATTTCATTATTTATGCACGAGCAAAGCTACATATGCAGAATTATCAAAGAACAGTAGGGCCTCATCATAAGGTTCCATTATATTGCCCATTTGGGTATATTACTCTTTTTTTCTGTGCCTTCTGTGAAGAAAGGGAAGTTGCGGATCTCCTGCTTTTATTAAACATTTTAAGGCTACTACATTTTTTAATTTTCTGAATGTCTTTGGTTATATCGCTCTTTCATACACCACCACAATTATCTTGTCGTCTTTCGACATGAAAGATATAATAAAGGGTTATTGCATTTTCTAATTAATACTTAGGATTCTTTTGAATTTGTGTTAAATTTAATTTCTAGTTTTCTAACAGAGTTCTTTTTTTAATTTGCATAAAAATGTTTATGAATTCGATTGTCTGGCTATCTGTCCGTGCTGTAACTCTCTTAAATATATTCGGATTGCCATGTATGTTATTGAGGTTTACAGTTATAGAATGTTCGGTAGTGAAAAGGAAATGAGTAGCATTTACACTTCGTTTACAGGACACACACAAAAAAAATTCCATTGCATTATGTTCTACGAGGAAAAATTGTTTATGATGCATTCCATTGCTGTTACCATATTTCAAACATAATGATATTGTTATACATGACGACAAGATACTTTCGCATGGATGTGGAATAACTATTATTTATAGTTCAACTACAGGGAGGCACAAAAGAATCCCACTATATTATAATCTATGGAGAAAATCGTTTGCGGTATATTATAGAGATGAGACGGGCTCAGCTCGAAAGCCCGAAAGTCCGAGCCCGAGCCCGGGCTCGGTTTTTATATCAGCTCGATTTTTATACCAGCCTTCGGGCTCAATTTTTCTGAAATTGACAATTTTATTAATTTTTGTATAGAAATAAAAAATAGCTTTTTTACACCCCTTAAAAATTACTTAAGCCACTTCAAGCCATTTTAATGCTATTTCGATCAGAATGAAAGAGAAACAGATTTTTTTCCCTTTTGTAGTAGTAGTAGAACGCTATTTAAAAAGAAAACTTATGATATTTGCAGACTTATGTCTCGTATTGACGGCGAACGACGACCTATTGATATAGCGCCAATCAGAATATGGTGCCATTAGGGCATTTTTTAATTGAAATGTTTATTTATTATTATCTTTTTTAGAGACCTAATGCGAAATGGATATTTTCTTTTAAGTCAATCAGCATTAGATTAAGGTTTATAAATTTTTAATATTCTATTGTTTTCAAGCGCTAATCGTTCTTTATAGAAAAATAACGTTAGTGATTCTATCCCTTTTTCTTCTTGAACTTTGCTCATGCTGTGGCTCTACTCTTCACATTCAAGAAGTCACTTTCATTCGTAAGTAGATAAAATTGACATGTATTGTTATTCCCGATAGAAAGCAATCCAGCAGTGTTTCCTCTTTTCCTATGGAAGCAGGTAACAGTGACAAATTTTTAATTTAAGCTGATTTTCAAAAACACGAGAATTACGAAAGATGTACTTGTACACCTTTTATAGGAAATAGAAAAAACGTAATTCGATTCTTCGTCATATTAATAGTAATTTCTGAAAATTTCTTTCGTTTATTCATAAAACGCACTTCCTTAATGTGTCATCAGTTTTGCATGTTGCGGGAGATAAAATATGAGAATCTTTTTTGGGGAAATATATTTTTATTTTATACCAAACTTCTCTTTTGATAAGATTCAATGCAAATTTCATAAAATTAATTATATGCTAGAGATTACCAGTTATTTTTATGTAATAAGTTGTTAAAAAATGAGATATTACATTTAGAAAAACCTTTAAATATTATGCAATCTTTTTTTTTTCTTCTTCTTCGGTTTACTTTTGGTGTCGGGCTCGGGCTCTGATAACATAAAATATTTCGGGCTCGGATTTAAAATCACTGGGCTTGGGGGGCGCCGGGTTCCGAAAAGTGAGCCCGAACTCATCTCTAGAATGATGCTATGATGATGCTTCGAACATAATGAAATCCAAAAAGATCACTGAAGTGCACTACAATAAGTTTTCTATAGAATTTGGACAGCATAGCATTCATCAATTATTTACAGAGACATGAAGGAATTTGGTTAAAAGACTGCCTATGATCATAATTGCTGAAAGTTCTTTTTCCGCTATGTGGGATGCATATTTAAACTTATCTAATTTTTAGTGTATTACGTTGCGAGTATAAATTCTATCGATCCTATACAGGGCTGCAAAAAAGAATTTGCATACATTATCGGATATGGACAGAAGTTGCCGAAAATGGATTTTTACTGAGTAATGTGTTTTTAATTAAAATAAATAGTTTAACTATAACTTGGGATTTTTTATTATTAAAAAGGTACTGAAAATATAAAAATACAGGTTCTAAAATATAAAACCCATCGCAGATGTTAAAATGATGTTACAAAGTCGACACCCGAGTGCTTTAGTCTGATTCACTCAACCATCATCAGGGAAAAAAAGGCCTTCTTAAAGATTTCCCCCCTTGATGATGGCTGAGTGAATAAGTTGAAAGCGCTTGGGTGCCGACTTTGTAACATCATTTTAACATCTACCATGGTTTTTATGTTTTAAAACGTACATTTATGTATTTTTAGCACCTTTTTAGAACAAAAAATCATAATTTTGATTTTGTATGTTTAATTGTTTTTATGTGTTTTTTAATTTGTTATTTAGAAATCTCATTTCACTGTATGAAAAAAAATGACATTTCTTAAAAATATTCTGTTGTGTTGAAATGTGTTTCATAATATATTGTCTGATGCATGATTTTTCGTTCTTGTTTTGTTTTTTCTACTGTTTATAAATACTGCACATAGGGAGATAAACAGGGCCGTGCAAAGAAAAAACTGCGCCCGGGGCAAAGTTTCAATTTGACGCCTCCCGCCCCTCACTTTTTCGTTGTGATAGGTGCCACAAAATTGATTAAAGTGCAGAAACAGAAATAAAGTCTATTGAATAAATATTTTGCGTTTATTTTGGAACTTTAAAGCGTGTAATTTTATAATAATTCAGAAATTCTAAGCAACTAAATAGCATAAGAGAAAATTGCAGTTAATTAGTATAGAGATTGCGATGTTTTGGACAGATTTTTCTTAACCTTTCTCTCTTTTTTTTTTCAAGCCATTTCAACTGTTGTTGGTGTTTGAGTGGAAGAAAATGGGAAAATTGGCAAGGTAGAAATCGCTAACAACCAGGTTAAAAGCAAGTACTTCGCAGAAAGAAAAAAAGAAATCCTCCAAAAAAAATCGATACCAAAAAAAAAAAAAAAAAAGGAGAAGTTGGTAGTATAAATTTGGCACCCCCTCAATTTCCGCGCCCGTGGCGACCGCCCCACCCCCGCTTTCGCACGGAGCTGGAGATAAAGGTATTAAACAGTTTCACTTAAAAGTTTAAAAGATTGCAAACATCTTATCTAATCTCTTTCATTAATTAAACACTATCAAAACTATATATACCCGTGCAGAAGGATAAGGTTAAAAAACCGACTGTAAGAAAACTGAAACGCACAAAACAAATATAAAGCGAAGTGCTGGAAGTAACACCATCGCGAAGGTAAAATTGTGAAAGAAAAATTGGGTCATGGGATTCAATTTCGAGCGATGCGATGTTAAAGTCAGGGTCAAGAAATCCAGGTTAAGAAGAGACTCCAGGAAGTTATAACCTTAACACCGCCTGTCAGTGTTGGTTTAGATAAAAGATACGTTTTCGAAATAGTTAAACAATAAGGTTAAAGGTAATGACTATCTATAACATAACTATACTCCCTGTCTGTTATAACGAATTCCTTCGTTTCGTGACATAAGGTCGCTATAATGGGTGGTCGTTATAAGGAAAGTTTTAAAAAATGTACTGGTATTTTTATAAATTATATCAGAATTAAAAAAATTTTAAAAGAATTGTTAGCCCAGTGGTAGGGGAGCAAAAAAAGGCCCAATTCGGAAATAATTAGGAGAAAGCTGGAAATTGTTTTAATCCCTTCAGTTTATGTCTAGAAAGAATATGCTACTCCCCCCCCCCCCCTCGTACTAGGTGAGCGTTAGGAATTATACATTGATTTATAGTTAAAAAACACGTTTTTTTAAATACCATAACACTATCTCGAAATCACTAACTTTTTCAAAAACATTGTACAAATGTTGTAAAGCTGAAAATTCTGAATAAAATGAGTACCTACACTTAATACTTTGGTTGAATATTAAAGTCACAATTCTACTTTAAAGTTTTAGCCCCGTAGTCAGAGGGTTGAACTCAGAATTAATTAGGGGAAAACTGGAAATCGTTTTAATCCCTTCAGATTAGGTCTAAAATGAATATTCTATGTTTTCCCCTTCGTACTAAGTGAGCGTTAGGAAATATGTACACATTTACACTCGAAAAACACGTTTTTCTTTAATATTTTTAACAATATCTGAAATTGCGACATTAATTTTTAACAAAAATATTAATGTGAGTATTCATTTTATTCAAAATTTTAAGCCCTACAGCATCTGTATTGGCAATTTTTTGATATAGTTAGCTGTTTTGAGATATTATTAAGGTAATCTGGTCTCTCCTATCTTGAAGCTCTTGATTAGTGATTAAGGCAAAATTTTGAAATGGAATTGAGACCTTAATTTTGAACGAAAATATTAATGTGGGTACTAATTTTATTCAGAATTTTATGCTCTACAACATTTGTACTGACAATGTTTTTGATAGACTTAGCTGTTTTGCGATATTCTTAGGTAACTTGGTCTCTCCGGGCTTCAAGCTCTTGATTAGCGATTAAGGCAAAATTTTGAAATTAGAATTGCGACCTTAATTTTGAACAAAAATACTAATGTGGGTGCTCATTTTATTCATAATTTTAAGCTCTACACCATTTGCCTTGACAATGTTTTTATAGAATTAACTATTTTGTTATATTGTTAAAAATATTAAGGAAAAACATGTTTTTCGAATGTAAATACGTACATATTTCCTAACGCTCACTTGGTACGAAGGGGAAAACATAGAATATTCATTTTAGACCTAATCTGAAGGGATTAAAACGATTTCCAGTTTTTCCCTTATTAATTCTGAGTCCAACCCTCTGACCACGGTGCTAAAACTTTAAAGTAGAATTGTGACCTTAATATTCAACAAAAGTATTAAGTGTAGGTACTTATTTTATTCAGAATTTTAAGCACTACAACATTTGTATTGACAATATTTTTGAAAAAGTTAGTGATTTCGAGATAGTGTAATGGTATTTAAAAAAAAAAAAAAAAAAACGTGTTTTTTGACTATAAATCAATGTATAATTCCTAACGCTGACCAGGTACGAGGGGGAAAACGTAGCATATTCATTCAAGACCTAAACTGAAGGGGTTAAAACGATTTCCAGCTTTCCCCTAATTATTTCCGAATTGAACTCCCTAACCACTGGGCTATGTATGAAGAGATTTTTATCAAAATAATGCTTACTTGATTCTAATTAAAATCGTTTGCCTCTATAAAAAAGTATATTTCTGAAGTAGAAACTGAAAAAAAAGTAATTAACGCTGTCGCCGCCGCTGTTTATCAATTTTTTGTGACCGGGGGGTCTTTCTTCTTTAATATTAAAAAAACTACTTCATACAAAATAAGAAAATCTGTGGTATTATAGAGAAATGCTTGATAAACACGCTGATGCTGGCAGTTTTTAAATCGAATGATTATTTTAAGAGATATTTATCTGAAAATTTATTTCCATTTTAAATTCAAATTTTAAGCATTTCGAGAGATATTTTTTACAACTTTTAAAAAAGGGTATTATTTTAAATTGTTGGCAATTTTAAAAACACCACAAACAATAACATTCCCCTCAAATTAAAAATTTATTTACACGTGACTATTAAAAATAGAAAAAAACTTTCAAATGAGTATTAAACGATTACGTATTAAAAGCAGGAAAATATTGCTAATTACGTCATAATAACTATATTTACATGTGAATTTTAAAAGAGAAAGAAAATTTTAAAACAATAAATTCATTAATATGCGTTAAAAGTCGTAAATGGAGGAAATTACGTCATATTTAAAATTGCGAAACCATAGTATTGCCAAACAGTTTAAATTAAAAAATATATTTGCGCGAGACGTTTATTTCATATTTTGAGATAACCTTTTAAACTATTGTTGAGAATCCTAAGACAGCGCAAATAATATTTCCTTTCTAACAACAAAAGTATTTTCACGTGAATATTAAAAGGAGAAAGAAAACCTTGGTGGAAATTATGTAAGATTTAAAACGATACATTTAAAATATCTTATTTAAAAAAACTTTCGTATAGCGTGGTTAAAAATACCGGGAGACAAAGACTCTGTTTACTTAATTCATTTTATATTAGCTGATTTTCACATGTTTCACTGATATGATTTAATCAAAGACAAAAACAACCCGTTAACAGGGAGATCGCCACTGTTTTTTGAATTATAATTCATTCTTCCGATTTTTTTTTTAAATCGATCAAATTAGCGTGCTTTTAGAGTTTGCGGTGTCTGGATTGGGGGTTGGCGAGCGTAGCTCGCAGGAGGAAGCACCCCCTAGTAAAAATTAAAAAATCCATCCGGCTTGTATCGGGAGGAAACAATATCTATCCCCATTTCTTGTTTTTAACAATTCAGCTCATTTTTCTTAAATGCATAACAATAAAATGCGTCGAGCCCTTTTATAGAAGATTCTCCAGATTTCGTGAATAATTAATTTGAATGGGAATTTCAAAAATTACTCAGCTACCGCCAAACTACCTTCATTTATGAAGACCAATTTTTGCTGAAATTTGTTGATATTTCGCAAAATATTGCCAAGCTTTTGTGAGAATTTGAAGATGGCGTATATGACTATGTAGTTTTAGTGTTCAAAAGTTGAAACAATGGTTTTAACAATGAAAGAAATTTTGCGAGTTATTACATTCAATGCAACTGATAAATAACCTCATTTTTAATTTGTTGTTTTGTTTTTTGTTTCAAAGTGTCAACCACACTAGGGTTTCAAACTGCTATAGCTCAGCCATATCTTTGAACTTTGAAGGGGGATGCATTGAGACCTATAGCGGCATGGCTGTCGTCTCAAATGATCCATCAAACCAGGAAACACCTATAAAAAGACATCGTTAAAACCAATTAGTACAATGCAAGAAAGCCATAGTTGAAGTTCGAAAAAACTTGCGTTAATTATCAGATTGGTGAGGGGGTAGAACCCACTAAACAGCAAGGATGATGACACGAAAGATCCAGAAAGACGAAGCGCAGAAAGCAGAGTGACGACAGTTAGAATCGATTTATGCTATGCAAAAACTTAAGAGTCGAGGACCGA
This sequence comes from Maratus speciosus, assembly GCA_963932465.1. Classification (NCBI taxonomy): domain Eukaryota; kingdom Metazoa; phylum Arthropoda; class Arachnida; order Araneae; family Salticidae; genus Maratus; species Maratus speciosus. Next base: position 333,656,897 of record OZ010790.1, on the reverse strand, counting down.
AATACCGAAGACTTGCAGAATTCTTGCGAGAACTCAAAAAAGGAACGAAAACATGGACCGTGTAGCACCGAAATGTCCCAACACAAGCTACGCTGCGAACGATACTTGTGACAAGAGAATAAAATGTGCTCCAAGGAGTCAGGAACGAGGCAGACGCAACATCTGTTATCATCTATGAGACCAAAATGGGAAAGGAGAGCCGGCGTGATCAGCATCTTGCATAAAAGTCGCGAGATAAGAACATCATCTCTTCTATTAGGAGACCAGGAGTGCGTCAGCTTAACACTGGGAATTTCACCATGTGAGGTCGAATATTTGCTTGAACTGTACTGTTGTTGAAGTTGAAGAAAGATATTCCGTTTCTGGTGCTGAACGAGATCTTCAGGAGAAATCCAGTTCAGAAGGACGTCAGAATCACAGTGACTTCTGGCGAGACTGTCTGCTTTTTCATTAAGAGGAATATCACGATGACCCGGCACCCAGCAAATCCAGATACTTGGGGAATGAAAGGCAATCCATTGAAGCTTATTCGAGAGCCACAGAATGACTCTAGGAGACTTAATGGAGACAGATTGAAGCGCAGTGAAGACAGAACGGCTATCAGAGAGCAGCAGAGTGGAACGACCCGAAGAGACCAGTTCAACTAACGCTGTCCCGATGGTTAAAGCTTCTGCTGTAAAAATGGAATTCCCCGTATGGATTCTATAGCCAAACTGAGAACCCGCGGAGCACCCAGAAATGGAGGCAGTGGATGGGGATTTCGAAGCATCGGTGGCTATTATCTGCCAATCATCAGTAAAGTTTTGTAGAAAATCCATGAAAAGAGGGGCAATAATACTGCCACCCAGATCCTTGTGTTGGAAGGGCAGGTCGTCCAGATGGAATTGAACTATTTCCCGGTTACAAGGGATGGGCAACTGGAAAGGAATCAAATACTCAGGTTGACCGTCAATCTGATCTAGGAGATCCGCAATGCTGGGAATGGTCTCAACAAAGCTGCACAGATTCTCGTCATGACAACACTCTGGCATGCAAGATGAAACATCAAAATCCTCCAAAACACTCGGGATGTTGCTGGCAACAGCTTGCTGCTCATTTTCCCAGAGAGGGGACCAATTTCTTAAAGCCAAGTGTTTGGTCCAAAAGGCACAAGCGAGACTCTTGATCCTATCACACACCGGGACAACGCCAGCATGTTTCCGGAGGATGACATTCGGGGTCCACTTCGGGAGTCCCAAAGCCACCCTAATAGCACTGGTTTGCAAGACTTCGAGCTTGTTCAACACTGAGACGCTTGTCATATTAAGAACCACAGCCCCATATTCCATACAACTATATACTGAAGCAGACGCCAGCGTCAGCAAGTGCCTAGATCTCGCTCCATAACTCTTGCAGGCCAGGGATTTAAGCATGTTAATACGACAGAACGCCTTCCTTCGCAGGTAATTAACATGGCTACTGAAACCTCCGAGACGAGCCACAAGGAATCCTAGGAATTTGATATCTTCGCTCCATTCAATCAGGCCTCCATTGATGCTGAAATCGAAATCACATTCTGCACGTCTTCGGGAGAGGTTAATCGCATGGCTTTTATCAGGACGAATGGTCAACTTCCAGTAGTTGCACCACTGGGTGATGAGGCGCAAGGCTTCTTGTAGCTTTGCATGGCAGGTAGCTAGGGCAGAATTAATGCAGTAAAGAAAAATATCATCAGCATAAATCAGAAACTTGATACCCAGCCCCTCCAGCACCTCGAAAAAATCACACAAGAAGATAGTAAAGAGGATCGGGCTTAATACTGCACCCTGCGGAACTCCTCGACCAGTAGTACGGGAAGACGACATGATACACCTCCACAGCACCTTGATTCTCCGACTGGAAAGGAACCGATGGAGCCATAGGAGGATCGGGCCGACAATTCCAATCTTAGCACACTTGAGTATTAGACCATCAATATACACCGAATCATACGCAGCTTGGATGTAAAGCGAAATACCCAGGATAAACTTCTTCTCCAGTTTAGCCTGCTTGATGTCAATGTGGAGTGCTGTGATTGCGGTTTGGCTGTCACGGAACGGTTGAAATCCAAGGTGTCTGGGGTTAAGGGTTTTATTCTCGAGAAGATGATTGGTGATTCTGTTGGCGATCATTCTTTCACAAATTTTGCACATGACTGAGGTAAGTGCAATAGGTCGGTAGGAAGCGGTGTCAGATTTAGGTTTACGAATAGGGTTTAAGAATAGGGATAATCAGGGAAGATGTCCACGCCGAAGGGATGTCGCCCGTGGACCAGATATTGTTGTAAATACTGAGAAGGCACTCCAAGGAGTGATCCGAGAGTCCCTTAAAGAATGCAGCACTGATTTTATCTTCACCAGGAGCTGTTATTTTCGTCCGACGAATGGCCTCCTTCAGTTCCGTCATTGTGAAATTACGATTCAGCTTTTCGGATTCGTCAGCCCCAAAGGTTAGGGGGATCGGATCATGATACGTAGCCTCACTGAAGTGATCTGCAAAGAGTTCTGATTGAGTGCTCGCCTCTGCACTAAGGGTGTCAGCGTGCCTCAGGCAGAGATGGGAACCAGGAGACACGGACTGCCGGTTCTTAAACTTGCGGAAAACTTTGTACAGGATACCCGGATCTTTTGCATAGCAGCACACAGAGTCCCAGTATCGTCGTTTAGAATCCCGTATTGTCTGACGAAGCCTAGCAGAAGCCTGTTTGAATTTCAGCAAGAACTCCGTAGACACCAGCTGGCGGGCCTTCTTAAGGTAATATTTTTTCTGCTTCAGCAAACCACTACATTTGATTGACCATCACACCGGGAGGCCTTTAGCAGGGTGCTTCCTTGAAAAACTATGCTGGTGCATGGCACCGCGGACTAGATCAAGAAAAGAATTATAGTGTGCTATAGGGGAAAGCTCAAACGAATCATTTACCACCTGGCAAATGCGGGGCCATTTGTAAAGAATAGAACCTGGCTGCAGGGGAGTCCTGATTTCTACATTAATGTTAATTGGAAAATAGTCGCTATCATATGTATCCTCTTCGACTTGAACAGTTGAGCCCACCAACAAATCCGACTAGCAAAGAGACAGATCAATTAAGGAGCACACTCCGCTTGGGGCAATATGAGTTACATCAGAAGAATTCATTAGACAAAAGGAACTGTCACACAGCCACTCCACGAAGGCCTCGGCGTTCCGTGGCGACACCTGGGATCCCCAGAGCTGATGGTGAAGATTGAAGTCCCCCAGAATTAAAGTCGGGCCATCCATACCACGACAAAGCTTAGACAAATCCGGGACCATTACACCGGAACCAGAATAGAAATTAATAATATTCAAGTAAACAGAGCCGAAAAGACAACGGACACCCATAAACTCATTCGCAGATCCCAAATCAGGGAGGTTGATGCTGACTGAAGACCACGTGTTATTTATAGCAATAGCCAGTCCGCCACTTGGGTGACCCAGCTTATCCGGCCTATAGAAAATTTTCCCAGGAAGGGAGACCAACTTGTCCGGAGACAGGAAAGTCTCTTGAAAAACTAGAATATCAGCACTTGAGAAGGGAGGGTGATTAAGCCAGGGGAGTTTATTCATTAAACTACGGCAGTTCCATTGAACTATACTAATGCCCATAAATAAAGCAGAAAACCAGTAAACCAAAAAACAAAAGCAAGAGAAAACATAGCAGGTAAACTACCCAGGGAAAATGCAGTTCGCAAATGCCAGCCCACAAAAACCACATCCTTTTTTTCCCATAAATAAAGCAGAGAACCAGTAACCCATAAAGCAGAAGCAAAGAGAAACACGACAGATACACAAACCAGTCAAATACAATTCACAGATGCCAGCCCACAAAACAAGAAGAAAAACCAGTCCAAACTATGTGGCCAACAAAAAAGAGAAGGGGAAAACAATCCACTAAAAACATAAATAAAACTTTTTTTTTTTTTAACCTCTGTCTTCCTTTCTGTTAGGACGTTTCCGCCCAGGCTGCAAATCGCTGACTTCTGCCATAAATTTCATTATAACATTACTGAGTGCATTAATCGGGTCCAGTACCTTTTCTGAGTGTTTGGCAGTCCTTTCCACCAACACACGAACCAGGTTGTTCGTCCTAGTTTCAATTATTTTTTGTATTTCCTCATAGTCCGATTTTTTATGCTGGCTACCTTGGCAAAGGATCCGGAGCTCGACCTCTGAGAGAATCTTCTCCGGGCCTCCACAAACGACAAAAAGTTTTTGCTTTTGAAATTCAAAAATTCAACTTCTTTCAACCGGGATGGGCATTGCAAATAATCTGCTCTGTGCTCGCCCCCCACAGTTTGTACATCTAACTGGCGAAGCGCAAGGACCCGTATGAAACGTACCACATGTGACACAAATCTGGTCTGAGGTGCATTTGCCAGTTGTGTGATTGAACTTATAGCATTTGCCGCACTGGCGCGGTCTATCGATAAACTGCCGTATGGTATGTAACGAGCTCCATATTTTTATCTCTGCTGGCAGATTCGTACCTAATGACGTCACCAAAACCGGCAACACCTTGTTCAGAGAGTCTTTCCGTATGAATCTTCTAAGTTCAAAAATCTTTACTGAGTTGACTTCCTCAATTTCCTGCCCTAACTCGGCCAGAAGAATGTCTACAGGAACATTGAAAATTAAAAATTTGTTTGTTAAGTTTTCCCACACCACCCGAATTCTAACAGTCACCCCCAAAAACTCTGACCAGTTTACTATTTCAGACGCACAGTCCACTTTTTTGGTACTCACTATTATACACCCATTCCTCGTATAACGGACATTATCAATGTCCTCCACCTGAGTAAGTTTCTTTTTGAACTCTGCTTGGACCGCTCTTGGGTCACGTTGTGGTATTGCTTTTGAGTCAGTGCTTTGCAAAAAAATATTAAACGCCTTACCTCCATTTGCCGCCGCCCACTGAAGAAGTAAATCCAACGCCATCGACGAACGGACCACATTGTCATTATTTTCGTCGCTAACCAAATTATTCTCCACCACTTCCATCGTCTCCACAGTTTCCACCGGAGGTTGCTGAGATACTTTATCATCCACTATATTAATCACAGAACTCACCATGCTGGCCTCCCCAACTTAACCTGACATAATTTACAGCACACAGAGTTTAATAAACTGTACTCGGAAGCACAAACACTCCAGAAAGGTTAACTATAATAATAGCACCGATACAAGAACCACTTGACAAAACACAACACTAAAATATCACCGCACAACACGCCGTGCCGCTACCTGGTAAACGCCCCCCACGTTCTTTCTCGAAGAGCTCACCACCGCCAGCCAACACTCGCCTTTAATTCTTTCCCTCAGCCATATTTTAAGATGGAGAGTAAACGAAAAAATACTCCGGAATCCTTGTAACAAGACCGACTAGTACTAGTAATCAAAAGATTGTTTATTAAGATTTTCAAGATATCAATGTTTCACTATGTAGAGCATTTTATTCATGGAACATGACATAGCTTTTACTAAAAATGTTTAAATCTTAAATTATTTCAATTTTCTACACAATTGATCGTAATTATTTAATTTAAATTATTTTTAAATGAAGTTATATTTCTTATATATCCAACAATGCCTATTTTTATCAACAAATATGCATAGAAAAATATATATATATATAAAAAAAAACCCGGTTTAAACCAAAAAACCTGGTTTAAATCTAATAAACCGGTTTTTTTTTTTCATAAAACCCGGGTTTTTTTTCTAACCCTGGTTTTAAGTGTTCGAAAGTTGAAACAATGGTTACAACAGTGAAAGAAAATTTGCGAGGAACCACATTCAATGCAACTGATAAATAACCTCATTATTAATCTGTTGTTTTGTTTCAATGTGTCAACCACACTAGGATTTCAAACTGCTATGTCTCAGCCATATTTTAAGATAAGAGAATAAACGAAAAAAATAACCCGAAATCCTTATAACAAGACTGAACACTTCAGGGAGAAATCTTTTTGGAATTTTAATTTTTCATATCTTTTTGAATTTGAATTGTAAAAAACGGGAAAGTCGCTGTAATTTTGAAACAAGCGGGTGAAGCTGGCTAACGAACTCAGTTGGGACCTTGGTAAGTCCAGTACACAAGTTTAGTCATATACTAAATATTAGTTCATAAATACGGGTGCTGTCGCAGGACAAAAATAAGATTATATTTAACAACATTTTAACGGAGGGTGGTTTTGAGATCCGTGGGTCATGACCATAGAAAATATTCGGAATTTTTCCGAAATTGATTTCCTACGGACAGCTGTACTAGATAGTTTCTTATTTTTTGTAATGGAAGCTACCTAAAACTAAAATAAATTGTCTAGCAAATTAACATCTTGTAATAATATACTAATTTCAAATGCTAAAGGTGTAAATTAAAACTTTAAAACCAGTAAAAATAGGTTTAATGGACCGTACAAATTTGGAATAGTTTTTAGTCCCCGGTACGGTATGCTATTTCTTTCTCCCAGCTTATTTTGTGTAGTCTCCAAAAAAAAAAAAAAAAAAAAAGCTACCTTACAGAAGCCAGCCGTAAAACAAAGCAGTACGATTAAATACTCTATAGCAATTTTTTTAATTTCTAAGCATCGCACATTTTCAATTTTTATACTGGCGTATTGGAAAAAAAAGGTACTTTTTAATGCAATTTGTTTGAAAACTGCATCTACATTTATTTTTGAGACATTAATTTTTTTTTTGTAGTTTTTAGAGCCATTTGCTTAATATTGGCAATGGAAGAACTCCATTTCTGTAGAAAGTAAAAGAAAAATAGCAAAACAGCATAATTAAAAAAAAAAAATGGCCCTTTTTTTCCTCTCATTCTGACCAGAAAATCAGAGTTCTAACTTTTTACGACTGCTCTTTCATCTTCACCCAACACTTCATTTATAATGACTGTTTCATAATAATGGAAGCCATCAGTCCATCAGAAGAAAATGATCCAGGTATAAGTTCGATTAACTCAGATAATCGGGACTCTACTGTATCTATATTTATATATATATTTTTTGTCATCGGGGGCGATACTAAATTCTGAAAAAGCAGAATTACTGTTTTCTAGTATTTATTTGTTTTGAAAATGACTCGGGGTGAGTCGAAACATGTCAACAATCGAAAAAAACGTATTTTTACTGGTTTTAAAGCTTTAATTTACACCTTTTAGCATTTGAAATTAGTATAAAATAAATTGAATAAAAAATCTTTCAAAGTATAACTCGGAACTTATTTAAAGAATACAATTAGGAAATTTCAGAAATATTTGGTATATTTAAACATTTTCTTACGGAAATAAACAAAAAAATTTTTTTTTCAGTGTCATGTTTTGTAGATTGCCCAAAAATGTAGGATATGGATATAATTTTATGAACTTACCTTAAGCAAATTCAGAGTAACAGTGTGCACAAACTTGAAATTCATAAAAAAGAGAAAAAAAGCTTTAAAGTTTTAAATAGCAATGTGATGGCTCAATGGTGGAGTTTTGTTTAAGCAGCAATAGCCCCTGCAAAAATGTGATTTTTAGGTGCGTTCGTAATTATATAAATACGTAGCACCTATAGTCGTCGTTCAGTCCGTCTGTCTGTCCGTCCGTCTGTCCGTCCGTCTGTCTGTCCGTCCGTCTGTCTGTCCGTCCGTCCGCATATAATAGAGAAAAAACTACCCAACCGAATGGTCTGAAATTTTAAATATATGATTGTTGTAAAATTTTGTCGAGCCATTTCAAATTTTATGAAAATCGGATGTATAGTTAAATTACAGGGACAGTCAAAAGTTTTTCTTTACATTACGGCCAATGGGAAAAATTATTGCACGTGCATTTTAATGATGTTAAAGCTTTCCGAATGCCTTCAAATTTTAAACATATAATTATTGCGACATTTTGTCGAGCCATTTCAAATTTTATGAAAACCGGATGTATAGTTTAATTACAGGGACAGTCAAAAGTTTTTCTTTACATTAAAGCCAATGGGAAAAATTATTGCAAGTGCATTTTAATGATGTTACAGCTTTCCGAATGGGCTGAAATTTTAAATATATAATTGCTGCAAAATTTTGTCGAGCCATTTCAAATTTCATGAAAATCGGATGTATAGCTTAATTACAGGGACAGTCAAAAGTTTTCCGTTACATTAAGGGGAATGGGAAAAAATTATTACAAGTGCATTTTAATGATGTTACAGACTATGCACTTATGAATTGCAAATAAATACACATTCAGTACAATATGGGGTGCAAAATATAATTATAAAACTAGTTATAGTACGAACGCACCTCATTTGCCACGTTTGACGAGCAATTTCCAACTTGTTTAAAAATGCGATTGTTTTGCAAAATGTAAGAAAATAATCAAAGAAGAACAAGTACAAAATAGAAAACCGATTTTTGCAATGTTTAAAGTTAGTGTAGCCCATTAATAATGCTTCAGTCTTATCTTTCGCTTTAAGAGGATTCTTCACTTACGTGAAAACACCCATTCACTAATGTTAAGCCTATGGGCAGGTTGTTTTCGAATTTCTCGTTTAAGTTTCCATATTTTTAAACGATTTTTTTACACAGGATAGCTGAGGTCGATGTATAATATGACTATTTTTTATTTTTTCGGTTTTGGTTGCAGATTTTTTTTAATAAAGTTACTTTCATTTTTGGAACCGGTTTCGAAAGTGAAAGTACTTATATTAAAAAAAAAAATTTTGCAACAAAAATCGAAAAAGTACAAAATGGCCCAATTAGAGATTGAGCTCAGCTATCCTATGCAAAAAAAAAAAAAAAAAAAAACGTTTAAAAATATTCAACTTTAAACCATAAATTCGAAAATAACCTGCCCATAGGTTTAACATTAGCGAAGGGGTGTTTCAAGTGAGTGAAGAGTGCCCTTAAGGGGCGGTGGGATATATTATGTCCTACCTACCATTAATGAAGATTAGCGCCAGAAAAAATTTATTAAATTTTACTTTTCTAACTTTGAGGGGAAAAAAGTCGTAAAATTGCTTTTCCTTATTTTGCAATAAAATTTTTTCCGGTTGAGTCCGGTTTGAGTTCGACATTACAGAAACACAATTACTTGCCCCTGAAAGGGTTAAGTTAATTATCAGACCATAAAACACGCAGACTACTTTTAAAACCAGCATATTTGATTCTTACCCAGAAACAATTCCCACTGATATCATGGGATTTCCAGTTGTATCCATGAGGACATTCCAATGGGGCGAGAGTTGTTCCAGGTTCAGCAGTAGTCGTCTCTGTTTTATGTTTTTCTTCGGTATCTGTTTCGCACAGGAAGCTGTTCTTTTCCTCGCATTTGACATGAGACCATACAAATACGAGAGGATGTTCAGGTTCAGATAAAAATCCGACACAGTCGCCTGAATTATAGTAATAAAAATATTTAATTTGAATGCAAAGCCAATATTACCAAATTAACGTCACAATAAATAAATAACGCCAAAATAACGAAAAGCTTAATAAAATAAAATTTATTAGCTCTTTGATAATACTAATGCTAATAATGCTAATAATACTAATCGTAATGATGATGATAATGTTAATGGATAATCTAGTACTACTCATAATACTATTGCTATAGCTAGATCAATCGCTGGATTAATGTGAGTTTGTACTAATAAAAATAAGTGTTCAGTTTCCAACAATGAAAAACAGAAAGAAAAACAATAAAATATGGTCACATGAATTGTGGGAATAATAATATTGCACTGAGTATGAAAGATGACATTATTTTATAAAACTTATAGAGATAAGCTAATAAAGTTAAATTAATCCTAGTGATAAGTCAGTACTAACTGTATTAAAAAGAAAGCTGCGTATAAAGCTAAATTAACTTGAACCCATACAAATGCAATAGGGTGTTCAAGTTCAAATAACAGTCATAATCTCTCTATTCTAAAAAAAAATAACTACCGCTGTCACCGCCGCCGCCGGTTTTGAATTTTTTGTCTTTTGGATTTGAGGTCTTTCTTCGTTAATATTGAGAAAAATAATGCATACAAAAATATGGAAATCAGTGGTTTTATACAGAAATGTTTGATAAACACGCTGATGCAGACAGTTTTCAAATCGAAGAATTATTTTAAGAGATATTTAATGCTAAAGTTGGACAAAATCGTTCCACTAAAAAAGTTTTATAGCATCAAAAACTATACATGGCAGTGTAATCACTTTTAGATCATTTTATGCGTTAGAATTTGCCGGAGTGCAGATTGCATTAATTTTTTTTATTTTGACTCATTTTTTCAGGTTTTATTTCTATTTTAAATTCAAATTTTCAGTATTTCTAGAGATATTTTTTACAGATTTCAGAAAATTGTACTAATTTAAACTGTTGCCAACTGTATAAAAAGCGCAAGCAATAATGTTTGCTTCAAATTAAAAATTTATTTACACGTGACTATTATGAACAGGAAAAAAACTTTCAAATTAGAATTAAATAATTATGTATAAAAAGCAGGAACTTATTAAAAATTACGTCATAAAAAGTATACACGTGAATTTTAAAAGAGAAAGGATATTGTAAAATAATAAATTCATTAACATGCGTTAGAAGTCTTAGGAGAAATTACGTCATATTTACGTCACATTATAGTTATTGCATAAAATGAACACAAAATAATATTGCAAAAAAGTTTAAATTTAGAAATTGCGCTAGACATTTATTTAATATTTTGAGAAAATATTTTCAACTATTTTTGTTAGGAAAGCGCAAATAATATTTCATTGCTAACAAAAGTACTTTCACGCGATTATTTAAAAGAGAAAGAATAGCTTGGTAAAAATTACGTCAGATTAAAAACGATTAATTTAAAATGTCTCATTTAAAAGAACTTTCTTTTCGCTTTGTTAAAAAATACCAGGAGACAAAGACTCTGTTTACTTAATTCCTTTTATATTAGCTGATTTTGAAATGTTGTTACACGTGTCTACGTCATCAAGTTATTTTTATTTCGACGTTTTATTTGTATTTTTATTAATGTTGTACGAATTTATTTGTTCTTTCGTTATTTAAAATAAAAATTATGTCAATTTGTATAATTTGGCGAGTGGTTTGGCGATTTATATAATTTGGCGAAATTGGTCGACGGGATAATAAAGTAGTACCGCAACGGATTTGGCGTTAAAATTCCCCAATCAAAGAGAGATAAATAGAAATCCGTTTATAGAGAGATCGCCACTGTTTTTTAAATTATAATTCAATCTTTCGAAATATTTTTAAAGCCCATCAAATTAGCGTGCATTTAGAGCCTGCGGTTTCTGGACGGGGGTTGGCGAGCGTAGCTCGTAGGGGGCCGAGCCCCCTAGTAATAATAATAAAAAAACAATAACGAAAACAAAAACAGTTTCTTTTATATTGTAGAAATTAAAATATGTTATGAAATTAATTACATAAAACATATAAGAAAAAGCTTATATTCATATTAATGCTAAAACAAAGTCATGTTGATTGTAACACTAATGACATGACTATTCTATTGCTAACAGCAGCAATAACAATATGCAAGAATAACAGTGCCCTTAAAAAAGATTTCGTATAGGATGTCTTGAAAATGTTCAAAGTTGATGAAACAAATCTTTCAAAAAACAGATTATTTAATTATTAATTTTTGTAATCAAAATAATACAGTTTTCAACAATTTGTAACTTATTTATCTATTACAGAATTGTGTTTTTCACCTTTAAATTATCACACATAAATGTTTGAAGCACGGCTTTTTCTGTTGTTATATATTTAAAAAAAAAATACTTTTTCTTATTAAATGAAAAATAGTGATACTTATATAAATGTTTTCTAAGAATAAAAAATATTGAAAAAAAAAAAAAAAAGCTCACCTTCTGAGTAATTACCGAACATATCATGTAATGGACTGAAGATTACTCCATTGTCCCATTTTATAACTCCATCCTTTTTCTTAGCTCCTACCAAAAATGTTTCATTTTTGCCAAGCATAATCGATTTAGCCTCCCATTCTTCGTCTCTAACAGCAAAAACACACAAAAAAAAGAAAATGAAAATAAGCAATTACACAAGTTTCCTATGGTTTATTAAATTTTAGACAAATGAATAAAATATTAAATTTGAATTGATACAGGGCTATTTAGTAAACAGCTTAAATGAATTACCCTTTTTCCGACGGAATAGTCTGTAACGTAAGTATGCAATGTATGAAATGAAAGGGAGTGAAAGGGCATCCTTTAAGCACAGGAACTTTTCTTCAGGAGGAGAAATGTTTAATGAAACCTCAGATATAAGATTACAAAGATTGGATGTTGGATATCATATTAGAGATTAAAGACTGATTATAAAATTATTACAAAGTTAGTTTTTACAATTCGTGTTCAATATCACAACAATTTTAGGTGGGGGGGGGGGGGGATAAGATATCTGCTATTCATGAAAGCTCCAAAACCATTTACTTAAAATAAAACTATACATAAAGTCAAAATGCGAAAACTAAACTATTAAAAATTTTATTTAATAAAAAAAGAATAAAGATTAATAGTAAAAAAAAAAAGAAAAGAATATATACATATACTAGGGGGGTCTGTCCCCTGCAAGCTACGCTCGCCAACCCCCGTTCAGACATCGCAGAATCTGAAAATTTAAAAATCTAATCGGTTTTAAAAATATTAGAGAAGATTAAATTATACTGAAAAAACTGCGCAGATCTCCCTGTAAACGGGTTTCCATTCAATTCCCTTTGATTGCAAAATTTTAACGGAGAATCAGTTGCTGTTAAGACATCCAATGGTTGTTTTCGTTTTTCATTAAAGAGGATCAGTTAAACATTTGAAAAGAAGCTAAAATAAAATGAATTAAGCATTCAGAGTCTTTGTCAACCAATATTTTAAAACAATCTCTATAACAATAGCCTAAATCATGTGACTATCATCAACAGTTCCGGGCGGAACACTTTGCTTTTTATACTCTAGGTGCCATTTTGATACTTTAATGTTATCCAGGCACAGGTGATAATACGATCTGATCCCTTCGCCTTTCATATGAAAGTTTGGAACAAATGTCATATACGCCCCATATTGGCGCGATTTTCTTCCAACGCCAATTTGGGGAACGCATCAACAGCATAAACAACAACATCCGGCTTACCATATCAAGCAAAATAACGATACTTTGGCGCCAGTTAAGTACCCGTTGCGTACATGACATTGGCGTCAGAAAAAAATCGCGCCCATATGGAGCCGTATATGACATCTGTGCCGAAAGAAAAAAAAGCCGGGTGCAAATCTCGCCAATATCTTTTTTTCAACTCGCCAGTTAGCATTTTTTTTATTGTTCGAGTGGTAAATTAAAACATTGATTTGAAGTTGAAATTAAATGTCATGGGTTGTTACATAATTTAATATTTCGCCAGATGTCATATACGCACCGCATGTTTGGCATGGTTTTTTTTTTTTTTTTTTTTTTTTTTACGAAAATTTGGCGAAAGCCTCATTTTCGAATACCAGTTACATATGTATTTTTGGTACTACTTAGTTATCCCGTCGACAAAAAATCTATCAATCTATCGCGAACTATAAGATTAAATGTCAATAATGCTTGATCGTAAATGTCACATTCACTTGACTTTTAGCAAGTTACACGTGTTTACGTCATCAAGTGATTTTTATTTTGACGTTTTATTTTTATATTTATTAATGTTATACTAATTAATTTGTTCTTTCGTTATTTAAAATAAAAATTTTGTCAATCTGTACAATTTGGCGAGTGGTTTGGCGATTTATATAATTTGCGAAATTGGGTGACGGAATAACTACTACATTGTACCGTATTTTTTAATTATTTTCTATTATTTTCAAAAGGAAATAGCAAAAACATAATTAATTACTATAGAACAAAATAATTTATCTGGGAGCACGGCAGTGCGTCCGCCAAGTTCGCACAAGCCGTAAGCTACCTTTTCCTGAACCATTTCGGCATACTTTTCACCCCCTCATAACGTCGTTTTAGGGAGAGATATAGAAATTTTTCTTTTATACACATGTTCGTATGGTCAAACTGAACTAAGGTTCCACGATTTTATGTTTCTATATTTAGTAGTTTTCGAAATATTAAATTCCGAAAAAGCACTTTTTTGTCACTGACTCACTTCGCATCATCAAATAACTAAGGTACTTCTAAAAGTCGTAGAATCATGAAATTTCAGAAGTAAGTCGGGTTTGTAGCACAATTAACCAGAAAAATCTGAAAACACAGAATTTCCGCCTCTAAACCCTTCATACAGGGAGTGTTCATTTGGCCGTAAACAGTTCCTACGCATTAAATTGTGCCAATGTTGGTCGCCAAATCTCGATTACAGAGCTTTGAAGGCGGTCACGTGATTTCAAGCAGTATAACATTTTATATATATGCTTTTCCAAAGATGTTTGTTAAATAGAAAAAATGAACATACCTAAAAATTTTAATCAGTATAGGTTATGATATATTTACGATATTAAAACAATAAAACATTTAACAAAATATAACCGCAATTCAGTACGTTTCCGATATAGTAGCCTTGGCGAAATACAGAAAATAGCCTTGACGAGAAAAGAAATTTGATAATAACGTATTTTCTGGCAACCTATTTACTGTGTCATATACACAAGCAATTTTTTCCATATGCATACAATTTATTTAATGTAAGGAACCCGTTTATTTATTTTTATATGTACCAACATAAATAATCTGTATATAAAAAATAATATTTTATACATGTATAAATAAAATGTTTAGATATATAAATAACATAAAAGTTCACCAGGTTTGTTTTCGTAGTTGTTTATATCATTTGGCAGCATATCTCAGATTCTGAAGTCCAAATTGCGCCAAGATTTTTAAAAAATGCCAAGGTCCCTATAGTGGAAAAATATCCTAATTCCATATGAAAGTTTAAAAATCTCCTTTTAATTAAATGAAATGTGTAACTAATAAACTATCTTTAACGATGTGCGATAGATGCGGCGTCCGAAGTCCGCTGCTAATGTTATTATATTGTATTATTAGCATACTTACTGTTAATTTATTGTTAATTTTAAATCTGTAAAAGAAAGATTATAGTTATAGATAAGATATGTTGATCGCCAAAACCTGATTACAGAAAATTAGCCTGAGTTATAAAGGTGTTACATGATTTCAAGCTGAATGAATTTTTATATGCTTTTACAAAAATCTTAATAAGGCAAATCTTTCAGTTTATCTGTCCATCTTTCTATCTTTTACTTCCTTAAAACAAAATTTTATTAAAGACCGGGAGGCGTCTGCACAGATCATCACCTCATCGAGTTGACGGCTGAAATTTTAGGATTAGTTAAATATCGATTAGCGTATTGAAATGTAACTGGTCTGCCAAGTCATATCTTTGTGGAAACCACCTACAGACCCGATTTTACGGGTTAATTGGTGGATTTTCCGTTGTGTTTTCCTGCACCCATTCCTCCATGTTTCCAAACTTTTGGATGCATTAAAATACAATAGTAAACCTATCAGTTAACCACTAAAATTAGCTCTTCAGGTGGTTTCTACCAAGATATGACTTAACAGACCAGTTGCATTTAAATATGCTAATCTAGTTTTAACTAATCCTAAAATTTCAGCTGTAAACTCGATGAGGTGATGATCTCAATAGCACTCTGGTCAATCTGGCAATTATCCCTACTATTTATGAAACACTATTCCTTTAAGTGAGTTTTAGTGATGTTAATGAACTTATGCATATGCATCATACATATTATACATATGCATATAATACGTAATACATTTGCATCATACATATTATAGGTATGTGTATAATACATAATACATATGCATCATTATGACATCAGAATAAACAAAACATTTTTTTGTCGCCAAATTTGAGAATTGACATGATATATTACCAAATTTGGCAAAACTTTGCTAAATGTCGCCAAGCTTGGTGAATATATGACGCTAGTGGCTATTTTTCAATGAGTTAATTATTAATGCGAGCCGTCTATTTTAATTTTTCCGCATATCATCTGAATAGTTAAATGATATAACGTACTAATATTTCCAAAGTGCTAATAGTTGCGTCACTGCCCAAAACCTCTGCTATTGTTATTGTATTGTACTGTTAGTATACTTACTGTGACTATGTTGTTAACCTTTACACCGCTAAAACTTCTGTATTATATAAAGGGAATTTACGGAAACTATTAAAGCATTGAAACTGGCAGTTCTCTTTATGATTATTATAATTGTATAATATGTAACCTGTTAATCAATATGTACGTTAGAATGAATCTTCTATAATACGCTTCCTCGCATTTTAGTTTTCGTGTTTCGAGTAAAATTAGCTAAAATCTTAAAATCATGGCACACTGACTAATTCTTCAACACGATCAGATGAGAAGAATGATAGATTTTCAAATGGATCATGGCAGTGAGAAGGTAGACCTTCTATTCTTCCGTAATCGAGTCTATTGGAAAGGTTAACGTGAAACAAAAAGATATTAGCATCAATATGGTTTAATGCAAATACAGATATTGTCAAAGGATTTCATAAGAACCATTTCACTTGTACCCAGTCGTATTAGTTAAAATACAACAATTGGCAGTGAGTCCAATTAGAAAAGATTACTTAATAGCATTAAAAATTTCCGCATTAGAGAACGAATCGTAACTGCTAAGGAAGCATGCATAAGTGAGTTAAGAGATACTTGTCACGAAAGATGAAATACATAACAACACAAAATATATGATGTGCTTCCATGTTCGTAAAGAGTTCTTGATTTCTCTATCAAAAGCTTCCGAATTAGCGAAAGAATGGGCAAGTAAATTAAATTATGAATCACAGTAACATGATGCAACGTTTAACATGGAAGTAATACGGTAAATACTGCTTGCTAGAGGCGGCTAGTACTTTAATATAAAAAGAAATTAAGTATAAATTTGTAAAGCTCAATAAAATAAATTTAGGTATTTTTATGTTAGCCGGGCGCAAGTGGTAAATTGCCAAATACTGTTCCCAACTCCATTCTTCATATTGCATTCATTTCATTTAAAGATACTTTTCAGTCATCTCATTTAAAATAGATGCATTTCCCTCATTTTATTTAATAGAATACTTAACATAGAAATAAATAAATAAATAAGAAATAATAACATAAACCAAAATATTTTATTTGAAAATCAAAGCATTGTTTCTAATTTACACATGTGAAAAATGAAAACTGCTATTGGCAAAAAACAAAAGGCTAATGAGAAGATTTGCTCCCGGCTAACATAAAAGTACCGAAATTTAAGTTTTTCATATTAATATAGTTTAGAATAACAAACTTGAAAAAACTTACAAAAAGTAGTGATATCCCAACAAAAAGTTTTCGGTAAAAAAAAAAGCGCCTAGTTCTCCTTAATGTTTCGGCCAGAAAAAGTAGTGATATCTGATGTTCGCACAAGTTAAAAGCCAAACATCCCAAATCTTTCATTGAAAATGGCTTCCTGCGACTTGGCCGTTAATGCCTTCGTGAGAGGTTTTCAAATTTTAAAATATGTACAAATGAGCTACATGCCAACTACATTTTTTGATTATTTTAGGCATTTTGTGACACAGAATACAGAAATAAAATACACATTTGAAAAAAGCATTTAAACAACTTCAGTCTATTTAAGTGCTTAGAAGTTAAAGATAACAAAATACTTGTATTCAGGAGATAATATCCCTAATTGCTAAAACATAATTAACATCAACTTTTAACAGTTTATAAATCGAATATCTCTTAATGTTTGCAAACAAACTATAATAAATGTTCAAACGAAAAAAATTTCTTTCGTCAATACACAAGATTTCAATATTATACAATGAAATATAATGTAACATATTGTGAGATATGAAGTAAGTAAATTTTGTTTTATTTCTTGGGTTTTACGTTAATGACTTTAGCTTTTGACCGTAGAAAATGGCAATTAAACCGCAAGTGGACTAAATGAACTGTAATCAAATCTAATGTTTGTTGAAACTGAATGGTAGTTATCAGAAATCTTTTACTTATAATGTCTTTATGTGTATTTGCCTCTTTGCATTCTAATATTACTTTTAATATTTAAATAATTCATAAATGCGTAATTTCCAATCATTAATTTTGAAATGCTGTAGAAGGCATTAACGGCCAAGTCGCAGGAAGCCATTTTCAATGAAAGATTTGGGATGTTTGGCTTTTAACTTGTGCGAACATCAGATATCACTACTTTTTCTGGCCGAAACATTAAGGAGAACTTGGCGCTTTTTTTTTTACCGAAAACTTTTTGTTGGGATATAAATTTAAAAAAGAAATAAAGGTAAATATACATTTATTATTAAATAAACAACAATAGCCGGGTTACCATGTCTATCAAAATAATGCCATTTGTGCGCCAATTAGGTACCCCGGTGCGTATATGACATCTGTGTCTAATATTTTTCTTTTCGTTTTTTTTTTTTTTTTTTTTTTTTTTTTTTTTTTTTTTTTTTTTAATGAAGTGAAAGCCATCAATTTAAATGTTTCATTTTTAAATGAAAGTTTTGTATTTAATAAAATGATAACGAAATACAAAAAAAGCATTGTTCTTAGCATAGATTTAAAGCAGGCCCAACTGTCGCCAAATTAATTTAAAATAGAATTCTTTTCTGAATTATGAAAGAAAAATTTCTGTTATGATTAAATTTTGAGTTGCCATCATTAGAAAAAATGTATTTAAAATTAGAAAAAAATTAATATTTCGAAAACTAATTCGAATTTAAAAATTCTAATACCAGTTTTGAGATCTGTGGATCAACACGGATTTTTGGTGTTAATTTCATCGCAAAGTATTCCATATTTTAGGTGAAATCGCCGTGAAACAAAATCAGTTGTTTAATCGGTCGATTCAAAGAATCGATACATTTCAGGCGTTTCATATATTCGTTTCATAAATTCGTTTCATTAGGATTTTATATATATAGGGTAGATATGAAAGGTAATCATTTTGCTAACACATTTAGTAACCACTGCTTGGAAACTTTTGCCTGAAATGAAACTGTCAGAACTGCATCAAGAAATGGAGCTAATAAGTACTAATTTGAGGAATAGATATAATTTCAAAGTGGCACTAAAAGATTGATGAATGCCAAGTAACAAACTTTCTAAAAATATTAATATGCCATGAATAGTAGGAGGAATATGAGTACGAAAATGCCAACAAAACGTGAATTATTGTAATGTATGAAAGAAATTTTTTTTCTGCATTCTCTTTGAGATTGAAAATTTAGTAAAATTAAACAGCATTACCATCAAACCTAATTTTTGAAGCTATGTTGTAAGATCTCTTTGAAATTAAAAAGCAAAGAAAACGATTGCGAATAGTAAAAATTTCTTATTGAAAGACACGTAACTTTAGTAAAGCCCAATTCACACGTCGAATAGGCTTTTAATCTTTCTTTCAAAAAAAACTGTCGAATATCACCAAGAAGCTAGACAGACAAAAAACCCACCAAACGTCTCTTAAGATAGAAGATAGGTTTAGCCTCTTTGCAGCGGTTTTCAGTAGCATTCTTCATATTAGAACCATAGAAATAGAAGCAATATTATTATATCTATGATTAGAACCAATTACTGAAAACTCACCAATAATAAAAAAATATCTGCACTTTCTATGGGGAGCAGGAATGATCTGGCGGAGTGACTGTTTTGCTAACATTAAATTATTATTTATTTTAGCTACCAATAACTCTACGATGAACGGAAAGCTTCACTTAAGTCTCTAACGTCGCAAGCAAAGTTTTGCCGCTTTATTAACTCAGTGATTGAGATGAAGTCTTATTCATAACCTTACTGTGCCAGTAAAGACAACATCACAGGTAATATGAAAATTTCTCCATAATTCGGTTCTTATATGTCATAGACGCTTACTTGCTAAAATTTTCAAAATATATATATTTGACACAAAATTTCGACGCCAAAGTATAAAGTAAGTATAAAGTAACGCAAAAATGGAAATCAATATGGAATAATCATGAAAAGGTTTTACCGGATATTCCAAATACTGTTTTGGTACATTTTTTAAGAATATCTTTTTAATAGTTTGCTGGATTTATTTTTTTTAACACTTTCCAACAAAGTTGAAAAGTGTTTACGTTCGGTTTGTCAGTCCGTCTGTCCCCCTCTAACTCCCGTAAATGTATTCGGATTCTCATGCAATTGATGAACCTTATTTAGGGTCACCAAAGCATGTTTGGTATTGTTTATGAAGTATGTGGGATTAATAGTTCATTTACAGGGGCACTCAAAAGAATTCCATTACATTAAGGTATATGGGGAAAATCGTTTACAGAGTATTTTAATGAGATTACGCTATTTCTAATATATTGAAACTGATATAAATGATAAATCGCTAAATTTAACTACAAGATGATTACGATAGAATAGCGCATCCATAGCAATTATAGTTCATTTACAGTAGGGGTGCACAACCTTTTAAGAGAAGGGCCACATACAAAAATGTCTGGGTTTTCCAGGGCCACATTACTAACACATAGCGAATTCTATTTCGGGAGGGGGGGGGGGTGATCTGTGGCATTTTAAAAACATGGTTTCATAGGGGTGCAGGTTTATCCCTTTATGATTAACTGATTCACGAAATTTTTCAATTTTTTTCCGGTGGCGAATTGTAAAAATTCGCGACTTTTTTCGCGATAAACTGCCGAAACTCGCAATTTTTCCGTAACCGATCGACAAAATTCGCAATTTTTCCACGCTCGATCGAAAGAACTCGCGATTTTTTTCGCGTCCGATCGAAAGAATTCGCGTTTTCTTCGAGCCCGATCGACAAAATTCGCGTTTTTTTTCGCTCACGACCGACGAAACTCGTGATTTTTTCCCGCCCGATCGACGAAACTCGCGATTTTTCCACGCCCGATTTACGAAACTCGCAACTCTGACTGACAAAATTTTGCAATTTTCCCGCGTCCAATTGGCGAAATTCGCGACTTTTCTCGCGATAAACTCACGAAACTCGCGATTTCCCCCTGCTCTGATCAACAAAATTTGCAACTTTTCCGCGCGTGATCGATGAAACACACGATTTTTCCGCCCCCGATGAATGAAACTAGCGACTGACGAAATTAACAACTCGGGAATTTCCTATATTGATACAAATGGTGTTGGCCGGACGAATTATAAAATTCGCGAATTTTAACTGACTGACGAAATTTGTAATTGTTTTCCGCGACAAACTGACGAAATTTACGATTTTTTCATGCAACCTATCGTCAAAATTGCGATTTTTGCCAATTATAAATTGACGAAATTCGCGGGCCACAAGTTAACCCATCGCGAGCCACTTTTGGCCCGCGGGCCACAGGTTGTGCATCCCTAATTTACAGAGACAGAGAAAAGAAATCGGTTATAATACTGTCTTTGAGTAAGAATGGCTGATAGTGCGTTTTAAAATTCTGTATTCGCTTTAAAATTTAAATAATTTTTGTATGTTACTCGTTGTATATAAATTCTATACCTGATATACAGGGCTGCAAAAAGAATTCACATATCAGTCTCCTTATTAGCGGAAATTGCTGAAGGAGAATTTTCAACTGAGGTATATGTAACTGAACTAAATTTTGGCATGCATTTAGTTAATAGATACAAATCTATATATCATATACAGGGCTGCTCAAAGAAATCAGATAATTTTCCGATTGTAGATGGGGACAGCTGACATTGAGTTTTCAAATGTGTTATGCGTTTCCATATGATTGAATTAAATATAATATTTTAACTTAGTAAACTGTGCAGTTTTGTTACATTATTCTGATTGTGTTTGAAAGTGTTTCATAATCTATGCTTGACGGATGCTTTTTTCTTTCTTGTTTATCTTACCTACGGATGTTATTTTTGAATAATTTAGTTTTCAACGAGAAACTTTCCCAACATAGTTTTTATAGAGTAAATACCTTAAACCCACGGTCGGCAACTGGCGGACCGCGAAAGGTCGAAGCCTGGACTGCCGAAAAAGATATTGCAAATGAAGAATTCATTCATTTTCCAACAATTCTTGGATATATAAAGAAGAATTCCGAAATACGCAATGCCGTGTTCCTAAATTTTATGTCAGATCTTGTAAAGGAATTTGAAGCAAGATTGCAAAACGTTGCAGATAGGTAAGTTGTCTCATTTTTTTAAAATCCCCGTATAAAGTTGCTCCAGCGGCAGAAATGTATTGATGTGGCTGCGAAGTTGTTCAGTCTTGAAAAATCAAAAGTCAGTCAAATGGAGATATTTGACTTGCAAGAAGATATTTCCTTGCAAATGTATAAAACTGCATACCCTGGAGAATTTGGAGGTAAACATGTCTCAGAAAAGTATGAAAATTGAATCAAATTAGCTATTAACCTGGCTACTATGTTTGGCTCCACATATGTATCTGAAACAACTTTCTCCTACGAACGCCCACATTGAAGACACTCTTCGCATTAGCTGTTCCCCACGTGAACCAAACTATAAAAAACTGGCTCAAGACCACAAGTGTAATTTTTCGCAATAATTTTTCAAAGAATACCTGCCTTTTCTATTTTATTATGTGTATGCAAAAATTTTCAGAACGTATTTCTGTATATAGTAATTTTTCAGAACGAATATCCGACTTTTCTATTTTCTATTACATGTATGTGTATGTAAAAATAACAATTTAAAAGTAATAAGTACTTATATTACTTATGTGTTTTTTTTATCTGGACCTACATAAAATTTTTTCAAAGATATTCGGACCCCGCCTAAAATTACTTGCCGACCCCTGCCTTAAACTTAAAAATATGTACACAAAAGACCTTCACTAAATTCTTATGTTGTCTATGCACACTGAAACATCAATCTACATCAGTTTCTACACCAGTAACATGAAGACGATCACAAGCTAATACTAAACCAGTGGCAGTGTGCTTTTCAAATTTCTCGTTTGCATTTCAACATTTTAAAATAATTGTTATTTGCATAGGACATCTGAGGCCTATGTCTAATAGGGTGTCATCGTACTTATTATAGTTGCAGGTTTTTTTTTCTTTTTTTTCTCCAAGGGCACTTTTAGTTTCGGAACCAGTTTTAAATTAAAATAAAACCCTTAAAAAAAAAAAAAAAAAAAAAAAAACTAAAATCGAAAAAGTGCGAAGATACCAGACATCGATCCCAGATATCCTACGAAAAAGAAAAAAAGAAATTATTTAAAAATATCGAAATGCAAGCGAGAAATTTAAAAAGAACGCTGTCATTGGTTTAACATTAACTTAGTGAATGTCTTCGCGTTACTGGCGTCGGCTTTTAAATAAAAAGTGTATTTTTTCTTGAAAAAATTCTTCATTTAACACGCTTAGGCAGAGCTACTCTATCATATTTTGCACGGAAATGCTTCTGAAAATTGTTAGGTATATCTTAAGTATACTCACTCTGATTCCAACATTGCAAGATTTGTGTTTTGCATCATGCAAAATTTTTCAGCTTCGTCATAGTTTGCTTTTACAGAAGAAATTGCTCTGTAACAGTGCGTTCCATAGTAGTCAAATCCCTTGATGAAAAAAACAAAACAAACAAACATAGATAATTGTAAATTGAAGTGCATTGTTGTTAAAATTCTACTCTTATAACATTTTAATTTTGAACAATATCATTCATATGAAGAACTGAAACACTTTGATTGACACAGATTTTGTTGAAAATTTTCTGGATTTTTTACATGCTTAATAAATTACTTATAACTCTAGAAGAAAAACAATATCAGGTCCATATTGACAATATCTTGGTCATTTTGGTATGATACCTTGCCCAACACTAGGGTATTTACATTTTATCGATGATGCACCAATATTGGCTTTAGAAATATTTCTCCATTCCATTGCAAATATTTCCAATTTAAAGACAGTGCTTAACAAATGTCTGATACCCATATTTTAACGGAGAAGTTAGAACAGGGGACCTTTTTTCACCCACTGTCAATTTTTTTCAGAAAACATTTTACACGATCATGACGTACCAGTTAAAAAAAAACAAAAACAAATTTAGTAGATCGAAAAATTATTAATCAAAATTACTTGAAAAATATTTATTAGGACTTAAAAAATATGGGTAATATACTACATCTAGGTATTATAGTGTAATAATTAAAGAAACAAACATATTTTAGAAATTGATAAAAAAAAATTAATGCGATTAAATGTGATTTCTGTTGTTATATATCGGAATAAAACAATTAATATAAGATTCATTATTTTTAACAGAATGCAAATTGAACTGGAGTTATCTGACACGTTCTATGCCTACTTGATTTGCTTATATTATTCATTTATGAAAACAATGCCACACGGGTGACAGACGGAAACACATTGTTAAAATCGCAAACGCCAAACTATTTGAACAGCTATAGATTTAAATTAGAATTTAACATAATTTAATCGTCGACATTTTCAGGTATAATGCCTAATAAACTTTCCTTTTCGATAATTTCCAAATCTTGACTTTGATAAATTTTTGAGCCTACATTGAACTAGATTGCTTGAAATTTAATAAACCGCAGAAGTAAAAATTTCCAAGTTCCAATCAATCGAATTTTAACAAGATCAGATCATCTAAATTTGCGTACTTTGTGTGATCTCATCACTGTATCTTGCTGTAAAGCCTCAATAAATACGGAGTCAAAATTATCCTTTCGCGCACCAAGGGCGGCGCGCGTACCATAGGTTCGTCGTTCCTGAGTTTGTATATAGTTATAGACTACCAAGTGCAATAATACACACAAGTTGCAATGATTTACGTCGAAAAATTACTTTCCATACACATATTAAAATTTTTATGATATATTATATATATTTAAAAGACAAGGCCGTTTTTAAGTCATCTGGCTTGAGCTTTCTACTGAACCGATTTTGATAATTATTTTTTTAAATGAAAGCACTTCATTTGTAGATGTGCCCACACGCGCTATTTTTTTAAATAATACCCTTTTTATATTTTAATTTTAGTCCTTATAATTAGTCCTTTAGGAAATTTCTTCATAATGGTGGCAAACGGGTTACTTCCATTGTTGAAGAGAGAAGAGAAACAATGGGAATTACCATATCAGTACGGCTGCCATTTTCGTATTGCAATTAAAAATAATTCTTTTTAAATTTTTGACCAGAAAATGACGTCACTATGTAAAATAACGCATTTTTACTATTAAGGCTGTTACATTTCAATGTATTTTTCATTCTACTGATACTGAAATTGAGATGCTAATTTCACAGGGATTCAGTGGGTGAAAATGATGGCGTAGTAAAAATGAAATGAGTATTTTCTTTGATAAAACAAAATATTTTACTATAAATGTGTGTAAAAGTAAATTTCTGGATTTTGCCGAATCTCAGATTAGAACTTCAAGCAAAGAGTGCGAATGTTTACATGCAAAATTGTAACGGGCAAACGTGATATTAAGTTTGAGAATATATTTTTTAATAATCTTATGGCACGTTAAAATATTATTAAAATAGGGAAGTGAATGCGGAAAGTATGGATGTAAATTTCGCGACGGTGAAAAAGATGTTATTTTTAGATTTCTTTGAAAACAAAACTTATAATTGTGTCATATTGGCGCAATTTTCGTTGATTTTTCATTACGTAATACGAAAGATCAAAGTCTCAATTAATAACTTCGTAATTTCATTATCTCAATTGCATGTTGCTGATTACGTATTGGAATAAAGTTTAATTTTTCAATAGTTTGAAAAGTTGAAATTAAACTTTAGTTAAAAATAATATTTTTTTAAAAGTTAGGCTAGCCAATATAATATTGATTAATTATTGTAATTATTTTTCTTAATTTTTTATGAATTCTGACAATCAGTTCTTTTAAACATTTTCATTCGTCGAATTCGACAGGTTTCGACTCCTTATGTACTATTAGAATGAAAGAAAATAATTCATCAAATAAATAAGTAGAATGCTAAATTCACCTTTAAAAAGTTAAACTTAAAATTATACTATGTGCAAATTACTTAAAAGATGAAAAAACGTGAACCAACTACGTGAAACTGGAATAAGACGTTTGTATTTTTGTATTCTCTGACGAAAGCTATGTATATAATTGAAAGTACTAAGGATATTAAAGTAATTTAACACCTTTTTAAATATTTTTTCATATTTTAAGTAACTTGCACATAGTGTAATTTTAAGTTTAAAATAATTCATGTTTGAAAAAATATATGAATTATCAGAACATAAAAAATCACACAAATATTATTTATCTTCACGTAGAATAATTGGAAATGAAATACAGTGAAACCTTCTTGTGCGATCACCTCTATTAAGCGACCACCTCCCTAAACGACCATTTTTTCATGGAACGAAATTTATTCCCATAGGCTCAATGCTAATTTTACCTCCATTCAGAGACCATCCCAGTTGAACTCCCTCCATGAGCGACCAATTTCTTTGAAGAAAATGAAACAAATTTCCGTTTTTTACTGGTAGCTTGAAGAAGGTTCATCAAACTTCTAAGCTAAGTTTAGTTTTTTTTATTCTAGTAACTTTTAAGTGTTTAAACCCCTTTGTGCCCTTTTAGGCATTGAATTTAATTCTGATGACAAATTAAGAATGACGGTCAATTAACTCCCCTGCCGTATTCTGTCAGGAAACTCTCAAAGAAATAGATAAATTAATGAAATCGTCATTATTTGTTCCTGTACAAAAAAAAAAAAAAAAAAAAAAAAAAAAAAAAAAAAAAAAAATTGCATTTATTTACTGAACTTCGAAAGGACTTGGAAATAAAAGTTATAAAAGATAAAACCGTAAAATCAAAGCAAACGTCAATGTATTCATTTTTTAAATCTGCAGCAATTAACTTATGTAATTAACTTTTGTTTTTATACTTAAATTTTCATATTTTTTCCTAATGTGAGAAATAAATTTTAGTAACATTAATTATTACCTTTTTTCAACAGTTAAAATTTAGATTTAAACATGACCTCCATTAAGAGACCACCTTTCGGAGCGACCAATTTTTATTGGAACTGAACGTGGTCGTTTTTGAGAGGTTTTACTGTAGCACACTTAATAAAATAAAAGAAAAGAAGTTCCTAGTTACCGTTGGGCAAATGCTTGGCGCGTCAGGGTATAAAGATTCACATATAAAGAATTTTTTCACTCTGCAGAATTCCAAGTCTATTTTCTGTAAGCAAGAAAAAACAAGAACGATAAATCATGTGTAGAGCATAGATTAAGAAACACTTTCCAACACATTCAGAATACTATAACAAATTTCACAGTTTACTAAGGTGATCGATGAAGTCTAAATGATCATTTTCGAAAACGCATAATGCAATTGAAAACCTAATTTCTACTATTACCATGAATAGATGGGGAAAATTATACGATTTTTTGTTACAGTTTCGTATACAGTGACGCCAGCTTATATGGGACCATGGGGCGCAAGCCCACCCAATTATTTGATCTCTCCGCCCACCCAATTTTAATTGATTTAATTCATAGTTAATTATTTTATTTATTTAATCGCTGAAATGGAATTTGGTTTTATTAATGTTCTTAGAATAATTTTGTTTGTAAAATAGTAAGGACATCATCAATTAGACTTACAGAAGCACTGAAAACTCCTTCAGCAGATGTATAGTTAAATTTCTCTCACGAAAACAAAATTCCTGCATATTTTGCCATCTGATTTGATGTCTTGATTAAATAAAGCAATTAGGTGACTAAAATGTATGCTTTTCTTAACATTTAGTTTTTGCAATTTCAATAGATAATATTTCTAACGTTTTTATTTAATAAATATTAATGTATTTATAAGGAATAACTTATAAGAATATTATTTAATATAATTATTTATAAAATTATAATAAAATTGGGTACTTTTCGATTAGCCGGGCGCCAGTGTTTTATATACATACATATATATACATATAAGTATATATACATATAGATGTATATTTATACATGTATGTGTATATATACACACATATATACATTTATACATATATATGTGTGTATATATACAATATATATATATGTATAATAAAACAATGGCACCCGGCTAACCGAAAAGTACCTAAAATTATAATAATTTAAATATTTGCTTAGAAAAAACATAATTTATTTTATAATTATCTTTAGTCATTCGCTCCTTCCCTCTTCCTCTCCACACACATACACACTAAGGCAAAAAAAGATTATATTTGTGTTATCTTATTCTAAAATTTTTGAGCAAACCCAATATTTTTGAGAAGTTGGCGCTACTGTTCGTACATGATGTATAGATACGTACGTATACTACATAGTATGCTAAAAGTTAGTTCAGTTAAACACATAGCCCTGTTAAAAATTTCCATTCAGCAATTTCCCCCAATAAACGGATGCTGTTGAAAACTTTTGTGCAGAAGCCCTGTATATGATCTATAGAATTTATACACACGAAGTAACATTTAAAAAATAATTAAATTAAAAAACGACGCATACGACATTTCCAGCAATTATTTTTCGTATGCTTCAATAGTTCAATTATGTTCATTTTCTTCTGTAGCCAAATTCTTTTGTGTGTCCCTGTGAATGAACGATAAATTCTGTGCTCACCATGTTCTATAGTAAGAACCTTGTAGTACACTTCAGTGATATATATTCATTTCAGTACGTTTAAAATAGAGTAATATCATTAAAAAATACCGCAAAAGATTTCCCCCCATAGACAGAGATATAACGGAATGTTTTTGAGTGTCCCTGTAAATGAGCCGTTAAAGTTACACACTTCATTTTCAATACCGAACATGACACAGTGATACCGAATAACATATACCAATTTCCTGGCATTCGGACTATATATATGCGAGTTAGAGCACGGACAGACAGACAGACAGACAGACGGACGGACAAAAAAATTCATAAGCACTTTTCAACTATGTTGGAAAGTGTTAAAAAGAGAGATATTAAGAATAAGAAATTTTAAAATGCAGAAATTACAGAAGAGCGCCGATTATCCGATCAAGTCGGGACCGACCGTAGTTCGGATAAGCAAAAGTTCGGATAAATGGACAGACAATTTAAGGGATGTTTTTGACTATACTAAAACCTTCACACTTTATCCAGACTTCGGAATGGCAGCACCATTTAGTACTGCTGTATTTAAAAATTGTTTTTTTTTGTTGTTGTTGTTATTTACTTTTTTATCATTTAAAATTTTGTTTTTCTCTTTTTATCATTTGCTGAAGTCCAGAGATTATAATTTAAGCAAAAAAGCTCTCGATTGCCGCTTGCTTCAAAGAAGACATTCAATCCAATGTTGCTATATCTCGAATTCTTTTTAAATATGTTAGTTGAATGGGATCAGCGTTCTCCTGCCGTTCGACCCATTTCATAGTTGTTTCCAAACATTCAAAAGCTTCGTTATTTGATGGACCCGGGTCATTTTCAGAGCATTCGTTTTCATTTTCTTCAATTTTTTGTTCATCTTGAATCTCATCCACAATCTCATCATCGTTTAAAATTTGATATCCAGAGCCATCTACGCCACTATTTAATCACTCATTATTTTCCTTTTCTTCATAACTTAGGATTCTTACCATCTCCTTTATTATTTTACGTTCTTCACTTTCTGATCCACTATCAGTTTTTTCTTTATTTTATTCCAAGTCTTTTTTAATGTTGAGGATTTTACTATGTTCGAATAATTGGAAGTTCGGTTAACTGGAGTTCCGATAATCGGCGCTCTACTGTATATGATTTTGCTTTCGAGGAAGTAATAATTTTAGATTAAAATATCTTTTACAGAAATCATAAACTTTTGGATATATTTAACTTTCAATGGAAACAAAAGAATAAAATGATCGAGAAGAAAGACAGAGGGAGAAAACACCCTATACTTACTCTAACGCAAGTCATTGTATAAAAATGTGACTAGTGGCAATCGATTAGCAATGCCGTCTACTAATTAATCCTATATTTAAATTTTGCTTAAGGGGTCATCTAAATGTTGAAATTGCACCGAACTCGAAAATTTTCAATACTCACACCTAATTTTGACATTACATTTGGATTTTCTGGTAAATTTTACATGTGGGATACCAAACGGCAACTCATTAGGTCGAGGCAAGGTTCAGGAATTAGGCAGCTTTAAAATTTGGAATTCCTAATTTTAATTTCATTTTTTATTGTTGCAAAACAGATTGCAATGCGGACAGTTTTTGGAGCATAACATAAAAATGACTTTTGCAAAATTAGATGAATTTTCGATTCGCATATTTGAAACTTCTAGAAATCGATTTTTGTAACGAAAAATTTGGTTCAAATCTATGCATAATTTCATGCACTTTTCGACGATATAAAAAAGACACACGACCACGCACACAGACAGACATTTTGTAAAAACATGTTTTTCAGAATGTCTGACCTCTAAAGCGTGTAAATACGTTGAAAACCGGAAGTCGAAAAAAATTTCGATTACACTGTTAAAAATTTTGCAGCATTCTGGCAGGTCATTCGACCGTTTTAAAAAAAAAAACGGTTTCACAACCATAATTTTAACTATATTCTGACCATAAAATGGCCAATAATATGGTCAGAATAGTGTTAAAATTACGGTTGTGTAACCGTTTTCGGAAAAAACGGTCAAATGACCTGCCAGAATGCTGCAAATTTTTAACAGTGTACAATACTTTCTTCTACAGTCTACACTGTTAAAAATCTGCAGCAAACTGTCCAGCAAGTCGACCGTTTTTATAGAAAAAGGTTACATAACAGTAATTTAACTGTATTCTAGCTATAATACGGCCCATAATATGGTTAAGTGCGCTTAATAATACGGCCAAGTAACCGTTATCTTTAAAAACGGTCGAATTGCTGGACAGTTTGCTGTAGATTTTTAACAGTGTATTATAGACAGAAGAATGTAAAAATTATAGGTTACAATTATCGTTTTTTCAAAATGTATATAATTAACCCTCTCGCAGTGCAATTGAGATATTCTCGGGCATGCATTTTTCCGTCTAATTAATACTATTTGGTTATTCCCACCAGTTATTTTTTAGCGAAAACTTTGTCTGATTTAAACAGGACATTTTCCTCGATTACGATAGTCAAAAATTTCTGCTTTAAAGAACCGATAATAAAAGATTAAAAATTCTGTAAAAGACGCTCATCGCGAAGAATTACTTACGCAGCGAGAGGGTTAACAATTTGAAAATTATTTTTCGAAAAAAATATGAATTGTAATCTAATTTTTTTGAACAGAAATTGCTTTCCTGGAAGCTTCAAATATGCGAATCCAAAATTACAGCTCATTCCATCTAGTAGTTTTTTTTAAAAATTATGTTTAAAGAAACTATCCGCATTTTAATCTGTTTTTTCAGAGATTAAAAAATTAAAAAAAAATTATTATTACTAATTCCAAACATCAACCTTTCATAATTCCTAAACTACTGGAGAGAATGACTTGCCGTTTGGCATCCTAAGATAATAATTACTGGATTTACGGCAGAGTTACTAGAAGGTGTTTTTACTCTATTTTTAACATCGGAGAAACAAGGTAAAATGTATAATATTTTGAATTTTATAATAAGAGTTTAAGGAACTTTATCTTTACAACAATTTTGATTATTTTTTAAAATATGCACTGTATTTCAATGTTCAACTAAAAGTACGATTTACGTACTCTATTTACGTACGATTAAAAGTTATGAGAAATTATGAGAAAAAAATAACTGTAATTTAATAATAAAATTAAAATTTTTAAAAAGTTTATAAAAATTCGAATTTTTCAAAATCCCTACTACTTTTTAAAAAATTTATATTTTTGTCCAAATTTTTTAAAAAGATTTTCAAGTGTGTATTACGCAAGACTGCGCATGGATTTTTAGATACATACATTACATTTAATATAATTTTTTGACTGATATATACTAATGTAAAACGATGAAATTTAACATCTCATACACTTTTATTTTTTTTAACCCCTTAATTCTCGCTCCCGTCAATATCACGGGCTGAGGTGTCATTCGTTATTTCTCGTGCCCGTCATATTTCCGGGCTGGAGATTTATTGCTGGAAAAGGCTTCTGAAACCAGAAAAATTTAACTGGCATTTGAAGGTGAAAGTCTGAAGTGTGAAAATATTAGCGTGCGGGTTTGGTTTTTGGCGCTGATTGTGATGTTGGACTTTGTATTGCGTGTTTCGAAATATATCACACTAAAAAAATATTAATAATAAAAATTTAATGTATATTATATTATTTCAAATATTATTTGTAAAAAATTGTTTGATGATGATAAATAAAGATCTAAAATGTGAAAAATAAAGGTCTTATTCGCATTAATTTGTATGGTGTAAAACAAACATTAAAACACAGAATTCTCGCATGATGGCTTTTCCACAAATGTGAATTTGTTCTGTAATATATTTTTCTTCCCCCCCCCCTAAAAAAAAAAACTAATTGCATATTTTAAATAAAAACCTTATAAATATTCAATTTCTGTAATAAAAAAAAATAGGTACTTTTTTGATGGTTTTTCCAAATATTAAACGACCGTTAAGGGGATAAATAACAATAAATCTGAAGGCTAATTCCATGTGGAGATTTATCACATATATAATAAAAAACATGTGCAAAAAAGTGTAAATCTCTATCGTAAATACAAAAGAAGCCTTAGCATTTTTAAAACATCAAAGTGAAGAAAATATGAACATGGAGAAAAAGTCATTTAAAGTTTTAATTTGTGTGGGTAATTGCGCTGAGTGTAATAACAAAATTTACAATATCTCGCGATATAATTACAGTATTTGTAAAAATGAGGAGTCAAATACACACAATTGAACAGGCTTTCATTTAATATTAAAAAAGAAAAATCAATTTTGACCAATTTTAAAGTAAACTGTTAACTTAATGAATGTTGTACCAGGAAATATATAACATTTTTCTAGGTAAATATGGAAATTAAATGCAGTGAAATCTCTAATTAACGAAGTCTCATCGTTACACTTAAACACTTCGTTATGAAGCAAATTCGTTAAACAGAAATCAAATCAAATTCATGAATTAAATACGCATTTTTCTCTTTTTTCTCAGTATTCCAATTCCTTAACTTTAAAAAAGTCTCTAATATTACTTTGTAAAGGTTTGTTATAAAAATACATTGTTCATAAAAATTTTCGCATTTTTGTAATTTCCCGAAAAATTCATCTGACACATTCTCGGGAAAATGGAATCCCCTTCTTATTGTATCGAATACTTTTAGCATTTCTTTTTTTGGATGGAAATGATTAAATAAATTTCCTTTTCATTCAATCCGCTGAAATAAATTCATACATCAATCGCAACAGTAACCTCTACGTTTGAATGCTGTAGACGCACGAAAGTGGAATAAACTTTGTTATATAGAATATATTTTTCGTAATATGGAGATTAATTTTCATTTTAATGGTGTTCAAAGTCAAGGTTCATTAGAAAATTTCGTTAAATAGGGATTTCGTTAAAGGGAAGTTCGACTGTAAATTGTAATAAACAATGAGTGAATAATAATAAAACAATGTTTTACGCTTTCATTTTCAATTATAACATTTTAAGCTGATACAAATGAATGTGAGAAGTGAGGTTAGTAATAATAAAGATATACAGCTGCTTCAAAGGTTTCACCTCCTTTATTAAAAACTAAAGGAGAGTGAAAGGGGGGGGGGTATATGCAGCAAGAACAAAATTCATGTTGTTCAAATTGTAAAAAGACCTCTTCTGTAACAATGTGAGCAAAGTCAATTCTTCTGTGAATATACTCACCAATACTTTCATATAAGTACAGAGACCTGAGGGGATCACGGGAGAAACAGTTGAGTGATTACCATGTTCATGATCATCAAAATGTTCAGTGGTTTCATAAAAAGTTGGGGAAGTTGAACTTGTTGTCTGTTGTATAGAGCTGGTTTGATGAATCCAATACTCATTAGCTCCGTCTAATTAGAATTAAAAATGATAATTAAAATATAAAAATGATATTTTTACTTAATAATAAAAGTCAAATTGTCAAAAATTTCTTTACTTTTATCATAGAAGAGAGAGAGAGAGACAGACAGAGAGAGAGAGAAACAAGTTTTGTAATCGGACGAGCGTCAGTAAAACCCTAACTAACATCGTACGTCATTTTATATTTGAATAAATATCTACAATTCAATTATAAGAGAAAAGAATTTGAGAAATGGTATTGTTATGAAAAATATATTGAAGTATGTAAATGATGAAAAAAAAATCTAAATTTTTAGTAATAAGCAACATGTAAATAATTTCAGAAAAATTATTTATTTTAACAATAGTGAATCAATACTGAAATCTTGTACCAGGTAGATAAAAGTTGGATGATTTATTTTTATGGTATCATAAATGATTTCATTTTTATGGTCAATTTTTTATTTGCTAAAATGGTTTATAATTACAAGACTTTTGAATATATATATATGTTTATATTTTCAAATGCATTTTACATTTTATTTACGAAAAATTTGTAATTGTTAATTTATAATAATAAGGAAAGAAGTTTGTGTGTGAGTGTGTCGACGGTATTCTGAAGAGACCGCTGCACATAGAGCTACAATATTTCGGGGGAAAGGTACGTCTATATACGAAGTTTTGCACCTCGAAGCCCGATTTTAGATTTTTTGATTAGACTTTATTTTATTTAATTTTTTATCCGATTTTTAGCACTTTTTTAAAAGTTTTGAGGTGATTTTTCCACATTAGTGAAAAGAATACGGTTTCTTTCTTTTAACCCAATGTAGTAAATTTTGTTCTCTTTTCAAAAAAGTTTATTCGGAATTCTTACAGCGATTTTTTTATGCGGTTATTGAACAGCAGTTAATGCATCTTCATACTTATAAGGGTGTTACCGTATGGGGAACACAGTTCTGTTGCCAAATACCGCCAAGTTTGTCGCCAACTTGGCGATATATCGCCAAACTTGGTGACCAAATGTGACGCCAACTTGGCGATAATATTTCGCCAAATTCCCATAGACTTCTATTCTAAAACAATGAGGATTACTTGCTTCGAGAAATTGACAAATTGAGATATTTTAATGCAACAAAAACTACTATTAACTTAAGGGATTATATTAATTGTATTTAAGGAAATCCAAGTAAATTAAATTATGAATAAAAGTAACATCAAACGATGCTTATCATGCTTTCCCAAACATAAATTTTAAGAGAGCCCACAGGTCGAAGGAATTAGATTTGAAACTTTTATCCAACTATAGTAAATTTTGTCTTTAGTGATTTTTTAACTTTTTGAGATTTTTAATTCGATTTTTACGTTTCTTCAGTATCTGCTGCAATTTTTTGACATTCCATTTTTGACCTAAAGTACATTTTGCCCTCATTTCAATAAAGTTTATTCGGACTTCGTATAGCAATTTTCGAATTTCGAAAATTTTGTATGTGATTTTTAGTGTATTTTAGTGATTTGCTACCATTTTCGCACATTAGTGAAAGGAATCAACTTGCAATCTTCGAATACAATATATAATTTTTTTTTTCTCTTTTCTGAATTTGTGCAGCAATCTAAATTTTCTCGCGATATCTTATTGTGACTTCCAGAACTTTTTCGCAATTCCTGCTGTTTTTTGACGTACCCGGGCAACGCCGGGCAAGTTCGCTAGTATATAGTATATATTTTTCTATAATGAATTAATACCAAAAGTATGCATCACGTAGATGGAATTAAAAGAAAAATCATGTGTATTTCAGATTTCCCTTTTGAAAAGTTCTGATTATTTTTTTAACATTAAACAAAATGTAAATAACTCCTGAAAAATTAGTTTTTTTCTTCGATAATGAATGAATGCCTAAAGCTTGCATCGTGTACATGGAAGTAAAAAGAAAAACATATTTAAAGTATTATTGGGGTAAAAAATCTGTATTTTTAACAATAAGCAATATTATTCCCAAGAAAATAATTACTTTTTCAGTAGTGATTCCACGCCAAACAGTTCCAACGTACGAATAGAAGTAAGAAAAATATGTTCAAATGCATTTAAATTTTTACGGTTCAAATGGTATGAATTTTTAATCAATAAACGAAATATAAGTAATGCCTGAAAACTATTTTTTCAATAATGGATATATGCGAAATATCTACACCATATATATGGAAATAAGACAATTTAAATGCATTTGAAATTTTATTGTTCAAAAGTCGATTTTTTTTTATAGTAAGAAAGATGTAAACAATACCAGAAAATATGCTTATTTACACAGTAATGAATCTATACAAAATGCTTTCCGCTTTTAAATAGAAATATAAACTAGTAGGATGTGCTAGTCCTAAAACTTTATTCTATCTCATTCATCTTAATACTTCAAAAAGTAGCGACAGATGTTAATACTTCAATATTATTAGTTCAATACTATACCAACTTTGATTTTCAACTTCTACTTCAGTCAGGTAATCGAAGTAAAAACAAGTTAATTGCTATCATGATATTTATTAAATTCAATAGTTATTCGTTATTCTGTTGTACATCAGCTGTTTGCGAATAGCCGGTTTTGCAGGACGCGCGTTCCCGTCTCTGCACGAGTCGCCAATGGACAATAGAACTACAAAAAATCGAGAAAATTATATAAAAATAAATAACACAGCGTCTCTTTCCAGTGGAATATTTTCAAATTCAAGGAGGACCTGATGGCCATAGCCAAAAACATACATAAAAAATTTGCTTGAATTCTATGCATAAATTCATGCACTTTTCAATGGTACGATAAAGAAAATGGCACAAAAATCGTTATTACAGTGTGAGAATTCGACGATATCTCACATTGAAACTCTCAATTTACAAGGCAAAAGCCAGCATAGGGAAACTAATATATTTTCACCTAGCCTCCAAATTTCTTCAGAGTCCCAGAAAATGTCGCTAAAGATGAAACAAATATATCAATTTCAATCAATCTTTGCAGAGGACACTAGGGTGAAAGGAACTCCTTTATTTAGCGAGAGAAATATTCTTTTGATTCACGAGGATCTCTTTTCCCGTGAGAAACTAGATAGTCAAACTACATATTAACCTGACGTCATGTTTCTGAACGCAGCCTATAGAGAGCGAGCTTGTTGATGAGCTCATGAGTCACAGATGGTGAGTGGCTAAGGGAAGTAGCTTTTGTTCTGGACGGAGAACGGAGCTGATAAAAGGGGATGCAGGAGGAGGCTCGGGAGCTTTTTTCCTTCGGTTGAAGTTGAGACTTCAAGTTTTCTGGCCGTGTAGAGTGGAAAATCTCTCACGGGTTAACGGTTTCGGGACACTTTCCGAAGCAAGCCAAAAGCGAAAGCCGGGCGAGGCTGTAAAGTGCTCCATCACGGAGTGAACATCGAAGGTTCTTAAACCTCGGCTGAGTATCTACAAAAGAGCGACATCTCTGTCGAACCCCATCTCGAACTCTTTATCTTCGAAAATTGTGGACATTGAATGAATAAGAGACTGACTACACTGAAAGCGATCTATCATTCGAGGACTGGACTTGATTCTATAAATACATTATTGATAGCTGAACTCGAACCCTTTTATGAAAAATGTTGTAAATAGGACTTATATAATCTAGAAAACATTATTTAATTGTTTGTAATGCAATAAAATATTTTTTCGATATTGATAAGACTCGGCCGTTGAAGTAGCCCGCTACCACACCACCTTACGACATCGGCTCCGTTACAACAGCAACCCTTTCCGGCGGAATATTTTCAAATTCAAGAAGAAACTGCTGGCCATAACAAAAAACATACACAAAAAAATTGGTTAAATTTTATGCATAACATCATATACTTTTCAATGGCACAATAATGAAAATGGCACACACATCGCTATTACAGCGCCCCCTTCCGGAAGGTTTAAGTTAATGTCTACTACCTCCAATTTTTTCATAATTTTAGTAGATTTAGAAATAAAGGGGGGAGGAAAACGTATTTTTGCACTATATTTTTGACGATATCTCTGATACTACAATACCTAAAATTAAAAGAATGGAAGTGTATTTTTGAGTTCAGCGTTACGAAAGCTTTCACACGGTACCCCACACGATATAAAAAAAAAAAACGGTTGTTCCCCCAAATAGCTTAATTAGCCCCTCTACATTTTCCCTATAGATATTTGTGAAATTTTAATAATCTGTAAATATGTGGCTCAATAGTCTTTATTATTTCCCCTTTGAACTTTCCACGTTCCATATTTTACGAGCAAAATGGCTGTTACAGATGGACAGACAGACACAGGAGTGATCTTATAATGGTTCCGTTTTTACTTTTTAAGTACAGAACTCTATAAATAGCGAAAATCTAATACTATAAAATAGATTTAAAACTTTTTTATTCAATTTAATTTAACCCGGGAGAACTCGCTAGTGAGAATGCCCAATTGCTTTTCTTTTACTTTACATTCATATAATATCAACTTTTTTTGGTTGGCTTACTTTTATTCACAAAATAGGTAAAATAATTGTAAAACATTTTGAAATTTTAATTAAAATGAAAAATGATTTAAATAAGAGTCTTTAAAAAGTACGACTGTGAGAGAAAATCTAATGCAGCGAGTTCTCCCGGGTTAATGTAATTGAATATACTTTATGCAATTTTACGGTTTATACAGGGGATTCTTACAGCTAAACAATTCAGTGGTCCGATGAGGGGGGGGGGGGGGGGTGGAGGAGGGGGGGGTTCAAATTTAACTTTTAACTTTTTCCCTTTGAAATTTCCGATTTGTGAGAAATCATGACGTGGTGGTTAAAAATGAAATTCATTTTCCGATTCAGAGGTAAAAAATACATAAAAAACAATTATTAAAAGTTAAAAACACAACTATAATATCTATTTTATAGTACAGATTTTCGCTATTTTTTTACTTTTAAAAATGAAATTTACGCAAAAAACCCTTACGTGATAGTAAAAAATGAAGGCCATTTTCGGATTCAGGGCTACAAAATACATAAGAATCAATTATCAAAGCTAAAAAACTGGACACAACCCAAATTTTGCAGGTTAGTGTATAATTTGGTTCAATTCTATGCATAACTTCTTCACACACTTTCGATGGTACAATGGCGATACACGGACAGACAGACATTTTGTATATCCATGTTTTTTTGGGATCTCTGACCCCTAAAACGTGGAAATCCGTTGAAAATGGGAAATCAAAAGAAATTTCGATTACAATACTTTCTTCTATTGAAGATAGAGAAAATAAAAATTGATGCATTAGCACACTTTTAAACCGCTTCTCATTTTTTATGTATTTTACGTTATTGTGTTATTTTTTTAGTATTTTCTGTTTTGCATATTTTTCACCATGACATTAAAAATTATTACCATACTTACGGAGATATATACACTTTTTTAGATAATAAAATAATTTAACTATCCAGTGCAAGCGTGCATCACATAACTTTTAATCAGAGATAGTCTCTTTCTAAATATCACACTAAAATTATTTGAACTTCAATAAATATTGTGTTATTTTTTTAGTATTTTCTGTTTTGCATTTTTTTCACCATGAAATTAAAAAATATTACAGTATATACATTGTGAATTGACGAATTTATGATTTTTTTTCTTCTTCAACCCTCCCCCCTATTTTTTTTCGTTTTTATTTATTTATTTTTTTCCGATGAGAGTTGATCCTATCAAAAACTTGTCAGTATAAAAGTTGTAGATAAAATTAAGGACATTTATAAGAAATTTAAGTGGATTTGATATTTTGAGAACTGACCAAGTTATGAATTTTTTTTCTCCGTGAAACAGAATTATAACACTACGATAATTTTTTTCCTTTAACCCCTATTTTTTTTTTTTTTTTTTTTTTTTTTTTTGCTGTAAGAGTTGGTCCTATGAAAACCTCGGGCAGTATTAAAGTTGCAGATAATATTAAGAAGATTAATAATAAATTTAAGTGGATTTGATATCTTGTGAATTGACAAATTTTTGAATTTGTCATTTCTCAAATGACATTTTTTTTTTTTTTTTTTTTTTTTTTTTTTTTTTTTTTTTGCGTTGAGAGTTAATCCTATCAAAAACTTTTCAGTATAAAAGATGTAGATAAAAATAAGGAGTTTTATAAGAAATTTAAGTGGATTTGATATCTTGAGAATTGACGAAGTTATGAATTTTTTTCTCCTTGAAACACTATTTTTTTCGCCCCTTGCGCTTATTTTGAATTCGATCAAAAATCTGTCAGACATGAATTTTTGGCCCTTTTCCTAGAAGTAATAATAACTTTAAACTGATTTGATATGGATTATAATCAAGAAGTTATGTTTTTTTTTTTCGGTTTTCATACAACCCTCTCTATTTCCACACTCTTGGTTCGATTTTGCCTATTAACGAAACTGGCCGAGATGTTCTGCCCCTTGATTATTTATGTATCCAGTTTGGAAGAGATTTATGCAGAATTATGGAAGTTATCGTGTCCATAAAAAGTGATATACTCGTATATCTATAGATATATAAAGTTTTGAACTAGAGGTGGTTTTGGGTTCTAGGGGCGTAGATCTGCAAAAATCTTTCCGAAACTACAACATAGGAGAAAATTTAATGGGTGGTATCTCCCACGAAATCTACCTAAAATAGCTCATCCAATAAAATGGTATAATTATCTCATGCGAAATCGTCATGTTTACTATTTTGATTCTTATTACTGATTACATATATATTCTTGTTTACAGGATTAAACGGTTTTTTTTTTTTTTTTTTTTTTTTTTTACATGCTATTTGATTACATTTATGTGTTCTTTTGATATTTTGAATTGTCAATTCAAACAACTTTAGAAATAAAAATACTAAGAATATGTTAAAGTTTAAATAATTGCTCATGCAATAAAGTAGTATAATTATCTCATGTGGAGTCGTCATGTTTTCCATTCCGATTCTTGTCACCGATTACATATATATTTTTATTTAGAAAGCTAAACTTTTTGCCACATGTTTTGATGACATTTGTGCGTTTTTTAAGCACATTTAATGTTTTTAATTCTCAAAATTATAGCATAAAATTTTCCTTCGACGATTTTTACCTTTTGGAGTAAACATCGTAATAATTTTCAAAGTCGCTTATGCAATAAAATAACACAATTTATTGCATGCGGAATCATGTTTTTCATTCGATTCTTCTAAATCATCACATATATATTCTTGTTTAGAGGACTAAACGCTTTGCCACACGCTTTGATTACATTTGTGCGTTTTTTACGCACATTTAATATTTTGAATTGTTAAAATTATAGCATAAAATTTTCCTTCATCGATTTTTATCTTTTACTTTGACAATAGGCGTTCAAAACCAGGAAAATATTTATTATTATTCATAATACTTAACTATTCCAGTGTCTCACAAGGATTTTACACATTGCTTACACGTTATATAGTTTTTATTTGAAGTAGGTGATTAAGCAATGCCTCGTTTTCAAAGAAAAAAAATGTTTTGTCTTTAAAATCAACCTTTATTCATTTGATCATTCAAATAAATGCCTCGATTCGTCTTCTGAAAATTCTTTTTTTTAAAAGTTGTTAATATGCTGTGTCGTGTAATACAAGGAGATTTTTACCTTACACTGCAAAAAAAAAAAAAAAAAAAAAAAAAAAAAAAATTGTTAATTTTACAGTATAATACTGGCAGCTGAGGCGCCAGTATTATACTGTAAAATTAACAGTAATAAACAGTAAAATTAGCAATTAATAAACCATTTAGCAGTAATATACGGTTTAATGCATTTATACGACGGTATATTACTGCTTATTTTATGGTATTAAACTGGCGCCTCTGGTGCCAGTATTATACTGTAAAATCAACAACTTTTTTTTGCAGTGTAAGGTAAAAATCTCCTTGTATTACACGACACAGCATATTAACAACTTTAAAAAAAAAAAAGAATTTTCAGAAGACGAATCGAGGCATTTATTTGAATGATCAAATGAGTAAAGGTTGATTTTAAAGACAAAACATTTTCTTCTTTGAAAACGAGGCATTGCTTAATCACCTACTTAAAAAAAAAAACAACTATATAACGTGTAAGCAATGTGTAAAATCCTTGTGAGACACTGGAATAGCTAAGTATTATGAATAATAATAAATATTTTCCTGGTTTTGAACGCCTATTGTCAAAGTAAAAGATAAAAATCGATGAAGGAAAATTTTATGCTATAATTTTAACAATTCAAAATATTAAATGTGCGTAAAAAACGCACAAATGTAATCAAAGCGTGTGGCAAAGCGTTTAGTCCTCTAAACAAGAATATATATGTGATGATTTAGAAGAATCGAATGAAAAACATGATTCCGCATGCAATAAATTGTACTATTTTATTGCATAAGCGACTTTGAAAATTATTACGATGTTTACTCCAAAAGGTAAAAATCGTCGAAGGAAAATTTTATGCAAGTTATTTTAGTTATACTGTTGCTTTTTGAAACACTTTCCAACGTAGTTGAAAAGTATATATAGTCCGATTGCCGTGAAATTGATGTATGTTATGGGGTTTACTATGGCATGTTCGGTATTGAAAATGAGGTGTGTGGCATTTTCGGTTAATTTACAGCGCCACCCAAAAGAATTCGTTACATTACGGTCTATGGAGAAAAATCATTTGCGGTGAATTTTAACGATATTACAATATTTTAAACGTATTGAAATTGATATACATCACTGAGGTTCTTACTATAGAATATGATATGCATAGAACTTACCGCTGATTTCCAGGGACCCACAAAAGAATTTGACTACAGAAGAAAATGAGCAGTAATTGAACTATTGAAGTAGAACAGAATTGCTGGAAGTGCGTTTTCAGTTGTGGTATGCGTTTTTAAATTTAACTATTTTTTAAATATTACTTGGTGTGTATAAATTCTATATATCATATACAGGGTCGCACAAATTTCTCAACAACATCCGTTTATTGGCAGAAATTGCTGAGTGGAAATTTTCATGTGTGCTATGCGTTTAACTAAACTAACTTTTAGCATACTACACTATATGGCCAATGATGATTGGTCACTAGCGATTTTAAACATTTTTTTAAATACCTGGAAAAACACATGAGGAATTATCCTGAAACTAAAAATAGTATAGATCATAAATTTACGCGAAATTTTTTTTTCCGAAATCCCATAAGGGACCTTCCAACAAATTGAAAAAGAACGAAATCTTTTGGATAACCCTGTAAAAACTAATGCAGCAAAAGCGTTCAAACTGTAGAACATGATTAACAGATTTATTCTAATAAACTGTGTTCATTTTCATGCGGATAGCATGTATACTAGTAGAGAAATTGAGGTTTTTATAAAAACAGTCCCAAAATTTTCCAAGATTTTTGCTTATAATTTGCAGAGTTCTTAATATAAAAAAAATTTTCTTTTTCGAAAATATGACAAATAACATTGTACACCTCACCCTGCAATCAGAATTAAAAAATAATAAAAATTGTATGAAAAATGACCAGGTTTACTAAAAAATGCTTCACTGGGCATGCGCAAATGCAATCAAAATATAATGTGCATAATGTATTAGCTAAGTGTATAGAGCAACTTTTGTAAAAGTTTCAAAAACATAGCTTGAAAATTCTGAAAATTATCGTCGATAGAATAAGCTCGAAATCCGTTGTTCCCAAAAGGAAGCAAAAAGTTGAGAAGCTGTATCCAAATATCTGTTGATTAGTGTCAAGATGGCTTACACAATATTGCACGTACGCCTGGAGTTTCAGGATACTTCCTCATGTATTTTTCTAGATATTTAATAAAACGTCTAAAATCGTAAGTGACCAACTATCATTGGCCATAGAGTGTATGTAGTATGCATTCATATCTCTAGATCATATACATGAGCTCCTAATGACTATTCATTAGACCGGAGTGAAAAACAAAAAGTTTTGCAAATCGATTCGTAATAGTGCGGAAAAGTTGCTACTCGTCAATACAAGCATAGTGAAAAAAATTTTTTTGAAATCGGAGAATATCTTCCGTTCGCGCATCGCGTTCAAAGTTTTCGAATTTGAACAAAAAATGTACAAATATACGAAAATTCGTAAAAAGGTGTAAACTTTTTCCAATCGAACACATTTTTTTGTGCATACCATGACCTTGAGATGTAGAATGGAGGAAAAAATACCACACACTCCTCCTTTATCCCCTTCCAACCCCCTCAAGGAGGTGAAAATGGTCAATTTTCGTGGAATAAACCGAAATTACAGGAGATGTAAATATCGACGAATCGATCTGATTTTTTTTTTTACATAAGGCAACCTTGAGGTTAAAAGTCAAAAACAATCCCCCCCTCCCCTCGAGAGGTCCTCTATCTCCTTTGAACTTTGTCGAGGGGGCGACTTTTTGCGGCAAATATTCTGTTTTAGTTTGTTCGCCGCCCGGTCACTCGACCTCTCCATCTCGTCAGCCCCTTTCTTCTTCGGATCACTGTAATGCTCGCTGCGCGTACGCA
This sequence comes from Maratus speciosus, assembly GCA_963932465.1. Classification (NCBI taxonomy): domain Eukaryota; kingdom Metazoa; phylum Arthropoda; class Arachnida; order Araneae; family Salticidae; genus Maratus; species Maratus speciosus. The sequence goes on along the minus strand of OZ010790.1, from coordinate 333,612,425 downwards.
CCACTGGAATTCCGAGAAACGGAGTGGGAGAGGAGCTAGCACAGTACCCGTACCTGGTAACGATTGGTGTGCGTCACTCAGTATTGCCTCAGAGGCTCTGCGTGTTTCTGCTTGTCTCGCTTGTAAAAGAATATATCTCGCCTATAAAAGAAGCGCTGCTCTTACTGAAAACTATTCTTGTCGGCTTCGTTTAGAATCCCATACCTTGATTTGGATAACGGTCTCATCGATCACAATTTAGCTTCCTTTATCTTCATTATGTCGCTCACTCGAAGCGTTTATACTCCCTGCCCATTTTTTGGTGCACCAAAACCACTGCCATCGACAATTCTTCCCACCAATGCTGACGTTGTCAAATGATGGCATGAAGTGCAATACGCCATGTTCTTGCAGTCTGGTGACTTTAAACTTGGAAGGAAGTTGAGCTTTTTAGAAATGGCAAACACTGTAGCTCAACAGATTGAGTCACTGTATTTGAAGGCTTCGATTCCTACAGTTTGTCACACAAGAGTCGTTCAAAAGATGAAACAACTACACGATCGCTATTATGCTCTTCGTAAATCATATCCAAGAGACAAAGACACGGCTGGGAAACAGAAGAAGTACAATGACTTCATTCATCAATCGTATAACGCATTATTTGACATATCAGCTTGCAAATGCGAGATGACACTAGAATGCACTTGCGGGAAAATCTTTGACAAGTGTATTTGTCCTAATCCTATAGCTGTCAGTTGCGATTGCCCTAAGGACAGGAAAATACCTACATTAGAACTGAAGTTTCTTTACACAAAAAGACACCTTAGACTAGGTAAAATAGGATCGACGGTGCATAAAAAGGAAACACAAAAACTTACATCAAGGTTGCAAAGAAAAGCTCGTCATCTTGATGTGCTCAGCACACAAATGCAAAGCTTGCCTGGTTGCAGCACTGATCCTGAAAGAGAGGAGATAAATGTTGATATCAATGAGGATGAGTATGATTTAGATTTTCAGCCCACACGCTCTTTGTCTGCTCTGTCAAGGAGCTCAGGCTCTTCACAAATGCGCATGTCGCTTCCAGTTACTGCTTTGACAAGTAATTGCTTTGGTCTGTCAGACAGAGCAGCAGCTGCCATTACCTCTAGCGTGCTAAAAGACGTAAGTCTTATTACTGATAGTAATACATCTGTGATCGTTGGTAGAAGCAAAATTAGACGAGAAAAAGAAAAGTGTAGGACGATTCTTACCAATCTAGAGCAGCAGGAACATCAAATGAACGGCCCAATGTGTGTGTACTTTGATGGCAGGGCCGATGACATTCTAGTGTTGGTTGACAAAGGAGGTAAACGATATCAGTCTGAACAAAAAGAAGACCACATTACAGTTATTGAGGAACCGGGTTCTAAGAACCTTTGTTATCTAGTACCAACCTCAAAAAGTGGAAAGGACATTGCTAACTCTATCGTAGACCATTTCGAAGAAAACGGAATAGGTACCTCTAAAATTCTAGTCGTCGGGTGTGATGGTACAGCAACAAACACTGGCTGGTAAAGTGGAGCAATAAAACATATAGAAATGCGTTTAACAACTTAACCTACAATGACGGGCATAGCCCGCGTACGATGATCGAGCCAAATGTAAATTCTTCTTACCACTAAAATTACAGTAAATATAGTTTAATTTAATCGTCAACATTCCATGATTAAACAAGGCAAAAATCTCTATTAAATTTTAGTGGTAGCTATGGATTTGCCAAACCGTGGAGCTGTTGAGATGTAAATCGTAGGTTAAGGGGTTAAAGAGACCAGCAGAGTGGGTTATCTGTCTCCTGCATTTTAATGAGCTACCTTTGAGGCATCTTGTAGAAAAATTTGATGGTAAAACCACAGGGCCTCAGTCTTTTTGTGGCCCTCTTGGCAATCAGCTGGCTAGTTGCGAGTCTTTGCCTGTAGTTGCTTTTAAGAGAATTAAATGCCACATCCCACACATTGACCCAGAAATCCTGAGTAAAGATCAGAGATACCTGCACGACATTGCCGTTTCCATTGCTGCTGGGTCTTGTTCCTCAGGCCTTGCAAATCGAGATCCGGTACCAATATCTCATTCTCGGTGGTTAACGACAGCAAACAGGTTCCTGAGACTGTATATTTCATTGGAAACTCCATCCGAAAATCTCATCAACATTGTCACGTACATTATGACAGTATACGTACCTCTGCGGTTCGAAATTAAGACAAGATCTTCAGTAGTTGAGGGACCTAAACATATTTTTGAATGCATCAAGAAATGTAGAAGCTTACCTGCTAAACTCCAAGAAGTGCTAGCAAAGGTCATCCAAACAAATGCATTATTTGCCCATCCAGAAAACATTCTTCTTTCAATGGTAGTGGATGATAGGCAACACGTTCGAGAGCTGGGATTTCGGCGAGTACTGAAATCCAAAGACACTCCCACAAAGGGCAAATCCGTCGGAAATTTTCAAGTTCCGGCCGTAAATTTTGACGCCGAGGATTATTATGACATTATAAATTGGTCTGAAACCAAGATTACCTGTCCTCCTCTATTGGTAAACATTTCTTTAGCTGACATAGCAGACTTCATTTCCAAGCGGGAAAAACCAACTCTTCCTTTGAATCTGGCAGACATATCATGTCGTACGCAAGCCGTAGAGCGCAGTGTCAAGCTGGTAACACAGGCCTCCTCAAAAGTGTTTGGGCATGAGCGACGTGATGGTTTTATAAAAGCCACCATGGCTTCTCGTACTACCCTGATAAAATTTGACACTAAATCAGAATTCGCAGTACCTGACTCTGCATCTGCATAATTCTCCACGCTCACATTTTGGTTAGTTTGTTGGGTAGGGTGTGGGTGCGACTCGCAGTGCAGCCACCTTTCCGTGGTGAGTCTTGAAACGTCCTTAGAAGGACGGGACAAGAGCTGCATAATTTCGATCTCTCGAGGGGGGAGGGGGATTGTTTTCGACTTTTAGCCTCAAGGTTGCCTTATGCAAAAAAAATCAGACCGATTCGTCAATATTTACATCTCCTGTAATTTCGGTTTGTTCCACGAAAATTGGTCATTTTCATCCCCTTGAGGGGGTTGGAAGGGGATAAAGGAGGAGTGTGGGGTATTTTTTCCTCCATTCTGCATCTCAAGGTCATGGTATGCACAAAAAAATGTGTTCGATCGGAAAAAGTTTACACCTTTTTACGATTTTTCGTATATTTGTACAATTTTTGTTCAAATTCGAAAACTTTGAACGCGATGCGCGAACGGAAGATATTCTCCGATTTCAAAATTTTTTTTTCACTGTGCTTGTATTGACGAGTAGCAACTTTTCCGCACTATTACGAATCGATTTGCAAAACTTTTTGTTTTTCACTCCGGTCTACTATTCATGGTAATAACAGAAATCGGGTTTTCAGATGCGTTATGCGTTTTCCAAATTGTTCATTTAGACATCATTTTTCATCTTACTAAACTGTAAAGTTTTGTGATAGTATTCTGAATGTGTTGGAAAGTGTTGCATAACCTATGCCGTACGCATGATATTTCGTTCTCGTTTTATGCTAATAGCTTTCGTCAAATTTTACACATTAATAGAAAAAATGCACAATAATGAATGTGAAATGAAATTTATTCTCCTGCTTTATTTTATTTTTTGCCGATCTTCAATTATTATCACAAAAATATCCTTTTCTTGAAATCAGAAATATTTAATTCAACTATTCATAGTCTTTATTTCTATTTCTTGAAAGAAAAAAAAGCTAATTCGAATCCCAAAAGTAGAAATTTCGGAGAAAAGTGTTAACCCAGAGAGTGTCATTTATGCTTTTAAAAAATATATAAGAATTAATAAAAGTAATTATAAGTAAGACCTGACGGAATAACGCGATATCATAGATGGCAAATGCCTACAAAATTTCCGATATAAAATTATTTTATTTTCTGTGATTGATGTATGAATGTGCTTTAAATTTTTAAAATTTTTATTTATTTTTTAAAACTATTTACTTTTATAGAAAATTTTTTCATGAATTATTTTTCATAAATACATAAATAAATAAAAAGAAGGAATTAATGAAACAAATCGATTTTTTAGGTAAGAATCTTTTTCTTAATTTCCATAAGATATCAGTGATGTTATTGTCAACAAATTTAAGCATGGGAATTCGATTAATGGGGAAAAAACACTTTAAAACCCTAAAATTTAAAACTTTTTTTAATCAATGAAAAATTTATATTATACGGAAAAATCATATGTGAGAGTAACCCTAATGTCATACCGACAATAGCAACTATCCATTTGCCTTTTTTCCTTAAATTTACTAACTTCTAAACGTCGTACAATTTAAATTTTACACCGTAGAATAGGAATAAAAATGTGGTTCCGGGATAGAAACCTGTAAATCACGTTTCCTGAATCACCTCTCATCATCGCGAATATTCTCCTAAATAAAAGTCTGAGTATAGTTACCAAAAGCATCGAAATTAACAAGCGCCACATCATCAAGATCCTGAATTCCAGCATGTTTAAATTTAAGAATATATTCTGTTAAACTGCGAATCTTCCAGAATTAAGAAAAGGTTCGCTTTAAATTTAAGATATGGAAATTTTAAGCCTATCCTTGCCGGTACCTCGAAGCAGAATCTTCTTTAGCTCGTACAAGCACTCCGCCAGTTGACCAGTGGTGGTTCTAACACTGCGTGATAGAATAGTCCGTGGAATCCAGGATGGATTTATTCAAAGAAAATAGCTATCAAAATCAAAGCTAATCTTCGTAGAAGAATCGCGAATCGCTGTTTTCATGCATAAAGCAGCAAGATATGCTGTAGATTTAAAAATATGTCCAGTTCCAAAGTCAAATACAAAAATTGAAGTTAGAGCACAACAGCCGTGGAAGATCAAAAATGCAAAATCGGCATCCACTTCAAATATCTTATCTGCAAGAAAGCACTAATTTCGTTCTGGCGTTCCCAAGCACCAGTCACTCGAATACATGCATAAGAACACAACTTGCCACTGATATAAGAAACCTGAGCACTTATCAAAAGTACGTTTGTCCAAAAAAAATAAAGTAACAGACCAAAGGTCAATATTTTAACAGAATCTAAAGAAGATGCAAAATACAAACAATATATTATGCTTCAATTGAGGGATATGAAAGAAAGTTATTCTCTAATGTAAAGTGAAAAGAAAGCTTGTTATTTTTGATGTCGACTCTGGAGCCTAGAGCATCACTTTGACAGATGCCTTTCGCAGTGTTTGAGAGAATTAGAAGATTTTGTTCTCCATTGGAGCAAACAGAGATTAAACTACAATCATATACTAATCATTCCATTAACATTTTGGGAGAGACAAACCGATGACAAGAGTTGGATGTGGTGTTCAAGTCAAGAATAGGTAGTACTGGTATTCCTTTACTGGTAATTAATCAAGGCAACATAATTTGTCTGGTCGGAACTGGATAGTTCTATTTATTCTGATGAATGCATTTGACTAAAAAATAAACCACATTTTGCATAAAGTAAATACGAGTAAACCTACTTTAAATAGACTCTGTCATGCAACCAACCTCTTTTTAACCTCTAAAGTAAAGTGAAGTGAAGAGACTGTCTCCCCAACGGTAAGTGAATTGAAGTGAAGAGGGAGACCGGCAGTAGTAGTGGTGGGTTTTGTCGGATGTGTAGGATGCGGGAAGGCATCCGAGTTAATATTGGTTTGGTTTTGAGAAATAACATGTGTAGTTTGGTGGAGTATTGTTGATCCTAGATTATAGTAAAAATGTATATAGTTCTCGGCATGTGTAAATATTTTGTACATAGGTTTTTGTGCTTAATAAACTTTTAATATTGAATTTCTGGTGCCATATCGGTTGTCGTGACATCACAGACCCTTAGAAAAACTCAAAGAAGCATTCTGGCAAGAATTGGGGTTAGTGAAAGAGCCACTGTAAGAAAGATCTTAAATTCTTTAAAGCTCATTCTGTCCCGTACGAATATAAAGAGAATGTTGACAAAGAGATTGATCGCCCTGATTGAAATGGTATTTTAGAGCTTGTGAAATCTCCAGATTGGACAGCTCCAATTGTTCTTCTGCAAGATTGAAGAATATGAATCTGTGTCGAGTTTAAGTTGAAAATTAATAAAGCAACACAGCTGGAACAATACCCCTTCCAAAATACGAGGAATTATTTGATCAGTTGTTCACAAAATTCGATCTTCTTCGAGATGCATACTGTCACCTGGAATTCGATGAAGAATCGATATACCTAGTGGGGATAAATACTAACAGAAGACTTCGCCGTTACAGTCGACTTGCTTTTGGCCTTTCAATTTGGCTCTTGCTATTTTTCAAAAAGAGATCGACAAGGTATTGCAAGATGTAAAAAAAAACTTCTAAACATCTAAATAATTTATTGATAACGGTTAAAAATAATTAAAAAAAGTGTTTACAGAATTTGAATGATGTCCTAAGCCCTCTACTAGCCGCATATATAAAATTACACCTTGAAAAATGTCAGTTTCAGAAAAATCTGTGGGGTATCTAGGTCAACGGATAGACAAAGATGGGCTGCATCCAATTTAATCCAACATTAAGGCAATTACAGATGCTCCTGAGCCAGCGAATGTGTATAAATTGCATTTATTTATTGGATTAATAACTATTATGCACTGTAAAAAAAATACTGCCAGTTTTCCGGTAGGAATCGGAAAAATAGTTCCCCTTATCGTATCGGAATAATTTCCAACCCAGCTCGGAATAAAATTCGTAAAAATAAGGAAATAGTCAGTAAAACGGTATTTTACGGATTTTATTCCGATTTTACGGATTTTATTCCGAGCTGGGTTGGAAATTATTCCAGTACGATAAGGGCAAATATTTTTCAGATTCCTACCGGAAAACTGGCATTATTTGTTTTTACAGTGTGCTAATTTTTTACCGAATAAGACTGCTTTGTTATCACCATTATTTAAGTTATTAGAAAGTAAACAAACATGGAAATGGCAGTTACCACAGAAGGAAGCTTTTCAGAAAGCTGCACATGTTTTAAAGTATTTTCCTTTTCTTTACTAGCGTACTTTGACAAAAAAGAAGAAATCATTCCTGCTTGTGATGCAAGTCCATACGCTCTTGGTGCTATTTTCTTCCACGAAAAAAAAAAAGAAAAAAAAAAACTTTTCCGAAATGTAAGGCCCTAGAGACCATACCGTTCGGGATTTCACTTATGATGTGGTTATTTTATGGCATAGGTTCGAGAATGAGGTAAAAAACAACAATCGAGCTGTCACAGTTACGGTTACACATGCAAAATTTCGAAAACTCCAAATGGCAAGTTGCTTTTATTGCAAAACGATATTCATTGTGAACAAACGGAAATAACGCTTAAAAGCAACTTTTAGCTGTTGAAGTAATGACATAAAACTAACGCGAAGAAGACCATTTTATCTTCCACGTGTGCTGCAAGATCAAATTGGTGCTAATTCGTGTTTCCGTCTCCGACAGGGCTCCCGGATACACACATCAATCATTTTTTTTTTTATCTCTTGAGAGCATTTACAATTCTAAATTTTACCCGTTAAATCCGGCAAGTGAGTCTGCTATGAAAAGCAAGTATCTTAACTTAATTCGTTAACAAGTATATTGTTCCTACAGTTCGTTTACTGGGACTCACAAAAGTGTTCGATTGCATTCAATGAATGGTTTAAGTTATCTTACAGCCTACGGCGATTTTTAAACTATGTTTTCAACATTTTTTATGCAATTGTCTCATATCCATCCAGTTTCACTGGGTCAGCATAATTTAAAATTTTCCTGCAAATTGGTTTTCTCCTCAGAATAGCGAACTTAAAAGACCAATTTTTTTAATTTGTATTAAATTGATGTACAGTCGAATCTCGTTATCCCGACACTCTAATGAATGGTTTAATGACCAGAAAAAAGTACCTTCATAAGCGGAGTGTCGTGGTAACTGGAGTTAGAGAAAAATATGTTTATAAAGAGCTGTATTTTTAATTAATTTAAGACAATTTTAAATTCACAACTTTCTTGCAGTTTTAAGCAATAATACATTATTATTAGGTGGAGCAAAAAGTTCTGGGAAATTTTTAATCTAATAGTTACCAGAATTTGTATCGTATATGATGGTCGTGCCGTCAATGCCGAGCTCTAAATGCCAGCAGTTGGATCGCGTCTACAACAAATTGGTGCAGAAGTATCCAAGATTGGTTCGACGAAAGCGCGTTTTGTTTCAGCAGGACAATGCCAAACCGCACGTGGTCCAGAGGACCAAGGACAAGTTTGTACTGTTGTACAGCGTCGAAATTCTCCCACACCACGTTTACAGTCGACAGTCCAGACGTGGCTCTATCCGATTATGGCCTCTTTCGATCAACGAAACACTTTTCCAAGAGCCGTCGATTTGAATCCTTTAATGAAGTTCAAGAAGTATGTCAAGAGTTTTTCGATTTCAAGGAGCCGCCATGGCAAACCGGAATCTGGCAAAATGATGGCAGAAAGTTGTGGACTATGACGGTCTTTACTTTCAAGAATAGTCCTTATTGCTTTTGGTGTTAATTTGCGCATAACAACGCAACTTTCACAAATTTCCCAGAATTTTTGCTCAACTTAAACAAAATAAACACAAAAACAAAATTGAAATGAATAAAAATCAGATTTATGATGGCTTTTTTTTTTATTGTTACATGAAATATTGATGAATTAAGATTTGCTTATCCATAGATGTGCTTCCTACAATTCTTTTTTCACTATTATACAATGAATTGTAATCAATACTCGTTGTTTCATAAATGGATGTTAGATAATTTCTGATCGTTTCAATGCAATGCAATGCTTCGGTTTTAGTCTGATGAAAATCACCGTGTAACCGCAAGGAAGCGCTGCCTGACCAGAACAAAAAGACCGTGAGTAGACTGATACGTCTATCTGGAGCTTCAGTGGGTCATTAATAGTGTGTGGGTTTATTTATTCAGATAAAGGATTGAAGCAAAATTTCTCATTTATCTCAATGGGTATTTTAGACACTTTTGTGAAAAGTTTGGCTAAGGCGTTTTTTACCGCTAATTTCTGTGCTTATAAGATGGATTATGAAAAATGGACAATTTTCCTAAACCGTCGGGATATCTGAAATTAAAAACTATTCAATGACGTAAAATTTGGAGTTTATTTACATTAAAATCATATACAGAAAATTGGAAATTTGAAAAACTGACATGATAAGCGGAGTGACGTGAAAACCGGGTGTCGGGATAACGAGGTCCAATTGTATTACCTTAAACAAGGCGGGGGTGGGAAGAAATCAACCAGCTCTTCGACTAAGTCTGAAGAACGTGTTTATGTTAGTGGAATTAGAACAACGAATTTTTGTTACAAATCAAATTTATTTTCAGTATCTTAAATTTAATTTAAAAATTGTCAAAAATGCTGTATCTTTTACATCAAATCTAAAGTTTTGATATAAAAGAAAAAAAAAGCAAAGCGAGGAATTAGATATTGATTATAGAAAGTGATGATACTAAGTATAAAATATCAGTTGAAAGCTATATTATTATTTTTTTGATAGATATACTATACTTACTGAAATTGGGCATTGTGTTGATAAATTGTAAAATGTCTGTTGAATTAACATAAGCTAAATGAGCATTCAATACTTGACAGAACCGTTTTGCCATCGTATTGCTATACATGTGTTGAGAGGGTTTGTAGCATTTTCCATTATATGAATACCAACCACTATTACAGCAAAAACCTAGAAAAATGAAGGAAACGAACAATTAAAAAATGTATAACAGCTGTATAAAATAAGAGCATTAACAACGAAAGTCATACGAAAAGTATAATAATAATAATGAGAACAAGTTGGAAATTGTATGTCAAACGTGGCAAATGAGGTGCGTTCGTGCTGTAACTAGTTTTATAAGTATTCATATCTTGGTGCAATAGCTCTTGCACTCTTATACAAAAATGCATGAATACAAAATCTATTACGATTATATGTGTTGAATTCAGTAATACGGATATAATATGACTTCATCTTAAATAGGACATCATCACCATGGCGAACTAGAATCATTACCTATCATGGGATATCATTGAATTAATTACGTATGATAGGAATTACTAGAATGAAGAAAACTGTTATTAATATCTTTTTAACCCATTTATGCCTAGCGTCCCATTTTTGGGACGCTTCGAATTTTAATAAATTTGCATAATTTTCTTCTTTATAACATGAAAATTGTATGAAACGATTATCTATAAATGTCTTTATCTGTTACCAAAAGATGGTAGCATAAGATGGGTATTTATTTGATTAAAATGCAGGCTTTTTTCGGAGATTATAGACTTTTCATTTTCAAGTTGGCGAAATGTAAAAAGTAAGTTTATTTTTGTTTTTTTTCTGCGAATTATCCAAATAAATAAGTCATAATCGTAGATCGTAGACTTCTTTGAAATGCGTATTTTTTTAAATTCTGAAATTATGTGTTCAAGCCTATTTTTTATGCAATTTTGTAACGTACAAAATATAGAATGCTAGGCACGAATGGGTACATATTTTTATTAGCCATTTAGAAGACAGTTATTTAAGTCCTTTTCAAGATAATTATGAAACAAATTGTTTTTAAGCCTCAAATACGATTATTCTTAGTTTATTATTACTAATACTTATAATATTATTAGTTTCTGTAAAGAAATATCTATATTTTTTTAGTAATTCATAAAAATACAATTTATTGTATATAATATACAATTAAAAAGTTTATTTTATATAAATATAGACAAAACATATAATTATGGATATTATATTATTACAAATGCTTATACATATGATTATACATATGCTTATTGCATATGCTTATTCCCATATTTAATACGTTTACATTTTATCAAAAAAAAAAAAAATAAAAAAAAAAAAATAAATAAAATTAGTGTATTTTTTTTAGTATTTTTCCAGTTCCTTTTGCAACATTTTAAAGTAATTTTACCAACAAATTTGAGAAAATAAAAATTCAGGCACAAATGGGTTGAGTTCTGATTCAATTTTCATAAAATTTGAAAAGACTCGACAAAATTATGGAACGATTATATATATTAAATTTCAAACCATTTGGTTGGGTAGTTTTTACGCTGTTATATGCAAACAGACAGACGGACCAGACGACGACTATAGGTGCTACGTATTTATATAATAAAGAACGCACCTAAAAAAGACATAAACTAGAAAAATGCTTCCTTTAAAAGTTGGACCAAGTTGAATAATATTCAGTTTGAAAAGGAAGTCTCCTGAATCGCATTCTCAGCAACATTTTTAAAAATTCTGAAGGTTTCACACATTAAAGTATATCAATGAAATTTAGGGTCGTTATCCCGTTAGAATAAAGAACTAAAAATCAATGCACCAAGCATAGATTATAAAATACTTTCCAACACTAAAAGAATATTATTAAGATTTTTTTTCCTACGTTGAAATGAGATGTCTGGATAAATAATTTAAACAAAATTCAATCAAGCGTAAATCAAAGCGACGAATTTTCTATAATCGTTGTCCAAGCCTAATTAACCCAATTGTAACGGAAATATTTTGGTACGACATTAATTAAATTCATGAAATTACGCATAATCTTTAAGGTAAGCAGTCAATGCTTATAAAGGAATATTTTTTCAACTATTTTTTTTTCTACATATTGTGATTGCTTATTGAATATATTTGAACTTTTCCCTGTAAGATCTTAATTTCAGTTTTATAAAAAATAAAAATAAGATCGTTCATCTTACTTAAAGCTGATATCAAAATTAATGTATAAAAAATATCATTAGCAAGAAAATAATGTTATTACATCTAATATATTTTCTTTTATACCTCCTGTTCTTATGAGTATTAGATTTAACGTATTTTCTTTTATATATCCTACATTTGCATGAATTTTTGCATTTTAAGTTAATGGCACGTGTCAATTCATTTTAAAGTAGAAAAAAGAAGTATTTTTATCGGAAAATTTAAATTTGGTATAAAATATATAATTATAATTTGTCTTCAAAAGACACCTTTATTTTAATTTTGCTATAAACGAAACACGAATTATGACGATTGTATTCCTTTTTTATGAGAATGACTATTATACATATTTGCCATTTAAAAAACATTCTGCGAAGTTATTGACCTCTGTTAGTTATTACAAAACGATAAAATGTTGAAAATGGATCGGAGTTCCGAAGCAAGTTATGTGTAAATCGATCAGCACTTGTAAGGTTAAAAGTAAATTGCAATCATTCATTAGTCAGTGAAGCACGTAACTTCTTACGAAATTAAACGATAGAGGAATCATCTGTGATTTAGACGTACCAGGAAATAGGAGGAAGCATAAAGTTGAATACCTCGAGGTTCATGAAGCTACACTCTGCAAAAGTACCGTGAATTGAAGGTTTTTGGCTGTTTTTCGTTAAGGCTGCTTATCACTCAGTTTCCCGAATTCCCCTCGGTAATGTTAAGTCTATGGGCATTTGATACATTCTTATATTTAAAATATCTTCTCCGGAAATGAATATTTTTGATTTCTTTTTTCTGTCTACTCATTTCTAAAATCTATGCTTAATTTTATGTGAAGTGTTAAAATTTTACTCCCAGTTGGATCACTTTTAACACATAAAATATTAATTTAAGCATAGATTTTAGAAATATTTTGACAACTAAGGTAAAAAGAGACATCTTTTAAGAAGAGCACACAGAAAACAGAAATCAAAAACATTAATATCCTGAGGAGATATTTTAAATATAAGAATGCATGAAATGTCCTTAGACTTAACATTACCGAGGGGAATTCGGAAACTGAGTGACGAGCAGCCTTAAACATGAAAATTTCCACTTTGATTTGTCCTTTCTAGGGATCTGCACGGGTAATGCCCGCTGGGCCAGGCCGGTAAAATGAAGGGAAAGTTTCCAACGGGCCGGGCCGGGATATTAAAGACAATTGCTTTAACGGGCCGGACTGAGCGGATGAAAAAAAAATCGGTCTGATATAAACTTTAAAAGGATCAAACTAAGGCAATAAAATGTGAATAATTTTCAATGGACGTGACTGAGGCGAGGATAAGCATAAATATGCAGCACGAACCGATGCTAAACAGATTGACATCAGTACAGAAATACAACATGTCCTGCGGAGAAAAGCAGTTGCATCGTGTCTGAACATGGGCTTAATTATTTCAGCAGACTCGGTCCGGGGCAAGATCAACTTATAGTACTCTTCGTCTGCAAACATTTAAAACATATAGTAATCTATAATGCTAAAATTTCCAATAAATATCTATTAGCAGTATTCTAATAATCAAAATTCTAGAAATAATCTTAATCGCATGTTAAGAAAACTCGGTATTTTCTGGGAAAATTGAGTCGTGTCTGTTTTCATTAATTTTTGCACGGGACGGGCTTGATTTCACTAATTTTAGCACGGTCCGGGACTTGAACCGCGAAAACACAAACGGGTCGGGCACGGACGAAACTTTTAGTTTTTGACACGGGCCAGTCCAAGATATCTTTCGTTCGAGTCGGTCCGGAAATTCCAATCATTAGTTCTTTCCTCCCAAAATACTGAAAATACACCAATCTAACGTGAAAATTATCTAAAATCCTCCAACATGCAGTTGCATTTTCGTTAAGTCACAGGGGTGTTCGGGCAATTGTTCTGTTAGTTATTTTTTCGCATTAATTTTTTTTTTTCGAACTTATTTTGTTTGTTCTTTTCTCCCAAACACAAAAAATTCTCGACCGAAGCTGGAAACTTCTTGCAATTCTCCAATCGAATGTCGGAAATTTTAAACAACAGAAAAATCTCTCCCAGTCACAAGGGGTGATTCAGCAACTTGCTTTCTGCACTTTTTTCGTTTTTTGATGAAATTGTTTTTGAGAGTGTGGAAAAAATATAAAGTGAAAATCCAAATTTTCTCTCAACGAATTTTAGAAACGGTGAAAAGGAATTAAATAGAAAAAATCTTCTTCGATTATAAGATTGAAGAAAGGTTTAGTCCTGTTTTTCTTGGTCTACATAGAAAATTTGAACGCGATGAAACTTTCTTGTTTGAGGATAAATTTCGAAATCAAAATACTCAAAAGGTATAAATGATATCCATAATATGATTGTGCCGTACGAATAACATTTTTTTAAATCATTGCTAAGCGAAGTAAAGAAATAGCACTAAAATATATCAAATACAGAAGTGAAGAAAATGAAAGAGAAATGTTTAAAAAATGCTCTACTATTCTGTCTTTTAACTGGTATATATTGTAAAAAAGAGAAATTATTCTTAATCTACGAAAATATAATATAACCCACCTAAAAAAATATACAATAGCTTCTTCCTTTCTTTGTAATTAGACACATCGAAAACCAATATATTTTCAAGATTTAAAGAAACATCTATTAAAAAAAAGTTTCTTATGCTGCCATTGATTTCGGAAACGTTTCCGAGTAGTTTCTAAAGAGCATTAATCGATTTTCTCAAAACGGAATATCGGTTATTAGGATGCTATCAATTCTCAATTAAGAATTTTTAGCTACGCAACTGAATTTATACATAGAAGAGTAATAAACTAATATTAATTTTAATCAATACTATTAATTTATGGTGTTTACCTGTAAAATATGTTTCTTGAACATGAAACTATTTACTTGAGATAGATAGCATCCGAAAAACCTACATTCCAGGTTGAAAAAATTTGTAAATGCAACTATAAAAAAACATTCGGAAACGTTTCCGAAAATCAGTTGCAGCAAAAGAAATTTTCTTAAATGATTCTTTAAATCTCTAAATATAATAGCTTCTGGGGATTCTAAAGATAGAAAACGCTCGGAATCGGGGATAACTCGGAAGAAGTTTTCATACATCACTCTGACCGGTTCCGAATTCCGGCTATTTATTTATTTTGTTGCTTAAACTGCTATTTACACACGGGAAAATCACATTTTATTAGTTAGAAATCGATATCGAAAGTGAAAGGTCAATTTTAGAGTTATAAGAAATAGAGCGTGCCAAGCAAGCAAGTAAACAATAACAAAAACTCTAAGTGGTTTTTTTTTTTTTTTTCAAAATCGGTGCATACTCTACCTGCAACAATTTTCAATCAATCAACTTGATATTTTTGAATATTAATCGACACTTATATTTCTAATGAAATTCGTAGGAGTTTTTCGAAATATTAGTACTAGTTTCTATGAAACTTTAAGTAACGAAATTTGTGGTTACAAATTTACATTTTACTTTGAATCGATGTCAACTCACTGCAAATATACACTATAAAAAAACTGTCAATATACACAAATTTTTCCGCAAAATTTTACGGAATAGTTTCATTTTTTAAGAAAAACAGTACAATTTCAGTAATTGACATTTTGAGATTATAAATCGGTATAAATCCAGTAAATTTTCTCTAAATTTTACGGAATATTATTGTATTGCTTTCAAAACTGTACAAGTTCCATAAATCATGTTTTGAAATAGTTGCTTTTGTTTGGAAAGCAAAGTAATTAATTGTTATATATACTTGTCTTACAGTGACATTATTTTTATTGAAATCCAAATATTGGCTAAATATGGCTCTACTTTGTAAATATATTCAATGATCCTCCAATAATGACTAAATAGTATGTTTTACATGAGTTTTCAAGTAAAACCAATAAAAATTATGGCGCCATCTAATAGTGTGTATTTTTAAACAACTCGCTATAACACTTTTTCTTTTTTTAAATAAAAATCTAACGTATTTTTACGATATTTAAAAGAATTGAAATCTTATTAATATCTTTTTAAGTCTGAGACCGTTAAAAATAAAATGTTGCAGTTTATTTTTTTATTATGATTTAAAAATAATGTTTGACTTATTTATAGCAAGCAGTTAATATATTTTTTAAAGTTTCTGTTAGGATGTTTTAAAAGGAAAATTCTATTTTAAAGTTTAATATTTTTTAATCTATTCACTTTAACAGATTCGCACATAAAATTTAAAACATATCTGAAATATAATAATGAAATTATTATAAAATTGACATTTATCTAAGTTTAATAAGCAATAAAGGAAATTTATTTTAATAGCGTGTAGTAATTATCTTTATTTGAGTTTACAGTTTGAGGCTAAATGTTGTTGATTTAGTGTTGTTTGAATTAAAGTGTGATTTTCTGACCTTTATGTAAACGTAACATATTTAAAATATTACAGCGAAGTGCCAAATTCAGAAATATGCAAGTTTCTCCTTGAAAAATCATTATATTTTGTCTATGAGACGGAAATTTTTAAATACGGAAATATGAAAAAAAAAAAAAAAAAAAAAAAAGGAAGTTTTTTGGAATTCACGGGAAAAAAATTTCATTAAAATACGGAAATAGTACTGACGTCTCGATTGACAGTACGATTTCCGTATTTTAACGGAATTTATTTTACGGTATATATATATTTTAAAACGGGTACGTATTTCACTAGATTTTGGCCTAAGAAAATTAATTAATTTGTTACATTGTTCTGTGTCAAGTCTAAGATCAGTCTACATTGTCAACCGCTGATCTTTTTTTTTTCGAAACCCTCCTGACAGTAAGTTTTCAAGCAGCCATTTTTTAATGCATCAATAAAACGAAAATATCGTTTTCTTCTTTAATATGTACAGTCGTAGGAAAAAAAAAAAGTAAACACCCCTTACTAACTCTGCATCTAATTACAATAGACGAAAGTTACTGGTACCAAACGATTGGAGATAAAGTCTTCTTTTAAATGATGTATATAAAATTTGCTTAGGGGGCCAAAACAAAATCTGAAACCAGGCCAAACTTTGTTTCTGTCAATGGCAAAACCTAATTTTGACAATATATTTTAAATCTTCGGTTCGAACTATGACAAGAAACGAAATTTCATTTGGATGATAAGTTTTTGAATTATAAACATTCAAAATATACAGCTTCGTATGTTAAATTAAATTTTCCAATTTTTATTAATATCTCCAGAAATCATAATCCTAATGTGATAATTTTTTGTGTGGTCATAATACTAAAAATCCCAAACATAAATACATTGAATTTGTAATAAAAAAAAATTATACTATGAATTATAAAATTAATATTCGAAAAAAAAATATATGAATTGTAACCTGCAATTTTTTTATAGATTTATATTTATTATGTCCTACTTTATGCAAATTCTTAATTTCAAATTTTTCTTCCAAGTAGTTTCCGAGTTATGATTAAAAAACATCAAAATGATGGCTGTCTATGATGTACAGAAAAGCATAATTTGAAAAATATATATTTTACTCATTTTATTGAAATATTCGGGCTGTTAGTAGTCGAAACATGTTAAGCCAGTGAAATGGTCATATTGGCAAGAAATAATACATTAATAGAAGTGACATAGTTCTTCTGTAGCATTTCAACAATCGAGTACCGAACTTCAATTTGGATAGTGCCCCTAAAATAAGCTCATTTTAAAATAATTAATTTTTCTGAAACTAATCGTACGAATTTTATGAAAATCTGTATTTAGACTAATTGAAGGGTGTAGAATTTATTTATGGAGTCACTGGGTATTGCTATTGAAGAAAAAGACAAAGTCTGGATTCATTTTCATATGTATGAATCCAGAATGTAATGAATCCAGACCCCCTAAGCAAATTTTATATACATCATTAAACGTGGATTTTATTTCCAATCGTTTGGTACCAGTAACTTTCTTCTGCAATAATTTGTTGCAGAGTTAGTAGGGGATGTTTACTTTTTTTTCCATGACAGTACATAATAAATTAGTGCAAATGGCTTTTTAAAAATACATTTGCATTACAATACATTAAAATTAAAATTACAATACATTAAAAATTTACACAAAAATACAAATACATTAAAAATGCATTTATACGGAAATAAGTTTTCGAAAAAGCCTTAAATTTCATATTTCAGGGCGTCAAAGTTGTCTTACTCCTTCAATCACCAGCCCCATTCAATCCAAAAACTAGATTCGAGAGACGCATCTCATTAGGAATTGAACGTGTCACGCAAATTTCACGTTATGCAAAACGGAAAAAGTGCAAAAACAAACAACAGCTGCTCTAACAGGTTTCATTTTATTTTGTTCGTTATTTTTTTTTTACGTTCTGAGTATTTTTGAACATATTTATGACGTCAAACTATTAGCAAAGACATTTCTAATTTTGATGTAGAAATTTCGATTTTGGGAATAAATTGGAGATGAAAAACATACATACATGTGCAATAAGTTTTGACCTTCATAAAATAGGCGACATGATAATGATAGTTTCGAGAGCAACTAACTCTCTCATGCATAAATAATTTCTAAATAGATGAAAAACATATTGTGCATTTAAAACAGATTTAAAATGAACTAACGGTCCCGTACGAGGCTTTGTGACCTTACGGACATGTGTTTACATTGACTGATGTCGGGCTGTTAAAATTTTCGGCCTGAAACGCGTTCTGTGTATGATTTTTTTTATGGTGATTAATACGAAGTTTTATTATTCAATTAATCATTAAGATTATTTGCTGGCATATTTTTTCATAAATGTTTTATTAATTGCAATCTTGGATTAAACATTGTGTTTTTATAAAATGTGATATTACTATATCAAAAGCCTGGTTTAAAAATCTTGCGTATCTCATGCATTATTTTGCGTGTTGTATGTGCATAGAAAAGGAACATAAGAAATAATATGTATCATTATTAGTAAAAAATATTTTGATTTTTTAGAAATAGCACATTTATTACAAAATTACAAAACGACCCTGGTAAAACTTTTTTCAAGCACCAAAAAAGAATGATTAAGAATTCGATTTTTGTGATAATTTAAACTTTGGACACCTTGCCCGAAAGTAAAAAATAAAATAAAAGAACGTGTTTTCAAACGTGTTATATGTTTCAGAAATTATTACTTAGACATCGTTTTTCCCGTTATTAAGCTATGAAGTTTTATTATAGTTGTCCGAATGCGTTGAAAAATGTTTCATAGTCTGATTGACGAATGATTTTACGTTCTTTTTGATAATTTAAATGATACTTTCTTAACGGTATGGAAGCTAAAGTGATAAAACTATTTTTGTATTATTATAACAAATCCTAAAATTTCTTTTTCTAAAATTTAAGATACGGGAAAAAGCATTCGACAGTTTTAATGAAAATTGCTGAGTTGTATATTCTGTTGTATTGTTATATTTATCTCTGCACAGAAGAACCTTATGTAAAGAATGGGAATCATAAGATATTATGAGAAAATGCCTACCTTATGTTTTGCATTGTATCAAATCTAAATTTGGAGAATTTGTCAGGATCAAATTTTTAACCATTCGAAATATGCAGCCAAGTAATGTATTTTAAATATTTTTTTCCTGAGATATCTACATACAACCGGCAATTTTTGTCGGAATTTGGTCATAAATCTAAATATTTCGTTCTTGCAAAACTTCATGTTCTCTTCATTGTAATTTTCCTCTATAAACAAAATATTTTTAACCAAATTCACGTTTTCGTTAAATCTTGTTGCCGTTGCATATTGGTGCAAAAATTTATTTATGTGACTAGCTTAAATTCTGCTGTCTTTGATAAAAAAAAAAAAAAAAAAAAAAAAAAAAAAAAAATGGTACTTGAAACTAAAAAAAAAAAAAAAAAAAATAGACTTAATAAGCTAAAAACAATTCTAAAAACTGGGATGGCACCTAAGGGCAGACAGATTAAATTGGAACGAAAAGGTAATAATCTAAACTATTTAATCATACCGAAAATTGAGCTTAATCGTGCTTTATCATACAAATTTTTCTATATTAAAACTGAAAATTTGTAAAAAAAATACAGTTTTTTGCGACATTAAATATGAAATAACAGCTGATATGTGCAAACTTTATGCACATAAATCCGATAAAATAAGGTCCATATTTTGTTTGAAAGAGTCCATAATCGAGCAGTATATTTTATTCCGCTACAAGTAACAGATTAAAGAACTATATTTTATATCAAAACCAATAGCAGGGTACAACGCCCTAACTATTGAGCTGAAACAGGCAAAAAATAAATTATGCTAGGATAAACTTTTAAAAATCGACTTTTGGCTAGCTAGAATAGGTAAATCACTCACCGCGAGTCGTCTAAATCATTTGGTGGAATATTTAACTGAATTATTTAATGTTTTTCTGACACTAATAATGCTTCACTTTTTAGACCACTCCTGGAATTTGCTCAGTTTTAAATTTTGGATATCTCGTAACTCATCACAGAAACATAGTTAAAATGTGTATTTGTGCCAGTTGGGGCTGTAGAAATTTTGAGTGTATCAAAATTATGGGTTATTTAAAAAAAAAAAAGTTTGTATTTATTTTAATATGAATGTGACCTCTTTAAAAAAAATGAAAGTATCAAATAAAAGTAGAATTTCTCCCCATTGACTAATACAAATCTTATTTCCTTTATATTATTAAGCTGCACAATTATTCGAGAGTGATTACTTTTTTTTCACGTTTGTACATTAATGGCTGATAATTATGCATAACTAAAAAACAGCACGACTCTGCAAATGAATTAAGGACTAATAAGTTGGAAAATGTACGTCAAACGTGGCAAATTAGGTGCGTTCGTACTATAACTAGTTTTATAAATATTTTTTTGCACCGCATATTGTACTGAATGTATATTTTAGTGCATTTCATAAGTGGATATCAGTTTCAATCTGTTCGAAAGGTTGTAACATCATTAAAATGCACTTGAAATATTTTTCCATTGGCCGTAATGTAAGGGAAACTTTTGACAGTCCCTGTAATTTAACTATACATCCGATTTTCATAAAATTTGAAGTGACTCGACAAAATTTCGCAACAATTATATATTTAAAATTTCAGACCATTCGGTTGGGTAGTTTTTGCTCTGTTATATGTGGACGGACGGACGGACAGACAGACGGACCGAACGACGACTATAGGTGCTACCAGGGGTCGACGCATGGATTTTTTTCTTGGGACCCATTTTGTGAAAAGAAAAGTTATTTTTGTGAAATTGAATTTTGTGAAATATTTTTATGAAAAGTAACTTTTTGTAATGAAATATTTAAATTCAGTTACTGAAATTCGAACCAAGCATTTATTAATAAGTTCTTTAAGTCCTTCTGCTAAAGTTTAACTTACTGGTTGCTGGAATGATATATACATGCTAAAATATATCCATAACTTTAATATATTGCAACACGGATAATGAGGTTGATTAATATTAATTTTATATAAGAAAATTAATTTTTATGATTTTTACTATTCGTACAGTGTTAGCACCAAATGACTCTAGGTAAGCGGTATAATTAACAATTCCCTTCAGGGAAATCCAAAGAAAATTTAATACATTAAATATTAAAATTATAATTAATCAATGCGCTGTGTTATTTTTTTCGGAGATCGTTTACCTTCTAAGTCTGTAATTTCTTTTATATAATAATTTTTTTAGTAAATCATATAGATAAATAGATTATTTATTTTACATTCCCACATCTATAAGAGAAAAATATTAATTAAGAATTAAAATAAAGAAAAGATTACTCATATTCAATCTTGATTACATTTTATTATAGGAGAAAATTTACAATAAAAAAAGTTATTTACATATTGTGGGTTATATATTTTAATAGTAATGCTGATGCACATCTTTATATATATATTTACCTATTTCAATTAATCAATCTATTTAATTAATTTTGTAACACGTGAATATCACCATAGTCCGTTACTTTCATAGGTAATGCTTATTACTGGTAAAAACAATGGAATAAAATCATAATGGACTACCTGATCCACTGCCCCCGGCAGCATGTAGAATTCTCTTTGCTCCGTGAATATCCCACACGTAGGCACAAAAGGTCTCCAAAAAATGTTGACACAAAATATTAATCCTTAATCGGCCATCACATGTATTTTTAAGCCAATGTTGGGGTAACTTATTTTTTTATATGTATATTTTATATGTTATTCATGGTACAGAAATCTGCTAAAATCCAACCGCAGCATCTTATTTTTTTGCTGCCATCAGCATTGGGATAAAATTTGCAAGTGAAGTCTGTCTCTTACTTACACTGAAAAAAACAAAAAAACGGACATTGTCCTGTTTACATTATTTATGCAAAC
The DNA here is from genome assembly GCA_963932465.1 of Maratus speciosus. Taxonomy (NCBI): domain Eukaryota; kingdom Metazoa; phylum Arthropoda; class Arachnida; order Araneae; family Salticidae; genus Maratus; species Maratus speciosus. Next base: position 333,590,281 of record OZ010790.1, on the reverse strand, counting down.
ATAAAATTATACCATATAGCTAGAAAATTTGCATACAGAGTTGCCACCCATCTTTACAGGCGAATATCATTGGTCGACTCTGAATTTATGTGGCGCAACCTTATAGGTTGAGTTTTTGCTGTACCCAGTTATATTTATTTTTACTTTATTCCGTGTGTGTGGTCCTTCTGGTCAAAGGTCAGCTGTAAATTTCGTTGTTATGCCCTCATGATGTCCTACACAACTATAAATCGTAATTTCGATGACTTTTGTAGATTTATTAGTATCGTAAATTTTATCTGTACGATACTTTACCAAGACATGCACTTAACCTAGTTCAGGTTCTATTATAGTCATACGAATGCTTCTTTTTATATGCTGCCTCGTATATAATAACATCATAGTTTATAGATAAAAGTTAAAGTTTGTTGGAAAGACATATTCTTTCCATCATCTCCGCCTCCAATATGGAAAAAAAAAGAAATTTAGTGCAACGTGTTTCTTTTTTTTTTTTTTTTTTGCTTGACCCTGCTCCTTCAGCTGGAATATAAAGTCTCATGTCATTGTCCAGCACTTTGTGTGCATCCTGTCCTATGTTGTATATATAGAGTCATTGACACTCACTGAGTATCATAGTGGTTCGGATGGCTTGAAGATGTGCATAGCAAGTCCTTTTATACGCCAACAGTTCTGGTGTACGGATCACGTCGTCGAGGCATAACTGTCGTAGTAGATTGCACTGTATTTATTAATTATTCCATTGTTTGCAATTTAGCACTCAACAATTTAATGTTAAATTAGCCAATTGTATATCAAAGCAACCAATTTTGGAATAAGTAAGATAATAAAAGCCAAATTTCTACCATACGATATGTAAATATGAATAGGCAAACAGTTACACATTAAACTAACATTACACATAAAAGACAATTCATTATATTTCATATATAATAATAAAATACTCAGAGAGACAAAATTTGTATACAATTATTACATTATGGACTCGTGAACATACGATATAAATTTTTTATATCATCCAAATCTACTGGTTCTTTAATTTATTGTTTCGCTGATAGAATGTATGTGTTTTTATTATTATTATTATTATTATTTTTATTTATTTATTTATTTATTTATTTATTTATTTATTTTAAATAAGTGGTGTATATTTACATATACATCGCTTCTGAATCGCTAACTGCCACTAAAACAAACATGCTCGTATTTGATTATCTGACTTAACAAATGATATTTGATTCAAAGAAAGAGATGAATCAGGTTTCTCCTAAGCGCAAATCCGATGCATTTCAAGAGCAGGAAGAGACATTTCATTCCTCTCTCGGCTATGGAGAAAACTGGTTGCAAGATCGACTTATCGATAAAGAAAAAAACTCGTTACAGTCCTAATCACTTTGTCTCCCCCATGAAAATTTATGGACTGTGCTGCAAAAGCGCGGGACCGACTGAGGGGTCAACTGATTACATGAATTTTCCCACAGTATCTAGTCGCCACCGTAATAGCGTTGCCGGTTTGGGAGCGCAAAGAAAAAAAAACTGAAATCGTGCCATATTGAACTCAACACTAGGAATCTGCGAGAATGTATATTTTCATAACTGCAACATTCATTAATAATCTTTTTTTTTTTTTAGAAAACATCATCAGCAAGACAAGTATCCTGCCTAATTCGCATAAAATCTAAAAGGCGCAGATCTGCTGGCTCCAATGGATAGAACAGAAATGAAGGAGTAAGTTTTACTGGTACCCCTTAAGGTTTGTATAATATAGTACTAGTCGAGGTATGAAACAACAATTTGAAGGTAAGAAAGTAGTCTTGACGTGTACCTCGTAAGCACGACTAACATTATAAAAATTTATATGTAACTCCCGCTAAATAATCCAATATCACTCAATGATTGAATGTTTTTATAATTTATGTTTTAATGTTGTTGTGGAGAATAAAATATAAGTAATATTTTAGGTATGTTTTTTTTTTTTTTTGAAAGATTGGCCAGTCTATGCGCTCCTATTAATATTATTATTTATCATAAGCAATACCTAAACATCTCATTATTTTATATGTTTTGTATATGCATTATGTATTGAGAGTCACATTGTATTATACACAGGTACTAGTATTTTTACGATTATGGGTTAAATGTTAATCACAAATGTATTATTTATTTATTTATTTATTTGCATAATTTAACAGTGTTAAACTAAACTGTGTTATGCCTACAGGAGGTATATTATTAACCCTTATGTTTTAAATCCCACTAGCCTGTGAAAACCTACCTACGAAGTAAGTAGAGTCTGAACAAAAATAGCTCGGTGCGAACAAAAAAAAAACCGAGGGGTGGGGGGGTTAAACGGAACCAACAAAAAAAAAATGAGAATCTAATCTACAAAATTCCTAATTATTACATTTTATTCTTTTTGTTACATCCATAACAAAATATACTTAAATGACTACCCTTGTACTTAATTTTATCTTAATTTAATTAGCGGTGGAGACAGAATGCTACGGAAAAACTGGATGCCGTGTCTATTAATAATGAATGTCCAAACTCTATAACGAAGATCGGTGCACCACCCTGTTGCCAGCAACAAGGAAATCAACATTACAAGAGAAGGAATTTTCATAAACAGGTACGATTTATTTTGTACTAAATTACCAGAAACCAAAGGTATAAAATTTTAATTGAGAAATCCCATTTAATTTATGTAATTAAAGGCTAAAAAGATATTTGTTTATTTTTATTTTACAGAAAAGAAACAAGAAAGGTTTAGGTAATATAGCCTAATTTATTTAAACATTGATATATTCCTCGTTAGTTACCTGATTGTTTTTAAAAGCAATACATCATTTATTTATTGCCATATTTAGTATTTTATTTATTTATTGTTACGTGAAAAAAATTTTTTTTTTTTTATTTTGAAAAAAGGTAACTGTTTACTTAATTCGAATTAGAATAAAAGGAGTGTTGTCCAAGCCCTGAATAATTTTCAGATTGGCAATCAAAACGGAATCCTCTTTAAAAAAATTTTTTTTTGTTAATTAATGAACATGAGAAAGAAAATATAATTTATTATCTTCGTGTAAAATCCAGTGTAATGTAATTTAAATGACAATATTTATATAATTAATATTTTATATGACCTTACAATTCAATTAATAGACTGAGTAACAGTAATACTTTTTAATTTATTTAACTTAATTTTTTTTTTATTATTAAATTTACTGCATGACTTCAATTATTTGAGAGTAAAATAGTGATAAGTTCACCCTGTTAAATAAGAAAAAAGAATAATTTTTATAATATGTACACTGTTGTACTAAAGAAAATTTTTTTTATGTATAGCAAATTTCATAATAATAACTAACAATGCATATTCCCTGCCTCAACTGTAATTTATGTCAGCCCTATTGGCAGAAACATGCTATAAGGACTAGCCGCTAAATCCCAAGGTATTAATAAATATTAAAATTAAACTAATTTATTTTTACTATTAATAAGAAAGTAAGAAAAAAAATTATAATATTTTATAATAAAAATGCTTGAAAATTAGGATACTCATAATATGTTATACTTTGCAGTTGACTCTCTGAGGAATGATACGACAAGGAAAAAAAAAATAAATAAATCAAGCGAAGCAGAACTTCAGGACGTCTCATTCCAGCCTGCCTCTGATTGAAGACAAGTAAGCAAAATTTCATTTATTGCATGCCATAGAATTGTACCAATGTTTTTTTTTTTTACTGATCAAAACCTTATGTGCACAAAATTGTTCCTTCGTAACTGGCCATTCCAAAGCAAACTAACTCTCTGGCGCGCAGGTCGGAGGGTGCGGGGGGGGGGGGGAAACTAATCTCTCTCTTCTGCCTAAAAAGATGGACAGAGGAGAAAAATTCCGCTTTTAGCACCACGAGATGGCGCTCCTCCTCAAAACATTGACCATCATCGTAAACAAAAGCCACAGCTCCCAAACTTTACGCTGTGCGTTGGGGGAGAAAAAAAATTGGTTTAAAAGAACCGGCTGTTCTACACGATGTATTTTATTTTCTTTTCTATATATATAAAGGTATATAGCACACCTACACTTAAATTTCCCATATAATGTGTATATAATGTCCTCTCTGAGAATTTATCTATGTGTAGTATAACCCACAAATTTCACTTGAAAAAAAAATATCTATATACAACACAAATGTACATGAAACATTTCATTGATAAATTAACGAATATTCTTGAATAATAAAAAAGGTATGTATAACGATAAATGAAATAACGCATATTATTTTCATAAATACAGTAATATATGAAATATATATATATATATGTCCAACGACTTTTATGTACGTTGATTACCTTCCTGCTCCGACCCGTTATGAATTTGGCATGCTCTAGACTCGACTTTCGTTGTTGAGAATGATTGAGAAATATGTCTTTTAATCGGATCTTTGAGCGGGTTTTGGAGCTCTGTTAAAAGGTAATTATTATTCCGAAACCTTCTTACGACTTCGAAAGGACCTCTCCATTTAGGCTGAAATACTCCCGGTGTACCCACACATTTTAGGTAACACTCTTGCCCGATTTTTAAAAATTTTACTTTCTGCATTTCGTCGTTATTAATATACTCGGCTAACATTCGTTCTTGATTATGTAGCGCAAATTTTTTTATTTCTTCCAAATGTTGTACCCTATTTTGCACATATGTTGCTGTAATAATATCTTGTGTGGGAAGGTGGATGGAAAATGGGTTTCTAATATCTCTCCCAAAGAATAAGAGACATGGCGGGACACCTGTTGCGCGGTGAGGGGAAGAATTATAAAGTAATTTAAAATAGTCCAGCCTAGTATCCCACTCTAATGTAGTTTTACTCATAGCTGTTATCGAGTTTTTTAATATCTTATTCGTAACTTCAGAAATTCCATTCGTTTCTGGGTGAGTGACGCTGCTAAATTTTAATTGTATATTTAAGGAATCCATGTATTCTTTGAACACTTGAGAGTGAAAATATTTGCCGTTGTCTAAAGTTACGGATTTGCATAAACCATAACGGCTAAAGTATCCGTTCAGTACGTTCAAAAGTGTCTGGGTTTCATAGTTGCGAATGGGAACAGCTTCTAAGAATCTTGACGTCGAGTCCACAATAACAAAAATGTATTTATGTTTTTTCAAAGACATACGGAGTAACCCTATTAGATCGATATGAATTGCTGAACCGAACTCTTGGTCCTTTACTATTTTTTGTGTAGGCACCTTGATTGTTTGGTGCTGTTTGGTAGTGTTGCATGGTATACATTTATTACAATGATTCTTTATATCACGGTACATTCCGTGCCAATAAAATCTACTCTTTATAATATCATAAGTTTTTTTAAAACCGAAATGAGGTTTATGTGCATCTTTTATTATTTCCATTTTAAGTGACTCTGGAGCGATAAGTAATTCTTTGCCATCAGATCCAGGTTTTAAAATTAATATATCTTTATGGTTTAGAACAAACTTTCGAGTAATTTTATTCTGTTTGTTGTTTTTAATTTTACCGATAATTTTCTCTAATTTATCATCTTGTAATTGATGCTCTTTGATATTTTCATCAACCAAATCTTTATTAACGACAAATAGTGAATTTTGTAGTTCGTTTCTAGCTGTTAAATTATTTAAATTACGAGTGGAATAATCTGCTGGATTGGCAACACCCGGAATAAATTCTATTTCATAGCTAAACGGTGCGAGATTGTCGATCCATCTAGCTACAATATCAGGCTGTTTCTCTAAATTTAAATAATATGTTAGGGCTTTGGAATCCGTGCGTATAATGAATTTCCTACCTGTTAAAATGTATTTAAAATACATTACTGCCTCGTGTATGGCGAGTAATTCTAATTTAAAACTAGGGTAATTCTTCTCAGGATTTCTTAATTTTCTTCCAAAAAATTCAATTGGTTGGAGAACGCCATCATACTCTTGTCCCAATATGCCCGAAATTGCGGTTTTAGCCGCATCCGTGATTAGAATAAAATCTTTCGAAAAATCAGGGGTTTTTAAAGTAGGATTCTGTATAATAGCAGCCTGAATTTCTTTGAATGCATTTTCTTCTACTTCCGACCATTTAAATTTTACTTTATCTTTAGTGAGATTAATTAAAGGGTCTACTATTTTAGAATAGTCTTTAATAAGTGATCTAAAATAATTGGAGAGACCAAGTAGTGATTTGACTCCTTTCTTATTTTTAGGTCTAGCTAAATTTTGAATTTTGTCAATATTTCTTTTTGAAGGTGAAATTCCTTCCTTATTAAGGGTGAATCCTAAAAATTCGATCTCTTCCATGCAGAGTTGCATTTTAGTTGGTTCAATCGTAATATTGTTTTCAATGAATATGTTCAGTACATTGTCTAATAGTTCTATCATTTCCTGTAATGAGTTTGTTGCCAGTAATATATCATCGACGAAGTATGTCACTTGACTTTTATCAAAGTGTCCTAATAATATATCCATTAATTCTGCGAAGTAAGCCGTACTGAGACGTGTGCCGAAAGGTAGTCTTAAATAAGAAAATTTTCCATGTTCTGTAATAATAGCAAGTTTGTCTGTATCTTCTTCTCTTAAAACGATTTGATAGAAGGCCGAGTGTAAATCTAGAACAGTGTAGTACTTTTTGCCGCCTATTGTCTGCAAAATCCGTTTTATGTCAGGTATCGGATAGGCATAGTTTTGCAAAATTTAGTTAAGCAAACGAAAATCAGCAGCGATGCGATACTTAACTTCTTCTACGTTTTCGCCTTTCTGTGTAACTTTTTTTTTTTTACAAAAATAACTGGAAACGCGTAATCAGAGTGACATTTCTTTATTATATTAGCTCTCAAAAGCTTATCAATTTCTGACTTAGCATACTCCTTTACACTATGTGCCGTTTTATATGGTTTTGTTTGTATAGGATAATTGTGCATTAAATTAAATCTGGGTACAACTAAAGATGTTTTTCCAAGAGTGTAATAATTTTTGGAGAATGCATAAGCATTCTTTAGTAATAATTCTTGTAATTTTGCTTGTGTATCAGTATCCAGATGTTGTAAATTAAAATCCTCTGGACTGAGTTCCGCCTTTCTGCATTCACGAATTTCCTCTAAAGAAATGTTGTTAACTTGTACTATTGGATCTGATTCTTGACTGCTATTGTCATTTTCTGACGTTATCTCAAAATGCTTGGAAATTCTTCCGATATTCATTCCCTCTACTAAATTTAATTTCTGCTGCGAGTCGTTCCTGATAATTATGTTAATTTTATTATCTTTGCCAATTTCGTGAATTGATGTGTCATAATGTATGTTAATGTTATGTTTAATTGGTTCTAACATTATAGTGTCATTAATAATAAATTAATTTGGGCATATTAATTCAGTAATTACTCTCTCACCTGGACATATCTCTGAGTTTTGAGATATCTTAGCTGAAATAATATTTTTACGTGATATTTTTCTTTTTTTGTTTTTATTTCTTTGTTTTTTTATGTTAATTTCCTGTGGTTCATGATTGTCATTTGTACTAATGGGAGATGGAGTTAAATTGTTTATCTGCCCCTGAGATGTGTCTCTGAGAAAATTCAGTGTAATGTTTTTATTTTTTAATTTCATGGTTTTATCCTCAAAATCCAAAATAATTTTGTTTGTTTTGAGAAAATCAAAACCGAGTAGCATATTATAATCACGGCCAAAATCTGAATTTGTGATATAAAATGCACCTGACACGAATACATTTTCCAATTTGAAGGTTAATTTGATACATTGTTTGAAAGCAATTGTCGAATTAGTGAGTGTTTGAATTTTTACCTGATTACATAAATTTTTATATTTAACTTCTGCATTCTTTAGTTGCTCAAATAAGGAGGGTGAGGCCAGGCTGACCGCAGCCCCACAATCTGCCAAGGCGGTGATTTTAATACCCTTTATTTCAAAACTAATAATTGGAAGGCTTTCTATATTATTACTTTTCACGCTAGCAATCAATTTGTAAGAATTGTGTGACCCGTCCATGAGAGACTTACGCGGGTACCTTTTATTTGAATCTGTAAGTCCCTCAATTAATTTCCCTGTTTGTCCTTAGGTTTCTGTTCATAATCATTATTTTGTTTATATTTGTTTTTGTGAGAATTGTTTTTATCCTCTTCTGAATTTCTATTATTTCTATGGTAGTTTCTCTGATAATTTCCACTTGTATATCCTCCATACCCATTACCCTGGTTATATGAATTGTAATGGTCCTGATTATAACCGTAGTTGTAATTAGGTAAATTGGGGTAGGGTGGGGGCATAAAGTTTAGGTGGGGAGGGGGTGGGGAGTAATACATGTAGTTAGGAGGTGCATAATGCATAGGGTTCGGATGGAAATTTTGATGCATATATTTAGAATTTTGTGGGAAATTTCCCTGATACTGGTAACTGTTATCTCTTCCGCATTTCCTATCTGAATTCTGCTCGTTATGAGGGGTTGTTTTGTTTCTCTCAGCGGCATTACTTTTATTTTGGTCTTTGTCACCTTGGAACCAGCAATTTTGATTGGAATGCGTTTTAGAATTGCAATGATCGCAATATTTAGTTACATTATTTGCATTCGAATTCATATGTACTTTAATGTTGTTTAATTCACTAGTCAATATTTTAATTTTCTCCGCACTTTCCATATTCATTTTTACTAATTCCTTCACTAATTCAGGGTCCTTATTAGCAGCGATATTATTGAGATCTTTAACATCGACATGTGCAAAAGCTCTCTCTAATTTTAATGCCATCTCACATGCAGTGTTAAAATCCTTCGGAGAATCCTTACGAATTTCTAAGCTAAAATCGCTTCTAATTGCATCCAGAAATCTAGACAACTTTACCATTTGCGTAAATTTGGAGTCATTATCATCCCCAATATCCTGTCCACTTTTTTTTATATATAAGTCCGCTGCTGCTTTAAATTCTAATATAAAGTCCGCCATATTTTGATCCGGTTTCTGCTTAAGGGAAAAAAATTTTGTTTGTGCCTCACTAAAACTACATTTTATCTCGAATAATTCTTTTAATTTCTTTTTGAAATTGTCTAAATTACTCTCCGAAAATAATTTTTCATCCCTCATTAATTTTTCTTTAGCGGGACCAACGATTCTTGCCTTTAGAATCGTTAATTTAGAAATCGGGCTTAATTCGGTTTGATTGATTAAATTATCAAATTGTAATAAAAAGGAATTTATGTTAGATTCTCTTTTTCCATCATAATTAGGTAGTAAGCCGATTACACTCTCGCCAGTTATTTTGTCAGTGGCCATGATATATGTGTTTTTCTGGGGTGTATTGTTAATCGTAATAGTAGTTTTCTTATTACAATTTTTATTATTTATATTCTTGTTACTACTTTTATTATTATTTGAATCTACACTACTTTCTTTCTTTGTATTTGCCAGTTCTTTTAATTGTTTCCTAGTTGTAACTCCACTTACCCTTGTATTATCTCTATGACTTTTACGTTTACAATTATTACTCATTAAATAAGAATATAATGTAAACTAAGTAATATATATATTTTTTTTTTAATCAAGAGCGACACAATATACCATCCAAAATAACGCCTAGTTATTAGTATCAATTTTATACATGTAAATAAAATTTTAAAACATAGTAATACACATCAACACTGCGAAATAGTGAAAAGGGTTTAAAAAAAATGTACAGTATTATAAAATAGCAAACTGTTAATTTCGCTTAACTGCATTAAATTTGCAAATTTTATACACAGTGATTTAATAATTATGACCAAAATTATTTATTTATCAAGTACTGTGATTGTATTTATCATATTAATTTACTCATTTGTTTCCATCAAACATATAATTACTATTATTATTGAAGTTTACAATGTACATAAGATATTTTCATTACTCAGTGAAAACACAAAGAAATTTTGTTTTTCAATTTCTGTTGTAAGTTATATATACATATATATATAATAATTTTATATAATGAGCACAATAATATTTTCTCTTGTAGTATAGTAATTTCTGTTTGCCGATTCATATGTACTACTAAAACCGACTATGGTGATACACGTAAAAAAAAAGGAAAAAGAATTTTTTTTTATTAATAACCTATGGTTCGGTCTCCTAAAATTAAATTAATTAAATTAATATAATTAGGAAAAGGCTAAGGCACCATTACAACTATCTCACTCCCCTATGCTGGAATGATATATACATGCTAAAATATATCCATAACTTTAATATATTGCAACACGGATAATGAGGTTGATTAATATTAATTTTATATGAGGAAATTAATTTTTATGATTCTTACTATTCGTACAGTGTTAGCACCAAATGACTCTAGGTAAGCGGTATAATTAACAATTCCCTTCAGGGAAATCCAAAGAAAATTTAATACATTAAATATTAAAATTATAATTAATCAATGCGCTGTGTTATTTTTTTCGGAGATCGTTTACCTTCTAAGTCTGTAATTTCTTTTATATAATAATTTTTTTAGTAAATCATATAGATAAATAGATTATTTATTTTACATTCCCACATCTATAAGAGAAAAATATTAATTAAGAATTAAAATAAAGAAAAGATTACTCATATTCAATCTTGATTACATTTTATTATAGGAGAAAATTTACAATAAAAAAAGTTATTTACATATTGTGGGTTATATATTTTAATAGTAATGCTGATGCACATCTTTATATATATATTTACCTATTTCAATTAATCAATCTATTTAATTAATTTTATAACACGTGAATATCACCATAGTCCGTTACTTTCATAGGTAATGCTTATTACTGGTAAAAACAATGGAATAAAATCATAATGGACTACCTGATCCACTGCCCCCGGCAGCATGTAGAATTCTCGTTGCTCCGTGAATATCCCACACGTAGGCACAAAAGGTCTCCAAAAAATGTTGACACAAAATATTAATCCTTAATCGGCCATCACATGTATTTTTAAGCCAATGTTGGGGTAACTTATTTTTTATATATATATTTTATATGTTATTCATGGTACAGCAATCTGCTAAAATCCAACCGCAGCATCTTATTTTTTTGCTGCCATCAGCATTGGGATAAAATTTGCAAGTGAAGTCTGTCTCTTACTTACACTGAAAAAAAACAAAAAAACGGACATTGTCCTGTTTACATTATTTATGCAAACATAAAATTATACCATATAGCTAGAAAATTTGCATACAGAGTTGCCACCCATCTTTACAGGCGAATATCATTGGTCGACTCTGAATTTATGTGGCGCAACCTTATAGGTTGAGTTTTTGCTGTACCCAGTTATATTTATTTTTACTTTATTCCGTGTGTGTGGTCCTTCTGGTCAAAGGTCAGCTGTAAATTTCGTTGTTATGCCCTCATGATGGTCCTACACAACTATAAATCGTAATTTCGATGACTTTTGTAGATTTATTAGTATCGTAAATTTTATCTGTACGATACTTTACCAAGACATGCACTTAACCTAGTTCAGGTTCTATTATAGTCATACGAATGCTTCTTTTTATATGCTGCCTCGTATATAATAACATCATAGTTTATAGATAAAAGTTAAAGTTTGTTGGAAAGACATATTCTTTCCATCACTGGTATTTACACATTTTAAAACCTAACAATATAAAAATTAATAATGAAGAGTACGTTTTTATGGAATAGAATTTTGTGAAGAGGACTGTTTTATTAAAAGTAATTTTGTAAAGGGCCTGTTTTATTGAATGAAATTTTGTGAAGGGGCCCTAGATGGGCCCTAAATTTTGCCTGGGTCAACCCCTGACTACGTATTTATATAATTACGAACGCACCTAAAAACAGCGCGACTCTGCGAATGAATTGAGGACTAAAAACGGAAAACGCTGAAAGTACCAAAAAATCGAAGTGCCAAACAGGTGAACGTTTGAAGTGTCAATCCCAGTAGTAATAATTCAAAAAAGAGTCCAAAGAAGTCGCTGGTTGAATGTGCCACAGGATGTGAAGTGGAGACCGGTGAAAGTGCCATTGATAAGACTGGCGACGGGTGGTGGCCATTTCACACATTCTTGCTGGTATTGTGTACATCAATAGGATATTTTTAAGCAAATAATAAAACAAATCAATAAAATCTATCTTTACAAATAATAATATTAGGTGTTTAAACACTAAACCAAAGGAAGCTAGATAACTATATTTTAAATTGTTGTCTAAGAGCCAAAAGGAGTGAAATGGAAAACGCTGTAAGTACCAGAAGTAGGAGTTTTCTTTTTTTTTAAACACTAAACCAAAGGAAGCTAGGTACAGTCGTGGAAAAAGAAAGTAAACACCCCCTACTAACTCCGCAACAAATTATCGTAGAAGAAAGTTACTGGTACCGAACGATTTTAAATAAAGTCTACTTTTAAATGATGTATATAAAATTTGCTTAGGGGGCCATCTACATATTAAAACGAACCATAACTTTATTTTTTAATGGCAATACCCAATTCTGACAGCATAAATGAACTCTACACCCTTCAAATAGCCTAAAAACAAATTTTTATGCAATTCGTACCATAAGTTTCCGAGAAATTAATTATTTTAAAACGAGCGTATTTTAAGGGCTGTATCCAAATTGAAGTTGGGTTCTCGATTGCTAACCGAGAGAGCCGCCTTCTTGATCAAGGCACCTTAAGCAGTCAATGAAGTCTGTTAGATAACAAGGCAGCAGAAGAAATTTCAAAATATCTACTCACTTCAATCATAGACGGCCCCTTAAACCATCATTTTGCCGTTTTTTAAGCATAATTTGAAAACTACTTGGAAGAAAAATGTGAAATTTGGGATTTTCATAAAGCAGGACTTAATAAATCTAAATCCATCAAAAAAATTGTAGGTTGCAATTCATAATTTTTTCGAATATTAATTTCATAATTCATATCATAAAATTATAAAACTTGCAAATTCAGCGTATTTAAGTTTGGGCACATTAGTTTTATTTCCAAACAAAAAATTAGCACATTAGGAGCATAATTTCAAAAGATATAAATAAAAATATGAAAATGTAATTTAACATTAGAAGCACTAAATTTTGAATGTTTATCATTCAAAAACTTATCATTCAAATGACTTGAAATTTGGTGCCTAGGCATATTTTGAACCGAAGATTTGAAACATCTCATTAAAATTGGGTATTGCCATTGAAAAAAATGAGGTTTGGGTTCGTTTTAACATGTAGATGACCCCCTAAGCAACTTTTATATACGTCATTTAAAAGTAGACTTTATTTCAAATCGTTCGGTACCAGTAACTTCCGTCTACGATAATTTGCTGAAGAGTTAGTAGGGGGTGTTTACTTTTTTTTTTCCACGACTGTACCTATATTTTAAAGTGTTGACTAAGAGACAAAAGGAGTGAAATGGAAAACGGTGTAAGTACCAGAAGTAGGAGTTTTCCTTTTTTTTTTTAAACACTAAACCAAAGGAAACTAAGGTACCTATATTTTAAAGTGTTGACTAAGAGCCAAAAGAAGTGGAATGGAAAACGCTGTAAGTACCAGAAGTAGGAGTTTTTCTTTTTTTTTTAAACACTAAACGGAAGGAAGCTAGGTACCTATATTTTAAAGTGTTGAATAAGAGCCAAAAGGAGTGAAATGGAAAACTCTGTAAGTAGAGATGAGACGGGCTCAGTCCGAGCCCGAGTCCGGGCCCAACACGGGCTTAGGCTCTATATTTATTCTAGTCTTTGGGCTCGGACTCAATCTTTCTGAAACCTGAAAATTTTATTTATCGATGAATAGAAAAAAAAAATAACTCCCCCCCCCCCCCCTTAAAAATTACTTGTTCCTTTTCAAATCACTGTATTGCTATTTCGATCAGAATGAAGGGAAAACAGGCATTGTGTTTTTCTATTTCAGCATTAGAATGCTATTTTAAAAGAAAATGGTTAGTATTATCTAAAGATTTATGTTTGGCATTGCCATGTGTACCTTTTTTACAAAATTTATAAATGTTGTTCCATTATTCAGTAGATAAATAGTAATTTCTACAAATTTTAAGCATTTATTCATGAAACACACTTCATTAACATGCCCATAAGATTTTCTTATTAAAAGAGAAAAAATATCAGAATCCTTCTAAGTATACAGTACATTTTTATTTGATACCAAATTGTTCTTTAGATAATATTAATTAAAAATTTTTCTTTAACAGTCATTTCTATGTAAAATGTAGTTTTAAAATGCTAATTACATTCGAAACGTTTTTTTAAACATTATGTAATTTTTATCTATTGTATATTTTCAGTACCGGGCTCGGGCGGGCAAGGGCTCTGAAAAAAGAGCCCGAACTCATCTCTAGTAAGTACCAGAAGTAGGAGTTTTTCTTTTTTTTTTTTAGCTCTCTTGAAAAATGTCCTCAGAGAGTTTCCCATTTTTAGTCCTCAGTTTATCAATTCAAGAATAGCATAATAGACATCGAAATCTAATAAAATGTCAGAATCTGGTTCAGGGGTATATAAATCCTATGCAAAACTGCTGATATTGGTGCATCTTTTTCTCTTGATCTATTGAAGCGATTATTTTAAAATTAAAGTTAGCTATTTTAAGATCGTTTAGATTTTTCTGAAAAATCATTCTTTTTCATTTTAGTAATGATAATTAAAAATAAAATAAAATAAAAATGACAGCCTATAATTATAGACGCGTAATTATTGCATTATTTATTTTTTTCTTGCCAAATGATCAATTTATAGTGTAGATATTTACAAAACTATTTAAAACCATATTGCGATTAGCTTCTGCAGATCCCGATAAAAAGGTGCTTCAATATAATCTGTTTTCAATAGGATTTTGTAAGCGTTGTTGTCCCTTAAGATTTTGAAACCTTAGTAACACTCAAGTTTCTATTGTATGGAAAAGGAATAGCAACCCTATTTGAAATTTTCGAACGATTATAGAGCGACATGGTGCAATTTTATTTTTTCACTAAATGCAATAATCTACATTACTGAACTGTATAAAAACTTTTCATGGTATTAGTAAGATACAAGTTAAATTAAGTTAAATATTTCAATTTATATATAAAAATTATACTTTAACCTTTGCCCGGAACTTTTTATTTTATTTTTTTTTAATTGTGTGATGATTGAACTTAGGTTTGAAGGGAATTATAGCTAGCATCAGTCAAATCGTCCTCTCCAATGTTAAACCTATGGGCTTGGAATATATCTGTTTTATTTTCAAATTCCTCCCCAGAAAATTCAAGAGAAATTTCTAAAATGTATTCTTAATTTTATATTTTAAGTGTTAAAATCCAAGCGAAGCTGACGAGTTGAAAATAATAATTTAATACTTAAAATAAAATTAACTATGTATTTTAGAAATACATTGTCAAATAAAACAGAAAGAAACATCCTACAAGCGTATGTACTCAACACACAAAAATAAATATCTACACTGTTGAAAATTTGCAGCATTCTGTCCAGTCATTCGACCATGTTTTGAAAAAACGATTTCATAACCGTAATATAACTGTATTCTGACCATAAAATGGCCAATAATAAGTCAGAATAGTGTGAAATCACGGTTGCGTAACCGTTTTCGACAAAAACGGTCAAATGACTGGACAGAATGCTGCAAATTTTTAACAGTGTAGGAAATTGAAACAAGTTGGAAATTGCACGTCAAATGTGGCAAATGAGGTGCGTTCGTACTATAACTAGTTTTATAAATATTTTTTGCACTGCTTATTGTACTGAATGTATATTTTAGTGTACTTCGTAAGTGTATATCGCTTTCATTCTGTTCGAAAGGCTGTAACATCATTAAAATGCACTTGAAATAATTTTTTCCAATTGGCCGTAATGTAACGGAAAACTTTTGACTGTCCCTGTAATTAAACTATACATCCGATTTTCATAAAATTTGAAATGAATCGACAAAATTTTGCAATAATTATACATTTAAAATTTCAGACCATTCGGTTGGGAAGTTTTTGCTCTGTTATATGCTGACGGACGAACAGACAGACAGACGGACCGAACGATGACTATAGGTGCTACGTATTTATATAATTACGAACGCACCTAAAAAGAAGTTATACAAATTTAATTACGGTACAAAGAGTGGTGTGGCTGCAGTCTGATTGATAACAATCCTTATGAGGATTTATCTGGTGGGGAATAGAAAAGTGGAATCCCATGTTATCCTTATAATAATTTGTAATACTTATTTTTTCAAATTTCGAAATTCTCAACAATATATATATATATATATATATATATAATACCAAAAACCACACACTACACAACCAATCCCAAAACTACTGAACTACAGAGAAAATTAACAAAATAACCATGGAAAAAACTTACTAACTAAATCATGAACGAAAAGAAAACAACCAATGGAGACAGACCGCAAGGCTAAAGACTTGCATGCTGGGTTTTACCGGCAATTACTCATGAAACTTCCCCCATATCTGTCAAGACCATACTGGCCAAAGAAAACTTTAAAACTGGCCATCCAAAGCAGTAACCGAATTCGAAAAGAACACTTTAAAACTGTCCAACCAAAGCAGCAACCCAATCCAAAAAGAACGACGCATCCAGACAGAGCTCCTTATAAAGCCTACGATTATTTGGCAATGTTTTTAATCGCCAAAAGTAAAGCGTCGCAGTAATCTTTATCCTTGACGAAATTGTTTACCAATCTATTTAACAAACCAACAGGAAAATTCTGATCCATTGCATCTTGATAGAGATTTATAATGTCATTTATTATACTATTATGATTAGAATTTAACTTTACTATCCTTATTAAACTATTGATAATGATATTTCTGAAAATGGAAATATGTACATTAGAATTAAAATTTAATATCTTAATAGTATCAAAGTTGTAATCCTTTCTCTTATCATAAATGCTAGTCCGTAAACCACCCCTCTCAATGTCGATAGTGAGATCCAAATAATTTACATGCTTTTCGTCATATGAAGTTTTTTTTAATATCAAACCTTGGGGATAGTAGTCTAAATTTAAATCGCTATTGGAATCGTTAATCCTTACTAACAATACATCATCAATATATCTGAAACTTAAAAAATCCTTATCCGTTGTCTCTTTAACCTTGTATAAAAATAAATAAATATCTGCAAGTACCGAACTGCAACTACCCCCCATAGGTATACCCCTTATCTGCTGAAACACATGCTTACCATCGAATAAATAATTTTCATTAACTACGAAATTAAATAAATTTGTCAAATGATCCAAATTTTTACCCAAAATATTGTACCTCTTAAAAAATTCGAATATTTTATTTTTAAGATCATTTAAATCAATACTGTTATATAAATCTTCAAAATCATAAACATAAAGACCTTTAATATTACTCAAACCTTTCAATCTATTAAGTAACTCAAAACTATTTTTTATAATACATGTGTAATTTTGTTTTAATGCCGCTTCAAATAAACTCTGCAAAATATCCAAAAACTTTTTATTAGCTACTTCCAAATAAGTGCCAAAACCACATGTAATTGTACGAAAGGCAATGGGGTCCTTATGAAATTTAGGAATCAAAACCATATAAGGCAATTTCTTAC
The DNA here is from genome assembly GCA_963932465.1 of Maratus speciosus. Lineage (NCBI taxonomy): Eukaryota > Metazoa > Arthropoda > Arachnida > Araneae > Salticidae > Maratus > Maratus speciosus. The sequence goes on along the minus strand of OZ010790.1, from coordinate 333,572,703 downwards.
TACGTTGTGTGTATTTTAACCTTTTATAAAAAGCAGCAATTCTACTTTCTATCTCTTTTACACTGGTATTTAACAACCTATAATTATGTGTATTGTTATAACATTGTCTTAAATGATTACAGTATAGCTCTTTACAAATAATAGCAAAATTTGTATTTGCCTTACCAATATATGTTATAACGAAATTACTCTGTAAATCCTTGATAGAATCTTTTAATACTTTATATTCTTCCAACGAAATCCCCCCTGTTTTACCACAGTAAATTGAACTCAAATCCTTTAATATATTGTGTTTCCATTCCAGATATATATATATATATATATATATATATATATGTTTTTTTTTTTTTTTTTTTTTTTTTCAGCACGTAGATCGGAAAATTCTTTATCATTCTGCAAGTTTAAAATATTTTAAAGATAATTATGAATATTTTAAAATCTGTGTTAAAGTTTAAAAAAATTCCGAAAAGTATCAAAGGTATTCTTTACTCGTTTATAAATTATGACTGGAAAAAAAATATAACACTTTGGAACTTACAGTGGGATAAAGAACCCTCCTATCTACATTCGGGGAAAAAAATATTGTTGAAATTTCCAAATTTGAATGAACAAGAAGGATAAGTATTTTTTCTCATAGGATGAACATGGTATTCTACTTTTTTTCTTCCACACCAGATATGTCGCCTTAACTATAGAAAGACACTCTGGGGTCTCACAAGCCTCGAGTTTTTATTTTGTCAATTCCTAGAATGACACACTAGAGCAGGGACGGCGAACCTTTTTACATCCGCGTGTCAAATTTTTCGAAGAAATATTTTACGTTACCATGACGTGCCAAGAACAAAAGAAAAAGAAAGTTAACAAAAATTACTTTATTTTTTATTTACTAGGATTTAAAAGTACGTGGGTAACATACATTTAGGAAGTAAACTGTAATAATTCTCATATTCATGCTGGTTTCTTTAAGCGAGATGCAATCTGAATTTGAATCATATGACAAATGGTTTCTATGAGCTTTTTATATAATACATTTCCGAAAATAAGGACTCGCAGGCACTCCCAGATAGAAAAGAAAATTGGCAAAATGGCAAATATTATACCAAGTAGCTATAATTTTATCATTGGCATTTTTGCTTACATTGGTTGTTGATTCGTCTTTTCGATATTCTCGAAAACTTTTAATTTGCACACCTTCCAATCTTCAGTGTTTTATTCCAGTCATAAAAATATAATTGGAATCAGAAAAATTATTTAATGAAATGTTTCTAGTTTCTGTATAGATATTTAATGATTTCTTTTACTAAATATAATTTTTGGTTGATTCGAAAAATGTCGGAAGGTTGGCAGGTATGAATTTAATAAATTATTGAGCCCATATTCCAGATATAAATAGAATGAAATTCAATGCGTTACATTTCAATTTTTTTTATTTCAGAAAAAAAGCAAGAAAAGCTCAGTTTGTGTATTTTGTTTAATTTCTATCTGTTTTCTTGAACTTCAATCAATGCCGTACCGAAAATATTTTGTCGCGTGCCGCTTATGGCACGCGTGCCATAGGTTCGCCTTCCCTGCAGTAGGGTCTCAAAAACCCCACAATTTTTGACGGCGACTCCACACTTTGAGTATAAAGGTACCCTTATTGTTCAGATGGTTTTACAGCTATTTGACACCAACTTCGATATCGTTTGGAATCGCTGTGAACTTTCGGGTAACTGGATGCGGAGAGTTGCTGAGATGCAAGAACTTGCTAATTAATTTAGTTTTTTACTCCATGTTTTTTTTTTTTCGTCTTTTTCCCTATCACTTAGTTTATATAAAATTAACACAATTGGGTTTGTTATTAATAAAAAAAAAATTAGCCAAAAAAACTTTTGAGTTTTGTAGCTCCTAGTGTGTCAGATTTATTCGAAAAATATATGTGTGTCGTTCTACGGCTAAAACACATTTTTTTTTTGGTTATATATATATTGTCTGCTTTTGTTTTTTCATCTTTTTTTTTTCATCTTTTTTTTTCATCTTTTTTTTCATATCGTTTATCTACATAAAACTAACAAAATTATGTTTTTATCCTTAAAAAAAAAAAAAAAAAAAAAAAAAAAAATACAAAAAACATTTTGGGTTTTGTAAACAATTAGTGTGTCAGATTTTTTCAAAAAATATATGTGTGTCATTCTTGAGCCAAAATTTTTTTTTGTAAATATTTAATACGTGATTTATCACAATGCTAAATAAGCGTAGAATCAACAGAGTGAAAAATGACGCTAAATTACGTTTTAAATATTCAAATGCAATATCAAAATCTATATTAAAATGTGATAAATCACTTATTAAATATTCCATAATTTCGAGCATAATTTCGCTGCTGAAAATTAATTAAATTATACATTTTTACTTTCTTCTATCTTCAATAGAAGAAAGTATTGTAATCGAAATTTTTTTCGACTTCCGGTTTTTGATGGATTTACACGTTTTAGGGGTCAGAGATCACAAAAAACATGTTTATACAAAATGTCCGTGTGTCGCCATTGTACCCATCAAAAATTGTATGAAGTTATGCATAGAATTGAACCAATTTTTTTTTAAAAAGTTTTTGGCTATGGGAAGCAGGTCCTCCATTAGTTTGGAAAAAATCCGCCGGTAGGGAGCGCTGTAATAGCGATTTTTGTGCATTTTGAATATTGTACCATCGAAAAGTGTATGAAGTTATGCATAGAATTGAACCAAATTTTTTGTGTGTGTTTGTGGCCATGGCAAAAAGGTCCTCCCTGAATTTGAAAAAAATCTGCCAGCAGGGGGCGCTGTAATTGCAATTTTAGTGCGATTTTAGTGCATTTTGAATATTGTACCATCGAAACGTGTATGAAGTTATGCATAAAATTGAACCAAATTTTTTATGTATGTTTTTGTCCATGATAAGAAGGTCCTCCCTGAATTTAGAAAAAATCCGTCGGTAGGGGGCGCTGTAATAACGATTTTTTTGCATTTTGAATATTGTATCATCGAAAAGTGTATGAAGTTATGCATAGAATTGAACCACATTTTTTGTGTATCTTTTTGGCCATGGCAAGAAGGTTCTCCCTGAATTTGGAAAAAATCCGCCGGAAGGGGGCGCTGTAATAGCGATTTTTCTGCAATTTTCAATATTGTACCATCGAAAAGTGTATGAAGTTATGCTTAATTCTAATAAAAATACTAATAAAACTAATTACAATGAAATATTGACATGAGATAGAAGCAAGTTTTGAGATTGGCACATCCAAATAGTTTTTGTTCAATATAGTTCTGCTTTTTCTTTTTCATCTTTTTCCTATCGTTTAGTCTACATAAAACTAACAAAATTATGTTTTTAACATAAAAAAATAGTCAAAAGATCTTTTGTGTTTTATAGATCACAGTGTGTCAGATTTATTCGAAAACTATATGTGTATCATTACGGGGTTAAAACACATGTTTTGTTAAATATATATTTTTATTGTCTGCTTTTATTTTTTCATCTTTTTAGGAGCGTTCGTAATTATATAAATACCTATAGTTGTCGTTCGGTCTGTCTGTATGTATGTATGTCCGCCCGCAAATAACAGAGGGAAAAGCACCAAACCGAACGGTCAGAAATTTTAAATATAAAATTGTTGCAAAATTTTGTCTAGTCATTTCAAATTTTATGAAAACAGAATGTATAGTTTAATTACAGGGACAGTCAAAAGTTTTCCGTTACATTACGGCCGATGGGAAAAATTATTTCAAGTGCATTTTAATGATGTTACATCCTTTCGAACAGAATGAAATTGATATGCTCTTATGAAGTGTACTAAAATATACATTCAGTACAATATGCGGTGCAAAAAATATTTATAAAACTAGTTATAGTATGAACGCACCTCATTTGCCACGTTAGACGTGCAATTTTCAACTTGTTTCCTATCGTTTAGTATATAAAACTAACATAATTATGTTTTTATCATAAAATATTGAAAAAAATTTCAAAAAAAGTTTGGGGTTTTGTAGACCTCAGTGTGTCGTTTTCGCTCGAAAATTATGTGTGTCATTCTCGGTTTAGCATGCTTTAAAACCTGCGGAGTTGGTGAGAAAAATGGCCGACTCCGATTGCGGGATATTTTAACGTCTCTGACTCCGACTCCGGTCTGAGGTACTAGTGTTGTCTGTTGGTTAAAATAATGATGGAATATAAGAAAAATAAAGTTAAAATCTCACTATTTGGCATTGATTATCTTTTAAGAGTTTCAAAAATAAAACAGAAAAAAAATTATACTTTCCGCTTCATTAATTTCACAATTTCGAGCCCGCAAACCCGAAAAATCCAACTATCGAAGTCTAAAGAACACAAAATGGAAATTTTACTATTTTGGATCTGCGGACTGAGAAGAAAAAATGAAATCGTTACAATTTATTTGCTATTGCTCCTCCATACTCGAAAAACTGGAAAGAAGGAAAAATAAAGATGGAAATTTTATTATTTTGGAAATAATTCGGATCCTGTGGATTCTAATAAAATAATGAAAAAGAATTGCATTTTTTAAAATTAAGTTTGCAATTTGGCAATATCGGGTTCTGCAGACCTGAAAAATCCGAAATTCAAAAGGTTAACGATAACGAAATTTCACTATTTCATTGTTGTTTTGGGTATCGTCAACAGAGTTCCAAGTTACTTTGGGCTACTTTTTCCTGGTTCCTCACTAACATTTCCATTATTTAAAAATACTGTATATGATTTTTCAACTTCGAAATAGAATTGTAATCAATTAGCAGGAAACAATGAAACAAACTGTATGGTTTTAAAGAGACAAATTTTTATTATTTTTATGTGTTTAACTATTTTTAAAGTTTTGGAACAAAGTAGCTCCTGCTCGGGGCTTCTTTGGTCCATTCACTTCTTTTCATATAAAATGAATACAATTCGTATGTTGGAATATTGAAACCAATTAGCAATTGATTGCAACAGGACCTGCTAATGAATTAACATTGCAAACATGATAAACAAATGTTTCTTTTTTTTTTAACATTTAAACACAATAAACCAAACGATAATTTTAAAGACACGAGTAACAGTTTTCATTATATTATCCTCAGCAACTGGAACGAAAATAATTACTGTAACATTTGAAAAAAATGTTACTTAATACATTTCTTAAGACATTTCGTTGTATTAAAGGCATTTCTGAGTAACTGGGGCTACTTCCGGACCAAAAAAAGGCTTGGTACAAAGTAGACCCGAAAACCTAGTTCTCATGTTAGCTTTATGAAAACGTAAACATTTTCTGTCAAAATAAAAAGTTAAAGGAAAAAGTATGATCACACATGTGTTATAGGTTACTAATGGTAATATTTTGACATTTGCCTTAATTGTATCTCTTATCCAGATTGTTTCACTATAGAAAGTTTGGGGAGTTAAAATCTACACACGAAAACAGGTGTTTACAAACATATCCAGTGTTGCCACTAAAAAAATTGTAACTACCCCCAAACTATTCAAATACCCTATATTAGGATCTAAAATATTTCTCAAGGGCAAAAACACCGAATTATCTTGTATTGTTTGTTCAATACAAAGAATAAAACTTTTTTTTTTTTTTTTTTTTTTTTCTATAGGATGGACCAAATGTTGACGGTACCGCCGATTTAAAAAAAAAAATTACAATTTTATCTTATTTTGACTCCTGTGCACAAAAATAAATAAATAAAGGAAGGATATTTTAGAATTTTGACTTTTGGTCAATACAGACTGGGAAATTTTGAGGGGGGGGGGACGGAAAAAGGCTTCTATTACAATGCTATACCTGTTCCTTAGTTCTTTTGCCTCCAAAAATAGCACAGATTTATAATTTTCGCATTACCTCCGGTAAGAGATCTGCTTGAACCGAAGTTTTAAGGCTCGTCCTTTAAAACGTTCCGCCGTGCTTTTATATTTGGGGCATTCTCACAATCTTTTGACTTTCAGGAATAAAAATCTGGTGAAATTAAACTTGCTAAAATAACATTTTAATCTGATAGACGAATGCCTTAATGATTCAAAATAAAGAAAAAATGATCAGAAGCGAAAATTTTTTTATTTAACTGAAGGTTTAAGTTAAACTTGCGAGTTTAATTTTCCTTACCATTTTAACACGAAAACTTTTTATTTTGTTCTAAATTTTTACTTATAATGAATTTGCATAGTACCCACAGGACATTCAAATAAGAAATAATAACAATGTAGTATTTTTAGTACAAAATTTTGTTATAACACTGTTTTAAAAGGGTGTTAAAGAAGGGACGGTAAGGTAAAAAAAGGGGATGGTATAGGAAAAAAGGGACGGTAAGGATGGAACGGCAAGGAAAATTACCAACTATTTTAGGCAGATCATGTTAAGACTAAGTGGTAGCCAAAATGTTCATTGATTTTTGAAACAGTTATTTACATTGGATTAAAAAAAAAATTATCTCGAAAAGTGCAGGAATAAACCTTGGGGACGGTGAGACTACCAATAAAGCCACGATGCTTGAAATTGATATTTAAATGCTGATTTAAATTCTACAGTAAATTTCCTGCCAAAGAATTTTAGACATTATTTCTCTAGCATGAGAAAAAACTTGAAAAAAATTCTGTGGCTGCATCTGAAGTGATTTTCTGTATAATTTTAGAAGAGGGATGGTAAGGAATCTAAAACCCAGGGACAGAGTTTAAAAAATAATAACAACCCTAAAAATGTGTGCAGGTTAATTTTTAGCTACATATTTATATAAAACAATAGTTTCAGTTTCAGAAAAAAATTACATCGAATTATTTTTATTGAAACAATTTTATCCAGACAGCTCCAAACTTAAAAATCAGCATTAGGGACACGGGACGGTATAGGAGTTTTCCAGGTGTTTGGACCCCCAACATCATCCAAAACTTATTTATCTGGTTAATATTGTTGTGAAATCATGCAATGGGATGTTCCCCAGAATTTCAAATAAAGAAAACACAGGAACATGCACTAAATAAAAAAATATTAATCAGGGACATAAAAGTCAAAAGATTGTGAGAATGCCCCATTTATTCTCACTCTAATCATGCCTATTCCCTGTATCATGTAAATTGCTCCTATTTTATCGGCGTAGTTTGATTCTTTCAAATTTGTTATATTGGGCTTGTCAGCCTGCTCAATTTTTTTTATCAGTCTGATCCGGCACATTAACATGAATTGTCTTAATTCTACTTACACAGCCTGTTTGAAAAATTGCCTTCATTTTCCGGGCCTTGGGTCCTGCCAGACGTTTGTACCTCGGGTTCTATCCGCAAACTCCAAAAATACGAGAAGAAGTGCTTATATACTAAATGTAAATATGTACTACATTTATGATTTAAAAAAGTTTTCATCTACACTGTACATGGGACTTCCCTGTATCTACTTTGTACACTGCAGTAAATCGGTCATCTTTAACTTGAGTAGCCTGATATAGTCCATAAATAAGAATAATAATTCATTTTATAGATTTAAAATTACATATAATTAGTTTAATTTCACTTTAAAATGTTTAACAAAAAAATCTGGAGTCGGAGTCGGAGTCGGCTTGTTTTTTAGAGACTCCGACTCCGACTACGCAGCCCTGGTTAAAACTAAGTACGGTAATTCTAAGACAATGCATGTATCTAATCGAATGTGTCGCAATTACTAAAAAAAAAGAAGCGATTCATATAGAGTTATGATGGTGAGCTGTTCATGAAATTTAATCTTGTATATATGAAGATAGTCACATTGTTTTGTGTATTAGGTGGCGAAATAAACAATGACATAGCATGAATGTTTTCGAAAGTATTTGGATAAATGAAACTTTAGACATGGCCAAATGAGTATATGTTGTTAACAAAACAAGTGAAACCTTTGAAACAAATTACCGTATGGGATTGAGTTCAAGTTCAGAGAAATGTATACAGCATTATCATTCGTCATTTAACCTTTTGAAATAGCTTTTGCGAGGAAAGTTCTGAAATCTGTCACATTCTTTGCACGTTCAGAAATTTACTTTAAAAATGACAAAAGGAAGAAAAATATGAAGAATATTTGAGTTAGCCTTTTTTCACTTTATTGAAAATTATGTGGAAATTATGATCAAATTAACAGTAGCGCCAACTTATATAGGCCCGGGGGGCGCGAGCCCACCCAATAATTTGATCTCTCCGCTCACCCAATTTACATTTAGTCATTACGTTTTTTATTTATTTATTTGATCACTGTTAAAAATCCGTGTTGAAATGTTGCTGCGTTGAAAGATAAGGCCGTTTGATCGTACATAGAAGTTTTATTTACAGAGAGACAATCGCACATGAAAATCAGAGAACACAGTGAGGCACAAAAGAAAGTAACCTATATTTATAACATTTTGAAAGGATTCTAGGAAGGCCAATAGGGCCCTTTAATAAGACAGCCAATAGAAATTGTTAATAAGAGAACCGTTAATGACGTGATAGAACCGAAACCAAATGATTTCATGAAATATAATTGAAATAAAATTTAGTTTCTTTGAAGTTTTTAAAATAATTTTGTTTGAAAAATAGTCAGAACATCAATTAACCTTTATCTGATGTGACTAGAATTTGTCACACAACTGATGTGATCCGGTCTCTCAGACCGCACGAATAAAATCAATAAAAAAATAACTCAAATGGTTGAATTTACTTAAATTTTGTCCTAACAATATCGTTGTACTTCTCTTAGGAGCATGTGAATTAAATTGCATGAAAAAAGTATTTTATTCAAATTATTTAACTTCAGTACAAAAAAGTAAAAAGCTGTAAAAGTTTTACAGCTGGGAGTCGCGGGGTCTGGGAGACCGTGTGACATCAGTTAAAGGTTAAACTTACAGGAGCTCTGAAAGCCCCTTCAGCGAATATAAAAATAAACTTCTCTCAAAAGCAAATTTCCTCCATATTTTGCCTTCAGTTTTAATATCTTGCTGAGTCGATGAAGTTAGTTAAAATGACATTTAGTTTTTTTGATAATTAGTTCTTTGCATTTTCAATAGTTTGCAATTTTTAATTCATTCAATTAACAATTCATTGAATCATATCTTGCTGAATCGATGAAGTTGATTAAAATGACATTTAGTTGTTTTGATAATTAGTTCTTTGCATTTTCAATAGTTTGCAATTTTTATGTTATTTATAGTAAATGTTAATGCACTTATAAAAAAGAAGTTGTAAGAATTTAATAAACTATTTATTAATTTATAATTAAATTATGATAATTTTATATTTTACTTAGAAGAAATATAATTTCACTTCGAATTATCATCTTTAGTCATTGGCTCCTTCTCCGCTTACTCTCTCCACACTTAGCGCAAATAGGAAAAATTGTGCGTGAAAACAACTTGTAGGAATGTGTGTTATTCAAACTTTTTGAGCCCACCCAATATTTATCAAAAATTGGCGCTGCTGCAAATAAACATTCAAAAGGCAGGCATAAGTGCAATTTCCGTAACATTCAAATAAAGTGTTCTTTAATTAAGAATAATATTTACAACATATATTTTTTTGTTTTTTACAGAATTTTTTTTTTTGTCAACGTAGTTTAAAAATTCCTTTAGACAGCTTTTTAATCCTTTATGTCCCAAATTATGAATTCATAAAAAATTTATCTTCTAAAGTATTTTTCAGTAATGCTTGAAACCACATTAGAAGATTTACACAATCATTTAATAAATTTTAGAAGAATTTTGCGAATTAAAATTAATCAATTAAATTTGAATTTATAGATATTTTGTGAAATATTTATAAACCCACTCGAATTTTGTATTTAAAATATTTTTTTAGTATTTTATAGAATTAGGAAATGTACAAATATAATGCTCTTACAATAGTAAAATAGAAATATTTTTGAACTGAAACTTTTCCCCGCAATCTTTCAATGTCAAGAAAGCTGAAAAGATGCAAATGTAAAAGAAATAATCCTTTTAAAAATATTTTTGTTTTGTGCAACTGTAAGGTATCGTTACTCCGTTATAGAGGCACTTTATTTGAATGAGAACGTGACGCCAATGTTTTAACATTTGTAGCGTGAAGAGCGACATTTGTACTTTATTTTTCCGAAGTATGATTGTTGTCCCTGGGGTCTACAGTTAGCTGCGTCCGCGAGTGCTTATGCAAATTTTTAGGGCATTTGGCTCAGTCTGCAAGAGTATAAAAGGCGAAGTCCGGATGAGTGAAGTCAGTTCCTTGGAGACGGTTTAGACTAGAGGGACAAATCCACCTAGCGAGTTTTGAAGTCAAAGAGGGAGAGTGCCGTTGGGTAAGAACTATTTTTAAGTCAAGCTTAGTGAGTTTGCCCTGTTGATGTGAATAAAATATGTCGGCTGCCACGGGCGGCATTTCAGGCTAGCTGGTGTGCATGACTGTTTAGAAAAAATTTGAATCTACTTCATCAGGCCACTCACCCTATTTTAGTTTCAATAAAAGGATTTTATCCTATAAGGCTTGTGTAATGACTATGACGACACGTGGCGGTACTGCCGGGTCCGTCACACAACTATTAATGTTTTTGGAACAAGATAAAGTAAAGTATCTATAAATCATTCTAAACTGTATTACTACTAATCGATGTATTAAAGGAATTTTATAACAAGTTATTTTAAAGGTACTTTGTAGTACCGTCGGAAAATAAGGGGTTAATATTTTTATAGCATTTTTAACACTAAAAATTTACTCATAATATTTACTTATGCTAAAAACTATTTTTACGTCTAAGAATTTTTATTTTTATTTCCCTTTTCATTAGTTTAAACATTATATATGTTTAGCGCTGCGTATTGCGGAAATTGTCTTGACTTCTGAAGTTCTTATCTTGATAATACTTCCTATGCTTATGAGTCAGAAAATATTACATCATAATTATCGGCATTTTTTTCTAATCAGCAGGTTTTTTTAACATTCTGCATTAGGAAAGTATAATTTTACTTTCACAAAATGTATGCAAACGTTAAAGCTATGTCAAAAGACATTTTTGAGTGATAGAAATTGAATAAAACTGTTAGCATTAAAACTGTAACAATCATTGAAACTAAAACATTTTTTTAAAAGTTAGAAAGTAGTTCCTATTTTTTAAAATTCAATACTCTAAACTTTATTTTAAAAAATATTTTGATATTTTTTTTTTTTTTTATGTTTTGTGCCAAAACTATACTTTTAAAGTGCAGAACGATATTCTTGAAAAATATCCCCACTAAAATCTTTAATAAAAAAATCATAAATTTACACGTTTAGTTTAATAATAATAAAATTTAATTTAAAGCAATCAAAATTCTAAAATATCACCATCAAAATCATTATCTACTATGCTTATAAAATGCAAATTAGTATTTCATCCTGATCACTTATACCTCTCGTTCTATACTAAACGGATTTTTATGGGACTTATATTGCGAGTTAGTAACTTTTAGGGGAAGATTTCAGTGTATAATACATCATTCTCAGTTTCTTAGTTACAGAGCTATGGAAGAAACCTCTATAATCAGGTGAACCCGATTATGAAGGATTAGCTTTTAAAAAATATACTAACCTTACTATATATATAAAATACAAATTCATATTTCATGCCGAAAGTTTATAACTTTACGTTTTGCTAAATGGCTTTCATGGGGTTTACATTGTTAGTTAGGTATTTTTCAGAGATAGTTTTAGTGTCTGATACATCGTTCTGTGTTGCTTACTTACAGAGCTGTGGGAGAAAATTCCATAACCTACTGTATATATATCTATCTATCTATACATATATATATTGGGATTTTATTCGGTATGTTGTGTAATATTTCTATTTTTTATGCTATAAATTAAATATTTAAAAGGTTGTATTGTTTTTCCATTTCATGCCATTTGATATTATTCTGTTTTCATCTTGAAACTATTCTCTTGGTCATATTGGTTGTCTGAGTAAAGTAGAAATTTTTTTTTCAGTTTTTAGCTTTTTTTCTCACAGAAAACAACCGATTTGCTTATATCATTGAATTCTGTACTCTTGAAAACGTAATTCAAAATATAAGTTTTTCGATTTTTTTTTTCGGTATCCATATTCTTCTTTTTTTCTTCCATTTTCTTGTAATTAAGTATAAGGCACTTTATTTTATACATATAGTTGTATATTATGGGTTTGTGGTATCCATTTTTATTGTCATTTCATTCACAACATTGCGGTTTTTGACGATGGTCGGTAATGTTTAATTAATGGTTATGTTATATATATATATATATATATATATATATATTATATAATATATATATATATTATATAAAATATTACTTTATATAACATACTATATACTACTTATATAATATACTTATATAATATAATACTTATATTATTTAAGCTTATAACTCACGTTCTGCTAAACGTAAAGCAAAGATTTTTCCAGAAAAATATAAAATCATACAAATTTGAGGGTGCATTTTCACTGCCGTTTGCAGTGACGCACCTTAACACTAGGTTCGTTTGGTAAGATTTTCGTTTAAAAATACAAAATCACACAAATTCTCTGTTCGTTATCAAAAACAGATCTAGCTCACTTGTGTGTACGCTATCGCAGGCAGAGGGTCGTTCAAAACTTCCTTCGTTCGGAAAGATTTTTCGTTTGCAAATACAAAATCATTTTTTATTTACGTGAATTTGTGTGATTTTATATTTTTTAACGAAAATCTTACCAAGCGAACCTAGTGTTGGTTACAAAATCTCAAACAGACCTATAGCGTTGAGGTCTTTTTTGCCTTTGCCAGTATAAATTATCGAATTTCTATGACATTATATTTTTACAAACAAAAACGTGCGTCGTTTCCGAAAAGAGACTGGAGCGTGCGTAGCATGCACGAGTATAGCTGCCGAAGGCAATGAGGAAATATAAAATCATATAAATTTATGTTTCTTTTGGGAAAAAAGACCGGAACGTGCACTGCTGAAAGCATTGAGATACCAACTGTAGATTCGTTTGATAAATTTTCGTTTAAAAATTATAAAATCATATAAATTCGAAGATATTCTGACGAAGGCAGTGAGGTCTCCGACTCTAATTTATTTGAATACATTTTCGTATAAAAATATAATATCATACAAATTTGAGAATGTATACTGCCAAAGGCAGCGAGACATTCAACTCTAGGCCCATTTGGATTAAATTTTTATTTAAAATATAAAATCGTATAAATTCGACGGCGGTGTGCGCTGCTGAAGGCAGTGAGACCCCAACGCTGGGGTACTTTGAAAAGATTTTCCGTTAAAAATGTAAAATCACAGGATTTTGAGCATGTACGCTGCCGAAGTCAGCGGATTTCCCAGAACTGAATCCCCCCGGCGAAATATGTCTTAAAGTTGTTTAAAATACATTGGCTACAAAAACTAATTTTTAATACTTTTACACAAATTATTCATAATAATTTTCAGTTTTGTCATGCTGTCGCACTGCTTTTTTACTAAACCATTCGATAAATATGATTTCAAACTGACATTGCTTGTTTATGCAATTTAAAGGGCTTCATTTTTTCAAAAGAATTTTCAGTAATAGTTTAAATATTAAAGTGCCTATTTCTGTACTAAAGTCTGTCTAATAAAGACCCAACTCTGTAGCCAAACAACTAAAAATCGCAAAATAAGAATCATATTCGTCTCGAACGTATACAATAGAGAAAAATCATATTTATAAATTTCAATGTGACTGCTTACATTATTGATTTCATAAATAAAATGTTTAACTTAGGAGTCAAATTTAGGATGGTGAAAATACATTTTAATAAAAGTTCTGTAAAGTCTAAATCTTTATGAGACTTTATTTTAAGTTGGAATGTTCCTAGCAAGTTAGAATCTCGGTAAATAATTTTTATAAGATTTTAGGCGCGATAAAAAGGGTTCGCCATTACTGCATTAGTGCGTTTGCAGATATAATGATAAAAATAGAACTTACCACCAGTACACAGGCAGAGGAAGATAATCCGTGGTAACGTGACCATGCTTGCTGAAAAATATTGATGTTAGCATGTGCTCTCAATTTCTGTCTGAACTGTTCAGCTTTGGGTTTTCGAAAAGCATTTCGGAAGCCAGATTTACGATAACTTGCTTCCTGGAAAGCTGAGAGTTCCGGAATTCGTAATCTGTAACGTAGCAAGCCCTCGAAAAGTTCCTTCCCTCTGACAAAACTATGAAGAGTTTTGATTTATTTTCGTTTAAACAGCATTAATCAATTCCGAAAGAAAAAATTTAACCCTCAATATTAAAATGTTAAAGAAAAGAAATTGAAATTTCGCATTTTTGGAAACTATGATCAGAGACTACAATAAACTACACTGTTAAAAATTTTGCAGCATTCTGGCAGGTCATTCGACCGTTTCTTGAAAAAACGGTTTCATAACCATAATTTAACTATATTCTGACCATAAAATGGCCAATAATATGGTCAGAATAGTGTTAAATTACAGGCTGAGTTACCGTTTTCGGAAAAAACGGTCAAATGACCTGCCAGAATGCTGCAAATTTTTAACAGTGTAGTAAAAAAAAAGAAAAAAGAAAAGAAGATAGAAAGAAAGAAAGGAAAAAAAAAACATATTGCAGCCCCCAAGAAAGGTGAAATTCACTGTTTTCTTTCGTGTGTAAATTCAAGAACAGGATAGATATAGGATCAGAACACAATTTCACCATGGGTCCCAATGAACGAAGTTACGCTACTGTTATTAATATATAAGGACGTGACTTTCAAAACTCACCTTATCCAAAAAATAAAACAAACCAAATCTAAACCAAAATTTTACAATGCCAGAAATACAGTGCAACCTCGATTATCCGAGCTAATTGGGAACGTTAGTACCCCGGATATCGGAATTCTCGGTTAATAGAAACTGCGTGTAAAAACTCGCCGTGCTTGCGAATTTAACATCTCTTAAAAAAACAAAAAAAAACAATAGAAAGTTTTTTAAATAATAAAAATAAATGTACGTAAATTTCTGTTTCACAGCTTAACAAATTTAAAAAGGAAATCAACTACTAGTAGTAAATTTGAAAAAGCAACTGAACTAAAAAGTGTGGTCATTTTCAAGGCTCATTCAAAAGGGAAAAAAAGGTCAGACTTTGTTATCGGCTCGGTTAACAGAAACTTCGATTAATCGAAGCTCGGTTAATCGAGGTTCTACTGTACAGGATAAAACTAGTTTTTTTTTTCAGATTGTTATGTTTTTTGTGCAGGTTTACCAATTATCAAATTTTGTCTAGAAACGAAATTTCAAGTCATTGGGATGATAATTTTTTTGAATTATAAACATTTAAAATTTAGAGCTTCTAATGTTAAAATACATTTTCATACTTTTGTTAATATATTCTAAAATTATAATCCTAATGTGATAATATTTTTGTGTAGCTATAATGCTAAAAAAAACCCAAACGTAAATACATTGAATTTGTAATAAAAAAAATTATAATACGAATTATGAAATTAATATTTGAAAAAAATATGTATTGCAACCAACAATTTTTTTGATAGGTTCATAGTTTTTATGTCTTGCTTTATGCGAATTCTCAATTTACAACTTTTCTTCCAAGTAGTTTTCGAATTCTGATTAATAGTCGTCAAAATGGTGGTTTAAAGGGTCGTCTATGATGTGCAGAAAATCATAATTTGAAAAATATATATTTTACTCATTTTATTGAAACATTTTCACTGGCAATAGTCAAAACATAATAAGAGAGTAAAATGGTCATATTGGCAAGAAATAATACATTAATAGAAGTGACATAATCATTCTGTAGCATTTCAACAAGTAATGAACTTCGATTTGGATACAGCCCCTAAAATAGGCTCATTTTAAAATAATTAATTTCTGTGACACTAATAGTTCGAATGTCCTGAAATTTTGTTTTTACGCTAATTGAAGGGTGTAGAATTTATTTATGATGTTAAACTTGGGTATTGCTATCGGCAAAAACAAAGTTTGGGTTGGGTTTGATATGTAGATGGCCCCTAAGCAGATTTTATATATCATTCAAAAGTAGACTTTATTTCCAATCGTTTGGTATCAGTAACTTTATTCTACAATAATTTGTTGCAGAACTAGTAGGAAATGTTTACCTTTTTTTTCCACACGACTGTACACTATTTTTGATGAATCGCATCATTTTATTTCGATTCATTAGAATGAAACCCCCAGTTATTGACTCCTAACCAGTAACTGACATTTCAGCAAAAATTTAACTCAAATAAGCATTTTCTTCTAAAATTCTGCAAAGTAATGCCCGTTAGTGTTAACTTATTGGTCTTAACTACACTAGTGTGCAAAACACGTGAGTGCTCAAAAGAAAATTCTATAAACAGCAAGTGTAAAAAAATAGGTATTATCCTAACAGCATAGCCAGCCTAGGAAGTCTCCATGACCTCACAAAGGGTCGCAAGTGTCACAGTCACTACAATGAACTGAAATGTGATATATTTCATTCGTCTCATTCTTAATCTCATTTGATCACTCCACTGAGAAATCACCATAACTGCTGCTTTGTGACGAGTCACCAGATGACTTTACAATGAAGTCACCTTGTGACCACCATGTGAACGTCATTTGGAGACTGCACTGCAAAATCATCACGATATCTGTTTTGTGACGAGTTCCCAAGTGATGGAAAATGAAATCATCTGGTGACTTTTCACAAAGGAGTGCAATGGTGACTTCGCAGTAGAGTTTCCATCACCTGAAAGTCTCTATGTGACTTCAATGTGACATTATTTGGAGACTCGGCACAATACAATGCTCACGATGACTTCAAAACAGAGTCTTCAGATGATAATCACATGAGAATCACAAGGTGAGCTAGTTGTAATGTCACCTAGTGACTCATCACCAAGCAACAGTCACAGTGACTTCTCTCTGGAGTAACCATATGACGATAATTTTATAGTAATAATGAGAGGAATGAAAGATCCCAAATTTTGTTTCTCCGTAGTGACTGTGACACTTGTGGCCATGTGTGACATGAAGGAGATGTCACATCAACTAGGTGTGTTGTAGATATAATACCTATTTGCTACACCTGATGTTTATATAATTTACCTTTGAGTACTCACATGTTTGAAAATTTACGCATTTTATGCTTGTTACTTAAGTTTTGCACACTAGTGTATTATAACTTATGTTTTAATTATTGTTTTTTCAAAATAGGGATGGTGTCAGTTACTGGAGTTATTGACCATATTTATGAAAAAAAAATTAAATCATAAGAGGTATATTGTTTCAAAATTTCGTTAACAATAATTTTTAACGTATTTCTACTATACAGTAGAACCCCGCTAATCCGAACCCCGCTGATCCGAAATTTCGGTTAAACCGGACTGATTTTATTTTCGAAAATTATACTTGAATATATAAAAAAAAAACAGAATAAAAAAATACTCAATAATGAAAAAGGTAGAACCTATGTAACGAATACAAAATGAAAACGTGCACTCTAGGCCTACTCGTAGAAGCCATCTTAAAAAAAATCTCGAATATCTGATTGTTTCCCAGTCACTATAAAATTATTTTCTAAAATGCAAAAAGTATTTAATTCAGATGATAAAAATTTATTTTTCCCTTCAACAGTTTGATTTCACAAATTATCTACATAAATGTTTTTTTCTTTACTCCTCGTCGACGTGGTGATTGAGCTATTTATAGATTCGCGATTTTGAACCGTTTGTAATGGGTTGCCACCTAATTTCTCATTCTGAAATTCCATTGGATAAACACCGGGAGTGATTAAACAGGAACACCCTTTTTTCCGAAAGTCGTGCAGGGTTATCCAGCATGCCGGACCTTAAGATGCCGTATTACAGGATTTTTACTATACTACTGAGTACTTATAGCTTACATTTTTTATAGCACGCATCTTTTTCTTTTCTATTTTTATCAGAATTTCGGGTAATCCGAATTTTTTGTAATCCGAACTGGCACCGGTCCTCATTAGTTCGGATCAGCACAGCGGGGTTCTACTGTACATTCAAAAACAAAGATAAATATTAAAACTTTGTAATAGTGATTTAAACAAGAAAGAATCCTAAGTTGTCAGTTGTTGGGGTTTCACCCTATTTGGTATTCCTATGTTTTTATTCTATTTTTTGTACCTTAAAAAATATTTTTGTGGATCAAATCATTTTTTTTTAATTAATTTAGTTGAGAATTAGCATAATTAAAACTCCCCTTCAGACACACACAAACCACCCTTTCCCATTCTAAATACTTCTTTCGGACATTTAACTTCCGGTATCCACTATATATCATCACTTTCTTAATGTTCTTTCCCTTATTGATTGAAACAGACTTTCAAAGAATAGAGCAACTACTAGCAAAACTAAAATTGACTTCCTATAACTTCTTACAGATAAAGTGGCAATTTGTGTTCGTAGAAATTTATTAATAGCCGCAAATTGGTATCATTAGCAGAATGGTGTTTTTCTTCTAAACCGTATAAATATAAGCGAAGTAATCATATGCAACACTTTCTTCCTAAATATAACACTTATCTTTCTTTTTCTGATCTGATTCCAAATATAGACAGTTGCTAATCATATGAGAACAGATAAGAAAAGATAATTTTCATCTATTTGTTTGTTTTCCACATATATCTAATTTTTATTTCAACTTAGCTGCTGTACAAAGTAGGTTCGATGTTTTTTTTGTATACACTATATCTTGGCCCACATTGTTATGAAATATTACCTCAATATTAGCCATGCATTTTGCCAATAATGACACGAAATATTTTGCCATTTCGTTGAGAATATTTCCAATGCAAAGATATTATTTTTGCAATATTGGCCTTTTCAAAGTCAATATTTATAATGTAAAGCCTATGATTACGTAATATAGCATTTGATCCACTTATAATAAAATTCGAGTGCAGAAAAGTGTAGGTAACCATGCCGGTACGAGCCACACTGGTCTGCGAATCGACTAATATTCGACCATTCGACCATTCGTATCGACCATTCGTATACTAATAAAGCAAAGTTTCACTTTGTCCGTGTGTCTGTCTTTGTGCGATGGCTAGAAAAATTTACCGCACGTAGAAGTCTGAAAATTTAGGTGAGGATAGTCCAAGACAGGTTTGTTGGGGCCCTAGGGCCCTTTTTTAAACATTTATCCAATTTTTTGTGCATTTCTTAAAAATATTATTCTAACGAATAATTCGTACCCTATGCTTAATTTTGACTAATTGAAGATCTAACGCGCTATGTTTTAAGACCATTTTAACATGTTTTTATGTTCCTGCCCTATTTTTAACTATCAATGAGCCCCTTTTGGGCCCCCTGCTACAGCTCCCTTAAAAATGGTCCGATTTACTAGCTTTTTTTTTTTTAACAACTTCTTAGGCCTTCCAGCTACTACATGAACGACAAAAAAATTTCTAAGACTTCAGCTGCCACTAATTTTGAATGTTAATCGTCTTTTTGGAGCCCTTGGTGCAGCTTCTTTAAAAATTATCCAAATTGCTTGCAATTTTCTTTAACATAGTTCTAGAGTCCTCCGATTAATTTAATTTTGATTACTTGAAGATCTAAAACGCTAAGTACTAAAACATTTTAACATGTTTTCTTGTTAGGGCCCTGCTCTCAACTATCAGTTGGACCCTTTTGGGAATCCTATTATAGCTTCCTTAAAAATGATATGATTCACTATCTTTTATTCCCTAATAACTTCTTAGTTTCTCCAGAAACTACATGAACGAAAAAAAAAAATAATAATAAAAATCAGACTTCAGCTACCACCAATTTTGAATATTAATCGCCTTCAAAGGGGCTCTTGGTGCGGCTCCTTTAAAAATGAACGGCGATGTTTGTAATTTTCTTTAACATATTTCTAGCATCTTCCGACTACGTCAAAGACTACTAAAATATATCTTTATACGCAACTGCATGCCGCTTAAGTCCTTGGCCCCTTGGGGCCCGGTACAGGGTCCCTTAAAGTTTTTGCACCATAAATTGTTAATAAATTGCCTTCACTTAATCCAATCTTCATATTTAGAACCCATTTTCCATTTAGTTATTCTGCGGTTTCTTTATTCCAGTTAAAGTCCTGGGGCATCATAGGGTGCCATAGGGCCCGGTCCGGGGCCTCTTGCACTTTTTGTGCGGGATGCATTTTTCACTATCCTCGCATTCTCAATGCAAAATTTTAAAGATGAGTCTAGCACTCTTCTTTCCGGACCAACACCCTTTTATTTTTATTGGACCTTAGGGCCCTTCTTTTAAGCATTCCCCCCATTTTTTGCGCATTTCTTTAAAATTTTATTCTAATGATTAGTTCATACCCTATGCTTAATTTTGACTAATTGAAGATCTAAAGTGCTAAGAACTTAGACCTTTTAACAAGTTTTCATGTCACAAGTTTCTCTTTACTATCAGTTGGCCCTCTTTGGGCCCTTTGTTATAGTTCCCTTAAAAACGGTCCGATTCTCTAGCTTTTTTCTTAAACAACTTCTTAAGTCCTCCTGCTACTATATGAATGACGAAAAATTTCAGCTACCATCAATTTTGAATATTAATCTCCTTCTTGGGGCCTTTGTTTAAGCTTCTTTAAAAACTAAATCATGTCTGTTCAGCATATTTTCACATAAACATGTATATTATATCCATTTATAATCTATTAAGCTCTAAATTAAAATTAAGCTATTATAAACATAATAATCAGATCTAAACAAAGAACCCTGTTTCCGTTCAGAATCAAATTCCAGCAAATCTGCGAAAAAATGATTGACTCTTTGAATGCCTTACTAAAAAAAATATATACATGTTAACGTCGATGCTGCTCAAAAAATTTTAAAAATATAATTAAACCTTTAAATATATTTGAACTTTGTTTAAAAATCTCAAAAACTATCCAATTAAGTTCTAAATTAAAAATAACGGATAACTATGGTATCAGGAACTATGGAAGCACGACATCAGGAGTTTATGTTTCTTACTCATTCTTTTGGCGCCATCTATCAGCAATTAATATAAACAAAGAAACTTTCTGTTGTAATCGTACTTTTTTAATGCATTTTATCAGATTTGAAGGCATTGCAAATAAAATGAATATTTCTTGTCAATTCTCATTGGAATTGAAACATAAAAAATGGTACAGCAGTGGTACAACATATTTTAATTATCTTGCAGATAAAACTATGAATTTTAACAGAGTAAGTTTGTAGCAAAAAAAAAAATATATATATATATTAAATGCAATTAATAGTAATTTACTTTCAGAAACGATGCAAATTTTTAAAATCATTAAAAATTTGCTATTTAGCGTATAACAGATTAATTCAAAATTAGTTTCTGAGTATGGTTCTGAGTATTAGTTTCCGATTTCTCACAAATAAAAGCTTTTCTTGTAATTATTTTTCTTGAAGAAAATTTAAATAAACCTTTTTTAGGTTTATGCATACTTACAAAAATTGTTTTCACTTTATATGAATACTGGCAGATCCGCCCGGCGTTGCCCGGGGTCCGTAAATATTTTTCGTATTTGTATGCTTTTATATCTTTTGAAATTCTTTTAAATGAACTTAATTTCGGAGGTCCCCATTGCCTTCCACAGCGTCTAGAGTGCAACCAATAAACTTCTTTCCAAACGAACCTGTAATCTGGGTCCCCGTTACTTAAGGCAACGTGTACCGGAAGTGCTCCGCACGTTCGGAGACAATCGAAAACTAAGTTGAGTGAGCCAAACCTCGTAGTAATCAAGCACAAAAAATCCAAAAAAGGAGTCATCATTAATGTTAGAAAATGTTGGTAACTGAAGTCTAAGGTAAGATTTCATAATACAAAAAGTAGCCGAATTTTAATCCAAGTTGAATGAACCAAATATCTTTGAAATTGGGTCCTTAGAATCCCAGGAAGCGGTGGAAAATGCCCCCTCCCCTTGTAAATTTCACTAATTACTTTTAACATTAACACGATATTTAATAAACGGATGAAATCCCTTATCTAAAGTTACCTTTAAAGTAACGTGATTTTTAATTTACGGCTGTAGTTTGTAAACTTAAGTTGATGCTGAAAAAGGAGATTAATGTTTGGAAAAATTGGTAGCGGCGGTATAAAGAAAGACCGGGCCCTGGGGGCCTAGGTCTTAACTGGAATATAGTTGGGTGTAAGAAAATTTTTTAGCAGTTTTAAAGTAGCTGGAGGACGCTGAAACTATGTTAAAGAAAATTGTAATAGAATCGGATAGTTTTTAAAGAAGCTGAAACAAAGGCCCGAAGAAGGAGATTAATATTCATAATTGATGGTAGCTGAAGTCTGGGAATTTTTTTTGTCAGTCTTATAGCAGCAGGAGGACTTAAGAACTTGTTTTTAATAAAAAAGCTAGTGAATCGGACCGTTTTTAAGGGACCTATAACAAAGGTCCCAAAGGGGGCCAACTGATAGTAAAGAGAAACTTGTGACATGAAAACTTGTTAAAAGGTCTAAGTGTTTAGCACTTTAGATCTTCAATAAGTCAAAATTAAGCATAGGGTATGAATTAATCATTAGAATAAAATTTTAAAGAAATTCGCAAAAAGTGGGAGAAAATGCTGAAAACAGGACCCTAGGATCCAGGAAAAATAAGAGAGTGTTGGTCCGGGGAGAAGAGTGCAAGACTCAACTTTAAAATTTTGCATTGAGAATGCGAGGATGGTGAAAAATAGATGCCGCACAAAAAGTGCAAGAGGTCCCGGACCGGGCAATATGGAACCCTATGGTGCTCTAGGATTTTAACTGGAATAAAGAAATGGGAGAATAACAAAATGGAAAAATGGTTCCAAATATGAAGATTGGATTAAGAGAAGGCAATTTATTAACTATTTATGGTGCAAAAACTTTAACGGGACCTGTACCGGGCCCCAAGGGGACAGGGACTTAAGTGGCATGCAGTTGCGTATAAAGATATATTTTAGTAGTTTTTAAAGTAGGCAGAGGATGCTAGAAATGTGTTAAAGAAAATTGCAAACAATTCCGTTTATTTTTAAAGAAGCTGCATCAAGGGCCTCCTTGTAGGCGATTAATATTCAAAATTGGTGGTAGGTGAAGTCTGATTTTTATTTTTATTTTTTTGTTCATGTAGTTGCTGGAGAACCTAAGAAGTGTTGAGGTATGCAACCCCTGACAGAAAACTTAAAACTTTTTGTGATCTCATTTCAAGACATTAAACTTTCAGTTTCAAAGCTGCGAGAAGTGCTTCTACAAAGAACAGAATATACTGAATATTTGCGGTTTAGCCTCTCCTAGTTTCTACTTCTATTGTGTATATGTAAACCTTGTGTGGACTTCATCTACGTTTGAACTTTAACTTTTTTTTACGTATTCTATCAGAACTGCTATTGCTGTCTATGTATGATGTTATGCTCACCAGGCTCCGAGAAGAATTTTCTTCTCTCGGTCCTTCTACTGTTTAACATAATAATCTAGAAATTTTCATTACACATATTAAGTGGATATATACGTTATCATTCCAATTTAAATCCCATCCACGACACGAAAATTATAACAATAGAAATATGATAATATTTCTTTTATTCTACACTTTAGATAAATGTTGTGAGATATCAGACAAGAGAGCAATGGCTGAAATATTTCGGATCTACATAAACAGGATTGGGGTGTAAACAGCGCTACTGAACACAGGTAAGAAATATCATTTTCCTGTTTTAATTTACTATTGTTGAAAATTTGAAAAGAAAGAAAAAGGCTGCACACTTGAATTTTTGAATAGAAATATTATCTCTAAAAAGAAGTTATTAGGAAAAAAAGATAGTGAATCGAATCATTTTTAAGGAAACTATAATAGTGTACCCAAAAGGGTCCAACTGACTGTTGAGAGCAGGGCCCTAATGTGAAAACATGTTAAAATGTTTTAGTATTTAGCGTTTTAGATCTTCAAGTAATCAAAATTAAATTAATCGGAGGACGCCAGAACTGTGTTAAAGAAAATTGAAAAGCAATTCAGATAATTTTTAAAGAAGCTGCACTAATGGCCCCAAGAAGGCGATTAAACATTCAAAATTGGTGGTAGCTGAAGTCTGAGAAATTTATTTGTCGTTCATGTAGTAGCTGGGAGGCCTAAGAAGTTAGAAAAGAAAGCTAGTGAATCGGACCATTTTTAAGGGAGCTATAGCAGGGGCCCACTGATAGTTAAAAACAGGGCATTAACATAAAGACATGAGTACTTAGCGCTTTAGATCTTCAATTAGTCAAAATTAAACATAGGATACGAATTATTCTTTAGAATAATATTTTAAAGAAATGCACAAAAAATTGGGTAAATGTTTAAAAAAGGGCCCTAGGGCCCCAATAAAAATATGAGGGTGTTGATCCAGGAAGATGAGTCCAAGACTCAACTTTAAAATTATGTGCCGAGAAGGTGAGAAAATCAGGGGGTGGAAAATTCTTGGCACACAAATAGTTCAAGAGGCCCTGGACTGGGCCCTACGGCACCCTAGGGGCCCCAGGATCTAAATTGGAATGTAAAAACGTGAGACTAACTGCTGGGCAACATATAACTATGATATGTTCCCGCACCATGTTGGTTAAATCAAAGTAAAATTGCGTAATTTGTTATTTCTGTTTGTATAAATATTTTTTATAAAATATAATTATGAGTGTAAAATTATAATGTTTATATATTTAAGTAAAATAAGAGTGTAAGTTCATACAAAAATTATTAAGTTGATTTTAAATAGTAAATATATATTTTTAAAAAATTGTTGTATTGTAAAATGAATGTATAATGTTGAATGGAGTTCGGATCTCAGACAACAACAATAGCCAGACGCCATGGTGTCGTTTTATGACAAGCCAAGGGAAAGTGGTGTATAATTAGAAATCGTAAAATCATAAAAACGTTGGAATCAATTTATGGCCTCAATAAAAGTGTTGGGATAAATTTATGACTTTTCAGACCACCCAAACTTTAAGGCAGATAATAATATTAAAGTATATGTAAGGGGCCATTTGCAGACTGCTAGCTAATAGGCCTATCGAAGTATAATAAAAAATCTTCTCACATCCAATAACGGTGGACTAGACAAAAATAGTTCCACCCACTGCAGGAGCTGGTGTGCAAGAAGAATAAGTTTTGAAAAAAGATAGTCTGAAAAAAGATGTAGAGGACGCAGGAGCTCTCCTGAAAGCCCGTGCAATGAGTCCCGTAAGCCCTAGTAAAGCCCAGGCGAGATGGACCTAGCGGAGCGAGCCTAATCGAGCCTAATCAAGCCTAATTGAAGATGTCTTCCTGAGGTACCTATCGGAGTGAGCCTAATCAAGCCAAATTGAGGATGTCTTCCTGATGTACATATCGGAGTGATCCTAATCAAGCCAAATTGAGGATGCGTTCCTGATGACACATTGCCATGATCCTAAGCAACGCAACAACTCGGAATTTGATGAATAAAGGCCACCATCCCGTATATTAAAAGAAGGTACTATTTTAAACATTTTCTTTTACCACTTAAGATCATATGAAAAATCTTAAAAAATACTTTTCTGATATTTTACGGTAGAGAGTAATCTGAGATCCGACCAAACCAATAATTAAATAAGATTAAGGTAATTTTAAAAATGAAAGAGAGTATTTCTTTTAGCAAAAAGAAACAATTATAATAATTAGAGTACGTGAAAATATTGTCTTTTTTTTTTAAAAGATTAAACATACTTAAAATAATGAGAAGCAAACAAAAGTGTTGCTTTCTATTTTTTGAATTAATATTATGTTTTTCTGTATATAGTTATGTTCAATGTAAATAAAATATTTAATCAAGTTTTAAAAAGTTTCTGTAATTATTTAATTAATAATATTTAAAGTGTGTCAATTCTTTTTTTTACAGCATAAATTTTAGTTTAATTCATAAGTGGAAGAGTTCGTCTAAATAATTCACAACGCAAACTCTTAATTTTATTCGTAATTATTCAAATTTAATAATTACATTTTGACGCGAATTATAATTTAATTTTATGAATGCTTCGCGTTGCTCTTCCACTAGAATTTAGGTAAATACGATCACTTATATTATTTGAATTTATCTAAGGTATATAAAATTATATACCAATTTGCTATGAGGTTGCTTGGATGATTTGGACCAATTAACAATTTTGAATATATTTAATAAAAAATAAACAGGTGTAATTATCTGTCCAGCACTAACTAAATGGAAAAAGGATCTCAAAAATGAAAATCGGATTAAAAGGAAACAATTTATTAACCTTTTATTTGCACAGAAACTTCAAGGAGCCCTTTATCAGGCCAAAAGAGGCCAGGGTCTTATATGGAGACTAAAAAGGCGAGAATAACTAAATGGAGAAAAGTCCCCCAAATCGAAGAAGATTGCATAAAAAGAGGGCAAGTTATTAACCATTTTTGTGCATAAAAACTTCAACTAGCCCAGGGACCCCGGCCCTTAAAAAATAAAAAATCTGAGCCTCATGTGTATCAGGACCTGTTTTGGACTATCCTCACCTAAATTTTCAGATTCACTTCTACGTGCGGTAGATTTTGCTAGCCATCGCACACAGACAGAACAAAATTTTGCTTTATTAGTATAGATGTAATGTAAAAAAAAAAAAAAAAATACAGAATAAATAAAATAAATTATTTATAATATTAAAGTTAAGTCTTTCTACCTGAGAGTTTCAACAGAAGTTTTTCTTCCTTAATATAACACAATTTTTAGTAATATATGATTCAACTGCGAAAATAATCATATTTCTGCTGCATTTTCTAGTTTAAGCTAAAAACTAATTTCTAAATTCAAAGGGCGTGGTGGTGGTGTTGGGGGGGGGGGGGGGGGTAACTTATGTCTGCTATGAGTATGATTGCAGTTTGAAACAAAATTTTTACTTTATCGTACATTTCATCTACACAGTAAGTAGAACCTCCATAATGGATCTCTTTCATTCAAGGATAATTTTTTCAATCCACAACTATGTATTTGTACATTTTTACTTCCGAATAGATCACAAATTATATGGTCGCAAAGTGTCTCGTATTAAGAGGTTTTGTGGTATTTCCTTTTAATTCTTATATAAATACTCTTGATACTAAGTTATTTATATGCATTTATATTAAAAATAATAAGTCTGAGGATCTATACATAAGTTAATACCAGACGAAAATATTAATTCCAGCTGCAGTTTAGTATTTTTTAAAAATAATATTTCTTTCTTTATTTCAAGAATTCTAAGATAGGGGATTTCTTTTGATATTGTAGTGCACAGCTGATAAGCGAATTAGCAAATAGTTTTAATCTCACAAGGAAGATCTCCTTAGAGGGCATACTAAGAATATGTCGAAAAAAATGCTGGTGAAACTACTCATGCATATAATAAAGGATCACTTAAATTTAGCGGCAAATTGCAGTAGAAAGTCTGTAAAAAATATATATATATATATATATATATATATATAAATATATATATACTGTCGAATATTTGGAGCTAAAATACGAAAACGACACGCGATCTGGCGAGCAGGATCTTTCCTTGCCAAAAGCAAACGATTTTAATGCATCTGAAAATTGCTTGTTAATTGCTTTTTTGAATGAGCAGTATTTAATGAATAAAGTCCACATGAAGAATTCTGCCGTTATACATTTCCATATCGAAAAATTCGTTGTTTCCATAGCAGCAAAATGAAATCGACAGTAATCAATCGGGCTTATTTTTGAGCTTGAAACAATTTAAATCAATATAAATTTTGTTTTAAATCGTAAAATATGAAAGTAAAATTTCATTTTAAATATATATAAATATATATGATAAAATTATAGTTAAAACAAACTAAAACTGACAAAAACATACTAAAATTGAAAAAACTACAGTTATTTAAATTAGACCTATTAAAAAAAAATTCAACATAAAAAGTTTGTTCCTTAAAATGTATTCGACATAAAAGCATATATTTGAAATTTTATTTCATCGCCAACCGGTAATAAATCGCTAAATAAACGAAATTTTTGTTATTTTTTTACGGGCGCTCTATCAAGGTTCCGCCGAGATTTTTTCTTATAAACATGTATCCACAAGAGAAGATTTTTTAAATTAGCCAACCTAATTGCGATAAATGTGTTTCACTTTGAGAGCATTGCTTTAGCAAAGCAGCAAATGTTATTGTTAATTATTAATTTTTGCACTAAAAGTGTTTGTCAAATTCTGATGTTTATTTTTTAATCAAATCTGGCAAGATATTTTGACTTTATTGGAAATTCTGTTTTTTCTTTTCTTTTTTTAGTGTGACCTGTGGTGACCACTGCATTCCGAAATATCAAATTTCTTTAAGGATGGACCCACCGAAACAGGTTTTTAAGACCGAAACCGAAACTGAAACCGAATTTCGGTAATATTCCCATTTTCGACCGAAAACGAAAATTTCCAAAAAATTTTCTTTAAATAATTAATACATACGTAAATATATATAAATTTTAATTAATTATGCAGGTAATTATACATGTGGTCCACGTTGGCTCTCTGTGTCTCTGACCGAAACTTTTAATTTTCATATGAAATAAAATTTAATTAATTCATCCACGACACAGAATGATTTTCTTTATACGAATTTTATCTAATTAAAAAATCTTTTAGGTATACATACTTCGATATAACTTATACTGTAATGATTTTTTGTAAATGAACTCCATCTGTTTTACTACCCCTTTTCGTAGAGAGCATTTGAAACACTTCTGAGGTTTCAAACTAAAAATTTTATATAATAGTTAAGTCTGCAGGTTTTAATGAGCAGGTGAAAAGCGTCTTCAAAGTTTAGTCATATATGCATTTCTTGCTTTATAATTTGCGTTCACGTCTTGAGTCAGTCATGACTGATAATTATAAAAGTTCATAGCAATAAATAAAGAGTGTCTCATTTGAGTCGATAATGCTCAAATCAATGAGTAATTATGAAAAATTCCGAAGGAAGAAACGAGAATGTTGAAGAGTTTCGGTCCGGCCAAATTTTTGGCTGCATTTTTACCGACAATGAATTTTCGCGCGAAACACAGAATTTGTGCCGAAAACCAAACTGAATTTTCGGTCGACCTGTAAATTTCTTGATAGTGGGCGTTGCTCCCTAGCACTCCTCAAAAGGCGTCTCTGTTTTCAACATATGAGAAATTTTGACTTTTTTGGCATAAAATTTTGTCGATACCCAAATTTAGTTAAGTTTTCGGTCAGTGATATTTTCTATTTAACACGTTGCCACGATGACTGACACTTTAGCGCTGAAAATTTACAATGTTTAAAGTAATTTTTAAGAAAGTATAATTCTGTAACAAATAAAAGGTAGGTAAATTTTAAATATTTGTTCAGTAATTATTTAAAACAATGTATATTTTTTCAGTTTTGTATCATATTTTAGACGTCAGCCATCGGTGAATGACGCGATTTAAACGGAAAGTTCGCCATCAGCCACCGATGGCCGACGTGGCGCTTAACGTGTTAAAGGCAATCGGTGTAAGAAAAAGATTTTATTGGAGATAAACTGCCGATTCAGGACTTTTAATCCACGAGGAGTAAAAAAACGTCCATTATGCGGTCTTAAAACAAATATCGCTTTCTCCTAAGGGTCAAGTCTCAAATTACACTTTTCTTTTTATCACTTCATCATGCATTTTGTGTGTTCACGCTATCCTTTCGTTTATGGCACTGTATCGCGTCGAAACGTGGAAATAAGCCACCGTAATGACATGCAATTTAATATGCACATTCCCTCGTTTGTAAACACGTGCTGATACGCGCTGTTTTAGGAATACCAATTTATTATTGTTGCATTGTCTCAGCAGCATGACATAAATCTGGAAAGTGATGTCACAGAGAAACTGGTTTCTGCCTTGTTTTACGATTGGGAGAAAGTTTTGCCTTCGCGTATTTCTGTTGCGAACTTCATAGCCGTGGGTTTGTTTTGGTTTTTGTTCCGGGCTGTTGAAAGGATATTTTGCGACATGGATACATTTCCCGTGCGATGAATTATAGAAAAAGATGAGTTAAATGGAAAATTCAAAAATGACTGTTGGAGGTAAATTAGTAATGTATATTATTTGGAATTCATTAATTATTTTTTCGTCAGTTATATTTAACGATTCTGTCTTAAAAATTATATGATGTTTTAAACTGACCTACTATTTTTTTTTTTTTTCAATGAAACTGAAAACAATAAGTATTGATGATTATTATTATTACTTTTGATGCCTTTTTCAGGGCGACTTTTTCTTTAAAGAAAGCCTGGATACAAAATACTCTCAAAATACCTGGATACAAAATACCCTACATTTTTTTAAAAGGGGATTTTTTAAAATCTCGTTTTAAGAAGTTTAGTTCGAAGAGAGGGGAGGGGTAGCTATAAGTGCGGAAGCAGTCCCGGTTACGAAAAATTTTAAATTCAACTTTTCTTTTTCAAAAGTCTTTTAGTTTTGTTAATTCGAATATGTCTTATTGGGGAAATTGATAAATATAATATTTAATTACTAATAATTTTCTGTAACTATTTTCGCTGCTGCTCTTATATAATAATAATCTATTTATATAAAATCCAAGTCTCTGTGTGTCCCTCACGATTCCGGTAGGACCGCCTCATTGAGATGACTAATTGTGAAAATATACTAATGCAGGGTTACCACAGTAACGCCAAATGTTAGCCAACTTTGTGACAGCAGGCTAATTTGGCGAAATTCCCATTTAAAACCATTAATCTTTCATAAAGGAGGTCTCCGAAATTTAATTTAAACTCCGCTCTTTTAAGATATTTTTCAAAATCTATGAGTGAGAATTTAAAGTACATCTTTACATCTTCCTCCCGATGCTACTAATAAAATAACCGCCAATAGCCGACGCTGTACTGTGTGAGCTCCTAACTGTGCGATTTTAATGTGCTTTAGGTACTTTTCCAGTATAGGTGCCTTGGCGAAAAAGGAAATTCGGCAAATTATTTTCCGGGAACCTATCCACTGTTTCATTTTATATACACACGCATTTTTTTCGATATTTATGCGATTTATTTAACACAAAAAAGCAGTTTCTCTAATTTTATACAGAAACAGATGTAATTTGTATATAAAAACATGAATAATATACACATAAAATAAACATATAAAACAAACAAAAACGCTCATTAAGTTTGTTTTCATAGCTGTTTATATGATTTGACAACAAATCTCGATATTTTCCCGTTATACGACCATGCCAAAATGTATGCTAAAGTGCCAATTATTTCAAAATGCTAAAAGATATTTGTAATTTTATGCTAGCAGTTTAATATGAGTTTTATTTTATTGCTTTATTTTATAACACTTATTTGTTCACTTATTTTAAGTATATATTTGTGATTTAATGAAATAGTTCGTAAAAGTCTGGAATTTTCAAATGTTATATTTTTTAAATGCTCACTTTAGTATCGACATGTTTTTTCTTTTATTTTTCAAATGCTTCAGTTCACGTGATTATCATTTTGCGCCCACTATTATGCTTGGCGACAATGGTATTCGTATAACGGAAAAGTATCCAAATCTCACTTTCTGATGCCCAAATTACACCAAGCTTTAAAAAAAAACCCAAAGCCCCTACAGTGGAAAAGTACCAAACTGTCTATTATTTTGCGCTAGCTGTGTTATAGTTTGTACTATATGCAAGTGGGTTGGAGCGAAGAGTTTAAACATTAAATATTAAAGTTTCGGCACAGATGTCATACACGTCCCATATTGGCGCGATGTTTTTCTGACGCCAATGCCATATACACAACGGGTACTTAACTGGCGCCAAAGTGTCGTTATTTTGCTTGATATGGTAACCCGGATGTTGTTGTTTATGCTGTTGATGTTTTCGCCAAATTGGCGTATATGACAACTGTGCCAAAGTTTCTATAAAGCAGTATAAGACTAAAAAAATTTAAGAATAAAATAAATTCAAAATAAGACTGAAGAAGAAAGATAAATCATGCGTTAAGCATAGAATATGAAACACTTTCCAACACATCCTGAATGCTTTAACAAAACTTCGTTATTTGAGGAAATCAGGTAAATAGGATAACTAAGTAAACATTTTAGAAGACGCATAAAATATTTTAAAAATTGATTTCAGCAGTTACCGTCCATATCCAATAGTATCGTTATTACATGCCACTATTTAGCCAAAATTTAATTTAAACTACTCTTAAAACTACTGAAATCACATTTCCAGATATTATCATCCATAGACGGTTATGTATCCAATTCTTTGCGTGACCCTGTATATCATTTTATCTACACTCTACAAACATTTCTTAGTAAACTAAATGCAGTTAAGCGTAAAAATGCATAACTCCTTTAAAAACCACATTTAAGCAATTTACTCTCATACTCAGTAACCCTTACAAATTCTTTTGTGTAGCCCTGCATATGAACTGTAGCATTTATACATACAGTATAGTATGCATAAATTTAGTGAAACATAAAAGCGTATATAATAATTAAAAATGCATTTCTAGCAATCATTGCTTATGTACAATACTTCGGAGAAAAGTTTCTTGGCGAGAAAGAAGTTTGCCAACGTATTTTCTGACAACCTATTTACTGCTTCATACTCACAAGCAATTTTTCCATATGTATGCAATTTATTTAGGTACAGATGTCATATTCGCCCCATATTGGCGCGATTTTTTTCTGTCGCCAATATCATATAGGCAACAGGTACTTAACTTGCGCAAAGTGTCGTTATTTTGCTTGATGTGGTAACCCGGATTATGCTGTTTATGCTGTTGATGTTTTCGCCAAATTGGCAACCGAAAAAAATCGTGCCAATATGGGGCGAATATGACATCTGTTCCTTTATTTAATATAAAAAAAGCTATTTACCCATTTTTATAAAGAAACATTAGTAATTTTTGCAGATGTCATATACGCATCGGGGTTGGCATGTTTTTTCTCTGACGCCAATTTGGCAGAAATCTCGCTTTCGAATACCAGTTACTTATATATTTTTAAATTATTTGCTATCATTTTGAAAAGGAAATAACTATAAATAAATAAAAGTTTGATTAATAATTATAGAACAAAACAGTTTATATAATTAAAAACAGAAAATAAAAGTAAATAAATAATTTATTAATAAATAAAAAACAATAGCCGGGTTACCATAGCAGGCAAAATAACACCATATTGGCGCCAGTAAGGTATCTCGGTTCATATCTGAAATCTGTGTGTAATTTGTATATAAAAAAAATATTATATATATTTAGAAACTATTCTTTCTATGTATATAAGTGCATATATAAACAAAAATAAAAGTTCATTAGATTTGTTTTCATAGCTGTTTATATATTTTGGCAACATATCTCACTTTCTGATGCCCGAATTGCGTCAAGCTTTTTTTAAAAATGCTCTATAATGGGAAAGTACCTAAATAAATAAGTAACAGAAATAACCAATTATACAAACTAAAACTTTTCATTTCGAGATCAAAGCATGGTTTTTAATTTCAATTAAAAATACATATATCCTTGGATAATTTCAGTTGAAATTAGGTTCACAGCTTAATATCTCATTCCATAAACCTATACAAACACAAGTGATTCATTCATCGTGAAACGTAAAAAATATTAAATCATTTAGGTGATCATACACAAAGTAAGTTCTCTAACAATCAATGGACAATATTCTAATGACGTCATAGTAGGTAAAATGGTGACGGTATCGTTTGTTTATGGTTTGAAATCACAAAGATTTAATTTTGCAATATCTCTTAGTTACATTATTTTATTGTCATATTTATGAGCTCAGAACAAAAGCATATTTTTTCCTTTTTTAGTTATTAAAGAAAGAAAAAAATTATAAATGCATGATTTGAAAAATTTAAATAATTTTCGGTACTTCTTAGTTATCCCGTCGACAAAATTACTGTCGCCAAATTGCAAGATTAATTGCCAATAATGGTGTTGCCATTAATTAATTAATTGTAAGATTAAATGCCAATAATGGCCAATAAAACCATTAATTCGACGTTTTATTTGTATTTTTATTAATGTTTTGCTAATTTATCTGTTCTTTCGTTATTTTTAAAAAAAAAAAAATGTCAATGTGTATCATTTGGGGAGTGGTTTGGCGATTTATATAATTTGGCGAAATTGGTCGACGGGATAACTAAGAAGTACCTAATTTTCTTTCTTAAGAGTAAAAAATAACATCGGGAAGTAACAGCGGGTTTAAGTTAAATAAGTTTACCTGTTTAATTCTGTTGTAATATTCAAAATAACTGTATTTATTAGATTTCAGTAAACAACATCAGGGCCCGATTAAACTTTGAAATTAGAGAAATTACAATGTCATTTCAGGACCTTTCTTTTGGAGAAGCTTTTCGAAATCCCACATATACATGGAAACTCTTCAGTGTTAGAAATATTACTCTTAGGACTGACATAACATGAGAACGGCCTGCAATTTTACACAAGTTTTTGAAAACTACTTTATATCAGAAATTTTACTAAAAACTGGTTACTTTTTTGTTACAGCGGCCCACGCTATTAGGATTATGACAAGTTGCAGCCAATTTCGCCAACGTCGTAACCAAGATTGTGAAGCACACATATATAATATCATATAATACCATTTCATGAAATCGTATACGATAATTTAATATTTTTTACCATACTTGAAGTGTGTAATTTATTTATTTTTAAGGCTTAACAATCTAAATTGTCCAATATGTGAATTTAAAAAATTGTAAACAAAGATTGAATAGACATGACCGCAAAAAGCCTCAAATCTGCATAACACTTGGAACCAAACTGTGCAGATTAGTGGTCTTATACTGTACACAATTTTTCATAAATGTGTTTCGTTCTTAAAATGTGTTATTTTCATCTATCACTGCGGAACGAGCGAGAAAACTCATATTCTTGCACATGAGTTGTATATATCTTAATATCTAAATCTCCGTCATTTTTGACGGGCTACCTTTCTAGTAATAATAATAATAAAGTAGGTGCTGTTTTGCTCTCACTTATTATTATTATTATTATTATTATTATTTTCGATGAGACAGATTGTTATTTTTTCTTGAGATCATTGCATAAAATATAAATATCCGAATACAATAAATGTGAAATATTTTATTGCATGAATTTTTTCCGTATGGGATGAATTCTTGAAAGGCTTAAAGAGAAAAAAATTAAACTGAATTTTCGGGATAAGATTTATATCTTCATTGTTACGTTTAAAAGTCATTTTTTAGAAATTAGATGCAAATTTGTGCTAACCTACTTAAAAAAAAAAAAAAGGGAATAAAAATTAAATATTGTTGATTATCTTCTTTTGATGCCAATGCATAAAATATAAATATGCAAATTAATGACAATTTAAACTGAACTGAATATGAAAGCAAGATGCGTATAATGTTTATGTAAATTTTTAGGACACTCATTTTGAATGTAATTCATTGCATCAGAAAATTAGTCAAATAAAATTATTATACTGACTTAAAAATGTATTTAGAAAGGCTAAAACATTTAAATAAAGCTTAGTTTCTGGCGTCGTATATGCTAAAACATTTAAATAAAGCTTAGTCTCTGTCGTCATATGTGCAATTGAGTATTTTATTTATTTATTTATTTATTTTTGAAAAATCGGTTTCACCCCTTTTTAACACTTTCCAACAAAGTTGAAAAGTGTTTATGACTTCGGTTTGTCTGTCCGTCTTTCCGCGCTCTAACTCTCGTAAATATACTTGGATTGCCCTGAAATTTTGGATGTTATCGACGTTTACCATAGCACGTTCCCTATTTCAAATGAAGTTTGTAGCATGTTTAGTTCATTTACAGGGACAGTCAAAAGTATTCCTTTACATTACGGTCAATGGAAAAAATCGTTTCAAATGATTTTTAATGATGTTACACGCTTTCAAACATAATAAAATTGATATGCATTTATGAAGTGCTCTAAAATATGCGTTCTGCAGAATATTCAGTGCAAAGAACAGTTATTATTTATAGGCCCACGCAAAAGAATTGCGTTATATAATGATATAGGGGTGGAGTGAATTGTTTGCGGCGTATTTTAATAATGTTAAATTATTTCATATATAATGAAAAAAATATATGTCGCTGATGTTTACTATAACTTATTTTATGTACTATAATACGAAGTGCATAGCATTTACAGGGACATACAAAAGATTTCAGATACTATACTGTATTCGAAGTACTGTACGTCAGTGATGATTGCTGGAAATGCATTTTTAATTGTGATAATAGCTTTTATGTTTCACTATATTTATGTGTACTATATGGTGTGTATAAATGTTATAATTCATATACAGGGCTACAAAAAGAATTCGTAAGGATTACTGGGTATGAGCGCAAATTGCTTAAAGGTCGTTTTCAAGTGAGTTATCATTTTTATGCTGAACTGCATTTATTTACTAAGAAATGTTTGTAGAATATAGATAAAATAATATACAGGGTCACGCAAAAATTTTTATACATGGCCATCTATAAATGAAAATTTCTGAAAAAGTCATTTCAATAGTTTTAAGAGTGTTTTAGTTTGAATTAAATTTTACCTAAATAGTGGCGTATAATAAAGGTTCTAAATAACTACAGCGTTGCTCAAAAGTATTCAAGTATGTTTCCGTTTATTATTATAAATTGCTGAAAGGGAAATTTCAACCTGTTATGCATTTTCTTTCTAAACTAAATTTTCCCATTATATAGTATATCTATCAACCTACAGATCAAATACAGGGCTGTTCAAAAGTATTGGAATACATATTTTGCTATGGACGGTAACTGCTGAAATCAGTTTTTCAAATGTTTTATGCGTTTTCTAAAATGTTTACGTAGTTATCTTATTTTCCTTATTTCCCTAAAAAACGCAGTTAAAGCATTCAGGAAGTGTTGGAAAGTGTTTCATAATCTATGCTTAACACATGATTTTACTTTCTTGTTTTTTCTTTTCTTTTTTTTTAACACTTTCCAACATAGTTGAAAAGTGTTTGACTTCGGTTTGTCTGTCCGTCTGTCCGCGCTTTAACTCTTGTAAGTATACTCCGGTTCCCTTGAAAATTTTGTATGTTATTGACGTTTGCTATAGCACGATCTCTATTGAAAATAAAGTTTGTAGCATGTATAGTTCATTTACAGGGAGAGTCAAAAGTATTCCGTTACATTAAGGCTATTGGGAACAAATAGTTTCAAATGCATTTTTGCAGTTCAGTAGCGTTGCGAAGAATATTTATTATTCATCCACACACAAGAATTCCGTTACATGATAGTATAGGGGGGGAAATTGTTTGCGGCGTATTTTAATTATGCTAAAATGTTATTTTATATATAATGAAATTTATATGAGAGGTGAGGTTTACTATAAGTTACTTACCTGTATAATATGAAGTGCAAAGCATTTACAGGGACACACAAAAGATTTCGGTTACTATACTGCATCCCAAGTACTGATTATTAGTGATGATTGCTGGAAGCGCATTTTTTAGTTATGGCATGCGCGTTTTTAAGTTTAAGTTTTTGCATACTACCTGGTGTATATAAATACTATATATCAAATACAGAGCTACAACAAAAGAATTCGTAAGTGTTACTCAGTATGAGCGCAAATTGCTTACTGGTGGTTTTTAAATGAGTTGAGCATTTTTACGCTTAACTACATACAGTATACTAAGAGATTTTTGTAGAATATATAGATAAAATGATATACAAGGCTAGGCAATGAATTGGATACATGGCCGTCTTATGGATGATAATTTCTAGAAGTATGATTTCAGTTAGATTTAAACGTGTTTTAATGTGAATTAAATTTT
The DNA here is from genome assembly GCA_963932465.1 of Maratus speciosus. Lineage (NCBI taxonomy): Eukaryota > Metazoa > Arthropoda > Arachnida > Araneae > Salticidae > Maratus > Maratus speciosus. Next base: position 333,534,951 of record OZ010790.1, on the reverse strand, counting down.
AACTAAATAGTGGCGCGTACATAAATGTAGTAAGGTGAAATACAGGGCTGTGCAGAAGTATTCAACAATATTTCCGTCTATTGGTATAAGTTGTTTAAAGTGAAATTTGAACAAATTATGCGTTTTCTTGCTAAAATAAATGTTTGCATTATATAGTATATATATCAACCTACAGATCAAATACCGCGCTGTACATAATAATTGGAATAAATATTTGGCAATGGATGTTGATGAATTTTTTTTTCAAATAATTTATACGTTTTCTAAAATGTTTACTTAGGAACTTAAGTATCTTATTTACCTTATTTCCTCAAATAACGAAGTTTTGTTAAAGTATTTTGGCAGTGTTGGAAAGTGCTTCAGAATCTATGCTTAACGCATGATTTTTCTTTCTTGTTATGCATGCTCAAGCGTTTAGTAAAAACTTCATGTCTCACACATTATACAAAATGCAGTTATAAAAGATAACACTTTTAAGTTCAGAAAGAATCATAAAATTAACGAGTTAAAAAAGTTTTAGTCACTAAAAAGCTTTCTTAGTCGTACAAATGAGATTACAATACATGGAAGTTTTTTAATGAAAAAACAAGTTATGAAAATCCCAATGCTGCTTTTAAAAAATTAATATTTACATATATTGTCTGCAGGCCAATTTTAGTTTTCCCATTTTGAACAAAGCGTATTTTAAACATTATACAATGCAATTATGCATTCAGCACTATTGTTATACCATTAAATATTAAATCTCCATTGTACATGTTTTTGAAAGTTATACAGTTCCATGAGTTGTGTAAATTTTGCACATGTTCTTAAAAATAATTTTGAATTCAAAAAAGTTTTTATGCGAGTTTTATTTTATTCTAAAGTATAAGATAGTTAAATTTAAATAAATAAAAAACAAATATGTGTTTGACAAAACTGAAATTATTAAAAAAGGAGTTATTTAAAGTAAATGGCTCAATATGTAAAATACAAAATATTTTTGATTAAATTTTACCCAACATGTGGAATGAAGGATTAATAATTCTACCTGCTGATGGTGCGAAAAAGTCTTAAGTATAGATTTTTTTTCCTTATGAATGAAAGTAAATGTTTGAATCAACAGGAATATATTTCTTGTAAACTACAATGACTGCTTTTTGCCGAAACATCATGTAAAAGCTTACTGTATATCAGTCATACTCAAAACTCCTTTCTTGCGGGCCGCAAACCTATGTTTGTGACGATAGGCGGGCCGCAATACACTTATATAATAGTGCAAGAAAACAATAATTGAAATAGTAAGGTAATAAAAGTAGTCTAACAAATCACTATAACAAAGTTATAATAATATCAGTTTGATTGACCGTTTGTCGCAGAAGAAATGTTGCCAAAAAATTTTTAACACCAATATTTTCAAACAAAATATCTCGTGGTAGATTTCTATTACAAATGTAGAAATATGCCACTAAGATTTGGTATAAGGTGGTGGATTAAGGTGGTGGATTATTTGGTGGATTAGGGTATTTGGAAATAGTAGTATAAAATGTTTTTGGTGCGAATTTTATCCGCGACAAAATTTGAACAGAAGCCTTTCGACAGCCCAAAATTCAACCCTAATAAGCTACTACATAATAAGTATAAAACGTAATAATAACAAAGCAATTTTTTCAAGTTCTGAAGAAAAAAAAAATCAGGATTAATTCATTAATAAATCAGTCATTTGCTCAATACATGTATTTTTTAAAATGTAGAAATATATAGTTGAAATGTAATAAATTTTGGAAAATCTTTAATTAGTGTCCTTTGCAACGAACCTACCGCTTACGTAGCTCAGTATCTTCGATTATTCCAACCAATAATTTTGAGCAATAACTATACGAAATTCTAACATGGTTGAAAATATTCTTATCATCACTGTTGGTTTCTCCTCATTCGGTGGAGAATGGAGTAACTAAATTAAATTGATAAAGTGCAGTTTTGCAATACAAAGTGTGTATTAAGGGGTGTGTCTCTCAGGACTCTTAAATATGTTTGATGAAAAATTTTAGATATGTTAAACTCCTATCTTTTCTGAACATTTTGATATAATTGTTTCCTTGAAATTATTATTAGAACAGAAATTATGTCTTTTAGAACTACAGTAAAACCTCCCTAAAGCGACCACGTTCCGATCCAATAAAAATTGGTCGCTCTGAGATGTGATCTCTTAATGGAGGTCATGTTTAAATCTAGATTTTAATTGTTGAAAAAGGTAACAATTAATGTTACTAAAATTTATTTTTTACATTAGGTAAAAATATGAAAATTTAAATATCAAAACAAAAGTTAATTACTAAGTTAATTAGTACAGAGTTTAAAAAATGAATATGTACATTAACGCTTGCTTTGATTTTACGGTTTCATATTCTATAACTTTTATTTTCAAGTCCTTTTGAAGCTCAGTAAATAAATGCAATTTTTTTTGGACGGGAACAAATTATGGCGATTCCATTAATGTATCTAATTCTTTGAGAGTTTCCTGACACAATAGGGTAGGGGGGTTTATTGACCGGGGTCAATCCATTTCAGGTGGTCCAGCACTGGTTGCTCGACCATTTTTAAAAAATCTGAAATTTTTTGTACAACAACCCTAACAGGATGGAAATTCAAAATGACTATTATTTTAATTTTATTAATTTTTGTTTGTGCATGGCGGCCATCTTTGTTTCATCGTCTGCAGCAATTTTCTCACAAGAAGGGTTTACGGAATTGTAAATAATTCATCCTTTATTTCTCCTATTCAAGTGCAGATTAAAGCAATTTGTACAAAATACATTGGGCTAAAAATATGGTAATAGAGTAGTTTCCGAAACTAACTGCTTATTGGTGAAATTTAAGCATAAAGTTTGTTTTTTTCAAAAATTTGTCCGTTTACAAGAGGGAATTTTTCTAGCAAGGAAGACTGTCAACATGACATAATTTTTTTTACAAATAGGCCGAAAGTACTTGTACTCACACGTCAAGTTCCAGATCTGGGACTTACTTTCTCTTCGCTAAAAAAAATCCCAAAACTTTCAAAAATGTCAAAAATCGCACTTTTGAGGCTTTGATGTCTCTGGTGGGGCACGAGATAAAAATCTGAAGTTCTGGTTTCTGAGAGTATTGTATGGTAGTGTTATGCACAAGAAATTTCAGGATGGAGATTTGACTACAAGCTGAGATATGGCAGGGGCAACATGTCAAAACCATATTGCCAAACTATTGTTTTGTCGTAGTCACAGGTAAGTATTTATCTCAGAGTGTCATTTAAATTTATTTTTTTGATTATCTTTAAATAATAGTAACAGAAAATAAATCCTTTTGCAAAGCTTAGAAATAACTTTAAAAAATAGTTATGCCTAAGGCCTACATTTTGTACGGTTTCAGTAATTTTTGTTGTAATTTTAGTAACTAAAAGAAACCTCAGAACTTTTACATAAAGAAAAAAAAATCTTTTTATACAAGACCTGAGACAAAAATAGAATAGGGAAAGAGAAAAGCTGTTAATGTTGGCATACTTGTTGAGACATGATCAAACATGTCAAAACACATTCCTGCTTGTTGGTTTCAAAACCACAATTTTAATGCTGCTTGCCAGCCCCTGAAACTTGTTTCTACCATAAGTATGTAAATGAAACATTATACGATGTTACCATGCATCAGCCTCAAGTAATTCCCAGAAAGTACAGATATTTAAATCTCTTTTGAAAATTTACACTGCAGAAAAATGACATTTTTGCATAAGAATTAAGCTAGGAATTATTATTGAAGTGGGACTTGCACATAATGATTTCAAAGTTTATTTCTATGAGTCAGCAGGGCCAAGATCTTCAATCAAGTTATCAAGAGATGACACGATGACAAGACTTGGTTCCTACAAATTAAATTTTGAGAAATATCAAAATTTTTAAACCAACAAGCAAGAATGTGTTTTGACACGTTTGATCATGTCTTAACAAGTATGACAACATTAACAGCTTTTCACTTTCCCTATTCTGCTTTTGTCTCAGGTGTTGTATAAAAAAAAATATATATTTTTTTTATGAAAAAGTGCTGAGGTTTCTTTTAATTACTAAAATTACTTAAAAAAATACTGAAACCATACAAAATGTATGGCCTTAGGCATAATTATTTTTTAAATTAATTGTTAAGATTTGAAAAGGGCTTTATTTTCTGTTGCTATTATTTAAAGATAATCAAAAACATAAATTTAACTGACACTCTGAGATAAATACTTAACTGTGACTACGACAAAACAATAGTTTGGCAGTATTTTTTTGACATGTTTCCCTTGCCATATCTCAGCGTGTAGTCAAATCGCCATACTGAAATTTGTTGTACATAACACTACCATACAATACTGTCAGAAACCAGACTTCAAATTTTTATCTCGTACCCCACCGGAGATATCAAAGCCTCAAAAGTGCGATTTTTGGCATTTTTGAAGAATTTGGGATTTTTTTTAGCGAAGAAAAAGCAAGTCCCAGATCTAGAACTTGGCGTGTAAGTACAAGTACTTTCGGCCTGTTCGTATAAAAAATTATGCCATGTTCACAGTTTTCCTTGCTAGAAAAATTCCCTTTTGTAAACGGACAAATTTTGGAAGAAAACTGAAACTTTATGATTAAATTTCACCAATAAGCAGTTAGTTTCGGAAATTACCATATTACCATATTTTTAGCCCAATGTATTCTGTACAAATTGTTTTAATCCGCACTTGAATAGGAGAAATAAACGATGAATTATTTACAATTCTGTAAACCCTTCTTGTGAGAAAATTGCTGCAGACGATGAAGCAATGATAGCCGCCATGCACAAACAAAAATTAATAAAATTAAAATAATAGTCATTTTGAACTCCCATCATGTTAAGGTTGTTGTACAAAAAATTTCAGATTTTTTAAAAATGGTCAAGCAACGAATATCTGATTTTCTGGACCACTTGAAATGGATTGACCCGCCGCCATCCCTAATTTGTCATCAGAGTTAAATTCATTGCCTAAACAGGCAATTTTTAAAGAAGCTACTAAAAAGGCAAAGGCAAAGGGGTTTAAACACTTAAAAGTTACCGGAATAAATAAAAATTCAAAACTTAGTTTAGAAGTTTGATGAATAAGGAGCTCTCCGGAATTATTATTCTAATAAAACATTTTTAAATGACCAGGAATAAACGGAATTTGTTTCATTTTCTTCAACGAAATGGGTCGCTCATAGACGTAGTTCAACTGGATTGGTCTCAGGATAGAGGTAAAATTAGTATTGAGCTTTACAAATTCCGAGCTGAAATGGCGTTTTTGAAATTTTGAGGTAATTTTTCTCAAAATGACATTTTTGGGCATAATGCGCAGGATATCTCAAAAACGTCTCAATATATTTTCAGTAAAATTTCAAAAGATATTTTTATGTTCGTCTGCATAAACTGAACCTAAAGTTTCGTTTTTATTGTTCAGAAAAGTATTATTATAGAAGGTTATACTGTTGAAATTTTCAAAATTTTGTATTAGATAAATACAACTTTAAAATATAATAATGCTTTAAATATAATTTCATTTAGGTTCAGGATAATTACAATCTGAAGTATAATTAGGCGCAAAAATTGTTATTCTATATGAAAAATTTATTTTGTAATCCTATGCACAAGCTGTCGTGCCAATTTTCTGCTTGACAAATGTCTGACAATTTGGTGCCCCAAAATAATAATTCTGCATCCTATAATTTTTTAAATATATAAAATTAAAGAACATGCTTATAACTTTCATCCCTCCAAAAATTGTGTTTTAAAATCATTATACATTTTAAGATATTAAACGTTGAAAACGGTCATTTTTTTTTTCATTTTTAAGAGACCCCTGAGAGCTGAGACCCCTTACAGTAGGGGTGCACAACCTTTTTAAGAGAAGGGCCACTTACAAAAATGTCTGTGTTGTCGAGGGCTACATCAGTAACACGAAAAGAATTCTATTTCACGGAGGTGATCTGTGGCCTATAATCGGATAAAAAATATGGGTTCAGGGGTAGGGGGAGGGTTACTTCTCTAGGTTCCCCTTCCCAGTCAACATATCCAATTCAGTTGGCAAGGATGTATCAACAATTTACGTTTGTGTATATAACAAATATATACAAGGATTATTTTCAAAGAGTGATAATATTCCTCAACTTTATTCGAGGGAGTACATTTTGTTTTATTAAAAGTGCTAAAAACAAACTTAGGCATGAAAGTGGCTAGCATGAAAGTGGGGGGGGGGGGGGGGAGGAGTCGATCAATAAATCGACGAAATTCGCAATTTTTTTCGCGATAAACGGACGGAACTCACGATTTTTCCGTAGTCAATCAACGAAATTAAAAAATTTTCTGTGCATCATCGACAATATTCGCGATTTTCCGTTCCCGATCTTTCGATTTTTCCGCGCTTGATCGACAAAATTCGCGATTTTTTCGTGTCGATAATTTGCTATTCTTAACTGACTCTGACGAAATTTGCAATTTTTTCCCTCGGCAAATTGACAAATTTTTTCACGCGACAGGCAAAACGCGAGATTTTTTCGCAACCCATCAACAAAATTTTCAATTTTTCCGCGCATCATCAACAAACTTGACGATTTTTCTGTGCCCGATCAGCGAAATTTTAGATTTTTCATACCTGATCGACGAAATTCGCGATGTTTTCGTACCCGATCAGCAAAATTCGCGATTTTTCCGATCCTGATCGACAAAACGCGCTATTTTTCCTTGCCCGATTAACGAAATTTGCGATTTTTCCGTGTCTGATGTACAAAGTTCACTATTTTTTTGAACCTCATCGACAAAATTCGCTAATTTTTCGCACCCGATCAACAAAATTCTAATTTCGAGATTTTTAACCGACTGACGAAATTTTCACCTTTTCCCTCGGCAAATTGGCGAAATTCACGATTTTTTCCTTTTCCTGTAACCTTATGGACAAATATTGCATTTTTTTCCAGTTATAAATTGACGAAATCGCGGGACACACGTTGTGCATCCCTACCTTACAGGGACATCAAGCTGATCGCAACAGGAAGATATTTAAACCACGATCATAATATTTTATTTAAAGAAATGCATTTCAGTGGTGATTTTTTTCATTGAAAAAGATTTGTGTTTAATTCGAAAGGGCTTTAAAAAAAATTAAAATCATTAAATCTGTTTTTTTCCGAACAAATATTATAGAATAGATTAGATTTTTAAATTTGATATAAATCTCGTGGGGAAATTTCTGTTCGCATAAGTATTTTATTAGGTGAGATTTTTTCCAACTTCTGCAAAAAATTTCGATGTTTTGTAATTGACAGATATGTCGGTATATTATTATTATAGGATAAAATTTTGAAGCAAATATGTGGCTGCACAATTGAATCTGGAAACATTTATTTTTTGCAGCCACAAATGTGGCACTCTCCTCTAAAACTAATGAGAACTGCAACTGCGTCCAAGATATTAGCATAGAATTCCTTTTTTTTTAGTTTGTTTTTAAGCTTCCGAAGACTCGATAACGTTGCGTTAGCGTTAGCATGTCGTTTACCCGCAAGAAAAGTGACACATCTCCACAAAATTTGTTTTGCGTTTTTTTCTACTAATACGTCTGTCATAGGTGTGCCTTACATAACAAGTTTCATAAGTGTAGCTATGTGGAAAATTACTTTGTTACGCTATATGTCCATTTGTGACCACAGAAGAGGGCTGGATTGTGTGGGGAGGTAAAATTACCCAACCTTCCCAACCTCATCCCACGTCTTAGTTTTCAAGGCATTTATGCTTTTATGCACGTTTTCATTCCTGCATGGAAAGCTAAGTGCTATAATTTCATGTTACAGTAAAATCATGCAAATTTTCTTTTGCCTCACGAGTGAAATTTACTTTTGTCGAGATGTGTCACTTTTCTTGAGGGTGAGCGATATGATCTAAGCAGCGCTGACTATTGTCGTATCAACGGCAAAAATCTAAACATTGAATTAGAATAGAATGTCTCTGTCTGAGACATTTGCTTATTTATCATGACTTTTCATTTTCATGATAAACTGCAGTCAGTGTTTAATTTATAATAAAAAAGTATCGGGCTCTCATTTTCTGCATTAATAAATACCAATGTGTTCCCGTCTCATCCATTCGCACATTTATATTTCATACATTATCTGCAAAAGTTAAAGCAAGTTTGTCGTCTACAAAAGAAAAATTTTAATATAATATATTTTGATTATTATATCTATATGAAATTGTGTATAATAAAATCTAATAAATGAACAAAGCAAAAACATTATAATCGGGAGTGAGGAATTTACAGAAAATCTTCCTCGCCAAAGATTTCTTTGTATAAACTAGCAAAACACAGTACAAATCGTTGGGCTTCGATGCGCAGTAGCCCCAGACATTCCGACTAATATTTAAATATTCACTGAAAATAAAGAAGTAGTCGAGCTGCGCTCTTGTGAGCTGCGGTACAAATTAAGTACCACGTTGAGCTAAAAAGTTGATCAGTAAGGCTAATGTCAGACGAACGTCTATTTGCACACTTTTTGTATCAACCTGAAAAATAAACCCCTACTAGCGAAGGTGTTTCAGTTTCATGTTGAAAGAAAAAGCATGCAAATGGACGTTCGTCTGACATTAGCCTAAGGATATTTTACAAACACAAACAAAAAACAGCGAGTAACCATAACACGACCAAGAGTAGAAATGACAGGTAAGGTTGAGATTTATTGTGGCATTCCTCATCGCTGTCCGGAAACCACCGAGACAGAAAACCATTGTAAGGCACCATTACGGTTGTCTGCACTTGCGGGTGCGAGATAGGAGTATTCTCCTATGTCACATATGTATATGCAAGCGCTTTAGACCATGGGACGAGTTGCGAAATTGTTCAAGTCCGTTTACCAACTCCAGGAACTAAGAAATTTTGCATGCAATACAATTATACAATACTTATTAACTAAAAAACACAAAGTTCACCAAAAAATATTTGCACATTAATTTTTTATACCAATTTAAAGTGGTACCCTAAAGCTGACATTATAAAGGTAATGTTCAGTGTTTTGGTTAGTATTTTCACTTTTAAATAAGAATGAAGATAAAATTTATTGAACTATCATCATTTACTAATAAATATTAAATACTGAAAATAAAATATTATCTTTAATATTAGTATTGTATTTAATATTTGCTATTTAAGAAGTTGAATATTTTTTAATATATTTTACACGAATGTAGCTTAAATAATAGATTAAATGAAACTTGAAAGTTAAAATAATAGAATTAAAATACTCTACATTCATAATGTATATGACCTAATGTATATAACCCTAATGAAGTAATAAATATAAAATTTAAGAATTTGCCCTCATATGTCGACACCTATATCAATTGTTGAAAAGAGCAATTTTGACTCTTAAACTCGACATTCCCTTTAACTATTAAATTTTTGAGGTAAAATCATTTCTAATAAAACTAACAATTTTTTTTAGTACTTATAATAAAACGATAAAAGGTTTAAGTAACACAAGGCTCTTTTTAACATAAAATTAAATATTCAAAAATTGCTCAACTAAAGCTGCTACCTTTTCTGATACTAGCAGGCAGCTTTTCCAAAAACTAAATTGGAAACTGGGATCTTGAAAGATACAAGCAACATTCTTGCTCACATAATTGTAATGGGGCAAACATCATAACCTGATATAAAAAATGTCATAACATATAATTTAACTGCCTATCCCCCACCTATAGTAAACCCTGATTGTTCTATCGTAACAACAAATAACGCAGCATTGACTCATTCTGTGCTGAAATCAGTGGATCAGTATCAAATTCCGAATGAGATCCCTGAAAATAATGCCTTAATTTTGGACGGTATGGGAGTTTTGCAACAAATGCAGAATATTCCAAATACTTTTGGAGATCTTGCTTTACAAGTATTGGAATATATTATTGGTATGGGTGTTAGCTACAAATCTAAAGCAATTCACTTTGTAACTGACACATATCCTATTTTCAACATTTAGTGCAGCGAGTGAAAAAGGATGGCTACAGGAGGTGAAACTGTTATTAAAATATGAAGTTCAGCGCAATAATAATAAAAAAAAAACCTCATCAGTTAAAATTTCTAGCAAATGGGTCAAATAAGGCAGCTTTGGTTGAATTTCTTTTTAAAAAATGGTCCTCAGTAGATCCCCCAATACTGAAAAGTGTATTGTTGATTGTTGCACATGGGGGAAAAGTGCCATATCATAAGCGGTGAAAACCGTCATCTGATAGTAAGGGATATGCCCGAACTGCATTCTGATCACGAGGAAGCAGATACAAGAATGCTGTTGCATGTAGAAAATGCTTCGATATGTTTCATACATGTTATTATTAAAAGTTCGGACACGTGTTTTCATCCTCTCACTTTGTACGAGTAGATTTTTAACAACAGAATTATATTTGCTTCTGGGTACTGCGAGTAATTTAGAATTTCATAATGTTTTATCTATCGCTACTATTTTAGGTCCAGACATTTGTGATAGTTTAATAAGCCTTCGCAGGTTTACAGGTTGCCACAGTTGTAGTGCCTTTAAAGACAAGGGCAAAATTAAAGCATTGACTATAATGAATAGTAAAATTGACTATAATGAATAGTAAAATTGACTATAATGAAAAGCAAAATTGTTTATATTGATGCATTTAAAGGGTTTGGAACTTCTTGGACTTTATCAAGTGCTCTTATTCAAACCCTTGAACTATTTGTTTGCGAACTTTATGGCCAACCTACTAAAACCTCAGTAAATGATTCAAGATACACATTGTTCAAACTGAAGTTTAAAATTGATGTTGCTTTACCACCAAATTATGATGCTTTAGTATGCCATATTAAAAGGGCAAACTATCAAGCATATATTAGATGTAAATTTCCAACTGGGCGAAAAATGTCCGGACCAGGATTTGAACGCGGGACCTCCCTGGCTGAAGCCGCCAGTGCTCTGCCATCTGAGCTATCCCGGACGATTCTGGTCGAACTTTTTCACCCAGCTAACCTTGAGGATTACAGCATCTGGTCTGAAACCTGGTTCAGCTCTAGAGCTGAATTCGCCCAGTTGGAAATTTACATCTAATGTGATATGTTTACCAATTAGAATAATTGTGTCAATATTAATCTAGTGTATCAAGCATATATTCATCGTCGGTGTTTCCAAAACATAATGAGTGTCCCTAATCCTGCTGAACATGGATGGATCATTAATGGGATAAATATAAGGATTTGTTGGAACACAATTCTTTGTATTCCATATAGTTTACAAAAAAACGTTTTGTGCAAGTGCCAGAAGACCGTTTGTTTATCAAGTAAATGCTCATGCAAATCAAATGGAATTTCTTGCTACGAATTATGTTCATGTACTAATTGGAAAATTCCAATGAACAAAATGAATTTTTCAGTGATACTTTTGAAGTTGATTCAGACATATGAAGATATTGATAGTTTGCATAATGTAGATGATATTTTCTAAAAAATGTACCAAAATAAATAATATTATACATAAAACATGCCTAAAGTAAAGTTTTTATTTAAGACAAGCATGAAACAATGTGATGTTATTGATGGACTTCCTAGTTGCGTGGCAACTTAACATCCAGTTGAAGAGGTGATCGTGTTGCAAGGGCATTAGGGAGCCTTAAAAAATGAATGTTTAAACGTGGCTGGTAGCCACAATGAGAAAAATCACTAGAAAAGTTAAGAAAAGAATAACTTAAAGTGAGAACTTGAAGTACTAAAAGTTTAACAATGTAAGAGAAAAAAGAAAATTTAGATAAAAAAAAGAGAAAGAAATTCCATTAGTTCCAAAAAGGACAGGCGAAAAAGCTCCTAAGGGATATCCCATCTAAAAAAAGGGGACTCTTTTCAGTGACCATACATTAAGTTTAAGTTGGTTAAAAATTCTATTTATATAGCAGATAAGCAGTATTATATTTAAGCATTACCAATTTTCTAAAATCATTTAGATATTGTTTGTCTAATTTTTCCTGTAACTTCTTAAGCATTTTATTAAGAGGTAAGTGCATTATATCAAAGTCTCTTTACTGTTATTATGTTGCTTAAAGAGCCTTGTGTTACTTAAACCTTTTATTTATTAATTAGAAGTATTCGAAAAAAAATTGTTAGTTGTATTAGAAATGTTTTTACCTCAAAAGTTTAATAGTTAAAGGGAATGTCAAGTTTAAGATTCAAAATTGCTTTTTTCAACAGATGATATAGGTGTCGACATATGAGGGTAAATCCTTAAATTTTATATTTATTACTTCATTAGGTGTTAAAACATACGTTCTGAAAGTATAGAGTATTTTTATTTTATTATTTTAACTTTCAAGTTTCATTTAATCTATTATTTAAGCTACATTCGTGTAAAATATATTAAAAAATATTCAACTTCTTAAACAGCAAATATTAAATACAATACTAATATTAAAGAAAATATTTTATTGTCAGTATTTAATATTTATTAGTAAATGATGACAATTCAATAAATTTGATCTTCATTCTTATTTAAAAGGGAAAATACTAACCAAAACACTGAACATTACCTTTATAATGTCAGCTTTAGGGTACCACTTTAAATTGGTATAAAAAATTAATGTGCAAATATTTTTTGGTGAACTTTGCGTTTTTTAGTTAATAAGTATTGTATAATTGTATTGCATGCAAAATTTCTTAGTTCCCGGAGTTGGTAAACGAAAACTGGTTTTTAGCCACTTTTGATGCTTCGTCCCATGGCCTACTTTGGTAGGAAAGAACACAAAAGATTGGAGATGGGATAAAAAATAATTTTAATTTAGGATTTGATTTTTCAGAAGCACTGTTCCGCTGGGATCTGGAGCTCAGTATTTATGAGCTCCGGTGAATTCTGACCTATATTTAAAAATTCCCTAAAAACAAAGAAGTACCGGAGCTGAGCTCCAGTGAACTCTTGCGCAAATTAAGTCCTAACTGTAGTGATAGAAAACATTAATATGCATTTCCTGGGATGCATTCTTTATCTTCAGTTTAAACATTTTCCAAAAAAGTTTTATAGAAGATTATTAATGAACCATTTTATTTCTGATTTTCGAAAAGGGAAGTCATGGCTAAGTTCCTTCCGTATCGGTACGACAGTATGTCGGACCTTTATCGATGTCTTGAATGCGATCATTTGTCGCAGTCCAACAAAATGCTAACGTAGTGAAGGAGGGTCCCTGACATGTTCATGACATCTCCGGGGGAGAAATTCTTCTGTGAGTTTTGATTAGAAACTTATGAAAAGCCATAAAAAAGCTCACAATTGAATTCAGTCTTTTGAAAAGAAAGAGCATTATTTTTTACTCTTATTGCTAAAATTAGTCTACATGCAGCCTATAAGTATTGTCTCTCTATCGTTAAACGATAAAATGAAGGTAACTGAAGCGAAGGGAAAAGATATACAGGCATCCCTCGACTTACGCATTATGCGATTTACGTAAATTCGCAGTTACGTAATAAATCTCGAAATTTACATTTAGGAACACACTAGTGCATTTGATATGCATTTGCATACTTTCGATAACTATTTTATAAATAAAATATGCAGATAAAAACCACAATGATAATATAATTTTATATATTAAGTGAGAGTGATATTTTTATTGGGATATACAATCAAATCTTTAACAAAAAATACTCAAATCTAATTAAAATGAGACAAAAAATCTGGAATTTACCCGTAACAATTATGTTAGCTAAATTCAAACCAGAACGAAAGCTAATTTTAAAGTTTTGATGAAGAGGAACGAGTGTATTTTTTCTTCTAGTTGTACATGTTTGTTTGATGTAGGCTGAAAATTGTTTAAATCAATTCATCAATGTTAAATTTATAAATCCCGCATTCCATGAGAGATTTTTTATTTGAAGAGTGTTCTTTCAGTTTGTTTTTATATTTTTTCATACTTTTATAGTTTACATCCGTGTAAATACTGCTGCATGATGCTTTATTTATAAAATAATACTATATGTAAATAATATATATATATTTATTATATTCATAAATAAGATACTGTATTAAATTCTAAGTCGTTAAAATTGTCGTCATTCTTATCGTGAATATTTATTTATATATAATAAATATTGCAGTTTTTTACGTAATTTTACCTATTCGACTTACGTAAAATTCAAGTTTCGTAAAAGTAAGTTACTTACGTAAGTCGGGGGATGCCTGTACTATCTTTACGAGAAATAAATGACGCCATTTAAATGCGGACAAACACAGATCTAAGACATCCTAACAATAAAAATAGAATAATACTGTAAAATGGTGCAGTGTAATAATAATAAAGCGATGATTTTATTTGTCAATATATAAGATTTTACAACTGGAATCGCTATAAGAATGTGATCAGCGAGAATCTTCTCTAAGCAATGTGCGAAAATTACGAAATAGGCCATTAATTTAATTATTATAATGTAATATAATATTATAAGGTAAGAAAATTAATTTCTGCTGACTTTTAGCAAGCCTGGTATAGCACTTTGTATGTTGCGAAAATGTGTAGCTCGGACTGGACCAGAGAAAAGGGTGCGGATGTAAATCTTTGATTTTTAGAGAGAGCAAATATTTTAATCAATATAAGTCATTTTACATGCTTGAGTTGTTTCAGGATTTAACACATGCGTATGAAGATGGCTTTTTATTGAACTTTAATCAGGATAGGAGACACCGTTGTATTATCGTGCATGTTTAAAACTCTATCACATGTATTTGCTACATAATTTTCATTAGAACAGTTCTTGTATTTAAAAGTTTACGTGGAAATACTCTTGAAACATTTGGGATAAGAAGATTCGAAAGAAGAAGAGGTATTTTGTCTCTTAAGAGAACTCTGTACCCGTTGAAGAAATTTGAATTTTTTTTTTTTTTACTGATGTACATTTACTTATTATATGTAATACTTAGAAAAACTGATTTTGACAAGAAAATTAAACCTTTTGTGAGTAAAAATTGAGAATTTAATTTTTTTAATTTAAAGAATTTTAAAGTTTGCTGTTTTTTGATACATTATACTGCTTTCAAAACACTAAAACTTCTATAAATATTTGTCAAATCACTCCATTATTATTATTTTTTGTATCCTCAATATAGTGTACTTAATAAAATTAGAGATGGATTTTACAATATAATGAAAAAAAAAATAACAATAGCAGAAAAACACAACAAAACTAGTTCTTTTAGTAGCCTAAATTTGCTAACATGATTGAGTAAATGCTCAGTCCAGTCCGAGCCTGAATGCGTCCAATTCGGAGAAATATTTCGGCCCCTTTCGATTCCTCTTTGAACAGGTTTTACTGTATTAAGTTCTCGTTTGTCAAAGGAAAATAATTTTCCTTCATAACTAAACTTCAACTCGCGAAAATATTTCCTTTAAAGAAACTCGAATTAACCTTGTGGTTTTGATGCAACATGTGAAAATAGACTCTGGCTGCAACATGAGGTCACGGTCGTACATAGCAGCCTTTGATTTCCATATAAATGTTTCTTTCTTCGCTTATTCAATAGCTTTTACAAAATGATTTTCGCAGTAAACATGTGAATATAACCGTTCATGAGATTGGATTTAGTTCTGTGTCACTATTCATACGTCTATACTGCGCTTTCTCAAAATTCCCCTTCTGTTTGTTCTAATTTAAATATTACTTGTCATTGGATTTCTATTGTATCGGGTTATCAATATGCTCTTATGATGTAATTTCTTCTTAAAAATTAGACCTGAAGAGAAAGTTAAAACATTGAAGATTTATAGAATTTCATTGTAGCCAATGTTTTTGACTTACATACGACTTACATGACTTCCATGACTTACTAGGCTGACTTTAGCTTACTCCCGCAATGCCCGTGCCCTGAAATTTCGAAAACCCCCAAATCGATTTAGCTCATTAAACAGAATGCCTTTATTAATAAAATTGAAAGCGTTATTTTTTATGTAAATGTTACAAAAATGTTTACTCTTTCTCCATACGTGTTTATTTCTGTGCAGTATTCATTCCTTTGTTCGTTTTTCCTTTTTTTACCCAAGACGAAACTGCACATAACATATAATTTATTTTCTATGTTTACAAATTTAAACAAAATATTTATTCTAAAAAAAAATGTTAAAATAGTTTAATAACATAAAAAATGTAAACTGAAATTTTACTGTAAAGCTAATTTTATTAATACAGTGACGCTCAAGAGAATGAGAATGTGATAAGGAGAACAATTCAGGATGCATTATTGTGTAAATCAGGCTCTGAATGCGAATTACATTAAGTGATCATGTTATTACAACCACTATCCAATAATTGACATTTTTTCATTTTAGTAAGTCAAGATTAATTCAACATTATTTATTCATTTACTTATTTTTATATGGAAGAATAGTACTGACCGTTTATAAGCATATAAGGAGTAAGCATAAGTCAAGATTAATTGAACGTTATTTATTTATATATTTACTTATTTTTATATAGAAGAATAGTAGTGACCATTTATAAGCATATAGTGAGAAACATTTTAGGGAAAATTACCTTTATCGAATTTCTTTTATTAGCATGGATAAATATATACTACTACACGTTTGCAAGCCATTGAGTACTGTAAAGCAACATTAATGATTAATTAAATTCATATAACATTACGTTCAAATAATGACTCACTAAAAAAATTAATCTTGTTTAGAATGAAAGAAAAAAAGATTATTTAAAACGTCATAACTTTTGAAGCTGTATAATAAAAGTAAGTAGATTTTTGAAAATATTCCTCTCTGGTTTATTAACCCTTTGGACTCCGGCGTCTCTTACACAAATTTTATTCGGTCGGCACCACTTTTTTAAAAGAAGTTTTCTTCAAGTACACAATTTCAAAAATACTCTGATTAAATAAAGGAAATTTTATTTTCCTTTATTATTGGTGCCAACAACAAATTTTGCAAAGAAAGAGGATGGCTCCGCAGCGGAGACAACGGTGTGCAAAGGGTTAAAGTATATTTCCAAAGATTCCGTTAACAGAATATCTTTATAGCTATTACTATTTTTACCAGACAAATTGCTTGCTCCGCACGTCCTGGACACAATTAAGTCCAGTTCCGGCCTGGTCCGAGTCTGCTGAAAAAAATAAGCCCAGGCTCAGACAAGATGTAACTATCTGATGCCGATTTCTACGCTGCACATGCAATATTTCTTTATTGATCATTGTAATATTTCTTTATTGTCAAGCTAGCATTGGCTCGTGCAGCCCTATTCTCAACCAACTTATATCCATTGAAAATTGTTCAGATTTTATCGGCTTTGTTTAGTCCTTGTAAATTTATCATATCGGGCTGTCCGCACGCTTAGGTTTTTCTCGGCTCGGCTGGCCCGTTTGATTTTTTTTTTCTCGGCCCGTTAAAAAAGTGGCATTATTCTGGCTCCGCGGTCGGTTTGAAAATTCTGCCGGGCTTAGTACAGGCCTCGGGATAGGCCCGGGCCCGTGTGACCTCTCTAGTCTGGCTTCCCAGTTTATAGAAGATCCAACCTGAGCTTTCGGTTTACACAACATACTGCCTGGTGTATAGAAGATAGATGAAAACCATTTTTAATTGAAAACCCTAATAGGTAATAGATAATAGATAATGCATTTAATATATATTTTTTAGCTGTCTACTAACAACACAAAAAAGCATTTTCTTATGAAATGTACCAATTATTCAAATAAAATTTTGAAATTTATTAGAAGCGATACTTTCGCATTAGCCTCCTGCCAGGAACCTCATGCCAACATTTCACAATTCATGCGTTATTTAGTCTATTTATTTCAGTGTTTAAGCGCGTAGTTCAACATACCTGTTAAATTTATGTTTTATTTATTTATTTTACTAGGGGGGCTCTCCCCTCCTTCTCGCTACGCTCACCATCACCCCCCCCCCCCCCGCGTAATTGCTTCGCGATTCCGTTTGGTATCCCTATTTACTAGCCCAGCCGTAATTGCTTGCCGTCACAATATTGCTTTTAAAAAAACCCTTGATAACAATAATATACTGGCGTTAAATCGTATATATATATTTAAAGCATGAGGCCCTGAAAGTGGCTGTCTGTCTGTACGTTGCGCGTGTAGAGAATATTCCCGCGGTCATTTGTATGTATAATTTACCGATACAACAATGATTTTTGATAATAAAATTTGGTATTTCATTGTTATTTTGTACAAAAAAGGTTGCCATTGGTCATTTTTTGGCTAACATTCTCGTTGGTTAAAGTAACGGCTATATCAGTTACAAAATAACACAAAAACCTCTTATTACTGATTTTATATATATAAAAAAAAAGAAACAAAAACGTTTTAATGTCGGATAATCTCTCTATACTAAAAAAAAAGTAACTTAAGCTGTCACCGGTGCCGCCGCCGCCGGTTTTGAATTTTTTGTGACCGGAGATCTTTCTCCGTTAATATTAAGAAAAATATTGCATACAAAAATATAAAAATCGGCGGTATTATAGAGAAATATTTCATAAACACGTTAATGCAGACAGTTTTCAAATCGAAAAATTATTTTAAGAGATATTTAATGCTAAAGTTGGACAAAATCGTTCCATTAAAAAAGTTTTATAGGAGCAAAAACTATACACGGTAATTAATTCATTTTTAGATCATTTTATACGTTAGAATTTCCTGGTGTGCAGTAGAGATGAGTTCGGGCTCACTTTTCGAAGCCCGGGCCCGCCCGAGCCCGACGATTTTAAATCCGAGAACGAAACATTTTTTCGTCATTAGAGCCCGAGCCCGATACCGAAAATGTAAACCGAAAAAAAAGTTTAATAAAAATTGCATAAAAGTTGTTCTAAATGAAATATCTCATCCCTAGCACATAATTAGTTTTATGACATTTACATTTAATCTCATGAAAAGATGTCCCTAAAAAGATTCTCATATTTTGCCATATTTCGCCTAGATTGTCAAATAATAAAATAAAATAAAATAAAATAAAATAAACGATCCAATTTTAAAATATTCTACTATTTTGGCGCCTTAACGTCAATGATATAAATCTGCAAATATTTCAAATTTCTTTTAAAATAGCTGTGATGTTGTAACATTAATCAATCAAAAACATTCTCATAACATGCTAATATCCGCTTCATCTCTTATACAGCTAATAAATATTCCTTTCAATGTTTACCAAATTATCAACTGTTAACAAAATAAAGCATGGGAAAAAAAATCAACTTTCTCACCCTCGTTAACGAACAGTAAAGTTAAATGCTTTTATTTCCGTTCACCAATAAATAAAACTATTTTTTTATCATTTTCTTTTATTTTCTGCAATAACCTAAACAGTTACTGATACTTCGCTTTCATCATTCTTATGAAAATAACATCAAAATGATTT
This sequence comes from Maratus speciosus, assembly GCA_963932465.1. NCBI lineage: Eukaryota > Metazoa > Arthropoda > Arachnida > Araneae > Salticidae > Maratus > Maratus speciosus. Next base: position 333,515,565 of record OZ010790.1, on the reverse strand, counting down.
CTTATGGAAAATGCAATTTTCAACCCAGGCGATAGAGAAATTGGCGATAACAGACAGATGCCTCATTTATTTATTGAAACCACAGAAAACTGAAAGTTTAATGATTATTATAAAAGGAGTAATTAAATTACTTTTACAAGAATAACAGCTTTTTAACAGAGATAAAAATAAGGAATACTGAATTTATTTTAAAAACATAAATAAATTTTAGATATTAACACACCTTAAAAAGCATTAACAGAATAATATAGGGAACACAAGAAATTTTGATGATTATATATTAATATATTACTTCTTATATTTTTTAAAAAGTTTTTTTTTCCATACGGGAATAAATAAAAATTTCAGGTAAAAAAAAATGAGCCCGAGCCCGTCCGAGCCCGAAGGCTGGTATGAAAATCGAGCCCGAGCCCGTGTCGGGCCCGGTCTCGGGATCGGACTCTCGGGCCAGGGCTGAGCCCGTCTCATTTCTAGTGTGCAGACTGCATTTATTTCTTTAATTTGACTCATTTTTTGAGGTTTTATTTCTATTTTAAATTCAAATTTTCAGCATTTCGAGAGATATTTTTTACTTATTTTAGAAAATGGTATTAATTTAAACTATTGCCAACTGTAGAAACAGCGCAAACAATAATGTTTGCTTCAAATTAAAAATTTATTTACACATGACTATTATAAAAAGAAAAAAAAAAACTTTCAAATGAGAATTAAATAATTACGTATAAAAAGCAGAAACTTATTGAAAATTACTTCATAAAAACTATATTTACACGTGAATTTTAAAAGAGAAAGGATATTGTAAAATAATAAATTCATTAAGATGCGTTAGAAGTTTTAAATAGGAGAAATTACGTCACATTTGCGTCACATTACACTAATTACGTAAAATGAACAAAAAATAATATTGCAAAACAGTTTAAATTTAAAAATTGCGCGAGACATTTATTTGATATTTTGATTTTATCTTTTCAACTATTTTTGTTATGACAGAGCAAATAATATTTCATTTCTAACAAAAGTATTTTCACGGGAATTTTAGAAAGGAAAGTTTGGTGAAAATTATGTCAGAGTAAAAACGATACAGTTAAAATGTCTTATTTAAAAGAACTTTCTTTCCGCTTTGTTAAAAAATACCGAGAGACAAAGACTCTGTTTACTTAATTCATTTTATATTAGCTTATTTTGAAATGTTTAACTGATTTTATTTAATCAAAGACGAAAAAGGCCATTGTATCTTTTAACAGCAGCTGATTTTTACTTAAAATTCCCCAATAAAAGAGAAATGAATAGAAACCCGTTTGTAGGGAGATCGTCACTGTTTTTTAAATTATGATTCAATCTTCCAAAATCTTTTTAAAGCCGATCAAATTAGCGTGCTCTTAGAGACTGCGATGTCTGAACGGAGGTTGGCGAGCGTAAACTCGTAGGGGGCCGAGCCTCCTAGTATTATAAAACGAAACTATTTAATTTAAACACGAAAGGAATATTCGTAATGCTTAAAAAATAATTCAATGTGGAAGATTGCAATTGATACAATATTTGGTGATTCATCTTTTGCGCCAGGTTAAGAAAAATGCATCTGAAAACTTGATTAGATAACATGTGAGTAACAATTGTTTATTTATTTATTTTGGTTTTGATCTAATTCTCCCATCATGTGTCTTACAGGAGAAACTAGCAGGTGTAATTGTAAAAATGGATATTCTTGTAAAATATAAACCAAAATAATTAGCAATATTTAAATTGCAATAAACTGAAATAAGAAAATATTAAAAATGAAGTACATTGAAACTTCCCTGTGTGACCACTTCCCTGAACGACCATTTTTTCATGGAACGAAATTTATTCCTATAGCCTCAATACTAATTTTACCTCCATTCAGAGACCACCCCAGTTGAACTCCCTCCATGAGCGACCCATTTGTTTGAAGAAAATGAAACAAATTCCGTTTTCCCCTGGTCGCTTGAAGAAGGTTTTATTAGAAAAATAATTCCGGAGAACGCATTATTCATCAAACTTCTAAGCTAAGTTTAGAATTTTTTATTATTATTCCGGTAACTTTTAAGTGTTTAAACCCCTTTGTGCCTTTTTTAGGCAATGAATTTAACTCTCATGATAAATTAAGAATGACGGTCAATAAACTCCTTTGCCCTATTCTGTCAGGAAACTCACAAAGAAATAGATAAATTAATAAAATCGTCATTATTTGTTCCTGTGCAAAAAAAAAAAAAAAAAAAAAAAAAAAAGCATTTATTTACTGAACTTCAAAAGGACTTGGAAATACAAGTTATAAAAGATAAAACGGTAAAACCACAGCAAACGTCAATGGTATTAATTTTTAAACTCTCAACGTCAATAAAACGTCCATTTTTAAACTCTGTAGTAATTAACTTACGTAATTAACTTTTGTTTTGATATTTAAATTTTTATATCTTTTCATAATGTGAAAAATAAATTTTAGTAACATTTGTTACCTTATTTCAACAATTAAAATCTAGATTTAAACATAACCTCCATTAAGAGACCACCTCTCGGAGTAACCAATTTTTATTGGAACGGAATGTGGTCCCTTTAGGGAAGTTTTACTGTAATTCTTATTTACTTCATAAAATGACAAACTCGACAAACACAATATAGGCTGCTATTTCATAACACTGCATTGTCCAATATAAATATCGGGAAGTGTAAAATTTGGCGGTAAATAACAAATTAAGTTAACTAACAATACAGCACGTATGCTAAATTAGTTAAAAGAACTCGGCATACGGCGACTTGCGTTTTTAGTTCCAGTTTAAAAGACGTAATATTTACTACTTATGTAATAATTGCACACACCTTTGCCGATGAAGAGCAAAAGAGATTTCATTGTTTAAAATGCATTGCGCATTTTATTTCTTTATTGTTTATTTAAAATGTTCTGCAATTTTAATGTGTTTTGTTCTAGATCCTTTTCACTGTTATTTTGAAAGAAATCTAAAACATTTCAATAACAGGTAACATTATATCACAGCAGTATTATGACAGGCTCTTTTGAAATCATAATTAGTTTTTCCACAACAGTACACTTGGAAAAATATTACAGAAAGATTTTCCAAAAATTATATTAGTGCATTTTAATTTACTAGGGCGCTTTGCCCCTATGAGCTTACGTTCACCTGCTCCCGTTCAGCCACAGCAGGCTGTAAAAATAAATATTACCCGATTACGGAAAATTGAGTGATATTATCACGGCCCGTGGCGATCTTCTGTAATCCGATTGCCATTCATTTCAGATTGACTAAGGGATTTTTCGCCTTTTCGGTGCCCAAGACTGCATCCACCGCTGTTGCGACAGCTGATGCCTTATTTCGTGATTGAGTAAGTAAGATCTATATCACACATTTGAAAATCAGCTTGTATAAAATGATTAAGTAAATAATGTGGCTGCCTCCCGGACTTTTATAACAACATCTAGAAGAAACTTTTCTTTTTATGTAGATGCTATAAAGAAATCGTTTTAAATATGACGTTTTAAATATACCGTTTTAAATAGGACGTAATTTTACCCATTTAATGCTTTTAGAACATAATAATTTAATTATTTTAAAGTTTTCTTTCTCTTTAATATTGACATGTAAAAATATATATCGAGTGAAAGTATTTGGCAATATTATTAATTTGGGTTTTTAAATATAACGTAGTTTTCCTCATTAAATGCTTTTTTGCTTGTAATAATTGAATTAAAGTTCTTTTTCTTTAACATTAACGTGTGTAAACATACTTTTCAATTGAAATATGTTTGGAAATATTATTATTTACTTTTTTCTTTTTTAAATCTAGCTAAAGTCGATAAAAATAAGACTTTTTCGAAATATGAAAAGAATCTCATTCAGATAATGACATTTTTAATAAGAAATTGGAAAATAACTTAAAAAAATTAACGAATAAAAAAAAATGTTTGGGCACTTCACGTTCACACTAGAGATCTGCAAGGGCTGGCCCGTGCCCCGAAGCCCGAGACCGGCAAGGCCCGCGGGCCGATTTCCATTCACGGCACTCGGGCCGGGCCGGGCCCGGGCCATACTTTTTTCTGATGGCTCAGGTCGGGCCGGGCCGGGCCTAACTTAATTTTTCTGTACAGAGCCGGGCCTAGTTTCATTCCTAGTCTTCACGGTCCAAAATTTTCAGTCCTAGTTTTGAGCCAGCGCGTATGAAAATCATTGTCTCAGCGTGGCCTGGTCCATTTAAAGGTCAGTTAAATTAAGCCTGGCCCAAAAATTTTTGCAAAAAAATGCATACATTTTTGAATCGCCATTATTCTACACTTAAACATTAAAATTTATTATTTTTAAAGAATAGTGGATTTCTACGCATATTAAAATATAACTAAATTAAAATACAGTAAAATGCGTGAAAAGGAACCTGCCTATGACGGAACCCTGCTTTAAACTGAAAAACGTGTTCATCCATGCAAAATGAATATACTAATAAGTAAGAAAAGACTATATAATACATTTACACTCGCTAAGAAGGGAACTTGTCTATAACGCATTTTTTTTTTTTCTTTTCTATGCAATTCCATCTTATAAGATTTTACTGTATAGCATTTTTCCGATTTTAACACTTCTATACATGGAATATGGATTAACAGTATTAATGATAACTGAAACATTTATATACAAGAAATAGAGATTCATTAAAAAAATAGATATCGCAGCCTGCTGCACTCCTATAAAAATAAAGATTATAAACATGAAAAAAAGTTAAGATAAATATTTTTGGTCAGAACTCCTCGTACGAGACAAATTTTTAACCAATTCGACGTAAAAATCAATGTTTTGTATAAGTTTACTCGGGCCCGGGCCGATTTTTTTTCTCTATGAGTCGGGACGAGCCGGGCCCGGTCCTGGAAATGTCGGCCCGTGCAGACCTCTACTTCATACCACAACGTAGTCCAGTATATGACAGCAAAAAATGGTTAAATTGCTAGGCACAGTTTTTGATCCCTATAAAACTTTTTTAACTGAACTATTTTGACCGATTTCAACATAAATAGCACTTAAAATAACTCTTCGATTTAAGGACTGTCTGTTTCAGCGTGTTTGTCATAGATTTCTCTAAAAAACTACCAGTTTTCGTATTTCTATATGCGATAGTTTTTTTTTTTTTTTTTTTTTTTTTTTTAATAAGCCAAGAAATAGCGCCGGTCACAAGTAATGTTCTTTACTTTTTTTAGAATAGAGATATGCAGAGTGATCGCAAATTGTTTCATCAAAATAACGGTGATAATAATGCCCATCAAAATGCACAATTTTTTACAGGAAATGAGGATTGCAATACACTTGCTTATTCAGTCAAAAATAGAGAATCTTGCTACAAGCCGAAATCAGGTTTTCGCCCATAACGTTAAAAATAGTGAAGATAAAATAAAATCTCCATATCGGGCATTTCTATTTAGCGAACACTTTTTTAATTCCCAAGACCTACATATTGATATGATTTTTTTTCGGAATAACGAAAAAAATTCGCGGTCTCAATGTGTCCGCTATTTTGAGGTTTTATTTTTAGGTAGCTTTCTTTACAAAAAGCTACCTATTGCAGCCGTTCGGAGGAAAGCGATTTCAAAAAATTTTGGTATATTTTCATCGATCATGACCCCCAGACCCTGAAACTACCCTCCGTTCAAAATTGATATATATATATATATATATATATATATATATATATATATCTGACCTATGTCATACTGTAACTCTCGTATTTATAAACCAATTTGGATGTAATTCGGTGTGTACATAGTACATACCAATGTCTCGACCGAGTTCGTTGGCCAGCTTCATCCGCCATTTTGTTTCAAAAAGGCGGCCATTTAAAATTTTAAGAAAAATTTAAAATTTGAAATGTGGTACCAAAAAATTGAAAATGGAAAAATATTTTTTTCTTATGTATTTTACCTTTATACAAAGACTCCGTAGCAGTTTTTGTTTTTCTATATCTTAAAAAATGGCTGAGTTATAGCATTTTGAATTTCTAGCGAAGCTGACATTTTGAAACGTCCTGAAATTTGTCACGCGATAAAAGGCGTATTTATGAACCGATTTGGATGTAACTTCGTTTATACATAGTACAGACCAATGTCTCGACCGAGTTCGTTGGCCAGCTTCATCCGCCATTTTGTTTAAAAATGGCGGGCATTTAAAATTTTAAGAAAAATTTAAATTTGAAATGTGGTACCAAAAAATTGAAAATTGAAAAAATATTTTTTTCTTATGTGTTTCACCTTGATAAAAAGATTCGGGAGCAGTTTTTGTTTCGTTTATATCTTAAAAAATGGCTGAGTTATAGCATTTTGAATTTCTAGCGTGGCTGACATTTTTAAACGCGCTGATTTTTGCCACGTGATAACAGGCGTATTTATGAACCGATTTGGATGTACCTTGGTGTGTACATAGTACATACAAATAACTCAACCGAGTTCGTTGGCCAGCTTCATCCGCCATCTTGTTTCAAAATGGCGGCCTTTTAAAAAAATTTAAATTTAAAATGAGATACCAAAAAATTGGAAAATGAAAAAGATTTTTTCGTATGTGTTTGACCTTAATACAAAGATTCCGGAACAGGTTTTGTTTCGTCTATATCTAAAAAAATGGCGGAGTTCATTTTGAATTTCTATTGTGGCTGACATTTTAAAACGACCTGATTTTTGTCTTTCGATAACAGGCGTATTTATGAACCGATTTGGATTATACTTGGTCTGTACATAGTGCATACCAATGTCTCGACCGAGTTCGTTGGCCAGCTTCATTCGCCATCTTGTTTCAAAAGGTTTGCGATTTTAAAAAAAAAAAATGTATTTTAAAATTTAAAATGAGGTATTAAAAAATTGGAAAATGAAAAAGATTTTTTTCATATGTTTGGCCTTGATACAAAGATTCGGAGCAGTTTTTGTTTCTGAAAATTTGTTCTTTTGTTTATATCTTAAAAAGTGGTTGAATTATAGCACTTTGAATTTCTATCATGGCTAACACTTTGAAACGATCTTGTATTTGTCACGCGATGCCACACGTATTCGCCTATTTCGATGGAAGAAGGCATGTGGATAGTATACATCAATATCTCGACGAAGTTCGCTGGCCAGCTTCATCAGCCATCTTTTTTCAAAATGGCGGTCATTAAATTAAAAAAAATTATATTTAAAGTGAGGTGCAAAAAAATTAGAAATTGAAAAAGGTTTCTTTCTTAAGTATTTGACCTTGATATAAGGATTCAGGAGCATTTTTTGTTTGCCTTTATCTTAAAAAATGGCTCAGATATAGTAGTTTCAATTCCTAACGTGGGTGACATTTTAAAAAATCTGATTTTTTGCCTGCGACAGCACTCGTATATATCAACCGATTCCGATGTGAGTGAGCATGTGCACAGCAATTACTAAGGTCTCGACCAAGTTCACTGGTTAGCCTCATCCACCATGTTGTCTTAAAATGGCAGGCACTTTAAGAAATCGCCGAATTTGGCAGCCAAATATAAGTTACTTTAATTAAAAGCAGCTTGGATAAAGCTGACTAATTTCGCGAAATTCTCATTCATAATGATTTAGTATTGATAAAAATTAGTATTGAATCTCCTACATTCGGTTTCCACTTAATTGAGCTTCGTGTGTTTGAATAATATAAGTTGGCTTTTTTAAATAAGGAATATGAAAGCTACCTCTTCCTCTCGGCACTGGCCGGAAGGACTTTATTTTACCGAAAATTTCAACTGACTTGTTCGTTTTGTTTAATGTGATAATGTCACGAAAATTGGTGGAGTACAGTATAATTAAATCTGTGATCCCGTATACAGGTGCATTCTGGATTACGTAGCATCCAGCTCAGCCTTGTTTGGACCCCTTCCGAGCACTTTTCGTGATGTCATCCTATTTTACACCTATTTTACCTTTTTCACGAAAGGATTGTTGAAGATACTACTACAACATCTTCGTTATAGGTAAACTTATAAACGGAAATATGGGGCTGAATTGAAGATTAGGTATCTTTTATTTTTGACTAAATACGTAAGATCGCGATCCCGTTTTCTTATACAAAAATTCTTCATCTTGATGATCTAATATCATCCTTCTTCTGCTTTCCCTTTTTCCTTTATTTTTTGTTTAGTAGTTAAGATTACCCTGCATAAGTACCTGTTCCTAAAAATATTTAGTCAGTACCTATTATATTAAAATCCAACTGTTTGTCTGTATTTCACAACATCTCTTCTTAGAGCATGGAGCGCAACGTGGTCCGAAACGATGGACGAATATCTTGTCTTTTGCTTTGTTTCTATAAGTAGATTTAATAAATTTTTAGTTTACATTCTCTTTTTAAAAATGTACTGTAAGGTATATATTTATGCGACTTGTTTCCACATATACTAAAATTGCAGAAGGAAACGGACTTACGAAACGAACTTTTTTGAAAGGGTTACCATTAATATTTTTTTCAATCGAAGGCGTCGTTTTAAAGCAGTGGTTCCCAAAGTGGGGCGTACGCCCCACAGAGGGGGCAATATGGCTTTTCAGGGCGGCAATTTCAGATTTCTTATTAAAAAAATTTCTGTCATCTTTTACTTTTTTTCTAATTGCCGAAACGTCAGTGAAGGCTTACTGTGGAGACACGAAAAGTTTTGGTTTCCGTTAGTCTGTCTGTCTGTTAGTCTGTCTGTCTGTTCCGCGATAACTGCCGCAAAAAGCATCCGATCGGCTTGAAATTCCCTGGGCATGTTGATGAGCTCCCCGGATTTAGCTGTATAGTTTTGGGTTAAATTTGGTTCATTCGTTCGGAATATACAGAACATTTTATTTTGTGATATAATGCTTTTCTATGGGAAGTCAGACGATTTTCAAATTTTCATTTGTTGAAAGAAATCGCTCATATGAATGATAGATTTAAATGGTAAATTTTGGATGCTGAAATTTTTAAATAAGAGTATTAAATTATTCTTATTAGTTTGCAATTTTGTCAAAACATTTGTCAGAGCTTTTAAATTAGGTGTATAACTTATGATAGAATTTTATACATGTGTTCGAATAATATAAAACATTTTATTTTATGAATTTACTTATATTTCATTTTTTCTTTTAACCGTTGCGTAGCAACAGCATCTCATCTAAAAATATCATAAATGTGAAAGTATATATGGTTTTTTGAAGTCAAATCAAAGCAAAAGGAATGAATTAATGAATGCCTTTGTATAGATATTTGCATATAGATTTATTTAAACGCAGAAATGAAAATAGTATTTATATACTATATAGAATAATATTTTCATTTATTTATTCAACTATTTGATTATAAATGAAAAAGTTCGTTATTTTCATACAGAATAAACTGACATTATTCTGTTAAATTTTATAAACTTTATTGTTGCCAAAAAAAAAAAAAAATGAATAACAATTTCTCCCAAAGAGTTAATTTTAATTTGTAAGATTTTTACGTGCAAAAGAAAAATGGAATAAGCAAATAAAAAATAAAAAAAGGATATATAGGACAGAAATGAATACATATAAACATTTCACACCAAATACCACCTAAAATAGTTTTTGTAGCAGTATTTTCCCAGCACTACGAAGAAAGATTCCTCGATTTACACGATTTTACTTGGCCTTCCTTTTCTCATTCTTTGCGATTTCATTTTCGCAATTGCGTGCATTAATTGGCACAAAATTTTACATTTTTATGACTGAGATATATGTAAGGCCATACAAATAAGAAATTCCGTATTGTCTCCTATAAAATGTGATAAAGTGTTGGTTAATCATATATGTTTTTATTAAGAGGAGCAGAGCTGCCAAGCCTCCGGCGTTCTGGATACCAGTATTTTAATACAGAAAATGTTACTTTATTTAATTGAAACATTTGCGCGATTTAAAAGAACATTTTCTCTAAGATAATAGTGATGTGCAAAAAGCTTGAGACTTGGTATGTCTGGTGGGGAGTGAAATGTTTTACTTAATGCATTTATCTCTATTTTAATGCTACGTGAACAACGTCCGTGTAACAGCTTGTAGAGTGTAAAATAAATTAAATTATTAAAATAATCCTTATTACGAAAAACGAAACAGAAAGTCCGGCTAAGGGAAATGAAATGTTAGTTAACCTTTCGTAATTTGACCTGAACATAGGTTTGCGTCAAATTTCAACGGTATTTGTAACATCACGATTTTAAATTAAATGTAGATACTATTAAAAGAAAATCACAAAAAATACTTAAAGGCGCCAAATCATGTTTATCTATTTAACGATGATGAATTATTAACTGTTAGGTTTAGAAGCCCCCCTACTTTAGGGTGATTTTAGTAAGTTAATGCTATCGAGTACATTTTTTGATATTTAGATTAGATCTTAGATATAAATATTGCAGAATGGTAATCAAAATTATTTTTTATAAACAAAATTTATAAAGGTATTAGATTTCTAAATTAGATGTTTCAGTTTACATTTCCAAAAGTTCTTTATCCATTAGATACAGGTATTTGTGGTTAGCAGGCAAGTAAATACTGCTGTATGGATATTAGGATAACGTAAAATGCTTGACCGAATTATTGCTTATCCTTATAAATCACAGTGTAAAAAGAAATCTAAGATATAGGGTAATCATTAACTCAATCAGTAGAAAATTACAAATGCAAAATAAATTACACAACGGTGGGTTCAGGGGGGCAGAGCCCCCCTGAAGAAATTTGCTTTATTATATAAAAATTACTAGAATAAGTAGCTCGTGAGAATTTCAGAATATCCTTACATAACAACGTGTTTAATTTAACGCTTTTAATGTCTGAAACCATCGAAATATTTTCTTCCTTTTATAAATGTTTGTGTAATTTAAATAGTTTAAATTTTGTTTTTGTAGAAAGATTAATATTACTCAAAGTTTGATAAAAACAATGAGTTGCAGAGATGACGTTGAGGCTCTTGATCTGCAGATTTACTAGTTGCCGAAACGTCAGTGAAGGCTTACTGTGGAGACACGAAAAGTTTTGATTTCCGTTTGTCTGTCTGTCTGTCTGTCCGTCTGTTCCGCGATAACTGCCGCAAAAAGCATCCGATCGGCTTGAAATTAATGTGGCATGTTGATGAGGTACTCGGACTTAGCTGTATGGTTTTTGGTTAAATTTGGTTCATTCGTTCGGGAAATATAGAACATTTTATTTTGCTCTGTAATGCTTTTCAATGGCAAGTCAGACGATTTTCAAATTTTCATTTGTTGAAAGAAATGGTTCATATAAAAAATGGATTTAAATGGTAAATTTTTGATGCTGAAATTTTTAAATAAGTGTAGTAAATTATTCCTATTAGTTTGCAATTTTGTCAAAACATTTGTCAGAGCTTTTAAATTAGGTGTATAACTTATGATGGAATTTTATACATGTGTTCGAATAATATAAAACATTTTATTTTATGAATTTACTTATATTTCATTTTTTTTCTTTTAACCGTTGCGTAGCAACTATATCTCATCTAAAAATATCATAAATGCGAAAGTATGTATGGTTTTTAAAGTCAAATCAAAGTTAAAAGGAATGAATTAATGAATGCCTTTGTATAGATATTTGCATATAGATTGATTTAAACGCAGAAATGAAAATAGTATTTATATACTATATAGAATAATATCTTTATTTATGTATTCAACTATTTTGATTATAAAGGAAAAAGTTCGTTATTTTCATACAGAATAAACTGACATTATTCTATTAAACTTTATAAACTTTATTGTTGCCAAAAAAAAAAAAAAAAAAAAAAAGGGGGAATAACAATTTCTCCCAAAGAGTTCATTTTAATTTGTAAGATTTTCACGTGCAAAGGGAAAATGCAGCAAATTACAAATAAATAAAAAAGATAAATAGGACAGGAATGAATACATATAAACATTTCACACCAAATACCACCTAAATTAATTTTAGGTAGATTTCGTATGAAATACTACCTATTGGGATCGTTCCTATGTAGGAATTTCTGAAAAATTTTTGCAGATCTACACCGATCATGACTCCTAGAACCCAAAATCACCCTCAGTAAAAAGCTTTATCTATCTATCTATCTATCTATCTATCTCTCTCTCTCTCTCTCTCTCTCTATATATATATATCACTTTCTTCTGGACACGATAACTTTCGTAATTCTGCACCAATCGCTTCCAAACTGATACATAAAATCAAAGGGCATAAAATCTCGGTCAAGTTCGTTAATGGGCAAAATCGGATCAAGGGGATGGAAATAGGGAGGGGTTTTGTGAAAACAGAAAACCCCCCATAACATCTTAATTTTGGTACATATCAAATCAGTTTAAAGTTTTTATTACTTCTAAAAATAGGGCCAAAATTTTATGTATCACAGATTTTTGATAAAATTAAAAATGGGCTCAAGGGGCGCAAAAAATAGGGTTTCTGGGAGAAAAAAATTCATAACTTCGTCAATTCTCAAGATATCAATTCCAATTAATTTTATTATAAATCTCCATAATATTATGTACAACTTTTATATTCACATGTTTTGATAGGACCAATTCGTACCGCAAAAAAAAATTAAAAACGAAAACAAAAAGGGGGTTTGAAGAAGTAAAAAATCCATAACTCCGTCAATTCAAAAGATATAAAATCCCCATGAATTTATCATATATCTTCTTAATATTGTCTACAACATCTATATAGACAAGTTTTGGATAGGACCAATTCTTACAGCAAAAACAAATTAAAAATACATAGCGGTTGAAGAAAAAAATCATCTAAGTAAGGGTGTATTCAAATCCAAACTGCGTATTTTCTGACTCATTTTACAATTCATTTTTGCTCTCAAAGGCTTCCAATTGGTACGTTTTCTTACTCAGAAACTATATAATGTACCGTAAGGGTCGATGTTTTGATAGAGGCAGAATATATTTTTAAAAATGCTGTTAAAGTGGGCATTTTGAACCGAATTTCCCGAAGCGGATTGTGTTGGAAAAATCATTGCATTAAGGATGCACTCAAATCCAAACTGCTTATTTTCTGACTCATTTTTAAATTCATTTTTGCTCTCAAACGCATTTAATTGGTAGATTCGTTTATTCAGAAACTATATAATGTACCGCAATGATAGATTTTTTGATAGAGGCAGAATATATTTCAAAAAATTATGTCAAAGTGGGCATTTTGAACGGAATTTCCCGAAGCAATTGTGTTATCACTTTCTTCTGGACACGATAACTTCCGCAATTCTGCACAAATCTCTTCCAAACTGATACATAAAATCAAGGGACATAAAATCTCGGTCAAGTTCGTTAATGGGCAAAATCGGACAAAGGGGATGGAAATAGGGAGGGGTTTTGTGAAAACCGAAAAAAACCCCATAACTTCTTAATTTTTGTACATATCAAACCAGTTTAAAGTTTTTATTACTTCTAAAAATAGCGCAAAAAATTCATGCATCACAGAGTTTTGATAAAATTTAAAATAGGCTCAAGGGGCGCAAAAAATATGGTTTTTGGGAGAAAAAAATGCCTTACTTCGTCAATTCCCAAGATATCAATTCCAATTAATTTTATTATAAATCTCCTTAATATTATCTACAACTTTTATATTCACAAGTTTTTGATAGGACCAATTCGTACCGCAAAAAAAAAAAAAAAATTAAAAACGAAAACAAAAAGAGGGATTGAAGAAGTAAAAAATTCATAACTCCGTCAATTCAAAAGATATAAAATCAACATAAATTTATCATATATCTTCTTAATATTGTCTACAACATCTAGATAGACAAGTTTTGGATAGGACCAATTCTTACAGAAAAAACAAATTAAAAATACATAGCGGTTGAAAAAAGAAATCATCTAAGTAAGGGTGTATTCAAATCCAAACTGTCTATTTTCTTACTCATTTTTAAATCCATTTTTGCTCTCAAACGCATCCAATTGCTAGATTCTCTTTTTCAGAAACTATATAATGTACAGTAATGATCGATTTTTTGATAGAGGTAGAATATATTTCAAAAAATGATGTCAAAATGGGCATTTTGAACAGAATTTCCCGAACCGATTGTGTTAGAAACGAAAAATATTGCCCTACTGAGAAAATAATTGTTTATTAATCGAGTTTTAATTAATTGAAAGAAAAATAAAAACACAGGTCGCTTATAAATCTTTTCAAAAATCACGTCAGCATGTTTCATATATATATTTTTTTTTATTAAAAATTAATCTGAAAATGTGCCAGAAAATTTCGTGTTGTTGAGTATAGGAAAATATTTTTTTAATATCGCCTGAACATGATTCTGATAAAACCATCTATTTTATAAAAAGGAAATAAAAACTCGTCAAAAGCAGACGGATAAAACTGTTAAAGTGGATTTATATCTAATAATGATTTAGTTTTTGTTGGTGAAATTAGTATACTTAACTTTGAAATCTACCTCTGCCTGTAGGCCGGGCCGGGAGGGATTTTTTTGTAGTGGTATTTTCCCACACTACGAAGAAAGATTCCTCGATTTACACGATTTTACTTGGCCTTCCTTTTCTCATTGGTTGCGATTTCATTTTCGCAATTGCGTATATTAATTGGCACAAAATTTTACATTTTTATGACTGAGGTATATGTAAGGCCATACAAATAAGAAATTCCGTATTGTTTCCTATAAAATGCGATAAAGTGTTGGTTAACTACATATGTTTCTATTAAGAGGAGCAGAGCTGCCAAGCCTCCGGCGTTCTGGATACCAGTATTTTAATACAAAAAATGTTACTTTATTTAATTGAAACATTTGCGCGATTTAAAAGAACAACATTTTCTGTAAAGTAATAGTGTTGTGCAAAAAGCCTGAGACTTGCCATGTCTGGTGGTGAGTGAAATGTTTTATTTAATGCATTTATCTCTATTTTAATGCTACGTGAACAACGTCCCGTGTAACAGCTTGCAGAGTGTAAAATAAATTATTAAAATAATCCCTATTACGAAAAATGAAACAAAATGCCCGGCTAAGGGAAATAAAAGGTTAGTTAACCTTTCGTAATTTGACCTGAACACAGGTGTGCATCAAATTTCAACGGTGTTTGTAACATCACGATTTTAAATTAAATGTGGATACTATTAAAAGGCTATCACAAAAAATACTTAACGGCGCCATATCACGTTTATCTATTTAGTCAATTGGAAGTGGACACGATGATGAATTATTAACCGTTAGGTTTAGAACTCCCCCTACTTTAGGGTGATTTTACTAAGTTAATGCTATCGAGTACATTTTTAGATATTTAGATTAGATCTTAGATATAAATATTGCAGAATGGTAATCAAAATTTTTATTAGATTTCTAAATTAGATGTCTCAGTTTACATTTCCAAAAGTTCTTTATCCATTAGATACAGATGTTTGTGGTTAGCAGGCAAGTAAATACTGCTGTATGGATATTAGGATAACGTAAAATGCTTGACCAAATTGTTGCTTATCCTTATAAATCGCAGTGTAAAAAGGAATCTAAGATATAGGATAATCATTAACTCAATCAATAGAAAATTACAAATGCAAAATAAATTACACAACGGGGGGTTCAGGGGGGTGCACCCCCCTGAAGAAATTTGCTTTATTATATAAAAATTACTAGAATAAGTAGCTCGTGAGAATTTCAGAATATCATTACATAACAACGTGTTTAATTTAACGCTTCTAATGTCTGAAACCATCGAAATATTTTTTTCACCTTCTATAAATGTTTGTGTAATTTAAAAGTTTAAATTTTGTTTTTGTAGAAAGATTAATATTAAGCAAAATTTGCTAAAAACAATAAGTTGCAGAGATGATGTTGAGGCTCTTGATCTGCAGATTTACTAGTAGTAGCAGTTAGCTCAAGAATATTTGCCGAAACGTCAGTGAAGGCTTACTGTGGAGACACGAAATGTTTTGGTTTTCGTTAGTCTGTCTGTTAGTCTGTCTGTCTGTTTGGCGATAACTGCCACAAAAAGCATCCGATTAACTTGAAATTAAGTGGGTATGTTGGTGAGGTACCCGGAATTAGCTGTATACTTTTTTGTTATATTTGGTTCAGTCGTTCGGAAAATATAGGATATTTTATTTTCCACAACAATGCTTTTCACAATAATGGCAATTCAGACGATTTTTCCATTTTTATTTATTGAAATGAAATGACCCATATGATTGAAGGATTTAAATGGTAAATTATGGATGTTGAAATTTCCTAATTGGAATCACACAATGTTCATATTAGTTTGAATTTTTTTCTATGCATTTGTCAGAGTTTTTAAATTCGGTGTATAACTTATGGAGGGATTATATATATGCGTTCCAATAACATAAAATATTTTCTTTTATAAATTTTCTTCTTTAGAATGTACACATTTCATTGTTTTAATTTTTTTAAACTGTTGCCTAGCAACGCAACTACGCCCAATCGCAGATGCGATATCGCAGATGTGAGAGTATGTGTAATTGTTTGAAGTCAAATGAACGTCAAAAAGGGATGATTTTTTTTTTTTTTTTTTTTTTTTTTTTTTTTTTTTTTACAAACAAACCTTTTTGTCTTTGCAAAATATAGATGGATTTTACGCCAGAAATAAAGGCAGGCTATGTTCTATTTATTTTGTTCAAATACATTTCTTTTAAAATTAAAAAGATCATTATTTTCATAAGGAATAAATTGACATTTTTCTATAAAATTTAACACTCTTTTTTGTTTTTTGTTTTACCGTTGCCAAGAAAATCAAACCCCGCAATAATAATTTACCCTAAACTGTTAACTTTGATTTGAAAGATTTTCATGTGCAAGAAGAAAATGAAATAAACAATAGACATGAATATATGTCTTCATATTGGAAATAAAACGCAAATACGAAAAGAGGGTAAATTTGACCTCATATATCAAAAACAAAGCGAATATGCTTTGAGGTTGAAATAAAAGGGCCTTGTGTTATGATATTAATTCTTAATATTTAAAAAAAAAATGTTACCAATATCTCAAAGTTTATCGTCTGCACACGGCTAACAGAAATGTTTATTTTTTAATCGAAAATTTCAATAGAAAAAAAAACTTTTGAAAAGCAAATAGATAGTAAATGTCAAAATTATGCACCGCAAAATTATCTCTGTCGAAAATGACGTCATTGTATCGGGAAATAAATATTTTCTTTCTTAAAAACCAAGCATTAAATAGATTGTCTGAAAAAATATTTTTTACTTCTTAATGCCGCTTCATTTCAGAAAATATGAATGAAAATTATTTTATTTTTAAAAAGTAATTACATTTTCGTTCATAAAATCAAAACTTTTAATATAGTAACTAATTGCTTCTGTGACATTTCTTATTCAAAAACGGTAAGAACGATAACTTTGTTTCATATAAAATCATAATAAATTAAGCTCTTACCTTGAGGGTTCGATGTGGGATGCACGGCGTGGTCCTCAAAATTCTTTTCGTCTTCATAAATCAATAAATAACTCGTAAATTCAGACAGACAACTTTCGTACACACAAAAAACATATATATTATTTACACGCGCTAAAGAAATTACATGTTAATATGACGGTTTCATTTCTACAACTACCCAGAAACTGCAAAATAAAAAACAAAGAAAAATTAGACAACCAATCACAGTTCACAAAAGCGAAAGGGTTCAAAGTTAAATGTAGATGTAGAGGCAATGTGGTTTTAATAAAATTTTCTAATGATTGTGTTCCAATAATATCGCTTTTAATTAAGATTAATGTTTATTTTCCACACTCCCCCTTTTGAGTTCACTGGGGGACAGAACTCAACTTGAGGCATCAGTGTACTTGAATCTATCTGGAGGACGTACAATTCGCCCCCGGCGAGTAGTCAAACGGTCCTGCAGTGCTGCATCACTTCGATTTTCGGGGCTTCCACTCACCTCCAAAGGACAGAGTTTCTTTACTGGACGAACCAATATTCCGGACGCAGTCTTCAACTTCACTACCCGTACAACCCCGTCTTGACTGGGATAAAGTTCTATAATTTTCCCAAGTGGCCAATTTATTCGGCTGGAATTGTCAGTCCAGATGAGGACAACATCCCCAACACACAAAGGTCTTGCTTTTTGGCCGCTAACTGAGGAATTTTTCAAGGAACCTAGATATTCGTTTCGGAATCTTGACTTTAAGTCATTTCTAACTTTAACTCTATAATTGTAACGATGGTTTATTTTCTTATGATCCAGAAACTCTAATTCGGGCATTCCTATCTCGGTTAGTTCTTGCAAAAACATTGCAGGAGTTATCGGTCTAAGATCTTCATTGTTATCGGTAACATAAGTTAAAGGGTGTGAATTTATAATACCCTCACAATCACAAATCACTGTTAATAACTCTTCATAGTTTAAAGATGATTTTCCTAGTACTCTTCTCAACATTCGTTTCAGTATTCCGACGAGTCTTTCCCAAAATCCACCCCACCAAGGTGCAGAAGGTGGAATAAATCGCCATTCTATACGTGAAAAAACAATAACAGTTTTCACTTTTTCGAAGTCGATCGTTTTTAATAAATTATGACAGCCAGTAAAATTGGTGCCGTTGTCCGAATATATTACTGAAGGACGACCTCTTCTAGAAATGAATCTGGTAAGTCCAAGAATAAAACTGTCGGTCGAAATAGCATTTAAAAGCTCGAAATGTACTGCTCTAAAAATTGCACATGTGACTATTAAAATCCAGACTTTGGATTGATTCTTCAAATAAAGCGGGCCACACAGATCTAGACCTATTATTTCAAAAATAGCAGCCTCTCGAACACGTTCAACAGGTAAGGTACTTTCTTCTACTTCAGGTGGTTTTGATGAGTGCCTTTTGCAAACGGTACATTTATTAATTACTTTTTTAATTGTTTTTCGACTCTTCAGTACCCAATAATTTTCTCTTAACACAGACATCAGCAATGGTACGCCACAATGTCCCAATTCTAGATGTTTCGAAAATATAAGATGTTCTACGACATGATGATCTGAAGGTAATACTACTGGTAATCTAAAATTAAACTCATCTTCCCGTTGGAAAATTTTTGTTTTTACTCTTATGATACCTTCCGAATCTATAAAAGTGCGTAAACATTTTAATTTTTCATCATGTACATTCACAAATGATTCCCTTTGAACCATTTTCAAAATAACCGTTTCGGCTTTTTTCAATTCGTTGTTGCTTAATTGACCGAATATTCTGTCGGCGCTACCCTTTTTCGAATTTTGACAAAATCGCAAAATCCAACCAGTAACTCGCAAAATTTTAATGTACGAGGAATAGCGGCTATAAAACTGGGGTTCATTAATCTCTAGGTTAGAAGCGGTCACAATCGTTTTTCTTTTTTCTGCATTCACTATGTCCATGTTAGGCAAAATGTTAGTGTCAGGCCAATTTTCTTTTGAATCCGAAAGCCATGTCGGCCCTAGCCACCATTGAGATTTTACAACGGATTTCGCACAACAACCACGTGATGGTAAATCTGCTGGATTCATATGTCCAGGTACGAAATTCCACGAAGAGGTGGGGGTAAGCTTTCGAATTTCCCTAACTCTATTTTCTACAAATGTCGCCCAAGGACCTTCCCGTGTTATCCAATACAGTGCATCCATTGAATCCGACCAGTAGAAAGTATCAACATTTTCTAATTTTAAATCGTTTTTAATGCTATTAGATAATCTAGCTCCAATGCAACAGGCTAATAACTCAAGACGTGGAATAGAAATGTCCTTTAGAGGAGCTACTCTAGAACGGGCCTGAATAAGTTGGCAAGTAACATAATTTGATACTTCATTTCTTAGATAAATGCATGTAGCATATGAAAATTTACTCGCGTCACAGAAAATATGTAGAGATAATTTTCCAATATTTACTGATACGTTAGACAATCTTCGCGGAATCTCAAGATTTCCTAAATCTTTAATTTGGTTAGTCCATTTTTTAAATTCCTTAACTATCTCATCGGGAAGTTTGGAGTCCCATGAAGCCTTTATTTTCCAGCATTTCTGTAAAAGTAATTTTGGAATTAAGGTCACGGGGCAAGTGAAACCGATGGGATCGAATATTTTATGCGTTAAGGACAAAATCGTTCTTTTTGTGATGGACTCATTCTCCAATTTAAAACTCCGAAAATCGCACGCTAATGTGTCCGTTTCGGCGTCCCACATTAAACCGAGTAACGGGATTTTATTATCATTTTCATCACTCAAATGATCTTTCTCATTATTGCCTAATGCAAATTCCGCGCACTGATTATAACACCAACCACGTAGATCAAATTGCGCTGATGCTAAGAGTTTTCGCGCTTCAGTTCTAAAATATTCTAACTCTTCTAACGATTCTACACTAGTTACACAATTATCTACATAAAATGATTCCTTAAGTTTTACAGCAATGCCTTTAATATTCTCAGGTGCTTGATCTAAATGATGTGTAAGAGTAGCAGCCAACAGGAAGGGACTACAACTGATCCCGAAGACCACCCGACAATGTCTATAAATTTCAAGGTTTTCGGAATTCCCGTCTCTCCACCAGAAAAAGCGTAAATAATCTCTATCCTTTTCATTTAGAGATATCTGTAAAAATGCCCTGCGAATATCTGCTACAACACCTATCTTTCCCACTCTAAATCGATTTAGGACAGAAGGAATTAGTTCAATTAGATTAGGTCCCTTTTCTATACAATCATTTATGGAAACAGAACCCCTAACATGTGCTGAACCATCGAATACCGGCCTAATTTTGGTCGTAGAAGTAGGCTTGATTATAGCTCTATGAGGGAGATAATGGACTTTAGTGTTAAGCTTTTCCTCCCCTTTCACCTTTTCAATAACCCCTTCAGCTTCCCATTCATTTAAAACTGCTTCGTAGTCTTTTAATAAACCGCAGGAGTTGAGATTCTTAATGTTATTTTGCAGGCGCTTTATCGCTAAATCTTTATTACTTGGAATAGGAGGATGCTCGTTTAACCATGGAAGGCAAACTTTATACCTACCATCAGTTTCGCGACTTACAGATTCTTTAAAATGCTCCAAAACCAATTTTTGGACTTCTTCCTTCGATTGTTTTTCCGCCGGGTCTACTATGCCTAAAGAATCTAAATTCCACAAATCCGTAATTTTGGCATCATTTACATATAACGAAAGGACCAAAAGAGAACTATCCCTTTCATTACCGCCAATTTTACCCATAGTAGTCCACCCAAGTGTTGTATGCATCGCAACTAAACCGCAAGAAAGATTTTCTATTTTGCCCGTAAACAAATTTCCCACTACATCTGCTCGCAATAGTACATGGATTTCGTTTGAATCTTGTTCATATAAACATTTTCTACTTTCAGGACAGATATCGCTCAAAAAGATATTTTTTCCTTTTAATTCCTTAATACAATTAATATCTCTAATCTTGGGTACGTTAGCACAATTTTTTTCTTGCTCCATGACCTCAATTTTTATCCTTTTACCTTCCCTTAAACCCCTCAAATTGACAGAATAACAATTATGATCCACTGTTGTTTCGGTACCTCCAAACAGCCCGTGAGTGATTCTGACCTTTCTTAAACTTCTTAATTCCATTTTATTAGCTACGAATTTTGAAATATAAGATTTTGAAGACGCCGTATCTAAAAGGGCGCGCACTACATATTCAAAACCATTATTTCTTACATATACATATAAAGTTTGCAAATAAACAGTGTTCGGTAAACTTTCGTTCGCAAAAAGGGCAGTATCCGACATTTCGGTCTGTTCTATAGATTTTTCATTTTTTAATTTCTTATAACAAAATAATAAATTATGGTTCCCATAACAATTTAGGCATTTTATATTTCTTTTACAGAAACGTGATAAATGCTTTTTAATTTCTAAACATTTAAAACAAGCTCCCTTTTTCAAAAGAATATTTTTTCTCTCTTCAATAGATAAGCCAGCTGCAAGTTCGCAATTAACAGATGCATGTTTAGATGATTCACAAAACACACAACTTAATACGGCCGAATCCTCTTTATTGTTTGTTGATATTAACTCATTTGCCGTGGGATAGCTTTTCTGCTTATTAGCGCGAAAAGGATGAATGTTTTTCTTATCAGGAGGAGTATAAATTTTCCTATCTTCATAAATTGAGTTTGACACTAGAGTTGCCTTTTCTCTTGCTTTTAAACAAGCAGATAAAAAATTCATTAATTCCTCTATTTCATAATAGCCCTTTTCATTTTCAGATTTATTAAGTTCAATTAACAGATCTTTCGGAATTGTTTTTAATATCGTAGTACACAGTACACTCGAAATTTGTTTTATTTCTGTACCGAGACTTTCCAAACTTCTTAGTTCAACGGATAACTTGTCAAAATATCTTCGGAACGCATAAATATCCGCTGAATTTCTTAACGGCTTGACAGCCAAAAGATTGCTCATGTGATTATGAATCAGTAGTTGTTTATTGCCAAATCTAGTTTTTAATAGTTCAACTGCCGCATCATAATTTTTTTCAGAAACAGGAAAACCTTCAATTGTACTTAAAGCCGTACTGCGTAATTGTGATCTTAAATAGTTAAATTTGTCGACTTTATTTAACGACTTATTATCATGAATAACAGATTCGAAACTGCTCCAAAAAGAAAGCCATTCATTTATATTACCATCAAATATAGGTATATTCAATTTCGGGAGTTTCACCCTTACAGAACTGCTTACTTTGTCATTAAGTACACTGTCTGAAAAATGTTCATTATTTACTTCTTGTTTCGACTTAAAATTTAAAAGTCCTGCATTTAATTCTCTAATTTTCTTATTCGCACGTGATTTCCATAAGATTACGTTTTCGGCATATTTTTCAGCCGCCTCTAAATCTTTTTCTAAATCATCTGGATTGACCAATAATTCAATTGAATTATCCGTAATTTTTAATGAATTAAATTTATCAGTAACTCCTTCAACGTATTCTTGCAGTTCTTCAACAGACACATCGTCTGATTTAATCGAAGTTTCAATTTTATTTAAAATTTTAGTGACTGCAGATCGAAAAATTGTCCTTCTTTTTTTAAGAACTTCTAAATTTTCGCTGTCTGACATAATATTTCTATGTGCGAGTCAAAATAATAATGTTCAAATATCTTTCTAAATAGTTCAATTGAGTCTTTCTAAATAATACTCTTTCAAATATTTCTAAATAATCTCAAAAGACAAATATTTTACCAACACCGTACATCCCTCGCAGGGATGCCATGTGAAATTTCTTATTCAAAAACGGTAAGAACGATAACTTTGTTTCATATAAAATCATAATAAATTAAGCTCTTACCTTGAGGGTTCGATGTGGGATGCACGGCGTGGTCCTCAAAATTCTTTTCGTCTTCATAAATCAATAAATAACTCGTAAATTCAGACAGACAACTTTCGTACACACAAAAAACATATATATTATTTACACGCGCTAAAGAAATTACATGTTAATATGACGGTTTCATTTCTACAACTACCCAGAAACTGCAAAATAAAAAACAAAGAAAAATTAGACAACCAATCACAGTTCACAAAAGCGAAAGGGTTCAAAGTTAAATGTAGATGTAGAGGCAATGTGGTTTTAATAAAATTTTCTAATGATTGTGTTCCAATAATATCGCTTTTAATTAAGATTAATGTTTATTTTCCACAGCTTCAGTGTAAATCATTTTCTGTCCGCCGGTATTGAAAAATAACGCTCGGAAGCGTAAAAAGAAATCTAAGATTTATAATAACCATTAGCACAATCAATAAAAAGTTATATATGTAAATTTAGTGAGACCAGGGGGGGGGGGGTTCAGGGTGGGGGGCCCCCTGAAGAAATCTACTTTTTTATCTAAAAAAATACCAGAATTAGTAGCTCATGAAAATTTCAAAATATCGTTATATAAAGTTTTTAATTTAACGCTTCTAATATCTGAAAACTTCGTATTTTTTAATTCTTGTAAATAATTAAGTAATTTGAAAACTTTAAATTGCGGTTTGCAGAAAACTGAATATTACCAAAGTGTGTTTAAAAACAATGACTTGCAGAGCTGACGTTGAGGCTCCTGATCTGCAGATTTACTAGTTAAAGTAGTATTGTAGTCTAAAAATAGGAATAATAAACGAAAAAAAAATTAAAAATAACCGAATTAAAATTAATTTTCGAAACCTTCCCATTTAAAAGTTCGAAATATATGGACACCGGAATAATTATGTGAATTTATTTTAGATATTTTAACACCTTTTTAAATAAATCTTTTACATTTTTCCGGTTTTAATATTATTTTAGTAAAACATACCTCATTTTTTTTTCGTTAAAAAAACTTGTACATCTATTCATAGTGCAATATGCCCCATGAAGGAACTGTTAGATATGAAATTTTGTAGGCCATATCTAAAATTGACTATTTGAATATGTTTAATCTAAAAAATGTTTTGAATTATCTAAATGAGTAACTACTTTTATGAAATTAATAAATGCTGTGCACATCACAGAAGGAAATGGGTAGAAAATAAACTTCTTATGGCTCTTCTGCAGACCACATACGCACTATATAAACATACTTCATGACATGTGTGAATTATGTTATCTATACAGTCTTGGTAGTAAACTACCATCACTTGCTCTTAATGAAGTACTAAAATCCATTATAAAATGCGTCAATTCTATCAGATGTAATACATAATGTGAGAGAGATTTCAAGAAATTTTACGAAGATAAAAATGGAATTTATTTCTCTTGGGAATAGAATTTATTATCTATTTATCACTTTTAAATTTGAGGTAAGTTGCCAAAAGACAATAAAACTTTTGTAGATGTAAATGCGAAGATCCATGGCCTCATTGCATTCATAGAGTTATGTTAAAAACAAACTTGTAATAAGAAAATATTATATTGATAAATTAAAAAGAGATAGTGATGATAAGTCATGTGAAATCGCTTATCAGAGTTGATGCTATTTTCGGATCCTTCAGAGAAAATAGAAGTTTATTTTTTTTATGTATTAAGATTTATATGATATAGAAGGGTGGGGGGACATCATGAGTTTAGAGATGCTTAGGTGGGGCGAGGCCAAAAAAAGGTTGGGAACCACTGTTTTAAAGGAACATGAACGTAGATTTGGTTTGCTATATTTGTTTTTTTTTTTTCGTATTTATTTACGAAGCCGATACAGAATTTTAAACGTCGCAGAAAAAACGGAATTCGCAAATGTGGGTTTCGCGAACAAATTTTTCAAAAGAATAATATCCATATTTTTTAAATCGGATTGCAACATTCGAAAGGAAAATGAACGTAGATATGGTTTTGTGTTTTTACTTTTTCGTATTTTGATCCGAAGCCTCAATACAGATTTTTGAAGATTGCAAAAATCGCAAAAACATCGAAATGGCTCTACGGAAACTTTTTTTTGAAAGGATTAACAGTGATATTTTTTAGAACGGATTGCGTCGTTTTAAACCTAAAATTCTATTTTTAATTTGGTGCAACTGATTTTTCTGTATTTTGTAAAGCTACGCCAATGCGGGTTTCGAAGATTTGGGGGGGGGGGGGCACAAATTCGATGTTTTTCAATTAATTGTTTTGAAAGGGTTAACCTGCATATTTTTTTTAACGGATCAGCCTAATAGAAACTTAAAATACCTAGATGTAGTTTGGTGGGTTTTTTCCGCATTTCAAACGATTCTGCCGATGCGCGCTTCGAAACACGATGGAAAAAAAGTCACTTTCGCACTTTTGGATCTTTTCGGCTTCTGTGCTTCGAAACGATGTTTCTGGAACGCACCAGCGCGACTTTTTTACGGCCGACCTTTTTAATTGCGTCTTTTAATTAATATATCTGGTACATATAAAAAAAACAAAAAATATGAGTCTCAGGTTCAGGTACATTAGGATCTGCCTTGGACTATCCAAAATTTCAGAGCCTCAAGGTGCGGTAGCTGTTCTTAGATATCGTACACACACACACACACACCAACACACACACACACACACACAGAGAGACAATGATGCTAAGTTAAAAACATTTTTTGCAAACCATAGGAACTCGCACTACAGAAACGAGTTTTTGTCCGAAATCCTCTCGACCAATGAAATTTTATTGCCTTTTTGTCACCATTTTCTTATAAAGGCATTCCACTCTAATTTCATGAAAATTACATGACTTTCAAAATGTAATTTTCGAAATTTTTCGTTCAATTTATATTGTAAATATGATATCTTGCTCATAATAAGAAATTTAATAAAATTCATATGATAAATCCTTATTTACAAGTCCGTAGCCAATGGGGGGGGGGGATCACCAGGGTTTGATCCCCCTCCGAAATTTCTGTCAGGATTACTATATAGCAGTGAAGGCGAACCTATGGCACGCGTGCCACTTTTGGCACGCGAAAGAATATTTTTGGCACGGCACTGCTATGGCTCTAAATCAAAATAAAGTTAGATTACACAAAATCGTGAATGATCTTTTCTAAATTCAATTAAATGTAAATTGAAAAATTAAATTGCGGCATATTATACTATTCCAATCTAATTAATTATGGTCATTCAAACAAATACGATATTTGAAAACTATCGATAAGAATTGGTTATTAGACGTTACTAAATTCCGATGGTAAAGTTGTGTCAACTTAGAATTTATTTCAGAGCTTTTCAAAGAAATTTTCGTTTGCCATTTTAAATTGTTCTGCCTATCTATTCTTTCAAGTCATTGTTTTCACAAATAAATGTTTTCACAAAACTGCAACTGTCAGTCAAATTTACTTGTCAGATAAATCCGGTTCAGTTTGCCTTAAAATTAACTAGATATTAAAATGCAACAACATAAATCAAATTACATCGCATTAAATTTTTTAAATTATTTTCAAAATATTATTTGTTTCCATAATTATTATAGTGTAATACTTACATGTACGTTACTCATGAATTTTAAATATTAATAGAAAATTTTAAGTAATTTTAAACCATTTTTTCCCACCTACTAAATTTGTTTTTTAGTTGGCACGTCATAGGCACGTAAAATATTTTTGATCGAATTTGGCATGCAGCAACATAAAGGTTTGCCAACTCTGCCATATACCATCAAATATCAGTCAAGATTCGAAAATCAACTAGAGTCAAGATTCTAAAATCAAAATACTACAGCATATATTTATTGTCTGATCCGTTAGTATGTTCAGAAAATAAATGAAACGTGTAAGAAATCTTTAAAATTCATTCGAATAAAATATCCTAAAACTTAGATGTTCTGACGTATGCTACTTGGAAGACATTTTTGGAAATAAAACATTTGGAAACAGATGTGCAAAATTTTAAACATTAATTTGGTTGGCACTAACGTCGATAAATCACCGCAGAAGCAATAAAAAGGCGTACATTTTTTCATGTGATTATTTCAAATTAAATCATTTGAATTCACAGTAAAACTTATTAAGATTCTTAACACTTGACAATTAGTAAAAACAATTATAAAATAAAATAATAAAATTTTGGGCCTCAAGTCCCCCTCCGAAATATTTTTCTGGCTACGGCCTTGCTTATTGCTTATTTATGTAGAATAAAATAAAATTTCTTTCCCCCCCGAAATCGAAGAATCTCATGGAATGCAAATGCAATACGGGTTGCTACTCCAGCTATTGTTTATTTTAACTAGCGAATGTAAACGCGAAGTTGTTGAAGTTAGTTGCATCCTTGATTTTGCTCCATGAACCTAATGTGAGTATTGAATTTCGTTGGGAAACAACTACTATCATTATTTGATCATAATAACTTAATGATAGAACAACAGCTTTGAAAGTAATAGTTGGAAATAAGTGAAGCATTAAAGTATATAAATGTATCCATCCTTGCATGACATGTGAATAATTTTCGTTTAACCGTTTCTCAGAATATCATTTATGGATTTGTTCGTATATTTTTTTGTTTTTCTAAAGTTTTGTACACTTCTCAACTGGTGCTTTAATTGATATTTAATTGTAAATTTTAAGCACATTTAGGATACTTTTATCATTACATTACAAAATTAATGGACGAAACTATTCTTAGTTTACGATTCATTAAAAATAACTAAAGTGATAAGCAATTCTTAAGGTGTTCGTTTATTTATAAATATATGTAATACTTGATTCATGTTTTTTTACTTTCTTCTATCTTCAATAGAAGAAAGTATTGTAATCGAAATTTTTTTCGACTTCCGGTTTTCGACGGATTTGCATGTTTTAGGGGTCAGAGATTCCAAAAAACATGTTTATAGAAAATGTCTGTCTGTCTGTGTGTCCGTCTGTCCGTCTGTCCGTCTGTCCGTCCGTCCGTCTGTCCGTCTGTCCGTCTGTCTGTCGCCATTGTACCATCAAAAAGTGTATGAAGTTATGTATAGAATTAAACCAAAATTTTATTATAAGTTTTTGGCTATAGCAAGCAGGTCCTCCCGGAATTTGGAAAAAATTCGCCGGTAGGGGGCGCTGATATAACAATTTTTGTGCGATTTTGAATATTGTACCATCCAAAAGTGTATGGAGTTATGCATAGAATTGAACCAAATTTTTAGTTTAAGTTTTTGGATATGACAAGCAGGTCCTCCCTGAATTTGGAAAAAATTCGCCGGTAGGGGGCGCTGTAAATGCGTTTTTTGTGCGATTTTGAATATTGTACCATCAAAAAGTGTATGAAGTTATGCATAGAATTGAACCAAATTTTTATTTTAAGTTTTTGGCTATGACAAGCAGGTCCTCCCTGAATTTGGAAAAAATTCGCCTGTAGGGGGCACTGTAATAGCGATTTTTGTGCGATTTTGAATATTGTACCGTCCAAAAGTGTATGAAGTTATGCATAGAATTAAACGAAATTTTTATTTTAAGTTTTTGGCTATGGCAAGCACGTCCTCCCTGAATTTGGAAAAAATTCGCCGGTAGGGGGCGCTGTAATAGCGATTTTTGTGCGATTTTGAATATTGTACCGTCCAAAAGTGTATGAAGTTATGCATAGAATTAAACCAGATTTTTATTTTAAGTTTTTGGATATAGCAAGCAGGTCCTCCATGAATTTGCAAAAAATTCGCCGTTAGGGGGCGCTTTAATAGCGATTTTTGTGCGATTTTGAATATTGCACCATCGAAAAGTGTATGAAGTTATGCATAGAATTGAACCAAAAAAAAATTTAAGTTCTTGACTATGGCAAGGTTGTCCTCCCTTAATTTGTAAAAAAATCGCTCTTAGAGGGCGCTGTAATAGCGATTTTTGTACAATTTTTGTGCCATTTTGAATATTGTACCGCCGAAAAGTGTATGAAGTTATGCATAGAATTGAACCAAATTTTATGTGTTTATTTTTGGTCATGTCACGAAGGTCCTCCCTGAATTTGGAAAAATTCTGCCGGAAGGGGGCACTATAATTGCGATGTCTGTACCATTTTCATTATTGTACCATCGAAAAGTGTATGAAGTTATCCATATAATTGAACCAAATTCTTTGTGCATGTTTCTGGCTATGGCAAACAAGTCCTCCCTGAACTTGAAAAAATTCCGAAAGAAGGGGGCGCTATAATTCCGATCTCTGTGCCATTTTCATTATTGTACCATCGAACAGCGTATAAAATTATGCATACAATTGAACCAAAATGTTTGTGCTTGTTTTTGGCTTTGGCCAACAGGTTCTCCTTGAATTTGGAAATATTGCGCGGTAAAGAGGCTCCGTGCTAGCGATTTTTGTATACTTTTCTTGATTTTTCGTAGTTCTATTGTGCATCGGCGGCTCATGCAGCGGCGGGAACTCGCTTCCTGCTATGCCGGCTATTCGCAAACAGCTGATAACGACAGAATAAGGAAAAATTAATAACTTTAACAAATATCATGATATAGATTAACTCGTTTTTAGTCCGTTTAATTGACTTGAGCAGAAATTTAAGATGAAAATCAAAGTTGGTATAGTATTGAACTAATAATAATATTGAAGTATTAACATGTGTAACTAGGTTTTGAAATATTAAGATGTATAAGATAGAAGAAAGTTTTGGGATTGGCACATCCAACTAGTTAATTTTCCCTTTGCAAAATACATATTCTAGTTCAGGGACGGCGAACCTATGGCACAGTGGCACTCTTCGGATTATTTTTGGCGCGGCGTAGATTCAGGTTCTACACCAAAATATAGTAGAATTTCACAAAATGCAATAATTAATCTTGATGTTGTCTCTGTTTATCTGAATTCGATTAGTTCGGTTGGTTGTCATTGTCATACAGATTGAAGAAACTGAAATATAACCTAATATATCCCAATCTAGCTCAATATTGGCTCACAAAATTTTAAGAATAAAAGAGAATTAGGAGATTATTGCAAAAGAAAGATTAAAAAGCATTATAAGCCAAAATATAGATGGTAAAATTAAAACAACTTTCAGTTCAATTTCAGTCACTAAAATCTGTAGATGTTCGCTTGCTCTTTTGACAATTATTTCTGTGAGACACTGTTTTCAGAAATAAATAATGGCTAATTCCATGAAAACTTGTCATATCTGTCACACAACTGAAAATCGCTATGATTTTTGTGTACCAGTATTTTAGAACGGAAAAATTTGGCTTATTTTATTAGAGATATCTCATCAATTGAATAACGCGAAACAAACTTTTCGAAAATAGTGGTGGCCCTGGCCAACAAGCATAGCGATTTTCAGCTGTGTGACAGACATGACAAGTGTTCATGGAATTAGCCCAATATGAAAAATTCAAGTAAAAAAATCTTGTCATATGAGTTCAATTCAGTTTGCATCCTCTTAAAAATAACTAAGTACAAAGCTGATATACTTTTTTTTGGAATCCAAGCTAAGACAACAGAAATAATACTTTTAAATAAATTTCTAAAGTATAATATCAAATATTACCCATATTTTTTAATGCTAAAATTTTTTAAAGTAATTTTGATTCATTATTATTTGATCCATTAAATTTTTTTATTGCTGGCATATCATGATCACGCAAAATATATTTTTGGGAAAATTTGGCATGTTTATGTGAAAAGGTTCGCCATCTGTGTTCTAGTCAGATGCACGCTGTTGATTATTTTTTTTTTCCGTTTGAAAAGATATAGTAGGTATTATCATTATGAATCTTTTTTTATTTGCGTTCCTAATTATATAAATGTAATCGTCGTCTGGTCCGTCCGTCTGTCCGCTTATAACAACGCAAAAACTACCCAACCGAATGGTTTGAAATTTAATATATACACTGGTTATCAAAAATTAAGGAAAAGTCACAAAATGCTAATTTTCAAATACGCGAACACTCAAAAGGAAATAATATAATTCGAGTAATTACTATCTCTACAACACAGCTAGTCCATATAACATCTCATTCATGTCACACATGGTCACAAGTCTCACAGTCACTACGGTGAAGCAAAAAAATAGGAAATTCCATACATCTCATTATGAGTCTCAAATGATCACTATATGTGACTCCACTGAGAAGTCAATGTGACTGCTGCTTTGTGACGAGTCACCAGGTGACTTTACAATGTAGATAAATTGTGACTCTCATGTGACTGTCATTTTTGGATTCAATTTCATAGTCATCATGAACGTTGCATTATGATAAGTCACCAAATAATATCATATTATAGTCACATGGAGACTTTTCCCAAATAGCACAATGGTGACTTCACAGTAGTCTCTTTGTCACCTGGAAGTCATCATGTGACTTTAATGTGACATTATTTGGTAACTTATCACAATGCAGCGTTCACGATAACTTTGAAATTGAGTCTACAAATGACAGTCACATGAGAGTCACAATGTAACTACATTGTAAAGTCACATGGTGACTCGTCACAAAGCAGCAGTCACAGTGACGTCTCAGTGGAGTCATATATAGTGATCGTTTGAGACTCATAATGAGATGTATGGAATTTCCTATTTTTTTGCTTCACCGTAGTGTCTGTGACATTTGTGACCATGTGTGACATGAATGAGATGTTATATGGGCTAGCTGTGTTGTAGAGATAGTAATTACTCGAATTATATTATTTCCTTTTGAGTGTTCGCGTATTTGAAAATTAGCATTTTGTGACTTTTCCTTAATTTTTGCACACCAGTGTATAACCGTTGCAGAATTTTATCGAGTCATTTCAAACTTTATGAAAATCGAATCAAAACTTAGAAAGCTATTAAAAGT
The DNA here is from genome assembly GCA_963932465.1 of Maratus speciosus. NCBI lineage: Eukaryota > Metazoa > Arthropoda > Arachnida > Araneae > Salticidae > Maratus > Maratus speciosus. The sequence goes on along the minus strand of OZ010790.1, from coordinate 333,483,454 downwards.
TTTCTTCATTCTATTAAATTCTATCATACGTAATTTAAAATGGATTCATATTACTTCCGTATTACTGAATTTAATATACAGTAAAGTCTGTCCAAGGCGGAATCAGTCGGGACCGAGAAAATTTTCCATCGTAGACAATATTCCGCCTTAGACAAAATTTATTCTATGTCTACGGATTCGCAGGGACTTGAAAATCTTTCCGAGTTAGACAGATTTCCGTCTTACGCAGAGTCCGCCTTACAGAGAGTTTACTGTATAGAATCGTAATAAATTTTGTATTCTTGCATTTTTGCAGTGCAACAGCTATTGCACCAAGAATTGAATATTTATAAAATTAGTTATAGTATGAACGCACCTCATTTGCCACGTTTGACGTACAATTTTATATCCAAAGTATTTCAAGATATAAGGCTTATAATTCAATAACTAGGCTATATATATATATAACCATAATATATAACAAATCGTCATCGATTTCCAATAATTGAAATTAAATTTATAATTTAGCAAATATTCATAACACAGACATTTTATAGAATAAAGATATATATATAATATTTACAAGAGTAAAAGATAAAAGTAGAACTTCATACATAAATAAATTTATGTGTTACCCTTTATTACACTTCATTCCTTTTCCCATACAACATTTTTTTACTGTTTGTCAAGTGCTTGACAAAAATAATGAAAAAATGTTGCAATTTTTCGCTATGCTATTTTATTTATTTTTACTATCGAATCCAAGTAGTTCAAATATGTTTTCTTCTTTCACATATTTTACACTGTATTAATTCAGATTATACAGATTCTGTTCATAAATTATGACTATAATAGTGTAGGTCTTCAAAACATCTTTAACAGAGAATGACATGCAGTACCTATAATTTCAGACGATCCTGTTTTTTTTTTTTTTTTTTTTTTTTTTTTTTGTTTTTTTTGTGGTCTAAAAACAAAGGAGGCTCACTCATGTTTTGGGCTAAATTTGGATTTGGTGGAAAAGTCAACGCTGTGTTTTTCTCTGGCCAAATGAATACATTAAATTACTTGAAGATAATTTGTTGCCTTTTTTTTTGAGGCAATTGGTGGACCTTTGAGGGTATTCCAGCATGACAATGCATCTACCCACGCGTCAAATAGCATTTGAGAATGGTTCCTCAATAATAGTGTGCATGTGAGATCATGACCATTTGTTTCTTCTGATTTTAACCCAACGAAAACGTGTAAAGTCTACTGGGTAGAGTAGGTTATTCAAAAAAAAAAAAAAAAAAGTCTCAATTTGAGAATTACAAGCTGCTATCACCTTCCTCTGGGAAGAAATTAATAAAAATGCAGTTGGTCCGCTCTGTGCCGCATTTTGTTTTTGCATTAATAAAAAAAAAATTGCTGCATACATTGGCTGCTAAGCTGTATTTTTAGTCAGCGTTCATATCATTATGCAACATCCCAAATTGGAGAAATACAGTTACCTTCATCTAAACATACATATTTCAATTATATATTGTTATAAAACATAAAACACGTAAAACATAAACTCTCAGGTTTCTTTTGCAGCATTTTCTTTTGCTTTTTCTCTAGTTAAATTTTTGTGTTTGTTTCATTTGGAAGAAAAATTATTCTTTCCTGCTAAGTGCATATCTTTTCTTATGTACTGCATATTCTAGTACAAATTCGAAGTTTTTCCTCCATTCTATTTAATGAATTATACACATTTTATACAAAATTTCATGACTGCATACGCTATTATTGCCAATTGGGCTACTTTTTGTTATTCCGATTGCTTGATTCTTATTGCTACCACTATATCGAAAAAAAAAAAATATTACACATTAAATAAGGCGAATATTAAAAAAAAAAAAGTAGTAGCAATTAAGCTATTTGCATAAAAAATGAAGACCAACCGACAATGCTGCAATAAACGTGCTGTTATTAACCTTTAACTGATGTTACGCGGTCTTCCAGACCCCGCGACTCCCAGCTGTAAACACTTTTACAGCTTTTTACTTTTCTGTACTAAAGTTAAATAATATGAATAAAATATTTTTTTCATGCAGTTTAATTCACATGCTCCTAAGAGAAGTACAACGATATTATTAGGACAAAATTTAAGGAAATTCAACCATTTGAGTTATTTTTTTTTTCATTTTATTCGAGGGGTCTGAGAGACCGGATCACCTCAGTTGTGTGACAAATTTTAGTCACATCAGTTAAAGGTTAATTTAAAGTAAATATTCTGTAAAATGATTTAAATTTAACTAAAAAGAAATAAGCTGTCGAATTTTTTCCACTTGTAATTTAGAATTTCAATATTCATTTAGAGTCTTTCTGAAAATGCTTAGGTGTATATAGTTGAGGCCCCATGTAAGCACATCAATGTTGGCATAATATTGTGAAAAAAAAATGGCCCATAGTTGTGCAAAGAGGGGGACAAAATGCTAAATCAAGCACCCGTATTGTCACAGAGACATACACAACAGAGGCGATCGCACGCACGCAAAAGTAAACACAAATAAACAAGGCGATGAATAAATAAATAAACTGTGATTCACAATAGAAGAAATAGATAGACTCTGATAAATTTTAATCGAAATAATGTTGCAAGCAAAATACCAGTTATGCTTGCGAGCTGCTATATGATTCAAAGTTTTCAAACAACTATAATAATGTTTTAAATGATTAGTTTACCAAAAAATATATTATGCTGTTTGTCCTTATAGGTATAGTATAATATTCATAACAGTTAAAAAAATATATTTTTAAATATATAAAAAAAATACAGGTATAAATATGTGAAAAGAAAATCTGATGGAAATGTGTGGAAAAAAATACCCATAAAGGTAACAAAATTAATCCTTTTTCAGCGTTAACCTTTAACTGATGTCACGCGGTCTCCCAGACCCGCGACTCCCAGCTGTAAACACTTTTACAGCTTTTTACTTTTCTGTACTGAAGTTAAATAATATGAATAAAATATTCTTTACATGCAATTTAATTCACATGCTCCTAAGAGAAGTACAACGATATTGTTAGGACAAAATTTAAGTAAATTCAACCATTTGAGTTATTTTTTTATTCATTTTATTCGAGGGGTCTGAGAGACCGGATCACATCAGTTGTGTGACAAATTTTAGTCACATCAGTTAAAGGTTAAAGAATTCTTCTGAAAAATTAATACTTAAGTCAAATAAAACAGCTACAAACTACAGAAAAGATTCTGTGGTTCCTATTCTTAGCACCATACTTGCTGTATAAAATTAAGAAGATAAACCTTGGATATGCTTCATCATCGGCACCATCAGCACTATGTTGAAAAGACAAAAAAAAAAAAAAAAAAAAAAAAAAAAATATCCGTACCAAGCACATACGCGCGACCATGATTGTACGTAAATGTAAATAACCTTGATATATTTCAACCTTTCTCAACAGAAAGAGATATTATTAACTTGTTACTCTCCTTTAAGTAATACTTAGTAGATGTCAGTTAGAATAAACCGAAAATATAGCTTTTGCAGTTTTGCGATATACTGAACACCATTTCACATTCAAGTGCAACTAACTTTTTAGAAATACAAGAAAATTACCCAATTTTCTTATTTTTTCCAGATACTTAAGTGTTTATTTTTATTGCCCGCTGCAGGATACTTTATTCGACATGTCCTAACCGATCCATTATTTAAAGTAAACAAGTTGTAAAGGAAACCACATAATAAAATTTTCAATTGAAATACGTATTAACTTACGTTATTATATGTACAATTTACAAACTACTCAAAACTTTGACAGCATGTTTTTAAGCATATTAACTCGTCCTTTTCACAACTTTTCCTCCACATTTATTTAATTCGAGGATCTTTTTTATTTTTACTAAGTAGTTACAATATCTTTGATTGATTTCCTGCACTAGAAGGAAATTAATGTTTCAAACTGCTTTCTAAGTTTAACCAAGGTCATCAGGCGCAACAAAGCGTAGATAATTGGTTGGAATAGAGCCCATTCTTCTTGGACGATTCCAAAACAAATTAAAACCATATCAGGAAGCATTTTAGAGTGTGATTTAACTAAGCAGATGTAGTTACGTGTGTTACACTGTTTCTTTCACGAGTATTAGAAACAAAATACTTGTGGAAATTTTCGAGATATTTAAATCCCGAATTTGGTTGAATTGAATCAGATTACCTTTGGGTCCAATCCATTTAAAACTACCAAGGTGGTGTTGCACGACATCTTTAATTTTCGTAATTTTTTAATTAAGTTTTCTGCATAGTTTTCTGGGTTTTAAAACGCGAATTTTTTTTTTTTATCATACAGTTTTTTTGGAGTGGCCTTTTTTAACTAGCTACACAACCATTTTTGGGTAAAAAACGTGTTTTACGGAAAATGCTGTAACTACTTTATTTTTACATCTATCAAAATGACCAAAATGTTCAGCATAAAATTGTCTACATTTTAAGAAAATTATGGAATTTTCTTTAGACTTAAGGATCTACGCCAAAAACATGTTTAAAATCTGGAAAAATAAAAGGTCAAACACCACATTTCATTACCATTATTTTTTATGAAGGAGATCAAGCTCACCTATAAATATTTTTTTCTTGCACAGATCTCTCATATGGCTACCTCTTTTTACAAATCTCAATCCCGAAAACCTTTTCCTTCTTTATTTATTTATTTATTTATTTATTTATTTTGTACAACTCATCAAACACAGCGTTAAGTCTATTTTTGGCAGTTTTCACTAATGCAAAAAGGGGCTCCCAAAAGGAACTGACTAATAAATTTTGAATAGGATAATAAACATCTTTGTAATAAAAAGTTACATTGTAAATTTTATAAGCGAGATTTAACTAGTTTTTGAATAACAGTTCACTAAAAATGCATCCTTCCCCTTTCCTTTTTTTCTTTGGTCCAGATACATTGAATTACAGCAGGGATGTTAAACTGTGACCCGCCCGATAACTAGCGTCTCTTTCGTGCGCTATTCCCTACGACAGCTATGGATAGCGGTTAAGTCCATTCTAAATGCAGGTGGGAAGGGTAGACAGAATTCTGCGGTCAGCGCTAAATCGCACAACGCTTAGGTATAAACAAACTGAAGGCTCCTCCCACTCTAGAAACGAGCTCCATCTACTGGCTAATCTTCTAAAATTAACATGTAGAAAGGTTTTTAATTAATTTTGTATTTCTTTTTTCTTCTTAACAACGAATAAAAAATATTCTTCATTGTATTCTTAAAATAATAATAACAATAAAAATTATAATATGTTCTTTTTGTGACGAAAAAATAATAATAATAAATAAATAAATAAAAAGAGAGTTTGGGGGGGGGGGGGGTATATTTTAATACCAAATATTTAATTTAAATGCTTTAACATTGAAGTTATTTTAAAATATACGTGTGTATCTTGACTTAGGACTAGCATCTGTTAATAATAGCATGTTTTATTTATTTGTTATTTATTTCTTTTATTTTTTTACTTAAAAAATTTTTTTTTTTCAGATTTACTAGTTTATGATGTCATGCAGTAAATTGAAAAATTTATGGCTAATCATAGAAAAATCTTATTTAATTATTATTATTATTTAAGAATTTAAAGAAGAACTTTTTTAAATTCATAATTTTTGCATCTTGTTAAGAAACAAGAGAAATTTAATTTGAAGAACCCCGTAGGATCTTATGTTTCATAATAATATTTTGAATGTATACTAAATAAAAGAGAAAGGGAGACAAAAAAAATAATAACAATTACTTTTTATTAATTTTAGCTATCAATTGCTTTCCAATACCTTTAGCTAAATCATACTTAAATAAATAATAAATTTTTATAAATAAAAAAGACAAATTTATACAAAAGAATTCTCATAGCCATTCATAAGTTTTTAATAATTTAGTGCAGAAAAATTGCTTCTAATGTAAAAACAACAACAACAACAACAACAGAAAAAGGCACAATTAAATTTAAGTTATTTTTGATAAATAGCTATTTAAGAGTCCCTTACATGGAAAAAAAAAAATCATACTCTTACACTTGGACTTAAAAAAAATAGCAATAATTTTTTAAAGTATATTTAAAAATTTAAATCAAAATTTTGCAACATTTAAAGAATCCTATAAATTAATTCATTAATTTAATTCAATAAGTATAATACAAGCTTTAAGTAAGATTTAGATGAAGATATTGGAAAATAATTTATTACTAGAAAGTATTAGAAATTATTAGAAAGTAATTCTTAATATTATTTTTTTCTCTCTCCCTTTCTCTTTTATTATGTAAAATTCAAAATATTATTATAAAAAATAAGATTCTAAGGGGTTCTTCAAATTAAACCTTTCTTGTTTCTTAACAAGATGCAAAAATAATGAATTAAAAAAATTTTCTTTGAATTCTTAAATAATAATAATAATTAATTATGATTTTTCTATGAATAGCCGTAATTTTTTCAATTTATTGTATGATATCATAAACTAGTAAATCTAAAATAAATTTTTTTAAAGTAAAAACAATAACAATAAAAGAAATAAATATCAAATAAATAAAACTTGCTAATATGTACTAACAGATGCTTGACCTAAATCAAGATAAAGAAGAAGTTTTTTTTTTTTTTTTTTTTTTAGGTTTTCAGGATAGAAAAGTATTTATGCATATAAATTGCAGTACATATACTTAAATATAACTTCAATGTTAAAGCATATAAATTTAATATTTGGCATTAAAATATATCTCCTCCGCCTCCCCCCCCCCTCTCCCTCTCTCTTTTTTAAACTTTACTTTTCAATTTTATTTTAAATTTTAAATTTTATTTTTAAAATCTTTTATTAATCTGAACTTAAGATACTGAAAATAATAAATTCGTGAATTAAGAACTGAATTTTTAATTTTAATTCTTGATCCTTCGGATTTTAAAGTCTATTCTGCCATACAGTAGTGCTCAAACGAGGAAAACATTTAGAAAAAGAGTGCAAATTTTCAACTAAGACCTGGTTTAAATCAAGATAAAGACGGATTTCTAATTCTGCCTTGTATCGACATGAAATCAAAAACATGACAGTGTGGAACCATATTTTGTTGGAGAATTAAATTTCTTATACTATACTAATTGAATTAAGTTAATGATTCAATTTATAAGGTATGAAAGATAGAGGTGTATGTGTGTGTATGTGGGGGGGGGGGGGGTGATAATATGTTTGAATACCGAATAAATGTTGAATTATATTTAAATATATGTGTGTGTGTGTATACTGAAAATTTTAAGGCTAGTCATTGAAAAATGGTATTTAGTTTATTGTTTAAGAATTCAGGGAAGTTTTTTTTTTTTTTTATGCATTTTTCTTGCATCTTGTTAAAAAATAAGAAAAGTTTAAAGATTTTCTAGAATCTTATTTTTCATAATAAGATTTTAAATTTATGCTTAATAAAGGAGAAAAAATAAAACAATAATATTGACAGTTACATTCTAATAATTTGAGCTAGCAATTACTTTCCAATACCTTTAGGTAAATCTTACTTAAATATGTAAATGATTTTTTTTTTTTTAAATATAAAAATAGTACAATTCATACACAAAACATTTCTCATAACCATTCACAAGTTTTTAATAATTTGCAAAAATAAATATTTTTAATGAAAAAAACCTATCAGTTATTTAAGTTAATTTTGATAACTATTTAAGAGTGTGTTAAAAATAAAAAAACAACTACAATATGCTCTTAAATATGAACTTAAAAAAAAACCTTTTGTTTTTTAAAATATATTTAAAAATTTTATCCAAATTTCGCATTTACAACTTTTTTCAAACCCTATAAATTAATTTATTAATTTAATTCAATAATTTTATTAACATTAGTTTTAAAATCATCACCTTAACAGAGAAATAAAATAGCTATTTATATCATTCACAAAAAACCACGTTATACTCTATAAATTGAAATAAATATTATTGGAATATTATAATCACAAATAACTAATATTTATTTGATTTTTTTCTTTAAAAGCACTTTTTAAAAACAACAGCCTTTATCACGTTAAGAAATGCTTATTATTAAGCATATATTTACATAATTAGGATTTTAATGAAATTAATTAGATCGGCAAAAAATTTAACAGTAATATTTTACCAATCATACCTTTTTATCATCATCTAAATATAATTATATCTTTATGATCAGAAAAATTGCAAAAATAAAATACTAGAGCATATAAATTTAAAAAGATGGAAAACTGATTTTATTTGATGGGGATGAATATTTGAATATGCATTTTCTAAACTTTTATAAATTATGTTTTTCTTGGAATAAGGAATACACCTTCCTATATCTATGATGTTTTTAATAATAAAATAGTCGTCAATGACAATATACAAGATTTTAAGAAGCTGCATATCTTAACGCCGAAATCAGAGTAGTAAATATGAACATAAACAATGATGACGCAAACATAACGTGGTTTGCGGAGCAAATTTCTGAGCTCTCCCAACCTTCCCACCTGCATTTAGAATGGACTTAACCGCTATCCATCGCTCAGGTAGGGAATAGCGCACGAAAGAGACGCTAGTCGCCCGATACCACCAATTTTTTAAAGAAATAGTCGACTTCTTGAATAGCAGAGATTCTATGATTAGGTAAGGTAATGATTATTATAAAATTTTAGCGGTATCCGGCGGGCCACAGTTTGACACCCCTGCATTATTACTGGGACTTGCTTAGGTTCGTTCAAATTGACGATAAAAACAAATTTTACGTATTATTGCTTAGTTAAATATAAAATTAAGCAATTCTCAAATATTCTACAAGTTGTTCGGAAAAAAAAATGAAAAATGTTATGATTTAATGTGTAAAATAAATACAGTTTGCCAGTCAAAATAATTTTAAATTACAAGTGAATTCAAATTAAAAATAAACTTTAAACATTTTCTTAAGAGGTGTGAAAAAACGTTACAACATAAGATTGAAAAACATACGAGAAAAACCAGAGTTTTGGTGTATTTTTAGTGAATTGTCATTCAAAACCCAGTTAAGTCTCACTCATAAAATTTACAATGTAACTTTATATTAAAAAGATGTTTATTCTCTTAAGTTTTCAGAATTTTTAGTCTGTCCCTCTTGAGATATTAATTAGTGAAAACTGTCAAAAACAGACCTAATGCAGTTTTTGATGAGCTGTACAAAAAAAAGGGAAAAGGTTTTCAGGATTGACATTTGTAAAAAGAGGTAGACCGATAAGAGATCTGTGCAAGGAAAAAATATTTAATGTGAGTCTGATCTTCTTCATAAAAAATAATCAGGGATGTAGTGGAGGGTATTCGGCGGTATACGCCGTATACCTTCTGGATTATTTTAAGGAACGCCGTATACCCTCTGTTTCTCAAAAAAGCTATATTATATACACTGTAGGGTATACCCTCGGCCTTGAGCGTATACCCTTTGCCTTGAGCGTATACCCTCTGCTTTTTTTACGACTACACGACTGAAAATAATGGTTGCGAAATGTGGTGTTTGATCTTTTATTTTTCCAGTTTTTAAACATGTTTTTGACCTAGATCCGTAAGACTAACGAAAATTCTTTAATTACCTAAACTGTATACAATTTTATGCTGAACATTTTGGTTTTGATTCATCTTGATAGGCATAAAAATAAAGCAGTTACAGCATTTTCCGTAAAGCACGTTTCCCCCTATAAATGGCTGTATAGCTTGTTAAAAATGGCCACCCCCAAAAACTATATGATCAAAAAAAAATTTAATCATGTTTTTAAACCCATAAAACTATGGAAAAAAACTTAGGAAAATTGAAAATGTCGAGCGCGAACAACTTTCGTGATTCGAAATGGATTGACCCCTTCGCATGTTTGTTTAAGGAAATTAGTTTATTTTTGCTGTAGTTTGTTTAAAAGAATTTTGCTTCAAGCTGTGTTACAACCAAACAGCTAAAATTCTAAGTCGCCACAACTAATAAATTCATAAAAGAGTGCCTTGATCGAGTCCACGTTGTTACTGGCAATTTAATATGAAATTGCTTTTTAATTACGCTTTTTCGTTATCACTATTTTTGAATAATAATCTACTTGTTATTCAATGTCAGATTTATGCTAAAAAAAAAGGGAAAAGGTTTTCAGGATTGACATTTGTAAAAAGAGGTAGACCGATAAGAGATCTGTGCAAGGAAAAAATATTTAATGTGTGTCTGATCTTCTTCATAAAAAATAATCAGGGATGTAGTGGAGGGTATTCGGCGGTATACGCCGTATACCTTCTGGATTTTTTTAAGGAACGCCGTATACCCTCTGTTTCTCAAAAAAGCTATAGTATAGACACTGTAGGGTATACCCTCGGCCTTGAGCGTATACCCTCGGCCTTGAGCGTATACCCTCTGCTTAGAGCGTATGCCCTCTGCTTTTTTTACGACTACACGACTGAAAATAATGGTTGCGAAATGTGGTGTTTGATCTTTTATTTTTCCAGTTTTTAAACATGTTTTTGACCTAGATCCGTAAGACTAACGAAAATTCTTTAATTACCTAAACTGTAGACAATTTTATGCTGAACATTTTGGTTTTCATTCATCTTGATAGGCATAAGAATAAAGCAGTTACAGCATTTTCCGTAAAGCACGTTTCCCCCTATAAATGGCTGTATAGCTTGTTAAAAATGGCCACCCCCAAAGACTATATGATCAAAAAAAATTTTAATCATGTTTTTAAACCCATAAAACTATGGAAAAAAACTTAGGAAAATTGAAAATGTCGAGCGACAACAACTTTCGTGATTCGAAATGGATTGACCCCTTCGCATGTTTGTTTAAGGAAATTAGTTTATTTTTGCTGTAGTTTGTTTAAAAGAATTTTGCTTCTATCTGTGTTACAACCAAACAACTAAAATTCTAGGTCGCCACAACTAATAAATTCATAAAAGAGAGCGTTGATCGAGTCCACGTTGTTACCGGCAATTTAATATGAAATTGCTTTTTAATTACACTTTTTCGTTATCACTATTTTTGAATAATAATCTACTTGTTATTCAATGTCAGATTTATGCTATTAGATAAGTCAACAATTATTATTAAAAAATTGTGTCAAGTAAAAAACGCAAAAATTGGCAGCTATGCAAACAAGAGCATACACGTGACCAGCCAACAATGTGTTAAGAGCCTGCATTCATCAGCACACGACATTCACAAGCTAATATGAAACCTTTGAAAATGTTTTCTACAGATATCTCGTTAATATCTCGTAATATTTTTAAATTATCCTCTTTGGATAGGATATCTGGCAGATATGGGTTAGGGCTCTTTTTTCACAACCTGAGCTAGACGATTTGAAATCTGAGCTAGTCCGGGCCCGAAAAAATTTTAATTTTTTTAACCTTTAACTGATGTCACGCGGTCTCCCAGACCCCGCAACTCCCAGCTGTAAACACTTTTACAGCTTTTTACTTTTCTGTACTGAAGTTAAATAATATGAATAAAATATTTTTTTCATGCAATTTAATTCACATGCTCCTAAGAGAAATACAACGATATTGTTAGGACAAAATTTAAGTAAATTCAACCATTTGAGTTATTTTGTTTATTCATTTTATTCGAGGGATCTGAGAGGCCGGATCACATCAGTTGTGTGGCAAATTTTAGTCACATCAGTTAAAGGTTAATGCTTTTTCTTAGTGCTGTGTAAATTTTAATATTCACAAATTATACGACTCAAGTTGTAACCTTTTTGATTTTCTTACTTGTTAGTTATTTTAACCTGAAATTTTTACGTAAAAAGGTCGCATTAGTCTACATTTTTACTATTTTATCTAAAAAATAGGATCCATATTAGATCCTTTAAAGGAGCCAGGGGACCGGTAAATTGTACCATCTCTACGGCCCTGCTCGTGGTAGTTAGTTCCACTGTTAGAATTTGATGATTAGGTCTATATTACCCACTAGAATACAATGATGATTTCTCTAATAAAATAAATAGTATATATATAATTTTAATGAATTTTGCAATTAATTTGCCGCAGTGAAATTACGCTCGAAATTATTGGTTCCGGATTCGATTCCCGCTTTGGACATTTTTCATTCTGTTGGTTCTACGCTTAGTTAGCAATGTGATAAATCACGTATTAAATATTCAATAATTTAGAGCGTAATTTCACTGCTGAAAAATAATTGAAAAATTAATTAAAACTATATATGTGTTCACCGATGCTGGGTTTATTTGTGCCTCGTGTTTCGCCGCAGGATTGTGTGCTCATGAAAACTATTCCATAATATGCTGCAGTTGCAGTTTTACCAACATATGCGAGTAAGAGATGCCAAGCTGGGTCTTGGAGCGCTATTCCAAGGGTTCCGGGTTCGATTCCCGGCTTGGACATTTTTCACTCTGTTGGTTCTATGCTTAGTTCGCCATGTGATAAATCACATATTAAATAGTATATATTATATAATATATAATATATGTATTATTTATTAGTGCACCTATATAACCTGTGTTATTGCTAACTGCTGCATAGACAAAAATGCAGTCATATGGTTTTGTTCTTTTCCACAAGTTTATTCATAAGAAGAATTGCGAAAAATATTTAGATTGTTAAATTGTCCCAGAAAATATAACACCTGTAGCTATCATTCTTTTTCCTTGATTAACAGATGGGAAAAACCTGTTGCTTCGATGGATGACATCTTACTTTATCACATTCACTTCAGGCTGTACGTAAAATTTACCCCATTGCATCATGCATTCAAATATAGACTATTTGTAAAAGCTGTCCGCAAATATAAATTACCCTGAAATACAAGTATATTGTATGTTTTGAAATATTCATAGCAGGTTTACTGCTACAATAACAAGCAATTGATAAATAATGTAAATTAAAATTGTTTATAATGGTTGAGGAAATTAAGCATAATAACTCCAAGCAACAATCATTATCAGGTTTAGACTTAATAAATAAATAACTACATAAGATAGGAATTTCGCAACCTAAATAAATATTTAAGAATGAGTTTTAAAGTTGAAGTTATCTTTTACGTTATGCAGTAGAAAAAATTATTAATCAAATAAAACTTTAGAATTGGGTAAATTAAGAAATTACAAAAGAATAAAAGTAATTAAATTGCAGATCTTCAGAAAAATTATTCAAATTGAAGTTTAACGCTACATTATATATGTTTTCTCATTAAGTTTTTTTTTTTTTTTTAAGCTATTTCAACATTTAAGTTCTAATCTCTTAAATGAATAAAGTCATTTAAATATTTTATTCGGTTCCTAAACTCATTTTAAATTCTGTTTTTATACTGAAGGAACAGCAGAAGAACGGTTTTTCACAGGAACACAGTAAAATTTAAGAAATGGTACAGCACATCGCAACAAACAATTTTTGTACAGAAAACCAATCTCCACAATCCACCCATTTTGGCAAAAATAGAGGTTATATCAATAAGGAAAAGGCATGTTTACAAACAAACATTTCCGTCAACCAATTTACCAACAACATTTTTGTCATAACGATCATTGCAAGAATAGTCTTGGCGACGTAGGCCAATCATATCAGAGACCTGTTAAACGTAGTCCAATCAAATTTCCCTAGCTCATGTGTACAGGTAGGAGTAATAAAGAATGGACAGGTTTTTCTTGCTGATCCACAGTAATTCGACCTACAGTGACGTCAGCTGCCCTTTCCTTATAGAATCCAGATTATTTTTTTAAACTTACCTTGCTTTGTACGAAATGATATATCATAACGAAAGTGCTGTAAGTGCTCAGAACTTTGAAGAGAGTCCGAAATTCAGAGAGCCTCCGTTTCAGCGTTTAGATGCAGATGGTATTAGCCAGTTTCGCTCCTTCTCGTGATATTATTATATTTTGCACAAAGCCAAGTCTGTTTATCTCTATTGCTCTTAAAAATATGAACAAAAATCAGAATTCGCATCGAAGTAAATTATCTTATATTTTTGATTGCATAAATGGATTGCGACCCGGGTTACCTGCTAAAGATTGAGTTCGGTTTCTTATTCCCGAGCCCGAAAAGTTTTAATTCATCAGATACCCGAAAAAATTTGGGTCAGCAGAGCCCTAGCCCTATAAAGAAAAGAAGGAATAGAAGAATTTAAAAATGTTTCAGGATTAATTTTCTCATTTAAAAATATCTTCCTATATAGAAATAAGTAGAAATAAGAGTATTCCTAAATACTCCCTCGTGAGAACATTTCGTGATTTCCAAGCCCCTGAAAATCTGTTTAAAATGGCAAATTTGTTATTTATACCAAAACAACTGGCAGAAATCACATCACAGACATGAGTTCAGAGACATGAGTTCTTCTTTTCAGTAATTATATAAAACTAGCACACCCCGCGGCATTGCTCGCGTAATATTTGAAATACGCCAAGTGATATTTATATATCTAATTTTTATTAAAACAAATTATATTTTTAAGAATAATTAAAAAATTACTATTTAAAACACAGTTTGACTAAACATCATTATTACACTCCATTAGGCAGAAATGAGACTTAAATTAATAAATAGAAATAAAACTAAATAACTGATAATTTAGAAAATATTTTGAAACTTTTATGCTCAATAAATACGCTTATTTCAGTATTCATTTGAAGTTTTGATTTTTTTAGAAACTCTTTTTTACATCTTAAATTTAACCATCATGTCAAATTCCAAGTACTACCACCTCTCTCAACACAAAGGGCTGTGTTGAAATAGGAACTGTCACCATTAATTTGCCAACATTAATTTTGAAATCGGTTTGTTATTTCCTAATATTCCACAGAAACGTAATTTAGAAAGCATTTTTAGAACGTTTGTTGTTCCTGTGAACCCCAGGTGGTATAATCATCGGCATAAAATATAGCCTGTGTAGGATCAGAGACTGTTACCATTGATTCGCAACTATTACTTTTGTAATCGGTTTATATTCTCTGAAATTGCATAGAAATAGTAATTTAGGACTTTTTAGAACGCTTTTCGCACCTCCCCTTAGCTTCACCCCTTTTTAATTCGAATATATTTTCGACAGTCCTTCGAGGGTAGTTATATTTTATAAGTAACTGTCATGCCATATTTAAAGTTTCTAGCCTCTTCAGTATCACAGAAATCGCAATTTAGAAATTTTTTGTTCCTGCAACCCTCTGGTGGTAGTGGCACAGACATAAAATATAGCTTATTTTTGAGCAGGTTCTATCACCAACAATTTGACAATTTGTCACCATTATTTTTTTAATCGGTTTAGTATTTGTTAAGATTGCATAAAAATTGTAATTTAGAAAGTTTTTAGAACGCTTTTCGCTCACTTCATCCTTTTAAATTTGGAATTTTCTTTCGACTGTTCTTAGAAAGCAGTTGCATCTAGTAAGTAAATACCATGCCATAGTAAGTAAATACCACCCCTCAGTTGTGCAAAAAACGCAAATTAGAACATGTTTTGTTTATAAGGTTTTTTATTTGCCCACTTTAAGGCATTTTTGTTACCACTAAAATTAAACAGAATTGTTTGTATTATTTAATTGGCAGATTTCGTCGATTAAATAACATAACATTTACTATTAAATTTTAGTGGTGAGAAAAAAGCGTGAAAGTTGCCAGCTATTACCAATATTTCCATAATAGGGTTTTATCCCGATTACGATATTTTCATAACAGGATTTTATCCCGATTACAATATTTTCCCTATGCCACCGAGAAGTAAAAAATTGATATTGCATGTTGTTTAATTATTACATATATGTATATATTTAATTTCTTGTCAAACGATGACGTTATAATTTAGCTTCAGCCAAAATCTATTGAAAAATATGTGTTAAAAATGGTTCAGCCCTTTTCAAGAAACGAACATCAATGTCAACGATTTTACATGTGATTTTTTAAAAATTATTTTTATTCCTTGTCGAACAATCAATTTATAGTTTAACTATAGTAAAACCTCTTTTATCCGATACTCTTTTAACCGAAACTCTCGGTTAATCAAAATCCATTTTTAAAGCTTTTTTTTTTTCGATCCTTTCCAAACTAAAGAGTACATATAAATATTTTCGATCCCCTTTCTTTGAGTTTCTTTGAATTTAGCTTGAGCTCCCGTAAGCTCCGGAGTGGAGCGAAGAAAACGATTAAATTAGCAATTCTGAAGCTTTCGAATGTTTTGCAAAAGGTTTGGCATGACTGGAGCAGCAGAAAGACTTTGATGCTGGTGAACTAATTATATTAAAATACTTCAAAGCAAAGGCAATTGAAACTGCGACAAACAAAACATTTTTTCAAACCCTTGTGATGTATGCAAAAGGATCTTAATTTCAAAATTAAAATTCAGGTAATTTATTCTTGTTTTTATTTTGCCATTGCTTTATTTTTATTAAGAACTTGTTACCATAATAAGAAATATTGCATATATTTCTCCTTAATCTTAAAATTGAAGCATTCTCCATTATTCGAAAATTTCGAGTTTCCGAAAGATGGTCTGTCCCAATTACTTTGGATCATCGAGGTTCTACTGTACTAGAAAAACTATAAAATATAAGTGTTTGTATGAAATGATAAAAAGGAAAATTACTCGTCCTGAACATTAATGATTTTGAAATCAATTTATCAAAATAGGAGTCGTATGAGGTGTTTATATTAATTAATTATTCAAAACCATAAATAGCATTTAACTTTTTCAAATGTGACAGCTATTAGATTCAAGTGATACATTTAAATTAAATATTTATATCTAAGCTATAATTTCTAATCATCCATCCTCAAAGTTGACAGTTATTAGATTCAGGATTGCATTTACGTCATAAATTATAATTAATGTCAAAATAAGTAACTGATGATTACATTTAAATCGCAAATCATAATTAACTTTTCTCTGCCTCACAGTTATTATTATATTTAGATTATAAATAACAATTTCCCATCAAATTTAGAAAAGTCTGAACAATTCCCCATCAAATTTAGAAAAGACTGTTGGAGACGTAAGTTATAATAGTGCGAGATACTGCGAATGCTGGTGTTCACAAGAGATCCTTATTGTAAACTGCAAGTGTAGAACTACGCAAGAGGGAAATCCAGCAAATTTGTTCCATTGAAAAGAGGTTTGAGTGCCTGTGAGTCTTCAGCGACGCTCCCCCTGACAGATCGAAAATGTTTGTTCCAGGCATGGAACTAGGAACTAAGGTTCCAGGTAAGTCTTTGATCTAGGTTGCGCCAAGGTACTTACCCGAGTTAGACCAAGGGATGGTAGTATTATTGATTGTAAGTCTATTAGGGTAGGTGAATTTTTTAGAGAAATGAGACAGCAGATGTTTTACTTTCACTTATACGAACACGCCATAGGTTACACCAGTTAATGAGTAAGTCTAGGTGAGTCCGTAGGTACCTGTATAGTAGTGTGTATAGTGCGCGGATGCGTAGATTGCTCTATCGTCTGCATAAAGAGATAAATAGGTGTAAAGAGCAGTCTTAATTTAGGGGGTGGCCCGTGGGAGGAGGCATTCCCCCCGGAAGATTTTACGTTTTCAATGGTAAAAAAGTGCAATCCCCCCCCCCACGCAAATTCCCCCCCGTAGAACAGTTTGTTATCTGAATTCAAAACTGGTGAAGAGAGCGTTGAATGTCATTAAAGAACAGGTTGAAGAGCAGAGGTCAATTGCTGAGAGAATATTGTTCATGCGGACGCAAAAAAAGAGGTCGCAAAGGTAAGAATAATTTAAACGTATAAGTCTGGCCAGGAATCCAAGCTTAATTAATTTGTAAATAAGGCTTTCATGCTAGACTTTGTCAAATGCTCTTGCAACGTCTAAAAATGTGGCAACAGCTTGTAATCTTCATGTTAGGCTTTTCACTCGGAAACTCTACAACAAGAAGCTGGTGTTGGGTTGAATGTTTAGGCCTGAAGCAAAACTGCTCGGGCATAAGAAAGAATATTGTTATTTAATGTGATGTTGTAACTGGTTCCTAATCACGCGCTCAACGACTTTACTGAGAGAAGGTAGAAGTGAAATGAGTCTGGAAACTCTAAGAAAAGAATCTGGTGTTAGGTTGAATGTTTAGGCTTAAAGTCAAACTGCTCGAGCATAAAAATATTGTTGTTTAATGTGATGTTGTAACTGGTTCCTAATCACGCTCTTAGCGACTTTACTGAGAGAAAGTAGAAGTGAAATGAGTCTGTAATTAGTAGCAGGTTTAGGGATAGGAGAAATAATGGACGCTTTCCAAGGTTTAGGAAGTGATATAGATTGTGATATAGGGTAGATGTGCCAGTAATGGACACCCTTCAATGTTTTTGCTTTATAAAAAAAAAAATAGCCAATAAAAATTTAGCTTTTATTATTTTCTAATGATTCCCCCTTCCATATTTTATAATCTTGCATTATTGTTAACACCCTTATCAAATCAATCAGGAAGCAGAAAATAATGTGTCGAAGTTCTACTGTTTCTCAATGAAAATCGTAATGAACATGCTAAGAACTGAATTTTATATACTAATAGCTATTTATAAAATTTCTTTTATTTTTAACGTTTTAAGAGGGGTGTCCATTACTAGGATGCTTAATTAGTCATTTTCCAATAATGGACACCCCATGTAGTTATTGCTAAAATGCAATTTCATTAATGTTTATAGTGCGTAAAATATTTTGACTTAACTGAAAACCTAAATAATCCAATTTAATTTTTAAATTACACTTACCAAAATGTAATAACACGAAAACTTTTATAAATAGCTGCTTTTAAGTTATTTTATGTGGTTAATAAAATTTCAATATTTTGTTCTTTTGTTTTTAATACATATAACTAACTTTGCAGATTTTATAATTTGGCAATCAAACCAGTAAGAAAGCAGAAAATATTGTTTAAGGGCACAGTCAAAGAGCGGCTCATATAGGGTTTGTTTATCCCTCCCCATTTAAATAAAAACAATTAAGTTACAGGAGTTGTTAAAAATTTATTTTCTTTCTTGAATGTTTGCTTATTCATCTCTGACAAATATGTATATATATATATATATATATCTAGATCAAGTAGTCTCTGGAAGTTTAATTGTTAGAAATAGTGAGACGAAACTATACACTAATACTCCAACCCTTTTTTTTAATTATTACCTTTTAAATTCCCCACTTTCTCAATAATTTGATAACTGTAATTGCCTGATATTCAGTATTTTAAACTATCCATCTAAAATAATTAAAATATAGATCTTCTGATAATTAAAATAATTGATGCAAACAGTGAATGGTTGTCACAAATATTGTATTAATTATTTGTATCCTAATTGTTAAATTTATTTGAAAATAACTATTTTGTTTCATTAGTATGCTTTTATTAAATTCTGATTCTAAATACTGTGAATTCTGATACTAAATATATATAGTGATAAAAACAATATATTTATTACTTTTTATTGCGTTACTGTAACAAACGGTATCCATTACTGGCATTTTAGGTGCTTTCATATATTTCTGTTATGTACAATTAAATTTTGATTCATATTCGGAAATGAGACTATGAGAATGGTTGTTGATAGATTAACATAATATTGAAAAAAACTGGAATATAATAACTATAAAATAATTCCTTAAGGGTGTCCATTACTGGCACATCTACCCTATTATATGAGTGATATACGTTATACAGTTTGCAGGAAGATTTTTGAGAGCGGTATTAGAAATTTTATTGTACTCATCGGACCTTACGTTGTTTAAGTTTACTGATGATGTTATGAATAATGAAGGGTTGAATAACAATGGGACGTCATCAGGGGGAAGGGGCCAGGAAACTGCACACAGTTTCACTGACCTGGGAGCTGATCCTGAGTAACGATGTTGAGATGGGGAGAAAATTGTTGAGCGTAAAGCGTCGTTTACACGGAGCGAGTTTACTAGCTACAAGCCGACGAATTCACTAGCTGCTAGTAAACTCGCCTCGTATAAACACGTTGACTAGCGAACTATCTGGAAGCTCAGTGAGTGCGAAAAAAATTGAAAGCTCGGCTACTTTTCTCGCTACTCGCTGGCGTGTTAGCTACCTGGCTAGTAAACTAACTCTGTGTAAACGTTGTTGCTAGTAAAATCGCTGCGAGTATCCAGTAGTTCGTGGTTCTGTGTATGTAAACAATGTCGACTGAAGTAGTTTGTGCCGGCGTGAAAGAAACAAAATAGATTTTTTCGAACAAACTTAACAATTAGGATATGTTTGAGGATTAAAATATGTTTGAGAACTATTCACTGTTTGAAATACCGTAATTATCACAAGGTGAATATTTTAATTATTTTAGATAGTTTAAAATACTAATGTCGAGGAATTGCAGTTATTAAATTTTTGAGACTGTACAACGTTTAGAGGGCAATAATTGAAAAAAAAATTCTGAAAAAAAAGTTTTGGAGTATTAGTGCATAGATTCGTATATTTTCCACTATTTTTTACAGTTAAACTCCTGAAATTACTTTTAGTAATTAGTATTACAAATATGATAGGAATGATACCAAGGGTTGAATGTTTTAAATACTAAATAAAATAATTTCAAAATAAAACCCAGAACTATGATGGCGTTTGAGGCTGCTAATCTGCAGATTTACTAGTTTAATTACTACCATAGATTTCATTAATATTACAATCATTTTTTGTGAAAGATGAATAAGTAAATGTTTAAGACAGAAAGTAATAGATTTTTAACAACTTCAGTAAATTAATTGATTTTTTACGAATTCAATATTTCCAACTGAGCGAAAAAATGCCCAGGTCGGGAATCGAACACAGATCATTGGCTTACAGGACGAATGCTCTACCGTTTAAGGTAACTGGGCCGACAACCGGCGAGCATATTTCTGTGAGCCAAGGATCTGTGTTTGATTCCAGGTCTGGGCATTTTTTCGCTCTGTTAGAAATATCCAATTCGTATAATAACTTTACCAATCAGTTTGATTGTGTGAAAACTATAGTTTTTTTTTTATTTAAATGGGGAGGGGTTGAGTCCTATGAGCCTCTCTGTTCCATACGCCCTTAAACAATATTATCTGCTTCCTGATTTGTTTCATTGATTGACAAATAAACTAAACAGGGCAGAATTATAAAAAAAAAGTCATTAAAATATTGAAAATTTTATTAACCACATGAAATTAATTAAAAGCAGCACTATTTATAAAATTTTGGTGTTATTAAATTCCAATAAGTGCAATTTAAAAATTAAATGTTATTAATTAGGTTTTCAGTTAAAAGATTTTATGTGCTATTAAAGATCACTGAAATAGCATTTTTAGCAAAGATTACATGGGGTGTCCATTACTGAAAATAGACTAATTAAACGTTACAATAATGGACACTGGTCTTAAAAACTAAAAAAATTGATGAAATTTTATAAATGACCATTAGAATATAAAATTAAAATTACATCTTTTAATTTCATCTTTGCAGTAATCTGTGTGTTTTATGTTCCATAACACAGGATACTCTTGGTATACATTTACATACTCGGTAATATCATTTGCGTTTCACATCATTTTTCCACACACACACACACACACAAAAACTCAGCACATATAGTCTAGGCAATAGGGAATTTTACCTAGCAAAATTAATGATAGTTCTGGAAATCGGCTTACTTTATGTTTTTGGGGTCGCTGAATCCGAATTTGTAACTTCCCACCAAAATTTCCCCCGGCACCCTCCCCCCAAATTTTGGTAAAATGCCCCCCCAAAAAGGTTTTTATTAAAAAAATCGATTTTTTTATTGTTTTAGGGGAAAAGTATCTAAAGATTCAGAAAGCAGACAAAATTTGCAACAAATTAGATGTATGACATCATGACTTAGGATGAAGGGGAAGGGGGGATCTGCCTCGGAACATGCGCGTGGTGCTGCGTGGACTAAGTTGCGCAATTCCACTTAACCACATTCACGTTTACATTCGCCCTCCCATCTCCCCTCCGAACTTTCCTTATAAGGTTTACTTTAAGTTTTTTGGGTCGCTGAATCCGAATTTTTAACTTACCCCCAAAAATTTCCCCCCGGAAACCCCCCCAAATAGTTGTTATTAACTTAAATTTCTTATTGTTTTAGGGGAAAAGCATTACGAAGTTCAGAAACTAGACAAAATTTGCAACAAATAGGATATATGACGTAGGATAAACGGGAAGAGAGGGGGGTGCCTCGGAACATTCCCCGCGCGCTTTTCTCAAAAACCAATTTTTTTCAAAAATCAATTTTTTGGGGGGTTGCCGGGTGAAATTTTGGTGGGAAGTTACAAATTCGGATTCAGTGACCCAAAAAACATAAAGTGAGCCGAAATCCAGAGCTAGTATTAATTTTTCCAGGTAAAATCCCCTATTGCCTGGACTTCATAACTTAGTGCACGTAGCGCGTTGTGCATGTTCATCAGAGGCAGCCCTCCCCCTCCCGTTCATCCTACGTCATAATGTCATGTATCCTATTTGTTGCAAATTTTGTCTAGTTTTGAATTTCGCAATGCTTTTCCCCTAAAACAATAAGAAATTTAAGTTAAAAACAACTATTTGGGGTGGGGGGGGGGGGGGTTCGCGGGGGCGGGAATTTTGGGGGGAAGTTAAAAATTCGGATTCAACGACCTAAAAACTTAAAGTAAACCTAATAGAGAAAGTTCGGAGGGGAGATGGGAGAGCGAATGTAAACGTGTGAGTGGTTAAGTGGAATTGCGCAACTTAGTTTACGCAGCACCGCGCGCATGTTCCGAGGCAGATCCCCCCCTCCCCCTTCATCCTAAGTCATAACGTCATATATCTAATTTGTTGCAAATTTTGTCTACTTTCTGAATTTCTAGATACTTTTTCCCTAAAACAATAAAAAAATGATTTTTTTAATAAAAACCTTTTTTGGGGGGCATTTTACCAAAATTTGGGGGGGTTGCCGGGGGAAATTTTGGTGGGAAGTTAAAAATTCGGATTCAGCGACCCAAAAAAACATATAGTAAGCCTTTTCCCAGAACTACCATGAATTTTGCTAGGTAGAGCCCCTATACGGTCTCTATTGCTTGGACTATTAATATAAAAACAAACACTGTTTACAGAAAAATAAAAGCATTAGAGCGCAGCAAATGATGCAATAGCGAGTTTGCTACTGAGCGAGTAAACAAGTTCGTGTGTAAACGACCACTATCTCGCTAGTTGACTCGCTCGCTACTTTTCTCGCCGGCTTGTAGCTAGTAAACTAGCTCCGTGTAAACGAGCCTTAAGATCTGGCTAATACAGTAAAACCTGTAAAGTTGACCACCCTTGTAAGTTGACCACCCTTGTAAGTTGACCACCTGTCTATGTTGACTTCTGTTGTCAGGAACCAAATTTATCCTATACAAAACTATAAGACAAACCCTGTGTAACCTGACCACCTGTCTATCTTGTATCTTGACCACTAAAATTATTCAAATTTGACTAGAACTATTATAAAATGCCCATCAAAACCCTATGTAACTTGACCAGTCATAAAGCTAACAAATCATGAATAAAAAAGAAAAATAACTCTCCACGAAATTTTCTATTTTTTTTTTCTTTTTAACTAGAATTGCAAAAAGGGTGAAATATTAACCTGGGAAATTCCTTTAGTAGTGATAAGTGTAGGTAAATAATAATTCAAGGCTTATTTATTCTTACATTTTTGCTCTTGTGGATTTGACTTTTCAACACCCCCCCCCCTCTCCGTTCTTTGATTCTAGATTTCTTTCTTCTATTTCCCCTTCTCTAATCATTCCTTCCCTTCTTTCAATAACCACAGGTGCTATTGATAGACTGGTTTTCTTTTAAATAAACAGTAGTAATACTAATTGATTTTAAAATCGATACAAAACTATTAATTCATTCTTGTAGTTAATCTTTTCTTTTATAAGGTGTTAGTGCATTGTAATGCAATCTTATTTTAAAGCCCTGTGAATAAATAAAATTTTTTGTGGGAAAAAATAATGTGGTATGGATATTACGTAAAAAACAAAAATTGATCATCACCCTTTGTAAGTTGATCACTTCTCTAAGTTGACCACTGAAGTGTGGCACCGCAAGTGGTCAACTTACACAGGTTTTACTGTATGTTGGTTTAACTTCATGCAGTAGTATTGTAGGCAGTGAGAGGAGGGATGAATGTAAAAGTTCTATTAAATTTACGTTTGGTGATCCAAGGAGATTGTCCTCGATAGAAACATTTTCGGGAAATGGTTCCATTTTTTTTCTTTTAATTATAAAAAGAATTTTTAATTTTACTATTAAGTCTATTACAGGTTTAAGGGCAGGGTCTGTAGAATTTTGAAATAGTCACCGGAGCCGATTTCTCTGTTTGCATAAGTTATCAATATAACGTGGAGTAATAAAATAGTTATTGTTTTTAAAATGATGAAAAGTAGTAAAATTTTGAGCGTTAGTAATGTGAGAGTTAAGCAAAATCGACAGCAGAATCGATGTCGTTAGTATAGTTCAGGGTTCGCGAACCTATGGCACACGTGCCAGGGTTGGCACGCAAAACAATTTCTCTGGCACGTGAAATTAAAATTTTTTCGATTTATATTTGATAACTTCCTTTTCTTGTGATGCTTTGTAATGTTTTAGACATGCGCTTTGCCTTTCTATATGAATTTAAAATCTGTATTTTTCAAATGAATAAAATTAGATAGCCGCTGCAATAAATGGGCAAATGGACCCAATTTTGATATGTATATTAACAAAATATGAACAAGGTATAAAGCATTTTCCATCGAATGTACATTGTACAACAGCAAAAATCTCACCCATACATTATCAATACATTGTTTAAAACAACTTGAATAATTATAACTTAGATGTTGCATACTAAGTTAAAAATTACTAAAATAAAAATTGGCATTTTCCCTCCTTATTACAGTATGTACTTCATAAATAAATCATATTTACGAATTAAATTTTCATTAATTTAATGGCTGATTCCATTATTAGAGAGAAATCGCATTTCGGTTTTGAATATCACTTATTTATTAATTATTAATGCATGAAAGCAAACTGATTTTATAAACAGTGTTTCGTATAAGCATCGTACGCTGCACAAAAGTTTGGCACGTGACATTTGTTAATAGATATTGTTTGTGAATTTTTGGCACGCGTTTGCTAAAAGGTCCGCCATGCCTGGTATAGATGATATCAGGATAAGCAATATCGATATTGGCAATATAATTTGTGAATTTCCTAAAATCGCTTTTAAAATATTTTTTTACCTCATTTAAAACATTTTTGTAACTGGAACTATATGTCTATGATTAACGATTTAGGAATGAGCCATTGGACACCGTTGAGAGTGGTCACCCTGTATATTGAAATCTTTTAAATTGTTCGGAGAAATGGAACACCAGTGTCAGGTGTTTTATCTGTGTTTTCGAAACTGTTGTAACCCTCTTGAATTTAAACTAATCGGGCTATCTTAATTGCTAATTATTGATTATCACATTTAAATTATTTTTGTAGAAAAATTGAATTTTTAGATATCATATTCGTTAACGAATAAATGACACAGCTGATTAATTTGTACAACATTTTTTTCCGATAATGAAACCTTAACTAAATATTCTTAGCTCTTATCAGACAAAAATCTGCATCTTTTGTCAAATGTGACCTTTATTAAACAAGTCAGAAGGTACTCGTGCGCATTGACTTGTTGCCGAAATGGAATGCTAATGCAATTTTTTACACTTTTAAGGCGTTTTCCTTCATTGTTTCTTTCATTCGAGTCTCGAATTATTTCTTAAGCAATGTAATTGATTAATCGCTTTTCTTCGAATAAGATAAAAGAATTTTATTTTTGGAATGATGCAAATCTTTTTTACACCGAAACTATCCTTGAATGAAACAACGAAAATTTGTCGCACAATTGTTTAAACATCTATTGTTGGACTCAAATTTCTGATGAATTATTGACTTTTCTGCAAATCTGCTCAGTAAAAATATTGCGTGACCAATGTAGATGCTAAAAGTTTCGTAAACGAGAGATAAAACAGGTGACATGTGAATTACGTTTTTTTTAATATATATACGTTACAATCATTCCTTAGATTTTAAATATTCATTGCACAAAAAACAGGAAATTACATGCACAGGTAGTGTATCGTTTATACGCTTTTATTTATAGATTTTCTCATCTATACGTTGATTCATCTACATGCTATTAAGCTTCAACTATAAAATTTCCGTTGCACGTGTTTTCATTTGTTTTATAGTCCTTTGCGAAACTTATAAGTGGCGCTTTAATTTAGTAAATGAGGAAAAAAAAAATGTGAATTACGCTAAGTTTTTTTGCCATATTTGAGAATTTGAGAATCATGCATACTTGATACTTGAAGGGGGGTGGGGGTTGAGGCCTAAAGCAGAATCATGCATAGGTTTTACACATTCATTACACACACACACACACACACAAAACATAAATTAAAATATAGGGGAGACCGGGGGAATGTCGCCATCCCACCTAGTTTAAGAACTAACGGCAGTTTGAGATAGTGAATGCGCCTGCATTATAACGGCCAACAATAGAAACAGTGCCTAGAATGAGATTGATTTTGTTGTACGTAGTTCCTTTGTTCTAGTGAAAAATTTAGTTTTCATCTAGTTGCTTCTTATTTTGGAGCTTCAAATGAGTAGAGGTAAACACATTTTATTGTAACATTAGGTACTTAAGATAATATTACCCTAATTTACATGCATTCGCTGACATTTTCATGCAATTTGTTGAACAAGTTCGCTTCCTTCTTTCGGCTTTGCTTGGGGATTTCCGCTATATTGTCCTCTAGGGGTAATGCCGCCACGATGGCAAAGGGTGACTTTTCCAATTTGAGTTAAATTGTAGCACATTAATAAATCTAGTTTAATCTTCTGAGCGGTTTGGACGTATTTTTACGTTTCCCAAAAACAACTTAAATCTGTTGTAGAAATAAATATTTTAAACAGAATTGTATTTTAAAATGTAATATCAAATAAAGGAATATGAAGTGTATTTTAGAAACAAACAGGGAAAAAAAAATTGCATTAAGATTATTTTTATAAACATTTTTATGAAAATACAGGAAAGCACCCAAGACTGCTAAATTATTGCTTTCTAAATATTTTCAGTAGGTTATGTGTTTCCTAATATCTATTTTATGTATTTACTAGGTCATTAAAGAGTGGCGTCATTACTCCAATACAGTGGCGGAATTACCCCAGTATCCTGGGTAATTCCGTCACTCTACAGAGGTTGAAAGAAATTTATTTTATGGGTTGGGTTGGGTTGATTTTTGACGGCCAATTATCTACACGAGGGATATAGGCCCGGGGTGAGTGCCCTCCGTGGGGGTCTTTCTAAGGGAACCTAATCCGTATTAACGCATGGAAGATCCACGGCTCGAAGAAAACCACGAAAACTCCGAACGATTAGGCCGACGGGCGCGATCGGGATCAAACCCAGCACCTCCCGTCTACCAGCTTCGAGAGCAGAACCTCTCGGCCACTGGTGGGGCAAATTTATTTTATGCGTGCTTACTTTATAGTTATGATTACGGTTAAATTTATACAGATATCAAAGATCACTATTCAGCTTTAGTATTTTTACTATGAAAAAATAAGCATTTTTTTGAGGTGAAAAAAATTAAATTCTCTTAAAGTGTCGCCATTCCCCCGCTCTCCCCTATTTCTTATTTTAATTACAAGTAAAAATTTAGAAGAAAATAAAAAGTTAGATAGGTATAACGGTAAGGAAAATCAAATTCGCTAGTTTAACTTAAACTTCAGTTAAATAAAAAAAAAAAAAAAAAAATCTTCGCTGCTGACCATTTTTTTTTTTTTTTTTTTTTTGAATCATTAAGGCATTTGTCTATAAGTTTAAAATGTTATTTTACTAAGTTTAATTTCACCAGATTTTTATTCCTGAAATTTAAAAGTTAGTGAGAATGCTTCATGTATGTTCCTTATTTTGAAGTCAGTTAAAAATATAACATTTTGTTGATTTGGTAAAAGGGCTTGTTGGGAGGAAGTATAACTTCCTCTACCACTGTCTTTCTCCTCATTCCGTTATCTGCTATCAACAATTTCCCTTTTCCATCACCCGAATTACCTTAAAAATACTGACCAAACATATTTCAAAACAACTAAATTTTCTTTTCAATGTTTGAATGAAGAAAAATTTACTTGTACTTCCTATAACAAGTTCTCGTTGCATGTGGTCATCATTCATTGACTATTTTAGTTTTAGTTGTGCCGTTAATTTTCTGAAAATGTTTTAAAAATAAAATTTGATTTTAAATGCGAACATGTATAACATAATCTGAGTTTTAAATTTAAACCAATCACTAATGTAAGTTAATATTTAAAATGACGAAAAATATTGTTACAGATATGTTTCCTCTTTGATTCGCTGTATCTTATATTATTGTTTCACTGATTCAATTATTTCTGATAAGTATTATTTCTGTAAAGTCTGCTTTTCCGGTAATTTCGGATATCTTTAGAGAGTTCTGAAACCTTGACCGTTTCAATGAAAGTTTTGAATAAAATTTTCAACAGCATGTTTTTTTATTATGTTTGAGGTTGTCAAAAATTTTATATTAATTCTGATTAACCTTTAACTGATGTTACCGGTCTCTCAGTCCGCGGATGTTTTCAATTTTTATAGTTTAACTTGCAATTTTCTGTTTAACTCTTGCAATTTTCAGTTTAACTACAAACACCACCAAAATTTTGTTCCGTTTGAAACTTTAGTACTATCACCAGAGAATTTTGAATAGGTGAATTTTAATTATAACAGTCCTGTGCAAAAAGTTTAGTACAAAAACACCATCTTATGAGTTAATCGTGCCTTTTATTCATCTTCCGATGAAGCGGTCTCACAGACCACTTCACACTAGTTATGTGACAATTTCTGTGACATGTTAAAGGTTAATTTTAACATCCAGATTTCTTTGTTATTAAAAATCGCAGCTTAAACAGAGTTTAAGCGACCTAAAAGATTTAAAATACTTTGCTTATAATAGGCAAAGCTTCTATGCATAATTTTCGCTAGAAATGGTAAAAATGTTCCGATATTATTTTAAACAGTCTTCTGAAATTAGCTGAAATCATGATTGTAGTTTATTGTAATGGGTAGGGTATGCCTTCTTCGCACTGACCAATAGCTAATTCCTAATTTTAGAGATATGAAATATGTTTCAAATGTTGTTCTGCATATTACCAAAAAACATTTATCCTAGCATTTTTTTTTTTTTTACGAAATTTAAATTTTTATACATTTTTTAGGGTGTTATAAGTTGTATTTAGAAAACTTTCTCAAAGCTCCAACACAGTGTTTCTCAACCGTTTTTTCTCGGGGCACACTAAACTGATAAATCAATGAAAATCTATCAAAGGAATATGGGTGAAACCGCCAGTTATTGACACCTAACCGGTAACTGGACACTTCCGCAAAAATGTAACTAAGATAGGCATTTTCTTGTAAAATTCTGTAAAGTTATGTCCTTTAGTAGTAACTTATTTCTCTTAACTGATACATTATGCGTCAGTTACTGGTTTTTCAAAATAGGTATGGTATCAGTTACTGGAGTTATTGCCATATTTATAATAAACAATTAAACTTAAAAAATAAAAAAACCCGACTGCGTAAAAAGAGAGCAAATTAATTATTTCTCATCAATGTGAAACTATTTTCTTTTTCAATTCCTACTATTAACTCACACTCTCGCTATAAATATCTTGTTCAAATTTTCAATCGTTAATAAAATACTTATTATTCATCCAATCAATCTCAAATAATTTTTTTTAAACTTGTAGTGGATGACACCTGATATTAATCCAGTTTTTTTTGCAAATATTAATTCATTAATTACATTAAATTAATTAATTTTCAATAATCGAGAGAGCCCTCTTCTTGATCAAGGTATTTTAAGACCGATAGAGCCCTCTTCTTGATCAAGGCATTTTAAGCGCCACTCAAGAAGAAAGAAGAATGGGAGAAAAAAAATCTCTTATTGGCCTAAGTGGGAATTGACTTAAAATATTTTTTTTTTATATTACTTGTTTATATTACTTACCTATTTTTTTATTTACTTGTATTGATGACTTTTAAGTTGTGTTTAATTGTTAGTTCCTATCTATAAACAGTGTTTTGATGAGGTCTATAGATGTCTATGATGGCTAGAGTTGCAGTAAAGTTAGAGATCCTCATACACAACTTCCAGGTTGTATAATATTTTAACGGAGCTTCTGACTGTAAAATAGTCAATAAAACATCGTCTTCATTTTGAAAGACCTATCCAATGATATGCCACTCAACAGGGTTCGTAAATTTTTTTTTCGTCTCTACCGCCATTTTGAATTTATAAAAATAAAACTTAGCCTATAAACATCAGGTCGTTAAAACGAATTGATAGAGACCTCATTCATTAAAATCTATCCAGCCATTGGGATGTTCCGATGGTATAAAGAAATCCACATACACAGATACGCATGAAACACATAACCCTTCTTTTCAGTCGGGTAAAAAACATTAGTTTTAAATAATAAAAAGTATAAATTTTCAAAATTTTGTGAACAATAATTTTTCTAATTTATCTTTACTATACTTTAAAAAATAAAAGTTAAGAATAAAATAGATTTAAAATTTCGTAATAGTGAAAAATAGATTAAAAACTTTGTAATAGTGATTTTTACAAGAGAGAATTCTTAAAAGTGTCAGTTACTGCCGCTTTCACCCTCTATTTCTTTTTGCATTCTTGTATTTAAGTTGACTTGTTTTATGTATGTAAAGATGGAATTCTATAATCTAATTTCCACTCATTTCCTGATAGGCTGGAATAAAATACAGTGAAACTTCCATTTAACGAAGTTTCATCGTTACACGCACTTTTCGTTATGAAAATAATTCGTTAAACAGAAATCAACTCAAATTCATTAAATTTATATAATAAAATACAATGTATAAAATGGGAAATACTCATAAAATAGAAATATCGGAAAAATGTGTTTGAATTCGGGCAGTAACTTTATTTAAAACGTAATTTAGACACATGAAAAGAATTGGAATAATTTCTTTAAAAAACACATAATAAAGAGAGGTAAACAAAAACTGAATCGTAGCGTAACTCTTCTCTTTTATCTTTATATTCCAAATTCTTAACTTTAAAAAAGTCTGTAATATTTCTTTGTATAGGTTTCTTATAAAAAATACACTGTTCATACAAATTTTCGCCCTTTTCTAAGTATCCGAATAATTCATCTATAGTATTTTCGTGAAACTGGAACCCCTTCTTATTATATCGAAGGCTTTTAGCATTTCTTCTTTTGGATGCAAATTATTACATAAATAATAATAATAATAAAATGCAATTTAACAAATTACAACGACCATTTGGAAAATGATTTTTTCAAAGACTAAAATTTAAGATATAAAAAATAGCACGGAGTTGATCATACATTACGTACGCCATGAATTAAACATTAATAGTGTTATTACACGTAAAAATTGCGAGCGACAGAAATCGCCTGTGACTCGTACGTATTATCCACCTGAAACTTACGTATTACCCAAGCATTTTATTGGCTGTTCGGGAAAAGGCTTTTCCATCGTCAGATTTCCAAGAAATCTGACGGCCAATTTTAAATGAAATTTATTTCTTAAACTTCTAAACATCACACACTATTACTTTTTATATCGTCGTATAGAAAAAAAAATGTACTTTTAAATGCAATTTGTTTGAAAGCTGTATCTCAATTTGTTTCTGAGTAATTAATTTTTTTTGTAGTTTTTATTACTTTTTTGTCAATGGCAACACTCTGTTGTCCATCTCTGTTAAAAGTAAAGGGAAATACAGATTACTGTATAGACCAATCAGAAAACGAATAAAATGATGATTAAACCAATAAAAACCTTCAGATATGCTTTTGATTTCCTACCCTGACGAGGACAATAACCATTTTTCCAAATGGTTAATAATTTCATTTTCATGCAATCCTCTGAAATAAAATCATACACCCATCGGAACAGCAACCTCTTCGTTTGAATGTTGTACACACACGAAAGTAGAAAAACTTCGTTATATAGAATATATTTTTCGTAATATGGAGAGTTACATGTTAATGGTGTTCAAAGTCAAGGTTCAGCAGAAAATTTCATTAAGTAGAAAACATCGTTAAAAGAGACTTCATTAAAGGGAAGTTCACTGTAATTATCTACACAAGTGTGTTTCCGATGACAATACAACATTTTATTATTTTTATAACTTTATTCTAAATTAAATAATTTTGAGTATTTTTTCGTTTGCTGGCCGCAAGTGATAAATCGTCAAATAACCTTCATGGATTACAAATTTTTACGAGTATCGAGTTAATTATGCGCCAAATCAATATCGTCAAAATAGACCAACTGGTTAGGAAATTGCAAGAACGTAATATTTTAAACACTAAAAAGTAGAATATATAAATGAAAAATAAAGCATGTAATAATTTCCCTAAAATATGTTTATACCATTTAATGGTTTTATATTTATTAATTTATGAATATACTTTGGGAAAACAATTTAAAAATTCTGAAAAAATAGTTTAAATAAGGCCTTTTTTTGGCCTTTTACCCTATATTAAAAAAGAAACAGAGCAAAAATAAAATTTATAAAATAAATTCTATAGTTCGCGTTTTTTACTATGCGTAAATCAAAGCGTGGAATTTTCCTTAATCAGTGGCCACACCAAATTAATGTATTGTAGTAGACATTTTTTGAAATTGCATGAAATATATAGTCATAAAATTAGGCGTGTTTTTAAAGATAAACATTGAACTCTTAAAAAATAATGTTTTTTTAAAACTATTTTCATTTATTCTAAGCGTAAATCAAAGTGGTGAATTTTCAATAATCGGTGGCCACACCAAATTAATGTATTGCAGTAGACATTTTTTGAAATTGCATGAAATATATAGTCATGAAATTAGGCGTGTTTTTAAAGATAAACATTGAATTATTAAAAAGTAACGTTTTTAAGACTTATTTTTATTTATTCTAAGCGTAAATCAAAGTAGTGAATTTTCAATAATCGGTGGCCACACCAAATTAATGTATTGTAGTTTTGTAGTTAGACATTTTTTGAAATTGTATGAAATATATAGTCATGAAATTAGGCGTGTTTTTAAAGATAAACATTGAATTATTAAAAAATAATGTTTTTTAAGACTTATTTTTATTTATTCTAAGCGTAAATCAAAGTGGTGAATTTTCAATAATCGGTGGCCACACCAAATTAATGTAATGTAGAGCGATTCCGTGGAGAGTGTCACACAGATAACGCAGGCTTTAATTTGCATTTATTCAATTATTTATTAAATTTTAATTTTAATTCCGATTTTAATTGGTATGGTAAATAAGTTATTACCATATTTTTAAATTTAAATGTGTGGCAATAAAACTCACAGAAGTATATCATTTAATTTCATTACTCAAAATGTGCTTTTTTCCGAAGTAGGAAAAAAGCACACAGTTGTCAAAATGATTATTTGTACACCCAAATATTTATAAATTTTAACAAAGTAAAAATAGGTATTTTGAGAGAAACAATTTCTGATATTATTATAGAAACAATTTTAACACACATTTTTGTGGGTTTTTTTATTAAATACTCACAAAATCTTGAAGCAGTCAAATATTCATTTTTTAATTGCTAAAACTTGTAAAGTCTAAATGCTACTCGAAAATAGTATTTGCACACTTTGCATACTCTGGTTGCTTTTAATGACTCAAATGATTTTTTAATGAGTGACTGTAATGATGTAGTGGTTTCATGATATTATTTAAAAATATGAAACAACATCTAATTAATTGCGGTGTTATTCAGAACGGAACGTAAAAATAAAGAAATGCCCCTGGGTGGGAGAAATCACATTATTGGAATCCACAAAAATGAATGTCCTATTGAAAAATTGGGAAGAAAGTGGCAAATTCTCATTTACAACTGCTGGTTACATAATTAGAAACTGTGTGAAAAACTGGATATGTGGAAAATAAAGCCGCATTAAATGCTTTCAGTAAATTAACATCAAAGACAAAAAGAGGTTTATAAAGTAACTTTAAAAGTGACTCACCCGCAAGAAAAGTGACACTTGTGGCAAAAGTAACTTTCATAGGAGAGGAAAAATAAAATTTGCATGATTTTACTGTAACTTGAAATTACAGCACTTACCTCCGCATGCAGTAATAAAAAGGTACATAAAAACGCAAAGTCCTTTTTGGAAGGTTGAGTAATTTTACCTCTTCAAACAATCACCCCCCCCCCTCCCCACCTTTTTCTTGTCCCGAATGAACATATAGCGCAATATTCTGATTTTCCGTATAACTACACTTATGAAACTTTTTCTGTAGCAAGACGAACCTGTGTTGCGGAATAAAACTCATAATGAATTTTTGCGAGATGCGTATGAGCGATATGTTTGACGCAAAAACTTACAGAATATCTCCCAACATCTTCTAATATCACAGTAACATTTCAAATATTAAGAACTGTTTTCGTAATGTAGCATGAAAATATCATAAGAGAATGAAATTCAAGAGAAAATACTCTCATCAGTGAAGAAAATTTTGAAACGTGTTTCAAGTTTGCATCACTCTTTGTTTGCATCACTCTTTATCTAAAGAGATAAACGATAGGATTTTTGGAAAAGGGTTATTTTTTCAGAGAATAATAAGGTTGAAAGATTTTTGACCGCAAAGTTGTCGGAAAGTATGACGAAAAAAATAAAACTTATCTTTATAAAATGTTATTATATATTTAGAAGTGTTTAGCTTCTAAACTAGAGTTGGAAATCTAAAATGTGTTGATACTATAACCAGAACATTTAGCGATATTGATCTGTTGCATCCTAAATTATTGACCCGTGCTAGGAAATAAAGTCTTAACAATAAATTTCCACTTACAACCAGAAGTGGCTGCTTTATAATTGTCCAAGGTGATTTGCAATTGTACCACAATCAGTAAAGCTCAATACAGAAAACCGCCATGGACACTGAAAAAAAAAATACAATTGCTAATCTAAATAATTTAAAAGAATCTCTGGCGAAAGCATGGGAGACGATAAAACAGAGCACCAGATAAAAAAACCAGTTGGATATGCACAAAAATCGCTATCGTATTTGCACACTTTGCATACTCTGGTTGCTTTCAATGACTCAAATGATTTTTTAATGAGTGACTGTAATGGTGAATTAGTGGTTTCATGATATTATTTAAAAATATGAAACAACATCCAATTAATTGCAGTGTTATTCAGAACGGAACCTAAAAATAAAGAAATGCCCCTGGGTGGGAGAAATCACATTATTGGAATCCACAAAAATGAATGTCCTGTTGAAAAATTGGGAAGAAAGTGGCAAATTCTCATTTACAACTGCTGGTTACATAATCAGAAACTGTGTGAAAAACTGGATATGTGGAAAATAAAGCCGCATTAAATGCTTTCAGTAAATTAACATCAAAGACAAAAAATAATTTAATAAATGGTTTTAAAAGAATACGAGTACTCTTTTTGCACTTTAAAAAAAAAAAAAAAAAAAAAAAAAAAAAAAAAAAAAAAAAAAAAAAACGTTTCCTTTTAAAATGTTAAAAATCAATTGTTGCATTTTCTTCTGGTATTCATGGAATAAAAATTTTTCAAATGGTTTATTATAATTCCTTAAATTTAAATTTCATACATTATTTTATTGCGAAAAAAATTGAGGTGTGCAAATAATCTATTTGCCAACTGTGTTATTTATTTTTTCATTTAAGCAGAATTTTTTTAAAAATAAAAAATCATATTTGAACTTAAAACTGTATTTTTAACTACCAAAGTTAATATAATTTGAAAAGGTTCTTTTTTCTTTTCCTTTTGACTAATAAAAGCATTATTTTTAAATTACTGTCTTTGATAACCATAGACATTGGAACTTTAAATGTAAAAACACTGTGAATAACTTTTACTGCAAAGAAGAGTTTACCACGTATTTAATTAAATGAAATAAAATTTGTTATTTTTCTAACCATACTTAATGTTCCTTTTTCTTTCAGATGTAAAGGCAAACTATACGAACCTTGGAGACATAGCAGAATTTATTAAAGAAGAAAGTTAGTATGCAAATTTTACTAAATTGAAATACAGTAGAATCCGCAAATCCGAACCCTGCGAATATGAATTTCCCGATAATCCAAACTTTATTAAAAAAAATAATAATAAACTAATGAAATGAACCTTTGTAAATAAGTGAAATACTAAAAATATTTATATTATATTTACTATATCATATTTAATTTGGTATAAAAAATCGCATGAATATTATTGTATTACTATGAAAAATAAAAAATAGAAAGCAACATTGTCAAGATATTTAAAAAATGATTTCTTAATCTCGTGCAAACCTAATCTTTGTAAAGAAGTAAAATACTAAAAATATTTATATTATATGTAATATATAGCATTTAATTTATTAACCCTACAATGCATGATTTTTGTTTTTCTCCCCCCCTCCGTCCCCCCCCCCAAAGCAATAACTGTATGTTGAAGGAGAACATTATTTAAAAAAAAATCATAAATAAACTTTTATTGATAAATTCAGGAGAAAACTAAAGTGTGTTAAATGCCTGCATTATAATCTGAGAAACATAAGGTGAAATTTTGTTAAATGCCTGCATTATAATCTGAGAAACATAAGGTGAAATTTAAAGTACGCCAAAATGCACTACACTATGCATTGTATGGTTAAAATTAAAACAAAAAAATAGCATGAATATTATTATATTACTATGAAAAGTAAAAAATAAGGAAGCACTGTTAAGATATTGAAAAAATGATTTCTTTATCTTATCCAAACCTAACCTTTGTAAAGAAGTAAAATACTAAAGTCGTTTATATTATATTTAATTTGGTATTATTAACCCTACAATTCAGCATTTTTATTTCCCTTTCTCTCCCCCTCCCCTTTCCAAAAAATGCAATAACTGTATATATTGGAAAGAAAAAATATTGAAAAAAAAAATCATATATAACTATTATCCCTAATTTAGGAGAAAACTAAAGTATGTAAAATGCCTGCATTATAACCTGAAAAATATAACAGGGAATTTAAAGTGTGCCAAAAGGTTACAGTATGTATTGTACCGATAAAAAAGTAGCATGATTATTATTGTATTGTATTACTATGATAAGGAAGCAGCATTGTTAAGATAATGGAAAAATGATTTCTTAATCTTGTGCAAACCTAACTTTTGTAAAGAAGTAAAATACTAAAAATGTTTATATTATATTTAATATGTCATATTTAATGTGGTATTAAAAAAAAGTAGCATGAATACATAAAAAATAGAAAGCCGCATTAAAACTCCTGTCCCTGCCGGCGAAGGCACACACGAGCTAATGCTAATCCTATGGGGAGGGATTTTTCTAATATCTCGTTTGCATTTCGACATTTTTAATTTTTTTTTTTTTTTTTTTTTTTTGCATTGGATAGCAGATGCGTCTCTACATCGCATCTTTTTTACTTTTTCGATTTTGGTTGAAGATATTTTTTAGAATGACACTTTCATTTTCAGAACCGGTTTTGAAAGTGAAAGTAACTTTATAAAAAATATCTGCGACCAAAATCGAAAAAGTAAAAAAGGTGCGATGTAGAGACGGACCTCGGCTATCCAATGCAAAAAAGAAAAAAAAAATGTCGAAATGCAAACAAGATATTAAATAAATCCTTCCCCGTAGGATTAGCTCATGAGAGTCTTCGCCGGCCTTAAGGTATTGAAAAAAATATTTCTTTATCTTGTGCAAACCTAATGAGTTTAAATGTCATTAGACAAATACAAACAGAATTTTCAGTTTCTTCCTCACAACCTAGATTATTTCATAAGCGGAAAAATTTCGCCTTCGTTTATTTTTTCCGTATCTATACTATAATTTCGGATAATCTAAATACACAACATTTCCATTTAGCTCGGATTCGCAGGGTTCTACTGTGCTTAAATACAGTAAACTCTGTCTAAGGCGGAATCGGTCGGGACTGAGAAAATTTTCCGTGGTAGACAATATTCCGGCTTATGCAAAAGAGACCTCTCCCCCCCCCCCCCCCCGAAAAAAAAAGCACAAATCGTATATTTTTTACGTTCGTAACTTTTATTATCGTTCTTTAAAATGAAATTTTTATTGAAATCCGACTTGTTATTAAATTTATTGTTTTTAATAATTTCGTAAAATATTATTTAAACACAATAATAAATATTACCAATACGAAATTGCTTTAATTCTCAAATTTATTGAAAATCATTTAATTTAACCAATACAATTACATACCTCATATTTCACATAGTAGTTTAAAGAATCAAAAAATAATCTTTTATCGATCCTTGTTTTTTCTTTAGGTAAGTCTTATTATCGGTATTTTTTTCTTTGAACAATAAAAATATTTTCGAGTCACCTAATTCTTCTCAAGCAGTCCTGATATGTTTAAAATCACCGCTGTCTTCAACGTTTTCAGAATCGTGAAGATCAGAATTCTTCATTTGCATACTATACTACAAGCATACTATACAACAAGGAGCATAATATACTTTACTTTAGGCAATACATATTTCATAAATGTGTACTCTACTAGTAATAATAACTTTTAAATACAAATTTTTATAGGAAAAAATAGCATAAGCAAGAATTCCTTAAAATTTAAGTTGTTTCTCTTCTTTTGAATTAACTTTTTTGAAGTATTATGGAATTTAATTATTACTGAGTTCGACATTGAGTATTTGACGTATATAATCAGTTTTAAAGTTTCGTAAACGAAATGCCTTTCATTTTTAAAATATCCTTTTTTCCGCCTTATGCAAAATTTCGGTTTCGGTGGGACCTTAAAACCCTTTCCGTTTCACCGTTAGGCAGATTCCGGCTTATGCAACATGAAGTAATGTTATTTTCTATGGGTTCGCCGGGACTTGAAAAATTTTCCGCGGTAGACAGATTTCCGGCTTGCACAGAGTCCGCCTTAGACAGAATTTACTGTAATTACAAAATAATATTTTTTAGTTTCTTTCTTTCTTTTTTTTTCTGCTAAAATCTGAAAAATAAACTGAAGCATCCAAGAAAAAATAATAAAAATAATTAAATTATATTATAAAGTAAAAATTCGAAAAATTAAACTGCTTACATTTTAAAAGACCAGGATAACTGAGAATATCAATAAAATTAGATTAATAGGTAATCGCAGCACCAAATATCATTTTATATGAAAAATATTCATTATGCATACAAATAAAACTTTGAAATTTATTAAAAGCGTTATAGTTTCTTCGTATTAGCCGTGTGGGTTAAATGCCTAAAGAAATCGTCAAGATTTCATTATTTACAGCAGATTTTTTTCATTTTGATTAATACCGTGCTTACGTGCGTAGTTCGATTACCCAGATGTTAAATTTGTGTTTTACTTATTTTATTTTGTTTATTTACTGATGAAGATTTAATTCCGTTATGAAATTTTGAACTATTTATATTGTTTTAATGTGCAAACTTTTTAATTTTCTGTAAGTGTATACAAGGATGCGCAAAAGATTTCTATTACATTATAATCTATGGGGAAAATCATGCGATGTACTTTTTAATGATGTTATGACACTTCGAACATAAATAAACTGAGGATCACTGAGTTTAACTTCCGCATATTTTCTGTAGATTATGAACTGCATAGCATTAATTGTTCATTTACAAAGACACACAAAAGTATTTGTTTTCAGGATTGACGATGACCGGTAATTTTTCTGGAAGTGTTTTCTTTGCTGTAGTCAGGGGCGCGCCAGCAGTATCCAGCGCCTGTGTGCAGAATTTCAATTGGCGTCCTAGCCCCCCCCCCCCCACCTCCGAAAATAAAACTTTATAAAAATATGAATATCTATAAACGTATAGATGCCATCCTGCTGGAATTTATACAGATCAAATAAAGTTTTTTGAACCAAAAAATTATTTAACCCTTTCATGCATAAATTATTTTTCATTATTTTCCATTATTAAAAAAAAAACTTTTTTTGTGATAAAGGAGAACCCATTGTAAAATAATTTTATTATTGTCCTGCATGCTAGCTATTACCTGTCCACAAATCATATCTCCATAAATGAATACTGAATTTTTTTTTTGCTTATTAGGGCAATACTTATCTGTCCTCATATGAGGCCCGTATGAATGAAAAGGTTAATAAAATTCATCTTGTTTCAATAAGGTTCGTATTTTATATTTTTTATGAAATAAAATTTCTGGTTCCAAACATTTTTAAATTACTTGAAAAATATGGAAGGTTGGCAGCTATGTAAATAAAATTCGGAATACAGTAAAGCCCGTGAAAATAAAACCTGTCTGTACCAGAATTCTGCATTAAACGGTCAAATTTCATTATCCCAGAGAAAATAATACAATACAATGATAAATAAATAAAAGAAAGTAATAAAAGAAAGTTTTTTGTCATCTCTAATTTGCATATCTATTTGTTGATGGCTAACAAAATCTACCGCGGATAGAGATCAGAAAATTTTAATAAGGATAAAAGATGGCAGGTCCAAATGCACCTGAGGCTCAGATTTTTCACTTTTTGATAATTAGTCGAAATATAATTAAAAGCCTCAATGATAATCGCAAAATGGCGAGCTTTCTTTCTTCAAAGCAATCACGCCTCTGGATTATTCAGCGGCTCTTCATATTTCAGTACTTTCAATTTTATGTTCTGAATTAAAATGAACAAATCTTGAATCATCACATTCAGTATGTGAATAGACACAAACGTACGAAGGGGTGCAGGGAAAGTTCATCAACGTCTCGATCTTTGACAAAGTAAGAATTTTTGGACATTTATGGCCATATTTAGCCTAAAATCCAAAAGGGCAACTTTATGACATAAGCTTTAATTTATTTTTGTTCGAAAATGCATGAACTAGCTGGTGTTGTTGTTCAGAAACTATGTAATCGAGCTGTTTTTTTTTCTTTTTTTTTTCTTTTTTTTTTTTTTTTTTTTTGCAAACGCAATAGATCTTTCGAAAAATAGTGTCAAAGTAGACGTTTTAAACCGAAGTTCCCGGAGAAAGCAGAAAAACCAGTCAGCGAAGGGCGAAAATCGTGTTTGTCACGTGGCCAAAATCGCTTGTAACTCAGTAGGTAATTTATTGATCTAAAAATGGAAAACACAGTTTCGATTTCAAATCGCTTCCATGGCCAGGCTTTCCAATTTTATATCTTTCCGTTAAAAAATGAATTTGAAAATGTGCCAAAACCTTTTGCGCTTGTTGAGCAGAGCAGTTAAGAACAGCCTTAACAAAAATTCTGTTTCCACCATGATGACAGATCCAGAGTACAAGATAGTATAGATAAAAAGTATCTGCTCTGCTCGGAGGTCTATGGTCCGAAAAGACACACAATTTTTGTCCAATACATAAAAGTTTCTACAGAAATGATCATTTGTGGAGCGCTGAAAGAAGATATTGCTTCGACCGCCTAAAGTAGACTTTACTCTATGAGCGCAAAACTCACAGTGTTAAACCTATGACAGGGAATGCCAAAAGTTTCACAAACAGGTGATGCTTTATTTTACCAATTAAAATTTGTTCCATGGCTGACGTAAGTCTGTCCAGTCTAAAATATCTACATTGAACAGCACACTCATACCAGTTCTGGTTTTACACATTTTTTCTCTATTCAGGGTAGGGCCAGAATTGGACTTAATTGCTCCCAAGACGCATCTGGCAGGGCAATATGTTTTGTAAAAATAGTAATAGCGATAATGGAATTATTGTAAATATACCTTAATACATTACAGAGAAATATTTTCAAAAATCTACTTTTTATTATATAGCTTCAAAATTTATAATGTTTTAACCCTCTTTTTTTTAAAATTCTAAACTACATTAATTAATGAATCTTTATTTGAATTTTGAAAAGTCTAAGTATGTTATCATTAATGTTGCTATTGTGTACTTTCTGTCTTGGGAACACATAGTAATCTAAAATTTCTACATAAATATGTATGCAGTATTCTTTAAAAATTTCAATTATATGTTAAGAAATTCGGAATTTTTCTGTAGAAATTGAGTCGGGCCTGTTTTCACTGATTTTTATACAGGCCGGTTCGCGAACTGCGAAAATATAAACGGGGAGAGCCTGGGCCTGGAAATTCCGTTCTCTAATTCAAAGCTGTCCAACGCGCCTCCCGCGGACCTATGGTGGCGCCCTTTGAAAGTTTTCCTGGCGCCCATTCGAATCTTTCCTCTTACTAGCTATTTTCTAAATTAAAAATCCACTTTAAAGTACGCCTTTAAAATCAATAATATCTGAATAGGGTTCTTTTAATTGTTATCAGTGATCGTTATTCAGTGATAACTATTGTATGTTATTAATTTGTTATTTAGTGGTAAAGGTTTCTGTCCCCTTCGCCTACAAAACTTTTGAGATGGGTTGGCCCTCTGAAAAATGTAATTTTAAATTTACTGTGATTTATATTATTTCTGCAAATTATTTTTAAATAAAGTTTCTGAGTCCTAGGGGATTTATGCCTATGCCCGTAGAGATGTAATGCATCTGAATAGTAAGTTTCATCTTATTTATGACAGAAATTCTTCAGTAAGAAGAAAATTGCTAGTTAAAAATAACAAAAACAGGTACAATTTAGCCCTTGTTGTAATAAAACTGTACAATGCTTTAGCACTACTACAGTGAGATAATAGTGTTGCATGTTTTTAGTCATGTGAATTATGGCGCCTTTCATTGTTTGCATCTATATGAGGTGCGCCTCTATTTATTGAAAGGTTGGATAGGTCTACATTTATATCACTTATTAGGAGACGCACAAGTAGAATGAAACAAAATAAATAAATAATAATAATGAAAAAATAAATATCTATAAGAAAATTTGTCTCAGGAAAATCTACAAAACATAATTTAGATGTCCAGAAAATGCAATACATTTTAGTTTAATTAAATTAAGGATTTTTTTAAAGTATTTGCTCTTCAACTGAAATCTTTGGCGCCTTTACTACTTCGGCGCCCGTGTTCGCCGCACACTTTGCACACTGGGTCGGCGCGCCCCTGGCTGTAGTATGCATTTTTTACACGTTAAGTCTTCGTCCCGTCAGGCAAAGACACTCTCGAATTAATGTTAAATCTATGGGAAGGTCCTTTTCCAATATTTTGTTTGCATTTCGGTACTTTTAAATATATTTTTTTTTACAATGGATAGCCGGGGTCGATCTCGCCCTCTTTTACTTTTTCGATTCTAGTTGCATTTTTTTTTTTTTTTTTTTTTTTTTTTTTTTTTTTATGATGACACTTTTATTTTCAGAACCGATTCCAAAAGTGAGAGTAACTTTATATATCTATCTATCTATATAAATATAGTATATATAAAATCTGCAACGATCGACCTCAGCTATCTAATGAAAAAAAAAAAATTCAAAGTATCGAAATGCAAACGAAATATTGGAAAAGAACCTTCCCATAGGTTTAACTTTAGCTCTTGAGTGTCTTTCTTTGCCTGACGGGACGGGAACTTTAAGGTGGTGGTGAAGAAAGAAGGTGGAATCTGAAGTTGTCCTACTGAAAAAATATAGTTATACTTTTTGTTCATTCAGTCTTGGAAATTTCAAGAGTATTTTTTTTCCGCACGTAGATAGGAAGGTTCTTTATTACTCTGTAAGGCTTAAAATATTTTAAAGATAATTATAAGCATTTTAAAATTTGTGTTAAAGCTTCAAAAAATTCCGAAAAGTTCAAAAAGTATTCTTTACTCGTTTGTAACTTATGACTGGAAAAAAATATACGGGGTGTCCGGTCTCAACGGTGTCCAATGGCTAATTCCTAAACCGTTAGTCCTAGACATATAGTTCCAAATACAAAAATGTTTTAAATCACGTAAAGAAATATTTTAAAAGCGATTTGGGTCAATAAAAACATTTCTTAAAAAAATACGAAATTTAAATTTTTATACGGTCCCCCGGTACTATAAGTTATATTTAGTGAAATTTTCCTTTTACACTGACAAGTAATACAAAAAAAGTCCCGTTATTCTACGATTAAAATTGACCGAGTAATAGCTGTTTAAAGTTGGAGCATATTTTTTGATGCAAATTGGGGGTCATTCACAAATTTAGTCGAAATATAATTTCGTCAGATATAAGAAATGTTTGGGAGTAAAATTAACATTGCAATATAAATTTGAAATCTTTAATCATTCTGGCATATTAATGGAAAATATACAATTTGTAATAAACATTTAAGAAGAAAGAAAAAAAAAAACCAGAATTTTTGTTAAATAAAATGATGCTAAATTAATAGCCTCAATTCTTTACAAAATGATACGTATTTTAAAATATTATTACATTGCACAAGCCTGCAAAAGTTGGGTTATGTCATGTTTTTTTTTGCTTTTGATAATTGATTCTTATATATTCTGTACCGCTGAATCCGAAATTGACCTTCATTTTTAACTATCATATCAGGATTTGTCGCAAATTGCAAATTTCAAAGTTCAGAAGTTCAATGTTAAAATTGAATTTCCTCCCCCATCTCATCGGACCATTCAGCATTTTAGCTGTAAGCATCCCAGGATAA
The DNA here is from genome assembly GCA_963932465.1 of Maratus speciosus. Classification (NCBI taxonomy): domain Eukaryota; kingdom Metazoa; phylum Arthropoda; class Arachnida; order Araneae; family Salticidae; genus Maratus; species Maratus speciosus. The sequence goes on along the minus strand of OZ010790.1, from coordinate 333,438,929 downwards.
GCAAAAATATCGAATAAATTTTTTAATCAAATCAAATAAAATAAAATAAAAAATGTTTTACATATGTTTTATAGTATAAGATTTTCGCTATATTTTAACTTACACATTTGCGATTTGCAAAACAATTCTAACGTGATGGTCAAAAACGAACGTCATTTTCAAATTCAGTGCTAAAAAGTGCGTAAAAATCAATTATCAGAAGTTAAAAAACACAACCATCTCCTCTACTTTATAGTATTCAATTTTTGTTATTCTTTAAATTTGAAAATTTATGATTTGCGAAATATCCTGACATGATGGTTAAAAATTAAGGTAATTTTCGGATTCAGTGCTAAAATATACATAAAAGTTAAAAAACCCAACAATCGCAGTCTTGTATTATCTAATCTAAAACTTTTTCTTAAATTCCTTGGCAGAAATCCATCCGAAATTTTTTGTGTTATCCTGTAAAATAAGTATAAATGGTAAGCACCGAAAATCTTAATAATATTAGATTGTTATCGGATTTGCGCCAGTATGTAAAATGCAATCTCGATCAGATATTTAAAAGTGGGTTAAAGTTCGAGTACAAATTTTGAACTGGAAAAACATACATACGATTGTTGAAGTAACATAAAAAAAAAAAAAAAAAAAAAAAAAAAAACATAATTTTTGTTATAAGAGAAACAGTCTCTCAAATCCTGACAAAATAAAACATATAATATGTTATTTTAGCCAATTTGAGACTTAATCATAATACTTGTAGGATTTTTTTTCAAAGCGCAGAGACACATGAAGTAAGGTCTTCGAATACTTTAAACACTTGGTATATGATCCCTCAAAGCCAAGCCGAACTCATTTGTTTTCAGAGTAGAAAAGTGGCATAAGTCATGCATTTTTAAAGTTTCATAACTCGCTCAATTTTAGCGTTATATGAATGGGACTTTTTTTTGTCTTACTTGTCAGTGTAATAGGAAAAAATTACTAAATATAACTTATAGGACCGGGGGACCGTATAAAAATTTAAATTTCGTAATTTTTTAAGAAATGTTTTTATTGACCCAAATCGCTTTTAAAATGTTTCTTTACCTGATTTAAAACATTTTTGTAATTGGAACTATATGTCTGTGTCTAACGGTTTAGGAATTAGCCATTGGACACCGTTGAGACCGGACACCCTGTATAAAAAATTAAAGCTTACAGAGGGGCAAAGAACCTTCCTATCTACGTGCTGAAAAAAAAATATTGTTGAAATTTCCGAATTTGAATGAACAAGGAGAATAAGTATTTTTCTCCATAGGATAACATGGATTTCCACTTTTTTTTCTTCCCCACCAGATATGTCCCCTTAAGCGCAAGCCTGTTGTGTCTGTCTTTCCGTTAGGTTCGCAAGATAAGATTCCGTCGAAATCGACCGGGAATCTGTTGTCAAGTTTAAGTAAAACAAACATTTTAGAAATATTTTATGTTGATATTCATTCAGTTCTCTACGGTTCTTGGTCCAGTAGATATAAAAATTTTTCGTTACCTTTAAATGTAAAAAATGTCAGTCGAACAGTGTGAAAGCGATAGTAGTGAAATTAATTTTGCTAAAAACCGCGACACAATCGGGAAAAAAAAAAAAAAAAAACACTGGAAAAGTTTCTAACGTGCGAAGATATTGTAGGCTATGCTACGAAGAAAATGCGGCACTAATTGTTAGAGAAATGGCCAGAAAACTGACTAAGAAGGTTGCCACATTTTGTGATACCTGTGAAGGACGACCGTTTTTATTGCCACCATGTTTTAATAAAACCCTTTAAAATATTTTTGGTAATTAATATTTATATTTATGATACGATCCTGACATTACTTAAAATTTATGCAGAATGTAATATATATATATATACCGGGTGTCCTAAAAAGGACTGACTGATTTTAAAATTCAATACCTTGTAAACGGTGACAGATATTTAAAAAATTCTTGCAGGAGGGTTATGCATAAGGTCAAAAGTTTTTTTACAGTGATTTTCAATTTTAGTTTGAATTACAAACAATAGATGGCGCTGCGATCAATAGACGCTAAATTCAGGCTCGATTTTTGGTACTTCGTGGCCCGGATAATACATTTCCATCTCCTTTTTCTGCATGGAACAAGATAAAGGACCAAAAATCGAGCCTGTATTTAGCGACTAATGCTTACAGCGCCATCTATTGTTTGTAAATCGAACTAAAATGGAAAATCACTGTAATAAAACTTTTGACCTTATGCATAACCCTCCTGCAAGAATTTTTTAAATATCTGTCGCCGTTTGCAAGTTATTGAATTTTAAAATCAGTCAGTCCTTTTTGGGACACCCGGTATATTTAAATATTATATTTTATACTATCAGTCACCGGCGACTCTCACGGTCTAAACGAAAAGTTCGTGGCAGTCACCGGGGGCAGACGCGGCTCGAACGGAAAGTTCAGTGTCAGTCACTGATGACTGACGAGGGGCTTAATGTGTTAAATCTCTAATTTTCAATGTTTTATGTTGTGTTCCACAGAAGTTTTACAGATCATCCCTTACAGGGCTGCACGAAAGAATTCTCACACATTACCGGATATAGAAAGGAACAGCTGAAAATGAACTTTGACTGTTTTTTAGCTCATAGGCTATCAAAGCCCGAGAGTTTATGCGCCCGCCGGTTCTGTATATACGTACGTAACGCGATAAGTTTCTATATAAATATCCGATTTGCTTCAAATTTTTTTTCTAGGTTTATTCTGATAAGGCGCTTCCCTGATTAGTTTTTGGGGTTCAGTGGTTAAGGATAAAGAAGGAAAAGGGGGGCTAGTCCCCCTTAATTTAGATAAATGGGTTTTTCATGCAGAAATATTCGATTTGCTCCAAATGTGGTATACCGGTTTATTATGTTAAGGAGCTTCCCTGATTAGACTTGGAAGCTCATCATTTAAGTGTAAAGGGGGAAAGGGGGACTACCCCCCTTAATTTGCATAATTGGTACACCGGTTTATTATGTTAAGCAGCTTCCCTGATTAGGGTTTGGAAGTCCGTTATTTATCTATAAAGGGAGGAAAGAGGGATACCTCCCTTAATTATATAAATGGGTTTTTCATGTAGAATCATTCAATTTGCTCCAAATTTGGTATACCCCTTTATTATGTTAAGGAGCAGCCTTGATTAAATTTGGAGGTTCATTAGTTAAGTATAAAAGGAGAAAAGGGGGGCAGCCCTCCCCTCTTAATTTAGATAAATGGATTTTTCATGCAGAATTATTCGGTTTGCTCCAAATTTCGTATACCGGTTTATTATGTTAAGCAGCTTCCCTGATCAGATTTGGAAGTTCATTAGTTAAGTACAAAGGGGGGCTAGCCCCCCCTTTAATTTAGATAAATGGGTTTTTCATGTAGAATTATTCGATTTGCTTCAAATTTGGTATACCGGTTTATATGCTAAGGTGCTGCCTTGATAAGATTTGGAGGTTCATTAGTTACATATAAAAGGAGAAAAGGGGGCTACCCCCTTAATTTAGATAAATGGGTTTTTCATGCAGAGTTAATCGATTTGCTCCAAATTTCGTACACCAATTTATTATGTTAAGCAGCTCTCTTGATTAGATTTGGAAGTTAATTGGTTAAGTATAAAGGGGGGACGGGGGCTGATCCCCTACCCTTTAATTTAGATAAATGGGTTTTTCATGCAGAATTATTCGATTTGCTTCAAATTTGATATGCCAATTTATTCCGATATGGCTTTCTTTAGTTGATTTGGAGATTCATTGGTTAAGTATAAAAGGGGGAAAGGAGGGCAATGGGCAAAGGGGACAAGGAGCTTCCCTGACCAGATTTGGAGGTTCATTAGTTAAGTACAAAGGGGGGCTAGCCCCCTCTTTAATTTAGATAAATGGGTTTTTCATGTAGAATCATTCGATTTGCTCCAAATTTGGTATACCGGTTTATTATGTTAAGGAGCTGCCTTGATTAGATTTGGAGGTTCATTAGTTAAGTGTAAAAGTAGGACAGAGGGGACCCCCTCCCCCGCCGCTTAATTTAGATAAATGGGTTTTTCATGCAGAATTATTCGATTTGATCCGAATTTCAAATTTCGGATAACGGTTTATTATGTTAAGGAGCTTCCCTGTTCAGATTTGGAGATTCATTAGTTAAGTACAAAGGGGGCTAGCAATTTAGATAAATGGGTTTTTCATGTAGAATTATTCGATTTGCTCTAAATTTGATATACCGGTTTATATGTTAAGGAGCTGTCTTGATTAGATTTGGAGGTTCATTAGTTACATATAAAGGGAGGAAAGGGGGCTAACACCCCCCCCCCCCCTCAATGTAGATAAATGTGCAACAATGTGTAAAAACTATGCACGTACGTAACTCGATAACTTTTGATAGAAATATCCGATTTGTTTCAAATTTTTTTTCTAGGTTCATTCTGATAAAGCCCTACCCTGATTAGTTTTTGTGGTTCACTGGTTAAGGATAAAGGGAGAAAAGGGGAGCTAGTCCCCCTTAATTTAGATAAATGGGTTTTTCATGCAGAGATATTCGATTTGTTCCAAATTTGGTATACCGGTTCATTATGTTAAGGAGCTTCCCGGATTAGAATTGGAAGCGCATTACTTAAGTATAAAGGGGGGCTACCCCCCTTAATTTATATAAATGGGCTTTACATGTAGAATTATTCGATATGCTCCAAATTTCGTATACCGGTTTATTATGTTAAGGAGCTGCCTTGATTAGTTTTGGAGGTTCATTAGTTACATATAAAGGGAGGAAAGGGGGGCTAGCCGTCTACTAATTCAGACAATTGTGTTTTTCATGCAGAAATATCCGATTTGCTCCAAATTTGGTATACCGGTTAATTACCTTAAGCAACATCCCTTGATTAGATTTGGAAGTCCATTACTTATGTATAAAGGGGGCTACCCCCTTAATTTATATAAATGGATTTTTCATGTAGAATTATTCGTTTTGCTCCAAATTTGGTATACCGGTTTATTATGTTAAGGAGCTGCCTTGATTAGATTTGGGGGTTCATTAGTTAAGTGTAAAAGTAGGAAAGGGGGGTAGCCCTCCCCTAATTCAAACAATTGTGTTTTTCATGCAGAAATATCCGATTTGCTCCAAATTTGGTATACCGGTTAATTACGTTAAGCAACATCCCTGATTAGATTTGGAAGTCCATTACTTATGTATAAAGGGGATAAAGGGGGCTACCCCCTTAATTTATATAAATGGGTTTTTCATGTAGAATTATTCGATTTGCTCCAAATTTGGTATACCGGTTTATTATGTTAAGGAGCTGCCTTGATTAGATTTGGAGGTTCATTAGTTAAGTGTAAAAGTAGGAAAGGGGGGCTACCCTCCTTCCCCCCGCTTAATTTAGATAAATGGGTTTTTCAATGGGTTTTTCGATTTGATCCAAATTTCAAATTTCGTATAACGGTTTACTATGTTAAGGAGCTTCCCTGATCAGATTTGGAGGTTCATTAGTTAAGTACAAAGTGGGGCTAGCCCCCCTCCCCCTTTAATTTAGATAAATGGTTTTTTCGTGTAGAATTATTCGATTTGCTCTAAATTTTGTGTACCGATTTATATGTTAAGGAGCTGTCTTGATTAGATTTGGAGGTTCATTAGTTACATATAAAGGGAGGAAAGGGGGCTAGCCCCCCCCCGTTAATGTAGATAAATTGGTTTTCCATGCAGAGTTATTCGATTTGCTCCAAATTTCGTATACCAGTTTATTGTATTAAGGAGCTCCTTTGATTAGATTTGGAGGTTAATTGGTTAAGTATAAAGCGGGGGACGGGGGCTAGTCCCCCCCCCTTTAATTTAGATAAATGGGTAATTCATTCAGAATTATTCGATTTGTTCTGAATTTGGTATACTGGTTTATATGTTAAGGAGCTGCGTTGATTAGATTTGGAGGCTCATTAGTTACATATAAAGGGAGGAAAGGGGCTACCCCCCTTAATGTAGATAAATGGGTTTTTCATGCAGGGTTATTCGATTTGATCCAAATTTCGTATACCAGTTTATTGCATTAAGGAGCTCACTTGATTAGATTTGGAGGTTCATTAGTTACATATAAAGGGAGGAAAGGGGGCTACCCTCCCTTTAGTTTAGATAAATGGGTATTTCATGCAGAATTATTCGATTTGCTGTGAATTTGGTATACCGGTTTATATGTTAAGGAGCTGCCTTGATTAGATTTGGAGGTTCATTAATTACATATAAAGGGAGGAAAGGGGGCTACCCCCCCCCCTTTAATTTAGATAAATGGGTTTTTCATGCAGAATTGTTCGATTTCCTTCAAATTTGATATACCAGTTTATTCCGATATGGCTTTCTTCATTTGATTTGGAGGTTCATTGGTTAAGTATAAATGGGGGAAAGGGGGTTAAGTGTCACCTCCCCTTAATTTAGATAAATGGGTTTTCATGCAGAATTATCTAATTTAGTTTAATTTTTTTTCTAGGTTCATTCTAATAAGGAGCTTTTCTGATTAGATTTGAAGGTTCATTGGTTCAGCATGGGGAGAAATGAGGGAGCTAATACCCCGCTTAATTTAGTGAAACGATTTTTTCATGCAGAATTATCTCATTTGCTTCAAATTTGCTATGCCAGTTTATTATGTTAAAGAGCTTCCCTGATTAGATTTGGAGGTTCTTTGGTTAAGTATAAAGGGGGGAAACGAGGGCTAATCCCTTCATTTATTTTTCGAACGGCATTATTCAAAGAATAATGCAGTGTGAGCATAATAACGGCATTGTATATTATGCCGTCTGAGGATAATATACGGCATTGTATATTATGCCGTTTGAGCATAATATACAATTAGTGTGAATAGCCTGTGAGCTCAATGTTATCAGTTTAACTGGGCAAAATTCTTTTTATTCATTTTTTTAATATATAAATTACCTATTGAGCTATAAGCGATTTTGATCACGTGACAAATCTCATCTCATTGTATGAAAAAATTAATTTCTTAATATTACTGTGTTTGCTTTGGAAAGTGTTTCACAATGTATACTTCATGCAAGATTCTTCGTTTTTTATCTTTCTAGTATGATGAATCGCGCATTTGTGATTACAGATGTGTCGATCTCGAGATTTTATTACAGAGAGATATTATACGTTAAAGTAACGTGTTATCTGGGGCAAGTCATATTAACTGCGCTAACAATGGCGCACAAAATATTAATTATGTTAAACCTTACTTTTATTTTTTATTTTTTGCTTTTCTTGTTGATATTTTGCAGTAGCCATATTCAAGGCAACGGCAGAAGTATTTTTATGCGTATAACTATAGAATATGAAACAGCATAGATATAAATATAATATATTATATTCATTGATCCATTATTATTTGTATTGTATAATATTTATTTTGTATTCATTCTTGTGGGCGTAATAAATGTCTAGAAATAAAACTACCATCATTACTATCGCTTATTGTTAAAAGCCACCAATTTGATGTTATGTATTTTTTAAAAATATATTAAATTACCGTTTTGAACAAGATTGGTAACGATAAACAAAATTGTCAATTGACAACCATTTTTGGCGATCTATATACCTGGGCAGAATAATACGTAAGTACCTGTTTCTTTTTACATGCTAGTATCTATTTATATAAAATCCAAGTCTCTGTGTGTCCCTCACATTTCCGGTAGGACCGCCTCATTGAAATTAGTAATTGTTAAAAAAAAAACTAATGAAGGGTTACCAAAGTAGCACCAAATGTTAGCCAACTTCGTGATAGGTGGCTAATTTGGCGAAATTCCCATTTAAAACCATTAATCTTTCATAAAGGAGGTCACCGAAATTTAATTTAAACTCCGTTCTTTTAAGATATTTTTCAAAATCTATGAGTGAGAATTTAAAGTACATCTTTACATCTTCCTTTCGATGCTACTAATAAAATAACCGCCAATAGACGACGCTGTACTGTGTGAGCTCCTAGCTGCGCGATTTTAATGTGCTTTAGGTACTTTTCCAGTATAGGTGCCTTGGCGAAAAAGGAAATTTGGCAACATATTTTCCGGGAACCTATCCTCTATTTCATTTTATATACGCACGCATTTTTTTTTCGATATTTATAAGATTTATTTAATATAAAAAAGCCGTTTCTCTAATTTTATAAAGAAACAGATGTAATTTGTATGTAAAAACATCAATAATATACACATAAAATAAACATATAAAACAAACAAAAACGCTCATCAAGTTTGTTTTCATAGCTGTTTATATGATTTGACGACAAATTCGATATTTTTCCGTTATACGGACACCATGCCAAAACGTATGCTAATGCGCCAATTATTTCAAAATGCTAAAAGATATTTGTAATTTTATGCCAGCAGTTTAATATGAGTTTTATTTTATTGCTTTATTTTATAACAGCTATTTGTTCACTTATTTTAAGTATATAATTGTGATTTAATGAAATAGTTCGTAAAAGTCTGGAATTTTCAAATGTTATATTTTTTAAATGCTCACTTTAGTATCGACAATCTTTTTTCTTTTATTTTTCAAAGGCTTCAGTTCACGTGATTTTCATTTTGCGCCAACTATTACGCTTGATGACAAAGGTATCCGTATAACGGAAAAGAACCCAAATCTCACTTTCTGATGCCCTAATTACACCAAGCTTTTTTTTAAAAAAACGCCAAAGCTCCTACAGTGGAAAAGTATCAAACTGTCTATTATTTTGCACTATCTGTGTTATAGTTTGTACTATATGCAAGGGGTATGAAGCGAAGAGTTTAAAAATTAAATATTAAAGTTTCGGCACAGATGTCATATACGATGTCATATTGGCGCGATTTTTTTCTGACGCCAAAGTCATATGCACAACGGGTACTTATTTGGCGGCAAAGTGTCGTTATTTTGCTTGATATGGTAACCCGGATGTTGTTGTTTATGCTGTTGATGTTTTCGCCAAATTGGCGTATAAGACAACTGTGCCAAAGTTTCTATAAAGCAGTATAAGACTAAAAAATTAAGAATAAGATAAATGCAAAATAAGACTAAAGAAGAAAGAAAAATCATGCGTTAAGCATAAAATATGAAACACTTTCCAACATATCCTGAATGCTTTAACAAAACTTCGTTATTTGGGGAAATAAGATAACTAAGTAAACATTTTAGAAAACGCATAAAAAATTTTCAAAATTGATTTCAGCAGTTACTGTTCATAGCCAATAGTATCGTTATTACATGCCACTATTTAGCCCAAATTTAATTTAAACTATTCTTAAAACTACTGAAATAACATTTCCAGATATTATCATAGACGGTTATGTATCCAATTCTTTGCGTGACCCTGTATATCATTTTATCTATATTCTACAAACATTTCTTAGTAAACTAAATGCAGTTCAGCGTAAAAACGCATAACTCTTTTAAAAACCACCTTTAAGCAATTTACTCTCATACTCAGTAACCCTTACGAATTCTTTAGTGTAGCCCTGCATATGAACTGTAGCATTTATACACACAGTATAGTATGCATAAATGTAGTGAAACATAAAAGCACATATCATAATTAAAAATGCATTTCTAGCAATCATTGCTTATGTACAATACTTTGGAGAAAAATTGCTTGGCGAGAAAGAAGAAGTTTGCCAACGTATTTTCTGACAACGTATTTACTGCTTCATACTCACAAGCAATATTTTCCATATGTATGCAAGTTATTTAGGTAGTTGTTAGTTATCCCGTCGACCAGTTTCGCCAAATTATATAAATCGCCAAACCACTCGCCAAATTATACAAGTTGACATAATTTTTATTTTAAACAACGAAAGATCAATTAAATTAGCAAAACATTAATAAAAATACAAATATAACGTCGAGTTAAAAATCACTTGATGACGTAACAAACACATGATCATGTTTAATGTCAACCATTATTGGCGTTTAATCTTACAATTTGGCGGCAGTAATTTGGTCGACGGGATAACTAACAAGTACCTTTATTTAATATAAAAAAGCTATTTACCCATTTTTTTATAATAAACAGAAGTAATTTTTGCACAGATGTCATATACGCGTCGGGGTTGGCGTGATTTTTCTCTGACGCCAATTTGGCTGAAATCTCGCTTTCGAATACCAGTTACTTATATATTTTTAAATTATTTGCTATCATTTTGAAAAGGAAATAACTATAAATAAATAAAAGTTTGATTAATAACTAAAGAAAAAACAATTTATATAATTAAAAACAGAAAATAAAAGTAAATAAACAATTTATTAATAAATAAAAAACAATAGCCGGGTTACCATAGCAGGCAAAATAACACCATTTTGGCGCCAGTTAGGTATCCTGGTTCATATCTGAAATCTGTACCGTAATTTGTATATAAAAAAATATTATATATATTTAGAAACGATTTTTCTATGTATATAAGTGCACATATAAACAAAAATAAAAGTTCATTAGATTTGTTTTCATAGCGGTTTATATATTTTGGCAACATATCTCACTTTCTGATGCCCGAATTGCTCCAAGCTTTTTTTTTTTTTTTTTAAATGCGCTATAATGGAAAAGTACCTAAATAAATAATTAACAGAAATAACAAATTATACAAACTAAAACTTTTTATTTCGAGATCAAAGCATTGTTTTTAATTCCAATTAAAAAATAATATATCCTTGGATAACATTAGTTGAAATTAGGTTCACAGCTTAATATCTCATTCCATAAACCTAAACAAACACAAGTGATTCATTCATCGGGAAACTTAAAAAAATTTTAAATCATTGAGGTAATCATTCACAAAGTAAGTTCTCCAACAATCAATGGACAATATTCTAATGACATCATAGTAGGTAAAATGGTGGCGGTGTCGTTTGTTTATGGTTTGAAATCACAAATAATTTATTTTGCAATGTCTCTTAGTTACATTATTTTATTGTCATATTTATGAGCTCAGAACAAAAGCATATTTTTTCATTATTTAGTTATTAAAGACGGAAAAAAATTATAAATGCATGATTTGAAAAATTTAAATAATTTTCTTTCTCAATAGTAAAAAATAACATCGGGAAGTAACAGCGGGTTTAAGTTAAATAAGTTTAACTGTTTAATTCTGTTGTAATATTCAAAATAACTGTATTTATTAGATTTCAGTAAACAACATCAGGGTCCGATTAAACTTTGAAGTTAGAGGAAATACAATGTCATTTCAGGAGCTTTCTTTTGGAGAAGCTTTTCTAAATTTCATATATACATGGAAACTCTTCAGTGTTAGAAATATTATTGTTAGGACTGCCATAACATGAGAACCGGCCTGCAATTTTACACAAGTTTTTGAAAACTACTTTATATCAGAAATTTTGCAAAAACTGGTTACTTTTTTGTTATAGCGGCCCACACTATTAGGATTATGACAAGTTGCAGCCAATTTCGCCAACGTCTTAACCAAGATCGTGAAGCACACACATATAATACCATTTCATGAAATCGTATACGATAATTTAATAGTTTTTACCTTACTTCAAGTGTGAAATTTATTTATTTTTAAGGCTTAACAATATTGTCCAATATATGAATTAAAAATAATGTAAACAAAGAGTGAATAGACATGACCGCAAAAAGCCTCAAATCTGCATAACACTTGGAACCAAACTGTGCAGATTAGTGCTCTTCTACTGTACACAGTTTTTCATAAATGTCTTTCGTTCTTAAAATGCGTTATTTTCATCTATCACTGCGGAACAAGCGAGAAAAATCATATTCTTGCACATCAGTTGTATATATCTTTATATCTAAATTTCCGTCATTTTTGACGGGCTATCTTTCTAGTCAACATATAACAATTGGCAAGTAAGTAAACAATTGGCAAGTTAAAATCTTTACAATTCAAAACTGTTCAGACAATTTAAAAATCCAAACACTAATCTCGCCTAATAGTTAGAGGCGGAGTTTAATCTTACGCTTAGAATAATTACTTATCCTAAATATTAAGAAAATAAATCCCCCCCCCCCAAAAAAAAAAAAAAAAAAAAAAAAAAAAAAAAAAAAAAAACATAAAAATATATTTAAAAAAAAAATTTAGTGCTTCATTATATGTTGTATTATTCTGCTATTATTAGTTTGTTATGTAAACTTGAAGTAAGTAAATTTTTAATTCGTTTCTATTTCTTAAATTTTACCAGTTGTGACTATCTTATCATTTTATCTCTTATACGCGACACTGAGGGTAGCTTAAAAAATTACATTACTTTGCATCAAATTTTCCTGAAAGTATTCCTACAGAATTCTAATAGATGGCAGCACCACAATTTTACTAGGTAATACGAGCTTTAAAAGAGAGCTATTTGAAACATATTTTCGGTATCATCATTCTGTTTTTACGATTTCGTACGATGTAATGAAAAAAATTACTAATTTTAAGGGGTAGTTTTATGTAATGTTTAACATTTCTTTAATCTTTTGTGAATTTGTTGTAGCTGTTAGCCCACTTCTTTCTTGAGTTTTCATGGTTATTTAATGCAATAATTATTAAATAGATGGCAGCATCAGATTTTTGCAGCTATCTTTTGTAATGACGAATTATTCTTACTGTTTTGTACTACATGAATTTTACATTTCAGCATTATTTTCCCATAATTTACCATGTTATAATGAGGAATTTAAGTACTGGAAAAGATAAACAATCAACTCTGTCATTATTAAAATTCAAGGAATATAATGTCCTTCATAATAATAATATAAATATCTTGAAATGTTCGTCCAAAATGTTTTTAACCTCGATTGCTCATATACAGATTATAAAATATATCTTTTAATTTTTGTTGATGTAAAAAAGTGAGTTACCGATGTTAGAGGTTTAAGTGAAAAACTTAAAAAAAACATTCATCGGGTTTCATTTTATGTTTTGTTATTTTCAACCATTTACTGCTGAAAATGTTAAATAATAACGAAATCATTTGATAAATGCAATGCATTTCCTTTCTTTATAATTTTTTAATTATTCTGCTTCTGCTGTAAAACATCTTGACAGAGGTATTGTCTTTAGTGGGTTTCTATATTCTCGGGAGAACGTCTTTTTGGAGGAAGAGGAAGGTGTCCTTTTTTGCCTCCGCAATTGTTGATTAAGGGAAAGTTTAAAACATGTAATATTTTCCAGTTAAAAAACAAACAAACAAACGAACAAACAAAAAAACTTCAAACATGTTTTTTTAAACATTTTTTAACCTTTGTCCCCACGGTTTAAAAAAAAAAAAAAAAAATCTACTCTGTCAATTTGATTGAGATTTTTTAGAGATTGTTCTTCATACATATGGCTATGATTGGAACAGACAATATGTAATATTTTTCTGTATATTCCATTTTCTCGGCCCTCTTAAATGCTAAAAAAATATATCAATTCTGCTACCCATATTTTAAAATAAACGCCATCTTGGAAAAAAAAAAAAGTTACAAAATTGATATATTTTTCTTCCGACCATAAAAAAACATGCCGACGATATAAAACTGCAGATTATAATATTGCTCATAAATTGTATATCTGATTTATAGGTCTGCCACAATTTCTACACATCAAGAACATCCGATTGATCTCCATCGATAACAAATGAACGAAGGCATTATAACTGCATTGTCTATAGATCTGCTCCAAAGCGTAGGACATAACAACTGTGTTCGGGACACAGGATCATCTCCGTCGCCATTTTGTAATTACAAAAAATGTTTTTGTTTCTTAATTAATTTTTATTTTTTTCTTTTGGCTCCAAAAAATGAAAAAAGATTGTTTGAAATACAACTAATTGTAAAATAAAATCGTCTACCGTAATGCATTTTGTTTATATTAAAAAACAGTACCAAAAATGCCTACATATATAAGCAATAGAAGGGAGAAAACATGCTTAAAGTAATAATTTTAGAAAAATAGTCTAGTTAATTTACTATGAATTAAATTTTGTTTAATAATGATTTTTCGTTTCATTCATATCAATTTAAATAGCTTCTGTTGTTTATTTTCAGGTGTTAAGAACAGTTTTTATGTTGAAGGTCTTATTGGAATATTCATCTGCAGTTTTGTCGTTTTAGCCATCATTGCAGTCATTCTGTATTACGTTATACCTTGCAGAAAATGAAGCCAGGGGATTTAGTGCTCCATTTAATGGCTGATGTTCCTGAAAGAAGCTACAACTAAGGGCCATGACTTTATGATCTAATGAGGACTCTGAATACCATGTAACATGAAATACGAAAGAATTTTCTGAAATTCAAGTGCAAATCAATGGCATTACAATACTGGCTACATATACAACAAATCCGAACACCCAGAGATAATGTACTTCATTAATTGCTAAAGGTATTAAATAAAAATCATAAAACTTTTTTGTTACATATAAACTGTCTACATGTTTCGACTTCATCGAAGCCTTTTTCAAGGCATATGAGACTTTTCTACGTTTGTACGATGTATAATGCAATCAATTAAAACGACATCATTCACGTTTTAAACTTTCTCTAGTGAGTAATATCAGAGAGAAAATGAAAATGTGAATGATGGTGTTTCTCCATTGAATGCATTATAGGTCGTGCAACTGTAGAAAATTCTCATTTGTCTGGAAAACGGCTTCGGTGAAGCCGAAATATGTAGACAGTTTATATATATATATATATAATATTATTACTGTTTTTAAGTTTGTTTAACACCTTTTATCAATTAATGAAGTTGAATACTGGCTTCTCTAGCGAAACTGGTTTTCCTTCTAGAGATCGCAAAATCCCATGTTATGCGATTCTCGAAAAAAATATTTCACCCCGCTCTTCAAACTTTCTGACACATTCACGGACTCAGTTTTAAGCGTAAAAGAACAATTGGTAGGTATGGCTATTAAATTGATTTGGAATAAAATAATTTTTTTCATTTTTTGATATATATGAACTAAATCTTGAAAATTATATTCTATTGCTGTCTCATAACGACCTTTCTTGGAATGTTGTTTCCTGAAATTTTCCTCAAAATGCCAACTTTTGAGACCTGTTTCTGAAAGATCCTTTGCCTTTATCAAAAAAATGAAAAATGCTACTTGGATTTCATAATTTCTGAATAAGGAAACATGCAAATTTCATGCACCTAATATTAAAAAAGAATTATGGATGTGCCAGAAAATAGCCACTTTTGATTTGTCTACAGTTTTAACCTATGGGAAAAATGTATACACAAAACTTATTCATTAACTAATATAACTATAAAAAATTTATTTTTGAATGATGTGTCGTCATCACGAATATCACTGTATTTTCTAAAGTGTTTTCCCTATATTTTCAGTATTTAAAAAAAAACAAAAATTCAATAAAGTTAATCTTTTTTTGCACAAAACTTTCAGATTTTGTCGTCTTTTCGAAATACTTGAAATACAATGAGATAAATTTTTAAAAATGCGCCGAAATAGGACGTCTATTTTCAGATGATTTGATAATTTTGATAATTATATTGGGTAATGAGTAATCACGTGTTTAAACCTCTCTAGAGGATTACATGGGATTTTGCGATCGGCTAGAATAGCTAAAGCGCTCCCCTTAAGGGTGTATTCGAAAAAATATTTTTCCACCCTCAACAGCTCAAAATTTTCTGAGACATTTTCAGACTCATTTTTAAAAGTAAAAACATGAAACTTGCTGGGGTGATTTCTGAAGACATGATTAACATGCCGTGTGATTTCATTTTCAGCTCAATTAATTAGAATTTGATTTTTAAACAATTATTTTCTCAGTATGACCATTTTTTTCATTCCCAGATCGCCCGCTTCGGAAAATTCGGATCAAAACGCCAACTTTGACAGCGTTTTTTAGAGTATTTTCTGCATTTATCAAAAAATTAAGAAACACGGCACATTATATAGTTTCTAAATAAGAGAATTTCCCAGTTTGATGCGTTTGAGAGCAAAAATGAATTTTAAAAGGAATCAGAAAATAAGCAGTTTGGATCGGAATACACCCTTAAGTTATATTTTACAATTCTTCATTGGTAAAGATTGGAATCTGTTTTAAAATAATCTTATCATTATGGAAATGGATATTTAATAGAATATTGCTTGGTAACTTGAAATAATTTGTGAATATGTATCGAGTAATTTGTGAATATGTTTCGAGTACTTCCCGTCAAATTATTAAGCGACAAAATGCTAATTTTGCAGGAGAGAGGTTTTCAAGTCGTATTTATTATTGTTTTAAATTGAGAGTTTTCCTTTCGTTTTCCTTTTAATTTCCAAAGCACACAAAGTAACTGCTTCAAAATATACAGCATGTTTCGTAATCTACAATAACACCATTTGCGAAAAAAAATATCTGTTAAAAATTGTCGCTTACAATAATTTGGTGGAAAGCTCAGAATTACTTATTAAAAAAATACAAGTTATGCAAATTGACAATAGTATGTAATATATTTTGTTATATCCTCAAAAAAAAAAAAAAAAAAAAATAAACACAAACTCCGAATTGTTATTAAATGTCAATTAATCCTCTAATTTGATCTTTATTAGCTCAATATTGTTTTGCCGCTGGAAGAGTTAATTTGGTGAAAAAAAATATTTGTTAAAAATTGTTGCTTACAATAATTTGGCAGAAAGCGCAGAATTCCTTATCGAAAAATACAAGTTGTGCAAATTGACATTAGTATGTAATATATTTTGTTATATCCTCAAAAAAAAAAAAAAAAAAAAAAAAAAAAAAACACAAACTCCGAATTGTTATTAAATGTCAATTAATCCTCTAATTTGATCTTTATTAGCTCAATATTGTTTTGCCGCTGGAAGAGTTAATTTGGTGAAAAAAAATATTTGTTAAAAATTGTTGCTTACAATAATTTGGCAGAAAGCGCAGAATTCCTTATCGAAAAATACAAGTTGTGCAAATTGACATTAGTATGTAATATATTTTGTATACCCTTAAAGAAAAACAAAAAAAAAAAACTCCGAATTGTTATTAAATGTCAATCAATCTTATAATTTGATCTTTATTAGTTCAATTGTTTTGCTGCTGGAAGAGTTAATTTGGTGACTGATATGCATGAGAAATATTGGTACCTTGGAATCGAACATCCAGACTTTAAAATCAACATGGTATCCATGATTAATATCTTACGAGACATACAGAGTTTGTTTTAGAGCTTAAAACTGATATGCATTTATGTGTATAATTTTTCTTGGTTGATTTCAATCGAATTGTAACATTGTTTTGATTATTATAATTTTTACATTTGTTTTTGTATATATAGTATGGTAGCTCTTAATTTATATATGTATTTTCAATGTCTTTTATTAAATAAAATGATCTCTTTGTTTGAAAAATGAAGTAATAAAACCTTTATTCTTAAAAAAGTAATTCATACAACAATAAAAATTATCTAAAAATACAACACACAGTTTTGTCTTTTACAATTATATCACACTCTTATTTTTAAAATGACACAACTGTAAAATGATATTTTTCAGATAAAATATGTTTTGAAAACTATTTGTTTTACCTTGAAACGGATTAGAAATTATATCGATATTTTTATATCCAATTTCAAAAGTATTCAGAGCCGCAGAGAGAGAGAGAGAGAGAGACAGAGAGTTTGCGGGTCTATAGGAATTTGAATTCTAAGTGGTATCAGAAAATAAACTATCTGTGGTCAAAAGCTCTTCAGTCGTAATAGCTATATTTTGATGGCACGTGAGATACTGGGGATTCAAGGATTTCACCACTTTTCAGGGTTACCTGCTCGCTCATCTAGTGGTTAGGGCGCTGGAAATGTAGGGTTCTAATCCCGTTCAGGCATGGATGTTTGTAGTGAGTCTGATTTTATTTTAAACGGAGATGCACCTTCTCTAGCTTTTGTAGAAAAAAAGGTGAACGCAGCGCCCCCGACCAACAAACCAACCACTCTACAGTTGCACCACTTCTGAATAATAGATGAAATTATAATTTATTTTTGATTAGCACTTTAACCCTTTCCGTATTTAATAAAAAATACGAACTTGTTATTTTCACGTACATTATAAAAAGAAAATTTTAATTAAATATTCTTGGTGCCGTTTGTCAATTTTGGAATTAAAATTAGGTGTCCCTTTTTAAGGACACTGTCCGCTAAAGTGATAAAATTAATTGATATTCTTAAAAGAAATGAATTAAGCTTGTAATAAGAGGTTCGAAAGAATTTCTATGATTCACTCATATTATAATATCATAGTAATATTTTTTATTAATCCTGCCAATTTTGAAATAAACGTATGACGCATGTACAGAAAATATGTTTACGTTATAAGATAATAAAAGGAAAAGGATGTGAAGCAATAATTCTGTTTCTGGTATTATTTATAGACATTGCGTTTTCTCTGGGAGTACGCGCAAACGTTAACATTTTTGTAATCTAATGAAAATATATAACGGAAAAAAAAAGAAAATCCGATTAAACCAACTTCAAATATACTGTGGATATGTATACGATTTGTAAATATTTTTATAATGTTTATTGACAACAAAGCTCACAATAAACGTTGTTTGTTCTTTTAATGTTTACAGTAAATGAACGTACCGTTGAGATGGCTTAAATAATCTGAAATGGCTTCGATCCTCTTCACCTGATGCAGACAGTGAAGTAAACCTACTTTACAGCTACACTAGGGTAAAATCGTTCGAAGACGGATTTTTTTTTTTTTTTTTTAAATAAAAATTAGTTAATTTAATATCTATAAAAGAATCTTTTTCTTTTCTTTAACTGAAAATTAATATTAATATAATTCGACTTTACTATTGCTAATAATCGGGATTCGGTGATCGATATCTTGATATATATCGTGACATATATCCGATATTTATTTTCAAAATAACATGAAGTTTGATATTTTCAATACTTACGTGGATTTGATATTTATTTTCACAATGTTGTGTATGATATATTTGATATTTTCAGTCAAAACAAGCGTAGATAATTTTTTCAACTGTTATTGACTGTGTAGTTTTGTAGTTGAAGAAATTTTCCTATAACAGTGCTTGTTTTACCCCCCCTCCCCCCCCCCTCAAAAGAAAAAAAAAGAACCTCACACACACACACACAAAAAAAAACCAAAAAAAAAAAAACAAGTTTTACATGCTTGAATCTCAATTTTAAAGATAAACGTTCTAATTTAGATAATCAGTTATTTATAGCTTCAATAGAAATAAATCTTTTCTGTTTTTGGTTTTGTTCAGTTTATACTTCATTGCATAACAGATTAGGGAATGAAAAAGGGGACAAGTTTACATTTATGTTCAAATTTTTCAATAAGAAAAATTATTTTGTATTTTTTGTATTTTAAATTTTGTTGTATGAAACAAAATTGTTTAAAAACTTTACAAAAAATCCTATAGTTCGTTTTTTGTGAATGTAAAAAGCAAATTGTGTCTATTTTCAATAAGTTGTGTCGATTTTCAATTTTGTTATGCAAGTAAAAAAAAAAAAAAAAAAACAAAAAAAAAACAGACACTTAGAGTATTGTGTTATAAGTTTTCATGCTACTTGCAATGTGTTTGAGTTTCTAATTTATATTAGGTCTGAAAATATTTATAATGATCAACAAGATGGCTATTTTGAAAATATCAGATATACAGAGGGTCCGAAAATTCCTGGACACATTTTAAAATTCAATATAAAATCAAGTGATAGTTGTACAGGATTGCGGTTTGGACTAAAATGCGTCTCAGGATGAAAAGTTTTCTTCAAGCGAATGAAAGTAATTAGTTACGAATTTAGATCATAGATGGTGCCATTTGTCCGTATATAATGTATGCTTTTAATTTTGACGCTGTGACACAGAAATGACGACTCCCAACGCTCATAAGCCGTCACTTCTGTGTCACATCGTGAGAATTAATCTGAAATCAAAATTTGGAAATAATAATTTTCATTCGCTCCAATAAAACTTTTCATCCTGAGAAGCATTTTAATCCAAACCTCACTCCTGTACGACAATTACTTGATTTTATATTGAATTGTTAAATGTGTCCAGGAATTTTCTGACACTTTGTATACAAAAAATATCGAATATGTATCAAAATCTCGAATATATATCAGAATATTGGATATTTTTTGTATTTACGAACCCTGGTAATATTGATAACAGACCGGGAGCCGGCAGCACAGACAACCACCTCATAGAGTTGCAGGCTGAAATTCCAGAATTAGCTAAAACTAGATTCCCATATTAAAACGCAATCGGTCTGCCAACTCATATCTTGGTGGAAAACACGTAAAAACCCGATTTTTGGGGTCGACTCGTAGGTTTACCATTGCGTTTTCCTGCATCAAAGGTATGAAAACATGGCGGACTAGGAGCAGGAAAACACAATGGTAAACCAACGAGTCAACAGGTAAAATCGGGTTTTTAGGTGTTTTCCACCAAGATTTGACTTATCAGACTGATTGCATTTAAATATGGGAATCGAGTTTTAGCCATTTCTAGAGTTTCAGCCTCCAACTCGATGAGGTGGTTGGTTCATCGTTCGTACGCCTCCTTGAATTTTGAAGACCAGAAAATTTTTCGGCACTAGTATTATCTTATAGAAAATCTCTTCTTAAAAGAAGGCGAAATTTTGCGCGTTTAACCATCTTACCCGTTGACAGTCTTACACAGCTTTTTTCTCAACACCAACATTACTCTTTTGTTGGCGATTACAATGCCAAAAGCAGGCGCTGGAATTGCCCTAGATTTCTTTTTCTATAAAAAGATATTGGTAGTTTTCCAGGAGAAATAACGGTATACGTACGAACCCTGTGCCTGTGCTGCCGGCTCCCGGTCTATAAGATGTTGCTTTAAACTCCATTGAGCAGACCACTAATACATCAATAACTTGGAAAGTAAAATGTGTTTCCCAGAAACAGAGGATGTCTTATTTGTACAAGCTTTTAGTGTTTATAGGACATGTGAAGAAAAACAATTTTTGTATAGGAATAGGAGTCGCAATTCACTTATTCAGTTAAAAATACAGGATTTCACACTCCAACAAATTCCCTGATTTTCGTTTACAACTTTAACAATATTTTCAACAAAAGTCCTTTGTTTCCTGTGAAATAGGATAACATCATGAGGAGTGCTGGAAATTGTTATCATCCCATCCAAAAAACACTGACCTAGGCTGTCCACAATGCAAAATGTAACTGATGAACCGGCCGAACAGCTGTTCTTCTAGCAGAGGAAAATGTCAAATTTAAAAATTTCATAAAATGTCTTTACATTTCTAGCATTTCCCGCAACGAAAGTTATCCAATTGAAAATTTTGATAAAATATATTCATTGTTGTTACCATTTATTTTTTTTACAATAAATTTACAATAAATGTTTTTTCCAGATCTTCACTTTTATTCATCAGTCTACACTTATTCATCTGTTAACTTCTTTGAAAGAAACATGTTCCTTTGAGTAATTTATGAGTAATTTATTTTTTCTATACACTTAAAAAAAAAAAAAGTTGATTTTACACTATAATGCTGGCAGCTGGGCTTCCAGTATAAAACCGCAAAATTAACAGTAATAACCGTAAAATTAGCAAGTAACATAACGTTAAGCAGTAATATACTGTTTAACCCTTAACCGGAAACATTAAAATCCTGTGCACAAACGGAAACGTCACAAACGGAAACGTGCCGTCTGTGAGACTGCAAAATTAAAAAAAATTGCTATAAAATTTTAAAAGGAAAATAACTCTTAATAATTTACCAAATAGTGAACTTAAACACTTAGTATTTAATAGTAATGCATTAACAAGACCAATTTTTTAATATGACAGTATAAAAATAAGTTTTGAATGTCGGAGACAGAAAATATTTTGAAATTACACATTATTGTTCAAAATATAAAATTTTCGTCATGATAATTAAATAAATGCTAATAGTTTTATATATTTCGGTACGATATGAATTATAAAAAAATATTGCGCAGTAAAATTAACAAAACATTTAATAGTAAATATTGCAGCATGTTATAAATATCTGCATTTTTTATGCATTTTTGACAATGTTGAGTCACTTTCGTGTTCAGAATTTATATATTCATCATCTGAAATACTTTCAATATCGCTTATGTCACTTATTACTTCATCAAACAATCTCAAAGCAGTTTCTTCAGTCTTTTTTAAAACTGTAGTGTACCCGCTTTGACGGCTCCTCCATATCAATACCCCAGAACAAAAAATTACATAAACGGAAACATGCCGTCTCACAGACTGCGTTGAAAATAAAATAATTTTCCTTTCAAAAACTAAAAATGTGCAGGTGTTGCAAATGGGTGGGGGAGGCAGAGGACCAGTAGCGTAAGGATTAGATTGTGTGATAAGATTGGGGACGAGTTCATTTTTGCTTAAAGGATAGATATGTAGACGCAACCATCTCACAGATGGCACGTTTCCGGTTAAGGGTTAATTCATTTATACGACTGTATATTACTGCATATTTTACGGTTATAAATTGGCACTCCGGCTGCCAATATTGTACCGTAAAATCAACAATTTTCTTTTGCAGTGTTATAAATTCAATTCACTTCTGCATTATTTTAATATTTCAGCTATTGCCGAAATTTAAATGTAAATGAAACAGCGATTCTTTTTCAATGACTTTTGGTTTTCAATATGTAGTTTTTCTTTTTTTATAATTTTATTATAATAAAAAAGTTATACCGATGAATCTTGCAATTCTTGATTTTTATTTTTAAAATACCGTTTTGTGCATAAAAAACAATGGGATATTTTTTTGGTACATTGATACGTGCTTTTTAATTAGAAGCTGTATTACACTGTGTAAAAAATGCAAATACTTCCTGCCATAGAATAAATATTTACAAAAGATTAGTGTAACCTCCTATTTTACCATGCTTTTAGAAACTTTTCTTTTATTTTCAGAAAACTTGGGAATGAGAATTTGTCAGAATCCTCAGAAACTAAAAAGTTTTCAAAATTAACAAAAATGTCTTTTGAGGAATTTATATGCAGTTAAGGGGCCTTTTATTTAAAAAACTTTCCCGAAAAACTGGGAAATTTATTGCTTTCTGAATTATTTATTGAGCCTTCTGTAAATCGTTTCTATGGATAAGAAATTTCTTTCTGGTATCGCGAGTATCGACCAAGTTACTTGAAACATTAATAAACGTATAAGAAAAAAATAATGGATATGAGATAAGTTACGAATGAATGAATGAATATAAGATATATATATATATATACATATATATACGTATATATATAAATATAAATAATATAATGTATAATATAATTAATATGAGATGTATTAATAATGAGAATTATAAAATATTAATAAACGTATAAGAAAAACTGATGTATTTTACAAAATAATATTTCACACACTAAAATTATTTTTGTCTCCAATGTAAATAAATAAATTAATAATGTTCGAGTGTTCAAAATGTTCTCGAAAATTGTTAATAAAAGTATTAAGAAACTAGTAAATTATGTCCTGCCTTTAATCAAGATTCTCATAATATCTTTTTATTTGCAAGTGCACCTTTATAACTTATCGGCAAGAAAATACTGAATTGACAAAATCCTGAAACTATGGGTTGCGATCCAGCAGTTGATTGTGGATGATTTTATGGCGGATAGCGGATCGATTCGTTTTTAAAAAATATATTACCAATTTCATCTGCCATATAAATATAACGAAAACACTATGCTACATCTTTGTCAGTCTCTGACCTTAATAAAGCGCATGCTTAATCGAAATTACTATTTAATTTTGTTTTCTTCCTTTATTCTATTTAACTGTGTACTATTATCTACGCACTTGAGTTATGGATGCATTTGCTTATCAACGAGATTTAAATGATTAAATGGTATGAAAGGAAATTCCAAAAGAGGGGTTATTGTTGACTGGAATGTGGGTAGTGCAATTGGAAGGTATGTAACAGATAAGTAAAAGTTGATGAGCAAAAGATGATACTCATTTGATGTCTTGTCACTCGAGGAGCAGTCGCCAACGACGCGCGGGTTTTCGTGTGAAAACAGAAGGGTGGAAGGTGGAGAAGCGACAGGGTAGGAAAAGCTCAGTTGAAAGTTGGAGGAGAATGATGAATCGTTCTGGGAGCACTGTGTTTTTTTAGATGTGTACGTGTGTATCGAGATTTCGGATAGACTTGTGTGGTCGTAATATTAGATAAGCCAACAGTCAAGTGGGCAGTCAAAAGACACTTGAATAGTGTGCATGAAAAACATGTGTGCATGAGTAGTGTGCATGTATAATGTACATGGAAAGCATGTGTGTATAAAAAGTCGAACGACTTTTCATGGTTTTCATTTTCCTGAAAATCTGTTTAAAATAGCAAATTTGATATTTGTAACAAACCACTGGAAGAAATCTACAAAAGTCACAATTCTTATTTTTTTAAAATATCATTGTGAAATTATGGAAGAAAGGTTGTATAAAATGAGTTCTGTTTTACATTAATTCTAGAAAAAGACTTCGTAAAGAAATGGAAAACAGGCATGGGATATCCCACGGTCTCTTTATATTACTAACACTGGTTATGCCAAAGCTTGAGAACCGAATTGAATATTTCTCCTTTTATTCCATCAATGACAGCTCAATTGCTTTTCAAATTGACTTTTAGAGGATTCTAAAAAACTTTTAAGAAACTTAAACTGCATTATTGTTTTTGAAATTGCATCTGGCAAGTTTTTTCTTTCTTTCTTCAATTTGTTAAGCGATATAAAACTTTCCATTTGAGTTCGATCCCGAATATTGGTGTAAAAATTCAACCCGAGCTCGGACTGATCACTTCTTATCTCTATAGACTCTTTGGCAGAAAATAATGACATAAATTTCACTGATATTTTTATTATACATGTATTAATAAACGTATTTTTTATCCTCAGTAAAAGAAGGTGTCTATTCCGAATTATTATTATTGTGAATATGCACATTGAAAATATTGTATCGCTAATTTCGCATATATTTTCTTTGTACAAAAATTCGAAGAGGCAAGAAAAAAAGACAAAATCATGTTTTTCACATTTCACTGCGTATTTTTACACATCTGATAATGTGAGAGGCCAAGAGACGTTGTTCTGTGATTCTGGATGTCAAAATGGATTATTTTTATGTTAAAATCATGATTTTCGAAGCTCTACAAAATAACACTTTTTTGTTACTTTAAATAGATTCGAAAGAAATCGTTCTATAAATTTGTTACTTTAGTTAACTTTTATACTTACAAAGGAACTGCTTGAGGTGCTAGTTGCCGGTTATGATAAGAGTGGTTTCATTGGAAAGGTCTTGTCGTGAAAAACGAAAATCCAGTGGAACTACCGAATTGAACACCACCATAGGCGATGCAAGGCAATTTGCACAATTGCACCAACTGATAAATAAATAAATAAAGGATTTTCTCAAATGTGACTGTGAGGAATTGGCATGTGTTTTTAATGTTATTAATGTTGGCAAAAAAGCCGCCTCTGCTCTGTACAGTAAGTTACGCGCGCTAATACTTAGATAAATAAATAAATATTATTCTGATTCTGGCCATGAAAATACAATTAAATATACTAATAATATAGGTAATTTCTTACCTTTATCTTTCTTCATCAGCAATTCTCATTATACAGCTTCGCACGAGTGTAAATCCCCCAAGACGTATCCTTTCTTAGCTGTAGAGAAAATATTTGTTTTTTCTAATTAATTTTATGAATACTGAAAGAAATGAAACTGACGAGTTCTCCGTGTTTGTTGAGCAACATTTTAAAACTATATTCTATCTTAAAAAATACAAATGTTGCTGCTTCATATTGCAGCTTTTTCTTATATTAATTTTACATGTTATACTTAGAGAAACTAACAACCAACTAACAAAATAATATGAAATGTTTATAAGTTCTTTTTGATGATGTCGTCAGACTCTTGCTTCGTGCGTGGGATGATCTATAATCATATTTTATTTATTAATGTAATTGTTTATCTTGAGTAGGATAATTTAGCTAAAATAGAAAAGTTTGTTTATTACAGAATGATTTATTATTACTTAATGTATTTATTTACGTGTTCAAATGTTTGTATTCTTGAATGGTTTCCTGTTTTGAAATCAGTTAATGATATCTGAGATGGTTATAAATCCATCACCCTTCCTTAACCATCTCAGATGCATCGTGTAGTAGTTTCATCGATTCTCGATGTTTCACAAATTGTGGTTTGCCCAGTGGCTTAGTCAGGGCATCTGCTGTCATGTCTTGTGTTGGGCAGTAACGAAGTTCTAGTATACCGTCTTCTTTCATCTCTTTTATCGCGTGATAGCGAACATCGATATGTTTGGTTCGCTTTGAGAATTTTTCATTCTCCACCATCTTGATGCAGCTCTGGTTGTCTTCATACAGTATTACTGGTAAATTCTGTTTTAAGTCTAGATCTGCTAATAGTTTTATTAGCCAGGCAATTTCCTGTCCTGCACTAGCTGCAGCAACGAATTCAGCTTCCGCTGATGAGTAGGCAATGCAATTTTGCCTTTTTGTATACCACTGTATGGGACTATTTCCCAGCATGAATATGTTCCCTGTTGTGGATTTCCTCGTTCTTGTGTCCCCCGCCCAGTCGGAGTCAGAAAAACCGATGAGTTTTGGTTTGTGATTTGTATTGAATGTGAGTGTGTGGTTTTTCGTGATATTTATATAGTTTATTATCCGTTTCGCGGCGTTCCAATCTTTAAAACGTGGCGTTTCACACCTTTTGCTGAGTATGTTAACTGCGGCTGAAATATCTGGGCGTGTAGTGGTTCCTATGTACAACAACGATCCTATCGCTTGTCTCAATTTCGTGTTATTAGGCATTAAATTTTCTTCTTCTTCTAATTTGTGAAAACCGGCATCCATGGGAGTGCTTACTTGTTTCGCGTTTTCTAAATTAAATTTTCTTGCGAGTTCTTCTATTTTTAGTCTTTGATTCAATTTGTACCCGTTTTGTGCTTTTCTTATTTCCATGCCTAAATAGTGAGATACTTCTTCAAGGTCCTTTAATTCATATTCTTTCTTCAAAGATTTTATTATTTTTTCAATTGATTCATTTTCACCGCCTATCAAAATGTCATCTACGTAAACTATTATGTAAGTCGTAATCTTGTTTTCTTTTCTTGTGTATAGGCATGTGCCCACGGTGCTTTGTTGAAAGTTTAAATTTTTCAAAGATTGTTCGATTCTTTTATTCCAAGTTCTGGCTGCCTGTTTGAGTCCGTAGATGGATTTTTTCAGTTTACAGACTTTGTTTTCTGAGTTTTTCTCAATTAGCCCTCCGGTTGTTTCATATAAATTTCGTCTTCTAATTCACCGTATAGAAAAGCTGTGTCGATATCTACGTGTCTCACGTTCAACTTCTTATATGCGGCTGCTGCCAAAAATGTTCTGACGGTTGTTTGTGACACTACTGGGGCGAAAGTCTCGTCATTGTTTTCCCCATATTTTTGACTAAACCCGTTGGTTACTAAACGTGCTTTGTACTTTTGAGTGTTCCCGTAACTGTCTAATTTCCTTTTGAATGTCCATTTGCAACCTATAACCTTTTTGTTAGGTGGAGGATCCACTAATTCCCATGTGTTGTGTTTTCTCAGCGAATTGATTTCCGCTTGTGTGGCTTTAAGCCAATTTTCCTTTTCTTTGAGATTATTTATTTCCAGTATTTCATTCCAACAAGTGGGTTCTGTCATATCATCATTTTTTACATAACAGGCATATCTGTCTGGTGGTACCTCCCTGTTCGATCTTTCAAATCTTCTTCGTTCATTGGTCGGCTGTTTGGACGTGGTTGGTTCTTCGGTTATGTTGTTTATCTCCGTTTCAATGTAATTTTTGTCGTCATATGAGTTTTCTGTCTCTTTACTTTCTGTTAGGTTAATTTTGCTATTTTCTATGAATTTCACTGTTCTGCCAATTACAATTTTATTTTCTTTAGTGTATATGCGATATCCTCTTGAGTTATTATCGTATCCTACACAAATCCCTTCCTGAGCCCTGTCGTCCAATTTTCCTCGATGTTGTTTATTCACGTATACGTAAGCTTTGCACCCAATGTTCGCAAATAGTGTAAATTCGGTTTGCGATTAAACCATAGCTCAAATGGGGTTTTATTTGTCGATCTTGTTGGTAAGCGATTTTGTAAATGATTCGCAGTATTAATTGCTTCTCCCCAAAATCTTTGTGGCAGATCTGCTTCTCTGAGTAGGCTTCTAGTCATGTCTAATAGCGACCTATTTTTTCTTTCCGCAATGCCATTTTGGCTCGGACAATATGGCACGGTTAATTGATGTTTAATGCCCCTTTTTCTTAAGTAATCCTCTATTCCACTATTTAATTACTCTCCCCCGTTATCCGATCTTATTGCTTTCGAATATATCCCGAGCTTGTTTCGAACCACAGCTATACAGTCGATTAGTTTATCCTGTACTTCATCTTTATGTTTTAATAAGTATATTACAGTAAATCTAGAGTAGTCGTCAATGAAAGTTACAAACATTGTTTTACCACCTATTGTGGGGGTTCCTATCGCTGTGCATACGTCCGTGTGCACTAGATCGAGTACTCTACCTGTTTTGTTTCTATACACTGTTTTGGGATAGGGGGCATCGCTTGTTTTTGTTTGTATGCACGTTTCGCATGTTGTTCCATGATTGCAATTATTTAGTTTTATGCCGTAGGCTAAGTCGTCTTTAACCATTTCCTTTATGGAATTATAATTTCTATGCCCTAGGCGTTTGTGCCAAAGTTCCAGGCAGTCTTTACTTTTGCATTCATGTGCCATATTTAGTATATTCCTATCTGCATTTTCTAATAATTCAACTTCGTATAGGTTATTTTTCATTTTTGCCTCCAAATAGATTTTCCCATTTCGGGACAGCGTGCATTTATCTTTATCAAATAATAATTTATACCCATTCTTTGTGGCTTTACTAACTGAAATTAAATTAGATTCTAGCTCCGGTACATACAACACTTCTTTCAACGTAATTTTATTTATGCCTCCATCGGATGTTTTCGTCGTGAATGTAGTTTCACCTGTACCTAGCGAGTTTAGAGTTTTTCCGTTGGCAATTATGACCGTTGATTTTTCGGTGTCATTTAATTTAGCAAAGTCATCTTTATTGTTTAGGATATGTGAAGATGAACCGGAATCAATAATCCAGGTTTGTTTTCCTGCTTTGTCTATTAGAAAGGCTGCGTCGCTGCTTTGATCTGGTTTTGTTTCCGTTCTATAATTTCTCTTGTATACTGATTCGCGGTCAGTGTTTCCTATCTGGTTATCCGATTGTTGATAACACAACGATGATGAGTAATGTTTGTTTTTGTATGTTTGTGTTTTTGTGTATTTGGGTGATTGTTTCAATTTTTCAAATGCCAACATTCTCTGTACGTGTGATTTCTCAATTTGCAATACGTGCACTGTTTATCTTTTTTAAAATTATCATTTGGATATCTCTTTTGCGTTTTAAACGCTTTTGTTGAGTTTTTACTCCGGTCTGCGTTTTCAACCCTTCTATTGTACACATCTGTTAATTTACTTCTAATAAATTGTGGTGTAAGCTCGTCCTCATTTCGTGATTCAAGGGCAGTAATCAAAGTATTATAACTAGGGGGTAGCGAACACAGCAATAAAGCTGAAAGATGGGAGTCGCTAATTGTTCCCCCGATCGCTGAGAGTTTGTGTATTATTTCTAGAATGTATGTTATGTGTTTGATTAGGTTCCCGTTTTCTTGGAGCTTGGCTCCATAAAGCTTTCTTAACAAAAATAATTTACTAGACAAGTTCGCCCTTTCGTGTATCGTTTTAAGTGCGTTCCAAGTGTCTCTGGCTGTGTTAAGCCCTTTTACATGAACGATTTGAGAATCGTCAATTGACAGGTTAATTACGGCTTTAGCCTTCCTGTCCTTTTTCTCCCAATCGGTTGTGATTGTCGTGGGCCTATCTTTGCTAATTACGTTGAACAAGTCTTCTCTAATCAGTAACATCTCAGTTTTGAATTTCCAATTGCTGTAGTTACTAGCGTTAAGTTTTTCTACAAGCTGTATTTCACGTGATGCGACCATTTTACTAGTTATTTTAGTTTTGTTGGTAAAGAGGAATTGCTGTTTTATTATTTTATATAAAACTTCTTATATATAACTAGTTTTCTTCAATTGTTTAACATTTCATATATATCAACAAAAAAACAAAAAAAACAATGCACAATATTTATTTTATCATCAAATAACTGACGAACTATATTTTTCAATAATTTTCAATTTCTCTTTAATGTGCATACCTCTATGGCCAGTAGTTTTTTTTTTCTTTTTCACAAATATTATTTATCTACTAAAATATTAGACTTTCTCAGTCTCGGAATCAAATTGTTGGCAAAAAAGCCGCCTCTGCTCTGTACAGTAAGTTACGCGCGCTAATACTTAGATAAATAAATAAATATTATTCTGATCTGGCCATGAAAATACAATTAAATATAATAATAATATAGGTAATTTCTTACCTTTATCTTTCTTCACCAGCAATCCTCATTATACAGCTTCGCACGAGTGTAAATCCATCAAGACGCATCCTTTCTTAGCTGTAGAGAAAATATTTGTTTTTTCTAATTAATTTTATGAACACTGAAAGAAATGATACTGACGAGTTCTCCGTGTTTGTTGAGCAACATTTTAAAACTATATTCTATCTTAAAAAATACAAATGTTGCTGCTTCATATTGCAGCTCTTTCTTATATTAATTTTACATGTTATACTTAGATAAACTAACAACCAACTAACAAAATAATATGAAATGTTTATAAGTTCTTTTCGATGATGTCGTCAGATTCTTGTTGCGTGCGTGGGATGATCTATAATCATATTTTATTTATTAATGTAATGGTTTATCTTGAGTAGGATAATTTAGCTAAAATAGAAAAGTTTGTTTATTACAGAATGATTTATTGTTACTTAATGTATTTATTTACGTGTTCAAATGTTTGTATTCTTGAATGGTTTCCTGTTTTGAAATCAGTTAATGATATCTGAGATGGTTATAAATCCATCAATTAATATAGACAATGTGTTGCTGTATAATACAATGAAAGAAATGTACTATTTGACGCATAATGTTATGTATGCATGTGGACTTATTAACACAGCAAAAGACCGCTATGCCACTAATGTTGCGATTGGTAAAGACGTTGTAGACCATATGAGGGGCTAACAACCATAGTACACCAAGTCCATAAAAAAAAAAAAAAAAAAAAAAAAAAAAAAAGAGATTATACATTTAGAAGGTGCATGAAATCTGTTTTGTCTACTCCCAAAGTGAACCAAGTCTATTTTCTCATACTTTTTCATACATGGCATCCGTTAACAGACTTGGTTTACTGTGAAAGAGAATAAAACAGATTTTATGCACCTTATAAATGGATTATCTCATTTTCTTTCAAAATGGACTTGGTCTATATGGTTGTGAGCCATTGTGATACGACAGTAGGTCCACTTATGATATTTGGCTGATCACGTCGTTATTAGTGAAAGTGGGTGTCAGTGTAAAAATGATTAAAACATAGGGACTCTTCACATTAGGCACATTTGATAAAAGGTTGGGTGTTACATCTGTTAAAGTTTTGGGTGTTAGTGTGATCGAGGATATGAAGCTTTGTATTTCAATTCGTAGTAACGCCTTTTGGAAAGCATATAGGCGCATGTCTTAATATGCAAGGGTGATGATTTGGTTGTGAACCGAATGATGCAATTTTACGGTAGCTTCCATTGTAGTCGAATCTTCTCCACCACATATAAGCCGCTGAGTTTTGGAATACTCCATCATACGTTTGACTATAAGTTTGTAGTCGCGAAACGTTTCAACATCCAGGGGATGGAGTGGAGGTACTTCGTTATAT
This sequence comes from Maratus speciosus, assembly GCA_963932465.1. Taxonomy (NCBI): domain Eukaryota; kingdom Metazoa; phylum Arthropoda; class Arachnida; order Araneae; family Salticidae; genus Maratus; species Maratus speciosus. The sequence goes on along the minus strand of OZ010790.1, from coordinate 333,407,077 downwards.
CTCCACGTATAATCATGATTTTGATGTTTTCCGCAATTTTCTGTGAAATTCAGGATGTACATGGCATGCCCCCTCATCCAAAATGAAAACTCACTTCTCTTCACGTATACATTTTTTTAAAGTTTCGAAATACAATTTGGTCAACTGCTTTCATGTTTTCCCTGAAGAGGATCGGCTTAGTAGGATGTTGGGATAATGCAGCTGTTGTAGACGTTTTTCCACTCATGGCCCAAATTTGCCGTCCAGTTCATGTGGTGTTCATTTTGGGCGGGTTGTTCGATTTTTTTTTTCTCACGACAAAACCTTTCCAACGATACCACTTTTATCAAAATCGGGGACTAACACCTCAGGTCCCTTGTTAGATTATGTTATTTTCAAAGCTAATTAAAGTCACTACAAAAATGTTAATTTGTAAATTTTAGCATTTGTTAGGGTTTACTATTAGATCACATGATTCTAGAAGCTATATAATAGCTTGAAAATAAATTTGTTTGTAAATTCAGTGAATTTTGTACGTAGATCCCGTGATTTGGGATTATAAAATGAAAGCTACATAAACCAGCAATTTGGCCAGGACCACTTACGATCTTTTGAATATTTGTTGTAATGGTAACTTTTAGAAATAATGTCATTTAAATTTGCCCAATTCATGTCTTGCGTGCAATTTGTCAGTGTAACGAAATATTTAGATCCGAATTGAACTGTCGAATTATTTAATGAAAATTCATGTATTACGTAAGTGGAAAGAACAAACAATTTCAACACGTATAGCATAGAGTATATTATATCATGCAATCGGGCTTCAAATGTATGGAATATATGTATCATGCATAGTATACAAAAGCTGAGAACAATGTGATTTTCCGTTTATAAAGTATAAGATAATTTAGGCTTTATACATAGAATATTTATCACAGCTACATGAAACACCTATTCTGGTGGTGATCAAACCGTTGGTTTATTGCTATGTTAACGAATTATTGCTGCATTCTCTGTGTTAAGACTATATATAATTGCATTTAGATTCTAAATATACAGTTGTTTCTCAGGACACCAAAAAATAGACTTAAAAGTTATTTTCCGCCGTAAATCTAATCTGCCCTGTTCCCCGATTAGAAAATTTCGCCCCAGATCTTACCACGATTTTAATCGCATTCCCATTGAGACAGTACTTCGGCTCTAAACGGAGTGGTATGGATGTATGGGCAGCAATTCTTACACTCTTAGTTATCATGGACCACTTTTCATGTTTCCTCTGTCTTCATGAACCAAAATAGTGATATTTGTTTAGAATATTGAAAACTTGATACATAAACTAATACACTGATGCCCAAAAATTAAGGGGCAGTGACCGGACGCTTTCGATTTTACACGGTATGTCGAATATCTACTGACATTCTTGACGAAATGTTCTTGAACTTCGAGGATGGAAAGAAAATGTTTAACTTAATTATTTTTCAGTGAAGATTTAGTCACGAGGACAATTAGGGAGTCGATAATAAATTTAATGTGACTATGCGGGTCCGGTTCAACGTTTGTGTGCATTTGTGTGCGTATTCGTAAATACGTTACGTTTCTGTGAAAAATTCAAATGTTTTTTGTTTTATAGCACACAGAGTTTTCGACTAGGTTTAACACAATTTTCCTAAAACTTGACAAAAAACAACAGAAACAGTATACTGCAATTAAATCATGAATATATTGAATATTTGATGAGATATGGACACTTGTATGAAATAATTTTTAACTTCGCACGCGTAAAAGATTTCAAATTTTTATTTCATAATTCGTTAATAAAGGCAACTGATATAAAAAGTTTAGTCAAATATCGCCAAAATTCATAAAGATAGCCGCGATATAATGAGTTTGTGTTTCTAAAAGTAGCTGGTGGACAAGGGATTTTCCACAATATGTCAATCAGCTCACTGTATCTCCGATATCTTTTTGAGTTTCTATCCACGATATTTGACGGGCCTCTTTATATAAGTTGCACTCAATAGCTGATTACCAAATAATGAAATAAAATTTTAGAATATTTCACGTATTCGCAGTAAAAAAAAATATTTCATACAAATGCACATATCTCATCAAATATTCAATGTATTCATCTTTTAATTGCAGTATCCTGTTTCTAATGTTCTTTGTGAAGTTTTCGGAAAGTGGTGTTAAATTTGGTTGAAAACTCTGTATGCTATAAGAAAAAAACATTTGAATTTTTCACAGAAACTTTAACAGCTTCACGCTTCACGAATATGGGTGCTATGCTTACACAAATGTACACGAACGTTGAGTAGGACCCACATAACAATTTTCTACAGCGACATACAATTTTTAGGATTTTTTTTTAGTTGGGTGATCGCAAATATTATTTTATTATTAAATTTATTATTGGCCTGTTGTTTTCCTAGCGACTAAATCTTCACCTAAAAGTACGAAGTCAAACATGTTCTTTACATCCACGAAGTAGGACATTTTTTCAAGAATTTCAGTAGTATTCGAGAACACGCGTAAAATCGAAAGCATCCGGACACTGCTCCTTAATTTTTGGACATGAGTGTAAACATACAGTATATCCTGCTAAGACGAAGTCACATTGGAACGGAGGAATTGCAGTTTACACAGATTTCTGCCAGAGAAAATATAATTGTATGATATTTCTTTCACTCTTGAGCTCGATTTTTCTTCTATTTAAGAATATTCCATTGCAGACAGGTTCTATTTTCGCAGGTTTTACTGCATATTAACTGTTGATACTGCATTTTTATATAGTATTCTTAGTTTTTCTCAACTTTCAGTAGTAATATTTCAGTAGTAGTAATATAAAGTTCTCGACCCCCTCTCCCCAAAAAAGCGACCCTTTCGGGAAACCGTTGTGATCCGAGGAGTACACGATAACCGGTGGTATAGGTGATTAGAATTACCTTTACAAAGTTTTAAAAACTCTCTAAAATTTCAAAGAAATGAGATAATATTTTTTGCTGTTTGTATATGTAACGGCAACATTTTTTATTTGTAAGCGAAATCTTTTTGAAACATACAAGTGTTTGCAAATTTCTAAGCAATAAAGCGAAACCAGTGATAGAGAACCTTTTTATGGGCGCGTCCCAAAAATTCAAACAATATCTATCAACATTATAACGTGTGCCCAACTTTTGCAAAATAATATCCTTATTCAAAACATAACTTAAAGAATCATATGCTTTAGGCATTGAATACCCAAGAACAATAATCGAAATGTACCTTTCTTTAACATTGAAAACAACCATTAATTTAATGAAATTTTCGAAAATTTAATCCTTTAAGTGGCACGCATTGTAAAAAAGAAAAGAAAATTAAAATTTAATTTTAGCTTTTCTCAAAAAGTAGCATAGCAGTGTACGTTGTTGAGAGAACAAATCCAAAATTGAAGCAACATACTTTTTGATAAATATATGTTACATGTTAAATTTAATGAAGTTCCATCCATAGATATAGAGCTCACGAAAATCGTAACAAATACAGAACAGCATCGCCATCCATGCTGAGAGAAAAAAGACAAAATTTAGTTAACATATATTTTTCAATAAATAACTTACATGTTCAATTTGGTGAAATTCATCCCGTAGATGCCGAGATGCTCTGTTCATGAAAATTGAGAAAAACACCGCACGCAGCACTGCCATGTTGAGTGATTTTTAATAAATATCTCGCTTATTAAATGTGGTGAAATACCCATTCCGGTTCTACAGATGCTGAGATATAGCAATCGCAAAAATCGTACAAAACGCAGTACAACCGCAAATGTGAGGCGTACTTGGAAGGAATTGATCTGTCTCTTGAATATATAAGAAAAAAAATCCTCGCAGGATTTTTCTTTTTTGTACAATTTAAGCTACATATAATTGTGTTACACATACACGGAACATAACTTGTCTATCCAATTTCTTTCAATTTTTATTGAATTACAAAGTAATAAAAGTAATTGCCATTCACCCTGTATACACTGTAAAAAAAATACAAATGTTTCTTAATCTTGGAAAGTATAATACAACCACAAACGAAAATACATAATAACCTCTTCCTAAAAGGGTTCTTTCCTTTGAAAACCTCAAAAACTAATATGTTTCCGAGGTTTAGAAAAACATTTATAAAAACAATGTTTCTTTTGTTGCTACTGATTTTCGGAAACGTTTAGGAGTAATTTTTACAGTGTTTTAATCAGTTTTTGGAACCTGGATATAGGTGTTTCGTATGGTATCAATTCTCAAATGAACATTTTCATAGGAGTTGAAAATTTCCAACTGAGTGAAAAAGTGTCCAGGTCAGGATATGAATTAGGGACCTTTTGCTTAAGCTGCCAATGCTCTGCCAACTGAGCTATTCTGCTCAAATCTGGCGGAATACAATTCATTCTTCAAAATATTTGATAATGACACTTCGACTGTTATCTGAAACCGCACAACAGAATAAATCGCTGGTAACGCCAAGAAAGCTTTGGATACGTGAACACATTTCATTAACTTAAAACAATTACTCTAATTGGTAAATAAATCATGTGAGTTGTAATTTTCCAACTGAGTAAAAAAGTGTCCTATCCAGGATTTGAACCAGAGATTTTTTGTTTAAGTTGCCAATGCTCAGCCAACTGAGCTATCCCGGAGAAATCAACACAATTCACTCAGACAGCCTTTTTGACAATGACATCTGGACTGTTATCTGAAACAGCAAAATGTCATCTTTTTTATATTTTACCTTATCGCCCAATTATTATTCGTAATCATAGGAAGGACCTATGATTGCGAATAATAATCGGGATACCTGGAAAAATAACCAAGAATTTATTAGCTAGGTAGTTCAAACGTAAACTTTTCATTCATTATATTATTGTCTAAAATTCACAACGTTTTCGAATGTTGTGATGCTCCCCTCACAAACCATAACGAAAGATAATCTGAATTCAATTCATTACTTTATTTTTAGCACTTTAATTAAAAATAAATCACTTAAATTGTAACTTAAATCACCGCTTCAAGTTACCACGCCAAGTGCATGTGCTTAAGATTGGATAAAATAGCTTTAACTGTATTTAAAATTTCCTTTACCAATTCAGCGTAGCTGGCTTTGAGTTTATAACTGTTGCAATAAATGATTCCGAGTACGATCAGCACTCCTTAGTATGGTAAAGAGTGGAGTTCGATTAAGTGCATAAGAAAAACTCCAACCATAAAAATACAGGAACTAGAAAACTTTATTAAACATTTTTAACTATCTATATTATAAAGGACAAACATATCTGTGCGTAACGCATACGTCATTTTGCGAATGGCAACACTTTGAAATTTGAAAAATAAAATTTCGGTTTTGCAATTTTCTCTACTGCAAATTTTTAAACTTCTAAACATCGCACATTTTAAATTTTTACACCGTCGTATGAGGAAAAAATGCTCTTTTAAATTCAATTTGTTTGAAATCTGTATCTCAATTTATTTTTGAGATATTAATTTTTTTGTAGTTTTTAATACCATTTTTCTAAAAGTGGCAACAAAAGTATCCCATTTCTATTGAACGTAAAGGAAAAATAGCCGAAAATAGGAGATTGCTCGATCATTTTGTTGCTATTTTTTCTCATGAAACCTGAAAAAAAAGTGGAAATTAAAATACGGTCTATATCAAGAATATTGTCTGTTATTCCGCGATAATGACGTCATATGCATACTTCTCTATAGACGAAGTTTAAAACTGGATTGTAAAAGTAGATTGCTTTAGCGGATGCAAAGGACGTCATTTTATAAAAAAGCGTGCATTTTAATTCTTAAACTGAATTATGTTTTGTAGAATTGCGTCATTTTCACAGCCCAGCTGCTTTGAAATTCTTCACAGGTGAAAATGTTTCATTTTTGAAAATAATGTAATCGAAATCACACTCTGATAAAACGCAATGTTTTACAAAAATTTCGATTGTATTTGTAAAAGTCCTTCCGGCCAGTGCCGGGAGGAAGAGGTAGCTTTCATAATCCTTATTTTAAAAAAGCCAACTTATGTCATGCAAACACACGAAGCTCAATTTAGTGGAAACCGAATATAGGAGATTCAATACTAATTTTTATCAATATAATGATTGAGAATTTCGCGAAATTAGTCAGCTTTATCCAAGCTGCTTTTCTTTAAAGTAACTTATATTTGGCTGCCAAATTCGGCAATTTCTTAAAGTGCCTGTCATTTTAAGACAACATGGTGGATGAGGATAAGCAGTGAACTTGGTCGAGACCTTAGTAATTGCTGTGCACATGCTCACTCACATCGGAATCGGTTAATATATAGGAGTGCTGTCGCATGCAAAAAATCAATTTTTCAAAATGTCACCCACGATAGAAATTGAAACTGCTATATCTGAGCCATTTTTTAAGGTAAAGACAAACAAAAAATGCTCCTGAATCCTTATATCAAGATCAAATACTTAAGAAAGAAACCTTTTTCAATTTCTAATTTTTTTGCACCTCACTTTAAATATATATATATTTTTTAATTTAATGGCCGCCATTTTGAAACAAGATGGCTGATGAATCTGGCCAGCGAACAACCATTTTTTAAGATATCAACAAAAGAACACATTTTCAGAAACAAAAACTGCTCCGGAATCTTTGTATCAAGGCCAAACACATAAAAAAAATCTTTTTCATTTTCCAATTTTTTAATACCTCATTTTGAATTTTAAATTTAATTTTTTTTAAATGGCACCCCTTTTGAAACGAGATGGCGAATGAAGCTGGCCAACGAACTCGGTCGAGACATTGATATGTACTATGTACAGACCAAGTTACATCCAAATAGGTTCATAAATACGCCTGTTATCGCGTGACAAAAATCAGATCGTTTTAAAACGTCAGCCAAAAGAGAAATTCAAAATGCTATTACTCAGCCATTTTTTTTTAGATATAGACGAAAGAAAAACTGTTCCGGAATCTTTGTATTAAGGTCAAACACATACAAAAAAAATCTTTTTCATTTTCCAATTTTTTGGTATCTCATTTAAATTTATTTATTTTTTTATTTTTTTAAATGGCCGCCATTTTGAAACAAGATGGCGGATGAAGCTGGCCAACGAACTCGGTCGAGATATTTGTATGTACTATGTACACACCAAGGTACATCCAAGTCGGTTCATAAATACGCCTGTTATTACGTGAGAAAAATCAGGACGTTTCAAAATGTCAGCCACGCCAAAAATTCAAAATGCTATAACTCAGCCATTTCTTAAGATATAGACGAAACAAAAACTGCTCCCGAATCTTTTTATCAAGGTCAAACACATAAGAAGAAAATATTTTTTCAATTTTCAATTTTTGGTACCACATTTCAAATTTAAATTTTTCTTAAAAATTTAAATGGCCGCCATTTTTAAACAATATGGCGGGTGAAGCTGGCCAACGAACCCGGTCGAGACATTGGTATGTACTATGTATAAACGAAGTTACATCCAAATCGGTTCATAAATACGCCTTTTATCGCGTGACAAAATTCAGGACGTTTCAAAATGTCAGCCACGCTAGAAATTCAAAATGCTATAACTCAGCCATTTTTTAAGATATAGACGAAACAAAAACTGCTCCGAAATCTTTGTATAAAGGTCAAATACATAAGAAAAAAATATTTTTCCATTTTCAATTTTTTGGTACCACATTTCAAATTTTAAATTTTTTTAAAAAAATTAAATGGCCGCCATTTTGAAACAAAATGGCGAATGAAGCTGGCCAACGAACTCGGTCGAGAGATTGGCATGTACTATGTACACACCAAATTACATCCAAATCGGTTCATAAATACGCCTTTTATCGCGTGACAAAATTCAGGACGTTTCAAAATGTCAGCCACCCTAGAAATTCAAAATGCTATAACTCAGCCATTTTTTAAGATATAGACGAAACAAAAACTGCTCCGGAATCTTTGTATAAAGGTCAAATACATAAGAAAAAAATATTTTTCCATTTTTAATTTTTTGGTACCACATTTCAAGTTTTATTTTTTTAAAAAAAATTTAAATGGCCGCCATTTTGAAACAAAACGGCGGATGAAGCTGGCCAACGAACTCGGTCGAGACATTGGTATGTACTATGTACATACCGAATTACATCGAAATCGGTTCATAATTACGGGAGTTACAGTGTGACATAGGTCAGATATATATATATATATATATATATATATATATATATATATATATATATCAATTTTGAACGGAGGGTGGTTTCGGGGTCTGGGGGTCATGATCGATGAAAATATACCAAAATTTTTTGAAATCCCTTTCCTCCGAACGGCTGCAATAGATAGCTTTTTTTTAAAGAAAGCTACCTAAAAGAGAGGTGACATGCAAATAATAACGATTTATACTACAGAAATTGATTATTCTCGCCTGGATGGATTTGCTTTGCCGAGTTAGACAAGCAAACAAATAATTAGATTTAAAATAATATCATGTTCCTGAATTTTTGTACAAAATTCTCTCGAATAACAAAATTTTAATGCTATTCTTTAGGACATTCTACTATAATTTTATCAAAACAACATAATTCAAAAACAAACAACATCAAAATAACAATTTTCATAATTTTATATAATATATATTTAAAACACAAGTTGTTTTTTAGTCATCTGCCCTAATCTTTCCGCTGTACCAATTTGACTGATATATTTTTTTAAAACTGAAAGCTGTTCATTTGTAGATTGCACTATCTCTTTTGTTTTTTTACAATATCCCCACTTTTATATTTTAATTTTAAAAGCATTTTATGAAATTTCTTCAAAATGGTGAAAATTAGACAGCTTTCATTATTACAGACAAGGCAGAAATAATGAGGTATTTTTATCTTTATTGATGCTGTTTTCTGATGAAAATTCAAAATTGTTGATAAAAATTGTTGTATAGCGTTTAGAGGCGCAAAATTCAATTAGAAGCATAATATTATATTAGGGAATAATAACGGAAAATGACATACTGCTTTTGAAAACACGCATTTTTCTTCATAAATTTTCTATATTGTTTTTCCTTCTACATGTCTACTAATACTAAGTTTCAGACACTAGGCGAAATACTTATTTAAGTGAAAATGAAGTCATATTTAAAAGAAAACGATCATTTTCTTAGATTTCTAAACAGTTTAACACAAATGCGTCTAGAAAACATAAGTTACGGAAATTTTTAGTCTCCGGAATTGAGATTAGAATTTCAAGTAAAGAGTGCGTCTGTTCACATAAAAGATGTAGCTGACAATTGTGACAAGTTTTGAGTTAAAATGATTTTAAAATGATCAAACAAAATACAAATTTAAAAAAAATGATGAATATGGATATGAGAAGTGCGTATGCAAATTTTGAAAATGTGAAAATTGCTGTTTTTCATTCCGGAATACCAAGCATGAAAGCCTCAATTGATAACCACATCGTAATAACTGATCTTTATTATATTTTATTGATTACGTATCTACATTATAAATAAGAAATGTGCTGCCGCGCAATACTTAAATAAAGAACAAACGTATCTGTGCGTAACGCTGAAATCATTTTGCGAATGGCAACACTTAACTATCAAATTTTGGTCTTGAAATTTTCGCTACTGCAATTTTTTAATCTTCTGACCATCGTACATTTTCAATTTTCGTCGCATCGGGAAAAAATTTACTTTCAAATGCAATTTGTTTAAAAACAGTATCTGAATTGACTGATGTATCCTATTTTTAAAAATAATTTTTAAGCATGATTTTTTAAAAAAGTTTATCTTATCCCGTGCCTGTTTCATTACATAATAATGATAAATATTTTGCACATATAGCAACAAACATTGTTCAGCATTTGTTCCTGACTATTTTTACATAACGTAATTAATATTTCCTTTATAAACAAATAAAAGAATAATTTAAAAAAACAACACCGACCTAACATATTTGTAAAAGACAAATTAACGAAATTAATACTTCTTTTATAAACAAATAAAAGAATAATATTAAAAAACACAAATGTAACATATTTGTTACCGTACAATTTAAATTTTTAGATCACCAAATAGAAATTTTTTTTTTCAAATGGAATTTGTTTGCAAAGTTCATCTCAGTTTACTGATTGTCTATGGTTTTAAAATCAATTTTAAAGCATGAAATATTTTTTAATTTATCAATATCGCTAGGAGCTCGATTACGAAAGATTAATCCGTTCGCCCTTAAAACAAAATAAAGAGCTCATCATTTTCTTTCGGCTAATATCCATTAAAAAACTTCCGTATGAATAGATAAATAAAATAATATAAATAAAAAACAAATTTAACACACATGTGTAAGCTCTGAAATTATCCGAATTTTAAAGGATGCCGTAAAGTAGCAAACTCTTGGTCGAATAACTCTTAGCATGAGGCTAATAAGAAAATTTAGTTTTTGATAAATTTCAAAAACTTATTTGATTGTATAATTCGTATTTTTCGTATGAAAAATGCTTTTTTAATGTAAGTGGGCAATCTAAAAAATTTATTGCATATAAAAAATTATTATCTTTCAATTAAAAAAAATGTTTTCACCTATATTCTGCAACCCGGGAACGCCGGGTACGATCCCCTAGTAGTAATAAAAGGCAAAATAACTTAAAATTATTAAATGGCAGAGAGAGGAAATCCGCAAATGAGAGGTACGCCTGAGCGTAACCTCAGACCACTATAGGTCTTTTTACATCTTATCTCATCGAGATCAAAAGTTTAAGTGCCACATTTTCATAAGCAGGATATCACATTTTGCGCTAAACATCGCCAAATTTCCAACATTAGAACAGTGCACGAAAAGTAGACAAAGAGTCATATTTGTGAGCCAAAATGATTACCCCAGAATCCAGCACCCCCGACAAAAACAAAAAAATAAATCGCGTGATGCATAATAGTTTCCAGAAATAACGGTACTACACATGTATATATCAGAGACGCCACAAAGCCGGCAATAAATTATCTAAACAAATGATTATGTTAAATGATTGCTACTTATAATTGAAAAATACTGAGAAAAGGCATAAGCTTTAACACAACTGACAAATAAATTAACGTACATGAAAAGTAATTTAAAGACAGCCTCAACTACTATCATTTTACATTTTGATATATTATTTCAACGGACACTTTATTTAAGAAAAGAATGAGACTTAATTACATCTCACGTGGGCAACGCAAATGAAAAAAGCAAAATAACATTCATTGAAATCAAAGGCAGGTGCATCAACTTCTTCTGTTTTTATTTTATTTTAATGGACGCAGATGTTATTGAGAAAGCGATTATAAATCATGAAGTGAAAACTACTGCATTACATTAGCGGTTATTGAAAGAAAGAAAAAAACAACGGATAAGATTCGAAATGGAATTTACGACTAGAGTTAAATAATAAATTTTAACATAACGAAGGGAAAAACAACATGTTTCAAAAGCCAAAATAAATGAATTAAATTAATTTTTAACGAAAAAAAAAAGGATATGTGAGGGAACTTTCTCACACTTAGGTCATCAGATTTTATTTTTAAATCTGCCAGACTGGAATAAGTGAGAAGAAAATTGTCAACTTTCAAACTAAGTTACCCCACTTAACATATCCATATTGGCGGAATTTTCTTATCGTAGTAAAATTTAGATAAGAGCTCTGGCAGAATTTTCTTATGTGATTAATATTATGATACTGGCCACCAAGGAGGATAATCTTCTCCTCGGCTTATATTCCTGGCGTAGATAATCAAACCGTGACAACCCCCCACCCTCGACCATGGCAAAAATTTGAAATATAAGACTAAGCAATGAGTTCATTAATATAATTACACAGGCCTACGATGAAAAAAATACAACGGAATTGATAGCTGAACTTTATGTATTTTTTGGTGCTAAATTAAAAAATAAATAATGAAAAAATTCTATCACGTCACGTTTTCTTGAATAATTCAATTTTACTTTGATTTTTATGAAAATGTATGGGTCCTCTGAAATGTATGAGTAATGGTCCTCTTTCCTCATGGACCTGATGTGCCAGCGCCTTTGCCTCCAATTGAAATGCCAGTCTTCTCTTCAGAGTCTTCAGACTCGGAACATTCAGAAGTTCAAGGCTCCGATACCGAATTTAAGCAGTCTGGAAGCGATTCAGACTCGGAACATCCAGGAGTTCAAGGCTCCGATACCGAATTTAAGCACTCTGAAAGCGATTCACCCCAGTCCTTCTCTCAGGTTGAACTTAATGATCTGACTAGAGTTCTAAGCCTTTCGAAATAGGCAGCTTAATTGTGGGCTCAAGATTGAAAGAAAATAAAATTATCGGCCAAAGGAACCTCTTTTTATTGATACAGGAATCAAGAAAAGGAAATTGTTAGTTACTACTTTGAGGAAGAGGAGAACCTGGTCTATTGTTCTTATGTTCCCGGATTGATGAGCAATTTTAATATTGCCTACGATAAAGATGAATGGAAGCTGTTTATGGATTTATCGAAAAGGAGCCTTAAAGCTGTCCTTTTTCCTCACGGAAGCCATTATGTATCTGTAACAGTTGGACACTCGGTGCATTTAAAAGAACGCTTTGAAAACCTGGCTCTCGTCCTCAACAAAATAATATATGCCGACCTTGGTTTGACCATTTGCGGTGATTTGAAAGTTATCTCCATGCTTCTTGGTCAGCAAGGCGGATACACAAAGTACCTATTTTTCAGGTGCGCGTGCGACAGCCGCGATAAGTTTCAACATTAGGTCAAAAAAAGAATGGTCAGAAACACAATCTTAAAACAGACACCAAGAATGAGATTTGGGACAGCTTAGTTGAGCCAAAAATTGTATTGTTCCAAAAGATTGCGATCGTTTCAAATACCCGTGCAAATGTTTCCAAGTTTATCCGAAGTCAAGTTGAAAGAGCGAAACTTTGTTAATGCAAATATCCGCAAGCTTATGAAGGATAAAGAATTTGAGACTGGCATGACAACAAAAGAAAAAGAAGCTTGGGTTGCCTTCAAAAATATCGTCAGTAAATTTCTGTGTAATTACAAGGATCCCGACTATAAATGAATATGCTGGAAAATTTTCAAGCGCTGGGTTGCTCCACGAGTGTCAAAATACATTTCCTTCACTCACATGTGAACTTTCCCCCGAAAATTTAGGATCAGTCAGCGAAGAAAAGGGTGAAAGGTTCCATCAAGATATCAAAGATGTGGACCGCAAATATCAAGGAAGATGGGACAAGAACATGTTCGCCGACTGCTGTTGGATGTTAGCACGAGATAGGCCTGAGATTGAACATAAAAGAACGTCAAAAAAAGTTTTAAAAGAAAAATAGTACGTAATTAAATAGAAACTGTATTTTTTTGTTTTATTTTGCTTTTTGCTCAGTTTAAAATTTGTTTGAAATTTTCATGTACAAATACATAATATTTACTCCTCTTGGTCAGTCGTGTATTTTATGTGCGTTACTTTAATAAAAACAAATTAAAAAAGTACGTTGATGATTTTTTTCTAGAAACTGCACCATAATTTGATGTAAAAAGTTTAAGCTCAAGGGAACTTTTTGTTTTTTCTCGACCAGAGACGGGTCGTGCGATCTGGCAACAGTGGTTTTCATCCATTTAAACTTATAAAAATATAGTCGATTTCTGAAAAATCATTTTGCCTCACCAAGAATCGATTATTTTACTTAGATTAAAAGGGATAGAAACCACTGTCGCCAGATAGTACATGCAAAATTGTTCGAGAAGCATCCTTTTCAAATAGAATTTTAGCAAAAATATCGATATCGATTTTACAAAAAATCCTGACGTGATGGGAAAAAATGGAGGTCATCTTTGAAATCAGCACACCAAATAACATAAAAATCAGCGAGACCTTCTGTTGTATTTTTCAAAAACTTCAATTTCGCAGGCCTGTGTTATTGCAAAATAATATTGAGTTAATTGTACTTATGTTTTATTATATTAATGTTTATACCAATCATGTAAAAATTCGTTGATTTGTTTACTTAAAAACCTTTTTATTTTGCTTTTTTTTGATGAGCTCTTTGGTAAAAATTTTTTATGAGTTGTTTGGTGAAAGCAGAATGTCACAATCTGCTAAAAATTTTGATCCTACATCATCATCTCGTAATTTTCATCATCTTTTTGTGTGAGTTCCGTCGTCGACCTGTATCTAGGACGATTTGTCAACGTAGCAGGAGGTGCCGTGGAAGCTGCTGTTGAATTTTTTCGATTTTCAGGGCTACAAGGTCGGAAGTAATACAATACAATGCTCAGTAAAATGATCACCAGAAGTATACAAACAGACACGCCAATCCAAGCTTTGAGAGATACGTGACCTGCAGAAATTAAATAAAAAAAAGAGTTTAAAAATTTGTCCTTGGTTTTATAAATGATTCATTTAGTTTAAAAAGATTAATTAAGAACTGTGAAATATTGTAAACTGGCGACGTGAGATAATTCGTAATTGATATTTAGATAATACAAATACTTAAAAATGCAGAAAGTTTTCTATAAATTTAACAGAATATTTCCATGTTGTTTTGAAAACAGTACAAATTCCGCAAATAACGTATAGAGATTTGCATATAGAAATCAGTGTGTTTCAAATGTGAATTAATTGCTTGTTAATCTTTAGTTTATTCCCGGATTTTGACGGACGGGAGTTTCAGCTCTCTTGTCTCGCTGCCGTATTTACACGACAGGATATACGTATACGTGTAGACAGAAACGTCGATATTCGTATATTAAAAAGAGAAAGTTGAGAGCAAAGTAAAGCAAATCTGTGTTGTTACATTACAAATATAATCATTAAAATAATAGTGTGCAGTTTATCAAAATCACCAGCAGCACCGATCTCTTAACAACTCACCAGCAGCTCATGTGCCTGTCCAGATATGTTTTGCACCTGACGCTGATTATTCTGAAGCTATAACTTTAATATAAGACTCAAAAACTTTTCTCTTCTCTAACGTTCGCAACTTCTTACATTTTATAAGTAAGCATGTTTACCCATATAAATTTTATTATAGAATAAATAATTCAGTACAAAATGAATAATAAATATTTAGCTATTTTGTATTAAATGTTTTTTGGGGTGCAAGGACCTCCTAGGTGCGAAACCCTGTGCGGCCACATCTGTCGCACACCACTAAGGACGGCTTTGGCTCCTTTGAGGGAAGCCCTAGTTTAATAAATTTGCATTTAGATTCTTAAATTGTTTCTTATAATTAAATTAATTAATTCTTTTTTTAAAGCATTATTTTGATCAAAATCGTTTGAACCCATGAAATTTTATATCCGATATGTACACTCTTAATTCAAAAGAATGAATTATTAACTCAATAAAGGGAGGAAATGTTTTACGCGTGTTTCCTTCCTTTCTGAGTATCGGTTTTATCAAAAAGAGACATTTTGCACAAAAAACAGATTTTCCAAATTACCCTTTTCGGAGCGGCATCCCCAAACCGTCCTGTTTCAGATCGGAACAGAAAAATATCTTTAAAAAAGGGATTTAAGAAGCTTCCCTATTGGTTGTAATCCTATCATGAGATATTTAGTTTGTCAGGGCAGGGCAGGGCAGGAACCTGTTTGAAAAGTGAGACCACGGTACTTAGAATACACGGTAGGGTCCACGAGCGAGATGCGCAGTAGATCGTCCAGTTCGTGACGTCACTGGCACCCATCGTTCAAGCTCTCCCTGTGTGTTTCCATTTATTTATTCGCATTGCTCTCTTTCTCTTTTCCTGACAAAAAATGTTATTTTTTTTTTCATATAATCATTTTATGTCTTATTTTTATTGTTAGTTTTTGAAAAGGATTTGACATTAAAATAATTAGTAACGCATTAATTCTTCTAGATATTCCAAAGGAATTTCATTTCATCGTTTTTAACAAATACTGTAACATGAAAACCATTTGCTGCACGCATGCAAAAGATCAGATAATTTTTGCATTTATTATTCAAGAGTATTTTCAATTTACTTTAAAGAAATAGATTTGTAAAAGAATTTAAAAGCAAAACAGCTTAATTTTAAACCAAACCAAATTGTAAGATATAAATCAGTTTCCATATAAAAATTTTCAGCTCCACTACTACTTTAGTATTACTTTTCACTAATGATATTGCTGAAAAATTAAAGAGAGAAGAATGAGTTGTCGAGATACATGAAAGGAAATAAACTTTTTCTTAAATAAAAATGAATGTGATCAGCAAAATAAATCCAATCCTGATTTATTTCTGCTCTCTTAATAAGAACAATACAGTCACCCATATATCGCTGATAAATCATTCGGATATTAGATGAAATTAAATAAGAAAAATAAACTAAAATAAAAAAATATATGTATATCAGCTGGTTAGGGGAAAATTGTGCAATGTAGTACGTAAAAAATCAGAAAATTCTCGTTGTAAAGAAATTGCGAAACAATATAAATTCCAGTTTTCTCAAAATTCTATTTTAAAAATAAAGTTGCATATTCAGAAGAGGTGTAAGTAAGAGGTGAACTTAAATATTCTTCGCCTAGTGAAATCGCAGTTCCTGAGATTTATAGACATTAATTTTAGTTTGGAGTACTTATATAATTATTTAATAGTACTTATATAGTACTCAAAACTAAAGAAAAATAAAATAAACACTGTAGTTCTCTTTTTTTTTGTTTTCGATGAAATGTAAGGGTTTGTAAGCAATATGGGACCTTAAATCAAAAACTTATATCAGATTAATAAACAGGCATGGTTCTAGAAGTTTCAAAAATGCATATTGTGAGGGAAAAAAAATATGTTGGTATAGCAATAGAATAAAAACTCAATTTTTATTTGAAAATATATTCCATAATTTTTATTTATTTTAAGGTATTGAGATAATCCATATAAAATAATATTCCACTCACAATTTGTAATTAAATTTTTTTTTTATAATACTTAAATGTGTACTAAAAATTTAAGGATGTATATATATATATGAATTATAAAAAATATATTTGATTGTTTAAAATTTTTTAACCGTAATATCGTGTAACCGTAATATATGACATCTATTTTTTTTTCTTCAAATTTTGAATGTTATACAACCTAGTTTTTGTTTGACTTTGAGAGTTAGACAGTTTGATATTTACTGAACCGGAAGCCCAATACTTAGATTATAACTTACACTTGACATCGTGTTAGTTAATCGCAGAATCTTGTGTACGATGATTATTCTGTTCCTAAAGTTAAAAGTTGTACGGACCTATATTTATTAATATTTTGATACCGATTTTAACTTATTTTCTAATTATTTGTAAATAAAGTAGATTGTTGATTTTAAAACAAAAGTTGTTCTTTCTGAAATTGCGCTACCCTTTCTCACATAAGAATGACAATATGTTCCCTAGAAGACTATCTAGAAAGACTGTTCTTCTGATATTTTAAATAATTTTATAATTTAAATTTCTATGTTAGTGAATACAAAAAATTTAAAGAGTTTTTTTGTTTAACTATCTATAAACCGTTATTTAAGCTATTACGGCTATTTAAGAAGTTTTGTTTACTTTGTTTACTCGTTTTGTTATTACACATTTTTTTTTCTTTTAAATATTTCTAAATTCGAAAAACTCCCAGTATCAATTCAAAAAAGCATTTCTTACATTTATCGAAAGTTGCCCTGAAAATGCTATAATATTTTTCAATGCCTGTGTTTTAAAGTACATAGTACTATAGAGTTTTTCAGAGTTATACTCGTAACTTTTAAAAACATTATTAGATCCGTTTTATGTTTTTCGAACATTAAATTGAGATTTTAAAAAATGTATAAAATTATAAATTTTAATAGCATATAACTTTATGAGTGTATAATATATATATTTGAAAATACACAACATAATTATAAGTGCATTTTTTCCAAAGTTTTATGAATTGAAGCTAACATTTTACGAGTTTTCTCAAAGTATTTTGGATTAAAGCAAAATTGCAAAAATGTTATGAAAAGACGGTGTCTAAAATATTGAAATACAACAGAGCAGGTAGGAAAACTGCTTTTTTTTTTACATATGTGTTTAAATAAAATAATGATAATTGAGGCGAAAGTTAATACTTCCAAATAACCAAATGAAAACAGAAGTTTCACGCTTTAAAAAACTCTAAAAAATAAAGACATGTACGTATATTAACTTTGAATTTGAAAAATGTTAATTAGTAGATGTTCCAAGTGTCACGCATCTCAGTAATATCATACACTGGATATTAAACAAATGTTGAACTTTTTTTTATGAAACGGAAAGCTTTATACAATGCGAAAAGTGCGTTACCCAAGACTGGACTTGGGTGCCAGTGACGTCAGAGGGAGAAACGAACCCTGCGCGTGGACCCTACCGAGTGTTCTACTTACCGTGAGTGAGACGATTATTTGCCTCAGGCGTAAACGTTATTACTATAAAAATTTGATCGATTTAAAAATAGAATAGAAGGAGATATTTGAATTATGTCCACGAAAGCAGTGTGTGTGTGTGTGTCGGGGGTAATCATCATAAAGAACTGAATAAATTTTATTTTTTGTTTTCCAGCTAAACCCAAGATGGCTACAAGCGATTTTTGGATTTTTCTCCTACTGAAAATTCTAAGTCAAAGTACGTTGTTTTACTTCATCTTTCTTGTAATTCCTTCGTCTTCCCTTGTTGTATTTTTACATTGTATATATAAATTTTTTTGAGTTATTTAACGTTATTACTTTTAAACCGGAAACGCGAATTTCTTAAATTATTTTCTTTCTTTTTTTACGTATGTGTTCCTTAATTTTTATAATGAATAAAATGCACTTGGACATGTAGCTTTCTCGTATTCAAACTTTGTAAAATTACGCTAATTGATGTTTACATTATTCAACAAATATCATTTTTTGCTTATATTATTGACTATTAATGTACTTTGCTCAGAAATATTTAACGAACACAACCCATGATAAAAAATTTTAAATAATGATATATGTTATATATTTTTTAAAAAATGTTTCAGTACGTACAAGTATTTAATAAATTGTGTTCATTTAGATAATTGTACACATCTACACTTTATTTATTAATTTTTAATTGACACAGTATTATGTAAATAGTACGAAATGTAAAATATAATTAAAAAATGCATCAGAAAATAACAGATTAGTAAAAAATCTTCTTAATTTATTTTATGACACAAGTAGTTTGACTTTTTTCTAAAAATTATGATTTTGTGAATTTTTATTTTTGTGTTATACTTCGCTCTGTTCATATTCAAAAGTTTAACTAAAAAAAGTCTGCAGTTATGTAACACATGAATTCTATGTTCTATAATTATTTATCTGTGTCATAAGCAAAATGTATTAACCCTCCTAGCGTCTTGCAAAAGGGTAAAATTGTGATGTTGTTTTCTTTGCATTTTGTTTTAAATGCTAAGAAAATATGATTCTTTCAACATTATATATATATAAAAAAATCAATTACAAATATGATTGTAATCTTGAGAGTATTAATCATTATTCAATGTATTTAAATTTCGTTAAATCTATAGAATTATATTATCTTAAATATTGCTTGTATTGCTGTGAAACCTGGAGCTTAGTGAACGGAATATTACTCCTCAAACACTTAGAGGGTTTTAAGAATATATAATAATATCAGAAATCATTAAAGAAGTCCACATTTCTGGATTAAAACTAATAACGTTAAAATTATATATACAATGTGAAAATACTAAAAAGAAAAAAAAATCATAATAAGAAAGATAAAGTAAAAACAACGCACTTCAGGATATTGACAAGGAAAAAGATCTTGTTTTGGTATGGCGCGAACCATCTTTTTATTATTAGTAGTATTATTATTTAATTTATCTTTCGGAAATGAAAGACAAAATTTCTTCTGTTCTTTTGCACCTGGATTAAATTTAAACAAAATGGAGCAATGCAAACTGGGGAGTTATATATATTAAAAAACAAAATAAAAAAAAATAATTTCTGAAAATAAGAGTGAAATACTAACTTGTTTTGCCCATTAAATTTGACAGAAAAAAGGGTTTAAAAATGACTTCTTAATAAGGAGTCAGTCACTCGTTTTGCGAAAAGCTATTTTCACTCTTTTTTCGACTAGATTAATACGAGGGTACGCTGATAAGTAATGCACAAATACCTGTAGAGCGCGAACTAAATGACCTTCAGAAGCGCGCCCGGTGGCATGTGGAAGTAACATTCCTTTTCCTTCTCTATACGCATGTCTAGATTTGAAGTCGCTGAATTCATCCAGTGTGTTTTGAGAAGCGGAAATATGGAGACGTGTTCTAATGCAATGTCAACTCGAGTTAAACAGCGTGCTGTTATCGAATTTTTAACTGCTGAAAAAGTGACTCATTCTAAGATTCCTCGTCGTTTAAAGATGGCGATGTTGTTAAGTCTACTGTAAATCAATCGGCAGTAAAATTTTGTGATTGCGAGCCTAGAAAAGCCATAATTGTTCATGAAAAACGCAGCGGACGTCCGATCACCGCCCACCGTCTGATCACTGTCAAACATCGCAAACTCGCCAACGATTTGATTCAAAATGACCGGTGAATAACTCAAAAGTGTATCGCAAACCATATTGGAATATCCAAGAAACGTATCGGCTTCATTAGTGAACAATTGATAACCCGTAAAATCCGCAAATGCAGAGGCTCTGCGAAACCTGAAGTTTGAACCGATTCCAAATTCTCCTTACTTCCCTGATCTTGCGCTTGCGATTTTTATTTTTTCTTGTACTCAAGAGATACCTCAAGATTAATCATTACACCTCGGACAATGAGGTAAAAGCAGCTGTGAAGTCCTGGATTCGAGAACAGTCGGAAGAAATTTTCAGTGACGGAATGAAAAAACTTCTTACACGTTGGGGGGAAATTTGTTAGCCTTAACCGTGACTATGTTGAAAAATAAGTATATGATTTTGAAGATTAAGAGTTGTACTTTAATGTACTTTTTGTCTGATCTTGCTATTTGTTTTTATTCGTGTTCTACAAGCATGTGTGCATTTTTTTCAGCCTACCCTCGTAATCTAGTCGAAAAGAATGAAAATAGCTTTTCAGAAAGGAATGAAAATAACCACTCCGCAAAATGGATGAAATCCACTCCTATAGGATAAGTGCATTTTCAATACTGGAAAGGAGTGAAAATACACTCAGTCGGAGTTAAAATCGCTGATTTTTTTTTGTTACCTACTCTATAAAAGTACCCATTCATCAATGACTTTTTTTACCTCTAAATTCATTGATTTTATTATCTATATTCATTTAAAAATTTGGAATGGCAAAATTCTGCCATTTTTTTTAATGGTCATTGGCGAATATTTTGACAATAGTCCTTTTTTTTAAATAGAAAGTGGTCGACGAGATAATTGAGTAGTACCGATTTATTACTTACTTGTACAACTGTTTTCTTCTACTGAAGTTGAATTTGGTGAGACTAAAAAGAAAAATTAACATTAAAAAGAAAAAAAAAATACTTATTAAAATTTTAAAGTGACGTTCTTACAATACATTTCAGTGCAAATCATATAAATAAATAAAAAATCCCAAACAAATTCTGCCTTTTATTCAATTAAAACGCAATAAAAATTGCAATATATACATATAAATATATTAATTAGTATGCAAATTTATCTGTATCTTTAATAACTTATTCATATTTATACGTTATCATACATACACACTGTAAAAAAATAATGCCAGTTTTCCGGTAGGAATCGGAAAAATAGTTGCCCTTATCGTACCGGAATAATTTCCAACCCAGCTCGGAATAAAATCCGTAAAATCGGAAAAAAACCGTAAAATACCATTTTACTGACTATTTCCTTATTTTTACGGATTTTATTCCGAGCTGGGTCGGAAATTATTCCGGTACGATAAGGGCAACTATTTTTCCGATTCCTACCGGAAAACTGGCAGTATTTTTTTTACAGTGCATATTAAGTAATAAAAGGAAGGGCAGTAAACTTTTATTACACACATATTATGAGGTATGTTTCCTGATAAAATTCCTTGTATGTCTTATTTTTTTTAAAGGAAAAATTCGAAATATATTTCCTTTGTCACAAGTGTATATTAAAAAATTACTCTCCTACCTTTCATTCCTTAACCCTTAATTGCCTGGTGTTGCTTTTCGGCAACATACCCAATTTAGGCTCTAAAATATTATTAGAATAATATCGAAGATATAATGCCTAATATTGCCAATAAAATGCATTCTGAAAATATTATTATATCGATTTTCAACATGTAGATGGCAACACTTGTGCTGTTTAAGAATAAAGATAGATTTATTTTTTCAATTGTTGCTACTTGTTCTTTTTGTTTTGTTTGGGAGCTTGCGAAATACCCTATTTTGACCTGCAATGAATAAGTAAAATTTATTTCTTATTATAGTTCCCAAAATTCTTGTGTGTTTAATATTATAGAATTTTATCAAGGGAAATTATTTTTTCAATTAAACACCAGTATTGCCGATTAGTAACAAACTGTTTTTTAGCCGTAAACTGTACTTAAAACAAAATATGACTTTTTAAAAGTATTTTTCCCATGATTTATTTAAAAAATGAAAGCCGAAAAACATTATTACAATGATTTTTGAAAAATCAGCCATTTAAGGGTTAATATAAATAAGGGAGAAACAAATCATTATTTTGAAAGCTAAATTATAGGTTATTATTTACTATTAAAGTAGTAAAACATCTTCACCAGAATCACGGATTTCTATCACAAGTAATTTTGCGTATTTCTGTTTGTTCATATTAAACAGCTCTAATTTAAATATAATGTATATTTAGATTATAGTGACCGACCGAAACAAGTTTTTCAGGCTTACACTGAGCCGAAAACTAATTTGGTCCCTCTTTCAAGTTTGTCCTGCCTCTTATTCCTTAATATAAGAGAAAAACAAACTATTATTTTGCAAGCTAAATTTTAAGTTATTATTATTTACTATTAAAGTACGTGTAAAAAATCTTCATAAGGATAACGTATTCCAATCACAAATAATCTTACGTATTTCTATTTGTTCATACTGAACAGTTTTAATTTAAATATCCTTTATACTGGACTATAGGGACCAACCGAAAAAGTTTTTCAGTATTAAACTGAACCGGAAATGAATTTTGGCCCTCTATCGAGTTTCGGACAAAAACAAAAATGAAACTCTCAAAAAAAAAAAAAAAAAATTCAGCTTTTAATACATTCATACATACGAAGTATTATTAATTAATTATTTATAACACACGTACCTGTTTACAGAAACATTTTTGTTTATGGAAATGTATTTATATATGAAGCATTCTCAAAAAAAATTTAACTTTCAGGAATAAAAATCTGGTGAAATTAAATTTAATAAAATAACATTTTAAATTTATAGAGGAATGTCTTAAAGATTCAAAATAAAGAAAAAATGGTCAGCAGCGAAGATTTTTTTTTTTATTTAACTGAGGTTTAAGTTAAAACTTGCAAGTTTAATTTTCCTTACCATTTTACCACTCTTTTTATTTTCTTCTAAATTTTTACTCATAATGAATTTGTATAGTACCAACAGAACATTTAAATAAGAAATAATAGCAATGTAGTCTTTTTAGTACACAATTTTCGTATAACATTGTTTTAAAGGGATGTTAAGGAAGTGACGGTTAGGAAAAAAAAGGGAAGGTAAGGTCTATTTTGTCTTACATCCGTTTCAAGAAAATAAAAACTGGGGCGAGGGGGAAAAATTAGTTTCTCTTGTTATTTTAATATAGCGATAAAGCTCTTATATGCTTATTTCTATGTTATTTTAATTTTATTTATGGTATATTATTTCCAATCTATCTGCCATTAAATGAAATTAGTTTCTCTATATGTCTTATATTTACTGCATAATTTATAAATTATTAACTCTGACTGACGGATACTACGAATAAATAGTTCAATTAAAATTGATTAAGTCCACATTTAAACTGAAGATTTTTCTATGTCGAAGTGCCCCAGCAGATTTTGTGATAGGAGTGATTTTTTTCATTAAACGAACATAATAAATAATATGCTGCGAAAAAACCCAGTATTATAGCAGCGCATTTCTTACGTTAGATCGCAAATCCCCCCTTTCAATAGTCTTTATTATATGGGTTTGACATGTATTCGTATTTTTCAAACCTCTCATCTGAAAATTAAAACAAATTAACACCTTATTTTTGTTACTCTTCTTAAAGGAAATTCATTTGCTTTTCGCTTTGCAAAGTATTTCTAACACTTACATTTGTATTGCAAGTGTTAAAGAGTATTAGTGAAGCTGTCGAGCTGGGAATAATACTTTAACGCTAAAAAAAAGGAAAATAATAACTCTATAACAACAAAATAAAATTATTATAACCTAAATTAAGAATGCATATTAGAAATATTTTGTCGAGCCAAAAGCAAAGAAACATCCTTTAAAAAGACGTCTTTTAATACAGTAAGAAGAAACTAAAAATTTAAACTAGAAGACGTTAAAAATTTGAAATTTTAAATACAATCCAAGTTCCAAGCCCTTACGATTGACATTCGTGAGGGAAATTTCAGATCTGACTGTTGAAGAGCCTGATGAGTGATACAGAGTGAGTCAAAAGTCCTTAGACAAACGTTAAGAGGATACAACAAAAATTTTTGTATCAAAAACCAGGTTAATAATCCATTTATCCAGTCAAAAATACAAGGTGTCCATTCCTAACGTGCAATTTTGTTCGTAATCTTAACAACTAGCCGCCTCTGGCGACCAGTTTGGTCTCCCTGAAATGTATGCTAAGCATTGCATCATGTTACTTTCATTCTTAAACTAATTTACTTGCTCAATCCTTCCCCGAGTCCAAAGATTCTGATAGAGAAATCAGGAGTTTTTTCGAACTTGATAACATTTCATACATTTTTGTTGTTATGCATACAAATACCAATTAATTCCCGTAGCTGTAAAAATGAGTGAAATTCCAAGTGATTTGTTCATAAATTATCTAAATTAAACTTATTTTACTTAAACATGCTGTTACTTCAATGCTATTTTTTTAGTATTACTAAATTTATTTAAATTTTTCAAATCATGCATTTATAATTTTTTTTCACTACTTAATAACTAAATAATGAATATATATACTTTTGCTTTTATAGATTTGATTTGATTTCTGAGTTCATAAATATGACAATATAGTAACGTAACTAAGAGAAATAGCAAAATAAAACCCTTGTGAATGCAAGCCTTTAACAAACGTTAGCGCCACCAATTTATCTACTATGATGTCATAAGAATATTGTCCATTCATTGTTGGAGAATCTGCTTTGCGGATGATTACCACCATGGTCTAATATTTTCTACTCTCTATGATGAATGAATCTCTTGTGTTTGTTTACTTTATGAAGTGAAATAGAAAGCTGTCAACTTAATTTCGATTGAAATTATCTTGGAATATGTATTTATTTGAATGTAAATTAGAAAAAATACTTTGATGTTGAAATGAAATATTTTAGTTTATGTTATTATTATTACGATTAATTGTTTATTTAGGTACTTTTCCATTACAGGAGCTTTGGCATTTTTTTTAAAGCCTGGCGAAATTCCGGCTTTAGAACGTGAAATACGTTGATAAAATATATAAATAGCTATGAAAACAAACCTGGTGAACGTTTATTTATATGTATTTATTTGCATATAAACATTTTATTTACACATATTATACAATATTTGTTTACATCGAAATTACTTCTGTTTCTATATAAAAATAGATTATTGGCTTCTTTAGATTAAATAAATTGTATACACATGGAAAAAATTGCTTATGTATATCAAATAGGATATAGATTGCCGGAAAATACGATGCCAATTTTTTTTCCTCGCCAAGAACCTATACTGGAAAATTATCTATTTACTTATTTATTTATTGTATTTTACATGAGGTAAATGAAATATGTGTATTTTAAATGAAATGAGTGATAGGTTTATATTTTTAATGAAATGATGGCGATGGAAGAATATTTGGCGATTTATCACCTGCGCCCGACTAATATAAAAGTACCGAAATGTCCGTTTGCATAGAAAAAGTGAAGTGGTCAGCCCGGAACTGTTGATGACAGTCACATGACTTCGGCTTTTATTATATAGATAATGGAATTATTTTAACTGAATTTGCAACATACTTATCTTTCTTTGTATAAAATGTAACAATATCATAAGAAGTGGTAGAAATGGTCACTATCTACGTCCAAATAGCGCTGAATTAGACGTCTCATATTTCTGAATGCAATTAAAATTTTATATGATTTCATTGCCAGAAATACTTTATACTTCCCGTGGTTTGCAAGGTGTCATTTCATTTCAAAGTAATTCTAATGAAAAGTTTTTTAAAATATCTTTTATTTTGAATAAATTTATGAAGAATGATTGTGTTTCGATTAGAGGGAGACACCCTGTATATTTATCTGAAGAAACAGATTTTGACCCAACTCTAGTTAACAGCATAAAAATTATTTTGTATAGTATACTCTACCATCCCTTAAAGTTTTGTTTAAGGACTTTTGACTCACCCTATGTGCGTTTAGAAAATAAAAATAACTCTTACTTTTCTTAACTGAACATATGTAACCTTTCTTGTCTTCACAATTGCAATCGTTCCATGTCATATCTTGGGTCAAAGCTTCGCCGCATTTTTCCTCCTCGTTATTCGGTTCATTGTGATTCCAGTTTTCATAATTCATTACGCTGCCGTCAGACCATGCGAATTCCTCCTCTTTAAATATACATAATTTTTTTGTATGATCAGAATATGTTGTAAAAACAGAGCTGCCACAGGCGACTATGTTTTAATTCTATCTCGTAACACCTTTTTAAAAACAAAAAAATTTCACATATTCTTTGACAACATCTGCAAGAGAAATAAAACACATTTATTTTCTTAAAAAAGTGGGGTGAATAGAATATAAAATAGTCGTTGTGGCAGCCCTATAAAAAGGATTCTTCTTAAAAAAAAGTACAGGTATAGCTTTTTATCGTTGACCAATATCTAATTCCTAAACCATTAGTTTTTGAGGTATAATTCCAATAGATAAAAGGTTTCAAATGAATTCATGATTTGAAAATATTTACATTAAAAAAGATACTTTTTAAAAAGTCATGTAATTACAATTTTTATACTGGTTCCATAAGTTATATTTAGAAAAACTCTCTTTCCCCTCTCTTCTACAACAAGTAAAACAGTAAACATTCCATTTTGTACGCCTAAAACTTGCCGAGTTATGATGCTTAAAAATTTATGAATTTTCAGCATTTTCTGGCACAAAAATCTTGATATTTTAGCATTTTTTGGCACAAAAAGCAAAATATAAAATTTCTAAGAATTGGATATAACATAGTATATCCACTGCGTGGCTTCTCAAAATTCCTATAAAGTATTATTAAGTTATAAAAGCATTTTTTGGAATGCCGCAGAAGTTTTATAACAAAACTATACAATGATCTTTAGTAAATTTAAATAACCACCATTTCCATGATTATAGGGTGTAATCCAATACAAAAATGACATGGTAAGTTTTTTAAAGTATTTACATCACTTGGTAACTGTTGTCTCATTGTTTAGTCCGTAATTAAGATTCTACTGTAGACTTACGACCCCCCCCCCCCTTAAAAAAAACGTTTTTTATAAGCTTATGCCAGTATTAAACGTTCTAAACATAGTAATCTATAGTGAATGCATATAAAAATCAATTAAAAAAAGTATTGGTATAATAATAGCTATATCTTAGAGAAATATAGGGGGATATTATACAATTCTGCACATTTAAGGGGGTCCGGGACACATTTTCAAAAAATTTTTGTTTATTGATTTAAAATTTTGAATTTTTTTGTGATGGTTAACCATATCATTTGTAAACAAAAAATCAAATGATAAAACTTCTCATAGCTTTTTTAAAAAAATTTTAATTTAAAATTTATGAAAAAAGTGGTATAACTTAAAATCGTTATAACTCGAAATATTATTTGTAGAATTTAAATTGTTTTTCATTTAAATAAACAGAAATATATATATTTTAATTTAGAGCCAACATTTTAAAAAATATTAATTTTTAAAAAAATTAAAAATATTTAACGAAGAAATTACAAAAAAGTGGTGCAACTTAAAAAAAAAATCATATTTTCAAAAGTAAATATTTTTTTCAAATATGATGGCTCAAAAGTAAAGTAAAATAATTGAAAAAGATATGTTTCGAGTTTCAACTCTGTATCTTTAACGGTTCTCGAGTTATAAGAATTTAAATATGAGAAATGGTGAAAAAACCTATCATGAAGAAAAACGCAATTTCACAAGAACTCGTTTCCTTGACAACCATAGCCTGAAAGGCAGATTTTGAAAACAAACCAAAACGAAAAAATTAATATTTCCTGTTCTAATTAAGATAGAAACATGATTTGAACATCATTTTAAGCAGAAAACGGCAGAGAAAATTTTAATCTAATAAAAAAATTGAAAATTTGAAGATTTTTGTGTCGCGGACCCCCTTAATGAAGTATTTACATTTCTGAAATATATAGCTAATGTTATCTATCAGTATTTTCCAGGTATATGTGATGAGGTGTCGTAACATTGGAAGTATTTACAATACCAACATTCATAAAATATGTAGTTTTGATTGGAAATACCATTAGATATATTGGGATATGTTTAGAGGTTTCTTAGTTTTGATATATTGTTTGCAATATGTCTTGATCCAAATAAATTGAAAAGGACAAATATGCCATACTAACAATAAAAAATTAAAATAAAATTGCAACACTAAGAAACAGGATTTAAATTTGGAAGATGAGAAAAGAGCACAGACATACTCAGAATCAATATATAAAATTCCTAAAACATTCCTAATGATCAGGTTGATACACGATTTCATGCAGGAGTTACATGCAAGATGTAATGCAGTGGTAAACAAAACACCTGCTTTTACATTACACTGACTCAGATTTTACAACCAATATTAAACAGAATAGAAAACGAAAAAATGGATTAACTACCAACTTTATACAAAATTTTTAACAGTATCGATTTTTAAAATGCTGTGATGGTAATAGTGGAGAGTATAATATGCATCTAAAAATGTCAATAATTCATCTATTAGTTTCTTTTAAATATTTCTTTTGTGGGACCTCTAGCGTACCTTTTTTAGAGAAAAATCTAGTGCTATCAAAGGCTATCAAAATTGAGGCTAAATCCCACATTACTCTAAAAATAATTATTAAAACCTAATTTATATTGATTAATCCGAAAACATCAACTATTCAAGAGACAATACTAAATTAAGGTAATATACATCTATATCACAAGCAATAAATTATAGCAAATAGACATATAGTATAGGAATGTCTCCAGCCATTTCTGCCTATTTTTTATTGTTTTGACCCGCTGTCAATAATATGTAATATTTTCCATTTGCAACTGATATATTTCACCTATAATTAACAACATTTATAAGATAAAATATATATATATATATATATATATATATATATATCTTAAGAAATCAAAGTTTATCAAAATTTAGATTTCACCATTTATTTTGACCCCAGTATATAAATTTAATCTCATTAAAATTGATCCTGTATCAATTTTCTATTTTAGCATCATTAAATTAACAGGGACAAAATTTCTATTTAATGGTTTAAAAGTTTAGCTTTGTGTTCAGTAGCAGTATAAAAGTATAAATTCTGTTACACGTAACTTCAATTTTGAACATTTTAAATTATTTTACTGTCAGAAATAGATATCACATGCGGTTTCTGAGGAAGAACTGAAAATTTAATTTTTTTCTAAATTTTAATCATATAAAGTATAATAGGGTAATTACGGGAGAGGTGGACCCGCCAAATATTTCATTAATGCGGAGACCCGCTGATGATGCAACTATCTCAATCAGACACTTAATTCTGTATGACGCGAAACTTTTTGTTTCTCAAAAAACATAATATTTTTTCAGTTCAAAATAATTATTGCTTTTGGTAAGTCAAATAATTTTTAATATGGTTGTAGGTATGCATTTAAAGGTTTTGGTTTATATGTGATCTATCTAGTTTTAATGGTATAATCTCGGGGGACATTCAGGCTTCTAAATAACTTAAAATGACGACGTAATATCTACAGTGTAAAGTCGGGCTGGGTTATATTCTCACCTGGGCGATCGGGAGAGATGGACGAGGTTTTCTTCGGTAGGGATGGACCCTATAATCCTGAATTTCAAATTTAACTTTTTAAAGAGTTTAATTTAAAATACTAAGGGATTATATTTTTTGTTTTCAGAAAATGCCAACTACGTATAATAGAAAAGATTCGCCTACACGTGAGGAATTGACTGAAAATAATTTGTAAAAGGCTATTAAAGCCGTTGAAGTAAAGAATATGAGTGTCAATCAAGCAGCAAAGACATTTAGCATTCCCAAAACTACTTTAAAGAGAAAAATGCGAAAACGAAAAAAAAAATTGTTGCTCATATAAATAAACTACAGAACCGGGGTTTTACATTGTGTAGAGACTCTGTAAGATTTATGCCAGAAGAACTAGCGGAAAAACTTAGCGGAAAGATGCCTTATACTTTTAATAAAGAAGCCAAAAAGGCTGACTTTAACTGGTTACAATCATTCCTTGTTTGAAATCCAACACTCTCAATAAGGAAAGAAAAAGACATGTCAGTCACTCGAGCAACAGGAATGAACAGAAACTAATTATAAATTAATTATATTCAGAAATTAATTGTAAGTAAGTTTATTTAATTTTTCATTTAATGAAAGAAAACTTTTATAAATTTAATATTATACGTGAAATTATTTCAATATTTTATTGTGGTACATCTCTCCCATTCCTATGGTCCATCTCACCCGGAGTAGTTCGGGTCAGATGGATCACACAGTAAAAACTTAAAAAAATTATAAAAGAAATTCCTTTAAAGATAAAAACTTCTGCATTAGGACTTTTTTAAGAAACATCATACACTATAACGATATACTGTGAAAAGTAAAATATGTGTAAATATATGGCTTGTACAGCGCGAAAAAAAAAAAAAAAAAAAAAAAAAAAAAAAACGTGGTCCATCTCTCCCGGAATTACCCTATTTCACTTTAGGCAAAATAAAAAGACATAAGGACAACGTGCACCAAGTAATTGATTTACATCAGTCATTTATTTCGTCGTAATTAGTCGTAATTTACGTCAGTCAACATTTCTTGAGTAAGAACTTGAAAATTACGAATATATATATATAATAAAGGTGAATTCACAAATATATGAACGAATTGGTAAAATTCTAAAGATGAACAAGATATGAACATAAGAAACCAGCATGTAAAATGAGATTAGTTTTAGGGGGGAGGAACAACAAACAAACATTTATATATATATATATATATATACCAATATAGAAATGATAGATAAAAAAAAAATCACAACTCCTTTTTTTTTTAAAAATCCAGCAACTATAGAAGATGTCTATATTCACTGTTTAACTAGCCTTAATTTTTTTGGACTCAATTTGAAGGAGACTTATACATGAATTAGTCTAATGGTGACAGGCCTTCTTTCTGATTTAGGACTAGTTTACGGTTTAAAACTTGTTCCATTTTCCTTTAATTTCAACCAGCTAAAACTATTAGCAAAATTTTCGGAACCATTGAATGTAGATCTTCAGCACCACATCCTACCCCAGGAATGGGATCCCTCGGGTGCTCAGGTAGACATCCGTTATACTTCACTTTTCCCGAGGAAGTCACGAGTAGCAACAGGTAGGATTCAGTAATTTTCTAAAACGTCAACAAACGAATGTGACAAGGTACGACAGCGAATTGCTTAATGTATAACAGAAAAGACAGCCACCATCCAGAGCGATCATTACTCTGTTCAGTCGTTTCACATGAATTTCCCAGTTTTCACTTCATATTTTTAAGTGAGTTGTGGAGTAGGAGATTAATTTAAGCTTAATATTGTTGATAAGTTGGATCGAGTTTAAATTCGAGTGTATTTTGATGTCTACAAGTTTGAATTGTTGAACGTGGTGTATGCTTATGTCATTAATACACATAACTATTGATGGTCTGCATCGAGCCAGCATGGCTTGTTGAAGACAAGTACTCGTGACTTGTTCGGGGATAATGTTAGGTGATGTAGCTGATGACTGGTGATGTAGATGATGATTTTCAGCTAGCAGAAAATGGGACGTGCGGATGCAAATACTTCCTCAAGATGACGACGTATGCGACCCGAGAAAATGAGCTGTCATCGTTAAAGACGAATAGAATGAATCTTAGCAGATTCAGCTCAGCCCACCACCCACCCTTTCACAGTACTTCCTTTTGCAATCTACCTCCACGGTTGCGTATCCCACATTCTCAAAGCCTGCGTATCACTTGACCTCGAAGTTTTGTGCATGTGTCAAAAAACATCTATTTGTGGATATTTTTGACAGATAATGCTAAATTTAAAATTTTCTACAGTTGGGCGGATTTATATTTGTTTGTACATTACAAAAGAAAGAAATCAGAAAAATACAGAAATTGTATTTGGGATTAACGGATTTTTTTAAAGTGTTCATTATGTGATAAATTGGGTACTTGGGTGAAAAGTTGGGCAATTCTCAAAAGGTGGGTACTGGACATAAGTCATAACTTTAAGCCTTTCAAACATAACTTTAATTATCATTGACTTTATTTTTTTTTTTTTACACTGAGTTTTTAATTCTATTCAGAAACAGAAAATGACATAATTTATTGTAAAAGCTTTGTATAAATATTTTAAAATTTTATTATTTTATGCTAAAGAGGCCAATTTCGGACATTCATAACGTTAACTGCTCCAATGTACCACCAAGAAAAAGAGTTTTAACTTTTTTACAGGTGGTTCTAAACGTAAACAACGAATGCATAAAGGAAACGGATGATTTTTTGATAATTTCGTTAAGAGATGGCAGGCTGATTTATTGCTTTTTTGAAGATAGAAGAACTTTTCTATAAAGAATTTTTAAGTATTTTGTTATGTCCGAAAGTAACGTACGTAACAAAGCATTTGATTTTATTATTATTATTACTGGATAACAAAAAGTTAATTATACATATATATATGTATACAGACACATTTACTACATTCTTAGTCTTAAGAATTTTTTAAATACTAAGCGCAACGTCCAAAATCTGTAACGTACGTGCGAAAAAATGTCAAAAATTTGTAACGTACACAACTGCTAATTAAATGCTTTAATCATTAATTTTCCAGAATAGTTGCTGTCTTTTAATGTTTGTGTATAATTTTGTAGACATACTATTAAAAATATTTATATATTATATTTATAGACAAAATACTATACTATTAAAAAAAATTGGCCTTAAATTTGAAAATTTTAAAAATTACATCTAGTTAACGTTTAATGATCCCACCTTTTGAGAATCTTCCACTTACAAAAGACCACTTCTCAACACCAATGTTCGTAACTGCAACTGTTTTATGACCAAAAAAAGGCCATAAAACTGACTAAAATGATTTTAAATACGCTGGCATTTCTCATCTGATTACAGCCATAAAATGTCGAGAAACTCTATGACATTTAACAACCACCTGCTTTCCCAGACAATAAAAAAAAAGAGCTATTGGATCACACACATTAAGACGTGGAGTCTGTATACAAATTGCTTTTAAAAAAAAATCGCACGGAGGCTTATGTTCGTTTGTCCAAGAAAAATAAAATCTGAAAAGGTAGGAATGTAAAAGGATTTTAATTTATTAAATATAAATGGCTACATTTGAATCTCCAAGTTTTAGAAAGAAAAAGGAGTGTTTTAATAATAATAAAAAGAAATATCTATCACAGATGAAAATATTACTTCAATATTAGTCTTACATTATATAAACTTCTAATGGGAAATTAATGCTTATATAATATTGATATTATGTTGTAAATATTTTCAACCTAACTATGAATACAATGACAGTGTAATAATGGATAAAATATATTAGTTTAATATTGGGCATAAATAATTTATAATTATTATTTCAAACAAAATAGAAAAAATAAACAATTTACCTTGTGTTAAAAGTCTAATCAGACCAATATAAATACTTTGTCGAACATATTTAACAAACGGAAGCAAAATATTGGCTTCTTCTTTTGAATGTAAACTCACCAAATCTCCTCCTGAAAGTTTAATAATTAAAAGAAAAAGGTGAGAAGACAGTAAAAATATAAATTACAAGGAATGCTTTCGAACTTACAAAAGTCAATTTATATTAAAGATACGAAACACAGTCAAAACGAAAATAAGCAGATATATAAAAGTGAGCTACTTTCGTAAAATGCACCGTTAAAAAATATACATTCTGTCTAAAAATACCCGGTATTTAATATTTAAAAGACACGCATAAAAGATATCACGACATTTTCCCCCTGCAATTTGGAACCACCGTACCGAGCTACAACTGGTAGTTTGAGCACCGTCTGTGACTTAGTGAGTTGGCAGCAGCTGTTTTTTTCAGATATACTTTAGAGTGCTCTTCGATTTTTACAATGGAAAAAATAGTTGAACAAAGAGCTTGCTGTAAATGTTTTCGGGTGCCGAATCACTGAAAATGTTGCAGAAGACCTACGGTGTATCGTGCATTAAAAAAAACACTGGTACAGTGGTCGCTAAAATTGCGGACACTTTTAGCTAGCTTTCATTACAAAAGTAAAAAGCTACCTTTTGCAGCCGTCCGAAGTAAAACACTTCGGGAAATTTTGCTATATTTTCGCTGATCATGACCCCCAGATGCCAAAACCACCCTCCGTTGAAATGCTGACTTACACACATATATATATATATGTTTTATATGGATTTATCGCCCGCAATGTGTTAGTGAATTAGTGGAATTTAACATGATTCTGTATTACTAGTTACAGGTTCCATCTTTATTTTGAATAATGTCAGTGTTATGAATTGTAGCTAATTTATTAATTTAATTTTAGTAATTGGAAATCGATGATGATTTGTAATTATATAATGGTTATATAATACTATATATATATCCATATATATATCTATTCATCCGCCATCTTGTTTCAAAATGACGGCCATTTGAATTTTGTGGACACTTTTGGAAATTTTTAGGTTTCCTAACTTTCTCTTTAAAATGATCTATGTTGTTAACTCACACTCTGTGACTCTTTAAAATATCTTTTAATGTTTCTAACATTCTGTTTAAAATGATACGTAAGAGTTTGCATTTTGTGAAACGTAACATTTTCTATAAGTATACAATGTTAGAAAACATAAAAAAATTCAAAAATTCAAATGGTCGCCATGACAAAATTCAGATATAAATACATATATATATAAAATATGTAATAAAGATAGGCTGCGATGAGGCCGCAGCCTATCTTTTCCTAGTTTTTGTTAAAGTTTTAATGTTTACATAGTTATTTTTCTTGTTCTTCTTGTTCTGTGAGGGGGGTGGGGTGCGCTGGTTCAGGCTAAATATAATCTTATACTGCTTTATATTTTAATTTATGTGTTTTACTGCAGCTGTTTGGCGCTTTTCACATGAATTTATCTTGTTTTTTGTTGGTGATTACTGTGCTTTACGTTTATATATATATATATATATATATATATATATGGATATATATATGGTACATTCAGGGGCGCCATTTCAGAATTTTCTTGGGGGGGGGGGCAAGGCTGCCTTTGAGGACAGTGGCATAGCCAAGGGTGGCGTGGGATTCGGCGGTGGGGGGAGGGAGCCTGTACTCTCTCCCATCGAAACGAAAACCTATGAAAGATTCCGTTTTAAGGAGGTTTTTTTTTTATCTTAGCAGGTATAATTTCAAGATAGTGACTAACATTTTCTCCGTTTAAGACAGTATTCTATTATAGACAGTTTCCCTTTTTACAAGTATTCTTAAAGGCATTTAAAACATCCTTTCTATAGTATACCTCTGAAGAGTATAGGTATATTACATTTATTGTAAAACTTGCGAATACGAAACCTGTCAAAAAAGAATTGTTTCGTAAACGGAAAATAATTAAGTTTCTATGAAGAAAGCACTATTATAATTATACTTGCTAAGAAGGGCACCTGTTTAAAACGGAGATTTTTTTTTTTTTGCATTACTTTGCAGGCTTTACGGACAGGACAGAAAGCCATTTAAAAAGTTTCTTAGAGTGGGGAGAGGAGGCAAGATTTTGTTTGAGGGGAAGGGTTTGAAATAGCATGCCATTCTTAACATTTTCATAAGCATGGGATTCTTCAAGAAATATTTGTAACACTTTCCAACGCAGTTGAAAAGTGAATTGGGTTTGTCTGCCCGACTGGTCATGCTCTAACTCAAGTAAATATACTCGGATTAACGCGTAATTGATATATGTTATTAATGTTTACAATGGAATGTTCGATATTCAAAATGAAGTGTCTATCATTCATAGTTCATTTACAGGAGGACTCAAAAGTATTCCGTTAGATTATGGTCTATCAGGTAAAATCATTTGCGGTTTATTTTAATATTGTTGTATTGCAGTATTTAAACATAATAACATTTATATACATTATTGGGGTGTACTAAAAGATGACTACTACATGTAATGTTATGTTTAGCACTTACAGTTCGCGTCCGGGAGAACTCACAAGTATTCCGTTATATTATAGTCTATGAAGAAAGAATATTTGTGACGTATTTTAATAATGTTACTCCGTTACAAACATAATGAAATTGATAAAAATTTCTGAGATGTGCTAATTAGAGATGAGTTCGGGCTCATTTTTCTGAGCCCGGGACCAACAATTTTAAATCCGAATCCGAAAAAGTTTGTGCCATCAGAGCCCGATTCCGATACCGAAAGTATGCACGGAAAAAAATGTTTAACAAAAATGTATATTTAAAAGCTGTTCTAAACGTAATAGATCTCATTTTTTAACAACTGTTAATCTCTAGCACATAATTAATTTTATGAAATTTACATTAAATCTTATCAAAAGAGACGTTTAGTGTCAAATAGAAATATACTTCCCTAAAAAGATTTTTAAATTTTTCTCCCGCAACAAGTAGGTATCTTTGATTGACACAATAACGAAAAGCATTTTATGTATAAATTAATGAAATTTGCAGAAATTATGATTTATATGACGAAGAATCGAACAGCGTTTTCTGTTTCCTATAAAAGGTGTACATCTTTCGCATTTATCATGGCTTTGAAAATAAGTTTAAATTATAAATTTGACACCGTTACCGAAAAGATCCGATGATTTTATAGAAAAAGAGGAAACGCTGCTTGATTGCTTTCAATCGGGAATAACAACTCATGCCAATTTTATCTACTTACGTATGAAAGTGATTGTATGAATATGAAGAACAGAGCCACAGAATAAGCAGACTTCAAGAAGAAGCATGAATAAAATCACCAACATTATTTTCATATAAAGAGCGATTACAATCGCAGACAATAGGAGACTAAAAATTTGCAAATTTTAGGCTAATGCTGATTGACGTAAAAGAAAATATTTATTTCGCTTTAGATCTCTGAAAAAAGTAATAATAAATAAACATTCCAATTAAACAGTATCCTAATGGCGCCATATTCTGATTGCCGCCAACATCAACAGGTCATTACTCGCGTTAAACTACAGACATAAATCATCAAATATCACAAGTTTTCTTTCAAAATAATGTTCGACAAATACTAAAAAAAAAAAAAAGAAAAAAAATCTATTTCTCTTTCCTCCTGATGAAAATAGCATTAAAAAGACTTGCAATGGGATAATTAATTTTTAAGGGGTAAAAAAGTTATCTTTTGTTTCTACACGAGTACGAGAATAAATAAAATTGCCAATTTGAGAAAGAATGGGCCCGAGCCCGAAGGCTGGTATAAAAATCAAACCCGTGTCAGGTCCGGGTTGAGTCAGTCTCATCTCTAGTGCTAATACATACTTTCTGTAGAATATGGGATGCGAAGCATTCATCACTCATTTACAAGGTTTATGCAAAAGAGTTCGATTTTATGATGGTCTACGGGTAAAAACAGTTCGCAGCGTATTTCAATTATGTTGCACTATTTCAAACATGATGAAACTGATATATATTACTGAAGCTAACAACAAAATGCTTGCAGTAAAATAGGATGGGGATTGCATTTATCATTTACAGGGACACATAAAATATTTCGGGAGCAAATCTGTATGCGAAGTTTGGCTATTAGGAATGATTGCTGCAAGTCCGTTTTCACGTATGGTATGGTTTTTTAGTTTAACTAAATTTTTGAATACTACATGGTGTACATAGATTCTATAGAACATATACAGAGCAATTTTTAAATTCGTAAGACACACAGAAAAATTCGTAAGCATTATTGAGAAAAAACAGGAATTGCTTAAAGATGTTACTTTTAATTTGAGTTATGCAGCTTCAAGTTGTCTTTCAAGCTCAACTACATTTAGTATAATATACTAAGGTAAGTTTGCTGCATATAAATAAAATCATATACAGGACTATGCAAAGAACTGGATATATAATCGCCTATGGATATTAACTCATGGAAGCGTAATTTAAGTAGCTTAAGCATTGCTTGAATTAAATTTCAGCATTAATATGTGGCGTGTATTAAAATCTGTATGTTATATACAGGGCTGTACAAAAGAATTTAAGTACGTTTCCCCCTATCGGTAGAAACTGCTGAAGGGGATTTTTTTACTATGTTATGCATTTTCTTCCTAAACATAATTTAAGCACACTGTGTATCATATGTACAAATTTATAGATCATATACAGAGCTTCACAAAAGAACTGGATTACTTTTACGGTTATGGGCTGTAATTATTGAAATATGGTTTTTAAATGTGGTATAAGGACTGTTTCCAAGAAATCTGCACAAACTTTTCTTGACTAATGTTCTTGAAAGTTATTAAAAAACGAGATAAAGAACTCAAATGGGCACTGTAAGGTGACTTCAATAACCACATTCCTCTGTAAAACTGTTATCGGATTTCAATTAAACCGTTTCGTTTGACATTATCGATTTTACTTTTGGTGGTACTTGCTAGACATTATACAAAATTTAAGTTCATAATTTTGAAACAATACTTGATTCGATTGATCAATTTCTGGATGTTACCTGCTTTCTAGCCTTTGGCATACACTTTTGACTTCAGATACTTTCAGAACCGCTCAGTTGGTCAAATTTGGGGAACGCTAACCAGGTTGTCACACTTCTTTATGAAAGTGAAGTTTTGCTGGCGATAATGGCTGAGAACGATTTTGCAGAGATGACTGCTACCCAAGTCTGGCCAGATACCGTAATCACCGTCATTGTAGTTGCTACAGATGTTGGGGATAAGAAGACGGCGAATGCCCTTGTTCAAATGTTGTTGGTCGTTGCCCATTGACAGCGAACCCAGATTTTCGGATGAACGGACGACTCAAACCTTTCGGACCCATTGCAATCCATACGAGGATCTTGTCTTGGAATTTCGCTTTAGTAGAAAATTTAATGA
Source organism: Maratus speciosus (assembly GCA_963932465.1). Taxonomy (NCBI): domain Eukaryota; kingdom Metazoa; phylum Arthropoda; class Arachnida; order Araneae; family Salticidae; genus Maratus; species Maratus speciosus. The sequence goes on along the minus strand of OZ010790.1, from coordinate 333,367,617 downwards.
TGTCTTGGGTCGTGGAGATGTCAGATGTATGTTAGCCACCGTTATAGTTAAACGTGGAACGCTTGAGCTTAAAATATGAGCCGTCACCGTCATCGAAGATGAATATTCTATCAGAGAATTTTCTGAACAAGTGACCACACTTCGTTTTCACGACAACCATTTGTTTTTTTGTTCGCTCTGTTATGACCATTTCTTGTAATATTTGATGTTCAGGTTCTTAGTGATTGTCTTTTGTTGGTGGTTAGGTGAAACACTGTATTTCGAAGGCATGGGATGGATTAATACTCGGTCGTTTTTGTCAAACAGTCCTTTTAACTGCTCTAACTCTGGCTTGGAGATTTTTTTTTTTGCCTTCCTACCCGATCCCAGTTCTTTTTTGGCCGAGGGTCCCTCCTAGTAACATTCTAGAACATCGTATGTAGTTCGTTTGGTGATATTTTCGGAAAATAAATAGTTCACGATGGACTTGCTCCTTGATGAATATTGCTTTCGTAAAACTTGTACACAATAACACATAGACACTCCTCTTGTGGCTCTATTCTTGGAAAACACAGATTATTTAATGATCTCTTGGCTAATGGCCATGCTCTTATATACCATAGCACAACACTTCACGCGCAAGTTTCACCTGATTCGGTTTCATTTGCTATTTTACATAATTGCAAAGTTTGTGCGGATTTCTAGGAAAAAGTCCTTATGTTTTCTAAAATGTTTAATTAGATATATTATTTACCTTATTGAAAGGCTAAGTTTTGCTAAAGCATTCTTGATGTGTTGGAAAGTGTTTCATAATCTATGCTTGACGCATGATTTTTCTCTCTTGTTTAATTTTCAAGGGAAGACCATGCTATTTTATTTATTTATTTGCTTATTTTTCTTGCAGAGCGACGCAAAATCAATTCGTCAATTGACCGCAGAAAAAAAAAATGCGAAATTTGCAAATTAGACTTGAAAAAATAGATAAATTGGCAAATTAGAATTTTTTTTTTTTATAATTATTAGTTTATATACCTAAAGTGTTTACTTATGCGTGTTTTTATTGTAATAAAATTTGACAAGCTATTTTAGGTTTTGAGTAATTTTTTTAAATTCTTTTGAGTCTGACCTGCGATGACAGATAAATTTTCTAAAATATCAAATTCCTTGGGGGGGGGGCTATGGCCCCCCCAGCCCTCCTCAAATGGCGCCCCTGGTTACATTATTAGATCTAATTCCGCGATTTCCTTATCTTATTCTAATTTACTACACTGGTGTCCAAAATTAAGGACCAGTCACAAAATGCTAATTTTTAAGTAAGCGAATACTCAAAAGGAAATAATATCCTTCTATATATAAAAAAAAGTTTTGATTTGGAAATGGACCAATGAAAATCTGCGTAGATATTCCGGGTAGAAATCATCCAATTTAAATGCTTAAACCAAGGCCTCCTTATCGAAATAACAGGCCTCGCAATCGCTAAGTTTCCTTTGTCCGCTGTACACGTGGTTAGAAACCACATAGTTTTCCGTGACTAGCGCCATCTAACGTGAGAAACAGAAATATTTTTTAATTTGTTTTCCATCTGTCTTTTACCATTTTCTTTAGGATGTGCTTTGTAGTTTGCAAATGATAGTTGTTAATCTTAAAATTTTCATATGTTCTAGACATTTTATTTAAAAAATGAACTTATTTTACTGTTAAACAAAAAATGTTTACTGCTGTATTCCGTTATGTATAAATAAATGATGATAATAATAGTAATAATAATCAGGAAAGAAAATTATTTTACCATGAATTTCTCAGTGATATTAGTTATTGAAATAAATGGATAGCATCTAGATCCGGAAAATGTAAAATATTTCATTTTCTCTTTTATATTTTCAAATATGTGATTTATTTTATTTCTGCTATTTCTTTTCTTTTCACAATTAATTTCACCTTACAGTATTAATTTAACATCGCTCCTTCAATTTGTTTCAATGCACAGTCTCATTTATTTATTTATTGGCCTATCATTTGTTTTATTTTTGAAGGTATGGGGGATCATTTCAGTTTAACATACTTTAGATGAAAGCTTCACTGTTTTTTCATATAAAGTTCGTATGTATTAATCTATGGAAAGTTTCATAATTGGCTCCACAGCCAATTGGCATATCTTGGCAGGCATAGTTTGGTGCGTAATTAATTTCCTTGTTTTAACTCACATATGTTATGTAAGTTTTCATAAAATGTATCAAAGTATTTTAGGAAAGTTAAAACACGCATAGATACACATAAAAACAGACTAAAGTCATAAACACTTAAAAAATTGGAAAATAAATTTTAATAATCACTTAAATTTACACATGTCCCTCAACTTTCCGCAAATACCGTATTCTTGCCATGCTACGATTTTGGTGTTTGTAAATCTTAATTTGAGTATTCTTCCTTAATCAGACCTAGAGCCAATTGGCGTACGTGTAGTTTGGCGCAAAATTAATTTTATTTTTAAACCGTATACTTGATACCACATTATTCCAGCATCGCGTTTTTGCAGTCAACTTTGACTGTGGAACAGATTACAGAAAATTAGCTAATACTACATTATATAATAATAAATCGGTATTTTTCAAGTATAGGGGTCTTGGCGAGAGAAGAAAATTTGGCAACGTAATTTCTGGAAGCATATTCACTATTTCACATAAAGAAGCAATATTTTCCAATATTTGTACAATTTATTTAATATAAAAAAGGCATTTATCTATTTTATATACAAATATAAACAAATCGTATATAAAAAACAATAATAATATCTAGAAACTAAATTTATACATGTAAATTCGGCACAGATGTCATATTGGCGCGATTGGCACCAATGTCATATACGCACCGGATACTTAACTGGCACCAAAGTGTCGTTATTTTGCTTGATATGGTTATCCGGATATAGATGATATGGTAACGAGGTTTTCGCAAAATTGGCGTCGGAAAAAAATCGCGCCAATATGGGGTCGTATATGACATCTGTGCAGTAAATTATTATAAAACAAGCTGACAGTTCATAAGTTTTGTTTTCATAACTGTTTATATCAATCGGCAACAAATCGCTCTTTCCGAAGCCCAAATTGTGCCAAGATTTAAAAAAAAAATAACCCGCAAAGTCCTATATACTGAAAATGGTACTTGTTAGTTATCTCGTCGACCAAATTACTGTCGCCAATTTGTAAGATTAAATGCCAAAAATGGTTTGCCATAAATTAATTAATTTTAAGACTAGGACTTCCCTCAGAGGGATTAGTCTGAGCGATATTACTGAGAACATAGATTTAATAATAACATGTGGAAGCAAAGAAAATGAGATGTTATCTTTAATTGTCCATATACTGCGATAAACTGAAATGATGAAAATAAACGAATCGTAGAATTACAAAATCTTATATATAAATTCGTATACACTGTTTAAAAAAATGGGAAATCAAACCATTCAAGACAGCCATGCATGGATATAAAATTGAAAGTACGCAATATATTAAAACTAAAATAGAAAATGAAACACTAAATTACTTATATCGGAATTTTAACTGTATAAAATGATGTCAAGAGCATAATCAGATGCTCCGCACCAATTTGAGTAACTTTAAATGACAAATACATGATGTTTAAAAAGAATGGACTATACTTTATATGATGTGTGCTCCCCCGGAATAGTTAATATTGTACAATATCTGTTTTCCACGGATGCAATGAGGTTGTCGATAACATTTAAGGAATTCTCTCCTCAAAATCTAATATAGTATCAAAGTACCGAATACATCAACAGTGGCATGCAATGCTTCGTTAGAGTGTGTTTTAGATATGCTTGATCGGATTTAAATGATGAGTGTATGCTGGCCACTACATACGCTGTATTGTTTTGTTTTCAAACATATTCTGCACAAGTTGAGCTGTGTTTAGCATGTATTAAATAAAAGAAATCGGCAATGATTACAACATAAAGTATGACACAAGATCTGAATATATCATCTGCATAACTTTTGAGCTGTCAAAGTGTCATTTGAAGTAATTTACAAATCCATACATATTTATTCAGCAAATCATGCAAGCTAACAAACATACGCCAATATGAACCCGATTATGAAACTTCACCAGAATAAGGTAATATATAAAAAAGCTACTAATGATAATTGAGAATATGACCTTATGATAAAATGTCTAGAAAAATGAATCGGATAAAAATTCATATCACATTTAAAACGGCACTTCCCTCTGTTAGTGGCCTTGGCGAGAGAGAGAAAAGCCTAGAGAAGGAAGACTTTAACAAGTACTTTCGGGCAACCTACTCACTGTTTCATACAGGTCTTTATTCAATATTTACACAATTTATTTAATGCTAGGTGGGTATCTATCAGTTTTGTTGCATTTAAATCGCATGTTTTGCGGAGGAAATGCAGCACCATGAAATGCTGCATAAAGTTGCTGTACCTAATAATTCCAAATTAATGGTAATTGAGATCGCTTTCCGTTAATTTCATCTTTTTAAATTTTAAATTTTTTAGAAACCATTCATAGAGACAATTGTATATTTTAAAACTAACCCGAAGCAAAATTTCAAGATTTTGGGCTCAGCAGTAACACAGAAATAGAAAATTTTTGAAAGTTTTTTGTTTTTGCACTGTTATATATAGCGTCATTATTCGAAATTGTTCTATTGCGAGAATTTACGTCATGATAAATACAGCCATGTCAATTTTCATGTTTATATTCCTAACAATTCCATGTACTTCGTTACTTAGTTCATCTTTAGATCTTTTTCCGCTTTGTTTAGTCTTTCTATTTTTTAGAATTTGTTCTACAACGAGCATTTACATCTTATTAATTACTACCATGCCAAAGTTCTAGTTTCTAACCCCAACAGTATCCCAAAAATTCCAGTATTCCAAATAAATCATAGTTTAGAAACTTTCTAGAAATTTTTACTTTTATCCGTCAAATTGAACCTTTTAGAGAGCGTTCATTACGAGTATTTACATCTTAAAAGTAACTACCGCACCAAATTTAAAGTTTCTAACCCAATCAATATCACAGAAATCGTAATTTTAGAACTTTTTTTCTCCTGTAGCGATGTAGGTTCTTCCACTGACATAAAATAGTCTTTATTTCGGAGCAGAGATGGCCACCAACATTTTTTTAAGTTGGCTATGTAGTTTCGGAGATAACACCTCACAAACGTACAAGCATTAATATTATTATATACTTTATAATATTATAACGCTTTATAATATTAGCATTAGATGTACACATACAAAAGCCATTTATCTGTTACAAACTAAAGTGCCGGCGTTGCCCAGAATTTGAAGGATGTTTGTTCTGAAAAATCAATTTCAAAATTTAACATACAACACAAAACAAACAAAAAAAGCAGTCGAAATGTTGTATGAATGAATCAAATGAAAACGCTATATAAAATGTATAAATGTATATAACAGACGCAAAAGAATACAGCTATAAATGAACTTATTTCAATTTATAATTGGAGCAATAATGTTAAAAAAAGCCAATATTACCCTAATCGGGTTTTTATCATGCTTCAATACATTTTTCACACTCATATGACGTTATACTATATCGATCACGTCCTTTATATTTCCAATATGACGTAATATTTTCCTCTTTCACGTGGAAACCTTGAAATAGAAAAGTTATGAAGTTATATTCACTTTCATTTAAATTCGTCAAACCATTTATTTCATTTTCATATTTCCCGTGAATATCTTGCAATAGAAAAGTTATGACGTAATATTCACCTTTTTTAAAAATTCGTCAAACTATTTATTTCATTTTCATTTTTCACGTGGAAATCTGGCAGTAGAAAATTAATTGTTGTAGTAATAATTTTATTGTGTTTTTTAATTGTTGGCAACTACTATAACGAAAAATGTTTAAATTTGATAAGAAATTGCTGTTAAATTGGTGATTTTTTATTAATTAAAAATTAACTATAAATCATTTCGATTCCGGGTTACTTTAGTTGCCTCGGCCATGTTTTAATACACATGTACGTATCTTTTCACAATTTTGGCTTCCAAATTGTGGATTTTTATAGAATTACAAACAGACAGATAGACAAGTTTTCATTTTTATATATCTCTGTATTGTAAAAAAAAGTAACTAACGCTGTCACCGCCGCCGCCGCCGGTTTTGAATTTTTTGTGACCGGATGTCTTTCTTCGTTAATATTAAGAAAACTATTGCATACAAAAATATGAAAATCGGTGGTATTATAGCGAAATGTTTGATCAACATGCTAATGCATACATTTTTCAAATCGAAGAATTATTTTAAGAGATATTTAATGCTAAAGTTGGACAAAATTGTTCCATTAAAAAAATATAGTAGCAAAAGTATATATGCAAAACTATACATGTGAATTTAATCATTTTTAGTTCATTTTATTCAATAGAAAATCCCGGTGTGCAGATTTCATTAATTTTTTTAATTTGACTCATTTTTTGAGGTTTTATTTCTATTTTAAATTCAAATATTCAGCATTTCGACAGATATTTTTTACATATTTTAGAAAATGGTATTAATTTAAACTGTTGCCAACTGTATAAACAGCGCAAACAATGTTTGCTTCAAATAAAAAATTATTTACACGTTACTATTATAAACAGAAAAAAACCTTCAAATTAGAATTAAATAATTAGGTATAAAAAGCAGGCACTTATTGGAAATTACGCCATTAAAACTATATTTACATGTGAATTTTGAAAGAGAAAGGATATTGTAAAATAAATTCATTAACATGCGTTAGAAATCTGAAATAGAAGAAATTGCGTCACATTACACTTATTATGCAAAATGAACAAAAAATAGTATTGCAAAACAGTTTAAATTTAAAAATTGCGGAGACAAAATATTAGAGGTTAAATATTAGATTTTTTCAAAATTTTATTATTTGTCGTTTGATGTGAGGTGTTCAGTTATAAGTATGCAAATTTTCATGTCTCCAACATAATTAGGGGCTGAGTTAGAAAAATTGCTTTAAATACACAAGTTAGAGCCCAGAGGATTAAATATTAAACCTTTTTCAAAATTTTATTATTTGTCATTTGATGTGAGATGTTCAGCTATAAGTATGCAAAATTTCATGTCTCCAACTTAATTAGGGGCTGAGTTAGAAAAATTGCTTAAAATACAGAAGTTAGATACCGGAGGGTTAAATATGACTTTTTCAAAATTTTATGATTTATCGTGTTATCGCTAGTGTTCAGCTATAAGTATGCAAACTTTCATGTCTCCAACTTAATTAGGGGCTGAGTTAGAAAAATTACTTTAATTACACAAGTTAGAGTCCAGAGGGTTAAATATTAAACCTTTTTCAAAATTTTATTATTTGTCGTTTGATGTGAGATGTTCAGCTGTAAGTATGCAAAATTTCATGTCTCCAACTTAATTAAATTAGGGACTGGGTTAGAAAAATTGCTTAAAATACACAAGTTAGAGCCCAGAGGGTTAAATATTAGACTTTTTCAAAATTTTATTATTAACCGTTCGATGCGTGGTGTTCAGCTATAAGTATGCAAATTTTCAAGTCTCCGACATATATAGTTTCTGAGAACGGGCTCTGTGACAGACGGACAGACAGACAGGCAAAGGAGTGAGACAGGTAGGGTCTCGTTAGATGAACGAAACTCTAAAAACTTGCTGCGGATGACTGTAACAACATCCTAAAATTACATTACCATCAGCGATCTACCAATCCCGAATTTAGTTTATATTCGTTTCATATATTCTTATTCTTTTGTGTGGCCCTGTAAAATAACTATCAATATTATATACAGTAAAACCTCTGAATAGCGGACACCCCGAGAATGCAGAATTTGTCCTCTATTTAGAGGTGACCGCTACTGAGAGTAAAACATGTACAGTTATTTAAGAGTTGGTAATCGAAAAAATGTCCGCTAAATAGAGGTATCCGCTAATCGGGTGTGTCCGCTATGCAGGTTTTATCAGTAAAACCTCTGAATAGCGAACACCTCGGGAGGGCAGAATTTGTCCTCTATTTGGAGGTGTCCGCTACTGAGAGTAAAAAAATGTACAGTTATTTAAGGTTTGGTAATCGAAAAAATGCCCACTAAATAGAGGTGTCCACTAATTGGGTGTGTCCGTTATGGAGGTTTTACTGCATAATAATATCATCCTTTACAAGAAAATTGCATGCTGTATGATAGACAGACAGACATCCAGAGAAAGATAACCTCCCGGAGCAATAAACACTCATGTCTTTTGTTTTAATCATCTACAATTGTATGTCGTACAACAGGCCAGATTTTATACAACAGGCTAAAAACGGTCACCGTGGTACGGAGTACTGTATTATTATTTGTTTGCCCACCAAAACTGGTTGCCACGGGTTGTTGCAAGGTTTGTGATCACGTGGTTGAAACTGATTTATTCAATATTAATGCGCGCGTTTTTTTTTTTTTTTTTTTTAATTTAATTTGCTCCATGTGTTCAAACCAGTTGTCTACGAAAACATCAACCGGTAAAAGTGACGCACACCAAATTTCTGTGACGTATGCAGATAAATTGTGCTTTTTTATCAGTTTTTTCTATATAATTTTTAAACGGTTTGGAACTTATTTTTCATAGTAGGTGCATTCAGTAGGCGACCCTCATAGGTACATTCTGGTGCAATCAGAAACGAAATCCGACAAATATTTTTTGAGTTATGCTTGACGAAAGTTTTTATTAGGCTTTTTTTTTAGTAGGACATGGCGTTAATATCCATCGTAGTAGTAATGTGTCCGGACAATAATATTTCGCTGAGTATTAGCCTTCGCTTCGCTCAGACAATTAAATGCCAATAATGGCCAATAAAACCAATATTTCGACGTTTTATATGTATTTTTATTAATGTTATACTAATTTATTTGTTTTTTCGTTATTTAAAATAAAAAATTGTGTCAATTTGTAGAACTTGGTGAGTAGTTTGGCGATTTATATAATTTGGCGAAATTGGTCGACGGGATAATTAACAAGTACCCTGAAAAAATATCAATAAATCTTATATTTAAATCTTCATTTTTGATATGTTTCATTTTTTAAAGGCAGAACATAATTCTGCGAAATATTTTTTTTACGCCTTTATTTTACTGGAATTCGAAAAATATTTTATAAAATTTTGCCAATAACACAACATTTTCAATTTTTTACTATGCATTTGTTTATGGAGTATTACCAGGAGTATACACCAGGTGGCGTAACTTACGGAACAAAGTAAGCTAATAAGTTGGCAATTATCGGGGACATTTTCACCCATAGGCTTTCTCCGGATCGTCAAGTCTGTTTTATGATAAGGGAGTCTTGGCTTAAGCATGGCCATAGCCTACTGTGATATATAACGGCCCGCGCATTTCACCGAAAAAGTGAAGTCGGATCCAACTTCAAACCCTGAACCAAAACTTCACAACGTGCTCTTTGTTTACATTTATACCCTGCCCAGATAGAAGCTTGTTTCTCATCGTCGAGGTTTCAGAATCATTGATCGTATTTTCATGTAATAAATTAAATATTTATATTCTTCAATTTCCTTCGATTTAAAAGGCTATTTTACACAAATTGTAGCATTTTAGTGTTACACATACTTTTAAGATTAGCAAAATTATTTATTGTTTACCTTGATCGTTTGGTTCATTCATGAAAAATGCCGGTTCTGTTATTCTTTTTTGAATGTCCCGTATTTATATAAAAATAGCTTGGTTTCATATACACGTTTTAAAAATAAATTTGACTTTTATCAAACTACAGTTCTCATAACTGACTTGAAGCAGCTATTTTTGATTAATTTACTGTTACCGGTAAAATATTTGTTTTTAATATCGCCCGAACCAAGAAGAAGAAGGAAAAAAAAAAAAAAAAAAAGGCCGATCTTCCTTAAACATTAAATATTCTTATTTTTAATCAGAGAAAGAAATGGTGATCACGGATTTAAATATCGTTGCAATATTCTATGTTATCCAAGTAATTTTGATTAAATCATGTAAGGGTATTTGTTACTTAATAAATTACATTTATAAATTATTACAAGGAATTTTATGAGTATTTTAATATATTAAAAAAAATCCATCAGTTTTATTGTTTCAGCAGTGAAAATAGTAAATAAATGGTACTTAGTTATCCCGTCGACCAAAAATCTATCGTAAACTATAAGATTAAATGGCAATAATGCTTGATCGTAAATGTCACATTCACTTGACTGTAAGCAAGTTACACGTGTTTATGTCATCAAGTGATTTGCATTTCTACGTTTTATTTGTATATTTATTAATGTTATACTAATTTATTTGTTCTTTCGTTATTTAAAATAAAAATTATGTCAATTTGTAAAATTTGGCGAGAGTTTTAGCGATTTATATAATTTGGCGAAATTGGTCGGCGGGATAACTAAGTGGTACCAAATAAATTTGTGACATTCATGTTTTAGACTAAGCATGTGTTTTTTTATTTATATATTTTTATGTGTGTTGGTTTAACAGTTTTAAAGAGAAACACATTATATTAGTCACTTAAATAAATAGAACTTTACATTTACATTGATATGGACAGTTTATAATAACCATTAATAGCTGTATTCGAATTAGCTGTCATTTCTAAGCTTGATTGGAATGTCAGCAGAATTGTAAACGTAACCATGGCGACATGACGTAATTTTGGTGTTTGTTTACATATCTACCCTTCCCAGGTTGTTTCAGTTACGGTCAGAGTGAAATATCAATTTTGGGCAGGGTATCAGAGTCCTCTGGCAAGCGACTTCATACATTAAACGCAAATCAGTCTGTCTGTAGTAGTATCTAAGTATGCCTTGAGAATGGCCTTTCTTCGTTAATATTAAAAAAACTGTCGTATACAAAAATATGGAAATCGGTGGTATTATAAAGAAAGATTTGATAAACACGCTGATGCAGACAGTTTTCAAATCGAAGAATTACTTTCAGAGATATTTAATGCTAAAGTTGGACAAAATCGTTCCATTAAAAGAGTTTTATTGGAGCAAAAACTATACATGAGAATTTAATCATTTTTAGATCATTTTTTAGGTTATAAGTTCCGGGTGTGCAGATTGCATTTATTTTTTTTTATTTGACTATTTTTTGAGGTTTTATTTCTATTTTAAATTCAAATTTTCAGTATTTCGAGAGATATTTTTTACAAATTTAAAAAATGTTATTAATTTAAACTGTTGCCAACTGTATAAACAGCGCAAACAATAATGGTTACTTCAAATTAAAAATTTATTTACACAGGACTATTGTAAACAGAAAAAAAATTAAAATTAGAATTAAATGATTACATGTTAAAAGCAGGAAAATTGCGTCCTAAGAACCATATTTACACTGGAATTTTAAAAGAGAAACAAAATGTTAAAATAAAAAAATCATTACTATACGTTAAAATCTGTAAATGGAGGAAATTACGTCATATTTAAAATGGCCAAAAAATATGGCAAAACAATTTAAATTAAAAAATATATCTGCGCGAGACATTTACTTGATATTTTGAGATAATATTTTCAACTATTATAGTGAATTCGAAGACAGCGCAAATAATATTTCCTTCTAACAACAAAAGTATTTTCACATGAATATTAATAAGAGAAATAAAACTTTGGTGTAAATTACGTCAGATTTAAAACGATACATTTAAAATGAATTATTTAAAATGACTATCTTATAGCGCTGGTAAAAAATACCGGGAGACAAGACACTGTTTACTTAATTCATTTTACATTAGCTTATTTTCGAATGTTTAACTAATTTTTTAAATTAAATACGAAATCAGACATTGTATCTTTTAACAGCAGCAGATATGGTCTTAAAAATCCCCAATCCAAGAAAAACGAATGGAAACCCGTTTACAAAAAGATCGCTACTGTTTTTTTTTTAAATTTTAATTAAATATTTTTAAAGCCAATCAAATTAGCGTGCTTTTTGGATTTTGGTGTCCCTGAACGGGGTTTGGCGAGCGTAGCTCGTAGGGGGCAGAGCCCCCTAGTAATTCAAATAATTACTATCCCTACAGCACAGCTAGTCCCTATAGCATGTCATTCATGTCACACATGGTCACAAGTGTCAGAATCACTACGGTGAAATAAAAAATAGGAAATTCTAGACGTCTCATTATGAGTCTCAAATGATCACTATATGTGACTCCACTAAGACGTCAATGTAGCTGCTGCTTTGTGACAAGTCACCAGGTGATTTACAATGTAGCTACATTGTGACTCTCATGTGACTGTCATTTTTAAACTCAATTTCAATGTCATCATGAACTTTGCATTATGATAAGTCACCAAATAATATCACATTATAGTCACATGGTGACTTTTCACAAAAGAGCCCAATGGTGACTTCACAGTAGTCTCTCTGTCACTTGAAAGTCATCATGTGACTTTAATGTGACATTATTTGGTAACTTATCACAATTAACCGTTCACTATGACTTTGAAATTGAGTCTGCAGATGACAGTCACATGAGAGTCACAATGTAACTACATTGTAAAGTCACATGGTGACTCGTCACAAAGCAGCAGTCACAGTGATGTCTCAGTGGAGTCACATATAGTGATCATTTGATATTCATAATGAGATGTATGGAATTCCCCATTTTTTTTTGATTCACCGTAGTGACTGTGACACTTGTGACCATGTGTGACATGAATGAGATGCTATATTGAGCAGCTGTCTTGTAGAGATAGTAGTTATTCAAATTACATTATTTCCTTTTGAGTATTCGCGTACTTGAAAATTAGCATTTTGTGATTGGTCCTTAATTTTGGACACCAGTGTATTTTATATTCACTAAATCCTTATTCTTAAATAATCTCTATTGTTAATTCTGTTAAATTCCTTTTAATTTAATGTTTCACTTGTCTAAATTACTTAAATATTACGCTTTTAGTATTTTTAAATTAAATTTTCCATTTCCGCTCTTTTTTCTTTTAGAATGTTCTTCTAGAAACCATTTTATTTTCCCGCGCGTATTCCGGGGTTATCCTTTTTACCTCCAAATTCATCCACTCGCTCTGTTAGCACTCTTTCCATAGCGTGGTGTTCTTAATTATTAATTGGTTGAGAGCGCGACCTACGTCATATTTGTATTCCTACACTTGACGCACAAAAAGCCGATACTCGCTGTGTTTCAGGAGAATTTAGTCGTATTTCCATTTTTCATGCATCCTCCTGGTCACCGTCCACGTATTCGACTATCTACAACTTTGTTCATCTCTAAATTACTACTATGAAGCGATGGCTAATATTCTTGGTGGAAACTGCGCCGCCGAAGATGTTTAAATAAAATGCTGAGCTGAATTTACGTTTTGTCTCAATTATTTCTGGGGAAACTTTCACGGAAAAAATGTATTCCAAGGCCTTCACTCGTCGACGGATACAACCTTACAATTCATGATATTACGTCAATGTCGTAGTCTTTAACAAGACAGGATTCCAGTTTTCGTTATATTAGTACAACAGGATTGAATTTACCTGTTCTGACAACTTATACTACTCTATTACTGCTGGACGTGATCCACTACTGATATCGTGACAGTCAGTTACTTCATTTTAACTAGAAAAAAAAATCCAATGTTGCCATAATGCAACATATATATAAGTCAACATTTACACGGAGGGTAGTTTTGGGATCTGGGTGTCATGATCGGTGAAAATACAGCAAAATTTCCCGGTTTTCCTTCGGACGGCTGCAATAGATAGCTTTTCACTTTTTGTAATGAAAGCAACCTGAAAGTGTCCACAATTTTGGCCACCTCTGTATATCAATGGTATAAAGCATTCAAATGGGGCTGAGAAGTGGCAGTTGGTTTGCCTCGTTCTGGCCGACCTTCAACGTCTACGAATGACTCGAACAGTGATAAAATCAAGAAGCTACTGCTCAAAAATCGTTGTATATATCTTTGAGAGTTGGCTTGAAATGTCTCACGTATCTTTTAAATCCACTCATAAAGTTATGACTAATATTTTGGGCGTGAAACGCTGTCGCACACACGACTGGTTGAAAAACAGCTGAGTTTTCTTTTATCTTTGTCAAGAGTTTTAGGCCAAACACGCAACGAATGTCATCTACGAAGGATCGTACACGCCTGGTATGGCTCCGTGTCACTTTTTCATGTCCCCGAAACTAAAATTATTACTTCGAGGAAGCCATTTTGAGTCAATTGAGGACATAACAGAAAACTTGCTGAAAAATCTAAAAGCCATGCGCCAAACTACCTACGAAAAATGCATGAAAGATTGGATACTGCGATGGCATAGTTGCATTGAACTACCACTTTGAAATCAACAAAATAAAGTTTGATTGATAAATAATTTTTTTGTGTTTTATTTAGCAATTTTTGGTACTTTTTACACAAAATATATATATTTAAAACGAAAAAAGGTGTAAATATTTCGCTAATTTATATTATAGTAACCTTATTGAGACTGAAATCATATCATCGCATAGGTGATCATATTTATTTTTCTGGAAAACGTGATACGAACAGGGTTGCCAGTGTGGCTTTTTTTAAAAATTCAGAAATTTCAAATTCATACAAGAAATTCCGAATAGTGTATTTTTCTTTATTTAATGACAGACATTTTGTGATTACATAAAGTAAGAATTACTCTTTCGGAATTTCCGCTAAGAATTCTAAATTTCTAAAAAAACGCCAAACTGGCAGTCCTGGGTACGAATTCCTTTCGGTCAAATTCTTTCTAATTTTACAGAATTTTTTACGAGATTTTCATAAGACTGAGCAGTTAATTTTTACTTTATTACTTAAATATTGCGCGAACTTTTTCCCCGCATCGTTTTCATGCAAATTGCTTTTCATACGTTCTAAGAGTTTCTTAAGTGAAAACACAAATTTGTAGAGTCTATAAAAAAGACAACATAAAATAAATTATTTCTGAACTGTACAATGAGAAGGAGAGTGAGAAAAAACCCACCTTCACCTAGAATGAATAGATAGTCATTTTCTGAATCCTTAAATTAGAAATATTGATTTCCCAGCTATGCGAATAGGGTAAACAACTAAGCTGAATAGATGAAATGATCTAGAATTTCTAGTCTCTTGTTTTCTATGTGACGAAACGATAACGAATCGTTTCAGTAGCGAGAAATTATCGCTTGATTTCTGAAATGGTTTCATAAACTAGAATTATAGTTACTAAAAGTACCTTCTAATGTTCGCATCTTTTGCAAAGATTTTTTGACCACAAGAATATAGGAAAACGCTTCTGAATTCTAGTAGGAGACTCTAGAACTCTGTAGCAAAGGCAAATAGAATTTATAGGGATGACATGGAACTATTTTTTCTAGAGCCACAATTTAGATTCTGGAAGCCAGAACCATATTTTTTTCCCAGTGTAGAATATCTGAATGTTTAATATTAGAATTGTATAAAATGTACTTGCCTCTTCTTTTACAGTCAAAACTAGCTTCATAGAAGTTGATAGAATTTTCCGTTTGAATGTAATAACAGTATTCTCCGCCAAGATCTCTCCAGTCATCTAATTCTATAGGACAGTGCGAACCTCTCGCAGACAACTTTAAAACAGGAGGATTTGCTATGAAATTAGTAAAAAAAGGCTGATAAATGGTATAATAAAGACCGTACTTCTAAAATATAAATAGTGCCTATGGAATACAGTTGACTTAGTTTAATTCGAAGTAGAATAATTCGAAATATAGCGGATTGGAATTAAGATTTTTCGTTTTTTAAAATTTTCAGAACAATGTAAAAAATCTTATGTAATTTGCATGTTCTTTAAATAATTTAAATATATTGAGTTACAATTCCTTATACATTAATTGTATGAGTATAATCAGGGTTTGATTTTCACAAGGACAGGGGAACTACTTCGCGCGCCAAAAGCTTCAAAACTACAAGTGCTTAAGACATTTTCTGATACTTTTTCTTTAAATAAATATAAATTGAGATATTTTTTTTTTCATGGGAACACCTAAGTGAACCTTTGCCCAGCATCACAACCACAGTTAGTCGGGTCTAGTAAATAATTCCGGATTTGTTACGTTGTCAGCAGAGACAGAAATACGAAATATTCAGTTTTGAAGTGGTCAATTTTTAATGATTTTATGTTTCTTTCATTCCAGACTTTTAATCGTCGTCAGAAATATCTTGCGTACGTCTGCGCGGCTGCTAAAAAAGCTGTTGTTATTTTTATTTCAGGTTTCATGAGTTATTTTATCAATGTATAGAGTCTTTTTTCGTTGGTATCGCAGGACTTCCACAAAACCGAAGTTGTTGTTATACTGTTAATTGGCTTATATTTATTTGCTTTTGTATGTATGCAAATTTTACTAAATAAATTGTATTTCACGAATCCCTCTTAAATTCGAATTAAAATGACTTATATGCACATTTTATAAGAAAGTTTCTGTTATAACTAACTTAATTGATGCATGTGAGTTAAACAAAAGAAAGGGAAAAATTTGGCGTCCTTTATTTTATGCTAATATCCGGAGACAGGATCTTTTGTATGCCTATTTTTCGAAAACAGTTTCCGATGCGATTCTTAGAGGGTTTTATTAAGACTATAAGTAAGATTTTTTAAACTTTTTCCACAAACTAAAAAATGTTCAATTGACTGCAGAAATATAGAATAAAATAAAATATTTTAGCTCAAAAAATAATTAAATTAAGAAGTATAAAAGAGGACAGTTAATAAAAATAAAATTTTGAGTTTGACTGACTAAACTTGCAAACATTTTATCTCTTGAAATATATAATCAAAAGAGATTTAGAGATTTAAAAAAAAAAAGATCTTAAAACAAAAAACAAAAAAAAAAAACAAAACAAAAAAAAAAAATAGTTGGATGTGCCAATGCCAAAATTTTCTTCTATCTTATGTATCTTAATATTTCAAAATGTTGTTACAAATACCAATAATTCATTTTTATTAGTTTTATTAGTATTTTTATTAGAATTATGCATAACTTCATACACTTTTCGAAGGTACAATATTGAAAATTGCACAAAAATCGCTATTACAGCGCCCCCTTCCGGCGGAATTTTTCCAAATTCAGGGAGGACATTCTTGCCATGGCCAAAAGAATTTGGTTCAATTCTATGCATAACTTCATACATAAACTTCATTCATAACAACATTCTATGGTACAATATTCAAAATGCACAAAAATCGTTATTACAGCGTCTCCTACCGGCAGAATTTTTCCAAATTCAGGGAGGACCTTCTTGCAATGGCTAAAATCATACACAAAAAATTTCGTTCAATTCTATGCATAACTTCATACACTTTTCGATGGTACAATATTCAAAATGCACAAAAATCGCACAAAACTCGCTATTACAGCGACCCTACCGGCGATCCAAATTCAGGGAGGACCTTCTTGCCATGACCAAAACATACACAAAAATTGGTTCAATTCTATGCATAACTTCATACACTTTTCGATGGTACAATATTCAAAATGCACAAAACTCGCACAAAAATCGCTATTACAGCGCCTCTACTGGCGGAAATTTTCCAAATTCAGGGAGGACCTTCTTGCTATGGCTAAAAACCTACACAAAAAATTTGGTTCAATTCTATGCATAACTTCATACACTTTTCGATGGTACAGTATTCAAAATGCACAAAAATTGCACAAAACTCGCTATTAGAGCTCCCCCTACCGGCGAAATTTTCCAAATTCCAAATTCCAATCTTGCCATGACCAGAACATACACAAAAAATTTGGTTCAATTCTATGCATAACTTCATGCACTTTTCGATGGTAAAATATTCAAAATGCCACAAAAATCGCTATTACAGCGTCCTCTACCGGCGGATGTTTTCCAAATTAATGGAGGACTTGCTTGCCATAGCCACAAACTCAAAAAAAAAAAAGAAACTTGGTTCAATTCTATGCATAACTTCATACACTTTTCGGTGGTACAATACTCAAAATGCCAAAAATAGCACAAAAATCGCTATTACAGCGCCCCATACCAGCGGATTTTTTCCAAATTAATGGAGGACCTGCTTGCCATATCCACAAACTTAAAAAAAAATTGGTTCAATTCTATGTATAACTTCATACAATTTTCGGTGGTACAATGGCGACATACAGACACAGGGGCAGATAGACATTTTCTATAAACATGTTTTTGGGGATCTGTGATCCCTAAAAAGTGTAAATCCGTCGAAAACCGGAAGTCGAAAAAAAATTTCGATTACAATACTTTCTTCTATTGAAGATAGAAGAAAGTAAAAAGAAGTTGCAATGCCCAGTCGTAAAAAAAAAAAAAAAAAAAAAAAAAAAAAAAAAAAAAAAAAAAAAAAACCGTACTAACTCTGACGCAAATCATCGTATAAAAATTTCATTAGTGCCAGTATTAACATCTACGAATTGATTCTATAATTAAATTTTGCTTAGAGGTCGTCTAAATATAAAAATTGTAACAAACTTTTAAATTTTCTAATTGATGCTATGATTAAATTTTCCTTTGGGATCGTCTATATACAGAAATTGTTATAAAACTTTGAATTTTCTGTGCTAACACCTAATTTTGAAATTATATTTGGATTCTTCGGAAAATTTAATTTTCAGATTCCGAACGGGAAATCATTTGGTCAAGTACCTTAGGAACTATGCAGGTGTAAAGATTAAAATTTTTAATGTTGAATTCATTATTAACTGTTGGAAAACACATTGCGATGGGAGTAGTTTTTTATGCATAATTATAATACTGCTTGGAAGAATGAGCTCTAATTTTGATTCGCGTATTGGAAAATTCTATAAATAGATTTTTGTTAAAAAATTCATACTTTACAATTCACATTTTCTTTCGGAAATCAAATAAAAAATGTATGTATTCTCTGAAATAATATTTGAATAAGATATGAATTGTAATTGTTATATACCAATGAATTATAATTATTTATGATTAAATGGGGCGCCCTATTCTGGTTTTTGTAAGACTTTATTATAAGGCGTGTTCAAATGAATAGTGACATCTTAATATATATTAATGACATAGATCAGGGACGGCGAACCTATGACACGCGTGCCATAAGTGGCATGGCGTAGATTCATGTTCTACACCAAAATATAGTAGAATTTCACAAAATGCAATAATTAATCTCGATGTTGTCTCTGTTTATCTGAATTCGATTAGTTCGGTCGGTTGTCATTGTCATACAGATTGAAGAAACTGAAATATAACCTAATGTATCTCACAAAATTTTAAGAATAAAAGAGAATTAGGTTATCACAAAAGAAAGATTAAAAGGTATTATAAGCAATAAAAGTAGATGGTAAAATTAAAACAACTTGGAGTTCAATTTCAGCCACTAAAAGCTGCTGATGCTGGCGCTTGCTATTTTGACAATTATTTCTGCGGGACATCATTGTCGGAAATAAATATGCAAAATTCAAGTAAAATATCTTGTCAAATGAATCCAATTCAGTTAACATTCTCTTAAAAATAACTAAGTACAAAGCTGATATAAATTTTTGCTAAAATTTTGTTTAAGTAATTTTGATTCATTATTATTTGATCCATTAAATTTTTTTATTGTTGGCACGTCATGATCCCGCAAAATATATTTTTGGAAAAATTTGGAACTTGGATGTGAAAAGGTTCGCTGACATAGATGAATGTTACGGAATAGGTTGTACTTATTCAACACAATTTAATTTTGCGTTTATAGTGCCCCCCTGGGAGGAAATAAGATAAACAAATTTAAGTAGAATTGATTTTCACTATATGATGGCTAATGTAAGGTATGGAGTTCAAAATAGTTGGGACAGATGGAAAACAATTTTCTTTTGTTTTTATAACTTCCCCTGGCGGCAAATAACGCAACAAAAGAAATAAATTAATTTTTTATTAATATTTCTTTTAAATCAGAATAAGTTTCTGTCATTCTGAAATTTATGTTCAATAAAATTTTCCTACGATAGATTTTTTTTTAAACATTGGTATCGTTTCTGGTGGAAAATTGCGTAAAGAAAACTTAAAATGGATTTTTTTTGTGTCTTCTCATATGGCAGACATGCTCAAAGTTAAAACTAACCAATATAGATTTAACAAAATTTACTCTTGCAATATATAGCGTCCCTGGGGATGGTGGTATAATATGGTAACTAAAGTTAGTTTTATTTGTAAAATTGATTTTTGTTTTATGTTTCACTGCATCACAGCTACACTATACAGGGTGTCCGGTCTCAACGGTGTCCAATGGCTAATTCCTAAACCGTTAGTCATAGACATATAGTTCCAATTACAAAAATGTTTTAAATCAGGTAAAGAAATATTTTAAAAGCGATTTGGGTCAATAAAAACATTTCTTAAAAAATTACGAAATTTAAATTTTTATACGGTCCCCCGGTCCTATAAGTTATATTTAGTGAAATTTTCCTTTTACACTGACAAGTAATACAAAAAAAGTCCCGTTATTATACGATTAAAATTGACCGAGTAATAGCTGTTTAAAGTTGGAGCATATTTTTTGTTGCAAATTGGGGGTCATTCACAAATTTAGTCGAAATATAATTTCCTCAGATATAAAAAAATTCTGGGAGTAAAATTAACATTGCAATATAACTTTGAAATCTTTAATCATTCTGGCATATTAATGCAAAACATACAATTTGTATAAACATTTAAGAAGAAAGAAAAAACAGAATTTTTGTTAAATAAAATGATTATAAATTAACAGCCTCAATTCTTTACAAAATGATACGCATTTTAAAATATTATTAGATTGCACAAGCCTGCAAAAGTTGGGTTATGTCATGTTTTTTACCTTTTGATAATTGATTCTTATACATTTTGTACCGCTGAATCCGAAATTGACCTTCATTTTTAACTATCATATCAGGATTTTTCGCAAATTGCAAATTTCAAAGTTAAAAAGTTCAGTGTTAACATTGAATTTCCTCCCCCATCTCATCGAACCACTCAGCTGTTTAGCTGTAAGAATACCAGGATAAGCAAAAATATCGAATAAACTTTTTAATAAAATAAAATAGAATAAAATAAAAAATGTTTTACATATGTTTTATAGTATGAGATTTTCGCTAGATTTTAACTTACACATTTGCGATTAGCAAAAAAATTCTAACGTGATGGTTAAAAATGAAGGTCATTTTCAGATTCAGTGCTAAAAAGTGCGTAAAAATCAATTATCAAAAGTTAAAAAATACAAGCATCTCCTATACTTTATAGTATTCGATTTTTGTTATTCTTTAAATTTGAAAATTTATGATTTGCGAAATATCCTGACATGATGGTTAAAAATTAAGGTAATTTTCGGATTTAGTGCTAAAAATTACATAAAAGTTAAAAAACCCATCAATCGCAGTCTTGTATTATCTAATCTAAAACTTTTTCTTAAACTCCTTGGCAGAAATCTATCCGAATTTTTTTGTGTTATCCTGTAAAATAAGTATAAATGGTAACCACCGAAAATCTTAATAATATTAGATTGTTATCGGATTTGCGCCAGTATGTAAAACGCAATCTCGATCGGATATTTAAAAGTGCGTTAAAGTTCGAGTACAAATTTTGAACTGGAAATATATACATACGATTGTTGAAGTAACATAAAAACTTATAAAAAAAACCCATAATTTTTGTTAAAAGAAATCATAAGAGAAACAGTCTCAAATCCTGACAAAATAAAACATATGTTATTTTAGCCAATTTGAGACTTAATCATAATACTTGTAGGATTTTTTTTCAAAGCGTAGATATACATGAAGTAAGATCTTCGAATACTTTAAACACTTGGTATATGATCCCTCAAAGCCAAGCCGAACTCATTTGTTTTCAGAGTAGAAAAGTGGCATAAGTCATGCATTTTTAAAGTTTCATAACTCGCTCAATTTTAGCGATATATGAATGGGATTTTTTTTTGTCTTACTTGTCAGTGTAATAGGAAAAAATTACTAAATATAACTTATAGGACCGGGGGACCGTATAAAAATTAAAATTTCGTAATTTTTTAAGAAATGTTTTTATTGGCCCAAATCGCTTTTAAAATGTTTCTTTACCTGATTTAAAACATTTTTGTAATTGGAACTATATGCTTATGACTAACGGTTTAGGAATTAGCCATTGGACACCGTTGAGACCGGACACCCTGTATAGCCATTAATTACCGGACACTTTCAACTTTAGCCATTTTGTCGAATATTTAAATATATACATGTCGGATATTTCTGGAACTTCAGGATTATGAAGAATATGCTTGACTTCATATTTATCAATGGCGATTTGATCAGAAGGTCAATTAGGGGGCCAACAAAAATTCAAAGAAAAATAATAATATTTTGGATATCCCTGTAACATAAAATGCACGAAGTGATCTATCACTTTAGCTTACGAATATATGGATATTGTACAATATGTGCATTCATTTGTGTAAGAACAGGACGTATATTCATGGAAATATATCTATTTCTTTTAAGTTCAAAAAATGTTCGCATGTTTTTTGTTTATATCATTCAGGGTTTTCTACCAAATTTAACGCCAGTCTCAGAAAATTCGACAAAATGTAGTAGAAATAATATAGTGCAATTGGAATGTAAATATATTGAATATTTGATGAAATATGAGGAGTTGTATGAAATATTTTTTATCTGCTCATGCGCGCACGAAAACACATATTTTTTTCATGATTTAATAGTCAAATCTATGGAGTAACTCATAAAAAAGCTAGTCAAATATAGTGAAAATTCAGAATGATATCGGCGATAGAGTGAGCTGATTTTTATTTGCTCTCCAAAACTGCTGAATGATAAGGAATTTTCCACAAATTTTCCTTTTCTATTAACTGGCTTTCAGTAAAGGATTTAGTATTTAATGAATGTCAACGAGTAGAGTAGATTTTTAAAAAAATGCTTAGATTTTGATATTTTCTTTTTTCTTGGAATATGCTCGTTCTGGTGGTTTTCCAAGAAGAAGCATCAATAAAAAATGAAAATCAAAAAAGAAAAACATTAAAAATGACAATTTATGGAAAACTCCTTATCATTTAGCTGTTTTTAGAGAACAACTAAAAATCAGCTCACTCTATCGCCGATATCTTTCCGAATTTTCACGATTGTGATGTCTGGAGACGTCTGGATAACCTTTCTTTTGATTTCTGTTGGCACCAATGTCACGTGATAGACGGGCGCGCGGAGAGGTAGCGGGGACACTTTTTCAGAATAGAAGAGTTTTCGAGAAGTGTAGACGTGGGCCGTGCATGTTTTGGCCGACGGGTGTTTTTTTTTTCTATTTATAAAACGGAAGTGTCAGTTGCTACGAGCATCGCAGAATTATAATTTGAGTTTTTTTTGTGAAATAATTTAGCAATACAGTGAAGTGTAGGCTTTGGAGTGTAATATGAAGATATTGTGTGCTGGAAATTGGAATTTAGTATCTGTATATATAATTGTACATAGCGTGTTGTCATCCATGTTTTCATGTATTCTTATAAATAAACTTTAGTATTATGAAAAAGCTAGTGATATATTAACAAAGGAATACACACCTTGATGATTAGTGGATTTCGAGCGTATATCACACGCTCCCTTTTTCGAGAACGACAGCTGTTGTAAGAAGTAAGCTGCATGCTTATTTATTTTTAATTGAAGTTAATCTGAATAAGAATCATTTGAAGATATTTTAAGTAGATAAGGAAATAGAATGTGATTTATTATAATGAGTTTGTACATTTATATAAATGATTTAAGGAGACGAGAGAAAAGTATATAATTTATTATTATGATTGATTTAAGCATGTCAGAGGAAAGATGCTATTTATAGTATGACATTTATTGCTGGATTTATTTATTTAAGATGATAGTATCTGTTACATGTAGAAGTTATTATAAAAGTGTTTGAAAGTAAAAAGAAAAATGTTTAGCATTAAAGGGCTAACGAAAGAGGATTTAGTTGTGGTCTCAACTGAATTAGGCTTAAAAGTGGAGGCGGAGCACAGAATTATAGAATTGAAAACACTCATTAAGGGAAGCGCTAAGGATACTGAATTTATAAAAAGAATTTTTAATTACTACAGTATCAGATAGAATAGAAAAAGAAAAACGCGAAGCCGAATTACTCAAAATTGAAAAAGAAAATTTCAAAACAGAACAGAACGCTGCACTAGAGTTAGAATGCACAAAATTAGAAGTCATAAAAGCTCACTTAGAAATGGCGAAGATGCAATCTGAGGATAAGAATTCGGATTCGGGGGGGGGGGGGATGGACAAAAATCCCACAATAATTCTTTAGAATCTCTAATTAAAAGTGTTAGAACTCTGAGCATGCCAGTCCCGACTAAACCGGAAACGTGGAATTTATTATTTAGTTCGCTCGAAAAAGCATTCGAAATGAAAAATGTTGCGGAGGAGTAAAAGTTGAAATTTTACTAAATTTGGTAGGTGAACGCGCGGCACATTTATTAGTTTATGTAAATACAAATGAAATGTAGAGTTATCCGAAGGTTAAGGCTTTAATTTTAAAGAAATTTCAACCCACCCCGGAAGCTTGTTTAGAAAATTTCCTTACGGCAAAAAGAATGAAAAATGAAAACCATTTACAATTTGCAAGCAGAATCCGAGCTAATTGGGAATTTTATTGTCAGCTTAGGGAAGTAAATGATTTTGATACGCTTAATGAATTAATTGTTACCGATAGATTATTAAGTTCATTAGATTCAGAAACGCGGAGTTATGTTAAATTGAAGCAAATGGATGACTGGCTAAGACCACGCGAAATCGCGAAATTATGCTATAATTGGTTTACTTCAAAGGGTAGAACTTTTTCGGAATTATATGATAGACTTATAAAATCCTTTCGCAACTATGATGAACCCGGAAGTGTGAATCATAGGAAATATATCCCACCTCATATCAGGAATAATGTTCTTTCTCGCGATAGGAAAACTAACGACATTTGTAGGCTGTGTAAACAAACAATTCATTTGCGTTTCTGTCCGAATAATAAAGAAAAAAAAAATGGGGAATTTCCGCAATCAAACGATAAAGGAATCGGGTATTGAGAAAAATAAACATGATGAAAAGTTAGTTGCTAAAGTGACAGCTTTATGTTCTGGGAATGAGGCAATAAATACGCAAACTTTGCAATATCAGGATGTCTGGTTAGAAGGGCGGAAAGTGAATACATTGATTGATAATGCGGCCGAAATTCCAGTAATTAATTCAAATCAAGTACCGAATTCATTTAGAAATAATGAAAATTCAAAAATTCAGTTTATGCCTGCTTTTGGAGAAAAAATAACCGCTGACCTTATAACTTTACCCATAGCTTTAGATATCGGAGAGTCAAATAGTGTAGTTAACAGCGTAGATGTTTTGTTCGCAGCAACAGATAAATTATGTCATGTATTATCACGCCAACGACTTATGAGTTATTACGATCAGCTCAGAGTGGAGGGAAAGAAAATAGATTATGTGATGTGTCGGTGCCTACGGAGGAGATGCAGTCGGAAAGGGGGGAAGAAATTAAATATCAAAAAGCAGAGTATAGTGAAATTGGACAACAAAGTATGAATGATGAGAATTTATGTTTATTAAGTCAAAATGAAACTGCAGAGAAAGAGTTAATGATTAGTTGTATTGAAAGGAAAAATAATAGCGAAGATTTAAATGTGGGTCATCAATCGGATGCGAGCATTTACAGGGCGCAACAGAAAAGTTGCGAATCGTTACAGGGAGCTTTCAAAGATGCAGAAAAAGAGAAAAACGTGTTTGTTATGGTAGATAAATTTCTTTATCATAGGGAAAGAGTTTCGGGAGATCAAGTTATGCAATTAGTGGTACCAAAGGTGAGGAGGGGGGAAATTTTAAAAGTTCCGCACGAATCGGTTTTCGCTTATCATCTCGGCATGAAAAAAACAAAAGAGAGAATTCATTATTCATTTTTTTGTCCAGGTATGTCGCGGGATGTGGAAGAATATTGTGCATCGTGTAAGGATTGCCAACTACGGAGCAGGGAGACGGTCAGCGATCAGATACCCATTGTCCCAATTGAGAGACCGGAACTTCCGTTCGACGTTGTAAATATTGACATAATTGGAAAAATTGAACCTCCTTCAGCGCTTAGGTATCAATACGTACTTACTTTGGTAGACCAACATTCTAGATGGCCAGAGGCAGTTCCGTTAGGGACAATTACGGCTAAAGCTACGTGCGATGCATTGTTAGAGATATTTATGCGAACAGGAATACCCCGCGTAATAGCGAGTGATCAGGGCAGAAATTTTGTATCAGGGTTAATACAAGAGTTTTATGCTAGGCTGGGGGCGGCTCATCGGTTTGTTACGCCGGGGCACCCACAGAGCTCGGGACTTGTTGAACGATATAATCAGGTATTGAAACGTATGTTGCACCATATAACACGTAGCGACCCTAAAAATTGGGATAAACACATCCCACAACAAACTTTATGCGAGGTGGACAGGGCCAGACGAAATAGTGGCGCGCTGTAACCCTGATTCTTACAAAGTGAAATTAATAAACGGGAATGTTAGAAATGTCCACGTAAATAAGATCAGAAAATTTACTCCTAGGGTACAGGCGGTGGGGGTGATCTTCAAAAATGAGGAAGAATTACGGGAGGTCCATCCCACCCCCAGTACGAAACATAACTCCGACATATTCAATATAGAAGAAGTTGATCTAAGTCATTTAGAAAAGGTGGAGAAAGAAAAAAGTTAGATTTATTATATAAGTGTAAAGAGTTATTTTCCAGAAAAGTGCAAATAGCTAAGGTAGGAGAGCATAAAATACGAATAAATGACGCAGAAAAGAAAAAGCCCTATGTTTACCGAATCCCAGAGGCCTTGAAACCACAAGTACATAAACAAATTGAGGAGCTATTGGAACTAGGTCTGATTGAAGAAAGTGAGGCAGAGGCGCCACACAGAGTAGTGTGCGTGATGAAGAAGGATGGGGCCTTGCGCCTATGCGTAGATTTTCGAGCACTGAATGCTATTACAAAAACTGATGATTTCCCAATGGAAAATGCAAACGATCTGTTGTTCAGTATTAGCAGGGTCAATGTGATAACTTCGATAGACTTATTGAAAGGGTATTGGGCCATACCATTAGAAGAAGAGAGTCAAAATTTAGCATGTTTCAAATCTCACAGGGCTCAGTATCACTTTAAAGTAATGGCTTTCGGGCTCAAGAACGCAGCTGCGATTTTTCAAAGAGAAATGAACAAAGCACTGTCCGATTACAAGGAGTTCGCCAGAGCATATATAGACGAAATAGCCGTCTTTTCTGAAACATTTTCTGAACACCTGATGCATCTATAAAAGATATTTTCTAAATTATCACAGTTAAGATTTTCAGTCAACTTAAAAAAATGTGAATTCGCAAAACCTCAGATCAAGTACTTAGGACATGTCATCAGGTCCGGTAGCCATCGGACCGACCACGGAAAAGTGGAGGCCATTCGAAGGCTACCTGTGCCTCAAACGAAGAAACAGTTGAAAAGTGTTCTTGGTCTGTGTAATTATTATAGAGACTACATTCCCAAATATGCTGAAGTAGCATATCCTCTAACTGAACTGACGAAAAAGAACAGTCCAGAGCAGTTGTGTTGGTCAGAAGACCATGACCGGTCATTCAATCAGTTGAAAAGAGGTCATATCGAAGCGCATAATCTACATACTCCCGTTACAGGAGTGCCATTTGTCATCGAGTGCGACGCATCTGCAGTCGGCACCGGCGCGTGTTTATCGCAGCGAAAAGACGGAGTACTGTACCCAGTAAGCTATACCAGTCAAAAGCTCACCAAAACTCAACAGACTTGGCCGACGATTGAATGGGAGGCCTATGCGTTCATCTGGAGTCTAAAGAAGTTCGAAACGTGGATTTTTTGTTCACCTGTGGAACTTATCACCGATCACAAGCCAGTAGCTTTCATCACCAAAAATTCCCCTCAATCTTCCAAACTGCAGCGATGGGCATTAGGACTGCAGAAATATGACATTGGGATTTCGCCCCGACTTGGTGCTAAGTTGAAAAATGCAGACGCATTGTCTAGACTTGAGACTATTGGATAAGAAAACAAACTGTGAAAAACTTTCCAAACTGTTTTAGAATTTAAAGTATTACGATTAATTTAATTGTTCCTGCATCTATATCTTGTATATGTTTTATTTGTTATTGCATTTATTGTTGTTATTATTAAGTATTAATTCAGTTTTGTATTAGTAGGTAAGAAGAGTTTTAGGCGGTGTGCCCAGACTACTCCAAACATTTAGTTTGTATATTTTTATACATATTTATTAATTTGTATTTTCATTTGGGTAGTTTGTTTAAAGAAAAGAAGTATGAGGTATGAGACTACATTTCAGATAGAAAATGAAGGACCCCCTCCCCCATTTTCAATCTTGGGGGGGGGGGATGTGATGTCTGACGCCGTCTGGATAACCTTTCTTTTGATTTCTGTTGGCGCCAATGTCACGTGATATACGGGCGCGCGGAGAGGTAGCGGGGACACTGTTTTTCAGAATAGAAGAGTTTTTGAGAAGTGTAGACGTAGGCCGTGCATGTTTTGGCTGGCAAGTGCTTTTTTTTTAATTTATAAAACGGAAGTGTCAGTTGCTACGAGCATCGCAGAATTATAATTTCAGTTTTTTTGTGAAATAATTTAGCAATATAGTGAAGTGTAGGTTTTGGAGTGTAATATGAAGATATTGTGTGCTGGAAATTGGAATTTAGAATCTTTATATATAATTGTACATAGCGTGTTGTCATCCATGCTTTCATGTATTCTTATAAATAAACTTTAGTGTTGTGAAAAAGCTAGTGATATATTAACAAATGAATACACACCTTGATGATTAGCGGATTTCGAGTGTATATCACAACGATATTTGACTGGCTTTCATTATGAGTTGCTCTATAGAGTTGACTATTAAATCATAAAAGGAAAGATCTGTTATCGAGCGCGCATGCGCAGATAAAAAATATTTTATCAAATGTTTAATTTATTTACATTCCAACTGCATTATATTATTTCTACTACATTTTGTCAAACTTTCTGAAACTGGCGTTAAATTTGGTAGAAAGTTCTGCATGATATAAACAAAAAACATGCAAGAATTTTTTGAACTTAAAAATAAATCGATTTATCTTCATGAATATACGTGCTATTCTTACACATATGAATAGACATATTGTACAATATTCACATATTCGTAAGCTATAGCGATAGATCTTTTCGTGCATTTTATTTTACAGGGTGATCCCAAATATTAATTTTTTTTTTACTTTTCTTTGTTTGTTGACCCCCTAATTTTCCTTCTGATCAAATCGCCGCACAGTGCTAGTTTGCAAATCTAGCGGGAAAAAAGTCCAAAAATCGACTTGCAGTAATTTAACTTTTAGGTATTTCAAATAACATTTAACACATCGGAGAAAGAAAATCTAAAGTGATAGCAGCCTAACTCCACAACAACACCATAAAAAATAGACTCATAAACCAAATTTTCTTTTAACCTTTTTAGAATGGCGATTCCGTAGTTGTAATTGGCATTGATATTTTTTGGATAAAAACATACTTATTTCGTAAATATTTTTCAATGATAGTCTGAAATCGTTACAACAATGTAGATACTTTGTATTTTACAGTTACAATAGTTATTTAGAAGTGTTATATTTAAAAAAATAATTTTTTAAGTCAATATAAAAATTATTTAAAAATTCAATAGCATATGATAAATTTTAAAAAGCTGCCTAAAATTTTGTACACGCCGGTACATTGTAACATAATTTTTTTTGTAATTATGTATGCATATATATATAGAATAAATCAATTTCAGCTGCCACTATTTGCAACTCTTGAATATAAGTAATTTTTTATCAGGTACTGAAGTGTAAATTTCGAAAAGAAAATTATATGAGATTTTTAAAAATTATGTTACTGGACATGAATCATTCCCTGTTAATTATAAAAATATCCTAATAGACTATTTATTACACAAATATAATCTTCAACATTGCTCATCTGTTATGTTAGACCAGATTAAGCGGCTGATTCATTCATTTATAATTGACAGTAATCAAAGATGGAGGAACTGATATCGCTTAGAGAACGTTTTTTGAATTAAAATAAGAGATGGCCAGATTCGAATATTAACAATAAATATATTTACAGGGCAGAAGTAATAATTACTACCAGAAAAAGGTTGGGCAACCAAAGAAATTTGTTTATTTAAATGGATCGAAATCAAAAGACAAAAGGTGCATTCGTTATTCCCGGAATACAAATGAATAACCACGCGCCACGTGTTTAAAACTGAGACAATCTGGAAAAAAAGGATGCTATGGATGTGTTAAAAAATATATCCGAAAGCCCTTAAAAAGCAACGACATTTTAAAAAATCGCTCAAAAAGCCGGGTACTCGTCATATAAAAAAGGGCTGTAATGAAGAAAATCAAAATTTTATAATTGGTAAATCCACAGCCGTCATCTACTTCTGACTACTACTATCCATAAAGTTTAAGTTCATCATAGAAACTGATCAGTCAATAACACAAAAATTTGAAATTGTCAGAAATTAAATCTTTACAGCTCTTGCCCTAACTGTAGTAGAGTTCAATGCTCAGACGCATGGCAAGAGCACAAATTTGAAGGCACAGGGGTAGATAGCACAATGCATTCTATCTTCAAATAAAGCAACTTAAAAATGCAATGTCTGTAATGGAAAATTCAAGATGGTGAATAACTTAAAAATGATTCTATAATATACGAATAATATTCACAAGTTTTCTTGGGGCTTATCGGCACAACATGCACAATTAAGATTTATGGAATGCCTCTTACATATTGGCTATAGATTTGATGTAAAGAAATAGCAGTTCCGAAAACCTGAAGAAAAATGAAGTGTCGCAGAAAGAAAAAAAATGTAATTGAAAGACTTAAAAGAGAATTATTATGAAAAACTCCAAAACAAAGGCAAGATAACATTAAAGTAGGAAATAGAAAAAGGAAGATTTTTTAAGGAAATTGCAGTCGCCGCTAGCATAACAGGTGTTGATAAGCACTTCTTGAGCGATTTGATATAATTTTACATGACATGTGGATACAAGATAAATATATCTGCCTTCAAGCATTACAAATCATGACATTAACACCTCAATAAAACTATAGAGCGGCTGAAGCACCCTGAACTTTTAACATTTATACGGTCACCGAATATACAAATAATAAAAGAATAGCAAACAACAGAAAATGACAGTGATTCATTTTATAACACTGGTAACTATAGCAGTATGTAATTAATTAATTACTATTTTTAATACAAGAAAACTGTTCTTGTTGAAAATAAATATGTACTACATTTTTCAAAATCTGCACTGAATACCATAACACTAGGGAAATGTCAGCGTATGAAAATGACAAAACATCTTTTTATTATGATTATGATGATGGAATAACGATGACGTAAATTGTACAATGTAATGCGTAAAGATATACAGTAAAACCTCCCTAAAACGACCACGTTCCGTTCCAATAAAAATGGATCGCTCCGAGAGGTGGTCTCTTAATGGAGGTCATGTTTAAATCTAGATTTTAATTGCTGGAAAAAGGTAACAATTAATGTTACTAAAATTTATTTTTCACATTAGGAAAAAACATGAAAAGTTAAGTATCAAAACAAAAGTTAATTACATAAGTTAATCACTGCAGACTTTAAAAAATGAATACATTGACGTTTGCTTTGATTTTACGGTTTTATCTTTTATAACTTTTATTTCTAGTTCCTTTCGAAGTTCAGTAAATAAAAATATATTTTTTTTTTGGACGGGAACAAATAATGACGATTTCATTAATTTATCTATTTATTTGAGAGTTTCCTGACAGAATAGGGTAGACGAGTTTATTGATCGTCATTATTAATTTGTCATCAGAGTTAAGTTCATTGGCTAAAAAGGCACAAAGGGGTTTAGACACATAAAAATTACCTGAATAAAAAAAATTCTAAACTTAGTTTAGAAGTTTGGTGATTTCATTTTCTTCAAAGAAATTGGTCGCTCATGGAGGGGGTCCAACTAGGATGGTCTCTGAATGGAGATAAAATTAGCACTGAACCTATGGGAATAAATTTCGTTCCATGAAAAAATGGTCGTTCAGGGAGGTGACTTTCATAAATTGAATTTTGACCAGCTAGATTCGCAAAATCACTGTGCGCCGTTGATAAATATGAAGGCGAACATATTCTTCATAATCCTGAAGTTCCAGAAAAATCCGACAAGTATATCTTTAAATATTCGACAAAATGTCTAAAATTGAAAGTGTCCGATGATCAATGGTTATATAGTGTACACTAAATTTAAAAATGGGTAGCACAGATACAACGCAATTTTTATTTGCGTTTAAACCACCTACTGGTGGAAAATAGCGCATTTAAATTAATTAATTAATTTTTTTAAAATCTTCATAACAAACTTTTGCTAAAATTAATGTTTTTATACAAATTTTCACACGACATTTTTTTGTTGTTGTTTTACTTCATTTTGTTTTTAAACTGGAACCACCACCATTGGTAAATTACATAACTAAAACTTTAAAATGGATTTATTCTATTTTCTTATATGATAACACTCAAGTTAAAATTATGAAATACCGGTTTAACAAACTTTTCTTTTGCACTTACAGCGACACCTGGAAGGAACTAATATAACCAAATAGTAATAAATGTGATTTAAGTTTATTTTATATATGAGGATGTGAGTTTCAAAATTTGCCTTATTCAGAAAATAAAATTTTTTGAAATCGCGAAAAACCTCTGACCTGCGTCCATTGGTTTTCATTGTAAACGAAGTTTTTACAATATTAGAAATACACTATAAAACTAGTTTTGTTGCTGATTGTAGTGTTTTGTCGATGCAGGTTCACGAATAGATTAGATTGATAGAGAAAACTGGCTTTTTTAAATTTTGGATAAGGCGAGTTTTGAAACTCATGTCCTCATATGTAAGTTATCAGAATAAGTTTCTACCTCGGTCAAATTCAGGTAATTGATAAAAGCTTTTAAATGATAGGTTTTTTACGCTAATAGCACCCCTAGTTGGAAATTACGTAACTGAAAGTAAAAATTTATTTTTATGTTTTCCAATATGGGAAGCATAACACAAAATAAAATTAGGTAATAATTTTATCGTGCGTTTATATCAGTTTCGGTGAGAAAATTAGATAACCAAATTTCAATAAAACTGTTTTTTTTTTCATGTTTTACAGTATAATACCTATACTGTTGTTAAACATACGCAGCAAATATTCATCACAATTTACTTTTGCATTTATAGCTTCCAAAAGTATGAAAGAGGATAATTAAACTTAAGTAAAGTTCATTTTTTTGTTTTTATTATTGCTTTTTTATGTTCAAATTGGAAGTTTATCCAAACTGCAACAACCTGCATTTCTGCACTGGTGAAAACCATTGGTTTAATCATTGGTAAATTTTGTATCTCAAATTGCGATGCGATATTCCATACATCACACACTAATTATGGTACCCTCTGTAAATTTTGAAATGGGTTAGCCTGAATGCAGTAGTTATTTAAAAACATGACATAGTTAGCAAAACCATAATTTGCAGAATAAACAAATAAATAAATAAAAAAACCCAATTCGATTTACTATATCGTTTAGGTCCGACAAGCGATAGATATTAAGATATTTGATTCAGTTGATTCTACAGTTAATGTTAATTTTCTGTAACAAGTATGGTTACCCCATTTATGCCTAGCTTCCCATTTTTGGGACGTTTCGAATTTTAATATTTTTTTTTTTATAATTTTCTTTTTTTTTACAACATGAAAATTGTATGAAGTAATTGTCTATAAATGTCTTTATCTAGTACCGAGAAATGACAGCATAAGTTTGATATTTATTTGCTGAAATGAAGGTCATTTTTCGGTGTTTATAGATTTTTCATTTTTCAAGATAGCGAAATGTAAAAAGTAAGTTTATTTGTATTTTTTGTATCAAGGATCCAAATAAATAAGTCATAATCTGAGCTTGTAGACTTCGTTTAAATATGTATTTTTTTAAATTGCAAAATTAATTATATTCAAGTCTATTTTTTATGCATGCTTGTAACGTACAAAATATGGAGGCTAGGTGCAAATGGATACATATTTCTATTAGCCATGTAGGGGACAGTTATTGATGCAAAGTTCTTTTCAAGATGATTTTGAAATAAATTGTTTTTTAGCCTCAAATACGATTATTCTTAATTTATTATTAATTATACATATAATGTTATTAGTCTCAGTAAAGAAATACATATATTTTTTTAATAGTTCATAAAAAATACTAATTATAGTACATAATATGCAATTTAAAAGCGTAATTTATATAAATTTAGACAAAACATATAATTATGCATTGTTCCACATATGGATATTCCCATATTTAGTACATTTACATTTTATCAAATAAATACAAAAATATTTTAGCGTAATTTTTTTTAGTATTTTTCCAGTTCATTTTGCAACATTTTAAAGTGATTATACCAACAAATTTGAGAAAACAAAAATTCAGGCATAAATGGGTTAAACCAATTGAATTTTAAAAAATATAAATGAAATTCAAACAATATGATACTTAAACTGCCCTAAAAACTTAAGAACCCCCCTTCAAAAGAAACGGAAATCAATCTTATGGCTCTTTCCATTTTTACGCTTCACAAGCTGCAGATATTAACATCACTGATTTTCTATTTATGTTTATGATGGATGTATACAAAATGTTAAAGTACGTGGAAAATACAAACCTTTAAAAAAGAATTAGATTTATTTACGTTTCATTTCAACGGAATCTAGTTTTAGGGTATTTTAAGTAACATATTCTTTGAAATTTATTTTTATTTTTTACAGGTTAATTAGTTTAAACATATTTATTACAAAAAAGTAACATTATCTGCAGAGCCAACTGAATGAAATATCTTAATATCTATCCCTTTTCAGACCTAAACAATATTGGAAATAAATTGTCTTTTTGAATTTGTTCTGCAAGTTATGTTTTTGTTTAATATAAATTAGTTTAATGAAATACATAAATATTATTTTGAAAAGGGTGTCTCAGAAAAGGCACTCAAAATTTAAAATTCAATAATTCAATTACTATATTTATGACTCCTCTCCACGTTCACATATGCACGCACACGCACGCACATACACACAAATAAATAAATTATGGGCTTGATTTGTTCTTTTGTATCCCTGAAATTCTTAAAATGAGAATAGTAAACTCCATTCAAACTCCTTCATTATTTATGAAAAATCTTACTTTATGTTTTATTATTTTGCTACCATGTATTAGAAAAAGTAATTTCAAATGAATATTTGAAATGTATCTCTGACATGTTGAACACGACTTTTAAAATAAAACGAAGAAATCATACAATAATAAAAACCATTGAAAATTTGAATAGTTAATTAATAATTAATATAAAATTTTAATAATTAAATACCTTTTGATGTTTTGCAGATAAATGATAATCGTTTTGTACACGATATCGTTACCCATTCTTTTCTCTGTTTTTTGGCAGCGCATGTTCCTTCAATGAAATTTAATTGTTCCTTGTTGAATCCGTTGTATGAAACATACCAACCTGATGTCCATTTCTGTTGCAGCTGATCCTAAATTTTAATATTTTAAACAAATAGATCACGAAATGAGATAATACACAAATAAATAATTAACTATCATAAATAAACAAATTAACGAAATTATTAGCAGGTTCATGTTTTGGGTATTTTACTAGTAAGGATAACGCAACATCGTATTAAATATTTCTGCACAAATAACCAATGAAGAAAGACAAGAAATTGTAAAAAAGATTAAATTGTTCCAAACAGATTGAAAAGCGCTTTAATTTTTATCCTGTTGGAGATACTTAGGCAATGTAAGTTACAAAAGAGTTTAAAATAAATTAAGAATTAAGATTATTTTAATTAACTAGTCCCCCCATTAATTTTCAAAAAGTAACGCTTTTTAAATTTTTGTACTGTCCCCGGATCCTATAAGTTATATTTAGAATTTTTTTCTCCCTGTACTGATAAGTAAAACAGTAAAAATACTAGAAATCCACCGAAAATTCGGTTTCGCTTTCGTTTTTGGCCCAAAATCTAAGTTTCGCCGAAAATCCGGCCGAACCGAAACTCTTTGTATTCCAAAAATCTCGTTTCTTCCTTCGGAAATTTTCAACATTACTCATTGATTTGAACTGTATTGGCTCAAATGAGACAATCTTTATTTATTGCTATGAACTTCACTGTTTATAATTATCAGTCATGACTGACTCAAGACGTGAGGGCAAATTATAAAGCAAGAAATGCAAATATGAGTAAACTTTAAAAACGTTTTTCACATGATCATTAAAAGCTGTCGACTTAACAATAATAGAAACTTAATTAGAACAGATAATTAGAACAGATAACTAGAACAGATAATTTAGCTGCACTGCCTTTATAATTTTTTCCAAATTTTCCCCTGTAGTAATGAAACTGAGCGAACATAAGTATAAAGCTACATAATATTTTCAAAACTTTTGACAGAAAACAGAGGTTTTAGTTTATTTTTTTCATAAAAATGAATTTATTACATCAAATACTGTAGTACATTAGATTCAGAAATTTAAGTTTTGCCCCTCTTTTTTTACCAGTATATATAAAAAAGTTAATTTAAAGGGGTAAAGTTTAGCTGTTAGATCGACTATAAAACATATTTACTGCTTTTGTATCCGATCTAGACACAAATGAGATTGCAATATGACACTAATTATCAAAAAATATTTTTCGACGTGTTTAAATAATAATGCACAGAAAAATAATAACATATATATAGTTTTGCTTTTATTGTTTGTTTACTGTTTTGGGGATTTATTAGTTATCTTTATTTTGCTGTCTAAAATGCATCATGCTAGCGATTTGGTTGATAATTTTATAATACTGTTCATTGGCGCCGGTAGAATTCGAGACTTACGAACAAAGAGGTGCAAGATTTTTGATAAGTTGATGACATTATAATAAATAAAAATATTTATAACTACAATCATATTTTTATTAGTATTTAATTATTTAAAATTGACTCACCTGTATTTTAATTCCGATCCAGAATTCTTTCCTCGTATTTGCTAAAATATGATCAAGGAATAAATCCTCCAATATGTCCAAAATTGTGACAAGGTGGCCATTATAATTGTCTTTACAATGTTTTTCTGCATTTTCCCACGATTTCATTTCCGTAGCAACATAAAAACACGAATTTTGAAATTTCCATCCTTCGCCTGCTTTAGATGAACAGTACATTTGGTTAGGAGATTTCTGTTTGGAATCTATTTGGAAAAAAAAAAAAAAAAAAAAAAAAAAAAAAACAGAAATAAATGTACATATGATGAAAATTAACAAAAGAGTTTGATCATGAATAAATATTTGATATGTATTTCATTTACATTGAACATCGGATGATTTTGAAAAAACTGAGGAAATTGAAAGTTTCCATTTCAGTGGGGGTATAGAAAATATTCTTCGTTCCTAATTCTTAGAGAAAGAAAAATAGGGATAACAATAACTAACTAATTAAATAAAACAAAGCAAATTGAAAACATGCAACGCATTTAATGCACTTTCATCAACAAAATTTTGGACAGTGGGATAGGAAACTATTATTCATGCACATTTTTAGTTGTCTGAAGTTTTCAATAGCGCAACAAGTAATTTATGCTTTATAACTTTTCATTTTCTCAGCTTTTATATTACTTTAGTATTGCATTTAAAAACTTGTAATTTTATAGAGAAATGTACAGGATGCGGTAGGTAGTTGAGAACACGTATGATAGGTGAAATACCACCCTGCAAATCACAGTTACAAGTCCTTTTCTGCTATATGTAAACAGGTCAGAGCCTAGACTAACTGAGGAAAGGAAGAGGTATGTTGTCATTGTCTTAGAGGCTGAGAACACTCCTATTTAGAGACTGCTGCATTCATGAAATTCGCCCGATCATTCGTCTTTAAAGCAGAGAGCGAACTGAAGGCTGCCAGGCTTGATATCGAAACCGTTTCAAACAGGTAATGACATTATCAAGAGGACGCAATGCGTCATCCGTGTTGTTGAAAATCCTAGGAAGTCAGTGAGGACACGCTAGGGAGCTGCAGGCTGATAAGGCCACCATCCGATGTGACATTCGTGAGGACCTTCGTTAGAGGTCGTGCGTGCTTAGGAGAGGACAGTTCTTGTTTGAGAGAGCGAGAGATAACCGCCTGACTAAAGCCAAACGCCTATTTGGCAAGATGAAACAGGAAGAGGAGCCAGGAATGCTGTTGTTTTCCTAGGATTAAAAAAACTTTATCCAGGTCCAGGAAGTGAACCGCAAAAAGATCGGTGCCTGTATAAAATCCCCGAAGAGATTCCGACCGTAATGCACAGAAAAGTTGCATCCTCACTGATGATTCTGGGGAGTCGTGAGCAGCGAAGATGACATGATGTCTCCACATTGTTTCTTCAAGATGCCAGATGCAACGCCGTTGTTTATACCGAGATGTTAAAGTTCTAGGTAATGGTCGGTAATGGTCGAAGATTTAATTTAGATCTCTTGCATTCTTAGGATTTCTTTTAATCTACCTTTCAGATACCGGTCGGTGCCATTTGTTTGTCAGCTGTGTGTTGATTAGTACAGAAAAGCACTTTTTCAAGGCTGTTGTTATTTATGGGTAATGTCCAATGAGACTAGAGTAACTCAATATGTGAATGCGGACATATGAAATATACAAATTTGATTGGTTGAGAGGATTTTGGGCAAAAGAGAATCGCCAAGAATCTTGGCAATTATAGAATTCAGTGGCCTAAGCAAAGACTAGGCATGCACCTTGTACATGAATATTTCGCCACTCTCATATAGAGGAGAGACCCTATAGACGACACAATTTATTTTTGCATTCATAGTGTTCCTGTGTGGGAAATAGGGTAATTAAATTTAAGTGAAATTATTTTTTTATGTTTTTAATATATATGTTTTTATGTTCAGATCGAATGTTTTTGTCCAGACTATACAGCAACCTGCATTACTGCACTGTTGAAACGTTTTGAATTATACATTGGTAAATTGCATCACAAATTGTGATGCGATATCGTATCAAAGTTGTTGATGGTACCCTCTATTAATTTCGAAATGTGTTCATTTGATTGCAGTAGTTATTAAAAAAATTGACATATTAAACAAAAACTTATTTTGCAGAACAAATTAAAAAAAAACAAAATTTGTGTCCAACATTGTTTAGGCCCGAGAAGGCACAGATATTAAGATATTTCATTCAATTAGTTTTACATTTAATGTAACGTTTTTGTAAAAAATAAGTTAAAACAATTGAGCATTAAAAAATAAAAATAAAATTCATGCAATATAATACTTTAAAAACCCTAAAAACTTAGGTTCCTTTCATGTGAAATCGAAATAAATCTTAGACTTTTTCCATTTTTAAGTTGTAAATATTTGTATTGCAAATGTTGTATTATGTTTATGATGATTGTACAGAAAATGATAAGATGCATGCAAAATACAAAACTTTAAAAAAGTCTAAGATTTATTTCGATTTAATTTGAACGGTTACATTTGAAAGCTTTTAGGTATTTTAAAGTATCATATTGTATGAATTTTATTTTTATTTTTTTAATGTTTAATTGTTTTAACTTATTTGTTACAAAAATGTAACATTAAATGTAGAACTAATAAAAGAAATACAATCTTAATATCTGTGCCTTCTCGGGCTTAAACAATGTAGGAAATAACTTTTGTTTTTTAATTTGTTCTGCAAATTAGGTTTTTGTTTAATTTATTTATTACATTTTTATTCAAGAACTGTAAAAAGTAAATTATAAGAACAGAAATTTAATAAAATATATTTAAAATACTCTATGGTATGTTATTTTTAATAGAAAACTCGAATGTTATTAACAAATAAGTCATGTGTTACTAAAATGATAAACACAGAAATAAAACTAACTTGCGTTCATTTCACATATGTAGGCATCTGTAGCGTCACACGATTTATCGTTCCATTTGCCTATAATGTTGTTTTCTGGTTCGAACACCATATGAACACAGTCTTCCTAAGGCAAAAAAGTTCAGTAGTAGTCATATCACTAAATCAAACAAATAATTTATCATATTTGAAAGGAAATAAATAATCTATGCTTTCGAAAATGGATGCAAAATTTGGGTTATGACATGTTTTTTAACTTTTGATAATTGATTCTGACGTATTTTGTATCCCTGATTCCGAAAATGACCTTCCTTTTTAACGTTAGGAGTTTTCGCAAATCGTAAATTTCAAAGTTAAAAAATAGCGAAATTCTGATAATACGAAATAGATGTAATGTTTGTGTTTTTTAACTTTTGATAATCGATTCTTATGTATTTTGTAGAGCTGAATTCGAAAATGACCTTCATACTTTTACAGATTATACTTTTACACACTTTTTCACATTAGGTTTTTTCGTAAACCGCAAAATTTAAAAAGTCAAAATATTACAAAAATTTCATACCATAAAAAAGATGTAAAACGTTTTTGGATAATAATTTATTATTTTGTGTTTTATACTATGTATTTTTACAGCTTTTCATTTTATGTTCTCTTTAGGGTTCATGTCGGCGTAACATCCAACAGCAGTCCGCCATCATTGTCAGCCATTTAATGGAATAACATCTAACAACCTCTTAAAACCCAGTTACGTCTAAGGCGGTTCCCCAATCGTCTCTGAAGTGGAATATTACATATTTCAGCAGGATCAATGAACCCCCTTTACCACTATTCAGATTCTTGAACTGTTTAGCTGTAAGAATCCGCAGTATAAGACAAAAAAAAAATTAATAAATTATTATGATACAACCTCTTAAAACCCAGTTAAATCTAAGGCGGTTCCCCAATCTGAAGTGAAGTGAAATAGTACATATTTCCACAGGATCAATGAACCCCCTTTTCCAGTCTTCGGATTCCTGAACTGTTTAGTTGCAAGAAATCGCAGTATAAGTAAAAAAAAATGAATAAATTATTATGATACAACCCCTTAAAACCCAGTTACGTCTAATGCGGTTCCCCAATCATCTCTGAAGTGGAATAGTACATATTTCCACAGGATCAATGATCCCCCTTTTCCACTTTTCAGACTCCTGAACGGTTTAGCTGTAAGAATCCGCAGTATAAGTAAAATTTGAATAAATTATAATGATACAACTTCTTAAAACCCAGTTAAATCTAAGGCGGTTCCCCAATCGTATTTGAAGTGAAATAGTACATATTTCCACAGGATCAATGAACTCCCTTTCCCATTCTTCAGATTCCTGAACTGTTTAGCTGTAAGAATCCGCAGTATAAGACAAAAAAAAATTAATAAATTATTATGATACAACCTCTTAAAACCCAGTTACGTGTAAGGCAATTCCTCAATCGTCTCTTAAGTGGAATAGTACATATTTCCACAAGATCAATGAACAATGAACTCTTTTTGCCCCTCTAACAGACTCCTGAACAGTTTAGCTGTAAGAATAAGCAGTATAAGACAAAAAATTGAATAAATTATTGCGAAAAAAGTTTTACATCTATATTATATATAAGATTTTCGCTTTTTTTTCTACTTTTTAACTTAGGAATATAAGATTTGCGAAAATTTCTGACGCGATGGTTAAAACTGAATGTTATTTTCGGATTTAGCGCTAAAAAATACATAAAAATCAATGATCAAACATTAAAAAACACAACCATCACATCTATTTTATAGTATCAGTTTTCACTATTTTTTGACTTTTTAACTTTGAAATTTACGATTTGCAAAAAATCGTGACGCGATGGTTAAAAATGAAGGTAATTTCCGGATTCAGCGCTAAAAATATGTAAAAGTCAATTATCAAAAGTTAAAAAATACAATAATCGCAGGCTTGTGTATTTATTGATTGTGAAATGTGATGATCGGAAACATCGCAATAGAATTATGTATTCCAATTTTTTCCGGAGTATTCCAATTTTTTTCTTTTAGCTGTCTTTTTTTATGAATTTTTGTTTTAGGGTGTTACATTTTTAGTTAATTTTGGATATGGTGATTCATTTCGCTGATGTACTATATCGGACCAATTGAAGCAACTGTTAAATTTATGTTTGATTCATACTTATTTGTTTAATTTATTAATTAATTAATCAATGAATTGTTGATTTCATTACGGAATATTCGCTAAATAAAATCGCTGAACTATTTATATTGTTTTAAAAGCAAACGAGTTAATAATCCGTAATCAAGTTGCACTCGATAATAATAATAATTAAAAAAAATCATGCTCGAAAACATTTTTTTAAACCATAAAACCGTAACCGTAAATTGAGATACAAATTTCAAATAAATTGCTTTTGAAAGTACATTTTTCCCCTATTCGACGGAGTAAAACTTTAAATTATGCGATGTTTAGAACCAATTGATTTTTGAAGATTTCTACCAGTGGTTAGATATACAGGGTGTTAGAGGTCTGCACGGGCCGGAATTTCCAGACCCGGGCCCGGCCCGAACGAAAGCTATTTGGCCCGGCCCGGTGTAAAAATTAAAAGTTCGGCCCGAGCCCGGCCCGGCTCGTACAAAAATTAGTGAAAACAGGCCCGGCCCGGCCCGATTCAATTTCTACAAAAAAAAAAATCCGTTTTTTTTCGACACACAATTAAGATTCTTTTAATGAATACTACGTACATATTTATGGGAAAATTTTACAGTATATTTTAGATTACTATGTGTTCGCAAAGCAGAAAACACACAATAGTAAACATTAACGATTATACAGTGTTTTAGTCATCGTCTCTACAGACATTTCGAAATTCCAATAAGGATTCATTAAAAAGTTAATGTAGTTCAGAATAAAGGATTAAAAACATCATGCCTTTTGAAGCTGTATGATAAAAAGTAGATTTGCGAAAATATTTCTCTCATTTTTAAGGCTTTTCTCATATCAAAAGAAGTTACATTTCGACACATTTGAGAATTCATTTCTTTTCGGAAACGCGTAAGATTGGCAGGTATTCTTATTCAGAAACTATGTAAATGCCGTCTTTTTCATAGATAAAAGCAATATATGTTTCTCTGAAAATACTGCCAAAGTTAGCGTTATGAATCGAATTTCCGGAAGCGATAGCACAGGAAAGGAGAAAAACGTACAGTCACATGACAAGAATTTCTGTTATCTCTGTAAGTAATTTATCAAATATGGAGAAAGCTATTCGTTTCCAAATGCCTTCAATAGTCAGGCCTGTGAAATTTATGCCTTTATAATTAAAAATGTGTCAGAAAATGTATTTGAAAGTTTCGCATTGTTGAGCAGTGAATATGAGAACCCCTTAAGGCATATTTCCAAAGATACTGTTAACAGAAGTTCATTATCACTATTAATACTTTTACAAAACATAATGCCCGTCCTACACATCCTGAGATCGGTTAAGACCAGTTACGTCCCGGCACGAGTCTGCTGAAAAAAAAATTAAACCCGTAATCAGACATCTTGTAACTGTACGATGCCGATCTCTACGATGGACATGTTACATATATGTATTGATGTTGTTAAACTCGCATCGGCTCGTGACGCACATTTATACTTCTCGAGAAAATCATATTAATTAAAAATGGCTCGTATTTTATCTGCTTCACTTGAATTTTTTTATCGGCCCGGCCCGGCCCGGCCCGGCCCTGCAGGCCCGTTCAATTTTTTTGCCGAGCCGGCCCGTTTATTTTGTCTGTCGGCCCGGCCCGTTGAAAAAATTGTCCTAATTCTGCCGGCCCGGCCCGTTGGAAAAGTCGCCTTCATTCCGCCGGCCCGCGGGCCTGGCCGGGTACGGGCCTCGGGCCCGTGCAGACCTCTACAGGGTGTTGCCGATTTCGACCTCCAAATTC
This sequence comes from Maratus speciosus, assembly GCA_963932465.1. Lineage (NCBI taxonomy): Eukaryota > Metazoa > Arthropoda > Arachnida > Araneae > Salticidae > Maratus > Maratus speciosus. The sequence goes on along the minus strand of OZ010790.1, from coordinate 333,323,671 downwards.
AGAGGTGTGATAGTAGGCATCAAGAGGATGAGAAATTGCCATAGATCATGGGGTCGCAAACCACTTATTTAGTTACAAATACACTGGTGTTTCATCGTAACCGAACTTGTGTTGACGGTAATAATTTTGAGAAAAATAAAAACATTGCAATGAAAATGCAACGATATGTAGCTTGTTTTGTGTGAAATGTTATAACATCACAAAAAGTTCTGGAAAAACTAGCTGCTCAAGTAATCGATGATAGCGTATGAACTGGTAATCGCAGCCCATAATGTAGAGCGCAAATACATACTGCTGCCGCGTATACTAAAAACTTCTACCATTTTTTTTTATATTATCACATTTACAAAAAAGGTGAGAATGTCTATTAAAAGTTTTATTATAACATGCTCCCGTTTGCTGAAAATTATTACCGTCAACCAAAATTGAGGTAGTGTAGAACACCCTGTAATTTTGATTAAATATATGATTTCAGACCCCATGTTCTATGATAATTTTTTTTTTATCTTTAATGCCTGCTATTACCCCACTGAATTTGTCGGTTGATTTCAGAAACACTCTGTATACAATATGACCCAGGGAATATGTCCGTATGTATAAGTTTTCATACTTTAATGCATGTTTAGTGAAAAATGTGAGTACGTTGTATTTCAGGCTTATTAGAGAGATATAGAACAATTTATTGGCAATGTTTTAAATTTTTTTAGACATGGGGAACCGCTGCAGTTCACAAAATTCTGTTGCACATGTCGAATCTTTATTTTTTCTCTCTTTATTTTCTACGTCACTCACATAGTACTCTATGCAACTAAAACGCCCATTCCAGAAAATGTTTAAATATAAAATAAATAAATGCTGTTAGTACTCTCGCCCGTAATTAATGTTTTTAAATTGGAATACTTTCTGGTTTTTTTTTTTTTTTTTTGTCTTGGCTTTACAAATTTTATAGATTTAAAAACAATTTACTTTTGTTTATTTTAATTGTGTTGCTTATGACGGCAAATTATCAACACGAGGGATATGGACTCTAGGGGGAGGGGCTTGCCCTCCTTGGGGGTCTTTCTAAGGGAACCTAACCCGTATTTACGCAAGGAAATTCAAGGTTCGGAAAAAACCACGGCAAACTCCGAACGATTAGGCCGACGTGCGCGATTGGATTAAAACCCAGCACCTCCCTTCTACCAGCTCTGAGAACATAACCTCTCGGCCATTGGTGGGACGTTTATTTTAATAAATGAAATATTAGATTTGCTTGTGTCAAAAAATATGCAAAAAAGTGATAAACTTTACGTCACCAATAGGTGACGTAAAGTTTTTGTACCTTCATCTAAGTACATTATCGGAGTATAATAATTTATACACTGAATATCTGATATTTTAATGAAATATTCAAGAAAATTATCTTACTTTGTTCGAAATGGGATGGAATCACGAAAAGAGCATGAAGAGCAACAGCAATTCAGTCAACGATATCATAGGAAAAATCAACTACATGTCGAAATATGGAGCACCCAACTTAACGCTGTTTTGATGGGAATGGTGGTTACCTTCGTTCCTTATGGTGATATCGTTACATTTTACAAAATTAAGTCAATCCTATTGAATCTGTCGTTAAACTATACTTTTGTTAAAGTTAGGAACAAACAATCCTAGTTCGGCCTCTAATGTCCGTCTTATTTTTTAAAACACCTTTTACATTGCTGTTTATATAAACGTAATTTCTTATATTTAATATTGAAGCACGTCGAAAATAAAATTTAATGAAAAAGAAGAAAAAGAAATAAATGTGACTCACTCTTTCATCTTTCAGTCCTGTTGGCTCCATTACATTCCAGTTTGTATAATTAAAAACAGATCCATCGCTCCATACATATTCTGATTCATTAATACGATCGCTTAAACCAGTCCAAGCCCAAAATTTGATATCCAGTAGTAGAAAAGAAACAACAAAATCTGAAATATTTCATTCACAATTAGAATATTATATACATGCATATATATATAAATATATATATATATATATATGTGTGTGTGTGTGTGTGTGTGTGTTTACTTTTTCCGATTTGTTGAGAAAAATAAAATAAAAGTCTACAAATTAGTTAAATTAGCAATTTCGTAAGTTAAGAACTTCCGAAATATTAAATGAAATTAACTAGTTGAAAGTCAAACTAGTAGTAAGATTGCTGAAGTTTATTCATAGATGGCGTTAGGTGTCATAACAGACGCTATTGCTTAGCGAGAGGAGGTGTTATTCAATGGCCACCACGAACACAAGATCTTTCACCACGTGTTTTTGGTGTATGGGGTTTTGTAAAGGATCAAGTGTACAAGCCGCCACTTCCATTTTGAACTAAAATCAAGAATCTGTACTGCAAGTAATTTGATCAACGGAAACATGCTGACAAATCTGTGGCAAGAAATGGTTTACCGATGGGACATTTGCAGGTTCACGAATGAAGTCACATCGAACATTTGTGATAATGGTAAACTTGAACTATTTTTCTATCTTTCAACAATATGTACTTTAATTTTTTCCTGTCGATTCCATTCAATAAATCATTCTTTTTGCCCAACTAATTTGTAGACACCCTGTAGAATAAGGGTGCCTAAGAGTGAGAGTCCAGTCTGCTTTTAAATTTAGTTACATAGAAATTTAAAAATTCTTGATTATTATGAAAATGACTATTTACAAATGCTATTAAATATTATAAAAGCATCGGCCATCTGCCGATTTTAAACGTTTGCCCAATTTGTCTGATCGGCAATAAGCAGCATCCAGCCTCGTCGAATTCTGGAATACCTCTATCTTTTTTTCACAATTGAAAGTGTAGATCTCATCAAATTTATTAGCTTGGAAAAGGGTGCTGCACTTCCAGAGCCTCAATTAAGAATTCACTTTGCTTGCAGTTTAGAGTCCAAACTCGTGTCACTTCACGCACATATATATATAACACAACTGTTCGTGCACCAGTAATACATAGCGCATGGCCTGAAAAACGAAATTTAAATAAATCCAAATCAAATTTATAATTTTAATAACAAAAAAAAAGGTTATTACGCATTGCAATCATAAAAGAAATACCTACAAGGACAGCTTGGACTAAACAAACTCAGAAAAATTTGCTGACCAAGGCCATACCTAACTTCGTTAAAACCTTTAAGGCTGTTCTTAACTGCTCTGCTCAACAAGCGAAAAACGTTTTGACACATTTGCAAATTCATTTTTTAACGGAAAGGCATAAAATTGGAAAGCCTGGTCATGGAAGCGATTTGGAATTGAACTGTCTTTTCCATTTTTTGATCAATCAATTACCCATTGAGTTATAAGCGAATTTGATCACGTGACAAACATGTTTTTCGCCCGCTAATGAGTACTCTTTCTTCCTTCGCGCGGAAATTCAATTCAAAACGCCCACTTTGACACTATTTTCTGAAAGACCTATTGAGTTTGCAAAAAAATGAAAAAAAAAAACCCAGCTCAATTACATAGTTTCTAAACAATAACACCAGCTAGTTTCATGCATTTTCGAACAAAAATAAATCTAAACTTATGTCAGAAAGTTGCCCTTTTGGATTTGAGAACACCCTTAAAACATTCTGAATATACTTCCTATCTAAGCCATCAAAAGCGGAACAGAAGAAAACTATAAACGTTTCACATCTTACGGTTTATTCTTCTAACGAGTACAACACTATACCAACTGAACCGTCAACTATAGATCAGTTGGTAGAGCGCTAGCATTTATGCCAAAGTCCCTAGATTCGACTCCACCGCTGTACACTTTCCTCTTAGCTGGAATTAAATATTCTTCCAACTTTTGCCCCACGAATTCTATCAATATGGTTGAGATAAAAATATTATCACAACTATACAATATCCACTTGCTAAAGCGATCAATCTTAGGTTATGAATAACAGACGAACAAAACGTATATATTTAGACATTATGACAGACAATGTACGTTTAGACTTTAATTAATTCATCAGAAGTAGAAATCGATATATGGACGAAAATTACCTAACACAGTGTGTACAAATATTTTCATAAACGTTGAAACCATTGCAGTATAATTTGTAAAATTAAGATATATACAGGGTATGCCATAATTAACTGAGCAATTTATTCTTTTTGCATATTATTTTTCATCTTTTCTCATTCTTATTTTCTTAATAACTTTTGTACCTATTCTTTTATATTTACAGAATTTATGTGAAAGTAAAATTCAAAATGTGAATTTTTTTTACAAATATATGTGACTGGCAATGCCGGCGGCTTTGCGGGGAACACAAGGGAAAAAAGAACACAGTTGTTCAAGACATTGTTAAAATGTTCTTTGTGTCTCTTTAATGCGAAGCGGAAATTGCATTGATACTACTAATAAAAACACCACTGATTAAAATAGGAAATCTTCATTCCTAATCATTTGCAATACTCCTCCGCCTTTAGCGAAAAATGTTTAACTGTTGCCTTTTTGTGAATTTTATTCATCCTCTACCCTACAGTGAAGTAATATTCGAAATTAATTCGTTTATTTTCAGAGTAGTATAAATTGCATTGATACTACTAATAAAAACACCACTGATTAAAATAGGAAATCTTCATTCCTAATCATTTGCAATACTCCTCCGCCTTTAGCGAAAAATGTTTAACTGTTGCCTTTTTGTGAATTTTATTCATCCTCTACCCTACAGTGAAGTAATATTCGAAATTAATTCGGTTATTTTCAGAGTAATCTTGATTTCAAAACTAGCTTCACCCATTTCAAACTTTTAAACTTCGAATTTTTAAAAACTGTCTTTAATGAGAATTTACATCTTAAATTTAATCAACATTTCAAATTTAAAGTGTCTAGCCCAAACAGTTTCAAATGAATCGTAATTTTAGAACATTTTTAGTTCTTGCACCTGCTTATTGCAGAAGTGCTGAGATAAAAAATAATCTAAGTATATAATTAAGGATTATTCATCATTATAAATGCTGAAAGATATTTTGAAATCGGTTCGGTAATTTCTGAATAATTGTGATTTTAGAACGCTTTCTACTCATTTCTTCCTTTTAAATTTTGAATAATAATAAAAAGAAACTGTTTTGCTTGAGCGTTTATTTCTGAAAAGCAACTACTATGTAGAATTTCATGTTTCTGCTCCTAACAATTCCTAAGAAATTGTAATTTTAGAATTTTTCTCTATTGCACCCACCAGCCATGGAGGCAGAGATCTCGAGATAAAAAATAGCCGAATGATTACTCGCAGATAATCACCATTATAATATTGAAAGGATATTTGAAATCGATTTGGTAGTTTCGGAGAAATTATGATTTTAGATAGTTTCCTGTCCATTTCACACTTTAACCCTCTCGCTGCGCAACGCGAGATTTCCTCGGGCAGCGTAAAAGTAGCAAAATTTGCGCAACCCGAGACTTCCTCTGGGATGCATTTTTCCCGTCTAATTAACTCTCCTTGATTATTCCCATCAGTTATTTTTTTATTGTAAATTTTGCCTTATTTAATCGGAGCATTTTCCCGATTAAATTAGACAAAATTTTTTGTATAAAATATAAAATATAATACGTCAATCCACAGCTCTCTTTCGTTTAAGTTTCAATCAGAATATCGCAATAGATTTCGATCAGGCAAAAATCATATTACCAACATCCAATTATTACTCATCCACTATAAGAGAATCAATAGAAGAAATCCTATGTAAAAGCAATCAAGTATGTAACGACGCCCTATCTTACAATATCCCCAGTTTGTGGTTCAATATCCTGAAAATAAATCCTGAAAACCAGATCAAGGTGACGTATTAAAAATTTAAAGTACAGAAATTAAATATTTTCTTCTACCCATGGAAAGTGACATATGAGAAACAGAGTGATGTCATAAAATAAATGGAACTGCAATTATTAATAATAATATATATTTTCTCTAATTAAATTCAATCCGAGAAACTGCTACTGCTACTTCTACTTTCAACTCTAGTAATTATTGGCTCTCTCATTTTCAAAACAAAGTGACGTATTTGTATAAATAAACAACATTTAGTTATTAAGATATTCTCTGATGATGAGCCTGGAAGGCTTGAAAGTATTAAGAAGTTTTAAATAAAATGCATATTTTAAACTTGTAACACCTTTTCCATTACATTAGTCGCCTTTTAAGTAAGATGGTGGACCTTTTTAATGTTCACATTATATATTTTATGTTGAATCAATGTGAAAAATTGCGTTTCGTCTTATGATATTATACAAAAATTTTTGTTTTGAAAAACCGGTGACAAAAGAATAAAAATTCTTAAAAGACGCTCGTCGCGAAGGGGTTAAATACGCAATTTTTGAAGCTATTTTGATAAAAAAATTACGTAGCAAGAGGATTAACATTTCCAATTTTTTAAAAACGTCTTTGAAGTAACCGCCATGCCAATGTTCACGTTTCTACCTCTAACAGTTTGAAAGCAATTGTTATTTTCGAACGTTTTTCGCTCTGTCACCCCCTTTGGTGCAGGAATACCTACATAAAAAGTAGCTTATGTTGCTGTACAGACTGTCACCATTATTTTGACATCATGAGTTTTGAAATCGGTTTGGTAGTTCCAGAGGTTATTTCTTACAAACAACCACACCGTTCTTCTTTATAAGATTAGATTAGCTTTTATTTACACCAATACATAGTATCAATCTATATCAGGGACTAACTGAAACTGAAGTTCGATAAAAATTCGTGCATTAGTTCTTGAGATACAGCTATTGCGATAATCATGAATAATGCAGCACAGCAGCGCCACTTGCAAGGCGATTTACACCAAAAAGTACTCAGACCAATACACCAAAAAGTACTATGTATGTATTGGTATTGGGTGTTATTTATGTATAGTTTTTTTTTACTTTCTTCTATCTTTACAATAAGAAAGTATTGGATTCGGGAAAAATTTCAAATTACGGTTTTCGACCGATTTACACGTTTTAGGGGTCAGAGATCCCGTAAAACATCTTTTTACAAAATGTCTGTCTGTGTGTGACAGAGATTTTGTGGGCGTTCTATCTCAAGAACTAATGAACGGAATTTAATAAAACTTTAAATTAAGTTAGTTCGTGATATAAATTGCTGCTGAGTACTTTTTGGTGTAAATCGCCTTGCAAGTGGCGCTGCTGTGCTGCATTATTCATGATTATCGCAATAGCTGTATCTCAAGAACTAATGCACGAATTTTTATCGAACTTCAGTTTCAGTTAGTCCCTGATATAGATTGATACTATGTATTGGTGTAAATTGCCCAACAGGTTTCACTGCTATGCAGAACTTTTCACATTTTTCGCAATAGCTCTATCTTAAAAACTAATGCACGGATTTTCATCAAACTTCAAATTCAATTAGAAATTGACATAAGTTGTTGCTGATTAGATTTTGGTGTAAATCACATAACCAATGGCGCTGCTATGCTACATTTTTCAGGAAGTATTAACATGTATGAGATAGAAAAATTTTTGGGATTGCCACATCCGACTAGTTTCTTTTTGAATTTATGGTTTGTCTGCTGAGCAAAAATAAGAAGAATGAAAAAATTGTCTGAAATATTTTAATTAGAGAGTCCTTTCAGCATGCATTAATAAAGTTCCATTCAACTTTTAAGCTTTTGAAATAACATTTTTTACATTTAATATATCGCACCCTTGCTTCAAAAGTGTCAGAATTGAAAAAACTGTTTTCAGGAAATACGAAAAACTGTTTCAGGTTGTGGAAGGGTCAGTGACCATCTTGCAAACACAACTGCTACCTGATGGCTGGATGTTCAGTCCACTGTCTGGTACTTTAGGTGATTGGTAGATGCATAAAATCAAGTAGAATGGCAGCCATAACTCAAAAAATTCAATTTTCGAGTTGTGGCATTTTTGAAGTAAGGGTGCGATATATATTTTTTGTTGCTTACTAACAACACCAAAAGACATTTTTACAAAAAAAAAAAATATCAATTATGTAATCAAATAAAATTTTGGAATTAAATAAAAGCGACACTTTCGTATTAGCCGCACGCCAGGAGTTAATAGCCATTTAACGAACCATAAAATATCAATAAATTGAGAAGCAGTTTTCAAATAGATATCATTTGAAAGTATTTTTTTTTTTAAATTTGACGATGTAAAAATTAAAATTATGCGATATTTAGAAGTAATCAACTTTTCAAAAAATTGGGAATGGATTGGTTCGATTGTATACACCTTTTATATGGCGCCAGCGTTTCTCACCGACACGCTTTTGCTTTAGAATAAAGAGTTTAGATAAAATTTTCAAATTTGATCAAAATTAGCGAAGATTACTCCACCAGGGTTAGTTATTGAACTACGAGTCTTTATTGTAATGATATATAATTAAAATAGCCAGTCAAAAATCGCCAGAACTTGACTATCATACAAACATATATTTGTTTGTTACCGCGGGCCTTCGAAATGTTATTATTATTATTATTATTATTATTATTATTATTATTATTATTATCATTAAAGATGTTTCACAATTCGGATGATGACTGACGATTTAAATTATGTATCATTAAAATAAAGACTCGCAGTTCGAGATATTTTTTGAACAGGCTTTTGACATAGTTAACTCATATTTCGTTAAAACACTTTGTTTGATTATAAATTGCAGTTAATTGAAATAAAATGTAACAACGTATCAACATTATTTACATAAATGAAATGAAAGGTTTATCTGAAATGAATGGTGCCCCCGAAATAAAGTACTGTATTATACATGCTCAACAGTGATTGTGAAAATAGTAATATGAAACAAATAAAGTGTGGCGCCTCCGAACGGGTTTATTATAGTTTTATGATTAAAAAACAAATTTAAATTTAAACGTTCAGATGAAAAAAATACTATTGATCGATCGAAGCAGTAGTGTGTCGCGTGTAGCTTAAATGTATGCTTTGTTATACCAGATTAAATTGTAATTTAAACGTATTTAAATGTATTTCTCTATGTCGCATGCTTTTTCCGTAGCTTAGACGTCATAATTTCATACAGTTTAAATATTATTCCTATTTTTTTTCGTGCGTGCCTTTTGCTATCTTTAATCAGTTATCACTGTAACTTTGATTGAAACTTTGATAGAATAAATGTGATGATATTCTGGCTTGACTAATGCTATAAACTATGCATAAAAATCACTTCAAAACATCAAAGTGCTCAATAATTGCTATAAGTGATAAACATAAATTTTTAAACGGCAAAACACCTTTATTTATTTACATTTCGACATTTTTGATTGCATCAGAAGGCAACACTCTCAAGAAAATAAAATGATAAAAATATTTTTGCAAAAATTCAAGTTGAAAAACAAAAAAATCGGACTATACAGGGTGCAATATGTTATCTATCGCCGACCTTTAATTTCTCAACCGTTGGCCGTAGACATATAGTTCCAATTACAAAAATGTTTCAAATGAGCTAAATATTCATGTTGTGGCATTATTTAAAGTAAAAAATCAATTTTATAAAAATTACAAAATCTAACTTTTTATACGGTTCCCCAGTCCTTAAAGTTACATTTAGTGAAAGTTTACACATGTATCAGATATAACACAAAAAGTTGGACATCTGTACTGCAAAAATTGACACAGTTATTAAATTTCAAAGTTTAAGAATTTCGCACATGATTTTGTCTTTCATTGGGGGATCAGTTAAAAGATGAATTAAAGTAGTTCGAGATCAAAGTCAGTGTGCAATGTCCTTTTTACGGCGAAACCAACTTTAGCCAGTATCGCTAAATCGAGGAATCACCAAAGAGGGTTATTTCATCTAAAAATTTGGGTTAACTTTTATGGGTCGAACAACATTCAAATGTCAAAGTAGGTAGAATCGACAACCGGAAAATAAAACATACTCACTAAGGACTAGATAAATGGCAGTGGAATTGCACCCTGATTTTGATCTCAAATTACTTTAAATCATCTTTTAACTGATCCCTCAATGAAAGACAAAATCATGTGCAGAAATCTCAAACTTTGAAATTTAATAACTGTGTCAATTTTTGTAGTACAGATGTCAAACTTTTTGTGTTATATCTGTTAAGATATGTGTAAACTTTTACTAAATATAACTATAGGGACTGGGGGATCGTATAAAAAGTTAGATTTCGTAATTTTTATAAATTTATTTATAAATTATTTATTATTTATTACGTAATTTATTTGATTTTTTACTTTAAATAATGCCAAAACATGAATATTTAGCTCATTTAAAACATTTTTGTAATTGGAACTATATGTCTACGACTAACGGTTGAGAAATTAAAGGTCGGCGATAGATAACATATTGCACCCTGTATAACAGAGAACTTTTACAAATAGATTTTAAAAATAGTAGAATAATTTATCCATCAAGATCTTATTTGCCATCCATCATCAGAGAATCAATAGAGATCTTCTTACGCAATGAGAATATTTGCAGTGATTCAGCATCCATGGATCTTCCTAAAATTTGGAAAGAAGTGCTATACAGAATAATAAAACGATAATAAAAAATAATTCACGTTCACAAATTTCTATTTTTAATATTGCAGTTAATTTTCTTATGCTTGTGTTCGCGTGATATTTTTGTTTTTGTTTACTAGTTTTTCAATTTGAATTTTTGCGAAAATTTTTTAATCATTTTATTTTATTGAGAATGTTGCCGTCTGATGCAATAAAACATGTCAAAATGTAAATAAATAAAGGTATTTTGCCGTTTTAAAATTTATGTTTAACACTTATAGTAATTATTGAGTACTTTGACTAATGTTGTTTGGAGATTTTTTTATCCATAAGTTTTCTTTAAATGTTTTAACTACCGTAAAAAAAACTCAATATAATGTGAAAGAATAAAAAATACCCAATACTTTCAAATATTAGAATGTGAATGCCTTGCACGGATTCACTGATTAGTTGAAAAGTTGTTAAGTTAATATTGCTTTGTAAAATATTGCTAATAAGTTAGTCTGGACTTTTCTGTAGATGAGAAAGTTATGACTTATATTTATAAAGTTACATCTTATATACAGAGAAAAATCCAAATTTTGATCATTTAAGGATATTACTTTTCTTTAAATAATATATTAATGATTTGGTAATAAATAGGCAATAGCCAAATGCCTTGTCATTACCTTGTTCTTCTTGAGACTGAATACTCACTAGGTCTCCTCCATAGTTTCTACACCGTTCTAAAGCCTTGTCCCAAGTAAGCCTTTCAGATGCTTTCCGCCCACCAGCTTTATAGCATTTTTCACCTAATGGAAGAAAATACATTTCCAACAAAAGTTAAAAAACATTTACTACAAGAGCTAATGGGCAGATCCGATAAAGGAACCAACGCCCCCTATGGCGAAAGCCTTGACACGCTTTATTGTAACGTCACGAAACGTCACACGAAGCAGGGAAAAGAAAGAAAAAATAATTGTAACATTTTCCATGTTTCGATTTCAATAGCTCATGTAATTCTTAATTATTATTACTAAATAATAATTAATAATTCCACGAGCCAACGAAATCGAAACATGCAAGTTGTTCGATTTTTTTCTTTTGTTTTCCCGACTTCGTGTGACGTTTCGTGACGTCACAATAAAGCGTGTCAAGGCTTTCTCCAATCTCGTGGGTGTTGTTACTACTCCATCAATGGTGCCCAACCTATGGGTCTTACTACTACCATATAAATGAGGAATAGAGTCCAATAACACCTGTGCATAATGATGGAAGTAGCGCCAACTTTTCAAAAATATTGGGTGGCCTCAAAAATTTTTGAGTAAAATAACACATATAATTTTTCCCCCTTAGTGTGTGTGGGGCGAGAGAGGGAAGAATAGCGAATGTCTAAAGATGATAATTCAAAATTAAATTGTTTTATAAGCAAATTTTTAAATTATTATAATTTAAGTATAATTTTATAATTAAATATAAATTAAAAATAACATTAAATAATATTGTATTAAATATAAAATAAAAATTACATCGGAATTGCTAAGTATTGAAAGTGCAAAAAACTGCTGCTTTATCGATTCAAAACAGCAAATCAGATGGCAAAATATGCAGGAAATATGTTTTCGTGAGAAACTTAACTATACATTCGTAGAAGGGGTTTTCAGTGCTCCTGCAAGCCTAATTGATGTCCTTACTATTTTTCAAATAAAACTATTTTCAGAACGTTTATAAAACCAAATTTCATTTCAGCGATTAAATAATTAAAAAAAATAAATTATGAATTAAATTGAAATTGGGTGGGCGGAGAGATCAAATTATTGGGTGGGCTTGCGCCCCATGGGCCCATATAAGTTGGCGCTACTTAATAATGGTGTGGCACATTAAAAATAGCTTCAATCATGAGATTACTCACAATAGTTACACAATGCGTCTATCAAATCACAGAACAGACTTAAAGAAAACAGTTCGGATTACAACATTCTGATCCCAACATATCTGATAAAAAGTAATTGACAGCATTAGTCGGTGAAATATTTTAGGAAATATGAAAGTTTAAAGTATGGAACTCCTAATGTTAAAGTAATTTTTAATAGCTGCAAAACGAATTGCAATGCGGGTAGCTTTTTAAGCATAACTCGGAAACTATTTGGGCGAATTAGCAGTAATTTTGAATTCTCCTACTTGAATCTTCTAGAAATCTATTTCTGTTAAAAATTCATGAAGGTTATCATGCATATTTGTTTCTAAAATAAATTTCAAAATATTTATTTTTTCGTAGATATAACAATAAACAAAAGTGTTTAACTTGCTTTAAGGCGTGAAATTGATTTCATCAAAGATTTAATTTAAATCCTAACATTTCGGTTCGCGCAACACAGGTGAAACATCGAATTCAAATCTACCCTTGATGATGGTCATGAGTGTGACTGAAACTGTTGGGATTTAAATTTTAATTTAATCTTTGAAATCTATTACACGCCTTAAAGCAAGTTAAACGCGTTTGTTTACCTTTATACCTACTAGTAATCAAGGGCGTAGTGTCAGTTCCATCTTTCTACATATTTTTTCGAAATTAATTGTTGAAAAATATATGAATTGAAATCATTGATGCTGTTTTGCATAAAAAACTATCTTATTCTAATATCTTTGTAGCACTTCTTACGAACACAAATTAGATATTACGCGTTAAATAAGAAAATGTTGCGAAAATCGGTGATCGTTTAATTTTTATGAGAAGTATATATCAAATTTCTGTCTATTACTCATTTTTTCAATTAGATATATAAATTAATCTAAAAGATAATTTTAAAAAGTAAGACATGCCTCTTATCTCAATTTCATTCAAAAAATATATTCTTTGCTTATTTTGTTGAGGATATTTAGCATTATTTAGTTAAATTGAGCAACAATAAGAAACTACAGTTTAAAATGACCATGGTTAAAAAATAAACTATAATAAAATATCCTATGTTTAAACATTCTACAGTTAAAAAATAAATGCTTTATCGGGTTCGAACAACTATAATCATTTCTTAGTTTATACATAATTTATCGAACAAAATATTGTTAAATAATAAAATACCATTACATAAATTGTATGAAAATACTTCAAATGAACAATTTACTTACGGTAGTAATACCATCCCCGCTCACAAGGAACATAATTATCTGAACGTTTTCTTCTGAGAACATTGTGTGAATCTGAATATGCTGTAGTGAAAATAATTTAAAATTAGAAAACATCTAATTCAATGCTAAATAATCAGATACACAGAGTGAAATCTATCTGTTCAAGAACTATACGTATCCCGACAAAATTATTTCTGTAAAACAAAAGCGCCAAGTTCTGCATAATGTATCTGCTACAAAAAGTACTAATATTTAAACTTTTTTTCAAATGAAAATCAAATTTCAAATTAATTGCTTAAAAGGCGTAACGGCCAACCTAGCGAAATAGATTCCATGCCGGGACTAAAACCCGGGTCATCAGTATAGCGCACTGACGTTCTACCGACTAAACCACATGGAACGATACCCAGTCTGGAACGTCTCACTATTACAGTTTGGTAAGGCTACAAACGCAGTGCAAGATGGAATATTTTCCGTGAGCCACCGGCATGGAGCAAGCTAAGATTCTTAATTAAATCCAGTATCGGTAGAAACTATATTAATACATGGAAATTATTCCAGAGAGAAACATTTGCGTTCATTCTGCATTCAATGCTGGATTTAATCAAGAGTCTGTGTTTGCTCCATGCCGGTGGCTCACGGAAAATATTCCATCTTGTGCTGCGTTTGTAGCCTTGCAAGCTGTAATAGTGAGAAGTTCCAGCTGGGTATCGTTCCATGTGGTTTAGTCCGTAGAACGTCAGTGCGCTATACTGATGGCCCGGGTTCGTGTCCCGGAATGGAATCAATTTCACTAGGTTGGCCTTTGCGCCTTTTAAGCAATTAATTTGAAATTTGATTTCCATTTGAAATATTGTATGCAAGGCGAATGTTTCTCTCTGGAAAATTTCCAATTATTAATTTGAACTTTGTTCAAGTTAAAAGTGAAACATCCCAAATGTTTAATTGAAAATGGCTTCTTGCGACTTGGCTGTGAATACATTTTAGAGGTGTCGTATTTCAATCCATTACAAAAGTTTCAACAAATTCAAAAGTATTTTACAAGAAGAAAATACTTCGAAACAATTAGAGCACAACGGGATTAATCTTAATAATCTTAAATATTTCATTTAAAATGCTAGATTAATATTACGCCTTGAAATCATTTCTGATTTAATGATCGCCTATAATGCATTTATAAATAAAACTAGACTGCAAAATTTGAATTGTGTCATGTTTTTTAGATTTCGATAATTCATTCTTATATATTTTGTAGTGCTGAATCCGAAAATGAAATTCATTTTTAACCACCACGTCAGTTTTTTTTTTCGCAAATCGTAATTGAAGCTGGATTCTTTTTACTGTCAAAACATCACTGAAAAATGCAAAAAATAGATTAAAGATCGCATACAGAATTAAATAAAAATATTTAATCAGTTGCATTAGGGACTATGTTCCAGAACCAAATTTGTAGACCTGTCGATGCAATAAATTTCCTTAGCCATCGCTAACAGGTAGAGACAATTGCAGAAAGAGAAACACTTTCTTTCATTAATACAACGGGATATACCTGGGCTTACCGGGTTTCAGAATATAAGTGAAAACCATATAAATACAGGGTGTTCATAATTAAACGACCCTATTTTAAAGCTGTCTACAGACGAAACTATTGTTCAGAATGTTGTGAAATTTTGTAGAGGACATAATAAAGGTATGGGGATTTGTTTGAGCGAAAAAAAAATTAGGAGGGCCTTTTTTTTAACGAATTACACATTTAGCATACATTTACGATAGTTTAACAATTTTTTTTTTATAACCAAACATGTTCCGTATGACGGCCATCCTTTTCAGATACCATCTGGAATCGTAAGATGTTCCACAGTTGAGCGCAGTGTGTTCTGGGAAATGCCAGGAACATGTCGTGAAATGCTGTCTTTAAAATCAAGTTAATTTAATAAATAAAATTTCTAACCTATCGTAATGCTAAATGAGTAATTTATTAAAAGTCACTTTCTGGTTGCGAAATTTTGAACTTTTTTTTTTTTTTTTTTGCTTAAACAAATTCCCATCCCTTTATTATGTCTCTTACAAAATTTCACAACTTTATGAAGAATAGTTTTATCTGCAGACGGCCTTAAAGTAGGGACGTTTAATTATGGACACCCTAGAGGTCTGCACGGGCCGACATTTTCAGGCTCGGGCCCGGACCGACTCATAGAGAAAAAAAATCGGCCCGGCCCGATAAAAAAAATTAAAAGTTCGGCCCGAGCCCGGCCCGAATGAACTTCTACAAAACATTGATTTTTAAGTTGAATTGGTTAAAAATTTGTCTCGTACGAGGAGTTCTGACCAAAAATATTTATCTTAAAATTTTTTTTTTTCATTTTTATAATCTTTATTTTTATAGAAGGGCAGCAGGCTGCAATATTTATTTTTTTAATGAATCTCTATTTCTTGTATGTAAATGTTTCAGTTATCATTAATGTTGTTAATCCATATTCCATGTATAGAAGTGTTAAAAATCGGAAAAATGCTATACAGTAAAATCTTCTAAGATGGAATTGCATAGAAAAGAAAAAAAATGCGTTATAGACAAGTTCCCTTCTTAGCAAGTGTAAATGTATTATATATTCTTTTCTTACTTATTACTATATTTATTTTGCATGGATCAACACGTTTTTCAGTTTAAAACAGGGTTCCGTCATAGGCAGGTTCCTTTTCACACATTTTACTGTATTTCAATTTAGTTATATTTTAATGTGCGTAGAAATCTACTATTCTTTAAAAATAATAAATTTTAATGTTTAAGTGTAGAATAATGGCGATTCAAAAATGTATGCATTTTTTGCAAAAACTTTTGGGCCAGGCTTAATTTAACTGACCTGTAAATGGACCAGGCCACGCTGAAACAATGATTTTCATACGGACTGGCTCAAAACTAGGACTGAAAATTTTGGGCCATGAAGACTAGGAATGAAACCAGGCCCGGCTCTGTACAGAAAAATTAAGTTAGGCCCGGCCCGAGCCTTCAGAAAAAAGTATGGCCCGGGCCCGGCCCGGCCCGAGTGCCGTGAATGAAAATCGGCCCGTGTCCGGCCCGTGCAGATCTCTAGGACACCCTATATATTTTTTATTCAAAACTATGATAGATTTCTTACATTTAACCCATTTTCGGCCAAAGCTGCGTAAACGCACCATTTCAATAAATGTTTTTTTTATTAACACTGTGATGTATATTTTTCACTAATTTAATTTTTCTGTTATTTTTAAGGGTTCTAAAGACATCTATAAAATATTAGTAATTCAATTGGAGTAACCATTTTCTATTAAGAAATTTTCAAAATACGCTAGTTTTTTAACTTGAAACGGTTACTGACAATTTCGACTTTTTGAAAATGTATAATTATTCCACTTGAGATTAATCATATGTTTTTATGATGGATTAAAGTTGCAAGTTCTGTAAATAAAATAAAAATAAAACAAATGTCATAAAAAAATATAAATGTTTTTATTTAAATTTAATGGTGCGTCAACGCACCATTGGCCGAATGTATGAATAAAAGGCAAAAATTGAAAACCCACTTTTTATGCAAGGTTTCAAAGTTTTATTGCAAATTTGGTATGATTTTATGGTGATTTTGGTTGTGGAATATTTTCTCAACGTTTGTCAATTGACGAAGATGATGGTGCCTTATTTTGGAAGGCATTCATCAAAAATGTTTATAAGAAAAGGGAAGCCAGTAAGGTTTGGATTAAAATTCGGTGTTTTTGCTCATCTGACGGATATCTTTTCCAATTCATTCCTTGTGGAGGTGCTGAGACTAGCAGTGATCTACAAAATATGTCATTAGAAACAAGTGTTGTTCTGAAGTTACTTAGCAACCAAAACCTGACATGCACAAAGATGTTTTTGATTACGTTTTCTTTTCCTACGGTTTATTCGAAATTTTGAAAGAAATGTTTTTTTTTTTTTTTTTTTTTTTTGCATCTGGAACAACTTTAAAAATCGCATAGCCTGTTGTATATTGGATGACTCCAAAAATATGAAAACAAAACCTCGTGGTTCCGATAATTTTGCATTCTACAAGGATGCAGAAACATATGCTATCAAATAGAACGACAATGCTGTGGTAACGATTGTTACTAATAATGGGACCATTTTGCCTCTTGTAAATGCTAGACGATACAGTCACAAAGAAAGAAAGGAAGATGTGATTTCACAACCGAACATTATTTCGGATTACAATAAGCATATAGGAGGTGTTGACCTACATGACAATGCCATAGCTAATTACCGCATAAAGATTCAAAGTAAGAAATGGTGGTGGCCATTATTTACAAATATCATTGATAGCGTTATAGTAAATTCATGGAAGCTGCATAGAACGTCTACTAACAACAACAAAAAAAAAAATGGCACTCATGGACTTTAGATCTTACATAGTGATTACTCTATTAAAATCTGAATGCATGATTATCTATCTGGTGAAAATACATAACAAATGCCACATCTTAATATAGATCGTCCATCATCCACAGCTCTACCAAAAGAAATACCGACTGATAGCATTGGTGAAAATAATGCATAAGTGAAAATGGTTTGGTTTGGTTTGTGATTATGACGGCCGATTATCAACACGTGGGATATAGGCCCTGGGGGGAGTGCCCTTCGTGGGGGTCTTTCTAAGGGAACCTAACCCGTATTTACGCATGGAAAACCACGGCTTCGAAGAAAACCACGAAAACTCCGAAACGGTTAGGCCGACGGGCGCGATTGGGTTTGAACCCAGCACCTCCCGTCTACCAGCTTCGAGAGCAGAACCTCTCAGCCACTGGTGGGGCCATAAGTGAAAATGAAAAAAGAAAGCCCGAAGACGATGTAAAGTGTGCAAAAACCACACGATTTGTTTGTGCCTCAAATGCCAAGTTCATTTGCATCCAAAATGTTTCGAAAATTTCCATTTAAAAAATATAAAAATTTGACTATAATACAAATGTTCGACTAAATGATTTGTTCATTGATTTGGCCAATGTTGCATATATGCACCATTTTATTTCTTAAATAAAATATTATTTTTCATGCACAAAACTTTTTTTGTATCTTAATGAATCTAATTTAAGCATATTAAAAAAAAAATAATACGACATTTTATAAAATTTGTATGCTTGGCCTAAAATGGGTTAATATAGATTTTTTAGATTTTTCACTAACAATACCAGTAATCATTTTTACATAAACAATAGCAATTACGCATTCAAATAAAATTTTGACATTTATTTAAAGCGATACATTCGTATTAGCCTCGTGCCGGAAATTAACAGTGGAAGAAATCGCCAAAAATCTATTTTTATTCTGATAATTCCAGTGGTTTAAGCGTGGTTCGATTACATGTCTTAAATTTGTGTTTTATTTATATTTTATTAATTTATTTTTAGATGGATAAAGTTTTAATTTCGTTATGGAATTTAAGTCGAAAACAGTTGTTTAACTATTTTATTTAAGTATTGCGCGGTAGCGCAATACTTATTTATTTCCAGTGTCACTTCTCAATGTTAATTTAACATGGAAAAGCCTATGGAGATCAAAACTTTTTCATTTTTTCTTCCCACCTTTTTGTCCCTGATGCCACTCATTTTTTATTCTTTACTAATTCTAATGATATTATAAATTTAAAGTGTAAAAACATTTGCCTGACGTCAGAGTCAAAACGAATGGTAAAATACCTTTGCATATGGGTGAATTATAACCCAGAAAGAAGCATGGGTCAATTTTTGTTTACATTATTCAATTATTTTTCTTAATAATTCCAATTTTCGCTTTTTTCATTGAAAATCAACGGACATTTTTTCATAGAAAATGTAACATTTTTACTTCATTGTTGCAAAAATTTCAAAAGCCGTAATAATAATTTATTTCTTTTTAGGTGAAAGATTTTCACGTGAAATACAAAAATAAAAAAGGTGAATATGGCGTCGTAGTGGAAATAAAAAGGATATTTTCAGAATAAGTTTTTGCTTTGGTCAAGTTTATATTTTAGTAAAAAGTTTCTAATGGATAGCTATTTTTACGCAGGTAGCGAACTTAGTGGGGAATCACATAACTTAAATTTTAAAATGTATTTTTTTCCGAGATGAGAACTATTTATACCTCAAATTAAACTTAGGTAATAATTTTCTGATGTGTTTACATCACGCCTTGGTAGAGATTAGGGTCTAAAAATTTACGTAAAACTTTTATTTTTTATTTTTTCTGTATCACAGCTATAATATTGTTAAATATTAGCAGTAAGGATTCAACACAATTTACATTTACATTCATAGCGTTCATGAGTGGGAAATAGGGTATCTAAATTTAAGTGAAGTTAATTTTTCATGATTTGACTATAGATTTTTTATGTTCAGATTTGAAGTTTTTGTCCAAACTACCGCAACCTGCTTTACTACAATGGTGAAACATTTTGAATTACACATTGGTAAACTGCATCCCACATTCTGATGCAATACCGCATACATCAAAGCCTGATGACGATACTCTCTATTAATTTTGAAATGCGTTCGTCTGAGTGCAGTAGTTATTGAAAAACTTATTATTAACTTATTGATAAACTTATAAACCATATTAAACAAAAACATAATTTGAAGAACAAATTAAAAAAACAAAATTTATTTCCTACATTGTTTAAGCCCGAGAAGGGACAGATATTAAGTTATTTCATTCAATTATTTCTATATTTAATTTTAATTTTTTGTAACAAATTAGTTAAGCCAATTGAAGATTAAAAAATAAAAATAAAATTCATACAATATGATACTTAAAACACCCTAAAAAATAGATTCCCTTCAAATGAAATCGAAATAAATCTTAGACTTCTTCCATTTTTAATTAAAAATATTTGTATTGCAGATTTTGTATTATGTTTATGGCAATTGTGCATAAAATGATAAGATGCATGCAAAATACAAAACTTGAAAAAATGTCTAAGATTTATTTCGATTTCATTTGAACGGAATCTTATTTTTAGGGTGTTTTAAGTATCATATTGTATGAATTTTATTTTTATTTTTTAATCTTAAATTGGCTTAACTAATCTGTTACAAAAAATTAAAATTAAATATAGAACTAATTGAATGAAATAACTTAATATCTGTTCCTTTTCGGGCTTAAACAATGTAGGAAATAAATTTTTTTTCTTTAATTTGTTCTTCAAATTATGTTTTTGTTTAATTTATATTAATTTAAATGCAAACAGATTTATCTTTTGTAATCGTTTGCCTGTTTAAAAAAAATCATGTTTGAAAACTATTTAAAAAAAAAATAAAAATTGAGATACAGTTGCCAAACAAATTATAATATAGTTTTCAAATGAATTGCATTTGAAAATACATTTTTTTTCCTATTCGAGGGTGTAAAAATATAAAACGAGCGATATTTAAAAATTACAAAGTTAATAAAATTTAAATTTAATCGTCTGCTTTTGCCACTGTTAAAATGACGTCAGCGTTACGCGTATACATGTTTGTCCTTTATAATATAGGTTTGATCCCAATCGTGCCCGTCGGCCTAATCGTTCGGAGTTTTCGTGGTTTTCTTCGAGCCATAGATTTCTATGCGTAAATACGGGTTAGGTTCCCTTAGAAAGACCCCACGAAGGGCACTCCCCCTCTGGCCTATATCCCTAGTGTAGATAATCGGCCGTCAAAAATCAACCAACCAACCTTTATAATATAGATAGATCGATTTATGTGGTGGATATTTATTATATTGAAATTTACAATAAGCAAAATTATCGTTATTACCTTTTTTTTTCGACTGCCGAACAACATTTTATACGTTTTTGCATAATATTTTTATACAGAAAATTACATTATAACAATAAGTAATATCTATTCAATATCGATAAATTATATATATATATATATAATTAGAAGCTAGTAAATTAAGATGAAGCCGAAAATTTAAAATTTTTAAAAAGTTTTCAAGACAATAAAATTAAAGGATTTTCGCCTTTTAGGGATTAAAGATGACATAACATTTATATTAATACAGATAGATATGGTTGATATATTTTATGTTGAAACTTATGATAAGCAAAATTAATGTTATTACCTTTTTTTCTTTCGTGCGCTGAAATACATTTTATACGGTTTTACAAATTCTTTTAATACAGAAAATTACATTATAGCAATAAATAATAACTAACCAATATCGAAAAAAAAAAAAAGTAGAAGCTAATAAATTGAGCTGAAACTGAAAATTTAGAAATAAAAAAAAAGTTTTTAAGACCAAAAAAGTTAAAGTATTTTTACCTTTTAGGGATTTAAGATGACATAAAATTTTTACCTGGACAAAAGTTTATCACAGCTACATAAATCAACACTGCTATTAACATGTTTACCTAAAAAAGACACCATAGAAAGTAAAAGGATATGGCTAGAGGAAGTGTGAGCTCTTATCTATTTTTGGAAACAGGTTGTGTTTCTTCATTGCACGCTACAGTTTATTGAGTTTGTATAATAGAGATGATGAATATTCTCTGTCTATACTTTTCAGAAGCTCTGAAGCTAGTTCTGGGAGATCGAGTCTAGCGTTTTTCGCGCCCGGGGCAAACATGGGTTTTCCCCCCCCCCCCCCCCCCAACCTCACGCACAATAAAAGTTACCTACCGCAGGTAACCTACGCAATAAAAAAAAAAAAAAAATCCTTAAAAAATAAAAATTATTTAATATCATTAGCATGCTAGCAAGAAATATGTATTCAACGCTCCCATAGGATTAACATTAGCTTGAGCGCTAAGAGCCTACACTAGTCACGCGTAGAAACTGGATCGCTAATTTTAAACCCATAGGAGCTTTCGCTTTAAAATTTTTCACTCCCCATTTTAATAGTTTTAAATGATTTTTTCCTTGCTTAGAATAGCTGAGATTGAATTCTAACCGGGTTAGTGTTTACTTTTTCGATTTTGCTTGGAGATTTTTTTTTATATAAAGTTACTTTTATTTTCACTAATTTGAAAAGAACCCTCCGATAGGTTTAACATTAGCTTGCGAGTTTCTTTGTATTTTATATATATCTATGCATTTTTGTATGAAACGACAAACAAAATCATCATTTGGCGCCCCCCTTCGCCTTTCTTTCTAGCGCCCGAGGCACATGCCCCTCTGCACCCTCCTAGTTTCGGGCCTGATCTTACTTACGATTTAAAATTGTAGATCAGCCTTAGAATCTTATTAGAGGCTTTTTTAAAAGTATTATAAAATTATTAAATCAAATGATAGAAACTGATTATGTCTAGCTGCATTATACAAAATGAAGCAAAAAGATAGTATATGTTTTTGAGAATATATTATATTATAAAAAGCACAATATATATACCGTATTTTCCCCCGTATAATGCGAACCTAAATTTAAAGAGTACATTTTCCAATTTTGGTGTGTTTTTCACGTATAAAGCGCACTTTTTTGCAAAGAACTAATATATATATATATTTTTGCAATAAAAAAATTGGTCAAGTGCAAGTATTACTCGCGCACAAAGTGTTCTGTACAATAAATATATTAATTAGTAACTGTAATATTACAAAAAATTGTTGCAAAAAGAATGGTAAGACTTTGCAAAAAACTATACATCTTAGGATTGGGTATAGCTATATATAGGGGAGATGAGGGCACATGTGAACAGTTCACATAAATATATCTTTTTCTCGTAACTGGGTTAATTTCTATAAACAAAAACTAGTCAATATAGTAAACAGAATTTTTTTTACGCATTGTAATTTTTTAAAATCACCATTATAGTTCTTCTTACATTTTTTAATAGTTTTATAAATTCAAAAAATTGTTTACATGTTCCCCACCGGCGGAGTGGTTGCGAACACACATGGGGAACATGTGAACACAAGGAAAAAATATCCTTTGACATGCTTTTTATTTTATTATTCATTTGTCATCATAAACATTAGTTATATCTGTTACATTTAATATAAAGATATATATATATATATATATATATATATATATATATTTCTCTAGTTTCTGTGTTATATGTTTAAGCTAAAGAATATAAAATGAAAATAAGTAGATTTGGGGGAGGGGGACTTAGTAGATTGCTTAAATATTGTTGCTTAACGTAATACCTTTTCTATTAACAATGCATAAAAATATTGTTGTAAACCGTTTAGTAAAATAATACATAACACTAGATGTGTTTATGGAAGTTTCAATACAAAATCAACTTTGTATGACAAAAATGTCTTCTATTTCAGGAAAATTATAGATATTGGAGGCTGACATTATTTCTCATGAAGTTAACTGAAAGGAGCAGAACCACAGAATGATTATTGGGCACTTATGAACTGTTCATATCTGCCCCCCAGCTAGCCTGTTCACAAGTGCCCCACATGGCTGCTAGAACTAAATTGATAAATCATTAGCATTTATCAATTTTAAAAGAAAAAAAAACTTTGTCAAAAATATTTATTAGTATTCATAGTATATGTTAAAACATTAAAATCCAAATAAATGAATAAATAAATAAAGTTACTCTCTTATCAAGTTGGAACTGAGATTTTACTTTTAAGATCTAAAAGCAGTGTTTTGGCTACTGAGGACAAACAAAATGTCAAAGAGTTTCAAAATTTGTTTAATATATGTCTACAGGTACTGTCATCTTTGGTAATTTTTTTCAAATGAAAAAACATATAATAACTATTGAAAAATTGTGATGCTCACATCTTCCTCATGTGCATATGTACCCCCTTCTCCCCAATTACATAAAGATGGATATACCATGAAAGTTCAGAGAGATATGAAGCCTAAATATTATCAAATATTGCTATTCTGTATAGCTTTTTAAAATCTTATCCAAATCTGTTTATTATGACTAAAAAATGAACGAATGACGCCACATGCATGGGGAATTTGGTGAATATATTGTCAATAATTGTGTTTTCCCTGGTCGTTAGATTCTTGAATGAATGGACTCAGACAAAGAGTTAAAACATATTCCGACAGTTCTTTTGGTGGCCTTGAAGTTATCTGCAATAATTAAATTTTTACATAATGTTTCTTGACATATACTTTTAAATATGACATTATTTATGCTTTCAATGGTGATGTTCATTAAGCATCTTGGTGATCTATAAATTCAGTGTAGTAATACTCTTTTCTTTTTACAGTGCACCTAAAACAAAGACCTTGTTCAAAGTTTAATCTTGGCATTGTGCTTAGTGTGCTTCGAAAGGAGGTTGTAAAGGTGCAACGCCACCTTGGTCCGTGCCACGTTTATCGAGATATGTTTTTAATTAACCTTTAAGGACACGGTTGGCGTATTGAGAGAGCCACTCAATGCAAACTAATCGCGAATCCCAGAGTAATTACGTGATTAATTTTAATTAAATTAGTCTGTTTTTAACAATTTGACGTTTATTACTTTTATATTACTACGGGGCATTGCATTAGCGAAATGCATCATTAAAAGTTAATATCTGGGCTTTAAAAGAGTGTCACTCTTGTATTTATGTATGTCCAAACTGTTCGTGTCTTTAAAGGGTAGTATATCGGTTAATTACAGAATTTTTTTTTCTAAAATCATTATCAATTATCCTTTTATACTTACGCGACGATAGGTACCCGAGTTCCCCAAACGCCCTTGCTGAGTGCCCGCAAAGTGAAATTTGTGTGTAACGGAAAAATGCGATTTTCTCAAAACTTATGTGACCTAGGATAATCGCAATAATTTTCCTGCAAGGTTTAAATAAATTTCTACTACCCCTAATTTTTTCATAATTTTAGTTTCTGTAGATTCGGAAATAGAAGGAGGGGGGGGGGGGCATAGTTTTGAATTACATTTTGGACGATATCCCTGAAAATATAATACCTAAAATTAAAACAAATGTATTTTTGAGTTCGAGAGCTTTCACACGATACTCTGCACGAAATACAGAAAAAAATTTCTAGTAAATTAGCCTCCCTACATCTTTCATAAATATATTTTTGAATGATTAATAATCTATAAATATGTGGGTCAATAGCCTTTATTACTTCTGCGAAATTTGAACTTTCCACGTTCCACAGTTTACGAGAACAACTTCTGTGACAGACGGACAGACAAACAGACACAAGAGTGATCGTATAATGGTTCTGTTTTTACTTTTTAAATACAGAACCCTAAAAATAAAATAAAATAAAAAACATTTAAAAGCATAATAATTGATATTTTCATGCGATTCGATAGTAAGCATTAACCCTTCGAGGTAATGTATGGGTCATTCTGATCCGTACATTTTCATTCACCATTTTAGTACCTTTTCACCCTTTTGAGCATTATCTTGGCATTTACCATTCACTTTTTTATTCTCAGTTTTTTATACCCTGACTGCAATTTTAGATTACGTTTAAGATTTTAATTTATTTTTTTTAAAAAAATGAATTTTTAGTACAATTTTGAAATAAAATTGACAATTTTGAAACATAGCCTACTTAAATAAATTTTTATCTATTAAAATTAATGAAACGAACTTAAAGCACAGTTAAAAGGGTATAAAAAACTATAACAAAATCTAAACGTTTGTTGTAAGCTGTGAAGATATAGCTGACGAAAATAAGGCAGGGTCTTATTGACCCTATGTGTACATATGATCGAAAAATGAGGTGTGCCACGGAAGGATAACCCCTCCGCCTACCAGACGGCTCCAATCGACCCGGTAGTTACATTCAAAATGATATTACTGATGAAAAAAAGACAGAAAATTCTGTAAATATATGACTTTTTCTGGAATGTTCAACTCTTTTTATATGCAGTTGCGATTAAAATTTTGTTTGAATTTTTTTCTAATTTTTAGTTTCACTAATCATCACGTGGGCCCAATGGACCCACCCATTGGAACAGCCATAATAAACCTTCAAAGTTTCATAGGGTATTTTAATTTATGGTCGAACAGGGTTACGAGATTGACTATTTACAGCTAACTTGTCGATAATATTTGTCGCTAAAGCCGCCAAATGTCGCCAATTTTGTCGGCTTAGTGGAGATGTTTTGCGAACATTCTGGATTGATCAAGATAGTCTTGTATAAGATATTTGAAGGGGTATAACATCTGTTTTACTGGCCATTTATCAGCAACCAGAATTAGTTTGCAGACTGCATTTCACTATAGTTGTTTTTTAGTTTTCTCCTTGTAATGAAGACTTGATATTTGAAAATTTTAGTGCTAAGTTTAATGACTACGTGATTTTTGTAGTACAAATTTTTATCAATTTCCTTTTTACTTTGCTCCTATTGTTTGTTGCGTAAGATTGAATTGAAGATGAACAGGAAAAAGAATTTGACAGAAGGAATTCAGGAAGAATCCAGACGATATAGAATTCAAAATTTATGATGATGAAAATATTTCGTCTGATGAAGGTGAAATAGATAATGTTGAAGTATGTAATAAATGTTACTCAGAATCCGATAATGACTGTGCCAAAGAAAACTTAGCATAAACGAGTATCTTACATAATTCTTTTTTTTAAGAAATAACAGCCTTACATTGTATTTGTATAAGGATAAAATTGCCTGTCCACAAGGAAGATGTACTACAATTAATATTTTACGTTAAAAATCAGGACCTACAAGATTTGCAACTCGTAAAGTAGAATCAATTTCATCTTCATTCCTTTTCTATTTTCGTAAAAGCCTTTTAGAGATCATAATAAAATGGTCAAATGCTGAAGGCAACAGAATATTTGGTAATGAGTGGCAAACAATCGATATTCTCTGTGTGATTTGGGATTTATTTATTTATTTATTGAAATGCACAATACAGACGAATCCATGTACAGTGTTGCAAGAACATAAAAAAAATAACTAAAAACATACATATATATAAACATATAGAAATAAATAACATACAACACGAATACAACCACAAATTATGAGATTAAAAGTCCCGAACATTTATCTTTAAAAGCAGTAAAGGACATATCAAAAATATCATGATGCACAGAAAATTCATTAAATGTTTTGTAAAATTTATATAAAGAAAAATTACTAACATAATTATATTTAAGAAAAGGTAAAATAAAAAATTGAGTACACCTGAGGGATCTGCTCGGAACATTAAAATTAATAGAATTGAGTATATCACTACAATCAATCATGTTATTAATAACCTTGTAAAAAAATAAAACACAAACAAGATCCCGTCTAGATTTCAAACTGGGAATGTCAAAAATACGACGTAGGTAGGAAGAAGAAATATCATAAGAATATATATGATTACCCTTGAACAATAAATAACGTGTGAATTTAGACTGTACTTGCTCGAAAATTTTAATTTTATTATTATAGTAAGGATCCCAAACGAGATTGCAATAGTCAAAATTAGGACGTACCAAAGCAAAATATAAGCATATACTTTTAATGCATGTTGATTGGAGAAATCCTTAGTTTTACGCTTAAGGAACCCTAGTTTTTTATACGCGTTTGAAACAATATTATCAATATGGAATGAAAAATCAAGATTAGCATCAAAAACAATACCCAAGTCCTTTACTGTGCTAGGGCGACATAAGGCCAGGTTATTAATTTGATAAGAATAATTTAAGGTATCAGTTCTACGAGAATAACTTAAAACGCCACATTTATTAATATTAAGGAATAACTTATCGTGAATGCAGCAATTATATAAGTTATTAAGATCCCTCTGCAAAAGTGCAGCGTCAGTAACAGAACGTATTTGCCTATATAACTTTAAATCATCAGCAAGCAAATGATAATAAGAAAATTTCAAATTAGAACACAGATCATTGATAAATAAAATGAAAAGCAAGGGTCCTAAATTAGAACCTTGCGGAACACCAGATGTATTGGTAAATTTATGAGACACAGCACCATTGAAATAAACATAAAGAATTCTATTATTTAAATAAGAAAAAAGCCAGTCAATAAGATTAATATGAAGACCCAGAATGTTACAGAACTAAAAGAAATAATTGGACTTTTATTGCTTATCAAAGTTTATAAATAAAACAAGAACGTAAAATCATGCGTTTAGCATGGGATGAGAAGCACTTTTCAACACATTCATAATACCATGATAAAACTTCACCGTTTAATAAGGTGAAAAAGGTTGTCTAAATAAACAATTTGGAAAACACGTAACACATTTGAAAACACAAAGTCATCAATTATTATCGAAAGACCCAGAAAACAATCTGAATTTTTTGTGCACCGCTGTATACGAGCAATAGACTTATCGTATAATACATAATATGCTAAAATTTAGTTCAAATAGAAAACGCATATCACAATTGAAAATTTCCCTTCAGCAATTTCTAAATAAACGGAAATTTACTTCAGAGGTTTTGTGCAACCCTGTATATGATCAGTTAAATTTATACACACTAAGAAATATGCAAAAAAAAAATGTCATTTAAAAACACGTACCACAACAGAAAACGCATTTCCAGCAATTGTTGTTCATAGAGAGTACTATAAACGAAATATTTTGTGTGTCCCTGTATATCAATAATGATGCTATGCGCATCATATTCTATAAATATCTTGATCTATAAATATCTATAAATATCTATAAATATCTTGCGCATAAATATCTTGTAGTGAACCTCAGAGATATATATCAATTCCAATATGTAACATGAATAAAAAACGCTGCAAAAAATTTTATTCCGTAGACTGTAATGTAATGAAATTTTTTGAGTGTCCCTGTAAATGAACGATGAATGATATCCACACAATATTCTATAGTAAGCATCTTGTAGTGTACTTCCAAAGCAATATATAAATTTCAATGAGTTTGAAATTGTGAAACATTATTAAAAACACTCGCTAACGATTTTCCTCCATAGGCGTAATGTAACGGTATTATTTTGAATGTTCCTGTAAAAGAACTGTAACTGCTACATGCTTCATTTTCAATACCGGGTATTCCATACTGAATATCAATAACAGATTTCAATTGCACGGTGATCCGACTATATTTACACGAGTTAGAGCGCGAACAGACGGTAGACAGACAAACTGAAGTCATAAACACTTTTCAACTATATTGGAAAATGTTAAAATTTAAGAAGCATGCGTACTTTGGAGCATGAAAAGTGAAAGACAGATCTTTTGTGACATTATGAGTTGCAATAGATTCACACGTACACTGGCCTCCAAAAGTTAAGGTACAGGGAATTGATGCTTTCGATTGCACACGTTTTGTCGAATATCTACCAAAATTATTGGCGAATTGTTCTTGAACTTCTGGGATGTAAAGAACATGTTTGATTTCATATTTTTCGGTGAAGATTTAGTCGGGAGGACAATTAGGGGGCTAATAATAAATTTAATAATAAAATAATATTTACGATCACCTATATAACATAAAATGCTGGAAATGGTTTGCCACTGTGTTAAAAAACTATTTGGCTCCTGTTCAACGTGTAAGTGCATTTGTGTAAGCACAGCACTCATATTCGTGAGGATGTTATTGTGTCTGTGAAAAATTCAAAAGTTTTTTGTTTATAGCATACTGAGTTTTTAATCGAATATAACACAACTTTCCGAAAACCTGACAAAGAACAGTAGAAATAGTATACTGCAATTAAAATATGAATATATTGAATATTTGATGAGATATGGGCATTTTTATGAGATAATTTTTAACTGCGCATGCGCGGCAGATTTCAAAATTTTTATTTTATAATTTGGTAGTCAGCTATTTAGGGCAACTCATATAAAAAGTCCAGTCAAATATCGCGAAAATTCACAAAGGTAGGGTCGATATAGTGAGTTGCTTCCTAAAAATAGCTTAATTATAAGGGATTTTCCACAACTTTTCAATCAGCTCGTTGTAAGTTTCTAAGTTTTCACAACATTTGACTGGACTTTTTATAGAAGTTGCCCCAAAATACCGACTACCAAATTATGAAATAAATAATGAAATCTTCCGCGCATGCGCAGTTAAAAATTATCTCATAAAAATGCCCATATCTCATCAAATATAATGAATCTATTCATGTTTTAATTGCAGTATACTGTTGCTACTATTCTTTGGCAAGTTTTCGGAAAGTTGTGTTAAATTTGGTTGAAAACTCTGTATGCTCTAAGCAAAAAAACTTTTGAATTTTTCACAGACACAATAACATCTTCACGAATATGAGTGCTATGCTTACACAAATACACACAAACGTTGAACAAGACACAAATAGTCATTTAACACAGTGACAAACCATTTCCAGCCTTTTCTGTTACATAGGTGATCGCAAATATTATTTTATTATTAAATTTATTATTAGCCCCCTAATTGTCCTCCCTACTAAATATTCACCAAGAAATATGAAATCAAACATGTTCTTTTCATCCCAGAAGTTCAAGAACAATTCGCTAATAATTTTTGTAGTTATTCGACAAAACATGTACAATCGAAAGCATCCAGTCCCTGTACCTTAACTTTTGGAGGCCAGTGTATATTACGGCGTAAAAGCCGTAAAAGAAGATCAAGCGATAACTTAGAGCCAATACGGGAATGCTTTGAGTTGTGGAGCAGTTATTTACAGGACACTTATATTCCTAATTGGTCTATGACTGTCGATGAGCAATTGGTTGCTTTTCACAGAAAATGTCCATTCCGGCAATATATGCCATCTAAACCCGGAAAGCTTGGTTTGAAATTTTTGGTAATTTGTGACAGCATAACAGGGTTTGCATGGAAATTGGAATTATATACATGCAAACAGGTCAAAAGAGAATCACATCATGGTGAAAATGTAATTAAAATATTGACAAACGAAATTGAAAATTTTGCTCGTAATATCACATGCGATAACTTTTTTCATCATATGAATACACCTTGCTTCAAAAAAATTATCTCTTATTGAAACAAAAAAAAAAAAAAAAAAAAAAACGGAATTACTTGGATCGTTCACAAATCCAAAAAATCGTACTGTGTATTCTACATTATTTAGATTTCAAGATAAACAACCATCGTCTCTTACTGTCGCAAAAAAGGAAAAGTTGTTACTGCTATGCACAATACTTATGATGTTGATACTAACTTGCAAAAAAAGCCACAAATTATTCTAGACTATAATAAAACGAAAATTAGCGTAGACACAATGGACAAAATGATAAGAACTTATAGTGTGAAATACATGACACGTAGTTGGCCTTTGATTGTATTTTATAATATGATAGATGTTAGTGCTGTTAATGCATACATAATATGGTTGTCATTGAACCCTGAATGTGATTCGAAATTAAAGAAAATACGGAATTTCAAAATTCAACTTGCAGAAGAATTAGTCGGATAAGAGGAAAGTGTCGGTTTCAGATGTCCTTCATATAGATACCCATGAATTGCAATCTGCCCTATGTTGGAATTTCTGAAAAACTTTTGCAGATCTACACCGATCATGACCCTCAGAACCCAAAACTACCCTCAGTAAAAAACTTTATCTATCCACCTATCTCTCTCTCTCACTCTCTCTCTCTCTCTCTCTATATATATATATATATATATCGCGCTTTTTTATGGACACGATAACTTCCATAACTCTGCACAAATCTCTTCCAAACTGATACATAAAATCAAGGGGCATAAAACGTCGGTGAAGGTCGTTAATGGGCAAAATCGGACAAAGGGGGTGGAAATAGGGAGGGGTTTTGTGAAAACAGAAATAACCCCATAACTTCTCAATTATAATACATATCGAATCAGTTTAAAGTTATTAGTACTTATAAAAAAAGGGCCAAAAATTTATGTATCACTCATTTTTGATAAAATAAAAAATGGACACAAGGGGCGAAAAAATAGGGTTTTGGGGAGAAAAAAATTCAAACTTCGTCAATTCTCAAGATATCAAATCCAATAAAATTTATTATAAATCTTCTTAATATTATATACAACTTTTATACTGACAAGTTTTTGATAGGGCCAATTCGTACTTAAAAAAAAAAAAAAAAAAAGAAAACAAAAAGAGGGGTTGAAGGAGAAAAAAGTCTATGACTTCGTCAATTCACAAGATATAAAATCCGCATGAATTTATTATATATTTTCTTAATATTATCTACAACTTCTATATTGACAAGTTTTTGATAGGACCAATTCTTACAGCAAAAACAAATTGAGAATACATAGCGGTTGAAGAAAAAATCATCGTATTAAGGGTCTACTCAAATCCAAACTGCTTATTTTCTGACTAATTTTTAAATTCATTTTTGCTCTCAAACGCATCCAATTGGTAGGTTTTCTTATTCAGAAACTGTATAATGTACCATAATGGTCAATTTTTTAATAGAGGCAGAATATATTTCAAAAAATGATGTCAAAGTGGGCATTTTGAACCGAATTTCCCGAAGCAATGTGTTGGAAACGAAAAATATTGTCCCACTGAGAAAATAATTGTTTATAAATGAAGTTCCAAATAATTCAACAAAAAATAAAAAAACAGGTCGCTTATAAATCTCTTCAAATCACATCAGCAAGTTTCATGTTTTTTCTTTTAAAAATGAATCTGAAAAGGTGTTAGAAAACTTCGAGTTTTTGAATTCATGGAAAAGTATTTTTTTGAATACCGCCTTAACATGATTCTGATAAAACCAGCTCTTATATAAAAATGAAATTAAAAACTCGTCAAAAATGGCCAGATAGAATTGTTAAAGTTGGTTTATGTATAGTCATGATTTAGTTTTTGTTGTTGAAATTAGTACTTAACTTCAAAATCTACTTGAGCCTGTAGGCCGAGCCGGCTGAGATTTTTTCTACTAAAATAGATAGAACAACATGATCTTTGTGCGCAGAATACATGAAAAATATTTGCGGAACACATTACGTTCTTATTTATAATTTGTGGGTAAAATAATTCATGTATAACGAAAGTAAGTATATTGTGTTTTTATATATTGTAACTGTTATTTATCAATTTTTATACAGTTTATAATGTATATTAATAATAAATGTGTTCATTGGTAAATCAAAGAATATTTAGAATATTTTAAATACAATAAATTTTACATATGGGTCCAATGGACCCGAATGGTAATTTTTGTATGCTGTTTTTATGGTAGTCAGAGGTTTAAGCTCATAACGTATGCATTTTTTTCTAAATAGCGTTTTTCTTTAGAATTCTTTTGGACGTTACCATATTTGATCTATAGAATTTATGTACGCCACATAAAACGTACAAATAATTTCGAAAATGGATAACATAATCGAATATGCACCTTCATCCATTATCGCTCATAGATAATTGATAATATATCTGAATTATTTTGTGTGGTCCTTTAAAATTAACATTAAATCTTCCCTGTCCTATTTTTTATATGACAAATGTTAATCGCGTAGCTAAATGACCTGTAGCAATTTCATTAAGGGGTCTTATACCTTTTAAACGCAACGAAATATAACGAAAAAATTCAAAGTTTGAATTAGTCTATCTTCAAAACATTTTATGTATAAACATGAAATTTTAGATATTGATTAAACAGATTGTGCTTTGTAATATGCTACCATTAGAAATTTATTAGCCTTTTACAGAATTTGTGTATTGTTGAAATCAAAATAGCTTTTTTTTTTTTTACTCCAGAAGTCATTGTGTGCATGATATCTTGAGAAAGTATGTATGGATTGTCATGAAATTTGGTAAAGATAATAAACATATATATGTGTTTAAAATGAACTACTCTTAGGCCAAAATTATTTCACTAGCTACATAAAAAAATATTTTTGTAAAATAAAAATAAAAATTATATATTTTTAATGAATAAAAATAGTCACAACTAAAAGTATTACCATTGTAAATACTTAAAAGTAGTTCATTTTAAACACAGATATTTGTTTAGTATCTTTACGAAATTTCATGACAATCCATAGATACTTTCTCAAGATATTATGCGCGCAATGACTTCTGGAGTAAAAAAAAAGAGCTACTTTGATTTCAACAATACGCAAATTCAGTCGAAGGCTAATAAATTTCTAATGGTAGCATATTACAAAGCACAATCTGTTTAATCAATATCCAAAATTTCATGTTTATACATAAAATGTTTTGAAGATAGACTAATTCAAACTTTGAAGTTTTTCGTTAATTTTCGACGTGTATAAAAGGTACAAGACCCCTTAAGCACATTTCGATCAATTACTTCCTACAGATAGCGACGCAATTGAGTTTTCTTCTGAGTCTCTGTAATTTAAAAAAATAGGCAAAGTACACCGTTTTTTTTTAATAGGAAACGTGTTATGGCATATGGTGCATATCAATAATGTATATCAATTTCTTAACGTTTTAAGTAGTGTACCGATCATCAAAATTTACTTAAAACAATTATCATTGCTAGAAAATTTTCTGTCTGAAATTTTTTATCCTCCTTGTAAAGGGTGCTATACCTATAAGCGCTATACTCTTTCATTTCCAACATAAAACATGTTGCACTGCATATCTATAATATGTGCAAATTTTCTTAATGTTCGAACTAATGTAACATCATTAAAATGTACTTCACAATTATCGACTATAGACCACAATGCATCCAAATTCTTTTGAGTGTCGCTATAAATGCAACGAGTCTATACATTCCATTTTACACCTCAATAACATGTATGAGTCATTCTCACGAAAAGATACATTTTACTGTCCCGAAGGGATAAATCTTAGGAAATCACGCAAATTTTCTAATATTTCCATTGATATCTGCATTTAAGTTTAAGCTATTAAGTACATTTCTGATAAAATAATTTTAATATTTAACTTTAATCTTTTAATGAGTATAAGTGGAAAGTCTAGGTCCTTTGACGTCCCCACATCTAAAACACAAGTTTCATTTCAGTGACATTTAAACAATTTAAGTTTTTTTGCACTTTTTTTTCAATAATAACTAATTAAAAGTCATTAGTTAATTCTAACTTAATATTTTGTAAAAATGGTTTTGTTTTTACTAAGGAATTAACTTATAAATTTTGTACCTGGCCAAAATATTTTTCCTCCGTAGACACTGAAAATAAGCCAAAAAAAAAAAAGCTATTTATATATGGAAGGTACTTTTTCCTACCTGTACAATAGGGTGGAGTGAAAAAAATTATTATTTTTTTTTAATCAAAAACGGGTAGGTGCCAAAAGTTGCCTTTATACTAGTACATCAACTGCGTGCAATGTTGCCGCTGAAAAAAAAAGGCTTGAGTCTGCGCTTTTTGTTCAAAAGTCGAATTTTTGGGTAAAATTTGATATTTTTTCAAAAAAATTAAAAAATTCCTATAGAGATCGTTATTATTTAAACCTTTATTATTAATGACTTAACATATATAAAAGATAAAACGATATCTTTACTCTGTATAACTGGAGCAAAACTGACAACTTTCGGTAAAAAAGGACGTTGCCACTTTGTTGTGTCATTCAACGAATTGCTGTTTAGAATACATTTGCTTTCAAAACTACCCAGGGCATCTAGCTCAACCACGCTACCAGTTCACAATGTTTTATTTATACTTTAAATTGTGATTTTTTTTATCAAAGTCTGGCATAAGTTTTATAAGTATCAACCTTCTTCATCTCTTCTTTGTATCAGCAGACTTTGAATGCTGCTGCTGTGATTTCCTTTTCGTATTTTTTTACTGCTTGTGTAAGAGAAGGCAAACAACGTAATGCAGTGGGGATGATTTTCATGTAATCTATTCAGCCGTCTATTATCTTCAGAAAGATTGCTCCCGATAAATGCATATTAATTAAGGGTTCTGTTACAACAACAATTTTCCAATCAATTAGATTTATATAATTATTTGCTTCAAAGTTGATTGTCGATATTTCAGATTTGCGTATGCCACCATTTACTCTCATCTTCCAACTATTATGTGCATCTCAGCAGCTAGATGTTTAATGTGATGGCAGAGAGCATTGAAATCAGAATTTCCTCTACGTATGCAAAGCAAGCATTGTTCTAAATAACTTTTTTTAGTATTTGTTTTATTGCGTTTTGTGAGTTGTTTAGTAGCCGAGCAATTTCCCATAAGTTTTTAGATCCCTTCTTTAGATGTGGATTACATTTGAGGGTAAACCATCCTTGGGTCAAACTTGGATTACATAGTACTTTTTGAGTGAACATAGAGACTCTTATGGGCAGTGAGTGATCATTTAAAGGCGGAGAATTCTGTTCCGTCATTGCCATCCATTCTGCGTGGGACATGTTTAGAATGAACCATTCATTACAAGGGATCATATCCACTCCAAGTCCAGTGAATTTCCTCTGCATCATTTATTAGACAAGAGCATTGGAAAAAATTAGATTCTAACCCACACTGTAAAAAAAAATCTGTGAAGTTACTAAAGTTTTTCTAGGAAACTGGGATTCCAGGAGCTTTTTATGTAACGGCAACAAGAAAAATTCCTGTAACACCGTCTGTTACAGGAATTTTTGTTGTTGCCGTTACATAAAAAGTTCCTGGAATCCCAGTTTCCAAGAAAAACTTTAGTAACTTTACAAATTTTTTTTACAGTGCACAGGGATTCGCCGGACCAATAGTAAAATCTTTGTCCACGTGCCATTCCCAACTTATTTCAATATTTGAAGACATAGAGAGTAATTTTGAAACATTATTTCCTGAAATCGAGAAAAGGGTACTCGGAGCACAGACCAAAAATACCTGCTAGGCATTTGCAGAGTTATTTCATCAAGATATTTCTCAGAAAAAACTAGCGAATAGGAACCCAAGAAACTGGTCCTAAGCAAGATGACTCACAAAGGCTAATTTTTTCCCCCTTTA
This sequence comes from Maratus speciosus, assembly GCA_963932465.1. Classification (NCBI taxonomy): domain Eukaryota; kingdom Metazoa; phylum Arthropoda; class Arachnida; order Araneae; family Salticidae; genus Maratus; species Maratus speciosus. Next base: position 333,286,373 of record OZ010790.1, on the reverse strand, counting down.
TATAAGCACTGATTGACCATCAGAGTCTGTAGGTTCACTCACAAAGTATGTAATCCAAGTTTATGCCGCAGGATGGTTTAAACCAAATGTAATCCACATCTAAAAAATGGATTTAAAACTTATGGGAAATTACTCGGCTACTAAACATCACAGAAAACGGCATAAAACAAATACTAAAATAATTTATTTAGGACAATGGTTGCTTTGCACATCGAGAGCAAATTCTTATTGCAATGCTCTCTGACGATCGCCTTCACATAAAACTGCAAGCTTCGCAGCATATAAAAAATGCAAGAGGTAGACTAAATGGTGGCATACTCAAAGATGAAATACCTAAATGTTGTAGATTATTGTAGTAACAGAACTCCCAATCACTATGCATTAACTGGATGCAATTTTGGTGAAGATAATAGAAGGCTGAATAGATTCCTTTAATTCCATTGCATTACTCTCCTTGCCTTATCATACACAAGCAGTAGAAATATACGTGAAGGAGTGTCACATCAGCAGCATCCAACGTCTGTGGATACAAAGAAGAGATGGACTATGTTGATACATAGAAAACTTATGCCAATCTTTGATACAAATTACAATTAAATGTATAAATAATACATTGTGCTCAGATTGTAGGGTGGTCGAGCTATGCACTGTTGTGACATGAAATGCAGCCACTACCAAGTTTTGAAAGCAACTAGGTACGAACTGTATTCTAAACAACAATTAGTTGTATGACACAACAGAGTGGCAATGCCTTTTTTTTACCAAAAGTTGTCAGTATTGCTCCAGTTATACAGAATAAAGATATAGTTTTATCGTTTAAATATGTTAAGTCATTCATAATAAAGGTTTAAATAACATATTTAAATAATAACCATCTCTATATGAATTTTTTAATTTTTTTGAAAAAGTGTCAAATTTTTTTGGACCAAAAGCGCAGACTTAAGACATTTTTTTTTCAGCGGTAAAATTGCACGCAGTTGATGTACTAGTATAAAGGCAACTTTTGGCACCTACCCGTTTTTTATAAGAAAGAATTATTTTTTTTCGCTCCACCCTACTCTACAAGCCTGAAGGAGTTTTTTAAAAATTATTTTCATTAATTCTAGAAAACATTTTGTATAATGAAATAGTTGTTAGTTATTTTTATTATATGAATTATACTGTTTTATATAGGATATAAAAATAATCAATAGGCATATTTAATGCATTATTTTCAAATTTTCCTTTGTTGTGAGGTGTTAATTTACAGTGAGATTCTGAGAAATACGTTATTGATTTTTCTTTTTTTTTACGTTTTAAGAAATTTTTGTATATATAGGTTGAGAGGATGAGTAATTAAAAAAATATATATTTATTAATTTGTGTCTTCTCTTTAATATATCATCTGTTTCTTTTTAACCAGATATAAAATATATTAAATAGGCCTAATTTTTGATGATAAATCGACAAAAATATTTTACTATAAAATTAATCCATCGAGGATCCTTTTTTTGGATGCATTCTTTAGGACTGGGGAAGGGGGCGTTAAACGCAAATTATCTTGTATTGATTTGTTTATCCTTATAAAAATATTAAACTACGGAAATGTATAACCATGTTATGGTTCCAAAATGAAGTAAGTTAATGTTCATATTCAAGTTTTATCTACACCAGGCGATTGATTCCCGACTTCTCGTGTTACATGACATACTATCCGTCTACAGAAAATACGTTCAAATGAAAACTGTAATAGATGATTTATGTTTAATATATTTTCTTAGTCTGCTAACTAGAAACACCACAAAAGTATTTTTAGATGAAAAATAACTATGTATTAAAAAAATTTGAAATTTAATAATTTATCTTTGTATTAACAGCATGCCTGGAGTTAAAAAGCTTAGAAATCGCCTAAATATTTAAGTATTTACAGCACCCTTTTTGATTCTGATTATTTTTACATTCTTCTATCTTCAATAGAATAAAGTAAAGTAATCGAAATTTTTTCGACTTCCGGTATTCGATGGATTTACACGTTTTAGGGGTCAGAGATCCCCAAAAACATGTTTATATAGAAAGTGTCTGTCTGTGTGTCTGTAGCCATTGTACCATCAAAAAGTGTATGAAGTTATGCATAGAATTGAACCAATTTTTTTAAAAAGTTTTTGGGTATGGCAAGGAGGCCCTTCCTTAATCTTGAAAAATTTCGCCGGAATGGGGCGCTGTAATAGCGATTTTTTGCGTGATTTTGAATATTGTAGCATCGAAAAGTGTATGAAGTTATGCATAGAATTGAACCAAATCTTTTTGTGTATATTTTTGGCCAAGGCAAGAAGGTCCTCCCTGCATTTGGAAAAATTCCGCCGAAAGGGGGCGCTGTAATAGCGACTTTTGTGCCATTTTGAATATTGTACCATCGGAAACTGTATGAAGTTATGCATAGAACTGAACCAAATTTTTTGTGCATGTTTTTGGCCAAGGCAAGAAGGTCCTCCCTGCATTTGGAAAAATTCCGCCGGAAGGGAGCGCTGTAATAGCGATTTTTGAGCGATTTTGAATATTGTACCATCGAAAAGTGTATGAAGTTATGCATAGAATTGAACAAAATTTTTAGGTCCTCCCTGTATTAGGAAATATTCCGCCGAAAAGGGGCACTATAATAGCGATTTTTGTGTAAGTTTCTTGATTTTTCGTAGTTCTATTATACATCGGCGGCTTGTGAAGTGACGGGAACTTCCCATCCTGATAAGGCTGCTATTCACGAACAGCTGATATACAACAGAATAACGAAAAACTATTGATTTTAATAAAGATCATGATGGGGATTTCCTAACTAGTTTTTACTCCTATTAATTGACGGAAGCAGAAATTTAAGATGAAAGTCAAAGTTCATATAGCATTGAAATATTAAATGAAATATTGACATTTGTAACAACATTTTGAAATATTAAAATATATGAGATAGAAGAAAGTTTTGGGATTGGCACACCCAACTAGTTGTTTGAAGCATATAGTTCAATCCCAATGTGTTAAAGTTTTGTTTTATCTATTTAATTTTATTTATCTTTTCACTTATTAAAAAAGTTTTAATTTCGTTATTGAATATTAGAAGGAAATAAATACTGCATTATTTACATTATTTTAAGTGCAAACAGGTTAAGTTTCTGTAACTATGCTGCAAGTGATATAGATTTTAAAAATTTCCCTGCCGGGTCGGCCTACAGGCGTAGGTAGATTTCGAAGTTAAGTACTAATTTCACCAACAAAAACTAAATCATGATTAAGGTTAAACCCACTTTAACAATTTTATCTGGCCGCTTTTGACGAGTTCTTAATTTCATTCTTATATAAGAGCTGGTTTTATCAGAATCATGTTAAAGCAGTATTCAAAAAATATTTTTCCATGCTCAACAACTCGAAATTTTCTGACACATTTTCAAATTCATTTTTAAAAGGAAAAACATGAAACTTGACGTGATTTATAACCAACCTATGTTTTTATTTTTCGTTCAATTAATTGGAACTTAATTTATAAACAATTATTTTCTAGGTAGGACCATATTTTTCGTTTAGAACAAAATCGCTTCGGGAATTTCGGCTCAAAATGCCCACTTTGATATCATATTTTTAAAAAAATATTCTGCCTTTATAAAAAAATCGACCATTACGGCACATTATATAGTTTCTGAATAAGAGATCTTACCAATTGGATACATTTGAAAGCAAAAATGAATTAAAAAATGCGTCAAAAAACAAGCAGTTTGGATTTCAGTACATCCTTAACACGATATTAGGTAGCTTTCTTTACAAAAAAGCTACCTATTGCAGCCGTTCGGAGGAAAGCGATTTCAAAAAATTTTGGTATATTTTCATCGATCATGACCCCCAGACCCCGAAACCACCCTCCGTTCAAAATTTATATATATATATATATATATATATATATATATATATCTGACCTATGTCACACTGTAACTCCCGTAATTATGAACCGATTTCGATGTAATTCCGTGTGTACATAGTACATACCAATGTCTCGACCGAGTTCGTTGGCCAGCTTCATCCGCCGTTTTGTTTCAAAATGGCGGCCATTTAAAATTTTTAAAAAAATTTAAAACTTGAAATGTGGTACCAAAAAATTAAAAATGGAAAAAAATTTTTTCTTATGTATTTGACCTTTATACAAAGATTCCGGAGCAGTTTTTGTTTCGTCTATATCTTAAAAAATGGCTGAGTTATAGCATTTTGAATTTCTAGCGTGGCTGACACTTTGAAACGTCCTGAATTTTGTCACGCGATAAAAGGCGTATTTATGAACCGATTTGGATGTAATTCGGTGTGTACATTGTACATACCAATCTCTCGACCGAGTTCGTTGGCCAGCTTCATCCGCCATTTTGTTTCAAAATGGCGGCTATTTAAATTTTTTTTAAAAATTTAAAATTTGAAATGTGGTACCAAAAAATTGAAAATGGAAAAATATTTTTTTCTTATGTATTTGACCTTTATACAAAGATTTCAGAGCAGTTTTTGTTTCGTCTATATCTTAAAAAATGGCTGAGTTATAGCATTTTGAATTTCTCTTGTGGCTGACTTTTAGGTAGCTTTCTTTACAAAAAGCTGCCTATTGCAGCCGTTCGGAGGAAAGCGATTTCAAAAAATTTTGGTATATTTTCATCGATCATGACCCCCAGACCCCGAAACCACCCTCCGTTCAAAATTGATATATATATATATATATATATATATATATATATATATATCTGACATATGTCACACTGTAACTCCCGTAATTATGAACCGATTTCGATGTAATTCCGTGTGTACATAGTACATACCAATGTCTCGACCGAGTTCGTTGGCCAGCTTCATCCGCCGCTTTGTTTAAAAATGGCGGCCATTTAAAATTTTTAAAAAAAATTAAAACTTGAAATGTGGTACCAAAAAATTAAAAATGGAAAAATATTTTTTTCTTATGTATTTGACCTTTATACAAAGATTCCGGAGCAGTTTTTGTTTCGTCTATATCTTAAAAAATGGCTGAGTTATAGCATTTTGAATTTCTAGCGTGGCTGACATTTTGAAACGTCCTGAATTTTGTCACGCGATAAAAGGCGTATTTATGAACCGATTTTGATGTAATTCGGTGTGTACATAGTACATACCAATCTCTCGACCGAGTTCGTTGGCCAGCTTCATCCGCCATTTTCTTTCAAAATGGCGGCCATTTAAATTTTTTTTAAAAACTCAAAATTTGAAATGTGGTACCAAAAAATTGAAAATGGAAAAATATTTTTTTCTTATGTATTTGACCTTTATACAAAGATTTCTGAGCAGTTTTTGTTTCGTCTATATCTTAAAAAAGGGCTGAAATAGCATTTTAGGTAGCTTTCTTTACAAAAAAGCTACCTATTGCAGCCGTTCGGAGGAAAGCGATTTCAAAAAATTTTGGTATATTTTCATCGATCATGACCCCCAGACCCCGAAACCACCCTCCGTTCAAAATTGATATATATATATATATATATATATATATATATATATATATCTGACCTATGTCACACTGTAACTCCCGTAATTATGAACCGATTTCGATGTAATTCGGTGTGTACATAGTATATACCAATATCTCGACCGAGTTCGTTGGCCAGCATCATCCGCCGTTTTGTTTCAAAATGGCGGCCATTTAAAATTTTTAAAAAAATTTAAAACTTTAAATGTGGTACCAAAAAATTAAAAATGGAAAAATATTTTTTTCTTATGTATTTGACCTTTATACAAAGATTCCGGAGCAGTTTTTGTTTCGTCTATATCTTAAAAAATGGCTGAGTTATAGCATTTTGAATTTCTAGCGTGGCTGACATTTTGAAACGTCCTGAATTTTGTCTTGCGATAATAGGCGTATTTATGAACCGATTTGGATGTAATTCGGTGTGTACATAGTACGTACCAATCTCTCGACCGAGTTCGTTGGCCAGCTTCATCCGCCATTTTGTTTGAAAAAGGCGGCCATTTAAAATTTTTTTAAAAATTTAAAATTTGAAATGTGGTACCAAAAAATTGAAAATGGAAAAATATTTTTTTCTTATGTATTTGACCTTTATACAAAGATTTCGGAGCAGTTTTTGTTTCGTCTATATCTTAAAAAATGGCTGAGTTATAGCATTTTGAATTTCTAGCGTGGCTGACATTTTGAAACGTCCTGGATTTTGTCACGCGATAAAAGGCGTATTAATGAACCGATTTGGATGTAACTTCGTTTATACATAGTACATACCAATGTCTCGACCGGGTTCGTGGGTCAGCTTCACCCGCCATCTTGTTTAAAAATGGCGGCCATTTAAATTTTTAAGAAAAATTTAAATTTGAAATGTGGTACCAAAAATTGAAAATTGAAAAAATATTTTCTTTTTATGTGTTTGACCTTGATAAAAAGATTCGGGAGCAGTTTGTGTTTCGTCTATATTTTAAGAAATGGCTGAGTTATAGCATTTTGAATTTCTAGCGTGGCTGACATTTTGAAACGTCCTGATATTTCTCACGTAATAACAGGCGTATTTATGAACCGACTTGGATGTACCTTGGTGTGTACATAGTACATACAAATATCTCGACCGAGTTCGTTGGCCAGCTTCATCCGCCATTTTGTTTCAAAATGGTGGCCATTTAAAAAAATAAAAAAATAAAAAAATTTAAATGAGATACCAAAAAATTGGAAATGAAAAAGATTTTTTTTTACCTTTGATGTGTTTGACCTTAATACAAAGATTCCGGAAAAGTTTTTCTTTCGTCTATATCTAAAAAAAATGGCTGAGTAATAGCATTTTGAATTTCTCTTGTGGCTGACATTTTAAAACGACCTGATTTTTGTCACGCGATAACAGGCGTATTTATGAACCTATTTGGATGTAACTTGGTCTGTACATAGTACATACCAATGTCTCGACCGAGTTCGTTGGCCAGCTTCATTCGCCATCTTGTTTCAAAAGGGTGTTGCGTTTAAAAAAAATTAAATTTAAAATTCAAAATGAGGTATTAAAAAATTGGAAAATGAAAAAGATTGTTTTTATGTGTTTGACCTTGATACAAAGATTCCGGAGCAGTTTTTGTTTCTGAAAATTTGTTCTTTTGTTGATATCTTAAAAAATGGTTGATTTATAGCACTTTGAATTTCTAGCATGGCTAACATTTTGAAACGATCTTGTATTTGTCACGCGATAACACACGTATTCGCCTATTTCGATATAAGAAGGCATGTGGATAGTATACATCAACACCTCGACCAAGTTCGCTGGCCAGATTCATGAGCCATCTTGTTTCAAAATGGCGGTCATTAAATTAAAAAATACGTATATATTTAAAGTGAGGTGCAAAAAAATTAGAAATTGAAAAAGGTTTCTTTCTTAAGTATTTGATCTTGATATAAGGATTCAGGAGCATTTTTTGTTTGTCTTTACCTTAAAAAATGGCTCAGATATAGCAGTTTCAATTTCTATTGTGGGTGACATTTTGAAAAATCTGATTTTTTGCATGCGACAGCACTCCTATATATTACCCGATTCCGATGTGAGTGAGCATGTGCACAGCAATTACTAAGGTCTCGACCAAGTTCACTGCTTAGCCTCATCCACCATGTTGTCTTCAAATGACAGGCACTTTAAGAAATTGCCGAATTTGGCAGCCAAATATAAGTTACTTTAAAGAAAAGCAGCTTGGATAAAGCTGACTAATTTCGCGAAATTCTCATTCATTATATTGATAAAAATTAGTATTGAATCTCCTATATTCGGTTTCCACTAAATTGAGCTTCGTGTGTTTGCATGATATAAGTTGGCTTTTTTTAAATAAGGATTATGAAAGCTACCTCTTCCTCCCGGCACTGGCCGGAAGGACTTTTTAATTTCTAGCGTGGCTGACATTTTGAAACGTCCTGAATTTTGTCACGCGATAAAAGGCGTATTTATGAACCGATTTGGATGTAACTTCGTTTATACATAGTGCATACCAATGTCTCGACCGGGTTCGTTGGCCAACTTCACCCGCCATCTTGTTTAAAAATGGCGGCCATTTAAATTTTTAAGAAAAATTTAAATTTGAAATGTGGTACCAAAAATTGAAAATTGAAAAAATATTTTCTTCTTATGTGTTTGACCTTGATAAAAAGATTCGGGAGCAGTTTTTGTTTCGTCTATATCTTAAGAAATGGCTGAGTTATAGCATTTTGAATTTCTAGCGTGGCTGACATTTTGAAACGTCCTGATTTTTCTCACGTAATAACAGGCGTATTTATGAACCGACTTGGATGTACCTTGGTGTGTACATAGTACATACAAATATCGCGACCGAGTTCGTTGGCCAGCTTCATCCGCCATCTTGTTTCAAAATGGCGGCCATTTAAAAAAAATTAAAAAATAAAAAAATTTAAATGAGATACCAAAAAATTGGAAAATGAAAAAGATTTTTTTGTATGTGTTTGACCTTAATACAAAGATTCCGGAACAGTTTTTCTTTCGTCTATATCAAAAAAAAAATGGCTGAGTAATAGCATTTTGAATTTCTCTTGTGGCTGACATTTTAAAACGACCTGATTTTTGTCACGCGATTTGGATGTAACTTGGTCTGTACATAGTACATACCAATGTCTCGACCGAGTTCGTTGGCCAGCTTCATTCGCCATCTTGTTTCAAAAGGGTTGCCATTTAAAAAAAATTAAATTCAAAATTCAAAATGAGGTATTAAAAAATTGGAAAATGAAAAAGATTTTTTTATGTGTTTGGCATTGATACAAGGATTCCGGAGCAGTTTTTGTTTCTGAAAATTTGTTCCTTTGTTGATATCTTAAAAAATGGTTGATTTATAGCACTTTGCATTTCTAGCATGGCTAACATTTCTAAACGATCTTGTATTTGTCACGTGATAACACACGTATTCGCCTATTTCGATGTAAGAAGGCATGTGGATAGTATACATCAACATCTCGACCAAGTTCGCTGGCCAGATTCATCAGCCATCTTGTTTCAAAATGGCGGCCATTAAATTAAAATATATATATATATTTAAAGTGAGGTGCAAAAAAATTAGAAATTGAAAAAGGTTTCTTTCTTAAGTATTTGATCTTGATATAAGGATTCAGGAGCATTTTTTGTTTGTCTTTACCTTAAAAAATGGCTCAGATATAGCAGTTTCAATTTCTATTGTGGGTGACATTTTGAAAAATCTGATTTTTTGCATGCGACAGCACTCCTATATATTAACCGATTCCGATGTGAGTGAGCATGTGCACAGCAATTACTAAGGTCTCGACCAAGTTCACTGCTTAGCCTCATCCACCACGTTGTCTTAAAATGACAGGCACTTTAAGAAATTGCCGAATTTGGCAGCCAAATATAAGTTACTTTAAAGAAAAGCAGCTTGGATAAAGCTGACTAATTTCGCGAAATTCTCATTCATTATATTGATAAAAATTAGTATTGAATCTTCTATATTCGGTTTCCACTAAATTGAGCTTCGTGTGTTTGCATGATATAAGTTGGCTTTTTTTAAATAAGGATTATGAAAGCTACCTCTTCCTCCCGGCACTGGCCGGAAGGACTTTTTAAAACGACCTGATTTTTGTCACGCGATAACAGGCGTATTTATGAACCTGTTTGGATGTAACTTGGTCTGTACATAGTACATACCACTGTCTCGACCAAGTTCGTTGGCCAGCTTCATTCGCCATTTTGTTTCAAAAGGGTTGCCATTTAAAAAAAATTAAATTTAAAATTCAAAATGAGGTATTAAATAATTGGAAAATGAAAAAGATTTTTTTATGTGTTTGGCCTTGATACAAAGATTCCGGAGCAGTTTTTGTTTCTGAAAATTTGTTCTTTTGTTGATATCTTAAAAAATGGTTGATTTATAGCACTTTGAATTTCTAGCATGGCTAACATTTTGAAACGATCTTGTATTTGTCACGCGATAACACACGTATTCGCCTATTTCGATATAAGAAGGCATGTGGATAGTATACATCAACACCTCGACCAAGTTCGCTGGCCAGATTCATGAGCCATCTTGTTTCAAAATGGCGGTCATTAAATTAAAAAATACGTATATATTTAAAGTGAGGTGCAAAAAAATTAGAAATTGAAAAAGGTTTCTTTCTTAAGTATTTGATCTTGATATAAGGATTCAGGAGCATTTTTTGTTTGTCTTTACCTTAAAAAATGGCTCAGATATAGCAGTTTCAATTTCTATTGTGGGTGACATTTTGAAAAATCTGATTTTTTGCATGCGACAGCACTCCTATATATTACCCGATTCCGATGTGAGTGAGCATGTGCACAGCAATTACTAAGGTCTCGACCAAGTTCACTGCTTAGCCTCATCCACCATGTTGTCTTCAAATGACAGGCACTTTAAGAAATTGCCGAATTTGGCAGCCAAATATAAGTTACTTTAAAGAAAAGCAGCTTGGATAAAGCTGACTAATTTCGCGAAATTCTCATTCATTATATTGATAAAAATTAGTATTGAATCTCCTATATTCGGTTTCCACTAAATTGAGCTTCGTGTGTTTGCATGATATAAGTTGGCTTTTTTTAAATAAGGATTATGAAAGCTACCTCTTCCTCCCGGCACTGGCCGGAAGGACTTTTTAATTTCTAGCGTGGCTGACATTTTGAAACGTCCTGAATTTTGTCACGCGATAAAAGGCGTATTTATGAACCGATTTGGATGTAACTTCGTTTATACATAGTGCATACCAATGTCTCGACCGGGTTCGTTGGCCAACTTCACCCGCCATCTTGTTTAAAAATGGCGGCCATTTAAATTTTTAAGAAAAATTTAAATTTGAAATGTGGTACCAAAAATTGAAAATTGAAAAAATATTTTCTTCTTATGTGTTTGACCTTGATAAAAAGATTCGGGAGCAGTTTTTGTTTCGTCTATATCTTAAGAAATGGCTGAGTTATAGCATTTTGAATTTCTAGCGTGGCTGACATTTTGAAACGTCCTGATTTTTCTCACGTAATAACAGGCGTATTTATGAACCGACTTGGATGTACCTTGGTGTGTACATAGTACATACAAATATCGCGACCGAGTTCGTTGGCCAGCTTCATCCGCCATCTTGTTTCAAAATGGCGGCCATTTAAAAAAAATTAAAAAATAAAAAAATTTAAATGAGATACCAAAAAATTGGAAAATGAAAAAGATTTTTTTGTATGTGTTTGACCTTAATACAAAGATTCCGGAACAGTTTTTCTTTCGTCTATATAAAAAAAAAAATGGCTGAGTAATAGCATTTTGAATTTCTCTTGTGGCTGACATTTTAAAACGACCTGATTTTTGTCACGCGATTTGGATGTAACTTGGTCTGTACATAGTACATACCAATGTCTCGACCGAGTTCGTTGGCCAGCTTCATTCGCCATCTTGTTTCAAAAGGGTTGCCATTTAAAAAAAATTAAATTCAAAATTCAAAATGAGGTATTAAAAAATTGGAAAATGAAAAAGATTTTTTTATGTGTTTGGCATTGATACAAGGATTCCGGAGCAGTTTTTGTTTCTGAAAATTTGTTCCTTTGTTGATATCTTAAAAAATGGTTGATTTATAGCACTTTGCATTTCTAGCATGGCTAACATTTCTAAACGATCTTGTATTTGTCACGTGATAACACACGTATTCGCCTATTTCGATGTAAGAAGGCATGTGGATAGTATACATCAACATCTCGACCAATTTCGCTGGCCAGATTCATCAGCCATCTTGTTTCAAAATGGCGGCCATTAAATTAAAATATATATATATATATTTAAAGTGAGGTGCAAAAAAATTAGAAATTGAAAAAGGTTTCTTTCTTAAGTATTTGATCTTGATATAAGGATTCAGGAGCATTTTTTGTTTGTCTTTACCTTAAAAAATGGCTCAGATATAGCAGTTTCAATTTCTATTGTGGGTGACATTTTGAAAAATCTGATTTTTTGCATGCGACAGCACTCCTATATATTAACCGATTCCGATGTGAGTGAGCATGTGCACAGCAATTACTAAGGTCTCGACCAAGTTCACTGCTTAGCCTCATCCACCATGTTGTCTTAAAATGACAGGCACTTTAAGAAATTGCCGAATTTGGCAGTCAAATTTAAGTTACTTTAAAGAAAAGCAGCTTGGATAAAGCTGACTAATTTCGCGAAATTCTCATTCATTATATTGATAAAAATTAGTTTTGAATCTCCTATATTCGGTTTCCACTAAATTGAGCTTCGTGTGTTTGCATGATATAAGTTGGATTTTTTTAAATAAGGATTATGAAAGCTGCCTCTTCCTCCCGGCACTGGCCGGAAGGACTTTTTTTTTCTTCAACCTCTATGTATTTTTAATTTGTTTTTGCTGTTAGAATTGGTCCTATCAAAAACTTGTCAATATAAAAGTTGTATATAATATTAAGAAGATATATAATAAATTCATGCGGATTTGATATCTTATGAATTGACGAAGTTATGGATTTTTTTGTTCTTTAATCACTCCCCCTCCCATTTTGTTTTCGTTTTTAATTTTTTTTTTTTGTGTTAATAATTGTTCCCATCAAAAACTTGTCAATATAAAAGTTATAGATAATATTAAGAAAATTTTTAATAAATTTAATTGGATTTGATATCTTGAGGATTGAAGAAGTTATGAATTTTTTTCTCCCCCAAACCGTATTTTTTTCGCCCCTTGAGCCCATTTTTAATTTTATCAAAAATCCGTCATGCATAAATTTTTGTGCCTTTTTTTAGAAGCATTAATAACTTTAAACCGAGTCGATATGTATTATAATTAAGAAGTTATGGGTTTTTTTCTTTTTCACAAAATCCCTCCCTTCTTGCACCCCCTTTGTCCGATTTTGCCCATTAACGAACTTGACTGAGTTTTTATGCCCCTTGATTTTATGTATCAGTTTGGAAAAAAATTGTGCAGAATTATGGAAGTTATCGTGTCCATAAAAAAGTGATATATAACAATATATATAATCTACTAAAAAACAACTTTTCAAAAGTAAAAAAAATCCCTGCCGGCCCGGCCTACAGGCAGAGGTAGATTTCGAAGTTAAGTATACTAATTTCACCAACAAAAACTAAATCATGATTAGATATAAATCCACTTTAACAGTTTTATCTGTCTGCTTTTGACGAGTTTTTATTTCCTTTTTATAAAATAGCTGGTTTTATGAGAATCATGTTAAGGCGATATTAAAAATTTTTTTTTCCATACTCAACAACTCGAAATTTTCTGGCACATTTTCAGATTAATTAAAAAAAAAAAAAATGTGAAACATGTTGACGTGATTTTTTAAAAGATTTATAAGCGACCTGTGTTTTTATTTTTCTTTCAATTAATTAAAACTTGATTAATAAACAATTATTTTCTCAATAGGGCAATATTTTTCGTTTCTAACACAATTGCTTCTGGAATTTCTGTTCAAAATGCCCACTTTGACATCATTTTTTGAAATATATTCTGCCTCTATCAAAAAATCGATCATTACTGTGCATTATATAGTTTCTGAATAAGAGAATCTAGCAATTGGATGCGTTCGAGAGCAAAAATGAATTTAAAAATGAGTAAGAAAATAGACAGTTTGGATTTGAATGCACCCTTAATAAGATGATTTTTTTCGTCAACCGCTATGTATTTTTAATTTGTTTTTGCTTTAAGAATTGGCCCTATCAAAAACTTGTCTATATAAATGTTGAAGACAATATTAAGAAGATATATGATAAATTCATGGAGACTTTATATCTTGTGGATTGACGGAGTTATGAAAATTTTTCTTCTTCAACCCCCCTTTTTTGTTTTCGTTTTTTTTTCTTACAGTACGAATTGGTCCTATCAAAAACTTGTGAATATAAAAGTTGTAGATATTATTAAGGAGATGTATAATAAAATTAATTGGATTTGATATATTGAGAACTGACGAAGTTAGGAATTTTTTTCTCAACAAAAACCCTATTTTTTGCGCCCCTTGAGTCCATTTTTAATTTTATCAAAAATCTGTGATACATAAATTTTTGGTCCTATTTTTAGAAGTAATAAAAACTTTAAACTGATTTGATATGTACAAAAATTAAGAAGTTATGGGGTTTTTTCGGTTTTCACAAAACCCCTCCCTATTTCCATCCCCTTTGTCCGCTTTTGCCCATTAACGAACTTGACCGAGATTTTATGTCCCTTGATTTTATGTATCAGTTTGGAAGAGATTTGTGCAGAATTGCGGAAGTTATCGTGTCCAGAAGAAAGTGATAACACAATTGCTTTGGGAAATTCCGTTCAAAATGCCCACTTTGACATAATTTTTTGAAATATATTCTGCCTCTATCAAAAAATCGATCATTGCGGTACATTATATAGTTTCTGAATAAGCGAATATACCAATTAAATGCGTTTGAGAGCAAAAATGAATTTAAAAATGAGTCAGAAAATAAGCAGTTTGGATTTGAGTGCATCCTTAATGCAATGATTTTTCCAGCACAATCCGCTTCAGGAAATTCGGTTCAAAATGCCCACTTTAACAGCATTTTTTAAAGTATATTTTGCCTCTATCAAAAAATCGACCATTACGGTACATTATATAGTTTCTGAGTAAGAAAACGTACCAATTGGAAGCTTTTGAGAGCAAAAATGAATTGTAAAATGAGTAAGAAAATACGCAGTTTGGATTCGAATACACCCTTACTTAGATGATTTTTTTCTTCAACCGCTATGTATTTGTAATTTGTTTTTGCTGTAAGAATTGGTCCTATCCAAAACTTGTCTATATAGATGTTGTAGACAATATTAAGAAGATATATGATAAATTCATGGGGATTTTATATCTTTTGAATTGACGGAGTTATGGATTTTTTACTTCTTCAAACCCCCTTTTTGTTTTCGTTTTTAATTTTTTTTTGCGGTACGAATTTGTCCTATCCAAAACTTGTGAATAAGAAAGTTGTAGATAATATTAAGGAGATTTATAATAAAATTAATTGGAATTGATATCTTGAGAATTGACGAAGTTATGAATTTTTTTCTCCCCAAAACCCTATTTTTTGCGCCCCTTGAGCCCATTTTTAACTTTATCAAAAATCTGTGATACATAAAATTTTGGCCCTATTTTTAGAAGTACTAAAATCTTTAAACTGATTTGATATGTACAAAAATTAAGAAGTTATGGGGGGTTTTCGGTTTTCACAAAACCCCTCCACCCCCGTGGCAGAATGTGCGCGACACTGCGACGGGCGTCGCAGACTTTTTAGGGCACCTGCAGACTAAAAAGAATATCGCGAATTTTGACAAATGGTCGCCCAAATAAACCTTCGTCAATCGTTTGCAGAAAAAATGGTCAATTTCTTCAAATTATCGCGGAAAAAACGCAAATTTCGTGAGAGAAGCGCGAATTTTCATCAAAGGTTGGCGAAAACAACAAAAATGTCGTCAAAAGATCGTGGTCAAATGCGAATTTCATTAAAGAATTGCGGAAAGAATGCAAATTTAGTCAAAGAATCGCTGAAAAAACTCACAGAAAAAATGCGAATTTCGTTAAAAACTCGCAAAAAAGGTGAATTTTGCAAAAGAATCGCGGAAATAGGGTGAATTTTATCAAAAAATCGCTAAAAAAGCAAATTTTATCTAAGAACCGTGAAAAAAACAAACAAATTTCCTCAAAGGATCGCCAAAAAAATATTTCCGTCAAAAAACCACTGGAAAAACGCAACTTTCGTCAAAGGATCGTGAAAGAAATGCAAATTTCGTTAAAGGATGGTGGAGAGAACGCGAATTTCGCCAAGGGATAGCGAAAAAAAAAAGATTTTCTTCAAAGGATCGACGAAGAAAGCAAATTTCGTCATAGGATCGCGGAAAAAAACGTGAATTTTGTTAAAGGTTCGAGGAAAAAAAAGCGATTTTCGCTTAATGATCGCGGAAAAAACGCAAACCACTTTAGGTTTATTATTATTATTATTATTATTATTATTATTTGTAAAATATCAGTTTTGTTTATCCTAATTAGGTTATATTATAATTAAAATGTAGTTGTATTTTTATAATATTAATCATCAGTTAGAACGCTATTTTTTTCAACGTTTCTAATGTACATAAGAAAATTGAAACATGCTGCTACCGCAGACAATTTTCATCCCACTTAATTGCTGTCGCAGACACAACCATAACTTTCTGCCACTGGGCCCCTCCCTATTTCCATCCCCTTGGTCCGATTTTGCCCATTAACGAACTTGACCGAGATTTTATGCCCTTTGATTTTATGTATCAGTTTGGAAGAGATTGGGGCTGAATTACGAACGTTATCGTGTCCACAAGAAAGTGATATATATATATATATATATAGATAGATAGATACATAGATAGATAGATAGATACATAGATAGATAGATAGATAGATAGTTATATATATATATATATATATATATATATATATACATATAAAGTTTTTTATTGAGGATGGTTTTGGGTTCTAGGAGTCATGATCGGTGTAGATGTGCAAAAATTTTTCAGAAATTCCAACATAGGAACGATCCCAATAGGTAGTATTTCATACGAAATCTACCTAAAAAAGTCAAGAAAAAAAAAAAAAAAAGAAATGAAAAAAGGTGAACGTTGTGGCTAAAAAATAGTGTGCTATCAAATTTCCAAGCTTATATTATGGTATTTATTTAACATTTTTTATTAAAAATTTACCATACGTAAGGCGAGTACTTAAGTATGCGTTCATAGAAAGCCTTTTCTCCTTTACTAAATACATCATAACGTGTTTCTGAAAATTAAATTTTTAAAAATTATGCATGATGGGCTTGGCGGCCATCTTTCCATATTTTACACAAATTTCTAAGCACACAAGTACGTTGTTAAGATCGGAAGTTCGAAATTGTTGCTAAAGCGAACATTTTATGCTTTTAATTTATGGAAATGAGTGCCTAGAAATTTGTGTCTTAAAATAAAGCTGAAGTAACTTCAGGTTTCATCTTATGATTCATTTTTTTTCGAGTGGGTTAATTAATTATTTAAAGCAGTAGAAATCAATTTGTTTTCTCAAAATAAAAGACTTTCTTAATTTATCTGTCTGTAGCTAAAACTAGAAATACAAAATTCTTAATAATGCAAACATATTACGAGCTTGTCTGCTTAGAAATTTGTGAATATGGAAAGATGGCCGCCTAGCCCATCATGCATAATTTAAAAAAATTTGATTTTCAGAAACACGTTATGATGTATTTAGTAAAGGGGAAAAGGCTTTCTATCAACGCATACTTAGGTACTCGACTTACATATGGCAAATTTTTAATAAAAAATGTTAAATAAGTACCATAATATAAGCTTGGAAATTTGATATCACACTATTTTTTAGCCACAACTTTCACCTTTTTTCTTTTCTTTTTTTTGCTTGACTTTTTTTTGCTTTTGAAAAGTTGTTTTTTAGTAGATATCAGTTCTTTTTTTTTAAACAGATTATATATAATTGAAATAATTCTACTCGCTAAAATTCCTTGTATAGCCTTTATAAGCCGGGAACAAACACAATAGTATACATTTTGTTTACCTATCATTCATTTTTTAGAGTAATTAATAATTTAAAAGTAAGGAAAGTCAATTTCTTTTTTCAAAGTATCAGTCTTTCGCAATTTATATCTCCTTAAAAATTTCTGTGAAGGATGAAAATTTAGTAAAAAACAGATAGTCAAAATAAAATATAAATTTACAGTTAGTCTGTCAGTTAATTGTTTGTTCTAACTTTTTTTTGCTGACGGCTTTGCAAAATAAATTTACCTTTACAAATACCTACGGATAATCCGAGAATGAAGCCCGCAGGCATCTAAAGAATCGAAGATCTGTTTAAAGATCTGTAAATCTAGCAATTCTAGACATGATGATGAAACATTTTTGATAAAAAAATCTAAAAATTTAAAGATATAAACTGTACATATAACTTCATCTTCATTTAGATCGTGTTATAGAGAAGAAAGAATAAATATGCAATTTTACTCAAGTCTGTTTATCCATACCTATTTGCATAAATGTGAGAATATAATTTCGTATAAAAATTCCCCTAAATTGATTATCTTTAATAGTCTATTATTAAAGCCGCATATACATTAGAATTAAATTTTTTTCCTGTTAAAAATTGCCAGAAATCTATAGTCTTACCGTTCGTCAAATTTGTTTTATGTTTTTTTTAATACCCAGACACCTTTTCTAAACTCTGACAAAAGATCACAGACACATTAAAGTAATCCAAATACTTATATCTTTCTATCGTATTTCCTTTTTTGAGGGGGTGGAGGGGTGAGGAAGAGCGCTTAAGAACTTCGTTTTGTTCTTAGAATTCTAAATTAATCATTGAAAAGATCTACCTACATAAGTCTTGTTTCAGAATTTGCATTAGCTAAGAGTTGCATCAACTTATACATCATGTGAATCTATTAAATTACTTTTGTAAAATACTAGATGTGAGCCATTGATATTTCCAGAGCATTTGCCTACATTTTAAACTTAAGTCATTTACAACTATTCATTAATTTTCTATACGTATTACAGAAGTCGTTGTTTCTATGGCAACTGTACCTTTCACTATTTCTTGTTTGTTTGTTTTATTGAACACATATATCAGATCACGTGGGGATCGCGGTGGGATTCGAGCCCGCTCTCAAGCGATTAGCGGCGTGGTGTCTTATCCTTTCAGCCACGGTGGGCCCCTATTGCTTTCTCCAATACCCAGATACTCAAATTTAACCAACTGCGCTTAGAATCATGCTCATAACAGAGAACATGTATATGTAAGAGTGGTGACATATGCACAAGTCGTGTACTCATATTCAAGTTTTTATCCAAAGTACAGTAACTCAGTTTTCAGTAATAGACGTGGAAGATTTCGATTAAACTAACCAAAAAAGTTAACAAACATTGGCTTCTGATGTGATTTTATTCAAAATCGTCTTAACCAAGCAAAGTTAATGTCCGGGATCCAGATAAATTTTTCTCTGCTAGTAAAATTAGATTGACCGACCAGTAGCCTCCATCCTTGCAGGCTTTTCGGTGTTTACTGCAAACATAAAAAAGTTCGCAAAAATGCAGGCTTCTGGTTGATCAATCTCATCTCGCTAATAGCGAAAAATCTATCTTCATCCCGGCCTATTCAACGCCCTTTAAATATTCGAGAACGCATTGACACGCGTCAAGAAAATGTCACACAAAGCAGACAAAACAAAGAAGAAAAATCATTAATTGGCTCGTTCATATCCACGAGCCAATGATTGATTTTGTTTCTTTGCTTTGCCTGCTTTGTGTGATATTTTCGTGACGCGTGTCAAGTCATTCTCAAATATCTAGGGGGCGTTAGCTTATTTCATCACCATGAAGCTATGTAAGGACAGGAGCAGACATGTCAATCTTCCTGTGTGAAAAACTAGATACCAAAAACCGAGTTCTTTCCCCCCTTCTGCCCTTTTCTCTCTTGATTTTGACCGATAGCAGCCCATTTAGTAGTCTCCAGTGCAAGATGCCGCTATATATGGCGGACGCAGGAGGGAAGATGTTAGCGCGACCAATGACATAATAGGCCAGTCCATGACGTTTAAAAGTCACACGGAATTGGATCATCTTTACACGATGATTAGTACAAAGCGGCGCGCCGATTTTTTTGTGTCCATTGCCATGTACAGATGATAAACTCCGTGTGACGTGATGAGCTGGCCACAGTTTAGGAACAGCTTCAAATGACGTCATCTATATCTACTCCGAGGCAAACCAAAAAGACAGGCTACTGCGGTGCTATACATTGTTAAAAATCTGGGGCATTTGTCTCTGGGCGTCACTCCATCGCTTTTATAGGAAACTGTAACTTGACTATTATGGGGCATTCTCATTGGTCAGAACAGAAACATTCTATAAAAGTGGTGGAGTGAGTATGCATCAACCGCTGCATATTTTTAACAGTGCAGCGTCTAGAATATATAGTGTGGAAATCGGCTAGCCCAGTAATACTTAAAAATTTGCTAAAATATTGGATCTCTTAAATTTCAAACGATGCTGAAATCCAATGAGTCGATTACAGCGATATCTGCAGGATATTTCCCAAAACTCCAAGACGATTTAGTCTAGACGCTGTCACATTTTTTTTTTTTTTTTTTTTTTTTTTTTTTTACATTTTATTAACATATATCTAACCTGTGTGCTAATACGATGTTTACTTTGAAATTTGAAAATATATCGCAGATATCGCTGCAATTAGCTCCCTGGATTTCAGCTTCAGTGCACAATACAGGGA
This sequence comes from Maratus speciosus, assembly GCA_963932465.1. Taxonomy (NCBI): domain Eukaryota; kingdom Metazoa; phylum Arthropoda; class Arachnida; order Araneae; family Salticidae; genus Maratus; species Maratus speciosus. The sequence continues at coordinate 333,266,109 of OZ010790.1, read as the reverse complement.
TACACCTTTTTAGTGGTTCTTGGATAGTGGTTCCACATTATGTATTCTAGACGCTATAGCGGTGCATTAAACGTGTCTCTTTCTTTTTTAAAAAATATTCTGCAGATGTCGATGCAAATGACTGTTTGGAAATCAACATCGTTGTAGATTTAAGGGATTCAATATTTCCGCGCTTTTTTAAGTATTGCTGGGATAGTCAATTTCTTCAACATATAATCTAGACGCTATAACTATAGCGCCTAGAATATATAGTGTGGAAATCGGCTATCACTGTCATACTTAAAAATATGCTAAAATATTGTATCAGTTAAATGTGCAATGATACTGCTGCAATATGCAGATCGCAGCGACATCTGCAGGATATTTTCTACAAGTGCAAGAAATTGCTAGTTTATGCAATGTAATACTAGTAATACGAAAATCCCGCAGATGTCGCTTCGATCGACACTTGAAATTTTAGCAGTATCGTCGCACATTTAAGGGATACAAATTTTTAGCACTGCTTGGATAGCATATTTCCACACTAGGTATTCTAGGCGCTGTAGTTATCGATTCGATGAAATCAATGTAAAAGGATAATATAAAAGAATAGTATAAGATTTCTAAAATGTTTTGGCGGGTTTATCGCTGTTTGGCATAATTTGTGAACTTTAGAATTAATTAACAGTTTTTCGCTAATTAAGAATAGAAAATTTGTGTTTTTAAAGCTGAATTTTATAAAAGCACGTAGATTGAGTAAATATCTGTCCAAAATGCAATCCTTACTTTTTTTCTGTCCATTATTTAAGTCTCTACCTTGATTTAAACATAAGGTGTAACGAAGAAAAATAATCGATCATTTTCAGTATCTCTACGTTATTTTAAAAAAATCTATATTTCTGTTTATAATTAATTTCTGAAGATGCATTTGATCTCAAACTGAAGATTTTTTTCATTAGGTCCTTCTGGTTTTGGTTTTATTTTTCTGGGATGATTGGTTCTTTTGATATGGGGAATTTTACGATGGCATGTTTGGTCGATTTAACATGGAGAAGTTGTCTTCAGTATAATAAGCAGTTACGGTGTCTTGCCGTTTTATTCTTGGCGTTTGTTTGTTTGGCGGGGTTAGCATTTTTTTTCAGCTTGGCTTGGCAGAACGACCGTCCTGCTTGATAACCACTTATAAACAGATTAATCTAAAAAATGCTATAAAAAGTGATAAAATATCTTTATTTAGATTAACGAACATCGCACAAACGGCAACATTTTCAAAATTATTCATAATAGAAACATTTTGTTCCTATATAATTTAATAATTATATAGGAAATATAATTAATATTTCTAAATGTTTCTATCCAAAAATATTTCTATCATGAATGATTTTGAAAATTTCGCCGTTATATATACACTGCTCAAAACAATTAAAGGATATTGCAGTTTTAGGTGGATTTTGTATCTGGTAAACTGTTTAGCTGATTGATACATGGTCGACAGACATAGTAGGTTATATGAGAATAAATTACACATGTTTGGCAGAAAAAAATGCATTTTATTGCGCATTTGTGTACTAAAGGAAAAAAACACAATTTGTGCATATGAGAAAAAAAGAATAAGAAAAGGTGTTTTCTTCAAAGAAAATCATTTTCAGTAGGGGGTATGGTTTCCACGGGCGGCCAGCAACGTTGAACACCTTTGAGGCATGGACTCAATGAGTCTATTAATGACGAGTTGGGTATTCTGTCCCACTCTTCCAGAAGAGCTCTTTCCAGTTCTTGGAGAGTTTGTGGGGGTTGTTGGCGGCCAGAAACTCGTCTTCCTAGAGCGTCCCAAACGTGCTCGATTGGATTCATGTCTGGAGAACACGCTGGCCATTCCATTCGAGCGATTCCTTCCTCGAAAAGGAAATCCTCCACCAGGTTTGCACGATGTGGCCTGCAGTTATCGTCCATTAAAATGAAGTTATCTCCGATTGCTGCAGCGTAAGGGACTACAATAGGTCTGAGGATCTCATCCCTATATCGGCGACCAGTCAGAGCTCCATCTCGAATGATGTAGAGGTCAGTGCGCCGTCAATGGAGATGCCACCATACACCAACACTCCTCCACCGCCAAATCTGACACTTTCGTGCACGAACGCAGGATTATTCCTACTGCCACGGTCCCTCCAGATGAAAATACGCCTATTAGCCGGATGCACAGAAAAACGGGACTCGTCAGAAAACAGAATATTGCTCCATTCATTTCTCCTCCAGTTGACATGCTCGGTTGCCCACTCCCTGCGGTCGCGACGATGCCTTGATGTTAATCTAACACATACCATCGGTCGGCGAGCATACAGACCTACAGCATGGAGGCGGTTTCGGACAGTCTGAGTTGAAATCGTGGTGCCTGTAGCCGAGCGAAGGTATTGTTGGAGAAGAGTAGCGTTCATGGTTCGGTGTCTCCGAGCTGTTAACGCTAAATACCGATCTTCATTGGGCGTTGTTGCCCGTCTACGACCTTGCCCTGGTCTTCGGCCTTCACATCCACTCTCCAAAAAACGGTTCCAGATCGTGGAAATGACACTTTGTGACACTCCAATGGCTTGCGCTACTTCGGCTTGAGTTTGGCCCCCTTCTAACCTACCAACAATTCTAAAAGCTTCTGAATCTGTCAAATGACTTCGCTGAGACATCGTACTCATCGAAACAAAGCAATCACTGAATGCCGATCATCCTTGTCTTCATTCTCTTTTATCCAGTTGAAAGTCAAATTTCATTCGCTGCCGCTGAAGCGACGTTTTTGACGTCGAACTCAAAATTTGCATACTCCACAGTTTGAAAACCAGAAAAATTTGCATTTGTGGTTCTCTTCTTCTATTTTCGGCAAAAAAAATTTCGTTTATATCTTTATTTTATACAAAACATCAAATATCCTTTAATTGTTTTGAGCAGTGTGTATACACACACACAAAAAAAAATTATATGTAGGTATGCATTATATATATATATTTAAAAAAAAGAAAGTTTGGTGTATGTGTATGTTTTTCCATACATTATACACTAAAAAAACATAAAAAGTAAAAAATAAAAATACAATTACGGAGGGTTGAGGTCGGGAATGCTAAAAAAAGTTGAGTGTATGAGCGTGTATATGTGTATGTGTATAGGCTTATATATTGTATAGGCATATAAAAAAAATACGGGGTATCATGCATTTAACATCATAAATTTTCACATTTTTCTTCATCATATAAGGATATATTTTACTATCTCAATATTCTTCATTGCTTTTTAAATTTTCACATTTAGTTACATAATACAAGGCTATATTTTACTATCTCAAATATTCTTCATCTTTTTAAATGTTATTTATATTATCATTTTTTATATTACAATATTTTGTCTTTAAAATAGTTAATTTAATCAATTGCCCTTTTATTTATTTTTATATAATTCCTTCTTTCTTTCTTTTTTTTTGTATTAATTTATTCCTATTCTTTATTTTATTTTATATTCACTCAGTACTTATTAAGTTTATTCCTATTTTTTTCATTCTACTTTAATTAAAAGTTAATCGAAAACTCTTTTTTTGATTTCCTCAATCAATTTCATTCCTTTTATTTTTTATTTTTTTGGGCTAAAGATGGCAACACTCAACATTATTCTTATTAATCCAGTTCCAATTTACAATTTTCCTTTCTTACACCAGATGGCAGCACAGTTATGGGTTTCACTCTGATGCTCAACTGTAGCTCACATGTTAAAATAGTCTTAACTATGTTTTCCATCCTGATATGCTGTAGTTTTGACTCCTAGTATGTAATTCAGGTATTGTGCTTTAATAATTTTTAATATCCTGTATGAGGTGTATCTTTCTTTAGATCTCTTAGATTTTTATTATCTATTTTCTGTAATGTTTGCGTTATAAGGAGCTAAATTTTGTCATTTTAGGTTTAATGCCGACAAAATTGGATGAAATAACGCATCTTCTATGAATGAACTCACAAGCTCCTCTGACGATTCTGTGGGTCATTCATAGTTTCTTATTTTACATACTGGTTTCCTATGTTCATTTCTAAATCATCTTTAGAACTTTACCAATTTCTTCATATATTTGTGATTTCAAATTTATTATATATATATATAAAGTTTTTTTACTGGGTGTGGTTTTAGGTTCTAGTGGTCATGATCGGTGTAGATCTGCAAAAATTTTTCAGAAATTCCAACATAGGGTAGAATGTAATAGGTATTATTTTATACGAGATCTACCTAAAAATCATGTTCGAAAATATTTTAAAAGCCATTATAAATCAGTAAATTAAGATACAGTTTTTAAACAGAATTCATTTAAAAGTACATTTTTTCTCTACTGGATGGTGTAAACATTAAAATTGTGAATTATTCCTGAAATTAATAAAATTTCCGAATCAATATTGATTGATCAGTTCATTGCACCCAACAATATGACGTCAGCGTTACTCATTCTACTTTATAATATAGACATAGGCTAAATTCTTGCTAAATATATAAATTTTTGTTAATATGCTGTAGGAGGAAATTCGATACATCAGATAATTCTGTAAATAATTTCAATTAAGTATTTAAGTAATGCAACCCATATAATAAAAATAACTAACAACTATTTCAATATAGTTAAAAAATTTATACGAAAAAAAATCGCATTTTAAACATTTGTTAAAGTAAATTAAATAATACTAGAGCTAGAACTTCGGAGCTAGGCTATCGACTTATATTCTTTTCCACTTTTCTATTTTAAATGCAACAAGTTCCAGCCAGATTTCGAAAGTTCAGAAATTTATACGGTAAAAAATCGCATTTAAACATTTTAAAAAGTAAATTAAAATTAAAATCTATTCATTTACTACTTGAAAAGTAATTCTTGGGATTTTTAACTCCATTTTATAAAAAAATCTTTCAATCAATATCATTATTATCTAGATTGACGTTTGAATCATAATCTTGGATTTTCAGGTAAATTGTTAGTGGAAAAAATGTTTAAATGACGTTTTAATTAATAGAAGACTTTTTAATTCCCCAATGGTAAGAAAATTGAATTTAATATTTTGAAGAAAAGTTTTGGGAAATAGCTATAAGAACGACTGTTACAAAAACATGAGTGTCCCTGTCCATAATTCTAAAAAAGCGCCATGATATTTCAACATTAAGTAATACTTTTTCACATTTTTTTAAAGAATTACATCCTATATATAATAATTGAATATAATATATATAATTGAATAATTTATATTCAATTAACTATTCAATTATATAAATTATAAATTTATATAATTGAATATAATATTTTCAAGAAATGTTTTGGGAAATAGCTATAGGAACGGCTGTTACAAAAACATCAGAGTCCATAATTGTAAAAAAGTGACATGATATTTCAGCATTAAGTAATGATTTTCCACATATTTTAAAATTACATCCTATATAAATTATCACGACATAATAGGTGAATAAAAATAATTTTATTTTTTTATTCACCTAATAATTTTATTAATTTTGAATTAATAATCCTTCAATTGTAAGAAAATTGAATATAATATTTCCAAGAACATTTTTGGGAAATAGCTATAAGAACGACTCTTGCAAAAACATCAGTGTTCATAACTGTAAAACAGTAACATGATATTTCAACATTAAGTAACGCATTTCAACATATTTTAAAATTATATCATACAAATGATCACGACATAATAGGTGAATAAAAATAACTTTATTTGACAGTTATAAAAGAAAGTAGTTTAATTACTAACAACACATACATTTTTTATTCTATATGATCCAATCAATTTCCCCCCTTTAATCAAAATGTAACATTTTATTAACTCTGTTGCTTGGTGTCTAAATAATTTCTCTTGTTTGATTCTTTTCAATTATTTCTTTAATATTTTATGTTTCTTTTTTCACATCTCTGGCTCTTCTTTTTGTAATTTCTTAAGATCTTGAAAAAATGCACTTCTTCTAGTTTGCCCATTTAATATATTCTTTCACGGTAATCGTTTAGCATCTGTACTTTGACTTATCAATTCATACATGTATGATGACTGATCAACACAAAAACCTGAAAAAGAGGACATCACTATCAAAATAAAATATGAAATCTATACTACTATTATAAAGAGGTAAAAATTGTTTATTTGTAGGAGGTAAGCTCTGGAACTACCGAACCGATTCCAAAAGTAATGGTATCAAAATGATGGTGTTAGTCCAATTTAGAACATAGGCTATATATTATGTCCGTGACACTGGCCAAAAGGGGGTGCAGGAGCAAAAAAGTTTTAAAAATGCGATTTTTGTGTTATTGAAGGCCCTAGAAACATGAAATTTGGAAAGGTAGTTACATATAAGATACTAATGATATCTAAGGACATTTCTAAAAAAAAAAAAATAGAAATTAAAAAGGGTGAAAATGCGCGAAAAGCGTTTTAAAAAACGTTCTAAATGGCGATTTTTACGCAATTTTGGGAAGTACCAAACCGATTTAAAAAATAATTGTGTCAAAATGATGGCGACAACCCTTGCTCCAACATAGGCTACATTTTATGTCGTTGCCACTACCCTTAAAGAGGGTGCAGGAGCACAAAAACATTCAAAATTGCGATTTTTGTATTACTGAAGGGCCCAGATACAAGGAATTTGGCATGGTAGTTACTTATTAGCTATAAATGATTTCTAAGAACATTTCTTAAAAAATTCGAAATTTAAAAGCGGCGAAAATGCGCGAAAAGAGTTCTAAAAAACGTTCGAAATGGCGATTTTTACTCAATCTCAAGAAGTACCAAATCGATTTAAAAAATAATGGTGTCAAAATGATGGTGATAACCCTTTCTCCAAAATAGGCTACATCTTATGTCGGTGCCATTACCCACAAAGGGGGTGCAGGAGAAAAAAATGTTCGAAAATTCCATTTTTGTGTTACTGAAGGGCCTAGAAACATGAAATTTGGAATGGTAGTTACGTGTAAGATATAAATGCATAAGAACATGCTAAGAACATTTCTTAAAAAAATTGAAATTTAAAAGGGGTGAAAATGCGCAAAAAGCATTCTAAAAAACGTTCTAAATGGCGATTTTTACGCAATCTCAAGAAGCACCAAACCTATTTAAAAAATAATATTGTCGAAATGATGGTGATAACCCTTGCTCCAACATGGGCTACATCTTATATCGGTGCCATTAACCCCAAAGGGGGTGCAGGAGCAAAGAGCGTTCGAAAATGACATTTTTGTGTTACTGAAGGGCCTAGAATCCTGAAATTAGGTAGGGCAGTTATTTATAAGATACAAATGATCTCTAAGAATATTTCCTAAAAAATCGAAATTTAAAAAGGGTGAAAATGAGCGAAAAGTGTTCTTAAAAACTTTTTAAATGGCGATTTCTACGCAATCTTAGGAAGTACCGAACCGATTTACAAAAGAATGGCGTGAAAACGATGATGACAGCCCTCGCCCCATCATAGGCTGCATTTCATGTCTGTGCCAATGCCTCAAAGGGGGTGCAGGAGCAAAAAAAAGTTCGAAATTGCAATTTTTGTGTTATTGAAGAGCCTAGAAACATGAAATTTGGAAGGGTAGTTACATATAAGACATAAATGATCTCTAAGAACATTTATAAAAAAAATTGAAATTTAAAAAGGGGAAAATGCGCAAAAAGAGTTCTAAAAAACGTTCTAAATGGCCATTTTTACGCAATCTCTGAAAGTACCCAACCTATTTCAAAATTAATGGTTGGAAATAGATGATGACAGCCCTTGCTACAACATAGGCTCTATTTCATTTCGGTGTTACTACTACGTAGGAGTTGCAGAAGCAAGAAACGTTCTAAATTGCGATTTTTGTGTTACTGGAGGGCCTAGAATCTTGAAATAAGGCAAGACAGTTATTTATAAGATACAAATGATCTCTAAGAACATTTCCTGAAAAATCGAAATTTAAAAGGGTGAAAAGGAGCGAAAAGCGTTCTAAAAAACTTTCTAAATTGCGATTTCTGCATAATCACAGGAAGTACCGAACCGATTTAAAAAAGTCCTTCCGGCCAGTGCCGGGAGAAAGAGGTAGCTTTCATAATCCTTATTTAAAAAAAGCCAACTTATATCATGCAAACACACGAAGCTCAATTTAGTGGAAACCGAATATAGGAGATTCAATACTAATTTTTATCAATATAATGAATGAGAATTTCGCGAAATTAGTCAGCTTTATCCAAGCTGCTTTTCTTTAAAGTAACTTATATTTGGCTGCCAAATTCGGCAATTTCTTAAAGTGCCTGTCATTTTAAGACAACATGGTGGATGAGGCTAAGCAGTGAACTTGGTCGAGACCTTAGTAATTGCTGTGCACATGCTCACTCACATCGGAATCGGTTAATATATAGGAGTGCTGTCGCATGCAAAAAATCAGATTTTTCAAAATGTCACCCACAATAGAAATTGAAACTGCTATATCTGAGCCATTTTTTAAGGTAAAGACAAACAAAAAATGCTCCTGAATCCTTATATCAAGATCAAATACTTAAGAAAGAAACCTTTTTCAATTTCTAATTTTTTTGCACCTCACTTTAAATATATATATATTTTTTAATTTAATGGCCGCTATTTTGAAACAAGATGGCTGATGAATCTGGCCAGCGAACTTGGTCGAGGTGTTGATGTATACTATCCACATGCCTTCTTACATCGAAATAGGCGAATACGTGTGTTATCGCGTGACAAATACAAGATCGTTTCAAAATGTTAGTCATGCTAGAAATTCAAAGTGTTATAAATCAACCATTTTTTAAGATATCAACAAAAGAAGAAATTTTCAGAAACAAAAACTGCTCCGGAATCTTTGTATCAAGGCCAAACACATAAAAAAAATCTTTTTCATTTTCCAATTTTTTAATACCTCATTTTGAATTTTAAATTTAATTTTTTTAAATGGCAACCCTTTTGAAACAAGATGGCGAATGAAGCTGGCCAACGAACTCGGTCGAGACATTGGCATGTACTATGTACAGACCAAGTTACATCCAAATAGGTTCATAAATACGCCTGTTATCGCGTGACAAAAATCAGGTCGTTTTAAAATGTCAGCCACAAGAGAAATTCAAAATGCTATTACTCAGCCATTTTTTTTTAGATATAGACGAAAGAAAAACTGTTCCGGAATCTTTGTATTAAGGTCAAACACATACAAAAAAAAATTTTTCATTTTCCAATTTTTTGGTATCTCATTTAATTTTTTTTATTTTTTAATTTTTTTAAATGACCGCCATTTTGAAACAAGATGGCGGATGAAGCTGGCCAACGAACTCGGTCGAGATATTTGTATGTACTATGTACACACCAAGGTACATCCAAGTCGGTTCATAAATACGCCTGTTATTACGTGAGAAAAATCAGGACGTTTCAAAATGTCAGCCACGCTAGAAATTCAAAATGCTATAACTCAGCCATTTCTTAAGATATAGACGAAACAAAAACTGCTCCCGAATCTTTTTTTCAAGGTCAAACACATAAGAAGAAAATATTTTTTCAATTTTCAATTTTTGGTACCACATTTTCCATTTAAATTTTTCTTAAAAATTTAAATGGCCGCCATTTTTAAACAAGATGGCGGGTGAAGCTGGTTAACGAACCCGGTCGAGACATTGGTATGTACTATGTATAAACGAAGTTACATCCAAATCGGTTCATAAATACGCCTTTTATCGCGTGACAAAATTCAGGACGTTTCAAAATGTCAGCCACGCTAGAAATTCAAAATGCTATAACTCAGCCATTTTTTAATATATAGACGAAACAAAAACTGCTCCGAAATCTTTGTATAAAGGTCAAATACATAAGAAAAAAATATTTTTCCATTTTCAATTTTTTGTTACCACATTTCAAATTTTAAATTTTTAAAAAATTTTTAAATGGCCGCCATTTTGAAACAAAATGGCGGATGAAGCTGGCCAACGAACTTGGTCAAGAGATTGGTATGTACTATGTACACACCGAATTACATCCAAATCGGTTCATAAATACGCCTTTTATCGCGTGACAAAATTCAGGACGTTTCAAAATGTCAGCCACGCTAGAAATTCAAAATGCTATAACTCAGCCATTTTTTAAGATATAGACGAAACAAAAACTGCTCCGGAATCTTTGTATAAAGGTCAAATACATAAGAAAAAAAATATTTTTCCATTTTTAATTTTTTGGTACCACATTTCAAGTTTAAATTTTTTTTTAAATTTTAAATGGCCGCCATTTTGAAACAAAACGGCGGATGAAGCTGGCCAACGAACTCGGTCGAGACATTGGTATGTACTATGTACACACCGAATTACATCGAAATCGGTTCATAATTACGGGAGTTACAGTGTGACATAGGTCAGATATATATATATATATATATATATATATATCAATTTTGAACGGAGGGTGGTTTCGGGGTCTGGGGGTCATGATCGATGAAAATATACCAAAATTTTTTGAAATCGCTTTCCTCCGAACGGCTGCAATAGGTAGCTTTTTTGTAAAGAAAGCTACCTAAAATAATGGTGGGAAAACGATGGTGACAGCCCTCGCCCCAACATAGGCTATATTTCGTGTCGGTGCCACTAGCCCAAAGGGTGTGCAGGAGCAAAAAACAATCTAAATAGCGTTTTTTTATTTAATACTGCAGGGGCTAACAACTTGAAACTAGGCATGGTAGTTGCTTATAAGATATAAGTGATCTCTAAGAACATTTCCTAAATAATTCGAAATTTAAAAGGGGTGAAAATGGACGAAAAACGTTCTAAATTGCGATTTCTACGCAATCTCTGAAAACTACCAAACCGATTTCAAAAGTAATAGTTGGAAATTGATGATGACAGCCCTTGCTCCAATATAGGATTCATTTCATGTCGGCGTCACTACCACCTTTCGGTTGCGTTTTAAAAAACTTTCTAAATTGTGATTTTTGTGATACCGTAGGGGCTAGCAACTTGAAATTTGGGATGGTAATTATTTATGAGATGTAAATGCTCTCTGTGAAGAATTCCTTAAATAATTGAAATTTAAATGGGTGAAAATGAACGGAAAGCGTTCTAAATAGCGATTTCTACCAGCAATCTCAGGAAATATAAACCGATTTCAGAATTAATGGTTTCAAATTGATGGCGACAGTCCCCGCTCCAACTTAGCCTATATTTTACATTGTTGTCACTACCACCTGGGGTTTACAGGAGCAAAAAATGTTTTAATTGCGTTTTTTGTGTTACCGGCGGTGTCTAACATTTTAAATTTGAAATGGTAATTACTTTAAAGATGCAAATGCGTTCTAAGAACTGCCGAAAGAAAATTCCAAATTTAAAAGGATGAAGCGAGCGAAAAGTGTTCTATAAGCTTTCTAAATTACGATTTTTATGCAATCATATGAAATACGAAACCGATTTCAAACATAATGGTTGCAAATTGATGGTGATAGAACCTGCTCAAACATAAGCTATATTTTATGTCGGTGCCACAACCCCTAGAGGGTAGCAGGATCAAAAAACTTCCTAAATTGCGATTGCTGCGGTACTGAAATGGCTAGAAACTTAAATTTAGCACGGTTGTTACTTATAAAATATAAATATCCTCTAAGAACAATCGGAAATAAATTTGAAATTTAAAAGGGGTGAAGCGAAGGGAAGGAGCGAAAAGCATTCTAAAAGAGTCCTAAATTACGATTTCTATGGAATCTCAGGAAATACTAAACCGAATACAGAAGTTATTGGTTGCGAATCAAGAGTGATAGCACCTGATCATATACGGGCTATATTTTATGCCGGTGTCACTACCACCTGGTTAGGAGGAACAACAAGAAAGCCTTTAAAAACATCTAAATTTCGTTTTCTATAGAATATTAGGAAATACCAAATGATTTAAATGTTACAGATGGCAAATTAATGGTGACAGTCACATGTTTAAATATTTTTCCAGACATTCTATTTCAACATTGTTTCGGCATTTTATGTTGGTGCCAGTAACTTTAGAGAGGTGGTACACTGTTAGACCAAGAAGCTTGGAATTTGACATGATGGTTAATTTTAAGATGTAAATGTGTTAAGATGGTTTCTAAAAAATTCAAACTTCAAATGAATGCTGAAATGAGTGTATGAAATGAGCATAAAAATCTCAAAATATTTTCTAAATTATCATTTATTTGGAATTAGTTTTAGTTCTTCTTATTCATTAAAATCTCGTTTCTGTCTATTGCAGTTAAATAATGAAGTTTAGTCAAACTGTGGCTTAATTTGTAATTTTTGAATTATTCCAAAAAGTGTTCTTCTAATAAAAAATAGTCATGCAAATATCACTTCGCATATTTCACCTATTACGCGAGCAAAGCCGCGAGGTTTGCTAGTATGAAATACAAAAAATTACCACCTAATTTTAGGCAAATCATGTTAAGACTAAGTGATAGCCACAATGTTCATTGATTTTTAGCAACAGTTATTTACATTAGATAAAATTACAAAAACAATTTAATTTACCTCGAAAAGTCAGGAATAAACCTTGGGGACGGTTTGACTACCAATAAAGCCACGATGTTAAAATTGATATTTAAATGCTGATTTAAATTCTTCAGTAAATTTTCTGTCAAAGAATTTTAGCCTTTCTTTCTGTAGCATATTTCTGCATGAGAAAAAAGTTGAAAAAAATTCTGTGGCTGCATCTGAAGTGATTTTCTGTATAATTTTAGCAAGAGGGATGGCAAGGAATTTAAAATCCAGGGACAGAGTTCAAAAAATAATAACAAGCCTAAAAAATGTGCGCTGGTTAATTTTTTGCTACATATTTATATAAAACAATAGTCCCAGTTTCGAAAAAAATTTACATCGAATTACTTTTATTGAAACAATTTTATACAGATAGCCTCAAACTTAAAAATCAGCATCAGGGACACGGGATAGTAAGGAATTACGTGGTACATTTGTACCCCCAACATCGTCCAAAACTTATTTATCTCGTTAATATTGTTATATAGTCATGCAATGGGATGTTTTCCAGTATAAGAAATAAAAAAAACCAAGAATATGTACTAAAATAAAAATTATTATTCAGGAACTTAAAAGTTAAAATTATGTGAAAATGCCTCACGTACTATAACTAGTTTTATAAATATTCAGATCTTGGTGCAATAGCTGTTGCACTCTTATGCAAAAATGCATGAATACAAAATGTATTACGATTATATATATTAAATTCAGTAATACTGAAATAATATGACTCCATGTTAAATATGACGTAAAAACCATGGCAGCCTAGAATCATTACCTATCATTGGACATCATTGAATTATTTATGTATGATAGGATTTAATAGAATGAAGAAAACTTTTATTAATATCTTTTTAAGTATTGATTCGATTTTTATAAAATTTGAAATGACTCGACAAAATTCTGCAACGATTATATATATTAAATTTCAAATTATTCGGATTGGTAGTTTTTGCGCTGTTATATGTATACAGACGGACAGACAGACAGACAGAAGGACGTACCAGACGAGGACTTCAGATGCTTTTATTAGATTATTTATATAATTATGAACGCACCTAAAAACTGTGACTTTCGAAAATTTCCGCTAGACTTTAGTAGTTTTAATTCTTATGTAATTTTTCATTGTTTTTTTATTTAATGTTCGAAAAAGAACAACCTTAACTGTTTTGAACATCCGTGATTGCTTGTTGGCAGCTCTGTTAGTATGCTAACTTTCCCGAATGATAAAGAACCTCAGCGTTGACTTTTGAAGTTATATCTCAGTGACTTTCGTTTGTTCAATTTTCAGGTTTTTCTTTCATGTGAAAATCTACAATTCACAATTAGAGTTATTTTCTCTTAAGTATGTTTTCGTTAAAGTTTTTCTGGTATGACAGTAAAGTTAAAATTCATTGTTAGTAAAGTATTTTTCTGTCTAATTTCCTAGGACGTTAATTTAACCCTTTGATGGGCAATAGTACATTTTTTATACGACTTAATTTTAATTTCAAACTGCCAATTGCACCCAATTTTTTTTAATGAAATTTACTTTTATAATATACGCATAAAAAGTTATTTTTTCAAACCAATTTGACCGTAAATTCTAGTGCCGTTTAATGATTTTTATACTTTAGAAACAGAATTACGTTGCCCATGAAAGAATTAAATAGTGTTTTACCTAATATGAATTAACTTATAAAGACAATAAAATACCAATATCTGAAACACACCTTTATAACAATTACCTGCAACTAAAAGTGTAGAATATATATATATATATATATATATATATATATATATATATATATATATATATATATATATATATATATATTATATATATATTTATTGCATTAATTTACGTATGATCATATATATTAACCCTTTCAAGGGCGGTGGCCATACGGCGTGACTATCTAATTTTAATTTCAAACTGACAAATGGAACCAAAAACATTTTAATAAAATTTCTCTTTTATAAGGAAAGTTTAGAAAAGGAAGTTTTTATTTTCTAAGAAATTCTTTAGTAAATGCTAGTGTCAATCAATTATTTGATCATTTTGCGAACCGAATTTTTCTGCGCCTGAAAGGATTAAACGAACAAGCAATTTTAGGGGCGATCTCGAAAACGGCTCAAACTATTTTCATGTAACTTTAGGTCCCGTAATCGGAGACATCAGTTTTGACAGTTTAGAACAAAATCAGCAAAATGAAAATGCTGGCTGCTGTAACTCGAAAAATGCTCTTACGATCTTCACGAAATGCGCTTCTATATTAATTAGAGCATAAGTACAAGATTTATCTATGCCCCTAATTCGAGAAAGTTAGTTTTGACAAGATAAGCCAAACTCAGCGCTGTAAATGCAAATATAAATGAAAAACGACTCTAAAGATTTTCACAAAACGCTCTTCATTTCTAATTTAAGCACGAGAAAATGATCTAAATAGATCTTCAATCTGAAGAAAAAATCGTTTTTACAGGTTAAAGCAAACTCAGCATAGAAAATTCTGCTATAAATCCAAAACAGTTTCGGCTAATGTCATAAAATAAGACTTATGAACTAATTCGAGTACGAGAAAACTATCTAGCTAGGTATCAACCTTGAAAGTTTTCGTTTTGATAGGTTTGAAGAATTTTTTTGTCATTAATTTTCTGTAATCGGAGCCAATAATACAGCTCAGCGATTCTCAAAGTATGGATTGCAATCTACTAATGGATCGCGTGCATTGTTTTAGTGGGTCGAGGAATGATTAGTCAGTTCTTCAAAGGTATATTATTACTTTTATCTGCTGTAATAATAAAACAAATACGTTATGTTACAACTTTAAAATAGAAAAAAACAGAACTTCGGGAAAATACAGTGTTTTGTTAAATTTTGTATAAATATTTTCTATAATAACAAATTCAGTATAATAGCCTTTGTATAAAAACAATCTCAATGGCTTTTATATAACAACAAACTCAGCACTGAAAATGCTGTTTGATTTAAATCGAAAAATGCTCTAACAATTTTCTCGAAATGTGCGTGCATAATTACAGCTCGAGAACACCATTTATCTGTGTTCCTCATTCCGGAAAGTTCACTGTAAAAACTTAATGTAACGTTACTCTATAAAATTGGTGGCAGCCTTGCTGCCTCCAATTTTATGAGTACTTTAACCGATATAAAAGGTGTTATGTTACACTAATGTGTAATATTAGACCAGTTATATTAGGTTAAATTACACAATTATATAAGTGAAAAAAATTACTCCATAAATTTTTTACAGTTTGTTTTCTTTTCCAGAGGATAAAGAGCACTGAAAACGACTCTAATGATTCGAGCACGAGATAAACGATCTAGATAGGTTTCCAATTTGAAAAAAAATCGTTTTTGCAGATTAAAACAAACTCAGTATAGAAAAATCTGCTATAAAATCGAAAAGAGTTCCGGCTATTTTCATGAAATAAGACTTATGTGCTAATTCGAGTATGAGAAAACTGTCTAACTAGCAATCTATCTATCAATCTTGGATAATTTTGTTTTGATAGGTTTAAACAATTTTTTTCATTAATTTTCCGTAACCAGAACCAATAATACTGCTCAGCGGTTCACAAATTATGGGTTACAACCTATTAGTGGGTCGCTTGCGATGTTTTAGTGGGTCGAGAAACGATTGGTCAGTTTTTCAAAGATATATTATTTACTTTATCTGTTGTAAAAACAAAACAAATACGACACGTTACAACTTGAAAATAGGAAAGAAAAAGAACTTCGGGAAAATGTAGTGTTTTGTTGAATTTTGTATAATGACTCTCTTGTTTATGCAAAACAATATCATAAATTGCATTTATTTTAAACTGTATTTTTAATAATACATGCATTATAAACGTACTTTTTCGTACGTAGTAAAAGATTATTTTTATATAATTATTTTAGCACCGCGGTAGGATTAACTGTTACTATTTAGTTATATATACATATGCAGGGTTTTCCATGACTTTTGGCCAACCTTAGCAATTTGGATAATCAGCAAAAAGAATCTGTAGTCAAATGAAAAAAAAATATTAGAAAAATAGATTTGTCTGAAACATTGATACTATAGTAGTTCTCTTTAACCTCTACCTCCTTAATCACCATTTTTAATCAGGCTTGGCACTTGGTCCTACATCGCCCGCATAAGACTTACCCAGATTTTGGTTGATGCTAAAATGAAGTGGTGTTGAGCAACGCATCTTTTAAAAGGGGAGAAAATAGATTGAGCATTTTTTATTACGGCAAAGCAAGAAATGTAGTAGAAATTGTTTTAAAAATAAACAGTTTTAAAGATTTTAAAATCTGAGAACAGAGGTGAGAAATGGACATTTTGGAAAGACATTTTAGCTGATTGATTATTTATTTTTGTTACTGCGGAGTAACGAGGTAAGAAAACGGAAATAAAAGAATTTTAAAGATTTTAAACTTTGTGTACTATGTTCCGGGGTAAGGAATGACCAAAGGAGAAGAGGAGATATTTTTTAGGGGAGAGTGTGACTTAGAGGATTGACTTTTTATCGCTATGAAAAAGAAAAGTAAAAAACAAGTAAAAAAATTATGAAAATTGAAAAAAATGAAAATTTTTCATTTTGTGTTCTGCGAGTAAGGAAAGGGAGATTTGGAGTGGATTCGAGGGAGATTTCGAGATGGGGGAGCTTTCATGAACTTTTTCAAAAAAGGAAATTTGACGAAATGCGGAGGGGTCTCAGGAAAAACGAATGGAGTGTTTTAAATACAACAGTGTGATTGAACCGGATAAGGAAAATCAATTATTTAGAAACGTGAGTGAGAGGGTTGCCTGCACACAGAGCAAAAAAAGAATTTAGCTCGCGCAATTTCGCGATTTTCATCAAAGCAGCAAAAATTATAATAAGGAGGGATAGGGAGATTTGATACTTCAGATAGAGAATTACATACCCTGAACTTTGATCTATGATGAAAAAACATCAGCTCCCTACAAGTATAGGACTTTTTATAACTTATATTCATAGATTAGGGTCAGACCTTCGAGTTCATGCACTGTTAAAAATTGGTAGCATTCTGTCCAGTCATTCGACCGTTTTTTGAAAAAACGGTTTCATAGCCGTAATTTAACTATATTCTGACCATAAAATGGCCAATAATATGGTCAGAATAGTATTAAATTACAGTTGTGTAACCGTTTTCGATAAAAACGGTCAAATGACTGGACAGAATGATGCAACTTTTTAACAGTGTGGGTGTCGATCTATTGATACCTGTCATTAAGTATAATCTATTTCACTTTTTCTAGAGTTAAGAGGGAAAACAGTTAAAATACTTCTACAGACAGAAAATCCTCGTTACTCTCGTCATGTTGTGTTGAAAGAAGAGTGAAATTTCCTGACAATCAAGCAATTTGGTATTAAGGGCAGCGGAAATCTTTACTGTTATTTAATGACTGTTATGTAAAAGTAATGACTTTTTCTTCATATGAAGAACTTTCACAAGTAGCGCAAAATGGTTGGGCCAACGTTGGCTAATTGGAGGCTAATTGTCATTCCACGTTGCCCACAGTGAGAAATATCCGCCATACCGTACAATTAGCCAGCGAACCATTTGCCAACAGAGGCCCAACAGTAGCGAAAGGTTCGTCGCTCAGAAACCTGCTTGGATACACTCTAAATTAGGGAGATCTGTATACATACAATTTCCTAACCATTTGCAAATCCCGCCATTTCCAAAAAGTTTCCGAAAAGCTCCAAGGATGGGTCCACAAACTGTACTACTTAGGTAGATATAGAATAAAAAATGTAGAAAAAACTGAAAAAAAAAAAAAAAAAAAAAAAAAAAAAAACTAAACCGTTAGGATTTGTTATTGTTACTTTTTAAAATTAAAAATTACATTTTTGCGTAGAATAACGTAACTGTGTCTTCATTTAAATAAAATATAAATGCACAAAAATTTCTGAGTTATTCTCTGTTTGTCAGATACTATACTTTAAGGCTACCATCGAATTACTTAAACTAGCGAAAAAAATATCTTTCATCATACTACATGATGAAAATGAACT
Source organism: Maratus speciosus (assembly GCA_963932465.1). Lineage (NCBI taxonomy): Eukaryota > Metazoa > Arthropoda > Arachnida > Araneae > Salticidae > Maratus > Maratus speciosus. The sequence goes on along the minus strand of OZ010790.1, from coordinate 333,247,594 downwards.
GATTTATTACTTACTTGCACAACCTTCTTCTTTTACTGAAGCTGTGTTTGGGACTAAAAAGAAAAATTAACATTAAAAAATAGAGTATATAATTAAAATAATAAAATGACAATGTTAACAGTGTTTCTATATCAAAAAAGAAAGAAAAATCATGCGTAAAGCATGGATGATGAATCCCTTTCCAGCACATTTAAAATGCTGTAACAAAATGAAAACGCATAACACATTTGAAAACACAATTCAGCAATGACCATCTATAGTAAAAAAAAATATCCGAATTATTTTGTGCAGCACTGTATATGATCTATAATTTTGCATATACAGTAAAACCTTCCTAAAGCGACCACGTTCCATTCCAATAAAAATTGGTCGCTCGAGAGGTGGTTTCTTAATGGAGGTCATGCTTAAATCTAGATTTTAATTGTTGAAAAAATGTAACAATTAATGTTACTAAAATTTATTTTTCACATTGGGGAAAAATATAAATTTAAGTAAACAAAAGTTAATTACTACAAAGTTTACAAAATGAATACACTGACGTTTGCTTTGATTTTACGATTTTATCTTTATAACTTTTATTTATAAGTCCTTTCAAAGTTCAGTAAGTAAATGCAATTTCCTTTTGGACTACAACAAATAATGACGATTCCATTAATTTATTTCTTTATGAGTTTCCGGACAAAACAGGGCAGTGGAGTTTATTGGCCGCCATTCTTAATTTGTCCTCAAAGTTAAATTCATTGCCTAAAAAGGCACAAAGAGTTTAAACACTTAAAAGCTACCGGAATAAAAAAAATATAACCTTAATTTAGAAGTTTGATGAATAATGCGCTCTCCTGAATTATTTTTCTAATAAAACCTTCTTCACGCGACCAAGAAAAAACGGAATTTTTCATTTTCTTCAAAGAAATTGGTCGCTCATAGAGGGAGTTCAACTGGGATGTTCTCTGAATGGAGGTAAAATTAGTATTGAGCCTATGGGAATAAATTTCGTTCCACGAAAAAAATGATCGTTCAAGGAGGTGGTCGCACAGGAAGTTTTCACTGTATTCGACATAGTGTGCAGAAATTTAGTTCAGTTTGGAAGCGTAGATCACAGTTGCAAATTACCCTTCAGCAATTTCTGTCAATAAACAGAAATGTACTCGAATTTTTTTGTGCAACTTTGTATATGATGTATAGAATTTATACATACCAAATAATATGCAAATTGTTAATTAAATTTAAAAACGCCTATCACAGTTGAAAACGCTCTTCCAGTAATTATTGCTCCTAGACAGTGTTGTGATCGAATACTTTTGCGTGTCCGTGTAACGGAAGGATAAATATTATGCACATCATCTTATACAGTAATCATTTTGTAGTGTACTTCAGTGAGGTGGTATACGAATTTAAATATAGTTGAAATAGTGCAAAATCATTAAAATACACTGCAAAAGATTTCCCCACTTAAAGCACAACGTAACGGAAATCTTTTGAGTGCCCCTCTAAAACAACTGTAAATGCCGAACACCTCGTTTTCAATACCGAATATACCATGGTATATCTGGATAACATATATAAACTTAGAGTTGCAAAACCGCCGCAAATTTTGAGGGACGGGAATAAAACCGAGGAATTTGGGGGAATAAACCCGGAATTTTAGGGAATATTGGAAATTCTGAAGGAGTTTTGAAGATAAACAAAACAAGTTATTTCTTATTGGAAATTTTTATTTTTCGGAAATTTCAGGAATAATGTTCCTAAAAGATAGATTTTATATTATGAATTCACAAAACTTTTGCAGTCTAAGTGTTTCTAATTTATTAAAATTCATTAGCTTTACAACAATGGCAGCTGTAAATTAGTGAGGATTTGAATGTTCCTTAAATTGTTTTTTTTTTTTAAATTTCTGTTGGCTCGCATATCTATTTACTCAGTATAATCTATATTAATTTTCTAACAAGTTGCATTGTATTTTTGCATTGATTTCTTTTAATTTTATTTCTTTTCTTTTTTTTACATTCGTTGATTGGAAGAACAAAGGTAAAGTTTATATTCATGTGAGGTTAGATGAATCTCTTATCTGCCTTTGTCACTTTTTACTTACCGACGATTAAAATGCCAAACTACTTATGATATTTTAATTTCTATTACTTAATATTTCTGCATCTTAAGCGTGTATTTCGTGAGTTTGAATGTAAACCGTGTTTTTTTAGTTATTAGTTATTTTTTTTCACATTGGCAAAAATTGAAATCATTAAAAACAATTGAAAATAAAAAATTAAAAAATTTCCATGGTTAAAACTTTCTGAAAACTATCGGAAATTTTTCAAATTTCCTTCCCAAAAAAATTTGGTTTATTCCCGGGAATAAACCAGGTTTTTTTCCACACTTTGCAACTCTATATAAACTGCATGACAATCCAACTACAGTGAAATACGTTTAACACGAAATTGAGGGGACCGAAATTTTTTTTTCGTGTTAAAAGAATTTCGCGTTAAAAGATTTGTAAAAAAAAAAAAAATGAACAAAACACAAATATTTTCTATGTCGTCGAATTTTATTTCAATTTCCTGTTAAACTACCAGTAGGTTGCATTCATATTAGGAAAAAAAGCAGGTAAGAAAAAAATATTGTGTTTTTGGGGGGAGAGGGGGGGGGGAATCGGATATCATTTTCTGAAGTGTCTTTTTCAGCATTCTGCGATCTAATTCGTTTGAATCAAATAAGCAAAGCTGTATCTAGATCGTCGTGCTTAGTGGTTCTCATATATTTTTTCTCTGGCTTAAACATACTACCCTCAAACATTAACGTAATGGAATCCCTGTTTTTTATTATCGTTGATAATGTAGAATTGGCAATGACAAACTCTTTGCAGATTTCTGTTTTTGTCCTTCTTTTTCATCAACTGCATTAAGCAGTTCATCTTCATTTGAAGCGAAATAGCAGCTTATTTTCGGACCGATTTCTCAGATATTGTGCTCGTAAAGCATAAGCTAATTTACAACCCCCCCCCCCCCCCACGAAATCCACTGATTTTCACTCAAAATTCACTGGTTTTATTATAAAATTCACCAATTTCAACTCAAACTAACTAGATCGAAGGCGAATTTTTTTCGTGTTAAACGATTTTTGTTTCGTGTTAAAAAAAAAAAAATGTATTAAATTGCATAGTATACTGTCCGGACCGTTATATCATTTTGTGTTAACCGATTTTTCATGTTAAGCGTTTTCTTGTTAAACGTATTTCATTGTATATTTACTCGAGTTGCAGCACAGACACACGGTCAGATTTACGGCCAGACAAACCGAATTCATAAACACTTTTCAACTATGGTGGAAAGTGTTAAAGAGTATTTTCTTTTGAAAACTTACATCTTATCTATTTATATTGTTTACTTAAATGTAACATTTTTCGAGAAATGACCATTTGAAAATTTCATTCTGGATCAATGGTTCAATCAGGATTTATTTATGAAAGTTATAAAAATATGAATTTCGTTTGTTAATTCTTCATCTTCAATTGGAGAATATGTGCAAGTTTTATTCCGTAGAAAAATATAATGAACACATTCACGACGGGAAACGAGAATTCTCGTTTTCATTCAGAAAACATCATTGACTAAGGGTGTGGCTTCTAAATTACAGAAAATGCATTTATATCATGTTCTCTATATATTTTTAGATTGTAAAACCTTTTATATTAAATTCGTACATTGAAAGATATTTACAAATGCTTACACTTGGGAAACCTACCTAGAACACCAATTTACAAAAGACTTTCTATACAGGGAGGAGATTATACTGTTTTAAAATTAAGATTTGATAAAAATTGCCCGTCGGCAATATGTTAAGGGAGTTTTTTTTTAACCCCTTAACGCTCGAATTAAATTACGGTTGAAAAATTCAAATTGCTTACTGGCACCACTTTTATGAAAAAGAAATATTCAGCGTATTTAATGACAGGAAAAACGATACTAAAATATAGCCAACTTCACTATTTTATAAAACTGGTGGGAATCAAACAATTTGAGTAAAAGACACAGCCCGAGAATATGACGGGAGCGAGAACTAAGGGGTTAAAATCCTTTTAGAGCCTCAGATGTGGTGTTTTACAATTTTAGTATTAAAACTTTCATCACGAATATTTCTTTAGATGTCGTTGCCCATGAATTGATTATAAAAATGATTGATCATGAATGCAATTGATTATAATTAAAGATGTAACCCAATTACTTCCAAAGAAGCAACTTTGTGCGATTCTATTTTTCCGAAATAAGATTACTTTAAAATTTCAGTCATAAAGGAAAGAACATTGAATTTTTAAGCGTATAAAAAATATTGTATCATCAAGCTGCGACAAATGAAAAATATGAGAAGACCACTAAGCTTTTGCTTTGCGTGCTACACTTGTATGTCAGCAAAAATTAAATTTACTAATTCCTTATGTGTACGGTAGTAGTAGAAAAAGGACAGTCCGGCTCCAGCAGGTGGTGGGTGGTGGGAGCTCCTCCTCCTCCTCCTCCACCACCTGCTCCTCCTCCACCTGCTCCTCCTCCACCTCCTCCTGCTCCTCCACCTCCTGCGGAGAATGTGTGCTCTAAGAGGAGGGGTTAGAAAGGAATGTTGATCTCTAAGAAGAGGGTGGAGTTTAAAAAATTTTTAGATTTTTTTTTTAAGAGTGAAATTTTTTTTAGCGAACTATAGTACGAGGGGTCATTTTGGAGAATGAATTTTGTGAAGTGATGTTTGGTGCTGCCCTCTAACGGCGAAAAATTGAAGTAATTAAAAAATATTTAAAAATAATTTTAAGTTGTGTTGAGGTTTAAATATACATTTTTAGGAAGAATTAAGAAAATTAATTTTGGAGATTGAAATTTTTTTTTTTTTACGAACTATAGGTTGAGGTTTTAATATACATTTTTAGGAAGAATTAATTTTTAGGAAATTAATTTTTGGAGATAGAATTTTATTTTATTTATTTATTATTATTTTTTTTTAGATGAAAATTTTTTAGCGAACTATAGTACGAGGTTTTAATATACATTTAATAAAGAATTAATTTTTAGGAAATTAATTTTTGGGAAGGAATTTTATTTTTACTTAATTACAAAAGAATTTTTATTTATTTATTTTGGAGATTGAAATTTTTCAGTAAACTATAGTATGCGGTGTAATTCTCACTTATACATGAAGAATTAAATTTAAAAATATTTAATTTTGGAACTTAAGAAAATTTTGAGTAGAAATTTTTTTCGAAAGGTTTAGAATTTTTGCTGTTAGACGATAGGTCGATAAGAATTTTTTAGGGATTTTAATGAAGTAAAATATTTATTTTGTAGTGGCCTCTAGCGAAATGAAACTGAAGCAATTAAAATTTTATTTTAAAAAAGTTAAAAGTTGAAGTTTGATCCCTCGTAAAATGTTAGGAGGGCTTACTCCTCTACCTGCTACCTCCTCCTGCTCCTGTCTCGAGTACCGTGCCCCTCCACCTGCTCCCACCTCCTGCTCCTTCTCCTGGTGCGAGTAAATGGCTCCTCATACCCCAACCCCTTGCTGCTGCCCTCCCCCCCCCCCTCCCTAAAAATTAGAAAAAATGTTTCCTTTATTATTATTTTTTTTAATTTACTAATGGAATTTTATACCGAATTTGAAAATTTTAGAATTTTCTCTAGTAAGTTTAGGCTTTGGTAAAATGACACCCCACCTAACTTTAATTGTTAATTACTCATTAATAAATTATGTTCATTTTTTTTTTCATTGAATATGAATTGTTCTTGCGCATTTTTTAAATTTAAATTAAGTTAATAGTTTCAACTGAAATTGAATATTTGTAGTCACGTGGTACTATTGAAATTTCATTTTAAAACCTAGAATTAGATATACTGCAAATAATTATTCGAACTTTCTATAAGGTATGAATGTTACAAATATTTTTTTTTAACTGATTAAATATTTTTGAGATGTTTATCGAAAATATATAGAAATACAGGGTTGTTCAAAGATAGGTTTTCTTTTAACATGTATGAAGTATTTTAATATCCCCCCCCCCATAATGGGTGCTTCATACTTTGATAAATGAATACCCGGTAAAATTAAAATATACGCTCTTTTCTATTATGTTAATGAGTCAATCAGTCAATTTGGTTAGTGATGTCGACGGGAGATCTAATATTTGGCGAAATATATTTATTGCACTTAAATTTTTAATGTTGTTGGCGAAATATATTTATTTAACTAAATAAATTTTTAATATTGTTAGCGAAATATATTAATTGAACTCAATAAAATTTTAATGTCGAATATATAGTTTGTTGTTGTTGACGAAACTTATGAATTTAATTTTATAAATGTTGAATATTATTCAAAATTGGTGAGTATAATATATTGGTGAAATTAATTAAGTCGAATAAATTTTTGTTAAGCTTTTAACGAAATGTGTTAGTAAATTTTGAATGCTGTAAGATGAAATCTGTTACTAGTTTTCAACAACGCGAAAGATACGTTTCAAATTTTATAATATGAGTCTAACGCAATAATTCTTACATATACAGGACAGTGCAAAAGAATTCACATAAATTTCAAAAGTGTATACATTTTATTGGCAGTACAAAACTATTTTCTTGTAAAAATAATTTCGCATACAAGCTATTTTTCGCCGCCTTTAGCAATTAGAATTTAAATAGCGATAGTGGGATGAGCGAGTTTTTTTTTTTTTTTTTTTTTTCCTGATTAGAGAAGAATATATAAATCACAATTCAAAACCAGATTTAACTAAATTTTAATTAAAAATCGAATTTTTGTTTTAAAAGTTCGAGTGAACTAACTGTATTAGAAAAATGCATGTACGATTCACTTTTATACGGCATACAAATTATTTCTAGAGAAATGATAAATTTTTAGAATGTATATATAGCATTTATTTAGAAAATGCATATACGAGTAATTTTTAGACTGCCTGTATATTAATTATTTGGAAAATTCATTTCTAAACAACATACATTATTTTGCCTTTGAAAACAATTTCAGTAAAAGATGTTCTGACATATTATTTATTTTGTGTGCGAATAATTTTTTAGATTGCGACTATATTATTTTTGGATAATATTTTTATGAATAATTTTTAAACTAATGATTAACTAATTTTATAGAATAAGAGTAGTTTTGATTCATTATTTTCTTTAAGGTGTTGGTCCTTAGACTGCCTCATTGAAAACATGATAGAGGCTACTGCATTTTCAAAACAATATGTTCATTAAAACATAATTTGAAAACAATCTAAGTAAATCATAGTATATGCTATTATAGGCCAATTTAAACATTAATCTGTTATGCTTTCTTCAGAGATTTTTGAACTAGGAATATTTTTAATAAAATTCAAAACTAAGAAATTTTTTGAGTTCGAAAATAAAATAATTTAGACAAATCCTTTACCTAACCCAATATTATTTTGTAACAATATTTCACGGGATTCATTTTACTTTGCAAAAACAATGCATGAGATTTTCATATCGCAAAAATTAATATTTCTAATATTATGTTGGAAAAATAAATATTAAAGAATAGATTTGAAATAGAAATAACATGCTCATAGATTAATATTAATGAATTTCGAACCTGCTATTCCCAAATTAAAACATATAGTATACGCAGTTTCAATTATACTCAAAAGGAAATTTATCGGAAAAGAATAAATACCTAGTTTTAGATGTATATTTTTTAATATGAAATCGAAATATAAAATAAAAGCACAGTACCTGTTAATAATCCATAATGTCTTCTCAAATTTGGCCAGCCACCTCACACGTTAAAAATCTCGCTGCAACTATACTGTTTATCTACTTTCTGTCGGAACATGCATCTACAGGAATGTTATCTCAAAGATCAAAGGAGCCGCATTAAGCGGTCCCTTTCAATAGATAAAAGAGATAAGCCGATATTATTCGAATAACAATTAGTAAAGTCTGTCTCAATTACAATATATCTTAATTAAGGGGTTCTTATAAATTTTTAAATATAGGATAGATTGAAGTTTTATACCTACATTTAGATTTTAATAACAGCATCAAATGTACTATTCTGAAAATCTATGTATTCATTTTTTAAAAACATAGTGTTAGCCTTTTACCCAGTTTTTTAGATGAAATGACTATTAGGTATCATACTTTTTAAATAATTTACAATAAGGCGGTACTTTCTGTACATATTTTATTCAAGAATACTTTTTTCCAAACATGCATTTACCTCAAATTTATGCTTTAGAGACAAATATTACATGCGACTACCTATATCCTTCTTAATACATGTGCATACAATTTAATATAGTTACACTATTCGAAATACATAAATGAACTACTCACATCCCCATTTAATCATAATTATATTTACACCATTTTTGTTTGGATTGATAATGCTAACAGATGATAAGCTATTTTCTAGGATGATGTAAGAATAATTTTGAATGCTGCACGTATTCTTATATAAAATATACCTCAGTCATTATTTTCACTGCGTTAGAGATAATAATAATTAATCGTTTAAACTTTTTTCTATCGATATACCTAGAAGTATTATTTTTTTTTAAGTAAGAAGTGTTTACTCATTTCACCTTTTTAACTTATATTTTAAATAATCTCACATAGGTCGAATTTACTTTTCAACAACAAATAAGGATTTTCAAAAATTATTCAATCTTTTTTTTTTTTTTTTAGGGGTTCAGAATGAAAATATAGTCATTTAGGACTAATATGTGTACAGGGTCCGCATGGACTAACTAGCCTGCGGCCTTAGGCCCACTGCTGAGTAGGGGCCCTAAATCGCATATGTGTAACTATAAAGAGGATGAAATGTATCTTATATTACCTAAAGTCTGTGTAAGTTATTATTAGGCTGTGATGGTGAAAAAATGCTCTGTTCTGCAATTTATTATTATCATTTTTTTTTTTTTTGGCAAAGGAACCCAGAGAAGAAATTTTATTATTTACACATTTTTATTATTATTAGTGAAATGAAACTTTAACATTTGAAAAGCAATTTTATTATTTTTTTGTAAAATTTTATTGTTATTAGCGATACAAATTTTAAACAACTGCAGGGACGAATTTAAGAAAGAGACCCGAATTATCGATTTCATACAAGAAAAACATTTTTTTTTTTCCAGTCACCTCGTCTGGTTTGAGAGGTTTCAAACTCATATAATCAGAGATTACATTTTAGCTAGAGCCCAATTAAGATTGCAGGGGGCCCAAGGCCCAACACCTTTCGCCCTCGCCCCCTCATTTATCCATGGCCTGTGCTGGTATTAGGCCCCGATTTTAGGGAGTCTGTTTGGCCTGTGCGGGTATTAGGCCCCAATTATAGGGAGCCTGGTTGGTCTGTGCGGGAATTAGGCCCCGATTATAGGGAGCCTGGTTGGCCTGTGCGGGTATTAGGCCCCGATTATAGGGAGCCTGGTTGGTCTGTGCGGGAATTAGGCCCCGATTATAGGGAGCCTGGTTAGCCTGTGCGGGAATTAGAGCCGATTTTAGTGCGCCTGGTTGGCCTGTGCGGGAATTAGGCCTCGAATATAGGGCCAATACACTAACCACTGGGCCCCATTGTTTTATCTCATGAGTATGATTTTTATCTTTGAAGTTTTAGGGACACATTCTCACACACTAGACTATATTAATTTTAGGAAAGTATTGTTATTTTTCTTTTCCTTATTAAAAATACACTTTTTTAGTTTAGTGGATTTAAACACTCATTTTAACTCAAATAACTTAGTTGGACCTAATCAGATTTTATAATATACACTAGGTAAAACTTGGTAACTTCCCTATATAGTTTGAAACATTGGTCAGATCACATGACATTAATATCTTTAGAAATAATAGATAATTAATTTGATTGGAACTTTTAGTCAAAATTTAGTGAACTTAGGAAAATCTTTGTTAGCCCTGTTATTTATCGCATATCAAATTACCACTATACATTTCACCCTTCCCCTAAACCCCAGAAAATTAACTGGATATTTGAAACTCGCCACAGGAGGAAAACCCTATTTAAAATAATGAATCAGTAATGAACTATAAAAATTAAACAACACACATAAAATTAACAAATGAATAACCAAAAGAATTTCAACTATCACATAAAAATTTCCCTGTTGTAAGAAATAATACATATTTATTAGTTAGTAAAAGTAAATTATTCCTTTTATACCTTCTAGTCTTTGAAAAATATCGTCTTAACATGCTAGTGCACCTTATGCGCATATGCATACTTATAATATATATATGCGTATGTATATGTTTGCCATTGAATGGTTTTGAAAAATATTCACGTTATGAAAAATGATTTGTAAACAGTAAAACTTAACTTAAAAATAAATTTTAGAAATCACAACTAAATAAAAAATGTTTCTCATTTGCATTAATTAAATTTTTATAATAATTATAATTTATTTATTTATTTATTATTTTATAAAACATAGTATCGATTTAAGAAATAATTTTCTTAGAAAAGCGAAAAAGAATATTTTATCATAGGCTTTATATAATATATAATTCAACTGTACGTGTATATATCCTATTATTTAGAAACGTGTATAGGAAATAATAAATAAATAAATAAATTATAATTATTATAAAAATTTAATTAATGCAAATGATTTGAATATAACAAACAATTGATGTTTAAATTATCTAATCAATTATAGTAATTAAAAATACACATCTATAACGATTTTTATGAATAAACTCACATTTTAGACTAGCTAAGAAAGAAGCTGCAGACAAGATCAGACAAGTTTAGGCAAGTGAACAGGACCACTCATTCGAAAACAGCGATCAAAATGGCGTGAATGTTGCTTATCTAGATATTCTTATCGTCGAGTGACGTCACTTAGAAGGAATCGCTATCGGCCAATCCTATATCAGAAAGTAGTCACGTGACCAACCCTCGACCACGTGATATCCGGTTTTTTGTGATAAGAAACTGGCAATTTCACACCAAATCGTGCTATGAGATAGACGTGTTTTCAAGAAGCTGGTATATTAGGTAAGTGTGAAATATGATTCTGTTATATGTTAGAATTTGAATGCCTTAAAATGATTATGCTAGAGTATATAATTATATTTCAAATAAAAATAAAACTAAAGAACCATGATTTGATACAGCAAACTAACTGAAAAGTAGAATTGGCAGCTGTGCAGATTTAGCTCATGAAAGTGAGTTGAACTGAAAATAGTAAAAGGTTAGTCATATAAGTTGTTTATCATAGTAAATCCATAAAAGAAATTTTTAAGTGGCAACCCTAGTTAACGAGGCAATATTACAAGTTACTGCTAATGAAAACTAATGTGAGAATTTAGTTATTAATTTTTCACTATGTTGATTTCTATAGATATTCAATAATAGATAAGTGAATTATCGTCAAAGTTTGCACCCTAGCTCAATGTTTTCTTAATTTATCAAATCATACATAATAGTCAACTTCAACAAATAATATGTTACGGATTGTTCTATTACGTCATCAATTAAGTTTCTTCGCATGTGCAGATGTAAAATATTTGATTGCTAAAGTAAACAGTTGGTTGGTTAGAGGAATCCGTAGACCAGGTTGGTTGGTTGGATGCATTCGGTCGTTAGTCAAAACATTCAAAATTTACAAACACACATGTATAAACATATAATGTCAATTTCTGAAACACTTTGACTCATTTGTAGATATTCGTAATCTTTTTGGTGAATTTTTGTATACATATAATAAGCACACATATCCACACATACATACACATACGCATATTTTTCTAAAGTTGTAAATAATTCGAAAACTTTTTGTTAATTTCGTCCAAACTTTTCATTAACTTTCGAACGAAGAATGTATTTATTCGATAGTTAAGACTGGTATGTCTAGTACATTTTAAAAAAGAGTTTGACTAACTTGTAGATTTTTTAAAGATATTTTTTTTTTATGAATATTTTACACAGGTATATTTACACACATAGATATTACTTGCAAATAGTATGCCTGGATATACTTACATTGGTATAAATACGCATATATGAATGTGCATATATATTGTCGTATACATGTTATTAACTTGCAAACAATTCAAAAACTATTTGATATCCATTAGAAAATTTTTATTTTCTTTCAAAAATTTTATTGACTTGTAATTTTTTTAACTTTTATTTATTAACATGAAAATTTTTTTAACATTTTTTATTTCGTTTGTATTTTTTTTTTTTTTTTTTTTACTTTATTATCTTCATGATTTTTTTTTTTTTTTTTTTTTTAATCAAGTTGTGATTTGTTAAAAACTTTTTTATTATTATATGTTTAAAAAGAAACATTTTTTATTTAGTTGTGATTTCTAAAATTTATTTTTAAGTTAAGTTTTACTGTTTACAAATCATTTTTCATAACGTGAATATTTTTCAAAACCATTCAATGGCAAACATATACATACGCATATATATATTATAAGTATGCATATGCGCATAAGGTGCACTAGCATGTTAAGACGATATTTTTCAAAGACTAGAAGGTATAAAAGGAATAATTTACTTTTACTAACTAATAAATATGTATTATTTCTTACAACAGGGAAATTTTTATGTGATAGTTGAAATTCTTTTGGTTATTCATTTGTTAATTTTATGTGTGTTGTTTAATTTTTATAGTTCATTACTGATTCATTATTTTAAATAGGGTTTTCCTCCTGTGGCGAGTTTCAAATATCCAGTTAATTTTCTGGGGTTTAGGGGAAGGGTGAAATGTATAGTGGTAATTTGATATGCGATAAATAACAGGGCTAACAAAGATTTTCCTAAGTTCACTAAATTTTGACTAAAAGTTCCAATCAAATTAATTATCTATTATTTCTAAAGATATTAATGTCATGTGATCTGACCAATGTTTCAAACTATATAGGGAAGTTACCAAGTTTTACCTAGTGTATATTATAAAATCTGATTAGGTCCAACTAAGTTATTTGAGTTAAAATGAGTGTTTAAATCCACTAAACTAAAAAAGTGTATTTTTAATAAGGAAAAGAAAAATAACAATACTTTCCTAAAATTAATATAGTCTAGTGTGTGAGAATGTGTCCCTAAAACTTCAAAGATAAAAATCATACTCATGAGATAAAACAATGGGGCCCAGTGGTTAGTGTATTGGCCCTATATTCGAGGCCTAATTCCCGCACAGGCCAACCAGGCGCACTAAAATCGGCTCTAATTCCCGCACAGGCTAACCAGGCTCCCTATAATCGGGGCCTAATTCCCGCACAGACCAACCAGGCTCCCTATAATCGGGGCCTAATACCCGCACAGGCCAACCAGGCTCCCTATAATCGGGGCCTAATTCCCGCACAGACCAACCAGGCTCCCTATAATTGGGGCCTAATACCCGCACAGGCCAAACAGACTCCCTAAAATCGGGGCCTAATACCAGCACAGGCCATGGATAAATGAGGGGGCGAGGGCGAAAGGTGTTGGGCCTTGGGCCCCCTGCAATCTTAATTGGGCTCTAGCTAAAATGTAATCTCTGATTATATGAGTTTGAAACCTCTCAAACCAGACGAGGTGACTGGAAAAAAAAAAAATGTTTTTCTTGTATGAAATCGATAATTCGGGTCTCTTTCTTAAATTCGTCCCTGCAGTTGTTTAAAATTTGTATCGCTAATAACAATAAAATTTTACAAAAAAATAATAAAATTGCTTTTCAAATGTTAAAGTTTCATTTCACTAATAATAATAAAAATGTGTAAATAATAAAATTTCTTCTCTGGGTTCCTTTGCCAAAAAAAAAAAAAAATGATAATAATAAATTGCAGAACAGAGCATTTTTTCACCATCACAGCCTAATAATAACTTACACAGACTTTAGGTAATATAAGATACATTTCATCCTCTTTATAGTTACACATATGCGATTTAGGGCCCCTACTCAGCAGTGGGCCTAAGGCCGCAGGCTAGTTAGTCCATGCGGACCCTGTACACATATTAGTCCTAAATGACTATATTTTCATTCTGAACCCCTAAAAAAAAAAAAAAAAAAAGATTAAATAATTTTTGAAAATCCTTATTTGTTGTTGAAAAGTAAATTCGACCTATGTGAGATTATTTAAAATATAAGTTAAAAAGGTGAAATGAGTAAACACTTCTTACTTAAAAAAAAATAATACTTCTAGGTATATCGATAGAAAAAAGTTTAAACGATTAATTATTATTATCTCTAACGCAGTGAAAATAATGACTGAGGTATATTTTATATAAGAATACGTGCAGCATTCAAAATTATTCTTACATCATCCTAGAAAATAGCTTATCATCTGTTAGCATTATCAATCCAAACAAAAATGGTGTAAATATAATTATGATTAAATGGGGATGTGAGTAGTTCATTTATGTATTTCGAATAGTGTAACTATATTAAATAGTATGCACATGTATTAAGAAGGATATAGGTAGTCGCATGTAATATTTGTCTCTAAAGCATAAATTTGAGGTAAATGCATGTTTGGAAAAAAGTATTCTTGAATAAAATATGTACAGAAAGTACCGCCTTATTGTAAATTATTTAAAAAGTATGATACCTAATAGTCATTTCATCTAAAAAACTGGGTAAAAGGCTAACACTATGTTTTTAAAAAATGAATACATAGATTTTCAGAATAGTACATTTGATGCTGTTATTAAAATCTAAATGTAGGTATAAAACTTCAATCTATCCTATATTTAAAAATTTATAAGAACCCCTTAATTAAGATATATTGTAATTGAGACAGACTTTACTAATTGTTATTCGAATAATATCGGCTTATCTCTTTTATCTATTGAAAGGGACCGCTTAATGCGGCTCCTTTGATCTTTGAGATAACATTCCTGTAGATGCATGTTCCGACAGAAAGTAGATAAACAGTATAGTTGCAGCGAGATTTTTAACGTGTGAGGTGGCTGGCCAAATTTGAGAAGACATTATGGATTATTAACAGGTACTGTGCTTTTATTTTATATTTCGATTTCATATTAAAAAATATACATCTAAAACTAGGTATTTATTCTTTTCCGATAAATTTCCTTTTGAGTATAATTGAAACTGCGTATACTATATGTTTTAATTTGGGAATAGCAGGTTCGAAATTCATTAATATTAATCTATGAGCATGTTATTTCTATTTCAAATCTATTCTTTAATATTTATTTTTCCAACATAATATTAGAAATATTAATTTTTGCGATATGAAAATCTCATGCATTGTTTTTGCAAAGTAAAATGAATCCCGTGAAATATTGTTACAAAATAATATTGGGTTAGGTAAAGGATTTGTCTAAATTATTTTATTTTCGAACTCAAAAAATTTCTTAGTTTTGAATTTTATTAAAAATATTCCTAGTTCAAAAATCTCTGAAGAAAGCATAACAGATTAATGTTTAAATTGGCCTATAATAGCATACACTATGATTTACTTAGATTGTTTTCAAATTATGTTTCAATGAACATATTGTTTTGAAAATGCAGTAGCCTCTATCATGTTTTCAATGAGGCAGTCTAAGGACCAACACCTTAAAGAAAATAATGAATCAAAACTACTCTTATTCTATAAAATTAGTTAATCATTAGTTTAAAAATTATTCATAAAAATATTATCCAAAAATAATATAGTCGCAATCTAAAAAATTATTCGCACACAAAATAAATAATATGTCAGAACATCTTTTACTGAAATTGTTTTCAAAGGCAAAATAATGTATGTTGTTTAGAAATGAATTTTCCAAATAATTAATATACAGGCAGTCTAAAAATTACTCGTATATGCATTTTCTAAATAAATGCTATATATACATTCTAAAAATTTATCATTTCTCTAGAAATAATTTGTATGCCGTATAAAAGTGAATCGTACATGCATTTTTCTAATACAGTTAGTTCACTCGAACTTTTAAAACAAAAATTCGATTTTTAATTAAAATTTAGTTAAATCTGGTTTTGAATTGTGATTTATATATTCTTCTCTAATCAGGAAAAAAAAAAAAAAAAAAAAAAACTCGCTCATCCCACTATCGCTATTTAAATTCTAATTGCTAAAGGCGGCGAAAAATAGCTTGTATGCGAAATTATTTTTACAAGAAAATAGTTTTGTACTGCCAATAAAATGTATACACTTTTGAAATTTATGTGAATTCTTTTGCACTGTCCTGTATATGTAAGAATTATTGCGTTAGACTCATATTATAAAATTTGAAACGTATCTTTCGCGTTGTTGAAAACTAGTAACAGATTTCATCTTACAGCATTCAAAATTTACTAACACATTTCGTTAAAAGCTTAACAAAAATTTATTCGACTTAATTAATTTCACCAATATATTATACTCACCAATTTTGAATAATATTCAACATTTATAAAATTAAATTCATAAGTTTCGTCAACAACAACAAACTATATATTCGACATTAAAATTTTATTGAGTTCAATTAATATATTTCGCTAACAATATTAAAAATTTATTTAGTTAAATAAATATATTTCGCCAACAACATTAAAAATTTAAGTGCAATAAATATATTTCGCCAAATATTAGATCTCCCGTCGACATCACTAACCAAATTGACTGATTGACTCATTAACATAATAGAAAAGAGCGTATATTTTAATTTTACCGGGTATTCATTTATCAAAGTATGAAGCACCCATTATGGGGGGGGGGGATATTAAAATACTTCATACATGTTAAAAGAAAACCTATCTTTGAACAACCCTGTATTTCTATATATTTTCGATAAACATCTCAAAAATATTTAATCAGTTAAAAAAAAATATTTGTAACATTCATACCTTATAGAAAGTTCGAATAATTATTTGCAGTATATCTAATTCTAGGTTTTAAAATGAAATTTCAATAGTACCACGTGACTACAAATATTCAATTTCAGTTGAAACTATTAACTTAATTTAAATTTAAAAAATGCGCAAGAACAATTCATATTCAATGAAAAAAAAAATGAACATAATTTATTAATGAGTAATTAACAATTAAAGTTAGGTGGGGTGTCATTTTACCAAAGCCTAAACTTACTAGAGAAAATTCTAAAATTTTCAAATTCGGTATAATATTCCATGAGTAAATTAAAAAAAATAATAATAAAGGAAACATTTTTTCTAATTTTTAGGGAGGGGGGGGGGAGGGCAGCAGCAAGGGGTTGGGGTATGAGGAGCCATTTACTCGCACCAGGAGAAGGAGCAGGAGGTGGGAGCAGGTGGAGGGGCACGGTACTCGAGACAGGAGCAGGAGGAGGTAGCAGGTAGAGGAGTAAGCCCTCCTAACATTTTACGAGGGATCAAACTTCAACTTTTAACTTTTTTAAAATAAAATTTTAATTGCTTCAGTTTCATTTCGCTAGAGGCCACTACAAAATAAATATTTTACTTCATTAAAATCCCTAAAAAATTCTTATCGACCTATCGTCTAACAGCAAAAATTCTAAACCTTTCGAAAAAAATTTCTACTCAAAATTTTCTTAAGTTCCAAAATTAAATATTTTTAAATTTAATTCTTCATGTATAAGTGAGAATTACACCGCATACTATAGTTTACTGAAAAATTTCAATCTCCAAAATAAATAAATAAAAATTCTTTTGTAATTAAGTAAAAATAAAATTCCTTCCCAAAAATTAATTTCCTAAAAATTAATTCTTTATTAAATGTATATTAAAACCTCGTACTATAGTTCGCTAAAAAATTTTCATCTAAAAAAAAATAATAATAAATAAATAAAATAAAATTCTATCTCCAAAAATTAATTTCCTAAAAATTAATTCTTCCTAAAAATGTATATTAAAACCTCAACCTATAGTTCGTAAAAAAAAAAAAATTTCAATCTCCAAAATTAATTTTCTTAATTCTTCCTAAAAATGTATATTTAAACCTCAACACAACTTAAAATTATTTTTAAATATTTTTTAATTATTTCAATTTTTCGCCGTTAGAGGGCAGCACCAAACATCACTTCACAAAATTCATTCTCCAAAATGACCCCTCGTACTATAGTTCGCTAAAAAAAATTTCACTCTTAAAAAAAAAAATCTAAAAATTTTTTAAACTCCACCCTCTTCTTAGAGATCAACATTCCTTTCTAACCCCTCCTCTTAGAGCACACATTCTCCGCAGGAGGTGGAGGAGCAGGAGGAGGTGGAGGAGGAGCAGGTGGAGGAGGAGCAGGTGGTGGAGGAGGAGGAGGAGCTCCCACCACCCACCACCTGCTGGAGCCGGACTGTCCTTTTTCTACTACTTACGGTGTTTAAGTATTTTTAACAAAAAAAAAAAAAAAAAAAAAAAAAATCAGAATTTAGTGTCGCCCCTGATGAAAAAAAAATATAAATATAGATAGTACAAACATAGTTTTAATATTTAAAATATGCGCTTTTATTTTATATAAAATGATGCCATATTCATCCGCTGAAAAATTCCACATTTACCCTCCAGTCTTAAACAATAATCTATAGAAAAGTATGCATATTACGTCACTATCGCGGAATAATACCCAAACCCAGGCAAAAGCCATGTCGTCATTCAAGAAACTCGTAAAAAAATCGAGTATCTAATGATTTATAAGCCTTCGTTTGTTTGTACTATTAATATGGATACTGAAAATTAAATATAGCTTATAATAGCTCCATTCCATGTTTTATCAGAAATCCTTCATTTATATTTTTTCAAAATATGGAACATTTCATGACACACGGATTCATAAAATTGCATTTTTTCGCATTTTTGATAGGAAGTAAGCAAATGCGAAGAAAAAAAATTCACACATATATACTTTAAAAATACATTTTTATAGCAGACATTATTCTTGGCATAGCAACTATTTTAATTACAATTTTTTTTGTCAGTTTTTATGAGAAAACGGCAACAAAAAGATAATAATCTACCATTTTCTCTTTACTTTCTACAGAAATGGAGTACTTCAGTTGTCATCATTAAAGAAATGGCTTTAAAAACTACAAAAAAAAAAGCTGGCATAAGCCTCGGAATGTTATTTTTTAGGAACGACACTTTAATTGTTGAACGAAAGAAATAGCATATCGGGGGCTAATACACTATATGGCCAAAGGTGACCGGTCGCTTGCAATTTTAGACGTTTTGTTAAATATCTAAAAAAAATACATGAGAAATTAAACTGAAACTGCAGGTGCATAAACAGTATAGTATAGGTCATATAGTTTCGCGAAATTTTTTTTTCCCGAAACCCCATAGGTGACCCTCAACAAATTGAAAAATAAGGAATATCTTTTGGATAACCCTGTAAAAAATAATGTAGCAAAAGCCTTCAAACTCGAGATTATTAATAAGTGGCTTGTTGTAATATACTGTGTTTATTTTTATAAGGATAGCGTGTATACTCGTAGAGAAATTAAGGTTTTTTTAAAAACGGTTCCAAATTTCGCCAAGGTTTTTGCTTATAATTTGCAGAGCTCTTAATGTAAAAGAAATTTCTTTTCAGAAAATATGACAAACAACATTGTACAGTCGTGGAAAAAAAAAAAAAAGTAAACACACTCAACTAAGTCCTCAACAAGTTATCGTAGAAGAAATTTACTGGTACCGAACGATTGGAAATAAAGTCTACTTTTAAATTATGTATATAAAATTTGCTTAGGGGGCCATCTACATATTAAAACGAATCCAAACTTCATTTTTTTTCAACACCAATACCCAATTTTAACAAGATATTTCAAATTTTCTGTTCAATTTATACCTAGACACCAAATTTCAAGTCATTTGAATTATAAGTTTTTGAATTATAAACGTTCAAAATTTAGTGCTTCTAATGTTAAATTACGTTTTCATATTTTTATTTATATCACCAGAAATTATGCTCCTAATGTGCTAATTTTTTTGTAGCAATAATACTAATATATCCAAACATAAATACGCTGAATTTGCAATTTTTTAAATTTTATGATATGAATTATGAATTATGAAATTAATATCCGAAAAAATTGTGAATTGCAACCTACAATTTTTTTGATGGATTTAGATTTATTAAGTCCTGCTTTATGTAAATCCAAAATTTCACATTTTGGTTCCAAGTAGTTTTCAAATTATGCTTAAAAAACAGCAAAATGATGGTTTAAGAATTAGTTCTATAATAGAAGTGAGTAGATATTTTGAAATTTCTTCTGCTGTCCTGTAATCTACCAGGCTTCATTGACTTCTTAAGGTGCCTTGATCAAGATGGGGGATCTCTCGGTTAACAATCGATTTCCGAAGTTCAATTTGGATACAGCCCTTAAAATACGCTCGTTTTAAAATAATTAATTTCTCAGAAACTTATGATTCGAATTGCATAAAAATTTGTTTTTAGGCTAATTGAAGGGTGCAGAGTTCATTTATGCTGTCAGAATTGTGTACTGCTATTGAAAAAAAACAAAGTTATGGTTCGTTTTAATATGTAGATGGTCCCGTAAGCAAATTTTTATCTATGTCGTTTAAAAGTAGGCTTTATTTCCAATCGTTTGGTACCAGTAAGTTTCTTCTACTATAATTTTTTGAGGAATTATTTGGGGTGTTTACTTTTTTTTCCACGACTGTACATAATACCCTACAATCAGAATTAAAAATTAATAAAAATTGGATGAAAAATGAGCAGGTTTACTAAAAAATGTTTCACTGCGCATGCGCGAATGCAATCAAAATATAATGTGCATAATGTATTAGCTAAGTATATCGAGCAACTTTTGTGAAAGTCTCAAAATCATAGCTTAAAAATTCTGAAAATTATCGCCTCTAGAATAAGCTCGAAATCCGTTGTTCCCAAACAGAAGCAAAAAGATGAGGGGTTGTATCAAATATCTGTTGATTTTTGCCAAGATAGCGTGCACTGTATTGCACGTACTACTATATTTGGATACAGCCCCTCATATTTTTGCTTCCATTTGGGAACAACGGATTTCGAGCTTATTCTATCGACGATAATTTTCAGAATTTTTAAGCTATGATTTTGAGACTTTCACTAAAGTTGCTCTATATACTTGGCTAATATACTATGCACATTATATTTTGATTGCGTTCGCTCATGCTCAGTGAAACATTTTTTAGTAAACCTTCTCATTTTTTATCTAATTTTTATTATTTTTGATTTTTGATTGCAGAGTGTTGTGTACAATGTTGTTTGTCTTTTTTTCTGAAAATAACTTTTTTTTTTTTTTAAATTAAGAACTCTGCAAATTATAAGCAAAAAACTTTGCTAAATTTGGGACTGTTTTTATAAAAAAAAACTTAATTTCTCTACGAGTCTGCATGCTACCTTCATAAAAGTGAACACAGTACATTACAATAAGCCACTTATTAATAATCTCGAGTTTGAACGCTTTTGCTACATTAGGTTTTAAGGGTTATCCAAAAGATATTCCTTCTTTTTCAATTTGTTGACGGTCCCCTATAGGGTTTCGGGAAAAAATCTTCGCGGAATTGTATGACCTATACTATACTGTTTAGACACCTGCAGTTTCCGGTTAATTCCTTATGTACTTTTCTAGATATTTAACAAAACGTCTAAAATCTCCAGTGACCGGCCACCTTTGGCCATATAGTGCACATTATCGCTAAAAATTCTACTTTATAGTAGCAGAATTCTTAAAAGTAACTCTTATGTTTAGAAAGTGAAAATGGATCTTACTTTTTTTGACTGAACATATGTAACTTCTCTTCTCTGTACAAGAAATATCATTCCATTCCATTTTAGACCAATCCAGAGCTTCAACGCATTTAGTTGCCTCATCATTCGGTTCGTTATATCTCCAATTTTCATAATTCATTGGACTGCCATCAGTCCATGTAAATTGGTCCTCTTGAAATAAATATAAATTTTCGTCATTGCATAACATCGTAAAACTTGCATAAATTTAAGTTAAAATTAGGATATTACAACTTATAATATTGTGAAGGTTGCCAATTGTTAAATATTATTGTCCATGTTTTTTTGTATCTTATTATTATTCTCTCATCTTATGTTCCCGTGATGCTTTTTTGTATTAGATGCAACGTGGACAGAAAATTGTTTTTTAATGCTTGAACACTTTTTTATTGAAAAAAGTAGAAAAATTTAACGTTAAATAAATTTGTTTTTGAAAAGCTTAAGAGGTTAATTGACCAAACTAATTGTTTCCAACCTATCACATTTACAAGAATGTTGATATCACACATCCGTCTTGTTCGCCTTTTTTAAGCACTCACCATTTTTCTTTTGGGAATACATATAAAAAAATGTTTATAGCTTATTCACTTAGTACAATAACAGCACTGAAACTACGAATTTAAGATGAAATAATGTGGATATGCTTCTAGAAGAAAAGTACATTTTCGGGTACCGACTTAAAAAAGGCTTGCACTTTAAAGCTTAATTTTAAAATAGTAAGTTATTCAATAGCCATAGAAACAAAATGTTTGGTTCGTATCAATAAATCTAAAACAAGCATTGTAACAACTGGGTTCAAGTCTTTAAAATTTTAGTGCTTCATTTCTATACATCGTTGATATTTATTATTTTTCTGGATAGATGTGAAATGAATAACATAGGATACATTTAGATTCTCACGGTAGATGGATTATTTAGATTTAACTGCATATTCTTATCTTTAAAGTGAGATATTGCTTCAGCGTTGCTCTTACGTTGTTTATATTTGACTTTTGCCTAGTAAAATCAATTCTTAGAATATATTGGTTTTCCACTCTAAATACAGGCTGTCTGAAAATTTCCGAACACATTTTAAAATTCAGTATAAAATCAAGTAATTGTCCTACAAGAGTGCGGTTTGGACTAAAAGGCTTCTCAGGATGAAAAGTTTTCTTCAAGCGAATGAAAATAATTTTTTCCAAATTTCAATCACAGATGGCGTCACATGCTTGTTTGCTTTTAACCATGCGTATTTTCTGATTAATTTTGACGTTGTGACACATAAATGACGCTTGCTTAAAGAAAACTTTTCATCCTGAGAAGCACTTTATTCCAAACCGCACTCCAGTGCGACAATTACTTGATTTTGTATTGAATTTTAAAATGTGTCCATGAATTTCCGCACGCTGTGTATAATCAGTTTAAAGACTTTAATGCGATATCGGAGTAAGAATGAACCGATATTGGTTTGTTAATAGAGAATATTAGTATATAATTGTCATTTAAAATGAAATAAACTATTAAAAAACATACCTCGTGCTAAAACTCTAATGAGACCAATGAAATAAGCCCAATTTGTCCGAATATATTTGACAAACTGTTCAAATATAGCGCTTTCTTCTTTTGAGTGAACACTAACTAGATTTCCTCCTGTAGAATTAATGATTAAAAAAACAAGTAAGAAGACAATCAAAATACTACAGTTTATAAGGAAAGTCTTCAAACGTAAATAAATCCACTTTACCTAAAGAAAATGCAGATGAAATAATAAGTGCGGATAATACAAAAACGGACAACGCAATCCTGGAAGGGCCTTAATAAATTATTAAGAACGCACATCGAAAATAATTTCGCTAATATATTTGATATAGTAAACTTTGGCAACATTTCTAATTGTTTTTTAGTTTAGTTGACCGTATTTTATCTCTTGTCAGAAGGTGATACATGTTTTTCATGAGCCGCATTCTATGCATTTGATTAAAAATAATGAATTCTTCATTTTTGAACAACCGTTTTTTACTTTACTAAACCACAGGCTGCCAACCATTTGATTCAGGGACCACCAGTGCACCGCAAACAAAATATTAGAACTTATTTGGCCTTTTATGTTTTATCAATAATTGTACACTATATGTAATAAAACTCGTATTAATAAAGCATGTAAATATCTAGAAAATTCTTATATGTATGAAAATGTGGATGTTTAATTTTGAAAGTAGTTTAAATTGCAGCAGGCAATGACAACTATATTAATAACAAGTAATATAAAAATTTTGTTTTTAAAGTCAATTCCTACTTAGATCATCAAAGAAAAATTTAATATAATCCTTTAAGCTAATAGTAGTTTTTGTTGCATTAAAATATCTCAATTTGTTGATTTTCTATAAGCAAGTAGGTTTACAATGGAACTCTATGGGAATTTGGCGAAATATTAGAGATATCGCCAAATTGGCGTCACTTTTGGCGACTCAGTTTGGCCGTCAAATTTGGCGATATATCGCCAAGTTGGCGACAGAACAGGCTCCCCCCTATGGTAACCCCTTATTGAAAATACTTTAATTGATCTTCAACAACCAATGGCCGCCATTTTGTTTCCCATGCAAAACTAAAATTAATTAATTAAAATTTAATTAGTGAATTAATATTTGAAAAAACTGTATTAACATCAATTGTCATCCAGTACAAGTTAAAAAAAAATTATTTCAACTTGATAGGATGAATAATGAGTATTTTATTGACGATTGAAAATTTGAACAAGATAAATATATAAATAAATAAATAAATAAATATAGGGAGAGTGTGAGCTAATAGTAGGAATTGAAAAATAGGAAATAAAGCCTTTGTGCAACAATATTAAAAAGCAGTAAAAGCAACGTTTAAATTATTTGTGAGTTGTCTGTGCATTTTAAACGTTGGTTTTTCTGCTTTTAAACTATATTGATATGATTTGTTATCTTCAAAAGAGGTAATTTTTAATTTTTTGGCTCTCCTTAAAATATGAATTCTCATTCCTGACTGAAAAAGCAATGAAAATTTTGATTCTGTTTTCAACTACATATTTGTGCGAAACAAATACGTCTTAGCGATTAAGTCCCGGTACCGGTCTCGTTTTGAAATTGAAATGGCTCTCCGTATTCCAGTAACGTCGTTAATACTATGAACATGTGAACTTATTTTGATCAAGTAGGACGAAATATCACATTAAAATTGTGTGATATTTAAATAAGTTTCAATTGTTTTGTAACATTTAAATTAATTGTAACAATTTTCTTACATATAAACAATTTTTAAATATTTTTGTTACTATTAAATAAGCTCTTCTGATATTAAATAAGATGAATATCATTATTAAAAATAGTGGTGTCCCCTAGGCAATAGTGGAAAATTGGCGCAGAGGCGGAGCCTATCGACACCACTAAATTTTAGTAGTATTTTGCGACTTATCTAATAACATAATTTCCGAGTTTTTATTAAGGTCAACAATACAATAAACAATTAGCGGTGACAGTAGGCTCCTCCTCTGCTCCAATTTTCCACCACTGCCTAGGTCTTAGGTTGATATAGCTAATTTAAAGTTTTGTTACATTGAATTGATACATTTCTTATAAATAAAATGGAAACTATGTGATAATTAATTTACAATTGGGTTTTATATTACTCAAAAACTCATATTACTGGTCCGTGGGATTTAAAATTGTGAATTATGAGATTTTTAAACGATTGGGGAACTCTGTTATAAATTATTATCTGCGTATCAACCCGTTGCGTTGCTTTTAAATTGTAGGAGGTCTTTCGATTGTTTGAAGGAAAAATAAATATAGATTTATTATACACTTGAAGTTTCTAGTCTTAACAGTTCCCTATTAATCGTAATATAGAACATTATTAGAAGATTTTCCAATCATTTCACCTTTTTAAATTTCGAATTAAAAAAAGAAAAATCTGGGAACGTCTATTCGTTACTCTTGTGATCGTTCGAGCAATTTTTTTAAATAAATAACTCCAATTATTTTATTACAAAATATAATTAAGATAAAAATTGATATAACCAAATAAATACCACAGTGTTCAACTCAAGCAACATATATATATATAAATAAGCATTCAACCTTCTTTGATATTTGAATCCGCTTACGTGGACCGTTTCCTGAAATTTCCTATCGTAATTCTATTGACTAATAAACTTTATATTTGAATCCGTTTCTCTTGCATTGGCTGTTGCCTAAAGTTTCCTGTAATTTTATTGCCCAATAAACTTTATCATTGAAAGAGGAACGCCTTCCTAAAATTCTCTTTGAATGGTGTCCGGAGGGCAAACGTAGGAGGGGCAGACCGATGATGACGTGGGAGAGGTCTATTCGAGAGACAATATATATTTGTAAGTTAAATGATGGCATTACTCTGGACAGAGAGAGATGGAAAGGATCTCTCAGAACTATTTTTATGGGTCGAGAAACCCACTGTTTAGTGCAAATTCCTGAAGAAGAAGAAGATTGAATCCGCTTCTCCTACATATATTTCTGCAATTTTCTTTTCTGAGCAATCATATTTTGCATTCACGACGGTATGCTGTGGCTACCGAAACTAATTTGCATTAAGAAATAAAGTATTTTGGTGTTTTAAACGTTGTATTTTATTTATATTGCACTGCGCCAAGTAATTTCTTACCGTAATTAAACATATATATCATTTGTAACCAAATTTTGATTTATTATATAGACAAGCAAAAGGCTTTTTGTTACAAATTAGATATATTTTATGTGAGTGGAGCACAGTGGTATTTAACTGTTTATGTCAAGTTTTTATCTTAATTATTTTTGCAATAAAATAATTGAAAGAATTTATGAAAATTTGCTCCAATGGTCTCAAGAATAACAGGGAACGTTCCCATATTTCTTTGGAAACATTTACATGTTAAAAGTAACTACCAAGCAAAATTTAAAGTTTTTATCCCTAATAGTGTCACAAAAATTATATATTTATAATGTTAATACATTGCAGTTTTTGCTCGTCGGTTAATCACATCCTTTAAACGGTTTGGCATCGATTAGTCCAACTGCAATGTAACATTTTTGTCAATTTTTGGCCATTCTTTTATCAACAATTCTTTCATCTCCTTTTTTAAAGAAAAGTGACGTTGGCGTAATTTATTTTTCAAATGACCCAACAGGGGTTCAATGGTGTTTAAATCTATAGACTGAGCCGGAATTTTAATGACATTTGGACAGTTGTATAGCAACCAAAGTTGTGTATTCAAGGCGTATGTTTAGAAATATATCCTGGTAAAACTCAATATATCTACATTTTTTTGGGTCATGGTACCTTCTATTACAACTAAATTTCCGACACCCGAAGCTTTCATACATCCCCATAGAAGCACATCCCCACCACCGTGCTTTACCGTACACTGTTAAAATTTTGCAGCATTCTGGCAGGTCATTCGACCGTTTTTTGAAAAATCGGTTTCATAACCATAATTTAACTGCATTCTGACCATAAAATGGCCAATAATATGGTCAGAATAGTGTTAAAATTACGGTTGTGTAACCGTTTTCGGAAAAAAACGGTCAAGTGACCTGCCAGAATGCTGCAAATTTTTAACAGTGTAGGCACCGTATTCTTTTCCTCTAGTTCTGCATTTGGCTTTCTATATACTGAAATCTAGAGTTTTTTCTCATTTTATTTTTAATACAAGACAAAACATTTGAAACTCCATGCATGTCGAATACTTATTTTGACCACTGTACGTCTTAAAAAACATTATTATCAAATTTCAGGATTCTAGCCTTAACAGTTCTAAATAAATCGTTATTTAGAACGTTTTTAGAACGCTTTCTGCTCATTTTACCCTTTTAAATGTCGTACATTTTAGAAACCGTCCATAGCGAGTACTTACATCTTAAAAGTTTCCACTGCATCAAATGTCAAGTTTCTAGCCTTCGAAATGTCACATCAATTGCTATATTAAAGTTTTGCTTCTGCAATCACTGGAAGGTTGTTGTACCTACATAAAATATAATCTATGTTGGAACAGAGATGGCCACCAGAACTTTGCCCCCATTATTTTTAAAATCAACTAGGTAGTTCCAGAGAATAACGCTTTAGAAACAAACACACAAAAGTTACTTCTTTACCATATTAGTTTAGATTGCACATATTCTGCCTGTATTCCTTTCGTGTAAATTGGCTTTATTTTGTTTGAAGACTTTCCTTGTTAATTGAAGTAATAATTTTCTAGAGCACATGAAATGTAAACATAAAATAATATGTACTTGAACTATAATGTAAATAATTATTTTCAATATTTGATATGATGTACTTGCCTCTTCTTTTACAGTCAAAAAGAGCTTCATAAAAGTTGACGGTTTTGTCTGTTGCAAAGTAATAACAGTATTCTCCACCAAGATCTCTCCAGTCATCTAATTCTACAGGACAGTGGGAACCTCTTTTAGGTAACTTTAGTACAGGAGGACTTACTGTAAAATAATTGGTAAAAGGCTGATGAAAGGTATAATAAACGAATTCACTGTAACACATATTGAACAAAGTGCAACCAACTCTCCTTCATTCGAAATTGGATAATTTCAAATATTGGTAATACGAAATTTTCTCTTTAAAGGCTCTTTTAAAAAAATATTGGAAATCTTAAGTTAAGGAGATTAAGGAGAGATTAAGTTAATTAAGGAGATTTAGCTGCACTTGGTTCAATACTTAAGATAACTTGTATAGTACTGAAGAAAGATACTTGGTTCAATTAAATAGCATTGAACCAAGATTTAAGATTCTTAAATATGAATCAAAATATATCAATCTTAAATATTAAACCAAGTATCTTAAATATCAATCTTAGAATTTTAAATAATAAGAATCGTAAATATGAATCTTAAATATCAAGAATCTTAAATCTTGGTTCAATGCTATTCAATTGAACCAATTACCTTCCTTCATTACTATACAAGTAATCTTAAGTATTGGACCAAGAACAGCTAACTCCCCTTAATTCGAAATTGTATATTTTGAAATATTGGCTGAAACAAAGATTTCCTCTTCTCAGCCACTTTTATAAGAATGTTGGAATCGTAAGTACTGTATATTTCTGCGTATAACGTACATTTTTTGATACAAGAAATTTCATTGAAATTTAAAAAGGCAAGTGGCTCAGCAGGATGTTTGGCAGCATGCTGGATTTGAATTTTTCTTTATGAGTTCGAATCCCAATCAGACTTATTTTTCGCAATGAAAATTTTTATCAGTTATTTTCGAACCACAATTGAAAACATTGGTATAATTATTGAAATTTACGAAAAATATAAATTAAATAAATATTTCGTAGTATATAAGTACATTTTTAATTATGAAATTTTGCATGTTTAAAAGTAACAGAACAAAAGTAGGCCAATTTTCATTTCTATAGACCAGAAATCTTGGCTGTTATTTAAAATTATTTTTAAATATTTTAATGAATAACTTGCTATTTTAAACAGAGAAATAAATTAAAATACTTGATATAAATATATTGTTTTAATTTTGTTTCATTATGCAAATATTTCGAATATTTCGTGGCTTATTAAGAATATGCTTTTGGAAGTTTAATTTAATTTTTACTTTCTTCTATCTTTACAAGAAAGTATTGGATTCATGAAAATTTTCGACTTCCGGTTTTCAACGGATTGACACGTTTTAGGAGTCAGAGATCCCGAAAAATATGTTTTTATTAAATATCTGTGAGTCTGTCTGTCTGTGTGTGACACAAATTTTGTGGGTGCTCTATCTCAAGAACTAATGAACGGAATTTAATAAAACTTTAGGTTCAGTTAGTCCCCTACAAATGGGTGCTGATTACTTTTTGGTGTAAATCGAAAAGCACAAATCGGCAGCATAGCAACAGTGTCGCTGCTATGCTGCCTTATTAATGATTTCCACAATAGCTATATCTCAAGAACTAATGCACAGATTTTCAGAAAACATCAGATTAATTTAGTCCTTGATATAATTTAGTGCAGACAGTGTTTTGGTGGACATCGCCCAATAAGTGGCGCTACTACAGTGCATTATTCATGATTATTGCAATAGCTCTATCTCAAGAACTAATGCACGAATTTTCATCAAACTTCAGATTCAGTTAGTCCCTGTTTTTAGAGCTGTTTAGTTTTTGGTGTAAATCGCCCAACAGGTGGCACTACTATGCTGCATTTTTCACGATTTACGCAATAGCTGTTTCTCAAGAACTAATGCACGAAGTTTCATCAAACTTTAGATTCAGTTAGTCCCTGATACAAAATGATCCTGATAAGTTTTTAGTGTAAATTGCCCAACCGGTGCCACTGCTATGCAGAACTTTTCACGATTTCCACAATAGCTCTGTCCCTAAAACTACCGCACGGATTTTCATCAAACTTCAAATTCAATTAGAAGTTGAGATAAGTTGTTGCTGATTGGATTTTGGTGTAAACCACCTAACCGGTGACGCTGCTATGCTGCATTTTTCAGGAAGTTTTAACATGTATGAGATAGAAGAAAGTTTTGGGATTGTCACATCCGACTAGTTTTATTACTATTCTTCGCATGAGATTAACTAGTTTAACTCTGCGATTGTTGATATTGTATTTAGTATAACTGTCTACGCAATAATTATTTTTAGCAATTATATTTTTTTCTTGTTTTATATCTTTTTATAATACAGTTTAATTATATAAATACAATTTTAACTTTGAAAATTTGTACGTTTATATATTTAATAAAAAGTAAAGACAAATTAAATAAATAAATAAATAAATAAATGATAGATAATTGCTACTTGTATAGAGCAAAAATTTTTGCTTCTTATAGAATTTATTTACTATTATTTATATAAATACTCTACCATTTTCAACAGTTACAAAAATTAAAATATATTATATAAAATTATAACACGCTGCTTTAATTATTTTTTAAATTGTAATTTTTCTCTTATAATAATATTTGAAAATGTACCTATCGTTTTTTTTGACAACTAGCCTTTTTGCTTTTGATTTTTTTAAAAATCTTGGATTCTTATGTTTATAATTACAATAACTGTCTGTATACTTAAAAATAAGTTCTAAAAATATCGAATTTCTAAAAATATCGAATTTCTAAAAAATAGTTATTACGTAGGTAGTAACTATAAAAGTATAAATCCGAAAAAAATATCATATTAAAATTTAAAAGAATATTTTTACAAAATCATGAAATATTCGAAATATTTTAGTACAGAAACAAAAGTAAAATAATATATTTATTCACGCATTTATATCACATATTTTAATTTATTTCTCAGTGAAAAATTGAAGATTATTCATTGAAATAACTGTAAATAATTGTAAATAACAGCTAAAATTTCTGATTTATAGAAATATAAATTGCTAATTTTTTCTTTTACTTTCCGTTAAATATTTAAACATGCAAAATTTAATAATTAAAAATGTACTTATATGCT
Source organism: Maratus speciosus (assembly GCA_963932465.1). NCBI lineage: Eukaryota > Metazoa > Arthropoda > Arachnida > Araneae > Salticidae > Maratus > Maratus speciosus. Next base: position 333,216,483 of record OZ010790.1, on the reverse strand, counting down.
ACAAAACAAATATTTAATTTATATTTTTTCGTACATTTCAATTATTATACACATTTCTCCAATTGTGGTTCAAAAATAATTATTAAAAATTTTCGTTGTGAAAAATAAGTCTGACTGAGAATCGAACTAACAAAGAAAAACTTCATATCCGGTACATCTTAGCCGCTCGCTAAAGAAACAAATTTATCCACTTATAAACTGTAACGTAAAGTTTTAGACTTATTTTCTCGAGACTCCTTTTATTGTTTGCATATACCGCGTGATCCAGAAGTTCCGGGAGTTTTGAAATGTTAATAATTAGAAAATTATGTGCAATAGAAAGATGCGGTTTTCCCATATACGCTCAGAAGCGTGTGGGGTTTTTGTTTGTAATGAAAAAAAGGGTAAAATGTTTAGCAACAGATGGCGCTGCTATGCAACATCAAAAGTATCTGTACCATGTGTTATATAAGGAGATAAGTTCATTGCGCAATATCTTTCCTAAGATATTTCTCAGATTTCTCTTTAAGGTTCGTTATGTTTAAACGCTTTTTTGAAGGTTAAAGATATTACATTTAAAAGGAATTTTGATACAGAATTTCATGTGCAACTGCTATGTTTAGACATGCTTTCTTTGCGTGACAAAGCTTTGTTAGTTAAGCTGTTTTACAAAAAGGATGAATCGGCAAGCTTAGATTCGCTTTCTTATCATACAATGCGTGCAGTTAAAACTGGAAAAAGACCGATGACCGTTACAAATCAAAAGGCTATGTTAAGAAGGTTTGAAGAAATGACTTCATTCGAAGATCGTCAAAGAAGTGGGAGACCCCAAACATCTGTTGCAATCGTAAATGAGATAGAACATGATACCAATACTCAATCCGCGTTATTATACATTCGCAAAACTATATTATCAATTTCAGCGCCGCCTGTTGGCATAAAATGCAACTAATATAACATTATTTTTTTTAATTAAAAAAAAAACAAACAAACTAATCCCACATCTTTCTAGGCAGTTCTGTGAAAACCGCATCTTTCTATTGTATATAGTTTACTAATTATTAACATTTCAAAACTGCCGGTACTTGTGGATCACCTGGTTTTTTATGTACTAACAATACTCTATCGATAAACAAACGTTCACCATATTCTGTATCCCCGCCCCGGAAACTCTCATTGTTAGAAAAAGTTAAAATTAGCATGTGAAACATTTTCGTCCGCTGAACGCCACCTTGTGCATCAAATAATAAATCACGAAGCATTAAAAACCATACATAATATCAGTAACTTAAATACCTTTCGATACTTCGCAGACAAATGCTAATTGATCCGTACAGGGAATTGTTATCCATTCTTTTCTCTTTCTCCTTGCAGCGCAAGTTCCTTGATTGAAATTTAATTGTTCTTTACTGAAGCCGTCGTACGAAACATACCAACCTGATGACCATTTCTGTTGCAGCTGATTCTAAATTTTAATGTTAAATAAATACATCATGAAATTAGATAGAGAAATAATAAATAAATAACAATATAAACAGGTACATATTTTATGCATTTTTTTTATATATATATGAAAACAATGCGACAAAAAAAAAAAAAAATAAATAAATAAATATTTTTGCGTTATTCTTGAAAAACAGCAAACAATTTATAAATATAAGTAAGTCATGAATAAGTTAATTTAAAACATTTAGCTTTCAAATCGCATAGCTGCAAACCTTCCAATATAAGTTTTTTCAGAACTTTTTTACCGCTCAATTCAGAACATAATTGTACATCAATATTAAATTTTGAATATCAATCATATATATATATATCAATTGTATAACTGTGTTTATATAAACGAATGAAATGCTTACATAAAACTAGGGTAGACCGGGGCACATTTACGCGGATTTTTTTCAATCAATTTTCCAATTTTTATGTTTTAACTTAGGAAATTTTAGACATGGTGGTTTTATAAAGTAGTTAATAAAGTCAAAATTTGTGTATTTAGTTGTTGCCCTATTTGTGTTTTTAACCGTAAAAAAATGTTTTTAGGTCCAAATCTTTTGCGTAAAAGTGCCCCGAGAACGGGGCAAGTTTACGCATCAAGTGGGACACTTTTACGCATATTATAAGTGATACACAGAAAAAAATAAGACCTAAAATAGGTAAAAAAAAAAACCCAATTTGGGTTGAAAGATTCTTAGGTTGAAGTTACCCAATTTGGGTTTATACCAAATTGGGTCATGATCCATGCCTGTTTTGGTTATCACTATGTATCCATTTTAGACACCGTTAAATACCCATTTTAAGTATCTTAAGCCACATTTTAGACACCACTCAGAATCCATTTTAGGCAGTGTTTAATATCCAATTTGGATATCTTAACACCCAGTCTGAATATTACTAAGCACCCATTTTGGAGAATACTTAACACCCTATTTGGTCATGCTAACATCTATTTTGCACAATCCTAAATATATATTTTAGGACACATTAATACTCAATTTGGGTGCCTTTAAATACCTGTTTTAGGATAAATTCAACATCAAATTTGGATAAATTGAAATATTTTTCTTGGCATATTTAGTACCTATTATTTTGAACACACCCCAAATGATTGATACAATGTATATGAATTTATTTTAAATGTTAATTAACATACAACTCCATAGACTTTAGTGCTTTTATTAAGGGATAAGATTAAAATTTCAAAGTTAAAATAATACCCCCCCCCCCCCCCAAAAAAAAAAAATATTGATATTTAAAATATAAAACAATTAGCTCAATTTCGATTTTTTATGAGATCTCAATCATAAATAATTAAATAATTTCCTCGGCAACTTTGGAATTTTTTTTTCTATCATATTTAGAATCTTTCTGCTGAAGATCTTTATTTGAAACAAAATTACGACTTTCTTATGAGATAACTTATCAAATTAAATGTGTTATGCCACCATCTTTTATAATTTCTTTAATTTGTCACATTAAAAGAAAATTGAAACACAAATTTGTATTTTTTTTCTTTTTTCTTTTTTTTTTTTTTTCATTTTAAAAGTTAAAAAATTTCTTTGATAGAATATAATTATCACCACAAGCAATAAATTTACTTTTAACATTAGAAAGACCAATTGGGGTGATTTTGATCGCTATATCGAATGCCGAAAGCATAATTGTTATTTATCTCATGCATGGTTTTGTGGCATTTTATATGTGAATTATAATATTTAGATATTCTGTCATTATCCATGCTTAACCCTTAAATGCGCGATTTTTTATTTTGCTTCGAAAAAATTATATATGATTCTCTGAAAGGTTTATAATACGGGAAAAATAATGAAAAAAATCAGAGATACATTTTTCATATAATACGTCAATCTTTTCTTCTGTTGCACTTCTGATAAAATTACTGTCGTGTGGCTGTTTTACGCTAAAATATTGCAAATTAGTAAATATTTTAATAAGTGTATCTCCAAATACGTTATTTTATATAATTATATATTTTATAAAACTTAACCTTTAACCCTTTAATTCCCATGATATAATACGTTCTAGAAATTACGTAGTTCAAAGAATCTGACTTTACACCAGAAAGTTTCAATGGTTAATTTCACTTTATTTAAATACGGAATGTTTGTTATTAATTAAAATAAATTTTGCTACTTTAATTTTCTGCTGTGAATTAGGTGTACACGAATAAAAAAATGTATTAAATTCAAAACACTGTTGTTTGCATATATGTAAAGCTGCGTACTAAAGGGTTAAAATGGAACCGAGTTACAGTTAATCATACCTTAAAAAACTGTGGAGTTCTATAGTTTATTCTAGTCTTATTTTCATATAATTATATGTTTTAAGCTTTTATGACATTTGCATGTAATCTTCAAATCTTTGTCTAAAAAACAGATTTTAATGATTTAATTATTATTCTTTAAAAATATGAAACAAAAATACATTCAAAACAATGTCAAATATATCATTTGGGTCCTTTTTTGCTCTATAAAAAAAGAAAGAAAAAAAAACACCACAAAATATGTTACAAATTATGAAAATTTATATGTAGAACAGCATCAAAACATTCATTTTTAATATTTTATGGAGCAGGCAATTTTTTTTCACCTGTCTAAATTAAAAACTTCATAAAAAAGAAAGAAAAATCTGTAGCCAGTAAATTATAAGAAAATATACAATTTAGTAAACCAAAAATTTTTCATGATCAATCACAAAGAAAGAAGTCTTTGAGTTTTGTTATTCCTCTGTGCTATGTCACTTAAAGCAAAAATAAGAGTACACAGTTAATAAAAAATAAAAATATTTTTTTGAGATTATATTAGACTTTTTAATACTGTTTTATATTGTAAATGTTATATAATGTATCCCATCTGCCACCCCCCCCCCCCTTAGTTTCGGCCCTGCTGACAATCAATAATGTTGCAGTGAACTCATAAAATCCACTTTCATTTATAGTGGAACGCGTGTAAATGGGAATGTAACAAAACAAATTTGTTAGGTCAACATTTATACAAATAACATTACAATAACATAAAGTAACAAACAATTCAATAAATACCCGAATAAATCCAGTAATGGTACAGCGAGGGTTCTGTAAATATCCAAAGAATTCGAACTCGTAAACACGACGCCACACAAACACAACACAGACGAAATGAAGAAATCAAACATGGCGCGCAGTGACGCTGCTATTTATCCGAATCAAAATAAATGGGTAGTAGTCGTTACCCAAATCAGCGCCCGCTGCTCATACCAGCAGAGCTGTAATCCAATTTGGGTGTTCACTGTCCCCATACTGGGTATCGCAAAGCTGTGTCTATGAATATGTAACAGTTTTCACCCAATTTGGAGAGATCTAAGACCTGTTACGGGTCTCATACCCTTAAATAGGTATATTACAGCCCATATTAGAGTTTCGAAAGCTAATATGGGTGTCGTTTCATTTTGGGTGACATTCTAAAATAGGTTTAATTTTTTACTGTGTACCAAGGTGTAAATGAAATAAATATTTAAGGGGTCTCAGGACTCTTAAAATTGGAAAAAATGAAAAAAAAATGACCATTTTCAACATTTAATATCGTAAAATGTATTTGATTTTAAGACACAACTTTAATTGGAATAAAATATATAAATATGTTCTTTCATTTCGTGTATTTAAAAAGTTATAAGATGCAGAATTAGTATTTACAGGGGGCTCCAAACTGTTAGACATTTGACGAGCAAAAAATCGGCATAACAGAATACGCGCACGATTACAAAATAAGTATTGCAACTAGAATGAAAATTTTTATGCCTACTTATACTTCAGATTATAATAATTACCCTGAACCTAAATAAATTTGTATTTAAAGCTTTTTTATATTTTTAATATAAAGTTGTATTTAGCTAATGCAAAATTAAGAAAATTTGAACAGTATAATCATCTAAAAAATATTGTTTTGAACAATAAAAAGTAAATTTTCGGTTCAGTTTATACAGACTAACATGAAACATATGTTTTGAAAATTTCGTGTTATGCCCAAAAACGTCATTTGGAGAAAAATGGCTTCAAAGTTTCCGAAACGACGCTTCAGCCATTGAACGTGTGTAAATGTAAAAGCCATAACTTCAGTTCTAATAGAAAAGAAATCTAAATAATCTAAATAGAAAGAATAATCTTTTCAAATAAACAATTATGTAAGAATGTTCAGAAAAGATAGGAGTTTAACATCTAAAAAAATTAAAATTTCAAAAATTTTAAAACTTTAAGAGTCCTGAGTCCCCTTAATCAAATTGAAATGTTTTATTTATAACTTAAAACACTGTTTAAAAAATGATAAAGATAATTAATTTAAGAACATTTTTAGACTAAACTGAAAACATAGGGTTTATTGCTAATTAAAAACAGAAACTATTTAGCCATCTTCATCATCACTGTTATAGTTTTTACAATAAAAAAATAAAGTGTTTCTTTTAGCACACTTGTCACGGGACCACCTTTTGCATCTAAGACATTGAACCCAGTCTTGACCTTTTTTGAACTGGTTGTATGATTTCCAACAATAAATACATACACAGTTTTCATCTTCGTCATCAGATTCATTCACTATTTTCTTTATTCCAGAATGTACAAACATTTTCCCTTTTGAAGTTTTTGGTTTCATACTTTTTCCTTTGTTGCCTTCTTGTTTTGCTTCCATAGAAACTAGTAAATTTTTTCGTAATTTCTTTTTTTTGAACGTGCGTGAAGGTGACCCGATGTCAATGCATAAACGTGCCCCGTCGCCATGTTTGGATTTATTTTTAACGTGCAGCGAAAATTAATAACATTTCTGTTCATATAAATACAATTCTCAAAAAGGATAAAATTCTGCTAATGTTCATATATTTGTTTATCCTTAACTAAGTATTATTAGTTCACAATAAGTTCAACACAAAATTTGCTCACGTTGACAGAAAACAGATTTTCCTTTCCTCATGCTAGACCGAAGCTCGACTGACGCTCAAAAACGTGTGAGATTACCCACTAGGGAGCAGCATCAATCTGTCATAACTGGTGGCGAGCCAGTTATAACTCATTTCGGAAAAAGTGCACTGCGTAAACGTGCCCCGGTCTACCCTATAGTTTAAAAAATTATCGTACAAAATACACAAATTTTGAGGCTCACTCTCAAGAATTGATGCTCGAAATTTAATCAAACTTCAGTTTCAGTTAGAACTTGACAAACTTGGCGTTGATTAGGTTTTAATTCAAATCGTCAACAGGTGGCGTTGCTTTGCTGCATTTTTCACGATTTTTGTGATAGTTATATCTCAAGAACTGATGCATGGAATTTAATCAAACTTCATATTCTTGACGTAAATAGATGTAATTTAATTTGACGTAAATCTAATCTGAGTGTAAGTTGCCAAAGAGGTGTTGTTTCTATGTTGAGTTTACCCTGATTTCTGCGATAACTATGCTTTAAGAATTAATACACGGAATGTCACCAAACTTCATATTCTGATAGACTTTGCCATAAATATATTCTTATTACGTTTGTGTGTATACCGCCCAACACGCGTCTTTGCTATTTATTCTTTGCTTTTCATGATTTCCGCAATAGTTGTACCTCAAGAATGAATAAATTGCCATTTGATTTTGTTGTAGACGACTTGTTTATGTACAAGGAAGTTTTGTGACGGCTGCAACATATTAGTTTTTTTTTCACACTGACTGTATGTTTCTAGAAGAGTGACACTTTTAACTTTGCTACATGTCAGCAAACTTTAAGATGGTAATAAAAATTTTGGAGCACTAAAACTAGGCCTATTGTGATTAATGGAAAAATAAGCTCTTCTTTCAATAAATATATATCTTACCTTTCGTAAATAACTTTGCAATTTTTAGCAATGCAGTTCTACTTTCGCAGAAAATCTTTTATCAATTTACGGAAATATTCTTGGCTGCACAACTATCGGTATATATCCGAGAATGGAGGATATTCCATCTACGTTATGATCACGTGGTCAAGGCAAAAACTTCTAGTGTAAAGAAGGGAAAGCTCTGTAGATGTAATGTAAACCCCCGTCAGCCAATGAAACAGTTCATGAGGAAAACAGTAGTAAATTCTCTTCTTATCAGTTTGAAGTTCTTTGGGTAAATTACCAGTACCACGTGACTTTTTTCAGCCTCGAACCCAGATTTGGAATATAGTCTATTAAAGAAATTTACGTCCCCCCCTTTTTATTTCGTTCTAGGACTTAAAATTTCTCCTTAATCCGAAAAACGGAGTTTTTTAAAAAATACGCCTGTCTTTCTTCCTTGGATCCACTTGGTTTTGAGCCTGGAACCGCACGTCTCGAATCGAGCATCTTAAACACTGGGCTTGCAAGCACTTGGTACAGAGCCAGTTTAAAATGAAGATATGAGTTTTCTTCAAATGGGGGATTAGTAAGGCTTGTTAAAATTCTTGTGCAGAAAGCTCTGAAGTTTAAACTTAATTGCAGGGACAATTCGTCGTTATGAAATAATGGTTGCTGTTTTAACACTTATAGAATAATAGAGGATAAAAATTATTGCATTGTAGATATAATGTTAATAAGACATAGTTTGATTGTTAAATGTCAAATATGAATATTATATTTTGAATTAATTTCGAGAAGAAATGTTTGTTTTTTGGAATAAAATCGATTTTTTTTTAAAAACTTGATTGAACTACTATATATTTTTAAAATGTGTTCGTTTAGAATATATTTTGTGTACGAATATTTTTTTGAAAAATCTAAAAAATAAATTGCGAGTAAGTTTAAATGAATGAGAAAATTACTACTTTATTAAAGTCGAAAGCGCTATTTTTGTTTGTTTGTTTTAAAATAAATTATAAAGTTAAATTTATTTAATTTTCATTTATTCATTTAAAAAATAAATTCGATTTTTGGTATTAATGTAGCCGATATGCATGTTTGCAAGGAATAAACGGAAAATTACCTTCTTTTCCAGACTTCCGGGAAGAATTAACGGAAAAAGCATGGAAGAGCACGGAAATTATTTGTTTAAAAATAACGCATAATTCAGTGTATAAAGACGAATTTTTATGATAGTGCGATACTAAAAACTTCACGACAGACGATTTCACTACAGACTGTTCTGTCGTCTGTGAAAATCGTAGTCCATTTTCGGATACCTGCCAAAACCTACTTGCTTCTTTTAGATATGTATGACGATGGTTGAAAACACCAGCGTCGTCGGTTTGCTTTTATCGCTTTTCCATTAATTCTAAATGTCTCTAATTTCAATTTCTACATCGTCGAACAGAAGAAAAAATGAACGAAATTTGTTTTTGCTCAATTTAGCAATATGTTTTGGGTTTTCAAATAGAGAATGAATGTTTGTTGATAAATAAATATTTGTTCGATGGAATAATATAAAGTAGCTATTGGCAAAGTTGGCAAAATTGACAATTGCTTGAGTAGAGCTAATTAAAAATAAGAAATATCTGATTAGTCATGAGATCAGAGTAACTGTAAGATATCGCACTTTGGAGCTAAATTGAAATCTGTTAGTGAAAAGGCAGATTTTTATATTATGCTGAGCATAAAAACGATTTTGAAATTGAACTGGTTAAAATAAACGAAGCATCCGAATAAGTTGGAAATTGCGTTTTGATTACTATTATTAGTTTTAGTTTTGAGCAACAAACTTTTGTTTTTTTCACGACGGACTTTTCAGTCGTTAAAAGAAATGTACTTCAAAATTAATATTAGAAATATATCAGAAACAATAATACGGAATGTCGATGTCATAAAGATTGTCGCAATGGCTTGCGTTGTTGCTTTCGCTTTTATTGCTCATACGTAACTTCTAACTGTCCCATAATTTAAAGTTTTATATCACTGAACAGGAAAAAAATGCACTTTCATCTGAAGTTTGCTAGAAATTTGTATCTGGAATAACTGACTTTTTATGACTTATAAATATATTTTTTGTTCTAAATTTATGTTTTCCATGCGTAATATGACACGTTTCATATCCAAATAAATCAATTTTTAATGTTAAAATTTCTGCTACTGAAAAGATGAAATATAAATAAAGAAAACAATTAAATAGTCATAATCAAAATTGTCGAAAATGCTAGAAATTGTCAAAGAAGTGAAAAACCCACTTTCATTTGTATTCCAATCCACATATCTTCGTTTACATTAGCTAATATATGTTCTAGAAATGTGTCCACTAGCGTGTCCAAAACTGTAATAAGATGACCATTATAATTATATTTACAATGTCTTTCCGCATCTTGCCACGATTTTATTTCTTTAACAACGTGGTAACAAGAACTTTCGTATTTCCATCCTCCACCTTCTTCAGACGAACAGTACACTGGGTTAGGCGATCTCTTTCTGGGGTCTGTTTTGAAGAGATACATAAAAATAAGTATAAAAATAAATATAGTTTTTTAAACAAGAACGAAAAATTATGCGTCAAGCATAGATTATATAACACTCTCTAACACATTCAGAATACGTAATAAAATTTCACAGTTTATAAAGGGGTCAGGTACCCTTTAAAGAGTCCAAAAATCGATTTTTTTTTAAATAGCTTATAATTAAATATGATTCTTTAAGAACATTTAAAAGCAAACCACATACAAAAATTCGCATTAGAAGAGATGTTATGTCTAAAACACTTTGAGCTTTTGCTATATGATCAAGGAGTGATTCAATCTTTAAAACCAATTTTCTGAAAACAGCGATTTTGATCTTTGCGTGCACGATTTCTGAAAAACGGTTACCTAGAATTTCACGAAATTTTCGATGGTCCTATTAAACGTACAGAAGCACAAAATGATCTATTATTATGTTTCTCAAGTAAAAAGTTTAGAATTCACGACTACTTTTGTATAAAACAAAAATCTCGATATTTCAAATTTCTTTAATTTTTATTTCTCGGGATCTACAAAGTTAATTTTCTTCATTGTAGGTCATGTTGAAAACTCTTTATATCTGTACTCATTAAAAAAAAATCTTGGCTTGTTTCAGCCATTCAAATAGGAAAAATCATGCGCACAATGCATACAAGAATAATTCTTTCGTAAAATTTGTATTATCTTTAAAAATAAATTTAAAAAACTATATATGTGTATACCCTTTTAACAAATTTAATTGATAAAATAAATTTTTCCTAATATGTGTTTTCAATTTTATAATTAAAAGTTAATTAGTTAAAGAGGGACTGCAATTCTTACAGAGGTCACTTTTCCATGTACTGTGTTGGTTCAAAGGGTACCTGACCCCTTTAAAAGATTTGGGTGAAAGATGTCTAAATAAAAAATTTAGGAAATGCATAACGTAGTTGAAAACCCAATTACTGCAGTTACCATTAATAGTCGAAAAAATATCCGATTTTTTGTGCAACTCTGTATATGATCTATAGATTTGCATGTATACTATGTAGTATGCTAAAAGTTGGTTCAATTAAACGCATAGCACATTTGGAAATTTCTATTCAGCAATTTCCGTCAATAAATGGAAATGTGCATGAGATCTTTTGTGTAGCCATATATATCAGCTATAGAATTTATACACATCAAGTAACGTGCAAAAAATAGTTAAATTCAAAAACGCTTACCACAAATGAAAACGCTCTTCCAGCAATTATTCTTCACAGGTGCCAAATACATTTGGCTATCCCTGTAAATAAACGATAAATTATATGCACGCCAGATTCTACAATAAGCGCTTTGTAGTACACTTCAGTCACATACAGAAGTTTCAATATATTTAAAATAGTGTAATATCATTAAAATACACCGCAATCGTTATTCCCTATAGGTTATAATGTAACAGAATCTGTTGACTGTCCCTGTAAATGATCTGTAAACGCTACACACTTCATTTTCAATGCTGAACTTGTCAATGTAAACCCCAATAACATATATCAATTGCAATAACGTATATAAATTGCTAGTAATCAATTGCAATAACATATATCAATTGCTAGTTATCAATTGCAATAACATATATTTATGCTAGTTAGAGCACGTACAGACAAACAAACCGAATTCATAAACATTTTTCATCCATGATCGAAAGTGTTAAAAATACTATTTTATAAGCATTCAATATTCATCGTGCAAATAACACATATTTTTTAACACTTTCCAACATAATTAGAAGTGTTTATAAATTCGGTTTTTCTGTTCGTCTGTCCACGCTCTAATTCGCGTAAATATACTCGGATTTTCATGCAGTTGATATACACCGAAGAGCCATTACCCTATGATCACCCCCATCTATATCAATGACTTTGCCCAGAAACAAAACCAAGGCGCGTGGGCGGCTGATGTTGGATTATATAAAGAGCCCATGCAAAGTATTTTAAAACCTAGAGTGATTAGCGACATAAAGGGAAAAGCAGCAGATTTATCAGACTTAGATAAAGGTCAAATCGTTATGGCTCGGCGACTGGGAACTTCGCTGTCGGAAACGGCGCGTTTGGTGGGCTGTTCATGTGCAGTCGTTGTGAGCACGTTTTGCATGCACTGCTGCGTATGATCCTACGTAGCCGGCGGCCGAAGCACGTCCCTGTACTGAAGGCACGTCATCGCCAGAAATGCTTGCAATGTGCCCAGGAACATCGGAAATGGACCATAGAAATGTGGAAGAAAGTTGCATGGCCCGATGAATCACGTTTTTTGGTCTATCACATCGACGGGCGCGTGCGAATAAGCCGATTTCCTATGGAAACCGTGGCCTCCGGATCCACAGTTGGCCGGAGACGAACCTGCCGTGGCCGTATTATGGTGTGGTCGATGTTTTCATGGAGCACATTACAGGGCTGCCACTGGCGACTATTTTTTAATTCTACCTCACACCGCTTTCTCAAAACAAATATTATTGACATACTGTTCTAGAACATTTGCAAGAAAAATATACCACAAAATCTTTTTTTAAAAAATAGTGCTGAGAATAGAATAGAAAAATAGTCGCCTGTTAAAGCCCTGGCATTGGGACCCATAATTCCCATAGAACAGCCTTAACGTCTGTGCGCTGACATCGTTGCAGCCCATATGCTCTAATCCATGACAACTGTGTTTCCAGCGGTTGAAGGCATTTACCAACAGGATAATGCGCCATTTCATTCTGTTCGAATAGTCAGGGAGTGGTTCAAGGAACATTCCAGTGACTTTCAAATCATGTCTTAGCCTCCAAATTCACCTGACATGAATTCAATAGAACATTTGTGGTTCCACCTGGAAAACCGAATTCGTGCTGTCACGCTACTACCTCCCAATGTGAGGGAATTGCAGGATCAGTTGATGTGCGCTGATATTCGATACCTCAGACTATCTATCATCACTTTGTCGAGTCCATGCCACGCCGGGCGTTACCGGTTTTGAGGGCGAAAGGTGGTCTTACGTCGTATTAAACAGGTGGTCATAATGCAATGACTCTTCGGTGTATGTTAATGATGTTTACCATGGCATGTTTGGTATTGCCTATGAAGTACTTAGCATTAATAGTTCATTTACGGAACTCAAAAGAATTCCGTTACATTATGGTCAATGGGGGAACTTGTTTGCAGTGCATTTTAATGACATTACGCTGTTTCAAATGTATTGAAATTGATATAAATCCTTGAAATTCACTACACGAAGATTAGTATAGAATAGCGTATTCATACTATTTATGGTTCATTTACAGGGACACACAAAAGAAATCCGTAACAGTACTGTATTTGAGCAATAGATCCTGGAAACGAGTTTTCAATTCCGGTGTGCACTTTTAAATTTAACTAATATTTTGCATGCTACTCCTTGTGTACAAATTCTAAACCTCGTATACAGGACTGCACAAAAGAATCTACGTACCGTTCTTCTTATTAGCGGAAATTGCTGAAGAACAATTTAAAACTTGATAATATATTTCCTACCTGAACTGAATTTTTGCATGCATATAGTTTATAGATACAAACTATATATCATATACAGGGTTACTCAAGGAATTTGGATAATTTTCCCACTGTAGATGGAATTTGTAAAATTGGTTTTTCAAATGTGTTATGCGTTTCCAAATAATTCAATTAACATCATATTTAAACTTATTAAACGGTGCAGTTTTGCTACATCATTCTGAATGTGTTGGAAAGTGCTTCATAATCTATGTTTGGCACAAGATTTTTTCTTTCTCGCTTCACTATAATTTATGTTTTGATCAAAACAATTTCCGTTGCAATACATTAATTTGGCATGGGTACAAACTGGATTATGAAAAATTCCCTGTTTTTTTTTTACGCTTGGTAATAGTGCATTTGTACTTGGTAATAGTGCAGCAAGTTAATTTGTTAAAAAAATTTTTTGCTCTGCTTTTTTTTTCTTAAATAGGGCAAAAAATGAAAAAAAAAATAGTTAAACTATTTTTTTAGGTTTTCTAAATTGATTTCTTAACGCATAATAGCAAAATACTTAGTATTAAATTTATTAATTGATAAAAGTGTATTTTTCTTTTAAATATTATTCTTCATTTTTTATTTATAATTTAGTTTCTAATTTTTATGCTTTAAATTGTTTCATTGGTGCAGTTTCTCGGTCATTTGCTATATTGTACAGAAAGTTTATTAGCGCATCATTAAATTACAGTTAATTCAACTCGCATACAATTGTACGAGTTACAGAGGATATTTGGCGATTTATCACCTATGGCGGGTTAACGGAAAAGTGCCTTAAAAGTAATGTTTTAATGTATAATTAAATTGTAACGAATATTAAAATGTGGCTTTGTCAGCGGAAACACACCTATGAACGTAATTTTTATAACTCTAGCATATCCCATAAAATCCCATCTCTTTACATACAAAAATCAGGTTGAATTAAATAAAATAATGCAGAGAGGTGAAATCTTCGAGTAAGTTGGTATTCGCAGTGGTTACTTCTTTCTTTTGATTTTCAGGATTATAGCAGAAGTGTTTATCAGCGAGTGGTAAGAATTATTCATTAGAGCTCGCAGAAAAGTTATTTGGATTCATGCAATATACTAATTATGAATTGAAATATTGTATATTTTGTTGTTTAGTAATTTCAGAAAATAGGAATTAAACATGAAATTTATTCAAAGTTGATCGTATTTTAAGAAAGTCAAGCCCGATTAGATTAGTAGATTATAGTCCGGGAGGCGTCCTGCAGAGGCCATCGGAGTTGACGGCTAAAATTTCAGGATCAGACTGAATTCGATTAGCTACAATGTAACTCGTCTGACAAGTTATATCCTGGTATAAACCACATGTAGAGCCGATTTTAGTGGTTGACTGATAGGTTCATCATTGTACTTTCCTGCATCCAAAAGCATAAAAACATGTAGGACTGGGAACAGGAAAACACAATGGTAAACCTACCAGTCAACCACTAAAATCGGATTTGTAGGCGTTTTTTCACCAAGGTGTGACTTGGCAGACCAGTTGCATCTTAATATGCGAATCAAGTCTTAAGTAATTCCGGAATTTCAGCCGTCAACTCGATGAAATGATGGTTTGTGCAACCGAGATTTACTGAACTTTAACTGAGTTATCTCATTGCCCTTATCTTTATTCAGTTTCAATAAATATTTTTGTAGGTATTTAACCCATGATTTTGTGATAATTTAAATTTGAATTATGAGTCGCATCGACGAGTTCATTTCCGGAAATTACTCAAATTTAAAGAGGTCTATTATCAAAAATTATCAGTATCCAGATTAATATATTCCAGTGGCTGAGAGGTTCTGCTCTCGAAGCTGGTAGACGGGAGGTGCTGTGTTCGAACCCAATCGCGCCCGTCGGCCTAACCGTTGAGGAGTTTTCGTGGTTTTCCATGCGTAAATACGGGTTAGGTTCCCTTAGAAAGACACCCACGTAGGGCACCCCCCCCCCCCAGGGCTTATATCCCACGTGTTGATAATCGGCCGTCATAAACACAACCCATATTAATATAATTATAGTACATTATAAATTATAAGTATAATTATAAATTATCAGTATCCAGAGCTACACTTTCCGGAAGTAAAACATCGTGAAATGCATAGAGAAACTTAAAGAGTACATCTCCTACCTCTGAAGGTCAAAACATTTTGTTCTGAAAAATGTACGTATATTTGTATTGGACTAGTGACTCGCTTATATAGGGTCTCAGTATATTGCATATGAGTATAACGTTAAATATTTAACCAGTGTGACGCAACAGAGACCTCTCTGTTCTATTTTACTCTAAATTTGGAAGGGATGTTTGGATCTCTTGGAGCCTACGGTTTCTTATTTCAACTGTTAGTTTATGCAAATTGGGCTGATCGCTGAATTTGTAGAGTATATAAGACGAAGTGGAAGTGTATGTCTTTGAATTTGTGTCCTGCGCTTGGAGTGATCAAGACTTTGCGTCAAAGGATTTATAGTAGGTAGTATCCGCCCCGTGTAGTAAAGTTGAAGCATTGTTAAAATCGTTGGCCTTTGGTAAGAAGTTTTTGCCCTATCATTGAGTGAATAAAGATGTTCTCGACAACCACGGGTTGTATACGTTATTGAACTGAAAATTGTGGTAATGTTTAACTTTGCAGCTGAAAAAAAGTGTAGTAGTTTAAAGAAGTGGGTGTCGACGACTTTTTATGTAAGTTAAAGTTTGAATATTTATTAGTTATTAGAATAATAATCCATCTTTCTTATTCGGGACATAATATGGGCTAACTCTGGAAGGTTCTCTATCACTCTCTTGGCCAATTTAGTTCTAAATAAAGGTGTTTTAAAACTCATATCTGAACATGGCAGAGTTACTTGTAGTAGCGTTTCCGGGGTCGTTAAAAGTAAAATATCGGCCACTTTTTAACAATAAAGGAATCAGAAGAATAGGAACAAGTTGTAAAGAAATTGAAAGCGCTTTTCATTGTTATTCTTAAGTGTATATTATGGCAAGAGTTTTACATTAAAGCAAATTGTCTTTTTTATCAAAAACTCTTTTAATTTGTTTTGGGGGGATATTGAATTTTAGGCTACTGCTCAATATAGATATAAGCATTTATAATTTTTCACTTATTTTTGTTATGCCTATATCCCAAGTTACGAAACAGGTCTTTACTGAGATTAGAAAACATCAAAGAACGTCTGAACTTTTTACTAGAAATCTGTTTTTTTGTAATGCCGGTATTATAATTATATGTTAATTGATATACCATGCTATCATGGTATTATTTTTATTGTGGAGAGCAACATCAGTACAGACTCTTCGTTATATGTTATTTTTGGTTATTAAAATGACCATTAAAATTCAATATTGCCTGTATGAATTTAGATTATAAACAATCATTAACCTTCCGTCTACCAGACGGGTCCATTGGACCCGACATGTACATTCAAAATATTTATTCAAACCAGAAATTTCTTCAAAACAAACTAAATGTATAAATCAGACAATAATAAGTTAAATAAACAAATTAAATAGTTTTAAGTAAAAATTCTGGTGTAGAATGTTTTTATAAAACTTGAGTAAAATTTCCGGTAGTTCTAGGGTTAAAAATATATTTTGTTGTTAAAAACACATATAGTTTGACATTTAAAAGGTATATTACATGCCAACTCTATATAACTTCTTTAACGGTTCTTATCTTGGCATCCGTAATCTGCATTTCATATCATTCTGAATTTTTACCTTCTTGAAAAACCATATATTTACCATTCTAGATATGTTGATGTATCTATATCAACTTCTTCTCTCTTTGAAAAACATTTTTGCCACTGTACTGAGACTTATTCAGTTCAAAATGTCTGAACTGTAAACTCACTATATCTGACCATATTAGGGCACCGAAAGTTCCAAACCATCCATCAAAACGGGAACAGATATGATACTTCACTTTCTTCACGCAGTTTGAATAGTTTAGGAACAATTATTAATATTGACCGACAATGTCATTCATCCCGCTTACGTTCTTTTAATATGTTGTGAGAATTCGACAATATCTCACATTGAAACTCTCAATATACAAGGCAGAAACCAATATAGAGAATCTAATATAAAGTCATCTAGGCTCAGAATTTCTCCAGAGTCCAAGAAAAAAGGTCGCAAAATATGAAACAAATAGATCAATATCTATCGATCTTCACAGTTGGCACTAATGTGAAGAGTACTCCTTTATTTAGCTAGAGAAAATATTCTTTTGATCCACACGCGGTGACCTCTGGACCACCCGCATTCATGGGAACTAAAAAGTGAAACTGTATCTTTCATTGACGCCATGTTCCTCACTGCACCCTATGGAGAGAGACCTTGTTTATGAGATCACGATCTAGAGATTTTGAGTGGCTAAAGGATGTGGCCTTTGTTCTTGACGGAGAAAGAAGCTAATAAAGAGAGATGAAAGAGCATTCTCGGGAATTTTTTGAAGTTGAGACTTCAAGCCGATATTTTGGCCGTGCAGAGTAGAACTCTCTCACGGGTTAGTGGCTTCGGATCATCTCCGAAGCATGGTACAAGTGAAAGCCGGGCGCGGCTGTTAAAATTCTCCACTCCGGAAAAACTCGGAGGATCCTCGATCCCGGTTGTGAACAGACAAGTGAAGCGACATTCTGTCGTGTGTCTAAGACTCTACCTACCCACGAATAGAAATTATTCGGAGCCAAAGAGACTTTCACGATTATTCGTCAACCTGACAAAAGCTTAGGACTCTAAGTCAACAGATACTATTTCATTGCAAAGCGATCTGCCACTCGGTGACTGGACTTGATTTAATGGACAATTTATTGAAAGCTGTTAACGAACCCTATTTTTAATATTGTATGCATTTTATCTAATCCAGAGAATTCATCATTTAATTGTTTATATTACAATAAATATCTCTTTGAGTTTAATGAGACTCGGCCGTTGAAGTTACACGCTACCGCATCACCTTACAACACCGGCCTCCATTACGATGCCTAAATTATTTGAATAAATTAAAAGTGGAGTGTAAAATTAGTAGAAGAGAAAAACCACCCAACAATGGTAAATGGTAAACTTGAAAGCTACTGCTATCTTTTCGGTCACAATAGAGGAATATTTTTGAAGAAATTAAACATAAAACGCGGGAACATTCGAAGACATTCTGCAAAGTTAAACATCTAAGTGTGTGTTTGATTTTAGAATTTTACGACTTTCAGACTAAGTGCAGTTTCAAGAAACATGTGAACTCTGACTTACTTGAAACATGTTGCGAGTAACGTATGACGTAGGTTTTGCGAAAATTTTGTCCGTCATGCAAAATTACAAAATTATGATGATTTTTCCCCATATGTTTTAAATAAGCTAAAAACTGATTATTTTTACATATATAAACATTACATTGTAAAAATTTAAAATAAAATGTGAATAGATTTGTTTTTCTGAAAGCCTGAAATTCGTCTTTCATATTATATTGTTTTATTTAGAATATTTAATTAAATATTTATTATGTAGTTTTGAAAAATGAAAGAAAAAATGCTTGCTTAAAAAATTTGTTTAATATGTTATTTGGAACAGAAAACACGAATTTCAATAATTAAATCATACACTTATTGAAAAACAAATGAAACTAACTTGCGTTCTTTTCGCATATGTAGGCTTCTGTAACATCACATTGTCTATCATTCCATTCTCCTATTATGTCCTTGTCCTTCGCTGGTAAAAACAACATTTGAACGCAATCTTCCTAAACAAATAAATAAATAGCAAATTTAGTAGTTGGGATTAAATTCATTAAAACAAAAAACAAACGAAAAATATTTTGTTAATATTTGAAAGGATTTAAACATTTACTGACAATGTGAAACCAAGAGTAAGCAGCAAATTTTTGTTTCTTTATTTTAATGGTCAATGTATTGAACTATATCCAATAAAATGTATCTCAACCGCTTAGTGGCGAGCGTATTTTATAGAACTTTTAATGTTTTATCACCGGTTTCTCAAAACAGAAATTTTTGTATAATTAAATTGGAAAATACCCCGATTAAATAAGCCAAAATTTACACTAAATAAACGGACAAGTGCGAGTATTACTCGCGCTCCGCACAATAAATATATAAAATTAACTGTATTAGTAAAAAATATCGTTGCTAAAAGAATAATAAGACTTTGTAAAAAATTATATACCGTAAGGTTGTGTATAGCTGCATATATTAGAAAAGTATGAATGGGTATACAGTAAAAGTTCGAAGTGTTATGAAGCTTTAATAATATCAAATATTGTTATTCTGTATAATTATTTTTTTAATCTTATCCTAATTTGTTTATGATGAAATTAATTCGGTACATACAATAAAAGTAGTTCATAGTTAAACATCATTTGACATTGTTTAGATAATTTTTATTGACTATAATAACTGCCTTTTGTAATGCCCGTATTATACTTATGTATTATATATGTACAGTAGGGTGGTCACAAGTAACATGGGGAAAAATTTTTTTAACGTTTTCTTCAGGGGGACCCTCCTAAAAGTTGCCGATTAGTTAGAAAATGAGATTGACAAAGTTTCAGCTCAAATAAATAATATTAACCCGTGCCTCATCGAGGTTGAATTCTTGAAAATTTGCAATTTTTGGAAAAAATTGTAGTATTTCTTTCCTTACGTGAAAAATATTTGTCTTAGAAACCTTATTCTTGTTTTATTTCATAGAAACTGTTGTTGCCTTGAACTTTTACTCTCATGAAAAGTTATATTTAATGAACATTTAGTATTTTTCAGGACATCTAGTGAACCATACCCTCAAACTTTGCATTTTTGAAACATAGGTAAAAAATGACAAATTAACCCTCCGTCTACCAGACGGGTCCATTGGACCCGACAGGTACATACAAAATATTCATTCAAACCAGAAATTTCTTTAAAATAAACTAAGTATATAAACCAGACAAAAATAAGGTAAATAAATAAGTTAAATAGTTTTAAATAAAAATTCTGGTGTAGAACGCTTTATTAAAATTTGAATAAAATTCCCGGTAGATCTAGGGTTAAAAATTTTATTACTTTTGATAATTTTTTTGTATTATTTTTATTAATAGGCAAAAATAAGGGAACAATTTTTGTAACTTTAAAAATATTTCACGAATTATAATTGATTATTAGTTACGTAGTTCTGTGTCTAGTAAGAAAGAGCTTCTCGATTTGTGTTGCAGTTGAACCTCTGAATTTCTCTTTTTATTACAAGGCTGTTTTTGTTATCTGTTATGGTTATCTATTTTTAGAATTGACGAAACATTCCGTAAAACCCCTTCCCCCTCTTGATATGATGGCAGAAATGTAAGTTTTTTTAAATTGGCCACATGTCTCATCAAATCATCGACAGTAAGCAGCCAAGTAATTGTCAAGTTTTATGTATTTTATTTTATAATATTCGCAAAATGAACTGAACGCCAGAGAAGCTGCTAGACTTAGAATAAATCCACTAGCTAACCACAGACATCGACTCTGCAAGTAACTGTTTCGTAAACAAAAACCTGAGCTCATCAAAAGCAGATTTTAAAATTCCCGTTTAGAGAGAACTGTTGTTCACTGGGGTGGAAAACTGCTTCAGCATTTTTTAAATAAAGAAAAAACAGTTACTACGAGTTCCTCAACTTGAAAATAGTATCGGAATAATTCAGGCGAAAGCTGTATTTTTAGCAGTTGAAGAGTGGGAGGAAGTTGGTAAAATCCAGGCAATATTTTTTGATACAACTGCAAACACAGGTCGCCTCAGAGTTAACCTGCATTTTTCTATAGCAATTCTTAAAGGAAAAGACTTCTGTATTTACCATGCCGCCAGCATAATTTAGAAATTTTCCTAAAAGCTGTTCTTGATTGTAAAATGGGCATAATCACTGACCCTCAGCCAGATATTAAAAAAAAAAAATTCTGATTAGGTGGTCTAAATTAAACCAGAGTAAGTATACAAATGTTATTGAAGATGAAATACTAGGTATAAATAGTTAATTCAGAAGAAATTTCAAATTTTCTTACAGGAACTCTTAAAAATTAACAGCTCAGGGATGTTTATAAAGAGTTTATCCAACTTTGTTTAATTTTTATAGAACTCCTTCCTGCAAAAGACTTTTTTTCAAAGCACCTGGTACTTTTAATCATGTCAGATGGATGGAGGCACAGGCCATTCATTCTCTCAAAATATATTGTTTCAGGGATCATCTTTCAATAACAAATTTAGAAAAAGAAGGTATCAGAGATCTTTTCTTATTTTTAATCAATATTTATGCAAAAGCGTGCTTTAATACTTCCACTGCCACTTTAGCCCCCAATTCAAGGCCTGCAAATAATAAAATCACTTGTTCACTACAGAAAATTTGATAAATAGGTTACAGACAAAGCACTTGCTAAAATGACAAACCGCCTTTGGTATCTTAACTCGGATGAAGTTGCATTTTCATTTTTAGATAATACTTTGGTAAAAAAAGTCAACATAAGCCACCTTATCTAAACCATTACCACTTCAATCCTTTCCGGCACAGTGTCCCACGCCGGGACCACCTAATTTTAATTTCAAACTTACAAACGGCACGAAGAAAATTTTAATAATTTTGCTTTTACAATGAAAGGTTAAAGTAATGTGATTTTAATTTCTAAAAATGTCGTTTGTAAATTCCGGGGTAGACAATCATTTCATCCTTTTACGAACAGAATTTTTCTGTTCCGGAAAGGGTTAACGTGACAGTTGTAAGGGAAAATAATTTATTTTCTTTATTATACCTCCTTTCTTGCAACACAACTTTAATAATAAAATGCAATTGAGCATTATTTGCTCTCATTTCTATACTTCCTTTGCCCTCCTTTTTTTCTTAAATTCTTTCAGTTTAAAATTCGATTTTTTTCCTTTTCT
Source organism: Maratus speciosus (assembly GCA_963932465.1). Taxonomy (NCBI): domain Eukaryota; kingdom Metazoa; phylum Arthropoda; class Arachnida; order Araneae; family Salticidae; genus Maratus; species Maratus speciosus. The sequence goes on along the minus strand of OZ010790.1, from coordinate 333,194,212 downwards.
TTGGAATTTTTTTAAATCAAACACTTTATTGGACTTCACAAAACGAAAAAAAAGAAAAACAAAAGGTGGAAAGCAGATGAAATGGAATGTTACAAATTTTTTTTTTCGCTTTTTCATAAAAAGTCAATTTTTAGGATTCAGGTGAAGTCTGGTCCTGAAAAATGCGCATATTTTTAAATCTATACATTTTTTGAAAAAAATGGTGTGTGGTTCTTCAAAGCAAAACTTTTGTTTATAAAATGAGACCTGCATTATGTTTCTAGGTTCAATTGTATTCATTTCATGAAGGAAAAACAGCATTTTTTTTGCGGAAAATCACGTTTTTTTCAAACTTAAACCTCAATGAGGCACGGGTTAATATTATCCAAATGAGCTGAAACTTAGCCAATCTCATTTTCTAGTCAATTGGCAACTTTTTGGGTGGTCCCCCCGAAAAAATTCGAAAATTGATTTCTTGTGACCACCCTAATGTACAGTATACTTCAGCTATTATTACCACAGTAGAGAGTTATCACAGTATAGACTTTTCTTCATTATATATTATTCAAGTTATTAAAAACATGAAACATTATTTTTTCATTCCAAAAATTTCTTATATTGTTTGTATACATTTACATAAAAAACAATTTTTATAAAACATATTTCTTTACTTTTCCTAAGAAACATATATTCTAACTATTTTAAAGTTTGCTATTCAACATTACACAGTACCTGGCATATTATGTACAATGCAGCGTCTATACTTGCCTAGTTTAATTAAAAAAAAAAAAAGTTCAAAAACGTTCAATATTTCAAACTGAAGAAGCCTCCGGTGAAGGGACGAAAATGTTTTTTTGGAATTAAAATAGGCAGTATAGACGTTGCATTGTATATAATATGCCAGGTACCATGTAACATTGATTAGCATACTTTAAAACTTTTAGAATATAGAGGTTTTTTTATGAAAAGTAACTACGCTTTATAAAAATTGTTTTTAATGTAAATATTTACAAACAATATAAGAATTTTTTTTGAATGAAAAAAAAACGTGTCATGTTTTTAATAATTTAAATACCATATAATGAAGAAATATCTATACTATAATGGCTACTATGATAATAATGCCTGAGTATATGGTATAATATAATATATAACTCCATTTGGCATTTCATAAAACTAAATTCAGCGTAGTAATAATCTTTTCTTTTTACAGCGTAGCTAAAATAAAACCCTTGTTCAAAGTTTAAACTTGGCATTATGCTAAGTGCGCTTTGAAAGAAGGTCGCAGCCCGTAAGGCATGGTGATATCACGACGACGTCGTTGTGAAGTCACACTGTGATTTTGTGACCGTCGATGGGACGTCATAGTGACTAGAATGTGAAGTCGTTATGGCCATTTTGAGTTCGTTTGTGACGTCACATTGTGACTACTTTGTGAAATCACGGCCTGACATATTTATGAAAAGTGTATCATTTGTAACTATTTTGGCATTAACTTAGTGACGAACCATTGACGAAAGCGACAATGCTTTGAAGTCACATTGTGACCAGTTTGTGAAATATGCGTCATTTCTGACGAAATTGTCATTAACACTGAGGAAATTCTGTGACGACAGTGACAATGCTGTGAAAATTGTGTGATTTGTGACTTTATTGTCATTAACTTTGTGACGAATATGTGAACATTGACAATGTTGTGAAGTCACACTGTGGCACACTTATACAGTTATAAAGAGTACATTTCACACATAGTGACACTTATATATGTAGTAAAATCCTTTACATATATAACATTATTATACTTTGGCGATGCATTGCAATTTAAACTTGGGATCCCCTATCACAAGGGTATACCAAAAGAATTTTATTTAATCAAAATGCAATGCCTCGCAGATTTCAATCTTTGTTGCAGCTTTTTTTTTATGTTGTAATAAAGGAGAATATTGAAGACAATATTTGATCTATCACAATTGTTTCAAAATTAGCTATTTGATTTTCTAAAAAGCATTAAAATTATCAAAGAAACATTTTTGTTTAAATTTTCAAAGCTTTATCAAAATAAAATTTATATAAACAATATAATATCCTATGATATATACAATGCTTTTTATATTCTTTAAACAGTAGAAAGACTGAATGAAATTAATTTATCTCATTTAATACGTATTACGAACTGTAAGTCACTGGTGAAGATGAATTTTTCGCTGAAGAAAGTCAGAAAAAAGAAGGAAAAAAAAGTTACTTAAAATAGTTAAACACTAACAGAAAAAAATATCACTTGAATGCAGATTATAAAGCAAAAAATGCATAAATGACTAAACTTTGAAGACGCTTTCTACGTGCTCATTAAAAGCTGCAGACATAACTTTAATGCAAATTTTTTAGTTGGAAACCGCAGAAGTGTTTTGAAAGTTCTAGTATAACAGACGATCATTTCCAAAAATCATTATAAAAGATATATCGAGGTATCTATACCTACAGGTACTTTTTAATGAGATGGAATTCGTATAAATAGAAAAGCATTTTGTGTCGTTGATGAATTAATTACATTTTATATTATATGAAAATAAAAAGTTTGGCCAGAGGCACGTAAGTAACTTGGACCACCGTTATAATTAATTAATAATTATGTATATTTAGTATGCATTAATTACTCAAAAAAAATTTTAGGACATTTTTGTTTTCATTTTTTGAGCAAAAATAGGAAAATTACCGAAATTCGGTTCCGGTCGATCCTTACTTATAATCATGTGTAACACGACGATTCGTGTAAGTCCAGATATTTTTCTACGTTTACACACTTGTCTGAGTTTGTCAAGGATAACAAATTGCACATTTTATTTCATAAATTAGATACACAGAAAGATAGGAAATTTTTTGTTCAAAATGTCTAATTGTTATGTATGTAATTTTAAAAACTTACACATTCATTTGTGTACACATAATTAAGTTTAAATTACACTAACTTGCCAATTCATGTGAAACCAGACTCTTGTCTGAGTTTGTCAAGGATAACAAATTGCACATTTTATTTCATAAATTAGATACACATAAAGATAGGAAATTTTTTGTTCAAAATGTCTAATTTTTATGTATGTAATTTTAAAAATTTACACATTCATCTGTGTACACATAATTAAGTTTAAATTAGACTAACTTGCCAATTCGTGTGAAACCAGGCATTTTTCTACAGATACACACAAGTGATAACAAGTGATAACAAGTTATAAACTTACCTTCATAAGAACCATACACAAAAAAGGTAAATTTCTGGAAATCATTTATAAATTTCACGACAGGTGTGTAATTTCTGAAGCCCAGTAGCGTAGTGGTCAGCACGCCTGTCTGCCACGTTACACTCGCGAGTTCTGATCTGAACTCGGGTCGCGAGTTCTGATCCCGAATGAGCAAGGTTCACTCAGCCTTTCATCTCTTCGGTGTCTATAAAATGAGTACCAAGCTTTCTTGGGAACTAAACACCGAGGGTCTCGCGTTGGGCTGACCACCCGGCAGGGCACATGCTGCATAGCACCTCGGGGCCCAGAGTCAAGTAAACAGAGTTGGACACCGTAGGCCCTGATCTTTCATGTATCGTACAGCCACAGGTTTAGTTTTTCTTTTTGTGTAATTTCTGAAATTTGCGCATATACACTTGTAAAATCAGCTAATTTACACAATTATTTTTTAGAGGGTGAATGTGTCAGAAAATTTCGCGCTATTGAGAATTTTAAAATATTTTTGAAAAGAGCCTTTAAGTTTGAAAAGCGAAAATTTAACAAATATAAAAGCCGAATTTAAAAGAATAAGACAACAAATAATGTCAAATTGAATATTATATATGATAATATTAATCGATCAAAATTAATTTATATTGATTATGCAGTATTATGACCCATTTTTAACATAGATCTGCTGTATATTTTTTAGTGCAATTTCCGCAATCAATACATTAATATTTAAAATTATTATAACAGTTTTGATATGGTAGAAATTTTATGTAATATAATAGCTGTATATTTTAATGACTTTTCACAGCACGATTTATTCGTTACTTTAGGTTTTGCATATTTGGTACGGGGATGGATAATTGTCGTTGCGTTAAGTGATTCTTCGTAGTTTTGGTTATTACTAAACTTTTTAACAAAAACGTTCTTAAAAGTTCTTTTCCGAAATGCGATAGATAAATTACTAAATATAACTTAATTTGTAAGATGTGCACAAAATCAATCCGATCCAAGCTCCCAAATACATTTAGACGGCTCTGTTTAAAGTTTTTTAAAAAATATTTCTCTTTTAAAATATTTTAAAATATTTTCTAAGTTCATATTTTTGTCACAATGTGACTTTTCAGTATGGTGGGTTTTTTGCCATATATGTGACATGACGTACGTTATGTGCAGTGACATAACAGAGACGTCGCATTTTTTTTTTTTTAATTTTCAGAAAATTATAATTTTACAGTAAATAACATGTGTTGAAGAATTTTTGTAATTTTTTAAACTTTTCTAACAAGTTCACTTTTCAGTCACAATGGGACATCACTGAGTAGTGGTATTTTGGTCACAGATGTAACGCGACCACACTGACTTACAGTTACGTCACAATGACGTCACTGTGATCATGCATGCTATGAGGGAAAGTTGCAATGACGCCTGGGTACGTGCTGCGTTTTTCCAGACAGGTTTTTAATTAACTTTTAAAGACACGAGAGGCTTATTGAGAGATCCACTCAATGCAAATTAGTTGCGAATTCCATAGTATTTATGAGATATCTTCTAATTAATCTTTTTTTAACAAATTGACGTTTATTGCTTTTATACCGCTACTGGGCATAGCATTACAAAAATATAGCCTGAAAAGTTGTTATCAAGGCTTTAAAAGCCGATGATACATAGAATACGCAAACCCTGTCATTATGCATGTCCAACACGTGCGTGTCTTTAAGGGTTAATATCTCGGCTAATTACCAATGATATTTTTTTTCAAAAATCATTATCAACAATGCTTTTATACTTCTGCTACGATAGGTACCTCCAGCGCTCCTCAACACCTTTGCTGAATGCCCGCGAGTCGAAATTTGTGTGCAACGGAAAAATGCGCTTTTCTCAAAAACTATGCGACCTAGGGTAATCGCTGTAATTTTCTTGCAAGGTTTAAATTAACGTCTACTGCCTCTTATTTTTTTCGTAATTTCAGTTTCACTAGATTCGTAAATAGAGGGGAGAGGACATATTTTTGCACTACATTTTCGACGAATCTCTGAAAATATAAAACCTAAAATTAAAAGAAATGTATTTTTGAGTTCAACGTTACAAAAGCTTTCACGCGATACCCCACACAATATACAAAGACAAGTTTTTTTTCAAGTAACTTAATTAGACCCACTATATATTTTCCTAAATATATTTGTGAATCCTTAATTATCTGTAAATATGTGAGTCAGTAGTCTTTATTACTTACCCCACTTTGAACTTCCACGTCGCACAGTTTACGAGTAAAATGACTGTGACAGATAGACACAGGAGTGATCTTTTAATGGTTCCGTTTTTACTTTTTAAGTACGGAACCCTAAAAATAACTGTTGGGAATAATCACTTAATCTGAGCATCTTATACCTGACGCTCGTCTGTCCCCAAGGGCTTAAGTACGTCAAAGTTATCATTTGTGTGACATTTGATGAGTTATTTTATTGATGTGCTACGTAAAATGATCGAAAATATCGATTTTAATAGCAGTTTTTAAAACTTAAAATTTTCTTGATAAAGTATATCCGTAATTAAAAAAATCAGAAATTATTGTTAATATATGACAATGTAAAAAACAAATGAGAAATTGCACTTTAGATTTGGATTTTACATTTATAACTTGCCACTTATTATGTAATTTAAAGAATTTTTTATTTCAGATTTGTGATGCTTCTGGAACTTAATTGACACCTTTGAGATCTTTTACTCTGTATTATTCATTTACTCCTGTATTTAAGCATTGTATTCTCCAAAGACACTTCTTTGGAATGTGAATGTTTTGATTTTTTGAATCATTTATCGGTAAAGACCAGATGGGGGAGTAAAGTACAAATAGTCCCTTCAATCAATAAAATATCCTGTGGATTGAGCACAATATTGAAAAATGCAAAATGAAGTAGATACCATTAGATTTTAAAGTTACAATAATCCTAATATGATTATAAATCGAAAAATGTGTGGGAATGTTTGAGTCAAGACGGATGAATTAATGCCTTTGTATCTTTGCATATAGATGATTATAACACAGAAATGACATAGAGTATGTTTTGTTTATTTTATTTAATTATTTTTCTTAAAAAGTTGAAATTTAATTATTTTGATAGAAAATCGACATTTTTCATATAAAATTTAACCATCTTTCTTTATAGTTTTCAACAAATCAAAATCCGGAATAATAATTTTTCCTCAATAATTAATTTCAATTGAAAATTTTCGCGTGAAAAAGGAAATTGAAAAAAAAAAAAAATAAATAAAGATCAATATGACGTCATATTGGAAATAAGGCGGAAATTTTTCAAATATTTCTTAATAATACAAGATGAATATAGAAGGAAAATAGGCGAATATGACGTCATATATGAAAAATAAACGGACATGCTTAGATGTTGAAATATAATTTTTTTGCGTTACAGTAATAATTATTATTATATAAAGTATATTATTAGCAATACTTGATGATTTATCGTCTGCGCACGGCTAACATAAAGATTTAATTTTTAATGGAAAATTGAAAAAAAGGTTTAAAAAAGATGTTTGAAATGTAAATGGTTGGTAAATGTCAATAATATGCACTTCAAAACTATCCATGTTGAAAATGATATCATGATTAATGGGAAATGGTTATTTTCTTTCTTATAAACTAAAAAATTATTTCGATTGCCCGAAAAAACAATGTTTGATGACTGTTTATTCTTAAAGTCATTCATTTCAGAAAATATGTATTAAAATTACTTTACTTTTTAAAAGAAAGTTGCATTTTTGTTCATAAAATCTAAAGGTTTAATATGATTGCGTCAAAGTAACATTATTTTCCCCCTGCCAGTATGGAAATTAAGACTTGGGCACTCGAAGTATATTTGATACACGCTTATAAATCATGATTTGGCAACCGGATTTTAATTCCACATTTCTTTTAGCTTTAAAAGAATAAAAATATTTTGTCATTTTTAAAAATTGTTTTTTTAGCGGATTTTTTTTTTTTACAATAGGTTTTGTAAAGTCTTATTAGATGTAATTGATGCATATACAAATTTTACATCAAATACCACCTAAAATGCACTGTTGTAGCAGATTTTTCTCAGCGTTGTTTTTTCGTTTTACGAAGAGAGATTCGTCGGTTTCTAGATTTTACTTGGCCCTCCTTTTTTCACTGGTTTCAGTTTCATTTTCGCGATTATTTGTATTATTTGGCAAAAAAATTCACTTTTTTATAACTGAGATATGTGAAGGCCCCTATAAATAAGAAATACCGTATTGTTTGCTATAAAATACGATAAATGGTTGTTTAATGTCATGTATGTTTTTAATTATCGGGAGTGAAATATTTTGCTTAATTAATTCATTTATCTTTCTTTTAATGCTGCGTGAACGACGTCACGGGTAACACTAACAGCTAGTATTTTTTAAAATATGAAAATTTAGCCGGACGGAAAAACAGACACATAGACATCAGGCAAGAAGATGCGCAAATCGACTCCATAAATACTTTTTAGAGTAACAACGGAAGTTAAAACTATTTAATTAACTCTGTAGCTAAATAGAGAAAGGAGAAAAGTTACGCATTGCTTTGAATATCTTAAAGTCATTGATTATACTTAATACGGAAGAGTGATGAAAGTAAAATTTAAAGTTGTGGAGAGAAAAACAAAATGAATCGCTTTTCGAATAAATATAACTTACTTTTGTACCTAGGTAATCTTTTCCAGATGGGGATATGTTATCCCAGTTTGTATAGTTAAAGACAGATCCATCAGTCCACCTGTAGTCTGAATCATTTTCACGATCATTTAAACCAATCCAAACATAAGCTTTGATATCCAATAGTAAAAAGGAAGTAATAAAGTCTGAAAAATCCATTCAAAATTAGAATGATGTTACATTACACATATGACTTTAATTTTACTTTTGCCTACTATATTTTATATTTATATGTTACTTCTAAAGTACAGAAATCAATTATTCTACAATTTATCTAGGTAATCTGCAGATTAATTTGGGTGATCCGTTAAAGTTCCGAAAATACTTTTATTTTTCAAATTACCTAGATTACGCTTAAATAAAAATAATGCTATTTATTTACTTTCCGATACCTAAAGAATAAAACTAATACAATCAAACAATCAAAAAATTACATGATAGAATCAATCATCAATCAATTAAAATACTATAATACAATGGACCAAACGGTTTAAAATATTATTACAACTAAGGAAATGAATTTGAAAAACATATATAAAATTATGCTCACTTATTAGTGCAATCTAAAGATTGATGTCACTTTGAATTATAAATAACAATTGGTTTTTGTGACAAGCACACCTATTTGTGGAACATTTAGATTTACAGTCAAAATTTCTGGAACCCTGCCCAGTACCAAGGGATCATTTTATTGCTGTTTGTCGTAAAGATATTTCTACAGAAAAGATATCTTCTTTCGTTAAAAATCTCTCTTTGCAAACACTGATTTCAGATCTTGCATACAATTATTTTAAAATACCCGTTTTAATACCAAGTTTATAAAAGCCATCCTCAATTTTACTATGAACCACAGCTGAAATCGAGCTGGCATCAGCTTTTGCTCTTTCTACTTCGGGTACTTTAATTCTCACAGTGACACCTTCATCGACATTCGGGTGCTTTGCACTGGAAACTGCTACCATCTTCTTTGCTTGCTTTTCTAAACCTTTCTTGGCTTCATCACGCTGTATTATCTGATCCATATTCTTTTTACAGATGTTTTACAATACAATGTTACCATACTCTTCCTTTTCAGGATCTATTTCATCACAAATTACGTGAATAAACATATCACACGATTTACAATTTTGAGCACCTGATGTTGCTTTTGAACGAACAATACAGACTATGTTTTGTATAGTCTTCTTTACAGGTTCTGTACGAAACTGCAATGGCGATTCTGCTGAAATTGAGTGTAATTCCGTGATGACTTCATCAACATACAGAGATGATTCCTTGAAGGTGCAGGACAATGAAATAGTCGTCATAACTGTACAAAAATATTCGAGAGCATTTCCGTCTATTGGTGGAAGTTGCTGAAGGTGAATTCACGACTATGTTATCTTCTTTGTTACTGAGATAAACTTTAGCACACTATGTAGTGTATTTTCAAATATATAGATCATATACAGTAAGGCATCAAAGAATCCGATTAACTTTTCAGCTATAGAAAGTAATTGCTGAAATTTTGTACATGTTTATAAAAGCTGAAGCTATTTTGCAATATTTTGAAAGTGTTTCATAATCTGTGCTTGAAGCATGATTTATCTTTCTTGCTTCGTTTATAAACTTACAATTTATGTGTTTAATTATTTTTAAAATATTTTAATGGTGCATTTAACAGACTTACTTTAATTTGCCAGATGAGATCAGGAGATGTGTTGAAAATGCTGGTTAATTTCGATTAGTGAGAATGTATGAGATAACCATAGCTAAGTGCGTTTTGGGGCAAGTATAGTACTCACTTTCAGCCCTTTTTATTCCATTTTACACGGAACAATTTTAAACTTTTTAAAATTAAGTTATACCATATCTCCATTATGTTTAACTATAAACGAAAATATAAGTTTGTTTTTCTGTGGCAATATTCTTCGTATTTTAAACCTCCTTTTTGTTGTAAAAATTTGCGACATCCTGTATAAGACATTTCTGTATAACGATGTAAAACATGCATTTCGTCGCATTAAAGTATCGAAGAAATATTTTTGTCTGTTTATAGTACTCGATCAGAACTAAATTTTGCTGATTAATTAGTTGAAAAAATAACTGGCAAAAATTCAATCAAAGTGTAGCATTAAAAAGTGATTTCCAGTCCTTAATATTATGAATATTATAAGACAATGTTAATTATCACGTAACTATATAAAGTGTTTATGATTTCGGTTTGCTTGGCCGTCTATTTGCGTATTCGTGCACTAAGTCGAGTAAGTATACAGAAATGCAATGTAAGTAATGTAGGATTTTGAGATTTACTTGGCATATTCGCTATTTGAAAGGAAGTGTTTAGTATTTGTAGCTAGTTTCTGGGACGCCCAAAAGAATGCAGTCACATTATGATATATGGGAAAAAATCGTTTGCAATGCATCTTAATGATATTTTTCCATTTCAAACATATTCAAATTAATATACATCTTTGAGGATGATATGCATAAGTTTCATTACAAGATACTTATTGTAGAAGATGATATGCATAACATTTATCGTTCAGTTTCAGGGATACAAAAGATAATCCCTTCTGCTGTGCTATTGCTGGAAATGCGTTTTCTGTTGTGCTCTGCGTTTTTAAATGCAATTAATTTATTCGATATTATGTGGTGTGGATAAATTATATAGATCATGTACGGAACTGCAGAAAATAATTCGAGTAAATTTGCGTTTACTGTTAGAAACTGCCAAAAGGAAATTTTTAATCGTGTTATGCATTTCGTAAGCAAGCTAAAATTTAGCATACAACATAGTATAGATACAAATCTATAGATTATGTACAGCTCTTCAGAACTATGATACTTTTAAAATATAGATGGTAATAAAGAAGTTGGGTTTGCAAATGCATTATGCAATTTCCAAATTGTTTACTTACATATCATCTCTTACCTTATTTTTTTACAATGTATGATTCACGTATGACTTTTCTTTCTTGTTGTTTTGTTATACGGTCCCTCAGTCCTATAAGTTATGTCTATAAGCGTTTTCTTCACTCTCTGATAAGTAAAAAGCAGTATTCTGAGGATACAAAACGATTTGTCTATATGTGTAAAGTGGCCTGTAGATTGCCAAATACATGCCTCGTGTTTCAATTTCATAATATACATTGTTCCGTGTATTTTGATGGTAACACATTAAGCTGCTTTAGTTTGTAAAATGTTATCAGGTATCTCTAAAACACACATCTTAACGTGTAAATTTCACATGAGTACACATATATCTGTGTAATATACAAAAACGATGAATTTTGTGTACGTAATGCACAACTTTACAGTTTGGGTTGCAAATTTTCAACTAAATATTTTATTGTCGCAAAACAAATTTTCATGAAGAACGAACTCATGTGCTTGGTCTGTTTGCTCTCTTTCCTGTAGATTTTCTTTAAGTCCACAAAATAGTGTATCTTTAATTACAAGAAACAGTATCGTCTGAAATTATATTTGCTGCATGCCATATCTCTGTTAAAGTTGGTTTGAAGTCCTAAAATCGTATGTACAGTTTATGCTCAGAACCTGTTTAATCTAAATAGATAGACTGAAAAATAAATTTTGTTAAGATATGGAAATTGTGACCCCAATAATATTTCCATATTTTGTCGATTTTTTCCATCAATTTCAGTTATAACAGTTCCAAGATACATCTACTACAAGAAGAGGAATTTTCTATTTAACGCAATTTACAATAAACGACCAATACTTACCAAAATGGGATACGAACTGAGGAACTACAAATTACCAAAAGAGGAAACTTCGCTATTCAGCGACTGTTACACAAGTCAAGTTTTCAAGTATTGATATTTATTGAGTGCACATAAGTACACATATGTCTGTGTAATATTCTGTTCTTACATAGTAAAAGTGTATGCATATTTATGTGTAATGTAATGTTCTTACGCATCTATTTGTTTACTATTCTTTCACATATTTTGGTATAATACGTAAAATACACAGATATTTTTACAATATGCAAAATTTGTAAACTTGCATTAATACACCAATTCAGGTAAATCGGTAAAATTTTCTACATTTACACACTTGTTTGAGCTCTTGAAAGGATAACACATTACACACTTCCATTAAGCCGATAAAAACACATAAATACAGTTAAATGTTTACGATAAGAGTGTAAATTTTATGACAATTTGCGTTAATTATTTGCGTAATTTTACAAATTCACACACATTCTTACGTAAATGTGACTAATTTGCACATTTAATTTCTAGAGTGTAAGAAAGTTATAACTAACAACTGATCTACAGAAAAAGATAGATATTTTAATCATACTTAGAATATCACGTTCATTTAAATAATATCGCAACAATTTCTTTACAATTAGCTATAACTAAATGGAAGTTCTTCTTACCTTGTTCTTCTTGCGACTGAATACTCACAAGGTCTCCTCCGTAGCTTCTACACCTTTCTAACGCTTTATCCCACTGAAGTCTCTCAGAATATTTACGGCCACCAACTCTGTAGCATTTCTCACCTTATAAAAAAAAAGCACTCACATACATATAACAGAAGTATTAAACATGTTAAAACTTTTATATAAAACAGTTAAATTTTAAACGTACAATACGTTCCTTGCGTACTTGGCTAATCGCTAATGATGTCTGAAGGAGACGAATAATTTTATTACGAAGAGAGGTTATTATTTTCATTGAAAACTTAATTTGAGCCTTTTGGTTACAGAACAATCCATCCGTGTAACAAAAATTAATTTTCCGTAAATTTGTCTGGTTCAAGAATTAATGCTAGAAAGAGTATGCTAATAAAATTGAAACAGACGTCTAAAGTACAAATGTGTCATGTATAGAGGGAATATTTCAAAGGAACGATTCCGGCAGTGAAACTGAATGAACGATTGCAGTCTTTAAAAATGATTGAGTCTTTTTCGGAAAGAAAGAATATATTCCTCGGAATCGGCCCAAAATGTTACAGATTTCAAAAGGGACCGATTCCTCAAAATTAGTCCGAAATGTACCGACTCAGAAAAGGATCGATTCCTCGAAATTACTCCGAAATGTAAAGATATCAAGAAGAACTGAAGGAGTTGGTCCGAAACGAAATGATTCCGAAAAGGAGAGACGTTCAGCAAGATTCCAAAAAGGACCGATTCATGGAATCTGTCCTTGTTCTTGTATATTGGACAGTTATTATAAAATAAAATACCTATTTCATTTTAAAATAGCTCTGATTTTGTTTCTTTTAAAGCTGAGTTTCTGTTAAAAAAAAGTCCTTCTAAAGTGTATGGGAAAAGAAAGGAAATTGAAAAGGCAATTGGGGAGGCAATTGGTATATAAACTACAACTGTGTATTACGTTTCTTAACTTTTTATCTTTAGAAAAATAGAACTATAAAAATTTACTTCCTGTTAAAATATTGTGCATTATGTAGTTATGTACTTATCGTCTGTGACTTAATTAGATTACTATTGAAGATTGCTATACTAAATTAATCGGAAAGAAAAAAATTAAAGAAAAAAATTTAAATATAATTTTTAAGAAAAACAAACTAAATGCTTTTTTCCCATCTGAGCGTAAACGTGTCCAGGCTGGGACTCGAACCCAGAACCTTTGGCTTTAACCCCTTAAGGATCGCTTAATATTTGGAAAAACCGTCAAAAAGGCACAAAGAAATGCACTAATTATCAGTGGAAGAATAACATAACGAAACATTAGCCATCCAAACATGAGGAAAAAATTGAAAAATTATCATGAAAAAGCATTCCTAATTCCGTCCCCGGGACGGAGCTTCAGTTTCCTTAAGATGAACTGAGCGTAGTAAAACTCACTGTATGCGACTGTCAGTATCTTACCTACGTAAGACACATGCAATGAATAAGAAATTAATACTTACAGTACAGTAAGTAATGTTCTACAAACGAAATAATAAGAACTCGGGTCTTCTAAAAATAGGAAATCCGGCGTCTTTAATATATGTATACGAAACTTTCACTACTTAACGCCTTTCCCTTCCGTTCCCTGTGCCTTAGGTGATAAGTGGCGCACTTTCGCAGAACCGGAGAAGTAAAGGGGGACGAAATTAGGGCTCTTTACCACCTGTTTCATATTTTTTCATCAAGCATATATGCTAATTAATGGCACACACTGATCAATGGGATGAACTATTGAAAATAGTGATGGGTGATTCTAGAAACAAACGAGTATCGATAAACATGACATCGCATAAAACAGCATCGATCACAGTAAGAATCGATTTCCAAATTCTACTAGCGGATGTTCAAGAATCGATACTCACACAAATAAGCTACAAAATACTATTTCCAAAACTTAGCCATCATTTGGAAGGAAATTTGATCGTGAACAGTGGTAACGACGATAGATCGATAGTTTTGGAGCTAATTTCATAACAATGTATATTTATTCTTTCGATTTTACTATTTTAGTGGAAGAGCTGCTGTCAAATTTAGTATAAGGACCCCTTTTCTTTCGAGGTTAAATTATTATATTTTTAGTTTAAAAATCCAGTTATTTGGGTTACTAGTTTATTAAGTTGTATTTTTAATGTTCGCCCCCCTTATCCCTCTTTCTTTCCCCCCCTCCCCCAATCATAACTTTCTTAATGAAGGTCCGACGATTTGAAAGGCATCTTTTTTGACGTTCTTCCCAAGTCATTTAATTGCCAACTAAACACTGATATTATATCTGCACTTCTTGGTGACCACTATTTCTGAACAACAATAAAAAATTTAGCCTATTTTCCCGTGTACACATTCCATCGTTGGCTTAGAGACACGTTACTCAGGGATCTTGTTAGTTAAGTTGTATCTCTCAAGTTTGACTCATCACCCAGTTCAAGTTTGAACTGGAAAAAAGCAGAATTTTTTTATTATTGTTTATAAGTAGTGGTCGCCAAGTGTTATAGATACAAAATCGATGCCTAGTTGGTAACCAAATGACTTGGAAAGAACGTAAAAAAGGTCGCATTCAAATCGGATCATGATTAAGAAAGTTATGATTTGTGGTGAAGGGGCAGGGGGGAGAGGAGCGGGGCTGAATCTAAAAAAAAACAATTTAATGAACTTGTAATTCAAATAATTAGATTTCTGAACTAAAAATATAACAGTTTAACCATGAAAGGAAAAAGCCCTTATACGAAATTTGATAGCAGCTCTGCCGCTAAAATAGTAAAATCGAAAGAATAAATACATATTGCTATGAAATTATCGTCAGAAATACCGATCTATACAAGCCCCTGAGGGGGATAAATGAAAATAAACGATGCTACTGTTATCGAAGTATCAACCGCAATGATGATTTAAAGGAAAATAAAAATGACGATACTACCCATTTCGAAGTATCGACAGCAATGACGTTTTGAAGGAAAAGGAAAATAAACAATACTACGCTTAGAGACACCGCTAAAAATTATAGAGATAAAATCGAGTTGACCATAGGATCGCTAAAATTGATAAAAAATATCGACTTCTATCATCACTATTTAAAAACAAAATAATCTCTCCAAAAAATTAAGGTGGAGGAATGCGTAAGAAAATGAATGGATATATAAGCAAATAAATTAGAATTATTGATATTATGGATTTCATGTTCATTTCATTTATTCCGGATATGTTTCTTTATTCTTAAAATATTTCTTTTTATCTCGACAGCGTTTCTTTTTCTCGGAATTCTTCGTTTTATACGGAGTCGTTCCTCTTCTCTAGGAATCGTCCCTTTTTTATAGAAATTATTCCTTTTTAAAAGAAAGATTATAACAGGAACGACTTCAAAGGATTCTTTCCTTTCGGTGAACGAGTCCGGCTGGAACGATTCCTTAAGAGGAATGGTGTTGTCCATTAGGGTGGGTCGAAAAAAGCGAAATCTTTCAGATCAACTTCTAATAGAGCGGAAAAGTTGCCTTTTGCAATTAGAAAAATAACGCAAAAAATATTTTTGAAATCGGTTAATATCTTTAGGTCGCGCATTGCACTTAAATTTTTGAAAATATGATGAAAAGTGACGATTTTTGAAATAATGATGAAAATTTAAAAAAATATTCAGAGCTACTTCTAATAGCGCGTAAATGTCACCTTTTGGTATTAAAATAATAACACAAAAAATATTTAAAATCGGTTAATATCTTTAGGTTGCGCATTGCATTTGTATTTTGGAAAATTTGACCAAAATTGACAATTTTTGAAATTACAGGATGAAAAAAAATATATATATATATTCAGACCTAGAAAAATATGAAGACCGAAAGAGCGAGGACTATGCGAGGTTTTGTGACACCAAGTTAATTTTAGTGCTCACGATTACTCATAGCTTAATGACTGGTCTACCTGCAAGGTTACTTCACCTCCCATATTGCACAGAACAAGCTCAGAGAGCATTTTGTCTCTCATTGATTCAAAAACTCTCTCAGACAGTCACACATTGCATTGCTTTTCAAATCCGCCTGAATTCCAATTCCCTTATTGATCTATTTCATCTGTGATCATTGACAATCATATGTTTTTCAGATGAGCAAAGACTCCGTTACGCTCAGTAACAGAGTGTACCACCTCCTCCAATTATTTTTGGTAATTGACGCGATATTGTCTTGAACAAATGAATTTCTCCTAGAATAATAGAATGATACCTATTTATGTCAAACAATATAGACGCACCTGTCTACATGGCGTACAAAACTAACTGTTTCAATTCATTGATCGGGTTTTGAATGGATCCATACAGTCTGAGAGTTCTGTTGCGGTCGTTAGTGAGAAATCAACCCTCGATTACGGACAGCAAGATTCCCAGGACAGAAACCTATCGCAGAGCGTTAAATATTTACAGAAGATACATATTTTAAATCATAATTGAAGTCATTTGGTTTATTAACTGTCATTGTTGGGATATTTCGATTAATTGAAATTTGACAACAAATAGTGTTACAAAGCAGGTAGTTGCTTACTCTGTTAGAAGTCGGCAGCAAACTCTTTAATCATTTGACCTTATTTGTAAATAAAGGTTACTTGATCACATTGTTAACGTATTATGACCATTATTATTGGTCATATTATAGTCACGATAAAAAAAAAATACGTTTAATAACTGTTACCTGTAAAAACGGTCGAATGACTGGGCAGTTTGCTGCAATTTCTTAACTGTGTACCTATAGGACCAGAAAATAATGCTGGTCCTGTGCTTTTTCCATCAATATGGTTAAACAAGTGCCTAAAAGGTAATTCAATGAAAGACAAAAGGCAAATTAACCAATGAAAGGGCTTACTTGCCGGCATTTCTCAATTTCAAATAGCCCCTTATTTTCTATCCCGTATTGATGGAAGTGCCGTCACATCCAACTACAACGACTTCATCTAAGAAGATGTTCTTTTCAGATAGATATAAAACAACACTTCTAAAACTATCTCTACCGGTTCCAGCTGTAGTAGTTATGTGACCGAAGTATTTTGAACCTGGCTCCTGTATTGCAGAAATGTGCTATTTTTGACAATGTTTTCCAAATTTCAATTGCGATGAAGCGACCTAAAAATATTAATCGATTTTAAATAGTTTTTATGTTATTCTTCTAATTTCAAAATGTGACTTTTACGCACTGTTAGAAGTAGGTCTGAATACGTTTTTAAATTTTCATTATGTAATTTCAAAAATTGTCAATTTTGGTCATATTTTCCAAAATACATGTGCAATGAACGACCTAAAGATATTAACACATTTTAAGTATTTTTTTGTGTTACTCTTCTATTATTTACGCACTATTAGAAGTAGTTCGGAATATTTTTTAATTTTCATCATTAATTTCAAAAATCGTCACTTTTCATCATATTTCCAAAAATCCAAGTGCAATGCGCGACCTAAAGATATTAACCGATTTTAAAAATATTTTTTACGTTATTCTTCTAATTACAAAATGCAACTTTTCTGCACTATTAGAAACTGATCTGAAAAATTTAGCTTTTTTCGTCCCACCCTATTGCCCATTTGTATTCTAAAATGGTCCATCATCTATTGACATAAAAATCCCTTCGCAGGTAGTCATCCAATGCCTTATAGGATGCATCAGGAATGATTGTTCAAATTTGGTGGGGAGGTAGAAAATTGCAAAAGAAGACAATTTCATCTGCGAAAGTATAAGTGGAAACAAACGCATGACGTGACGTTGTAGAGGTCATTGTGTAGACATATATATAATATATATATATATATATATATGCTACTTTATTAGATCTAATTTCGCGATTTCCTTATCTTATTCTAAATTACTACTACTTTATATTCACCAAATCGTTATTATTAAATAATCTCTATCAGTAACTCTGTTTAATTCCCTTTAATTTAATGTCTCACTTGTCATAATCGCTTAAATATTACGCTTTTAGTATTCTTAAATTAAATGTTTCATTTCCGCGCTTTTTTCTTTCGTGAATATTCTTTTAGCTTCCATTTTTACTTTCCCGCGCATTTCTGATGTTATCCATTTTTCCTCCAAATTCATCCGCTAGCTCTGTTCGCACTCTTTATATCACGTGACATTCTTAGTTATTCATTGGTTGAGAGCGCTACCTACGTCATATTTGTATCCATACATTGAAGGAACACAAAGTTGATACTCGCTGAGTTTCAGCAGAATTTGTCGTATCTCCATTTTGATAACTTCCCCTGGTCGCCGTCTAGTATTTTCTATTATCTATAACTGCTTACCCATTCTTAAATACTACGTAGCGATTTATTGATTTAAATCTGAATCTGTGGAAACTACAACGCCGAAAGTTCTTTCAATATAAGCCTGAGTTTATGGTAATGATAACTTAAGAGAAATGTTCAGGAATTACTTAGAAATTTTTTCTAGAAACAAGTATGATGTAAGGAGGATAACTATTGAGCCACAGAGAATTTTTTTAAACTCTGACCTACCAGTATCTATGAGACCTTATCGTACATCGATAGTTGATGGAAAGGAGATTTCAACCCAAATTCAATCTTTGTTAAATGCTGGCCTAATAAAAGAAAGTCCTAGTCCTTATTCTTCCCCTGTCACCTTAGTAATGAAGCGCGATGAAGGCAAAAAGACAAGATTGTGTGTAGATTACCGAAAATGAAAATAATGACTCCATAATGAAAAACGATGCAGAACCCTTTCCCCGTATTGATGATATTTTAGATAAATTGTGTAATGCCCAGTATTTTTCCACAGTGGATTTAGTCTCTGGCTACTGGAATATTCCCATTCACCCTTCAGATACAGAAAAACTGGCTTTTACTATCAATTCTGGTTTATTTGAGTGGAATGTTCTCCCCTTTGGTGTAAAAGTTGGGCCCTCCATATTCAATAGAACTCTTAGAAGAATCCTTACAAAATATAAAATTGATTTCGCATGCTATTATTATGACGATATAATTATTTTTTCTTCCTCCCTAACTGAAGATATCCAACATCTAAACAAAATTTTTGATTTGTGTAGGCTTGAGAACATAAAACTTAAACCTTCTAAATGCAATTTTGCTCAAAATAAAATTAACTTTTTAGGATATGAAATTAAAAATGGAATCCTAACCCCCTCTAATGCCAATATTGATGTAATTAAAAAATTAAAACCCCCTACGAATGTTAAAGAACTCCAAAGGGATCAGTTAATGTGTACCATAAGTTTATAAACAAAAATGCTGAAATTAGGAACCCTTTCAGTAAACTACTTAAGAAAAATGCTTTGTGGGAATTGAGTACTGAATGTCAAAATTCTTTACAAAAGGGTAAAGGTGCACTAATAGCAAAACCCATCTTAAAAATGTATGACCCTAAATTACCCCTCCATATGTTTGTTGATGCCTCGCAGGTAGCGGTAGGTGCCGTACTTAAACAACCGGATGATAATGGGTTTTTACATCCAATTGCTTATTACTCCAAAGGATTGAGAAGCTATGAACGAAACTACTTTATTACGGAATTAGAGTGTCTTGCCATCATTGACACCTTAGACAAATTTTACTATTATTTCCACGGTGTAAAGTTTACTATTCATGCAGACCATGCTTCTCTTGTGTGGCTTAAGAATGTAAAACACCTAAGAGGTAGACTCTTTAGATGGTCTTTAAAACTGAGTATGTTTGATTATAAGATAGAGTATTTAAAGGGATCTACAAATGCCGAAGCCGACATGTTGTCCAGAAACCCTATTTCTCATTTTAGTCGACCACTCACGTTTTTGTTAGATGTTAAAGAGGTACTTGAAATGCAGGAAAGGGATAATGTGTGTGGAAAAAGTTACTTAAATGACAATGGATTAATGATAATTAAAAGAAAGGGCTTTAGAAAAATAGTAGTTCCTCTGTCCTTGAGAAGAAAATTACTTGGAATTGCTCATGAAAATTTTGGTCACCTTGGAATTCAAAAAATGCAAAATCTAATTTCTCCCAATTATTATTGGCCTGATATGACTCAAGATATAACTAACTTCGTAAAGCATTGCGATATTTGTCCAAAAAATAAAAAGCCTAGGCAGAAAAAATTTGGCTTATTACAAGCTATGCCTACCACAGATCAACCTTTTAAATGTCTTTCTGTTCATACTGTGGGAGGATTCAGTTACTATAATTCAACTAAAAAATATCTTCATAGTGTCATCGATCATGCAACCCGTTATGTTTGGGCATTTCCCTCGAAGAGTGTCACCAGCGAAACCATTATACGAATTGTTTAAAACAAATTTTTAATATTCAAACACCACAACAATTATTCTGTTTTAATCAAATTTCTAACAGAGCCAATGAAACGATAGTAACTAGGCTAAAATGTAAAGTTAACTCTACTACCTCTAAAGTTCCTTGGACTAAACTCCTTGCTGAAGTTGAAAATTAATACAATAATACTTCCATTCAATAACTAAATTTCCCCCTGCTTATTTACTCTTTGGCCAATTACCCTATAATTCACCCCTTCAACAAGATTATTACCCTCCAGTGAAAGAAGCACTTAAAATCGCAAAAGCGCGAACTGATGAATTCCATTTAAAAAGTAAGAAATATTATAATCAAAATTATGTCGAGCCAAAATTTGAAGTAGGCGATCTCGTTATTTATGAAGAATTTCATTACCCAAATACCAGAAAGCTTTCTCAGGTATTTTCTGGACCATACCAAATTCTTCGAAAAGTATCCGATGTAAATTTTGAGATCGATAGAAAAACCCCATTTAAAGATACCGAAATCATTCATGTTTCAAAATTGCGTTTGTATTATCATCCTAATAACTTAAAATTGTCTCATGAGCAATTACCACAACAACAGCAGCAGACGCAGGTTAAATCACTAACTTAAACTTAATTTTTTAACAATGATGAGATTGTAAATTAATATTAAAATTTAAAGCTTAAGTAAATTTATTATTTCAGCATTACGGATGAGTTTTGGGAGACGTCCCAAGAGTTTATCTGTTTGGGAATTTATTTAAATTAACTTAGTTATGCGGGCATAAGTTGGTTGATTTATCTAGAGTTCTAATTAATGTTGGATTATAAACTTAAACCAAAAAACTTAACTTTACTTAATTTATTACTAGTAATTAAAAACTTAATCTTACTTTCTATAAAAATTTAATAAAAACCTAATTGATATTCTTTCAAATGATATAAATATTACTCTTAAAATTAAAGGATTATCTTAGATTGCATTTTATCTGTTTTTACAAAAAAAAAAAAAAAGATAGAAAAATATTTGCAAGATTTGATTTTCATTCCCGACAAGGTTATTGCGAAACCGCTAGCTTATTCGAATTGCAAGACTTAATGATAATTTTCGTCTGTAATTTTTTTTCTTTCTTCCTTCCCACGAAAGTCAAAAGTCATTTAAATTTTTTTTTTTGTTGTTAACGATTTGATTTGATTTCTATTTTTTTTATTTAACGTAAATGTAATTGCAGAAGGAAACTGGGAAACTATTTAGGATTCTTTTTCTGCCTTCGACATATTATAACTTTCCTTTCCCTATTTTTTTTAATTTATGATTTTTTTTATTTCATTATTTGAGGAGTGTACATCTAATTCCTATGAGACAGATAAAAAGGAATTAAATTTTACGACTCACATACGAATGAAAGATACGAGATATTTATAGACATGAATTTATTATGTGATACAGGATTAACATTATATTATTATTATTTATAAAAAGAAGAAAATACTTGAATTAAGAATGTTATTGAATTATTTATATAGAGATTTAAATAATTTTTGATGATGACTATACTAAAACAAAAGATATAAGTTACTGAAAAGAGTGATGGTGGTTTAACCCTTGGAAGGACCTATGAGGCAATACACCCCATAATTCTTCATTTCTGGTCACAAATCATTACATTTTTGTCGAAAACTTGTCTAAGATTTGATATAATACGAGGAATAAAATTACGTAAGATTTAACAGCAGTTGTGATTGATACTGTTATTATACTGAGAGAATACAGATCTGTAATAATGAAAAGACCATGGCAAAAACTATAAAGATTGTACAGTTGTAAATTACGTTATAGTTGACAAAAATTTTATTTACTATTGTTTATTAATTTATTTGATATATTATTGTTATGCAAGGTTATTCTAAGATTATTTATTTATTTATTATTGTTATTATTTATTATTTATTGTTATTAGTGTTTAATATTATTAATATTATTAGTGCAACATAGTCTGTGATATAAGATTTAAATAACCATAAAACTCTTATGAACTCTACAAATCTTTATTTCAGTACGGATTAAAAATCACTAGAGGACATATAATTTAGTGAATATACTGAATAAATATGGCATGGTTTTTAAAAATTGTGTCACTGTTGCTAACTAATGAACTGATATTAATATTGTTGTATTAATTCACAGAAAGCAAAACTGTTGCTAATTTTGAATATAAACCAAATATTATTATAATTGTTTTTATTATTGTACATGTACTCATTACAGCAGTTTCCACTAAGACGCGAATTTTTTTTTAAATTTTTAATTATAATTTTTTTCCTTTTCTCAAAGAAATTAAAGCTTTGAACAACGTGATTAGGTGACCAAGTGACGGTATCATAATAAAGATGATTATAAAACAAAGAAACAAAAATTGTAAAACGGGTATCTGCTTTCTCTCAATGAACTCGCCCGTCATGGGGACCTACTAGTTCATTCATTTTTTGAGGGGAGGGATTTTGTTACATTATTAGATCTAATTCCGCGATTTCCTTATCTTATTCTAAATTACTACTTTATATTCACAAATCTTTATTATTAAATAATCTCTATCATTAACTCTGTTTAATTCCCTTTAATTTAATGTCTCACTTGTCATAATCGCTTAAATATTACGCTTTTAGTATTCTTAAACTAAATGTTTCATTTCCGGGCCTTTTTCTTTCGAGAATATTCTTTTAGCTTCAATTTTTTCTTTCCCGCGCATTTCTGATGTTATCCTTTTTTCCTCCAAATTCATCCGCTAGCTCTGTTCGCACTCGTGACATTCTTAATTATTCACGTGAAATCACGTAAAATTTATCACGTGACATTCTTAATTATTCATTTTTTGAGAGCGCGACCTACGTCATATTTGTATCCATACATTGAAGGAACAAAATGTTGATACTCGCTGAGTTTCAGCAGAATTTGTCGTATTTCCCTTTTGATAACTTCCCCTGGTCGCCGTCTAGTATTTTCTATTATCTATAATTGCTTACCCACGCTTAAATACTACGTAGCGATGGATTGATTTAAATTTGAATCGATGGAAACTGCAACGCCGAAAGTTCTTTCAATAAAAGCCTGAGTTTAAATTATGCATTGTCTCGATTATTCCGGAGAAACCTACACTGGATTGTTATTCAAATTGAAATGTGTTATCTGGCCTTCCACTCGATGACTGCAACTACCTTCTAATATCCAGATTGATTATTCATCTACTATGACATCGAAGTTAATCCACACTTTCGAATCACCATATAACATAAAATCGTTATATATATATATATATATATATAAATTCTTGTAAAACAAGCATAAAAGTTTGTAAGGTTTGTTTTCATGACTTTTTATATCATTTGACATCAAATCTCAATTTCGGAATCCCCAATTACGGCAAGTTTAAAAAAAAGCGCCAAGGCCCTTATATTAGAAAAGTACCAAAAAGAGCAACTTAAATATCACTGGAGCACTTGTTCATCAGATTTAGCGCCTAAAATATACATTTGCACCCTGGATGGAAATAATACCATAAAAATCCTTGTTTTAATGACATTAAAGATATTTATTAATCAAAGACTTTAGAAGAATTCAAAATGATTAAATGAAGTCTAAATCTTTGCTTTTTCGGAAACAATTTTCTTATGCTTTTTGAATATGGAACAGTCTCAAGCAACTTTTTGAGAACTGCTACAAATGGGAACAAATATTGGCAGGGATACGTGAAATATTTTTTAAGTATTTGTTGGTATTATTCGTAAACTCTTGAACTAACAAAAATTAATTTTCATTACGCGTGCCACTTTGAAATCTCTCGAGTGTCACAAAGGGATAATGCTGTATTGCATTCAAGGTATCATACATGACTGTTCTGTACATTCTCTTCTGAACAGTCACTTTTTTCTGAAAAGTTTTATAATAGTATTAGATAGAGCGAAATATATGTTTTATTAAAGGTGTAATATATGGACATTTTCTAAGTAGATAGTTGAAAACATTTAATAAACCAATGTGAGCACATGAATTTTGCGTGCATTCTTTTGAAAAAAAAAGCTAAGGCAAGGGAACCAACCTTTTGCCAAGCTTCATGTCAAGTGTTTCCAAAAGCTTCTAGTTTCATTTCCTTGTAAAATTGAATTATTATTATCGTTTGAAAATACTTTCATATCTGTAAAAAACAATAGCAGAAATACATATTAATTACAACAACAGTTATAAGAGATTATTTCAAATTTTTGCAGATGTTCTGTGCAAATGCTTGAATGTAGAATTATTACTTCATGATTTTTCATAATTTATTTGCATTATTATGCAAAGAGTACTTTTAAATTTTATCCCTAATCTCGTTTATGGGAAAATAAATACTTAAAATGGTATCCAGAGCTAAAGGGAGACTTTTAAATGAGTGAAAAAACCTAATTTAAAAGTAATGCACGAGAAATCCAAAATAGCCTAGGATAGGCTTTCAATATATCCGAAGTTGTCTGCTAATTGTCACCACTTTTCTAATCCAATCGCTTTAGGTCAGCATGTTCATTATTTTGTATTTCGATCACAATTACAAAATCTCAAATGGAATTAATTTATTATCGCGATAACTAGAAAATAACTCAGGCGAATTTAAAACGTGCTTTTAGTTTAGCTTGAATTTGCAGAAACAAATTAGTTTTTGTGGTTGTTTACGAGTGTTGCCAGATTGGGGACTTATTTAATTCAGATTTTTGATCGTTACCACTTTTTAAAAATAGTATAATTCGCCTTATTTTTCTGAATTTTTAATCTAATTCTAAATAGCCAAATATTTCTATTTCAAAAAAGTGTTGACAATCAACAATCTGGGGACAAAAAGTCCCAATCTGGCAATACTTTTGTTTACGAACTTTAAATCAGCGTCCTGGTTAGAAGAAAGTTGAAAGTGCGCCAAACCTTGCTTGCCATTAATAGCCAACAAATTGATGGTGTTCATCTGGTCATTCGTGCAGCCACTATTGTTTGATTGAGAGCAGCTAGAAGCAAATTATCATCTGGAATGCAGTAAAGTAAAACCTCTGTAAATTGGATCCCTACAGTAACTATAACTTAGGATAGTGTCAAATTTATATAGGTTCTTATAAAATTCGCACCTTAATTACAGGATATATGCACGAATGCACGCTTGTTAATCATTACTCACTTCTAAAGTAAAAGATATAATCAAAGACGGATTATATAAAAAGATAAAAAAAATAATTTTTAAATTCAAAATCCTAAAAAAAGAAAGACTATTAAGTTCGAAGCTTATATAAATGTTTACAGAATACTATTATACATCAAAAGTAAACACAATAGTTGTTGACATCTGAAACATTTGGTAATTAAAATTTTTGTTTGTTCTTGAACTCCCTATTTGTCAATTTTATTTCTAATTTGTAAATGTATCATAAAACATCCACATTTTTCTATAAACGTGTGATATTAAGCAGGATAAGGTATTTTTATTTAAAACATCCAATTTGGGCGATTTGAACTGCAAATCGTTCGATTGGGGAAAAAAGTGATGTTTTCCAAGATATATTGGAGTCAATTTATAAATATTGTAAACAGTTGTTCCTATGTATGATCTTTAACTGTATCTAGAAGGGATACATTTTGATAAGAGAATTTCTTGAATATCGTGGAAAATGGCATCTGATTTTTTTCTTTTGAGTAAGGAGAAAGTGTCGTACATAGGAAAATTTTTGGTCGTCAAACTGTTAGATGTTGGATAAAGTGTTAATCCAATAGATTCATGCCGTTCTCAGAAAAAGTGTCTAACTTATGGGTTTATATAACTTTGGAGATATCACTTTAACAGTGAAAAGTGGACAGGAAATTAAAGAATGGAAAGCAAGATAGAAAAGTTCATTATGATGTTTCTTGTGTACCTCGATCTCAATGTGACAGTTAATGAATTTTCCTATTGTCTTGATTAATATAGACACAAACTCGAGTGAATCGGGTTTTTCATATTTGAAACTAACAAATACGTAGAATTGTATTTTAGCAAATGATTCATACACTGAAAATTCATTGCGAGTTTTTATTATCGACATGTATGAGGTGTTAGAAGATTTGAAACCACAAGCATCCAATTAATAAATATTTTATTAGACATAGATTTTACGTATTTGTTTTTCTCTTTTTCACAATCATTATTAATATCGAAATATGACTTTGGTTAAACTTTCTCTGCATTGTGCAGTAATATTTATAATTTATTTAAAGAACGGGCCTACTTTTTAAATACAAAAAGTCGATCTCCGAAACAAACAATTTGGACACATGCGCATTATTGGAATTGAACAGAGGTGGTATTTTCTATGTTTAATCACAATTTATTGACCAAACTATTTTAAATTATAAAGCATCAAAAACTATATTGTAAGAAAATGAACAATTTACTTACGGAAATAATACCATCCCCACTCACAAGGTACATAATCATCTGAACGTTTATTTCTAAGAACATAGTCTGAATCTGAATAAACTATAATGAAAAGAATTAAAAATTAGAAAACATAATATTTATTAAAAAATAATCATATACAAAGAGTTAATTATTTTGTCTCTACTTATTCAACGTAACTCTGGTCTCCTAACTTATACTGCTCTAAAAAGATTTTTTTAATTGACAATTTAAATTATATAAGAAAATTACTTATCCTCGTTAAACTGAAGTTATAACATGCTAAAATGGAAAAAAGTACATTTAAAGGCTTATAAATGCCTTTTGATACACAGATCTACATGTTTCGTACGCAAAATCGGCGACTTTTTCAAGACCAGTATTGATAAATAAACTATTTTTGCAAAAATTTAAAAAATGAACTTAGTAAACAAAAATCATGAGATCACAGGTATATTGAAAGCAGGCGCTTTTATAAAAATGTTCATCACTGAACGTGAATTATTTTATCCTATTGTTATTTAATCTATAAAGCATTTAATTCCAAAATCGAGTTAACTAAAACGAGGCTGAATCATTGCATATATTCTTGATGCGCATATACACTATACAGCCATTAATCACCGGACACTTTCAATTTTGCCATTTTGTCGAATAGTTAAAAATATACTTGTCAGATTCTTCTGGAATTACAGGATTATACAGAATATGTTTGACCTCATATTTATCAACATAGATTTGATAAGGAGGGTAATTAGAGGGCCAAGAGAAAATCAAAGAAAAATAATAATATTTGGAACCAAACTGTAAATTAAAATGCACGAAATGATCTATCGCTGCAGAATACGAATACGTGGATGGATACTGTGCAACATGTTTACTAATTTGTGTAAGAATAGCACGTATATTTATGGAGATATAGCGATTTTATTTTAAAGTTCAAAAAATTCTTGCATGTTTCTAGCTTATATCATGAAGGGTTTTCAACCAAATTTAACGCCAGTTTCAGAAAAAGTAGCAAAATGTAGTAAAAACAATATAGTGCAATTGGAATATAAATATACTAAATATTTTGTGAATTAAGAAGAGTTGTATTAAATAATTATTATCTGCGCATGCGCGGACAATAACAAAGTTTTATTTTACATAATTTAATAGTCAACTGTTAAACAAATCTGGAGCAACTCAAAAAAGAAATCCAGTCAAATATCGTTAAAATTAAAAAAAAAATATCGGCCATAGAGTAAGCTAAATCTTAGTTACACTATAAAAGTAGATGAAAAATAAGGAATTTTCCAGAAATTGTCAAATTTAATTTTTTTTTTAAATTTTTCATTGATGCATTAGTTCTTCTTGGATAATCACCAGAAACGCAATTGTTCCAAATCTACTCGTTGATATTAACTAAATACTAACTCTTCTCTGAAAGTCAGTTAATAAAAAATGACAATTTGTGGAAAATCCCTTATCATTCCGCTGCTTTTAGAAAGCAACTATTAGAAAGCATAATCTCACTCTATCGTCGATCCAGTCAAATCCAGTCAAATATCGTTAAAAATAAAAAAAATATCGGCGATAGAGTGAGCTAATTCTTAGTTACACTATAAAAGTAGATGAAAAATAAGGAATTTTCAATCGGACCTCATCAGGATCTCAATAAGGAATCAAATGTCTTTCTGAATTTTCATGATATTTGACTGGATTTTTTTTTATGAGTTGCTTTATAGAGTTGAGTATCAAATTATCTAAAAAAAATCTATGTTATCGTACCGCATGCGCAAATAAAATTATTTCAAACAACTACTCATATTTCATAAAATATTTAAGATTTAATTTATATTCCAATTACACTATATTGTTTCTACTACATTTTGCTAAATTTTCTAAAACTGACGTTAAATTTGGTTGAAAACCCTGCCTGATATAAGATAAAAACATGCAAGAATTTTTTTGAAACCTTTTTAAAAAAATCGCTATATCTCCAAAAATGTACAGTCGTGGAAAAAAAAAAGTAAACACCCCCTACTAACTTCTCAACAAATTATCGTAGAAGAAAGTTTCTGGTACCGAACGATTGGAAATAAAGTCTACTTTTAAATGATGTATATAAAATTTGTTTAAGGGGCCATCTACATATTAAAACGAACCATAACTTTGTTTTTTTCAATAGCAGTACACAATTCTGACAGCATAAATGAACTCTACACCTTTCAATTAGCCTATAAACAAATTTTTATGCAATTCGTGCTTAAGTTTCCGAGAAATTAATTATTTTAAAACGAGCGTATTTTAAGGGCTGTAACCAAATTGAAGTTTCGAACTCGATTGTTAACCGAGAGAGCCGCCTTCTTGATCAAGGCACGTTTAAGCGTCAATGAAAGCTGTTTGATTACAGGATAGCAGAATAAATTTCAAAAATTTACTCACTTCTATCTTAAACCATGATTTTGCCGTTTTTTAAGCATAATTTGAAAACTATTTGAAAGAAAAATGTGAAATTTTGGATTTTCATAAAGCAGGACTGGATAAATCTAAATCCATAAAAAAATTGTATGTTGCAATTCATAACTTTTTCGAATATTAATTTCATAATTCATAATTCATATCATAAAAGTATAAAAATTGCAAATTCAACGTATTTATGTTTGGATATATTGGTATTATTGCTACACAAAAAATTAGCTCATTAGAAGCATAATTTCAGGAGATATAAATAAAAATATGAAAATGTAATTTAACATTAGAAGTACTAAATTTTGAATGTCTATAATTCAAAAACTTATCATTCGAATGACTCTAAATTTGGTTTCTAGGCATATTTTGAACCGAAGATTTGAAATATCTCGTTAAATTTGGGTGCTGACATTGAAAAAAAATGAAGTTTGAATTCGTTTTAATATGTATATGGCCCCCTAAGCAAATTTTATACACACCATTTAAAAGTAGGCTTTATTTCCAATCGTCCGGTACCAGTAACTTTCGTCTACGATCATTTGTTGAGAAGTTAGTAGGGGGTGCTTACTTTTTTTCCACGACTGTACGTGCTATTCTTACACAAATCGATAAACATATTACACAGTATACACATATTTATTTATTTAAGCCTAAGTGGAGAGAAATCACCAGATCGCTAGGATCCGGTGTAGACCCTATAGTATCCACATATTTGTATCCTTCAGCGATAGATCATTCTGCGCATTTTAATTTACAGGGTGATCCCAAATATTATTATTTTTCTTTGATTTTTTGTTGGTACTCTAACTATCCTCCTTATCAAATCGACATTAATAAAAATGAAGTCAAACATATTCTTTATAATCCTGCGAAGTTCCAGAAGAATCCGGCAAGTATATTTTTAAATATTCGACAAAATGTCTAAAATTGGAAGTCCGGTGATTAATGGCTATAGAGTGTACTCGTATATTTCTTTTGACCATTTTTAATAAAACACCTACTTTCATTATACATGTGATCTCATGACTTATGAAGTTCATTTGTAAAGTTTTTGCGGAAATACTTTATTTATCAATATTGATCTTAAAAAAGTCGCCGATTATCCGTATGAAACATGTAGATCTGTTTATTAAAAGGTATTTAGAAGTCCTTAAATGTACTTTTTCACGTTTAGCATGTCATAATCAAGGTTCACAGCAGATAGGAATGATTTTATGTTTCCTACCAGCATCGCTAGTCAATAGTCTTCAGGATAAATTTCTTTGAGATATACTATAGAAATATATCATGAAGATACCATTTTTTGAACAATAAAATTCTTCCTATATGCTGCAAGGCCTGCATAACATGAGTTTAGGCTATTTGTTTCTGTTTTAAAAAATGCACGTTTTTACGTTACTAAAAAACCTCTAAATCTAATATAAGCAAGTTCTAAAGGGAATATTGACGGTGTGACCATGTATTATTACAATTTACCTTAAATAAGAAAACCTCAAATCCAATCTCTCATAGAAGATGAATTTCTTAAATGCTTGCTTTAAAAATATTCTTCATACATATGCATTTGTAAGCCGTAAAAAATCGTCTAAAATACCAAAGAATATTGATGCAGAAGATTTTTCTTTTAAAGAAGTGTAACAAATCACATTATTTTCCTTTAACAATTTAAATAATTACATATATAATAAATAGTATGATGCATATAATTAAAAAACTAACTGTAATTATTTAATAGCCTTCGAGTAGTAATTTTTCCAACTAAGTGCAAATAGGTCCAAGCTGGGATTCGAACCCAGAACATTTTGGCTTTAATTGCTAACGCTTTCTGGTATACCATTGGCAATTAAAACCAAAAAGTTCTGTATTCGGTAATGGATAAAATTCCATACAGTTGGGAAAATTACTATGCCCGTGTGATTTTTTTAGCAATCAGTTTGATTGCATAAAAAAAAAAAAAAAATACATAGAGGCTGTTTAAGCTGCACTTCTTTTGTGTTACCACACTTCTTTTGATGAAACAAATAATCGATTATTTATATTAATAAGGCGAATATCTGATAATTTAATGCACGTAAGAATGAAGAAATATTAAAATTGCATAAAAAAAAGGAGTGAGTTTCTGTAAATAAGTAGCATTATCAGAAACATTTCAACGAATGAGAATAGCATTAGTAAGCAAAACACACATCATGTTCGGATACATAATGAAAAACGTGAGTGGCAAGGTCAAGGTTGGTAGATTTCTGACTGGTTGCTTAGAATGTCTGTCTAATATTGAATACCTTTCTAATATTCCGAACAATTTCCTCCCATAGCGATCATACTACGGACATCAAACATGTTATAGCTTATCTAACTTTTAGAAAATGCTGTCTTATTATACTATTAAGTTGAAAAATTACTACAGCAGAAGAAAAATCTTACACTTTATTTTCCGTAAAAGTAGCATTGAATATCACATTATTGATTTAACTAACATAATTCAGAAAAAAAAATCAAGATTTCACTAATGTGGATATTTTTTTTACTCATCAGTTAATTAATTTTTCCCATTATCAAACCTGTTTCCCATACTGAACTTTTTCGTCAGTATTTATTTATTTATTTCATATTGAAGTAACATTATAAAATTACGAGGTTAGTTTCTACTTTTAAAAGAATCAATATGAAAGAAAGCGGTTCGGAATGAAATTTTGAATACTTTTATAAGTGTGACAAACTTTTGCATTTTAGGTAGCTTTCATTACAAAAAGTAAAAAGCAACCGATTGCAGCCGTCCGGACGAAAGCACTTCCGGAAAAGTTTGGTATATTTTCACCGATCATGACCCCCAGGCCCCAAAACCATTCTCCGTTCAAATGTGACTTATATATATATACTAGCAGATCTACCCGGCTTCGCTCGTGTCAATAATAATGGTCCACCCGGGTAAAATACATCAAAATGAAATAATACGGCAGTGACAATAACTGAGATTGGTGCATTACCGTCCACGGATCGTTAAAAGGCCGATAAGAAATATAAGTAAAATAGTTTTAATTGCGTCTACTATTAACTATACCATAATAATGTATATTCCAAACAAATGTCATAACATATATTAAAGTACAATTATTTGCTTAAAAAGTGTCATTTAAATAATAAAAAACATTAAAAATATTAAAAATTTACATGTTTCGACTCTTTCATTGAGTCATCTTCAGAATATATATATATAAAAAAACTACAAACACAATGCCAATTGTGACATTATACTGATGATGGCAAGGACCTAACCCATAAATTTTGCCTTTACTAAAATTTTTTTAACTTATGATCATCATACAATTTCGTTTTTCACACTGTCGAATAGAAAAAAGCTTCTGTCAAATTAAATTTATTTGAAAATTGTATCTCAAATTTTTCATGTGAATGGATTTTAAAGTATTTTTCAATCATGGATATTTTTGATTTGCATGCAGCCAGGGATAAGATTTCCGCATTTTTTCACACCAGTATTTTGTTAGAGTAAATGATATTTCTTGATTTAACAGAACAACATTTTCTTTAAGAATATACCGGTGTGCAAAAACGAGGAAATCTCATCCCTACATGCAGCCCAATTACGAAAGATATACCTGTTTGCTCTTAATGCAATATTATAAAGTAAAGACATTGATGAACTATGAGTAACTCTAGCATCATATTGTTGGTGGCAATAACCTAACCCAACCATAAATTTAACTTTTACTGCAATTTGACCTTTAAACATAGCACATTTGATTATTCCAAAATCTAATAGAATACAAAAAGTACTTTCAGTAATTTTTTTTGAAAAGCTTATCTCAATTTACGGATTGTTTACCCATTTTAAATTAATTTTCAATCACGGATATATTTTTAAATATACCTGTAACCCAATTCAGAAAGATATATCCGTTTGCTATTAATGCAATATTATGAAGAAAAGACATATCTATGAGTAACGCCTAGCACCATATTGTTGGTGGCAACAACCTAACCGTACCATAAATTACGCTTTTACTGCAATTTGATCTCTAAACATCGTGCATCCCATTATTTCAACGTCTAACAAAAAAATCTGTCAGTCATGAAATTTTGTTTAAAAAAGAAAAAAAAGCTTACCCTAAAAAATAGTAGCTATAATTTCTATTTAATATAAATTGTACAAAAATCGTATTTTATATAACCGTATTCGATACAAATCGTAGAATGTTATCACTGCATTTCAGGTATTAAAACATTTATCTAAATGATATAATTAAAGATTACAAAGAAATAGGGGATAGATTGTAGCATCCAGTTTTTAGAGCCAGTTTGAAATTATATTGATGACATTGACGTCATATCTAGCAAACGATTTTTTTTTACTATTATCATTTTCCTTATTTGATTCTTGATATTGAAACGACTTCATTAAAATAGATTTTTTAACATTCAACTAAAGTTCTTCTAAGGTCATTTTAAAACATGCTTAGTTAAAGTTTTTACATAAATATATGAAAAATGTGCATTTTCTGATTAGAATGACGTCGATTTCAAAAATGTAAAAATATAGCAGTCGAGTCTGAATTTTTATTGGCTAATAAAACAAAGTACTCGAGTTATCATTTTTTTTTAAATTATTGAGCAGTTTTTTAGATGTGTGGCAACAGGAAAGAAGCTATTGAATTTGAAAATTTAAAATGAGATATTTCTATAACGTTAAATTATGAAAGATGATAGAAAAAAGGGATAAATATTGTTCTGATGATTTTTTAAAGGTGACAGGGATCTATTCCACGTTCTAAAGCCTATGTACAGCAAGTTTCGTGCAAATCGGTCAAAAATTAAAGATTTGTATAAAGGACATACACACAGAGAACTGCTTTTATATATATAGACTAGCAGTATTACCCAGCGTTGCTCGGATTTCTTCTGATAATATGCGGGGAAACTTAAATAAATGTTTATTCATTTCTCATACATTAATCTGATATTTCGTAATGAAATGAAGCGCATATTATGCTTTTTCTTTGTTTTAATTCGTAAGTAATTATACAGTTAAAATGTGTTAATTGCACTTGGCTGTTAAAATTCTTGTCCTATAAAATATATGAAAAAACTTCTTCTAATTTTCTTTATCTTTAATCTTTGCTCCCCAAAACCAACATGTTTTGGCGTAGAACATGAGAGTTTGTTTCTCTGCTTCTTAAATATCTGTACTAAGAAACTTAATTAGCGGGAAGGAAGTTCGAGATGAAGACTTATTGGAATTTTATAGACTCTATTTTAATATTTAGCTGATAAGCAATGTTCGAATACATATCTATTGACATTGTGTTTTATTTAGTTTGTTTTTCCGGTGCAACTTATAATTTTGTTATGGGATATCAGACGAATTAAAAAGATGAACAAATTTTACTTTTTTAAGCGTAACTTTTTACTTACTGGGTTAACCTTCCGTAATCGGGCCACACTTTAACTGTCGTTTTTTAACAAAAGCAACTTTAACTTTAGGGAATGAACCTATGTTTAAAACAATAAAGCGTCATTCAAGTTATAAGCGAATACTTGTCAAATAATACGATTACAAAATTACACCCCCCCCTCTCAAAAAAATCAGATACAGTTTTCAAGTGAATTTTTTTCTATTCAAGGGTCGGAAAACTGAAGTTATACGATGTTTATAAGTTATTTAATTTTTGGTAATACCAAAATTGGTTGCTCAATATCTCATTTTCTCAGGTCATTGCCACCGTTGATATGACGTTAACGTTACTGGCGGACCCATATTCTTGCTTTATGTTATAAATGGATAGATAAATACATACATTTGAGACATTACTGAGCAAACAAAATATTTTATTTTGTATATTACTAAGCTTTATTTTAAAGCTTGCGGGTATACAATATTGTATGTGTTTCCAATTGGAGCATAAATATACAAATTATTTGGGGTACCCACTCTAGAGCAAGCAACATAGAGTTGTCCGTGCGAAAAGCATGGCGTTTCCAAGTTAACAACAGCTACATTTAGTGACTGTCCTTGCGCCTTATTAATTGTCATAGCGAATGCGAGCCTTACTGGGAACTGCAATCGTTTGAAAACCAAAGGTATTTCAGAGTCAGTGGGTATCATAGGGATGCGTGGTATAAATACATCTATACCTTTTGCATTTCCTGTTATAATAGTTGCTTAGATCACATTTGGCATTAGTTGCTTTACGCATAGCCTGGTTCCATTACACAGTTTCGGTGTATCAATGTTCCGCAGTAGAAGAATTGGGGATCCAATTTTCAATTCCAGCTTATGTGGTGGCATTCCAGGAGGCTCCAAGGCTTTTAGAAACTCCGTAGGATACAATACAGCCTGTTCCGGATCCATAACGGTGTCAATAGATGAGTACGTTGCAACAGTCCCTGGAATCTTCAGCTGAAGTTTAATGTTGATGCTGTTGACATTTTCGTTTTGGGGGGCCAGAATGGCTCTTTCGCATAACCAATGGTGGTTACGAAAATTAACTTGTATTTCGGGGAAAACATTATCTATTAGTTCGTCCACAGACGACATCAAGTGACAAAAATCGGCTGTCAAGGATATTAGATTTGTAGCAGACTCAATAGGAAACTTACCATTTCCTAGACGCAATAACTGTTCATAGAAATCGCGCGCACTTGTATTCTTATAGTCGAACTCGCATAGTTATTTTTAATGACAATTTTTGAACGTGCCTCCAGATACTTGAGGCTATAAGGCAAACATTTAATTCGTCTGCTGGAATAGATCGTGAGATGACAGGTAACGTTTGACGGAAATCACCCGCTAATACTAACACAATTCCTCCCATTAATTTATTAGTTTCCCGTATGTCTTGAAACGTTCGATTCAGTGCTTCAAGAGCTCTTTTGTGGGCCATCGCGCATTCATCCCAAACAATGAGTGAACATTGTTTAAATACTTTACCTTCATCTGAGCGCTTAGAAATGTTACATACTGGATTTTCTGAACGTTCTAAATTCAGGGGGAATTTAAATGCCGAGTGGGCAGTCCGGCCGCCATTCAAGAGAGTAGATGCGATACCGGAAGACGCGATCACGAGAGCAATTTTTCTCTGATTCCGCACTTCAGCAAGAAGCACATTAAGAAGAATGGTCTTTCCTGTACCTCCCGGTGCGTCAAGAAAAAATATTCCTCCCTTATCATTATCAATTGCTTCTAAAATTGTGTTAAAAGCTATTTTTTGATCATCAACCAGGAGAGGGACATTTTCTTTTGCAAACTTAGCCAAATTATCAGTATTGTAACTCGTCTCCCTTATCATGTCTTTTCCAAGCCCCTTTAAACTATTTCGCGTTGGGGAATTAATTCCTAGTTGATTAAGCCTTTTGCCATTCATTGATAGGCATTTTTCTTCAATCAATATGAGTGATTCGTTGAATATTTGCTGTGAATAATTTACCTCGAGCGTCAGGTTTTGCCTTTGTAATTTTCTCAAAATATCTTCGCTAAGGCTTTCTTTATGCGTATGCCAAAGGTTTTTGGGATTTGAAGGGAAGCAAGTTGTCAATATAATCGCAAATAAAGTCCTTAATTGTTCTGGAAAGTGTGAGAGGGATGCTTCTGCTAAAGTTGTATTCCAGTGTTGGTCATTCTCCAACAAACCAAGTTTTTGGCAAGCTTCTTGGAATGTTTCGCATACTTCTCCATCGACGGTCTTGAGATAATCGAAAGATTTTGGTCCACGTACTATGTGCAACAGTAACCGTAAATGGTAACATTCAGTGTTGTTGGGGTGCACTGTGTACACCCGACCGAGTGCATCCGATGCTCTTACGCCAGCCTGTCCTGGGACTGGGGCGCCTTTTTTCCGTCTGATAAATTTTTTTGTTTTAGTATCCCATTTATAATATTTTGGAACTTCTGGATATAACAAAGTGCTGGCAAAATTATCGGTCTGGCACAAAAGAAAAAATGCTGTAAGTGTTGTGTTTTGGGGTTGAGTAGCTTTTTGTTGCGCATTTGATTTGTTGAAATATACCCTCTGTCCATTTTTTTTAGATGCACGCTGAGGTGAACAACAGTGGGATGGCGTTCGTGGATTTGAAATTTTAAAACTCGCCAAACAGCTTCGCTAGTACTGATATGTCTTCCCAATTGATATTGGGAGATTTCGTCTATTTCATTTTGATTTTTCAGTGCAAAAACAGCCATATCGCTGCCTTTGTAGATATATTTGCAAACATATTTTATAGATTTAACGGAGCTGCAATATTCTGCATTTATATGCGCTTCAAACATCTTTGAGAGAATGGGGGAATAAGGAACTACCCACTGGTTGTTTACTGTAATATGTTTTAATATGGTGTTAACTTTCACCTCAAAAGACGCAGTAAATCCCCCGTTTTCGGTGATCTTCTTCTGTAGAGTGGATAGCTGTCGTTTCCTATTTGAGTTTCTTCGATATATTGTCGAGGGTATTTCTTACGACAGAATCTTTTTGTCTCATCCATGCACGATGAATTTGGGTTGAATGCGCCACACATGCCGTGAATCATGTGTTTGGTGACGATATCGTGGAGTACGGAGTCGACTTGGGGATCAGGTATCTCGGCCGATATGACGCTGTCAATTTGTGCTGGGCTAAGTTTGTCCTTTAGCCATATTAGAATGTGGGCGTGTGGAAGTCCTCTTTTTTGCCACTCTATGGAGTACATCCAGCATCTAGTTTCTCCGTAAATATGACTTTTAGTAATGACATCAATGAATTTTGTGAGTTTTTGTTTAAAAACTCTTGTCGTTATATCCTGTCGATCAGTAGGTTTCTGACCAAAAAACAACTCTTCCTTTATTTCAGCCCAATTAGGGTTACACGTAAAAGTAATGAATAATTCAGGACGACCGTAGTAACGAACGTATGTCATGACGTCTTGAGCGTACTCATGCAAATGTTTAGGGCTACCTGTGAAGGTTGCTGGCAAAATTGCTAATCTTCCAATGTCGGCTGTATTTTGGTCGTTAGCAACAGCATCTTTCAAATGAATGTATTCATCAACCCGTAGTTGTTCCTGGTTAAGGCGGATATATAAAAGGCGCTCGCTTTCTATTTTAGCGTACATATCTACAATAAATTGGTGAAAAAGTTGTCTATACTTTAAAATATGATTACTTGATCCCTTCCTGACCATGATGCGATAAACATAATATTTTCTGGCAGACACCTTTTTAGTAGAAGGCTCTCTAGCGTTTGGGTTTGTTTCAGTTATGCTAAAATGATAACAATCTTCTCCTTCCCAAAATATCAATGGATATTGCAGGGCGTCGTATGATCTATGTGTTTCGGAAATTTTTTGCAAGCCTTTGTTTCGTTTTTGGATAATAATGTCACGGCTTTCGAATTTTTCTCCGAATATAACAATTGTTACGTCATGAACTGTTGGAGCACGTTCTTCGTACATGTTCACCAGATGGAGTTTTGTCCGCGCGAATAACTATTTTGTATTCGTCTGTTGGCATTTGTTCTAGAGCTGTTTTAAAAATTTTAACTAAATTATTGTTAGTATGTGACATTCTTTGAAGATCTATGATAATTTCTCGTCTTGTACCAGGAATAACTTCACATCGTCGATCAATTTCCCTGCTTTCTTCCCCCATAAAGTAAATTTGTAGATATTGATAATCCTCATTTGGTAATGGGAGCAAAGATTCAGCTCGGTGATAAATCTGCCCTTGCACTTTAAAGGTCGGCATAAATCCCAACTGGTCTGTTTTTCTTGTTGCTCCGAAAGACTTCATTTGAAAAGCCGAATTGTATTTTCGTATATTGTGTAATAAATGTTTAGATTCTGAAATAATTCCAGATATGTGCGAAAGAAGTGGTTCAGGTGGTTCTTTCAATGGAGGAAGTACGACTTTTCCATTTGAGCAACACATGCCACTAGGATCTTTCATAAATCTTTTTGCTTGACAGTATTGACATAAGACATTCATTTTTCCGATAATTATTTTTGGATGTGAAGTGTAATTATAATTTGTATTATAGTTGAACGCTGCTAGTCTTAAGTCCACCTGTCTAAGCATTTGAATTTTTGTCGTAAATCTCTCCCGATCATTTTGCAGTCGTACATCTCTTTGTTTTTCAGATTCAGACGATCTCGATTTCTGAGTTCTTAAGCGTTTATCTTTCAGCCGCAAATCTCTTTGGTTTTGCGTTTCCTTAGACCTTAAATCACAGCTTCTAAAACGATTTTCAAACAATCTAGACTCTCGTTGATCAGTCATTTCGGCAGATCTATTTAATTTTTTTCGTTTTGCATCTTGACTTTTTTGTGCAATGCATTGTCTCTATTTAGGGGGCATTTTATATATAAGTACAGTTTACTAAATTTATAGCAATGAAAAAAACTTTATTTTCAAAAGACATTTATACTTTCTTAAAAAAGCAGGATAATTATCTTACCTGTTTATCTCAAATAAATAATGAATGAGTTTTTCCACTAATCAATAAACATTTCCCTAATTCTATCATATAAAAATGAGAAAGTGAAATTTGATAAACAACTCTTTCGAAATGAAAAGGATTATGATATTAAAACTTTGTTGCCAAATCACGATTTTACAACATATCTGGATTCTGAAAATCACTTTTTTTTCAGTTTTAATTTTAGAACGGGCAAAATTGAATTAAAAAAAATGGCGTTATTTATATGCAATTATAGTAAAATGTTTCAGATTTTAAATTAGAATGCATGTTATCTTAGATGCGTGTACATAAATATAAGATTTCCTTGACAATACGGTGGAGAAAGCAATAAATGCACCCAAATGACGTAGCATTAAAAATAAAGCTTCCATTTTATGGATAATAATAAAGGTTAATTTCAGAAAATAGTTTCTACTCATAATAAAACATTACTTTCAAACTGAATCTTAAGTAACTAATAATAAAGTCTATAATGATTAAATGAAAGTGATGTCATTTTCGATATACTTTTAACTATGACGTCAATGAAAATAAGATAAAATAATGTCAATAAAATAAAGAATTGACTCTCACTTTTATATACACTGCTCAAAACAATTAAAGGATATTGCAGTTTTAGGTGGATTTTGTATCTGGTAAACTCTTTAGCTGATTGATACATGGTCGACAGACATAGTAGGTTATATGAGAATAAATTACACACGTTTGGCAGAAAAAAATGCATTTTATTGCGCTTTTGTGTACTAAAGGAAAAAAACACAATTTGTGCATATGAGAAAAAAAGAATAAGAAAAGGTGTTTTCTTCAAAGAAAATCATTTTCAGTAGGGGGTATGGTTTCCACGGGCGGCCAGCAACGTTGAACACCTTTGAGAAATGGACTCAATGAGGCTATTAATGACGAGTTGGGGTATTCTGCCCCACTCTTCCAGAAGAGCTCTTTCCAGTTCTTGGAGAGTTTGTGGGGGTTGTTGGCGGCCAGAAACTCGTCTTCCTAGAGCGTCCCAAACGTGCTCGATTGGATTTATGTCTGAAGAACACGCTGGCCATTCCATTCGAACGATTCCTTCCTCGAAAAGGAAATCCTCCACCAGGTTTGCACGATGTGGCCTGCAGTTATCGTCCAATAAAATGAATTTATC
Organism: Maratus speciosus; assembly: GCA_963932465.1. Classification (NCBI taxonomy): domain Eukaryota; kingdom Metazoa; phylum Arthropoda; class Arachnida; order Araneae; family Salticidae; genus Maratus; species Maratus speciosus. Next base: position 333,153,107 of record OZ010790.1, on the reverse strand, counting down.
TCCAATTGCTGCAGCGTAAGGGACTACAATAGGTCTGAGGATCTCATCCCTATATCGGCGACCAGTCAGAGCTCCATCTCGAATGATGTAGAGGTCAGTGCGCCCGTCAATGGAGATGCCACCATACACCAACACTACTCCACCGCCAAATCTGACACTTTCGTGCACAAACGCAGGATTATTCCATCTGCCACGGTCCCTCCAGATGAAAATACGCCTATTATCCGGATGCACAGAAAAACGGGACTCGTCAGAAAACAGAATATTGCTCCATTCATTTCTCCTCCAGTTGACATGCTCGGTTGCCCACTCCCTGCGGTCGCGACGATACCTTGATGTTAATCTAACACATACCATCGGTCGGCGAGCATACAGACCTACAGGATGGAGCCAGTTTCGGACAGTCTGAGTTGAAATCGTGGTGCCTGTAGCCGAGCGAAGGTGTTGTTGGAGAAGAGTAGCGTTAATGGTTCGGTGTCTCCGAGCTGTTAATGCTAAATACCGATCTTCATTGGGCATTGTTGCCCGTCTACGACCTTGCCCTGGTCTTCGGCCTGCACATCCACTCTCCAAAAAACGGTTCCAGATCCTGGAAATGACACTTTGTGACACTCCAATGGCTTGCGCTACTTCGGCTTGAGTTTGGCCCCCTTCTAACCTACCAACAATTCTCAAAGCTTCTGAATCTGTCAAATGACTTCGCTGAGACATCGTACTCATCGAAATAAACCAATCACTGAATGCCGATCATCCTTGTCTTCATTCTCTTTTATCCAGTTGAAAGTCAATTTCATTCGCTGCCGCTGAAGCGACGTTTTTGACGTCGAACTCAAAATTTGCATACTCCACAGTTTGAAAACCAGAAAAATTTGCATTTGTGATTCTCTTCTTCTATTTTCGGCAAAAAAATTTCGTTTATATCTTTATTTTATATAAAACTTCAAATATCCTTTAATTGTTTTGAGCAGTGTTTATCGTAGAAAATGTTACCACTGCACCTAAACAATTAAAATACTTAGCTATAATGCATAGATAAACGATATAGATGCAATATAGCATTTAATAGAAAATGACGTCAAGATATCTAGCAAAAAAAACCCCCATAAAAATATATTTTTAATTGAAAAGTTTGTATTAAAATAGATATTTTAATTTAAAAAAAACGATTAAATTAAGGTGCTACGTCATTTTACCGCATTATAGTTGAAGTTTTTATTTTATACATAAATAATGTGCGTTTTCTGTTTAGAATGACGTCAATTTCAAAAATGCAAAAATATAGCAACGCGTTATCGTTAATTTTTTCACATTATTGTGTCACTTTTTAGGGTTTGGCAACTGGAAAGAAACGTTTGAATAAAAAAAGATTTAAAAAGAGATATTTCTATAATGTTAAATTATGAAAGTGGTAGAAAAAAGGGATAAATAGTGGTCTGATAATTTTTTAAAGCAGACAGGGATCTATTCCACGTTCTAAAGCCTATGTACATGAAGTTTCGTGCAAATCGGTCAAAAATTAAAGATTTGTATAAAGGACATACACACAGAGAACGACTTTTATATATATAGATATGTATACCAGGTGTCCAGAAATGACTGACTGATTTTAAAATTCAATAACTTGCAAACGGTGACAGATATTTAAAAAATTCTTGCAGGAGGGTTATGCATAAGGTCAAAAGTTTTTTTACAGTGATTTTCAATTTTAGTTCGAATTACAAACAATAGATGGCGCTGCGATCATAGACGCTAAATTCAGACTCAATTTTTGGTATTTCGTGGCCCGGATAATACATTTCCATCTCCTTTTTCCGCATAGAACAAGAGAAAGGACCAAAAATCGAGCCTGTATTTAGCGACTATTGATTACAGTGCCATCTATTGTTTGTATTCTAACTGAAATCGAAAATCACTGTAACAAAACTTTTGACCTTATGCATAACCCTCCTGCAAGAATTTTTTAAATATCTGTCACCGTTTGCAAGTTATTGAATTTTAAAATCAGTCAGTCCTTTTTAGGATACCCGGTATATATATATATATATATATATATATATACATATTATATATATATATATATACTTCACCATTTCAAAATGCCAAAACACCATAACTCCAAAAGGAAGGTGTATATCTGCAAAAATTTTTAACTATAAAATACTTAAAAAAAACAAGAAAGACAGGTAAAAAACGAAATAATTTTTAATTTAATATAAAAAAAAAATTAAATTAATTAAAAAAAAATAATTTTGATTTTTCTAATGAATATGATATTATATATCCAAATTGTTTAAAGTTGAATAAAGCAAACCGTGATGATCATAATGCAGAATTTTTGGATATTTTATTTGAAATTATTGATAATAAATTGATTTTGGATTTGTATGATAAGAGAAATAGTTTTCAATTTTTTACTAGAAGCATGCCACATTGGTTTTCTAATTTGCATTAAAAAAAATTACATAAATATTATAATTGATCAATTAATACGTTTCAATAAAATTTGTGGCAGAGATAATAATTTTTATAAACAGATTTTTAAGTTATTGACTAATTTATTTTGCAATAACAACTACACTATAAAGTTTTTGAAATATTATTTAAAGACAGTTTTAAAAAGTGAATGGCAACGATGTGGACTAGCGGCATGAACATGTGAATGTAGCCTTCCTGAACTTTCTATATGGCGTATGCATCCCAAAGTCTTGCTAAAAGAACGGGTGTGTATTGATGAATTGAAACGATGGAAAGTTGCAGACTTGGAATTCTAGTATTTGACAATGGCTTTGGAAGAAATTTGTTTATTGTTGACGGGTGAGGAACATTATACAGGTATTACTGTTTTTCATGTTTTGAGAAATTTTATTTTGAAGGTTTGGGGGGGGGGGGGGGGCGCACGTTTCTTCTGCATTCATGCATGTCAAGTTCATTTCTTTTGTTCATATTATAATGGCAATTTTTAAGTATTTTTCTAAAAGACTTTTTTATTAAAGCTTTTTTGTTATGATAATTTTTGTATTGTTAATATTATGCTTTTTTGTTTTAATTTGGGTTATTTTAGTTTTTTATGGAATTTGGATAATGAAATGACAATAGTTTTTCAGTATTGAATGCGGGATGGACGTGTGTTCAGAAACCTGCAAATTTTAAAAGTGGGGGTGGAGTTTTGTCTGTCCTCCCACTGAAGAAGAACAGATTGTTTTTGTTTTTTACCTGTCTTTCTTGTTTTTTTAAGTATTTTATAGTTAAAAATTTTTGCAGATATACACATTCCTTTTGGAGTTATGGTGTTTTGGCATTTTGAAATGGTGAAGTATGTTTTATTGCATTTGATATGGGCTGCTATAGCATCATTAATGCGGTAATTTTTCATTAATTTTGAAGAAAAAAAAAATATATATATATATATATATATATATATATATATATCTGATTTTTGTCATGCGATAACTCTTGTATTTATAAACCGATTTGGATGAAATTAATTGTATGCCCAGTACATACCAATGTCTCGACCGAGTTCATTGCCCAGCTTCATCCGCCAAGTTGTTTAAAAATGCGGCCATTTAAAAAATTAAAAAAAATTTAAATTTAAAAAGCGGTGCAAATAAATTAAAAACTGAAAAATATTTTTTTCTTAAGAGTTTGAACTTAATAGAAAGATTCCGAAGCATTTTTTGTTTCATCTTTATCTTAAAAAATGGCTGAGTTATAGCACTTTGAATTTCTAGTGTGGCTGACATTTCGAAACGATCTGATGTTTGTCGCGCGATAACACCCGTATTTATGAACCGATTTGGATGTAACTTGGTGTGTACATAGTACATACCAACATCTCACTCGAGTTCATTGGCCAACTTCATCCGCCTTCTTGTTTTAAATTAGCGGACATTTAAAAATGGAAAAAAAATTATATTTTAAAATAAAGTCCAAAGAAAAAAAAAATAGAAATGAAAAATATTTTTTCTTATGTGTTTGAACTTGATACAAAGATTTCGAAGCATTTTTTGTTTCGTCATTATCTTAAAAAATGGCTGAGTTATAGCACTTTGAATTTCTAGTGTGGCTGACATTTTGAAACCATCTGATATTTGTCATGCGATAACACGCGTATTTATGAACCGATTTCGAAGTAACTTGGTGTGTACATAGTACATACCAATGTCTTGACCGAGTTAGCTAGCCAACTTGTTTCGAAATGGCGGCGATTTAAAATTTTTAAAAACATTTTAATTTAAAATGAGGTATTAAAAAATTAGAAATTGAAAATATTTTTCTCTTATGTGTTTGACCTTGACATAAAGATTTCTGAGCGTTTTTTGTTTCGTCTATATTTTAAAAAGTGGCTGAGTTATATCACTTTGAATTTCTAGTGTGGCTGATATTTTGGAACGATCTGATTTTTGTCACGGGATAACATTGGTATTTATTAACCGATTAAGATTTGATAAGGCAGGCATGTGCATAGTAAATAGCGCTGTCTAAACCAAGTTTGTTGGCCAGCTTCATCCGCCATTTTCTTTCAAAATGGCGACCATTTAAATCAAATTTAAAATGAGGTACAAAAAAATTAGAAATTGAAAAAGGTTTCTTCCTTAAGTGTTTAACCGTGATACAAGGATTCCAGAAATTTTTTTGTTTTTATCTTAAAAAAGGGCTGAGATATAGCAGTTTGAATTTCTAATTTGGATGACATTTGGAAAAATTCGATGTTTTGCCTGCAGGGATGACAGGGATGACCGCCCCTGCAACAGCACTCTTATATATCAACCGATTTCGATGTGAATGAGCATGTGCACGGGAATTACTAAGGTCTCGACCAAGTTCTTTGGTTAGCTTCACCCACCATGCTGTTTCAAAATGGCGGGCACTTCAAGATAAATCACTTTAAATAAAACCAGAGCTTGGATAAAGCAAACTAATTTCGCAAAATTCTCATTCATATTCAGTAATGACAAAAACTAGTATTGAATCTTCTATTAACGGGTTCCACTAATTTGAGCTTCGTGTGTTTGAATAATATAAGCTGGCTTTTAAAAAATAAGGAATATGAAAGCTACCTCTTCCTCCCGGCACTGGCCGAAAGGACTTTTTAATTTCATATTACTCCTTGAAGGAGATCATGAAATTTAAGTATATAAATTAAGACTGATACACAACATTTCAAAATATGTGCAAACTTTTAATAGTGTGGTATAATTTTATTAACTGGTTAAAATATGGCTGATACTGGGGATTATAAAAATTCTAATAACAAATGAAATAAGAAATTTTTATACTATAGATTTTTAAGTCTACAAAGGAAGAAATAAAAATCACAAAGAGAGTAAGAGAAAATAAATATTAGCATGAAACTGCAAATTTTATCACATGTTTATTTACATTTATATGCATATATAAAAACAAATAATACATACATATTTAAATGTATTATTTATTACCAGCATTTTCCTGAAGTAACGCATTTCACACCAAACAAGATAAGCCTGTTGAAATTTCATTAAAATATCTTCAATATAAATATCTTACTGGAAATTTTCAGAGTTCGAATTGAAGTGAGACGTCCTCTAGTTTTGACTAAATGGATTGTCTGGCTTCCTATACAATAAATCTTTACAGTAATGTGTTTTAAGGGTGCAGATCATCTTAAAACTTTTTTAAATGTAAAAAAAAATGTGATTTATTATTAAAAAATAACATGTTACCAAACTTTAACAAAACATTATGACTCTACTCCGATTAGAACCAATTTTATGGTAAAATATGTGGAGCGATACTTATCCAAATCAAGCTAAATTTGAACTTTAAAAAGTCATTTTTCTCAAAACAGATATTTTTCACATCGCGCACATCATATTTCCAAAACAAATTAACACAGAAACTTAGTATTAGGTAGCTTTCTTTTCAAAAAAGCTACCTATTGCAGCCGTTCGGAGGAAAGCGATTTCAAAAAATTTTGGTATATTTTCATCGATCATGACCCCCAGACCCCGAAACCAACCTCCGTTCAAAATTGATAGTATATATATATATATATATATATATATATATCTGACCTATGTCACACTGTAACTCCCGTAATTATGAACCGATTTCGATGTAATTCGGTGTGTACATAGTACATACCAATGTCTCGACCGAGTTTGTTGGCCAGTTTCATCCGCCGTTTTGTTTCAAAATGCCGGCCATTTAAAATTTTTAAAAAATTTTAAAACTTGAAATGTGGTACCAAAAAATTAAAAATGGAAAAATATTTTTTTCTTATGTATTTGACCTTTATACAAAGATTCCGGAGCAGTTTTTGTTTCGTCTATATCTTAAAAAATGGCTGAGTTATAGCATTTTGAATTTCTAGCGTGGCTGACATTTTGAAACGTCCTGAATTTTGTCACGCGATAAAAGGCGTATTTAAGAACCGATTTGGATGTAATTCAGTGTGTACATAGTACATACAATCTCTCGACCGAGTTCGTTGGCCAGCTTCATCCGCCATTTTGTTTCAAAATGGCGGCCATTTAAAATTTTTAAAAAAATTTAAAATTTGAAATGTGGTACCAAAAAATTGAAAATGGAAAAATATTTTTTCTTATGTATTTGACCTTTATACAAAGATTTCGGAGCAGTTTTTCTTTCGTCTATATCTTAAAAAATGGCTGAGTTATAGCATTTTGAATTTCTAGCGTGGCTGACATTTTGAAACGTCCTGAATTTTGTCACGCGATAAAAGGCGTATTTATGAACCGATTTGGATGTAACTTCGTTTATACATAGTACATACCAATGTCTCGACCGGGTTCGTTGGTCAGCTTCATCCGCCATCTTGTTTAAAAATGGTGACCATTTAAATTTTTAAGAAAAATTTAAATTTGAAATGTGGTACCAAAAAATTAAAAATTGATAAAATATTTTCTTCTTATGTGTTTGACCTTGATAAAAAGATTCGGGAGCAGTTTTTGTTTCGTCTATATCTTAAGAAATGGCTGAGTTATAGCATTTTGAATTTCTAGCGTGGCTGACATTTTGAAACTTCCTGATTTTTCTCACGTAATAACAGGCGTATTTATGAACCGACTTGGATGTACCTTGGTGTGTACATAGTACATACAAATATCTCGACCCAGTTCGTTGGCCGGCTTCATCCGCCATCTTGTTTCAAAATGGCGGCCATTTAAAAAAATTAAAAAATAAAAAAATTTAAATGAGATACCAAAAAATTGGAAAGTGAAAAAGATTTTTTTTGTATGTGTTTGACCTTAATACAAAGATTCCGGAACAGTTTTTCTTTCGTCTATATCTAAAAAAAATGGCTGAGTAATAGCATTTTGAATTTCTCTTGTGGCTGACATTTTAAAACGACCTGATTTTTGTCACGCGATAACAGGCGTAATTATGAACCTATTTGGATGTAACTTGGTCTGTACATAGTACATACCAATGTCTCGACCGAGTTCGTTGGCCAGCTTCATTCGCCATCTTGTTTAAAAAGGGTTGCCATTTAAAAAAATTAAATTTAAAATTCAAAATGAGGTTTTAAACAATTGGAAAATGAAAAAGATTTTTTTATGTGTTTGGCCTTGATACAAAGATTCCGGAGCAGTTTTTGTTTCTGAAAATTTGTTCTTTTGTTTATATCTTAAAAAATGGTTCATTTATAGCATTTTAAATTTCTAGCATGGCTAACATTTTGAAACGATCTTGTATTTGTCACGCGATAACACACGTATTCGCCTATTTCGATGTAAGAAGGCATGTGGATAGTATACATCAACACCTCGACCAAGTTCGGTGGCCAGATTCATCAGCCATCTTGTTTCAAAATGGCGACCATTAAATTAAAATATATATATATATTTAAAGTGAGGTGCAAAAAAATTAGAAATTGAAAAAGGTTTCTTTCTTAAGTATTTTACCTTGATATAAGGATTCAGGAGCATTTTTTGTTTGTCTTTACCTTAAAAATTGGCTTAGATATAGCAGTTTCAATTTCTATTGTGGGTGACATTTTGAAAAATCTGATTTTTTGCATGCGACAGCACTCCTATATATTAACCGATTCCGATGTGAGTGAGCATGTGCACAGCAATTACTAAGGTCTCGACCAAGTTCACTGCTTAGCTTCATCCACCATGTTGTCTTAAAATGACAGGCACTTTAAGAAATTGCCGAATTTGGCAGCCAAATATATGTTACTTTAAAGAAAAGCAGCTTGGATAAAGCTGACTAATTTCGCGAAATTCTCATTCATTATATTGATAAAAATTAGTCTTGAATCTCCTATATTCGGTTTCCACTAAATTGAGCTTCGTGTGTTTGAATGATATAATTTGGCTTTTTTTAAATAAGGATTATGAAAGCTACCTCTTCCTCCCGGCACTGGCCGGAAGGACTTTTTTGTTTTATATTGTAATTTATAACCTTTAAGACCTTAAGAGTTTTGGTAGAAATTAAAACCCTAAATAATACGATTATATATGATTGAAAATAAATATTTTAAAAATTTTTCGATGCTAGGTTACGTCGAGGGAGGATTCACACAATTGTGTGGTGCAGGCTCAGCTTTAAATCACAGAAAAAGAGAAAATTGTTTTTTCTTCTTCCTTGTGATCACCTACACAATTGTGTAGGTCAGTTATTAAAGGGATACATTTTTATAACCTCTGCCTATTTTTAAGTAAGTACCTGTAATTTATTTTTTAAATTTTTATTGAAATTTTATCATAAATATTGTATGTTATGGTTTAATTGCTTGAAAAAATACTTTCGTCTATAAACTTGATTATTATTTTAGAATGAAGTTAAAGAAAACATTTTAAGAATATATATATAATATAATATGTAATATTAAGAGGATATATAGAATATATTTTTAATAATCCTGCGCGCAACATATGTATGTCAAATTACCTTTCTGAAACTCCTTATTTCGTATGAATTAACCTAAATTCTAATTATTTTTCATTAAAAGTATTTAAAGAAATACGTAAATAAAGACCTGTAAAATTTACTCTGAAAAAATGGTTTAATTTAGAGAAATATTTAAATATTGTGTTAAAATTAAGCAATATCGAGCTGCTGAAGCTGACCACTCTGATTAACACATATTTAAGTTTTCTTCATCCTTTTTATATATAATTATTTATGTATTGTATAATTATTATATTATTTATGTATAATATCTTAAAACTGACCGAAATTAACATAATACGATGTAAAATCTTTTTTACAGAAAAAAGTGTAAATTTCTCTAAACTAAATATTTTGAATGATAAAAAGATTTGTCTTTCAAAAAATTTAACTCCTAAATTAATGGACACCCGTATCCCATTTAGCGCAAAAAATCATCAAAAGTTCAAAATCTTTTTTAAGTTAAAAAACGATAATATACATACTTGCAGACATTCGTGCAAATTATACGAAATTGGGGACATCTGCAACAAATAACGATTGAGCTTTTTAAATTTTACTCGCCTGAGTTTAAAGGGCTGGCGGTCATTTTTAAAGCTGTGTTTAGATCTGTGTTTACTTTTGTATTCAAGTATCAGGAATGTACTGGATGGTACACTGAGGTATACGCCGTATGCTTTCGGGATTTTTTAAAAAAGTTCCCTTCACTCTTTGTTCCCCAAATAAAGCTGTAGCATATAATCTAGCTATAAACGTTCATGACTGTAGAGTATACCATCTGTTTTTTTTTTTTTTTACCTATGTGTACAATACTGAGTATTGTGCAAACTTAGGTATAGTTAATAAATTTTTAATTTTAGTATAATTAATCAAAGTAGAATACATTTCTCAGTTGGGAATTGAATGTGTTTTCTCAGTTGTGATGTTTGTAAAAGACTCGTTTATAATAATTTTTAAAAAAATGCTGTAGATAAAAGGAAAGGTACACTTTATTGTGCTGGTTCTTCTTAAAATTAAAAAGATTTCATAAAATAGTTTTTTTACCGAATAAAGCGAGATAATACAAATTTTTATACATTTTTTGTAAAATCGATAAATTTTCTTGCTGCAAAACTGGATACAAATTTTTTATTGTGTTTAATATGGAAAGTTTCAATTAAAAAATAGTCTTGATATATTATAAATTAAAAAATAGTTTCAACGCGGAGTAAGTTCTTTTACTAATTTTTTACTTTAAACGAGTTTTACTGAAGATTACTGTTTTCATATTTTGCTTGAGTTCAAAGTACTAGAGCTCAGTGCTAAAATTATTTAGGAAAAAGGTATTTATATTTTTAGAATCTCGATAAAATGTGCAACAAACGTAGGAAGAGATTTATTTTTTTAATTGTTTCTGAAATTTTTATATAAATTGGTAAATATGAAAATTATAACGATTTTAAGGAAATTTACCATGCGTAATTTATTTTTTTCCAACATAATTAAAAAAGAAAATTAAAAATATCTCTTGCTAGGTATTTTGCTTATGCTACAGCACTATTGAAAAATTTTACTTATACTAAAATATTTAAAATTGAATGACTAGTAGTATTTTTAACAAATGTATAGTAAAGCGAGGAGAGTTCGCGCGGTAGGAGAGATTGCGCACAAAGAGATTCGACGGGAAGGAGTAGAGTGCGCGCCTAGCGACTCCAGGTAGTTGTACAGTAGCATTAGTGCAGTGTCTACATCAGTGGCGTGGCGTGAAAATTTTCGGTGTTCATCGCAATTATTTAAGTTTGTGGTGAAAAATTATTAACTCTAAAATTCAATGGTTGAATGTTCAAAAAAGAAACTTTAAATCTTACCTTCACTTATACATGAACTCCAAATGTTCTTCTAAAACTGGATCGTAGAGTTTTAAAAGCTTATTAAGAGTTTTAAAATATTGCTTGGTCATCGCCGCATCCAGCGATGACCGGACGCCACGCCACTGGTCTACATGAATGTGCATATTGTTTGTTTCAAGCGTCTTGGATAAAGCAGTGCTATTTTTTTCCCCCAAAGTAAGTACTTGAATTTTCATAACTGTTCGTCAGAATTTTTATAGAACGTCAGTAATACAAAATATTTTGAACTTAACCGATTTCTTATAAACTACTAACCTGGACTAAGTATGTGAACACCAAAAATTCATTTTAGAAGCGACCATATTTAAATAAAAGGCCGCGCAATCTCTCCTACCAAAATAGGAGAGTTTGCGCATCTGCTACTTAGGAGAGATGGCGCATTTCCCAATAAGTCTAAGTGCTAGGAGAGATTACACAGCTTATTGATAAATTTGTATGAATTGCAAATTACGTGTAAAATATATGAATGACTCAATTTTGAAATAATTTCAGAAAAACACATAATTATCAAAAATAAATTTGGCAACAAATTAATTTGCAAAAAAATACTTCTGCAGGATAAAAATTTTATTAATAAATTAATAATACAGTTGTTATTAAATAAATTTTATGTAATTATTTTTGTTAATAAATCAATAATATATTTATTAAAAAATTCATTTTGTTACCTAAAATAAATTTTCTAATACAATGTTTTGGAAAAGCTTTCACCCATTCCAAGTAGTGTAATGCCATCGAAATCAAAAGGAAACAGAGTGCAACTAATGTTACTGATCCACAAATTATACATGAAAAAAGACTTAAGAAGGATGCCGCTACAAAAAAACAGCTAAAGATAAGGTGCTTCCTCAAAATGTGGGATAAAAATACTCAAAGAAAAAAAAACCGAAGGTCAATGAGGATGAGTGCACTGAATGTCTGGAACTGTACCAGGAGACAACTTCGACAACTGACTGGATTCAATGTATTGCTTGTTGCAGGTGATTGCATGAAAGATGAAGGATTTACAACAATAAGTGCATCGATTGTGGACGACGACAACTTCGGTTAGTAAACAAAATACAATGAAACTGAGGAAATGGAAATGAAGTAATTTTCAAGTTAAACATGTTATCAACTAGATTAATGTTATTTTGTAATCTTAGTAGGATTTGCTTTTTCTGATATTTTAATCTTCTTAAACTAAAATTTTTAACTGTTGTTAAAATTCTTTCTTTTATTTATTATTTAAACATTTGGTCGAAATATTCACTTCTAATACAGCAATATTTACTCACAAAAACCTTTCAACAATGTCGATTAAGTGTAATTATTATTGTTAACAATTTAATTGTAGTTATTATTAATAACAATCTATTCTACCTATGTGCGCAATCTCTCCTACCCCTGTGCGCGTTCTCTCCTACCCTGTAAGGAGAGATTGCGCAAAATAGTTTTCTTGGTTTTATTGCTGCTGTTCTTTTAAATTATAGTATAACAACAATGAAAATGCATAAAAAACAAATGAAGTCATAATTATTCATGCATAATTTAGCAAAATATTAATATTTAGATTTTTTATTATTATTCTTTTGAAATGTGCACTGACTCTCCTTGCTTTACCTTATATTTGAACAGAAAAACTCATAAAAATCCCCATAAAATGTATAATTTTTAATAACAAGTGGATTTTTTTTTGTTGCTTATTATTTGCAAAAGAATTCTTAAATAGTATACCAAAATTCATTAGTTTAAAATCAATAATAAAAAAATTGTTTTTTGTCTTACGGGTCTCCGATAAAATAATCACGTTTTAATGTTCGTCACAAAGAAATAAGCATTTTAGCATTTTTTAAATTGAACAAATAATATTAATTAAATTTGAAAAAGTATTTGGGAAAATTAATTATTTATACGTAAATTATTTTGGTAACATTATCAAAATATTTAAAACGATCACAAAATAAATAAAAAGGTTTACCAATTTATACAAGCGTTACAACATTAAAGCGTGGATTTAAGCTTTTTTAAAGCGATAACAATTGATTGCAGTTTATATTTATTACTTCAACTTTGTGATTGAGAACATTTGAGCCATTATTTTTCCAATTTTAGAAAGATTGAAGAAATATTAACACCAACCGTATTAGATTATACCCGGAGCTTAATTTTGAATAAAGAAATGTCCCATTCATTTACCAGAAAATTCCTGTGATGCTGAGCAATATATTTTCATTTGAAATTAACTGAATATTAATTTTGTATCTATTTTATGTTCAGTGATTTATTATAATAAACAACAACAACTGACCAATAAAATTTTTTGTAGAGTTAAAGTTTTTAAAGTAATTTCAATAAAATAAGGTTTTTAAAAGTAAAATTTTTCTTTTTCTCTTTTAGGGAATAAAGATGAAAAAAATTCTCATCTGAAGAAAAGTATGTCACAGCTACAAAAAGTAGGAAATATATGAACTTTGTTTTCGAAAGAAATACGCCACAGAAAATAAAAGGATATGATTAAATTAAAATTATTGACTGACATCAACCTTTTATGCACTGACGGTACTTTTAAGTACCATTGAAGGAAATTTAACATAAAATTTATTTATTCTGTCTATTAATAAAAGTTTATTTTTTCTTTCCACACAATGTACACTGTTTGATCAAATTTAGAAAGAATAGACAAACAGTCGAAGCTAAATATTTTCAAAAAATGGTAAATTTCTTTATCATTTTCATATAGCTCTTCTTTAAAAAAATTTATATGAAACATATAAAATTGCAAAAGCCTTTCCATTTACAGAGAGGATCATAATACATTTAAATACATTGCTTTTATAAGAATTGTGATATTGCCCTAAGAGTATTTTTGGTTAATTAATCTGATTATTTTTGTAAATAAATTATAAGTACCGATATATTTAACGAGTTTTAATGAAAAAATATATCTGAATTTCACATTATTATTACTTAAAAATTCAAGTTTATCTTCAGGTATTAAAGAAGATGATTATTGAAGTGAAGCAATTTCTTGATAAATAGTTCCGTAAGTAAAGGGTTAACTGATACACTAGCAGTCATATGATAGTAAATCGAAAAATGTTTCCAATTTTGAATGGGATAAAATAAAATATTTAATTAAACACTTTTAATTTTTAACTTTTAACGATAAAAAATGACATAAAAGTTTTACCTGGATTAAAGTTTATCACTGAAACAAAAGTGAACAGTGCTAGTAACATGACTTCGGAAGAATGACGTTTGAGAAAATAAAAGGATGTGACCTGGAGGAAATATGGGCTCACTTTCGTTTCTGGAAACCGGTTATGTTTTTATGTTGTAAAATGCAGTCAGCGCCATTTCTATAATTTATAACTGGAGGGGTGCGTAGGAGGGAGGCTTTACAATTAGAAGTCAAATATATGTGTTTACAAACTATGTAGTACGTTGAACCAGAAAGAAAATTACAGTAAAACAGTCATTGCGCACTATCAGTTATAATTAGGAATTGGGAGGTGGGGAAAAAAGTCTTAAAATTAACCCTTTATGTACTGAATTATGAATTCATGAAAATTTTGTCTTCTAAAGCATTTTTCGTGAATTGTTTAAACTACATTAGAAGATTTCCATAATCATTTAATACATTTTAGAAGGATTTTAGAAGGATTGAAGGATTTAGAAGGATTAATTAAATTTGAATGTATCGGAATTTTGCGGAATATTTATCTCTCCACTCAAATCTTTTATTTTAAATATTTTTCTTAGTATTTTGTAGAATTAAAAAATGTACAAATATAATGTTCTTACATTAGAAATATAGAAATATTTCCGAATTCAAAAATTCCAAGAAAGCTGAACCCCAACTCCAAGAAAACTGAAAAGATGCAAAGGCAAAATAAATCATCTTTTTAAAAATATTTGTGTTCTGTGTAACCAATGTAATACTTGCGGAATAAGATAAAGTAATGTATCTATAACTCATTCTAAATTGTTTTATAACTAATCGATATATTAAATGAATTTTATAGCAAGTTATTTTAATGGTACTTATAAGTACCGTCAGTAGATAAAGAGTTAGAAGTCCAGTATTTGCCAACTGTCCCAGAAAATGTATTACAGTAAAATTTGTAAAAGCTGAACATTTCAATAATGGAAACCTTTCTTAAGCGAAAAATAATTGCGTTCTGTAAGGACGATATGCCATACAAATATGCTTATATTTTTGGCATGAAATTAAACATTTTTATCAGGGCGGCTTCATCCAAGAAATTAAAAAAGGTGTCATATGTTATGAAAAATCAACGTTGATTCATTTTAAAAAATGTAGGTCAAAGTAGGCACAAAATCTGTGCCAAATAGTACCTTTCTCATTTCTCTCCAAAAATATGGTGGTGCCTTTCTTTTCTTTTCTTTTTTTTTTGACATATTCAGTGTAAAATGTGTGTACTTTTCAGTTTTTATATTATTTTTATCATAACTCTAATTAAACAAACAACAAGATAAAAGTTAAAGGTATTAATTGACTTGAAAATAATACTAATCTACCAGATTTATTACAGATTTCTTTCATTACTACTACGAGTTATACTAATATTTTGGCATGGATATCCAAACAACATTCGACCATTTTTATCAAACTGACAATATGATTACATGTAGGATATGATTACGTATTGGATAAGCTACTTATACAAGGTGAATCGTGTAAAAAACTTTAAGGGGTCTCAGAACTCTTGAAGCTTCAAAATTTTCGAAATTTTAATTTTTTTAGAAGTTAAACTTCTATCTTTTCTGAACATTTTGATATGATTGTTTCCTTGAAATTCCCATTAGAACAGAAGTTACGACCATTAGAATTATGCCCGCTCAATAGCTGAAGCGACGTTTCCGACACTTTGAAGTCATTTTCCTCCAAATGACGTTTTTAGGTATAACGCGCAGGATATCTCAAAAACTTTTGAATATTTTTTCATGAAATTTTCGAAACATATGTTTTATGTTAGTCTGCATAAACGGAACCAAAAATATAATTTTTATTGTTAAAAAAATATTTTTTTAGGCGATCATACTGTTGAAATTTTCAAAATTTTGTATTAGCTAAATACAACTTTGTATTAAAAATATAAAAAGGCTTTAAACACAAATTTATTTAGGTTCAGGGAAATTATTACAATCTCAAGTATAATTCGGCACAAGAAACTTCATTCTAGTTGCAAAATTTATTTTATAACGCTACGCGTAAGCTGTTATACCAATTTTCTGCTCGACACATGCCTGACAGTTTGGAGCCCCCTATAAATACTAATACTGCATCTTGAAATTTTTTAAATACATGAAATGAAAGAACATACTTATATCTTTTAATCCCAATAAAGATTGTGTTTTTAAATCATATACATTTTAAGATATTAAATTTTGAAAATTGTCTTTTTTTCTAACTTTTTCAATTTTAAGAGTCCTGATACCCCTTAAGGAGAGAGAAAATGCATCTAGACAAATTCAAACATCGTACAATGCATGGTCGTAACTCAAGCAGTGAAGCGCTACAGGGCGCATTCGGATTGCGGAGAGAACTCAGTGTAAAATACAATTTTGAATATAAACATTATTTTAAGGGGTCTTGTACCTTTTAAACGCGTCGAAAATTACGAAAATCTTCAAAGTTTGAATTAGTCTATCTTCAAAGCCTTTTTATGTATAAACATGAAATTTTGGATATTGATTAAACAGATTATGCTTTGTAATATGCTACCATTAGAAATTTATTAACTCTTTACAGAATTTGTGTATTGTTGAAATCAAAATAGCTCTTTTTTTACGCCATAAGTTATTGCGCGCATGATATCTTGAGAAAGTATGTATGGATTAACATGAAAGTTGGTAAAGATACTAAACATATGTGTGTTTAAAATGATCTACTCTTAGACTAAAATTATTTCATTAACTATATAAAAAAAATTATTTTCGTAAAAAAAAAAAAAAATAAAAATTTTGTATTTTTAATGAATAAAATTAGTCATAACTAAAAATATTACCATTGTAAAAACTTAAAAGTAGATCATTTTAAACACACATATTTGTTTAGTATATTTACCAAATTTCATGACAATCCATAGATACTTCTAAAGATATCATGCGCGCAATGACTTATGGGGTAAAAAAAGAGCTATTTTGATTTCAACAATACACAAATTCTGTAAAGGGTTAATAAATTTCTGTTGGTAGTATATTAAAAAGCATAATCTGTTTAATCAATATCCAAAATTTCATGTTTATATATAAAAAGGGTTTGAAGTTTCTCGTTAAATTCCGTAGAGTTTAAAAGGTACAAGACCCCTTAACATTCCAGGATGTTGATAATTTTCAGTAAAGCAATAAGCTGGTATGTAAATACATATAATGCAATATCAAAAAGCTTTTTTTAAAAAAGACTGAATGATGTGATAACGACCATGTGCGTGTAACGTGAAATGCGTGATTTGATGTGTTAATGACCAAGGTGAATAGCATTTTTTTTACTGAATTTTTAATGGTTTTAAAGTACAGTAATACCTCGACTTATGTCAGCAATTCGTTTCAAGACTAGCGACGTAAGTCGAAAATGACGTAACTTGAGGTACATTTAGATAATTAAAATTACTGGCAAAAAATTAAAAAATGTATAAGCAATAAAAATTCTCCAAAATCTAATGAACATATTCTATTGTATTTAGGGATTATGTTACAGGCATTTAACATTAGCAAAAATGCGTTTGCAATACCAGTATGTGGAATAAATCAATGAGTTATTAACTTACAATTTATTGATCTTCTAGCTTCCCAGTTTGAGTCTTTGAGGATGCGGAAAAATCTTGCAATGCTGTTCGAACCGAAATTTTGTTTTCTTTTCTTACTTTTAGAAGCTCTTTGTAGCAGAAAAATGAGTTTTCTTAGCTTCATCTAATGGCTATTTTTTTTTATTTGTTTGTCACTATCACTTGTCTGCCTTGGGAAAGTTTCCCTTCATAGAACCAAAATTCTTCAAAAATTTCAAAGTGTGTCTTAATTAAAGTAACTTATTTTTCAAGCCAGACGACATAAATGCGAGGGGACGTATGTCGGGGTACTACTGTACTCAAATAATTTTTTGAATGAACTTTGAAGATATTCCAAAAGATAATCATAAGAATGTTTTAGCCCAGATGCATACACTATATGGCCATTAATGACCGGACTCTTTCAATTTCAGACATTTTGTCAAATATTTAAAGGTATATGTGTCAGTTTTTCTGGAAGTTCAGGATTATGAAGAATATGTTCTACTTCATATTTATCAACGACGGTTTGATCAGAAGGACAATTAGGGGGTCAACAAAAAATCAAAGAAAAAGAATAATGTTTGGGATCACCCTGTAAAATAAAATGCACGAAATTCTCTATCGCTTCGCTACAGGTTACAAATATAGGGATATCCTACAATAGTATTCATTTGTGGAAGAGTAGAATGTATATTCATAGAGACATAAGTTCAAAATATTTGTGCATTTTTTTGTTTATATCATGCAGAGCTTTTTACCAAATTTAACGCCAGTTTCAGAAAATTTGCAAAATGTAGTAGAAATAAGATGTTTTAATTGGAATGTGAATATGTTAAATATTTGATGAAATATGAGCAGTTCACTGAAACATTTTTTATCCGCGCATGCGCAGCACGATAATTTTTTTTTTCATGATTTGATAGTCAACTCTATGGAGCAACTCATAAAATAAAGCCAGTCAAATATCGTGAAAATTCAGAAAGATATCGGCAATAGACTGAGCTGATTTTTAGTGTTTTCGAAAAACAGCTAAATGATAGGGGGTTTTCCATAAATTGTCGTTTTAATTTTTACTTTTTAAAATTTTCATTTTTTATGGATGCTTTAGTTCTTCTTGGAAAATCCCCAGAATTAACCTATTCCAACAACAACAACAAAAAAAGAAGTATCAAAATCTAAGCATTTTTTCTAAATCTACTCGTTGACATTCATTAAGTACAAACTCCTTTGCTGAAAACCAGATAATAAAAAATGACAAATTGTGGAAAATCCCTTATCATTCAGCAGCTTTTAGAGAGCAACTAAAAATTCGCTCTCGATATTGCCGATATCTTTCTGAATTTTCACGATATTTCACTGGCTTTTTATTTATGAGTTTCTCCATAGAGTTGACTATCAAATCATGAAATAAAAAATTTTATCGTGCGCGCATGCGCAGATAAAAAATGTTTCAGTCAACTGCTCATATTTCATCAAATATTTAATATATTAACATTTCAATTAAACCATATTATTTCTACTACATTTTCAAATTTTCTGAAACTGGCGTTAAATTTGGTAAAAAGCCCTGCATGATATAAAGAAAAAAAAATGCAAAAACATTTTGAACTTAAAAAAAAATCAATATATTTCCATGAATATACATTCTATTTTTCTACAAATGAATACATATATTGTAGAATATCAATATATTTGTAAATTATAGAGATGGATCCTTTCGTGCTTGTTATTTTACAGGGCGATCCTAAACATTATTATTTTTCTTTGATTTTTTGTTGGCCCCCTAATTGGCCTTCTGATCAAATCGCCGTTGATAAATGTGAAGACCAATCTATTCTTCATAATCCTGAAGTTCCAGAAAAATCCAAAAAAATATATTTTTAAATATACGAGAAAATGTCTAAAATTGAAAGTGTCCGGTCATATATTGGATTTCTATTAAACACACAAGTACTGTTACGAATAAGATGTAAAATAACATGTGTTTTCTATAAAACAATAATAAATGTATTTTTAAATATTGATCTAAAATGTTTCTAAATAACTGTATTATGACTGTTTAACGAGTATAGCACATATCTCCATGAGATGCCCCACTTTTTAGCACAACTCATACTTGCTAAAAATTGATAAAATGTAAACGTATAATATAAAAAAGGGACTAAACAAAACGACTTTTGTTTATTATTATTTGAAGACTGAATCATTTTACTCGTTTCATCTATGATAAAAATGGTAGCAAAATAAATAAATAAATCTATTTATATAAAATCCAAGTCTCTGTGTGTCCCTCACGATTCCGGTAGGACCACCTCATTGAAATGAGTAATTGTTGAAAAATACTAATGCAGGGTTACCACAGTAGCGCCAAATGTTGGCCAACTTGGCAATAGCTGGCTGATTTGGTGAAATTCCCATTTATAACTATTAATCTTTCATAAAGGAGGTCACCAAAATTTAATTTAAACTCCGCTCTTTTAAGATATTTTTTCAAAATCTATGGGTGAGAATTTAAAGTACATCTTTACATCTTCCTCCCGATGCTACTAATAAAATAACCGCCAATAGACGACGCTGTACTGTATGAGCTCCTAACTGCGCGATTTTAATGTGCTTTAGGTACTTTTCCAGTATAAGTGCCTTGGCGAAAAAAGAAATTTGGCAACATTTTCCCGGAACCTATCCATTGTTTCATTTTATATGCACATGCATTTTTTTTCGATATTTATACGATTTATTTATACGATTAAAAAAGCCGTTTCTCTAATTTTATACAGAAACAGATGTAATTTGTCCATAAAAACATGAATAATATACATATAAAATAAACATATAAAAAAACACTCATCAAGTTTGTTTTCATAGCTGTTTATATGATTTGACAACAATTCTCAATATTTTTCCGTTATACGGACACCATGCCAAAATGTATGCGGTACTTTTCCATTATACGGACAGCATT
Organism: Maratus speciosus; assembly: GCA_963932465.1. Lineage (NCBI taxonomy): Eukaryota > Metazoa > Arthropoda > Arachnida > Araneae > Salticidae > Maratus > Maratus speciosus. Next base: position 333,132,576 of record OZ010790.1, on the reverse strand, counting down.
GTCGCCAAGCTCAATAGTTGGCGCAAAATGAAAATAAGGTGAATTGAAACATTTGAAAAATAAAAGAAAAAACATTCTCGATAGTAAAGTGGGCATTTTAAAAATATAACATTTGAAAATTACAAACTTTTACGAACTATTTTATTAAATCACAAATATATACTTAAAATAAATGAACAAATAACTGTTATACTATAAAGTAATAAAATAAAAAATCATATTAAACTGCTGCCATAAAATTATAAATATCTTTCAGCATTGCAGTAAACATTTCATTTTTTGAATGAAGGCGTAGCCACATAAAATCTATGAGATACGACTCTAAATGATGACGAACAGCTTCCCGATGTCTTTTGTTGCGCCATTTTGCGATGCCCCATAATCTTTCAACATTTGGAGTATGACATCCAGTATTAGGGTCGACAAAATTGTATTTGTGATTTACTGTGAAATGATCATAACCAGCACTTAGCAGTTCATCTGTTTTATATCCTTTCCAACAATCTGTATAAATAATACATGACTTTCATCTACTTCTATAATTTTATTAGGTCCACCGATTTTTCTATTTGGTCGAGAACATAAAGCATTTGCACAAACTTCTCTCGAATAACTATTCCATTCCACTGTTGTGTTGTGGTTCATATCAAGTTGCAGCTCACAAAACTCAATCGATGTCAACTCTTTGCACGATAAATATATAAACCTCAAAGCATTAAGAAAAGTCACCCGCGATCCTTTAAACCAAGTTTTTTGTCGTATTCCTACGGTTTCTTCGCATGATCGTAAGCTACAACTCAATTTCGGATTTCCAGAACTCATCCATAGTTTCATTTCATGATTTTTTGAACACAATCTTTTATTATGCAGAATTCCAAATTCCTGAAACATTTTTATCCCAACTTTCTCATCATCTGGTAATTGCCAAATGATAAAATCCATCTCAGCATCAGCAGTAAAAGTAAACTACAACTTTATAAAAAAAGCATTTTTAATTCGATTAATAGCAGATTAAAAAGCTTTCCAAGGTTAAGGTTAAACAATAATCATTCACGTGATTCACGTTTCATAAATAACAAATCACAATGTTTCGCATGGTTTACAATAAAAATCTACGATCAAGGTTGAAATAATTGGCGCATTAGCATACATTTTAGCATGCTGTCCGTATAACGGAAAAGTACCATGTATGCTAATGCGCCAATTATTTCAAAATGCTAAAAGATATTTGTAATTTTATGCCAGCAGTTTAATATGAGTTTTATTTTATTGCTTTATTTTATAACAGTTATTTGTTCAATTATTTTAAGTATATATTTGTGATTTAATTAAATAGTTCGTAAAAGTCTGGAATTTTCAAATGTTATATTACGTAGATTTCGTAAGAAATACTACCTATTGCAGTCGTTACCATGGTGCGACTTTTGAAAAATTCCTTCATAACTTTTCATAATAGGACCCCAGGAACCCAAAACCATCCCCACCCAAAAAGTTTATATATATATATATATATATGTATGTATGTATGTATGTACTAAATTTTGTCCGCACGATAAAAGTCGCAATTACGCACGAATCATCTTCAAACTCGCCAACAACTTTGAGATGGCTAATATCTCGGCGGGGATTGAAAATGGGCGAAATCGGCCCAAGAGGGTGGAAATGGGGAGGGTTCAAAATTTTGAATACTGTCTTAACATGATTCTGATAAAACCAGCTCTTACACAACAATGGCAGGAAAAAAATAAAAGTTTTTCTTTATAACAGTTGCCAACAATTAAAAAAAAAAAACAAATAATAAAATTCTCACCACAACAATTACTTTTCTTTTGCAATATTTTCACGTGTAAAATTAAATAGTTTGACAAATTGAAAACAAATTGAATATTAGGTCATAAGTTTCCTAGAGCAAGATTTCAGCATGAAAACTGAAAATAAATAGTTTGACGAATTAAAAAAATATGTATATTGCGTCATATTGGAAATATAATGGACCTTAGCAGGTGAATATGTAAAATTGGGTGAAAAGGGTGTATAGTTGGGTGAAAAAGTTCGACCAGAATCGTCCGGGATGCTTTTTCAAGAAGGCTCACGTTTTGAGCACTTTATCGCCAGAGTAAGGGTTGGCGCGGGGATGAATTCAACGCTAATCACCCCTTTTTGTTCGTGACGTCGTACGCGTAGCGAACAGCAACCTCATTCCTTTGCTGAGAGGAAGAGATGTGTTTTTAGGTAGATTTCGTAAGAAATACTACCTATTGCAGTCGTTACTATGGTGCGACTTTTGAAAAATTCCTTCATAACTTTTCATTACATGACCCCAGGAACCCAAAACCACCCCCACCTAAAAAGTTTATATATATATATATATATATATATGTATGTATGTATGTATGTACTAAATTTTGTCCGCACGATAAAAGTCGCAATTATACACGGAACGTCTTCAAACTCGCCAACAACTTTAAGATAGCTAAGTTCTGGGCGGGGATTGAAAATGAGCAAAATCGGTCCAAGGGAATGGGAATGGGGAAGGTTTAAAATTTTGAAAACCGTCTTAACATGATTCTGATAAAACCAGCTTTTACACAACAATGGCAGGATAAAATAAATATTTTTCGTTATAGCTGTTGCCAACAATTAAAAAAAAGCAATAAAATTCTCACCACAACAATTGCTTTTCTAATGCAGTGTTTTCACGTGAAAAATTAAATTAGATAAACAGTTTGACGAATTGAAAACAAATTGAATACTACGTCATAAGTTTTCTAGAGCAAGATTTCTGCATGAAAATTCAAAATGAAATAAATAGTTTTACGAATTTAAAACAAATTGAATATTGCGTCATAAGTTTTCTAGAACAAGATTTCTGCATGAAAATTCAAAATGAAATAAATAGTTTGACGAATTGAAAACAAATTGAATATTACGTCATAAGTTTTCTAGAGCAAGATTTCTGCATGAAAATTCAAAATGAAATAAATAGTTTGACGAATTAAGAAAAAAAAAAAAATATTGCGTCATATTGAAAATATAATGGACCACAGCAGGTGAGTATGTAACGTCATTGAGTTTGAAGAAACGTATTAAAACATGATAAAAACCCGAGTATGGAAATATTAACATATTTTAACACTTTGAGGTTCTCTGAATTTGATTTAGCCATTTTTAAACCTATTCCATATACATGCGTGTGTGTATATTAGAATTTTCACAAAATGTTTAGCTCCCTAGAGCTCATTCTTAGCGAAGGAACTGGGTTTATCTTTAATCTTGATTTAAGTTTTGTTGGTGAATTTAGTACTTAACTTCGAAATCTACCTCCGCCTGTAGGCCCGAGCCGGCAGGGATTTTTTTTTTTTAGGTAGATTTCGTAAGAAATACTACCTATTGCAGTCGTTACCATGGTGCGACTTTTGAAAAATTCCTTCATAACTTTTCATTATAGGACCCCAGGAACCCCCCCCCCCCCCCCTAAAAAGTTTATATATATATATATATATATATATATATGTATGTATGTATGTATGTACTAAATTTTGTCCGCACGATAAAAGTCGCAATTACGCACGAATCATCTTCAAACTCACCAACAACTTTGAGATGGCTAATATCTCGGCGGGGATTGAAAATGGGCGAAATCGGCCCAAGAGGGTGGAAATAGGGAGGGTTCAAAATTTTGAATACTTTCTTAACATGATTCTGATAAAACCAGCTCTTACACAACAATGGCAGGAAAAAAAATAAAAGTTTTTCGTTATAACAGTTGCCAACAATTAAAAAAAAACAAATAATAAAATTCTCACCACAACAATTACTTTTCTTTTGCAAAATTTTCACGTGTAAAATTAAATAGTTTGACAAATTGAAAACAAATTGAATACTACGTCATAAGTTTCCTAGAGCAAGATTTCAGCATGAAAACTCAAAATAAATAGTTTGACGAATTAAAAAACTATGTATATTGCGTCATATTGGAAATATAATGGACATTAGCAGGTGAATATGTAACGACATGTAAGTTTGAAGAAACGTATTAAAACATGATAAAAACCCGACTATGGAAATATTAACATATTTTAACTCTTTAAAATTCTCTGAATTGTTTGTAGCCATTTTTTAAACCTATTCCATATATATGTGTGTGTGTATTCGTGTATATTACAATTTTCACAAAAAGTTTAGCTCCCTACAGCTCGCTCTTTGTGAAGAAACTGGGTTTTATCTCTAATCTTGATTTAAGTTTTGTTGGAGAATTTAGTACTTAACATCGAAATCTACCTCCGCCTGTAGGCCCGAGCCGGCAGGGATTTTTTTTTAAATGCTCACTTTAGTACGACAATATTTTTTCTTTTATTTTTCAAATGCGTTAATTCACGTGACTTTCATTTTGTGCCAACTATTACGCTTGGCGACAATGGTATCCGCATAACGGAAAAGTACCCAAATCTCACTTTCTGATACCCAAATTACACCAAACTTTTTTTTTAAAAATGCCAAAGCCCCTACAGTGGAAAAGTATCAAACTGTCTATTATTTTGCGCTATCTGTGTTATAGTTTATACTATATGCAAGGTGAGTGGAGCGAAGAGTTTAAACATTAAATATTAAAGTTTCGGCACAGATGTCATATACACAACGGCTACTTAACTGTCATCAAAGTGTCGTTATTTTGCTTGATATGGTAACCCGGATGTTGTTGTTTATGCTGTTGATGTTTTCGCCAAATTGGCGTCGGAAAAAATCGCTCCAATATGGGGTATATATGACAACTGTGCCAAAGTTTCTATAAAGCAGTATAAGACTAAAAATTAAGAATAAAATAAATGCAAAATAAGACTAAAGAATAAAGAAAAATCATGCGTTAAGCATAGAATATGAAACACTTTCCAACACATCCTGAATGCTTTAACAAAACTTCGTTATTTAGGGAAATAAGGTAAATAAGATAACTAAGTAAACATTTTAGAAAACGCATATATTTTTTTAAAAATTGATTTCAGCAGTTACCGTCCATAGCAATAGTACCGTTATTACATGCCACTATTTTGCTAAAATTTAATTTAAGCTACTCTTAAAGCTACTGAAATCATATTTCCAGATATTATCATCCATAGACGGTTATGTATCCAATTCTTTGCGTGACCCTGTATATCATTTTATCTATATTCTACAAACATTTCTTAGTAATCTAAATGCAGTTCAGCGTAAAACTGCATAACTCCTTTAAAAACCACCTTTAAGCAATTTATTCTCATACTCAGGAACCCTTACGAATTCTTTTGTGTAGCCCTGCATATGAACTGTAGCATTTATACACACGGTATAGTATGCATAAATGTAGTGAAACATAAAAGCGCATATCATAATTAAAGATGCATTTCTAGCAATCATTACTTATGTACGTACAATACTTCGGAGAAAAGTTTCTTGGCGAGAAAGAAGTTTGCCAACGTATTTTCTGACAACCTATTTACTGCTTCATACTCACAAGCAATTTTTTGCATATGTATACAATTTATTTAATGTAAAAAAAAACTATTTAACCATTTTTATAAAGAAACAGAACTATTTTTTGCACAGATGTCATATACGCATCGGGGTTGGCGTGATTTTTCTCTGACGCCAATTCGGCAGAAATCTCGCTTTCGAATACCAGTTACTTATATATTTTTAAATTATTTGCTATCATTTTGAAAAGGAAATAACTATAAATAAATAAAAGTTTGAATAATAACTATAGAACAAAACAGTTTATATAATTTAAAAAAAGAAAATAAAAGTAAATAAACAATGGCACAGATGTCATGTTCGCCCATATTGGCGCGATTTTTTTCTGACGCCAATGTCATATACGCAATGTATACTTAACCGGCGTCAAAGTGTCGTTATTTTGCTTGATATGGTAAACCGGATGTTGTTACTTATGCTGTTGATGTTTTCGCCAAATCGGCGTCAGAAAAAAAATCGCGCCAATATGGGGCGAATATGACATCTGTGCCTAAACAATTTATTAATAAATAAAAAACAATAGCCGGCAAAATAACACCATTTTAGCGCCATAGGTATCCCGGTTCATATCTGAAATCTGTGCCGTAATTTGTATATAAAAAAATATTATATATATTTAGAAACGATTTTTTTTATGTATATAAGCGCATATATAAACAAAAATAAAATTTCATTAGATTTGTTTTCATAGCTGTAAATTTTGGCAACATATCTCACTTTCTGATGCCCGAATTACGCCAAGCTTTTTTTTAAAAATGCGCTATAATGGAAAAGTACCTAAATAAATAATTAACAGAAATAACCAATTATACAAACTAAAACATTTTATTTCGAGATTAAAGCATTGTTTTTAATTTCGATTAAAAATACATATATCTTTGGGGAACAGATGTCATATTCGCCCCATATTGGCGCAATTTTTTTTCGGTTGCCAATTTGGAGAAAACATCAACAGAATAAACAACATAATCCGGGTTACCACATCAAGCAAAATAACGACACTTTAGCGCAAGTTAAGTACCTGTTGCCTATATGTTATTGGCGACAGAAAAAAATCGCGCCAATATGGGGCGAATATGACATCTGTACCATCTTTGGATAACTTTAATTGAAATTGGGTTCACGGCTTAATATCTCATTCCATAAACCTAAACAAACACAAGTGATTCATTCATCGTGAACCGTAAAAAATATTAAATCATTGAGGTATTCATTCACAAAGTAAGTTCTCCAACAATCAATGGACAATATTTTAATGACGTCATAGTATGTAAAATGGTGGCGGTATCATTTGTTTATGGTTTGAAATCACAAAGATTTAATTTTACAATGTCTCTTAGTTACATTATTTTATTGTCGTATTTATGAGATCAGAACAAAAGCATATTTTTTCATTATTTAGTTATTAAAGACGGAAAAAAATTATAAATGTGCATGATTTGAAAAATTTAAATAATTTTCTTTCTTAATACTAAAAAATAACATCGGGAAGTAACAGCGAGTTTAAGTTAAATAAGTTTAGCTGTTTAATTCTGTTGTAATATTCAAAATAACTGTATTTATTAGATTTCAGTAAACAACATCAGAGCCCGATTAAACTTTGAAGTTAGAGGAATTACAATGTCATTTCAGGACCTTTCTTTTGGAGAAGCTTTTCTAAATTCCACATATACATGGAAACTCTTCAGTGCTAGAAATATTATTCCCAGGACTGGCATAACATGAGAACGGCCTGCAATTTTACACAAGTTTTTGAAAACTACTTTATATCAGAAATTTTACTAAAAACTGGTTACTTTTTTGTTATAGAGTCCCACACTATTAGAATTATGACAAGTTGCAGCCAATTTCGCCAAAGTCGTAACCAAGATCGTGAAGCACACACATATAATACCATATAATACCATTTTATGAAATCGTATACGATAATTTAATAGTTTTTACCTTACTTCAAGTGTGTAATTTATTTATTTTTAAGGCTTAATAATCTAAATTGTCCAATATATGAATTTAAAAAAAATGTAAACAAAGACTGAATAGACATGACCGAAAAAATCTGCAGAAAACTTGGAATTGTGCAGATTAGTGGTCTTCTACTGTACACAGTTTTTCATAAATGTGTTTCGTTCTTAAAACGTGTTATTTTCATCTATCACTGCGGAACAAATGAGAAAACTCATATTTTTGCACATGAGTTGTATATATCTTTATATCTAAATTTCCGTCATTTTTGACGGGCTATCTTTCTAGTAAATAAATAAAAGTTGTTTCCTGAAAACCCAGTTTTATTTTTCAATATTTCAGCTCTTATATCCTTTAAACAGTTTATTTAATAAGAGAAAATATATTAACGAAAATTAAGTTCTTGCTTCATATAGTCAATCATAAGCGATAAATTATAGGAAAATATTAGCAACAAAATTTTATTTTTATTTTGAGATGCCGAATTCATCCCTTACCAATGCAACTATAACATGATGCTCTCAAAACAACAAGGTTATATCAGTAGTCAATAGGGTTACATCAATTTTGGAAAAGCACCAAGTTTGTATTTTGAAGTAGTTACAAAGAGCGAAGCACGCGTGAACATAATATCAGTAGTGGAATTCCTGCCTTACCAAGGAAACGCGGTTTCTGTACCAATATACAAAAATTTGCACTGTAAAAAAACCACTGTAAATTTGCCAGAACAAACTCGATCACAGTGAATGTGCTGTATCTTTCTTTGGTTTCCTGACTATATTAACATGGAAAATACAGTAATTGCGTAAAATTAACAGCAGAATGTGCTGGCAATTTGGACGCATTTTTTTACAGCACAAACTGCTGGCGTCCAAAATTGCCAGCACATTGTGCTGTTAATTTTACACAACTACTGTATTTTCCATGTTAATATAGTCAGGAAACCAAAGAAAGATACAGCACATTCACTGTGATCGAGTTTGTGCGCGAGATGAACAGTACAGGTTTTTTCTTACAGTGTGCAGTGAAAGTTTCTCATTAAATTTACTGTCAGTTTATGATATTTAGGAAGCAGGATTGAAAATTTTTGACGATTTGATAGATTTTTTTAATCCGCCTCCAACACGAACGATATTTTGTTCGTCTAAAAAGGGATGCAAGGTACTCGCCTCACTAATTTTTACTTTGTGTCCCTTTCGTGGAGACTCAAGTTCAACAGCAAAGACTTTTTTCTCCCAGAGTAATATTTATACAAAAGAAAAACAACTCTCCAAAAGTATATAAAAAAAGGTGAAAGTTGTGGCTAAAAAATGGTGTGATATCAAATTTCCAAGCTTATATTATGGTACTTATTTAACATTTTCATTAAAATATTTACCATTTGCAAGTCGAGTGCCTTCGTATATGCTGATAGAAATACTTTCTTCCTATACTAAATACATCACAACGTGTTTCTGAAAATTGAAATGTTTTAAAATTATGCTTGATGGGCTTAACGGCCATATTTCCTTATTTTGCACAAATTCTAAGCACACAAATCAACAGTTAAAATCTGAAGTTCGAAATTGTTACTTAAGGAGACATTTTAAGCTTTTTTTATGGACTTGTGTTTGAAGAATTTTGTATCTTAAAATAATGGTTACTTATCTTAAGGATTCATCTTATGATTTATTTCTTAGTAATTAATCATTTAAAAGCAGTGAAAATCAATTTCCCTCCCTTAAAATATTAGTCTTTTTTTAACTTGTAGTAAAATCCGAAGTTTGACATTGTTAATGAAGCAAAAATTTTATGCTTTTTCCTTACGGAATTGTGAGCTTAGAAATTTGTGTCTTATAAAGGAGATAAAGGAGACTATCTTCGGGATTCATCTTATCATTCCTATTTTAGAGTAATTAATCATTTAAAAGCAGTGAAAATCACTATCCTTTCCCAAAATCTGTTCTGTAGGAGAATTTACGCCTTACAAGTAAAATGCATGTCAAATTTTAAGTTTCAGAATTAGAAATTGCAAATAAATCAAAATTTAGCTCCTTCATAGAACGCATTTCTATCGTTTCGAACTTTTAATTCCAACTTTTTTAGAAACTATTCTTAGCTAGTATTGAAATGTAGCCACCATGCCAAATTTCCGGTTTCTCTCTCCATTGTTATCACAGAAATTTGAATTTTAGAAAATTTTTTGCTCGTGCACTCTTGTTAATTTCGAATTTCTTATAAAATTAGCCGCCTCTAGATATCAGTTTGGTCACCCTTTGATGTATGCTAAGCATTGAATAATGTTACTTTTATTCATAATTTAATTAACTTGCTCTTCAAATTGGAAGATTCTGATAGGGAAATCAAAAACATGGTACTTTTATGTTGGCCGGGCACAGATGATAAATTGCCAAAGTTTGTTTCCTTCGCATACATTCTTATTGCATGAATTTCAATCATTTTATTTAAAACATATAACTTTAATTTAAAACTCAAGCATTTAAAATACACTCCTTTAATTTATTTCATAAAATAGATAAATAAATAAAAAATAATTAATAATTAATAAAAAATAATAAATATTGCAATAAACCATTTGGATGATAATTTATCATCCAAATGGTTCTTAGTTTATGTCCACTTTTATTATCAAAGCACTTTTTTAACACTTTCCAACAAAGTTGAAAAGTGTTTATGACTTAGGTTTGTCTGGCCGTTTGTCCACGCTCTAACTCTCGTAAATATGCTCGGATCGTTCTGAAATTTTTGGATGTTAGTGACCTCTACCATAGCACGTTCCCTATTTCAAATGAAGTTTGTAGCCTGCTTAGTTCATTTACAGGGACAGTCAAAAGTTTTCCGTTACATAATAGTTCCGTTACGGCCAATGGGAAAAAATCGTTTCAAATGATTTTTAATGGTGTTACACTCTTTCAAACATAGTAAAATTGATATTCATTTATGAAGTCCACTAAAATATGCATTCTCTTGAATACGCGGTGCAAAGAATAGTTATTGTTCATTTACAGGGCCACACAAAAGAATTCCGTTCATAATGGTATAGGGGAAATTGTTTGCGGTGTATTTGAAAAGATTTCATATACTATATTGTATCCGAATTACTGTATATTAGTAATGATTGCTCGAAATGCATTTTTAATTATGATATGCGCTTTTTTAGGGTTTCGTTCATCTGACGAAACCCTATTCGTCTCGCTCCTCTGTCTGTCTGTCTGTCCGTCTGTCACAGAGCCTGTTCTGAGAAACTATATAGTCAGGAGGGGTAATTATGACCACTTTTTACATTTTCAACTTTGCTATTTTTCTTTGCTTATTTCTATTTGGAAAAGTGCTGTTTTTAGTACATAGGAAGTAACTTTGATCCTTTAAGAACACATTTTAAAAGTTTTAATTATCATAGCTGTTTTTCTTTTAAAGTTAAAAGGGTGGTTATAATTACCCCACCAAAAACTCACAATCACATAAGTTTGGGGTAATTAAGACCACTAGTGGGGAAATTATGACCACTATATCTTCTCTTTATACTTGCCAATACACATATGTTTGGGGTAATTATGACCGCTTTGAACTCCAAAGTAACAAATCCGTTTATCAAAAATTTTATAGACTTAGTTTCAAATTGTTATTTTGATTTCAAAAAGGCTTCAGACTAGTAATAAAGAATACCTAAGATGAAATATACATTATGAGGTTAATATCTGAGCTTGAAACAAAATTTTACCATCACAGTTATCTCCAGTATGACGGCGGTCATAATTACCCCCTGGTCATAATTACCCCATCTGACCCTACATATTAAAGACTTGAAATTTTGCATATTTATAGCTGAACACCACACATCATACGGCAAATCATAAAATTTTGAAAAAGTCGTACATTTAACACTTTGGGTTCCCACATGTGTATTTTAAACAATTATTTTTAAGTGAGCCCTACTTAGGTTGGAGGCGCATACTTATAGCTGAACACCTCGCATCAAATGACAAACCATAAAATTTAAAAAAAGCCGTACATTTAACTCTTTGAGCTCCCACATGTGTATTTTAAACAATTCTTTCTAATTGAGACCCCCATTTAGGTTGGAGGCGTGAAATTTTGCATACTTATAGCTGAACACCACATATCATACTACAAATCATAAAATTTTGAAAAAATCGTATATTTAACCCTTTGGGTTCCGACGCAATCCTTTCTAACTGAGCCCCTTATTAAATTGGAGATTTGAAATTTTGCATACTTATAGCAGAACACCTGAGGCCAGGCGACAAATCATAAAATCTTGAAAATTCTTACGTTTAACCCCTTGAGCCACCACATATGTATTTTAAGAAATTCTTTCTAAGAGAGGCCCTAATTAAGTTGGAGACATGAATTTTTGCATACATATAACTGAATACATCAGACCACACGGCAAATCATAAAATTTTCAAAAAGTCTTATATTATTCACTCCTCGGGGTTCTAACTTGTGTATTTTAAACAATTTTTCTAACCTCCACCCTTTTCACCCAGGGAGCACTTTTCTAACTTTTGCCGACACCCCTTTGACCATTCTTTCATATTGTGCACCACAGCCTTACATATTTTTGTTCCACTTTTTACCGCCAAGGGCGCCTACTTATCTCGGGTGCTATCGGCTCAATCCTCTCGACTAATATATCTACGGATAGTATATAAAACGAAGTTTCGTTCTGATAGAGGTTTATTTAGACTAGAATGTGCCCCTGGTTGCGAAATGTGGAACTAAAAGATTTTTGAAAAGGATAAAGTGTTTAGAAAGAAATATTAAACGAAACCCTCTATGCGATCTGTGATCACACTTACCTACTTGTTCACTATATTTATGCATACTATAATGTGCATAAAAATGCTATAGTTCATATACAGAGCTACAGAAATGAATTCGCAAAGGTTACTGAGTATGAGCATAAATTGCTTAAAGGTGGGTTTTAAAGGAGTTATGCATTTTTTCGCTGAACTGAATTTAATGTACTAAGAAATATTTGTAGAATATAGATAAAATGATATACAGGGCTACGCAAAGAGTTGGATACTTGGCCGTCTATGGGTGATAATTTCTGGAAATGTAATTTCAGTAGTTTTAAGCGCGTTTTAGTTTGAATTAAATTTTAGCTAAATAGTGGCATGTAATAAAGGTACTAAGTAAACTACAGGGCTGTTCAAAAGTATTCAGGTATGTTTCCATCTATTAGTATAAATTGCTGAAATATGAATTTTAACCTGTTATGCATTTTCTTGCTAAACTAAATTTTCCCATTATATAGTATACTAGCAGAACTACCCGGCTTTGCCCGTGTTAAACTTAAGGGCCTTCCAGTTAAAATAAAGTAAAATGAAATAATATGGCAATCACAATAATGGATCTTTGTGCATTCTCGTCAATAAAAGAAAAAAAATATAATAAGAAAATATGACGTTAATATGTCGCAACCGTAGTAAGATCCCTCAACTTTAAACATTACTTTGGACATTTTAAAATAAAAAAATCGTAAATGTAAAAAGCTTTTAGTGTTTTAAATTAAAAGCGATTTTTTTCTGCGCTGTGAACGGGCTGTATGTGGCAATCCTTAACCACGGATATTCCAGGGTGTATTGCCTGATTATTATTAAGTGGAAACTTTCATTCATGAAAACTAAATCTACAGCGACTGACCTGAAAATGAAATCAAATTCCATAAGCTTTCAGTCCTGATATCTAATCTGGAAGCTTCTTCTAAAAGAGAAGGACCTAACTTTTAGAAACATTTGCTAAATTGCATTTTCTATTTAATATAAATTTTAGAAAAGTCGTACTTTATGTAATTGTAATAATATAAATCGCAGAATGCTCTCATTGCATTTAAGGTATTGAAACACTTAGTTAAATGGGGAAATTAATGATATAGCATGTCAGCAAAATAGGAAATAAAACGTAGCAACCGTTTGTATTTCATAAAAATACATCATTTTGACGTAATTACTGTTTCATCTTTTAAATCAGAATGCTTGTTTTCTTTAGCAAGTATGACAGTAAAATACGATTTTCTTGACAATACCGAGAAAAATGCAATAAAAACACACTAATGATTTTGTATTTACTGAAATTTTAGTTCGCATGGCTTAAAAATAAAGCCTTCACTTTATGGATGATAATAAAAAGAAATAATTTCAGAAGATCAAGAGATTACCCTCAGAATAAAACGTTATTGGAAAGTTAGAAAGTGATGTCATGGCTACCAAACGATTTTTTTTATTATTATCTTATATCTAAATTGATTAATTGATATTGAAACTACTTCATTAAAATAGATTTTTTAGCTTCAGAAACATTCAACTAAGGTACTAAGTCATTTTAACACACGCTTAGTTAAAGTTTTTACATACATAAATGAAAAATGTGCATTTCTTCTTTGAATGACGTCAATTTCAAAAACAGCAAAAATATAGTAAGACAATCTGAATTCTTATTGGCTTATAAAACAAAGTACTCCTGTTATCTTTTTTTTAAATTTTTATTGAGCAGTTTCTTAGATGTGTGGCAACAGAAAAGAAACGGTTGAATTAGAAAAATTAAAAAAGAGATATTTCTATAATGTTAAATAATGGAAGATCTTAGAAATAAGGGATAAATACGGGTCTGATGATTTTTTAAAGTAGACAGTGATCTTTTCCACGTTCTAAAATGTATGTACATGAAGTTTCGTGCAAATCGGTCTAAAATTGAAGATTTGTATAAAGGACATACACACAGAGAACGGCTTTTATATATATAGATATATCAACATACAGATCGAATACAGGGCTGTTCGAAAGAATTGGAATACATATTTGGCTATGGGCAGTAACTACTTAAATCAGATTTTTAAATGTTTACTTAGTTATCTTATTTCTCAAATAACGAAGTTTCGTTAAAGCTTTCAGGGTGTGTTGGAAAGTGTTTAATAATCTATGCTGTACGCATGATTTTTCTTACTTGTTTAATTTACCACGCGAAAAATAATAACTGCTAATAACGTGGTAAACAATGTTATTGGTGCGATTTTCAGACTTCTAACATAAAAGATCCAAGGACTCTTTGCAATCATGTCAGCATTTTGTATATTTTTTGTAATGTATTTGATCTTTATTGACAAATACCGTTTAACTCATGTAGGCATTTATGCTTCATTTGCTTATTAGTTGCAATATGTTTGCTAATGCGGAATTTTTAAACATATTACGTAACCTTGGGTAGATGGCCAATGGGCGTATTTAGCTATTACGATTCGGTGAAATGGAGTGTTTTTTGTGAAAGCCTTTAATGACATCCACATTTATGTTCAATCATATTGTTTTAATATCCTTTATTTTTCACCCAGATCTTGATAGTAGACTCGATTAAGGAAGATTAGAAAATTTTAAATCTTAGCTGAAATCCGTCAATGTGATGTTAGATAGTTAATAAATGCATATAAAATTATTGTTTTGAACACATTTGGCCATTGACAATTGGAGGTATGATTGGAGATTAACAATAATTTTCGGTGATCTGTCTTCCCGTTATGGATAATGCGTAAGTACCAAATCGGCTGACGATTAGTTTTAAAATTTGATTCATAAAATATTTTTAGATTGATTGAATTTTTTTACATTTAACTTACGTAAAGAAAGATCGAGTAATTTTATGTTAGCCGGGAAAAGATATAATCGCCAAATATTGTACCCATTGCTTAAAATACACAACTGTCATTTAAAATACTACATTCAGTTTAAAAACATATATTATATGTATTTAAAGTACATGCCTTTCACTTACTTCATTTAAAACACAAGATAAATAAATAATAATATCATAAATAAAAACTTTTGATTTCGGTATCATAGCATTATTTCTAATTTACACACGAAAAATAAAAACAACTTCTGTTGTCAAGTAAAAAAATGCTATTGTTGAGATTTTTGACCGGATAACATAAAAGTATTAAATGTTATGAAGGATGGAGTATGAAAAAAGGATTTTCCTTGCTCTACACTTAACACAAGTATGCTAAACTTTAATTGGCCTGGTATTTTTCAGACACCAGGCAGCCCTGCAAAATTCACGGTTAGAGAACTTGCTTTGTGAATGATTACTTTCATGGTTTAATATTTGTATCGCTCACGATGAAGGAATGTCTTGTATTTGTTTACTTTGATGGAATGATATATTAGGCTGACAACCTAATTTCAACTAAAGTTATCACAGATAATATGCATGTTTAAATGTAATTCATCTCTCAAAGATAAATTTTTTTGATCGATATTTCTAAAACAGTAACTTTCATGCAGTTTTATTCGAAAAAATAATTTTAGTAAAAATGGCCGTCTGGCATGTGAAAGTTGAAGCGGTCCGCCCGTGACTGTTTGTCAGAGTCGTGTTTTTCTTGTATAGATGTTCACTGCGAGTATTTAGGTAGTAAATTAACAATCATGTCAAATTCCAAGTTCATGCTCTAACGATTCCATTCAAATTGTAATTTAGAACGTTTTTAGAAAGTTCTTCGCTCGTTTTACATTTTTAGATTTCATTTTTTTTTCGAAACGGTTCTGAGGATGCATTTACACTTTGAAAGTAACGATCATACCAAATTTCAGGTCTTTATCTCCAACGTTATCTTAATAATGGGAATTTTAGAACGTTTTTTATTCCTGATGCCACTTAGTAAATTTCAAAATTTTTTAAAACTCTGTACCAACATTTACGTCTTAAAAATCACAACCATGTCAAATTTCAACTATTATAATTTTAGAACGTTTCTTGTTCATGTACACGCTTTGCGGCAGTGGTACAGACATAAAATTTAGTCTATGTTGGAGCAGAGTCGGCCAAAACCATTTTATCATCTTTACTTTTCAAATTAGTTGGGTTGTTCCGGTGATTACTCTCTAGTAACAAACAATCATTTCAAAACAGTATTTCATTAATTCATACGAAAATAACGTCAAATATGTTTTCTGAGTTGATTATCTATCCACGAAATCGTTTATTATGTTTTTTAAATATGAAAATCATATTCAACACAATTCCTTTTCAAAAATTTTGATTAGATTGGGAATGAAGCTTTAAATGCCGATAACTTTTAATGCATACATTTTAGAAGGTACAGTCGTGGAAAAAAAAAAAAAAAGTAATCACCCCCTACTAACTCCTCAACAAATTATCGTAGACAAAAGTTACTGGTACCGGAGGATTGGAAATAAAGTCTACTTTTAAATGGTGTGTATAAAATTTGCTTAAGGGGCCATCTACATATTAAAACGAATCCAAACTTCATTTTTTTCAATGGCAGTACCCAAATTTAACGAGATATTTCAAATCTTCGGTTCACAATATGCCTAGAAACCAAATTTCAAGTCATTCGAATGATAAGTTTTTGAATTATAGACATTCAAAATGTAGTACTTCTAATGTTAAATTACATTTTCATATTTTTATTTATATCTCCTGAAATTATGCTCCTAATGAGCTACTTTTTTGTGTAGCAATAATACTAATATACCCAAACATAAATACGTTGAATTTGCAATTTTTATAATTTTATGATATGAATTATGAATTATGAAATTAATATTCGAAAAAATTATGAATTGCAACATACAATTTTTTTGATGGATTTAGATTTATTAAGTCCTGCTTTATGGAAATCCAAAATTTCACATTTTTCTTCCAAGTGGTTTTCAAATGATGCTTAAAAAACGGCAAAATGATGGTTTAAGGGGCCGTCTATGATAGAAGCGAGTAAATTTTTGAAATTTATTCTGCTATCCTGTAATCAAACAGGTTTCATTGACGCTTAAACGTGCCTTGATCAAGAAGGTGGCTCTCACGGATAACAATCGAGTTCGGAACTTCAATTTGGATACAGCCCTTAAAATACGCTCGTTTTAAAATAATTAATTTCTCGGAAACTTATGGCACGAATTGCATAAAAAATTGTTTATAGGCTAATTGAAAGGTGTAGAGTTTATTTATGCTGTCAGAATTGTGTACTGCTATTGAAAAAAAAACAAAGTTATGGTTCGTTTTAATATATAGATGGCCTTTTAAACAAATTTTATATACATCATTTAAAAGTAGACTTTATTTCCAATCGTTCGGTACCAGTAATTTTTTTTTACGATAATTTGTTGAGAAGTTAGTAGGGGGTGTTTACTTTTTTTTTTCCACGACTGTACCTCTTCACCTGAAAATTAATTTTATTATAAAGATCTTTCTAAAAATATCACTTTTATGCAGTTTTATTCGAAAAAATAATCTTGAGGAAAAATGGCCGACTAGCAGATTAAACTCGAAGTGGTCGTGCCGTATCGGATTTGTGCTATTATAATACACACTGTAATAAAAAACGGACTAAAATACGGAAATTGTACTGGCAATTGAGACGCCAGTACTATTTTCGTATATGAACGGAAAATATTCCCCGTAAATTACAGAAAAATTTCCTTTTTTTCTGGAATTTATGGGGGAAATTTTCCGTTAAAATACGGGAATAGTACTGGTGTCTTGACTGCCAGTACAATTTCCGTATTTTAGTCCCTTTTTTTACAGTGTAGATAATAAGCGGTCGTTGGCGCGTTTATAGCTGTGTCTGGCATAATTTGTTAATTTTATAATTAATTGACAGCCTTTTGTTTATTAAGGGTAGAAATTTAATTTTTTTAAAAACTGAATTTCATAAAGCACGATTGAGTAATTACCTGTTCAAAAATGCATTCTATACATTTTTCTGTCCGTTATTTAAGTCTCTATGTTGATTGAAAAAATACGTTTGTCAAAGATAAAACGTGATCATTTTCAGTATCTCGACGTTTAAAAAAAAATCTAATCTCTGTTTATAATCAAATTGCGATAATGAGATTGGTCTCAAATTGAAGAATTTCTTCCTTAGATTCTTCTAGTTTTCGTTTTATTTTTCTGCAATGCTTGCGTCCTTTGATATCTGAAATTTCACGCTGGTATATTTGGTCTACGGCTTTGTTCTTGGCGTTTGTTTGTTCGGCGGGTTAGTCTTTCTTTTATAGCTTGGCTTGGCAGAACGACTCCTGCTTGATTAATCTAATTTTTGAATTCTGCAACTATTCATTTGTTAGAGGTAACACTTTTCTATTGATATTTGAAGTTTTTAAATTTTAGAGGAATAGCTGCCAAAAAAAAAAAAAAAAAAAAAAAGCAGGAATTTGTTTTAATAACTATTATGTTTAAAAAGTTCTCAACAAAGGAAATATTGATTCTAGAAGTTAAACTAATATCTGACTGCGTTTTAAGCTCACGTAAATAAATGTTCATCTTAGATGACTGCAATATCAAGTTTAATTATGAAATTTTTAGTAGAGATTTGTACAAATTCAGGACTGTGCCACTATAAGCTTGTTGTTAAGCTTTCGTTAGGTTTAAACCTCTAGATATGACAGCTGCAGCGTTAAGATGAGAAGATATATGTTTCCAATTTTTCTTTTTTTTATTAGTTAATGGAGTTTTGTTGATGCAAATTCTTAATTCTTATTAAATTAAACGTTATTTAATTTGCATTTAATAGTTGAATTTACTTTAAATAACTTTAATTTGATTCTCTATATTTGGTTATGATATGTTGATGATACTTTCATATCCTGGGACCACTGCCATACGGAACTAAATAAATTTCTGTAGAAGCTTAATGAGTTGGGTCGTAGAGATAAATTTACCTTGGAAGTTGAGGAGGACCACTCCCTACCGTTCTTAGTTGTTAAAAGAATTAAAAAATAATGGAACACTGGACCGCACCGTTTACGGAAAATATGTTTGTACCAACACCGTTATTCCATTCAACGTCGCGTCACCGTTCAACTATAAAATTGCTTCTTTTAATTTTCTTTATTAAAAGATCTTTTCTGATCCGTACTGATAAATATTTCCAGGAGAAAATGAGCCTTATAAAGAGTATTTCAACTGACTTTGACTTTCCATAGCATTATATCACGAAGATTTTAGATGATTTTCAGAAAAGATTTAATGGCCAATTGAATCTAAGTGTGGAAAGAGCCATATTTTTTTAAAATTCAATATATAGCGGTGTTCTTTGAGAAACCCAGACAAGCTTTTGTGGAATGTAAGGTTTGCCTTATTGCTATCTTCATAAGTTAAAGAATATTTTGACAAGTAAAATGAACCCTGTCGTCTTGTGTTTACGAAATTATATAAAAAAAATAAATACTGGAAAACGGGAATTCTGCTTTTTCAGAATTTAATGTCGTCCCCGATGAAAAAAAAATATATGTATATAAATCTAGATAATACATAACATATTTCAGTTTTAAAACTTAAAACACACGCTTTTATTTTTTATCAAATGAAGTAATTCGCATCCTCTGAAGAATTCCTCATTTACGATCCAGTCTTAAACAACATCTACAGTAAAGTATTCATATGATGTCACTCTCGCTGAATAATACACACACACACAAAAAAAAGATGTCACTCAAGAAACTCGACAAAAAAAAATCGACTATCTAATGATCCAAATGCCTTCATTTGTTTGTAATATAGATAATTAAATTAAATATAGTTTATAATAGCTCCCTGTTTTATCAGAAATCATTCATTTATATTTTTTCAAAATAGCACGTATTTTAATTACATTTTTTAAAAAGTTGTTATGGAAAAATGGCTACAAAAAGATATAATAACTATTTTCCAACTAATTTTTTTTTATAGACATGGAGTACTTGAGTTGCCAAAATTAAAAAAATGGTGACAAAAACGTTATTTTTTGGAGCCGATACTTTATTTGCTGGGAGAAAGAAATAGCATACCGGGGGCTAATAATAAAAATGTTAAAACACTTTATAACATAGGCATGACTAAGAGAAATTTTACAGAAAAACTAAAAGTGCATTTGGTGGATATCCGATACAGTGCTGCCACTGGCGATGACACTTATAACATCACACTCCTGTATAAGGTACTCTTTATAAGGTACATTAAAGTGAAAGTTGCATGAGCTACTGTATACGCTCTCATAGCACAGTGTTCGAAGCCATTTTTTACCCGATGGAATGCGGTACGCGGTAATAGTAGGCAGGGCAAAGTAAAGGCAGGGTTTTGCCTCTAGATCAGCGATTCCCAACATTTTATAGCCCACGGCCCGCCAAAGCATGTATAAAATCACCATGCCCCACCCCTTCACTCTGTAAATATATCTTTTATTATTTAAAAAGTGAACTCTAATCGCACGAAGGAATCGTAATAGATTCTTAACAATAACCTTTCATTTCACATATTTTAACTTACCAAAGAGGCGAATCTTCCTCGCAAATGTGTTTTTAACATAAATCCATAAATGAAATGATTCTATACATCTTAGCCTTTGTGCCAAAAGGAGTTGTATTGTACTTTTCCAATGTCCATCAGTGTTTAAGAAAATTATTATATGGTCTGCATTTTAATTTTCACAAAATATCTTGAAGAGAGACTTATATTTAACATTAAAATTGATAACATTCATATATTTTATATTTAATTTTTTAACTTATTAAGAGTTGGTGGAGAAGCTTTTAACACTAAATTTCCTTTCTATGGATAATACAATACACAAGAAGTATTTTAAGTTTTTCATCTAGGGGAGATGGGGGCACATGTGAACAGTTCGCATAAATATAGGTTTTTCTCATGACTGGACTAATTTCTATAAACAAAACCTACTCAATATAGTAAATAGAACTTTCTTTTATACATTGGTAATTTTTTAAAAATCACCTGTATAGTTCTTCTTACATTTTTTAATAGTTTTATAAATTCGAAAAATTGTTCACATGTGCCCCATCAGCGGGGTAGTTGTGAACACACGTGGGGCACATGTGAACTTAAGGAAAAATATCCTTTGACATGCTTTTTATTCTGTTATTCATTTGTCATCGTAATGATTAGTTAATTACCTGTGAAATTCGCCATAAAAAAGTATATATATATATATTTCTCTAGTTTCTGGGTGATATGTTTAAGCAAAAGATTATAAAATGAAAATAAGTAGATTTTGGGGGTGGAGGCTTAGATGATTCATTAAGTCTTGCTAAAATAAAATAAAAAAATAAAGAAGCAATTTTAAAAAAAGAAATTAAAACTTAAATTTTGCTTAGGTGTTTTTGTTTGGGGAAATTTTGGGGGAGGGGGCGTTTACATACTATTTATCTCAAATCTGCCGAAATACGAAAGATTCCCACTGCTTTATTTGCCTTATTTACTTGTAAATTATAGATAAAGAAGGGGTTTTTAATGATTAAAAAAAAAAATTCTCGACTATAACCCCCCCCCCCTCCCCTAACTTCTTTTCCTTTTGAAAGAGGGAGGGGTTACAATAGGGATTTTACGGTAGTTATCAGTTTAAAAATTTTACTTTCTTAAAATATTACTCATATGTATCTCCATTCAAAGCGTCATATACATAACAGTTTTAGATATGGAAGTAAGCCATCATTGCAAGTTTAGAACAAATGTAATACAAAAATTTGCAAAGTTGTTCAGGGTAATACTTTTGTATTAACAATGCATAAAAAATATTGTTGTAAACTGTTTAGTAAAATAATATATAGGGGAGATGGGGGCACGTGTGAACAGGGGGCAGATGTGAACATCGCAATTTTTCAATGGTTATTGTAAGTTTTTTTATTTGAAAAAAATTACTAAAGATGACAACACCTGTAGACATACGGTAAAAATTTTTTGAAGCTTTTTGACCTCTTATTTGTCCTCTGTAGCCAAAACACTGTTTTTAGATCTCAAAAGTAAAATCTTTGTTCCGAGATCATAAGCGTTTAACTTTATTTATTTATTCATTTATTAAAATTTGAGTGTTTTAACATGCACTATGAATACTAATAAATATTTTTAATACAGTTATTTTTCTTCTAAATTTGAGAAATGTTAATAATTTATCAATTTAACAGAAGCAGCAATGTGGGGCACTTGTGAACACGCAAGTTGGGGCAGATATGAACAGTACTTAAGTGCCCCAATAATCATTCTGTGATTCTGTTCCTTTCAGTTAACTTAATGATAAATAATGTCAGTTCCATTACCTATAATTTTCCTGAAATAGAAGATATTTTCCTCACACAAAGTTGATTTTGCATTGAAACTTCATCAAACACATCTTTCAGCAAATACATAAAGAGCAACAAGCTCGTTTACATTCAATTGTACTTTAAATATATTCAATGTTTTCTGAAATCCAATAAGTGTTATATATTATTTTACTAAACAGTTTACAACAATATTTTTTATGCATTGTTAATACAAAAGTATTACCCTGAACAACTTTGCAAATTTTTGTATTTCATTTGTTCTAAACTTGCAATGATGGCTTACTTCCATATCTAAAACTGTTATGTATATGACGCTTTGAATGGAGATACATATGAGTAATATTTTAAGAAAGTAAAATTTTTAAACTGATAACTACCGTAAAATCCCTATTGTAACCCCTCCCTCTTTCAAAAGGAAAAGAAGTTAGGGGAGGGGGGGGGGTTATAGTCGAGAATTTTTTTTTTTAATCATTCAAACCCCCTTCTTTATCTATAATTTACAAGTAAATAAGGCAAATAAAGCAGTGGGAATCTTTCGTATTTCGGCAGATTTGAGATAAATAGTATGTAAACGCCCCCTCCCCCAAAATTTCCCCAAACAAAAACCCCTAAGCAAAATTTAAGTTTTAATTTCTTTTTTTAAAATTGCTTCTTTATTTTTTTATTTTATTTCAGCAAGACTTAATGAATCATCTAAGCCTCCACCCCCAAAATCTACTTATTTTCATTTTATAATCTTTTGCTTAAACATATCACCCAGAAACTAGAGAAATATATATATATATATATATATATATAGTTAAAAATTCCAAAAGTTATTTCAAGCATTATCACAATCTGTAAACTTTAATTGAAGCACAAAATTAACTTAACCAAACCAAATATATATATATATATATATATATATATATATATATATATATATATATATATATATATATATATATATATATATATATAGTATATATATATATATATATATATATATATATATATATATATATATATATATACTTTTTATGGCGAATTTCACAGGTAATTAACTAATCATTACGATGACAAATGAATAACAGAATAAAAAGCATGTCAAAGGATATTTTTCCTTAAGTTCACATGTGCCCCACGTGTGTTCACAACTACCCCGCTGATGGGGCACATGTGAACAATTTTTCGAATTTATAAAACTATTAAAAAATGTAAGAAGAACTATACAGGTGATTTTTAAAAAATTACCATGTATAAAAGAAAGTTCTATTTACTATATTGAGTAGGTTTTGTGTATAGAAATTAGTCCAGTCATGAGAAAAACCTATATTTATGCGAACTGTTCACATGTGCCCCCATCTCCCCTAACACTTATTGGATTTCAGAAAACATTGAATATATTTAAAGTACAATTGAATGTAAACGAGCTTGTTGCTCTTTATGTATTTGCTGAAAGATGTGTTTGATGAAGTTTCAATGCAAAATCAACTTTGTGTGAGGAAAATATCTTCTATTTCAGGAAAATTATAGGTAATGGAACTGACATTATTTATCATTAAGTTAACTGAAAGGAACAGAATCACAGAATGATTATTGGGGCACTTAAGTACTGTTCATATCTGCCCCAACTTGCCTGTTCACAAGTGCCCCACATTGCTGCTTCTGTTAAATTGATAAATTATTAACATTTCTCAAATTTAGAAGAAAAAGAACTGTATTAAAAATATTTATTAGTATTCATAGTGCATGTTAAAACACTCAAATTTAAATAAATGAATAAATAAATAAAGTTAAACGCTTATGAACTCGGAACAAAGATTTTACTTTTGAGATCTAAAAACAGTGTTTTGGCTACAGAGGACAAATAAGAGGTCAAAAAGCTTCAAAAAGTTTTTACCGTATGTCTACAGGTGTTGTCATCTTTAGTAATTTTTTTCAAATAAAAAAACTTACAATAACCATTGAAAAATTGCGATGTTCACATCTGCCCCCTGTTCACATGTGCCCCCATCTCCCCTATATCAACTTGAAGTAGTCATTATTCCCCATCACAATACATTTCCTCTGTTTTCTCAGTATTGTTAATTGAATCTCTGAGAACCAGAGTGGGGTATCCCACATTTTTCTGAAAAATGAGTTTGAAGTGTCAAAGCATTGTATGCTATGACTGACATCTTTTCGCTATATAATGAATTTTAATAATTTCGAAACTAATCATATATCAAGCTGCCAGTGTAAAAATGACTCCTGAAGAAGTTTTGTCTCCTCTGGCCACTTTAAAAACTGGTTTAAAAGAGTTTGGCAATAATTTGTTCTAAATTTTTGAAAGCATTTTTCTCGAAATTGCAGCTTAGCGCCTCAGTTGTCTTCAATGTATTATGTACTAATTTTAAAATGTAAAATGGATATGTCATCATGTAAATTTATTTACTGTGTAGGATGCCTGCAGTAGAGCCATATATTTACTATCTACTCATTTCCTTTTCTAATGCTATTTAAGATTTATAAATTTTATAAAGTTGGCAATACCTCGTTTTGATATTTCATATATTTTTTAGGCTACATATGTTCAATACAGTCAGATTAGATACATTTTTAAGTAGTTTTACATGCAAAAGATTCTTCATGTGACATAGAGCAGAGCAAATAGAAGTAAAAAGCTCATTTCATAAATAATCAAAAGCATTTCGAAAAATTATAAAATACAATAGTAACCAGAAAAACTGTAGCGGTTTTTGATATTCCAAATATATATATATATATATATATATATATATATATATATATATATATATATGTATATATATATATATATATATATATATGTATATATATATATATATATATATATATATATATATATATATATTTCAAAATATTATTCGTATAATTATTCTGGTGTGGATTCTTTTTTAAACTTTTGAGTGGGAATTTTTTTAAATTTAATATTCGCTGGTATTCCATTTATGTTTAGTCTCCAACATTTCTTTTTAGAAAAATATATACAAAGGAAATGGATAGAAAATGGGTGAGTAAGAAATTTGGAATTCCCCTCCCCCCCTAAAAAGTCAAATTGCCCCTCAGTGGGGCGTACGCCCCACGTTGGGAATCACTGCTGTAGATGCAACGAATTACTTGGAGTCTTACATTTCGACCCGAATTTTATCTTTCTTTATCGCAACTTATCAATTGCGATATTTCTTTTCGTTTCTGATTACTTTCCCTCGGCCAGTCCTCTCAGCCTAAGACTGCACAATAAATTAGTTTCCAGTTTTGTTCTGCTGTCCACAACTCTTGGGTGTTGTGTGCGGCGTCCCGGCATAGCAAATTACTTCTATCAACAATCCACGTCTTTTGTAAAACTTCAGTTTTGTTCCAAGCTTTAATTTCTTTAACGCACCTGATTGCTAGCCTGTAGAGAGCGGTAATCCGGCAAATCTGGCCCCTAAAAAAAGCATTTAAACTCATAATACTAGACAAGTGCCTGGTCGGTAGGGAAACCTGCAAGGTCTCCATGCCTGCAAGGTCTCCAGGAGTTGCTGAGTATTTTGCATTTGCTTCTGTTTCTGGTGTCTACAAAGGGTACTAGGAAAGTTTTGCAATATGATGAAACAAAAAGTTGCAGGTGGCTGCTTGTGGCTGCGTGTTGACATAGGTTCATACTTATGCACCTACACGTAACCACAAGTCTGTAGACTCAGTAATTCATTAGCTGTGATTGTGTGAAGTTCTTCCCGTGGTGTCCTGGTCACGAAGTGAGATAAGGGCAGTTTTGCGGTATAACTTCGCGCGTGGTTTAAACTTAAACCAATGCTTAGAAGAAATTACTTTTGCACTTGGTGATGATTGCTCACATCGTATGGCTATACACAGATGGTACAGAGAATTCCAAAGGGGAAATTTCTCCCTGGAGGACGCTGAAAGAGGGGGAAGGCCCCGAAAGTCAATTACGGAGGAAAACGTTACTGCTGTTGGGAAAATGTTTGACGAAGACAAACGAATAACTTACAAGCATATAGCGGATACCTTAGGCCTAAATGCACCTGCAATTCATTCAATTCTGCATGATTATTTGCACATCAAGAAACAGTGTTGTCTCTGGGTGCCACATAGACTGACTGAGGAGCAGATGACACGAAACGTGACTTGGTGCTGGAAGATGCTAAAAATGTTTGGTAAAGGATAATATCGGTATGTGAACAGTATCGCGACAGGTGACTAAACCTGACGGTACTATTAAAATGTGCCGACTAAGTCTCAAAACAAAGTTTGGGTCTTTGATGATGAGGACACACCGGTAGCTGTCAGAAAATCTCGATCAGTCAAAAAGAAAATGATAGCTGTATTTTTCAAATCGAGGGGAATTGTTGAGTGTATCGTTCTGGACGTACAGAAGAAAGTTACCGCTAAGTGGTACATTGAACAGTGCTTACCTAAAGTCATAGAATCTAAGAAGAACCTGTGACCAAAGTCAAAAACGAACAAATGGTTCTTTCACCATGACAAAACTCCAGCTCACCGGGCCAAAGCCTGCACTGAATATTTGGCCACTACAGGGCTGAAACTTCTTGAACACCCTCCTTACAGTCCAGATCTTGCCCCCTGCGACTTCGTACTGAACCCGCATCTGAAACTGAAGCAGAAAGGGATTCAGTTTTCCAGTGATGAGGCACTTATGAAGGCTTGCGACAATGAGTGTTCCTTACTCCCAAGTGAAACTTGGCAGAGTTGGTTTAAGGACTGGTTTCGGAGTTTGGAGAACTGTATTGCATGTAACGGAAATTACTCTGAAAAGTTTGATAAATAAATCCGTATTGCAAAACTTTCCTAGTACTCTTTGTATTTACTAACTACATTGACAGTACCGATAGGAGATGACATGAATGCATTACAGACAGAGAAGCCCATTTCAAAGATGAGAAGTCCAGCCAATGAAATAAAGCACTTCTTGGGTACTGTTTGAGTTTTAAAAAGTTCTGTTTCTGATTTTTATGCTCATAAGAATCTCGATATATAAACTATTTTTAAACTTTCAGTTTATTCGTGTTATTATCCCTCCCACACACTCACAGCTATAAAACTTTCTTTTCTTAAAAAAAAAATGCTTTTACATAAGTTAAAATACTCCAATAAATATTAGTCTTGTAGATTTTGTTAAATTGTTAGTCCCTGTGTAGTGTATATATATATATACATTTTATAATAATTAATATTGTAATCATTATTAAATAAAAATAGTAGGTAGGATAAAAACTTTACAAGGCTTCTTAGATAATTTTTTGGATCACTGAATTTCTGTAGCATATTCCTTATTTAAATGAAGTTATTCAATTAATTTTCAACCAAACATTGTCTTTAATTTTCTATTACAAAGCATGAAAGTATTAATTGTGAATTATGCATACCATGTATAGTTGGATAACTGTTTCAATAATAGTTCGTCCAAATTGTATGTTAATTGTTGGTTAGGCACAAAAATCTAATGGCTTCGTAACTTTTGTAGGCCAGTCTATATTACAAAGGCTTTTTATATGTTTTTTTCATTGCGCTATTATTATGTTTTGCCGAAAATATAAAACCATATTAGGTGGAATCTTAGTATTCGAAATTTTATTAGACAATTATTAAAAGTTGTTCATCTAAAGATAATTATTCTCCTTCCATTATCTCCTCTGTAAAAAAATGGGAGATAAAGAACATGGGTATATGAACCATGTAATTCTAAGCCGTAATTTCATAAAAAGTAATTACTCTACTTAAAATCAGCAAACACTATTTTGTTTTATAATTGAACATGTGATCTTTAGATATGTATAGGTTTTAAGTTGGCAAAATAAGAATAAGTTATAAAAATAATCTTTTAGTCCAGAAAATTAGGTGATCAAAAAGGTCAAATAAAAGAAAGTTTTGGTGGAATTTTGATATTTGTTATCTTTATGTGTTTTGGGTCGATGAACACGAGTCGGAGTTTTGCCAACAAGAATTTTCCCGGAAAATACGCTCTTTTGCAAAAACCTTTAAAAAACGAACCTTTCTCTGTTTTCTCAAAATAACTCCAACTCTGTGCATTTTACCTGAAAGTCGACCACATATGAAATTAAAGAGGGTAAAATTCCCTACATTTCATGTCTGAAAAGTTTTTTCTGTGATCAGTGGCTTAGCCGTGAATGTATCGCAAAAATGAGTGTTAAAAGAAGTAAACTCTGGAAAACTGGGGTTACGGTACTGTACATCTATCTAACATGAACACTAATCATTTTACGCAAACTTAGATCATTAATGATACTAAAGATTACATGATTAAATACATTTTACAATGAATTTGCTTGATAATAAATATGATGACTGATTAAGAATCATTATTTAATTATAAATAACCATGTATATTAGCAATCTTATTTCACATTCTTTTACTTAAAGGAGCCTACTGTTCATCAACATCTACATCAATTAAAATAGACGTATGGAATTAGCGGGTGTTTTTATTCTAGCATTATTATAGAATAAAAATTTTCAAATTGGTAAATATTTGATTTGATTCCTTGTGACATGGCTTGTCAATCGTCCATTGTGCCTACGTGTCTTTGTGAACTTGCAGGATACAAGCTTCAACGGAGCAGAGGGTAGTATACTGAACACAAGCTAAAGAAAACGTTATCAGCCCCGCAGAGACCTATCAAAATTACAAAGAGATCAACACCCTCCTCAACTGCAATCACCGTCTCATTTGATGGAACCAAGGACAAAGCAGTTTTTACAATCTATGTGTCTTATTTTGGTTGCTTAAGTATAATATCTGCTGATGAAAACTTCTCAATCATCACAGATGGCCCTTATTTTATGGATTAGCAAGAAACTTTTCTTTGAACGTGGTAGGTGGTATCATTGTGTCGTAAAATAATATGTCATTTGAAGATGTTTCCTTTATCGTCTCATACACCCAGTAGTTTTTCTACCACATTGTACGTCATCAGGGTAACCATCGTAGAGAACTACTGCCTGCGGTTAATATTTTGACTTCATGTACTCAACATATTTGTCCCAGATTGCAGAAAAAGACGGACTTTTAGGCCGAACAACTTTATGCAATAAAAAGATAACATCAATGACGAATTGGCTCCTTTTATTAAGACATTGTTAAATAGAGACAAAGAATAAGGGTCTAGACCAGTGGTTCCCAACGTGGGGCGTACGCCCCACAGGGGGGGGGGGGGCAATATGACTTTTCAGGGGGTCAATTTCAGATTTCTTATTAACAAATTTTCTGTCATTTTTTTTCTAATGAAGGTAGTGTCGTAGTCTAAAATTAGAAATAATAGATGACAAAATTAAAAAATAACTGAATAAAAATTAATTTTCGAAACCTTTCCGTTTTAAAGCTCAAAATACATTTACACCAGAATAATTATCTGAAATTCTTCTACATATTTTGATATCTTTTGTATATTAGAAAAATAATTTTCTCTTACTGCTCTGCTCAACAATCTTAAAAGATTCCAATTGCAGCTTCTCTCAGCCAGTTAAATTCCTTCCTTTTAAACTAAGCTCCTCCTCTTTTCCCCTGCTTCAATAAATAGATCCGCTTTTCGAGCGGATCGCCATTATTCCCCCAGACTCAGCTGTGGACGGTGCTCCTAATCCGTGGTGAATCGATGTCTCAAAGGGCCTTTTTCAAGGCCAGATGACTGCGAACATCTGTGCAGCCATGGTAGCCCGGACCCGCGATGAAGCGTGGGCTAGGCGCGGGAGTTACTATCCATTGAGTCTCTTAATTAACTTCAGAATTTTAATTTTTAACTGTTAGTAAATTTTTAAATTAATTCTATTTATACTTTTCATATTGAGCTCAGGAATTACTTGTTTGTTCCCCCCCCCCCATTTTTACGCATTTTTTCCCAGTACTGCCAAGATTCAGTTCCTGTTAGTCCTCCATAGCGTTACTGTCGGGGATGTGGGGCAGTGGCCCCAGGCTCCTCGGTAAACCGTCAGAAGTAGTAGTAGTATTAGAAAATCATGTTGTTTTAATGTTATTTTTGTAAACCATCTCTTTTTTTATACTATTTATTAAAAAAAAACTTCTATTCATAGTGAAAAATGCCTCCTGAAGGAGCTTTTACATATGACGTTTTGTAGGGTATAGCTAACATCGACTATTTTGACACGGTTAATATAAAAAATGTTTTGGATTATTTAAATGAGGTACTACTGTTATGAAATTAATAAATCCTGATGTGAAAAGAAAACATCTTACTTTTCTTCTGCAGACTACATACACAGTATATAAACATACTTCATGACATATGCATTTTAAAATTTGAAATCGAACATGGTAGCCAAATAATAATAATGGGGAAAAGAAAATCCACTATCAAAGAAGTATGTCATGAGGGGAAAGATAAATAATTACTTAAAATGGATAAAAGCGCGAATACGGAAATATTACTTGGGAATTATGCTACCCATACAGTCTCGATGATAAACAAAAATCACTTGTTCTTAATGAAGTATATACTAAAATCCATTCTAAAATGTATCGATTCTATCAGATGTAATACAAAATGTGAGAGAGTTCAAGAAATTTTACAAAGAAAAAAATGTAGGCTAGTTATCGCTTTTAAATTTGAGGTAAGTTACCCGGAAAT
This sequence comes from Maratus speciosus, assembly GCA_963932465.1. Lineage (NCBI taxonomy): Eukaryota > Metazoa > Arthropoda > Arachnida > Araneae > Salticidae > Maratus > Maratus speciosus. Next base: position 333,101,399 of record OZ010790.1, on the reverse strand, counting down.
AATAAAACGTTTGTAGATGTAAATGCGAGATACATGGTCTCATTGCGTTCATAGAGTTATGTTAAAAACATATTTGTAAAAAAAAAGTATTATTTTGATAAATTAAAGGATGTAAAGTCACTTATCAAAGTTTATGCTATTTTCGGATCTTTCCGGGAAAATATAAGTTTATTTTTTTATGTAATATTATTTATATGATATATAGAAGGGAGGGGGACATCATGATTTTAGAAAGGCTTATGTGGGGCGCGGCCAAAAAAAGGTTGGGAACCACTGGTCTAGACCGTACGTCAAAAACTCCTCAATGTCTTCAGAATGCTTTAAAACCGTAAATCGTTGGAACAGAGTTGTGGGATTAATAGGAAGCAACTCGGCGTCTACTCCTATCATACTGGTCATTACAGCAAGAGGTTTTACTCTGTCGCTAAATTTGACATTTCTAAAGTCACCACCAATAACTTTGTTGATGTCTTTAATGCCTTATTCCCACAATTTATGGCAGTTGACTCTTTCGTCAGCCAAAACACCGGTGCTTACTGAGTATAAATCAGGCTTTTCAGTGAAAGGTAAATGCTGCAATAACCATTTGTTTATCTTGGTACTATCCTTATTCTCCTGTACAACTGTTTAATCCTTGAATACCTCTGGCCTACATGCTGCTCTGAATAGTGAAATTGAACTTCATAGTAATTTTCGATCTGTTCCGATACTTGCTGCACACACGTCGTCATTCCCATTTCCCATCTTGTTAATACACCAATCGGGAAGAACTGCAGATGGGATTTGAATAACTATGTTTCAAGGACAAAGATCGCCCGAACTTTTCTCTATGTCAAAGAACGTGATTTGTTTCTCAGCGATCCGTTAAGGGTGTATTCGAAAAAATATTTTTCCACCCTCAACAGCTCGAAATTTTCTGAGACATTTTCAGACTCATTTTTAAAAGTAAAAACATGAAACTTGCTGGGGTGATTTCTGAAGACATGTTTAACATGCTGTGTGATTTCATTTTCAGCTCAATTAATTAGAATTTGATTTTTAAACAATTATTTTCTCAGTATGACCATTTTTTTCATTCCCAGATCGCTCGCTTCGGAAAATTCGGTTCAAAACGCCAACTTTGACAGCGTTTTTTACAGTATTTTCTGCATTTATCAAAAAATTAAGAAGCACGGCACATTATATAGTTTCTAAATAAGAGAATTTCCCAGTTTGAGGCGTTTGAGGGAAAAAATGAATTTTGAAATGAATCAGAAAATATGCAGTTTGGATCGGAATACACCCTTAAAGCTAAAAATAAAACTTTTAGGAACCGATGTCAGTCTCAGTTTTTATCAGCGAAAGTGTGTTTTAGTTATTTTATTTTTGTGTTATTTAAAAGACAAATAAAGAAGTGCTTCCTTTTTGGTAAGTGTAAATAGAGATTGGAGATTTTGATCACAGGTATGTTCATTTTTTTAGTTTTTAGTTATGAAAACAGCAATGAGCGTCAGGTACATAAAAAGCAGTCAACCATATAATGTTTAGTATCATTAATTTACAAAGATGTATATAGTTATGTTATAAAAAGTAAAATGATTAGTTTTCATATTACATCGACGTACAGTGTCTAATTGCCATTTTTCAGAGTATTTTGCTTTTAACACCCCTTTTTGCACTCTTTCGGCTAAACCATTGTTTAGAGAAAAAACTTTTAAGACATAAAATGTAGAAAATTTTATTTTCTCTGATTTCATGTATTGTCAATTTTCACGTAAAATGCATAGTTTTGAATTTATTATAAAAAATAGAGAAAAGTCCATTTTTTATTCGTGTTTTGCAAAAAAAAAAAAAAAAAAAAAAAAAGTATTTCGTTTATTTTCTACAAAATTACTGGACTATTTTAAATTACACGTATTTGCCTCTTTGTTGCCCATTTAATGTTTTTTCAAAAGTTTATTAGATATTTCAGTTAGAAGAATTGTATGAATCAAAATGACACTTACCATATTTTATCGAAAATTATTTCAGCTGTTGAATCATAATAAAGTTATTTTAGCCCATCGATTTATTCAATGCGAAATAAAACTGAATCTTTTCCAGAGTCCCGTTAATGTGCCCAGTGTCTGTTTTCCTTCCGAGAGGGTAGTTTTCTTTACAAGAGTACTGACATACGGCACGTAAAATGTGATTGGACAATACCATAGTTGGAGAATATGACATTATCGTGAATCTAATGTTTACTTACTGATCTAAAACTTTTCTAAAAGAGTATGTTCTGCAATGCGCGTTGCTCTACTGTGGGGAAAACTAAAAACATGAATATGTGTCTTTGACATACTCTGATAAATAAAGATACTCTAGATTTTAAGAAAAACGGTACTCTTAACTCTCAAACAAATTATTTTTTTAAAATGAAAAATGCATATTTTTACAAAAAACTATCTTTTCATTACTTGTCAACAGGTATGCTACTTGGGAAAAATAATGTCACGTGGCATGGTCGCTGTGCGAAAGCAGACCCATGCCAAACCTTCTCCTGTTTTAAATGAAAAGTTGATACGGATTTTACTATTTTAATGATGCTCCTCGTACTAGTTTATTACTGAATTTGTTGTGCATTTGTGGCACTAGCATAGCCAGCAATTTGTTTCAAAGGGAGTCTCAGAAGGACAACCTTTTGTGGCGCTAAAACATAACTTTGTTTGATGTGCGCTTGATTACATAAAGGATCAGTGTCCATAAGCCGCGTTTTTGGCCCATGAAATGGTATAAAATTCGATTGTGTTATACTCACTCTATTATTTCGCTTTTTAATATTAGAAGGTATGTATTGTACGATTTTAACAATAGTTTTTTGTATTTTGGTCGGACTTATATGACTTACACAAGCTCAAAGTTCGTATAATTCGTAGTTTTGATGAAAGATACGCATTTTCTGCTATTTTTACCTCAATTATTTATATGAGCACAATCGTGCAACACTTTTCTCTTGACCATATATTATAAAACACATCAAAATATACAAAATATGTTAAAATAAAAGTGTTTAAAAGCTGCGCTCATAGTAAAATATTAAAAGTAGAGAGTAAAGTGATATTAAAAATAGCAGAAATTGCGTTATTAGAAGGTATGTATTGTACGATTTTAACAATAGTTTTTTGTATTTTGTTCGGACTTATATGACTTACACAAGCTCAAAGTTCGTATAATTCGTAGTTTTGGTGAAAGATACGCATTTTCTGCTATTTTTACCTCAATTATTTATATGAGCACAATCGTGCAACACTTTTCTCTTGACCATATATTATAAAACACATCAAAATATACAAAATATGTTAAAATAAAAGTGTTTAAAAGCTGCGCTCATAGTAAAATATTAAAAGTAGAGAGTAAAGTGATATTAAAAATAGCAGAAATTGCGTATTTTTCATCAAAACTACGAATTATACGAACTTTGAGCATGCGTAAATCATATAAATCCGAACAAAATACAATAAATATTATTAACATCGTACAATATATACCTTCTAATATTAAAAAGTGAAATAATTAAGTGAATATAACATAATCCAATTTTAGTCATATTTAATGGGCCAAAAACCCGGCTTTATGGACGCTGATCCTTTTGGGGAGAGATCGATCCCACTAAACATCCCCACTTCTGAATATGCCTCTGATTTCAGGAGAGGCTTATCTTTTTTTGTTATTAAATGTTTGTGTTTTATAATTTTTTGCTGTTTAGAGCAAGCATACTTCTTTTCTTTTGTTTTAGATTTGTTCACGAACTTGAATTTATTTTTTTCAGTAAAGTGTCAGGTAAAAAAGGATTAGGAATGAGTGTTACAAAAACAGATGTGGCAATAATTTTAAAAAAGTGACATGGTATTTCAACATTTGATATTGCTTTTTTAGAATATATGGAAGTTCAACAACTTTTTTAAATGACCACACCAAAATTGATCATTAAAGAAAAAGTACAATTAAAAAATATGCACTTTTATTCTAAATAATCCATACAATATTTTCCTTTGAATTTCCTTTTTAGGCATAGCACAATTCTATCCACTTCATTGCTTGGTGTCTTCTTCTTTTTTATTTTTTTAATCATTACAATAATTTTTTTTTTCGTTTCTTTTAACCTCCATTAAATTTTGGAAAGTTTTCTTCCAATCTCTTAACTCCGGTAAATTGTACTTCTAGCCGACATTTGGAATCTTTGATTTTACGTTTGGCATCTCGTTTTGCATCGTTTGGCATCTGGACTTTGATATACCATTTCATAAAGATGCGAGAACTGATCAATACAGAAACCTTAAAAAGAGGAAATCAATATAAAAAATCAAAATAGAAAATGAAAAAAAAAAACTGTCTACGAACAATTTTATAATTATCTAAAATTATTTTTAATTATGAAGGCAGAATAAATAAAAAAAAGCATTTGATCAAACAAACAAACAAAAAACTAATGTGTCGAGCTTAAAACACATTCCAACACATTCAGAATATTATAACAAAACCTCGCCATTTAATAAGATGAAAAACGTCGTATAAGTAAGCAATTTCGATAACGTATAATTTATTTCAAAACCCAATATCAGTACTTACAATCTATAGTTGTAACATATTGGAAATATTCTGTGCATTCCTGTATATGATTTATAGAATAAATACAAACCAAGTAATATAAAAACATTCGTTACGTTTAAAAATACATACCACAATTAATAACGCACCTCTAGCAATACAGTACTGCTGTATTACTTGAAGCTGTATATTCTAGCTCAAAGACAGTACTGTGTAATCGAATCCTTTTGTATGTCTCTGTACATGAAGGATAAATATTATGCACCGCATACTATCTTTCACAGTTAGTATCTTCTAGTAAATCTCAGTGATGTATACAAATTGTAATAAGTTTGAAATAGTGTAATATCATTAAAACATACCCCAAAATATTTTTCTCCATAGGCCATAATGTAACGGAATGAATTCTTTTGTGCAGCTCTGTATATGATCAGTAGAATTTAAACACAAAACGTAATATTAATTTTTTTTAATATTCAAACGCGCACACTACGATTGAAAACGTACTTTCAGCAGTTATTACTATTATATATTAATGTAACCGATTTCTTTTGTATGTCAAAGGAAATTATCAATAAATGCAACAAATTAACAGTAAACTATAATAAACTAGACAAAAGTACTTGTTAAGCAACGACTGAGTTTGAATATAGGGTAGGGAAGTACACAGTGAGACATGGTACACAGTGAGACAGCAGCCATTTTGACATACAGTTATAACTTTTTCTCCTAGCTGGAACACACACTGAACCACCTCATCTTATGCAACACGTGGATGTTGTTTCGGTACTTCGGTTACTCGTCCAACAAAATAGTAAGTAATTATTTATTTTACAGGGGTTAAAGTTACATAAACGTCCATTTTAGACTTTATTTATGTCATTATGTCATATATTTACTTAACCAAATCTAGCTATATCTAATGATAGACTATGTCGACAAAATGACACAAGCATTCAAAGATATGAAACTGATGATGAAACAGATATGGCATCCATTTTGTTACAACGTACACAGTGAGACACACAGTTGTGGTACACAGTGAGACACACAGTTGTGGTACACAGTGAGACTTGCCTCATTGTGTATCTACTATGCGGCTCTGACGTAAAAAAAAAGTTATTTATTAATAAAAAACGGTTTTTTTCTCTCTCTCTCTATCTATGTGTGTGTGTGTGGGAGGGGGGGGGGCATGCGATGGTTAGTGAAATCTACTAAACGTAAGAGGATGAAAGTTTGCATGAAGGTAGCCCAATCTCTGCCATTGTCCAACCGAGGTTCATATTTTTAAATTTTTTTTTAAGTCTAGAAATATTAATTAGAAGTCATAAACTGCAGAAAATTATTGATAGAGTATGAAAATGTATGATTTATGAAAATATATACATTGTCTCACTGTGTACCACTTATGCTACACAGTGAGACAATTTTCGATACTCCTTTATGCTGCTTCTGTGCTTTTATAAATAACTTTTTAGAACCATTTATACGTTAATGTGTAGCGAATTTGTGCAGCTTAAAGTTGTAGCAAAATTTTTTTCAAAAGAATAAAAATGGTTGCCATTTGTTAAGTAATAATAATTTTCGTCTCACTGTGTACTACCCTCCCCTATTGTTATGGGAAAGATTCAATCTGGGAATTTTGAAAGGAAAGTGACCCGAATTATCGTTCTCGCATAAGGAAAGCCCTAAGCGCTCTGCACAGTCACTCAGTCCAGATAGCCTGTGCTTCGAAGCCGAGAATATAGGTCCAAGCTCTTCATTATCTGGCCGGCATGCTAAAAATTGGGATAAGCGGGCCCCCGTTATAACAATCCAGGCAATTCTATATTGGATATATTATTGTATTGAAATATATATAATTGGAGTACAGATTTGTCATAATCGTAAATAAATTATGTTATATACACTATATTGCCAAAGGTGACCGGTCACTTGCGGTTTTAAACGTATTGTTAAATATCTAGAAAAATACATGAGGAATTAACCTGAAACTGCAGGTGTGGAAACAGTATAGTATAGGTCATATATTTCCGCGAAGATTTTTTCCCGAAACTCCATAGAGACTGTCAGCAAATTCAAAAAGAACGAATATCTTTTGGATAACCCTGTAAAAACTAATATAGTAAAAACGTTCAAACTGGAGATTATGATTAAGAGTTTTTTTTTGTAATAAAGTGGGTTAATTTTTATGAGGATAGCATATATACTCGTAGAGAAATTAAGGTTTTTATAAAAATAGTCCCAAATTTTTTGCTTGTAATTTGCAGAGTTCTTAATATAAAAAAAGTTCTTTTCAGAAGATATGACAAATAACACTGTACACTATACCCTGCAATCAGAATTAAAAAATAATAAAAATTGGATAAAAAATGAGCAGGTCTACTAAAAAATGTTTCACCGCGCATCCGCGAATACAATCAAAATATAATATGCATAATGTATTAGCTAAGTATATAGAGCAACTTTTGAGAAAAAGTCGAAATCATAGCTTGAAAATTATCGTCGATAGAATAAGCTCAAAATCCGTTGGTCCCAAAAAGAAGCAAAAATATGAGGGGTACCAAATATCTGTTGATTAGTGCCAAGATAGTGAACACAATATTGCACGTACTACGATATTTGGATACAACCCCTCATTTTTTTGCTTCCTTTTGGGAACAACGGATATTGAGCTTATTCTATCGACGATAATTTTCAGAATTTTCAAGCTATGGTTTTGAGATTTTTACAAAAGCTGCTTTACATACTTATATAATACATTATGTACATTATATTTTGATTGCATTCGCACATGCGTAGTGAAACATGTTTTAGTAAACCTGCTCATTTTTCATCCAATTTTTATTATTTGTTAATTCTGATTACAGGGTTTTGTGTACAATATTTTTTGTCATATTTTCTGAAAAGAACTTTTTTTTAATATTAAAAACTTTGCAAATTTTAAGCAAAATACTTGGCAAAATTTGAGACTGTTTTTGTAAAAACCTTAATTTCTCTACGAGTATACATGCTATCCTCATAAAAATGAACACAGTGCACTACAATAAGCCACTTATTAATAATCTTGAGTTTGAACGCTTTTACTACATTAATTTTTAGAAGGTTATCCAAAGGAGATTTGTTGTTTTTCAATTTGCTGACGGTCCCCTATGGGGTTTCGGGAATGAATCTTCGCGGAAATATATGACCCATACTATACTGTTTACACACCTGTAATTTCAGGTTAATTCCTCGTGTATTTTTCTAGATATTTAACAAAACGTCTAAAATTGCAAGTGACTGGTCATCTTTGGCCATATAGCGTATTTTATATTATTCGATGAAAATGAAATTATTTATACTTACTTCTACAGCCATCTTCTTCTTCAAAGTTTGAATTTGGAGAGACTAAAAAGAAAAGTTAATATTAAAAGAAAGAGTAAAGTATTAAAATTATAAAATAACAATGTGAACAGTATTTCTATTCATTAAAAACTCATTATTTTGCAAGCTTTATTAATATAATAAAAGCTTAGATTTGTTTGAAAAGTTTCTAGATCGAATTGCTCCAAATCATTGCGTCGAAACCTCCATTTTTCTTTAAATATAATTGATATTTTAGGATATAAACTGCATAAATGTTACATTTTTAGAAAGACAGTTCAAAAACATGAATATTATCTGCTTCTGTTGTTTGCGCGAGTGTAATATTTTCCAAGATATGGCCATTTATATATTTCATTGACGACTAATGGGATGTAAACAAACCATAATTCGGTCGTGATTGGTTCATAGAAACTTTTTTAAACATGGAGAATGTTTGTAATTATTCACCTTCAAATAATGAATATTAGTAAATTTTATTCTAAACGAAAAGAATACTAATAATAAGATTTGTTTATGATTTTATTTTGTTTCAGATATGATGAAATGGGCTCTTTCTTCGACCAACTAGAGTTTTCTAGTTGGTTAAAGCTATTACATTTCAATACAGTTGCATCAATGGTTTTAATAACATTTCGTTCCTCTAGGTTTGAGTCTGAAACAAAATTATAGAAGGCAAAATGCTTCCTTCAGTGAAAATGGCATTAATTATATTAGAAAACGTGCATTTTCATTTAGAAAAGTTCAGTTTTTTATTATGATTAGCCACCTTTGGCGAACAGATTGGTCTCCCTTAAAATTTATGTTTGGGAAAGCATGCTAAGCATTGTATCATGTTACTTTTATTCTAATTTAATTTACTTTGACTACCTTAAATATAATTACTATAATCCCTTAAGCAAACTAATATTAGTTTTTGTTACATTAAAGTATCTCAATTTGTTGATTTTCTGTAAGCAAGGAAATCCAATTAATTTACAATGGAAGTCTATGGGAATTTGGTGAAATATTAGAGATATCGCCAAGTTGGCGTCACTTTTGGTGATTAACTTTGATCGCCAAATTTGGCGATACATCGCCAAGTTGGCGACAAAGTTGGCGGTATTTGGCGACAGAACAGCGTCCCCCCTTATGGTAACCTCCCTTAGGTATGGAGATGCATTACATGCTGTTCAATAACCAATGAGATGCGTTTCATTCGGCATTGCCACTAAACAATTACAAATAATCTCGATTTCTGTGCCACGTACTATAGCGTAATATATATATAGATAGTGTCTAATCGATTCCAACTGAATTCCTAAATAGTTGAGAATCGAGTATTTTCCCTCTATTTATTTTCACTTTAAAACTGGAGCTATAATTTTGTTAAGAGATTTAAGTATGTTAACAACATCTCCACATGGGCTCGATTGCTCACACAAAACACGTATTATAATTATTTAGACATTGAAATATTTACTGGCTATAGAATTGGTGAAAGACACTAACACTACAATTTATTTAATGTGACCAGACACAACAATTCCTTTTTCGTTTAAAGCATGTAAATTTCTTATTCGTCTTGGAAGTTGTATAACTATAAATAAAGCACAAGGGCAAGGACTGGGTCGTGTTAGTATTCATTTAGCTCAGCCAATATTTAGCCATCGATAATTATATTTCGCGATGTCTCGGTGTACGTTCCTTTAAAAATTTGAAAGTGCAAATAGTGTCCAAAAGTGGCACTTCAGTTAATCAAATATCAACAGAAACACTTTGAAAGGAATAAGTAACATTGAATTTGCATTATATGATTTTACACTTATCATATAAAATTTAATATTTTCTTTTATTCTTAAAAAATTAATTGTATCACACTTTCCGAATTCATTCTCTTCCGTCTAATCTTGAGGGATGCACTTAGTATAGTTTAAGATAAAAAATGACATTATAACGTAATTACAATCAAAATATTATATATGTTAAATGCAAGCTATTTTATTTAAATTTTAAAATTCATTTATTGTGAATTAGTTTATATTAAAATATTCCCAATAAATTAAAAGTTTAAAATAAACATCTGAATGAAGGAATCTACCGTAATTGGAGTATATTATAATTTTTGCAATGATTTTTCAATAAATAAATATATTAGCTAAACTGTAGCCAAAAAAATAATTTTATAATAAAACAGTTCTTAAGAATAAATCATACGTTAAGAAGGTGAAATGAATCTTACTTTTCTTCACTGAACATATGTAGCCTTTTTTCTCTAAGCAAGAATTATCATTCCATACAAAGCCTTGAAATGCAACAGCTTCGACGCACTTGTCTGCTTCATCATTCGGTTCGTTTTGTCGCCAGTTTTCAAAATTCATTGCACTGCCATCAGTCCATCCAAATTCTTCCTCTTGAAATAAATATAAATTTTAGTTATTATAATACCTTGTTTCAAGAAATATTATTCTCCTTAAAACATGCATAAATTTCCGCCCTAATTACAACATTAAAACATATAATATTTTAAACGTGTCAAAAGTTTTATGCAGAAAAAACGATTTCCGTACAACCAACTTAAGACGCATAGAAGTGGTCAATACTTAAGTAGCTGATCTCTGGGAATGCCTCATAGAAATATTTTATTGTATATCCAAATTGCTCGTTGCTGACTTCTACGTACAGTCGTGGAAAAAAAAGTAAACACCCCCTATTAACTCCTCAACAAATTATCATAGAAGAAAGTTACTGGTACCGAACGATTGGAAATAAAGTTTACTTTTAAATGATGTATATAAAATTTGCTTAAGGGGCCATTAACATATTAACCCCCTCACTGACAAGCCCGTGTTAATACGTTCACTAAGCTCCAGGTTTCACTGCAATACAAGCAATGTTTAAAGTAATATAATTCTATTGATTTAATGTATTTTTAATAGATTGAACAATGATTAATACTTCCAAGGATTGCATTCATATTCGTTATTAAGTTTTTTTTATAAAATATTCAAAGAATCATTTTTTTTAGCATTTAAAAAAAAAAATGCAGTGAAAACAACGTTATAATTTTGCCCTTTTCCAAGACAGTCGGTGGGTTAAAACGAACCATATTTTTTTCAGTAGAAATACACAATTCTGACAGAATAAATGAACCCTATATCCTTCAATTAGCCTAAAAACAAATTTTTATGCAATTCGTACCATAAGTTTCCGAGAAATTAATTATTTTAAAACGAGCGCATTTTAACGGCTGTATCCAAATTGAAGTTCGGTACTCGATTGTTAACCGAGAGAGCCCCCTTCTTGATCAAGGCACATTAAACGCCACTCAAGAAGTCAATGAAGCCTGCTATTTTAAAGGATAGCATAAGAAATTTCAAAATATCTAGTCACTTCTATCATAGACGACACCTTAAACCATCATTTTCCGTTTTTTAAGCATAATTTGGAAACTACTTGGAAGAAAAATGTGAAATTTTGGATTTCCATAAAGCAGGACTTAATAAATCTAAATGCATTAAAAGAATTGTACGTTGCAATTCATAATTTTTTCGAATATTAATTTTATAATTTATAATTCATATCATAAAATTATAAAAAATTGCCAATTCAGCGTATTTATGTTTGGGTATATTAGTATTATTGCTACATAAAAAATTAGCACATTAGGAGCATAATTTCAGGAGATATAAATCAAAATATGAAAATGTAATTTAACATTAGAAGCGCTAAATTTTGAATGTTTGTAATTAAAAAACTTATCATTCAAATGACTTGAAATTTGGTGTCTAGGCATAATTTGAACCAAAGATTTGAAATATCTCGTTAAAACTGGGTATTGCCATTGAAAAAAATGAAGTTTGGATTCGTTTTAATATGTAGACACCTAAGCAAATTTTATATACATCACTCAAACATAGACTTTATTTCCAATCGTTTGATACCAGTAACTTTCGTCTACGATAATTTTTTGCGGAGTTAGTAGGGGGTGTTTACTTTTTTTCCACGACTGTACAGTGTACATGACCAATTTGCAGTGTGGAAAATATTCTCTCGCTGGGTGATATTTGAATTGGAAAGAGATGCATTTCCGAAGTATTCCCTACTTCAATTAACAATCAATACTGTGGAGATAGTCTTAGAAGCTAACATAGACACCCCGGATGATCACCGGTGCGTAATGCAGAGGAAATTGTCTACAGCGCCAAACAAATGGAAATGGCGGGTTTCTAGTTAGTATACTAAAGCGTTGCACAGTGCTCTTTCAAGAAGCCAATCGTATCGCTGTAACATGGACAAAGATAACAATTTATCGTTCTTTGATGAAGGACAGATTGTAATGGCAAGATTGCTGGGCAAATGTTTTTCCAAAACTGCATTTTCAGTCAGTTGTTCATGATATGCCGTAATTAGTACATATCTTAGATGGTTGTAAACCGGTGAAATTTGTAGTCGAATACAAATTGTTCAGAGTGTTCGCATGGCTGAAATTATCAATGAGTTTAATAATGGTGATGCTTAAAATGTCACACAACACACTGTTCCTTGTACATAGGTGTCTATGGAACTACGAAGTTATCATTCCATTAGTGTACCAATTATTATGTGTGTCCATTAGTGTTTACCGCAATTAATCGTCGTAAAAGTACGCTATAAGCTGGTAGTCATGACCATTGGATGACTGAACGGTGAAAGACGATCGCATAGAGAGACGAATCTCATTTTTACACAGGAAAACATACATTCTTACCTGGTTGCACTGTTGGAAGGAATCATTATGGTAGCGAGAGTGTTATGGTGTCGTTTTCCTTTGAAAGTGATTGGTTTCATAGTCATTGTGCAATTTGATATCAATCCTTTCGCGTGTTTAAATATACCGGCTGAAGAATCACATCCCTTGATGTTCACCATCTTTCCTGACAGTAACTGTATCATACAACAGTATTATGGTCCCTGTCACAAAACTCTTGAGGTTCGGGAACAGTTGGAGGAACATGAGTATGAGTTTTCTTTATTAAAATGGGTCCCAAATTCTGTCAAAATGAATTCAGTTCCTTACCTGATGTTTCACCTTGAGCAACGCATCCAAGTATGAACTTCACAACTACAGAACTTAGGAGAATTGACGAACTTGTTTTGCAATCATTGTGTGATTCATGCAACTTATCAACACCTAGTTAAAGGCATTCCATGATGTGATCAGGCACTTTAAGGTTTCAAAGGCGTATATACACATTACTAATTATGTGGTTTTAAGTATTTTGCCCACAGTTGGATATGAGCGAAGAATAAATCGGCTGAAGCTTTACAAAAAAACAACCCCCCCCCCCCCCCATAAATAATAGAATTTGCCTTTGGAAATTTCACATGGTAATTTCTTTTATGATGTAAATGATCGCTAATAACAGTTTCTGAAAAAACACAAATTTAAAAGTGTGAAATGAGCGGAAAACTATCTAAAAGTGTTCAAAATTATGGATTTATTTGGAATTGTTAGGTCTATAAATTTCAAATTCACATGGCCATTATTTCTAACTTTAAATTAGAAATTTAGCATGATAGTTACTTTTTAAGATCTAAATGTTCGCTAAAAACAGGTTCTAAAAAATCAAAATTTAAAAAACCGAAATTATTGGAAAACATTTTGCAAACACTTTAAATAATGATCTATTTTAAAGTTTAGGAAGAGAAACTTGAAATTTAAGATGACTGTTACTTTTAAAACGTAACATGCACAGAGCACAATCTAGAGAAATCGAAATTTGAAAGAATAAAAGGAACAGAAAATCATAACACATGTAAGTTTCCAATTATATTATAAATAATAAATAAAATTACTCTTACAGCGTTTACTGCAGTTCAAAAAATAATCTTCGATTTACTCTATTGAGCTGATTCAGAAATCAAACCATATGTTGTGATCGTTAAGGTTAGTTGGGTGAATTAGTCCTCCAGGTTCTTCGGGAAGGCTCAGTCGGTAGAGCATTGGCGGCATCAGCCAAGATATCCCTGGTTCGAAATCCTCTCCCGGACTTTTTCACCTACTTGGAAATTTACATCTGTTTTGATTTATTTACCAATTGAATTATTGTGTTAAAAATTAATCTAATATGAGCAGAAAATGTTCTAAAATCACGATAAATTAGGACCTATTAAAGATTGAAAAATTCTTTCACATTAAAGTTGGACTACGTGTGGACTATGGAATTGCCCTCAAAGTATTTCAAGAACGACAAACTTTCTAAAATTACGATTTCTTCGAATATGTTGACTATAGAAACATGGAAATTAACATGGTGGTTATGTTTAATATGTAAACGTTCGCTATTAGCGGTTATAAAAACATCGAAATTTAACTTCTTGAGGGGCGGACGCACCTAATTTAAACAAGATTCGCCCCAGAAACATTTAACTAAATTTTATATTTTTTACTTTGGAGGGTAAAATGCTGAAAAATTGCGAGTCATCATATCTCAGCATCAGAGAGCATTCGGTGGATAGGAGAGAGAGACGTGTTTTCTCTCTGGTGATTTTTTCAATTCATTGCGCCTGTTTTTTACGAGCAGCGGTATTTGTGTTCTTCGACTCTATTATGTGTATTTGTAGCAGCGGTATCGTAAATGGTAGCTCCAGTTCGTATCAGAATAGGACCGTTTTATGAACTGTTGTTTCCTGCATAGAAGTGTGATAGTGAGAGTTCTACGGACATTTTTACCATGGATGCTAATGATCCATTTGACTTTAACGAGAATGCCATGTGCATTATGACAGGTGAAGAATCACCAGACCTCGCTTCAGCATGGAGTGAATTTCCTCAACTGACAGACGAAAAACAAAAAGAGATCGTCACGCATTTCTTGTTGGAATATGAAAATTTTCTCAAAGGTGTCCTACAAAGACCAGGCTACTCCAGTCGCCAAGATCTTCAAAATATTGTGAGTAGCATTTTATCTTCAGCGACGTTCTTATTTACTGAGCCATTTGACCCTTTAAAACTATGTAACTTACCTGAGTTAAAAGCCTATATTGTTAAGCATAATTTAGACTTAATTGGTACTTTAACTAATTTAAAAGCGATAGCGGTGAACTCTAATGAGGGCTTCCTCCCAGCCAAAAGTGTATCTCGTAAAAGAAATCACGATGATAATAGCGTACCCTTAAAAAATAAGTACGCCCTGTTAGCAGACAAAGCTAAAGTTAATCCAGAAAATACAGATATGGACATTCCCGACTCAGCCGGTGACTCTGAGTCCCCCCAACCCTAAAATAAAAATCCACCCTTTTTATATAGAGATTAAGGGTAAATGGAACGAAATTGCCGCAAAAATAAAACAGCAAAATGAAACAAACCCATTAATCAAAATGGACGGTGAATTGCTGAAGGTCCACTGCAAAAGTGACACAGATTTTAGAAAAACCCAATCCTATTCAGATACCAATGCCATAGCTTACACAACCCTGAGCCGTGCGGAACAGCGCCCTCGGAAAGTAGTAATTTGGGGAATCCCCTGCTACACCGACCCTCAGGATATCATAGACGCATTAAAAGGACATAATTTGATAGCAAACAGAGTATCTATGATGAAGAGTAGACGTACCGGGCATCCGAAGCCTCTCTATGTAGTCAATGTTCTGCCTAAGGCAAAATTTGAAGAAATATACCAAATAAGTGAAATTTGCTATATTAAAACTACTATTGAATGATTTAAAGGCACGGGTATTGTAAAACAATGTTATCGTTGCCAAAAATTTGGCCATTCATCAGAAATATGCCATTTTCCTCCCAACTGCGCCAAATGCTCAGGAGGGCACCTTACCCCCGAATGTGACAACGTCGAAAAATCACTGCCAAATGTAGTAACTATTCTGGCCCACACCCGGCTACATAACGTGGTTGCCCATCCCCCCCCCAATTCCACAAAAATAATCAAACCTCAAAATCTCCCTCAAAAGAAACACCAGTAAAAGCTTTCCCTGATATGCTAGCCCAAACTATGGCAAATTATAACTATGTAAAACCTGCATCAGCCCCTAAAGTTACTATGAAAGCCCCAGATACGGACTCCACTCCTTCCTCTAACCCTGAAACAGCTAATTCAAATGAGAATAAGCCAATTGACCCTGAAAAAGCAGCACCTGAAAATTGTAACAGTTCTAATTATTCTACAGACTTAAAAGATATACTAAAAACTTTCCAAGAAATGAAAGAACTTTTTAAATTCTATAAGTTTATCCAATGTTTCCAAAAAGAAGCCAAACTTTCTAAAAATTGCTCAGATCCTATGGAAAAAATGTTTATTATTATAAGCGCGTTTGACAGCTTGGCCACGGAATTCAACTCACCCAGTAATGAGTAGTTCCTCCCCCTCTTTTTCCTCTTTAATCTTCCTCACTTGGAATTGCAACTCTTTACATCAAAAATTAAATGAACTAAAACTTATCATTTCTGATCGTCAGCAAAGTGATGTCATCATCTTACAGGAAACTTTCAGCCCTGCCTTTAATATTAACATTCCTGGGTATAGGCTCTTTCACAACCCGCTCTGACGGCACCCCAAGAGGTGGCACTGCTATTTACATAAAGCACCATATCCCTCACTATCTTTTTAATAGTACTAATTATAATGACATTGAATGCACAAGTATTGACATTCAGCTTCCCCACATTAACATTAACTTAGCTTCCATATATGCACCACCTAATGGCAATTTTCCTGTTAACAGTTTAACTCAGCTCTTCTCCCATCACTAACACTGCTTCTTTGTTGGCGATTATAATTCCAGGAGCAGGCGTAGGAATTGCCACGACAACTCTCATCGAGGTGCCTCTCTCCATAACCTAATCCAATACCTTAACTTAAGCTTACACGCACCTAGTACTCCTACACACGTGAGCACAGCGCCTAATACCCATGATTCCATAACTGATCTTGCTATCTCTAAAAACCTTCCCTATCCTATCACCTCAACTGTAATTAACGATCTCTCCTCCGACCATTTTCCAGTCTGCTTTAAATTTGATATTATTAACCCTATTTCTAATCCTCCTTCCGTGGCCATTGATTGGGAAAAATTTACTAACCATCTTGCTAGTCAAGATATTACTTTTCCTATTATTAACTCTACATCTGATATTGATGATGCTGTGGATTATCTTAACTCTAAAATTATTTATGCTCAAAATCATGCTACTTTCAATACATTCAAAAACAATAACTCTTTCATCCCTCCCCGCTATATTTATAATCTAATCAAAAATCGTAACCAGCTCGGGCGGCAATATCGAAATTCTAGAGATCCCTCCCTTAAACCCTTAATTAATATAGCTAACAATAGAATCAAAAATTGTCTTTATAAAGAAAAGCAAAAAAGTTGGTATAACTTCCTCAAAAATCTTGCTGCGAGGACAATTCCCTCTGTCTTATCAAACGTAAACGTAATCAAAAATACTCTCCCATCCCCCCCATCCCCTTTCGGACAATAATGTTAATTATGCTTACACTGACCAGGACAAAACAAACCTACTTGCCAACTCCTATGCTTTGCAATTCTCTCCTAATCCAACCCTCGCTAGCCAGGCCCATCTTGATGAGGTGAGTGAAACTGCCAGCAGTTTCCTCGCCGTCCCCCCTGATGATCCCCCCCCAACTATATAGCCTATTGTAATCCATAATATAATTAAAAAAATTTTAAAAACGCAAGACCCCAGGTTACGACAAGATTTCTAACACTGCTCTCAAAAATCTGCCTCCTAACTGTATTATCTATATCACCAACCTCACTAATTCTATCTTTAAATTCAATTATTTCCCTAAACCATGGAAACTTTCTATTATATCACACATACCCAAACCTGGAACTGATCTCTCTGATCCTACTATCTATAGACACATCTCTCTCCTTCCTTCTCTCAGTAAAGTCATCAAACGTGTCATCAGGGCCCAGTTGCAGGACTTTATTCTGCAAAACAATTTCCTTATGCCTGAACAATTTGGCTTTCAAGCAAAACATTCTACCCAACACCAGCTCCTTCGTGCTGTTGAGTTTCTCAGCGAAAAGCTCAATGGGAAGATTCCAGCTGCTGCCATATTCCTTGACGTCGCAAAGGCTTTTGACAAAGTCTGGCACGAAGGCCTTATACAAATTAATTAAGCTAAACTTTCTAGCCAGAATAATACACCTAATATACTCATACCTTAGCGGCCGTACATTTCGCGTCCGCACCAACAACATCCTTTCTATTATACTTTTTATCCAAGCGGGCATCCTTCATGGGAGCGTGTTGGGCCCAATGCTATTTAACATATTTTTCAATGACATCAAACGCTCATTACGTACTTATCTAGCTCTGTATGCGGACGATACTTGTATCTACGCCTCTGCACACCACCCATATAGTCTATACAGGTACCTGCAGACTCAGCTTGAAGACTTCCTGGACTGGTGCACCCTATGGCGCGTCCTTATCAATGAAAATAAAACTTCTGCTGTCTACTTTTCTCGTAAATTTATCTATCCTCCTAGACTAGCAATCAATAACACAACCATTCCATGGTCTGATGAGTCCAAATACCTGGGTGTCATCCTCGACCGTAGGCTCACATGGAGCAAACATATTCTCTCCATCAGGGGGAAAGTCGCTGGAGCTTCCCTTTCTCTTAAACCTCTCCTTAATAGTAAAACCCTATCTATCTATAATAAACTCCTTCTATATAATTCATGTATTCTCCCCATCATCACCTATGCCAGTCCGGTCTGGGGCTTCACCTGCAAATCCACTATGGATAATCTTAATAGATTGCATAACAAAAACCTTCGTATCGTCCGTGGCGCCTCCAGATACCTGCGCAACACCACCTTCCGCAGGGACCTTAATAACATCACCCTTAGGAAAAGAATAAAAGATCTAGCAAAAAAATTTTACTCAGCTTTATATGACCTTCCCAATGATATCGTGGCAGAGCTTCCTGACTATGACGCCTTCGAACCCCAACATCGAAAGCGCCCAAAATATTCCTCTATAATGGATTCCCCGTGAGCTTTGTGTTCACTGCATCAGATTGCTCTTGTCTATTTTTCATTTTATTCTCATCCTTTTTTACTTTTTCTTAATAAAAAAAAAAAAAAACCTGTATACATTATAAATATATAGGAAAAAAATAAAAAAATATATATATTGCTCTGATTAGTACCCTTTTTTTATGTAGAAAGACTCACTGCCTTCTTTTCCTGCCCATGCTTGGTGAGTGTTAATTTGAACTAGTGCTAACTTTTAATTTTTACTTTTTTACTCTCCTTATAGTAGTTTTTTAACTACAGCTATACTTATATTAATTTATAATTTAAAATTACTTTTCAAGTACTTAACTTTATCTTATTTTTCTATTTCTTATAAAAGCTCATATGCTAGCAACTATCTTTAACTTATCCTTAAATTTTTAGTAGTTTTAAACAACTACACCTTTTCCTTTCCCAATGGCTCGTAATTAAAATATAAGACATCACAATCATCAGACTGGGTGTTAAGTTGCTTGCCAACTAGGTAACCCCTCAACGTTGCTTCACTGTTCAGCACTGTTCAGCTGAAAATTTGCTTTTCCTGTTTTAAATATAATAATTTTTTTAAATTATTCCGGTGAGAATTCAATATTACAAAGACATTATTGCTTGCCAATCAAAGGGTTAAAAGTGTTAAATAAACCAAAAATGCTCTTAAATATTCTTAATTACTATTTTTTGAAAGCCTAGGGGTATAAATGGGGAATGTAACACGAAAGTTACTTTTAAGACGTACTTGCTAGCTCAAAACAGTTTTCAAAATTTCGAAACTTAAAAAGTGAAATAAAAGGAAAATTGCTAAAATGACTATTACTTTGGAGCTACTGATCCAATTTAAAATATTTTCCATGAATAGTAATGATAAAAGCGTCCGCTTTAAAATAGGTTCCATTTAATTTCTTTAGAAACTGCCTTGATGGGGTTGAAAGAATGAAAAAGTTCTAAAATCTAAATTTATTTTCTATTAATGCAAAACACATGAAAATGATATGGTGGTTACTTTTAAAATGCAAATTTTCGCTAAGAGTGTTTGTTAAAAAGTTCGAGATTTAAAAAGGTAAAATGATTAGAAAACATTATATAAACATGATTATCTGGAAACTATCAGGAACTAGAGATTTTACCTTTGACATGCAGATTTTTATTAAGATATGGTTCTTCCAAAGAAAGTGAAAAAAAAAAAAAATCGAATTTCTAATAGGTGGAATCGGAGGATAACGTTCTATAGTTATATTTTCTACACTGTAAATTAAAATGTCTGAAATTCAGACACTTAAGTGTTTGAAATGGAGTGTTCAATTTTCAGACACTTTTTGCGTCTGAATTTCAGACACTTCAAACGTCTGAATCGCATCCATTTTTTGTAAGCATCATACGTAGCCATGTTTGACCACGTTGAATCCTGGAAAAATATTTGGCTGTGGTCCTGCCCCTTCCCCCCCCCCCCCCCCCCAATACAGCCTGATTTTTTTGGTGCTCTCAGTTTTGGTATGCAATTTTCGTTACGCTGATAATTTAAATCTTTTACGAAATTGTACTGATTATAATCAATATCTTGAACTTCAGGAGTAGAACAAGATTAAAAAACAAAAAATATTTATCTAAATATTAGAGTTTTTTCATTTGTTTTGTTTTTAACATTATTTTACTTTAAAAGTTCAAAATATTGATTATAATCAGTTCAATTTCGGAACAGATTTAAAATATAAGCTTTACAAATATTGCAAATCAAATTTGGGGGCACTACAGTCGTAGGGGGACGGGGCACTTCCCAGTTTGCCCATCCTTTAATCAAGAAGTACTTTTGCAAAAAACGCAACCCTGCATTATAGTTGTCTAAATTGAGATGCCCGGTATTCGGGAGTATCCGTTGTGGAGGTTAATTGACATTCCGGAATAGCGGACACCTCTATTTAATGAATACTTTTTTAATCAGCAGACATACATATTTGTATATTTTTACCTCATAAAATTAGACATCTCCAATTATCGGACAAATTCCACGGTCCCGAAGTGTTCGCTATTAAGGGCTTTTAAGGTAGATAGATAAATATATATATATTTTATAATCTTGTCCTACTCTAAAAGTTCAAAATATTTATTATACTAATGTCGAAAAAGATTTAAAATATCAGATGTACGAAAATTGCAAAAATCCCCCCCCCCCCCCCCCCCAAAAAAAAAAAATAAATAAATAAATGAAAATTCATAATTTAAAAATTAGATTTTTTAAAAAAATATATTGCCACATAGGCAATTTTACATATACATCACTTGATAATCACAACAGCTATTTAACTATGAATAATGAAAATAAATAAATAAATATTCTACTTTAATAACATTGGGGAAAAAATTACTTTGGTATTTTGTTAAATATATTTGCGTTTTTAATCTTGTACTACTCTAAAAGTTCAAAACTTTCATTATAATCAGTGCAAGATTTAAGATATCAGCTTTACGAAAATTTCATGCAACCCTCCCTCCTCCTCCCCAAAAAATGAAAATACTTATTTAAAAATTAAGTTTTTAAAAAATTTATATTTCCACATGGGCAAGTTTTTATGTAGATCAGAGGGTAATCACAAAAGCTATTCAACTATCAATAAAAATAAATAAACACATATTCTATATTAAAAACATGAGGAAAAAATAACTTATAGTTTCCAAACTTCTTTCGTCTTAACATCACTTAACTATACAGTAACATCTGTCATTTTTGTATTTTTCGTATAAGTGCATATAAATAAAGTTACCTCAATTTTAAATACGAAATCTAGTTATAGGTTTTTACTTTTTCCCATTATAAATTTCAAATTACTTTTTTATTAAAAATAATCAAAAAATCAGTATTAGAGTTGATTGCAAATCAAATACATATGTACATTTTTACAGGCAGCTTCACATAATAGACGAGTCTATGTACTTTATTTATCTTTTTTTAATATGCGGTTTTATGCCAGGAAGTAAGAAAGCATTAGGTCATCTTTCAAAGTTTTTTTTTTCTTTACTTCCTTGTAACCGTCGTTTACTGTGAGATAAGAATTATCCATTGAAACTAAGAACTGACATTGAATATATAATTCGTAATAAAAAACAACGTCATAAGTTTAAAAATATATACTTCTAGAATTAGTCGGGTTTTTTGCGAACCGATTCAAAACTAATTAAATTTCATGCAGGATTTTGTTTAGTACAATAAATAAAATCATAAAATACACCAATTTTAGTATTATAAAGAAATTATGGCACTTACTTCAGTTGCTGCAAGAGGTAAGAAAAATTCCTCGATTTGAAATTTCAAAAACTACCCCAGTGAAGGAGAAAGCCTTGCATCATTTTAGTACGAAATCCCATAATATATCCGACTAGCCATATTGAAAGAATGAAATGTTTCATCCTCAAAATAGGACCCGCCAGACAAAAGCTTCCTTTTTTTTGCCAGCTTCGACAGGACGAAGATGAATAACACAATATTATTGATATAAATTAATACGAATTAACACCAAGTCCATTGCACACGCTTTGTAGAATTTCCGGGTGTAGTCATCAAGCGTCGTCTACATCTGTTCTGTGTGTATCCCGCCCTTATATCGACGACAGGTTCTAAGTGACATTTGATGTCAAGCACACACGTCAGATGTATGTATTCAATATATAAATAATCCAAGTGAATACGAATTTAAATCACAGAACTTCACATTCCGCAAAAAACGAATTAAAATACACGCGTACATAAAAACAAACTTTGTTTGAATTACAACGTATACCAACTTTGAACGAAGACATCTAAAACGCATGCGCGACTGGCACTGGCAGTGCCCCCTGGTGGTTATTGCGTCGGAAGAATCAAAACGTCTTAAATTAAGACACGTTTAAAGCAATGAAGTGTCTTAAAATAAGACGTTTGCGGATATTTTAGACATTATTCTCACTTCGTTTACACCATGGTCATAGTAAGACGCTTATGTATCTTAAATTAAGGCATCTATAATGTCTTAATTTTCAGATTAAGACACTAGTCTTACACTAAGTGTCTAAAATTTTTTTTCCGTCACATATGTGTCTAAATTTAAGACGCTTCTATTTGCAGTGTATATGATTTCTCTGAAACTGTCAGTCTACAAATTTTAAATTTGGCACAGGTTTAACTTCTAAGACATAGGTGCGTACGAAAAATGTGTTTTTTTTTTAATTTAAATGACAAAAATAAATAAAAGAGAAGAAAAATCAATCATTTGTCATTCCATATAAGATACATTTTTTATGAGCTAAAAGATAAAACACAAGTACCAGTAACTGCAACAAATTATTAATATAAAAATAATAAAGAAACATGATTGCGAACTAGGTAAGGAAGTACTCTATAGTTAGCCTTTCTCCGTACAAGTCCTAAAGCAATGGTTTGCAATTTAAATCCTATCGGTATTTTAATTTTTATGGTGATTCAAGTTATATAAATACTGTAAACGGAAAGCAATTTTTTGTTTCTAGGAAATAGGGTAGGGAAGTACGCAGTGAGACATGGTACACAGTGAGACAGCAGCCATTTTGACATATAGTTATAACTTTTTCTCTTAGCTGGAACACACACTGAACCACCTCATCTTATGCAACACGTGGATGTTGTTTCGGTACTTCGGTTACTCGTCCAACAAAGTAGTAAGTAATTATTTATTTTACAGGGGTTAAAGTTACATAAACGTCCAATTTAGACTTTATTTATTTCATTATGGCATATATTTACTTAACCAAACTTAATTATATCTAATGATTGACTATGTCGACAAAACGACACAAGCATTCAAAGCTGTGGAATTGATGATGAAACATATATGGCATCCATTTTGTTACAACGTAACGAAAGTACACAGTGAGACACACAGTTGTGGTACGCAGTGAGACGTGCCTCATTGTGTATCTACTATGCTGTTCTGATGTAAAAAAAGTTATTTATTAATAAAAGAAGGTATTTCTCTTTCTGTCTGTGTGTGTGGGGGAGGGGGGGGGGCGTGCGACGGCTAGTGAAATCTACTAAACGAGTAAAAGGCTGAAAATTTGCATGAAGGTAGCCCAATGTCTGTCATTGTTCACCCGAGGCTCATATTTAAAAAAACTTTAAATCTGGAAATATTAATTAGAAGTCATAAACTGCAGAAAATTATTGATAGAGTGTAAAAATGTATGATTTATGAAAATATATACATTGTCTCACTGTGTACCACTTGTGGTACACAGTGAGACAATTTTCGATACTCCGTTATTCTGTTTCTGTGCTTTTATAAATAACTTTTTTAAATCTATTTATACATTAATGTGTAGCGTATTTGTGCAGCTTAAAGATGTAGCAAAATTGTTTTCAAAAGAATAAAAATCGTTGTCATTCATTAGGTAATAATAATTTTCGTCACGCTGTGTACTACCCTCCCCTACTCTTAAAATACTGAACCGATTAAAAAATATTCTTTCATGCTATAACTTATAAATAGTGTTCCCAAATGAATTACATTGTATCTGATTTTTGAAAGCTGTGTTGAAATGAATCTCATTAATCATGTTCACCTAATGCAGCTCTACAAGAATGAAGTTTCCTTGAAATGTGACGCAAGTAATAATATTTAAATTATGCGTAGTAATATGATTTACCCTAATATAAATAGGCATACAAACACAACTTGGAATATTTCAACAATAAAGTGTGTTACGCCGTCTTACTAACTACGCACTAACGTACTTTAACGTAGCCGTTTTACTGCCAAAATTTTACAAAGTTATTGGATAAAATGAAAAATTAACAACGAAAATTGATACTAGGATATATGCTCTTTAAATCCGAAACAATAATAACAACAAAAAACTAATTTTTAACTTAAATAATAATATTAATGATACATAACGAAATCTAATAATTCATTTATAAGAATTAGACATATCACAAATACTACTGTGTACCTTCAGGAAATTATATTAAAGCAATATAGAAATTTATAATGTCAATATAGAACATTGGAGTTTTATAAAAATAATATCGAGTAATTTTTCTTTATTTATATAAATACCATTACAAAATTTTAAATGATAAAATGTGACACAAAAACGACACGGTAAAGTTTATTCATCACGTTATATAATTTCTGTAAAGTTTTTCTTTGAGATTCTGCCATATGAGGAAAGCAATTTCATGAAGAATACCCTCAAACATAAACCCTCTAAGGACGTTAAATTTTAAAGCAAATTCGTTAAAAATGAAACAAAATGACATTTTATGTATTAATAATAAATCTAAAAAGTAAAGAGACAATTACACTACTCAAAGCAATTAGGGGAGCACATGGTTTTAACGAAATTACGCAAATATTTATACCGATAAGTAACGTAAAATAAAACATCCATAATTTAAAGTTCTGTAGAAAACAGATAAAGGAAACTTCACACGTAAATTAAAGTTTATGACGTGAAAAACGGGAAAAAGGTGATAAGTGCAGAAATCGGGATTTTGCAGAAACGTCTGTTTCACTGCCTCAGTTGTAAAATTCAATTGCTCAGCTTGTGTTTTGAGAAAAGGTGGCTTGAAAATGTCACAACAACATGATTTACCGCAATTCGTGGCTTGGCGTGTTATCGGGACAGTTGAATTTGGGGAAACACAACAAAGTGTAGTGGACACTGTTGGAGTCGCAAGAAGTATCCATGAAAGGCTGTGGAATCGATTCCAAGACACATGGAATGGTAGTCATCGACAAGTGCAAGGTCGAAAATGTGTTAACATAGAAACTGATTACCGATATATCCTGTTAGCAGTCCGTCGAGACGGTACGGGCAATGCTACTCAGCCGCAAACACAGTTGTTCTTGGCCAAAGAACGAAGCGTGTCCAACCAAACAGTCCAAAATAGGCTTCATCAGGGTGGTCTCTATGCACGTAAGCGAATGGACTGTATTCCGTTGACCTCAAGTCGCTGTGCGGTCAAAAGAAGGTGGGGAACTGAACATCGAGTTTGGAGGCAACGTTGTTGGAGTAAAATTCTGTTTACAGACGAGTCCTGATTCAGTCTGGATGTGACATGTGATGTGTTTTGGCATGGAGAGAAAGTGGTACTCAAAATAATTCCACATTCGTTCGTGAAAGATCACATTATATACGAGGTGGGTTGATGCTCTTGGCTGGAATCAGCATAGGTGGACGTACGGGTCTGCATATCATTCAGAATGGTACTTTGACGGTCCGGAGTAATACAGACGAGATACCGAGACCTCATCTCGTATTTTATGTTGCAGTAATTAGTGATTTCTTTTTTTCCATACATGATAATGCCAGACTTTATACACTTCGCCTTGTGGAAACATGCTTCAAGCTAAAACAATACAGCGTATGGAATGACCAGCATACTCTTCTGAACTAAATCCGATCGAGCATGTTTGGGACATACTCAGGCGACGCATTGCTGCGAGACCGAGGCCTCCTTTTATTGTCCGGGACATAGAGATTGCAATTCTTGAGCATTGGAACAGTATTCCCCAATTCTTATAGATAACCTCATCGCATCCATGGAAAACCGGTGTGCAGCAGTCTTAGCTGTTCGAGGAGACCACATGCCATATTAAATCTTGCATCATTTCTAAACAATACCTTTTTTTATGATTTACATGAAACCAAATTATTGCCCTAAACCATCTTTTCATGTTCTTTTCATCTTTTCGAAAAATAAAAGCTCCCTTACCATTTTTTGTCTCTTTTTTTATGTATTGCGCATTGCTACACGTGTACTATCCATTTTATGCCCATACATTGCTGTTTTGCACTGTTCTCTTCACTTTTTTGCTTGCTCCCCTAATTATTTTGAGCAGTGTAGTTCAAGAGGTTCAAAATTTTACAGTTTCATTGCGCTATATAATTTGCATTATTTATTCGTGCTTTATGCGTAAAAAGTCAGAATAACATCGGATATATTTAGGATATCAATATTGAGAAAATATTCCAGCGATGCAGAAGTGCATTTTAACACTGCTTCCCCTTCGTCCAATAAGAAAAGAGCAGCTGACGCCACTGTTGGTCGAATTACTGTGGATCAGCAAGAAATACCTGTCCGTTCTTTATTACTCACATGATCTAGGGAAATTTTAATGGACTACATATCACAGGTCTCTGATATGATTGGCCTACGTCGCCAAGACTGTTCCTGCAATGATCGTTATGACAAAAATGATATTGGAATAGACGACGGAAGTGTTTGTTTGTAAATATGCCCTTTCCTTATAAACAGTCTTTTTCGGAGGGAAAATTCCACAGACTTCTAATATAAGTAGACTCCAAATCGGCAACCTTTTCTTCACTCCTACATCTCTGCCTTCCGTCACGTGACGGAAGGCATATTTAGCGCGCCAAACCTGTTTTTCTCTCTCCAGATTCCCGCCGAAACATCGTCTGTCTGCGTTTGTCTTGAGTTGACCGCACTTTTGCTTTGCCAATAAAGGGATTACCGCCCAAATACGGCACCCTTCTGGCGATGAAAGCAAAAGATGTTGGATTGAAAACCTTGCCGATAGAACAATGGAATTGGGAGTCGAGGCTGTTGCCATTCGTGGGTAAAGTATATTCGCTGATCTGATTTTTTTAACAGTCTGATATTAAATTATATCGCATATTTACAAACAAACACTTCTGCGATGTTTATATTTCTATTGGAAAATCAATATATAAACAATATTGTTATTTCAGTACAAATATTTTCAATGTATAGACAGTAATATAATATCGGAGTAATAATGGACAAATATTAGAATGCTACTAGGGATTAATAGTTTACACTTGCCTTTTCAAATAAACAAAATAAATATTTACCTCGTGCCAATTGTCTAATGAGACCAATATAATAGCCTCCATCACGTCGAATATATTTGACAAATTGGTGCAATATAGCGCTTTCTTCTTTTGAGTGCATACTCACTAGATCTCCTCCTTGAGAATTAAAGATAAAAATAAAATATAATAATATAATAAAAACAACATAACTTACAAGCGTAGTCTGCGGACGTATTAAAGTCAATTTACATGAAGAATATACAGGCGACAGCTCATGAGGTAATACGCGGGTAATGCAAAAACAAACTAAGTAATAATAAATAAAGCAATAATAATAAAAAAGTAAATTACCATAATGTTTTTGTGACACATGAAATTTTAATTTATGTGACATATGAAATGTTGCCGTGATTACTAATCGTAAAGCTATAGAATTGATCAAATTTTGCTTCTTGTCAAAAAAGCGATACAAAATTATTTAAGGCAACCCCATTCCATACATTTTGTGAAACAATTAATAGTCCAGGCAATAGGGGAAATTAATGGAAGTTCTGGAAATTGGTTTACTTTATGTTTTTTGGGTCGCTGAATCCTAATTATTAACTTCCCACCAAAATTTTCCCCGGCACCCCCGCAAAAATGGTTTTTATTAAAAAATAATTTTTTTTATTGCTTTAGGGAAAAAGTATCTAGAAATTCAGAAAGTAGACAAAATTTGCAACAAATTAGATGTATGACATTATGAGTTAGGATGAAGGGGAAGGGGAGATCTGCCTGGGAACATGCGTCGCGGTGCTGCGCGGACTAAGTTGCGCAATTCCACTTAACCACTCACACGTTTACATTCGTCCTCCCATCTCCCCTCCGAACTTTCTCTATAAGGTTTACTTTAAGTTTTTTGGGTCGCTGAATCCAAATTTTTAATTTCCCCCAAAATCCCCCCCCCCCCCCGAAACTCCCCAAAATAGTTATTATTAAATTAAATTTCTTATCGTTTTAGGGGAAAAGCATTACGAAATTCAAAAACTAGACAAAATTTGCAACAAATAGGATACATGACATTATGACGTAGGACGAACGGGTAGGGGGAGGGATCTCTCTGAACATGCACTGCGACGCTACGTGCACTAAGTTATGAAGTCCAGGCAATAGGGGATTTTGCCTAGCAAAATTAATACTAGTTCTGGATTTTGACTCACTTTATGTTTTTTGGGTCGCTGAATCCGAATTTGTAACTTCCCACCAAAATTTCACCCGGCAACTCCCCCAAAAAATTGATTCTTTGAAAAAATTTGGTTTTTGAGAAAGCGCGTGGGGAATGTTCCGAGGCAACCCCCTCTCTCCCCGTTTATCCTACGTCATAATGTCATATATCCTATTTGTTGCAAATTTCGTCTAGTTTTTGAATTTTGTAATGCTTTTCCCCTAAAATAATAAGAAATTTAAGTTAAAAACAACTATTTTTTTTTGGGGGGGGGTTTGGGGGGAAGTTAAAAATTCGGATTCAGCGACACAAAAAACTTAAAGTAAACCTTATAGAGAAAGTTCGGAAGGGAGATGGGAGGGCGAATGTAAACGTGTGAGTGGTTAAGTGGAATTGCGCAACTTAGTCCGCGCAGCACCGCGGCGCATGTTCCGAAGCAGATCCCCCCTTCCCCTTCATCCTAACTCATAATGTCATATATCTAATTTGTTGCAAATTTTGTCTACTTTCTGAATTTCTAGATACTTTTTCCCTAAAACAATAAAAAATTGATTTTTTTTTAATAAAAACCTTTTTTGTGGGGCATTTTACCAAAATTTGGGGGCGTTGCCGGGGGAAATTTTGGTGGGAAGTTACAAATTCGGATTCAGCGACCCCAAAAACGTAAAGTAAGCCAATTTTCAGAACTTCCATTTATTTTGCTAGGTAGAGCCCCTATGCGGTCTCTATTGCCTGGGCTATAATGGATTCCTTACATGTTTTAACAGCTAACTAGTCATTTTAATTTAACAGTAGCCTGTGTATGTATTGCGTGTAAATTTGCCTGTATTATTTTCCTGTAAATTGGCATTTATAGGTTTGGAGACTTTTCATGATAGTTGAAAACCCAATTTTATAGAACACGTGAAAATTAAATTCTAAATAAAGATTTTTAGACTATACTGTAATTGTTTAATATTAATATTTCATAATATATACTTGCCTCTTCTTTTACAGTCAAATATAGCTTCATAAAAATTGACGGATTTCCCTGTTTCAAAGTAATAACAATAATCTCCTCCAAGATCTCTCCAGTCATCTAATTCTTTAGGACAGTGAGATCCTCTCGCAGGCAGTTTTAGAACAGGAGGAGTTTCTGTAAAATCATAAAAAAGGCTCTTGAATGGTAAAATAAGCAAACGTGTGTATTAAACAAAGTATTAAACAAAGTGCAGCCCTTAATTCAGAATTATATACTTTGAAATATTTGTGAATTCGAGCTTTTTATTCTTGAAAAAAAAAAGACTATTAAACATGTTAATTAATTAAAGTATTCGAAACTCATATTTCAGTAATTCATTCAAAGGTGTTGATTTGAAGTACTTCATGCATTTACCATAAAGGTACTGCCGGATTGTTTTGTATTCTAAAGCAGGATGCGAAATCAAGGTCACCTCGAAGCAACATTTTACTTATTCTCGTAAAAAACCTATAATAATCACTCCTCATTATTCCCCCTTTTGCTACTTTTCCGTAAAAAAGAATGTTTCCCATCGCCTGATTCCATAATTTAGAATATGATACGATTATAATATGATTACTTAACGTTACGATACTCTGTCTTTAAATACGTTAGAACAAAAATGTTCCTTGTTTTAAAATGAAGCGCTATTTTAAATTAAATGCTATATTTTATAGTTTTTTTTAAAAAAATAGATTTCGCCTAAACATTCATTTTCTTCTTTTTTCTCAACAAGATGCTGCTATAAGGCAGCATGTTTATCATAACAGTATCTATGATTTCATTTAAAGTTTTATAACTTTTCATTTAATCAGCTAAACTTTCAAAATTTTTATTAATAGATAATGACTTTTATACCTTATATCAATCTATAACAAGTATTACAGTCATACAAACTGCATTAACTAAACACTAAATAAAGAAATGTCCGCATGGCATCTTTAGAC
Source organism: Maratus speciosus (assembly GCA_963932465.1). NCBI lineage: Eukaryota > Metazoa > Arthropoda > Arachnida > Araneae > Salticidae > Maratus > Maratus speciosus. The sequence continues at coordinate 333,070,477 of OZ010790.1, read as the reverse complement.
GATAAGTAAAGAATTTTTAACTGGTGTAAAACTTTGAAGACCACTACTTTTAGTCTGGACCCTTTCAGACCAGGACTCTTCAACCTGCTGCTCAAAAAATTAATTTAAACTCAAAGGTTGAAAGTCTTAGGGTGGTTAGTCGTCGATGTAACCAATACTATAATATTAACACCTAGACAGGTGCAGAACGCACTGGGTTCCCAATGAGGGCGAGAAGACACAAATAAGGCGAGGATTTCTGTAATTAGTGTTTTCCGCAAGCGCCATGTTGTGCAGCCCTGCTTCAGATTTTAAATTTCGCGCTCTGCTTTAAAGAGAAGGCAATAAAATATTATATTTAAAATTATTAATTTTTGGTTTCATTGGGGAAAGCTTAGCTATGTAGTGATTTACTTTTCGTTGTTTGGGTTGTTACTATTGCTTTTTCCGAAAATTAGACCTATCACCAAAATAAGACTGTTTCACTTCCTTCCTGTAGATGTTTGATAACAGCAGTTGGACCCATTATTCAGTTGAAAAGTATAATTTTTTTGTATCTCGAAAACAAATTACTGCAATGAGCTTTAAACATACACACATGTTTCTGACGTTTGCTGTTCGTTTTATGCAAAAATTTATCTAGGTCATTACTTAAGTTTCCTATATGAACATATTAATCATTTTATAAATAAAAATATGATTTTGATTCGGAAAAATTCCTGAAATATGTTTGTGTCTATTCATTGTATCTCATTATAAAAAAGAAGCACTTCAATCGGATATTTTTTTGGGAAGATATAAGTTAATCACGTGGATTTATCACTAGCATCCTCAATCTTTGACCGCCTTAGAAGTCAATGAAGATTTAAGAAAAGTATTCTAACTTTAAAAATCGATGTTTGCCTTTTGAAAAATATAAGTTCTTGCATTTTTCAATATGTAGATGACCTCTATAAATCACATACGATTATAAAAAAAGATCATACAAAATTAAACATTTTTTCTCTTTTTTAGAATTAGAAACAAAACAGTAGTTATAGCCTGCGTTCGGACATTTTGGTGGGGTATTGCACATCTTACCAACTGAAAATTGCGGCGTCTCTAAATTAAGTGCACAAGTTACCCTCCAAATAAGATATTTCCATTTGTTTCAAAATGTATGTGGTGGAAAATTCTACTCATGTTTAAGAAAATCTGTATAAACTGTAATGGACTATAATGCTGCGGTATCATAATACTTTCGTCTATATTCTTCTGACATCTATAATTTAAATAACTCAGTGATACATCAATAATTATGTATAAGAAAAAAAGTGCAGTTCTTTGAATTGAATACAGAGTTAAGGGGCCGCTGCACTGAAACTCTCAGAACTCGAAATCACATGTTAACCTATGGGAACACTTTCAAGCACGATTATTCAATAACTAATATAATTATTAAAATACCGTTTACACCATCAGAAAGTAGACGTTATATGCAGATGATGTGCGTTTTTAAAAATTGTCTACGTAAATTTTAAGTATTTTTAAGAAGAAGATAAAATTTTATCAAATGGAAATTTCAAAGTTTATACGTATTTTTTATGTATTTAAGATTTACGGAGATAATTTTTAAAAACGCACATCATCGGAATCTGACGTCTACTTTCTGATGGTGAAAACGGTATTTTAATAATTATATTAGGTAATGAGTAATCGCGCTTGAAAATTTTCCCATAGGCTAACATGGGATTTCGCGATCGGGGAGTTTCAGTGCAGCGGAGAAAAAAACTGCCAACGAATTTAGAACATAGGCAGGACAACTGCATACCTTGTTGAATAATCAAATTAAAAATTAGATTGACATACGTATTTTTAATTAATATTCTAAAATATAAAATTTAGTGCACTTCTGTTTTAAATTTACGATACAACTATAATTATCATCGCAAAAAATGTTGCATAGCATCACTCCATATGAGAATAGAGCCACTATATATTTTTAAATAATCCTCTTACAAAGTACATTTTGTGAAATTCTATCTAATAGATGCCGAGATGTATACATAATAGAAATCCAATATGAAATTTAATGATATTCCGGGAATTATTCTTGAGATATACTTATTACAGACATCATGGCAAAAGATAGCATAGCGGAGGCCCGTTTTAGGTGGTATGACCAGTATTCATCAACAATTTATATCAAGATCCAATTGAATATGCAGTTTGATAAAATTCTAATCATTAGTAGTTGAGTTACAGTGGCTAAAGCATATGTGTCCTACACAGACAGACATTTTTCAAAAATCGTCAAATCGTATTCAGGAATTCCGAAAATGTGCAAAATCATCAAAATCGAAGACAGTTATTACAGAAATCATGGCTAGAGACAGCATATCAGAGCCACGTTTTAGATGGTATAAGCGACAAGTATTTAGTACCAATTTATTTCACGATCCAATTGGATATGCATTTTGATGAAATTCTGAGAATTAGTAATTGAGTTTCAGTGGCATATATGTCCCATAGAGACAGACATTTTTCAAAAATAGTCAAATCGTATTCAGAACTTCCGAAAATGTGCAAAATCAGCAAAATCGAAAACAGTTATTACAGAAATAATGGCTAGAGACAGCATACCAGACCACGTTTTAGATGGTATAACAGACAAGTATTTAGTACCAATTTATTTCACGATCCAATTGGATATGCATTTTGATGAAATTCTGAGAATTACTAGTTGAGTTTCAGTGGCTAAAGCATATATGTCCCATAGAGACAGACATTTTTCAAAAATAGTCAAATCGTATTCAGAACTTCCGAAAATGTGCAAAATCAGCAAAATCGAAAACAGTTATTACAGAAATAATGGCTAGAGACAGCATACCAGACCACGTTTTAGATGGTATAAAAGACAAGTATTCAGCACTAATTTCTTACAAGATCCAATTGAATATGAAGTTTGATGAAATTCTGAGCATTTGTAGTTGAGTTTCCTTGGCTATGTGTCCCACATAGACAGACATTTTCCAAAAATCATAAAATAGTATTCAGAACTTCAGAAAATGTCCAAACCCATAAAAATCGAAAACCACAATTCCAATACCTTCTTCTTATATATACAATAAGAAACATACAGAATATTTTTTTTTATCACGGATCTGTGCAGTTGAACTAGTATTTGGTAAGCAGTTTCTGATTTTAGGAGACAGATAAATTGATAAAATTAAGTATGATAGTTAAAAATATTTTATTCTTTTAATATGAAAGTAATAAACTACATGAAACTCAACGATTTAGAATTAAAAGATTTCGGGAATTTTTTTCATACTTCTATGACTTGGAAGATATTTAAAATGATCATTTGGAATGTCTTGGTCGGCTAAACGCAGCCTTATATATAGAATAAAAAATCATGAAACATTATAGAAGTCATAGATAATTTCAATAATTTCAATACCTTTTGATACTTCGCAGATAAATGATAATTTCTTTGTACATGGAATCGTTAACCATTCTTTTCTCTTTTTCCTAGCAGCGCAGGTTCCCTGAACGAAATTTAATTGTTCTTTATTGAAGCCGTCGTACGATACATACCAACCTGATGTCCATTTCTGTTGCAGTTGATTCTAAATTTAAATATTAAAGTAATAAATCATGAAATTAGAAAGGGAATTAAAGTATAAATAAAAATATTAGCAGATATTTATTGGTCTTGCAAGTACATTGAGCGCAATCTTCCATATATGAAAAATAACGCAACAGCGAATTGCACTGAAAATAAGAATTTCTGTACAATTCTTGAAAAACAATAAGCAAATTGTAAACATAACTAAAGTTATTAATAAGTTAATTAAACATTTTAGTTTTCAAACGGCCTAGTTACTATTCTTCCATTTTTTTTTTTTTTTTACTTTTTAAATAAAATAAATATACTTGGAAACAGAAAATTTATTTAATTAAATATATTGTTTTTCGTTGTACTTATTCAATATTATTTATTAAGTAAATTTTCTGGTTCAAAATATTTTTATTTAACTTGAAATAAAATGGAAGGTAGGAAATTATGAAATTGTAATATAAATAAAAAACAATTACATATTTCTGTTATCTGAATTTATTGAATTAAAACAGAAATGAGATGCTTATATTAAGGAACACACAAAAAAAGTTTGTGACTATTTTGATTAATTATAATAGCTTTCTTAGAGAACGGTTATTCCACTCTTTTCTTTTTTCTTTCCAATAGCATCTGAAGTTCTTTCTATGCAATTTATTTCTTTTTTGAAGCCGTCATGTGAAACACATCAATGTCTATTTTTATTGCAAATGATCACCAATTATTAAGAATAATTTCCTAATAATTTATTCTTTTCTCTTTTTTTTTTTTCTTTAAAGTAATACATTAGTTGTCACTATTTTACTAAGATATCATGTTTGAAAAGAATACGTGATACTTGTTATTGGCATAAAAAATAATCGAAGTAAAAAATACTCAAATTAGAAAATAAATAAATATGTAAATAAATGAATAAAATAAATAAACATGCTGAAAAATCATCACGTTTAATTTATTAATGCTATATCTAAACCTAAACACGTTTGTAAATAAAAGTTCATAAAATTGCAAATGAATATAATATTTTTCAATTTTTTGTTAATTAAAATCGATCTATTGAGATCTTAAAAATATACTCATTTTTGTAAAAATAAAAGATAGCTGCTAAAGAAAATAATAAAAATAAACATAAAAATCAACTCTTTATTAAAAATTCACATTAAAATACTATCATGGAAAACTCTTTCTGTTTTTAATTTATACAAATAACTTTTTAACCTTCCTACTCATAGTATCATTGAGATTTTCATGTTTTGAATCAAAAACTAACGTATTAAATAAATAAAATAGAAACCTAGAAGAAAAAAAAAAGTTAAATTTTATTGCATAATTTTTATTTAAAATGTTAAAAAACTAACAACGCTCAAAAATATCGCTTTGGTACTAGGATCGAATAGAATACGTTCTAAATAAAAAATGAAAATTATTTGTCTCAGGACAGTTAAAATTGAAAAAAAAAGAGACCATTTTCAACATTTAATATCTCAGAATGTATATGATTTTAAAACACAAATTTTTATTGGGATGAAATGTATAACTATGTTCTTTCATTTCATGCATTTAAAAAATTGGAAGATGCAGAATTAGTATTTACACGGGGCTCCAAATTGTCAGATATTTGTCTTCGAGCAGAAAATTGGTCACCTAAAAATGATTTTTTTGAACAATAAAAAAGAAATTTTAGCTTTAGTTTATACGGGCTAACAAGAAAAATATGTTTTGAAAATTTCACGAAAAAAAAATCGAAGTTTTTGAGATATTCTTCGCGTTATGACCGAAAACGTCGTTTGTAGAAAATGAATTCAAAGTTTCGGAAACGCTGTTTCAAATACTGAGCGTGTATAATTCTAAAAGCCATAAGTTCTGTTCTAATGGCTGTTTCTAGGAAACAATTATATGAAAATGTTTAGAAAAGATAGGAGTTAAACATCTAAAAAAAATTAAAATTTCGAAAACTTTGAAGCTTTAAGAGTCCTGGGACCCCTTAACCATTTTTTTAAATAACTTCTTAATCTTACAACTTATAGTATCATTGATATTTTAATGTTTTGAACAAAAAAGTAACGTATTAAATAAATCAAATAGAAACATAGAAGAAGAAAAAAGTTTATTTTTAGTGCATCATTCCTAGTTAAAATCTTAAAAACTAACAACGCTCAAAAATATCACTATGGTACTAGGATTGAATGGAGTAATTCTAATTAAAAGTTTAGAATTATTTACTTAACCATTTATTTGACGTCAACGACAAGAATTCATTTTCATGTGTTATTTTCATCCCCAAATCCGAAGAATATTTAATAGACATATTTCGTCTAAATAAGTGTAATACGTCTTAATTAGGTCTACTAATAACCATATCATAATAATACATATTCCAAACGGAAAGTCAAAACATATATTAAAATATTTATTTGCTTAAAAGACGTTACTAAAAACACATTAAAAATCTATCAAAAACCATATTGACATGTTTCAACTCCTTCATTGAGTCGTTATCTTTTCGCATCCCGAATATATAGATTGAATGGTCGGACAATTTGCGGAATCGCGACATAGAAAGGAAACGTGCGATATCGAAAATGTAGGGTCGTTGTATGCTAACTTGTGTTCAATGATTTTTTTCCGGTTTTCATATGTATTGAATTTGTAATTTCTGTTAGACATTCTGATGATGACCCAATGATGGAGTTGAAACATGTTTTTATAGGTTTTTTTTAAATAGATTTTTAATATGTGTTTTGTAACGTCTTTTAAGCAAATAAATATTTTAATATAGGTTTTGAATTTTCCGTTTGGAATATGTATTATTGTGATATCTTTCGCCTACTAAAAATCAATCATTGACCTTCATATAATGATATCGGCATAAACATTTTAACAATATTTGTTATAATGGTAAACTAATGTCCTTTTGGTGTAATATTAGCAGCCTCTGAATGAAATACTGACTTCTGATCATTGCAAGTATTCATTTCTTGAGAATTTCCCCTACTGGGGAAAAATTATGTATTTGATAATTTCTGATGTTATTTATAAGAAGTATGTGAATGTAACAATATAGGTTTTGTTTCTTTCATGAAATCCCAAAGGATTGAATTTCGTACTCCCATATACCCTAAAATATAGGGGCTTTCTCTTAAAATAGGATGGCACATGTGGGACAGGCAGAGATTTAACATGAGGAAAAAGAAAGTGAATTGCATGCATAACCAAAGAAAAAACTTGTAAAAGCAATGTACTCTAACTGTCGATCGAACAACTTTAGTTTTCTAATACAGTAATACCTAGACTTACATCAGCAGAGACGTAAGTCGAGATACATTAGATGAGCAAAAAAGGATAAGTAATAAAATTTCCTCAAAATCTAATGAACATATTCTATATCATTTAGGGTTATAGATTATGTTACATACATTTAACATTAGTAAAAAAAATGCGTTAGTAATACAAGAATTTGGAATAATTCAATAAATTGTTAACTTACAATTTATTGTTCTTCCACCAATTACAATTTATTGTAACTACCCCGTTAAAGTGTTTGAGCATGTGAAAAAATCTTAGAATGACGTTTGAACCGACAATTTTTTCTTTTTTCTCTTAGAAGCTCTTTGTAACAGCGGAGTGAGTTTAAGAAGCTTATTCTAGTCGTTGCTACACTTTGCTCGTCTGAATCAATATTTTAAAGAATCGTCATTCCCGTTTCAATAAGGCTTAGTTTTTTGGTTAATTTTGCAACCATCATAATTTTCCCCCTAGGCTCAAAATATTTATCCATTTTGTCAACAGTACTTTGTTTCATTAATTCTTAACGAATTAATGAAAATTTCTCGATGGTTAATTCTGGATCAGGGGAATTTATGAGTTCAACAACATCTTCAGCGTCCATTGTCTAAGTTGAGTTATCTTCCATTTTCAACGATTTCATCAATTAAGAGAGATACAGAATCACAATTTTCAAATGTTTTCTCAGTCTCTGAGAGGGAAAAGGGGCACAGTCTTCACATGCATCTCTCATTCTTTTTTTGCTGAATTTCACCCTATGAAGCCCCTAAGACTATGATTGCATCTGAGATATTTTCTTCCAAAAACCTTCAAAAAGTTCTAAGTGCGTCTTAATCAAGGAAATTTTTTCCCCAGTCTAGACGACGTAAATGCGGGATGACGTAAGTAGGGTTATTACTGTATATACAAAATAACTTCTTATTACAGGATTCGTACGGCTCCTGGAACTTTGCAGACCAGGAAATTCTTCGGAACCAGTATTTTCTTATACAAAAGCTATTTTTAAAATAAAACGAAGTTTCGTGCCTTTAAACTAGATTTCTTTTTCTATAAAAAATACTGATAGTTCTCCTGGAAAGATTCCTTGACCCGTATGAACACTGTTATTATAACACTATAATATTTGGACAAACAAAACATGTCTTAGGAAAAAAAAAATTGTTAAAAGTCTCTTTGACAAAAGCTTTTGCTCTGAAAATAAAGGAAATTATTTGAATTATAACGCTGTAACTATCCCGTTAACAAAAGTTTTTTTTTTTTTTTTTTTTTTTTTTTTTTTTTTTTTTTTGTCGTAACAGAAAAAAAGACTGTTTAAATAACATTGTTTGTATGGCATAAACATTTGTACCTTTTGCAAAAAAAAAGGTTTATGAAAAAAAAGAACTATTACAATAAAAGTTTATTGTATTTACACAGAAACAACTTTTAGAAAAATGATTTTATTGGATCAACAAGGTTTTGACCAATTTACTTGAATCTGCATATAATAAGAATTTATTGTTAATTTTTACTTTCTTCTATCTTCAATAGAAGAAAGTATTGTAATCGAAATTTTTTTCGACTTCCGGTTTTCGACGGATTTACATGTTTTAGGGGTCAGAGATCCCAAAAAACATGTTTATAGAAAATGTCTGTCTGTCCGTCTGTCTGTCGCCATTGTACCATCAAAAAGTGTATGAAGTTATGCATAGAATTGAACCAAATTTTTATTTTATGTTTTTGGCTATGGCAAGCAGATCCTCCCTGAATTTGGAAAAAAATCGCCGGTAGGGGGCGCTGTAATAGCTATTTTTGTGCGATTTTGAATATTGTACCATCCAAAAGTGTATGAAGTTATGCATAGAATTGAACCAAATTTTTATTTTAAGTTTTTGGATCTGGCAGGTAGGTCCTCCCTGAATTTGGAAAAAATTCGCTGGTAGGGGGTGCTGTAACAGCGCTTTTTGTGCGATTTTGAATATTGTACCATCCAAAAGTGTATGAAGTTATGCATGGTATTGAACCAAATTTTTATTTTAAGTTTTTGGCTTTGGCAAGCAGATTCTCCCTGAATTTGGAAAACATTCGCCGGTAGGGTGCACTGTAACAGCGATTTTTGAGGGGTTTTGAATATTGTACCATCCAAAAGTATATGAATTTATGTATAGAATTGAACCAAATTTTTATTTTAAGTTTTTGGATATGGCAGGTAGGTCCTCCCTGAATTTGGAAAAAATTCTCCGGCAGGGGGAACTGTAATAGCGATTTTTGTGCGATTTTGAATATTGTACCATCCAAAAGTGAATGAAGTTATCCATAGAATTGAACCAAATTTTTATTTTAAGTTTTTGAATATGGCAGATAGGTCCTCCCTGAATTCGGAAAAAATTCGCTGGTAGGGGGCGCTGTAACAGCGATTTTTGTGCGGTTCTGAATATTGTACCATCCAAAAGTGTATGAAGTTATGCATAGAATTGAACCAAATTTTTATTTTAAGTTTATGGCTATGGCAAGCAGGTCCTTCCTTAATTTGGAAAAAATTCGCCGGTAGGGGCGCTTTAATAGCGATTTTTGTGCCATTTTGAATATTGTACCATCGAAAAGTGTATGAAATTATGCATAGAATTGAGCGAATTTTTTTGTGTTTCTTTTTGGTCATGGCATGAAGGTCCTCCCTGAATTTGGAAAAATTCCGCTGGAAGAGGGCGCTATAATTACGATTTCTGTACCATTTTCTTTATTGTACAATCGAAAAGTGTATAAAATATGCATAGAATTGAACCAAATTTTCTGTGCATGTTTTTGGCTTTGGCCAACAGGTCCTCCTTGAATTTGGAAATATCACGCGGTAAGGGACTCTGTGATAGCGATTTTTGTATACTTTTCTTGATTTTTCGTAGTTCTATTGTCCATCGGCGGCTCGTGCAAATGCGGGAACTCACTTCCTGCTACGCCGGCTATTCGCAAACGTCTGATAACAACAGAATAAGGAAAAACTATTAATTTTAACAAATATCATGATATAGATTAATTCATTTTTAGTTCATTTAATTGACCGAAGCAGGAATTTAAGATGAAAATCAAAGTTGGTATAGTAATGAACTAATAATATTGAAGTATTAACATGTGTAACTAGTTTTTGAAATATTAAGATGTATAAGATAGAAGAAAGTTTTGAGATTGGCACATCCAACTAGTTTTTTCTGGAATTAAGAAATAAATCAACAATATTCTCTTTTTAGTTTGAAGCAAAATTTCTATCGACTGATATTTAAAAATTTGAGCTATCCAATTTTCGTTGGATTAGTAATATTTTTCTCTCAGTGCAGACTTTACCATAACGCTGGAAATCTCCCCCACCAACCTTTCCCTCACAAAATATAATTATACACTCACTTTCATTTTAATCCCAATCCACAATTCATTCTTCTTGTCATCTGATATATGGTCTAGGAATAAATCCACTAATGTATCCAAAACTGTAACAAGATGACCATTATAGATACTTCTACAATGTCTTTCCGCATCTTGCCACGATGTCATGTCCGTAACAACGTGGTAACAAGAGTTTTCATATTTCCACCCTCCGCCTTCTTCAGACGAACAGCGCATTGGGTTAGGGGATTTCTTTCTGGGATCTGTTTAAGAAAAAGAAATTTATATTATATATATAATATAAAAAAAATACACATAAAAAATTAACAGAAGAGTTCGAAAATGAATAAATAAGGTGAAACCGCCCCAGTTATTGACACCTAACCAGTAACTAAAACTTCAGCAAAAATCTAACTAAAATAAGCATTTTTTTGTAAAATTCTGCAAAGTATTGCTATCTAGTGGTAACTTATCTGTCTTAACTGTTAAAATTTATTTTTCAGTTATTATTTTTTTTAATAAGAAAGAGAAAAATCATGCGTTATGAAACACTTTATAACACATTCAGAATAATGTAACAAAAATTCACCGATTAATAAAATGAAATATGATGTCTAATTGAGCCATTTGGAAACGCGTAACACATTTGGAAACACAGTTCCAGCTAAAGTCTTAAAATTATCCGAATTCTTTGAGAAGCCATGTATACAATGTATAGATAAGTATCTATAAACTACATGCATGGGAAATTTTAATTCAGTTAGGAAATATATAGCACAGTTGAAAATTCTTCTTCAGCAATTTCCACTACAAGGAGAATGGAACTTGAATTATTTGTGCAAGCCTGTATACGAAGTATAAAATTTATACACAACGAGTAACATGCAAAAAAATGAGTTAAATTTAAAAGTTTATACCGAAATTGAAAATGCACTTCCAACAATTTTTGCTCAAAGACAGTACTGTAACTGATTTCTTCTGCGTGTCCCTGTAAATGAACGATAAATTCTATGAATGCTCTAATGTATAGTAATTATCTCATAGGGAAATTCAGCGAGTTATATAAATTACAATACATTTGAAATAGCATAATGTCATTAAAATAAACTTTAAACGATTTTCCCCCAATGACCATAATGTAACGAAATTCTTTTGAGTACTCCTGTAAATGAACCATTAATTCTAAACACTTTATATTCAGCAAATAAATAAATAGAATGCTAGTTTAACCTTTAAAAAGTAAAACTTAAAATTACATTATGTTAAAAGTTCTTCAAAGATGAGACAATATTTAAAAATATGTTAAATTACTTTAATTCATCTTAGTACTTTCAACTATAAACGTAGCTTTCGTCAGAGAAATACAAAGATACCTTTTTTGTATTTTTCTGAAGAAGGCTATGTTTATAGTTATATATTTATAATTGTCATTGTTGGAAGTGAGAGTGCGGCTGAGCCCTGAATCCGGATCACAAGAGCCCAAGAATGGGAATCAGCATCGATCACTTGATTCGCCCAAAACAATGCTAAGGTGGAGCAGTCTGTGCGACAATTCCTTGCATCGCAGGGCACCGAGATTTACCAGAGTGGTTTCTTCAAATTAATTGCACGCTGTGACAAATGTCTCAATGTCGGTGGCAACTATGTCAAAAAAATAGTGCAAGGTGATCAGTTCATGATACCATAGTGTATTTTTCTTAGGCAGTAAAGTTTCCGTGTAAAAAAAAAAAAAAAAAAAAAAAAAAAAAAAAGGCGAAACTTAGTTTTGGAACGTTCCTCGTATGTTGGAAAGTGTTAAGAAAGAATGGTGTCGGTTATTGGAGTTATTGACCACATTTATGAAAAGAATATCTATATCATACAGCACGATAGTGCTGTATAGTAGAGCTCAGCCGCATCTTTTACGTTTTGAAACATGATGAAAAGACAACAACTCAATTACAATCCAAACCAGAAAACATTCAGTGATGAATAATGGCTTGTTGGAAAGCTCTTAATTTAGCGATGTGCCTTTCGAAGGTGGGGTAAAAAAATATTCAATATTAAAGGAATGGCACCCATTTAAACTTTACATAGCGTTCCATAATTTAACAATATAGAAATATCTCCTTCAATCTTTCTTTCATGTTGCCACATCCTAAAAAGCGGCACAATAATTTTAAATAAGTGATAACACGCGTATTTTGTTTTAAATAAAAATCAGATTTTCTCGCTATATTTTTGCATTTTTCAAATCGACGTCATTCTAATCAGAAAATGATAATTTTTCCTATATGTATGTAAAAATTTTAACTAAACACGTGTTAAAATGACGTAGCGTCTTTACTCGAATGTTTTTAATGTTTAAAAATCTATTTTAATACAGGAGTTTTAATGTCAAGAAAACAATTTAGGAAAAGATAATAATAAAAAAATCGTTTGCTAGGTATGACGTCAATTTCTGTTTAACTGACATAATTTTGTAATGATGCTTTATTCTGAAAAGAGTCTCCTGATATTCTGTGAAAGATTTATTTTTAAGTCATACGAAAGAAATTTTCGGTAAATGCTAGTTCATATGGTTGTATTTATTGCATTTTCCTGCGTGTTGCCAAGGAAATCATGTACTTTTATTGCACGCGCCAAAGAAGACATGCATTTTAATGTTAAAAGCAGAAACACTTTACTATAATTACGTCATTATAACGCCAAATGAAATTCAATTTCGCGAGTTTAAAAAAAATTAATATTGTTGGAACGAAAGTAATAACCTAAGACAGGGACGGCGAACCTATGGCACGCGTGCCATAAGTAGCAGATTATTTTCGATTATTAATCGTGCAGATTATTTTTGGCACGGCATAGATTTAAGTTTTACATAAAAATATAGTAGAATTTCACAAAATGCATTAATTAATATAGATGTTGTCTGTATTACTTGAATCCGATTTGTTTGGTTGGTTGTGATTGTCACGCAGATTGAAGAAATTGAAATATATAACTTAATTTATCCGAATCTAGCTCAATATTGACTCAGGAAATTTTGAGTTAGAAGATTATCGCTAAACAAAAATTAAAAGTGTAATAAGCAAAAATTCTGATTATAAAATTATAACAACTTGGAATTCAATTCCAGACACTAAAAGCTGTAGTTTCTGGCGCTTGGTATTTTGACAATTTTTCTGCAAGACATTCTTTTCGTAAAAAAAAAAAAAAAAAAAAAAAATCAGCTAAAAACGTCTTGTCAAGTGAGTGCAATTAAACTTGCATTCTATCGAAAATAACTAGGTATGAAGCGGATATAAATTATTAGGCATTTAAGATGAGACAACAGAAATAATAATTTTTAAATAAATTTCTACAGTATATCATCAAATGTTACCTGCATTTTTTAATGCTAAAATCAAAATTTTAAGTACTTTTGATTAATTATTATTTGATCCATTAATTTTTTTTATTGTTGGCCCGTCATGATCACGTAAAGCATATTTTTGGAATAATTTGGCACGTTGACGTGAAAAGGTTCGCCATCCCTGGTCTAAGAACTAGCAACGTTTTCGTCACTTGATTTTAGCAAGGGTCATTTTTCTATATCCTCTTCCATTTTATGGTGTAGTGCGTATGCGGACTGTCTGGTTTTCGGGAGACGTTGCGTTTACCTGCGGGAGAAGAGGTTACGCTGGTGAAAAAACTTAAAAAATTCGTCATTTTAGCAAAGCTCATTTTTCTATATGCTCTTCCATTTTATGGTGTAGTATGTATACGGACGATCTGGCTGGCGGGAGACGTTGCGTTTACCTGCGGTAAAAGGGGTTATGCAGGTGAAAAAACTTCAAAATTACGTCATGAAACACTCCTGACCTTCCTTGTAACTTTCAAGACCAAGGTTGAGAAAGGTTGTATGAAGGAATGTCTTTACTTTGTTGGCTAGAAAAGTAGAAATATGGCTTTTGGGATTAAATAATCCCGCGCGTGTACAAATGATACATTTCTATATCTTCATTCGTTACGGGATAACACACACTTAAATAATTTTACTGAAAGAGTGAAATAAAAGCTACCTGCATATGTTGATGAAAGTGTATTAAATGTAATTACTGTAAATTTTATAAAATAATTCATGTTTTAGGAGGTAAAACATGATTGCATATTTTCTAAGGAAAAAAAAATTGCCATTTTTACAGAAATTGTTATGAAATCAGAAAATAAATATGAAACGCTTGATTTTTCCCTAAAAAGAAGTAGTACTGATGCATTTTACAATATATAGTAGACTTGTTTTTAAAACGCATTCAGCCAAAAATATAACGGGAGACAAAATGAGGTGAGATTTACCCCACGCGTGTGTTAACGTTACAAAAATAGGTGCTTGCGCTTAGGGTTCAGTTAATTATGCCCTAAACGATGCCCGATAACATGCGCAAATTGTCTGTAGGCTCAATTATATAAATTATCCGTACCAAATACGCCAATTGTCAATAGACTCGTTTACGCAATTTATCTCCTTAATTAATGCATACTTTACAAAGGACACCTACTTTCCAATTTTCCTGATTTTTTTGATTAATGGTTACAGTTAGATGTAAATATGTTAGTCATTATCGCGATATTTTAGTTTGACCTCCGAAATATTATTATAAATATCCAATATTACTAATATTTCTGATATTATTTACAGGTGTATTGTATAATATTTTCAATCACTTTTGATCATTTTTCTGCATTCAGTCGTTTTCAGACTTTTTTTAATTTTAAATTCCTATTAAGTCCCCAAAACAGACATTTTCCCTTTTTATACTTTTTTTCGCAGTTTTAATTAATTTCTTATGACTGTTTCTTACCCTAGCTTTTTGTGTGTTTCAGGGGTTGGCCTAGGATACTGCATAGTCCCTTAAACCAGACGAGCGTAGGTACGTAGCAGAAAAATTCAAGAGATCACACTATGAATAAAACTTAGTCTAAGAACTAGTCTAGCGGTCAGTCCTGAGTAACGTATAGGTCAATTTCCCAATATGGGGTTTAGATGTAAGTATGGGGTCATCAGAGCTCTTGAAATATACTGGTGAACCAATGTTTCTGTTAGTTTTTGATTGGGACAATTGGTTGAGCCGGTTAATTGGGATCATTGGTTGGTTAGTTAGGGCAGTTGTTTGGTTAGTTGAAGTTGGTTGATTAAGTTCCTGAAAGGGTCTGAAAAGGATGTGAGAGAAAAGTAAAGCTCGATCTAAAAAAGTTACAGTAAAAAATTGTCAAATAGTTTCAGTTTAAAAAAGTAAGTAGTGCGTAGAAAAGTAATGGAATCAGATTATCTGTAAAGCTCATGAAATTACCCAAATTTTTGTTGATAGCTGAAAATGTGGACTGAGCTTTACTGGTGCCTTATATTCAGAATCATATTATCTACTCAAAATGCGTACTGGGTAAGTACGCAATGCGTATGGTAAAGAGAATGAGTAGTTATGTGCAAAAAAATTTCTGTCAGGCTCAGAATTGTGGACATTATTGCATCAAGTCAAGCTAAACTCCACAAAGCTAAAAGAATATAAACCATGAAGTAATATTTTAAGTATAATATTAATATAGTCAAGTTGTTGAGGAATTGTTGTTATTAACATTTCTGACATAACACATGTAGCGTAATAATTTTTAATTTGTGTAATTACTGTGAAAAGGGAGCCTTATGTCAATGTACTTAAGCCAGACAAGTAGTTAGCATATGGTTGAATCGTACATGCTTAGGGTTTTGGCCTACTTTGGACTTTGATCTTCTAGCCTTATCAGTGACCCCTGGAATGGAATTTGGTCCATACTTCGTACTGAACGATCTCTCATGTTCTCGATACCTCTCATGTTCTCGCTCATTTCCAAATCAACCTCTAACCTATTCTTATGAACCCAAACTTTTAAACAGCTCGTGAATGATTGGAATTCAGAATGAGTTAAAAATGCCTTTACTTCCCTGATTGATTTTAAGGCACCAGTAAAGCTCAGTCCACATTTTCAGCTATCAACAAAAATTTGGGTAATTTCATGAGCTTTACAGATAATCTGATTCCATTACTTTTCTACGCACTACTTACTTCTTTAAACTGAAACTATTTGACAATTTTTTACTGTAACTTTTTTAGATCGAGCTTTACTTTTCTCTCTGGTTCCACCAGTTTTTTATATCGTATATAAAAGCCGTTCACTGTATGTATGTCCGGTATGTCTTCAATTTTAGACCGATTTGCACGAAACTTCATGTACATACGTTTTAGAACGTGGAAAAGATCACTGTCTTCTTTCAAAAAATCATCAGATCAATATTTATCCCATATTTCTATCACCTTTCACAATTTAACATTATAGAAATATCTCTTTTTAAATTTTCAAATTGAATAGTTTCTTTCCTGTTTCCACACATCTAAAAAACTGCTCAAAAAAAAAAAAAATTGATAACTCGAGTACTTTGTTTTATAAGCCAATAAGAATTCGGATTGTCTCACTAGATTTTTGTTGTTTTTGAAATTGATGTTATTCAAAGGAGTGAATGCACATTTTTTATATATTTATGTAAAAACTTTAACTAAGCATGTTTTAAAATGACGTAGTACCTTATTTGAATGTTTCTAAAATTAAAAAATCTATTTTAATGAAGTCGTTTCAATATCAAGAAATCAATTTAGGAAAAAGATAATAATAAAAAAAATCGTTTGCTAGATATGACGTCAATTTCGTCAATATAATTTCAAACTGGTTCTAAAAACCGGCTGTTGCCATTTATTTCCTATTTCTTTGTAATGATGTATCTTTAATTATATCATTTAGATAAATGTTTTAATACGTGAAATGCAGTGATAACATTCTACGATTTATATCGAATAAGGTTATATAAAATACGATTTTTCTACGATTTATATTAAACAGAAATTATAGCTACTATTTTTTACGGTAAGCTTTTATCTTTTTTAAACAAAACTTCATGACTGACATTACTATTGAACACGGCTGCGGATTTGGATTTTATGAATGGAAATATGAGTTTCTGTTTAAAAATTATCGGCAATGAATCTTTATATACATGTGTTAAAGATGCCTGATATACCGCCCGTAAATAGTACATAAATATAAATCGTTTTTAATTTGAAACACGAATATATTTTTAACCCTTAGTATATTTGTTAGATTTCTCAACAACTACAGGGAAACGTATTTTTGGTATTTTCGTTTTAGCGATCAGTTTCGTTTCAGCGATCAGTTTCGTTTCAGCGATCAGTTTCGTTTCAGCGATCACTTATTTATCTGAGTAGCACATTTCTCCCGCTGTGGACAAATTCTCCGAACCAATCTTTAATTAAAGGAAATATGTGGGTGAATTTGATATTCCATTTTAAAGCAATATTTATCTTTATCTCAAATGTCCTTCCGTATAGCTGAAAACGCTACTTTCATCAACTGCGCTATTATAATTTCTAATGTGTAAGACAAAATTTCGGATGTTTTGGGCCTAATTTTTTAGTTGATCATTTACAGTAGGATTTGGTCTAAGAAGAATAGACGGATATGCAATATACTAAAACTATTCCTCAAAAATTATCTAACTTTTTAAAAAGGCTATTCATTCAGAATTGGTTTCACCTGATTATAGAACATTTCAGCTAATTCTATAACAAGGCATGTGCAACAAAATGTTATATACTAAAACTATTCCAGAAATTTGGGTACAAAATAACGGTGCAAATTTCATCAAAATCTGTCCAGTAGAACTTTTAAAAAAGGATAATCTTTTATAATCGGGTTCACCTGACTACTGAACTTTCTTACATAATTTTATAACAAAGCGACCTAAAACTATATGCAGTATTTTAAAACCATCCGTGTAAAATTATCTAATAAACAATACAAGTTCCTATGAAATCCATTCGGAATTTTTAAAAAGACTAATCTTTCATAATCGGGTTCCACATGTTTATGGAATCTTCCCGTGTAATTCTATGACTAATCTGCGTATAACAATGTTACGCACCAAAACCTTAACTGAAAACTAATAGTGCAAGTTGAATTAAATTTATTTCCGAAGAACTCAATAATAGAATAGAACAGAATAAGCCGCCGGAATGAGATTCCCACACGAAAACAAACAAATATTGAAATTTGCCAATTTAGTTATGTAAAAGTACACGAAAACAAACAAATACTGAATTATTTACAATGTTTTTGAGCAATTAAGTTAATCTTTTGTAACTGGTTGCAGGCATATTTTAAAAGATTCAAGGTTGAAAATTACTTTAAAAAACATAAAAAATCTGTAAATTGAAATAAACTTTTCAAACAAATTTTGAAAGTGTTTTTTATTTTCTGTTAGACGTTGAAATAATCGGATGTATGATGTTTAGAGATCAAATTGCAGTAAAAGCGTAATTTATGGTACGGTTATGTTGTTGCCACAAACAATATGATGCTAGGCGTTACTTATAGATATGTCTTTTCTTCATAATATTTCATTAATAGCAAACGGATATATCTTTCTTAATTGCCTTGCAGGTATACTTTAAAAAAATCTCCGTGATTGGAAATTAATTTAAAATAGCTAAACAATCTGTAAATTGAGAAAAGCTTTCCAAACAAATATTACTGAAAGTACTTTTTGTATTCTATTAGACGTTGGAACAATCAAATGTGCGATGTTTAAAGGTCAAATTGGAGTAAAAGTTAAATTTATTGTTGGATTAGGTTGTTGACACCAACAATATGTTGCTAGAGTATCTCATAGCAATGTCTTTTCTTTATAATATTGCATTAACAGCAAACAGGTATATCTTTCGTAATTGGGCTGCATACAAATTAAAAAATATCCATGATTGAAAATTACTTTAAAATACATTCAAATGAGAAAATTGAGATACAATTTTCAAATAAATTTCATTTGAAAGAACTTTTTCCTGTTCGACAGTGTGAAAAACGAAATTGTATGATGTTCAGAAGTTAAGAAAAATTTCAATAAAGGCACAATTTATGGGTTAGGTCGTAAATGACGTCTTTTAAGCAAATAATTGTATTTTATATGCATTGATTTTTATATGGAATGTTAATATGGTATAGTTAGTAGTAGACGTAATTAAGACTATTTTATTTATATTTATATTTCTTATTGGTCTTTTTAATGATTCGTGGATGGGAATGCACTAATCTCATTTATTTCCGTATCATTGCCGTATTATTTCATTTTAATGTACTAGGGGGCCCTGCCCCCTACGAGCTACGCTCGCCAACCCCCGTTCAGGCACACCAAAATACAAAAAGCACGCTAATTTGATCGGCTTTTAAAATGTTGAATTAAAAAAAAAAAAAAAAAAAAAAAAAAACAGTAGCGATCTTTCTGTAAAATGGGTTTCCATTCGTTTTCCTTGGATTGGGGATTTTTAAGGTCAAATCTGCTGCTGTTAAGAGATACAATGACTGTTTTCGTATTTAATTAAAAAAATTAATTAAACATTTCAAAATAAGCTAATGTAAAATGAATTAAGTAAACAGTGTCATTGTTTCTCGGTATTTTTTAACAGCGCTATAAGATAGTTCTTTTTAATAATTCATTTAAAATGCAAAAAAAAAAAAAAAAAAAAAAAAAAACAGTAGCGATCTCTCTGTAAAATGGGTTTCCATTCGTTTTCCTTGGATTGGGGATTTTTAAGGTCAAATCTGCTGCTGTTAAGAGATACAATGACTGTTTTCGTATTTAATTAAAAAAATTAATTAAACATTTCAAAATAAGCTAATGTAAAATGAATTAAGTAAACAGTGTCATTGTTTCCCGGTATTTTTTAACAGCGCTATAAGATAGTTCTTTTAAATAATTCATTTTAAATGCATCGTTTCAAATCTGACGTAATTTACACCAAAGTTTTATTTCTTCTATTAATTTTATTATTCGTTCTATTTTATTCACGTGGAAATACTTTTGTTGTTAGCAGGAAATATTATTTGCGCTGTCTTCGAATTCACGATAATAGTTGAAAAGATTATCTCAAAATATCTCGCGAAAAGTATATTTTTCAATTTAAATTGTTTTGCTATATTTTTTGCCATTTTAAATATGACGTAATTTCCTCAAATTACAAGTTTTAAGGCATAATAACGATTTTTTTTTTTTTTTTAAGATTTTGTTTCTCTTATTTTAAGATTTTGTGTAGATATGGTTCGACACAGATGTCATTGGCGCAATTTTTTTCTGACGCCAATTTCATATACGCAACGGGTACTTAACTGGTGCTAAAATGTCGTTATTTTGCTTGATATGGTAACCCGGATGTTGTTGTTTATGCTATTGATGTTTTCGCCAAATTGGCGTCTGAAAAAAATTGCGCCAATATGTATATGACGTATGTCTACTATATGACGTGACATCTGTGCCTATGGTTCTTATGACGTAATTTTCCTGCTTTTAACATGTAATCATTTAATTCTAATTTTAAAGCATTTTTTTTCTGTTTGTAATAGTCACGTGTAAATAAATTTTTAATTTGAAGTAAACATTATTGTTTGCGCTGTTTATACAACTGGCAACAGTTTAAATTAATAACATTTTCTAAAATTTGTAAAAAATATCTCTCGAAATGCTGAAAATTTGAATTTTAAATTGAAATAAAACCTCAAAAAATGAGTCAAATAAGAAAAATAAATACAATCTGCACACCGGGAACTTATAACGTATAAAATGATCTAAAAATGATTAAATTCTCATGTATAGTTTTTGCTCCAATAAAACTTTTTTAGTAGAACGATTTTGTCCAACTTTAGCATTAAATATCTCTTAAAATAATTCTTCGATTTAAAAACTGTCTGCATCAGCGTGTGTATCAAACATTTCTCTATAATACCACCGATTTTCATGTTTTTGTATGCAACAGTTTTTTTAATATTAACGATGACAGGCCATGCTTAAGCATTCAAATTGGATGCCGATCTACCCGGAATATCTACGCAGATTTTCATTGGTCCATTTCCAAATCAAAACTTTTTTTTTATATATAGAAGGATTTCACCCTGGAGGACCCTTATTATTGACACGAGCTAAGCCGGGTAGTTCTGCTAGTATATATATAAAAGCCGTTCTCTGTATGTATGTCCTTTATACAAATCTTCAACTTTTGACCGATTTGTACGAAACTTGATGTACATACGTTTTAGAACGTGGAAAAGAGTACTGTCTACTTTAGAAAATCACCAGACACATATTTATTCTTTTTTTCTACAACCTTCCATAATTTAGCATTATAGAAATATCTCCTTTTTTAATTTTCTAATTAAATCGTTTCTTTCCTGTTGCCACACACCTAAAAAACTGCTCAATAATTTAAAAAAAATTATAACTCGTGTACTTTGTTTTATAAGCCAATAAAAATTCAGATTGTCTCACTATATTTTTGCTGTTTTTGAAATTGACGCCATTCAAAGAAGAAAATGCACATTTTTCATATGTATGTAATATGTAATTATATATGTAAAAACTGTAGCTAAGTATGTGTTAAAATGACGTAGTACCTTAGTTGAGTGATTCTGAAGTTAAAAAATCTATTTTAATGAAGCCATTTCAATATCAAGAAATCAATTTAAGAAAAAGATAATAGTAAAAAAAAAAAAATCGTTTGCTAGCTGTGACATCACTTTCTAATAATGTTTTATTCTGAGAGGAATCTCTTGATCTTTAGAAATTAATTCTTATTATTATCATCCATAAAGTGAAGGCTTTATTTTTAAGAAACGCAATCTAAAATTTCAGTAAATGCAAAGTCATTTGGGTGTATTTATTGCATTTTTCAAATTTTAAAAGCTGAAATATTTTACTGTAATTACGTCAAAATGATGTATTTTTCTGAAATACAAACGGTTGCTACGTTTTATTTCCTATTTTGTGGGCATGCTATATCATTAATTACCCCATTTAACTAAGTGTTTCAATACCTTAAATGCAATGAGAGCATTCTGCGATTTATATTATTGAAATTACATAAAATACGATTTTTCTAAGATTTATATTAAATAGAAAATGAAATTTTGAAAATGTTTCTAAGAGTTAGACCATGCTCTTTTTAAAGAAAGCTTCCAGTTTATACATCAGGACTGAAAGCTTATGAAATGTGACGTCATTTTCAGGTTAGTCGCTGTAAATTTAATTTTTATGAATGAAAGTTTCCGTTTAAGAATAATCAGGTCACCCTGGAATATCCGTGATTAAAGATGGCCATATACAGCCCCGTTCACAGCGCAGAAAAAAATCGCTTTTAATTTAAAACACTAAAAGCTTTTCACATTTACCATATATTTTAGAATGACCAAAACGTAAACCAAAAAGAATTTTTGGTACTTTAGTATTAACAAGCTGATAATCGTGATTTATTAAAAAAATATTTATAGCGATCTTTATTAATCTGAAATTTTGAATATTCGATTTAATTTGATTTATTTATATATTTATTTATATATTTATTTTTTGTAAATTTTAATTTCTTTTGCCAATTTAGTTATGGAATATTGCGCGAAGAAAAATGCTGAATTATTTAAATTGTAAGAGCAATCGGATTCCTCTTTTGTAATTGGGTTGCACGCATATTTATAAAATATTCATGCTTAAAAATTATTTTAAAATACATATAAAATCAGTATACTGAAGTACACTTTTCAAACAAATATCAATGAAAGAGCTATTTGCTTTTCATTCGGCGTTGGAAAAATATAATGTGCGATGGGATGTTTAGAAGTTAAACAAATTGCAGTAAAAGCAAAATTTATTGGTGAGGTCATTGCCACCATAAATATGATGCCAGCGTTACTCATGGACATGTCTTTTCCTTATTTTACTGCGTTAAGTGCAAACGGGTTCATCTATCGTAATTTGGTTGCACACAAATTTAAAAATATCTATGTCTGAAAAATACTTTAAAATCCATTAAAAATCAGAAACGTGATATACGATTTTCAAAGAAATTTCATTTGAGAGTACTTTTTTGTATTCGACAGCGTAAAAAATGAAAATGGAAAATTTTTAGAAATTAAGAAAAATCCAGTAAAAGCACACTTTATGGATTAGGCCGTTGTCACCATCAGTATGATTTCAGCGTTACTAACTGACATGTTTTTGCTTTAAAATTTAGATAGATGGCATGCTAACGAGAATTTCACTAAACTGTTAACACTAAACTGTAACCAAAACTACTGCGCCATTTGGTTAATTTTCTTTTTTTTTGTATTGCCTTTAAAATAATATATTATTCTATTACACCCATCAAAGTAAACGCGCATTCTGATGCTTAAAGTTGAAGGATTTTATTATGGTTGCGACATAGTAACGTCATATTTTCATATTATATATTTTATCTTTTATTGACGAGAATGCACAAAGCTCCATTATTGTGATTGCCATATTTTTCATTTTACTTTATTTTACCTGGAAGACCCTCATGTTTAACACGGGCTAAGCCGGGTAATTCTGTTAGTATAGTAATAAAAAGTAAAATTTTTCAAAATTTTGTCAACGATAATTTTTTAATGTATCTCTATTACCGGGTGTCCCAAAAGTAACCGAAGATTTTAAAATTCAATAACTTGCAAACGGTGACAGATATTAAAAAAAATTCTTACAGGAGAGTTATGTATGATGTCAGGGTTTTTTTTTAGTGTGATTCTTTATTTTAGTTCGAGTTTCAAACAATAGACGGTGAGAGCGTTGGTACTCAGTCCAGACCCGATTTTTGGTACTTCGGGATCCGTTCAATATATTTTAATCACCTTTTTTTCGCATGGAAGAAGAGAGAGGCCGAAAAATCCAGTCTGGATTTAGCGTTTATTGCTTGCAGTGCCATCTATTGATGCTATTTTTAACTAACACTCAGAATCGCAGCATACAAATTCCTGATATCTTACCTAACACTCCTGCAATTTTTTTTAAAAATATCTATCACCGTTTGCAAGTTATTGAATTTTAAAATAATCGGTCATTTTTGGGATACCCAGTATATATTCAAAAACAAAGATAAATATGAAATAGATTTAAAACTTTGTAGTAGTGATTTGAACGTGAAAGAATCCCAAAGGTGACAGTTACTGAGGTTTCACCTTATTTCATACATATTTGATTATTTTTTTATGCATACGAGTACACAATTATAGTAGTCACTCAGTTATGAGAATTACTCTGCTGGACTTTTCACCTGCTATTTCCACAATAACTATATCTATGTCTCTATGAAACAGCCTAACCAAGAGTGGCTTCCGATGTTTTTTTAAGCATGTTTTGTTGCTTTTTATTTCCAACTTTAGGTAGCAAGAATTCTAGATTTTCGCAGACAGAGGTATTTTACGTAATATTAAATGCTGATAGAAGCCTTTGTAACGTGTTGTCATTCGCTTTTTAAAATTCTGTAGGGATATAAGTATCCATCAAAGACTATAATTGACGAATTAATATGCTTTCGAATGTCAGAAACATACATGTTGCATAGAGCCAAGAATGTGTAATTTGGTATGCTCTTATTTAATAGTAAGAAAAAATTGGATTCCATCAATGATGTAAGTTCCCACTGTTTCCATCTTTTGCATTCTCAAATTCATCATAAAAAAGAAGATTTTATATTATTCGGTATTACAATACTACAGAGCGTTAAGAAATTATAAGACCACTTTGATTTTGAAAATTATGAAGTAAATAAATGTTCTAATACATATGACATATCAAAATACAACATATTTATTAAAATTAGTTTGTAATAATTTTGAATAATGCAATAAATAAGTATGTTAACAAAAATATAAGCAATGATTGAAAAATACACTCTTAACAAATTATAAGACCACTTGTCTAAAAACAAAAATAATACGTAAATTAATACGTTATTGCTTCTCCATTTTTTCTTATAACTTATAACACTCTGTTTTTCATAGAAGTGATCAGATGATTAAGTACAGATTCAGAAATATTGTGCTATTCTTTTACAATGTCTACTTCTAGTTCATTGACAGATAAAATCTGTTTATTATTAGCATAAACATTGCGACTTAATATATCTCAAAGAATTTCCATAGGGTTCAAGTCTGGACTTCGACTTTGCCATGATAAAACATAATTTTTTTTCTTTTTTAAACCATTGCTGGGTGGATTTAGACACATGGCAAGAAGCATTGTCCTGTTGAAACATCCAGTTAGCACCACCTAAACAAAAGTCTAAACGGTATCAAATGATCATATAATATAGCCTGATATTGCGCAGAGTTGATACGTCTCGAAATTCGGGTAAAACCGCATAATCCTTCATGACTAAAAGCTCCCCAAACAATTATTGATCCTCCTCCTATTTGTCGACTGAAGCATTGTTTCGGTTCCTTCCTCAAATCATGCCAATAGTGTTTATAACCATCCGGACTGTTAAGATTGAACTTTTTTTCATCTGAAAATATCACTTGTTTCCATTTCTTCTCCCATGATGTGCAATTTTAGCCCATTTCAATCTTTTTTCTTTCTGATGTTTCATTAACCTCGGTTTTTTCAACAGTTTCATACATTTTACATTACTATTTGATTTTAGACTCTTCCAAACCGTTACGTGTGAGGTTCTTCTGCTGAAACGGTTCGAAAATTTCCGTGTTGAAAGGCCTTTTTGAGTTGATAATCGAAATATTTGTCCCATGTAATTTGTACCACCCAAATAATCATCCCATGCTGACAAAATCCTTTTTCTTCCAGATTGTTTAATTTTATTTGAATCTTTTTTTTTAAATTATTTCATTGTGAATGGCTGTTTTAGAAGGCTTCATTAACAGATCAAATTCTCGTTCAGATTTACCAGCACCCTTATAAAACCAAATTTTTCTTACATCGGTCGCAGACAAATCTTTACCACGCGGCATCTTCAAATATATCGTAAATAACACTATCTAAACCTGCATCTTTGCTTCTCAGGAATACTTTCACCATATATAAACGCGTGCGTTTTATAATGATTCTGATGTGACGTATAATGTGCTAATTTCCTCAGGTGGTTTTATAATTTCTTAACAGTCACCTTATTTACGTTTAAAAAAATCAGAAGATTTTAATAAAATGTAACTTAAATTTACATGTAGCATTTATAACAAGAAACGTGCTACGACCAATTTTAAATACACACGCTAAAAATTTACATATTGTGTCTTCTTCTTTAGAAGTGCACCAACTCGTTAGTGGTCTTGTAATTTCTTAACGCAGTGTAATGCACAATAAAAATGGCGAAGGAGCCAATTTTTTAAATTAAAAATAAGATTGAAATACAAATATTCTTTGATATGTTAATTAAAATGGAAGAAAACGATTTTAACGAGGAACAAATCATATGCTTATTAAGTGAGCAAATTAAACTTACTTGCTTTCATTTGGCATATGTACGCTCCTGAAAAATCACACTGTCTATCATTCCATTTTCCTATAAATTCGATCGAGGGTATGATCAACATTTGGATGCACTCCTCCTAAACAAAAATGTAACAAATAAGTAACAAATATTGAAGTTGAGATTTCATTCATTAAAACAAACAATAATCAAAAACATTTTGGTAATGTTTATAAGTATTTAAACACGTACTCATAATACAATATGACACCACTTGTAATGATAGAATTTTTGTTCCTTTTGTATTTGTTTCTTTCTTGCTAATGCATGCAACTAGCCATTTCTAGCGAATTTTTGTTTAAGAGGACTCGGTACCTTTCATCCGACGAGAAATGAGAAAAATATTGATTTTTTAATTCTTTGGTTAAATTATACTTTATTATCCCTGGTATATTCTGATGAAGTTTCGTAAAGATCCGAGTTTTATAAATACAGTTAAAGGCGATTTTTTACGTCGCAGTCCCTTTAAATTCCACACCCACTTCACTGTTTACGTTGCAATTGCAGTTGAATACCTATCTTTTTTAGATATTTATATCGCTATTTATTAAATGTTTTATTCTGATTCCGAATCTTGTTTCAAATTTTCTCCAGTAGGTCTAGTTTTTGAGAAATCTGCATATTTCCATTTATGCAAATTTTGGAAATTTTGTTTTTTTAATTTAAGGCACAAAGCATTATCAGAGTGGTTTTTTTGTTTTTTGTTATGGTTACTTCTAGTTTACTTTGCAAAAATGTTGTTTCTGATATTTTAGTGATATGTGACAGTGAAATATTGTGCCTAATTTGCATATTTTGCATATTTTTCTAATAACGTTTCTTCACGTCCAAATATTTCTGCCACATGCGAGTACTTTAATATGTTTCTAAACCAGTTTTTTTGTGCTGATTTTAAATATGGTTTAAGGTCTCTTTTATCACGTATAGTTTTTGAAAAAAGTGAAATTTTCCTTTTTCGTCAAAAAAGGCCAGAAAATGCTTTCTATGCTACTTTGTGATGTACTTCCGCTAGTTAGGATACATTCTACTACTTTTTAAAGTGTTTTTTACTGTACCCATTGTTTATTATGTCTCTGATAGGATTCTGACACTGTTCACCCTTCTGACGATGAGGTACATGCCCTTAAAAAGCATTTTGTATTAAATTTGTGTCAATATCCTACAAAAGTATAAATTCATTTTGCTAAAATACTAGACGTGATGTACTGAAAAGGATTACTGATTTGAAATCAGCATAAAAGTCTAGTCTAGAAAAACATTACGTTAATTTTGTGGCAACTATTTAAAGTAAAAGGTAATATAAACATTACACCATTGTAAAATATGAAAATTAGGCTTAATAACTGACAAATGAATGTCAAGAATATGCACATCGCAACATTTATCTGAAGCAAATAGTCCAGTAGTCGTTATTTAGGAAATGTAATTCAATCTGACATTTATTGTACCTTAGGTACAAACTTACATGAAAAGACGCAAAAGGATTAAATTTGCATAAACTTAAACTCAAAAACTGGACCACCTAGAGAAAAACGGAAAGCATATTCGGAATCAGTGCAAGAAACTGATCTAGAATAAACTAATTTCAGTTCTGTGAAAGAACCACTGAAAACCAGAACCCTCTTTATGGTTTTCTCATTCATAATTAGTGCTTACCGTCTTTAAATGTGTTTTACTCGATATTTTTTTCGGCATGTAAAATATTTGTAAAATTAATTTCCCTCCTTTGATACATACAGTTTCTTAACAAACTTATTTATTTTATTAATGCTTACAGTCCCATTAGACATGTTAAATGTCTTCAGTTTCGCATTCAACGTGTAAAAATAACTAAAGATTGATATTTTTTAATTAAAAATGTATACAATTAACATACTGTATAAAATTAACAAACTTTCACAGCGATTGGGAATTATGAACATACTCCAAAACCGCTTTGTCAATGTCTACCAAAAAAAGGCACTTCGATAGTGTGTGGCGCTCAATGTGTTAACCCTTTCAAGGGCAAAAAACTCTGTTACTGTGATGTCGTATTTACACCAGAATTTTCGGAAATTTTATTTTAAGTTAAGGAAGAACAATTTTGCAACTGTTTTCACCAAAGTTATGAAAGTAAAATTTAAATAAAAGATTCTGGTGTAAATCTTGATTAAAATTATTTGGTATATAGTATGTCCCATTGCCCCTCAAGGACTTAAATGAAATTACCATGGCAAATTTTATGTTTTTAACCTCAATCTATTCAAAGTAATCGTAGTTTAAACTTTTGTCATTCTTGCACCCATTTGAGGTCAGCTGCGCAGAGATAAATGTAGCCCAATTTGGACCGTATGGAATATTTAATATATGTAATGGCGTCATAAGAACATCCGATACAAAAACATGAACAAGAAGCATGTGATAAAAAAAAATATTTTTTTTCGTAATATTTCCTAAATATAACCGCACTTTAAAATATTTAATACTAATATAGAAAGACGTTTGTGTGCGTGTGTGCACTGTGCGTGTCTGCCTGTCTCTGCGTGTGTGTGCGAGCTAATTTCTAAAGAGAGGGCTGCATGTCTAGCTACAAAATTTCTTTCACGAAACTACCTGTATGAATGATGATATGCACATAGAAGACAGTTTTTGAATTTTTAAAAAATTAGAGTCGACATCACAGGTTCGGGTTTCTTAATTCAGTATTTGTATAGGAAAAACCAATCAGCGAAGCGGACAAAGCTTCGGTAGCATGAATAAAATAAATAAGTTTGTTAAGAAACTGTATGTATCAAAGGAGGAAAATTAATTTTACAAATATTTTACATGCCGAAAAAAAATTATCTAGAAAAACATATTTAAAGACGGTAAGCACTAATTATGAATGAGGAAACCATAAGATTATTTCATGAAATTTATGTATCGGAGGTTTAAAAATCAGAGAAACTGGTTTTGTTCCGAAGCGAATTTATGATTGGAAAAGTAAACAAGTTGGAAATTGCATGTCAAACGTGGAAAATGAGGTGCGTTCATACTATAACTAGTTTTACAAATACTTTTTGCATTGCATATTGTACTGAATGTATATTTTAGTGCATTTCATAAGTGCATATTAATTTTATTCTGTTTGAAAAGCTGTCACATCATTAAAATGCACTTGAAATAATTTTTTCTTACTGACCGTAATGTAACGGAGAAACTTTTGACTGCCCCTATAATTAAACTATACATCAGATTTTCATAAAAATTGAAATAATTCGACAAAATTATGCAATAATAATGCATTTTAAATTTCAAAAGATTCGGTCGGGTAGTTTTTGCGCTATTATATGCGGAAGGACAGACGGACAGGCGGACGGACTGAACGACGACTATATGTGATACGTATTTATGTAATTACGAACGCACCTAAAAAAGGACCTTCAGATAAAGATCCGTATTGGAGAACTTTTTAAGTAATAGCATGTTTGTCACCCATGTCCGCTGAAACGTGTTTTATTGAAAACTAGTAATTTTTGGTTAAGTTCGTAGCTATATAAGAATAACTTGTAGAGTTTTCTACATTGCTTTTAATATATCAATATCACCGCTTATGCTTATTACTGAAGGGTGTAGAAAAAAAAGTTGGACTAAAAATAAAAAATTGAACCACTTTTCATATAAATCTAACTTACTCTAGTACCGAGGTAGTCAACTTTTGATGGTGACATTTCGTCCCAGTTCGTATAGTTAAAAACAGATCCATCAGTCCACCTATAATCTGATTCTTTCTCACGATCACTTAAACCAATCCATGTAGAAGCTTTGACGTCCATTAGCAGAAAAGAAATAATAAAATCTGAAAAATGTATTTCATAATTAAAATGATGTTACGATAAACGCATATGATTTTGCATTTATTTTTGCCTACTTTATTTAATGTATTATGTATAGACAATTTGCTCATGAATTAAAAATTTTCATAATGCAACAGGGTGGAGATATACAAAATCTACCAATCCAGTGCAATGAAATAAAACACAGCAACGTTTTCAAGTAGTTTTTATGGGAAACGTGTAAGTATTATACTCGATGAGTTAGTACATTTTTATAGTAGGTTGTTGTAGACAAAATGTCGGATTTGTTTGATGAACTTCACACAACAAGACTCTATAGAAATTCATTTTTACTAGCAAAAATAGCCGCCATTAGATTTAGTACATCTCTCTCTCTCATCGAGAAGCATTCATGCCAATTACATAGAAGACTGGCGTTCTGGACAGAAGAAACTCCTCTATGTCTGTTTCATTGGTGAACCATTTCCTTTAATAAACGATTAAGTGCAAGTATTACTGGCGCACAGAGGGTTCCGAAAAATAAATATATTAATTAGTAACTGTATTATAAAAAAAAATTGTTGCTAAAAGAATAATAAGACTTTGTAAAAAACTATACAACTTAGGGTTGGGTATAGTTGTACGTACTAGAAAAGTATAAATGGATATACCATGAAAGTTCAGAGAGATATGGATCCTAAATAGTATCAAATATTGTTATTCTGTATAATTCCTTTTTTAACCTTATCCTAATCTGTTAATGATGAACTTAATTTGGCGCTGACAATAAAAGTAGTGCATATTTAAACTTCATTTGGCATTTCATAAACCCAAATTTAGCGTAGTAGTAATAATTTTTTCTTTTTACAGTGTACCTAAAACAAAACCCTCGTTCAAAGTTTAAACTTGGCAAAACAAGCGCGCTTCGAAAAGGAGTCACAATTTTGCAACGCTACCTTGGCACCGTGTTTTTCCAGTTATCCTTTAAAAACACGGCTGGAGTATTAAGCGTGCTACTCAATGCAAACTAGTCCGAATCCCATAGTAATTATGTAATTACTTTTAACTAAATCAGACCGTTTTTAATAGGTCGACGTTTATTGCTTTAATATTACTACACAAATATATCATTAAAAGTTGTTATTTAGACTTTAAAAGACGATGTCGCATAGAATACGCCAACCGTTAATTTATGTATGTCCAAACCGCCCGTGTCTTTAAGGGTTAATATCTCGGCTAATTATCTACATTTTTTTTCGAAAATGATTATCAACATTTCTTTTATACTTCTGTGATTATAGGTACCTCCAGCGTTCCTCAACTCCTTCGCTAAACGCCCGCAAATCGAAATTTGTGTGTAAATTAAAATGAGGTTTTCTCAAAAACAATGTGAGCT
The DNA here is from genome assembly GCA_963932465.1 of Maratus speciosus. Lineage (NCBI taxonomy): Eukaryota > Metazoa > Arthropoda > Arachnida > Araneae > Salticidae > Maratus > Maratus speciosus. The sequence goes on along the minus strand of OZ010790.1, from coordinate 333,038,689 downwards.
AGGGTAATCGCTATAGTTTTCCTGCAAAGATTAAATTAACCTCTACTACCCCTTATTTTTTCATAATTTTAGTTTCAATGGATTCGGAAATAGAGGGGGGGCATATTTTTGCACTACATTTTCGACGATATCTCTGAAAATATAATACCTAAAATAAAAAGAAATATTATATATAGAGAAATAACTAGAAAAGAATATTTTTTTAGTTCAGCGTTACGAAAGCTTTTACACGATACCCCACACGATATATAGAGAAAATATTTTTTTCAAGTAACTTAATATTTGTGAATGGTCAATAATATATAAATATGTGGGGCAATAGCTTTTATTATTGCAGTCAATTTGAACTTTCTACGTCCATAGCTTACGAGTAAAATGGCTGTGACAGACGGACAGACAGACATAGGAGTGATCTTATAAAAGTTCCGTTTTTAATTTTTAAGTACGGAGCCCTAAAAATTGGTTAAATGCTTAAGTGCTTCGTCGGTTGACGAAAGGTCTGGGGATTGTGTGTGTGTGTGGGGGGGGGGGGTGAGAAAGAGTTCCGATGTGCATTCTGCGTAATTTTTCGATAGTTCTTCTGGAAACGTATGATCTCACGTTGTAAGGAAGCACCAAAACTTTGTTTCTGTTGACAATCTAGGCCGCATGCCTAGTAATTTTTGATATATTTCGGTGCAATGTTTCTTTGCATTAACAGTTTCTCTATTTTCAAAAACGAAGCGTGGGTAACACCGTCCATATATCAACATACATTGTCTATTGTGGTCTTCGGAAGAAGTATTGATTTAGGCATGCGTTTTGAAGCTTCATCGCATTTAGCAGTTATGCAGATAGGCGAAATTTTTTGTACAAAATACACTTTGCATCACATGCACTATTCTGTTTAAAAATGGAGCGTTTCCGTTCCTGGCGACCAGAGAGTTGTAAACTTTCAGTTGATGTTTCAAAGTTTGTACAGAGAGGTAATCAGGAATCCACTTTTACAGATTTTTGATTTTACGAAGTTCCTAAAAGTATACACTCAATTATCTTGCCATGTCCTTTAAAAATTGGCGAGGATCAAGCTTAAAAATGTTCGCAGTTCGTTGTTTTAGATTTCTGGTTCTGCGTGTCTACGTGGCTCATTTTCCAAATTCATATCACTGGATCGAAATCGTTTTATGCCTGCGCTGTAATCTAGTCTGAACTGATAAAAAAATATTAATATGTTCCTTATGCCCATGTTGTGTCTATACGTTAATACTACCAGATATCACTCATCAAAATATGATTCCAAGCAGGAATATTTGAATTTCCACAAAAACATCACTTTGAAAACCGGGAAGTGTTTATAAATATGAAAATTACGTGATCCCAAAATCCCGCATTTTTTCCGCAGGACCCTAATATTAAGAAAACGATTGTAATTTTGAACCATCATAATGTAGTATAGTGTCTAAGATCTCTCATTCATAGTAAAATATCATAATTCATAGTCTGATGTTTCTCCTATCCTCCTACTTTATTTAACCTATAGTAAGACCTATCATCATATATATTAAAAAGCAAAGGTAAACAGTTCAGAAGCTAATAATTGACACAGATTGCACATGCGTCAACGCTTTTTCGAACCTGTTCAATATAGTGGAAAGTAGAACGAGTTCCTACTCACGCAGCGATTTAAAATTCTGAATTTGTGTAGAGAGTGCATGTTCGAACCCAACGCTAGGCAAAATGATTTATGTAATATTTTTGTCGTTAAATGATTTCAATAATGATATATTTTATTATAGGAGGAGAATTTATATGATTTTTATTTTATTATTATTTGAATGGTTTGTAATTAAATAAAATTTTACGCTCAACAATATTTAGGGATAATAATAATTTAATATTTAAAATATTTAAGGTAAAATATCTTGCATGCAAAGGTTAGATTGACAGCACCAACTATCGCCTTAAAGAAATAGGAATAATTTACGCAATATAGAAATTTGTCACACTTTTAATAATTAATTTATAAGCAATTAATTAAAAATTCAAGAATTTTTCTAATGAAACTTTCAAGTTAATTACCGTCAAGTCGTGACGGGTACTATCTAGTATCGTATTAAAATGTATGATACCGAATAAAAAAATTTCATAACGTAACCGAAAAAAAGAGCGTAAAAAGCTAAATTAAAAGCAAATTACTCAAATAAAATGATGTAGTTTCCTATCAAGCTATCCCGTCGCAGTTTTATGAAACGCTGTGTAATTTGTTTAACACTGTGTGTATTCACCAGTTAGTGAATCTTTACATAACAAAATATACATTTTGAACAATTTATACATCTGTACATCTATAAATTTTAATTATAGCAAGTTTATGTGTTTGTATAGCACATCCTTTACATCTGATTTGATTAAGCTATTAGTTCGTAAGATTTTAAAATATTTTCTGAGTTAATTGTGGCCCACCCTCCAGGTAAGAAAGTATAACTAACACCTAATATATGCACAACATTGATATTTTGAAGATATTATGTTTTTTTAAATAATGTATTAACAATTTCACAAAAGTTGGTAATAGTCAAATACGAAATCTTTACCTTGTTCTTCTTGAGACTGAATACTCACAAGGTCTCCTCCGTAGCTTCTGCATCTTTCTAATGCTCTGTCCCAATGAAGTCTCTCAGACGGTCTCCGGCCCCCAACTTTATAACATTTCTCACCTAATAAAAAAGAACCCCACATTAACAAACTTTGATATAAAACAGCCAAATTTGGAAAATTACAATACAGTGTATATATAATCGTTGCTAATAATGGTTGGACTAGATGAAAGCTTTACAAAGACTACTAAGTTATTATTATGCTTTAAAACTTAATTTAATCTTTGTATTTAAAAGCTCAAACCAATCGTGTTAACACATTTTGGAAATTTATCTGGTACAAGAATTTGGATCTGCTTTGTATTAATACATTTTTTTGTAAAACTTTTCTTTATTCTTTTTATTATATGCATAAAGTTCTCTAAGTAATTTAATGTTTCATTTAATCTTACTTAATATGCCTAAAGGTTAATTAATTCTTAAGTAGCTTTCATGTGATTTGTGGCCTAATATTTCTTAATCGGTTCCACAGCCAAGGATAGCGTCAAAGATGAGTGAGGAAACGGTCACTTAGGACATCAGTAATTATTTTCTAAAAAAATTGGTTACAATACTTCTGTTAATATTGCTTCAAACCTAGCTCACTTTAATACACCATCTGGCTTCATCATCAGGTTCACATTTTTCAGATTAAAGCCTCTGATGTACAAAAACTTCAATTAATCACGAAAATAAGCTGAATGCTACAGAAAACGATATTCAACATTTAGTCTCTCTTTGGTTGTTGTCTACACGTTGTTTTATACACTTTCTGCGGAATGGCACACCTAATGTGTTGCATTTCAATTGCATGAGATCTTTCGATTTTTAGGTAAAATACATTTTATTCCAGCTTTAAAAAGCAAAACTTTAACAGTAAATGAGATGACTTTCCAAACTATACTTATCGGCTACGTAAAAAGTCTGCACTTTAATTAATTAAATAAAAATTCTATAATAAAAATACATACTTATGCATTTCATATAACTTAAAGTGAGATGAAAATTATATTTACATAGAAATTTTTGTACATACATCAACACATTTTATACACACATAGAGTTTTTTTGTAAAAAAAAAAAAAAAAAAAAAAAAAAAAAAAAAAAAAAAAAAAAAAAAAAAACTTAACGATCGCACAGTACTTTCAATTCGGCGGAAAAAAATACATGAAATAAAGGACAACATAAGAAAACATCTTATTTGAAACGTTATCAAAAGCGAAACGAGTAAATAAAAGTCGCTTTTAAGAAAACAAGTTGGAAATTGCTCGTCAAACGTGGCAAATGAGGTGCGTTCGTACTATAACTAGTTTTATAATTATTATTTGCACTCCATATTGTACTGAATGTATACTTTTTTGCACTTCATAAAGCGCATAGTCTGATACATCATTAAAATGCACTTCCAATAATTTTTTCCCATTCCCCGTAATGTAACGGAACACTTTTGACTGTCCCTGTAATTAAACTATACATCCGATTTTCCTAAAATTTGAAATAGCTCAACAAAACTTTGCAACAATTATATCTTTAAAATTTCAGACCATTCGGAAGGCTGTAATATCATTAAAATGCACTTGCAATAATTTTTCCCATTGGCCGTAATGTAAAGAAAAACTTTTGACTGTCCCTGTAATTAAACTATGCATCCGAATTTCCTAAAATTTGAAATGGCTCGACAAAATTTTGCAACAGTTATATCTTTAAAATTTCAGATCATTCGGAAGGCTCTAATATCATTAAAATGCACTTGCAATAATTTTTCCCATTGACGTAATGTAAAGAAAAACTTTTGACTGTCCCTGTAATTAAACTATACATCCGATTTTCCTAAAATTTGAAATGGCTCGACAAAATTTTGCAACAGTTATATCTTTAAAATTTCAGATCATTCGGAAGGCTGTAATATCATTAAAATGAACTTGCAATAATTTTTCCCATTGGCCGTAATGTAAAGAAAAACTTTTGACTGTCCCTGTAATTAAACTATACATCCGATTTTCCTAAAATTTGAAATGGCTCGACAAAATTTTGCAACAGTTATATCTTTAAAATTTCAGATCATTCGGAAGGCTCTAATATCATTAAAATGCACTTTCAATAATTTTTCCCATTGGCCGTAATGTAAAGAAAAACTTTTGACTGTCCCTGTAATTAAACTATACATCCGATTTTCATAAAATTTGAAATGGCTCGACAAAAGTTTGCAACAATTATATATTTGAAATTTCAGACCATTCGGTTGGGTAGTTTTTGCTCTGTTACATGCGGACAGACGGACGGACGGACAGACGGACGGACAGACGGACGGACGGACGGACTGAACGACGACTATAGGTGCTACGTATTTATATAATTACGAACGCACCTAAAAAAATGAAGTGAAAATCGCCAATTACCGCAGACGACTCTTAAATCAACAAAATAGAATATTTCTAAAAGTATATTACAATTAAAATTTATAAATAAAATTCAGCGTACTTAGAATAAAATAATACTAATTTTATTAATTTTTTTTTATCATAAGAAGGAACCCAGTTTTACAGAGTAAGTAGATAAAAGAACGTTATTAGCACCAGAACGTTAAACGTATAGCAGACCAGTTCTGATAGTATTCAGCGTACTGTAATCAGTGAAAAAAAAGATGCAATTTTGTTCATATACATTGTGTCCCATAAATAGCACCCAAACTCTGCACAGCCAGATTCTTCGTTGGGAGTACATAAAAAATGTCCAGAAACTGTACCTGTACGATCTATAGTTTACGAGAAAAATACGAAAGACAAAGATTGACGTCACAGCTGGTGCAAGAAAAAAACACTATATTTAACACATCAACAGCAGTATTTGCAAATTATAAACTCAGATGTTCAAAGTGTTCGCCGTGCATATGGAGGCAGGCTTGAGTGCCGTAGAATGGATGAGTGCACACGTGTCAGCAGTGTGGTGCCCACCAGACTACAAGCAGCATAGAGAGGAGCAACTAAGTCCGTTTATTTAGTCACTAGGTCGCGATATACCAATTAACTCAGATGGCCCCATAGGGAAAAATCCCACGTTGTGTGATCTGGCAATCGTTGTGGCAATAGAACCGGACCCCCATGTCCGATCCAGCGGCAGAGGTAACCATATACAGTCAATCACAGAAATCCGCCGGAGACCCATCATGCTGGAACCAAAGACCGTCATTTGCCGCTAAGTGTATGTCATCGAGGAACTCGGTTAAAACATCTCAGAGAAATACCAAGTAAGATTGTCCAGAGAGCCGTTCAGGAAACAGGTATAGTCCAAGTAGATGATCCCACAGTATCCCGGCCCATACATTTACAGACCAGCGTTCTTGAGGTTTCTGCGGTCGGATTGCATGCTGATTCACCTGGGGCCAGATATGGCTATTGTGAGGGTTGAATACCTTAACACAAGTGAAAAATTCTTCATCAGTTCACAATATATGTGCAATGAAATCATTATCTGTGTTATGTTGCTGCAACAGCCATTTGCAAAACTCCATGCGTTTCTGAAAGTCATCTCGTTTTAGAGCTTGCACGGTTTGGTACCGAAATGAATATAGCCCCTCTGACTGTAACAGCCTGTGCACAGTACGTTTACTTCGGGCATTTCTTCTACCCGCCGCAGAGTGGTCCTAAATCGCGATTATGTGACCAAAAATCAGAAAATCGAAATTTCGTATTTCGAAATGAAATAAATTCCACATTATTTAGAAATAGCTGAAGATTTATATTCTTTAATATTTAGGTTTTATAAGCTCACATGAATACGCACTGCTCTTGTGAAGTTGGAAGTTTTGAGCGTTTTCTGCTGTTGCGTTAATTTCAGGCCAATTCGCTGCATTCACACCCTAACTAACACCTTTTCAAATAGTTTGTCCTTTTTTTCTTTGCACTTCTCTGAAACAACATTAAATTACATGTTTAATTTGACTTTTCGATTGCAAAAATCTCAAAAAATAAAAAAAGAGATTAAAAAAAAAAATACATAGTTTTAAGGCATTTTTGTACATAAAAAGTGATATATAAAAAAAGTCCTTCCGAGTTACTCGGACTTTTATAGTACAAAATGTAGAATGAACCTTCTAAAATCATATCCCAAGAGATTTATTGCGACTTTGGGACAAACAGTAGTTTGAAGCTGGACGTTGGATATTGCCAGTATTAGTCCATAATCAGTAATCGGGTTTAAAATCAATCTAATTTTCGCACTGACCCAAAATTGTCAGTGTTTATATAATGCAACATTCTAATTAACATAACACTGCCAGTTTCATTTTTTTAATTCGCGGGGGGGGGGGGGGGGATCTTAAGAGTTGGGGATATATATTTTATTTATATATTTTTTTTATTTGTTTTTACAACTTTTCCCTTGCTTTTTTCGTTTATATCAAAAATAATATTTAAACTTGATCTTATTTTAAAAAGTACATAATTAAAGTTCAGTTTATATATATATATATATATATATTATATATTATATATATATATATTATATATTATATATATATATATATGTATAACAAATTCTACGAACATGCATGTATGGGAAATTCAATCAGCTGGAAAATATCATTCAATGTTTTAAATTTCCTGATTATTTGAAAAGTATAAATTAACCTACTTACAAAAAAATTTTATTAAATATATTTTTTAATTTTCACGTATCATCAGATAAATCTATTGTAATTTTTTTTTAATTAACGGTATTTTTTTTTCAGTTTATTATATGAATGTTAATTTAATTATATTAATTTATATGTACATTTAAATTTTAATGAATACTTTAATGTAAACTCTTATTTATATGGATTTCATACTTATTTACCTTTATTCTCATTAAACACAGAATCAATCTTGTAATATTTTTTAAAGAATATGTACAGTCCACCCTTTGCGCTTTTACTATTCTAAAGAAATGTGTTGACCTGAAACTCTATATGGGTCTAGAAGTATAACCCCACATTGAGTAGTCAATGGGTTCCCCTCATTTCACACCCCGCTATCCCTATCTCTGATGTTCATTCATCCCTCACCCCCTCTTCATGTGGAAGGGGAGAGCTTCCTACGCATTCTCTGAAGAAAACCAAAGAACGTCTGTAATTTCTTTGAGAAAACATTAAGAAACGTTAAGAAGCGGAAATTTCAAATATACTAGAAAATTAGATAGGTAATTAATCATTTATTTAATATTAACAAAATTAAGTAACAAAGGCAGATTCTTCATTTTTAATTGGAATTTCAAAGGTATTATTCTCTGTATAACACAGAGAGGCACAAAAGGGGGGGGGGGGGTTGAAAAATTTGAAATTAATCTAACTAATGGATTGAGTGATTTTATTATTAATTCATATTAAATAGATGTCGAAAACTTAAAAAAATAGTACTAATATTTTTAGATTTTCCTTGCTATACGGGCAAATGGTAAAAGGGAAGATTTCATGTGTATGTGTGTGGTGTGGCACAATTTAGCTGATTGATTATTTATGTATTTTATTGATTGCTTATATTCTTTATTGTTACTTTGCAATAACATTAAAAAGAGAAAAAAATAAGATTTTAATCCGTATATTTTCAGGGAGGGAGAGAAAGATGGGGGGGGGGGGGGGGTTAAAAGTTCAGGGGAGACTGAATTAGATGATTTGTCTTAAAAAAGTGAAAATATTCACCGTAATCAAAAGTGGAAAATTCTCATTTCTGTAAAAGAAATCCTGTAAAAAAAGAAAATTAAAATTTAATAAAATCCTGCCCCCATCTATTGCACCCCTTCCCCAATCTCCTCCCCTGGAACCCCAATTACATTTAGTTTAAATTCACAAAGTAATAACATTTAGAATGTTATAAAAATAAAAAGTCCTTCCGGCCAGTGCCGGGAGAAGAGGTAGCTTTCATATTCCTTATTTTTAAAAAGCCAGCTTATATTATTCAAACACACAAAGCTCAATTTAGTGGAAACCGATTATAGGAGATTCAATACTAATTTTTATTAATACTAAATCATTATGAATGAGAATTTAGCGAAATTAGTCAGCTTTATCCAAGCTGCTGTTATTTAAAATAACTTATATTTGGTTGCCAAATCCGACGATACATTGAAGTGCCTGCCATTTTAAGACAACAAGGTGGATGAGGCTAACCAGTGAACATGGTCGAGACCTTAGTAATTCCTGTGCACATGCTCACTCACATCGGAATCGGTTGATATATACGAGTGCTGTCGCAGGCAAAAAATAAGATTTTTAAAAATGTCACCCGCATTAGAAATTCAAACTGCTATATCTGAGCCATTTTTTAACATAAATTGAAAACAAAAAATGGGCCGGAATCCTTATATGAAGGTCAAATACTTAAAAAAGAAACCTTTTTCAATTTCTAATTTTTTTTGTACCTTACTTTAAATATATATATTTTTTTATTTACTGGCCGCCATTTTGAAACAAGATGGCTGATAAAGCTGGCCAGCGAACTTGGGCAAAACACTGCTATATACTATCCACATGCCTTCTTACATCGAAATACTATACTCGTTTTATATATATATACTAGAAAGGTAGCCCGTCAAAAATGACGGAAATTTAGATATAAAGATATATACAACTCATGTGCAAGAATATGAGTTTTCTCATTTGTTCCGCAGTGATAGATGAAAATAACACATTTTAAGAACGAAACACATTTATGAAAAACTGTGTACAGTAGAAGACCACTAATCTGCACAATTCCAAGTTTTCTGCAGATTTTTGCGGTCATGTCTATTCAGTCTTTGTTTACATTTTTTTTTAATTCATATATTGGACAATTTAGATTATTAAGCCTTAAAAATAAATAAATTGCACACTTGAAGTAAGGTAAAAACTATTAAATTATCGTATTCGATTTCATAAAATGGTATTATATGGTATTATATGTGTGTGCTTCACGATCTTGGTTACGACTTTGGTGAAATTGGCTGCAACTTGTCATAATTCTAATAGTGTGGGCCTCTATAACAAAAAAGTAACCAGTTTTTAGCAAAATTTCTGATATAAAGTAGTTTTCAAAAACTTGTGTAAAATTGCACGCCGTTCTCATGTTATGCCAGTCCTGGGAATAATATTTCTAACACTGAAGAGTTTCCATGTATATGTAGAATTTAGAAAAGCTTCTCCAAAAGAAAGGTCCTGAAATGACATTGTAATTCCTCTAACTTCAAAGTTTAATCGGGCCCTGATGTTGTTTACTGAAATCTAATAAATACAGTTATTTTGAATATTACAACAGAATTAAACAGCTAAACTTATTTAACTTAAACTCGCTGTTACTTCCCGATGTTATTTTTTAGTATTAAGAAAGAAAATTACTTAAATTTTTCAAATCATGCACATTTATAATTTTTTTCCGTCTTTAATAACTAAATAATGAAAAAATATGCTTTTGTTCTGATCTCATAAATACGACAATAAAATAATGTAACTAAGAGACATTGCAAAATTAAATCTTTGTGATTTCAAACCATAAACAAATGATACCGCCACCATTTTACATACTATGACGTCATTAGAATATTGTCCATTGATTGTTGGAGAACTTATTTTGTGAATGATTATCTCAATGATTTAATATTTTTTACGGTTCACAATGAATGAATCACTTGTGTTTGTTTAGGTTTATGGAATGAGATATTAAGCCGTGAACCCAATTTCAATTAAAGTTATCCAAAGATATATGTATTTTTAATCGAAATTAAAAACAATGCTTTAATCTCGAAATAAAATGTTTTAGTTTGTATAATTGGTTATTTCTGTTAATTATTTATTTAGGTACTTTTCCATTATAGCGCATTTTTAAAAAAAAGCTTGGCGTAATTCGGGCATCAGAAAGTGAGATATGTTGCCAAAATATACAGCTATGAAAACAAATCTAATGAACTTTTATTTTTGTTTATATATGAACTTATATACATAAAAAAATCGTTTCTAAATATATATAATATTTTTTTATATACAAATTACGGCACAGATTTCAGATATGAGCCGGGATACCTATGGCGCTAAAATGGTGTTATTTTGCCGGCTATTGTTTTTTATTTATTAATAAATTGTTTAGGCACAGATGTCATATTCGCCCCATGTTGGCGCGATTTTTTTCCGACGCCGATTTGGCGAAAACATCAGCAGCATAAGCAACAACATCCGGGTTACCATATCAAGCAAAATAACGACACTTTGGTAAGTATACATTGCGTATATGACATTGGCGTCAGAAAAAAATCGCGCCAATATGGGGCGAATATGACATCTCTGCCATTGTTTATTTACTTTTATTTTCTGTTTTTAAATTATATAAACTGTTTTGTTCTATAGTTATTATTCAAACTTTTATTTATTTATAGTTATTTCCTTTTCAAAACGATAGCAAATAATTTAAAAATATATAAGTAACTGGTATTCAAAAGCGAGATTTCTGCCGAATTGGCGTCAGAGAAAAATCACGCCAACCCCGATGCGTATATGACATCTGTGCAAAAAATACTTCTGTTTCTTTATAAAAATAGATAAATAGTTTTTTTTTTTTTACATTAAATAAATTGTATACATATGCAAAAAATTGCTTGTAAGTATGAAGTAAAAAATAGGTTGTCAGAAAATACGTTGGCAAACTTCTTTCTCGCCAAGAAACTTTTCTCCGAAGTATTGTACGTACATAAGTAATGATTGCTAGAAATGCATTTTTAATTATGATATGCGCTTTTATGTTTCACTACATTTATGCATACTATACCGTGTGTATAAATGCTACAGTTCATATGCAGGGCTACACAAAAGAATTCGTAAGGGTTCCTGAGTATGAGAATAAATTGCTTAAAGGTGGTTTTTAAAGGAGTTATGCAGTTTTACGTTGAACTGCATTTAGATTACTAAGAAATGTTTGTAGAATATAGATAAAATGATATACAGGGTCACGCAAAGAATTGGATACATAACCGTCTATGGATGATAATATCTGCAAAAATATGATTTCAGTAGCTTTAAGAGTAGCTTAAATTACATTTTAGCTAAATAGTGGCATGTAATAACGGTACTATTGCTATGGACGGTAACTGCTGAAATCAATTTTTTTTAAAAATTATGCGTTTTCTAAAATGTTTACTTAGTTATCTTATTTACCTTATTTCCCTAAATAACGAAGTTTTTTTAAAACATTCAGGATGTGTTGGAAAGTGTTTCATATTCTATGCTTAACGCATGATTTTTCTTTCTTCTTTGCATTATTATCTTATTTTGCATTTATTTTATTCTTAATTTTTAGTCTTATACTGCTTTATAGAAACTTTGGCACAGTTGTCATATATACCCCATATTGGAGCGATTTTTTCTGACGCCAATTTGGCGAAAACATCAACAGCATAAACAACAACATCCGGGTTACCATATCAAGCAAAATAACGACACTTTGATGACAGTTAAGTACCCGTTGTGTATATGACATCTGTGCCGAAACTTTAATATTTAATGTTTAAACTCTTCGCTCCACTCACCTTGCATATAGTATAAACTATAACACAGATAGCGCAAAATAATAGACAGTTTGATACTTTTCCACTGTAGGGGCTTTGGCATTTTTAAAAAAAATTTGGTGTAATTTGCGCATCAGAAAGTGAGATTTGGGTACTTTTCCGTTATGCGGATACCATTGTCGCCAAGCGTAATAGTTGGCGCAAAATGAAAGTCACGTGAATTAAAGCATTTGAAAAATAAAAGAAAAAATATTGTCGTACTAAAGTGAGCATTTAAAAAATATAACATTTGAAAATTCCAGACTTTTACGAACTATTTCATTAAATCACAAATATATACTTAAAATAATTGAACAAATAACTGTTATAAAATAAAGCAATAAAATAAAACTCATATTAAACTGCTGGCATAAAATTACAAATATCTTTTAGCCTTTTGAAATAATTGGCGCATTAGCATACATGGTACTTTTCCGTTATACGGACAGCATGCTAAAATGTATGCTAATGCGCCAATTATTGCAACCTTGATCGTAGATTTTTATTGTAAACCATGCGAAACATTGTGATTTGTTATTTATGAAACGTGAATAACGTGAATGATTATTGTTTAACCTTAACCTTGGAAAGCTTTTTAATCTGCTATTAATCGAATTAAAAATGCTTTTTTTTTTAGAAAGTTGTAGTTTACTTTTACTGCTGATGCTGAGATGGATTTTATCATTTGGCAATTACCAGATGTTGAGAAAGTTATGATAAAACTGTTTCAGGAATTTGGAATTCTGCATAATAAAAGATTGTGTTCAAAAAATCATGAAATGAAATTATGGATGAGTTCTGGAAATCCGAAATTGAGTTGTAGCTTACGATCATGCGAAGAAAGCGTAGAAATACGACAAAAAACTCGGTTTAAAGGATCGCGGGTGACTTTTCTTAATGCTTTGAGGTTTATATATTTATCGTGCAAAGAGTTGACATCGATTGAGTTTTGTGAGCTGCAACTTGATATGAACCACAACAGAACAGTGGAATGGAATAGTTATTCGAGAGAAGTTTGTGTAAATGCTTTATGTTCTCGACCAAATAGAAAAATCGGTGGACCTAATAAAATTATAGAAGTAGATGAAAGTCATGTATCATTTATACAGATTGTTGGAAAGGATATAAAACAGATGAACTGCTAAGTGAAAAATTTATGATCATTTCACAGTAAATCACAAATACAATTTTGTCGACCCTAATACGGGATGTCATACTCCAAATGTTGAAAGATTATGGGGCATCGCAAAATGGCGCAACAAAAGAATCGGGAAGCTGTTCGTCATCATTTAGAGTCGTATCTCATAGATTTAATGTGGCTACGCCTTCATTCAAAAAATGAAATGTTTACTGCAATGCTGAAAGATATTTATAATTTTATGGCAGCAGTTTAATATGATTTTTTATGTTATTACTTTATAGTATAACAGTTATTTGTTCATTTATTTTAAGTATATATTTGTGATTTAATAAAATAGTTCGTAAAAGTTTGTAATTTTCAAATGTTATATTTTTAAAATGCTCACTTTACTATCGAGAATGTTTTTTCTTTTATTTTTCAAATGTTTCAATTCACCTTATTTTCATTTTGCGCCAACTATTGCGCTTGGCGACAATGCTGTCCGTATAATGGAAAAGTACCGCATACATTTTGGCATGGTGTCCGTATAACGGAAAAATATTGAGAATTGTTGTCAAATCATATAAACAGCTATGAAAACAAACTTGATGAGTGTTTCTTTTTATATGTTTATTTTACATGTATATTATTCATGTTTTTATGTACAAATTACGGAACAGATGTCATATTCGCCCCATATTGGCGCGAATTTTTTCTGTCGCCAATATCATATAGGCAACAGATACTTAACTTGCGAAAAAGTGTCGTTATTTTGCTTGATGTGGTAACCCGGATCATGTTGTTTACGCAGTTGATGTTTTCGCCAAATTGGCAACCGAAAAAAATCGCGCCAATATGGGGCGAATATGACATATGTACCCAGATTACATCTGTTTCTGTATAAAATTAGAGAAACGGCTTTTTTAATCGTATAAATAAATCGTATAAATATCGAAAAGAAAAATACATGTGTATATAAAATGAAACAGTGGATAGGTTCCGGGAAAATGTTGCCAAATTTCTTTTTTCGCCAAGGCACTTATACTGGAAAAGTACCTAAAGCACATTAAAATCGCGCAGTTAGGAGCTCACACAGTACAGCGTCGTCTATTGGCGGTTATTTTATTAGTAGCATCGGGAGGAAGATGTAAAGATGTACTTTAAATTCTCACCCATAGATTTTGAAAAAATATCTTAAAAGAGCGGAGTTTAAATTAAATTTTGGTGACCTCCTTTATGAAAGATTAATAGTTATAAATGGGAATTTCACCAAATCAGCCAGCTATTGCCAAGTTGGCCAACATTTGGCGCTACTGTGGTAACCCTGCATTAGTATTTTTCAACAATTACTCATTTCAATGAGGTGGTCCTACCGGAATCGTGAGGGACACACAGAGACTTGGATTTTATATAAATAGATATATATATATATATCAGTGGCGTGGCGTGAAAATTTTCGGTGGTCATCGCAATTATTTAAGTTTATGGTGAAAAATTATTAACTCTAAAATTCAATGGTTGAATGTTCAAAAAAGAAACTTTAAATCTTACCTTCACTTATACATGAACTCCAAATGTTCTGCTAAAACTGGATCGTAGAGTTTTAAAAGCTTATTAAGAGTTTTAAAATATTGCTTGGTCATCGCCGCATCCAGCGATGACCGGACGCCACGCCACTGATATATATATATATATATTAGGGTGGTCCTTAAAAAATTAACTTTTAAATTTTCTATGGGGCACCCTCCTATTTTGTTCTATGTATAAAATAAAGACTTCCATAAAAATTTCAAAATTTTAAAACATTTTTTAAGGGTCGCTACCAAGGATTGAATATTTAAAAAAAATTAAAAATTGTCATATTTTGTAATCTAATAATATATTATTAATACAAATCAATAGTGATTGCCAAACTGAATCATGGTATGATATTAGGCTGTAAAGAGTCTGTCATTTGTTTCAAGTTTCAACATATTTAAGCAGTCTATTGTCCAAACACAGACAGGAGTATTTCATGTCTACACTCTATTTTACCTCAACCTGGCAGCATTGTGAAAGGTAGAGAATATAACATTCCGCCTTGAAAATAGTTCTCCGTTATTTTTTAATTTTAAATAGCTAAAATGCATAAAAAGTTATGAGATAATGTTTATAAATTATAGAATTTGATTTTTTGATATTCTCAAAATGTCATACTACTAAATGGACATATTCGTATCAAAAGCAGAGTCCAAGAGTTACAAAAAGAGTTTTCGGCAAGTGTTCCTTTGACTGCTCACTGGGATTGCAAAATTTTAGAAGATATTTCAGGATCTGAAACTGTAGACAGATTACCCATTATCGTTTCAGGTAAAGGTATTGACCAGTTACTTGTTCCAAATCTTCAATCAAAAACAGGTGAGGCAATAGCTTCTGCTGTTAACGAAATATTGGAGTCGTGTGGAGTACCGAGCAAGTAAAATGTGTGAGATTTGATATATCCTTTGTTAATACCGGATTATCAAGATAAGCTTGTGCTCTTCTGGAACAGAATATGAACAAAGAAATGATTTGGATTGCCATCATCACATCCTTGAAGTTCTGTTTTTGTTCGTTATCTTTTGTATGAAGTTTATTGTATTCCTCCATGAGTGCTATCCCACTTTCGGCTGTATCATTAACAACTTTGAGTGAAGTCTTACATGTGCCTTACATGTCTTATAGGATTCATTTTAATTCCAATTAGTCACATCTGTATCAAAAAAGTCTGAAG
Source organism: Maratus speciosus (assembly GCA_963932465.1). Lineage (NCBI taxonomy): Eukaryota > Metazoa > Arthropoda > Arachnida > Araneae > Salticidae > Maratus > Maratus speciosus. The sequence continues at coordinate 333,022,659 of OZ010790.1, read as the reverse complement.
ATAAATCCATAATTTAAAAAAAAACCTCAGAGTGCTGCTTAAAAAATCTTATAAGTCATTTTGGAGAATGACATCAGGATCAGCACGTGTACGTTTCAAGGGTTCATAATTTTCTTCATTTTTCAAAACATGCACCATTTTTCTTATACTTTCAAAAAAGACATTATCATCGAAAAATGCAAAAGCAACCAGTTCTTCTGTGAAGTACAGAAATATCCTAGGAACTTCTTCAAAGCACAAAGAAATGATTTCATAACCATTTTCGTCTTTTTTAAAGTTCTTCAGGAGCAATAAATCATTGGGCCTGATACCAGCTGTGAATGTAGATTTGCACCACAAACGAGCAAACTTGACGAACTCCAGATTCTCCAGAGAGTTTAAACGGATCTCTAAATAAATAAATCTTGAGCGAGTATATGGCCTTTACCATACATGGAACCCGATGCAATACCCCTGAGACTGTAATGTAAACACCTCTTTCGGGTACCCCTCCAAAGAAAATGATTGCAAGCTCTGTCAGTTTTTTGTAATCGTCCCTTGGTTGAAAAATCATTAAGATGATTTTGAGCAAATTCTGTAATTTCTGACGCATTATGTGTTATTTTTTTCATTGATTAAATTGTCAGTTATGGGAGTCTGAAATATGCGATTATCGATAGACATCCACGAAATTTTAAATCGTTTGAATATCAGTATGTCTGGTCCGCTTGAAACTCCGATAGACTTAACAACTTCCTCGACCATAATTTCAAGGATGTGATTATGGACAGTCAAATCATTTCTTTGTTCATATTCTAATCCAGAAGAGCACAAGCTTCTCCTGATAATCGGGTACTGACAAAGGTTATATCAAAAGTCATACATTTTACTTGCTTGTAATCCCCACAACTCCAACGTTTCGTTAATAGCAGAAGCTATTGCCTTACCTGTTCCTGATTGAAGTTTTGGAACAGCTAGTTAAATGGTCAGTAGCTTTACTTGAAACAATAATGGGTAATCTGTCTACAGTTTCAGATCCTGAAATGTCTTCTAAAATTTTACAATCTTAGTGAAAAGTCAAAGGAACGCTTGCCGAAAACTCTTTTTTTAAGTTTTGTGCTCTGCTTTTGATACGAATATGTCCATTTAGTACGACATTTTACGAATATAAAAAATCAACTTTCATAATTTATGAACATTATCTTATAAATTCCTACACATTTTAGCTATTTAAGATTAAAAAATAACGGAGAACTATTTTTCAAAGTGGAATGTTATATTCTCTACCTTTCACAATGCAGACAAGTTGAGGTGAAATAGAGTGTAGACATACTCCTGTCTGTGTTTGGACAATAGATTGTGTAAATATGTTGAAACTTGAAACAGATTACATTCTTTATAGCCTAATATCATAGCATGACTCAATTTGGCAATAACTATGGATTTGTATTAATAATTTATTATTAGATTACAAAATATGTCAAATTTTAATTTTTCTAAAATATCCAAACCCTGGTAGCGACCCTTAAAACATGTTTTAAAATTCTGAAATTTTTGTCGAAGTCTTTATTTTATACATAGAACAAAATAGGAGGGTGCCCCATAGAAATTTTAAAAGTTAATTTTTTAAGGACCACCCTAATATATATATATATATATATAGATATATATATATCAACTTTTGAACGGAGGGTGGTTTCGGGGTCTGGGGGTCATGATCGATGAAAATATACCAAAATTTTTTGAAATTGCTTTCCTCCGAACGGCTGCAATAGGTAGCTTTTTGTAATGAAAGCTACCTAAAATGAATCATATACAACCACTAGAAAATCAAGAAATGATTTTTGGCCACTTGATCGCGATTTGGTATCACTGTGCGCCGCAGTATTGATCTGCATGTCTTACTGTCTAGGGTGCTCTGCGGTCTTCCAACATCGTGACGACTGTCTCTCGGGCAGACGCTTCCCGTATTTCGCAGTCTGTCGTCCAGCCTGCGGATGATTTTGGCATTGGGAGGACGCCGTGACGAATATCGACGGGCATATTACCTAGCAGTTCGTAAGGCTTTTCCATTACATTGGCCACACATCAAACACATGTCGAAATATTAACATACGGAATGCATGATAACCATGCGAAGAATACCGGTAGCTGCAAGATGCAGTCTTTTAACCTTTTCAGTCCCTGGGTCTCCATACGGGGACCTCTGTTCTTTTCCTTATAAAAACTAAAATGTCCGATTTTTTTGCATTTTCGCATCACTTCGTAATAGCTGAATGTTTTCTTGCGTTCAAAGCAAATGAATAAATGGCAGCATCTAAGCTGATTCCCACATAAAATTAATGTTATTTTCATCTGAGTTTGCAAAATGCCTAAAAATGCCCAAAAGACAATATGATCATTAGCATCTAGATCATAAGTATTTAACTTAAAACTTTTTCAATAAAAAATTTTGAGAATTCGTAGATTATTTACTTGTTTAAAGCTCTTAAATTTGTGATTGCGTTAATTTAGGTTAATGGTTATTAAATTGATGTTTTTAAGGGGGTTTATAGTTTTAGATCCATATCTTCGAACCTAAATTACTAAACGCGTAAAGGATCAATTTCAGAAAAGATATTTTTTCTGTCCTTCACGATGTCATTTTGTTTGGAAAAAACCAATGAATAAGCATTTGTTTTATTATTTTAGCTTCGGAACTGAAGAGGTTAAATATGAGTTCAACAGAGGCTTAACGTTCACGGCGCGCGCATGCATGACGCGTTTTGAACGTTATTGTCTGGAAAGATATAAGAATACTGCTGCTGATGTGTCCAATACGGTATTTTTTTCTCACACCAGCTGTGACGTCATACATTGTTTTTTGTATTTTTCTCGTAAACTATGGATCGTACAGGAACAGTTCTTTGGCCATTTTTTATGTAAAAAAAAATTGCTAGTAGAAATTAAGAAAAAGAGGTTTTTACATAATATTTCCTACAATTCCGTATACTGTCCCTATACTTTTTTCCTACTGGCTGACCCCCGTAATTTTCTGTAATTCTATTGGCCACTAAACGTATCCATCAAATGAGCTTCTTTCCATACATAAAATTCATCAATAAAAAATAAAATAAAATAAATAAAAGATAAATTTAACAGATATGTCAGATATGTTAACAGATATGTATAAGATCGTGCGACGAAGTTATTCAAACAAAAAAATGTTTTCACAAAGAGTTTGAAAATGATTAATATTTAGTTTTTAACTTCATCAAAAAGTAGTTTTAAAATCTTATTTTCGAACAGCATAATAGCACATCCGAGTCAGAAAAAAACTATACTTCTATTTTAAATTTTATATTCTTTTTAATTCAGCAAAAAAAAAAAAAAAAAAAGAAAAAAAAATGTATTGATCTATTTAGATGAATTTTTATATTTTGAAAGCTAAAAATATATTTAACTTGTCAGCGATAATTCGACTAAATTTAACATAGTGGATTATGATCGATTGAAGATCTATCTATATTATAAAGGACAAACATATCTGTGCGTAACGCATACGTCATTTTGCGAATGGCAACACTTTGAAATTTGAATAAAATTTTGGCTTTGCAATTTTCTCTACTGCAAATTTTTAAACTTCTAAACATTGCACATTTTAAATTTTTACACCGTCGGATAAGGAAAAAATGCTCTTTTAAATGCAATTTGTTTGAAAGCTGTATCTCAATTTATTTTTGAGATATTAATTTTTTTGTAGTTTTTCATACTATTTTTCCTATTGTGGCAACAAAAGTACCCCATTTCTATCGAAAGTCATTGAAAGTAAACGGAAAATAGTGAAAAATAGGAGATACTGTATCTTTTTGTTGCCATTTTCTCATAAAACCTGAAAAAAAATTGAAATTAAAATAGGGGCTATGTCAAGAATATTGTCTGTTATTTCGTGATAATGACGTCATATGCATACTTTTCTATAGACGAAGTTTAAGAGTGGATTGCTTTAGCGGGTGCAAATGACGTCATTTTATAAAAAAGCGTATATTTTAATTCTTAAACCTGAATTATGTTTTGTAGAAGTGCGTCATTTTCCCTGCCCAGCTGCTTTGAAATTCTTCACAGGTGAAAATGGTTCACTTTTGAAAATAATGTAAACGAAATCACATACTGATAAAACGCAATGTTTTACAAAAATTTAGAGTGTCTTTATAGAAGAGAGCTGACATGCAAATAATAGCGATTTATATTATAGAAATTGATGATTCTCGCCTGGATGGATTTACTTCGCCTAGTTAGACAAGCAAAGAAAAAATTCGTGGTTTAAAATAATATCATGCCTAAAGTTTCTGTCCAAAATTTCTCGAATAATAAAATTTTAATGCTATTCTTTAGGACATTCTACTATAATTTTATCAAAATAACGTAATTTGCGTAATTTAATTTTCCCTAATTTTATATAATCTATATATTTAAAACACAAGTGTGTTGTTCAGTCATCTGCCCTGATCTTTCTGCTGAACCAATTTTGCTAATATATTTTTTAAACTGAAAGCTTTTCATTTGTAGATGTGATCGCGATATCTTTTTTTTTTTTTTTTTTTTTTTTTTTTTTTTTTTTTTTTTTATATCCCTACTTTTATATTTTAATTTTAAAAGCATTTTATGAAATTTCTTCAAAATGGTGAAAATTAGACAGTTTTCATTATTGCAGACAAGAAAGAAATAATTGGGTATTTTTATCTTTAGTCATGCTGTTTTCTGATAAAAATTGTTGTATAGGGTTTAGTGTCGCAAAATCACATTAGAAGCAGAATATTGTATTAGGGGCATAATAACGGAAAATGGCATACTGCTTTTGAAAACAAGCATTTTTCCTCATAAATTTTCTATATTGTCTTTCCTTATGCATGTGTACTGATACTAAGTTTCAGACATGCTTATGCGAAATGCTTATTTAATTGAAAATGAAGTCATATTTAAAAGAAAACGATCATTTTCTTAGACAAAACTAAACATTTTAACACAAATGCGTCTAAAAAACATAATTTCCGGAAATTCTTACTCAAAAAACATAAATTACGGAAACATTTACTCTCCGGAATTGACATTAGAATGTAAAGTAAAGGGTGCGTCTGTTCACATGAAAGAGGTTGCTGACAATCGTGACTTCAAGTTTTGAGTTAAAATGTTTTTTAAATGATCAAACAAAATACAATTTTTTTTAAAATGATGAATATGGATACCAGAAGTGCGTATGCAAATTTTGAGAAGGTGAAAATTGCTGTTTTTCATTCCAGAATACCAAGCATAAGAGCCTCGATTGATTATTATATTTTACTGATTAAGTATCTATCTATATTATAAAGAACAAACGTATCTGTGCGTAACGCTGAAGTCATTAGTGAATGGCAACACTTCACGATCAAATTTCGATCTTGAAATTTTCAGGGTTCCCAAATGGTCCGCCAACTGAATACCAATATTATTTTAGAAAAATTTTCTTTTTAGATTTTTCTGACAAACCGCCCTGGAATCACCTTTTAAAGTTAATTCTAGCGCAAACCTACCATAAAATTTTCTGTTAAAATTTATTGGTATTCAGTTAACGGACCATTTGGAAGCCCTGAATTTTCGCTACAGCAATTTTTTAATCTTATGACCATCGTACATTTTCAGTTTTCGGCGCATAGGGAAAAAAATTACTTTCAAATGCAATTTGTTTAAAAACTGTACCTTAATTGACTGATGTATTATATTTTCTAAAATAATTTTTAAGCATGATTTTTTTAAAAGTTTATCTTATCACGTGCCGATTTCAATACATAATAATAATAAACATTTTACACATAAAGCAACAAACGTTTTTCAGCATTTGTTTCTAGCTATTTTTGCATAACGAAATTAATACTTCCTTTATAAACAAATAAAAGAATAATATTAAAAAACCACCAATTTAACATATTTGTTAAAGACAAATTAACGAAATTAATACTTATAAATAAATAAAGATAAATAAGAATAAAATAATAATATTGTAAAAACACAAATCTAACACATTTGTAATCGTACAATTTAAATTTTTAGATCACCAAATAGGATATTTTTTTTTCGTATGGAATTTGTTTGCAAAGTGCATCTCAGTTGACTGATTGTCTATGGTTTAAAAAAAAAATTTAAAGCATGATATATATTTTTAATTTATCTATATCGAGCGGAGCTCGATTACGAGAGAAAGATTAGACTCGAGAAATATTAATTCGTTTGCCATTAAAACAAAATAAAGAGTTCATGACTTTTTTACGGCTATTATCCATTTAGCAAAAACTTCCCTATGAATAAATAAATAAAATAATATTAATAAAACACAAATTTAACAGACATGTATAAACTCTGAAATTATCAGAATTTAAAAGGATGCCACAAGTAGCAAAATCTTAGTCAAATAAGTCTTAGCATGCGGCTAATAAGAAAATGTCGCTTTTGATAAATTTCAAAAATTTATTTGATTGTATAATTCGTATTTTCCATATGAAAAATGCGTTTTTAATGTAAGTGAGCAGTCTAAAAAATTTATTGCATATAAAAAAATTATTAGTTTTCAATTAAAAAAAATGTTTCCACCTATATTCTTTAACCCGGGAAGCCCGGAAACGATCCCCTAGTATATTTAAAAGACAAGGCTGTTTTCTTAGTCATCTCTCCGGAGCTTTCTAGTAAACATATTTTGCTAATTATTTGTTTAAAAGAAAGCAGTTCATTTGTAGATGTGCCAGCGCTTGCTATTGTTTTTAAATAATCCCACTTTTATATTTTAATTTTAATTTAAAAAGTCTTTTATGAAATTTTGTCTCATTGATGGGAATCTGGTTACTTCCAGTGTTGAAGAGAGAAGGGAAACAATGGGGAATTATTACCATATAATTACAGATGCCATTTCCGTATTACAATTAAAAATATCTTTTTAAAAACTTTTGAGCAAATGACGCCACGATTTAAAATAACGCGTTTTTATTCATAAAGCTGTTATTTTTTTCATTCGGATACTGTGATTGATACGCTCATCTCAGAAGGCTTCAGTGGGAGAAAATGATGTCATAGTACAAATGAAAATAGTATTTTCATTGATTAAACTAAATTTTTTACTATGAATGCGTTTAAATGTAGATTTCTACATATTGTCGTCACCCAGATAAGAACCTCAAGTAAAGACTGCGAATTAAACATTCGCCAGCCCATGCAAAATTGTAACTGGCAAACGGGGCATCAAGTTTGGGAAGTTGTTTATAAATAATCTATTGAACTTTAAAATATTTTTTAAATAGTGAATATGAATATGAAAAGTATGCATATAAATTTTCGACTGTGGAAAGATGTTATTTTCAGATTTCTTTGATTTTTCATTACGTAATACCATAGGTCAAAGCCTCAATTAATAACTTCATAATTTCATTATATTATTTGCATTTTACTGATTACGTATAGAAATAAAGTTTAATTTTTCAGTAATTTGAAGACTTGAAATTAAACTTTAGTTGAAAATAATATTCGTTTTAAGAGTTAGGTCAGCCAATAAAAAATTGAATATTAATTGTAATTTTTTATACTTTTTTTTTCCATAAATTCTGTCAGTTCTTTTAAACATTTTCATTCGTCGAATTCGACGGGTTTTGACTGGTATTTATTTAAAATGGAACATAATTGAAAGCAATGCATAAAGGAAAGTTCCTTGTGTCTTTAATTTTTTTAAACAGGTAAAAATTATACAAAAGGAAGAAATGACCATTTTCAAAAGATTATTAGGATTATTATGTACATTATATGTATTATATTACATACATATGTATGTAAGATTTATTATGTACAATAAATCTTATTAGTGATAAGACTGTAATAGTATGTTAAAAATTATTCACATTTAATTATTTAATTTATTTCAAATGTTCATTACTAAAACCCCTAAATTAAATGATATTAATTACTTTGTCCTGCAGAAACATTACTTTTTTGTGCATACATAAATTATGCCAGTCTTCTTCTAAATCTTGAACAGTTATTTAATTTTCATTAGTCTTGTTTATAGAATGGCATTTTCTAATTTATTAAAAGGTGCGTGTCGAATTCGAAGAAACAAAATGTTTAAAAGAACATATTTACTGAATTTATAAAAAAAAAATTCCCCAAAATAGTTATAATTAATAATCAATCTTGTATTGCCTTATGTTATTTCTCAGATTAGCGTCTCAATCTCAGTATCAGCTGAATGAAAAAAATATTGAAATGTAGCAATTTTGTGAATAAAAATGTGTTTTTTTTTTCAATCCTCACTTTAACAATGAAAGTAACGCGATTGCCACCAATGTGCAGAAATTTCATAAAGGACTTTTAAAATTAAAATTAAAATATAAAAATGGAATCATTTAAAAAAATAGTTTGTACAGGCATATCTGCAAATAAACTGCTATCATTAAAATAATAATAATAATTATCAAAATTTAAAGCTCAGGCCAGTTGATTAAAAAGACAACCTTGTTTTTTTAAATATATAGATTATTTCTTTTGATAATACAACAATGTTTCGACGGTTTTAATGAAAATTTGTGTGATAGCAAATTACATTTACAAGATCTGACTTTACAAAATTCTTTTTAATGACCTTTTTATAGTAAAAAGTCATGGAAAAGTAATCCTTTGCTCCTTCTGTAAGACATAAATTTTACCAAATGTAAAATTTGTACGCATATTACGCAAAGAGTTGACTCATAATTGAGCTCATTTCAGAAATATAAAGTATTATTTTCACACTTCTAATTCCCGGAAAATAAAGAAAGTTTATATGACTGATAGACTCGAATAAATCAGAAACCTATAAGTGATTGGTCCTTATAGGGTTAAAATTCACAATAAAATAGAGCCGTTCACGAAAAACTATTACGTTTACTCTTAAAATATGAATGTTAAACATAAAAATCTCACTGGACTTATTAATCAATGTAAGCAAAGTCTCATTTAATGAAGTTTTTTTTAAATTCAAAACCCATACATCAGTATAAACAGTTGTAGTAATAAATGGTTGATTAAAAAGTATAATCGAGTAAATTACTAAACAGATAAAATATACTTTTATTGTTCTGTTGAATTTTTCATTTTTTTCTTCTTAATTTTTCTTTTTTAAAGATCTGAATTCTATAAAGTTGTCTGGGAGAGACACCTATACTCTACTACATTGGTTTCTTAATCTGTACAGTCTCCCTCAAGTAGTCAAGATATATCACGATGCAACAAATTCTTTGAAGTTATAAAAAATTCTTTTTTTTTCAGAAAAAGTTCAAGTATAAAAATGATTATGAATGTATGAAAATTAATAAGAAGACATTTTTATAGATTATTTGACATTCTGATCTTTTGTAACTTCAATATATTCGACATATTTTAGTCTATGTATTTTTTATTTATTTTTATTATTGTACAGTATAAGCAGTCAGATTTTACTAAGTGTTTTATAGATATCAATGCTGTTTGATAACTGTAGTATAAATGGAAAACATCCGAAGACACTAGGGCTCTGCTTGTTCTCTTCTATAAGTGACTGTTTATGAAATTCTATTACAGTTTTGGTATACACCGGAGGTTCAATTGTTTTTTCACCGAAACCGAATATTCGTCAAAAGCTCACATTTTTTGCAGAAACTCGACGGAAACGAACTTTGGGTCCTTCACTTTTAATAATTATATTAATAGATCGCGACTACATTTTGACCAGACACTGTAAAAAAAAAAACCGACATTTTTGCAGTACAAAGTACTGTTCATCTCGCGCACAAACTCGATCACAGTGAATGTGCTGTATCTTTCTTTGGTTTCCTGACTATATTAACATGGAAAATACAGTAGTTGCGTAAAATTAACAGCACAATGTGCTGGCAATTTGGACGCCAGAAGTTTGTGCTATAAAAAAATGCGTCCAAATTGCCAGTACATTGTGCTGTTAATTTTACGCAACTACTGTATTTTCCATGTTAATATAGTCAGGAACCAAAGAAAGATACAGCACATTCACTGTGATCAAGTTTGTTCTGACAAATCTACAGTGGTTTTTTTTTACAGTGTAGGCACACAAGAACAATAAAGTTGGTTACATCTGCCTTATCAGAATCGCCCAGTTGTAATATTTTCTACGTGTATACTTGATTTATTCACAAAAATATTTTCAAATGGTAAGATAATTAACTGAATTGCAGGAAAAGGAAAATTTACTTACGGAAATAGTACCATCCAAACTCACAAGGTATGTAATCGTCTGAACGTTTATTTCTGTGAACATTATCCGAATCTGAAAAAGCTGTAATGAAAAAATTGATAAATTAGGCTATATAATCCTAAATATAGAATACTAAATAATCAGATAAATAGTACATTATTCAGTCTCTATGCATATTCAACTTAATTCTCTTATCTTAAAATGCTCTAGGAACAAGTTTTTAAAGAAGCATACTATTTCACTACATGGGTAAACTATTTCCATATAAGTATGGGTGGGATAAAATCATTAACTGCATTGTTTACATATTAAATTTCTGTCTTTTAACGAAAAATCTCTCTTTTGAATGAAAATTGTAAATTTTACCGCATTAAAATGAAGATTTAATTTTAATTTTTACATTTTGAATTTTAAAAACGTGAATGTTCTTTCAAAGATAGACAAATGGAAATATTTCTTAACGATTGAGAAAAAAAATGAAAAATTCCACTTCAAACGTTGAATTAGACACTGCATACACCTCATAATTGATACTGCATAATCGAAGTACTATGGGCATCCAATAAATGTGATGTGATGTAAAATATATATATATATCTACACTATTTTGTCGAGAAAAAAGAATTGAGATGTGACATAATTTATTTCTGACAGGGTGTTTCAAAATTATATGTCAGAAAATTAAAGGCAGGTAGAGGGGACCTAAATAAGCAGATTTCGTATGGATGCAATGTAGAGGAAGTAGAGGGCGCTGTTGCGTTCAGTTGATAAAAGCACTTCGCTGGCCTGAATCGTCATTCTTCGCTCGGATTTAGAGCAACATGCGTCATTACACCAATGCGGAGCTTGCCGACATGCATTTCATGCATGGGGCTGTACAAGGAAATGGTGCGGTTGCTCAAAGGATGTACATGGAACGACTCCAGGGAAGGAATCTGCTAGATTTCCAAACATTTGAGCGTCTTCATCAGGAGTTGTGCGCGAGTGGATCATTTTATGTATCGAAGAGTGATACGGGCACTGGAAGATATCGCAAAATTAATGCAGTAGAAGAAGCAGTATTACGCACAGTGGAGGATAGTCCTTCGACAAGTTCGAGAGCTGTTGGAAGTACATTGGGTGTGAGCTATTTTCTTGCGAAGCGCCATACGTGAAATGCATGTCGGCAAGCTTCGCATTGGTGTAACGATGCATGTTGCTTGAAATCTGTACGGAGAATGACGATTCAAGCAAGCAAAGTGCTGTTGTCCACTGAACTCAACAGCGCCCTCTGCTGCTTCAACGCTTCATTTCCTTACCCACATTCCTATACAAAATGTGCTTACTTAGACCATCTCTAGCTGCCTTTACATGTCTGACATATAATTTTAAAACACCCTGTATGGGATGCGACAGCAGTTTCTTATATAATAATTACTTTCTGTACTGCATTATGCCTTATATGTAAGCTTGCTCCATCTTTTTCTAAATATATATCATGTATAATCTTGTAAAAAGGACAGAGGTTAATGTGATAAATTTTAATATAGGTATATTTAATCCTAAATAGATTAAAATATTATTTTAAGCAAAAAAAAAAAAAAAAAAAAAAAAAAAGAAGAAGAAAATTTATTTTAGTTAAATATTTTCAACGACAAGAAGAAACGTTGTTCCTCAAAAGATTTAACAAAGGACATAATCTCGTACCCAGAAGCATTATTTCTTATTTTTGTAAGGTCAAACGCGGCAGTTTCCCAGTTTGTCAACGCTACAACAGATCCCCTCATGCTAAAAACCAGGTATTTCTTCTTAATAAGAGTACAAATTGTTGTTAAAACATATTACAGGGCTACCTAGTAAAACAAATTGCCCAAGGGTCCGATATAGGGACTGTCGGGCTTGCCCTAACGTCTAGTTAAATTAAATTAATCGTGTTATTTCTATATTATATTCATATTTTTTGACAGAAATGAAATTTTGTTAACAAATAAAGAAGACAAACAAATTACAATAACAATAAACAAATTTAAATGTGCAGACACATTCCTTTGCGAGTTTGGCACAATGGCGTTTCCCTCTCATTATTACTTCACCTGTCCGCTAACAGCACAGTGGGATATTAAAAAGCCTGCAATCCCTTCCAAGGAATGGCTTCGCACTATCCTAAATAGACAAACCCTTAACAGAAAGCTACTTAAAATATATCTTTTTCTTAGAGATCTCTCAAACCTTACATAGTAGCCATCAGCTGCAATTCCCAACGCAGAATTTCTTCTCAATCTCTGCCGCCTGTCGCGTTGAGGGTTCTTCTCTGGTAGAGCCGATCTGGTCTTAGACCATAGCTTATAATACTATTTTTTTCTTGAGCAAACTTATTATCAAACCCGCTCCTTGTTGCGTTTAGCGGCTGGTACAGCTCCGGCTGAACATTGTACCTTTTTCATTGTAATTTTTTTATAAACCTTAATAAAGGTGACCGGGAGGGATACTATGCTCTACAGACTAGGTAGTGGTTTGAGCAGTCCCTCTTAGGCTATCAAATCAAATCAAGAGTACAGAGTAAGAATATGTTAAAAATACGAATTTCCTGTGAAGATATTTTAAATATGTGAATGTCCTTGAATCAAAAGTCCATAGGCTTAATATTACGGAGGAGAATTCAGAAGCTGAGTGACCAGTCCCCTTAAATGCTCAAAATGGTTGGTAGCTGTAGCATATGACTATGTGAGTACCTTACAACTTTTTTGTTTATTTGTGTAGGAAGAGAAGGTATCTTCACGGAGATATAAAAGTTTCTTTTACAAATTTAAACAATTTTCGCATGCTTTTTGTTTATAACACGCAGTGCTTTCAAAAAATGGTAAAGTAATTCTATGGAAAATTGACCAAGTGCACAAAAAACAACATACCATATTTAGACTGATATTAAATATTTGATGAAATATGGGCATTTGTAAAAAAAAATCTTATCTGCGCATGCTCGAAAGTTTGCACCCTTTTTTCTCTACTAATTTAGCAGACAAATGTATAAATCAACTCTTATAAAAAGGCCAATACAATGTAAAGAGAATCCAGAAAGATATCGTTGATATAGGAAGCTGAATCTCAGTTGTTTTCTAAAAATAGCTAAATGATAAGGAATTTATAAAAACTGCCGCGCACTTTTTCTTTTATTGGAGTTTTTTACTGATGTTTTTGTTCTCCTTGGAAGAGCATTCAGAAAAAGTTTATTCCAACAAAAAAATAAAATAAAATAAAATAAAATAAAATAAAATAAAAATAAAAATTGAAGCATTACTTAAAAATCTACGCATTGACTTTGCATTAAATACATACTCTCACATTGGAAATCGTTTGATAAAAAATTGCAATTTGTGGAAAATCCTAATACATTCAGCTTTTTTTAGATAGCAATTGAAATTCAGCTCATTATATCGTCGATGTCTTTCAGAAATTTCACGATATTCGTCTGACTTTTTTTATATAAGTTGTCATGTATAGTTGATTTCTAAATTATGAAATTTAAAAAACGTTATCGTTCGTGTATGCGCAATTAAGATTTCAAATGCTTATATTTCATCAACTATTTAATATATTTATGTTATAATTGCAGTATAATGTTTCTACTAAACTTTGTCAATTTTCCAGAAAGTGCGCTAAATTCGGTTGAAAACCCTGCATGCTACAAACATAAAAACTGCGAAAATGTTTTGAAATTTTTATAGAAATTTTTACATTTGCATGAATTTCTATATACTAGCCTCAGTCATGTGACTGTCATCAACAGTTCCGGGCTGACCACTTTGGTACTTGGTGCCATTTGGTACTTGGTGACTATTTTGGTACTTGGCGCAGGCGATTAATCGCCAAATATTGTTCAATCGCCTTCATTTCATCTATATTATAATAGTTCAAGCCATGTGACTGTCATAAACAATTACGCTTTTCATATGCGCAGCCATTTTCAATCAAATTTATTTTTTCGATAAAAACTAGCAATAAAAGTTGGTATGATTGCAAAGAATTCGTGGTACTTTTGTGTTAGCCTGGTAAAAATCTCGCCAATAGCATTTTTTAACTCGCCAGTTACCTTTTTTATTTCTCGCATGGTAAATTAAAACAATGCTTTGATGTTCAAATTAAATGTCATGATTTACGGTATCATTTATGATTTTTCTTTTCTCCGGCTAACAAAAATATATCGAGTTCTTGGTTTCTCTATCAGAATCTTCCGATTTGGCGAAGGATTGGACAAGTGAATTAAATTATGAATAAAAGTAATATGATACAATACTTAGCATTACATTTAAGACGGATCAAACTGGTCGCCGAGGGCGGCTAATATACCTACTATTTTTATAAAAATGAACAAAAACGTTATACATGATCATCATATTCATCTGCTACAGCTACAGAGAACTTGGAGCATTTTATTTCACAGGGTGATTGCAAATAATATTTTTTTATTCATTTTGCTGTTGATTCACTAACGGTCCTCGTAACTAAACCTTCTCTCAAAAATATGAGGTCAAACATGATCTTTACATTCCTGATACAGAAGAATTCTTCAAGTATTTCTCTAGATATTTGTCAAAACATCTGAAATTGAAAGCGTCCGGATAAGATTGATCAGATAGGGTACCAGAGACATGATTCTGAGGAATCAATTTCAAAATTTTTATGAAAAGTTTAATTTATCACATAACACTAATAGATTATTTGTTTTGCATACATTTTTTAAATACATTAATTTATCATACAATAAATAAAAAATGCTAATCAATAATAATTTTCGTAAAGTTAAAGTTTATAAAAATATTCAAAAAAGTAATAATTTTTTTTTACGTATCAGCCTAATTTTACAGGTGCTTTGGTTAAATATTTAATTTTTTTCTAATAGAATTTTTTCTTAAACATTTACCAGTAATGTGTTATATTACAGAACAGAATATAGCTAAAACATTGAACAACGCGTAAAACTAAACCGTATATCAAGTTATTTTTATTTTTTGCAGGTTTTCATTATGATGGTTGAAATCTCTTTCGGGTAATGAACCATTATCGTTAATTTAACCGTGTCATTTATAAATAGCAGCATGTATACATGCTATTAACTTTACATATGTAATATTTTGCGTTGTGATGTTTTTGTGTTAAAGGGTAAGAATCTGATTTTGAGAAAAAGCTAAAAATTCTTTTCAATACCTTTAACATATTTATGCCTAGCATCCCATTTTTGGGACGTTTCGAATTTTAATAAATTTTTAAATTTTTCTTTTTCTTTACAGCATGAAAATTGTATAAAGTAATTGTCTATAAAAGTCTGTATCTATTACCGAGAGATGACAGCATAAGATAGATAATTATTTGCTTAAATGAAGGCCTTTTTTCGGTGTTTATAGATTTTTCATTTTTCAAGATAGCGAAATGTAAAAGGTAAGTTTATTTGTATTCTTTGTATCAATGATCCAAATAAATAAGTCATAATCTTAGCTTGTAGACTTCTTTGAAATACGTATTCTTTTAAATTGCGAAATTATATGTTCAAGCCTATTTTAGGTAGCTTTCATTACAAAAAGCTAACTATTGCAGCCGTTCGGAGGAAAGCGATTTCAAAAAATTTTGGTATATTTTCATCGATCATGACCCCCAGACCCCGAAACCACCCTCCGTACAAAATTGATATATATATATATATCACCTATGTCACACTCTAACTCTCGTAATTATCAACCGATTTCGATGTAATTCGGTGTGTACATAGTACATACCAATGTCTCGACCGAGTTCGTTGGCCAGCTTCATCCATTGTTTTGTTTCAAAATGGCGGCCATTTAAAATTTTTAAAAAAATTTAAAATTTGAAATGTGGTACCAAAAAATTAAAAATGGAAAAATATTTTTTTCTTATGTATTTGATCTTTATACAAAGATTCTGGGGCAGTTTTTCTTTCGTCTATATCTTAAAAAATGGCTGAGTTATAGCATTTTGAATTTCTAGCGTGGCTGACATTTTGAAACGTCCTGAATTTTGTCACGCGATAAAAGGCGTATTTATGAACCGTTTTGGATGTAACTTCGTTTATACATAGTAGATACCAATGTCTCGACCGGGTTCGTTGGCCAGCTTCATCTGCCATCTTGTTTAAAAATGGCGGCCATTTAAATTTTTAAGAAAAATTTAAATTTGAAATGTGGTACCAAAAAATTGAAAATTGAAAAAAATATTTTCTTCTTATGTGTTTGACCTTGATAAAAAGATTCGGGAGCAGTTTTTGTTTCGTCTATATCTTAAGAAATGGCTGAGTTATAGCATTTTGAATTTCTAGCGTGGCTGACATTTTGAAATGTCTTGATTTTTGTCACGTAATAACAGGCGTATTTATGAACCGATTTGAATGTACGTTGGTGTGTTCATAGTACATACAAATATCTCGACCGAGTTCGTTGACCAGCTTCATCCGCCATCTTGTTTCAAAATGGCGGCCATTTAAAAAAATTTAAAAAATTAAAAAATTAAAATGAGATACCAAAAAATTGGAAAATGAAAAAGACTTTTTTCGTATATCTTTGACCTTAATACAAAGATTCCGGAACAGTTTTTGTTTCGTCAATATCTAAAAAAATGGCTGAGTAATAGCATTTTGAATTTCTATTGTGGCTGACATTTTAAAACGACCTGATATTTGTCACGCTATAACAGGCGTATTTATGAACCGATTTGAATGTAACTTGGTCTGTACATAGTACATACCAATGTCTCGACCGAGTTCGTTGGCCAGCTTCATTTGCCATCTTGTTTCAAAAGGGTTGCCATTTAAAAATAAATTAAATTTAAAATTTAAAATGAGGTATTAAAAAATTGGAAAATGAAAAAGATTTTTTTTATGAATTTGGCCTTGATACAAAGATTCCGGAGCAGTTTTTGTTTCTGAAAATTTGTTCTTTTGTTTATATCTTAAAAAATGTTTGAATTATAGCACTTTGAATTTCTAGCATGGCTAACATTTTGAAACGATCTTGTATTTGTCACGCGATAACACACGTATTCACCTATTTCAATGTAAGAAGGCATGTGGATAGTATACATCAATACCTCGACCAAGTTCGCTGGCCAGATTCATCAGCCATCTTGTTTCAAAATGGCGGCCATTAAATAAAAAAAATATATATATATATATTTAAAGTGAGGTGCAAAAAAATTAGAAATTGAAAAAGGTTTCTTTCTTAAGTATTTGACCTTGATATAAGGATTCAGAAGCATTTTTTGTTTGTCTTTACCTTAAAAAATGGCTCAGATATAGCAGTTTCAATTTCTATTGTGGGTGACATTTTGAAAAATCTGATTTTTTGCATGCGACAGCACTCGTATATATCAACCGATTCCGATGTGAGTGAGCATGTGCACAGCAATTACTAAGATCTCGACTAAGTTCACTGGTTAGCCTCATCCACCATGTTGTCTTAAAATGGCAGGCACTTTAAGAAATCGCCGAATTTGGCAGCCAAATATAAGTTACTTCAAAGAAAAGCAGCTTGGATGAAGCTGACTAATTTCGCGAAATTCTCATTAATTATATTGATAAAAATTAGTATTGAATCTCCTATATTTGGTTTCCACTAAATTGAGCTTCGTGTGTTTGAATGATATAAGTTGGCTTTTTTAAAATAAGGAATATGAAAGCTACCTCTTCCTCCCGGCGCTGGCCGGAAGGACTTTTTTATGCATGTTTGTAACGAACAAAATATAGGGCGCAAGGCGCAAATGGGTACATATTTCTGTTAGACATTAAGGGGACAGTTATTTATGTAAAGTCCTTCAGAAGATGATTTTGAAATAAATATTTTTATTAGCGTCAAGTACGATTCTTCTTAATGATACTTATAATGTTATTTATCTCGGTAAAGAAATGAATATATTTTTTAATAGTTCATAAAGATACTAATTATAGTATATAATGCATAATTTAAAAGCTTAATTTATATAAATTTAGACCAAACATATTATTATGCATTTTTCCGCATATGAATATTCCCATATTTAGCACGTTTACATTTTATCAAAAAATGCAAAAATATTTTAGCGTAATTTTTTTTGTATTTTTCCAGTTCATTTTGCATCATTTTAAAGTGATTTTAACAACATATTTGAGAAAACAAAAATTCAGGCATAAATGCGTAAACAATAATAATATTCAAATGTCTGTAACCCAAGTTATAAGCAAGAAAAACAGAATTCAAAGCTAAACTAGTATGTTGTGGCCATCACAAAACTTTCTTCTATCTCATACTTGTCAATACTTCAAAATTCATTATCACAGTGCATCTATGCTCATGAGGATTCTAAAAAGATGAAATTCCGTGCATTAGTTCTTGATATACTACTGTCCCTGAAATCGTGTAAATCCATAAAAATGCAGCATAGCAGCGCCACCTATTGGGTGATTTACACCAGAACCTAATTATCATCAACTTATGTCAATGTCTAACTGAATGTGAAGTTTGGGGTAAATCCGTGCATTAGTTCTTGAAATAGAGCTATTGCGCAAATCATGACAAATGCAGCATAACAGCGCCACCTGTTGAGCGATTTACACAACCACATAATCAGCATCAACATTTATCAAGGTGTACTTGAATCTGAAGTTTGATGAAAATTCGTGCATTAGTTCTTGAGATAGAGCTATTGAGGAAATAGTGCAAAATGCAGCACAGCAGCGCCACCTATTGGGCGATATTCACCAACACGTAGTCAGCATCATTTCATATCAAAGAGTAACTGAATCTGAAGTTTGATGAAAATGTGTCCTTTAGTTCTTGAGAGAGAGCTATTGCAGAAATCGTGAAAAATGCTGTATAGCAGCGCCACCTGTTGAGCTATTTACACCAAAATGTACAAAATGTTAATTCATATCAAGGATTAACTGATTCTGAAGTTTGCTGAAAATTGTTGCATTAGTTCTTGAGATACAGCTATAATGGAAATTCTGAAAAGTGCAGCATAGCAGCGCCACCTGTTGAGGGATTTACACCAAAATGTACAAAACATCAATTCATGTCAAGGACTCACTGAATCTGAAGTTTGATGAAAATCCGTGCATTAGTTCTTGAGATTGAGCTATTACGGAAATCGTGAAAAAGGCTGCATAGCAGCGCCACCTGTTGAGCGATTTACACCAAAAACTAATGAGCATCAATTTGTATCAGGGACTAACTGAATATAAATTTTTATTAAATTCCGTGCATTAGTTCTTGAGATAGAGCGCCCACAAAATTTGTGTCAAATACAGACAGACAAATAGACAGACTAACAGATTCACAGACTCACAGACAGACATTTTGTAAAAACATGTTTTTCGGGTTCTCTGACCCCTAAAACGTGTAAATCCGTTGAAAATCGAAAGTCGAAAATTTTCACGAATCCATTACTTTCTTCTTGTAAAGATAGAAGAAAGTAAAAAATCAGGCATTAAGGGGACTCATAACTTTTAAAATCTCCGTCGCCAGTGCAAAAGTGATGTGGTTTCGAATCCCCACAACTTTTTAAATATTTATTAAAATTACAAAAAACTTTTTAATATATTTAAGCCATTTTTAAGGCTTTATTAAATATAAAAATAAACATAGTATGAAATAATAAAAGACACAGTTCAGTTAATATTGCAAATTTTTTTCACGTGGTATTTCACTGTCTGCATGCCAATTTAACTTAGAATAGATATATCAACATAAAATTTATGTTAAAATGAACTTTAAACTGTATTTTATAGAATGAACTAATAATCTATAAATTCTTTGACAGAAATTATTTAAAAAATTCAATTAAATTTGAAAAATGAAAAAAAAATGAAAAAAATAAAGTTCGAGTATTACACGCGCTTAGAGGATTCCGAATAATAAATATCTGAATTATTAACTGTATTATTAAAAAGAATCATAGCTAAAGAATAATAAAACTTTGTAAAAAACTATACAACGTAGGGTTGGGTCCGTGTTTTTAACAGTTAATATCTTGGCTAATTACCGACGATTTTTTTCGAAAATCATTATTTATTAGAAGAAAAAGCGGGCCAACTAGCCCCGGTCTACCCTATCTATTCTAAGCTAAGTTATCTTGCGGATTGCGACATACCATGTGAAAAAACTTTGAAACGTTAGCTAAACTGTATCTTTTAATATTTTATGTTATAAGTGTTTATTTTTGCATTATATAAAGCCTTAAATACGGCTTAAATATATTACAGAGATTTATGTAATTTCAATAAGTATTTAGAAAGTTATGCAGACATGAAACTTACATCATTTTTGCACTGGCAACGGAGATTTTAAAAGGTATGAGATCCCTTGACACTAGTTCAAAATCAGACAATTAATATTTGAAAGAGACTTTCGTTTTGAAGATAAGCAGTTACCTTAAAAATAAATTTTAATTTACACCTTTTAATTTATAAAAATGGCATAAATTTTGGAATGAAAAAAATGTCTACATAAATAACAAAAAAAAAAAAAAAAAAAAAAAAAAAAAAAAAAAAAAAAAAAACGAAACCCTAGAAAACAGGAATTTTGCTTTTTCAGAATTACAGTGTCGTTCCCGATGAAAAAAAAACAATTATATTATATAAATATACATAATATAAAACATATTTCAGTTTTAAGATTTAAAGCACACACTTTTATTTTATATAAAATATAATTTATCCTCTGAAGAATTCCTCTTCTACGATCCAGTCTTAAACAACTTCTACAGTAAACTATTCATAGTACATCACTATCTCTGAAATAATACTGAAATCCTAAAAAAAAGATGTCATTCAAGAAACTCGGCAAAAAAAGAAAAAAAATCGGCTATTTAATGATTTACATGCCTTCACTTTTTTATAATATAGATAATTAAATTAAATATAGTTTATAATAGCTCCATGTTTTATTTGAAATGACTCATTTATATTTTTTCAAAATAGTACGTATTTTACTTACTTTTTTTACAGTAGTTATGGGAAAATGGCAACAAAAAATATAATTACTATTTTCCAACTATTCTTTCTTTTATTTTCTACAGAAATGGAGTACTTGAGTTGCCAAAATTAAACAAATGGCTCTTAAAACTAAAAAACAAAAAATAAAATCTCAAAAATAAATTGAGATGCAATTTCCAAATAAATTGCATTAAAAAGAACTTTTTTCCCCCAATATGACGGTATAAAAATTGAAACTGCGCGATGCTTAGAAGTTAAAAAAATTGCAGTAGAGTATTTAACAATTACAATGATACATCTGCTTTGCTTTACGGCTGGCTTATACAACGGAACGTTAGTTTTTGGAGACGACACTTTAATTTCTAGGAGAAAGAAATAGCATATCGTGGGCTAAAAAAGAAAAAAAAAACAAACACTGGCCTTGAAAGAATGACGTCACAGAATATAAAAGGATATGATTAAATGAAAGCGTCAACAGATAATAGATCAATGGATGTGGTAGGTTTCGAAATAAATAAGAAGTTAAAAAAAAATATAAAGTGTTTGATTAAACAGTTTGCATTTTTACTCTTTAATGATAAAAGGTGATATAAAACGTTTACCTGGAGAAAAGTTTATCACAGCTACAGAAATGAACAAATGTATTAACATGATCTTCGAAAGATATACGCCGCAGAATCTAAAGTGATACGGCAGGAGGAAATGTGAGCTCATATCTGTTTCGTTTCTAGAAACCGGTTGTGTTTCTATAGTATAATTTGAAGTCAGTGCCATCGCCAGGACATAATTGAAAGTCAGGTGGGGGTGGTGTGTGAGGCTTTACAATTTCAGTGAAATATTAGCACATACCAATGATGTATTTTTAACCAGAAAGTATATTGTAGTAAAACTGTCAAAACAGAACTTTTGTATAAGGGACATGTTTTAAGGGACACTTGCCTATAAGGGACCAATTCCTAGGCATTTCTATTGTCTAACTTAACATGTATATTGTCTTAACATCTGTATTGTCTGCTTCTATTTTATACCAGGCTCGGGTTGGCGCAAGAGTCAGCACGCCTTCGTACAGGAAATGCTTCGAGGCCTTAAGCCGATTCAATATGCTTTTATTGGCTATATACATACAGTACGTAGGCCGTGGGGCCATAGGCATTATCGTTCAACTTCGTTGCAACATTTGGGGGGGGGGGGCAATTTAATTCCTGCATGATTATTAAAATGACCTTTAAAACTCTAGAAATCGCGAAAGTTCTGGATACGAAAGTAGCACATTAATTAATAATTAAAATACAAACATAGAACTCTTTTTTAATAGGTTTTGTAAAGCTATCTGCGATTGGCGCGTTTTCATCCACAAGATCCAATAAAAACAGGTCTTTCAGATGTTTCGTGTCGCATTCTCAGAATGTAAACAAACTATCTACCGAGTTAAAAAGAACAAATGTATGAACTTATATTTATCTAAGTTTGATTAGATTATCTGAAATGTTAGACATTAATGAATATTAAATATGCAGTTCTTGCGTAGTAAATTTGCCGTAATTGACAGGATTTCTTTTCCCCCCTTTTAATTTGAAACTTCTAATATCGACGGGTCGGCACAATCTTTTTTTTTTTTTTTTTTCTGACGGTACCATCTAGCGAGGGTTTATGAGTGAAAAAGAATGGTGGAATTTGTCTGAATTACCTTAGAAATGAATATATATTTATATACTTTTTCTTTTATAATTGTATACAAAGGTCAGTCACATTTTTAGTCTCAAATAAATTATTTTATGGCAGTAAATTTTATTCATTTCATACCAGTTCTAGACTAAATTAATGCATTTTTTTCTATTTCGATTAATTTATGAGTGTTTATGTATATATACTCGTATATATATATAATGGAATAGTTTTAAAATTAAAAATAATAGATACATAAATACATAAAAAAATATTATGTAAGAAAAATAAAATTTACATATTTCATAAATGTGCCAAATGCTACGTTTTTTTTTTTTTTTTTTTTTTTTTGACCTATGTATTTTCTCTGAAGAATAATTCTACTTTTAAAATGATTTTTCCTAAACGAAAACACACACACACATGTATATGGATAAATACTTACAATACAAGTTAAGAAGTAACTGCATGTATTGTATGTATCACTTAAGTATAATAATTTTTTAAACGTTTAACTGACAAATATCTGGAAACGAAAAAATTGATATGGAAAGAAAATTTTCGTCTTCGAATTTCTTTCAAATTCATGATATTTTCCTTTGAAAGTAAATCAATTGAAACTTTAAAGCACGATATAAGAAATGTGTTTATTATATATATTTACAGGATTGTTTTTATGCATGCATTATATCACCAGATATTAAAAATTTGTAAAGAAAAAAAAATAGATAATTTTTCATATAAGAATATATTTTTTCTACAATATTATGAAGTATAGAAATAATGGACCAGATATCCGGTTAGCAAAACAGGAAATCTGGCTGATTTCAATAATATTACTTAAAGAAGTCACAATAGATAAAAGTGAGATGGAAACCTAGAATAAAATGGTAATAAAATCACCTTGGTATACTTTTAAAGTTGCAAATATGCTATAGCATCTGATCACAAAATAATTTTAACAAAATAATTCATTCTGGAGAATTGAAAGTTTGTTTTTAAGCAGAAAAGCGAAACTTTCGAAAGTTTTTTACGCTATCCACTGCGAATTCATAAACGTACGCTTCTGATTGGCTAATACGTGAGAGAAGGGAAAGATTTGTCCAATCAGCTGCTATATGTCGTGAGAAAATAGTGCGATATATTTTTTATGATTTCTAATTAAAGTGCAACTTTTGCATCCAGAACTTTGACAAATTCAATGTTTAAGAACTTTTTATAATATAAAAGTTTATAATTATGTTGCCCCCAGAAAGTTGCAACGAAAGTCTATTTCTAAGCTTCGTTTCCAGCATCGCCCCACGGCCTATTGGTGCTCTGCCCCCTGCGTCCTTCGTGTGCCAACCGGCAGAGCAATAAGTACTTCGCGGCATTACACCAATGCTGTGTTTCGCTCACTTTTTTTTTTTTTAGTCGTAATTGTATTTTATTTCTGATAATACAATAACACAGATTGAAACCAATACTCATTTATATATTTTAAATATATAGTTCCAAACCATTTAATTTACAATGCGTTAATTTGGCGAGGGCCCGAATATTGAGGAAAAAACCCCGCTTGATTAACCGCTTTGATTTACGCTTGATAGAAAGCGCGAACTAGCGAACTTATTAAAAATAATTTTTTTCCGTGTTTCTTTGTTCAACAGGAAAGGGATAAAAGGATTATTTAAATCCAGACCCATTTCTTGATTTGAACTATCTATTAAGGATTTCTAAATTGTTTTCTCATCGTACAATCATAATTTATATAACATCAAACTATTAAATGGTAAAAGAGTTTATTTTAATTAGTAGACTCTCATTTTTTCATTTATATCTCCTCATTTTTAATTTCTATATTATTGCATTGCTGCAATTTCACAACCAGTTGGCATATTTTGGCACATATTTAACTCCATTGTTTTTGCAACTCCCAAAAAGTTGTAAAAAAAATGCCTGCTTATCGCCTGCGGATGGCTAACAGAAAAACGCTGCAAAATTGGTTAAATTATGACAGAGTTCTAAAAACATTAAAATGTTGTATTGTCCACACACCAGTGTACACACAAATATCTATCTATCTATCTATATATATATATATATATGTTGCATTTTGCTTTCGACTATTGTGACATTCCGGCGACACTCGTATATCTCGAAGTAAATGTAGTATAGTAATCAAGGCCAATCCTCCGTTATCATGAGAATATCGGAGTGCAGTCAGGGTAGCGATTAGAAGACAGACTCCATAAGCATTGAAAGAATTTCCCATGGCATAATTAATAGAGTCATCGTAACTTTAAATGTTGTTTATTTAGCAAACACATGTCACAACATTTCCAGTAGCTTGTCATCAACTCTCGAATAATCGCTGATCCACTTCATAAAAACTTAAGATGTTAAGAGTATTAGGATCTACACATTGAAGTCATTCACCCCAAGTGACGTGGATTTATTAAACAACCTTAAAAACGTAAATCTCTCGCTCCTCGTCGATGTAAGAGCATAAGTACTCAAAGAAATAAGGCGAGGACGGATACATTAATAGTGGAGAACCAACTCCAAAGGAGAGAGGGGGAGAAACAGGACAAGAGACAGGCTACGATTCGATGGGCAGGATGACGAACGCATGACGTCGATAATGGACTCTTTATACTCGGCGTCAGTAATAAAACACAATCAAATGCTGGCGGAAAGCTTGCAAGGAATTGCGAGAAAAGAACATCATCGAACAAATGCTATTAAAAACATTCGAAACAAAAATAATTTAGTTTTAGAATAAAATAAAAAAAAATAATTTAATGGGTTTTATAAGATTAGACGAATGGATTAAGGTTTTTAGAATAATAAAAGAATACGCAGGTTTAAATGCATGAAATAAAAGACAAAAGATATTAAGATATTATTAAAGATAGGTAAAAAGCGAAAAATATTAAGAATTTGGAATAGTTTTACGAAGATAAAAGGGCGAAAATTTTTATTATTACAAACATATATATATATATATATCTTCATTCTAGCACATCAGGAAATGAGTGAAAAATCGATTACGGAAGTCCACCTTTGTAACAAAAAAAAAGTTAAGTTAAATAGAGGAGTGTAATAATTAAGATGAGAATAGAAATAAGTTTTACTTTAGTAATTTCGTCTATAAGACCTTTATGAAGTGTCATACTAAAAACCATTTATGTTTATGAAATTTCTCTTTAATTCTTCTAAATTTATTCTTTTCGAATTAAACCGCAGCGAGCAAAGTAAAATAATAATAATAATAATAATAATAATATAAATAATAATAAACATTCTTAAAAATTTTAACAGCTAAAAAAATAACTAATGCAGAAACAATAACTACCTGTGTTTCAGCATTTTCTGAAAAGCGCTAAAAAGTGCAATTTTTTAAATAAATTATGACAGGAATAACATAAATTTTTTTAATAAATTATGACAGGAATAACATAAACAAGCAAATATTTGCTTGCTAAAGTCGCAGGATTTGAGGAGGTACGGTTTCCTTAAAATGCATTGAGTCTGGCCGTGAGTGAAGAAACACCTTCGTCAAATATTTGAGAGTTTACGTGTCGTTAAAAGTCACGTAATTTTGATACGAAATGATTGTCAAAAACAACGAAATATAGCTCGAGGACTGCTGAATCGTCAAAATTGAGAGTTTTATTTCTGAGAGTGTATTTTTTTTAAATTGCGAAATTAAATGTTCAAGCCTATTTTTTATGCATTTTTGTAATATAGGGTTCTAGGCACAAATGGGCACATATTTTTGTTAGAAATTTAGGAGACAGTTATTTATGCAATCTCCTTTCGAAGGTATTTATGAAATAAATTGTTATTAAGTCTGCAATACGATTATTCTTATTTTATTATTAATTAGCAAACCCCGCGGCATTGCTCGCGTAATATTTGAAATATGCCAAGTGATATTTATATGTCTAATTTTTATTAAAAGGTACTAACTAAATTTTTACTTATTACTTTTAAGAATAATTCAAAAATTACTATTTAAAACACAGTTTGATTAAACATCATTATTACACTGCATTAGGCAGAAAGGAGACTTAAATTAATAAAACTAAATAAATGATAATTTAGAAAATATTTTGAAATCTTTCTGCTCATTTAATACGCTCATTTCAGTATTCATTTGAAGTTATGAATTTTTTAGAAACCATCATCTTACATCTTAAAATTAACTATCATGTCAAATTCCAAGTCCTATCATCTCTCCCAACAGAAAGGGTTATATTGAATTAGGAACTATCACCATTGATTTGCCAACATTTATTTTGAAATCCGTTTGTTATTTTTAATATTCCACAGAAACGTAATTTAGAGATCTTTTAAAGGCCTTTTATAGAACGTTTGTTGTTCCTGTAAACCCCAGATGGTAGAATC
This sequence comes from Maratus speciosus, assembly GCA_963932465.1. Taxonomy (NCBI): domain Eukaryota; kingdom Metazoa; phylum Arthropoda; class Arachnida; order Araneae; family Salticidae; genus Maratus; species Maratus speciosus. Next base: position 332,995,429 of record OZ010790.1, on the reverse strand, counting down.
ATCGGCCTGTGTAGGATCAGAGACTGTTACCATTGATTCGCAACTATTACTTTTATAATCGGTTTATATTCCCTGAAATTGCATAGATATCGTAATTTAGGACTTTTTTAGAATGCTTTTCACACCTCCCCTTCGCTTCACCCCTTTTTAATTCGAATTTATTTTCGACAGTCCTTCGAGGGCATTTATATTTTATAACTCCTGCAACCCTCTGGTGGTAGTGGCACAGATATAAAATATAGCTTATGTTTGAGCAGGTTCTAACACCAACAATTTGTCATCATTATTTTTTTAATCGGTTTAGTATTTGATAAGATTGCATAAAAATCGTAATTTATAACGCTTTTCGCTTACTTCATCTTTTTAAATTTGGAATTTTCTTTCGACTGTTCTTAGAAAGCAGTTGCATCTTGTAAGTAAATACCATGCCATACTTCAAAGTGTTGGACCCCTCGGTTGTGCAAAAAACGCAAATTAGAAGATGTTTTGCTTTTGCAACCCTCAGATGATACTGACAGCAACATAAAATATAACCTATGTTATAGCAGGGACTATCACCATTGATTTCCAACCATTACTTTTGAAATAGCTTTGGTATTTCCTGAGATTAAGTATAAATCGCAATTTAGAACGTTTTTAGAACGCTTTTCGCGCATTTTCACCCCTTTTTAAATTTCAATTTTTTTCGAAACTGTTCTTAAAGACCATTTATATCTAATAAATATGTACCTTGCCTAATTTTAAGTTGCTAGCCCGTACCGATCACAAAAATCGAAATTTAGAACGCTTTTTTGCTCCTGCAACGTCTAGGTGATAGTGATACCGACATAAAATAGCGTCTATGTTAGAGCAGAGTCTGTCAGCATCCATTTCCTACCTTTTCTTTTGAAATCAGTTTGATTCTTCCTGAAATATCGCTGACAAATCGGCATTTAGAACGGTTTTAGAACGCTTTTCGCGCATTTTGCTCCTGCATCTCCTCTGGGGTAGTGGAAACAGATATAAAATATAGCCTAACTTGGAGCGAAATCTGTCAGCATAATTTTTACACCATTATATTTGAAATCGGTTCAGTACTTCCTAAGATTGCATAGAAATCACAATTTAGAACGTTTTTTACAACGCTTTTTGCGCATTTTGACTCCCTTTTAAATTTCGATTTTTTTAGGAAATGCCCTTAGAGATCATTGATATCTTATATCTAACTACCATTCCAAATTTCACGATTCTAGGCCCTTCCGTAACGCAAAAACCGCAATTTACAACGTTTTTCCCCTGCACCCCCTTTGGGATAGTGTCACCGACATAAAACATAGGCTATGTTGGAGCAAGGGTTGTCACCGTCATTTTGACACCATTATTTTTAGGTAGATTTCGTATGAAATACTACCTATTGGCGTCGTTCCTATGTTGGAATTTCTGAAAAAATTTTGCAGATCTACACCGATCATGAACCTTAGAGCCCAAAACCACCCTCAGTAAAAAACTTTATATATCTATCTATCTATCTATGTATCTATCTATATATATATCACTTTTTCTGGACACGATAACTTCCACAATTCTGCCCAATCTCTTCCAAACTGATACATAAAATCAAGGGCATAAAATCTCGGTCGAGTTCGTTAATGGGCAAAATCGGACAAAGAGGATGAAAATAGGGAGAGGTTTTGTGAAAACCGAAAAACCCTTATAACTTCTTAAATTTTGTACATATCGAATCAGTTTAAGTTTTTTATTACTTCTCAAAATAGGGCCAAAAATTTATGCATCATAGATTTTTGATAAAGTTAAAAATGGGCTCAAGGGGCGCAAAAAATAGTGTTTGGGGGAGAAAAAAATTCATAACTTCGTCAATTCTCAAGATGTCAAATCCAATTTATTTTATCTTGAATCACCTTAACATTATCTACAACTTTTATACTCACAAGTTTTTGATAGGACCAATTCGTACCGCAAAAAAAAATTAAAAACGAAAACAAAAAGGGTGTTTGAAGAAGAAAAAAATCCATAACTCCGTCAATTCAAAAGATATAAAATCCCCATGAATTTATCATATATCTTCTTAATATTGTCTACTACATCTGTATAAACAAGTTTTGTGTAGGACCAATTCTTACAGCAAAAACAAATTAAAAATACATAGCGGTTGAAGAAAAAAATCACCTTAGTAAGGGTATATTCAAATCCAAACTGCTTATTTTCTGACTCATTTTACAATTCATTTTTACTCTCAAAGGCTTCCAATTGGTACCTTTTCTTACTCAGAAACTATATAATGCACCGTAATGGTCAATTTTTTGATAGAGGCAGAATATATTTTAAAATATGCTGTCAAAGTGGGCCTTTTGAACCGAATTTCCCGAAGCGGATTGTGTTGGAAAAGGATGTATTCAAATCCAAACTGCTTATTTTCTGACTCATTTTTAAATTCATTTTTGCTCTCAAACGCATCCAATTGGTAGATTCACTTATTCAGAAACTATATAATGTACCGTAATGATCGATTTTTTGACAGAGGCAGAATATATTTCAAAAAATGATGTCAAAGTGGGCATTTTGAACGGAATTTCCCGAAGCGATTGTGTTAGAAACGAAAAATATTGTCTTACTGAGAAAAAAATTGTTTATGTATCAAGTTTTAATTAATTAAACGGAAATTAAAAAGACAGGTCGCTTATAAATCTCTTCAAAAATCACGTCAACAAGTTTCATGTTTTTCCTATTAAAAATGAATCTGGAGTTATGCCAGAAATTTTCGAGTTGTTGAGCATGGAAAAGTATTTTTTTGAATACCGCCCTAACATGATTCTGATAAAACCAGTTATTATATAAAAATGAAATAGAAACTCGTCAAAAGCGGCCAGATAAAATTGTTAATGTGGGTTAATCTCTAATCATGATTTGGTTTTTGTTTGTGAAATTAGTATACTTAACTTCGAAATCTACTTCCGCCTGTAGGCCGGGCCGGCAAGGGATTTTTTTAAATCGGTTTGGTATTTCCTGAGATTGTGGAGATACCACCATTTAGTACGTTTTTTAGAACGCTTTTCGCACATTTTCACCCCTTTTAAATTTCGAATCGTTTAAGAACTGTTCTTAGAAATCCCTTATACCTAATAAGTAGCTAATATTTCAAATTTCATATTTCTAGGCCCTTCAGTAACACATAAATCGCATTTTTAGAACGTTTTTTGAACCTGCACCCCCTTTGGGGTAGTGGCATCGACATAAAACATAGCCTATCTTAGAGCAAGCGTTGTCACCATCATTTTCACACCAATATTTTTTAAATCGGTTTGGTATTTCCTGAGATTATGTAGAAACTACCATTTAGAACGTTTTTTAGAACGGTTTTTGTGCATTTTCACCCCTTTTAAATTTCGAATTGTTTAAGAACTGTTCTTAGACATCATTTATATCTTATAAGTAACTAATATTCCAAATTTCATATTTCTAGGCCCTTCAGTAACGCAAACGTTTTTTGCTCCTGCACCTCCTTTGGGGTAGTGGCACCGACATAAAATATAGCATATGTTCTAAGTTGGACTAACACCATCATTTTGATACCACTACTTTTGGAATCGGTTCGGTAGTTCCAGAGCTTACCTCCTACAAATAAACAATTTTTACCTCTTTACAATATGAGTATAGATAATAGTTATAACGTTATTAGTCTCTGCAAAGAAATAAATATATTTTTTGTAGTTCATTAAAATACTAATTATAGTACATAATATACAATTTAAAAACATTTTAAATATAAATATAGGCAAAATATATAATTATGCATATTATTCTACTAGAAATGCTCATATTTAGTTCTTTTACATTTTATCAAATAAATACAAAAAAATTAAACTTAATTTTTTTTAGTATTTTTCCAGTCCTTTTTGCAACATTTCAAAGTGATTTTACCAAAAAATTTGAGAAAACAAAAATTCAGGCACAAATGGGTTAAACTTGTATTATTTTGCCACAGCTTGAATGAAACTGAGTTGAACGTGGTTTTGTCCCTTATGTGTAGATTGCGGCACTCGTAGTTTCTTAAATCGACCTTTTTGATTCATTTGATCTCAGTTCATTAATAATTATTTATTTTCACTAGATGGCAACACTACATTTTTATATTCAAATCATTAGTTTTGACTAATTATCTCTTGCACAGGTATCTCTTGCACAATATCTTAATTTAAACTTTCGTCTCTGAACTTTGAGCTTTTTACCATCATATTTTCCTGAAGACGGCTGTAGAAACAGCTCGAAATGTAGAAATTAACTTTTAGCTTATTAAAATTCGTGTTTTGTGTACCATTAAGCAAGATTGTGTCTTTATTTATTAAATTAATCATGTTTGTAAATCTTAATCATCTATTTAGGAGAAATGAAAAGTTGTTAAAAAAAGAAAGAAGAGTTTACTTTCATTGAACTAATAATATTAATGAAATTTATATAGTATTTAGGAAAAATAATAATTGATACACAGATTATTTTGTTAAAATTATCAACATACTCAATAACATAGCTAAGTAAATAAATATCTTTACCAATTTGTACAAGCTTTCACTATAAAAATATTTAATTAGGCTCCTTGAAGCAATAACTATTGACTGAGATTTACACTACTAACTTGTAGTAGTCGTTGGAAATATTTGAACCGAATTTTATCAATTTTAGAGGGATTAAAAAATGAACTCTAAAGATAACACATTACATGTAGGATTTGGGTTTGGAAAAACAATGCTTTCTTTATGGAGAGTTTTTCATGCTGCATATTTAACACTTTATCCAGTGAAATTATTATATTAAGGATAACAGATTATGTAAAGAACTTGGTTTAGAGAAACAGAATCCACGTTTCTACATGAGACGTTTTCTATGGTGCATATCAAAAGTTTATCCGGAGAAATTATTAGACATTTATTTTGTAACTTTTTCTATTATATAAAAATAATTACATAAAAAACAACAACTGCTGAACTATAATTCTATTCGCAAAGTTAACGCTTTGTGAAAAAATTCTGTAAATAAAGTTTTTAAAATTAATTTTTTTACCTTCTTCTACCTTCAATAGAAGAAAGTATTGTAATCGAAAAATTTTTTCGACTTCCGGTTTTCGACGTATTTACACGTTTTAGGGGTCAGAGATCCCAGAAAACATGTTTGTAGAAAATGTCTGTCTGTCCATGTGTCTGTCGCCATTGTGCCATAAAAAAGTGTATGAAGTTATGCATAGAATTGAACTAAATTTTTATTTTAAGTTTTTGGCTATGGCAAGCAGGTCCTCCCTAAATTTGGAAAAAAATCGCGGGTAGGGTGCGCTGTAATAGCCATTTTTGTGCGATTTTGAATATTGTACCATCGAAAAGTGTATGAAGTTAGGCATAGAATTGAACCAAATTTTTATTTTAAATTTTTGACTATGGCAAGCAGGTCTTCCCTGAATTTGGAAAAAATTCGCCGGTAGGGGGCACTGTAATAGCGTTTTTGTGCGATTTTGAATATTGTACCATCGAAAAGTGCATGAAGTTATGCATAGAATTGAACCAATTTTTTTGTGTTTGTTTTTGGTCATGGCACGAAGGTCCTCCCTGAATTTGGAAAAATTCCGCCGGAAGGGGGCACTATAATTGCAATGTCTGTACGATTTTCATTATTGTACCATCGAAAAGTGTATGAAGTCATGCATATAATTGAACCAAATTTTTTGCGAATGTTTCTGGCTATGGCAAGCAAGTCCTCCCTGAATTTGAAAAAAATCTGCCGGAAGCGGGCGCTGTAATAGCGATGTCTGTGCCATTTTCATTATTGTACCATCGAAAACTGTATAAAATTATGCATAGAATTGAACCAATTTTTTTGTGTACGTGTAAGGCTATGGTCAGTAACGTCCTCCATGAACTTGGAAAAAATTCACCAGAAAGGGGCGCTATAATTGCGATGTCTGTGCATTTTCATTATTGTACCATCGAAAATTGTATGAAGTTATGCATAGAATTGAACCAAATTTTTGTGTATGTTTCTGGCTATGGTAACAAGTCCTCCCTGAATTTGAAAAAATAAATCTGAAAGAAGGGGGGGGGCACTGTAATAGCAATGTTTGTGCCATTTTCTTTATTGTACCATCGAAAAGTGTATAAAATTATTCATACAATTTTACCAAATTTTTGTGTATGTTTCTGGCTATGGCAAGCAAGTCCTCCCTGAATTTGAAAAAAAAAATCTGCCGGAAGGGCGGGGGGGGGGCGCTGTAATAGCAATGTTTGTGCCATTTTCTTTATTGTACCATCGAAAAGTGTATAAAATTATTCATACAATTGTACCAAATTTTTTGTGTATGTTTTTGGCTTTGGCCAACAGGTCCTCCTTGAATTTGGAAATATGTGGGAAACTCCCCCCGTTAGGGCCCATATCCCTCGTGTTGATAATTGGCCGTCATGAACACAACCAACCAACCAACCTTGAATTTGGAAATATCACGCGGTAAAGGGGCTCTGTGATAGCGATTTTTGTATACTTTTCTTAATTTTTCGTAGTTCTATTGTCCATCGGCGGCTCGTGCAAATGCAGGAACTCGCTTCCTGCTAAGCCGGCTGTTCGCAAACATCTGATAACAACAGAATAAGGAAAACTATTAATTTTAACAAATATCATGATATAGATTAACTCGTTTTTAGTTCGTTTAATTGACTGAAGCAGAAATTTAAGATGAAAATCAAAGTTGGTATAGTATTGAACTAATAATATTGAAGTATTAACATGCGTAACTACATTTTGAAATATTAAAATGTATAAGATAGAAGAAAGTTTTTAGATTAGCACATCCAACTAGTTCATTTTTCATTTTATTGAATAAATTTGACATAAAACTTTTACCTCCAAAAGAATTACCACAGCTACATAAATGACTAAATCAACAATGGTAAAAAAAGATAGACACTATATAAAATAAAAGGCTACAACTAAATGATAGTTACTAACTAATGTTTACTAATGTACTAACACTCAAATGGTAATAAATTAAAGGTGGCAAGTTTTGAAATAAATAAAAAGTTTGGAATAAAGTATTTAATAATAAAGTTTAAAATTTCTACCTTTTAGTGGTGAAATAACTCATATTTTTTTTACCTGGAAAAAAGTTTATCCCAGCAACATAAATGATCACTGTTATTAGCATGATTGCTAAAGAAAGACACCACACATAAATGAAAGTAAAGTGTCGTATCTAATGCGCTTGTAGAAACCGGTTGTGTATTTACATTATTACACAATAGTTCCGACTCTGCTGATGAGCAAGATGAACTTTCTCTTTCTATAATTTTCCAAACCGAAACTCTGGAGCCGGTTTTGGAACGCCAGAACGTCGATTTAAAATTAAAGATCGCCAAAGTAAATGAATTACCCTTAGAGTATAAGGGTGAAAATGTCGCTATGTAAATGCTTCTGGTTCAATAGCTATTATCTCAAAAACAGCGAATGTTTTTACAATAACTAAAATCACTTATTTTTAGCTGCATTATAAACAAGTGGGTAAGTGTGATCATACATCGCACAAAGGGTTTCGTTTAATATTCCTTTCAAAACACTTTCTTTCAAAACGTCCAGTACATTTATCGCCATGGAATACCTTCTAAATTTTGGCAAACACATCCTAAACTATGTTAAAGTTTCAAACATATTCGCCTTGTTATATTTCCTAATTTTGTTCGCCCCCCCCCCCCAAAAAAAAATGCTACGATATATCACATGACGAGTATCTGCCAAATTTAGAAAAGTGCCCCCCTTAGGGGGGGGAGTGGGCAGATGGTCACCATGATTTTTGACGCGGCCTGATTTTAAAAATTTATATTATGTTTTATAAGCCATATTAAAGTTTCAAACAGATCGTCCAGTTATATTTCCTAATTTTGTTCGCGCACCTCCCTCACCCCCCCCCCCTCCTCGAAATGCGACGCGCCCTTCTTCTTTATAATTTATTATCGTGTGTTATAAAGTATCTTAAAGTTTAAAACAGATTGAATTGTTAGATTTCCTACTTTAAATGAAATCGCGGTCTGTTAATTCCACATTCCACCACCAGGGAGCGCACTGTATTCTTAACAAAAGCGTATCTGAACGAAACTCCTTTACACAACCCATTAGTAGATATGTTACTCGAGGGGGTGGCGGTCTTCAGCAAGAATTTAAGATAATTGTTGAAATTACTATTCGGAAATAGTGGTAATTTAACTTTTGACATATTTATATTTAATAAGTATAAGTAGCATGTATCTGAGGACTCCATCAAAAAACGCACGTGAAACGGTATGAAACAAAAAAGAAATATTTTGCCCCTCCCCCTCTCCCCACCTTCCCGAAATTTCACGCGCCATTTTTTATAAACTTTTTCTAATGTGTTATGAACTATCGTAAAATTTCAAACAGATCGCCTTGTTATATTTCCTAATTTTAACAAAAATGTTAGTTCCACATTCCACCACCAGGGAGCGCACTCTATTCTTAACAAAACTGTATCGGAAGGAAACTCCGTTAAACAACCTATAAGTAGATATGTTACTCGAGGTGGTGGCAGTCTTAATAAGAAATTAAGATATTTGCTGAAATTACTATTAGGAAATAGTGTAACTAAACTTTAGACAATTTTGTATTAAATAAGTAGCATATATCTCAGGACTCCCTCAAAAAGTCACCTAAAGCGGTCAGAAACGCTAATTTTTTAAATAGAAATCTAGCGCCCCCCCCCCCCCTCCCCGGAATTTCGCGTGTCATTCTTTCTTACACTTTATCTTATGTGTTATAAAATATCTTAAAGTTTCAAACAGATCGACTTGTTAGATTTCCTAATTTTAACAAAATCGCGTTATGTTAGTTCCACATTCCACCACCAGGGAATGCATTCTATTCTTAACAAAAGCATATCTGAACGAAACTCCTTTACGCAATCTTTCCGTAGATAGATGGGTCGGGATGGTGGCGGTCTTAAACAAGAATTTAAAATATTTGCTGCGGTAACAAACGCTAAGATTTTAAAAATAATTCTAGCTCCCCCCCCCCCCCTCCTCGAAATATCACACTCCATTCTTTTTTACACTTTTTTCTATGTGTTATAAACTATCTTAAAGTTTCAAACAGACTGAGTGGCGGTCTTAACCAATAATTCAAAATATTTCCTGAAATTACTATTTGAAAATAGTGGTATGAAGTAAACTTTCTGATGATGAATGAGTTATACTTATCTCATATCGCTGTTCAAAAAGCCCAGGCAAATTATTAGATTTCCTAATTTAAGTTAATTCGTGGTTAAATAAGCGCGTCTCTTCATTTTAATCGACGCATTTGATAGCAATAAACCGATTAATTAAATAATTAATATTTCAGCTTGTAATTAAGATAGGACTTAGATATGGGTATCAATGATATCAGCGAGAAATTTGACATCGGGATGCCAAAAAAATTTAATCAAAAAATTTAATATTTAAAAAGTTAAAATTTGGTATTAAAATATGCTATTATGGAAAACCGCAGCGTCGTCATGTCTACCTGCTTTCCCGCCGAATTGAAATCTTTTTATTTCCTTGTCTTTCCAATTAAAGAAATTAAATTTTTATCGATCGATTTTTAGTGCATATTTTAACTTATGCACATCGCAGAAATGTGAACTTTATACCAAATGAAAGTAGATTTTTTTCTGCGTCTGTCTATTCCAATTACAAATTTCTCGGACCAATATTTTCTGATATACGATTTCGCTTTAAAATCTCCACTTCATTTTTCGGCTTAATTTCCTCCGTGGTAACCGTGCATTCGGCTGATTTTACTGGCAACCCTTAGGAGAAACACGGAGGATTTCGATAAAGTCCGTTTGAATTTGCGTTAAAAAGGTGGATTGGTTAATTTTAGAAGTTAATTAGCCCGTAATTCGGTTAATTACCAACTTTTTCAAAATTTTATGATTTGTTGTTTGATGTGAGGTGTTCAGCTATAAGTACCCAAAATTTCAAGTCTCTAACATGTATAGTTTCTGAGAACGGGCTCTGTGACGGACAGACAGACAGACAGACAAAGGAGCGAGACGAATAGGGTTTCGTGAGATGAACGAAACCCTAAAAATCATGACACATATAGTAAATGATTTTGAATATCTATATCAATAAAAAAGCGTAAGATATACAATATTATATTTATCTTCAATTGAGTCTGCGAAATGTTGTACAATAGTAGAAGCTTCTTACATACAGTTGTATTGAAAAAAATCATGCAAAAATATGATGCAGATTTTTAGCAACTTCTATAATTTTAAAAAGCATAAAAAGAACGGAAAACATTATTCACCTTAATTAAAAAAATTAAAAAAAAAACGAAAATTTGTAAAATGATACAAGCTATTTGCTTCCAGAGGCACTAAAAAAAAAGTAAAGCGAAAATATATAATTAAGATTTTAACAATCTCTATATAATTATAAAAGTTTAAAATGCACGTAAAAGTTTACTTACCTTAATTCGAAATCTTCTAAATTTTACAAAATAGTAGAAAGTATTTGGTTCTAAATCCACTAAAAGAGAATACTAAAAAATAAACTGCTTCAACAAACTATATAATTATATAAAATATAAAATATTCGTAAAAATATTACTTACCTTAATTTATTAGCTACGAAATTTTGTTAAATGATAAAAGCTCTTTCCTCCAAGACGAGCTGAAAACTATCAAGTAAAAGTATAATTCAGATTTTTTAAACAATCTGTATGGTTACAGAAAAAAAAATTAAAATTTTACTTACTTTAATTCAAAGCTAACAAATTTTGTACAGTCGTGTGTAGAAAAAAAAGAGATCACTCCTAATAACTCTCCCGGATATCATTGTATGCACAAATATGACTAAATACCAACCGATTAGTAATAACGTCAAATTCTGTTTAGTAGAACTTTTATAAAGAGTTAAGCTTTCATAATCGTGTTCACCCAATTATAGAACGTTCTCCCTTACCTCAATGGGCCATTCACTGTCACGTGTGGAACAGCTTTTCTACATATTAATGCTGTTTTAACAATGTTATTATAACCTCAAATTAAAACAACTATGATGATATGAAAATCTAGGGGGTTTGTTATTTTTAATGTTTAAATTTTAACAACTTATAAGTTAGATGTAGGTATTTATATATGGGCAAGACATTGTATCTGTTTTTCATATAATTTCCCTGAAATGGACAGATTACTTAGGTCTGGGATTTAGAATGCAGGCATTTTAAACCTATTGTAACTGGACAGCTCACTTGTTTAAAATATGGAGATTTTTAAACCTATGAAAGAGTCTTTCCATATCACGTGTGGGACAGCAATTCTACACATCACTGTTGTTTGACAATGCTTTTTTATCCTCAAATTAAAACAACTATGTTAATATGCAAATCTAAGGTTTTTTGTTATTTTTAACGTATAGTTTATATTCTAACAACTTATAAGTTAATAGATATAGGTATTTATGTAAGCGTCACTTGCAGGAAATTTTGTCCATTTTTCATGGAATGGCCCTATATGAAAGCAAAGTAAAATGATGTGCTCTAAACTAAATTTTTCCCCAAACATTTGCCTAACTTTCATGCAAGCCGCATCAAAATTCGTTTTGTAGAATCTGAATTAACAACGTTCGGAATGAAATACAAATTTGTATTTTATATGCATGGAGTAGATATGACGATATTTTCAGTTTACAGTTTTTGAAGTTTAACTTCGAATTTTAAATTTATTTTTCATCGTTGTAATGCTGTTAATTTTTTAAGCATAACTTAAAGTTTAAAGTGCAGAATGAGTTGCAACTTTCGATTCGCATATTTGAAGCTTGTGGAAATCAATTTCTGCTTTAAAAATTCATAGGTTACAAACTATACTTTTTTCGAACATTATTTCAAATATACTCAAAATATGAAACTAATATACGAAAACAATGAGTACCTTAAAAATTGTAACACAAATTTCTGGAACCTTCAAATATGCGAATCTACAACTACACTTTCCGCCAAATACATTTTTATTTATCTTTAAAAAATATCCGCATTACAATTTGCTTTGAAACGATTAAAAATTTATTTTACATTAGATCATTAAATTATTTCATCTTCATAATTCCTTAACTAATTCAACAGCTCCAAAATCGTCATTTCACTTTCGATATTGCTTTGTAAGAAATAAGACATTATTTTACTGTGCATAAAAAGTATTCTAAGTGGCAAGAAACTCATTGACACTTTGAAACGGTCAAAATGTTGTTATACATAGAGGGCTTATTATGGAATGGTCAGACAGTACGGAATACTTCAATATCTGGCGCATACGGTGTTGCAGCCAAGAGTAAATCTGCCATACGACTTGTACTCCCGTGAGGCACAGAGCTCAGTTCTGTTTGGATACTTCTTGTTGTAGTGACACGGTGAAATAATCTTATTCTCAATTTTTGCATTTTTTTTTTTTTTGCACGTAAATTTTATAAAATTCTCATTAATTATAAAATCTCATTGTCAGATTAATTAACGAAGTTCAGTATGAAGTTTAACAGTTATATTTATTGCTGTGTTTGTCAGGTTTCCTCTATGCTAACTTGTTCACGAGTGAATAGGTTATGCTTTTCAAGATGGTGTGTCGGGTAATATGGAATATCAACTAGAGAACTATTTCTTAACGAGTCTAAAATTTAAAACAATTTTTCAAAAATCTGATGATTTATAGATGATTTTTTAAGGCTTATTTATTAAATAATTTTGGTTATTCTTTTAAATTGTGGTTTTCTTGCACTTTTTAATGGTTTTATGGCGCTATTCCATATTACCCGACTGGTTGCCATTACGCGAAAAGTGTAACTTTTTTTAAAAAGCTAAATATTGATATGTATTTTTTCCCTTTAAACGCATTAAAAATGTTTTTAAGAAATAATCAAAGTTTATTCTTTACTAACTTTTAATGTATCTCAATTTTTTTTTTAAATCTTCACTTACAAATGAAAGTAAAATGGTATTCCATAATACCTGAACTTCCTCTATATGTTGCTTGGAACAAATGTGATATTTAATGCACATTAATGTATTTTCATTCAATCAGCATTTTGAATTTGTTTTTATATATTTTTTCATTTTTCATTTTTTTGTTCTTTGAGTACTGTGGTGAAATTTCAAGCAGAATGAGATAATCGAATGTTAAAAGTTTTTATGCATTCTAAATCATCATTTGATAATCTTTCAATGGCAGTTCTGACGTAAAGCTATCCCTTGTGCAATTTGTCGAAGTTGAGGGAAATGTTGTAGAAGTTGATGTAGAATTATTTCGATGTCCAGCGCCACAAGGTCGGAAGTAGTACATCATAACACTCAGGAAAATTATCATCAGAAAAATGCAAACAAGTACACCAATCAATGATTTCAGTGATATGTGACCTGAAATAGAATTTATAAAAAGTTGTTTACAGTTTTGATTATAGTTATAAAAATGATTCATTAACAAAAATGTTCAATTCTTTTTGAAGAACTGTGATTATAAGTCACAAAATTTTATAACGGTGCCCGTCGCGTAAAATAATCTAATCATCGTATAAATATAAGCAGCTACGTAGATAGAATTTAAGATTTTATATACTGACGGTACCTGTAAGTACCACTCACTTTAAAATTTCATCCTATAGTGAATATTGCAAATGTTTTTATGGTCTTTGTAAAAACACCTTTTTAACTCCAATTTATCCGGATACATGGCAGCAGTAGTTCTAGGTTTGTTATTTTAGCGAGGAATGAGACTATCTATAAAACAGTCGATGTGTTTTGTGCCGACATTTTGTACAGATTGTCACGCTCGTCTTTTTATTGCTGCAAACACAATAAAGAATATAAGATAAGTGTTGGATTTTTTTATGTGTTCATTATGGTCTTTGAATACAATTTGAACAGGTGAACGGTGTATGTATTTGATTTAACAGTTGAATTACACATTGGTGCTTATAAGTACCGTCAGTACACTGTGTGTTGGAGAAAAACTACTTGTTTACTTTTCGTCTGTGTAGTTATCCATCCTTTTCATCTGCTTTAAAGTGTAACTACTAAAATGTAATGTAGTAATAATTTTCCTAGTATTTGTTTTCTGTTTCATTATTATTTTCTATAGGAAATGGAAAAGTTGTGGCACCGACACTTTTTTGCTATGCTAGAAATGGCATATGTAAATTCATATTTTGCATATGTGGATATGCGAGAGAACATGTTGTCCCTGGAATATAGACATCGTATATAACTAAAGGACTGCTAATAAGATCGAAACCTGAAAAAAAAAACCAGTTTTTTTTAACCCTTTCAGGGGCAAAGCATTTTCAATGCTATCGTGTTGAAATAAATGACTTACACCAGAATTTGCCAAAAAATGTATTTGTAAATATAAACTAGTATGTTGTGGCCATCACAAAACTTTCTTCTATGTAAATCACGTCAATTAAATCATTTAAATAGTACAAGAAATAACAACGATTTAGCACCAATTCTTATCAAAGTACATTTGAATTTGAAGTTGGATGAAAATTCGTGCATTAGTTCTTGAGATAGAGCTATAGCGGAAATTCTGAATAATGTAGCATAGCAGCGCTACCTGTTGAGCGATTTACACAAAAAATAAGCAGCACTAAATGATATCAAGGTATACCTGAATCTGAAGTTTGTTGAAAACCCAAGCATTAGTTCTTGAGATAAAGCTATTGCGGAAATTGCAAAATATACAGCATAGCAGCGCTACCTGTTGAGCGATTTACACCACAGTATTAATTTATACGTCAATTCATTTCAAGGACTAACTAAATCTGAAGTTTGATGAAAATCCGTGCAATAGTTCTTGAGATACAGCTCTTGCGGGAATCGTGAAAAATGCAGCACAGCAGTGCCACCTGTTGGGCGATTTACACCAAAAATTAAACAGCACTAATTTATATCAGGGACTAACTGAATCTGATGTTTGATGAAAATTCGTGCATTTTTTCTTGAGTTAGAGCTATTGCGATAATTACAAATAATGCAGCATAGCAGCGCCACCTGTTGGGCGATTTTCACAAAAAACTAATCAGCACCAAATTATGTCCTGGACTAACTAAATATGAAGTTTTATGAAAATCCGTGCAGTAGTTCTTGAGATATAGCTATTGCAGAAATCGTAAAAAAATGCCGCATAGCAGTGCCACCTGTTGGGCGATTTTCGCCAAAAACTAATCAGGTCCAGTTTATATCAAGGTCTAACTAAATATGAAGTTTTGTGAAATTCCGTGCATTATTTCTAGAGATAGAGCGCCCACAAAATTTTTGTCACATACAGACTCACAGAGTGACAGAGTGACAGACAGACTCACAGACAGACATTTTCTAAAAACCACCAAATCATGTTCTGGGCATTCTAAAACGTATAAATCCGTCGAAAATCGGAAGTCGAAATTTTTCCCGAATCCAATACTTTCTTCTTGTAAAGATAGAAGAAAGTAAGAAGGCTATATTTCACATACTTATTAAATGGAAAATATTTTACCACAATTGTGGTGCCATTTGAAATACCTTGTGGGTTTTCTGTTACGATATTTTAGTCATAGTGTTACTGACGGTACTTTAAAGTACCACTTTAATTAATTACCTCTAAGGAATTAAATTTCTCACGGGTAAGTATTTTTTTTTAAATGTTTATCCTTTAATTTTCATTGTAGCAACTGAAAAGAAAAATTGCATGAAAAAAATTGAAGTAGATCATAATGCAGATAAAGGGTTAATCGAATATTTAGTCTCTCAAAACTATACTACTAAAATATACAATTTGGCGCTTCAGAAAAGTCAAATTTTGAGCAATTTTTCTGCAACTGAGTTAAATAGTATGTTTGGAATAGTGTCGAATGTATCAATAAATCAAAGGGAGTAGCTCAATTGCAGTACTACGATATATCGTCAGTATAATTTCGCCTAGAAAAAAATACATAAATATATGAATATTTAGATTAATAATAGTTAAGAATTATCGCAAGAATTACTGTAATTTATGTATGTGAAATATAGACAAATTGTAATTATACAGTTTCTTATAGCGTATATTCCCTCATTTTAAACCTGCAAAAATTTTATCCTACCTATTAGAGAGTATTGCATGAATGCGAATAACTTTAGTATGCCGCAATTAAAGCACTACAGTATATCGCAATTCTCTGCATAGTTTTAGTGCTTTTAGTAAACTCTACGCGTTTTCCATTTCATTAGCTAGCCACAAAAATCATTAGTTAGCAAAAAAAAAAAAAAAAAAACTATATTGATACTGATTGCTCTAAAAATATATTCGTTACTGGGTGTTAAAATGTTACCAACTGCACATACCATAAATGCGTGAAATATTTCAAACACGCAAACGTATAATAAATTTTTATTATTAACTAGTGTAAATGCCCGTCCTAAGACGGTGGGTAGTAATCATGGTTTCCGCTTATAATTTGAAATAATTGATAAAAATTTTCATATGCTATTAATCAAAATACGAAAAACTGACATGAAACGTTAAGTTCAGGGCCTGATTAATGCATACAATTAATGAAACTGGAAAGGATATCATTATACAAATAGCTTTTGCTGACTGAATTGTACTCTAAGATATATAAGTAAGTTTATATAACATTCATCGACAAAAACGAAAATTATTTGAAACGTTAAGTTCAGATCCTCTAGGATTTTAATAACAAGTTTTCAATCTTGTGCAAATAAGATGACATAACAGAGGATAAATTAAACATCTTTCTTAATTAGTAAAAAGAAACAGATTATTTATAATTTCCGTTTTATTATGAAGTCTTAATTTTGTTACGGTATATTGGTCGGAAAGAATCAGTTAAGGGCGTTCTCAAATCCAAAAGGCCAACTTTCTGACATAAGTTTTAATTTATTTTTGTTCGGAAATGCATGAAACTAGCAGGTGTTGTTGTTCAGAAACTATGTAATCGAGCTATTTTTTCCGTTTTTTGCAAACGCAATAGATCTTTCAGAAAATAGTGTCAAGGTTGACGTTTTGAACCGAAGTTCCCAATGAAAGCAGAAAAAACAGTCCGTGAAGGGCGAAAATCGTCTTTGTCACGTGACAAAAATAGCTTATAACTCAGTAGGTAATTGATGCATCAAAAATGGAAAAAACAGTTCGATTCCAAATCGCTTCCATGGCCAGGCTTTCCAATTTTATATCTTTCCGCTAAAAAATGAATTTATAAATCTGTCAAAACGTTTTGCGCTTGTTGAGCAGAGCAGTTGAGAACAGCCTTAAGTATTTATATTAGGTGCAAACGTGTTGATGTTCCGTAATCATTTCAATCTCTTCTTTTATCATACCGCGATACTTAATAATTTCATTTTTCCTGAAATCTTCTACTTTTCTGAAATAGTAATTGCAAGGTCTTGGAACTTTTTTTGGACCAAAATGGTAGACATAAACACGTATGGGAAACTGCAATGGGAGATGATAACGATAAACTTCTTCCGTTGCTAAAAAATATAGACGATGTCAGTGCAGAAGACATTACAAAAGGGATGGCAAACGACGAAGTTGATGAATTAATTGAAAACGATATTGTAGACGTGTTGACAGAGGGATAAATGTCAGAAGACAAAGATTAAAAGGATTATAGGAAAGATCTCATTCCACATTCTCAAGGGTTCAAGATGATTGACGCAGTGCTCTAGTACATTAGTCAGCAGAAATCGACGTCACATGATATCATTTACTTTCGTAAATGGACGGACATTGCGTCGCGGAAAAGGACTACAGGGAGAAGCAGTCCTCTTTTTAAAAAACTAAAAACTGTAACTTTTAACTCTTATCTTATACATAACTTTTCATATTTGTGCAATCATTTATTAATAAACAGTAATATAAGATTTACTCATATTTTTACGAATTAGGATTACGTTTTATGTTAATGTGTCGCTTATTTTGAAACTGTATGTACTGTATATATGTTACCGGCCAAACCAGAGTTTAGGCCAAACTAGTTTATCCTAATGCGCATATGATAAACTAGTTTTTCCTAGGCCAAACTAGTTTATTATAACGCCAATAGGACAAATTAGTTTTCCCGAAGCCAAACTAGTTTATCCTGACGCCCATGAGATAAACTAGTTTGGCCTAACGTTCTTAGGATAAACTAGTTTAGCCTACTATTCATTGGTCTGAACTAGTTTATCTTTGACCGGTCTAGTTTATCCTTGGCCAATTCAATTTGGCATGCTTTTATTGATCAAAAGAACGCTTCGGCGTCAGCCTTCTAGTTTATCCTAGGCCAATTATGGAATGCGTAGGCTCACCCAGGCGGTCAATTAGGCAGCATTCCAAAGCTTCAGTTCAAGCACTGTGGCACTTTCTATTGACGATTGAGGTGGATAAACAGATGAAATTCGTTTCTGCATTCGTCATGAGTGCTTTTGAGAAGAAGTTGGTTTGTAAAAAAAAAAAAAAATCAAGCTGGTGAAAAAACTATTAACAAATTACACGACGATTATGAACTGATTTTGTACTTACATGTACATTCGTCATCTTCTACCAAACTTGAATTTGAAAAATCTAAAATAAAAATGAACATTAAAGTAGTATGTTGTGAACATCGCAAAATTTTCTGTATACTAATTTTTAATATATTAAATTAAATAGCCGTATTACACACCAACAATTATGAAGTACAGTACATTCCTTTACATTTGAGTTACTGTGATCAGCGAATAGAAAAAGCACAGTTCAATAGCACCCCCTTTTTAATGAACAAATACAAAACTGGAAAATATGTGTATTTCTAATTATCAACTTGAAATTCGAAATCTGATACATTTCTACACAATAGAAACTGAGATAGGCATCTAATGTGCATCTAAAAAAACATATTTTTTATATCATAATGTTCATCTCAAAAGGCCTCTATTTCGTAAGCAAAGACAAGTCTCAAAAACATATAAAATATACATAGTCATAATGTAACGATTTTATGAAATAAATTCGTGCAATGATTTTATGAAACGAATTTATGTAACGACTTTAGAAAATGAATTTATGAAACTTTTATCTCGCTTATATGCGAGGTTTGTAGAAGACTGACGGTAAGGTAATTTTAGCATAATATCAAAGCCGACTTACAGCAGGTCTTCTCTTGAAAAAGATATGTATAGCAATTATAGTTATTATATAAAGCCGCGCAAAAGGTTTTGATTACACTATCATGTATGGTCGGTAGATACTTAAAATGCATTTTATTGTCACTATGTTATTTGAAACCTATAATATTTCGTGTAACATATATACAACTTCTCTTCATCTAACTTTTCGAACGCATTTTAAACTAACTTACTAAAAATGAATTTCGCTCAAATCGTCAGAAAAAGGTTCCGCCATTGTCAAATTTCTGTATTGATAAAACTCTTTTCATTTTGTTTACTTTTTACGCTGAAAGAGCACATTGTGGGAATTTCCATAGTGAACGTGAATTGAAATCTGCGGGTAGATGATTTGAATTACAGCAAAGGAACTTAAAACCTTTTCGAAAACACTTAATTGCTGTCTGTATCTCTGCTAATATACTCGCTTCATTAAAGTATAAAATGTTCAGAGGCGAAATTTGGGAGTTCTGTTCTTGCGATTTCGATTTGATTTATTTCAGAGTTTATCTTTCATGTAACCAGAATTAGAATTATTTTGCATTAAATATGATTTTCTGAAAGTGTTTCTGGTATGGCAGTTCAGCCAAAAAATTTTTCTAGCTAACAGGATTTTTCTGTCTCATTTTCTATAGCTTAACCAGTGGATTAATTTAATTATTATATTGCTTGGAATGGAAGAACTGAAAAATGCACTTAAACATATTTGAAAAAACACCTTTATATGCATGATTTTGTTATCTTGGCGGATGAATATGTTTTTCTCACATTTAAATTACACAAAATAAATTTTAATGCTATAATCAAATTCTTAAATTGGTGAAAAAAAAAAAAAAACTTTTTCGACATATTACAGGACTATTATGACTTGTATGAATTGAATATTTTCCAAATGAGCAAAAAAATGACCAGGCTGGAAATCGAACCCAGATCCTTGGCCAATGCTTTCCCGTTTCAGCTAACTGGGCCGATAACCAGCCAGCATATTTCGCTCAGATAACTTTATCCTTGGCTTACAAGGCCAATGCTTTACCGTTTAAACTAACTAGGCCGACAACCAGCCAACATATTTCGCAAAGATAAATTTATTAAAGTTATCTGAGCGAAATATATTAGCTGGTTGTAGACACAGTTAGCTTAAACAGTAAAGCATTGGCCTTGTAAGCCAAGGATCTGGGTTCGATTTCCAGCCTGGTCATTTTTTCGGTCTGTTGGAAAAAATAAATTCATATGATAACTTTACCAGCCTGATTGTGTTAAAATAATAGCATATTATGAATAGATTTATTACTTGTAAATATCTTGTCTTTTGCAAAGGTTGAACTTGTTGAAACTGAAAAGAAAAAAATCAGAAAAAATAATAAGTAAATAAAATTACATTATAGCAATGTTAAGAGTTTTCTTAATCATAAAAAGAAGAATTGTAACTTAAATAATTTAAATATCACGCTTTTAGTCTGAAGATTAATGAAATGAAGATGCATAGACGCTGAAATTGTACGAAAAACGTTAAAAATAAATCCGTTCATCTGATATGTGATTTCAGTCAAAAACGACAAAGACATTTATGATTCTAGACAGAGTCCCCGAAATCACTTAAATATCTGTTGTCACCAGTAATGATATTCTGCATAAAATATTAATAGATATTTTGTGCCGTAACCTTCGAGGTATTTCACTTGAAAGAAGGTCATGACACAAGATTAAAAAACAACAAATTTAAAGCAATAATGAGGTCCATTGCCAGTAGAGCGGACAGACTTATATAGACGATCAAAATTAAGTTCAAATTAACTAAAATCTGAGGTGGGGACTTCTTCCCCATGGCTTCGTTGTTCGTTCGTCTAAACCTAAGAAAAAGTCACTTTAGCTCAGTATAAAAATATCTCTAGAAACACTGTAATTGTAAAGTACACATTATAAAATATCACTTTACACCTTGGAATATAACTATAAAAGGAATTCCCGTGGATTACAGTAGTCGTTTATTTTTAACATAAAACTGAACTTTTTACCACTGTGAATCATCTCACGACTGAAACAGCTCGTAGACAAACTCAGCTTGCAGGCGTCACGTGGAGAACTCGATGATGTTCAACTTTCAGACTAATTTATCATTAGAGGCAGGATGCGTCCATATCCATCGAATCCAACTTCTTCCGCAGTTATATATAGTATTTTCACAAACACAAATACTTAATTATCACATCAATGCAAGAACTAACTGTGACAATCAGATATCTGGAGATTCAGATATACTTTGAGAATATGGGAGAAATGGCAGAATAGGAAAAAATTTCACGCACAAATGTACTTCAACACACAACGCTCGCACGCAAAATCTCAAACCTTACTCGACCTCAGAGTATCATAATAAAAGTAGTAGCTTTATGCTACAACTTTCCCTGGAATCTGAGAAAAATACACTTGGGTTAAACATGTCCAAGATACGTATATTTTTCATATTTAAAGTCAGAAACCAATAAAAATAGTGATTGGAAACTTAATTTTTTTTAATTCAATTTTTACTTTTTTAATGTCTTACCCATCTGAAATTTTTACCACGTTTTATCATTTTTTATATTTATCACACAATCATTGTCTAAAAACGCCATTTAAAGTCAATTGCGTTAGAAATCTAAACTCTGAAAGCTATCAACTTCAAACTCACAGCACTTTGTAAAACATATTCGCAAAATTTACCCCATCACGCGCTAAGGCTGTGAAAACATGACCTCTACGAAATTCTAAATAACTTCAAAAATAATTTTTCAAAAATAAAATATTGATGAAAAGTTTTCTCACACTTACAACCTAATAAATAATTTATTTTCATAACGAAAATGCAAACTCCTACACTGAAGATTCTTCATTCCACGTGTAAGCTCGAACTCAAGAATTCGCTAGTGACTTGAAAGTTTCAAAACTAAAACTCCACTGCATTACACGTAAACACAGACTGATAGTAACTTTTACAACATAAATCATCTAGAAAGAATTGCAAAAAAAAAATCGATATATTAGTCATCAGACATTAAATAACTCTTCTTCTGTATTAAACTGAAATATAGAAAACAGCACCAAAGTACAATTTAAAAGTGTCGCTTTTTCTGAAACAAACATCGCTACTACGTAAATGCACATTAGCAAACAAAATTTACGAAAACTAATTCCTATACGACTGCAACAGCTTTTATCGGACAATGATAAACATTTCCGAAATAACGACTAACGAAACACACAACAACCTTAAAGAAGGCAGTTAACAATATACAGGCCGTTGACACATCTATGAAACTACTCTTAAGAGACTTTGATGCACTTATGTGTCATTTATGATTGCAATGTTATCGGCCATTCAAAACACATGACTGTGATATTATATCAGGAAAGTTGACAGTTTTTGCGTCATTTATAATTACAATGTTATCGGCCGTTTAAAACGAATAAACACATGACTGTGATATTATATCAGGAAGGTTGATATCGAAAAGTTTATATAGATTCTGATAATGGGTTTTCATTAAAAAAATCAGCAATTTGCAGCGATTACCCAAAATTGAACGAACACAATATTTGCGGCTGCATGGTGGATACGTTATGCCCAAAGTGATTTCAGACAATTTGTACCCAATCAGTGACGTGCCGATAATTAGGTCAGCCATCGCCAAACAGATTACGGATGGGCGAAGAGAAAATTGTTGCATTTTCTTTTCCCGTTGTAGTTCGGTTTCAGGCTAATATGTAATGGTCCGTCATCGTCTAGAAAGTTAGTGCCTGATATCACCTAACGCACATATTTATTTAAAGAGAAGAAATGTATATTTTTCTTCATTTCTTTCAAAGTGAGTTTAATTATTTCAAATCTGGGTTTTAGTAAAGAAGATAAATACGTTGTGAGATTTACATTTAAAGCAACAAAATATACTACTTATTTTTTTTAGTTTTAAATATTTTTATACAAAATAAAATGCCTTCAAAATATGCTTCAATATCTTTACTTGGTTATACTTTTATGACCACATTGGAAACAATAAATGCATTATTTTTCAAATTCTATTGATTTTAATACCCAAAATAAACAACAAATAAATAGGAAATACTTCTGAATCGGAACAATACAAAATATCTAATAACAGTAAGATGTATTCATTAGGCATGCATATTTTACAGAACATTTACTAGAAATTTTACTGATATATGTGATTTTTTAAATATATTTTTTCTATTATTATTATTTTTATTATTATTATTCTGACATTCAAAAATGTCTGCGCCTGATTTTTAGGCTAAAAAATCTATCATAAAAAAAAAATTACGATATTTGCCTGAAAAACACCGGCGTCTTGTGAATGAATATTAGTGAGACGGTAGAAACGACTCGTGTATAACGAGCGTTTTGAAAAATCACGGCGCATATTAAAAATTCCAAAACTAAAATTGATAAATTCAAATCTGAGCTACTTGCTCGTCTAACGAATGAATATATTGAAACAAGATTTTAAATGTACATAATACAGATCTAATATAAATATAATATAGTTTTCAAATACAATTTAATTAAAATAGAAACGATAAAGCAAGTTAGATAAAACTAATGTGAAATAACATAATTACTAACAATTTTTAAATACATTTAAATTCCTTTTAACGAACATATTCTGTAAAACTGCTGAACAATTCAAGTAAAAATACAAGAAGGTGCCAAAAGGGTTACAATTCAGCTGCTCGTTCTACCTTCACACTGCTGAAAAACGTACTTAGATATAATAAAGTAATGTGTTACATTAATTAGAGCAACGTCAGACAAATGGCTAGTTTCATGCTAGCTGAGAGATTGCGCTTCATGTCCCAGAAGACTCGGAGGAATTATCATCATCGGGGCTGTTTAAGAGGTTACTGTTGATTTCTTGAGTCCATCTAAGGATTTTCAAATACTGGATCCAAGTCCGGGTCTGCGGTGAAGCTTTCAGAATAATTAGAAATGTTTCAATTATTTTACAAGCGTGTTTCATAATGGAAATCTTTTTTCTCGGATTTCGATAGAACACGGGAAGTGATATCAGTCTTTTCCATCACTTATAAAGACGGTTATTACTCTCAGGAATATGACGCGTCAGGAAACGTGTATGACAGTCAGATTTTTTACTTTTTGTCAACACAGTTTTAGAGCATGTGGAGCTACTGGCGTGCCTTTTCAAGTGGCGTATAGAGTTCACAAGTCGTTTTATCATACTTTATTTCAAACGTTCTACCAAACTATCCAATTTTAGAACTATTTCTATTTGGAGTTGTATTATTTTAACATGAACATTCAGGGTTATTGCTCAAACTAAAAAGGAATAATAAATTTTCTATCCAAGAACAAATTGGCAGATGTTTTCCCGGTCGACTCGTGTACAACCGTACGAAGAGCATAAGCAGAATGATGCAAAAAATGATCTCGATTTATTTGATGAGAACCAAAATAAGACGAAACCATTTTAATTAATGAGCAGTTTACATCTTCAGCCACATGCGATTGTTGCCGATAGGGTAGTGTAAAAACATAGGAGATCTCCATCTTAGCACACGGAGCCTTAAAAATATCCGACAGAAAACAATGCTCACTTTTGCTAAATAAGTTTACTAGTGTTCTATATTTAGAAACGAAATTAATAAAAAGCAGTCGCGACTGCTCTTGCAGAATTTTTTCTGAGGGAACGAATGTCTGTGAATGAATTCTATCTGCTTATAAAATTAATCTACTATTATCAGAACATATCTTCATCTTTCCGGATTAGAAATAAGATATGATACGATTAGTTCGAGTCTTACGGATTCTAGAGTGTACAAAGTTTCGACTTGCTCACTTTTTGAGGAGAGGTAAAGACGCATAGACGTAATAGCCTTGGTTTTCTCCGAGTCTATTTTGATTCCATCCTGCGTAATTTTAACATAATAATACATTTTATCTCTCGCCTGTTAAAAAAAATCACATTTCTACAACTTTACTGTCGACCATGCTTTATGTAATAGGGTAAATAGGGTAAGTTATGATCCGATTAGGTCGAGTCTTACGGATTCTAGAGAATACAAAGTCTCAACTTGCGCACTTTTTTGCGGAGAGGGAGGGAAGCATAGACGTAACAGCCTTGGTTTTCTCCGTCTCCGAGTTTATTTTGATTCCATCCTGCGTAATTTTAACATAATAATACACTGTATATCTCGCCTTTAAAAAATCACATTTCTACAACTTTACTGTCAACCATACTTTATGTAATAGGGTAAATACTTCCCTCAAAAATTTGAAATCCTCTTGGCAAGTAATGTTCTCAAAACTAGCTACCATAACGATAATATTTTAGACTATTTCTATTACCTTATAAAGGTCGGAGGATTTTATTCCTGACCTTTTGAAACGTTGTGTGTGCCCTAATTAAAGAAAACATCATTTGCTTCTATGTGAAACAGTCATTTTTAGTAATAAAAGCTGTCTTAGCTACCCCCCTCCCCCAGTTTCATTGAAATTTGAAATTACTCAGAAGTTAAATCTAGGATGGACATAAAAGTAATTTTTGTTAAATTTGCTCAAATTTCATCTATCACTGGTATTGAAAATTGAAGATATTATGTAAAGCATTTAACGCACGTTAATCAATAGAAAATCTGCATGCCCCAGGATCACCAGACCTTTTGATGTTATTCTTCTGAAACTACACTACAGGCGATGCAAAGGGCGAATCTATAAGCCTTAAAATATCATCCTCTATGTTCTTATTAATGGTCAATTCCATATGTGACGGAATGAAATTTTGAGTTGTATAATTATAATTAAAGCAATTACATAGAAGCTATTTTCAAACAAAAATTGATATTTCAGTTTGCACATGACGGGTATTAATTAAAAGATTGAAAAAATGCTGAAACAAATTTTTTAACTATTTTATTCTTTCATTTTTGAGTAATTTCTTTTTGTGTGACGTAATGACATTTCTGTTAACAAAAAAGCCCTTCCGTCATACAATAGTATTAAAAAATGAAAGAATAAAATAGTTAAAAAAATTGTTTCAAAATTCTTTTTGATCTTTTAATCAATAACAGTCATGTACTAACTGAAAAATGAATTTTTCTGTGAAAATAGCTCCAGGATAACTGCTTTAACGTTAATTCTACAACTCAAAATGTCATTCCGTCACATATGAAATTGCCCTAATATGATAATCTATAGTGCTTGGCTTAACCGGTTATACTTTAGGTTTCCTAGCCCTAGACACGGCATTACGCGTGTAAAAATCCTGTCAAGCAACAGGAGTGAGACTGGGTTTATCCAAAAAAAAACTATGCTGAACATCTCTTTAAATCTTTAAACCTCGTTTACGTAACAGTACTGAGACCAGTTTCTTCTAAATCAACAAAAACAGATGCTGACTTGACTTTCCGAGTATTATTTTCCCGATTAACATCCAAAGTTTCCAAAAAAATGTGAAGACATATACCTCTTTTCCTCATTAATCAACACCAAATAGATTACAATTTGCACTTAAACCTCCAGTAACCTAAAATTGTCACGCAGTATTTAACATATCAAATTTCATCAGATTCTATCAACCCTTTATTCACACATACTTACCATTGAGCGTACTGAACCATGAGATATAAATATTTTACCTTTTTTACCTACAATACTTACTCTATTAAATAGAGCAACGTTCAGCACCCAAATCAAATAAACTATTCACAATTTTTTAGGTTTCCTAGTTCAATTAGTTCACCTAGTTCAATATTCGTTCCCTTCATTATTCACAATTTATTCACAATTTACATAAATGTAAAAAGGCCACTTTTAAAAGCTTATCGATATTAGTCCTTTGTAAATAAGAAGTGATCATCTCAACGATCGAGAACCTTTGTTCTTCGTAACAGTTGATCGCATTAAACACTATTAACAACTTACTAAGTTCAACCGTATTCACAGTAACAGAATTTAAGTATAGAGAATGCTTTTGCTGTTTATTATGGGACTTTATATGTTCTTAATTACAACCACTTATCAGCTTTTTTGACTCAAATTTCCTCTCAGATTGCCTTCCTACCTCACATCTACCATTATTACCTTCAACCACAGCTGTCATAAAGAGAAGGGAATTACTAGCGTGATCTCCACCTCTATTTTTACCAAACGAATTGACAAGCGGCTATATATTTCTAAACTTGGCCCGACAATCCTTTCCAAAACATATCCTCTAAAATTAACACTATCACTCCTATAATTTTCGACATTATGGTGAATATTACTTCGAGCATTCATATCGCTATTGCGATTTCCATTTCCAAATTCTCTGTCCCTTCTCAAAAACCATTTCCATTACCCTCATTTCTAAACTCATGTGAAGAAAAGAATTAATCTCATTACCTCGAATTCCTCTCTGTCCTCTGGGTCTCAAAACTCCATCGCGATCAGTGTTATTATTACTATTTTTTTTATATATTTCAAATAACGTGTAAAGATCAGCAGTACTTTTATGTGATCGCATTTCCATAAAGTCTTGTATTGACACATTAAATTAAAGAAATAAAAAGTGACGAGTTCCTCAAACGTACTCTTGCTCCAATTTGTTGTTAAATTCTAATTTATGCAAGAAAAATTTAGCTGCTTTCAAAAAAATATTTTACTGATTATAATAAAATTATACAATTTTAATTAATTTTTCAATTAATTTTCAGCAGTGAAATTACGCTCAAAATTATTGAATATATAATACGTGGTTATCACATTGTTAACGAAGCGTAGAACCAATAATGTGAAAAATGTCCAAGCCGGGAATCGAACCCGGAACCCCTGGAATATCACTCCAAGTGCTCTACCATTTAAGCTACGAGGACGATGTCCAGCTTAGCATTTCACACATGTGTTGGTAAGGCTGCAACTGCAGCACAAGATGGAATAGTTTTCATGAGCATTCAATCCTGCGGTGAAACATGAGACACAAACAAACCCAGAATCGGCGAACACATATACAATTTTAATTAATTTTTCAATTGATTTTCAGCAGTGAAATTACGCTCGAAATTATTGAATATATAATACGGGATATTTCACATTGCTAACGAAGCGTAGAACCAACAATCTGAAAAATGTCCAAGCCGGAAATCGAACCCGGAACCCTTGGAATAGCACTCCAAGTGCTCAATCACGTCCATGGTCCATGAGAAACGAGCATCGTCCTCGTAGCTTAAATGGTAAAGCACTTGGACTTTATTTCAAGGGTTCCGGGTTCGATTATCGGCTTGGACATTTTTCAAATTTATGGTCATACGCTTCGTTAGCAATGTGATAAATCACGTATTACATATTCAATAATTTCGAGCGTAATTTCACTACTGAAAATTAATTGAAAAAATTAAACTTGTATATGCGTTCACCGATGCTGGGTTTGTTTGTGTCTCATGTTTCGCCGCAGGATTGTGTGCTCTTAAAGACTATTCCATCTTGCGCTGCAGTTGCAGCTTACCAACATATGTGAGAAATGCTAAGCTGGGATCGTCCTCGTAGCTGAAATCGTAGAACACTTGGAGTGCTATTCCAAGTATTCCGGGTTCGATTCCGAGCTTGGACATTTTTCACATTGTTGGTTCTACGCTTCGTTATTAATGTGATAATCACGTATTATTGTATTCAATAATAGAATTATTTACGTAAACTAATTTTAAATAAAAAGTAATCCCGATCAGCAATATTTTCTTTTGAAAAGTACACATTTAAATTGAAGACATTTCTACAGTCGGAGCGTCGTGTAATTCTTAATAATAACATTTGCTATTGTTTGTTCAAAAAATAAATATACATAATGGCTATTCTGCCGCTAAAAATTCAGTTTTACTGTAGCTTAAAAACAACTTATATGGTTAGAAAGTGGAAATAAATCTTACTTTTTTTGACTGAACATATGTAACTTCGTTTTTCTCCACAACGAATATCATTCCATGTAAATATCCTTCCATTTGGATTGTCATGGGTAATAGCTTCGGCGCATTTCTCTTCTTTGTTATTCGGTTCGTTAGTATTTTAGTTTTCATAATCCATTGGGCTACCATCGGTCCATGTAAATTCTTCCTCTTCAAATAAATATAAATTTTCTTTATCATTATAACATCCTTGTAAGATTATTTTTAAAACATGCATGAATTTTTGTTAAAATAAAAAAAAATAATAAAAATACTTCAAAATGTTTTAATGGCTTAGTCAGGGATTAAAGTAATTAATCCATTCTAATGCTTAGATGGTCGTCTGCACTTCGGAGGATAAACAAAAACTCAAAACATCTGTACGATTCAACAGTACAGAAATCTGGTGCCGTGACCAGGATAGATGTTGTCGATGGGAACGATGACGAACGGTTTTTTATAAGAAAGGAGTATTCCATAGAGCATATAAAATATTAGCCGTAATTCTGAATTGATATTTTATTGGCCAACAAGGAAACACCAGGAACTTAGCTTTACTCGCAAGACGAGCCCTCGACAGCGGAATGCTGCCGAGCGCTGGAGAAAGAGACTCGTTGTTACATTGTTCTGTTACCAACAGTCAAGTGAGGAGTGATAAAAATTACATTTTCTCCAAATGATCGAGAATTGGCAAGACTACATATACATTTTCGCCAATTAAGTATACTATATGACGAGAATACAATGAGTGGAGACATGCGGTCAGAGTTCGTTAAATGAAACTGAATGGGTGACGTAAAAGAGTAATATGAATTATTTACCGCCAACTGATATGCGTAGGAATTATGGTTCAGAAACCGCGAAGGAACATTCTTTAGGGAGTTGTTTAAAATCTCACGGGACTGAAACGCCAGCAAGCGAACATTAATAAAATAAAACAAATTAAAGAAAGAGTACCGATAGTGGAATGATTAATATATTGCATCTGGACTAACGGTCGCTAAAATGTAGAAGCACAGAGTCTGACTAAATTCTGCATAGCATCAAAAATAAGGCACTAGGATGAAATCAGAAATACGTTGCTAGGCGGAAAAGGAAATTAATTCTTTTTTTTATATATAGTGAGCTGCGGTTAAAATATTAAAGAGACTGAGAATTAACTGTATAATTTATGAAAAGAAAAAGAGCGATATAAAATAAATTGAATCCAAATGCAGATAATTTAAGTTAAGTATATAAAAGGCATAATTTTAAAGGGGGAAAACTATTAACATTAATATGTGATGGTAGACGCCTTCACATATATGGCGTCTACCTTCACTTATTAATGTTAATAGATTTCCCTTTTTCCCTCCTTTAAAATTATGCCTTTTAAATTCTTAACTTTAATTATCTGTCTGCATTTGAACTCAATTTATTTTATATCGCTCTTTTCCCCTTTCATAAATTATGCAGTCAATTCTCAGTCTCTTTAATATTTTAACCGCAGCGCACTGCATTTAAAAGAAAATAAATAATTTCCTTTTCCGCCTGGCAACTTATTTCTGATTTCATCCTAGTGCCTTATTTTTGATGCTATGCAGAATTTAGTCAGACTCTGTACTTCTACATTTTAGCGACCGTTAGTCCAGACGCAATATATTAATCATTTCATTATTGGTACTCTGTCTTTAATTTGTTTTATTTTATTACCGTTCGCT
Organism: Maratus speciosus; assembly: GCA_963932465.1. Classification (NCBI taxonomy): domain Eukaryota; kingdom Metazoa; phylum Arthropoda; class Arachnida; order Araneae; family Salticidae; genus Maratus; species Maratus speciosus. Next base: position 332,964,626 of record OZ010790.1, on the reverse strand, counting down.
TGCTGGCTTTTCAGCCACGTGGAAATTTTGGCAACCCCCTAAAGAATATTCCTTCGCGGTTTTTGAACCATATTTCCTACGCATATCAGTTGGCGGTAAATAATTCATATTACTCTTTGACGTCCCCCGTTCAGTTTCATTTAACGAACTCTGACCGCATGTCTCCACTCATTGTATTCTCGCCATATAGCATACGTAATTGGCGAAAATGTATATGTAGTGTTGCCAATTCTCGATCATTTGGAGAAAATGTAATTTTGATCACTCTTCTCTTGACTGTTGGTAACAGAACAATGTAACAACGAGTCTCTCTCTCCAGCGCTCGGCGGCATTCCGCTGTCGAGAGCTCGTCTTGCGAGTAAAGCTAAGTTCCCGGTGTTTCCTTGTTGGCCAATAAAATATCAATTCAGAATTACCGCTGATCTGTTATATGCTCTATGGAATACTCCTTTCTTATAAAAACTGTTCGTCATCGTTCCCATCGACAACATCCATTCGGACAACTCAAAACATCTGTACGATTCAACAGTACACTCACCTAAACCACAAAGGAGAAGAAAGCTCGAATAATCCCATCAGTGGAAATGATGTTATGCTTAAAGGAAAAACACACTTTTTGTGTTGAAATAATTTTCCATACTTTTCCTTTCTAATAGTATGGACATTGGGACTTAATCTCCGAAAGACGAAATGGAGAAAATGAAGTCATATTTAAAATAAATCGTGAAGTCAATAAAAATTATGTGATGAAGACTACATGAATCATAGTTTTCGAAATTTTTGCTTAATATTAGTTGATTGGAAATTTTTTCCATGAGAGTCCTTGATGACTTAAACAAGTATATTTAACTTCCAATGTAATTTCACAAAAAGACATTATCACAAATTTATTGGGAAATTTTTGCATCTTTTTTCATGAAATTTATTATAGTTTAATTATAGTCTAAAAAAATGAACAATGAACTGCCGATGAAATTAATTCTTAATTTAAAAACTTCTATTCTGGGGGTAGATAACATATATGTATGTAACTAATATAATAATAAACGAAACAGAACAGGAAATCCTTCCAATTTTAATTGAGTTTTTCAATTACTTAGTTTTAAGGGATTTGTATCCATTTATTCTCACATTAAAAACTAGAGCTGTCATAGTTTTATTTAGAACTTTACATCCTTTACAAGACCTTAATCAAAAAACTTTATTATTTGTTTATTTGTTTGATGTATGAATAATAACTGTTTAGACTTAGAAAGTCTTATTTCTTTAGTTGGTAAAGCTGTTTTGGTTCCTTAATCCAATCTAATATTATGAGAATGTGGTAGATAAGAAAATCTTTTGAAAAAAAAAAAAAAAACTAACATTGAATTTCTATTATAAACGTGATTTCATATTTATTACATAAAATTTAATAAAAATATTAGTTTCACAGAATTAAACTTTGCATTAATTGTAACAACTAGATGGAACCCGTCAAGATTTGACGGTAAATAACTTGAATGTTTCATTAAAAAAGTTCTTGAAATTTTAATGAATTGCTTTTCAATTAATTATTGAAATTGCGGCAAATTTCTATATTGCATAAGTGATTCCTATTTCTTTAAAGCGATAGAGGGTACAGTCAGCCAAACCTATTCAATGAAGTCACAGAATTTTAACTTTATAATTTGCAACCAATTATGATTCTTTTTACCAGAAATTTAACTAAAAATAGTGGGTAGAGCATCTATTTTTATTTACTATGGTCTCATTTTTTCGAAAAAACAACAGTATTTATTTTTATTTATTTATTATGATTTTTTTAATTACATGACCATTAAAAGCTGCCATGAATTTTATTTTTATCAGTCTCATTCTCTAAAAGCCCAAATTTGAAACTTGGTGCATCAAATAATTTTTATTACTTGAATTTTATTTTACATTTTTATACATTTTTTAAAAATATTAAACAATGGATATCAAGGTAATTTTTTTAATAGTTCTTATATGAATATTTTTCTTTCTTTCCGTTTTCAATTTTTAAGGAAAAGAAGGGCAAACTTTTCTTTCTGACACACATATATTCTCGAACAAAAATTGTAGATCAGCTGAATTTATTTAATTGATAATTACATTAAAAATATTTTAGCTTAAATATTTTAAATATAAAATTATTATTATTATTTTATTTTAAATATTGTTCAGCGTTAAATTTTATTTCATTATAAAGCATTCAAATAATATTAATAATAAAATAAAAATCATATAACTTCTCCTCCTAATAAAATATGTCATTATTGAAATAACTTATCGTGAAAAATATTACAGAAACTATTTTGCCAAGCGTTGGGTTCGAACCTGCTATCCACTACAAAATATCAAACAAAATATACAAAATATCAAACAAAATATCTACAAAATATTAAACTGCTGCTTTAGACCGCTCAGCTACCGAGAACTCGTTCTCAATCCCTCTAAATTGAACAGAGTTGATGCATATGCAGATGTCCCGAAATGGGTCTACTTAAAATTTTGCCTTTGCGTTTTAATATATATGATGATTTTATAGTTTTTGAAGGTTTTAAAAAACTGAAGAAGGATAGATGTTATACAACGTAGATTAAATAAGGCAGTTGTTCGACTTATAATACGGCATCGGAATGCTTAAGCCTAACATGGCCGAAATAAAATGACTGATTTTAACGAAAGATTATCAAAATCCGGATGAGTTCACTCCGGAAGCGTTATATAGTTTGCACCATTATATATGTAATCCTTTCTGAAATATTCTCTTCTGTCAAATTTCGATGGGTACAACTAGTTATCTATTAAAATAAACATAATTTAAAATGCCGTCATGTAGGGTTATTATGTCATTGGGGTTAACATTGTCAAATTTCTTGGTATCTTTAAAAATCTGACAAAGAAGAACAATGCTATATTTTTAGTATCTATATAGATGAACTATTTGGACATAGATATCATTATGTAAAGATTATTTCTTCAGTGGTTATCTTACATTATTCCAATTACCTTGCAAAATCAATGCTTGGAGAATGTCTTTGTTGCACTGTAAATTTTTCTAATTGTAAAGACTATTGAAATATAGGAATAATAGTCGACAAATATTGGAATGCTACAAGAGATTAAAAATGTATAGTTATACTTTGAGAGGAAATAAAATGAGCAAAGAAATAAACACTTACCTCGTTCCAGGCGTCTTACGAGACCAATAAAAATTGATCTTCGAACATATTTGACGAACGAGAGCAACACATCGCTTTCTTCTTTTGAGTGCAAACTCAGCAGATTTCCTCCTGCAGTATTAAAAGCAAACATAAACAATGAGAAGACAACGAAATACTAAACTTTGCATGAAATGTCTTAGAATGAAACCAACTTACACTAAAACAAGTAATATAAAAATTTTGTTTTTAAAGTCAATTCCTACTTAGGTCATCAAAGAAAAATTTAATATCATCCCTTAAGCTAATATTAGTTTTTGTTGCATTAAAATATCTCAATCTGTTGATTTTCTATAAGCAAGTACACTGTAAAAAATAGTGGGAACGTTTACTATTCTAACAGGAACATTTCTGATAGTATGCGATATGTGACAGCTATTTCTATTTTCCGAAACAACCGGGAATGTTCCTGGTTGTTTCAGTTTACTTTTCATGAAACAGCGAAAGCGCCTGTACGCATGCGCTCCAAGTATTTCACCACTATTTCTCTTTACGCTGAAACCGGAAGCAATCGCCTAAAGTGAAAGTCAACTCATGTTGTTTGAGATGGCGGCGTAGGGAAATTTACGCTGTACCACGTGTATTTGAATTCGTTTATATTTTGAAAAAAAAAAAACCCAATATTATAACATTTTTGTTATATTTTGTGGGTATTTTTTATTACGTTTTAAAATTATGCAAGTAATGTACCTTGGATATTACCAATGGACTTTTTTAGAGCTTTGGAAATTTAGTATTATTGTACACGGAACGATCGTAATTCTGGGTAAGTGTTTTTTTTTTAAATCATCTACAGTATTACTTTTACTTACTATTATTTATTATTACTTACTTCTTTATTAGTTTTCTTTGTTGCAATACACAAAAAGAAATTAATAACCTATTTATTTTTTAATATATCAGACTTTGTTTTATTTGTTTTTTTTATTATAATAGTATATATAAATGTGTGCATGAAAATAAGATAATATAGTTAAACTTGATGTTCATACTGATTGCGGTATCGTATTCTCCTTTTCACAGCGTGTTCTTAACAAATTATTAAATGCGTTATAACTTAAAAGAAAATTTACGTATTATATTTTAATCAAACAAGCTGAAGGTTCATTGTAATATTACTTCTTTATTATTGATTGCTTTTATGTAAAAAATACAGTATTGTGAGTAAAAATAAACAGTAAACTATTCTTACAATTATAGGATTTATTTTTATAAATCATTATAGTAAATAAAATTGATTCATTTGTTTTGCTGTTTACTAAAAAGCTTTCAAAAATTCATTTTTTATATTCACCTATTTTCTCCTCAAATTTTGATAGAAAAATAAAAAGAATCGTTTTAGATCATTAACTTGTTTAGTACTCAGATTCAGATATGTAAATTCCTCCCCCCCCCCCCAACACACAAACACACTTTTTTTTCTCTTTTTTTTTAATGCTTCGAAAAAATTACCCTTTGCACTTTTTTGCGATTTGAACTTTACTTGTTCATCTAAATATTCTTGCTTGAAAAGAAAAAGTTTTCTTCTGATTTTGTAAGACTGAATTGTGAAAAAAAAAAAAAAAAAAAAAAAAAAAAAAAAAAAAAAAAGAAAGATACTATTGTTGTTATTTAACTTATGCACTTTACAGTAAACAAAATTGAAAATTTCTAGATTATTAACCATCAGCTTATTTTATGAAAATATAGTACACACAATTTCTTGCTTTAAGTTATAAGGCATTTTAATTTTTTAATATTATGCTGTGAAAAACATAATATGATATTGAATCAACGATAACATAAATTGCAATCATATCTTATTTACATGCACTAATAATAATAAAATGTTATGTATTAAAATGTCTGTGCAACAAAGAAACGCTAATAAAGAACTAAAATAGTAAGTAAAAATAATGCTATAAATGATTAAAAAAAATAAATAAAACGCTTTTCGAAAGAATTTATCATTCCATTTTCAATAATAATACAGTTCATGAACTTTAATGTTACTTGTTAATCCGCATGGTTAAAAAAATATCACTGCAAGATGTTAAAACGCAATAAATTTTATCTAAATTATGAAAAAGGTATAATAATATTGATTTTTTTTTTCAGAATAAATCCAAGCAGATATATATATAATAAAAAACCTCAGAAAAAGATCATTCAGAAATGAACTTCCATATAAGACTCTTTCATAAAAAATAATTTAATAAAACTGGCTTCTTCACAAAATCCATCTTACTAAACTAAGCCCCTTTCACAAAATAATCTTCAATAATTGAATGTTTAAATACTAGTGCTACATTCAACTTGAGTAAATAATTAAAATTCATATAAAAAAGCTTAAATAAATGTACTAAAACTACTTGCAGGTGCATTGCACATAATATAAAATTATTTAAAATACATTAGGAATATCTTAAAAATACATTAAAAATTTTAATGTATTTTTGAGATTTTCTAATGTATTTTAAATGATTTTATATTATATGTATGCACCTGCAAGTAATTTTAGTACAGTTATTTGTGCTTTTTTATGTAAATTTTAAAATAATCCTCGTCTTCAGAAAGGTTCCATATATATTCAGATACCTTTCCGATTCGTAATAAAAGGTTTCCTATACATTCAGAAACATTTCTTAGTGTTCAGAAAGATTTTGTGTGTAGTCAGAAACCTTTCCGATCCGTAATGAAACGTTTCCGATATATTCAGAAACCTTTCATTTCGAATCGGAAATGTTCCGTATTATAACCGAAACAGTTTTCTGCTCGAATCTGAAACCTTTCCGTTAGTATCGTGCAGCACAGGTCTCCGTTACTTTCGGAAACGTTTCTGAAAATTTTTTACAGTGTAGGTTTACAATGGAATTCTATGGGAATTTGGCGAAATATTAGAAATATCGCCAAGTTGGCGTCACTTTTGGCGACTTATTTTGGCCGCCAAATTTGGCGATATATCGCCAAATTGGCGACAAACTTGGCGGTGTTTGGCGACAGAACAGGGCCCCCCCTATGGTAACCCCTTATTGAAAATACTTTCATTGACCTTCAATAACCAATGGCTGCCATTTTGTTTCCCATGCAAAACTAAAATTAATTAATTAAGATTTAATTAATGAATTAATATTTGAAAAAACTGTATTAACATCAATTGTCATCCAGTACAAGTTCAAAAAAATTTATTTCAACTTGATAGGATGAATAATGAATATTTTATTAACGATTGAAAATTTGAACAAGATAAATAAATAAATAAATAAATATAGAGAGAGTGTGAACTAATAGTAGGAATTGAAAAATACAGAAGATAGAAGGACATTTAACCCTTTCAGGGGCAAAGTATACTTCTATTCATAAAATGCTAAAATGATTGACTGACACCAGAATTTACAACCAAAATTATTTGAAAATAGGTAAAAGCATTTCTTCCTGTACTTAATAAAAGAAAATTTTGATTCCATAATTCTCGTGTCAATGTCAAAATTAAGTAGTTCAAAAATGAACGACCGCCCTTCAAGGGGTTAAAAAGCACATCTGTAATAATAAAAATAGGTGTTTGTGTGTGTGTTTGTGTTTGTGCTTGTGCGAATGTGAGCTCTGCACGCAGAGGTACTTGATTTAGCATTAAGGTTTCTGTATGTCTGCGGTATTCCTGGACATCAATAAATTAAATTTATGATCAACTAATTGGTCTATTTAAAATTTAATTGCGGCTAAAGGATACTCGTAAGATGCAGCTAAATGTAATTGCAAATTCAATTAAATTCCCTTGCAACTACTTACATTTAGCAATTAAATCAAACTCAGTTAAAATTAATTGCAATTAAATTTAATTATAATTAAACTAATGGTAGTTAACTTTTTTATCAATTAATTAGTCAGCACCTGGGTAAACCGAGTATATATTGGTGACTTTTCGCCGCGTTTATATTGTATTAAAAATGTTATTTAATTTATTTAGTATTAAGGAGCATTTACTTCTGCATAAAAATGTCATTTCTGGTATCTAAATGTAATAATGAATAATGCTAACAATTCGTTTTTTTAATGTTTTCTTAAAAATCTATCATTCTAAATCTATTTTCTCATTCTTAGCCTGGAAAGAGCTATGACTTTTTGTTACATATACATGGTGTGTTCTCAAAGTTTCAAGACTGGTCCTAGAATACAAAATTTATTAAACATTTTTAAACAGCGAACTAAAATTCTTCGAAATATGACCCTTGGGCATCAACCCACTGCTGCCAGCGTTTTTCCCATTATTCATAGGCTCCCTGGAGGTTTTCACGCGCAAGGCTGTTAAGGGACGTCTTGGAAGCTGCTTGGATAGCTGGAATCGTGTCGAATCGCTACCCGTTCAGTCTTTCTTGATCCGAGGGAACAAAGAAAGTTGCTGGGAGCAATGTCGGGGTTGTAGGGGGCTTTCGACAGTGTTGATATGTTAAACTTAGCCAAAACTTCGGCAGCGGTGGGCGGCGTGTGAGAAGACGCATTGTCGCGGTGAACAATTCAATCGTCTCTGATGTCTGGGCGGGCGCGCCGGACTCTATGTTTCAAACAGTGTTGCATTCTAGCTTAAAATCGACCTGACCCGGTACGTCCACCTAGACACTGGAGAAGATGGGGTTGTTCACCACGAGAATGCGCCCTTTCAAATGTCGCTCGCAGCCGCCAAAGTTTTGGCTAAGTTTAACTTCGCAATGCTGCCACAAGTCTTCCTACAGCCCCGACCTCGCTCCCAGTGACTTTTTTATTCCCCCGGACCAAGAAACACCTGAAAGGGAAGTGATTCGACCCGATTCCAGCGATCCATGATTCCAGCTGCGACGAGGTCTCTTAACAGCCTTGCGCACGAAGATTTCCAAGGAGCCCATGAACAATGTAAAAAACGCTGGCAGCGATGTGTTAATGCCCAAGGGTCATATTTGGAAGAATTTTAGTTAGCTGTACAAAAATGTTTAATAACTTTTGTATTCTAGGACCAGTCTTGAAACTTTGTGAACACACCATGTATCTGCAATCGTTAAGTAGTATGTTGATTTTCTGTTGAAGAATTTGATACTGTTTTTCATAAAAAAGTACAAAGTGACATTAATAAAGAAATAGAATTTTGTATATAGCAGGAAATTTGGATTGTCTATATGAATACGATGATATCAATCCTATTCTGGGTGTTGTTCTCTATGTTTTATGAAAATGAATATGATTCACTTGCCACAGTCGGCGCCCATCTCAATAGTTGGCAATAAATATGGGCGATATCGGCAACAATGTTGTATCCTTGGAAGAAGAATTCTCTTCGTTTTAAAACTGCTGTTAATTTTGACGCCATTTTAAGAACCTCCCAATTATTAGAAAAACAGCCTTCAACATAAAAAAATAGAATTAAAAATAGGACGTTTCATTTAATGAACTTTTGATTTTAGTAAACAATTTATTGTAACAACATCATTGTAGATAAATTACAATAAGCACTTGTCGAATAGCAATCTCAAAAATGCATGAAAATCGATAAGTCCACGATCACAAAAGTATATAGGAGCCATTCGCACCCATGAAAACTAAAACAAAAAATCAATGAATGCAGCAACCTTGTCATGTAGCAATCTAAAAAATGCTTGAAATGCATAAAGGTCGCGATCACTAATGCATGTATGGGCACTTCGCGTCCATGAAACAAATAAACAAAGTCACTGGATGCGGCAATAAAAAAAAAAAATCCATGAAATTTTTTAAAGCCGCTATCATTGAAACGTGTGGCTGTAAAATTCTGATAAGAACAAAACAAAGCAACAACAAATGAAACATAGGTGCATTTGGCTTGTATTGAACTCTCTAACTTTATAAATAGGAGATTCTTTAAAATCTCAATCTCTTGAAGGAATATTAAAAAGAATAACCGGTCAAATGCGAGTATTACTCGCGTATACAAAATTCCGTACAATAAACATATGAATTAGTAACTGAAAAATTGCTTAACCAAATATATCATAAAGTTGCTATCTAGTTTTTAAAAGCCGATGGCACATACAGTACGCCACCTGTGTCTTTATGAGTGTCCCAACCGTCCGTGTATTTAAGGGTTAATATCTCAACTAATTACCGACAATTTTTTTTAATCATTTTTAACAATCCTGTTATACTTCTGCGACGATAGGTAATTCCAGCTCTCCTCAACGCCTTTGCTGAACGTCCGCAAATCGAAATTTTTGTGTAACGAAAAAATGCGATCTTCTCAAAACCTATGTATCTAGGGTAATCGCTAGAGTTTTCCCGCAAGGTTTAAATGAACTTCTAGTACCCCTAATTTTTTTAATAATTTTAGTTTCATTGGATTCGGGAATAGAGGGGTGGGGGATATTTTTGCATTACATTTTTAACGATATCTCTAAAAATATAGTACCTAAAATTGAAAGAAAGGTATTTTTGAGTTCGATTTTACGAAAGCTTTCATAAGATACCCTACACGGTATACAAATAAAAGATTTTTTTTTACAACTAACTTAATTAGTTCCTCTACAATTTTCCTAAATACACTGCTAGCCATCCAAAATGCAACACCAAGAAAGACAAGAGATATCAAAGCCAAATTTATTTTAGAGATTACACATAGTATCAGTGTTAATTGATTCTAAAGACAACCTTCTTTCAAGTGAGGTAGACGGGAAAATCATTAAGAACTGTTACATCCACGTCTGTCAATAACCGCTGCTACACGCTGCGGCATAGAGTGAAAGAGGCTTTGGATGTGTTGTTGGGGATTGTCATCTCACGCTTCCTCCACACGTAGTCAAAGTTCATCTTGTGTACTCGTGGGTGCGGCATTCCGGGCGAGACGTTCTCCAATCATTGACTAGACATACTCGGTGGGTGTTAGATCAGGAGAACAGGCAAGGCAGGGTAACAATGGAATATGGTGAGCTAAGAAGAAAGCTTAAACATTACGTGGAACTTATGGTCGTGCATTGTCCTGTTGAAAAATGGCCGCAGGCAAGTCCTGAAAATAAGGGAGGAGAACATTCTGCAAAACCTCAGAGATATAGTGTTGGCTTGTAAGTGCATCGTTAATGCGTACTAGGGGGTGCGGGAGATGAATCCAATACCGTCTCACACCATAACACCGGGTGCAGGACCAGTGTGATCATGCATAATACAAGAGTTGAGCAGCCTCTCCCCACGGTGTCTCCAAGCTCTAATTCGACCATCGTGATACTGCAGGCAGAAGCGTGATTCATCCGAAAACACAATGCTATGACATTCGGATGTCCATCTCTGCCGCTTAGCGGACCATTGTAAACGCAAATACCTGTGGTTTAATGCCAAATGTATGTGAAGCAATGGACGCCTAGCGGACAATTCACTGTATTGCAGACGACTTCGAACAGTTCGTGCGGGCGCCCATTGTTGTATTAGAGACGGTATTCGTTGTGTTATGGTTACGGATGTGGCAGTGCGTTCCATCAGTGCCATGCGCACAATATCCCTGTCTTCCAGTGGTGTGGTGTGACGAGGCGGTTGCAATCGCCCCTGTCTGTCTGTTGTTCCCTCCTGCATCCATCGATTCCATATTCTCATGACTGTTGCTTGGCTACGTCCGATACGATGACCAGTTTCTCGGAAGGATAATCCGCAATCTCTGTATGCAATGATTCTTCCGTGATCGAAATCCGAAACGTGCTCCAATGGTGCTCGTGTTTTTCTACGAGGCATACTGAATCTGTACACACAAAAAATCGCAGGAGAAAACAATTAACGTTCTTCAAAACGACAATCTTTCTTCCCTTTATATACAGATTGTAAGGGGCGCTGCAGTCGCCTGCGATGTGCGAGATCGCTGAATTTGTAATCATTTGTATATCCTACCGAGGTGTATACATGGTGTAAATTTTACGCTGTTTGGTTGATCCCCTCATGGTGTTGCATTTTGGATGGCCAGCAGTGTATATTTGTGAATGGTTAATAATCTATAAATATGTGGGTAAATTGCCTTTATTACCTCAGTCAATTTGAACTTTCCATATTCCATAGTTTATGAGTAAAATGGCTGTGACAGACAGACAAACATAGAAGGGATCTTAAAATGGTTCCTTTTTACTGTTTAAATACGGAACCGTAAAAAATTCACATTATAAAAATTAGTAATATTGTTTCAAATCCTTTTTTATAATTAATTAAATATTGAAAAATACAAACTTTCCGTTTTTTGAATGAAATTATTTTTATAACTTAATTAAATGTCGAAAAATCTAAAAATTTTCCATTTTTTCAGCTACAAGTCCTCAGATTAGGAGGCAATTGATATACTTCGGAGCTACTAACGCACGCATTCTGTAGTAGCTTAGAATAAGATTTAAATAAAGAGACCAGACATATTTTTCGCAAGTATGATTATGGCAATGATACGCTCTCATTAACAACAACCAATCAGATTCCGAGCTACGGGGTCGATCGCGGAACATGCTTGGTGAAAACTATACATTTAATTGTGATTATAAAAGTTTTATTCTACGGTGTAAAAATTTAAATTACGCAATGTTTAGAAGTTATAAAATCTGCGATAAAAATGTAATGTTAGGTCGGGTCATTGACAGTCGTTGTGACATCAATGTTAGTCACAGACATGTTTTGCTTTATAATATAGATGGTACTTGATCGGAAGGTGACTAAATTTTAAAAAGCGAAAAAAATTTTAATCTTCGAGCATCATTCGAAAACTTTGTTGCCTTTAGAAAACTAAACAGGTGACCTGGCTGGGTACCTAAAACTACGGCAGACTGATTCAAGTTACACTACATCTCCCATAGATTTAAAATTTCTGTAATCGTGGTGCTGATTAATGACAAGTAGTTCTGTAAAAATTTTGATTGCAGGAGATTAACAAAAAAATATTAAAAAAAAAATATTTAAATCTATCACTGTATATGATTTCGAAATACAGTTTAAAATCTTTTTCCAATATTTAGATTATTATTTTATGTTTACCTCATGAAAATCGTCCAAATCGTTTTCGATTATGGCAACAATTTCAGTATCGAATGTGTTCTAAATGTTAAAACGAATTTTAATGCATTCAGGATAGCTAGACCGTTTTCTCGTGCTCTATTTGGTATAGAAGGCAAATCGTTAGCACTGTCTTGAAGATTATCCCAATCGTGTTAATGATGGTTGACTTATAGTATTTGATTAATTGATCTTAAACCAATCAAAAAGATTTTTTTCAAAGATGAGACTTGGATGGTTTCTTCATATTCGAATAAGGCATATTCCAAGAAAATCACCAGAACCGTTTTCGATTTATAGCAACATTTTTAGAACTGAGTTTGTTTTATTGGTTAAAAATAATTTTCTAGAATTAAGGACATAGCTAGATAGTTTTATCGTACTTGAATTAGTATAAGAGCCAAGGTTTGTGACAACCATTCGAGCCGTTGTAGCATTCCCATAATAGTATTTTCGGTGCGTTTATGTTAATCTGTTAAAGCGAACTTTTCCGGATTCGGTTCTTAGCTAGATCGTTTTCTCGTGCTAGAATTAATGTAGAAGATAAGTTTTGCGTAAATCGCTTGAGCATTTTTCGACTTACAGTTAAAATAATTTTCAGTGCTGAATTTGTTTTAACCTATCAAAATGAATGTTCTTGAATTCAATACTAAACGTAAGCGATTTAGTATAGAAGACAAGTTCCGTGAATATTGAGCTGTTTTCGAGAATATTCGTAATCGCCAAAATTGCTTGCTCTTTTAATATAGATGAGATGAAATGAAAATTTGCAATGAACCCAAACGAGATACATATTAATGATGTCATACTTGTTTTTATCGTTATTTTCTTCTATGGTAATCACAACCAAATTTTTAAAAAGTAGCTTAGATTCAATTATTTATTTATTTATTTGTACGTAGATAGAACCTCCTAGATTAGAAGTGAAAAGAGAAGCTTAATTTAACTAGTTGCAGTGCCAATCCCAAAATTTTCTTCTGTCTCACATATTTTAATATTTCAAAATGTTGCTACAAATGTCAATATTTCATTTTCATTAGTTTAATACTATATCAACTTTGACTTTCATCTTAAGTTTCTGCTTCAATCAATTAATCGGAGTAAAAACGTGTTAATCTCAATCATGATATTTATTAAAATCAATAGTTTATCGTTCTTTTGTTGTTTATCAACTGTTCGCAAATAGTCAGCTTATCAGGATGGGAAGTTCCCGTCGATTCACAAGCCGCAGGTCTACAATAGAACTACGAAAAATCAAGAAAATTACACAAAAATCGCTATTATAATGCCCCCTTTCGGCGAAATATTTCCCAAATTCAGGAAGAAATTCATTCTTGCCATGGCCAAAAACATAGACAAAAAATTTGGTTCAATTCTATGCATAATTTCATACATTTTTCGATGGTACAATATTCAAAAGGGATAGAAAAATAGTACAAAAATCGCTATTATACCGCCCTCTTCCGGTGGATTTTTCCCAAATTAAGGGAGGACCTGTTTGCCATAGCCAAGAACTTAAAAAAAATTTGGTTCATACACTCATAATACACTCACATAAGTTCATACACTTTTTGTTGGTATAAGGGCGACAGACACACGGACAGACAGACATTTTCTGTAAACATGTTTTTTGGGATGTCTGACCCCTAAAACCTATAAATCCGACAAAAACCGGAAGTCGAAAGAAATTTCGATTACAATACTTTCTTCTATTGAAGATAGGAGAAAGTAATAAAATTGAATTTTTATGTATTCTCGAATGTAAATAGGGTCCCGAGTTAGAAACACTCAGAACAAATTCAACTAAACTTCCTTTTATGTACGTTACAGCCGCCTCCTAGTAACAATAGAGTAAATAAAATATTTGATTTTTTTTTATGTTTTCTTATAAGGTAGACATACCCAAATTAAGAATAGGAAAGACATATTAGCTCAACTTTATTTGATGCTTCTATGCAAGTTAGCGTCAAATAGAGTAACTAAAGTTATGAAAACTGCTTATTTTATGCCTTATCGTACGGAAACCATACCCAAATAAAAAATAATTATGTCTGATCTAGTTAATTTTTTTACGTTGCTAGAGAAGCTTTGCGTGAAATTAAGTAACTAAAATATTTTAAATGTTTGCTTGTTTTCTTGTATGGCAACCATACCCACTTTAATAATAGGCAAGACAGCTAAAACTCAATTTTATTCGACACACCTACCGTCACCTAACGTAAGTAGTGTCACTAAAGTATATAAAAGTTTATTTTTTATGATTTCTTATAATGCTATCATATCCAAGTTAATAATAGACCAACTTACTTCTAATTTAAATGGAAAATATTCTCAATAAAAACTGATAAATGTATTTCCATTAAATTCAATGAAATATACTATACTTCGTAATTACCAATGTATAAAAGAGCTATTTAAACTAATATATTGGAATAATATAGAAGTGTGTTTAGTAATTGTCATATAATACTATGTTAATTAATATATTTCCCTTGCATTTTAATTGCTAATTTTTACGTCATTCCTTTACTTTATTCTGTACTTTTGCTTGTAAATATTTTAACGGATATTGGATTTTATTCATTTGAAAATTGTTTCATTAGCTGAAGGAACAATTTTCCTTTTGCACATGAAAAAAACCCGTAACGTAACATAAATATGGACTATTATATAAATATTTAGTGCAAATATTTTATAACATATACTTGCCTCTTCTATTACAGTCAAAACTAGCTTCATTGAAGTTGAGGGATTTTTCTTTTTCAATGAAATAACAGTACTCTCCGCCAAGATCTCGCCAATAATATTCTTTAGGACAGTGAGACTCTCTCGCAGACAACTTTAAAACAGGAGGGCTTTCTATAAAATCAAAGGAAAACAGTTGTTGAATAACGCGGTTTTTTTTAATACAAGCAAATGCAGCTGTATCTCCTTAATTCGAGCTTAAAAAATTAGTAATGATAGTGAATTCTATCATTTCTTCGGTTAAAAGCAATTTTTTAATTGGTGTAAAACATCAAGTTTTCGAAAATCTTGTTTTAATAATTCTGATACGTTGAGTTCCAACATCGCATGCATTTACTATATGTGTAATGTTGAATTTTTTGTGCTCTGTAGACTGCAACAAAAAATTCTGTTTCCCTCATACCAATGAAAATGTTATTATTTTTTTCTTTTGACAACATTATTAAATCTTATGTAAGAAAATAACAAACTTTATGTCGAACAGATGGAATCCCAAATTTAACTTCAAAATATGTGAAATAATGTTTTCTGATGGAAAATATAGAATTATGCATACTTCTTTTTGTTGAATGATAAAATGTTTTATTAAAAATTGCTTTCCTATTTGATTTTAATTTCCATTGTAATTCCAATAAGTAGATTGAAAATCATTTACATATCCTGAAAGAAAGTTTTGGAAAAAATGGTATGTGATACACCATTTTTGTTGTGATTTTTAAATTCAGCGTCAAAATTTACATTATGAATAGTTAAAATTATCTTAAACATTTTTTTCATTGTAGATCTGTATTATTATTATTATTATTATTATTATTATTATTATTATTATTATTGCGTACAAACTAAACGTGTCACCTAGAGTTCGCGTGTTTCTGGTTCTTCACCCCTGCAGTAGAACATTGTAATCTGTAAGATTTAAATCTAACTATATTTCTAACACATAACACAGATTCAGCAAAAGAACAATTTAATTTTTTTCTGCACAGTTTTTAAGTGTTTCTAATGGTTCTCGATAAGGAGAGAATAAAATTCCGAGCATTTCCCTTTGCCATTAAAAATAATTTTCACAAGGTAAACGTGAAGATCCAGGAAAAGTGAAGGAGGGAATCACACGGAAGATCTTAAAATGTCAAAAAAAAAAAAAAAAAAAAAAAAAAAAAAAAAAAAAAAAACCTCTTTCAAATAAACTGCATGTTACAGATAATGCTTTTCATTCCAATCGATGAAAATTGTCTCTCCTAAACCCCTTTTAAAACTTTTTGTGTGCACTGATTGTGGCCGGTTCTTATGCAGCACATAGCAGTAGTCTGTTATCATCCTTTCTGGTGTCTACTGTATTTATCTAAAATGCACAAACTATCGAATTAAAATTCTCATGTTTCTATGAATAAATTTATAATTTAGACCTATATAGACATTTTCCATTTGCGTCCAAACTGTAAACGGTGCTACATTATCAGTACTTTATGCGAAATCAGTATATAAATATATACTTTTGAAGCGCCCTTCAAATTCAAGAAAAAAAATCATCACATGCTTATGTAACTGAATTTCTATAACTGTATAGTGATTTCAGGCAACATATAAATTAAAAATAAATAAATATGAATGTTAAACATATTTTAATCTTTTATTATGAGAAAAAAAATAGTGCTATCGATAAGATAATTGATAGTTTTTCTTTATTATTTAGAAGGAATAATTGTTTGAATGCTTTCGCTGGCTCAACGACACATTTTATATCAAATAAAAAATATTTAAACAATAAAACTATAAATAATTTTACCTTTAAATACCTTTTTAAATACCTTTATATACTTTGCAGATAAAAGATAATGTATTCGTACACGGAATCGTTATCCATTCTTTTCTCTTTTTCCTAGCAGCGCAGGTTCCCTCAACAAAATTTACTTGTTCTTTATTGAAATCGTCATACGAAACATACCAACCTGATGACCATTTCTGTTGGAGTTGTTCCTAAATTTCCAATTAAAGAAATGGATCATGCGATTAAATGAAAAAAAATATATATATAATAACTTAAATATGTATATCTTCACTTTTTATATCTATAAAAGAATAGAAAGAGAATAATTTTACACATTTTACCATGCAAGAAAAGTAATGCAACAACGGAAGACATATGTTTACAAAATTCATGAATAAGTGTCAAGAAATTTTAAACTTAACTAAGTTGTACATTTAGACCGTCTTAACTGTAATTTTAATTAAATGGGGACGTACAGTCGTGGAAAAAAAAGTAAACACCCCCTACTAACTCCTCAACAAATTATCGTAGAAGAAAGTTACTGGTACCGAACGATTGGAAATAAAGTCTACTTTTAAATGATGTATATAAAATTTGCTTAGGGGGCCATCTACATATTAAAACGAACCATAACTTTGTTTTTTTCAATAGCAGTACCCAATTCTGACAGCATAAATGAACTCTACACCCTTCAATTAGCCTAAAAACGAATTTTTATGCAATTCGTACCATAAGTTTCCGAGAAATTAATTATTTTAAAACGAGCTTATTTTAAGGGCTGTATCCAAATTGAAGTTCCGTACTGGATTGCTCACCGAGAGAGCCCCTTCCTTGATCAAGGCACCTTAAGCGCCACTCAAGGAGTCAATGAAGCGTGTTAGATTACAGTACAGCAGAATAAATTTCAAAATGTCTACTCACTTCCATCATAGATGGCCCCTTAAACCATCATTTTGCCGTTTTTTAAGCATAATTTGAAAACTACTTGGAATAAAAATGTTAAATTTTTGAATTTCCATAAAGCAGGACTTAATAAATCTAAATCCATCAAAAAAATTTTAGGTTGCAATTCATAATTTTTTCGAATATTAATTTCATAATTCATATCATAAAATTATAAAAATTGCAAATTCAGCTTATTTATGTTTGGGTATATTAGTATTATTACGAGAAAAAAAATTAGCACATTAGGAGCATAATTTCGGGAGATATAAATAAAAATATGAAAATGTAATTTAACATTAGAAGCCCTCAATTTTGAATGTTTATAATTGAAAAACTTATCATTCAAATGACTTGAAATTTGGTGTCTAAGCATAGTTTGAACGGAAGATTTGAAATATCTCGTTAAAATTGGGCATTGCCATTGAAAAAAATGAAGTTTGGATTCGTTTTAATATGTAGATGACCCCCTAAGAAAATTTTATATACATCATTTAAAAGTAGACTTTATTTCCAATCGTTCAGTACCAGTAACTTTCTTCTACGATGATTTGCTGAGGAGTTAGTAGGGGGTGTTTACTTTTTTTTTCCACGACTGTACATCACGCTTTTTTTCTTCACACCTATACCCGCTTATTACACTTTGTTGAAATGAGGACAAGATACACAAAGGAAATAAACATACATCACTAAAGTGTACAAGCACGAACTCCACAAAAAATATGCAACGGAGTCGTACCTGACGCCTTCTTCTACGCTTTCAAGCGATCAGTAGAGTACGAGGGTGTATCAATAAGTTTTTGCCCTCATGTAGAAATAATTGAGTGAAATTCATGAAATTGCTACATTGTATTAGTCTTTTTCTATATAGTCACCGTGCACTGTAACACATTTCTGCAAACGGTGTTTCAAAGAGATGGGGGAGGATGTAGTCTATGAGCAGCGATAGTAGATCCAAAGGGTGCATTTTTCTACTTTTTGTACTACCCCCACATGTTACGTATTGTTGGAAAGGCCTGTGACCACTTATTCATGCTATGCACCTCCCGAGCCCCTCGCCAAAATTTTGCCCCCTGGGGGGGGCACTTTTCTAACTTTTACGGACATCATTCATCCCCCCCGGGGGGAAATTTGAGGGGGTAAGGGTTCGGGGATGCATAACATGAATAAGTGGTCACAGGCCTTTCCAACAATATGTCACATGCAAGGTTTGGCAAAAGTTAGAAAATACTCCCCTTTTGGGCTACAATCGCGCATCCTGGAATACATCTTCCCTCTTCTTTTTGAAATCCCTTTGCAGAAATATGTTACTGTGTACGGTGACTATATAGAAAAGGACTAATACAATGCAGCAATTTCATAAATTTCACTCAATTATTCCTACGTGAGGGGAAAAAATTATTGATACACCCTCGCATTACCCTAACCACTCGCCTTTTTACTCATAATTTGGAATATAAAGAAATATCAATTTTATAGTGGTTCCATCTGTATTCATTTAAAACAAATATTAAATACTTATAACACAATACTAGGGATCCATGACCGAAATCGTATAAGCGTTCTTCTGCTATGTTGTTATAATTGGATTCAACTTCCAGTCTATCCATTTCAAATATATAGAGTGGAATTCCCGGCTGTATTTGTGTCGACCCATGGATCATCAGTATCCAGACTGTCACCTTATGTATGGAATAATAAATAATAATAATAAGGTATATGGAAAAAATAAAGGAAGAAAAAATGTGTCGTGTCTTGTATGTATTCTTTGAATATATTAATAAAATAGATCAATCAAGACAACAGCCATATGAGATTAAAGTCTCAAAGAAATCCCCTTTCAATCTTCAATTCAATAATTAAGAGAAATATCTTTATGAAAAAAAAATACTTATGTTTTGAGACTGGGTTGTTTATTGATCATGTGTAATTATTTTTAAAAGAAGCTATTGTCGACTTTTTTTTCATTAGCAACACAGTTTATGTCTATAATGTTCATTTCTTTTTGAAGCAATTTATCATAGAAAAAGTAACGATTTAGGTCAGTTTTCAAGGAAGCTGATCATAAATTATTTAAAATATTCAGTTATTGTTCACAAAATATTGTAAATACATTTTTAATATTTTTCCTTTATATTATGTTTCTTTATTGGAGAAAAGTTTTTTTTTTTTTTTTTTTGGAAACATTAGCAACCTTTTTTACTAAAACGTAATTGAGAAGAATTTCTGATTTCTATTATCTACATAGCAGTTTGACTTACAGTTTGATAATGTTGTTGCATCATTCTAAGGAAAAAACTGAACTTGAAAATACTCATATTAAAAAATAAATAAACTAAACACGGTAAAAAAATCACCAGATAAAAGAATTCACAAACTTACAGGTGATTTTAGTTCTTTTTAACACTTTCCAAAATAGATGAAAAGTGTTTGGGGATTCGGCTTGTCTGTCTGTCCGTCTACCTGTCTGTGTTTTAACTCGCATAAATAAGGTCAGATTGACATGAAATTGATATAAGTTATTGGAGATTACTGTGGCATGTTCGGTATTGAAAATGAAGTATGTCGCATTTACGGTTCATTTACAGAGATACTCAAAAGAATTCCTTTATATTATGGCGTATGTGAAAAAGTCGCTTGAGGTGTATTTTAATGATATTACACTACTTAAAACATATTGAAATTTAAATATATCATCGGGATGTACGAAAAGGCGCTTACTGAGAATCTGATGTGCATATAATTTATTGTTCATTTCATTTACAGGGAGACACAAAATTATTTGGAGACAGTACTGCCAATGAAGAATAATAGCCGGAAGTGCATTTTCAGTTGTGGTATGCGTTGTGGTGTAGTGAGCCGAAGCTTTTAATTTTATAAGCTCGTGTAGGATTATCGTTCAAATATAACACATTTTTCTTCCCCAAGATTTTTATTAGAACAATTAAAATTAAGTTGAAAAAGGCAATAATAACTTTACAATCAATAGAGAGACACTCTCACTTTTTATAACCAGATCTATATTTCGAACACCCAACATGAGTGAACGTTTCATACTTCACATCTCTCACGTTGACAAAATTCAACCTCACTTCACCAAGGTTCCGTCTCTAATGTCCAGAACTGCTCGCTAGCATTCTCGAAATCTTTTTTTTCTTCTTTAGGGGACGGGCGATCTTGCTGCTTCATTGTTCATTCACCCCGCTATTTCTTCGAATGTCGAAATACTCTATTGAGCACATCACAAGAGCATAGATAGGCATGCTATCTCTCTTCCTGCATACCTTTATACAAAGACTATTGTCCTCCATGGAAATACCTGTTGGTTCCCACGGTCAAATGTTTGCTGAAAAGGCTATGTAACAATACCTCCCCCAAAAGAGATTACCACAGGAAAAAATTGGCATGAGTTCACGTAATAAGCCCTTTTAATCTATTTCCAGAGAGGTCAAGCACACCAATACACCAGCATTAAAATACCATTTAGACTTTTGACCCAATTATGAAAATACTACTTAAATTCAAGAATATCCACTCTCAGTTTCAAAGGACATACCAAGAATATAAAATTTTCTTAATTTTCCTTAATCATGCTAGAACAATTAATTTAAATTTAGAATATTTGAATATAATACCAATTCGAACAACAACAACAAAAAAATAATAATACAATAACACAATCTTGCTAACAACATTTTTACATACAGCACAATATCTTAATGAAAGGCCCTAACTACAATTATTAAAATTTTGAACAGTGAATTCCAAACAGAAAATCTAACTAGGATTCTATATCTTCCTACTTAGACCATCTGCATTACCATGTAATTTTTCTGGTTTATGTGTAATTTCAAAATTTAATGGCTGCAAAAATAGAGCCCAACTTGTCAAACGAGAGTTTGTACCTACCATTTTCTTTAAGTACACTAATAGATTATGATCCGCTTGTATCTCAAATTTTTGACCATCCAAATAATAATTTAACTTTTTTAATCCATTTGTTTCCGCAGGTAGTAAAACTTTTCCCTGCCCTGGGCTTGGGGGTTACACCTAACCATAAGCCAAAAGCGGGTTCCCAGGGTGGGTGCTTACTTACTTACTTATTTACATACGATATGGTTTTGACCTTACCGGCACATTATCCGTTAAAACTATGTCCATTTTAACTCCATTTGTCCATTTTAACGGGGTACTCCCAGGGTCCGTAGAAAAAACTTTCATATGACGCTCAATCATTGTCCTGAAGTCTGCTATTTGCTCTATAGAAACGCGTTATTCTGAGTCATTTTCTTTTAATAATTCCCAAAAGTCTAACTGAGTGGCATCCGCAATAGGATAAAGAATTTCCATTTGATCCTGAATTTCCTCACACTCCTCATCAATCAACAAATTTACAAATTCAGGTCTACTATAATATGGTTTAATTAAATTAACATGATAAGTAGTAGACTTATTTCTCTTTTCGTAAATATAATTAGTTTGAAATATTACACCAGTAATAGTTCCCGGTCCTATCCAATTAACCGCCATTTTATTTGGCTTCGAGGTAGCCAGAACTAACACTTTATCTCCTACATTAAATTTTCTATACACCGCATTCTCATCATACCATTGTTTTCGTTTTTCCTGACACTCTTTCATTTTTTTACACGCTAATTCTTGACAATGTTTCAATCTATTGCTTAAGTTCAAAATACAGTCCACTACATTCTCATTTACTGTTTCCTTTTCCATCCAATTTTCATATACAAGAGTAAGTGGCATTCGTAAATTTTTACCGTGCGCAAGCTCAGCAGGACTAAATCCTGTGCTTTCACGACTTACATTCCTCAAAGCAAATAAAGCCATTGGCAAGACTGCTTCCCAATCTTTTCCTGCCTCCAAACATAACGTCTTTATAACCTTTTTTAAACTACCATGCATCCCTTCAATGCTATTCGATTCTAGGTGGCAAACTGAACTATGTACAACTTTAATACCGAACCTATCAAAAAATTCCGATGTCAACTCATTTGTAAATGACTTATCCAAATCACATTGTACCTCTTTCGGAAAACCAGCCCTAGAAAATATTTGTATTAACCCCTCAATCACTGACGGGGAAGTTAAATCTTCTACCGGTATCGCATCCGGATATTTGGACGCAACACAAATTGAAGTAATCAGGCATCTATTATTTTTCTCGCTTAAACTCAAAGGACCTACACCATAAATATTTATCCTGGAGAAAACTTCTGAAATTATTGGCACGAGCTTCAAGGGAACTTTCTTTTTATCTCTATTTTTATCAACCTTTTGACACGGATCACAAGTTCTTACAAATTCCTCAAACTCCTTGTAACAGTTTGGCCAAAAATAGCATTTAATTACCCTATCTTTTGTTTTTGTCGCCCCTAAATGTCCCGCGACTTCCTCATGACACATTTTCATTATTTTCTCTCTAAATTCTAATGGCAAACATAATTGTAATTTCTAATCCCCACTATTTGAATGTGAAATTGTTACTAGTTTATCTCCCATTACTTTAAATTCCTTTTCTTCCGCATTATTCGCCTTTTGTATAATGTTTTTAAAGATAAGCACTGTTACCGAGCTAAGCTGAAATCTTTCGCCGTAATTTTATACAATCCCACATTATCTTTCACCTCCCATTTCGGTAAGATCGTAAGATCATCGATTTAACTTTCATCCTCTCTAGTCTCATCCATTTGAACTACCTGCTTTTCTATGTTTTGTGAGCAATCCTCAATTTTATCTACCCTTTCTGGTTGCTCTTCTAACTTTGCATGCTCGTTAAACAAAATTTCATTTTCAGCATCCCGTTGCTCCATTCTGTTTTTTTTAAGAATCTGTCCTACTACCCCGTAAGGCATGGTGACGTCACGGCAACGTCTTTGTGAAGTCACACTGTGATTTTGTGACTGTCGATGTGACGTCATAGTGACTAGAATGCGAAGTCGTTATGGCCGTTTTAGAGGTCGTTTGTGACGTCACATTGTGACCACTCTGTGAAGTCACGGTGTGACAGATTTGTGAACAGTGTGTCATTTGTAACTATTTTGTCATTAACTTTGTGACGAACCTGTGACGAAAGCGACAATGCTTTGAAGTCACACTGTGACCAATTTGTGAAATATGTGTCATTTGTGACGAACTTGTCATAAACACTGTGATGATTTCAAATGAAAATCAAATTTCAAATTAATTGCTTAAAAGGCGCATAGGCGAACATAGTGAAAAAGATTCCATGCGGGGACTCGAACCCGGGCCATCAGTATAGCGCACTGACATTCTACCGACTAAACCACATGGAACGATACCCAGCCTGGAATTTTTCTCACTATTACATGTTGGCAAGGCTACAAACGCAACATAATATGGAATATTTATCGTAAGCCACCGACATGGGGCAAACACGAAACTTAATTAAATCCAGCATCGATTGAAGCTATATTAATACTTGGACATTTTTCCACAGAGAACCATTCGCCTTACATACAATATTTCAAATGAAAATCAAATTTCAAATTAATTGCTTAAAAGGCAATTTTAATTTTTATTATTTGGTGTGTATAAATGGTATAGATCATATACAGAGGTACACAAAGGATCACAAGTACATTTGCCTTTATTTAGGAAAATTGCTGAATGGAAATTTTTAATGCATTTCATTCTGTTAGCGTACTGTCTATACTAATATTATAAAGAAGAAAAATTTGTTTGTTTGTTTGTTTGTAGGAGGTCACCTCTGGAACTACCGAACTGATTTCAAAAGTAATGGAGTCAAAATGATTGTGTTAGTGCACGTTCGAAAATAGGCTATATCTTAAGTAGATGCCACTACCCCTAAAGGGGGTGTAGGAAGAAACAACGTTCTAAAAATGCGATATTTTGTGTTACTGAAGGGCCTAGAAATAGGAAATTTGGAATATTTGTTACTTATAAGGCATAAATTATCTCTAAGAACATTTACTAAATACAGGGTGGCTACTAAATACTGTAACACTCCACAAAATACGAATTAATTTTAATCGTTTGATAAAACAATTTATTTATCTATTTTAACGTTTGGCAATCTTCTATTAGTGCAGACGAATTTTGTTATAAAGCAAATATTTAAAATCTTTCTAAAGAGAGAAGCCAAAAGAATGATGATTAAACAGCTCTTTGATCGCAGATTTTCCGCTGGTGAAATCTTTAAGCAATTAAAATGCCTTGATTTTAATGGAACATTTATATATAGAACTATAAATCGATTATTGGATACTAATAGCTATGTAAAGGTCGATCTGGGCCTGGAAGTCCAGGTTCAGTTAGCACAATAGAGCGCGTCAAAAGAATTCGTGAAGAGGTGTGAAGAAATCCACAACGTTCTGCAAATAATATGGCTGCAGAAGAGAACGCGAGTCGCAGAACTGTGCAAGGTACTATAAATGAAGATATGGGTTATGTCCCTTATTGCAAAAGAAAAATTCAAGTTTTGTCTACTGCACAAAGAATAAAAAGATTACAAAGAAGGAAGAAATTGATGAAGCGGCATGGTAGGAAAAGTATTGACAGAATAATATTTTCTGATGGGAAGGAAGCTATTTTGCACTGAACAGTGTTATAATGCTAAAAATCAGGTCGTATATTCAGTAACCCTGAAGGATATACCCGAAACCTTTCGAACTGTCAAACGCTTTCAGAACAAGAATTCTGTTATAGATTGGGCTGCAGTGTCAAACAATGGAAAATTGCCTTAGAAGTTCGATAAAGTGATAAACATCAATGCGATTATTACAAACAGGACATATTGGCTGCACATTTATTGCCACAATCTGAAAGGTTGGATCCCAAAAATAATTGGACATTTCAGCAAGATTCTACACCTTCGCACCAAGCTAAATCAACACGGGCACACAAAAGCTTCACAAAACTTCCATATTGCGTGAATGGTACCGATTACCTGTTAAAATGATTCGTGCCGCAGTCACACAATGTCATAAGAGATTATCTTTGTTAATCGATAAAGATGGCGGTCAATTCGAGTAAAATTTTCCCCGGTAAACTTTCATCTCTGATGTTCATCATATTAGTGTAGTTATCATTTTCTATTTTATATTTGTAAAATAAAATTACTGAATATTTGTAACAGTATTTAGTAGCCACCCTGTAATTAAAAATTTAAAAGTTTAAAAGGGGTGAAACTGCACAAAAGGCTTTCTAAAAAACGTTTTAAATAGTGTTTTCTACACTGCTAAAAATTTTGCAGCATTCTGGCAGGTCATTCGACCGTTTTTTGAAAAAACGGTTTCATAACCATAATTTAACTATATTCTGACCATAAAATGGCCAATAATATGGTCAGAATAGTGTTAAATTCACGGTTGTGTAACCGTTTTCGGAAAAAACGGTCAAATGACCTGCCAGAAGGCTGCAAATTTTTAACAGTGTACGCAATCTCAGGAAATACCAATCTGATTTAAAAAATAATGGTGTCAAAATGATGGTGACAACTCTTGCTCTATGATAGGCTATATGTTATGTCGGTGCCTCTACCCCGAAGGGATTTCTGGAGCAAAGAAGTTCTAAAAATGTGATTTTTGGGTTACTGACGGGCATAGAAATATGAAATTGGGAATATTAGTTACTTATTAGATATAAAGGATTTATAAGAATTCTTCTTAAAAAAAAAAAAATCGAAACTTAAAAGGGTGATAATGCGCGAAGAGCGTTCTAAAAAATGTTCTACATGGCAATTTCTACGCAGTTTGCGGAAGTATCAAATCGATTTTAAAATTAATAGTTGTAAATTGATGGTGACAGCCCTTGCTCTAACATAGACTCTATTTTATGTTTGTATCACTACCATCTGGGGGTTGCAGAAATAAAAAATGTTCTAAATTGCGGTTTTTGTGTTATGAAATTTGGAATGGTACTTATAAGATATCAATAATTTCTAAGAATATTTTCTAAAAAAAATCGAAATTTAAAAGGGTGAAAATGGACAAAAAGCGTTGTAAAAAACGTTCTAAATTGCGATTTCTATGTTATCGCAGGAAGTACTGAATCTATTTCAAACATAATAGTGTAAAAATGATGGTGACAGGTCTTGCTCCAATCTATACTAATATTATAAAGAAGAAAAATTTGTTTGTTTGTTTGTTTGTAGGAGATAATCTCTGGAACTACCAAACCGATTTAAAAAATAATGGTGTCAAAATGATTGTGTTACTCCACGTTCAAAAATAGGCTATAACTTAAGTAGATACCACTGCACCAAAGGGGGTGTAGGAGGAAAAAAAGTCCCTGAAAATGCGATTTTTGTGTTACTGAATGGCCTAGAAATAGAAAATTTGGAATATTTGTTACTGTTAAGATATAAATTATCTCGAAGAACATTTCCTAAATAATTCAAAATTTAAAAGGGGTGAAAATGTGCGAAAAGAGTTCTAAAAAACGTTCTAATTAGTGTTTTCTACGCAATCTCAGGAAGTACCAAACCGATTTAAAAAATAATGATGTCAAAATGATGGTGACAACTCTTGCTCTATGATAGGCTATATTTTATGTCGGTGCCACCACCCCAAAGGGGGTGCTGGAGCAAAAAACGTGCTAAAAATGCAATTTTTGTTTTACTGACGGGTCTAGAAATATGAAATTTGGAAAATCAGTTACTTATTAGATATAACGAATTTCTAAGAACACTTCTTAAAGAATTCGAAATTTAAAAGTGGTGAAAATGCAAAAGAAGCGTTCTAAAAAACGTTCTAAATAGTTTTTTCTACGCAATCTCAGAAAATACCAAACCAATTTAAAAAATAATAGTGTCAAAATGATGGTGACAACTCTTGCTCTATGATAGGCTATATTTTATGTCGATGCACCACCCCAAAGGGGGTGCTGGAGCTAAAAACTTTCTGAAAATGCAATTTTTGTGTTACTGGCGGGCCTAGAAATATGAAATTTGGAATATTAGTTACTTATTAGATATAAAGGAACTTAGATATAAGAACACCTCTTAAAAAATTCGAAATTTAAAAGGAGTGATAATGCGCGGAGAACGTTCTAAAAAACTTTTCTAACTACTATCTAAAATAAACTAAAATAACTAAATTAAAACTCTTTTCGGAAGTATCAAATCGATTTCAAAAATAATGTTTGTAAATTGATGGTGACAGACCTTGCTCTAACATAGACTCTATTTTATGTTTGTGTCACTACCATCTTGGGGTTGCAGGGGCTAAAAACGTTCTAAATTGCGGGGGTTTTTATGGAAGGGTCTAGAAACATGAAATTTAGAATGGTAGTTACTTATAAGATATCAATAATCTCTAAGAACATTTCCAAAAAAATCGAAATTTAATAGGTGTGAAAACGGGCGAAAAGCGTTGTAAAAAACGTTCTCAATGCCGTTTTGTGAGCAATCTCTGGAAGAATCAATCTGATTTTAAAAGTAATGGTAGGAAATTGATGCTGACAGCCTCTGCTCTAACATAGACTCTATTTCATGTCGGTGTTACTACCACCTGGTGTTTGCGGGAGCAAACAACATTCTAAATTGCGATTTTTAAATTTAAAAGGGGTAAAAATGCGCGAAAAGCGTTCTAAAAACGTTCTAAATTGCGATTTCTACACAGTCTCAGGAAATATCAAACGGATTTCAAAAGTAATGGTTGCAAATTGATGATGAAAGTCCCTGCTGCCACATAGGCTATATTTTATGTTGCTGTCACTGCCATCTGGGGTTTGCAAGAGCTAAACATGTTCTAATTTACGATTTTTGCATAACTGAGGGTCTACCATTTTGAAATTTGGCATGGTAATTACTTACAAAATGCAAATGCTTTCTAAGAACCGTCGAGAGAAAATTCCACATTTAAAAGGATGAAGTGAGCGAAAAGCGTTCTAAAACGTTCTAAATTACAATTTTTATGCAATCTTATCACATACTAAACCGATTAAAAATAATGGGTGGAAATTGGTGGTGATAGAACCTGCTCAAACATAAGCTATATTTTATGTTGGTGCCACTACCAGAGGGTTTCAGAAGAAATAAACGTTTTGAATTGCGATTTCTGTGATAGTAAAGTGGCTAGATACATAACATATAGCATGGTAGTTACTTATAACATATAAATGCCCTCTAAGAACATTCGAAAGGAAATTCCAATTAAAAAGAGGTGAAGAGAAGGGGAGGAGCGAAAAGCGTTCTAAAAAAGCCCTAAATTACGATTTCTATGCAATCTAAGGAAATACAAACCGATTATAAAAGTAACAGTTGCGAATCAATGGTGACAGTCTCTGATCCTACACAGGCTATATTTTATGCCGGCGACTCTACCACCTGCGGTTGGCAGGAACAACAAACGTTCTAAAAAAGGCCTTTAAAAGCTTTCTAATTTACGTTTCCGTAGAATATTAGGAAATACCAAACCGATTTCAAAATTATTGTTGGCAAATTAATGGTGACAGTCCCTATTTCAACATAGCATTTTGTGTTGAGAGAGATGGTAGATCGTCAAACAAGAAGCTTGGAATTTGACACGATGGTTAATTTTAAGATGTAAGAAGATGGTTTCTAAAAAATTCAAAATTTCAAATGAATACTGAAACGAACGTATTAATTGAGCATAAAAATTACAAAATATTTTCTATATTATCATTTATTTAGTCTTAGTTCTTTTTATTTATTTAAGTCTCATTTCTGCCTAATGCAGTGTAATAATGAAGTTTAGTCAAATTGGGTTTTAAATAGTAATTTTTGAATAATTCCTAAAAGTATAATTTCTTTTAATTAAAATTAGAAACATAAATGTCACGTAGCATATTTCAACTATTACGCGATCAAAGCCGTGAGGTTGGCTAGTATAGTAGACATACAAATCTATCGATCGTATACAGGACTAAAATAGGACATGTTTCCCACTAATGATGGCAATTACAGAAATTTGGTTTTCAAATGAGCATTTTCTAAATTGTTTATTTAAACTATTTTATTATTTTACCTTAATAAACTGTAAAGTTTTGTTACAGTATTCTGAATGTGTTGGAATGTGTTTCATAAGCTATGTTGGTCGCATGATTTTTCGCTCTTGTTTGGAAATTAAAATGGACGTAATATCGAAATGGAAAATATTTTAATCTTTTTAGGGTTCCGTACTTAAAAAGTAAAAACGGAACCATTATAAGATCACTCCTGTGTCTGTCTGTCTGTCAAGCCATTTTACTCGTAAACTATGGAACGTGGAAAGTTCAAATTCGGGAAAGTAATAAAGACCATTGACCCACATATTTTCAGATTAATAAACATTCATAAATATATTTACTAAAAAAGTAGAGGGGCTAATTATGCTATTTGAAAAAAAAAATTTCTTTGCATATCATGTGCGGTATCCTGTGAAAACTTTTGTAACGCTGAACTCAAAAATACATTCCTTTTAATTTTAGGTATTATATGTTCAAAGATATTGTTGAAAATGTAGCGCAAAAATATGCCCCCCCCCCCATCTAATTCCGAATCTACTGAAACTAAAATTATGAAAAAATTGAGGTAGTAGACGTTAATGTAAACCTTGCCGGAAAATTATAGTGATAACCCTTGGTCACATAGTTTTTGAGTAATTAGCATTTTTCTGTTATATACAAATTTCGATTTACAGGCATTCAGAAAAATTGTTGAGCATCGCTGAATATACCTATCGTTGCAGAAGAATAAAAGCATTGTTGATAATGATTTTCGAAAAAAATTATCGGTAATTAGCCGAGATATTAACCCTTAAAGATACGGTCAGTTCGGACATACACAAGGACAGGACGGCGTATTCTATGCCTAGTTAACAACTTTTAATGATATATATGTGTAATGTAATGTCCAGTAACAGTATAAAAGCAATAAACGCCAAATTGTTAAAAACATACTAATTTAAGGGGTCTCGGGACTCTAAAAAGTGGAAAAAATGAAAAAAGACCACTTTCAACATTTAATGTCTTAAAATGTATATGATTTTAAAACACAATTTTAATTGGGATAAAAAATTGCAAGACACAGAATTAGTATTTATAGGGGGCTCGAAAACAAAAAATTGGCATAACAGTTTACGCGCAGGATTACAAAATAAATATTGCAACTAGAATGAAAATTTTGGTGCTTACTTATACTTCAGATTGTAATAATTTCCCTGAACTTAAATAAATTTGTATTTAAAGCATTTTTATATTTTTAATGCAATGTTGCATTTAGCTAATACAAAATTTTGAAAATTTCAACCGTAAAATCACCTAAAAAAGTATTTTTTTGAACAATTAAAAGGAAATTTTAGGTTCAGTTTATACAGACTAACATGAAATATATGCTTTGAAAATTTCACGAAAAAATATTCAGAAGTTTATGAGGTATCCTGCGCGTTACGCCCAAAAAACGCCATTTGGAAAATAATGACTTTAAAGTTTCGGAAACGCCGCTTCAGCTATTGAGCGTGTATAATTCTAAAAGCCAAAACTTCTGTTCTAATGGGAATTTCAACGAAACAATTATATAAAAATATTCAGAAAAGATAGGAGTTTAACACCTAAAAAAATTAAAATTTCTTAAATTTTGAAGCTTTAAGAGTCCTGCGACCACTTAATCCTTTCCGACACGGAGTAATTCTATTTATAAACTTATGAAATAATGAACTGACACCAGAATTTATAATCGAATGTATTAGAAAATGCGACCTTGCTTATTTTCACGTACATGATAAAAAGAAAAATTTAATTAAATATTCTTGGTGCCGTTTGTCTGTTTTGGAATTAAAATTAGGTGTCCGTTTTTTAAGGGCATCGCCCTCGAAAGATTTAATTAGAAGGAATCGCATAAATACTGTGGGATTCGCGATACTTTGCATTGATTGTATCTCTCAATACGCCTAGAGTGACTTTAAAAGTTAATTAAACACCTATCTGGAAAAACGCGGCACTGACCAAGGCTGCGTTGCAACTTTGAGACCTCAATTCAAAGCGCGCTTAGCACAATGCCAAATTTAAACTTTGAACAAAGGTTTTGTTTTAGCTACACCGTAGAAATAAAGGTTATTACTACGACTGAATTTAGTTTCATGAAATGCCAAATGAAGTTTAACTATGCACTGCTTTTATTGTCAGCACCGAATTAAGTACATCATAAACGATTAGGATAATATTAAAAGAAGAGTTATACGAATAGCTATATTTGATATTATTTAGGTTCCATATCTCTTTGAACTTTCATGGTATACCAATTTAGACTTTTCTAATATATACAGTTGTATCCAACCCTACGTTGTATAGTTTTTTACAAAGTCTTAGTATTCTTTTAGCAACGTTTTTTTTTTCTTTTTTCTTTAATTATACGATTACAAATACACATATTTATTCTACGGAACCCTCTGTACTCGAGTAATGCTCGCACTTGACCGTTTATTTTTTTAATAAACACAATCTGTTAAACAAATTTCTGGACAACACTTTACGAAAAGTTACACAGAAATACATTCAAGAAGTCCTTTTTTAAATTAATTTGATTTTTTAACACTTTCAAACATAGTTCAAAAGTATTTTGAATCGGATTTATCTGTCTGTTTGTCAGTGCTCTAACTCGCGTAAATATATTTGGATTTAGAATTTATATATGTTAATAAGGATTTTTCTAGCATGTTTGGCATTGAAAATGAATTGTATAGCATTTATACTTCATTTACAAGCACACTAAAAAAATTCCGTTGTATTACGGTATATCGGGAAAAATCGCTTGTGGTGTATTCTAATTATGATACAATATTTCAAACACATTGTAATTGATATATTATATTGGTAAGGTACACTACAAGAGCCTTACTATAGTATATGGTTTGCATAACATTAATCGTTCATTTACTCACAAAATAATTCGGTAGTAATACTGTCCATTAACAATAATTCCTCGAAATGTGTTTTAAATTGTGGTTCGCGTTAAAAAAAATATATGCAGGCACCCCTCGACTTCCGTAAATTCGCACTTACGTAAGAAATTTCGAAAATTACATTTATGAATATGCTAGTGCGTTTGATATACTTTGCATACTTTTGATAATTGTTTTATAAATAAAATATGCAGATAAAAACCACAATAATAATATAGTTTTATATATTACATATAGTTATATTTTTATTGGGATATACATTCAAATCTTTAACAAAACAAACACAAATCTGATTAAAATGAGCCAAAAAAAAAACTGTAACTGTTACAATTTTGTTAGCTGAATTCAAACCATAACGAAACCTAATTTTACAGTTTCGGCGAAGAGGAAATAGTGTTTTTTTTCTTCCAGCTTCAGAGATGTCCGTTTGATGTAAGATTCAGTATTGATATAAATTAATTCATCAATGTTAAATTTATAAATCCCATATTCCACAAGATACTTTTTATTTGAAAAGTGTTCTTTCAGTTTGTTTTTATATTTTTTAATAACTAGGGGGCTCTGCACCCTACGAGTTACGCTCGTCAACCCCCGTTCAGACACCGCAGACTCTAAAAGTACGCTAATTTGATCGACTTTAAAAAGATTTCGGAAGATTGAATTATAATTTAAAAAACAATGGCGATCTCCCTATAAACGGATTTCTATTCATTACACTTTGACTGGGGAATTTTAATGCCAAATCCGCTGCGGTACTACTTAATTAACCCGTTGACCAATTTCGCCAAATTATATAAATCGCCAAAACACTCGCCAAATTATACAAATTGACATCATTTTTAATTTAAATAACGAAAGAACAAATAAATTAGTGCAACATTAATAAAAATACAAATAAAACGTCGAAATAAAAATAACTTGATGACGTAGACGCGTGTAACTTACTTAAAGTCAAGTTAATGTGGCATTTACGATCAACCATTATTGGCATTTAATCTTATAGTTTGACGAATGATAGATTTTTGGTCGACGGGATAACTAAGTAGTACCAAAAATACATATGTCAATCGCTGTTTTCGTCTTTGATTAAGTAAAATAAGATAAACATTTCAAAATAAGCTAATATAGAAGGAATTAAGTAAACAGAATCTTTGTCTCCCGGTATTTTTTAGCAAAGCGAAAAGAAAGTTCTTTTAAATAAGACATTTTAAATTAATCGTTTTTAATCTGACGTAATTTTGACCAAACTATTCTTTCTCTTTTTAATATTCACGTGAAAATACTTGTGTTAGACATGAAATATTATTTGCGCTTTCCTAACAAAAATAGTTGAAAAGTATCCTCTCAAAATATCAAATAAATGTCTAGCGAAATTTCTAAATTTAAACCGTTTTGCAATATTATTTTGTGTTCATTTTATGTAATAACTGTAATGTGACGTAAATATGACGTTATTTCTCCTATTTAAGACTTCTAACGCATGTTAATAAATTTATTATTTTGCAAATTCCTTTCTGTCTTAAAATTCACGTGTAATTATAGTTTTTATGAGGCAATTTTTAATAAGTTCCTGCTTTTTGTACATAATTATTTAATTCTACTTCCAAATGTGTTTTTCTGTTTATAATAGTCACGTGTAAATAAATATTTATTTATTACACGTATAAATATTTTTTTTGAAGCAAAAATTATTGTTTCCGCTGTTTATACAGTTGGCAACAGTTTAAAATAACATCACTTTCTAAAACCTGTAAAAAATATCTCTAGAAATGCTGAAAATTTGAATTTAAAATAGAAATAAAACCTCAAAAAATTAGCCAATTTATAAAAAGAAATACAATCTGCACACCGGGAACTTCAAACGTATAAAATGATCTAAAAATGATTAAATTCCCATGAATAGTTTTTTGCTCCTATAAAACTTTTTTAGTGGAACGATTTTGTCCACTACTACTTTAGCATTAAATATCTCTTAAAATAATTCTTCGATTTGAAAACTGTCTACATCAGCGTGTTTATCAAACATTTCTGTATAATACTACCTATTTTCATATTTTTGTATGCATTATTTTTCTTAATATTAACGAAGAAAGACATCCGGTCACAAAAAATTCAAAACCGGCGGCGGCGGTGACAGCGGTAGTTACTTTTTTTTAGAATAGAGAGATACTTTTATAGTTTATAGCCAAGTAAATACTGTTGCATGCTACTTTATTTATAAAATAATACTTTGTAAATAATGCATATACTAGTAAATCTGCAGATCAGGAGCCTCAACGTCATCTTTGCAAGTCATTGTTTTTTAACACTCATTGCGTAATATTCTACTTCCTACAAATCGCTTTTTAAAGTTTTCAAATTACATAAATATTTATAAGCATACAAGATACTTCGTAAACTTTCAGAAATTAAAAGTGTTAAACAAGTGGTTATACATTGATGTTCTGAAATTCTGATGAGCTACTTATTCTGGTAACTTTTTAAATCAAAAATTGCATTTCTTCAGGGGGCAGAGCCCCCTGAACCCCCCCGTAGTCTATTTAAATTTACATTCATAATTTTTTATTGATTGTGCGGATGGTTATAGTATATCTTTTTTTACGCTGTGATTTATAAGGATAAGCATAAGTTTTTTTTTAATAAATTAATTAAATTTAAATTTAAAATAAAATATTCATGTTAACCGTACACAGATAATAAATCTTGAAGTGACGCCAAAAATGTAACCCTAAAATCTGCTACATTCGGCACAACACAACGACGTGCTTAAAAAAAAACAGAATAATATTTTCAGTAATACAGTTTTTAATTCATAATACAATGAAATGCTACCTTAGAATGCTTATCTCTCTATTCTAAAAAAAAGTAACTACCGCTGTCACCGCCGCCGCCGCCGCCGCCGCCGCCGCCGCCGGTTTTGAATTTTTTGTGACCGGAGGTATTTCTTCGTTAATATTAAGAAAAATAATGCGTACAAAAATATGAAAATCGGTAGTATTATACAGAAATGTTTGATAAATACGCTGATGCAGACAGTTTTCAGACCGAAGAATTATTTTAAGAGATGTTTAATGCTAAAGTTGGACAAAATCGTTCCACTAAAAAAGTTTTATAGGAGCAAAAACTGTTCATAGGAATTTAATCATTTTTAGATCATTTTATGCGTTAGAATTTGCCGGAGTGCAGATTGCATTAATTTTTTTATTTTGACTAATTTTTTGAGGTTTTATTTCTATTTTAAATTCAGATTTTCAGCATTTCTAGAGATATTTTTAACAGATTTTAGAAAATGATATTAATTTAAACTGTTGCCAACTGCATAAAAAGCGGAAGCAATAATATTTGCTTCAAAAAAATATTTATACGTGTAAATGAATTAAAAAATATATTTACACGTGACTATTATAAACAGAAAAAAACATTTGGAATTAGAATTAAATAATTATGTACAACAAGCAGGAACTTATTAAAAATTATGTCATAAAAACTATAATTACACGTGAATTTTAAGAGAGAAAGGAATTTGTAAAGCAATAAATTTATTAACATGCGTTAGAAGTCTTAAATAGGAGAAATTACGTCATATTTACGTCACATTACAGTTATTACATAAAATGAATACAAAATAATATTGCAAAACGGTTTAAATTTAGAAATTGCGCTAGACATTTATTTGATATTTTAAGAGGATACTTTTCAACTATTTTTGTTAGGAAAGCGCAAATAATATTTAATTTCTAACACAAGTATTTTCACGTGAATATTAAAAAGAGAAAGAATAGTTTGGTCAGAATTACGTCAGATTAAAAACGATTAATTTAAAATGTCTCATTTAAAAGAACTTTCTTTTCACGTTGTTAAAAAATACCAGGAGACAAAGACTCTGTTTACTTAATTCCTTTTATATTAGCTTATTTTGAAATGTTGTTACACGTGTCTACGTCATCAAGTTATTTTTATTTCGACGTTTTATTTGTATTTTTATTAATGTTGTACTAATTTATTTGTTTTTTCGTTATTTAAAATAAAAATTATGTCAATTTGTATAATTTGGCGAGTGGTTTGGCGATTTATATAATTTGGCGAAATTGGTCGACGGGATAATCAAGTAGTACCACAACGGATTTGGCGTTAAAATTCCCCAATCAAAGAGAAATGAATAGAAATCCGTTTATAGAGAGATCGCCACTGTTTTTTAAATTATAATTCAATCTTTCGAAATCTTTTTAAAGCCGATCAAATTAGTGTGCATTTAGAGTCTACGGTGTCTGGACGGGGGTTGGCGAGCGTAGCTCGTAGGGGGCCGAGCCCCCTAGTTGCTTAAATATAAGCAGATCATTTTCATTTACAGAAAAAATGCACGAATGAAGTCAAAGAATTCGGTCCCTGTTCCACGTGCTTGTTTAGTTTGGGCCGAATGAGGGCATTTAAATCTGAGATTAACGCACATCGTATTGCAAACTGTTTTTACGGCATACTGCATCTTCATCTATCTCTTTCCTCCGTGAATAATAGTTAATTTTATTTTACCCAAGATCTTTTCATTCCAGCATCTTTGTTTTCGATAAATGACGTCTAATTCACCTGCTATGCGTACTTACTCAAAACATTTCATCTTGTTATATTAAGAAATACTTGAGAGTTTTCTTTTTATTTCCAATATGCCGCCATATTAATTTTTCAATTCTTAATTTTATTTTTCATTTTCCTGTTTCTCGACAAAGCATTTCAATTGAAAATTGTTAAAGAAAATATTATTCCGGGTTTTGGTTTTCTTGGCAACAATTAAAGAAATATTGGTAAATGTTATGGAAAAATGTTACGTTATTCTCTATAAAAATAATGAACTTTTGTATTTTTAAGCAAAATATTTGAATAAAATAAATAAAATAAATGAAATAATGCCTATTTTTATTTCTGGTCTAAAATCCATCTATATGCCAAGATACAAATGCATTAACTCATGCGTTTTGAGGTTGGCTTTACTCAAACATTATGCACGCAATTATACTAATATTATTAGGACCAAATATGTTGCTAGGCAACAGATGAAAGAAAAGGGAAAAAATGAAATATGCATTATGTCAAATTGATAAAAGAAAATCCTTTATATTATTGGAAAACATGTATAAAATCCCCCCCCCCCAATATTATAAACCTAATTAAAAAATCTCGCAAATATATTGACAAATTTTCAAACTAATTGGAATAATTTAATAATCTTATTTAAAAATTTCAGCATCAAAAATTTACCATTTAAATCCATTTTTCATATGAGCCATTTCTTTCAACAAATGAAAATCAGAAAATCGTCTGACTTGCCATTGAAAAGCATTATAGAGCAAAATAAAATGTTCTATATTTCCCGAACGAATGAACCAAATTTAACCAAAAACTATACAGCTAAGTCCGGGTACCTCATCAACATGCCCAGTGAATTTCAAGCCGATCGGATGCTTTTTGCGGCAGTTATCGCGGAACAGACAGACAGACTAACGGAAACCAAAACTTTTCGTGTCTCCACAGTAAGCCTTCACTGACGTTTCGGCAATTATATATATATATATATATAAAATATTGCAGTTTCTGACGAAATTTTACCTAAGGAATTTACAGATTGGACTTACGTAAAATTCGACTTACGCAAAAGTTTACGGAGCACATTACTTACGTAAGTCGGGGGATGCCTGTATACCCGGTAGCAGAAAGCTCCTGACGGGTGACGTGCGTCGCAGATTTTCTTTTCCCTTTTGCAGATTTTTTTTCCATTGGATCTTTTTCTAACTTTATATTATGTTTAGTTCTTTATTATTTATTACTAAAACTTAAGATTATTATTAATAAAAATGAGTAAAATGCTTAAAAACATTAAAAGTAAATGATTAATTAATTAAAGGTTCATTTGTAACATTTTACCTGCAGATTATTTTCAGTCCTTGAAAGATCTGTCGCAGACACTTGAAGAATTTTCTGCTATTGGGCCTGTATATATTAACTATAAACTATGGGTATCAGCCCTCTGCGAGCTACGCCTGCCAACCCCCGTTCAGGCTTCTGAAAAATACTAATGTGCCCTGTTTAAAAAAAAATATTTCCAGGTTACGGGTGATTGAATGATATTATCAGTAGAACATCGGCTATCTTCTGCAATGGATTTTCCATGCTTTTTGGTTTGAATGGGCATTTCTCTGTTAGTGTTACCATGGCCTCATTTATCGTTGTGGTAATAAATGACGTCTGTTTTCGGGATTTATAAGAAAGATCGATTACACAATTGAAAATTATCTCTCTATTCTAAAAAAAAGTAACTACCGCTGTCACCGCCGCCGCCGCCGCCGCCGCCGCCGGTTTTGATTTTTTTGTGACCGGAGGCTTTTCTTCGTTAATATTAACAAAAATAATGCATACAAAAATATGAAAATCAATGGTTTTATACAGAAATGTTTGATAAACACGCTGATGCAGTCAGTTTTCAAATCGAAGAATTATTTTAAGAGTTATTTAATGCTAAAGTGGGACAAAATCGTTCCAATAAAAAGTTTTATAGCAGCAAAAAGTATACATGGCAGTGTAATCATTTTTAGATCATTTTATGCGTTAGAATTTGCCGGAGTGCAGATTGCATTAATTGTTTTATTTTGACTCATTTTTTCAGGTTTTATTTCTATTTTAAATTCAAATTTTCAGCATTTCTAGAGATATTTTTTACAGATTTCAGAAAATTGTACTAATTTAAACTGTTGCCAACTGTATAAAAAGCGCAAGCAATAATGTTTGCTTCAAATTAAAAATTTATTTACACGTGACTATTATAAACAGGTAAAAAACTTTCAAATTAGAATTAAATAATTACGTATAAAAAGCAGGAACTTATTAAAAATTACGTCATAAAAAGTATACACGTGAATTTTAAAAGAGAAAGGATATTGTAAAATAATAAATTCATTAACATGCGTTAGAAGCCTTAGGAGAAATTACGTCATATTTACGTCACATTATAGTTATTACATAAAATGAACACAAAATAATATTGCATAAAAGTTTAAATTTAGAAATTGCGCTAGACATTTATTTGATATTTTGAGAATTAATTTAAAATGTCTCATTTAAAAGAACTTTCTTTTCGCTTTGTTAAAAAATACCAGGAGACAAAGACTCTCTTTACTTAATTCCTTTTCTATTAGCTTATTTTGAAATGTTGTTACACGTGTATACGTCATCAAGATATTTTTATTTTGACGTTTTATTTGTGTTTTTATTAATGTTGTACGAATTTATTTGTTCTTTCGTTATTTAAAATAAAAATTATATCAATTTGTATAATTTGGCAAGTGGTTTGGCGATTTATATAATTTGGCGAAATTGGTCGACGGGATAATCAAGTAGTACCGCAGCGGATTTGGCGTTAAAATTCCCCAATCAAAGAGAAATGAATAGAAATTCGTTTATAGGGAGATCGCCACTGTTTTTTAAATTATAATTCAACCTTTCGAAATCTTTTTAAAGCCGATCAAATTAGCGTGCATTTAGAGTCTGCGGTGTCTAGCGGGGGTTGGCGAGCGTAGCTCGTAGGGGGCCGAGCCCCCTAGTCTTGTATAAAATGATTAGGTTAAAAATGATGCTGAGGACGGTATGCTATATGCTACCAACACCGGCATGCTTCAAATTTAAAATTATTGTTGCTTTTAACGTTCATATTTTTACATTTCGACGGTATTTTAGGTTTAAATATTTTTATTCTTCATTTATCTTTGATACGCTTAAAACTTTAAAAAAAATGTTTACATTTTAAAAATACTTAAATTTATATAATCTAAAAAAGAAAACCTGTTAAATATGCATATTCGAAGTTTTCGTTAAAGCTGGAAATTTTGCAAGCGAAAATAGTAAAAAAAAACTCACTTGTATTTTAATTCCTATCCACAATTCTGTCTTTATAGTAGCTAATATATAATCCAGGAATAAATCTTCTAACGTATCCAAAATTGAAACAAGGTGGCCATTATAATTATCTTTACAGTATTCATCAGCATCATGCCAAGATTTCATTTCCGTAACTACATGATAACAAGAATTCTGAAATTTCCATCCTCCACCTGCTTCAGACGTACAGTACATTGGGTTAGGAGATCTCTTACTGGGGCCTGTTTTGAAAATAATTATAAAACTTAGATATGAATGAAATTTTACAAAATATTTGAAAGTGAATAACTATTTATCATGCATTTGATTACTTCTTAGTCATACATAATGTATGTCCAGTGATTTCGTTAAACATAAAAAATTATAAAGCTGAACCAATTGGTATATTTAAGCGGTGTTTAGCATATATATTTTTCAAGAATTCTTATTTATATAGGATGAGGACAAATATTTAATACATTTTAAGCACTCCATTTATAAATTTTTAACGTTCATTACTTAATCACGTCGCATTGATACTTGGGCTTTGTTACATTACTCAAGAAATTACATTTTGAAAATGTGTGACGTAAAGTTGTTTTTATTGCTGTAGTCAGAAATGTAAGAAATTCTAAAGGCACGCCTTGGAACAATGCACAGGGATACAGAACACACTATTTTGTACGAGCTTCTACATACAGTGCGCCTGCAAAGGCGATGGCAATAACTTCAATTTTGGCAGTATCCCTTACTCTAGAATGTCTCTAGTCCCAATCATCTTTGCATTGTTCTATATATGATTTAATATTCGACAGGAATGTTTATTTATCTATTCTGTACTAAAATAATTATATAATTATTATATTATAGAATATTATAAGCGGAAAAAGGAGGTAATCTCTGGAACTACTGAATCGATTTCAAAAGTAATGTTATCAAAATGATGGAGTTAGCCCCTGTTCCAACATAGACTATATCTTATTTCGATGCCACTAAACCAAAGTGGGTGCAGGAGCAAAAAACTTTCTAAAAATGCGATTTTTGTGTTACTGAAGGTCCTAGAAACATGGAATTTGGCATGGTAGTTTCTTGTAAGATATACTCTCTAAGAACATTTCCTAAAGAATTCGAAATTTAAAATAATGAAAATGCGCGAAAAGCGCTCTAAAAACGTTCTAAATTGCAATTTCTACGGAATCTAGGGAAGTGCAGAACCAATTTAGAAAATAATGGTGTTAAAACGATAATAACAGCCCTTGCTCCAACATAGTCCATATCTTATGTCGGTGTCATTACCCCACACATGGTGCAGGCGCAAAAGAAAACGTTATAAAAGTGCGATTTTTGTGTTACTGAAGGGCCTAGAAACATGAAATTTGGCATGTCGTTACTTATAAAATATAAATGATCTCAAAGAACATTTCTTAAAAAATTCGAAATTTAAACCGGGTGAAAATGCGCGAAAGGCGTTCTAGAAGCGTTTTAAATGTCGATTTGTAAGCAATCTCAGATTTATCAAACCGATTTCACAAGTACATAAACATACATAATTTTCATTATGTTTAAAGTAGGGTAACATCACTTAAAAACGCTGCAAATAATTTTCCCCCGTAAACTATTATCTAACAGAATTTTTTGTGTGAACCTGCAAACTAATGACAAATGCTTTGAATTTCCTATTCGACTGAAAGTATGTTTATTGCACCTCAGAATGTATTTAAATTTTAATATATTTGAAATAACGAAACATTAAAATACACTGCAAACGATTTCTTCCTATGAACCATAATCTAATGAAATTATATTCAGTGGCCCTGTAAACGAACGATAAATATTACACAATTCATTTTCAATACTGGACATACCATTGTAAACCTCAGTAACACATATCAATAAAATGGCAATCTCAGTATGTTGCATCGTGGACGGACAGACAGAGAAACCGAATTTATAAACATTTTTCAGCTCTGTTGGAGAATGGTAAAAATAGAAAAAAATAAACCATTTAATTTCTCTCTTGCATTGGAAAACAACGGGAAAATAAAATTATGAACTTGTATGGATTTTTAAAGTTTAGATATTGCATGAAACTATGGGAATTTTAGAAACAAAAGTTCATTTGATCAAAAACTCTATAGTTCTAACTTTGACTTTATTGAAACATATAGTATGAAATAGTTTATGATGTAGGGGGGAGTGGGGATGAAAGGGACATTTTGTCTTTATAAGCTTATAAAATAATGACATTAAAAGATATCATTATCAGGATTGCGCCCAATTCTCGTCTAAAACCTTTGCTTTAATACTAGTAAAACCTCTTATCCCCAAATACAGTAATTTAAAATTTGTACGCATTTTTATAAATTGGGAGAAATGTCCCTTTTAACCCCATTGTGGGGGATGAAAGGGACACTGTGCGGGGTTGAAATGGACACAAATAAATAAAACAATTTTATGAACATTTTTTTTCTTTTTATTTGCGATTAAATTATTCAAAAATAAAAGATAATGATACACAAATAAAAATAAAATATATTGCAACATATGATAAAGCAAAAACAAGAAAAATAACTTGTTTAGGTCTACTTGAGAAAAAATATCTTTCATTCAAAAATTTTAAGAAAGATTCAGCTCTACCTGTCTCACCACCAGTTACGGATTTAGGTAACTGCATCACAATATCATTGATATTCGCGTCATTCATGTCAATAGTATCAGTAAATACAAAGTGGTTTTAATCCTTTTTTTCTGAAAAAATGTACTTCGAATTCATTCCGAGTGTTTTTCAGGAGTTTGCGGATAAAGTGCGACAGGAATGTTACCATAATTATTCCATTACCTTTTGCAAATTTTATTGCCTTTATATTTGTATTGTTTTCATGGTTATCAAATAAGAGAAGAGTAGGATCAATTTTGGAACAGCTAGAATAACTCATTAATGCTGGTTGGTACAAAAATCTGCCATTCAAGTCATGCAAAAGTTTTAAATATGAAAACCAATATTTTAGTAAGGAAATTTTCATATTACTTAATCTCAAACTTTGAGAAATCAAATATGTTAAAATTACAATATGGGAAAACTGGTGTCAACTGATACATAGGTAATAAAAATGTGTAAAAGGAACTCGTCATTAATGGGTTAAGCTAATGCACAATTGCTTTAAAAAAACTCTGCGGTCATCCACCAACTTTGATGAGCAAGTCCAAGCTTCTGGGAAGGGGCAGCTTCGAGCATGAACTCTTTGTAATT
Organism: Maratus speciosus; assembly: GCA_963932465.1. NCBI lineage: Eukaryota > Metazoa > Arthropoda > Arachnida > Araneae > Salticidae > Maratus > Maratus speciosus. Next base: position 332,920,907 of record OZ010790.1, on the reverse strand, counting down.
CTTCCTTGGGAAAACGAATACTGTTCAACAGAGTTACCTGATGCAGAAACAAAAGTGTGACAAGTTTACCACGTTCAGCTGATGTTACCTCAGAAAATTGCTTTCACAACGTTTTTCTACTATATTTGGTGGCTTGTGCTCTGTCATTAAACTTGTTTCATCACAGTTATGTATTATATCCCGTGTGAATTTTTAGCGATTCATAACTGACTAAAGGTGTTTAAAAATATCAACATTAGCTTCGTTAAAACTTGCACTTTTTGTTAAACTAATGGCTATAGGTTTTCCTAAGAGAAAGTAATGAATTTTGTTGATTAAAATATTGGAACCAATCATTTCCAGCTTGCTTGTTTGTTTCCCAAGACAGGGACATATTTCGAAAAAAAAAAATTGAATATTCATATGCACAATTGTTAAACTATAGTTCATATTAGATGCTTAGAGCAAATTTGAAGCTAACTCTTTTTACTTACCTTCACTAAAAAACTTTTTAATTACCAAATGGGTGTATTGAAATTCATCTTCTTGTACATTCTTAAATTTTAGAATAATTCTTTCTAAACAGGACTTTTCAATGCCGTTGTCTTTAGCTGCTGATCTAATAGACACTCCTTTGTCCATTTCTTCAGATACAGTACACATCATTGCTTCTTCAGTAAATTGGATTTTCAAAAATTTCCTTTTATATTTTCGAAGTATATTGACTGTTTGATGATTTTTGGAAAAGGAAAAAATACCAAAATTGTAGGTATATGTTATTGTAATATTTGTATATTTTTGTTCTACATAGTAATGCATTTATTCTTTCTATATAAAAAAAATAAAACCATAACTTAAATTTTACAAAACATAAATAACATTTTGTTTAAATAATAATAAAACACGACGGGTTGAAAGGGGCATGTCCCTTTCAACCCCATCAGTTACTGCCCCTTTCAACCCTATACCCACCTAGCTAAATAAAAGATGTATTCATGCATGACAGTATTTTAGCTAACAAAATATATCGGTATTCATATAATGTGCATACACTATATTGCTAAATAACATAAATATTATAATGCTAAACACAATATTAATTTTTTAGAGACGAAAAGAAAAGCAAGATAAAAATTTACTTTTTTATATCAAAAACAAGTTTTGCTTTCACCACCTACAACGCTACAATTGCTAACGTCAGTTTTAAGGATTATTAAGACAGAACAAGTATCGCCATCGATCGAGCCAAAATTGAAAATTTCTCCATTTTATTTTCATCCTCAAATTTTGAGTGTCCCTTTCATCCCAAGTCTGCCCTAGGCTTCACGAGAAATTACAAGCCTTTGAATGCCCTGCAAAGTGGCGGAATTATGATGTTATTTTTTCTATTTTTTTTTAATATGCTGAAACCCTGATTATTGCCACATATCATAAAAATATTTCAGGGTAAAGTTCGAAAATACATTGTAAATAATTTTGCCGCTTTTCTGAAAAACTGTACTAGTGCTTGTATATTAGACTTATTTATTTAAAATATTTTACTAAATACTTTATGTAGCATTTAGAAATATAAAAGAAAACTCAGTAATTAAAGTGAATCCCAACACGAAATATATACGTATCAAACATATTAAAAAATAATTTAAGATAAACTAACTTGTGTTTTTTTCGCATATGTAGGTTTCTGGAATGTTACACGATCTATCATTCCATTTTCCTATAATGTCTTTCTCGGGTTCGAACCACATATGAACACAATCTTCCTAAACAAACAAATAAACAAAATAAATAATAACTGGGGAAGTTATAATTCAATTTTTTTAAACAAACAAATAAATAAAAACAAATAAAAGCTACATTTACACCATAAAAATGTTCAATATTAACATGAAGTGTAAAAAAATACAAGTTTACTAAATGGTGTGTACAAAATGTTGTAAAGTTAAAACTAAACAAACATTAAAATAAAATTATAACAATCGATGTTTCAGCCATCATCTATGACCATCTTCAGGAAGTAGTTGTAACATTGCTTTTAAAGAAGCCGTCTTGGATTTGAAAAGTTCGTTTATAATCGTTTCAACCAATCATAAGAACAGCTGCATATTCTGTTCTTATGATTGGTTGTAACGATTATCAACAGACTTGTCAAATACAATACGTTGGCATTTTTCTTTAAAAGCAATGTAACAACTGTTTCCTGAAGATGGTCATAGGTGATGGCCGAAACATCGATTGTTATAATTTTATTTTAATGTTTGTTTAGTTTTTAACTTTAAAACATTTTGTACACACCATTTAGTAAACTTCTGATTTTTTATTTTCACGTAACTATTAAATCAAAACTTTTTGATAAAATCTGAAAGTAAAAAAAAAAAATAATAATAAATATTATTAACAGCTCAACATGACATCGATTGCAGTCATGGAATTTTCGTCTCCTTTGTTTTTCTTATTTTTACATAATATATTTACATTCTATTTCTAAGGAATTCTAGCATAAGTACATTTAAGATATCATTTTATGGCATTTTATGAATCGTTTAACTGATTTATTACATTATATTATCTGAATCTCAAAAGTGACTTTTAATTTCCAGATCCATATAGGGTAAGGAAAGTACTATAATCCTGATATAAACTCAATTATGGAAATGTTGGTATATTTTTACATCTTGATATTCCCTGAATCCGATTTTGATATTTTTACAATGTTTTCTCATGAGCTTGTGTATGTATGAATGCAGGTTGTTTTTTAATTTCGTTTTCAGGTCTCCAGAGTCCTTTTTTAGCGTTTTTACGACGATGTCTGTCTGTACATGTGTAAACGAACATGATAGAGCACGAGAGGTGCTTTGGAATCCCATTTGCTGAATACGTTACAGGCCACTGCCAAAAAACTGCATTGATTTTCATGAAAATCGAACGAGGGGTTTGATAGGTAAACCATTTTTCAATTATTTTGCGAGTAAAAAAAAAAAAAAAAACTCATAAGTATTTTCTTTTTTAACTCGCGTATTAGATTAAATGATTTTATTTGTCATGTTAATATCTTACGTTAATACAACAATTAAGTATCACCAGAACGCGATTTAGTAAAACTTTTTTTTTAATTCCGGACATATACAACCTAAGTAATTTTTTAATCAAGGTAAAAACCGATTGCGGAATTATTTTAATATAGGTACATTTTGAGGTCGCTTTTGGTATTTTTACAACGATATTGTGCGTATGGTCCCATGTATGAGTGTATGTTAGTATTTCCTTCCGTTTTAGCCCTCCCCCCGCCCTAGAGTCCGTTTTGGTGTTTTAAGGATATTTTATTTTGACGTGTCTGCCAGTGAACTTCAAAAAATCCAAAAGTGTTTTCGATTGAGCCGACATGTTGGGTGATAAGTATGTTATTTCCTTTATCGCAAGATAATTCTATTGAAAAATATCTCAGTATAATAAATGATAAGGGTCTATAAAGCAGGTTTTTGATTAAAAATTATGATATTATGAATTATAAAATTAAGAAAAATTATGTTCTGCTTGCATACTAAATGTATTATTTTTAAATTACATATTAGTACTTTCAAGTTTAAGCCCTATTTTAACCAAATTAGCGGTATTTCTATAGCATAGAGACTTGCAATCTTAGTACTATGTTTGTAAATCTTTGAAAAAAATGCTTATTTTTGAATATTTGGTGGCTCTTTTCATGTGAGAACAATGACGCAACAATTTGTTCTTTAAATATGTTACGAAGGATAGCAGGAAGTATAATATAAAAAAAAAAAAGTGCTGCAAAATTGCGCTAATATGTAACAAGAACAAATGCAACATAAATAAGTTGTAATTTGTTCATTCGAAATACCAAACAGCGCATCGTTATTTCTTTCACTCCTGTTCAAGTGCAGTTGAAGTGCATTTGTCTTTAATAATTCTTCGGGAAAAATTGTATTAAAGAGATTAGAAAAGCTATAAGTATGTATTGTAGGACTTCTCGCATAATATTTCTCTCGCACAGAAAGAGAATTGTTGAAAAAATAAACAAGAACTTTTTGCAGTCGTTATTTGAAGAGAGTCAAACAGTAAGTGCTAAATATGTGATAAAGTTATTTCGGGTTTACGAAAAAACACAAAAAGAACCTGATAAAGGAAGATTTTATGTTTTGTCTTTTCTTTTCAAACATAAAGATAAAATTAAATGTAATGCATATTTCTTGGTATTTAACTTCATAATTGGGATTTTTTAAAATAAAATATGTTTAAAGAATTTAGTTGTTTCCTTATTTCCTATGATGTTACCTGATGTTACCAGCTTAAGTATTATTAAATTCGCTTGTGTTAAAAACCTGGATTATGGATATTCATGCTTGTACATAATGCAACACATTTTTTTTTTTCACTTTTGACTCGCCTGGTATCTGAATGCAAATATCTATAAAGTATTCGGAAAGTCGATTAGAGACATTCCAAATTTTTTTTAAATTAAAATACGCTTAGTAAAAAATATTCATAATAAGAATTATATAAAAACTAGCATAATCCGCGGCATAAAATATAAAAACTAGCATAAAACGCGGCTTTGCACGCGTAGTTATTGAAATATACCAAGTGGTATTTATAGGACTTTTTACATAAGATGGAATTATTGTGTTACGGATAGTTAGAAAATAACTAATTAAGTCAACGTTTGAGTAAACGTTATTCTTATACTGCATTAGGCAAACGTGAGACTTACACTAACGATGTAATCTAAAATTAATCCAAATAAATCGTAATTTTAAATAAATTTTTTTCTATGTTTTGCTCTGATTTCATCTTTTATTTGAAATTTTGAATTTTTTATAAACGGTTCTTAGCGAACATTTTAAATCTTAAAAATAACCACCATGACAAATTCCAAGCTTCTAGTTATTCAAGCTTCTATATCTACTGTATCATAGAAATCGAAATTTTAGAATGTTTTTCGTTTCTGCACCCATTTAAATTAAAAGTTTTTTAGAAAATGTTCGGTGCTTCATTGACGTCTCTAAAGTAACAGCCATGTCAATTTTCAAGTTTCTCTCTCTAACAATTTCATATAAATCGTATTTTAGAATGTTTATCGAACTTTTCCGCACATTTCAATCTTTCAAATTTCGATTTTCTTAGAAACCATTCTTGGTGAGCACTTACATCTTAAAATAACCTCCTTGCCAAATCAAGTTTTTGATTTGTTTAAAAGGTTCAGAGAGGAACGAGAAATGACCGAAAACAATGCACGCTCTGGATGAACCTACACCTCAAAAATGGACGCAAACATTTAAACAATTAGTCAGTTGATCAACGAAAATTGTCGGCTGAGTATTCGGAATGTTGCTGAGTTGACAGGAATCGACAAATAAAGTGTTCGGTAGATTTTGCATTAAACATTCAACATTCAGGATGAAGAATTCCTGGATTCTTCACACAGCCAATTCAGCTTTGTCTGTGATTGCGTTCTGGGCAAAGCAAACCACCTTCGTCCACCTTACTCCCCATGTAATTTCTATTTAATGGTGTATTCGAAAAACAAATTTCCACCCTCAACAGCTTGAAATGTTCTGAGACATTTTCAGACTCATTTTTAAAAGTAAAAACATGAAATTTGCTGAGGTGATTTCTGAAGAGATCTATAAGAGGCCGTGTAATTTCATTTTTTGCTCAATTAATTAGAATTTGATTTTTGAACACTTATTTTCTCAGTATGTCCATTTTTTTTTCATCCCCAGATCTCCCGCTCCACAAAATTTGGTTCAAAACGCCAATTTTGACAACATTTTTCGCAAAATTTTCTGTATTTATCAAAAAATCGACAAGCACGACACATTATGTAGTTTCTAAATAAGAGAATTTGCCAGTTTGATGCGTTTGAGAGCAAAAATGAATTTTAAAATAAATCAGAAAATAAGCAGTTTGGATTGGAATACACCCTTAAGTGAAAAGTTAAATCGGAGGTGAAGGGGGGCCAGCTGCAGAGCATTGAATCGGCCAAATCAAAGACCGTGGTGATTCTCAACTAGCTGACAGAAGAGGACTTCCAGCGTTGCTTTGAACAGTGGAAAATTAGGATAAGGTGGTGCAGGGATCGCCAAGGGGTATATATATTTAGGCGATAATGTTTTTAATTTAATTAGTGACTAATAAAAATGTGTATGACGTCAGGCCGATTATTTAATAGCCACGCCATGTATATATAAGAGAAACTAGGAATTCCACGAACAGAAAAAAAAATAATTACTCATTCTTCATACGAAAAGAAATCTTTACGAAATAATTAGAATTATTTCACAGATTTACAAAGAAGAACAAAAAAGAAACTTCTTTCAAATTGCATAAAACCAAAACTATTTTCTGAAGAACGTTATCGTCATGGACAGTATTCTCAAGGATATTAAGAACACACAAAATATTATTATGTTGTTTTTAAGTTTTTTATTTCATTATAAACACCTTAGAATTGTATAACTTCGTTATTCTTCATCACGCATCCAAACAGAAATTTCACACCGAACTTTTCCCCACTCATCGGAATATTTCTATTACGAACACCGCAGCGCAATGCACATTCTAGAAATGCAAACAGACATGATTGCGATATTTAAGAATCAAACCTTATTCAGATTTAACATGGCATGTTTCCAATTGAAAAAAAAAAAGTATGTAGCATTTATAGTTCCTTTACAGGGATTCTCAAAAGAACTATGCTGCGTTATGGGTTATGGAGAGAAGTTGTTTTTTGTGTATTGTAATGATATTACACTATTTCAAATAAAATGAAATTGAGATGCATTTATGATGTAAATAAAACATGCTTTCCGTAGACAATGGAGTGCAAAACATTTTCCCGTCATTTACGCATCAACAAAAAACAAATCAAATACATAACTGCCTACGGAGAAAAATCGTTTGCAGTGAATTATAATGATGTTGCACTATCTCAAAGATAATTAAATTTATATACATTACTGAGGTGCATTACGGGATGCTTAATGTAGAATATAGAGTACGTAGAATTTATCGTACTTTTATACGGACACAAAAAATAATTCGGTTACTCATACTACTGCAACTGTCGCTCATAGGCAGTTACAGTACTGTCTACTAGCGTTACTTGCTGGAAGTGAGCTTTAACTTTGTTTTGCGTATTTAAGTTTAACTACATTTTTGAATACTACGCGGCTTGTATGCATTCAATAGATTATACACATCGCTACACAAAAGAGTTCAAAAACGTTACTGTCTTTGGGCGTGAATTGCTTGTGGGTGATTTTAATTGTCTAATAAATTTTACAGCTGAATTATATTTAGCACATAAGACACGTTTAACGACTATAGATAAAATCATATGGGGATCATGTCTTCGGCCCGAACCCTGTTGCATCGTTTTTGAAAGCTCTCATGTACAGCGGCTAGAAGTCCGTAACCAGGTAAGCTAGAAGCATGATTCCGGTCTCATTCTCTTCCTCTTCTTAAGACAAAAATTTTAATGTATTGTGGGCTTTTTTTCATAAATTAATTCAATGATATGGTTATCTAAAGTTTTTAGTTAATCTCGCCCCAGCCAGTTTGGCTCTTCTGGCTTCCTGAGCTTTTTGTACTACTCTCACTTGTGTTATTTTTTATGATGTTTTATTATTGTTCTATACTTAAATATGATCATTTTAAGCTATTATACTTGTCTCTACGTTTATTTTTAACCAAGATACGAATTTTTGAATTTTTGCAGTTGTTGTGCAAAATTGCGCCATTTTCAAAAAAGCCACTTTTTCATGTACTTTTTGTGTTTATTTAACTTATTGATAACTCATTTCTGATGCAATATTTGTGTACATTAGAGCTTTATCTTTCATTTAGTACTATTTACGTCAAGTTATCTGCAGTATTTAAATTTTTAATAGCATTTGTTTAAGCATCACTTTTTCACTTTGGCTAATTTTTTCACCCATAGCCCTTACATGGTGACGTCACCTCTTTTACTATGTCTATAAAGATGTCATAACTAAATTATTTTGACAATCAAATTGCATATTACTGTACTATGGAATGTCTTCTTTCCTCCGATTCCACTTTTGTTAAGTTTTGAGCACTATAAGTATTTTAAAGGATTTTTACAAAATTTCTGTTTTGACACCTGTCACTTTGGCGTCTCTCATAGAAATACTTGGGAAACGGAGGTTTGTTTACCTTTTTATCTTAGCTTAAAAGATATCAAGATGAACTTTTTTTGACTAACAAATGCCATTTCTGATAACTTCATTATCTCTAGTTTGCTCCGCCACCACTCACGTTTTTCTAAGGGAAATATTAATATTTTTAAAATTTCATTGAAAATATGTCGTTTTGCTTTCCCCTTAGGTCATCATTAGGAGTGACCTTTTTTATTAAATTCAAATAAAATACTTTAAACTAAGTTATTGTTTAGAGAAGTGGTATTTCGGAAAGATAAAGCTCTATTTTTTGCTCCGCCTCCATCCTCGTATTTTCAAAATGACTAGAAGTATTTTTAATTAGCACTTGAATTTATGTACTACTTTTTGAAATCTTGAAAATGTTAGATTGATTGGAGGATTTAGTGGGATTTTCATCCCAGATCTAAAAGGAGATTCAAAATCATGGAGTGGACCTTACCTGACTTAATTATTTTTATGTTTTTGAGTATAACATAGACTTCTCATACAACTGGACTCAGAAATAGCAACCCTTTCTTGACGCCGGGATCGCTACCCACCGTCACGTGATGGTGGGCAGAGAAAACGCGCCAAACCGGTTTTTCTCCTCTGGTTCCCGCTGAAACTTTCTAGCATCGACGTTTCTCTCGCATAAATCAAATCCAACAGTTGCCAATAAGGTGATCACCGCCATAAAAGACAACCTTTTGGCGATGAAAGCGGGAAACATGTGTGCCTCAAGTTCTGACCGAAATAACAATGGGATTCGGCCTCTACTTCTTATCTTTACTCTGAGGAGTATAATCACAAATTCTAACTGCTACGTGTAAACTATTATATTAAATTCAGAGATTTTGTCAGTATTGAGGTGACATAAAGGCAGTTGCCACTCAAATAGGCAGAAATGCAGTATTTTCTTGTATTATAAAGTGTATTTTAAATCTACTGGAGAATTATGGGTAATGCTTGGAATCTAAAGCATTGTGGAAAGGTCCTGGCTGTCGGATGGTGATGTCCGACACCGTTTTAAGCTCTTTTATCAAATATTAATTCCTTCAGTAAGCTTTTAATTTAACTCTAATATTTTTTTTTTTTTTAAATATAAATTTGGTTTGCTTTGGCTGTCGGATATCACTGTCTGGCACTAAGCAGTGATCTTATTCATTTTAAAACTGATATTTCATTAACTGTGTTTACTAGTATCTTAACTATTTATCTTCCCACACTTTATACTTTAACCCTTTAAAAGCCTGCGAGTATCAGAGCAGTTTCACATTTATCTAGTCTCGCCCATTTTTTTAAATATTTTTTTCACCCTTTAATTATGAGTTTAGAGGCTCGTCTTCCCTTTTCGGACTAATTTGTGTACAGCGCATCGTTTGACGTGCTCCTTTTCTTCTAGCTGTGTCAGGGGGGAGTCAGGGTAGGGGGGGGGTGGAGTATTTTCAAAATTTTTAATTCAATAGCACTTGTTATTCCTTGCTGGAAAGGTATTGGCACAAGCTTTTCGTTTCTATTATCTATTTTAAGTTTACTTCATTTTGTGCCAGTAGGGGGCGCCTAAAGCTTTAGTTTTTACTTCTAATTTCATTCTTTACATGTGCTGGGACATGTGACACATCGTTGGTTAGGTCTCGGCATAAGCTTCTTGTTTCCATTATCTATCCTAAGTTTACTTCATTTTTGTGCCAGTAGGTGGCGCCAAAAGCCTTAATTTTCACTTTTAAATTTTTCCATCACATGTGCTGGGACATGTGACACATCGCGGGTTAGGTCTCGGCCTAAGCTTCCTGTTTCAATTTTCTTCCTTAAGTTTACTTCACCTTTTCGCCAGTAGAGGTTGCCAAAGTTTCTTTTTCTCACTCTTAGCTCTTATTTCACAGGCACTGGGCCAAGTGGCATCGCTAGTTATGTCTTGGCCTATTTGTAATCTTGGATTTCTTGTATCCTTTTTTTATTTTAAGTTTACTTCACTTTTACGCCGGTAGAGGCGCTATTGGCTTCCATTTTTCACTTATAGCTCTTATTTCACATGTACTGGGACATGTGTCACATCGTTAAATAGGTCTCGACCTTAGCTTCATGTTTCACTTTTTTTAAGTCTTCTTTACTTTTACGCCAGTAGGGGGCGCCATTAACTCCTATTAAACACTCCACTAATTTCTACAAGTACTGGGACATGCGATACATCGCTGGCTAACCTAAGCTTACTGCTCCCACTTATTACTCTAAGTTTGCATTACCTTCACGCCTATAGAGTGCGCCATAAGCTTATAGCAACACATCATTTTAATTATCTCAGTTTCTAGGTCGTCAGTAACACAATGTTAGTTAGGTCCGGGGATAAGAGTAATGCATCCAGTCTTCTCTTAAGCTTTTCTCATTCATACGCCTGTAGGGGGCGCTGTAAGCCTTAGTTCGTTATCTACTCTCTGTTCAACTGAACAGGTCCCTACGGCATATCACTGGATTGGTTTTGGCCCAAACCCAACGCTTCCATTCATTTAGAGTAAGTCCAGTTCACTTATAAGCCAGTAGGGGGCGCCCTTAGCGTTTTTTTTTTCTCTTCACCGTTCTGTCTCCACTATCTCCCCTTCCCCCTTTCAGTTTTCTCAAGCGCAGACTGGTCGTCAGAGGTGAGTCCTCTTTTCAGTTTTATTTTCTTTATTCCAAAGTTTTTGCATCTACTTTTACATTGGCTTTACACTTTATTGGCTCTGATACCCACCCTACAGTTAATTCATGATGCCAATTACTCATTCCCGTGTCTGTAAATTGGCTCATGAATATATTTTTTGTTCACGGTTCGGTCTTGTATTCACTAGATTTCACTAGTGGAATGAAATTTGATAATTTCAATCTTTTAATTTTTAGTATTTAGTGTAAATATTTGTTTGTGTTCCATTCCTTATTGCACAACAACATCACCAAGCTCGGGAAGCCAAGTCCACAATGCATGTACTCCTCATCTAATTAATGTGGTAACTCCTAGTTACATAAATCTGTATTCCAAAATTATCTACTCACTCTCCAATTTATAAAGTAAATTACACTTTATTTCTGCCAAAGTGTAACACTATCACCCCTAATTGTTTTTTTTTGTTTTTTTTTTACTATTATTATTATTATTAACAACATAAAGTAAAATTGGTTATTAACTTTTTCTTAGTCATTTTCGGTGATCTAGATCACCGGCTCTTGCTTTACCCTATACTATATCTCCCCTTTCTTTCCTAAAGACCGTTTTCGTGCTCTAGTGATGCCTGGTATATTCTCTATAAAAAAGTAAATTGCATAATAATTACGTTGACAGTCGAGCAGATATAAAAGAAAATTAATAAAAGGCGTATCAATGTCTGAGAAAAAACCAGAAGAGATCTCTGTCTCCCAAAATAAACAAAAAGACAAGAATACCTCACGGCCTCCAGAAACATCGAATACTCAAGAGGACCCACTAACAATGCCACCAAGCCAGATGGAATCATCAGCTTCAGACTATGATGAGACAAGCAACACCACAGATGTGGTGCGTAATAAAAAAGTCTTCAAGGGAAACTACAGACTAATAGAAAAACACATTGCAACTTCAACAACTCAACACCTTGCCCCAGCAACAATTCCAGTTAAAGCGGACATACCAAAATTTAACAAAGAACACGCACAAAAAATAGAAATCTTGGAATTATTGAACCGCTACATAAAACTAAAGAAAAGAAGAAGTCGCGGAGATTCAGAAGAAGCGCAAAAATACTGGAACTGTGCTACAGAAAGAATTCAGGAATTAGAAGCACAAAATACAAATCTAAAACAACAATTAGCAAAATCAACAGAAGAAAATGGAACCGACGAAGACAGCCAGCAAATAGACCAGAACAAAGCAATAACGCACTCAGAAAATATAGAGAAACTGGAAGAAAAAATAAAAGAAAAAGATTGTCAAATAAAAATCCTAGAAGAACGGCTAAAAAGACAAGAACAAAACCAACAGCAAAAAGAAACCCAAAACACAGAACAAACATTGGGTGCAAGCAGCCAAACCCTGGACAAAAACATCCTACACGTCATTAACGAGAGAGTGCTAAACATCGAAAAACACACAGAGGAAATTAGAGAAAAACTAAACATAACAAAAAATACAGAAGAAGAAAAACAAGACACACAAGCACAGCAACAATACTCTGAGGTGCTGAAAAAACAAGAATCTACACCAAGGCACAACCTCTCAAGAGCAGCCATTCTCATTAAACGTAATACATCCACAAATACAACACTCAACACCATCAGAGAAATCCTAAACAGGGCAGCACGAAACACAACAGGCCTCCCAAAAATAACATGCTACACATCAAGAGACAAGAACACACTAATAATACAAGCCGAAGATGACACAAAGACGGAGGAAGTGTTGAAATTCATAGAAACGATAGCAACACTGAAAGACATAACAGAACTCACATTTAGATCGACAAATATGAAGAAAGTCATAATCATCGGAATTCCAAACATTATGGAGAGCGAGGAAATAACAGAAAAGATCCTAACAGAATATAAAGTTGAAGTTCCAGTAGAAATACTGAGAAAAATACAACGAAAGGGTGGTAAAACCTACCAGCTAGTAATAAATATTGAAGCAAATATGGCCAGAATTCTGACACAGGATGGAAGAATCCTGATTGGTTTTAATTCCTGCAGAATTGAAGAGTATCGCCCTGTGATACGATGTGGACACTGCCAAAGATATGGCCACACGAGCGCTAGATGCAGATATGAACAAGCATGTGCATACTGCAAAGGAAAACACGAGACAGAAAACTGCAAGTTCAGAGAAACCCCAAACAAATACAAATGCATCAACTGCGCAGGAACAAGAGAAGACTTCCCACACGCAGCAAATTCCAGCAAGTGCCCAGTATTCTTATTTTATCTGAAAGACAGAAATAACTCCATCAAAAACAGCAGTCAGAATTCAAAGTATTAAAAAAACCTGATCAACCTCCAGATTCCAACAATCAAGACCTTCCTCAAACAACAGTTATTCCAGACAATAGCACCCAAGATTCCCAAAACTTAACAGAAAACGACTCAAACAACGATATCCCGGAATTAATAGTCAACGCCAATCAAATTAATCTTCAAGGAGCCAAAGCTGCAAGTAAATCCTCAGAACCATCTCAGGCTTCTGTGAAGCCTCCTCCGATAGGGACTCTGAAAATCCTGCAGAGCAATCTTAACCATTGCAAGGTGGCTAGTCCTGAAGCGAAACGCTTTATGGATGAAAACTCCATAGACTTAGCACTGCTCCAGGATGTGCATTTCAGTAGTGAAGGAAAACCAACAGGCTTCTCTGGCTGTAGGATTTTCTCATCTAAACTTTGTTCGGCTCACCTGATTGTCAATAATGCCAGCCTTATAATTAACCACCTCTTCACAGGGGATCACTGTATTTTCATTACAATTACCGCGGCGGAAGGAGAATTTATTTTTGGCTCTAATTATATAGCTCCATCAGTGAAAGATTTTGACTCTACCCTTGAGGAATGGCAACATCTCATAACTAATAAAAGACCATTTGTCTGTGGTGGGGACTTCAATGCAAACTCTCCGCTCTGGGGAAGTCCACGCGAAGACCCCAGAGGGGGGGATCTCATTGAATTCCTAGTCATCAACCAATTAACAATATTTAATGCAGACAATAGGAAACATACATTTGTTAAAAAGGATCGCCTTGGTCGCACTATCGCGAAAGGCTTCCCTGATCACACACTAGTAAATTCCTTAGCCATTCCCTTCATTCGCGATTGGCGGGTTCTTGATCACCACAACTTTTCAGATCACAAATACATTGTTTACAATTTCCTAATTTCTCCTCTATTTTCTACCCATCGTCGCTTTAATACTAAATATGGAAATTTTAAGAAATTTTCTAAGACCATTAAAATCAAAAAACCTATTCTTCAAAATTTACTAAATGAGATTTCTAATACGAATGATCTTAACAGCTTCACGGTTTTTTTAACAGAGTCTATCCGCTCGGCAGCTCGCGTCTCCTTCCGTCTCAAAACCTTGAGGAAATCCCCAACATTTTCTTTTTGGACCCCAGAACTTAGGACCAAGAGGAATCATCTCACAGCCCTGAGACGTAAATTGCGTTTTCTTAAACACAATAACTACCCTCCTGAAATTATTAGTCAGAAACAAATTATCTACAACAAAACAGCAGCCCTTTACAAGCGTGGCATTCTTGAGGCAAAGCGTTCCGCATGGATCTCTTTTTGCTCTAACCAGAAAGATCCCTTTGGTGTTGCACAAAAAATTTATACTGGAAAATTCTTTATTCCGGACGAAATTCTACTTGAACTGCCTTCCGGTCAATCATCTAGACAAAGAAATCTTGAATTCCTAACACAGCAACTCTTCGGTGAGTCTGTTTATCATCATGATAACTCAGATCTTACCTTTTCAACAAATAATGATAAACCCTTCACTAAATCAGAACTTCGGGCCACTCTTGCCAAATTTAAAGATAACAAAGCCCCTGGCCCGGACTGTATAGACTTTAAAATACTTAAACGAGCTTTTAATATATTACCGGAGATCTTTACCCGATGGGCTAACCTCTGTCTCCAATTCCATTATTTCCCTCTCGTCCTGAGGCAAGGGGAAGTAGTGTATTTCCTCAAACAAGGGAAGACTCCCTCTGAACCCAGTTCATATCGCCCGATCTGCCTGCTTCCAACATTAGGTAAATTATTAGAGAAATTAATTGCTAATCGTCTAACTGTCTTCCTGGAATCTAACAATCTTCTACATCATAGGCAATTTGGGTTCAGAGAGGGCAGATCATGTGTCAAAGCTTTGTCTGAAATTTTGTCTTCCTGCGCGCTTAAAATTTCTGAAGGTCTACACACTTCCCTGGTCTCACTTGACATTAAAGGAGCCTTTGATAATGTCGAATGGCGGGATATCCTTCTACAACTCATATCTATTAATTGCCCTGGAAACATTGCTGGAGTCATCCGCACCTATCTTTCGAATAGAACCATTTTAGTTAACTGGGGAGCTGGTCTCTCTAGCCACCACCAAAAGAAAGGATGCCCACAGGGATCCTGTCTGGGACCTATTTTATGGCTCCTTATTGCAAATTTTATACTGAAGGAACTAGAAAATTTAGGTTACTTACTTTATGCCTTTGCGGATGACTTCAACTTTATCTTCTCTGGTCGTCGGCGTCTAGATCTGGAACGGGAGGCAGCTTCAGCCCTTGCAATTTTTACACAGATCTTGGAATCTTTTCACCTACAGTTGTCGTCTTCAAAATCAAATGCTCTAACATTCGCTAAACCCCATAATTTAAAAAGGAAACCAACAATAAGAATAAACGGAACCAGTGTGCATCATGTGCCCAGTCTGCAGCTTCTTGGGATTGTTATAGATAAGCACCTCAATTGGTTTTCTCATATTAACTTTTTAAAATTGAAACTTATCAAATATTATCATAACTCTACTAGGCTAACTACTAAATCATGGGGCATTAACAATAAAATGTTAAAAATTTGGTACCTAACTATCACAGAAAAAATTATCACTTATGGCGCGGGCATTTGGGGGGTAATTTAACAAAAGCCGCAAAAGAAAAATTAATCTCAATCCAAAGAATGTTTCTATTGCAATTGTCAAGGGGGTACAGGACCATTTCTAGTGACGCCCTGCAAATCATTACTGGTATTCCTCCCATTACTCTCACTTTAGAATATGAATACAACATTAGTCAAATTTTACACCTTAATAACAATGAAATAACTGCTTTACATTTCCCATGTGCAGTCATTCAACAAAAGACTCCAAGTTGGCAACTCCATCCTTCTGAAGATACTACCCATTTACAAGTAAATCCCTCCCTCAATTCTTTCAAACCTTCTAATTTACTTACGGTGTTCACTGATGGTTCACATACTGAAACTGGTGTTGGTGCAGCTTTCTGCGCAACGGAAGTAGGAGTCGTGACCCATGAATGGTCCTGTAGACTGGATGACAACAACTCAGTTTTTCAAGCAGAACTACTTGCCATTCACAAAGCTTTGGAATGGACCTCTAATGTTTCTTCCAAAAATCTGATTAAAATTTATAGTGATAGCCTTTCCAGTTTACAGGCCATTAGCGCGTCTAAATCAACAAACCCGCAAGTTTTGGAAATTAAAATCCAGCTGAAACATCTTTTACATAAATCCTCACTTGGTCACGTCTCAGCTCACAAGGGGATCTTTGGTAACGAATATGCGGATACACTTGCTAAAAACGCAACCAGCTTCCCCGTAGTAGACTACTCTCTGCCAGCTCCGCACTCATATGTTAAGAGAATTTTGCACGCAAAACAGTTGGAGCAGTGGCAAGATCACTGGGACTATTCGGAGAAGGGTAGATTCACATATGACCTGGTTCCAAAGGTCTCCTTAGAGCTTCCTCCCCTCTCTCCTGCCGTTACCGCATTCCTTACAGGACATGGCCCATTTAGAGAGTATCTGTATAAATTCCATTGCTCAAGCTCCTCTTTATGCGAATATGGCGATTTAGCAAGTGCCTCACACTATTACTATACATGTCCACTTACCTCACGCTGGCATATTCGGCGCCCCTTATCAATACCTAAAAATTGGCTAAGTAATATTTTATACCGTCCAGCACTACGTTTAAAATTAAAACAAATATTTAGCTTTTTAATGGATCTATCAAACAATTAATTCTATTTTCTCTTACCTTAAACAGTTGTCGCGTTGGACATACTATCGCCCCTTGTCGCGTTTTTGGCGATCTGGTCCACCTCAATGTATCTTACTTTTTGTTATCCTTCTATAAGTCGCCCATTGCTCGCGTTTTATTTTTCGGCGACTTGAGTCTACAGACTCATTAATGTAACTTTTTTTTTCCTTTTTTTTTTTTTTTTTTTTTTTTTTGAAGACCTTAATAAAGGTGTCCGTGAGGAACATCTATGCTCTACAGACGTGGTCCCCACGTCTGAGCAGTTCCCCTTAGGCAGTCAAAGATAAAATCATATACAGTGCTATGTAAAAGCAAGATACATTACAGTATATGGGGCTTTCTCACAATCTTTTGAATTTCAGGATTAAAAATCTGGTGAAATTAAACTTGTTAAAATAACATTTTAATCTGATAGACGAGTACCTTAATGATTCAAAATATAGAAAAAATGGTTAGCAGCGAAAAATAGTTTTTTTTAAACTGAGGTTTACGTTAAACTTGCGAGTTTAATTTTCCTTACCATTTTACAACTATAACTTTCTATTTTTTCTAAATTTTTATTTATAATGAATTTGCATAGTACCCACAGGACATTCAAATAAGAAATAATAACAATGTAGTATTTTTAGTAAAAAAATTTGGTATAACATTGTCTTAAAGGGGTGTTAAAGAAGGGAGGAAGGAAAAAAACAAGTAGGAAATAGCTCGTCAAACATGGCAAATGAGGTGCGTTCGTTCTATAACTAGTTTTATAAATATTTTTTGCACCCCATATTGTACTGAATGTATATTTTTTTACACTTCATAAGTGCATAGTCTGTAACATCATTAAAATGCACTTGCAATAATTGTAACGGAAAAATTTTGAGTGCCCCTGTAATTAAAATATACATCCAATTTTCATAAAATCTGAAATGGCTCGACAAAATTTTGCAACAATCATATATTTAAATTTTCAGACGATTCGAAAGATTGTAACATCAATAAAATGCACTTGCAATAATTTTTTCCCATTGGCCATAATGTAAAGAAAAACTTTTGAATGTCCCTGTAGTTAAACTATACATCCGATTTTCATAAAAATTGAAATGGCTCGACAAAATTTTACAACAATCATATATTTAAAATTTCAGACCGTTCGGTCGGGTAGTTTTTGATCTGTTATATGCGGACGGACAGACAGACGGACTGAACGACGACTGTAGGTGCTACGTATTTATATAATTACGAACGCACCTAAAAAAGGAGATGGTATAGGAAACAAGTTGGAAATTGCTCGTCAAACGTGGCAAATGAGGTGCGTTCGTACTATAACTAGTTTTATAATTATTTTTTGCACCCCATATTGTACTGAATGTATATTTTTTTGCGCTTCATAAGTGCATAGTCTGTAACATCATTAAAATGCACTTACAATAATTTTTTCCCCATTCCCCGTAATGTAACGGAAAACTTTTGACTGTCCCTGTAATTAAACTATACATTCGATTTTCATAAAATTTGAAATGGCTCGGCAAAATTTTGCAGCAATTATATATTTAAAATTTCAGACCATTCGGAAGGCTGTAAAATCATTAAAATGCATTTGCAATAATTTTTTCCCATTGGCCATAATGTAACGGAAAACTTTTGGGTGTCCCTGTAATTAAACTATACATCCGATTTTCATAAAATTTGAAATGGCTCAACAAAATTTTGCAGCAATTATACATTAAAAATTTCAGACCATTCGGAAGGCTGTAAAATCATTAAAATGCATTTGCTATAATTTTTTCCCATTGGCCTTAATGTAACGGAAAACTTTTGGGTGTCCCTGTAATTAAACTATACATCCGATTTTCATAAAATTGGAAATGGCGCGACAAAATTTTGCAGCAATTATATATTAAAATTTTCAGACCATTCGGAAGTCTGTAACATCATTAAAATTCACTTGCAATAATTTTTCCCATTGGCCGTAATGTAAAGGAAAACTTTTGACTGTCCCTGTAATTAAACTATACATCCGATTTTCATAAAATTGGAAATGGCTCGACAAAATTTTGCAGCAATTATCTATTAAAAATTTCAGATCATTCGGTCGGGTAGTTTTTGCTATGTTATATGCGGACGGACAGACAGACGGACGGACAGACGGACGGACAGACGGACGGACAGACGGACAGACAGACGGACTGAACGACGACTATAGGTGCTACGTATTTATATAATTACGAACGCACCTAAAAAGGGACGGTAATGGGGAAAAAAAAGGGATGGTAAGAATGGGACGCTAAGGAAAGTTCCAGTATTTTTAGGCAAATCATGTTAAGACTAAGTGATAGCCACAATGTTCATTAATTTTTAGAAACAGTTATTTACATTGGATTAAGTTTTTTTTTAATAATTTAATTTACCTCAAAAAGAGCAGGAATAAACCTTGGGGATGGTAAGACTACCAATAAAGCCACGATGCTTGAAATTGATATTTAATTGCTGATTTAAATTCTGCAATAAATTTCCTCTCAAAGAATTTTAGACATTCTTTCTCTAGCGTACGTTCTGCATAAGAAAAAAACTTGAAAAAAATTCTGTGGTAGCTTCTAAAGGGATTTTCTGTATATGTTTAGCTAGAGGGATGGTAAGGAATCAAAACCCGGGGACAGAGTTAAAAGAAAAATAATATCAACCGTAAAAATCTGTGCAGGTTAATTTTTTGCTACATATTTGTACAAAATAATTGTCCCAGTTTCGGAAAAAAATTACATCGAATTTCTTTTATTGAAACAATTTTATACAGACAGCTCCAAACTTAAAAATCAGCATCAGGGACACGGGACGGTATAGGAGTTTTCCTGGTATTTTGACCCCCAACATCGTCCAAAACTTATTTATATCATTAATATTGTTGTGCAATCATGCAGTGGGATATTCCCTAGTATATGAAAAAAAAAAACACAAGAATATGTACTAAAATAAAAAATTATTATTCAGGGACATAAAAGTCAAAAGATTGTGAGAATGCCCCGTATATACTGCTGGAAGTGCGTTTTCAGTTATTCTATACGATTTTATTTGAATTAAATTTTATCTTATACTCGTATGTAATGTGCATAAAAATCTGTAGATAATACATGGGGTTGTACAAAAAGTTGGGCTTACTTTTATTGGTGGGAACTGATGAAGGTGCAATTTGTTTATGTGTAATCTAATTGAATTAAACTTTAGTTTGCGATGTAGCATTCAGTAGTACAAATCGATAGATCTTAAACAGAGATTGCACAAAAGGACTAGAGTACGTTTCCGATTATGCATGGTAATTGCTGAAATTGTGTTTTTAAATGTATTATTTGTTTTCCAAATTGTTTATTAGCCCCCGATATGCTATTTCTTTTCGCCAGCAATTAAAGTGTAGTCTTTAAAAAAATAAAGTTCCGGTATTTAAGTCAGCCATAAAACAAAGCAGATGTATCATTTTACGGTTAAATACGAATCATTTCTACTGCAATTTTGTAAATTTCTAACTATAACACATTTTTAATTTTTATACCGTCGTATAGCAAAAAAAGTTACTTTTAAATTCAATTTGTTTAAAACTGCATATCAATTTATTTTTGAGATATTAATTTTTTTTGTAACTTTAACACATTTCTTTTGTTTGAAAGTGAAGTGCTCCATTTCTGTAGAAAGTAAAGGAAAAGTAGTTGGAAAATAGTAGATTATTATATCTTTTGGATGCCATTTTCCCATAACAACTGAAAAGAAAATCAATTAAAATTCGTGCTATTTTGAAAAGTTATAAATGAATTAGTTCTGATAAAATATTTAACTATTATAAACTATATTTAATTTTAGTTATCTATATTAATGTTACAAACAAATGAAGGTATATGAATCATTAGATAGCCGATTTTTGTGTTGAGTTTCTTGAATGACGACATCGCTTTTTGTTGTGTATTATTCAGCGATAGTGACGTCCTGTGCATACTTTTATGTAGATGTTGTTTAAAGACTGGATCTTAAATGTGGAATTCTTCAGCGGTTGCGAATGACGTCGAGTTATATAAAATAAAAGCGTGTGTTTTAAGTCTTAAAACTGAAATATGTTTTTCACTATCTATATTTATATACATATATATATCTTTTTCCTCGGGGGCGACCTTAAATTCTGAAAAAGTAGAATTCCTGTTTTCTAGCTTAAGCTATCTTCTTTCTCCTAATCATAGGGTGGAGATTCGTATTCTGGAAGTGTTAGAAAGAGTTTCATAATCTATGCTTGACGCATAATTCTTCTTTCATGTTATTGCGGAAGAATGAACAGCACTTGTAAGTATAAATCCATTTTGTCATCATTAATGTTTGAATTACCGTACAATTAGGGTAATTATACGATAGATGGCAACAGAGGAGAGATGGCCAGTCTAAATATTTCAAAAACTATTCCATAGATTACAGCATAAACTTTGTTCGTAAGAAATAGTTCAACGTGTTTATTCAATGCGACGCGCAGCTCTATTTTTCAATTATAAAAATAAAGTATAATTTTAATGTTTATTTAATTTAATGGTTGGACATTTTTGTTGATTTAGGTATCTGAATGTTTTGCAGTACTTACATTACATTTTGTTTTTACTATAAGGACTTTTAAGGCACGTATATAATACAATCTTTGCTTTTAAGTCTAAAACAAAGACGTACAAAGGGGGAGTGATGTTTTAAATTAGGCGGCAATCTTTCCATCAATTTTAGGAGAGATGGCCACATCCAATCCAGGAGAGATGGCCACATCCAATCCAGGAGAGATGGACACCTATAATCAATATTTCAAAACTAGTATCCGTCAGGCCGAAATGTCGGAGCATGGAGTCGTATAAACTTAACACATAACATTTTAAAAATTAAAAAAAAGTTTAATTTTCATGATTACTGTTTAATAGTACAAAATGAAATATGAAATAACACCCGTTGAATCCTTATTTTCTAGTGTTTAATTCAGTTATCAGTTGCCTCAGGTTAATGCTCAAATGCTAATTTGTGGCATGATAATCAACAAAATGAACCATTATAGCCTGTGGCAAGCCTGGGGGTTGAAATTTTGGGTCATAGAGAGTATCTTTTACTGTACTCAGTACACCACTTATCAATCCCCACTCCATCCAGATATTGGTTTGTAATATAACTCTGAGTCCAACTGCTGAAAAAAGTCTAGCCTGAAGTCCAAACACGTGATCATCTTCACTACATCTTACTTTTAATTAATGTGGTCTGCTAACATTCTTGTCATTGAACACTTTGATTTAAGAAGTACTACTTGATTATGTTCTTTCGCTTGCTTGTTTTTCGGAAAAAGACATATAGCATCTTGAAATCATTCAAGTTCAGCCGGAAGCAGTGTAGCTTTCCACCGTTGCATAAGGGATGAGAGTAGTCTGAAACTTGACCCAAGCAAAGCGAATATAGAGTCTTTCGAAACTGTCTTTGCTGATCGTCATTTTGTCTCAATGAGTTTGTTAATGTGAAGCAATTTTCAAAAGTTCTAAGCGTTTTTTGTCTGCGAAGTGCCAAAGTGTCTTTTATAAAATGTCCCTTATATAGAGGGATGTCTTTTACACGATGTAACTACCTAATACCTCCAAGGATTTAAACAAAGTACCTTTGCGACATCTTTGTTCAAGTTTAGCCATAGGACGACAATTGAAAATTCGTCAATAAAGATAAATAATAGTGTATCCATGCTGAGCTGTAGATTTCTTTCTGCCTGACTTTTTAAATCAGCGAACTATTTAAAACACGGTGGTTTTAATGCACTGAGTGAATTAACTTTCCTTCGATATTAGGCGCAGCAGTACCTGTTAGTGCCAAAAGAATGACAGCTTCTGATCCTAACTGCTCTATGATTGTTTTACTAATTTCTTTGATTATCCTACTTTTTCCAGCTCTTGCTTTTCCAATAATAAAAGTTGACTTTCAGAAAATTGTAACTTTTGTTTGCAATGACAAAAGCTGTTCTGTGCATAACTAAAGTATTTTCTGCTGCTCATCTGTAAATCTGATGTCAAAATTATCAAAATTTTCATGCAGTGTGATTTGTTGTTCTTTAAAATAATTCAGAAATGTTAAAAGTAAAGAGAATTCATTGAATAAGATAGTCTACGGTAAAGAGAAAGAATAACCACCGGGGATGTGCTGAGCGATTTTGATTTGTTTAATGTAGCTCCGATCTTTGGGACAATCAAAAATTGGAACTGGATCCATCGAGCTAACGGCAGAAAACTTCAAAGAACCATCAAAGACTTGCATGTCTGGCATAACCCAGACTTATTTAATATGGTATCAGGGAAAGGTTTGTAACACGTATGTAACATGCACACATGGGTAATCTGCTATACTCTTCTATCAAACTTGATACTTTTGTTCATCTGAGTTATTGTTATATCGTTATTCGAGCAATTTACTCGTAGGCAGCTGGGTTATTTTTATGTCACTTTTCCGCATAGAATTACGCTGAATAACACTTTTCATCTCAATTGCTTTCTTTTAACCGCCATTTTCGAAACTTTTGTGTATAATGTTACACATATAAAAATATGTACATTTCTTAAAATGTACACTACATCTAGGCAACAGGTTAAAAAAAGTCACGGAATGATTTATGACTTTTAGTGAAGTTGATTTGTCACGAATTATCCTTCATTGTTGTATCCATTTTCCGATTATAAGCATAAAAGTATACGGTCATATACATTAACTTCAAAATTTTCGCCAAGCTTGGAGACATTTCGCGAAATTTCGCCAAATTTGGCGACCAAAAATATGTTGACATAAATGCAGCGAATTTGGCTGTAGCTTCCAAATTTGGCGAAATTTCCACTAAAATTCAGCACTGATGGTTCTTTTCTAATTGGGTTCTTTGCATTTTAGCTTAGTGTTTTCCCGTACACTCGAATTTCAGTTGCAACAAATTCACTTACGGTGAATTAAAAAAAAATGAGTAACCTTCTGTAATTGGGACCACTACCAAATGGTTATATTTGCGCATAAAACAGCGCTCACTAAATTATGAAATTTTCTTCCAACACGATTACGGAAATTTCCTAATACAAACATGCATACCTCTGAGTAAAAACATACATAAGAATACATGCATATAAGTAATACATACATAACATTATATTTTTCTCGACTTCTTTTATCATCATTCGTTGCCATGCGGTTAATACTGAATCTGTTATCATGCCACTAACATCCAAAATCGTATTTTCCGTGTTCGATTTCTTCTTATTTCTCTTAATTTAAAATTCAAAGGGAATCGCATCGATTTGGTAGGTTACGGAAAATGTTCACTTGCATTTCAGTTGCAGCACATTCACTTACAGTGAATAAAAAAAATGAGTAACCTGTAATTGGGACCACTCACTTACAGGGTTCACTTACAGGGAATTAAAAGGGATTTACAGGGAAATTTACAGGGAATTGTTCACTTACAGGGAATTAAAAAAATAATAACATTCTGAAATTGGAACTGCTACCAAATAGTTAAATTTGCTCATCAAACAACGCTCACTAAATTATGAAATCGTCTATAAACCCGATTACGGAAATTTCCCATTACAAACATATATATGTTTTAATACAACCATACATAAGAATACATACATATAAGTAATACATACATGACATTATATTTCTCTCGATTTCTTTGATTATCATTCGTAGCCATGCGGCTAATACTGAAATCGTTACCATGCGACTAATAAACAAAATCGTATTCTCCGTATTCGATTTCTTTTCATTTCTCTTAATTTAAAATTCAAAATGAATTGCACCGATTTGGAAGGTTATGGAGAAAGTCCATCTGCATTTCAGTTGCAGCACATTCACTTACAGTGAATAAAAAAAATGAGTAACCTGTAATTGGGACCACCACAAAATGGTTAAATTTGCGCATCAAACAACGCTCGCTAAATTATGAAATTGTCTACAAACCCGATTGCGGAAATTTCCCAATACAAACATGAATACGTCTGAATATAGACATATATACATATGAATACATACATATAAGTAATACATACATGGCATTATATCAGGGTCCGTACGACACCTGGAATTTTCTGCACCGCTATTTTCTTACAGAAAATCTCTCCTTATAAGAATGCGAAATTCCACCAGTTTTGCCTAGATTTCTTTTTCTATAAAAAAAATACTGGAAACTCTCCTGGAAAATACCCTGATCCGTACAAAACCCTGTTATATTTTTCTCGATTTCTTTGATTTATCACTCGTAGCCATGCGGCTAATACGAAATCCGTTACCATGCGGCTAAGACCCAAAATCGTATTCCGCGTATTCAATTTCTTTTCATTTCTCTTAATTTAAAATTCAAAATGAATTGCATCGATTTGGTAGGTTATGGAGAATAAAAGGTTCGCACTGAAAAAAAAGAAAAAGTGGTCGTTACGGAGGTAGAAAGTAAAACTTCTAAAAGTCAATCTATATCTGAGGTTACAAACATTGACGACGTCAGTAACGATTCGGATGAGGTTAAAATGCATAATTTACAACAATGGAGCTAATGTTTTATTTAATAACGAGATGAAACCCGTCGTATTTTGATGAAAGAAATTGTTTAAAAAGGAACTCATACATTAGTTTATACTTACTCTCAACAAATATTATTTTTAATTTAAAGTTACCAAAATACTAATTCCATAAACTTCGACTGTTCAACGTATTAAATTAAAATGTATTAGTATACCTAACCAAGATAAGTAATTTTGATGAAATTACCGATTGAGGCTCTTATGTTTGAAATTACCGATTGAAAGTCAGCAAAAATGATTTCATCATGAGCCATTCATAGAATTATGTTTCGCGTGAAATCTAAACTTAATGTCATTTTCATCGTCTCAAAATTTACATATGCATCTCTTAAATTTACATTCAACATTTCAAAAATATCGCAGCACGCAATAAGTTATTAATACATATATTTCCAAACTTGAAATCAAGTTTCTTAACTACGACTTTGCACGTGAACATTCGCACTCTTGACTTGTGATTTTAATCTCCGTATTGGCGAGTAAAATTCCAGAAATTTATATCTTTTAGAAGCGTTCGTAGTAAAATATTTCGTTTTATCAGAGAAAATGATGGTTTTCATTTAAATATGATGTCACTTTACCTCATTGAAGCATTTTACATAGCGTCTCAAACTCAGTGGAGTGAAAACGTATTGAATTGTAATAACTTTTTGAGGAAAAATTTAGTGTTTTTTTAAAGCGTGACGTCATTTTCTGATCCCGTTTTTTACAAAGTTAATTTTGAATTTTATTAGAAATTGGCATCAATAAAGATAAACATACTTTATTAATTTTCTTTTCTTTACAACAATGGAAGTAATCCAATTGCTACCATTTTGAAAAAAAAAAATCATAGAAAATTTTAAAATTTTAAATTTAAATATAAAAATGGGAATATTTAAAAAAAATAGCTAGTGCCGCAAATCTACAAAGAAACAACTTTTACTTAAAAAAAAAAAGAATTATTAAAATTGGTTCAGAAAAAAACTCAAGGTAGATGTCTAAAAAAAACAAAGCCTTATCTTTCAAATAGATTTAATCCCGCAATGTTATCTCTATGGGAAAATTTTGAGCAGACATTTCATGTCGTTAGGGTTGACGAATATTTATGATTTTCAATACGTACCGAGATTTTGGCACTACCAATGTCCATTTAGTTTTATGTGTCGATACGACAAATATTTTGGACTCTATCGTGTTAAGGGTGTATTCCGATCCAAACTGCTTATTTTCTGATTCATTTTTAAATTCATTTTTGCTCTCAAACGCATCAAACTGAGAAATTCTCTTATTTAGAAACTACATAATCTGCCGTGCTTGTCGATTTTTTGATAAATACAGAAAATATTGCGAAAAATGTTGTCAAAATTGACGTTTTGAACCGAATTTTCTGAAGCGGGAGATCTGGGGATGAAAAAAAATGGACATACTGAGAAAATAAGTGTTCAAAAATCAAATTCTAATTAATTGAGCAAAAAATGAAATTACACGGCCTCTTATAGATCTCTTCAGAAATCACCTCAGCAAATTTCATGTTTTTACTTTTAAAAATGAGTCTGAAAATGTCTCAGAACATTTCAAGCTGTTGAGGGTGGAAATTTTTTTTTCGAATACACCCTTAAATAGAAATTACATGGGGAGTAAGGTGGACGAAGGTGGTTTGCTTTGCCCAGAACGCAATCACAGACAAAGCTGAATTGGCTGTGTGAAGAATCCAGGAATTCTTCATCCTGAATGTTGAATGTTTAATGCAAAATCTACCGAACACTTTATCTGTCGATTCCTGTCAACTCAGCAACATTCCGAATACTCAGCCGACAATTTTCGTTGATCAACTGACTAATTGTTTAAATGTTTGCAGGGAAGCCGGAGCTGTGCTCCGACAATTATACGGAGTGAGGATTTTAACTAAATATAATTATTTTTGAAATAATTATATAATTTTTATGTTTATAGTTATATTAATTGATATAATTATTTAAATTTTAACTAATATAAATATTTGAATAGCAATAATATATTAGGGCCTAACGATGTATTTTTGTTTCAGAAAATATTGAAAAACTTTGGAAACGGTCATTCCAAAAACAGATAAAGTTGATAAATAAGCTTAAGACCGTGAAAAATCCAATATAAACGCGAGAAAAAAATAAAATATGACACTTCCAGTAGCGAAGAAGATGAAACACATTTGAAATTATTAGATCCTACAGATTCCGAGGGAATAGAATTGTATGAGGATCAGCGTGTTGGTTGTGGAAAAGAATATAATACCATAACCAAAAAGGATTACTGCATACAATCCATAAGGTGCCAGGAATGGTTCTATGAAACGTGTACAATCCATCACGATCTTTGCCGAAAATGTGGTAAAATTTTATGGAAAGATAAAGATTAAAATTATACTTCAAATTTTGCTTATTAAAATTTTATTCATTGATTTTCAGTGATAATTGCATGTTTACAAATTTCTATGTATTTTTCATGATTAACTACATGAAATGTGTTATTTTTTGCTATTTTAACTTCATTTTTTCTTTCTTGTATTAGATGGCCATCTGCCATTTTAATTTCAATTTTGTTCCCCACTTCTAGATATTTAATTATTTCTTGTACAAAATATGATGAGTATATGTATAACAATTTCAAGTATGCATAAATATTTCCTGTATTTGCATTATAAGAATTTTTATTTCAATCTTTAAAAACTATGGCCATCTATCCTAGAATTACCCTTGGATGAAAAAAAAACCAGAAGACACTATGGGTTGTGCATGGATATTTTTTAAAAGCAAGTATTTATGACAGTATTGACGAACCTCTTAAATCCTGCATTCAAAACACCTTCAAAAAATATTTTATCCGATTTTATGTGCGAATATACGAAAGAAACTTTCAGTGGGTCAAAAAATAATGAAGCAAAACTACTTGTAAGTTTTCTTTACCATTAAAAATATATTTAACATAAATGTAGGTATCACATGTACTATGTTAAAATAACTTTTTCATATTGCTGATTTTATTATAGTAACAGTTATATTTTGGAAAGTAATAAAGCAATTGAAATGATTTCTATTATTGCAAATTGGCACCAAATAATTGCTTTCAGGTTCATATTCATTTACTCTTATCAGAATGCCTTACAGAACTAAAGAACAAGCGATTTTTATTGTAATTTTTAATATTTTTTATCACCAAATATGAAAATTGGATTAGGTACAGGGAAAACCATCACAATGATAAAAGAGAATCGAATCCCAAGCAATTATATTTTTGTATAACATCTGAATTTTTATATCTACGCTTCATAATCTTTCATCTTTTTCGCTAGTCTCCAGATCTTTTTTACTTTCTTCTATCTTCAATAGAAGAAAGAATTGTAATCGAAATTTTTTTCGACTTCCGGTTTTCGACGGATTTACACGTTTTAGGGGTCAGAGATCCCCAAAAATATGTTTATAGAAAATGTCTGTCTGTCTGTGTGTTCGTCTGTCCGTCTGTCTGTCGCCATTGTACCATCAAAAAGTGTATGAAGTTATGCATAGAATTGAACCAAATTTTATTTTAAGTTTTTGGATATAGGAAGTAGGTCCTCCCTGAATTTGGATATAATTCACCGGTAGGGGGCGTGTAATAACGATTTGTGTGCAATTTTGAATATTGTACCATCCAAAAGTGTATGAAGTTATGCATAGAACTGAATCAAATTTTTATTTTAAGTTCTTGGCTATGGGAAGCAGGTCCTTCCTTAATTTGGAAAAAATTCGCCTGTAAAAGCGCTGTAATAGCGTTTTTTGTGCCATTTTGAATGTTGTACCATCGAAAAGTGTATGAAGTTATGCATAGAATTGAGCCAAATTTTTTGTGTTTGTTTTTGGTCATAGCACGAAGGTCCTCCCTGAATTTGGAAAAATTCCGCCGGAAGGGGGCTCTATAATTGCGATGTCTGTACCCTTTTCATTATTGTACCACCGAAAAGTGTAGGAATTTATGTATAGAATTGAACTAAAGTTTTTGTGTACGTTTCTGGCTATGGCAAACAAGTCCTCCCTGAATTTGAAAAAAAATCTGCCGGAAGGGGGCGCTGTAATAGCGATGTTTGTGCCATTTTCTTTATTGTACAATCGAAAAGTGTATAAAATTATGCATACAATTGAACCAAATTTTTTGTGCTTGTTTTTGGCTTTGGCCAACAGGTCCTCCTTGAATTTGGAAATATCGCGCTGTAAAGGGGCTCTGTGATAGCGATTTTTGTATACTTTTCTTGATTTTTCGTAGTTCTATTGTCCATCGGCGGCTCGTGCAAATGCGGGAACTCGCTTCCTGCTAAGAAGGCTATTCGCAAACATCTGATAACAACAGAATAAGGAAAAACTATTAATTTTAACAAATATCATGATATAGATTAACTCGTTTTTAGTTCGTTTAATTGACTGAAGCAGAAATTTAAGATGG
Source organism: Maratus speciosus (assembly GCA_963932465.1). Classification (NCBI taxonomy): domain Eukaryota; kingdom Metazoa; phylum Arthropoda; class Arachnida; order Araneae; family Salticidae; genus Maratus; species Maratus speciosus. The sequence continues at coordinate 332,890,975 of OZ010790.1, read as the reverse complement.
AAATATAAGTTGGTATAGTATTGAACTAATAATATTGAAGTATTAACATGTATAACTAGTTTTTGAAATATTAAGATGTATAAGATAGAAGAAAGTTTTAGCATTGGCACATCCAACTAGTTTCAAATTTGGTAAATATTTAAGTTCATCTTTAAAGAAATTTAAAATCAATAAGTTGCACTTCAGTTTTTAATCTACGTAATTTAAACAAGTTCAACCTATCAATAAGATACACAATAGAATATGTAATAAATTAAAATACTTAAAAAACCCTTTCAACTAACTAAATATCAATGAAAACTCTTTGATTAATGAATTTATTACGAATAAATCTCTTCGAGTCTTGCCGGATCTGTTTTTTCATGGTTTTTCAACAATTTTTCTGTCGTGTCCAAAATATTCTGATTCGTGCCACCTGTGGCGTTTTGCTAGAACAGTAGGGCATGTTTGCCTCTGCTGATTTATAAGATCACACTACAGTGTCGGAATACACCGAAAGTTTGGCTGTTTTTTAATCGAAACCGATTGAACATGGAACCTCGGATATTGAGCCAGCACTTCAAAACCGAAAACGATATTAAATTTTTGATTTATCTCTAATTATGAACTTTTTGCTTATTTGGATCATTCCGCTGTATAGATAATCGGAGAGGGGTAGCTTAAAATTTCTAATAAATCATAAAAAAGTATCACATTTATCCTATAATGTATGCAAGTTGTTGTAAATTGCAATCTGAATGGATACCATCAAACTTTTTAAGTTAAACTCATCGGTGAAGGGAAACACTTACTAACAGTAGAAAAAGATACCTTCGTTAAAATCATGGCTTTTCAGCTGAGGAAAGTTTCGACTTAACGTATATAAATTAATTTTAATCAAATCATTATTTTGAGCGCCATACAAGAATTTTCATGAAAGCAGTTTTATAAAGCCTTCTAAGAGCGAAGTCGGAAGGAGAAACAAATATTTTGACGGCAAGCATCCGGAATAGAATATCCAAGTCAGAAACTTTTTCAACTCAAAAATGAAAATTAATATGTTTGGTTACGATTATAGCTACATAAGAATAAGGTTCAGGTTTGTACATTGCTTTTAATATTTATTCACTTTTGTTATTTCTAATGTTGAACTACGTTGAAAATAAAATTGAAAGTTGGACAAGGAAAATAATTTCATGCATATCTGATTTACTGCTTTAGCTATTAATCCGCGTGGGAAGGTTCCAGTGTGCTACAGTTCTTACAGTAAAAAATGATCAATACGTCTATATAAGGTATATATCCCTTAAAGTTAGAGAGTTAGAGCAACAAAGTACGAATAATTATATTCAGCAAGATAGGCAAATAGACGCAATAAACATTTTCCATCGTTTAAAAATGAATAAAAATGTTTTTCTTACGTAACTACATAAAAGTAAGGTGTAAAGTTACACATTGCTGTAAATATCAAAATATCCTTCCGTAATCTTAATACTGATACAAGCTGATATTAAAATTTAAAGTTGGGCTCAAAAAAGTGAATTGAATGACTTTTCTTATAAATCAATCTTACTTCTTCAGGTCCGCGACTGTCTGGTTGATTTACATTCCAGTGCGTGTAGTTAACAGCAGATCCATCAGTCCACTTAAAGTCAAATTCTTTCTCACGATCATTTAAACCAATCCAAACCCAAGTTTTGACATCCAGTTGTAGAAAAGAAACAATAAAATCTGAAATATTTTATTCACAATTTGAATGATATTATATTAAACAAATATGACTTTACTGTTACTTCCATATACGTACTTCATTTCATGAGCAACGTTTGGATAATTTGGCCACAAAAATTTTTCTAAGTGTGAAAGATGACGCTAAATGTACAAATGTCTCTCAAACGAATATGTTTTAAATAAACCGTTGCAATGTTCAGACGAATTTTGAACCCACCATGAAATGTCTAAAATATATTATTTATGATATTTCATTTTCTCCACCTTAAATTATTTAACATACACTGTATGATCAAAAGGATCCGAATACTTTTGATTTCAGATGTTTATTTGGTTATCTAGAGACATACTTGATGAAATCTTGTGGAACTTCAGTTGGTGCAACCTCATTTTATTCAACAAAGTTTAGTCACGAGGGGCATACAACTAAGGGGCACACAACAAATTGAATAAAAATATATTTGCAATCACATTGTAAAATAAGATGCCTAAAATTATATGTATTTGTAGCAGATGTACTACTAGCTTACAGCTATGTACTTCCTGAACATAAGTTTTGTTCATTTGTGTAAAAAGATGGCGTATTTTCAAGGAGGTATTAAAGTAAAAAAAAAAATAATAAGTAAATGATTTCAGCAAGTTTTTTGTTCAAAGCATGCAGGGCTTTCAAGCAAATTTAATGCGTTTTCTTGGGTATTAGAATCAACATAAGGCAATTAGAATTTAAATTGAATCAATTTTTGATTAAATATGAGAGTTTGTCTGAAATAATTTTTAACTGCGTTTGTACAAAAAAAAAAAAAAAAAAAATTGTCAATTTACTAGGGGTGGGGGATATAAAAGGAAATTCCAACAAATGGCCTGTTGAATATCATGAAAATTCAGAAAGAAAGGTATCGACGATATAGTAAGCTTAGTTTCAGTTGATTTCAAAAATGAACTGGAGGATAAAGGATTTTCTACAAATTTTTCTTTTGCATTAATTTATTATCCAAGAGAGGATTATATATAAATTTAGCATAATGTCCATTTACAGACTGTAGATGGATGCTTCGATTTTGGTAATTATTTACTAGTTGGAATGGGAGCGTTCTGGTGGTTCTTTAACCCCCTAAGCACCGAGCAAAATGGCAAAATTGTAATGTTGTTTCCTTTGTATTTTTTTATGCTAAAAAAAGTTGTTTTTTCCAACATGTTATAATTTACTTTATTATGTATAGGCATATAAGCCTTGAGAGTATTAATCATAACTTAATTTCTTAAAACTGGATCATATCTGTTAAATTATATTAATTTAAATAATGCTTCTGTTGCAGTGAAACCTACAGCTAAGTGAACGGAAATATCAGTTCGCGGCGGTGGGGAGGTTAAAGGAGAATTAAAACATCAATAAACTGGAAAAAAAATCATGCGTCAAGCAAGATTATGAAACCCTTTCTAAAACATTCAGAATAATGTAACAAAACTTCACCGTTTAGTAAGTTGAAATATGATGTCTAAATGAACCATTTGGAAATGCATAACGCATTTGAACAGCAATTCCCATCAGCAGCACGGAATTTATTCGAATTCTTTCAGCAGCCCTGTGTATGATATACAGGTTTGTATCAATAAACTACATGCATGCAAAAATTTTGTTCAGTTAGGAAATACATACCACAGTTGAAAATTTTCCTTCATCAATTTCCGATAGTAAGGAGAATGGTACGTGAAATCTTTTGAGCAGCCCTACATACGAATTATAGAATTAACTATAAACAACGAATAACAGAAAAAAAAAAAAAAAAAAAAAAAAAAAAAAAAGCTAAATTTAAAAGCGCATACCAAAATTGAAAACGCAATTCCAACAATTATTACTCAAAGACAGTACTGTAACCGATTTTTTTTGTGTGTATCTGCAAATGAACAATAGAGGCTCTGAATACCTTATTCTATAGTAATAATCCTGTAGTGAAATTCAAAGATTTATATCAATTTCAATACTTTTGAAATAGCGTAATGCCATTAAAATACACTGCAAACGATTTTTTCCCGTTGATTATAATGTAACGGAATTCTTTTGCAGTGTCCCTGTAAATGAACTATTAATGCTACACGCTGCATATTACATACCGAACATGGAATGGTAAACCACATTAAAATATATTAAATACATGAAAATTAGAGTATCTTTAAGCGAGTTAGAGCTTAGACAGGCAGACCGAATCCATAAACACGTTTCAGCTATGTTGGAAAGTGCTAAACATAACAATAAAAAATAATAATGGAAAAATAATAATTTCCCTAATATCGTTTATACTACAACAACATATAGAAAGAAACCTTAATTCAGTGAACAGCACCGCTGATATCTTTCTGCATTTTGACTGTATTTCAATGACCTTTCGATACTAGTTACGCTAAACAGTAAGCTATTACATTATACAAAAAAACTTTTTGCTATCGTTTGCATATGTGGAGTGTAAAAATATTTCTTGGAAATGCTCATATTTCATCAAATATTTTATATCTTTATATACAAATTGCTTTATGATAATTCAAGTGGTTACTGCACTTTGTCCAGTTTCCTGAAAAGGTGTTAAATTTGGTTGAAAGCCCTGCATGCTAAAAAAAATACGCGCAATATTTTTTTTTAAATTTTTTATAGTAAATTTCGTATATCTATGAATATACGTGATATTGTTACACAAATAAACACAAATATACTGATCCCACATAGCCATCTGGAATACACTATGACGCAAAAGTTTAGACAATGACGTCATTCAGCTTTAAAATGTAGAATTATGACGTCAGAATTACAAAAACCTGTAAATATATTCAAAAACTGATTTAAAATGCTATGTACAAAAGACAGTCGTTTTATTTGCTATAATACTAATTTTTTTCATAAAAATTCAAATGTGCTTGTCGCAAAAGTTTAGACACTATTCTAAATTTCTTTGAATATTCGCTGGCATATGCAAATTTAGAATCGATGATGTCACAAATTTGGAGTACTTAAGTTCTGCAAACGATTGCGCTTCATAGTCGACATGCCGAGAGCTAAAGAAATTCAAGTGAATGAGGTTTCAAGGATTTGGCAGTTGAAAGGTGAAGGAAAGAGCGTTTCTGAAATTTCTGCTATTATTAATAGGTCAAAAAAATCTAATTATCGAGTTTTATCGAGTGGTTCCGAATATAAAGCAAAATGTCGGTCTGGGAGGCCACGTGTGACAAATGTACGAGAGGATCGCCTGATACAAAGACTAGCGAGTACTCAACAAATGAGCGTACGTGGAGTTCAAAGCTCATCGGGACTCTCTGTATCAAAGGATACGATTCGTAGACGAATTTTGGAAAAAGGAACAATCGTTTATAGCAAAATGCAGAAGAAACCAGCTCTGAAACCATATCATAAGTTACAAAGACTTATGTGGGCTCGAAAGCATATGTCATATGGAGAGAAATGGCAGTCAGTCATATTTAGCGATGAAAAAAAGTGGAATCTGGATGGTCCAGATGGTTGTTTATCGTATTGGCATGACTTGCGGAAGGAACCTCGACGTTTTTTTAGTCGCAGACAAGGAGGGGGCTCGGTGATGGTTTGGGCAGCCTTTTGCTATAATGGACAAGTATCTCTGACCTTCACCAGTGGTCGTCAAACTTCACAGCATTATACACAGACATTAGAAGAAAACCTACTGCCATTTGCTGAGCTTCTAGGGGGTCCTCAGTGGGAATTTCAGCAAGACAATGCTTCAATTCACACTGCAAAACATTCAAAATCTTGGTTTAATTCCCATAATATAAGAGTTCTCGACTGGCCAGCATGTAGCCCAGATCTTAACCCTATAGAAAACCTTTGGAGCATCATGTGTCGCAAAGTTTATAGCAACGCTAGACAATACTCTTCTGAAAAGGAACTTAAGACATCTATTGAGAATGCATGGTACGATATCGATCCACAAACTATGCAAGATTTAGTTTCTTCCATGCAATCTCGTGTATATGACGTAATACATAAGCATGGATGCGCAACCAGGTTTTAAAAATTGTTTATTTTGATTTTATTTAATTTGTGTCTAAACTTTTGAGACAGCAGTTTATTTTTCTTACCATTTAATTTATTGCAATATGCACAATTCCACTTTTCTTTGTTATAAATATTGTTTATATGTACAGCACATTAATTTCAAGCAGTGATTTGAAAATTGAATAAATATTTTTCAAAGTATGTAAGAATTTCTTCATTGTCTAAACTTTTGCGTCATAGTGTATTTATGTTTTTTAGCATTTTGTTTAACAGGGTAATACTATAATTTTGTCAATTAGTTTATGGTTCCTTAATTGTCCTTGTTCAAACAGTTGCTGTAATATATGAACTTGAACACTTTGATTACATTCCTGAAGTTCCAGACGAATTCGTGAGGTATTTTCCTAGTAATACGACGGAAATCCGTAGAGTACGGAAATCGGGATATTTTTGCTTTGATAGTATATGATAGAGCTATCATACTGTATTTATAGTGTTTAATTCGGAATAAAAATAGTTCATACTGTACTTACACACATTTGTGATGTAAGTTACCTATTGAAAGAAAGTATTTTAAAATACAGCAGTTCCCAGTCAGCTATCTGCCACAATATTGTTGGGAGAGATTTCCATAACGTGTATAACTTTTTGTGTGTATACATCCATTAGTGTAATTTCACATAGCAAAAAATAAATTTTGACTTCTTTGAAAAATCTATAAATCTCAATAATAAAAGTTTGCGAGTTTGTAATCATAGAAACTCGACAGAGTTTCTTGACAAGCAAAAGGAATAATAATGCAATGAATATCAAACGAAAAGAATTTCCACCAACTACTGTGAAACGATTTTACAAAATTAATTTAGTACTTTGTGTATTTTATATTTCGCTGTATTGACGCCTATATAGCTCGCGTTTTATTTGCACACAGAATGAAATTTCTTGTTTCTATGGAGTGGGACATGACAAATGGATGGATATCACAAAAATATAGAACATGAAAAAATATGCACAGTAAATTTTGATTGAAATGTAAAAATAAATAATGAACTAAAAGGGAAAAATATAATTTACGTAATAGTTTATTGAAAAATTTAAATTGAACAATTATCTTTAAAAAAATTATTTGTAGTTTTATATCTAGATTAATGAAAGCGTGGGCTGTCTAAAAATGATATCTAATAATGGGTAGATTTCACACTTTTTCCTATTTCCACAAAAAAAAGTTATAAAAAAAAATTATTAAACTTAAGCCATCACCTTGTTCATCTTGAGACTGAATGCTCACAAGGTCTCCTCCGTAGTTTCGACACCTTTCTAAGGCTCTTTCCCAAGGAAGTCTTTCAAATGTTTTCTGGTCCCTGCCCCAAGCTCTATAGCATTTCTCACCTAGTAAAAGAATAATAAACATATAGAAAATATTTTAAATTTTATAGCAGACAACATTTAAGGGGACAAAAAACCTTAAAATCCTTATTTTTTTTTTTTTTTTTTTTTTTTTTTTTTTTGTAAATTTCACCTAAATATTACTCAAGGGTACATTATATGCATTATAGCATGCATTTATCACAAAAAAAAAAAAAAAAAAATAATAATAAAAATAATTTTTCTTGAGAAAAAAATGGAATTTTACTTATTTGTCTTATTTGTCTTAGAAATCTTCGAAATGCCCCCTGCGCATTCCATATCAATGAAAATCCCCAATATTTTTTATAAAAGGTTGATTTATATATATAAATAAAAGAGAGAACCGAATTTTATATATTTGAATTTAAAGGTAAAAAAAAAAAATAAAAATTTCAAAATTTTTTTTCGAAAAAATTCTTTTTTGAAATCCTTGAATAGTATTTAAGATAAAATTTACAAAAAAAAAAAAAAAAAAAAAAAATGAAAATTTGAAAAATTTTGAAATTTCTTCGAAAAAATTTCAAAAATTTTCACCTTTTTTTTTTCTCTTTTAAATTCAAATATATAAAATTCGATGCTATATTTTATTTATATATATAAACCAAACTTTTATAAAAAATATTGGGGATTTTCATTGATATGGAATGAGCAGGGGGCATTTCGAAGTTTTCTAAGGCTACGCGTAAAATTCCATTTTTTACTCAAAAATAAAATAAAAAAATTTTTTTACATTTTTTTTTTCTGATAAATGCATGACATAATGCATATAATGTACCCTTGAATAATATTTAAGGTGAAATTTACAAAAAAAAATAAAATAAAAATAAAAAATATTTTAAGGTCCCTTGTCCCCTTAAAAGCAACAATATACACTATATGGCCAAAAGTGATGAGTCACTTGTGACTTTAGACGTTTTGTTAAATATCTAGAAAAATACATGAGGAATTAACCTGAAACTGAAGGGGTGTAATCAGTATACAGAATTTTTTTTATATATATTAAGAACCCTACAAATTATAATAAAAAAACTTGACAAAATTTGGGACTCTTTTTTGTAAAAAATTTAATTTCTCTACGAGTATACATGCTATCCCCATAAAAATAAACACAGTTTATTACATTAAGGCACTTAATCATAATTTACAGTTTGAATGCTTTTGCTGCATTAGTTTTTACATGGTTATCCAAAAGATATTCGTTCTTTTTCAATTTGTTGACGGCCACCTATGAGGTTTCGGGAAAAAAATCCTCATGGTAATGTATGACCTGTACTATTCTGTTTACACACCTGGAGTTTCAGGATAATTCCTCATGTAATTTTCTAGATATTTAACAAAACGTCTAAAATCACAACTGGCCTGTCACTTTTTGGCATATATAGTGTATATTGTTTGATGTTTGAATGAGATGGTTATACATAAAAACTACTAAATTATTATTATGTTTTGAAAATCTATTATGAGCCTTGTGGATAAAATCTCAAATCATTTGTGCCAACGCAAGTAATAGTTTCTGAAATTTTATTTTGCCGAAGAATGCTTGCTCGAGAAAATGCGCTTTATACACTGACTGTAAAGGTCTAGAATGCTTTTATAAAAAAAAAAAATTACGTGACTGAAACCACAAAAAACCCTATTTTTTTTAAAACTAAAAGCTGTTCATTTGTAGATGTGTCCCACTAGATTTTCAGATACTCCCATTTTTAGCCCTTTGCGGTCGATACCGTCACAGTTTCAGCATTTAATTTTAATTCACAAATGTCACATTGATACTAATATATTTAAACAAAATTTTCAGTTTCTTATGTACACGAATAAATTCATTTACTTATCTACCTTTATATATAAAATCCTAATGAAATGAATTTATGAAACGTATATATGAAACGAATTTATGAAACGGATATATGAATCGACTGATTAAACAACTGATTATGTTTGAAGCGATTTCTCCTAAAATATCGAATACTTTGCGATGAAATTAACACCAAAAATCAGCATTGATCCGCATATCTCAAAGCTGGTATTAGAATTTTAAAATTCGAATTAGTTTTCGAAATATTAATTTTTTTCTAATTTTATATACATTTTTCTAATGATGGCAACTCAAATTTTAATCATAACAGATATTTTCTTTTCATATTTCAGAAAAGGTTGACATGGTAACCCGGCTATTGTTGTTTATTTGATAATAAATCTTTATTTACTTTTATTTTTTTTTATAAATTATATAAATTATTTTGTTCTATAATTATTAATTTTTTTTTTATTTCCTTTAGAAAATAATAGAAAATAATTAAAAAATACGGTACTACTTAGTTATTTCGTCGACCAATTTCGCCAAATTATATAAATCGCCAAAACACTCGCCAAATTATACAAATTGACATAATTTTTATTTTAAATAACGAAAGAACAAACAAATTAGTATAACATTAAAAAATATACAAATAAAAAGTCGAAATAAAAATAACTTGTTGACGTAAACACGTGTAACTTGCTTAAAGTCAAGTGAATGTGACATTTACGATCAACCATTATTGGCATTTAATTTGGCGATAGATTTTTGGTCGACGGGATAACTAAGTAATACCAAAAATGCATATGTAACTGGTATTTGAAAACGACGTTTTCGCCAAATTTTCGTAAAAAAAAGAAATCACGCCAAACCTGCTGTGCGTATATGACATCTGGCCAAATATTACCACTCGAAAAAAATAAATGCTAACTGGCTAGTTGAAAAAAAGCTATTGGCGAGATTTGCATCCGGCTAGCGTAACAGTACCAAGAATTCTTTGCAACCATGGAAAATTTTATATAGTTTTATTCGAAAAAAAAAGTTGATTTTTTAATCGAAATGGAAAACTTACGGTCCCATATTGGCGCCATTTTTTTCTGACGCCAATGTCATATACGAAACGGGCACTTAACTGGCGTCAAAGTATCGTTATTTTGCTTGATATAGTAAGCCGGATGTTGTTGTTTATGCTGTTGATGCGTTCCCCAAATTGGCGTCGTTAAAAAATCGCGCCACTATGGGACGTATATGACATCTGTGCCAAACTTTCATATGAACGGCGAAGGGGTCAGACCCAGTGGTGGGATTCAGCCGGTTCGCACCGGTTCGGTAGAACCGGTTGTTAATTTGTGTTGAGTTCGGCGAACCGGTTGTTAAAATGATACTTCAAATGCGAAAATCGCATTTACATTAATTTGCTTTCTTTAAATGTTTATCTGCACAACATTGTTTTTGTTCTCTAGGCTCTGTGATAAGTCCTGATTGATTTCATTTAATAAAGTAATATTTCATTTGGAAAAATAATATTTTTTTTTTCTCATCAATCCTGTAATAGAAAATTCAACTTAAAAAAAACAAAATTTTGAAGAATCTTTGTAACAAAATTGACAGCCCTAGGCTAATCCCAGTTATATGTCAAGGTTATTAAAAATTTAACTAACTACTTATCTATAGTAATAAAAGAAAGTTTTGCTCTGTCTGTGTGTCTGTGTGTGTGCGACGGCTATCAAAATCTACGGCACGTACGAGCCTGAAAATTTTTGTGAGGCTAGCTCAAAATGTCTCCTAATGCACCTCAGACACAGAATTTTAAAATTCTAATAATTATTGATTAAAAATCGCAACTCACTCTCATTCAAAACTCAACTCGGTCTTTGCGAGAAAGAAAAAACTCTGGCGTAAGCACAGAAGCCTTATTTACGCATCAGTTGAAAATGAAGAACGAAAAGAAGAAATTTCGGGGGTATTTTGTCCTTATTTATTAACTTACATCGGCCAAATCGCTTAGTAAAGAAGATATGGAAAGACATTTTCTGAAAGATCTACGTCTCAAATGCCGCAATCAATTTAAATATATATATATATCGCAGCTAACCGCTTGAAAAAAGATTTTCAAAAGGGGTCATTTTTCCGAAAAACTTTTTCTCCCTCATTGCAACGCCCATCCAGGGCGCAATTTTGGAGTTACCGACAAACCAAAAATATGTTTTTAAAGTGAAAACCTGTTCTAATCGGTGGTGCAATTGGTTTAAAACAAATGTGAATTTTAACCTTTTCAAATACACCCGTAAACGCAGGTCACTATTTTTCTACGCTAAAAATAACTAAACTTCCGTATTCTTTTTAGAACATCTCAATAAATAGACCAGATTTACATCACCTACAAAAATATTGAAAAGTTCGAACAGGTAGAAATATTTCTTACAAAATAAAATGTGTGAAAATTTCGACGAAATCAGTAAAAATCTGAGTGTTTCGTTGGGGTTTCGCTCATTCAAGGCGAAATTTTAGAGGTACAAACAAACCAATAATATGTTTGTAAATCTGAAACCACCTTCTTATCGATGGGACAATCGGTTTTAAAAAATAGGAATTTTAACCCTTATAAATACACCGGTAAATGCAGTTCATTTCGCGCTTCAGGGACACGATATTTTTCTACGCTAAAAGTACTTAAACGACCGCATTTGAACACAATCTTTTAAGAGTATCTCAAATTCAGATAGTATTGAGATTCTCAATAGATCAGATTTACATCATCTACGAAAATTTTGAAACATTCGGACGGGTAGAAATATTTTTTACAAAATAAAATGTGTGAAATTTCGACGAAATCAATGAAAACCTAAGTGTTTCTTCGTGGTTTCGCTCGCTTTCGGTGCGCATAGACTCCACAAATCAAATTGCGCAGAAAGTAAATTATCAAATAGCATATACTTTCAATTCAATATTTTTTCATTTAAAAATATAGATTCAGATAAAATAGATTTTAATATACAAAAAGTTATACAAATTTCAGGTTAATTTAAGGGTAATTCATCACGGGCCCAGGCAACGCTATTATTCGAATAAACGGTACTTAGCTTTGGCACGGAATGTTCCCTGTTATCGCTGATCTATAGCTAATACTTAAATCGTCAGATTTAGATATGTACTTCCAACTGCACATTTTTTAGATTGTTCTTCATATCTTAGAAGTTTTTTAAATGAAAGTAAGTTATTTTCGTAAATATAACAAATACAAAATTTTGATAAATTCCTCGAGTCTTATAAGTTATATTCAGAAAAATATTTTTCCAGCTCTGACAAATGAAAAGACATTGTATGATCTAAACTTGCCGAATCATGATACTTTGTATTTTGCGAATTTCCAGCGTTGTCTGTCTGTTTTTTTTTTTTTTTTTTTTTTTTTTTTTTTTTTTTTTTTTTTGTACTAAGAATTGGTAAAAATTCCTAAAATTTCTAAATGTCATAACTCAAGAAGTTTTGGTCATGCAAAAATTTGTCTCACTTGCTATAGCATGGATAATATTTTTCTAAATATGTTGTATACAACTTTAGGCAATCAACATGGGTTAATTCTTAAACTTACATTTCTGCTATTTTTGAATTATATTGTTTTCAGGGCTTAATTTGCGCAGGAGCCCACTTGAGCTTAGCTCCAGTATTTCTCTGGTTTTAGTAAATGTTTAAATATTGGTCGGAATTCACAGGAGCTCATAAATACAGGGCTCCGGAGCCCAGTGCAATAGCGCTTCCGAAAAACCGAAGCCTAAGTTCTCCTTTCCTTCTCATCTCCAAGCATTTGCATTACTTTTTATCAAAACACTGAATACAAAAGATGTTTCAAATCAATTTTTATATCAGCATTGGGGCTTGGGCTGGCTCAAGCTCAATCTGAATTACATTCAAAATTTTATTTATTCATGTATATGTAAAAAAATCCTCCTTAAAAATCACGTATTCTATTTTATTTCAAATCATTTTAATGCTATTTTGGTTAGAATAAACGGAAACAGGAATTTTACTTTTCTAATCTATTTGCAAATTTATGTCTGGTATTGAAGGTGGCGACGTGTCGATACGGCGCTAATCAAGAGACTGAACAATGAATTTGCTTACAGTTCAATTTTCTTTTGTGACATTACGATAATTTTTAATTGGCTGGCTTATTTTATTTTTTCATTTAGATATCGAACCTGGAAGGAATATTTTCTGTATTTAGTCAATGAGCATCAGCTTGAGGTTTTGTTTGTTTGAAGTTTTTAGTCTTCTAATTTGCACGAGTATAAAAATCACGTTAGTGATTTTTCTGTTTATTTTGTAACATGAACGATGTTCATGCTAAGGCTCTGCTCTGCAGATTTACGAAGTTTACTTTCATTTATAAGAAGATATAATTGCCATGTATCGTTATTCTGACAGAAAGCAATCGAGCAGTGTTACCTCTTTCAAGCATCGAATCTTTCCGATAACGGTGTCAAAATTTTCATTTAATCTAATTTTCAGGAACTAACCACGAAAGATTGTTATGCGGGAGGAATCGATTATAGTTTAAGGTAAGCATATTCTATAGGAAATTGAAAAATGCTGCTCCATCCTTCAGCATATAAATATTAATTTCTGTAAATTTCGTTCATTTTTTTATAAAATGCACAGCTGCGGACAATTCCTTTTTTGTGTTAACACTATTTCTGAATCATAATCCTCATCATATTTAATCGCAGAATTATTCAATTAATTAAATTTAAAATTAGACAAAGATTTCTATTCGAAAGGAATAACTAAAAACAGAAATAGTTCACAATTAAGTACATGCAGATAGATATATTTAAAACTTTTATTTTGCTAAAGAAAAAAAAATGCTTTAAATTTTGAAATATAATTTTAAATATAAATATGCAGATTTGAGTGATTGGGGGGGGGGGGGGGGAGAGCACTCTACGGTTGTTAGCATTGCAGAATATTAGGGCTCCGGTACTTTTTTGTTAGAAATTAAGTCCTGATTGTTTTGATGCATTTTCTGATAGAAATTATGACCAGGGTTCCATGATTGCCGCATATTTATTAACGTCCTTTTATAGGGTAACATGTTTCTGGATTTTTTTCACTGTACCAAAGGATCAAAGTTTTTTAACAATGTTCTTATAATATTGGAAAGTGTTTCGTGATCTATGTGTGATGCTTCATTTTTCTTTAATTTTTGTGCATCAAAAATCATTCGAGCAGCGAACCGGTTGTTAAATTATTTGAATCCCACCACTGGTCAGACCATATTTGTTTATGGCAGCTGATGACTTGAACTATTATAATATAGATGAAAAGATGGTGATAGAATAATATATGGCGACTTATCACCTGTGCCTGGCTAACATTAAAGTACCACAATGACACCTAGAGTATAAATAGCTTAGTGGTCCGTCCGGAACTGTTGATGATAGTCACATGACTTAGGCTATTGTTATAGAGATTGTTTTAAAATACCGGGAGACAAAGACTCTGTATTTTTAATTCATTTTATTTTATCTTCTTTTCAAATGTTTAACTGATCTTCTTTAATCAAAAACGATAACAACCATTGGATGTCTTAACAGCAGCTGATTCGGCCTTAAATTTTTGCAATCAAAGGGAATTGAATGGGAACCTGTTTACGTCTGCAGAGCTTTTTTCAGTATAATTCATTCTTCTCTATTATTTTTAAAACCCATCAGATTAGCGTGTTTTTAGATTCTGTGGAGTCTGAACGGGGGTTGGCGAGCGTAGCTTGCAGGGGGGGGGCAGAGCCCCCTAGTTTACAAATAAATTTTATCTTAAATTCCGGTCCTATTGTGACATTTGAGAACTTAAAAAGAATTCCCTGTGCCTGTGAGATGTATTTTGACCGTTAAGGGTTAAACTTTATTTTAATTTTAAAAGATTGTAATAGAATTTCTTCAAAATGTTATCAATCAAGTTAGTTAATACGTTCAATAGAGTCAAAACACTTTATTAAACACGAGTGTCCCCAGCTAAAACTGAACTGCAGTGAAACTATAAAAAAAATGCAGTTGGAAGACTGCGGTGATTTGGCACAAATCCCTGCAGTGTTTTTAAAGTCGACATAACTATAAATTTACTGCAGTTTGCGAGTAGTTGATAACTACACTCTTACTGTAGTAAATTTGTAGTTGATAACTACACACTCACCGCAGTAAATTTGTAGTTATGTCGACTTCAAAAGAACTGCAGGGATTTGTGCCAAATCACCGCAGTCTTCCAACTGCATCTTTTTCACAGTTTCACTGTAGCCTTTTAAAAATTTATTACAAAATATGTACATATATAAAAAGTTAATTTTAATTTTTCTGTATGTAAAAATCAGCACTAAAATCTAATTAAATATTTTTTTCACATCTCAATTTATTTGCATTCTGTGCATAAAATTATATCATGCATGCAATAACTATACTCATCATAGAAAAATATTTTTTGCTCATTGCTGATTTATTCAATTATTATGGTTACATTTTGAAAAATGAAAGAATTTAAGAAATTGTACGAATGACTTTACTCAAGAAAATAATATTGAAAGATGTCAGCTGGTGAAGCATTTAAAATAATCATAGGACTTCAATATTCAAGCTACGATTTTGTTGTGGTATCTGGTCACATTTTGTTCGAAATACTTGCAATTTTCTCTTAGGTACAAAACCTGCATCTTCTCTTTGCATAAAAACCTCTAGTATTATCACCGTGCTGCCTGATTTTGGTATGAAGGCTTTGGTAAATTGGGGAGAGCGACACAGGATGTGCATAACATAAGTAAGTGCTCACAGGCCTTTCCAACAATACGTAACATGAGGGGTGACTGCAAAATTTAGAAAAGTACTCCCTTGGGAGGGGCAAAGTGGGGGAGGCAAGCCGGATGTGCATAACATGAATAAGTGGTCACAGGCCTTTCCAACAATATGTCACATGAGGGGTGACTGCAAAATTTAGAAAAGTGCTTCTTTAGGAGGTGTTACCCCCCTTTTGTGTACCCCCCTTTCTTTCTGTTTGACTTGGCGAAAATTAATCACTTCCAATAATTATGGTAACCCTATTTTTTACTTTACTATTTTTCAGTTTGTTTTTAAAGGTAGATGTAATTTAAAGTCTGAAGCGAGCGATCACCGCTATAAGTGATCTGAACCAGGATTGCCTGGTAAAAATATATATCTTAATATTCAATTCTTCGAGGTTTTAATTATTTGAGTGCCGATTTACTTTGAATGAGTAAAAATCGTTCTGTTGATTTATCATGAATAGATAAAATTGTTCTGCATTTTATTTCATTTGAATCTGATGTGATTAATGACTGATTCGAAGAGAAGAATTGTTTTCATTCGAGTGTTCTGATATTCCTCATGCTGGCGAACCGCGTCAGGATGTCTGGACTGACGATTGAATATTATTTTTTCTGATTCTGAAGGCTTGAGGTAAGCTATATTTTTATTGTTGATTCAGTGAAAAATAAATATGTCGAACATTGAAACTTTAAAAAAGAAAAGATCTGGCTTACGTACACAAACGACAAATTGTGTACAAAAATAAGCACGGCTCTTGAAGATGATTCCATGACATTAGAAAATAAATTCGATTTATTAAATATATGCAAAGATCAATTGAATGACAAATATGAATTATTAAAAAAATGAAACTCTGATATCCAGGATAGTATTGCTGATGACGATTTTGAGAAAGAAATCGAAAGTTCCGAAACCTATAGTGAGAAAATAATTGAATCTCGTTATAAAATAACGAAGTTCTTACATGAACATAACTCCCAAAATCAGAATAATACTTTTCAAAATTTTATGAAAAATGAATCCGGTTCTCAAAACGGAAATATAGAGAGATCTATGAAATTGCCGAAGCTCACTATAAATAAATTTTTTGGTGACAGCAGTTCCTGGTTAGAATTTTGGGGGCAATATTCTAATGCAATTGAAAAGAATTCTAATTTAACTCCTATTGACAAATTTGTCTATTTGAAATCTCTTTGTTAAGTGAGATTCCGGGATATGTAAATTGAAACGAAAATTCGAAAAGAAATATTTAAATCTGATCGAAACAAATTCAATTCACATTCCCCGAAATCACACTATGGCATTGATCGTATAGTGGTAAATTAGTACGCGTCGTAACTAGATTAAATTAAATCTGAAAAGAAGAAACAAAATAAATACTCACCCCTCTTTGGTAGAAACTCATATAGGTAATAAAATCACCCTTGAAATGATTCGGACAGATATTGCACAAAAATCATTTATTATATGATAACAGATATTGTTAAACCGGATCCGGGTACAATACTATGGATTAGAGAATATTATTTCAAAATTATTTAAATAAATATTATCTTATTGTAACAGGTGTTAATTCCAATACTTATTTATATGGATGCACAGTCTTCATATCATACCACTATGTTGGAAAGTTTGGATATATAAGAATAGTTCTAATTATGTTTTAATCACACTTTTCGAGAATATATAAATTCAGGATTTTACGATAGTAGAGTGAGAATAGGCAACCAGTTTCTTACGAGTTTTAAATTGATGAACAGTTGTATCATTTTAACATTGATTCCGCCAACTGATAAGATGACATAGTTGAGGAAGCATCGAGGAGAACACGAAATCTAATATCTTCCCTTGGAACACGGACACTGTAGGAGGCACGGCTTAAATTCGACTGGACGAATGGAAGTGACATTTGAAATGAATTAAAATATGCTAGGCAAAGGGCAAAATCTGAAAGGCCTTCATCACATCTTCGGATTCAAGCAGAACAGAAAACATCTTTTTCAAACTGAGCAAAATGGGATAAAGTAACTTAGCGGAAATTGACGAGAAGGCATGAGCAGGACGCTATCATATCAGATATATCTTGGTTGAGGTTGATGAAGTATAACAGGCAATTAATACTGACTAAATGATGAATTGAAGAATCGCCATCAATGGAAAAGTAAACGCCCGTTGGGCCCAAGGCCCAACGGCAACGGAGAAAAAAAAGGCCAAATATCAAATCGGTGTTTTCTCTTCCGACAAAAATAACGAACTCCACTTTTTTTGAAATGCCTGCCGAAATCTGGAAACGATCTCGGCAACGTCAGCCAATCAGAATATTCCAAAAGACGATGCATTGAATCTAAGAGAACGATCTATCGAACGTGAACAGGGGGAAAACGTTTTAGCGGCGGAATAATCACCGTGGAATGGCAACACTCTAACGAGCGGTAAGAGAAGGAATGTTCGCTTCGTGGGAGTTTTCGTGACGTCAAAAGGAATTTCCTGTCTGTTTTGAGATAAGGGACAAAACCTTCTTAAAAGTTGCATCTTTTGGGTTGCGAGGTGAATGGAAAGCAATAAAATTAAGGGAAACTATAGGAGTTATAATTTCGTTTCTCTGGCAAACGATTTCAGCAATTGTTATGAAAGTTTATCAGAGAAATGGAAAAAGAAAATAGAATACAATAAATGTAATTTTAAATGAAATAATTAAAAATAAAGATTTAGGATTTAATATTTAAAACTTAGAAAAATTTGCTGTCAAAATTGAAAGATGTTAAATGGAAGTAGATTATTAAAATTAAGAAAATATCCAAAATTAAATTTATGTAAATTTAAGAAGGGGGAATGTTATGTAAAGCTTTTATAACATAACACTCTTCTTGGAGGTAGTGCATATAATGCTGTTGCAGGATTTTCGCTTTCGAAGGAAAACTTTAAAGCTGCAGTTGATTTGTTAAAGGCTCGCTACGGTCGTGACGACCTTGTCATCAATGCGCATATGAGTAAATTATTAAATTTAAGACAGGTAAAGAATGCTTCTAATGTTAGGGAACTTCGAGAACTGTATGATAGTTGTGAAATACAAATTAGAAATTTAAATTCTCTCGGAGTTACAGCAGGAAGTAATGGTCATCTCCTATGCCCTATTTTATTAAAGTTGATACCTGCTGAAATGGCGTTAGATTTTAATCGTAAAAGAACCGATGGTAAAAAAATGGATGTCGAAGAGCTTCTTTCTTTCATTAATAACGAAGTACAATCGCGAGAATCTACTATGACACTCCAGAGCTCTGAAAATAGTTTTAGTGCTAAAAAATAAAAAAATAAATACAATAACAGTTATAAACATTTTAGCAATTATAAACGTGATATTCCTTCAGCCTCTGCATTGGCTACTAACGTAAAAAATGTTTGTTTATTTTGTGACAATGAACATGATTCAAAATTCTGTAAAGTGTGTACTATTCCTCAAAAACGGGATAAATTACGTATGCAAGGACGTTGTTTCACCTGTTTCAAAAAATTCCATGTCCCGGCTAAATGTAAGTTTAATTTAGAACCATGGAAATTTTGTAATGGAAATTTTCATCATTATTCGATTTGTTTAAAAAAATCTCAACCAACAATTCCTAAAGAAATCGAATCAGCTGACACAGTTATTAGTTCGATTTCTCATTGTAAAATCCAAAATGAAAATTCCTTTAAGGATGTTATTCTTCAAACTGCTTGCGCAAATGTGGAATCTGAAATAAACTCTGAGCTTTCATTATGCTTATATGATTTGGGGAGTCAAAGGCAAGTTACAGAGCAATTAGTGTCAAAATTAAATCCCCGAATTATTCGTCAAGAAAAACTTCAAATTTATTCTTTTGCAGCTGTTAAACCACAAATAAAAACATTTGATGTTGTGCAATTAAAATTATCCCATGTTGAAAACAAATCGCGTTTCATATTTATCGAGGCTTTAGTCACAGATGTAATTTTAAACGTTAGGATTTCCTCCCCCCCTTCTCTCCAGACAGATAGAAAATAAACTGGCGCTATATAAGTTATCAAATGCGGTTGCATCATCCCATTCTAAAATAAATGTTCTTATTGGGGCGGGTTATTTTTATCAAATCTGTTACGATAGAGAAATAAAAAAAATAACTAAATTTCTCTTTTTCTTTGATAGCTTATTCGGATATTAGCTTTGTGGTTTTTATGAAAATGAAAAAAAGAAGAAAAATGGATGCTTTACATCTGTCGGTTTCAACTCCAGTTGGGGAAGATTTGAATTTTTTATGGGAAATCGAATCTTTGGGTATTACGCAATCAAATGATAATATTTCTGATGCAGATAAGGAAATTGTGAATAAATTTGAGAATAACTTAAAATTCGTAAATCATAGGTATGAAACGGGTTTATTGTGGAAGTATGAGAAAAATAGAGTCGGAAATAATTTTAGAATAGCTAGAAGTCGCTTTGAGGAATTAAATCGTAAACTCGAGAAGGATAATGATTTATGTAAAAATTATAAAGATATTGTATTAGAACAATTAACTGCTGGAATTGTAGAAGAATGTCCTGATAAAATAACTGAAAGTGGTTATTTTATGCCGCACAGGCCGGTTTTAAGAGATGATAAATTAACTACTAAGGTAAGGATGGTTTTCGATGCTTCTTCTAAAGAAAAACATTTAAGTTCTCTAAATGACTGTTTATATCCAGGTCCGAATCTTAACCCGAACATAATGTAATATTTAATTTCAGAAAATTCAATGTTACATTTAGCGCTGACTTAGAGAAAATGTTTTTGCAAATTGGGATAACAGAGGAAGATCGGGATTATTTAAAATTTTTGTGGTTTGGTGACGAAAAGAATGATTTAAAATTTTGAGATTTACACGAGCTGCTTTTGTGGTAACTTGCAGTCCCTTTCTTTTGGCTGCAACGATTAAATCCCATATACGTAAATATGTTGATCATCCTGAAGTTGTTAAGATTTTGGACTCTTCTTTTTATGTAGATGATTTGATTACAGGGTCAAAATCTGATGAAGACGCTTATTATCTATCCTCAACAGCTTCGCATATTTTTTAAGAAGCTGGCATGAATTTGCGAAAATTCAATACTAATTTTGTCAAACTTAGAAAATTATGGAAGGAAAATAAATTATGTGACTCAGAAGAAAATTTGAATAATTCTTTAAAAAGTTTGGGATTATTATGGGATACTAATTGGGATATTTTGCGTTTTAACGTTCAATCCTTTCCAGATGATTGGAAATTTAATCCATCGAAACGCGTTGTTCTTAAAGCCATGTTAAAATTCTTTGATCCTATTGAATTCATTGCACCATTTTCTGTTCGTTTGAAAAGTTTGCTACAGGAAACATGGAAAAGGGGTTTGGAATGGGATGAAAAATTCCCTAATGATTTAAAAATTGAATGGGAAAATTGGTATGCAGAAATCGAACATTTACATAAATTTGAGGTACCCCGCAAATATTTTCCACAGGGTTTAGACTTTTCGGACCCAATCGAAATTCATATATTTTCAGATTCTAGTCCTAAGGCTTATGGGGCCGTAGCTTATTTTCGATGTACCACAAGTGATAATAAAATTATGACTAGTCTTATTTGGGCAAAATGTCGAGTCGCCCCGATTAAATGTTTGGCAATTCCTCGGCTTGAATTAATGGGGGCATTAATAGCTGCAAGTATGTCTAAATATCTGAAAAATGCATTTAATTTTCAAAATTTGGAAATTCATATCTGGTCAGATTCCACAATTACGTTACATTGGATCAAGGGATCAGCCATGGATTGGAAGCCCTTTGTGGCTAATAGGGTTGTAGAAATACAATCTTTAACTGATCCTAAGATATGGAAGTATATTCGGGGTAAGGATAATCCTCGTGATCTTCTTACTCGAAGCGAAAATTTGCATAACCTCATAGAAAATAAATTATGGTATTACGGTCCTGAATGGTTGTCATTACCAAAGGACAGTTGGCCGAAACCTGAAAAGATACTTTTCAATGAAAATATTTTGAACGAAAGAAAATCACCAAATTTGAGTTCTGCTCAATTATCTTGTACAGTAGGTGTTGTACTTCCAGAGTCTTTGTTAAAATTAGAAAATTTTAGTTCTCTTTCCAAATTACTTAATATCGCAGCCTGGATCTTAAGATTTATAAATAATATCAATAAATCAAAACCTAAAATTTCAGATGAGCTCACAGCTCCAGAAATTGAAAAGGCAGAATTTTATTGGTTAAAACAAACCCAGTTATCTGTCTTCAATCGTGAAATTGATTTACTAAAAAAGAGAAAGCCCATCGATAAAGATTCAACCTTGTATAGTCTGAATCCAAAATTGGATGAGAATGATTTGTTAATTTTATCTGGAAGATTACAATTTTCAGAATTATCTCAAAGGGAAAAGCACCCTTTTATACTTCCATATGAGAGTGCTTACACCAAATTGTTGATTCGAAATGCCCATGAAAATGTTTTCCATTATGGAATTGCAACAACTTTAGCTCACTTACGAGAAAATTATTTTATAATTAGAAGACGAAAAATGATAAAATCTGTACTGAAAGATTGTCTTATTTGCACAAAATTTAAAGCTTCTCCTGGGAAGCAAGAAATTGCACCATTACCTAAAGATCGTATTACTGAATCACCACCCTTCTATACCTGTGCTGTAGATTTTGCAGGACCTATTTATGTCAAAGAAAAAACTGGCCAACAAAAGGCCTATGTAGTTTTTTTCACGTGCGCAGTCACTAGAGCTGTGCACCTCGAACTATATACCAATTTAACTACAGAAACTTTCTTTTGTCATTTAAAAGATTTATCTCTCGTAGAGGAATTTGTCGAACGATCTACAGTGATAATGCGAAAACATTTATCAAAACGGATAATTTTCTTAAAGAAGTTTGGAGCCGAATATTGAAAGAGGAAGTTTTACGATATTTTAATAAAAATAGAATCATATGGAAATTCATTATTCCAAGAGCCAGTTGATGTGGCGGTTTTAGGGAACGCATGGTTCGTTCGGTGAAAACTCCTTTGAAGAAAGTTCTCGGAAGATCTTGTCTCTCCTATGAAGAAATACAAACCACTTTAACTGAAATCGAAGCTATGATTAATGGTTGCTCACTAACGTATGTTTATGAAGAAAACAGTGAACCGCTTCTACTTACTCCTTCACATTTCCTGATCGGCAAACGAATAAATTCTCTACCAGATTTTCATTGTGTTGCTGAACCTAAATCGAATAAAATAACGTTAACAAAAATATTAAAATATCGAGATCAAGTTTTAAACCATTTCTGGAAACGTTGGAGGCAGGAATATTTGCTAGAACTGCGTTCTGCCAATTTTTCAGTTCCTGTCAAAGCTCCGACTAAATTCGAAATTGGTGACGTTGTATTAATTAATGAAGATAAAACTCCAAGGCACATGTGGAAATGCGGCAGAATTACAGAGCTCTTTTTAGGAAGGGATTCGAAAGTTAGATATTGTGCAATACAAACACAAACTGAATCTGGTGTAATAAAAAGAGCAGTTCAACTGCTACATAAACTGGAACTCGACATTATGACAAAGTTTTTGAACTTTTCACTTTTAAGAACATTTTGTTTACATTTTCATTCTTTAACTTTTTCTAATTCAATATCTTTGTATATTTTAGTTTCAGTAGTTGTTCCTGTGAAAATAGAATTAATTGTATGTCTCATTATTGTAAGTATGTTCTAACTTTTAATTGTCTTATTAATGTAATTTGAAATTTTTGATAAAAATTTAGTTTGAATGATGAAGAATAGTAATTGTTCATCGGGGGCAGAGTATTAAAACCCCCCTTTCTTTCTGTTTGACTTGGCGAAAATTAATCACCGCCAAGAATTATGGTTACCCTATTTTTTACTTTGCTATTTTCAGTTTGTTTTTAAAGGTAGATGTAATTTAAAGTTTGAAGCGAGCGATCACCGCTATAAGTGATCTGAACCAGGATTGCCTGGTAAAAATAAATATCTTAATATTCAATTCTTCGAGGTTTAAATTATTTGAGTGCTGATTTACTTTGAATGAGTAAAAATCGTTTTGTTGATTTATCATGAATAGATAAAATTGTTCTGCATTTCATTTCATTTGAATCTGATGTCATTAATGACTGATTCGAAGAGAAGAATAGTTTTCATTCGACTGTTTTGAAATCCCCCAGGAGGGGAAAATGGGGGGGGGGAGAAAAGCCGGATGCGCATAACATGAATAAGTGGTCACAGGCCTTTCCAGCGATGGGTCGCAGGAGGGGTGGCGGCAATCTTTAGAAAAGTGCATCCTTGGGGTGGCAAAGTGAGGGAAGAGAAACCGGATGTGCATAACATGAATAAGTGCTCACAGGCCTTTCGAACAATATGTCACATGAGGGGTGACTGCAAAATTTATAAAATTGCCCCCTCGGGGGAGGCAAAGTGGGGGAAGAGAGACCAGATGCGCATAACATGAATAAGTGCTCACAGGTCTTTCCAACATTATGTCACATGAGCGGTGACTGCAAAATTTAGAAAAGTGCTCCCTTTGGGGGGGGGCAAAGTGGGGGAGGCAAGCCGGATGTGCATAACATGAATAAGTGGTCACAGGCCTTTCCAACAATATGTCACATGAGGGGTGACTGCAAAATTTACAAAAGTGCTCCCCTTAGGGAGGCCAAAGTATGGTAAGGAAAGACGGATGCGCATAACATGAATAAGTGGTCACAGGCCTTTCCAGCGATGGGTCGCACGAGGGGTGGCGGCAATCTTTAGAAATGTGCATCCTTGGGGTGGCAAAGTGGGGGAAGAGAAACCGAATCACTTCGTTTTTTATACTTTAGGTGCCATTTTGGTACTTTAATGTTAGCCAGGCACAGGTGATAAGTCGCCAAATATTATTCTATCGCCATCATTTCATCTATATTATAATAGTTCAAGTCATCAACTGTCATAAATAAATACGGTCTGATCCCTTCGCCGTTCATGTGAAAGTTTCGCACGGATGACATATACGTCCCATATTGGCGCGATTTTTTAACGACGTCAATTTGGGGAACGCATCAACAGCATAAACAACAACATCCGGCTTACCATATCAAGCAAAATAACAATACTTTGGCGCCAGTTAAGTGCCCTTTCCGTATACGACATTGGCGTCAGAAAAAAATCGCGCCAATATGGGACCGTAAGTTTTCCATTTTGATTAAAAAATAAAAAATTTTTTCGAATAAAACTACATAAAATTTGCCATGGTTGCAAAGATTTCTTGGTACTGTTACGCTAGCCTGATGCAAATCTCGCCAATAGCTTTTTATCAATTCGCCAGCTAGCAGTATTTTTTTTTCGAGCGGTAATATTTGGCCAGATGTCATATACGCACAACAGGTTAGGCGTGATTTTTTTTTTTTTTTTTTTACGAAAATTTGGTGAAAACCTCATTTTCAAATACCAGTTACATATGCATTTTTGGTATTACTTAGTTATCCTGTCGACCAAAAACCTATTGCCAAACTATAAGATTAAATACCAATAATGGTTGAGCTTTAATTTCACATTCACTTGACTTTAAGCAAGTTACACGTCTTTACGTCGTCAAGTGATTTTTATTTCGACATTTTATTTGTATATTTATTAATTTTATACTAATTTATTTGTTCTTTCGTTTTTTAAAATAAAAATTACGTCAATTTGTATAATTTCGCGAGTGGTTTGGTGATTTATATAATTTGAAGAAATAGGTCGACGGAATAACTAAGTAGTACCGTATTTTTTAATTATTTTCTATTATTTTCTAAAGGAAATATAAAAAAAATAATTAATAATTATAGAACAAAATAATTTATATAATTTATAAAAGGAAATAAAATAAATAAACATTTATTATTAAATAAACAACAATAGCCGGGTTACCTTGTGAACCTTTTCTGAAATATGAAAAAAATATATCTGTTTGATTAAAATTTGAGTTGCCATCATTAAAAAAATGTATATAAAATTAGAAAAAAATTAATATTTCGAAAACTAATTCGAATTTAAAAATTTTAGTACCAGTTTTGAGATCTGCGGATCAATGCTGATTTTTGGTGTAAATTTCATCGCAAAGTATTCCATATTTTAGGAGAAATCGCTTGAAGCATAATTAGTTGTTTAATCAGTCAATTCATATATCCGTTTCATAAATTCGTTTTATATATCCGTTCCATAAATTCGTTTCATATTTCCGTTTCATAAATTCGTTTCATTAGGATTTTATATATATAGGGTAGATGAATGACATTTATCGGAGGGCTCTGTAAAAAAATCCAATATAAAATGATGAAAATATTAAAATTTTAAAAAAGTTCAAAAATTAAGAGAAATTTTGAAATTCTTCGATTGGCCGCAGTGAAAATCTGCGAAATTCATTCATCGACAATATGAAGAAAATCCCAAGAGTTTTGCAAATCGATCACAAGGAAACTCCCGCAAATTTTTCCAATCAATAGAAGTAAAATATTGCAAAACTCGTCAATTGGTAGCATGAAAAAAATTACAAAAATCATTATTCACTCATCGAAAAAATTTTTGAAATTCCCCAGTCAATTATTGAAAAAAATAGAAAGTCTTCAGTCGGTTGCTTTAAAATATTGTGAAATTTGTCAATCTCTTGCAGAAATAAATCGTGAAATTCATCAATCAGTCGTGAGACAAAAAATCACAAGATTCTTCAGTCGGTGGCAGGAAAAAAATGTGAAATTTGTCGACCTACTGCAGCTGAAAACTGCTAAGTCACATTAACTGACAATTGAATATTACCTTTGAATAATAGTTATTGAATATTAATATTTAAAAAAAAGAATGCATAATAACATTAAATGAGGGGAAATCGTGAATTTCAATCTGTCGCAGGAAAAAATTACAAAATTCTATTGATAAAAAAGGCGTCTAAGAAAACCAATTCAAGTTATTTTTTGTGAACAAGGTAGATGGGTGCAGGAAAAAAATCTAGGCGCCAACGGGCAGCCTCTCACCACTAAATTTTATTTGTTATTTTTCGTGTAATATTTCACCTAAATTTTTTGTAAGAATACCAATAAAATTTAAGTGAAGAGAACTAATAAAATTTAGTGGTGAGAGACTGTCCGCTGGCGCCTAGATTTTTACACCTCTGTTCTGTGAGTGTCCTTTTTTAAAAATTCGCGCTCAGCAGCCCTTTTTTCTAGAATGAACACTATCCTAGTGTTGATCCTAGATAAAAAGGGCGACTGGGCGGAAATGCTTAAAAAACGGCACACTTGTACCTTGTTAAAAAAAAAATTGAATTGGCTTCTTAAGAGTACCCTTTTCTCAACAGAATTTTGCGATACTTTCCCATGACTGATTAAATTTTGGAGATTTTCCTCCTAATCAACTGGCGAATTTCTTGATATTTTCCTCCTGTGACCAAACAATGAATTTTGCTATTTGTTAAATATAAATTATATAAATTTCATCATTAGGTCGCAGGGAAGCATTGCAAATTTTTCAATTGGTTGTGCGAGAAAAAAACTAGAAATCCACCAGTCTATAATGGTAAAAAAATCCTATAGCACTTCCCACAGAGAAAAAATTGCGTAATTCACCCACTGTTCACATGAAAAAAAAACCTCGCAAGTTTCACAAGTAAGTTGTGGCGGAAAATACGGACTCTAGGCAAATTTGGGAGGGCGCAGGGTCCAGCAGCCCTCCTTAACTAGTTTATGTGCTTGCCTGAATGACACTCATAAGCTAATGTTAAACCAATGGCAACATCCTTATAAATTTCACCAACTGTATTTCAATTTACTATGTTTTGTTTATTTAACACATTTGCATTTTTTCCCCCTTGTGTGAAAATATTTTTTTTAAACCAACCAAAATAGAAAAACCACAAAATTAAGATGATGTCAAATAACCTATGCAAAAGAAAAAAAATCATTTAAAAGAAAAATTAAGGATATTGTCATTGGTTTAACATTAGCATTTGTGAGTATTGTAACATAACATTATAGTGTACTAATCTCATTCAATATCCTACACAATAAATGAAAAAATCATAACGCATATGAAAACTCTGTGTCGTGTGAGAAAAAAAAAATGAGTCGGCTGCGGGAAAAAAAATCGCTTAATTGTTCTATCGATTGCATAAAAACAAACCTTGCAAGTTTTGTCAGTGAATCGTGGGGATAAATCAGGAAATTCACAAAAAGTTCACAGGAGAAAGTAATAAAATTCTTCGATCGTTTGCAGGTCTGAAAAAGTTCTCTGAAAGTCAAAATTCCCCCATCGATCATATGATAAAATCTCACGAGTTTCACAAATCAGTATCAAGAAAAAACTAAATTTTACCAGTGGGTAGAAATACGATATTACAAAATTTGTCAATCAGTTGCATGAAAAAAACTGAAAATTGTCATTCAGTCGTCAGAAAAATTCGTGAAATTTGCCAGTTGATAGTTGGAAAAAATAAAGAAATTCATCAGTGGGGGATTTTCATCAAAAATTTGCCTTAACACTTTGGCTGCACCCCATTTTTCAAAATCTGCCCCCAGGCGCCGAATGCGTGACCTAGAAAATTTGCATGGGCAGACCCGTGGCCCCAATGTTGATTTCAGGGGGGTGGCCGGGGGACATCCCCCCTCCCCGCAAGATTTGAGAGTTTAGGTTTTCATTGGTAAAAAAGTGCAATTTCCCCCCGGAACTCTATGATGCCTCCCCCCCGAAGACACAGAAATCCTTTCCGGATAAAAGTGTCTGAATTCAAGATTGCGTGGCTCGAGCCCGGCGGCTGATTTTCATTCATGGCACTCAGGCCGGGCCATACTTTTTTCTGAAGGCTTGGACTTAACTTATTTTTTTCTGTACAAAGCCGGGACTGGTTTCATTCCTAGTCTTCACGGCTAAAAAGTTTCAGTTCTAGTTTTGACCCAGCCCGTATAAAAATCATTGTCTCAACGTGGCCAGGTCCATTCAAAGGTCAGTAAAATTAGGCCTGGCCCAAAAATTTTTGAAAAAAAATACATGCATTTTTAAATTGTCATTATTCTACACTTAAACATTAAAATTTATTCTTTTTAAAGAGTAGTAGATTTCTACACTTTTTAAAATATAGCTAAATTGAAATCTAGTAAAACGTGTGAAAAAGAACCTGCATATGATGGAACTCTGTTTTAAACTGAAAAACGTGTTGATCCATGCAAAATTAATATACTAATCCGTAAGAAAAGAATAACATAATACATTTGCACTTGCTAAAAAGGGAACTTGTCTATAACGCATTTTTTTGTCCTTTAAATTCCATCTTAGAAGGTTTTACTGCATAGCATTTTTCAGATTTTTAACATAGATGGAATATGGATTAACAATATTAATGATAACTGAAACATTTACGTACAAGAAGTAGAGATTCATTAAAAAATAAATATTGCAGCACTTCTATAAAAATGGAGATTATAAACATGAAAATATGTTAAGATAAATATTTCTGATCTGAATTTTTCATACGACACAAATTTTTAACCAAATCGGCGTAAAAATCAATGTTTTGTAGAAATTCACTCGGGCTCGGGGCGAGATTTTAACTTTATTATTTGATTACTCCTGATTTGATTATTATTACCCCTTTATTATTTGATTCTGAGAAGTGTCATAATTGACGAAAAAAACTAATTTGGCCCTATTATCGTTCAGAAGTGTAAATTTTCTTTTTACAATAACACAATTCATATAACAGTAAAAAAAGTTTGCTTCATTTAAAAAATTTTATATTTTACATAATTTGTGAGTACGTACTCACCACTAAAAATTATTATTAACACTATGTTACGTTATTAACACACTGTGCCAAACCGCTTTGTATACATAAAACTGTTTCATTCCTAAAAAGAAAATAAGTTACTTACCTGTGAAATGTTATTCTATACACACTTATTGTAGGTATCCTAGGCATCAAGTTAAAATTTGAAGTTCAGTATTGATTTTTTATGTAACTGAACATCAAACCATACTTTATAGAAAGCACAGATATTTTGGTAAGATATTATTTAAAAATTCTGAAACTTTTAATCTAAAATAATATACTGATTGAAGCAACTATAAATCTGAAATAAAACATTTTTAATTACTACAAATAGAAAAGTGCATTAAATCAAGTAAAATCGAACTGGATAACTATCTGGATAGTCAGAAACAAAATTTTATCAACTGTTTTGGATGATATTTGAATTTAGTAATAATAACTTATTTAAAGATTAATCCTGTTAATATGAAATAGGCCCAATTTTTTTGTTGCACGCGTTAACCGTTAATAGTACAATCTCATCTGAATTTGAAATACTGACGATGATTGTACATAAATTGTGACGGTTTATATACCGTTATCACTTTATTCAAATTAACTGAATCGTGTGGATCTGAAATTAATCTCATTCGATTGAGAATTCAAAAATACCCATACAGCCACTTCATTTCAATAAACAGAGGTGATTTTTTTCGCCAAACTACAAAATAAATGATCTTCTTCTAGCAAAACAACGTGGTACTCCGCGCCAATTTTCATGCAAACAAGGCAGGCGGCCGATTTCGAGAGTTGAGGTGTTTCTTTGATGCTTCTCCTGCAGTTGCAACGAAACCATGGGTTACATTCAGCAGTAATAAGAGCTTGAAAAATAAATCATATGTCCAAATGAGAAATTTAAATAAAATAAAGGAAGAAAATTATACTATTCTTTTGTTGTTGTTCTTTGTTTTTATGAAGTAAAAGTGGAAAACTGGAAGTTATGTGTATGCCCGATATGGAAAAGGAGAATGTATGCAATGAGTAAACCCACTTGTGTTTCTAATCCCTTATCATGGGCGACATAAAAAAGAATGGTAGGGCCACTGTCACTCTCGATTTTGAAACTTATCTAATTAAATTTCCTTTTTCTTCGATTTTGAAAAACATAGAAATTTTTTTCGAGTAATTTAAAATAAAAGAGGAACTAAAAACTAGTTATGAAGATGGTGGGGCAGTGAGCAAGGGAGACCTATTGCCCCTCCCTTGATTTTAAAATTTAATTAATTAGAATTTCTTTTCTTCTGTTTTCAAAAACATTATGTAAATTTTTCGAGTAACTTAAAATGAAAATAAATAAGAAATTTTCAGTTAAGAGGTGGGGTGAGACTGATTGCCCCTCCCTGGATTTTGAAATTTAATTAGCAATTTTTTTCTGCAATTTACAAAAACATAATAAAATTTATTCTTTTTGAATAACTTAAAATAAAGGAACTAAGAACTCTCCGTTAGGGGAAGGGGGCACAGGTGAGTCATTGCCCCTACCTCGATTTTGAAATTTAAATAATTTTTTTTCTCCGATTTTTGAAAAACATAGTGAAATTTGATCTTTTCTCTTAGCTTAAAATAAAAGAATAACTAAGAATTTTCTGTTAAGGGGGCGAAGTTGGAAGAGAGCTATTGCCCATCGCTAAATTTAAAAATTTAATTAATTAAATTTTCTTTTTCTTCTATTTTAAAAAACATAGTAAAGTTTATACTTTTCGAGTAACTTAGGATAGAAAAATAAGAAATTTTACATTAAGAGGGAGGGAGGGAGGGGGGGTTGAGAGGTCCATTGCCTCCCCTCCCTGGGTTTTAAAATGTAACTAATAAAAATCTATTTTTTTCCACTTTTGAAAAAGTAGTAAAATTTATTATTTTCGAGTAACTAAAAATAAAGAAACTAAGAATTTTCTGTTACGGGAAGGGGGTATAGCTGAGTCATTGTTCCTCCCTTGAATTTAAATTTTAACTATTTTCTTCGCTTTTGAAAAACGTACTGAAATTTATTTTTCTTTATCTTAGAATAAAAGAGGAATTAAGAATTTTCCGTTAGGGATAGGGGAGAGGGGTAGGAGAAACCTATTGCTCCTCTCTGGATTTCAAAATTTAATTAATTAAAATTTCATTTTCTTCTATTTTCAAAAACATAGTAAAATGTATACTTTTCGAGTAACTTACAATAAAAAAATGAGAAGAAATTTCTCATTAAGGGACTGGTGAGTGAGAGCTCCATTCTCCCCCCCCCCCCTGGCTTTTGAAATTTAATTAATATTTTTTTTCTCCAATTTTGAAAAAAAACATAGCAAAATTTATTTGTTTAGAGTAAGTTAAAATTAAAAAAAAAACTAAGAATTTTCCGTTGTGAGTGACTAAGAAAAAAAACTAAGAATTTTCCGCAGGGGCACAAGTGAGTTGATGCCACTGCCCTCCCCTCGAGTTTGAAATTTAACTAGTTTTTTTTCTCTGCTTTTGAAAATCATAGTGAAATTTAATTTTTTCTCTTAGCTTAAAATGAAAGTGGAACTAAGAATTTTACGTTAGGTAGGAATGTGACCTTTAATTAAGTGCTTGAAAGTCTTGGAAAGAGTATTAATTATTATTAGTATTTAAAAACTGTGTTTCATAACATGCAATAACTTTCACAAAATTAAAACATTTTTAAACACTTTAGGAACTTCGGAAAATATCACACAATCATACTACACTGTGTCTTGCAAAAGAATCTTACAGTAACTGCAGTTATACTTTGGTTACTTTTATAATAATCATACTTACAAAATTTACGACGTGTAAAGTTCTTCAGTATCACCGAATATTTTTGTGAATTAATTACTGTAAAATCACTTCAAATTCACTGCCGTTTTACTGTAGACATAAAGTTTTACTATTTTTTTAATTTTGGGTTGAAAAAATACTTGTCAATAACTGGAAAATAACTGAAGTGTTTTTACTGTTGATATTGCACTACAAAAAAAACTACATTTGACTGTAGAAAAACTTCTAAAATACCTCATTTCTGTTAAAAAAACAGCAGTTCATTTTTAGTTGGGTCGTGAAAGAAATTTTCATCTTTTCTTCTCAGGGTTGCATTAAATAATATTTTTATATATTTGAGTCACCTTTTAAGTAGTAATAAGTATGTTATATTGTTTATTAGTTAATATGTTGCATAAAAAAATTTAATAATGGAGTTTATATATCCTCTTGTTTATACCGTTATTCATGCCATTTTTACATTACAATAAAAAAGGTACAGTCGTAGAAAAAAAAATCAACACCTGTACTAATTCCTCAACAAATTATCGTAGAAGAAAGTTACTGGTACCGAACGATTGTCAATAAAGTCTACTTTTATATGATGTATATAAATTTTGCTTTGGGGGTCATCTACATATTAAAACATACCATAACTTTGTTTTTTTCAATAGCAGTACACAATTCTGACAGCATAAATGAATTCTACACCCTTCAATTAGCCTAAAAACAAATTTTTATGCAATTCGTACCATAACTTTCCGAGAAATTAATTATTTTAAAAAGAGCGTATTTTAAGGGCTGTATCCAAATTGAAGTTCGGTACTCGACTGTTAACCGAGACTGTTGACCCTTCTTGATCAAGGCATCTTAAACGACACTCAAGAAGTCAATGAAGCCTGCTAGATTTCAATACAGCAGAAGAAATTTCAAAATATCTAGTCACTTCTATTATAGACGGTCCCTTAAACCACCATTTTGCCGTTTTTTAAGCATAATTTGAAAACTACTTGGAAGAAAAATGTGAAATTTGGGATTTCTATAAAGCAGGACTTAATAAATCTAAATCCATAAAAAATATTGTTGGTTGCAATTCATAATTTTTTCGAATATTAATTTCATAATTCTTAATTCATATCACAAAATTATAAAAATTGCAAATTCAACGTATTTATGTTTGGGTATATTAGTATTATTGCTACACAAAAAATTAAAACATTAGGAGCATAATTTCAGGAGATACATAAAAATATGAAAATGTAATTTAACATTAGAAGCCCTAAATTTTGAATGTTTATAATTCAAAAACGTATTATTCAAATTACTTGAAATTTGGTGTCTAGGCATAGTTTGAACCGAAGATTTGAAATATCTCGTTAAAATTGGGTATTTCTATTGAAAAAAATGAAGTTTGGATTCGTTTTAATATGTAGATGGCCCTCTGAGCAAATTTTATGTACGTCATTTAAAAGTAGACTTTATTTCCAATCGATCGGTACCAGTAACTTTCCTTTACGATAATTTGCTGAGGAGTTAGTAGTGAGTGTTTACTTTTTTTTTTCCACGACTGTACTTAAATTCAAAACACAAGTCGGTTTCAATCGTCATCTGCCCTTTGATTTCTACTGAACCAGTTTTAATATACAGGGTGTACATAAATGAATATCCCAACTTTACAGGGCTATTAAAAGAAAACAAAAAAAGTACAATCTTGTTGTTCATCAGAAATAAAAATAATAGTTGAAAGTTTAAATTCAAAAAAGTTATAAGTGTTCAAATTTACATCCTCCAGAAAAATTAACTATATCGAGGATGAACGATAATTCACGCAACACTTTTTTCAGCATGTCTGATGGGACTCTTTGAATGGATGCAGATATTCGTATCCTAAGTGCGTCAAAGTCAGTTGGTAGCGGTGGAACAAACACCTGATCTTTGTTGAGGCCTCACAACAAAAATCACATGGAGTGATGTCAAGTCTGCGAGAAAGACATTGATGAAGAGTAAGGTCTTGGGATGCTCGATGATCTATCGCCATCTTCGTGAACTTTCAACTGATTTTTGATTTTCGATGAACAACAAGGATGAACATTTTTTGTTTTCTTTTAATAGTCCTGTAAAGTTGGGATATTTATTTATGTGCACTCTCTCTTTCTCTCTTTATATATATATATTACGGAAAGTTGTTCATTTGTAAATGAATCCGCCACAGTTTTTTTTTTTTTTTTTAATATTCCTTCTTTTATTCTTCAAAATATTGGCAATCGGGTTAATTATTTTGTTGCAGGGAAAAGTGAAATAATGGTGTGTATAGGGTTTCATTGTTATAGGGTAATCCTTATTGATTATGCCTTCATTTTTTTAAA
This sequence comes from Maratus speciosus, assembly GCA_963932465.1. Taxonomy (NCBI): domain Eukaryota; kingdom Metazoa; phylum Arthropoda; class Arachnida; order Araneae; family Salticidae; genus Maratus; species Maratus speciosus. The sequence continues at coordinate 332,856,265 of OZ010790.1, read as the reverse complement.
AAATAATCCTTCTTTTATTCTTCAAAATGTTGGCAATCGGGTTAATTATTTTGTTGCAGGGAAAAGTTAAATAATGGTGTTTATAGGGTTTCAGTGTTATAGGGTAATCCTTATTGATTATGCCTTCATTTTTTTTAATAATCCTTCTTTTATTCTTCAAAATGTTGGCAATCGGGTTAATTATTTTGTTGCAGGGAAAAGTGAAATAATGGTGTTTATAGAGTTTAATTATTATAGGGTATTGCTTATTGATTATGCCTTCATTGTTGCCATTTTCACATTGCAATAAACAAAAGTATTTGAAAGTTGAATAGATATTCCTTAATAGTCCAATTACACGGTCAATGTTGCCGCTACTCTCGGGAAACACAATGTTAACCTATGGCTTCAAAAATAATTTCTCGAAACAAGCAACATTTTATTGTTGGAGCAATTTTGCTGCCTATAGTGTCTTTTATTTGGTGTAAACGACCAATGTCATCCTAAACAGCCAATGAAATACTTGGAAAACATGCGAGGAAAGTGCATTGATCGTTATTTTCTGAGAATTTGTGCTTTTTCCATTTTATTCCGCTTGATAGAAACTTAAGACAAAGAGTCTAATTAATCTAAAATGTAAATCATTTAATTTTTTAATTCAAAAACTTATTCAGCTAAATTAAATCATAAAACTGTAATACTTTCCAGTAATTGCATGAAAATGACGTCATTTTCATAAGTTTTTCATTCCAGTCAACTCTGAAATAATAGATTAATACTAGATCTATTTATTAAATCTTCAAAGAATGAAATATTTTAATCTGTAAAATTGACATCATTTTTTTAAAACTTGTTGGACTAGAAACATGAATTTAAGCTCTGAAAATCTGTCGTAATTTAGTATTGCGTAAAATGACGCAATTTACATTGTTTTTTATTCCCACTCTAACGGGATTAAAGTGTCGTAATTCCGGAAATTTGGTTGATTCAGCCAGTAGAACTGGAATCGTATTCAAAGAAAACCAGTATCTTCATTCATAAAATACAGTTGCGTTTTCATGATTTTCAATAATCTTTTTTTCCGCTGGAATGAGATAGGAATCTATTTTCGAAACGGCGAAAAGCTCTCGGCAGTGATAAAGTCTGCACGTTTGCTAAGAAATGTGAATTTGCATTCAAAAAGCTAGAATATTTTCTATTCATTTATCTAATACACGTATTTACTTTGTTTTTTCTTTTGTCCGAGATTACGGCTAAAGTACTGATAATCATATTCACCGCGGCACTATAAAAGATTTTAATTGCAGGGAGATGGGGTGCTTTTGCTTTGTTCAGGACAACGCCGGGTGGACAACGCCGGACAACGCCGCAGGACAACGCCGGGTGGGTCAAATAGTATATATTATTATAAGAAAGAAAAAAACTTTTTTAGAAGTACATTTAGAAATTTTTTTAGAAATTTTTTTAGGAGTGCATTCGAGTATTTAGAAAAGTAGATTTTTGATATTTGTCTATCATTACTTACATATCGACTCATTTTATTTTATTATCTCATTAATTTATTAACTTATTTATAAATCTTGTACTTGCAGTTATAGAAAAATCTTGTACTAGAGAAGTACAAAAACAAATATAGTAATACTTTCTAGACTGAAGCAATGTGTTTTTAAAATTTTCATAATATTAAAAGATAAAGAAAAAAAAATCAAATTTTATCATTAGAGTGGCATTTTTTAAAAATTGTGTTTTTTTATAAAAGACATCTAATAATATGTGAAAAATGTATTTAAAAAAACTTAAATAAAAAAAAAAATCCCTCCAGCTCGGCCTACAGGCGGAGGTAGATTTCGAAGTTAAATACTAATTTCACCAACAAAAACTAAATAAAGATTAGATATAAACCCAGTTTAACAATTTTATCTGACCGCTTTTGACGAATTTTTAATTTCATTTTTCTGTAAGAGCTGGTTTTATCAGAATCAAATTAAGGCGGTATTAAAATAAATACATTTTTCTACGCCCAACAACTCAAAATTTTCTGACACCTTTTCAGACTCTTTTTTAAAAGTAAAAACATAAAAATTGCTGACGTGACTTTTTGAAGAGGTTTATAAGTGACCTGTGTTTATATTTTTCGTTCAATTAATTAGAACTTGATTTACAAACAATTATTTTCTCATACGGCCATTTTTTTCGTTTCCAGCATTATCTTTCCCGAGATTCGGTTCAAAATGCTTACTTTGACAGCATTTTTTGAAATACGTTCTCCTTTTATTAAAAAATCTACCAATACAGCGCTTTAAATAGTTTCTGAATAAGAGAACCTGCCAACTGAAAACGATTGAGTGCAAAAATAAATTAAAAAATGCTCCAGAAAATAAGCCGTTTGAATTTCAGTGCACCCTTAATGATAATTTTTTCGTCAACCCTTCTTTTTGCTAAATTTGTTTTTGCTGTAAGAGTTGGTCCTATTAAAAACTTGTCAATGTGAAGGTTGCAGATAATATTGAGAACTGTGAATTGACGAAATTCTTAAATGCCCTCCTTTTTTTTTCGTTTTTATTTTTATTTTTATTTATTTATTTATCTTTTTTGCGATAAGAGTTGGTCTTATCAAAACCTTGTCAGTATAAAAGTTGTAGATAATATTAAGAAGATTTATAATAAGTTTAAGAGTATTTGAAATCTTGAGAATTGACGAAGTTATGAATTCTTTTCTCCTTAAAATCCTATTTTTTTCGCCCCTTGAGCCCATTTTTAATTTTATCAAAAATCTGTGATACATAAATTTTTGGCCCTTTTCTTAGAACTAAAAATATCTTTAAACTGATTTGATATGTATTAAAAATAAGAAGTTATGGGATGTTTTCGGTTTTCATAAAACGCCTCCCTATTTCCACCCCCTTGTTCCGATTTTGCACATTAACGAACTTGACCGAGATTTTCTAACCCTTGATTTTATGTATCAGTTTGAAAAAAGATTTGTGCAGAATTATGGAAGTTATCGTGTCCATAAAAAATGAAACAGATAGATGGATATATAAAGTTTTTAACTGGGGGTGGTTTTGATTTCTGGTTGTCATGATTGACGAAGATCTGAAACATTTTTTCAGAAATTCCAACATAGGGGAGAATGTAATAGGTAGTATTTCTTACGAAATCTACCTAAGAGAGGGTCAAATGACTACGAACCCTCTTAATTCGGTTAAATTTTAATTTCTCGAACAATTGCATTTTTACAAACCATGTTCATTAATGTCGCAATATGCAATACTAAAAGACAGAAGAAGACTGATTAAAACTTAATTATTTCAAAGTGAGCTTAGAAATGGTAAGACAGGAAAGCTATTTCCACTTCCTTTTTGGTTATCTACAGCTATTGAGAGGAAATTCCATAATTTCATATCGCTCAATGCGTCACTCGCCGTTGTTGCGACCGTAAAATTTTTTCAGAAAGTAAAACCTACCCATACGCTGAATTACAACTAATATTCACAAGTGTTGTTCATAAAAAAAGTGGAATAGTCTTTGCACTGCAATAATCGGTAAAATTTTGCTTGAGCAGAAACGGTTTTGTGCAAAAAAATTATTAATTACTAACTGCAATATTAAATAAAAATTGTTGCTAAAAGAATAATAAGAATTTGTAAATAACTTGGAATTACTCTATGAATCATTTTTCATTAATTGCCTTCAATAATGGAATTCGATTGTAATAAGAAACCGTAGATTATCAAACACTATGATTCACCCCACCTAAAACAAAAAACTTGTACAAAGTTTAAACTTGCCATTGTGCCATGAGCGCTTCTAAAGGTGGGCGTAAAATTGTTCCGCAGTGTTGGTCCGTGCCGGGTTTTTCTAGATGCGTTTTGAATTAATAGATTGCTAAGTACTGACAATTTTCTTTCGAAAATCATTTTCAAGAATCCTCGAATGATTCCGCGTTGATTGGTACATCGAGCGTTCCTCAAGTACCCCATTGTACGTCTACACGTAAAGTTTGTGTGTTACTGAAAAATGTAATTTTCTCAAAAAATATGTGACATTGGATAATCGCTATACTTTCCCTGAAAGGTTTAAATAAAATCCTACTATCCCTAATTTATTCATAATTTTAGTTTTAATAGATTCGTAAAGAGGGGGCCTATTTTGGAAACACATTTTTGCCATATCTCTGAAAATGTAATACCTGAAATTAAAATATATATCTTTTTTAGTTCGGTGTTCCGAGAACTTTAGAACGATACCTCATACGATACATATATAATAAAAGTTTGCTGATTCTGCGGCAACTGCTGATGCATTTTATTTTATAACTCCATGTAGATATAAAATAGCAAAGGAATGTAAAGTAAGTAAATTTTTGAATGATTTTATCGAAGGAACTCAAATTGCGCGTCAGAAGAAACATTTTTTGAAATGTTTTTTCTGATTATGTTGTTATTATTAAAAATATGAAAGTTGGTGCGGTTTTGTATATGTAAATGTCCCATGTCGTATCATTTATGCATAGGGTTTAATAGCAGTAAAGAGTTTTCCGGTATATTGGAAAATATATATTTTGTAAAACACTATTAAATAATAACATAATTGAATAAAAAAATTTCCCCATTCTATAAATTTCGCCAATTCTTAAATGGAAAAGTGAATAGTTTACTTACGGAAATAATACCATTCCACCTCACAAGGCACATATTCATCTGCACGTTCACTTCTCAGAACATCAAGTGGTTCTGAGAAAACTGTAATAGATAATTTTTTGAATTAAAAACAAAAAAATAAAAATAAAATAAAATGTTGAGAAGCAAAGAGCATATTCTTCTTCAATCTATACAAGACACCTCAGATCTCAAAAGTTAAAGGAATCCTATTGAATTTTTTAATGTGCATATTTTCTATGCTTTAATTAAAGTTTAGAAAAGAAACACTTTTAATATCAGTGAAAACGAATCAAATCAAGAGCTTGAAGACAGGAGAGACCAAGTTAACTTAACAATATCTCAAATTTCGGCCTTAATATTGAACAAAAATATTAAGTGTAGGTACTCATTTTACTCAGAATTTTAGGCTCTATAACTTTTGTACTAACAATGTTTTTGATAGAGTTAGTTATTTTGAGATATTGTTAAGTTAACTTGGTCTCTCTTGGCTTCAATCTATTGACTAGTGATTAAGGCAAAATTTTGAAATAGAATTGCGACCTTAATGTTGAACTAAAATATTAATGATGGTACTCATTTTATTCAGAATTTTAAGCTCTACAACATTTGTATTGACAATGTTTTTTATAGAGTTAGCTGTTTTGCGATATTGTTAAGGAAACTAAAAAAGACGTGTTTTTCGAAAATAAATATGTACATATTTTCTAACATTCACCCAAGTACGAGGAAGAAAACATAGTGCGTTCATTTTAGACCTAAACTGAAGGGATTAAAACAATTTCCAGTTTTCTCCTAATTAATTCTGAGGTCATCCCCCTGATGATGTGTCTAAAACTTTGAAGCAGAATTGTGACCTTAATATTCAAGATAACTATTGAGTGTAGGTACTCATTTTACTTAGAGTTTTAAGCTCTACAACATCTGTGTTGACAATGTTTTTGACAGAGTTAGCTGTTTTGAGATATTGTTATGGTATGCAAAAAAACGTGTTTTTTGACTATAATTCTGTACATATTTCCTATGTTGTATTTTCTGACTCAAATTCCAAACTCTTTGGTGCGAAGTAAAAAAGACAAGCTGTGTGAACTAAAGTGACCCATTTTTGTTTACGATTTAATTTTTATGTCATTTGTTGTTCCATGAATTCACTGCAGACGAGATGTACGAATTTAAAAATTGAAGATGTTTAAAGATACTATATGTACCGTTTTTAGTGTTAGTTTTTGTCTATTAAATGTTTTGTTTCGTACAGCAGTGTTTATATTCTTCGAAGTAAATACCTTAACGAAATCAGCCACAATAAAGGCGTAGAATTCACGACTCAGGTGAGAAAGTTCTAGATTTATAAGATACTTTTATATTTTTTAGTAAATATTTTGGCGCCCAACGTGGGCCTTTTATTTGGTTGAAATATTATTTGATAAGTATTTATTTCCTTTGAGAATATTAAAATGGAAAATTTAGATGCATTGAAGTCGAAACGTAAAGTTATTAAATCTAGCGCAACGAAGCTCATGAATAATATCAATGATATGTTTGAAAAATCCGATAGTACAATTGATATGTTTTGGTTAGAAGAATCGTTTGCACAAATTAATGATAAAGAAAATCAATTTCTTGAATTATGTAAGAATATTGAGGGAGAAACAAAAGATTTAAAAAGTTTAGAGTCGGATTTTGAATCCAACCAAGAATATAGGGAAAAGTTTATTTCCGTTCAAACTAAATTAAATCGTAAATGAAGGATTTGCAGAAAGAAGAAAGTAATGTCGCTTCAAATTCGGCGGTTGCCCCTAGTGATATGAACGCCTATTTGCCTTTTATGGCCAAACATGGGATTCGGGTTAACCTGCCTAAGTTGAATATTGAGAAATTTGATGGTAATTTAGAGAACTGGCAAGAATTTTGCAGTCAGTTTAAATCAGCTATTCATGACAATGATGAAATAAGCAAAATAGGTAAATTTACATATTTGAAAAGTCTCCTAAAATCAGAGGCGCAAACTGCCATTCAAGGATTATTAGTTTCCGAAGAAAATTATGATATGGCTCTGAATATTTTAGAGAGTCGCTACGGGAAAAAAGAAATGTTGATCAGGTCACATATTAATAAGTTATTAAATTTGCCACCCGTCCGTAATTCTTCTAATTTGAAAGAATTGCGCAATTTGTACGATACTTGCGAAATACATATACGCAGTTTGAAATCATTAGGAATTGAGTTAGAAAGTTATGGAAGTTTATTATTTCCTATAATAACAATGTTAATACCGAATAGTTTAATGTTGAATTATAACAGAGAAAATAAAGATGAAGCAGAATCGTGGAATGTTTCGAAGCTATTAGATTATTTGAGAGCGGAAATCGAAACAAGAAATCGAACATTTTCGTTTGGCAAGAAAGAATCAGATGATGATACAAGATTTGGGAACAAAGTAGTTGTAAAAAAAGAATTTTCAGATAGGGATTTTGTTAATAGTAAATCATTTAAGCACAAAATGCCTACGTCGGCTACTTTGAATACGAATGTTGAAAATAAATGCCTATTCTGTTCAGAAAGTCATGATATAGAAACTTCTTCTAAAACAATAGAAGAGAAGAAAAATGCTATAAAGAGTCAAGCAAGATGTTTTCTATGTTTGAAGCGATTTCACCTAGTTAAAAATTGTAAGTCTAAAAATAGATGTAAATTTTGTTTTCGGAGGCATAATTCAGTGATTGGTGAAGAAAGCGAGAATAAAGGGAAAATAACAGATACATTAGTTTCACCAATTCAAAATGGGAACGTAACACGAGATATTTATTTGCAAACCGCTACTGCATTAGCTATCGGAAAAGAACATAAATCGAAATTACGTCTATTATATGACTTAGGGTCGCAGAGATCATTTATATTGAGTACCGTTGCAGAAAAATTAGGTTTACAAGTAGTGGGAGAAGAAGATGTTACAATTCACGCTTTTGGCTCTAAAGCCGCGATAAATCAGAAACGTAAGCGATACAGAATTCTTTTGAAAAATCCCGAAATGCTGAATAAAAGTATTACGATTGAAGTGTTAGAGACACCTGAAATTAGTGAAGCTTTACTTGCCGTACCCGAGAAGAGAATACGAGATTTTGTATATAGAAATAAATTGCAATTAGCTGATAGAACCTATAGAGATTCAAAATATTTTCGATTAACTATTTTGATAGGAAGTGATTATTATTGGAAAATGGTTACAGGGAAGCTTCGTAGACTTTCAGATGATCTCGTACTTTCTGAAACAGTTTTAGGATGGACTGTTAATGGTTCTACTGCGTCTAAAGATGCTAATATTTTACAAACTTCAATCAGTGTTATGAAAACTGTTTCGAAGCATGTTGAGTTGGATAGGAATATCGATGTAAATAATACTTTAAAGGCTTTCTGGGAGTTAGAAACTATGGGAATAAAACCAGAAAAGGAACAATCTGATATAGAGAATACAGTTTTGGAAAATTATAATAAAACTGTTGAATTTAAGAATAATAAGTATCAAGTGCAGTTGCCCTGGAATGAAAGAGTTGTTGAATTAACGGATAATTATGAGTTAGCGAGAAAAAGACTATATAGTTTAAATAAGAAATTTGAGAAATGTCCAGAATTTTATGAAAAATATGCCAATGTTATAGATAACTATTTGGAGAAAGGAATGGCAGAAGTTGTTAATTCGGAGCCAAACTCAGTATCTTACTATATGCCCCACCAAGCAGTTATACGTGAAGACAAAGCAACTACCAAACTCAGAGTAGTTTTCGATGCGTCTTCTCATTCTTCCGAATTTATTTCGTTGAATCACCGTTTACATGCGGTCCAAATTTAAATCCAGATATACTCGAGGTTTTACTTCGATTTCGATTACACAAAATTGCAATCACCGGCGATATTGAACAGGCATATTTGCAAATTAGTTTAGATCCTGCAGATAGAGATGCTGTTAGATTTTTATGGATTGAAAATTCTCCTAATCGAGGGTCAAATTTAAAGTTGAAAACATTACGAATGACCAGAGTTTTATTCGGAGTGAAGCCTAGTTCATTTCTGTTATCTGCAACTATAAAACATCATATCAAGAAATACAAATCCACATTTCCAGATACGTTTGATCTGCTTAATGATTGTCTGTACGTTGATGATTTACTCGCTGGTGTAAATGAAGAATCACAAGGTTTGAAGGTATATGCTGAGGTTAAGACCATTTTGAAAGAGGCTAACTTCAATATGCGCAAGTGGACTACAAATTCCGAAAGTCTTCAATCGCAATTTGACTTAAAAGAAGAAACTGTCCATAAAAATTCAGCTTATACAAAGGTTCTAGGTTATAAATGGAATACGCAAGAAGATTATTTGAAAGTCGAATTACAGAATCTTTTGAAATTTGACGATAAGAATAACAGTGTAACCAAAAGAGAAGTTTTAAAGATGATAGGAAGAATATATGATCCCATAGGAATTTTGAACCCTTTTACGGTAACTGCAAGAATTCTTATGCAAGAAATTTGGAAAGAAGGTCTGAATTGGGAAGATAAATTGAATGAAAATATGCACAATAAATGGATTAAGTGGTGCAAGCAACTAAGTTCTGTTGAAGCTGCAAAGATTGCAAGATATTATTTTGGTGACTATTCAAAAGATGCGATTCAAGATCTACAATTGCACTGTTTTAACGACGCAAGTTCCAAAGCTTATGGATCTGTTGTTTATCTAAGATATCGTGTTAACGAACAAATATTTACTAGTTTTGTCATTTCCAAAGTCAGAGTTGCTCCAGTCAAGAAATTATCTCTGCCAAGATTGGAACTAATGAGCGCACTAGTAGGGACTAGACTAACAGCCTATGTTAATCAACGTCTTTTCAAAGAAATGAAAATCAGTCTACATTTCTGGACAGATTCAATGATTGTTCTGCATTGGATCAGAGGCAATGTTGAAGAATGGAAGCCATTTGTTCAGAATAGGATTCGAGAAATACAGCAAAAAACAAATCCAAACTTGTGGTCGCATTGCCCTGGCTCAGAAAATCCAGCCGACCTGTTAGCCAGAGGTGAAAAGGCAGAATCATTTTTGAAAAATGAAGCATGGTTTAACGGTCCCAAGTGGCTGAAAGAAAATGAAACATTTTGGCCTCAAGAAACGAAAGAAATTGATATTAAAGGTGTCGAAGTAGAGAAAAGATCATCAATGAAAACAAAAATTTTCCAAGCTATCTGTGTGACTCAAGAAGAAAATACAATTTTTAAAATTGAAAATTACAGTACATTGACTAGAGTATTTCGCATGACCTGTTGGATATTCAGATTTGCGAACAATACAAAGATACGTGTAAGTAAACTTTCAGGATCTTTGAGTGCTGAAGAAATGTTGAAAGCCGAGAAATATTGGATAAAACAGACGCAAGAGAAATGCTTTCCAGAAGAAAGAGAAGCATTGTTTAAGAAGAAATTAATCCCAAGAAAATCAAAAATTCTAAATTTAAATCCGTTCTTAGATGAAGATGGAATCATGCGATTAAAAGGAAGACTCCAGAATTCAAATTTAAGTTATTCAGAAGCACATCCAATTATCCTTCCTAGCAAAAGTCATTTTACAGATCTTCAAATCAGAAGAGCTCATGAAGAAGTAGCTCATGCTGGAGTTGCCGAAACACTCGCCCAATTAAGAGAAAGTTTATGGATTATAAAGGGTAGGCAACAAGTAAAACGTACACTAAGGCGATATATCATCTGTAAAAAATTCAGCCCTAAACCTTACTGCCAAGACATTGCACCCCTTCCTCCAGATAGAATTAAAGAAGCATCACCGTTCGAAGTGACAGGAGCAGATTTCCTAGGTCCTTTAAACCTCAAAAATAGTACCAAGATTTACGTTGTTTTATTTACATGCGCAGTAGTAAGAGCAGTGCATCTAGAAATTGTTATGAATTTAACAACGACCGAATTTTTAATGGCCTTTCGAAGATTCATCTCACGTCGTGGTATTTGCAAGATTATTTACACCGATAATGCTAAAACCTTCAAGAAAGCAGACAGGGATTTACAGCAGATATGGAATTTGATAAAGAATCCTGATGTGCAAAATTATTTTAGTGAAAAAAGAATTGAATGGAAATTCATCGTAGAGAGAGCAGCGTGGTGGGGAGGATTCTACGAAAGATTGGTACGTTCAACGAAGATATGCCTTAAGAAAATCCTTGGAAGATCTTCATTAGACTACAAAGAATTTGAAACCACTTTACAGGAAGTGGAAGCTGTTTTGAATTCCCGCCCATTAACCTTTGTATCGAGTGATGTAAATGAGCCAACCCCCTTGTGTCCAGCACATTTCCTGGTAGGGAAAAGACTGACAGCTTTGCCATCGGAAAAGATAAGGATCATTCCTTCTACCAAAAGTGAAGTAACTCGTAGATATAGATACAGATTAAACTTAGTAGAAAAATTTTGGTTGAAGTGGAAACAATGGATTTAAAATCTGTCCATTATACAGATCACTCCAAAGGCATACAAGTAAAAAAAGGAGCCGTTGTTCAAATTAAAGAAGACAATCAGCCAAGGCTTTTATGGAAATTAGGCATTATTACAGATATTCATCCTGGTAAAGACGGAAAGGCTCGTGCATGCACTTTAAGACTGGCAACAGGCAATTTCATTCGGCGAGCAGTACAACACCTATATCCATTGGAACTTGACTATTATAAAGAATAAGACAAGCTGTGTGAACTAAAGTGACCCATTTTTGTTTACGATTTAATTTTTATGTCATTTGTTGTTCCATGAATTCACTGCAGACGAGATGTACGAATTTAAAAATTGAAGATGTTTAAAGATAGTATATGTACCGTTTTTAGTGTTAGTTTTTGTCTATTAAATGTTTTGTTTCGTACAGCAGGGTTTATATTCTTCGAAGTAAATACCTTAACGAGATCAGCCACAATAAAGGCGTAGAATTCACGACTCAGGTGAAAAAGTTCTAGATTTATAAGATACTTTTATATTTTTTAGTAAATATCCTAACGCTCACCTAGTACGAGGGGGAAAACATAGCATATTCATTCTAGACCTAAACAGAAGGGATTAAAACAATTTCCAGCTTTCCCCTAATTAATTCTTAATTCGGCCTTATTTTGCTCTCCTACCACTGGGCTATAAATCACTAAATGCAATAAAATCAATTGTTTTAATGAAATATATGTTGTCGCTGTAATATGTGTAATTTCTATCTGTATTATTATAAAGGACACACGTGTTCTTGTGTAACGCTGACATCATTTTGATGTTGGCAACAGCAGAAGATTAAATTTCTCTTTTAATGATTTTTTTTTAACTTCTAAACATAGAAACATTTAAAATTTTTACACCGTGGAATAGAGGAAAAAATATACTTATAAATGCAATTTGTTTCAAAACTGTATTGCAATTTGTTTCAAAACTTTATCTCAATTTACAGAATTTTATCGTTTTTAAAATAATTTTCAAACATGATTTTTTTAAAAAGTTGCCTTCATTGTGTGCAGACGATAATGAAAGATAAATCTGTTTGAACTTTATTTAATGTAAATAGTTCAGTATTTTTCCAGCTGATGTGAAAACTTCATCAATAAAATAAAATAACAAAATAAAATAACAGAAATAAAAGAGTGGTTTCACAGACATGTAATCGAACTACGTGGTTAAACAACTAAAATGATCAGAATTATAAGAACTGCTGCAAGTAACGAAATCTTTGGCGATTTCTTATTTTTATTATTTCATACGAAAATATCGATTTCAATAAATTTTAAATCTTTATCAGAATACAAAATTCATACATTTCAAATAAATATGTTTTTTCGTGTTGTTACTGGGCGATCTAAAGAAATATATTAACGTAAACAAGTGGGTAAGTGCATAGATCGCACAGAGGGTTTCGTTTAATATTCCTTTCAGAACACTTTAACCTTTTTCAAAATCTGTTAGTTCCACATTTCGCTACCAAGGGCGCACTCTATTCTAAACAAACCTCTATCGTAACGAAACTCCGTTTTACAACCTATCTGTAGATATATTAGTCGAGGGGATCGGGGCCATAGCACCCCAGAAGGCGCCCAAAAAAGTGGAACTAAAATATGTAAGGCTATAGTGCATAATATGAAAGTGTGGTCAAAGGGCTGTGTAATGATATATCACATGAGGGGAGTAGGCAAAAGATAGAAAGGTGCCCTCCGGGTGAAAATGGGGTGGTTAGAAAAATTGCTTAAAATACTCATGTTAGAGCCCGGAAGGGTAAATAATATAAGACTTTTTGAAATTTTTATGATATGTCTTGTGATCGCAAATGTTCAGCTAGAATATGCAAAATTTCAAGTCTCCAACATAATTAGGGGCTGAGTTAGAAAAAAATACTTAAAATACGCAAGTTAGAGCCCATACATGTAAATATAAGACTTTATGTTTTGTCGTTTGATGTGAGGTGTTCAGCTACAAGTATGTAAATTTTCAAGTCTCCAACATATGCAGTTTCTGAGAACGGGCTCTATGACAGACAGACAAACAGAGGAGTGAGACGAATAGGGTTTCATCAGATGAACGAAACCCTAAAAATGGTTTTCTTTTATATTCTGTAACCCGGGAAGTCCAGGTTGTGTCCCCCAGTTTCCTTAAAATAGAAACTTTAAATCGACTTTCTCTTAAAAAGAAAAAAATTCCTCAAAAGCGTGCTTAAATATTTTTATAGCTATTTCATTATTCATAAGACATGTACAGTCGTGGAAAAAAAAAGTAAACACCCCCTACTAACTCCTCAACAAATTATAATAGAAGAAAATTACTGGTACCGAACGATTGGAAATAAAGTCTACTTTTAAATGATGTATATAAAATTTGCTTAGAGGGACATCTACACATTAAAACGAATCCAAATTTCATTTTTCTCAATGACAATACCCAATTTTAACGAGATATTTCAAATCTTCGGTTCAAACTATGCCTAGACACGTCAAGTCATTTGAATGATAAGTTTTTGAATTATAAACATTCAAAATTAAGTGCTTCTAATGTTAAATTACATTTTCATAGTTTTATTTATATCTCCAGAAATTATGCTCCTAATGTTCTACTTTTCTGTGTAGCAACAATACTAATATACCCAAACATAAATACGCTGAATTTGCAATTTTTATAATTTTATTATATGAATTATGAATTATGAAATTAATATTCGAAAAAATTATGAATTGCAACCTACAATTGTTTTGATGGATTTAGATTTATTAAGTCCTGCTTCATGGAAATCCAAAATTTCACATTTTTCTTCCAAGTAGTTTTCAAATTATGCTTAAAAAACGGCAGCATGATGGTTTAAGGGGCCGTCTATAATAGAAGTGACTAGATATTTTGAAATTTCTTCTGCTGTCCTGTATTCTAGCAGGCTTCATTGACTTCTTAAGGTGCCTTGATCAAGATGGACAAGATGGTTCTCTCGGTTAACAATCGAGTTCCGAACTTCAGTTTGGATACAGCCCTTAATATACGCTAGTTTTAAAATAATTAATTTCTCAGAAACTTATGGTACGAATTGCATAAAAATTTGTTTTTAGGCTAATTGAAGGGTGTAGAGTTCATTTATGCTGTCAGAATTGTGTACTGCTATTGAAAAAAACAAAGTTATGGTTCGTTTTATTAGGTAGATGGCCCCCTAAGCAAATTTTATCTATATCATTTAAAAGTAGTCTTTATTTCCAATCGTTCGGTACCAGTAACTTTTTTTCTACGATAATTTATTGAAGAGTTAGTAGGGGGTGTTTACTTTTTTTTTCACACGACTGTACAATGTTGAAAGTAAATATGCATTAAAGCAAAAGATACCCTTTTTTATTGCATTTTATTATTATTATTATTATTATTATTATTATTATTATTATTATTTTTTTTTTTGCAATGAATGTTTTTGGACAACGTTGCAGATGTCGAACAACCATATTTTTTAAATTACAATAACAATATATTTTTTTTTGATATTGCGATACTTTTATGTAAAAAAATAAATTTTACAGCTCATTTATCTGATTAGGACATACTATGTTTGTGTTGTGAAACTTTTGAGCCTGAGGCAAGCTCTTAATTTTGTGCACAGTGAAATGTTTTAAACATCGTAATTGTAACAGAAGTTGTGATTTATATAAGATGTAACCCCAAACTAGAGGTCTGCGCGGGCCGAAATTTCCAGGCCCGGTCCCCACCTGGCCCGTACAAAAATCAGTGAAAACAGGCACGGCCCGGCCCGACTCATTTTCTACAATAAAATCCGTTTTTTCTGGACATACGTTTAAGATTCTTTTAATGAATGCTACATGCGTATTTATGGAAACATTTTACAGTATATTTTAGATTACTATGTGTTCGCAAAACAGAAAATACACAATAGTAACATTAATGGTTACTTAGATTCTTAAATATTTCAAAATTCAAACAAGAGTTCATTAAAAAATTAATGTAGTTTAGAATAAAGGTTTAGAAACATGATATTTGAAGCTGTATAATGAAATGAAGATTTGTGAAAATATTTCTCTCTCATTTTTGAAGACTTTTCTCAAATTCAAAGGAGCTTACATTCTGACGCATTTTTGAATTCATTTCTTTTCGGAAAAGTGTAATATTGGCAGGTATTCTTATTCAGAAACTATGTAAATGGCTACTTTTATATTTATTTTTTAATATAAAGGAAATATATTTGTGAGAAAATACTGCCAAAGTCAGCGTTTTGAATCGAATTTCCGGATGCGATAGCACGGGAAAGGATGAAAACATATAGTCACGTGAAGAGAATCTCTTGTATCTCTGCAAGTAATTTATCAAAAATGAAAAACGCTATTCGATTCCAAATCCTTTCAATGGTTAGGTTTTTCAATTTATGCCTTTACAGTTAAAAATGAATCAGAAAATGAGTCAGAAAATGTGTCGGGAAGTGTCTCATTGTTGAGAAATGAATTTGAAGACCCCCTTAAGATACCATGTAACTGTTCCAAAAGTTACTATCAACAGAAATTCTTTATCGCTCTTAATAATTTTACAAAACATAATGTCTGCCCTATACATTCTGAGAACGATTAAGACCAGTTTCGTCCCTCCACGACTATGTAGAAAAAAAATGCAAGCTTGATCTCGGCCCGGCACGAGTGTGCTGAAAAAATTAAACCCAGGGTCAGACACCATGAAACTGTCCGATGCCGATCTCTACGATGGACATGTTACATCTCTGTATTGATGTTGTCAAACTCTCATCGTTCTCATGATGCACATTTATACTTCTTCTCGCGAAAGTCATATTCAATGAAAATGGCTCATATTTTATCGGCTTCGTATAAATTTTTTTATCAGTCCGGCCCGTTTGAAAGTTCGTCTTCATTTCGCCGAGCATCTTCCCCAACCTTCCACCAGGCGACATAATGATTCCCGAATTCCAACACGGTGCGCCTATCTGAGCCCTGTTTTAAAATCGTGATTACCACCTAACTAACTAAATTAGAATGCTCTTAAAGTTTCAGTGCCATGCATACTGCGAAGCCTTAGTCAAGGCTACCCCTTTAATCCCCTACTGTTTCCGTACTTACGAAAATCATCTTTCGTCGTTGGTGAATTAATTACATTTTATTTTTTATGAAAATAAAAAGTTTCGATCAGAGGCACAGAGAGCCAAATCTGGCCACACGTAAAACTAATTAATAATTTTGTATATGTATATATTAATTTAAAAAAAATTCGGACATTTTCGTATTTGGCCGAAAATAGGAATATTACCAAAAATCGGTTTCTGTTTCGGTTTCGATCTTAAAAACCTGTTTCGATAGATCCTTAAATATAATCCTTGAAAGTCTTGATTATTGTTCGATGTATTAAAAAGGCCTTAAATCAATATTATTTTTATGACTTTAAATAATGGTTACATTGGAGTGAAACCTGGAGCTTAGTGAACATACGTAGGCCGGAGTAAATTTATTAAAACCTGGAAAGGTATTAAAATGGTCACGGTAAACCCTTGTCCGACTGCTCGTGAGGTTCTTAGTTTAGTATTTTTTTACTTTATTTCCCAGGTTCGAGAGTCGGATGTATGAAATAAATAGGTTCTAAAAATATTGGTGATGAAACACTAGTTTATTAATTAATCAAGATGACATAGCATTAACATCATGCCCGGAGTAAATTTTCCCTAGGTCTATAAATATTAATAATATGCAATACATAGAACATTTGTATAAATTATAGTTTGAACCTTCATAGGGATTCTAAGGATGCCTGACTCACGTTTGTTTACAAAATACAACTTCTCTATTAGTTATTGATTGCCCGAAAGAACGATAGATTAATCCCACTCACCTCTTAATTCCTGAGTAGCATCGCTTCTTCCTTCCGTTTTATCCATATTTTGCACCATCGTTTTATCCATATTTTGCACCATCACATCAATAAAACTATTTATTTACACCATGCGGCCGCTTATGAGCAAACCCGCATTCTTTTACATGAGCCGGGAGAATACAAAATTTCTCCCGTCTTAAAAGGCACAAGTTAGTTTCTCTCAGATCTAAAACTTCATCTCCTGAAAAGGGATGTTGCTTCTTTCCATTTTATCCAAAATCTAAACTCCTCTCTTTCCACGTCTCAATTCCTCTCTTCCTTAATTTTTTCTCTGCTTAAACCCCTCCTAAAAATCATCTCATCATATCAAATTTTCTAAGGGGCGAGATTTTTCTTAACCAAACCACTGATGCTTGTATAACATTATAATATTATAGTAACGCTAACAGTAGTGTGTGGTGTGGTCTAAAAACTAAGCCCTTAATACCTTAATCCCTTTTATGGCGTAATCTGAAACCCATGTTACTAACATGGGACATTTTTATAGCTGCTCACTAAAATTTACTGTTAACAGACTCACCAGAAGTTCACAAGTTCAATCCCTTTTATTGCCTAACCGAGTATTTTTCACTGAATCCTCTGGCCCTGTGAAAACACCCACTCATTCTAGAAATTCCATCGCACTAGCGACCTCCCACGATATGCTTGCATCTCAAAGACGCTACGGTGGTCCAATTCCTATATTGTTTTTGTGTCTCTTTCCTTCTTTTTATGCACACGTGTGATATGGCGGTGTTATCCCGACAATATTAACCCTTTACCTACTGACGGTACTTACCACTAAAAGTAACCATTAAAATTACTTGTTATAAAAATCATTTAATAAATGGATTAGTTGTAAAACATTTTAGAATGAGTTATAGATGCATTACTTTACCTTTTTCCAAAAACATTATTGGTTACACAAAACAAAAATACAGTGAAACTTCCATTTAACGAAGTCTCACCGTTACGCTTAAACACTTCGTTATGAAGAAAATTCGTTAAATAGAAATCAACTAAAATTCAGGAAATTTGTATAATACACATACATAACATGGAAAATGCACACAAAATACCGGGTGTCCCAAAAAGGACTGACTGATTTTAAAATTCAATAACTTCCAAACGGTGACAGATATTAAAAAAATTCTTGCAGGAGGGTTATGCATAAAGTCAAAAGTTTT
Organism: Maratus speciosus; assembly: GCA_963932465.1. Lineage (NCBI taxonomy): Eukaryota > Metazoa > Arthropoda > Arachnida > Araneae > Salticidae > Maratus > Maratus speciosus. The sequence goes on along the minus strand of OZ010790.1, from coordinate 332,838,046 downwards.
TTTACAGTGATTTTCGATTTTAGTTCGAATTACAAACAATAGATGGCGCTGCGATCAATAGAGGCTAAATTCAGGCTCGATTTTTGGTACTTCGTGGCCCGGATAATACATTTCCATCTCCTTTTTCTGCATGGAACAACAGAAAGGACCGAAAATCGAGCCTGTATTTAGCGACTATTGCTTACAGCGCCATCTATTGTTTGTAATTCGAACTAAAATCGAAAATCACTGTAATAAAACTTTTGACTTTATGCATAACCCTCCTGAAAGAATTTTTTAATATCTGTCACCGTTTGGAAGTTATTGAATTTTAAAATCAGTCAGTCCTTTTTGGGACACCCGGTAGATACATTAGAAAAATGTCTTTTAATTTTTGCAGTAAATTTTTTTATGCAATGTAGCCAAATGAGAAAAATTTAATTAGAAAAATGTTTAAAAAAAACACATAATAACATGAGGTAAACAAAAACTGAAGCGTACACTGTTAAAAAGTTTGCAGCATTCTGGCAGGTCATTCGATTGTTTTTTGAAAAAACGGTTTCATAACCATAATTTAACAATATTCTGACCATAAAATGGCCAATAATATGGTCAGAATAGTGTTAAAATTACGGTTGTGTAACCGTTTTCGGAAAACACGGTCAAATGACCTGCCAGAATGCTGCAAATTTTTAACAGTGTAGCGTACCTTTTCTATTTTTTCTCAGTATTTCAGATTCATAACTTAAAAAAGTCATTAATATTACTTTGTACAGGTTTCTTACGAAAGAAATACACTGTTCATTAAAATTTTCGCATTTTTGTAAGTATCCGAACAGGTATCATCTCTAACATTTTCGTGAAACTATTGTAGAATCCACTTTTTATTGTATTGAAGGCTTCCCTCCACTGTCAGCCCCAGAGTGCCTATGTGAGAGAGTGGCGATAGCAACTGTTTATCTTACTGCGAAAAAAAAATGTTTTGTTTAGCATCAAGAGGAATGGAAATCTCTCTATTCTAAAAAAAAAGTAACTACTGCTGTCACCGCCACCACCGCCGATTTTGAATTTTTTGTGACCGGGGGTCCTTCTTCGTTAATATTAAGAAAAATAATACATACAAAAATATGAAAATCGGTAGTATTATACAGAAATGTTTGATAAACACGCTGATGCAGACAGTTTTCAAATCGAAGAATTATTTTAAGAGATATTTAATGCTAAAGTTGAACAAAATCGTTCCACTAAAAAAGTTTTATAGGAGCAAAAACTATACATCGGAATTTAATCATTTTTAGATCATTTTATACGTTATAATTTCCCGGTGTGCAGAATTCATTTATTTTTTTCAATTTGACTCATTTTTCGAGATTTTATTTCTATTTTAAATTCAAATTTTCAGCATTTCGAGAGATATTTTTTACTTATTTTAGAAAATTGTACTAATTTAACCTGTTGCCAACTGTATAAACAACGGAAACAATAATGTTTGTTTCAAATTAAAAATTTATTTACACGTGACTATTATAAATAGAAAAGATGCTTTCAACTTAAAATTAAATAATTGCATATAAAAAGCAGGAACTTATTGAAAATTACGTCATAAAAAGTATACACGTGAATATTAAAAGAGAAAGGATATTGTAAAATAATAAATTCATTAATATGCGTTAGAAGTCTTAAATAGGAGAAATTACGTCATATTTACGTCACATTACAGTTATTACATAAAATGAACACAAAATAATATTGCAAAACTGTTTAAATTTAGAAATTGTGCTAGACATTTATTTGATATTTTGAAAGGATCTTTTCAACTATTTTTGTTAGGAAAGCGCAAATAACATTTCATTTCTAACAGAAGTATTTTCACGTGAATAATTAAAAGAGAAAGAATAGCTTGGTCAAAATTACGTCAGATTAAAAACGATTAATTTAAAATGTCTCATTTAAAAGAACTTTTTTTCGCTTTGTTAAAAAATACCAGGAGACAAAGACTCTGGTTACTTAATTCCTTTTATATTAGCTTATTTTTAAATGTTGTTACACGTGTCTACGTCATCAAGTTATTTTGATTTCGACGTTTTATTTGTATTTCTATTAATGTTGTACTAATTTATTTGTTCTTTCGTTATTTAAAATAAAAATTATGTCAATTTGTATAATTTGGCGAAATTGGTCGACTGGATAATCAAGTAGTACCGCAGCGGATTTGGCGTTAAAATTCCCCAATCAAAGAGAAATGAATAGAAATCCGTTTATAGGGAGATAACCACTGTTTTTTAAATTATAATTCAATCTTTCGAAATATTTTTAAAGCCGATCAAATTAGCGTGCATTTAGAGTCTGCGGTGTCTGGACGGGGTTGGCGAGCGTAGCTCGTAGGGGGCCGAGCCCCCTAGTGATTAAATAAATTTCTAATTTCATTTACATACAATCCGCGCAAATAAATTCATACATCCATCGCAATAACAACCTCTCCGTTTGAATGTTGTACATGAATGAAAGTGGAATAAACTTTTGCTATATAGAATATATTTTTCGTAATATGGAGATTAATTTACATGTTAATGATGTCCAAAGTCAAGGTTCAGGAAAAAAATTCGTTATATAGGGAATACGTTAAAGGGAAGTTCCACTGTATCTTTAAAAGGATGGTTTATTTTGCCCTTGCATCTTTTCAGCTTACTTAGCGTTGTGTGGGGGAAATTTTTCAACTCGGAAATATTTCTATATTTCTATTGTAAGAACATTATATTTGTACGTTTCCAAATTCTGCAAAATACTAAGAAAAACATTTAAAATAAAAAAATTGAGTGGGGCTATAAATATCGCACAAAATCCCCATAAATTCAAATTTAATTAATCCTTTTAAATCTTTCAACCCTTCTAAAATGTATTAAATTGTTATGTAAATCTTCTAATGTTGTTTAAACAATTCACGAAAAATGCTTTAGAAGATAAAATTTTCATGAGTTCATAATTCAGTGCATAATGGGTTAAGTGTATGGTGGACGTTAGTATTATTATTGTTTTTTCCATCATGGAGATGTGAAATTTTGTACAAATATACATTTCACAATACGTATTTAGAAAACCTTAAAAGAATTTTCTAATCTTATTATAATTTTGTGATAAAATAATAATAATAATTTTAAATCGAAATTTGAAATTGTTCCATGCGTCTTAATTTTTGAGATATTGCCTAGATTTTACACTTTAATCACTTAAAGGTTTACAAATCTGTGTATCGATTTTTTAATCCCTTGAATAGTTATTAGTATTATATATTTTTTTAAATTTCAAATTGGTTTTCATTAAAATTTTGCCTTTTAGCAAGTTAAACAAGTAAAAATTAAATTTAAAAAATCAAAAAACCCGACTGCGTAAAAAGCGAAATAATTAATTATTTCTCATCAATGTTAAACTATTTTTTATATAACTTAACTATTTTTTTTATTTACTTGTATTGATGTGTTTAATTGTTAGTTCCTATCTATAAACACTGTTTTGATGAGGCCTATTGGTGGTATGGTATGTCTATGATGGTTAGAGTTGCAGTAAAGCTATAGAGATCCTACATACAGAAATTCCAGGTTGCGTAATATTTAAACGCAGCTTCTGACTGTAAAATAGTCAATGAAACATCGTCTTTATTTTGAAAGACCTACCCAATGATAGGCCACTCAATAGGATGCGTAATTTTTTTTCGTGTCTACCACCATTTTGTATTTTACGGCCGCCATTTTGAATTTATAAAAACGCAACCTAGCCTATTACCATTCGACGGTTAAGACAAATCGATAGAGACCTCATTCATTAAAATCCATCCAGCCGTTGGGATGTTTCGAGGGTATAAAGAAATCCACTTACCCAGATACGCGTGAAACACAACACATAACCCTTCTTGGCAGTCGGGTAAAAAAACGATCAATTGCGGGTGTTACTCGCGCTCTGAGGGTTCCGTACAATAAATATCTGAATTATTAACTATATTATTAAAAAAATCGTTGCTAAAAGAAAATAATAATAACACATTGTAGAAAACTATATACAACGTAGAGTTGGGCATAGCTGTATATACTAGAAAAGTATAAAAGTTCAAACAGGTATGAAGCCTAAATTATATAAAATATTCCTATTCTGTATAACTCTTTTTTTAAAATCTTCTGCCTTTTTTTTAGGAAATTAATTCGGCCCTGACAATAAAAGTAGCGCATATTTAAACTTCATTTGGCATTTCATAAAACTAAATTCAGCGTAGTAATAATCTTGTCTTTTTTACAGCGCAGCTAAAAGAAAACCCTTATTCAAAGTTTAAACTTGGTATTGTGCTAACCGCGCTTCGAAAGGAGGTCGCAAAGTTGCAACACCTCCTAGTCCGTGCCGTGTTTTTCCAGATAGGTTTTAACTAAGATACGGGAGTCGTTTTTAAAGATCCACTCTATGCAATCTAGACGCGAATCCCGTAGTATTTATAGTGATTAATTCTTATAAAAGTAGTCTGTTTGTACGAATTTGACGTTTATTGCTTTTATACTGCTACTGGGCATTGCATTACACAAATATATCATTAAAAGTTCTTATCTAGTCTTTAAAAGCCAATGGTACATAGAGTACGCCGCCCCTGTCATTATGTATGTCCAAACCGTCCGTGTCTTTAAGGGTTAATATATCGGGTAATTACCGAAAATTTCTTTAGAAAATCATTATCAACAATGCTTTTTTATTTCTGCTACGACAGGTACCTCCAGCGCGCCTTAACACCTTTGCTGAATGCCCGCAAATCCAAATTTGTGTATAATGGAAAAATGCGCTTTTCTCCAAAATGATGTGACCTAGGGTAATCTCTATAGTTTTCCTGCAAGGTTTAAATTAGCGTCTACTATCTCTAATTTTTTCATAATTTTAGTTTAAGTAGATTCGGAAATAGAGGGGAGGGGATGAAACATATTTGGGTCATTCCATGCCAAATCACCCAAAATAAAATATTCAATGTGCCCTTATGTCTCAGATTTTGTTCATATTTTTTTATATACCTAAGAAATATGACCACAGTCATTTTTTAAATTTTTTATCTCAAAAATTGACCGCAGGAAAAATATTTGAAAATTAATTTGAAAATTGCATTTTGTGCGATTCTTCATATCATTGCGTTGGCATCAAATTGCATAAAATGCTGTACTCTGTTATTTTTTAAACAATATACATGATTTTGGTTAACGCTAATTTTTTATTCTTTCTAACTGTACTATAATATTTAAAAAAAAAAATTATTATAAAGAAATTAGGAGCCCTCAAAGTGAAATTTTTGGTTTTTAAAAGTATCGCAATAAATTTGCAATAACGGTCAAGTACCGACAAATACATACTTTAAATTTTAGTATTAGCTCTATCTCAACATGTGTTTTCAGTTTTGAAAATATTAAAAGTGTGTTTTTTGTGGTTATTAAATTATGCATGTTTATTGTTCTCCGATATTTAATGACATATTATAACTGTTCAGCTGCCACTAGACGTTTAAAAAAGCGTTGAATTTTAGAAACAAGGTGAAACAATTTGTTATTTGGGTAACATATGTATAGACCAATAAACCAATGTCAAGCTATAATTTGTTTGACTACTTTATAAAATAAACTATTAATTCATTGCACTGTAGACTCCAAACAAAATTACTTTCAATGTGAAACATGAAGTTTAGAATAAAATATCAATGTAACAGATGATGTTTATGTTTCAATGGATCAATATGCAAAGGAACGTTTAAATATTAAATAATTACATTTTTACTGTTAATACCTGTTGCTTGGGTGCTGATTTATAGAATGCTTTAAACTGATTCCACAATTAATTGTTGAATATTTTTTTCCAGAATATATGTTCTGCCTGACATTGAAGTTAATGAAGGCACAGGCTATTCTTGTACAATGTTTTCAAAAGGTAACGAACAACTGTCACTTGGTGTTGGCCATATAAATGTTTTGGTAGGTTCACAAGAGTGCATGAATTGAGTTTTTGCACCCCTTGCATTCATAGAACATTGTTATGATTTCCTACCAACCATTTTTCTCCATAAATTACTGCATAATTTTTTTCTGGCACTATATCCATAAGATCTTCTTTATTTGCATTTCCAACAGAAGTTTTAAAAGATATTTGAGACGATGAAAGTTATTTTACTAAAATAATTGTCTTATTTATTGGCAGGAAGTAATGTATTCCCGTGTTCCAGGCACTGTTTTAACATTAGCATACCGTTCTTATAAAAAGTCACGGTACATATTGATATCTCTTGAAGCGGTATAGAATGTTTTGATTTCTTTTAAAGAAAAAATTATATAAATCTTCAGGACTTAAAATAAAATTATCAGTAGTTCTTTGAAGGCTTGCTCTTGTAGCCAATTGCTTATGGGAGATTCTCAAAAGGTCGAATCATTAAACGTTAACAATATGTAATTTTTAAAATTTTCAAATTTAAGGCCAATTTTTCTTTAATAGTATAGTATTTTGTCTATAAATATAATATATTAATATTTTTAATAGTATGTCTACAAAATTATACACAAACATTAAAAGACAGCAACTAATCTGGAAAATTAATTATTAAAGCATTTAATTAGCAGTTGTGTACGTTACAAATTTTGGACATTTTTTCGCACGTACGTTACAGATTTTGGACGTTACGATTAGTATTTAAAAAATTCTTAAGACTGAGAATGTAGTAAATGTGTCCTATAATTGTATGTGTATACATATATATATGTATAATTAACTTTTTGTTATCCAGTAATAATAATAATAAAATCAAATGCTTTGTCTCGTTCGTTACTTTCAGACATAACAAAATACAAAAAAATTTTTTATAGAAAAGTTCTTCCATCTTCAAAAAAGCTATAAATCAGCCTGCCATCTCTTAACGAAATTATCAAAAAATCACCAGTTTCCTTTATGCATTCGTTATTTACCATTAGAACCACCTGGAAAAAAAATTAAAACTCTTTTCCTTGGTGGTACACTGGGGCAGTTAACGTTATGATTGTCCGAAATTGGCCTCTTTAGCATGAAATAATAAAATTTTAAGATATTTATACAAAGCTTTTACAATAAATTATGTCATTTTTTGTCTCTGAATAGAAATAAAACTCAGTGTAAAAAATAAAACAAAGTCAGTGATAATTAAAGTTATGTTTCAAAGGCTTAAAGTTATGGCGTGTGTCCAGTGCCCACCTTTTGAGAATCGCCCTTATACAGGGTGATTCAAAAAAGATTGGGAAAATTTTAAGAGGTGATAGTACACACCCAAACAAATATTTTGTATCAAAGAATGCATGGTCGAAAACAAAACGTAAAAAAGTTAGAGGGTGTCAAAAGTTATGTTCTTATACGAGGCAAAAACACACAATGAACGATTAAGTTAAGTTAAGAAAACAAATTTAATGTAAGTGCTCAAAACATTGACCGGCAGCTGTTATGTACGCAGTACAACGGCGAAGAACAGATTGGCGAATTTTCTGAAAGACACCATGCACCACCGCGCTCGCCAGATCTTTCATGTCTCGATTTTTTTTGTGGGGACAGCTAAAGGCTCTTGTGTATGAGACTCCCATTGAATCCGCAGAAGAACTTGTCGCCAAGCTTTCGGTGCCGTAGGGGAAATTCGCGATATGCCTGGTGTGGTTCAGAAAATTTGCCAATCTGTTCTTCGCCGTTGTACTGCGTGCATAACAGCTGCCGGTCAATGTTTTGAGCACTTATTGTAATCAAATGCCATTAAATTTGTTTTTGTAACTTAACTTAATCGTTCATTGTGTGTTTTTGCCTCGTATAAGAACATAACTTTTGGTGCCCTCTAACTTTTTTACGTTTAGTTTTCGACCATGCATTCTTTGATACAAAATGTTTGTTTGGGTGTGTACTATCACCTCTTAAAATTTTTCCCATCTTTTTTGAATCACCCTGTATAGAATCGTTACAGAATTTTGTTGAGACATGTTAAATTCTGTGAACATCAACGCAAAACTTAAAAAGATATTAATAAAAGTTTTCATTCTATAAAATCCTATCCTACATAATTAGTTTAATGATATCCCATGACAGGTCATGATTCTAGGTTGCTATTATAATTACTTCCTATTTAAAATGGAGTCCTATTATTTCCATATTACTGAATTTAATATATGCGATCGTAATATATTTTGCAATTTTTCGCAAGAGTGCAACAGCTATCGCAACAAGATCTGAATATTTATAAAATTAATTACAGTACGAATGCACCTCATTTGACACGTTTGACGTACAATTTCCGTCTTGTATAAATTGGTGCTCATTGAACAGGTATTAACATTTAAATCGCAATTATTTAATATTTTAAATGTTCTTTTGCATGTTGATTCAATGTTACATCTTCTGTTACATTGATATTTTATTCTAAACTTCATGTTTCACATTCAAAGCAGTTTTGTTTGGAGTGTACAGTGCAATGAAGTAAAAGTTTATTTTATAAAGTAGTCAAATCATTAATACCTTTACATACGTTTATAGGTCGATTCATATGTTACCCAAATATTAAATTGTTTCACGTTGTTTCTAAAATTCAACACTTTTTTAAACGTCTAATGGCAGCTGAATAGTCATAATCATCGTTAAATATCAGAGAAGTATAAACTTGCGTAATGTAATAACCACAAAAACACACTTTTAATATTTTTAAAACTGAAAACACATGTTGAGATAGAGCTAATGGTAAAATTTAAAGTATGTGTTTGTTGGTACTCGCCCGTTATTGCAAATTTTTATCGACACTTTTAAAAACCAAAAGTTTCAATTTGAGGGCTCCTAATTTTTTTCATAATAATTTTTTTTGTAAATATTATAGTACAGTTAGAAAGAATAAAGAATTAGCTTTATTTTGAAACCAAAATCATGTACATTGTTCCAAAAATAACAGAGCTAGAGCCTTTTACACAATTTATGGCAACACAATGATGGGAAGAATCATACGAAATGCACAGATTTCAAATATTTTTCCTGAAGTCAATTTTTGAGATAAAAAATTGAAAAAAATACTGTGTTCATATCTCTTAAGTATCTATACACAAAAAATATGAACAAAATCTGAGATGTAAGGGCACATGGCCGCGGGTGATTTGGCGTGGAATGAGCTATTTTTGCACTTACATTTTTGACGATATCTCTGAAAATATAAAACCTAAAATTAAAAGAAGTTTATTTTTGAGTTCAATGTTACGAAAGTTTTCACACGATACCCCACACGATATACAAAGAAAAGATTTATTTTTTCAAGTAAATTAATTAGCTTCTTCACATTTTTCCTAAATATATTTGTGAATGTTTCATAATGTGCAAATATGTGGGTCAATAGTCTTTATTGTTTTCCCCAATTTGAACTTTCCACGTTCCGTAGTTTACGAGTAAAATTGCTGTGACGGACGGCCAGAAAGACACCGGAGTGATCTTATAATGGCTCCGTCTTACTTTTAATTACGGAAGATTAAAAATAAAATTTAATTATCTTAATGAAGTCGAAATTTAAAATGCTTACACAGTTTCTCTATAAGTAATATCAGAATTATTCCTTATCAATTTCCTGAATTTTGATCAAAAATTAAGACTCATGGTGCATTTCAAAAATCTATAAACGGTGAAAAATCAGTTTTGAGAAAAACAGATTTAAAGTATGTTAAAAGACCAAAAAATTTTTTGTATGCAAAATTTAAAGTCTTGTAACTTTGCGAAAAATCATGGCAAGCATGCGATTTTTCACAAATGACTAGGTGCAAATAGGAGGATAATAATACACATAAAAATAATACACATAATGTATAATAATAATACACATAATGTATTTATAAGGAAAAACTTATAAGAATACAATTTAATAAAATTATGATTAAACTATAATAATTTAAAAATTTGCTTTGAAAAAACATAATTTCGAATTATCATCTTTAGTCATTCGCCCCTCACCTCTCTCAACACACATGTACAATAATGGAAAAAAATTATGTATGTTGTTTTAACACAATACATATTCCAAACGGAAAAATCAAAACATATGTTAAAATATTTATTTGCTTAAAAGACATTAAAACAATATTAAAAACCCATATTGACATGTTTCAACTCCTTCACTGAGTCCTTAATAAGTTATAAGTAACCTTAATAAATTATTGGAATAGATTTTTAATATACTTTTAATGTATTTTTAGTAACGTCTTTTAAGCAAATAAATATTTTAATATATGTTTTGATTTTTCCGTTTGGAATATATATATTGTGATATGGTTATTAGTGGACGTAATTAAGACTTATAACTCTTATTCATACTTATATTTGTGTTGTTTTACTCAAACATTTTGAGCCTACCCAATATGTTTGAAAAGTTGACGCTACTGTATCAACATACTAAGAGTTGATCACTAAATAAATGAATTGATGTTGTTTTCGTGCTAATGAAAATACCTCGTTATATTTTGGTAGAGGTCGTTAAAGCATCAAGAGATATTGTACAAGTCACAAAATAAATATTTTTACCAGTTTGTACAAGCATTAAACTCTAAAATAATGGACTTACACCTTTCTAATATTCTTAATCTGTTTTATAGAGTAAATATATCATAGACTGACATTTTCTAATTAGCTAACTCAAAGTTCTCTTTGGCAATAATTGAGTCTACTTTCCTTAATTTTTAAAAAAGTGGAAACTTTTGTCACTGACCGTAAGACAACATAATTTGATTGCGTTTTGGGAGGAAAAATGTCACATTTTGTTTAATATTACTTAAAGTTTTATATACTAAAAAGCTATTTTTTTCCGTCAAAATTATTAGAATAACAGTTTTGTAGCATTTTTTATACACAAAAAACATCATATGCAGAATAACAATTTTCGTAAAGTTATAGTTTCAAACAATCAAAAGATACTAAATCCGGGAAAATGATAATTTTACAAATAAACTTTTATGTATATTTTTTAAGTAAATTTAAATTTTTAAATTTTAATGATTAAAGATTACATAATTTGTTTAACTCGAGAAAAAAGGTTTTATATCCACATAAATGAATATTATTGCTACCATCATGGCTTTGAACAAATAAACAAAAATGTCTAATTTACGCAATCATTACACAGAAAAAGTATGGAACTGGATTTAATATGAACTAATAGCTATAGACTGATGTTTATTAATTTACTTACACTCAAAATATAATAAATCATGGAAAATTACGAATAAATGGGATATTTTAATAATTATATTAAAAAAATAATTATTACCTTTCACTGATTCAAAAATATAAAATTTTTACCTGCAGAATAACTTATCACAGCTATATAAATGAACAATGTTATTAACATGTCTTCTGAAGAAAGTAGCCACAGAAAGTAAAGGATTTGATTAGAGGAAACATGAGTTCTTATCTTTCTATTTTGTTTCTTTAAAAACGGTTTCGTTTCTGCTCTATACGTTGCTGTTTATAAAGCGTACAGTCGTGGAAAAGGAAGTAAACGCCCCCTACTAACTCTGCAACTAATTATAATAGAAGAAATTTACTGGTACCAAAAGACTGGAAATAAATTCTATTTTTTAAATGATGTATATAAAATGTGCTTAGAGGGCCATATCCAAATCAAAACCAGACCAAACTTTGTTACTTTCAAAAGCAACACCTGATTTTGACCATATATTTTAAATCGTCGGTTCAAACTATGCCTAGAAACGAAATTGCAAGTCATTTGGATAATAGCTTTTTGAATTATACACATTCAAATTTTAGAGCTTCTAATGTCAAATTACATTTTCATATTTTTATTAATATCTCCTGAAATTATAATCCTAATGCGATATTTTTTTTGGTTATAATACTAAAACCCTAACATAAATACATTGAATTTGTAATTAAAAAAAATTATAATATGAATTGTGAAATTAATATTCGAAAAAAACAATGAATTGTAACCTACAATTTTTTTTGACACATTTATATTTATTATGCCCTGCTTACTGCGAACCCTGGATTTTTTAAACTTACTCGGTACTGTTTTAAGGAGAGACGGATGGTAAATAAATGTTGTTGATTGATAGCGTAGCACCCTGAAATCTCTAAAAAATGTTCAAACAAAATTATAAAATCATCAGTATCAATAATAATCAGTACAAAGTAATCAAACGTAACAACTAATTTGGGATAGAGGGAGTATTAGAAAATTGACAATATTCACAAGAAGTATGTAATTTTCTGTTTATTAGAGATGTGGAAAAAGTAATTTTAGTCAATATTTTATTTTATGTTCTGTTTATATATTTATTTATTTATTTTTACCTGCTTAAAATGATGTATTCTAACATCTGAATAAATATTTTTGAAATCGAAGGGTTAACGGCTTTGTTAGTTTCTGGTCACGTCCGGCATGACTTTATGACTTTGAATCAATCGATACATGTATTGAGAAAGTGAAAGGAATTTTATCATGTTGCCTAACACAATGCAATATGAACGAAAAGTTTCCGGCGGATTAGTTATCGCTCACACAGAAAAAAATAAGTGTCCACCGTACGCGATGCATTTTCTTTTTCATTATGATATTGCATTTTAAAGAAAATGGAGATAAAATAACTAAAAAGAAAATTAAAAGAAAATAATATCTTAAAAAAAATGTATTTTTTTAAAAACTTTAATGAATTTTTCTTTCGTATTGCCATATTGTTTACACTCGTAAATGTACTAACAATTTCAAAGATTTTAATGCGCCAAATAAAAAAAAAAAAACAAACAAACTAGAAAACAGGAATTCTGCTTTTTCATAATTTATTGTCGCCCCCGATGAAAAAAAAATCTATATATACGCATATGTATATATAAATATAAATAGTACAAAACATATTTCCGTTGTAAGAGTTAAAACACACACTTTTATTTTATATAAAATGATGTCATTCGTATCCGCTCAAGAATTCCACATTTACAATCGAATCTTAAACAGCATCTACAAAAAAGCATGCATAGGACGACACAATTCCAGCAAAAAGCGAGGTTTTCATTCAAAAACTCGAACAAAAAAATCCTCTATCTAATGATTCAAGTGCCTTCATTTGTTTGTAACATTAATATAAATACTTAAAATTAAATATAGTTTATAATAGCTCCACTATTTATCAGAAATCATTCATTTATATTTTTTCAAAATATAGCACCTATTTTAATTACATTTTTTTTTCAGTTACTATGGGAAAATGGCAACAAAAAGATATAATAGTCGACTATTTTCCAACTATTTATCCTGTTCTTCCTACAGAAATAGTGTACTTTAGATGCGAACATTAAAAAAAATTCGTTAAAAACTACAAAAAATATAATATCTCAAAAATAAATTGAGATGCAGTTTTCAAATAAATTGAATTTAAAAGTAAATTTTTCCCCTATACGACGGTATAAAAACTGAAAATATGCCATGTTAAAAAAATTTCAGTAGAGATTACCCGGTACAATGATACATCTACTTTCTTTTACGGCTGGCTTATATAACGGAATGTTATTTTTTAGAGACGACATTTTAATTGCGGGCCGAACGAAATAGCATATCGGTTGCTAACAAATGATTATTTTATTTTTAATGGGAATAATCATTACGGTTTCACCTATATATACCCACCATTCACTGCCGATGTGTTTGACTGTGAAAGAAATAATTTAAACTATTATTTTACCGGCGGGCAAAATATTAAACTTATTTTTATTTTATATTTTCTTCGTTTCTAAGCTCATAGGTTTGAATGTTTAAGCAGATGTATTTTTAAGCAAAGGATATTTAGAAATTGAATTTTTTTCCAAAAGAAAACCTGGTTACAAAATTAAATAAGTATTCAAACACTTCAAATGTTTTATTGTGTGATCTTAATCACAATTTCTTAAAAAAAAGAGAAGAAAAAATCCCACTGGTAAAAATTGCGTCATAATTAGATTTTGGTGTTGTTTATGAGACCAATTATCTACATGAGAGATGAGAAGTTTTCTCTGTGGCAGTCTTTCTAAGTGAACCTGACTCGTATTTACGCAAAGTGTTATAATTATTAATATATATATACACTTTTCATCATAAAAGTAACATATTTTATTATGTTTGCTTCAAGATGAAGTCGTTACATACAATTTTACATTTCGTAATTATTAAATGTGAAAGACCAGTTAATTCGTTTCGACAAATTTTCCATTTCGCTGTCTATAACACGATGAAAACTATCTTTCCATTGAGTGTTGTTTTATACTTTAAAGTTTCGACAAATAAATTTAAAATAGCAAAATATTTCATCATTTTTACAAACTTGATTTTTTAGATCATTTTATTTCTTTTACTTGTGTTGTTTTACGCCTTTCATTTACAAATGGTAAATTAAAAAAAATACTTCAACTATCTTTGTTTGTTTTAATAATGCTTTATAAAATGTTAACTACTAATAGGTGGCAGCATTAGAGTAACTGTAAATGAGAATTTTTTTACTTATTGTTTTTTAATGGGGAAATTTCGGTTTAACCGTTCTGTTCTTTTTTCAAAAATTTAATCTGACATAATAAACAATTTTAGAAAATTCTATTGATAATTTTCTTTTTACAGCATATTTTAAGTTTAAAGAACAAATATTCCTTTATTATATTAAGAACATGAAATTTAACTCCTTTCTTCAACTATCACAAACCACTTATTGCAATATTAATCTAAAAGACGGTAGCACCACTTTTTTGCCATTATTATTGGGAATTTTTCACACCGTTCCTCTACCATGCAAGAATTCAATTATTCGAAAATATAGATTTATGATATCATAGTGAGTTTATTGCTATTCGTTTCAGGAGATAAAAATTTCTTAAAATTTTGTTGGTAAAAAAGTTTGTTCAAAAACTATAATAATTGTTTGCACAGGTTATAAAATATAAGGAACTTTATTGATGTATAATTGCGAATTTCATCGATATCCTGGTTAAAATTTAAAACACTGTGATATTTATTTATTTATTTATTTTTGTTTCAGTTTGTTCTATCTATTGTAGAAAATGTTAAATATAAAGTCACTTGATTAAATATAACACAGTTTCTCTTTATAATTTTTTGCTGCCGAACCTCATATAATTCTTCTGGATTTTTTTTTTTTACAAACTGAAATAATAATAATTTTGAAATAATAATAATATTTTTTCAATTAAAACTGAAAGAACTTATTCAGCTACCTTCTACACAACCATGAAAACTAAATAGTGATAGAAACACCTAAATTTTAAATAGTTATTTTTCTGAAATATTTTCTGTATATGTATGCGATACTTTCTGATCATAGTAGAAATATTTAACACTAGAACGGCGGCGAGGGGTCATTTTGACCCCTGCCAAATGAATACATGTCGATTCGAACCAGAAAACTTTTTATAATTTAAGATTAATATATGCTGCAAAAAAATAACTTAAATAAATAAGTTAAATAGTTTTAAGTAAAAATTGTGATGTGAAATATTTTTATAAAACTTGAGTAAAATTTCCCGCCGTTCTAGTGTTAAGCATTTTTTCAGATATTTCAGTGTGTGGAAATACAACAGGAAACAAAATTATTACTTAGTATATTTTGAAATATTTTTTCATTCATCATACGTCAAAAACTTTTACTTAAAATTGAATAATTACGGAATTATCTTATAACGTAATGCAGCTTTTCTGTTTTATCATCCCCCCCCCCCCCCTATATTCAGTATAATATTGTTTAAAAGTGTCCATTAATAAAAGTTTTCCCTTTTCATATTCTTTATATTGAAGAAAATGCTGTTAAAAAAGTTTTGTTTATAAATGTAGTTTACACTTAATTTATATTAGTATAAATATTTTTTTCAGGTATTAGAAACAGTTTTATATAAAAGATTATATTCGAATTTTCATCTGTAGTTTTATTTCTTTGTCCGTCATTGAAGTTCTTTCGAGGCTAATGAAAATTACAGGTTGCCGCGGTGTGTATTAATAAAAGTTTTCACTTTTCATGTACTTTATATTGAAGAAAATGTTGTTAAAATGTTTTAGTTATAAATGCAGTTTTCCCTTAATTTATATTAGTATAAATATTTTTTCAGGTATTAGAAACAGTTTTATATAAAAGATTATATTCGAATTTTCATCTGCAGTTATATTTCTTTGTCCGTCATTGAAGTTCTTTCGAGGCTAATGAAAATTACAGGTTGCCGCGGTGTGTATTAATAAAAGTTTTCCCTTTTCATGTACTTTATATTGAAGAAAATGTTGTTAAAATGTTTTAGTTATAAATGCAGTTTTCACTTAATTTATATTAGTATAAATATTTTTTCAGGTATTAGAAACAGTTTTATATAAAAGATTATATTCGAATTTTCATCTGCAGTTTTATTTCTTTGTCCGTCATTGAAGTTCTTTCGAGGCTAATGAAAATTACAGGTTGCCGCGGTGTGTATTAATAAAAGTTTTCCCTTTTCATGTACTTTATATTGAAGAAAATGTTGTTAAAATGTTTTAGTTATAAATGCAGTTTTCCCTTAATTTATATTAGTATAAATATTTTTTCAGGTATTAGAAACAGTTTTATATAAAAGATTATATTCGAATTTTCATCTGCAGTTTTATTTCTTTGTCCGTCATTGAAGTTCTTTCGAGGCTAATGAAAATTACAGGTTGCCGCGGTGTGTATTAATAAAAGTTTTCCCTTTTCATGTACTTTATATTGAAGAAAATGTTGTTAAAATGTTTTAGTTATAAATGCAGTTTTCACTTAATTTATATTAGTATAAATATTTTTTCAGATATTAGAAACAGTTTTATATAAAATATCATATTCGAATTTTCATCTGCAGTTTTATTTCTTTGTCCGTCATTGAAGTTCTTTCGAGGCTAACGAAAATTACAGGTTGCCGCGGTGTGTTAAGATAGTATATTTTGAAATATTTTTTCATTCATCATACTTCAGAAACTTTTACTTAAAACTGAATAATTACATTACGACATTATCTTATAACGTTATGCAGCTTTTCTGTTTTTCTGCTTTTCTGTTTTCTGCATTTGTCTTTATGCAGATTGCTTGAGTCACCGCCTGACGCTTTTTTGTAATTCAGGTGCTGAAAATGTACAAATGCAGGCGCACGAAAAGTACATCATGTGATTCTACCGGTCCGAAGGGAGACAGACGAACGTGAAGCGTAGCGTAGTCTGCCTTCCTTATTAGCCTCGAGTTATTTTATAGTAATACATCATATCATACATTATCAAAAACGAAGTCAAGGAGATGCAGGGGCGGATCCAGAGAATCGTTTTTTTTTTTTTTTTGGGGGGGGGGGGGCGATACCAAGTGACATATAATCAACGTAGTCATAAATTCTGTTGCTCAAATAATTCCTTGAAGTTAATTATTAAATGGATATGACATAATTAACGCCATTCAAAAATATTACAGATTCTCGATTAACTGACGTCCGATTAACCATAACACTCCGTTATCCAACACTCTTATTATATAATTTCGCCCTTTCCACAAAATATGGTTTATTGTTACTTATTAGGTCGAAAAATTAAAACGTTATAACAAAATTTTCTATTGAATGTTTTATTTATTTTCTTTTTACTCTTGTACTGTAGTAATTATTTATCTTATTTTTTGTTCTTTTAGTTACAGTGAAGTTTTAACAACGTTAATAACACAAACCTGCCATGACCGTATTTTTTAACTTTTGATAATTGATTTTGATGTATTTTTTAGCACTGAATCCGAAAATGACCTTCATTTTTAACCATCACGTTATGATTTTCGCAAATCGTAAATTTCAAAGTTCAAAAGTAAAAAAAAAAAAAAATAGCGAAAATCTCTCAAAGCAATTTGTCAAAGACTTAACAAAAGAAGGTAAATGTTTTAAATACATCTGCGACAAATTTCTTAGCCTTATCAACCACCAAAATAAAAGAGAATACCGAGATAAACGTAAAAATGCATAATATAAGCAAAAAAATGAATAAATTACTATGAAAAAAAGTTACGTCTATTATATACTAGTAGCAGATTTTCCCAACTTTCGACTTTTTAAAAATTTAAAAATTTGTGATTTGGGAAAAATTCTGACGTGATGCTATGGTAAAAATTGAAGGCCATTTTTGAATTCAGCACTAAAAAATTCATAAGAACCAATTATCGAAAGCTGAAAAACAGAACCATCACATCCATTTTTTAATATCAGATTTCTGAAAGAGAATAATCTCTGAAAAAGGATCCCCTTTCAGAAATCTGAAGGGGCCTTAGAGGTCTGCACGGGCCGGAATTTCCAGGCCCGGTGTAAAAATTGAAAGTTCGGCCCGAGCCCGGCCCGGCTCGTTTACATTTTTACCGTTCTCGGCCCGGTCCGAACAAAAATCAGTGAAAACAGGCCCGGCCCGATTCAATTTCTACAAAAAATTCAGTTTTTTCTCGACATACAATTAAGATTCTTTTAATGAATACCACATGCATATTTATGGGAACATTTTAGAGTATATTTTAAATTACCATGTGTTCGCAAAATACGAAACACACAATAGTAAACATTAACGATCACTTACAAGTGTTTTAGCCAACGTCTCTACAGACGTTTCAAAATTTAAATAAGGGTTCATTAAAAGATTATTGTAGTTTAGAATAAAGGGTTAAAAAACATGATAACTTTTGAAGCTTATAATAAAAGGTAGATTTGTGAAAATATTTCTGTCATTTTTAAGGCTTTTCTCAAATCCAAAGGAGCTACATTTTGATACATTTATGAATTCATTTCTTTTGGAAACGCATGAGATTGGCAGGCATTCTTATTCAGAAACCATGTAAATGCCGTTTTTTTCTTAGATAAAAGTAATATATCTTTCAGAAAATACTGCCAAAGTTAGCGTTTTGAATCGAATTTCCGGAAGCGATAGCACAGGAAAGGAGAAAAACGCACAGGCACGTGACAAGAGTCTCTGTTATCTCTGTACGTAATTTATGAATAATGGAAACGCTATTCGATCCCAAATGCCTTCAATACTCAGGCCTGTCAATTTTATGCCTTTATAGTTAAAAATGAGTCAGAATATGTGTCTGAGAGTTTCGTATTGTTGAGCAGTTACTATGAGAACCATCTTAAGTTGCATTTCCAAAGATACTGTTAACAGAAGTTCATTATCGCTATTAATAATTTTACAAAACATAATGCCTGTCCTATACATCCTGAGAACGATTAAGACCAGTTCCGTCCCGGCACAAGTCTGCCGAAAAAATTAAACCGGGGATCAAGCATCATGTAACTGTACGATGCCGATCTCTACGATGGACATGTTACATTTCTGTATTGATGTTGTTAAACTCGCATCGGCTCGTAACACACATTTATACTTCTCGAAAAAGTTTTTTTTTATCTGCTACTCTCATATTCTTATATCGGGCCGATAGGCCCGATTAATATTTTATCGGCCCTGCCCGGCCCTGCAGGCCCGTTCAATTTTTTTGCCGGCCCGGCCCGTTCAAAAAAATGTCCTAATTCTGCCGGCCCGGCCTGTTTGAAAATTCCCCTCCATTCCGCCGGCCCGGCCCGCGGGCCGGTCCGGGTACGGGCCTCGGGCCAAGCCCGGGCTCGTGCAGACCTCTAAGGGGCCTTAACATCCTTGAAAGTCAAAATGTGTCATCTAAGTGGTGTGTCTCTCTTCACAGTCGCGGATCCAAAGAAGGTTGGAAATAGCCCCGATCGCCCACCTCCCTTGGACCAAAAAATATAAATTCACCTATTATCGCGAATTTCGACAAATGGTCGCCGAAAAAAATCAATTTTGACAATCGTTCGCAGGTCAAAGGATCGCGAAAAACGCGAATTTCGTCAAAGGATCGCGCAAAAACCGCAAATTTCGTCAAAGGATCGCGGAAAAAACGTGAATTTCGTCAAAGGATCGCAGAAAAAATCGCGAATTTCGCCAAACAATTGCGGAAACAACGCTAATTTCGCGAAAGAATCGCACAAAAAATGTGAATTTCGTCAACAGATCTTGGAAAAAATGTGAATTTTGTCAAGGAATCTCGAAATAATAGGCGAATTTCATCAAAAGGCTGCGGAAAAAACGCACAATTAGCACCATGAGGAAATTCCCCTACGCGCGCACCCACGGGGGAGTGATCGGGACGATCCCCCCTCCACATGATATAAATCCAACGCTTTTAACGGCACTTTTCGCGGAACAGACAGACAAGCAAACGAAAACCAAACACTTTTCGGGTGTCAATGCTGAACCTCACTGACGTTTCAGAAATTAGTGAACAAAAAAGGATTATGTCCTGTCAAAAGGCATATGGCGCCATAATTATTTACACTATGTGTTGAGGTTGGGGACGATGCCACTTCGTGTACCTTCGGTTGAATCTCTACAACAGAAATGGACAACGTTATGCGGATCCTTTTAAAGTGTTGAAACTTTTTCCTTCTTTCAAAGAAGCTGCAATTCTAATTTCTGTATAACGATATTTTTGAGGAGTGCTTTATTGTTTGAGAAAAGAATGGGATTCATAGCAATTTCCAAAGAAAGAAAGAAACAAGAAAAAGAAAGGTCCTTTGAAAAATGCAAGCATCTTAATGTTTACCTTAATCTTTATCTTAATGTGACGAAGAAAGCCACTAATGTGTAAAAACTGTACTATTATTGCCACCCACATTGGTAATCAAGGGGTATTTGATGAATAAACAAAAAAGGATTATGTCCTACTCCTAGTCAGTTAAAAGCTAAAATGCGTATGGTGTGTTGATTTCTAAAAAATCAACTTGGTAAATTTGTTCTTCCCTTCTTTGTCCCGATCGTACACCCCCCCTCCCCCCTATGGATGCGCGCCTTGGGGAATCTCCGCCCGTTACTAATTGTGCGTTTTTTCTGCGGCCCTTTGACGAAATTCGCTTTTTTTCAGCGATTCTTTGGCGAAATTCACGTTTTCTTTTTTGCGATTCTCTGAAGAAATTCGCATTTTTTCAGAGATCTGTTTCCGAAATTAGTGTGTTTTGCGCGATTCTTTCACGAAATTTGCGTTTTTTTTTCGTGGTCCTTTGACGAAATGCGCGATTTTTTGACGAAATTGGCGTTTTTTGAGCGATCCTTTGGCAAAATTCGCGTTTCTTTTGCAATCCTTTGACTTGCAAACGATTGACGAAATTGATTTTTTTCGGCGACCACACTGTAAATTAAAATATCTGAATACACACGCAGCGAAATCGAAATAAACAAATGATTTCGTTTTTCCTAACTGTGACGTCTGTTTGCAGGTCAAAAGATTTACACGTTAAAATGTTTAATCGCTTATAAATATATGTAAAAAATACTTGAGATATATATTCTTTTTCAATGATATACAAATTTATAAAAATTAATTGATTTTTATTCCAAAAGCAAAAGTCTATAAATGTATTTTTTTTTTATTTCAGTTGAATATTGCTCTATTAAAAAGAAAGACAACCGCGAAAATCTCAGGATTTGACAGAAAAAATCCCGGGATTTTCGGGATTAAAAATAGAGCGGGATCCCAGAATTCTAGGATACGGGATCCCGAGATTGTAAACCCTAGGTAGGAAGTAAGTAAGCATTAGGAAATCTTTCAAAGCTTTTTTTTTCCTTTATAACCTTATGGTCGTTTTGTGTGAGATAAGGATTAGCCTTTGAAACTAAGAACTGCCATGGAAAAAAAGAGAATGAATTTAACTTAAAATGTGATATTATTACTTTAAATTTGGGAAAAAAATATGAGAATTTAAAATATATAATTTGTAATAAAAGGCAACGTGACAAGTTTAAAAATATGTACTTCTTGAATTAGCGGATTTTTTGCAAACAGATTCAAAACTAATACCATTTTATGAAGATTTTGATCAGTGCTATTTAGAAAATCATAAAAAACACTAATTTTAGTATTAAAAAGAAAAATTGTGACACTTACTTGAATCCTGTTGCAAGAAGTCAGAAACATTCTTCGATTTGAAATTTTAAAAACTATTACAGTGAGGAACAAAGACTTGCATCGTTTTAGAAGAAAATCCCTTAATACATCCGGCTAGCCATATTTAGAGAATGAAATGCTTCATCCTCAAAACATAACCCGCCAGTTTTTTTTTTTCACTTATGTACTTTTTGAGGGTTGTCTGTTTCTGTCTCTCTATCCCGCCCTTATATCGACGACAGCTTATAAGAGACATTGGGTGTCAAGCACACAAGTCAGGTGTATATTCAATACATAAATAAACTAAGTGAATACGAATTAAAATCACAGAACTTTAAATTTCGCAAAAAACGAAATACACGTACATAAAAACAAACTTTCAGTTTGAGTTACAACGTAAACGTGCGTTCCAACGAAAGACATCTAAAACGCATGCGCAACTGAGAGTGATCCCTGGTGGTTATTACGTAGGAAGTACGGGAGAAATATTCTCCTTCCCAGTATAATGAAATTTAATCAATTATGCTTTCTTTATGTCTGATAATTAGAAATAAATGACATTTCTTTTCTTATAAATGGCTATTGAATAATTTTACGTTAAGGGAAAATGTTATTAAGAATTTTACTTCAGAGAAACCCACCTTCCTTTGAACACTTTGTAGAAGACATTTTTAATTCTTTTTTTCTTTTGATGTTCATATATTTCACATTTATCTCAAACGGTGTGGGTGGGTGGGGGAGGTGAGGGGGGAGCTCAGGGAGGGAAAGAGTCCATTGAGAAAAAAAAAAGTTCTCTATTATCAAAAATGTCGTTCGGAAGTTATTTTTGAACGATTACTATTTCCCAATTGTTAAATTTTTATATTTATTTTTATGCTTATATCTTTAAAAATTTCTTGCACGAGGCTTTCTGTCAAAATATTCTTAGTTTACCTATTTCATCTTTATGTTCTGCATTTTAGAAAAGCGGATTACGATGTTGACCCCAGGCACAGCAGTTCCAAAATCTTGTCTCTCCCTAAATTTCTTTCTACCGGTACATCTCTTAGTATTTAGGGGAGGGGGGGGGGTGACCCTTCCTTGGACCTACGTGCGTACGTCCATGATAGCGTGTAATGATAGCGTGTAATTTTTGAAAATAAATATATTTTGTGAAAAGCAATTACTGATTTATTTCTTGCGCTAAAAATATGTTGGTCCCAAAACTTTAGTAAGCGGACTATTTCAATTTTCCAGACGTCCCATGATCCAAACAAATTACTTTTTTTTAATATAAAATAATACCAAATTTAACAGATAAAAATATTTTAAACATCTGTCATCCATTCGAAAACAATTTTCTGGTGGTGCTGGCATACATATTGCAATACAGTTATACGAGGGCATTTCGAAAAGTAAAGATACAATAGCTCGCATTCCTTAAAAAAAAAACATTTATTTAGAAAACGTAAGTTACATCTTATTAACTGGATTATTTATTATTTTTCGACATAATCACCCCCGTTATCCAAACATTTGTTAAGTCGGGGCACAAGCTTTTGTATCCCACAGTCGTAGAAGGTTTACGCCTGTTGTCGGAACCACATTCCAACTTCATCTTTGATCTCATCATCGTCGTGGAATGATTTTCCTCCAAGATGTGACTTCAGGTAACAGGAGACGTCTATTCGCACGAATTGCTTCCTCCGTTCTCTGAAGAAGGGCATCAGAGATCACAGATGGCCGACCTGTTATTTGTTCGTCATGAACATCGGTCCTACCTTCAGAGAAATGACGACACCATTTTGTTACATTTTGTCGATTCATAATGTTCCCATAAACAGAAACAATTTCTTTGTGAACATCCGCTGGTCGCTGACCTCTTGCATGAAGAAAACGTATGACGGAGCGCACTTCGCATTTGGCGGGATTCTGAATCGGCGGAACCATTTTAAACACGACCTACTCCAACCAGAATCAACGTTGAAATGCCGAACGACCGCGAGGAGAAAGCTAACGGTTCAAGGTTAACACCTGTGTTGCCAACTTGCTTGCCAAAACTTTTCTTTTCCTCTGGCGTACGGTGTATCTTTACTTTTCGAAATGCCCTCGTACATACAGTCATCACACATATGATACAATTGTATTGCATTTAGACACTTAAGTGTCTAAACTTCTAAATGTCTTAATTTCAGACATATCACCATTTTTCAGACATTTTTATCAGTTAATTTATGCCATGATCATAGTAAGACACTTATGTGTCTTAAATTTAGACATCTGTGATGTCTGAAATTTCAAATTTAGACAGTTAAGTGTCTGAATAACTTTTTCAGTCACATATGTGTCTTAATTTAAAACGCCTCTATTTGCAGTGTATTTATCGAAATTTGCGATAATCGGTGGATTTATATATATATATATATATTTTGGGGGGGGGGCGATCGCCCCGATCGCCTTTCCCCGTGGATCAGCGCCTGAGGAGATGTACTTCTATGCAGGGCTCCCCCTGGTCCGTTTGTGTGTGAATTTAAATACTGGTATCTCAAATACCACTATTTTTAATCAATAATCGTTTGGGCGGATTTCTGAAATGCTTGCGTTAGAAATCTACGATGAAGATTAGTGTTTAGAATAATGTTTTTTAAAGTAAAGACCGCTTCACCAGCGGCTGAAATGTCCTGCTTTCAAAGCTAGTAGACGGAAGGAGATGGATTCGAACACATGTCGCGCTCGTTAGCCTCACCGTTCAGAGTTTACCTGCTTCTTTTACAACCTTGCTGTAAATACAGGTTTAGTTTCCTTAGAAAGATCTCCCATGGAGGGCAATGTCCCTCCGCCTCTCCCTCGCCTATATCCCTCTTGCAGAAAATCGCCCCTAACAAAAACACCAACCTGTAACGACAAGCCATGTGGACCTTTGTGTTTTGTTTAATGAGTGATGCATATGAATGAATTTGAAGATCATGACTTAGTCCTTTAGAGCACTATGGCTATTATTTAAAGCACTTTATTCTAATCAGAATGTGTCGATGAAACTTTGCTTTTACAATTTAAGCAAAAAAATTAAATTTATTTATTTCCAAACGAAATTGTTCATAACTTCTCATGAGTTCTCAACATATAACAACAGAACTTCTTGGCCAAAAAATAATTAAAGGATGTAATAGAGAGCCTAGATAACAATGCTTCGTAACACTGGAAAGGGCTGCTTCAGATTTAAATGGAGTTAGTACCTTTAGAGGACTTAATTTTGCTCATAATAACACACCTTTTTCGATTCAACATAAATAAATAAGTTTTACATATTTTGGAGTGAAATTATTACAGTTTCAAGAATAATACCCTAGCTCTAAAAAATTGCCATAGCATTTGCAATTTAAATAACATATATACTTTTTTATTAATATACAATGTACACAAAAAAGTAAAAGAAAAATTATATACTTACCTCTCTTTCTTACGATATAGCTTTTGCAGAATACATAAGAGAAACGAAATTTTTATATGAAATTGAAGCTAAATATCACCTTTATTCTGTAAACCTAAAACATTGAACTTATTAAATATTTTATTTTTTTTAATTAAAAATTAATTTAAAAAAATGTAATCATTTAGCATGCTAAATTTTGAATTAAAAAAATTATAAAGGTTTTGTTAAGTTCAATGTTTTAGGTTTACAAAATAAAGGTAATATTTAGCTTCAAATTGATATAAAAATTTAGTTTTTCTTATGTATTTTTCAAAAATTATATTGTAAGAAAGAGAGGTAAGTATGTAACCTTTCTTTTACTTTTGTGTATACATTATATATTGTTAATATATATACATATATATTATTTAAATTGCAAATGTTGTAGCTATTTTTTAGAGCTATGGTATTACAGTAGCCTTCCTCTTAACCGGCCTCCTCTTAACTGGAACTCCGCTTTAACCGGCCGACTTTTTTCCCTCCTAACATTAGGCAAAATTCAGAAAGGAAAATTTCGGTTCTCATTTCTTCATGGTTAATTAACTTAAATTTACATAATGTGGAATAATTTCAACTTCTTATAAATATATGTGACGAGATTTTCAAAAATATAATTTATACTAAATATTGTTCATTATTTGTTATTAGTGATAATTTGTACTTCAATTTAGTTAATTACAACTAGTATTCATTTCACAAAATATAGAAAATATGTACTTTTTTAAAACGACACAAATTAAAAAACTAAACGCATCCTACGCATTGAATTAATTAAATATGCAGTTACTTACTTATTTATTTTATTTACTTCTCCGGTTTAACCGGCTTTCCGCTTAACCGGCTAACCCTTGGTCCCAATTAAGCTGGTTAAAAGGGAGGCTACTGTATTATTGAAACTATAACAATTTCATTTCAAAATATGAAAACTTATTTATTCATGTTGAAGCGATAATTGATTTAGTGTGAGCAAACTTTTGTGCCGAAATGTGCTATGCACCTTTTAAGTAAAAATTCATTGCAGTATAATATAAGATACGCTGTAAAAAAAAAAAAAAAAAAAAAAAAAAAAACGCATGTTTCATAATTGAGGAAATTATAACCACGAACAATAATCTCTATAATAATAGCCTAAGTCATGTGACTGTCATCAATAGTTCCGGGCTGACCGCTTCGCTTTTTATATGACAGTTGACCATCTTTTACATTTTTTATTTTTCGCATGGTAAATTAAAACAATGCTTTGATATTGAAATTAAAAGTCATGGTTTTATTATTATTTATTATTTTTCTTTTCTTTTTCTTAAAAAATGGAAAGAAAAAGTGAAAGTCATGAATTTCAAATTAAAATTATGTATTTTAAATAAAATGAGTGAAATTATTATATTTTAGATGAATTTAATGAAATATGAAAAATGCGATTAGAAAGACAATGTTTGATGATTTATCACTTGCGCCTGGCTAACATAAAAAGGTACTACTTAGTTATACCGTAGACAAATTTCGCCAAATTATATAAATCGCCAAACCACTCACCAAATTATACAAATTGACGTAATTTTTATTTTAAATAGCGAAAGAACAAATAAATTAGTATAACATTAATAAAAATACAAATAAAAGTCGACATAAAAATAACTTGATGGCGTAAACATGTGTAACTTGCTTAAAGTCAAGCGAATGTGACATTTACGATCAACCATTATTGGTATTTAATCTTACTAGGGGATCGCACCCGGTCTTCCCGGGTTACAGAACATAGGTGAAAACCAATTTTTTTTTATTGAAAAGTAATATATTTTTACATGCAATATATTTTTTAGATTGCACACTAAAAAT
Organism: Maratus speciosus; assembly: GCA_963932465.1. NCBI lineage: Eukaryota > Metazoa > Arthropoda > Arachnida > Araneae > Salticidae > Maratus > Maratus speciosus. The sequence goes on along the minus strand of OZ010790.1, from coordinate 332,810,800 downwards.
AAAAAAGCATTTTTCATGTGAAAAATATGAATTATACAATCAAATAAACTTTTGAAATTTATCAAAAGTGATCTTTTTTCGTATTAGCCGCATGCTAAGAGTTATTAGCCCAAGATTTTTCTACTTACGCCATCCTTTGATTTTCTGATAATTTCAGAGCTTTAAGCACGTAGTTCAATTTGTTTTTTATTTATATTATTTTATTTATTTAATCAGAAAGGAAGTTTTATTTTTGTTTACGGAATATTAGTTGTAAGTGAACTCTTTATGCTGTTTTAAGGGCAAACGGATTAATCTTCCTTAATCGAGTTTCACGCGATAGAGATAAATTTAAAAATTAACCTGTCATACCCGCAATCACTCTTTTAAAAAATTGGTATTTTAATTTGATCATTTTAAAATCATTTTAATTCAAAACGTGAAGTCACGATTGACAGCAAAATCTTTGCATGTGAACAGACGAACTCTTAACTCGAGATTCTAATCTCAGTACCGGGGAGTAAAAAAATGACTTAATTTATGTTTTTTTTTATGCATGTGTGTTAAAACGTTTAGTTTTATCTAAGAAAATCATCGTTTCTTTTAAATATGACGTCATTTTCACTTACTTAAGCATTTCACCTATAGTGTCTGAAACTTAGTACACATACAGAGGGAAAATAAATTTGGAAACTTTATGAGGAAAATGCGTGTTTTCAAAAGCAGTATGTAATTTTCCGTTCAAAATATTATGTCGCTAATGGAATTTTGCGCCATTAAACCCTATACAACAATTTTTATCAACAATTTTGAATTTTCATGAGGATAAGGATAAATAAACCTCATTAGTTCTCTCTTCTCTGCAATAATGAAAGCTATCTTATTACCATCATTTTGAAGAAGTTTCATAGAATACTTCTCAAATTAAAATATAATAATGCGATATTAAAAGAAACAGTTAGTGCAGGCACATATACAAATGAACAGCTTTCAGTTAAAAAAATATATATAGTCAATTTGGTTCAGCAGAAAGATCAGGGCAGATGACTAAAAAACATTCTTGTGTTTTAAATATATAGATTATATAGAATTATGAAAAGTTAAATAAAGCAAATTATGTTATTTTGGTAAAATTAAAGTAACGTGTCTTAAAAAATAGCAATAAAATTTTATTAGTCGAGAGAATTTTGGACAAAACCTTGGGGAACCTGATATTATTTTAAACCCCTAATTATTGCCAAGATCTTCTGTGATTGCATGTCTAACTCGGCAAAGCGAATACATTCAAAAGAGAATCATCAAGTTCTGTAATATAAATTGCTATTTTTCGGACAAAGAGCATGCCCACTAAATGTTACTGCTCTTCCATAAAGGCACTCTAAACGTTTGTAAAACATTGCGTTTTATCGGTGTGTGATTTCGATTAAGTTATCTTCAAAGATAAAGCATTTTCACCTGTGAAGAATTTCAAAGCAGCTGGGCTGAAAATGGCGCACTTCTACAAAACATATTTTAGTTCTAAGAATTAAAATACACGCTTTTTTTAATAAAGGGACGTCAATTGCATCCGTTAAAGCATCCCACTTTTACGACCCCGTCTTAAACAACATCTATAGAACGATATGCAAATAACACCATTATCTCGGAATAATACATAAACCCAGCAAAAAGCAATGACGTCATTTAGGAAGCTAGGCAAAACAATCTCGGGTATCTAATGATTTATATATGACATCATTTTTTTGTTTATAATAGCTCCATGTTTTATCAGATGACATTCATTTATATTTTTTCAAAATTCGGAAAATGTAATTACACACGGATTGATAAAATTGCATTCTTTCAGATTTTTGATACGAATTAAGTAAATGCGAAGAAAATAAGTCACAAATATTCTTTAAAATGCATTTTTGTAAAGAGAAAGTGTTGTATCGTTCGTAAAGTTAAATTGCAATGAAGTAAAAATCATTTAATCTAATATATAAAAGTGAAAAATTGTCTGTCTTTCTGTAATGCTATACAAATCCACAGTTTAGAAGTCAGGATTATGAAATGCTATGTACATGTGTGTTAAAACACGGCCGAGGCAACTAAAGCAATTCGGAATCGAAATAATTTATTGTTAACTTTTAATTAATAAAAAAACACCAATTTTTCAGCAATTTCCTATCAAATTTAAACATTTATCATTATAGCAGCTGCCAACAATTAAAAATTCACAATAAAATTCTTACCACAACAATTACCTTTCTATTGCAAGACGCATTGCATATTACGTACGCCACGCTGAAAAAATGCTACTAAAAACCTATAGCGGGTATTACAATAATTCTTTTACCTCGCATGCAAATAATTAGAGATATGCATATTATTTACGCCAATTACTGATTACTTACGCATATTACTGATTAAATTTCATTAAAAAAAAGGCACAGCAGTGGAAAAATATTTTACTAAGTCGAATAGTTATTTTTAATTTTGGTTTTAGAATTAAATTCGTGAACTCCCGTGCATAAAACGGGTCAAACAATAGCTAGTTGATAAATAAAAACGAAATAAAGCCAAAACTTATCGGGTTTTATAACAAACGATATTCTTAACATAGCACGTATTTAGTTTCAATTTTTTCTTCAGTTTTTATGAAAAATTGGCAACAAAAAGATACAGTAATCTATTATTTTATTATTTTCTCTTTACTTTCAAAGAAATGGAGTACTTCAGTTGCCACGATTACAAAAAAAAAGTAATAAAAACTACAAAAAAAATAATATCTTAAAATTAAATTGAGATACAGCTTTCAAACAAATTGCATTTAAAAGAACATTTTTTTGGTGTAAAAATTTAAAATGTGCGATGTTTAGAAGTTTAAAAATTTGCAGTAGAGAAAATTGCTAAACCGAAATTTTATTTCAAATTTCAAAGTGTTGCCATTCGCAAAATGACGTATGCGTTACGCACAGATATGTTTGTCCTTTATAATATAGATAGTTTGGCGATAGATTTTTGGTCGACGGGATAACCAAGTAGTACCCATAAAAAGACGGAGTTCTTGATTTCTCTACTAGAAACTACTGATTTGGCGAAGTATTGAGAAAGTAAATTAAATCTCTCTATTCTAAAAAAAAGTAACTACCGCTGTCACCGCCGCCGCCGCCGCCGGTTTTGAATTTTTTGTGACCGGAGGTCTTTCTTCGTTAATATTGAGAAAAATAATGCATACAAAAATATGAAAATCAGTGGTTTAATACAGAAATGTTTGATAAACACGCTGATGCAGACAGTTTTCAAATCGAAGAATTATTTAAAGAGATATTTAATGCTAAAGTTGGACAAAATCGTTCCACTGAAAAAGTTTTATAGCAGCAAAAACTATACATGGCAGTGTAATCATTTTTAGATCATTTTATGCGTTAGAATTTGCCGGAGTGCAGATTGCATTAATTTTTTTATTTTGACTCATTTTTTCAGGTTTTATTTCTATTTTAAATTCAAATTTTCAGCATTTCTAGAGATATTTTTTACAGATTTCAGAAAATTGTACTAATTTAAACTGTTGCCAACTGTATAAAAAGCGCAAGCAATAATGTTTGCTTCAAATTAAAAATTTATTTACACGTGACTATTATAAACAGGAAAAAAACTTTCAAATTAGAATTAAATAATTATGTATAAAAAGCAGGAACTTATTAAAAATTGCGTCATAAAAAGTACACACGTGAATTTTAAAAGAGAAAGGATATTGTAAAATAATAAATTCATTAACATGCGTTAAAAGTCTTAAATAGGAGAAATTACGTCATATTTACAAAATAATATTGCAAAAAAGTTTAAATTTAGAAATTGCGCTAGACATTTATTTAATATTTTGAGAGGATATTTTCAACTATTTTTGTTAGGAAACCGCAAATAATATTTCATTGCTAACAAAAGTACTTTCACGCGATTATTTAAAAGAGAAAGAATAGCTTGGTAAAAATTACGTCAGATTAAAAACGATTAATTTAAAATGTCTCATTTAAAAGAACTTTTTTTTCGCTTTGTTAAAAAATACCAGGAGACAAAGACTTTGTTTACTTAATTCCTTTTATATTAGCTTATTTTGAAATGTTGTTACACGTGTCTACGTCATCAAGTTATTTTTATTTCGACGTTTTATTTGTATTTTTATTAATGTTGTACAAATTTATTTGTTCTTTCGTTATTTAAAATAAAAATTATGTCAATTTGTATAATTTGGCGAGTGGTTTGGCGATTTATATAATTTGGTGAAATGGGTCGACGGGATAATCAAGTAGTACCGCAGCGGATTTGGCGTTAAAATTCCCCAATCAAAGAGAAATGAATAGAAATTCGTTTATAGGGGGATCGCCACTGTTTTTTAAATTATAATTCGATCTTTCGAAATCTTTTTAAAGCCGATCAAATTAGCGTGCATTTAGAGCCTGCGGTGTCTGGACGGGGGTTGGCGAGCGTAGCTCGTAGGGGGCCGAGCCCCCTAGTTTTGTATAAAAGTAACATGGTACAATGCTTAGCACACATCTAATGGAGACCAAACTGGTCGCCAAGGGCAGCTAGTACATAATAACTTCTTCAGAGTTACCCACGATTCCGAAAAGCGTTCTTTATCTTTAGAAATATCAGAAACCAATGCATTTTTGAGATTTCAAAGAGCATTTAAAAAAAGAATATTTCTGTAGATGGCAGTAAATTTTGGAAACGTTTCCGAGTAGTTTTATAGTGTATTAACCCTTTGCGGTCGTATTAAGTTTATAGATAGGTGTCATGCTGGCCGAAAATAATTTTCGTTGAATGAAGAGTAATACATAATATGCAAGATCATATAGGAAAAAACAAAATAATGAGCAGCATTTTAACGTTCATTGATAACATTCTTTTTTAAACTTTAGAAATATGTAACACAATAATATGTTTTAATTTTATGTAAAAAATAAATTTTATAATTCTCCGTCGTGTGGTAACTTTCAAAGCAGCCTATAATATGCAGCCCTTAATGTTTCTATTTGAATATACACTATAACAAAAAAAATTCTGTAATTTACAACAAAAGGTGCTGGCACTACGGCTGCCAACATACACTGGTTATCAAAAATTAAGGAAAAGTCACAAAATGCTAATTTTCAAATACGTGACTACTCAAAAGAAAATACTATAATTCGAGTAATTACTATTTCTACAACACAGCTAGCCCATATAACATCTGATTCATGTCACAGATGGTCACAAATGTCACAGTCACTACGGTGAAGCAAATAAATAGGAAATTCCATGCATCTCATTATGAGTCTCAAATGATCCCTATATGTGACTCCACTGAGAAGTCTGCTTTGTGACGTGTCACCAGGTGAATTTACAATGTAGTTAAATTGTGACTCTCATATGACTGTCATTTTTAGACTCAATTTCATAGTCATCATGAACGTTGCATCATGATAAGTCACCAAATAATGTCATATTATAGTCACATGGAGACTTTTCCCAAAAGAGCACAATGGTGACTTCACAGTAGTCTCTCTGTCACCTGAAAGTCATCATCTGACTTTAATGCGACATTATTTGGTAACTTATCACAATGCAGTGTTCACGATGACATTGAAATTGAGTCTACAAATGACAGTCACATGAGAGTCACAATGTAACTGCATAGTAAAGTCACATGGTGACTCGTCACAAAGCAGCAGTCACAGTGACGTCTCACTCGAGTCACATATAGTCATCATTTGAGACTCATAATGAGATGTATGGAATTTTCTATTTTTTTGCTTCACCGTAGTGACTGTGACACTTGTGACCATGTGTGACATTAATGAGATGTTATATGGGCTAGCTGTGTTGTAGAGATAGTAATTGCTCGAATTATATTATTTCCTTTTGAGTGTTCGCGTATTTGAAAATTAGCATTTTGTGACTTTTCCTTAATTTTTGATAACCAGTGTAGTTGCTGTAAAATTTAGAAGCTGCTGCCATTAAGAGTGCTGTAAAATTTCTAAAGTATGGGGAAAATCTCGTCCCTATTGCCTGCGTGGTGCACATTACAGAAATAATTCGATTTTTACTTCACTTGCTGTTTGAATTCGTCTTCACAGCATCGGTGCTTGAAAAATAAAAACATAAAATGCAAGAAAAATCACAACATTTTTTACAGTGTACAGAAAAATCTATACTGGTGATATTTTATATCTTATATTTTTTTAACTGCTTTTAAATTCGCAGCACGATTCTTTCAGTAACTTTTTCTTTACTATTTATGAGTATTATTAAAAAAACATTTTAATAAGCGAAAAGGCCTAATTACACTTAAACACAATTTGTAAAATATTATTTCGAATTCTAAGTATTTCCAAAGCTTGTCGCCCTAATACAATGTAAGATCAGCATGGTTCTTTGCTGGGGTGGCTGAGAGCAGACATGCAACTGGAATAATTAACAAGTCAGAAGAAATCATGCGTGAAGCATTGATTATGAAACACTTTCCAACACATCCATAATAATGTAACAAAACACCACCGTTTAAAAAAATTAATATTACGTCTAATTCAACCATATGGAAACGCATAATACATTTCAAAACCCAATTTCAGCTGTTCCCATACACAATCGGAAAATTATGCGAATTTTTTTAGCAGCCCTGTATATGATATATAGATTTGAATCTATTAACTACATGCATGGCAAAATTTAGTTCACTTTAGAGATACATATACTTCAGTTGAAAATTTACCTTCAGCAATTTCCTCTAATGAGGAGAACGGTACGTGAATATTTTTGTGCAACCCTGTATTTGAGTTACTGAATTTACATCTAATGAGTAAGATGCAAAGAATTATTTAAATTTAAAAGCGCATACCGAATTTTAAACCGTACACTCCAACAATTCTTACTCAAAGACAGTAGTGTACTGTAACCGATTTCTTTTGTGTGTCCCTGTAAATAAATAAAAAATGCTCTGAATGCCCTGTTCTAACGTTATCGCAGTGAAATTCAGTGATTTTTATCAGTTTTAATGCGTTTGAAATAGCATAATATCATTCAAATACTCTGCAAACGATTTTTCCCCATATGCCATAAAGTAATGGAATACTTTTGAGTGCCCCTGTAAATGAACGATTAATCCTACATACTTCATATACAATACCAAACATGCTATGGTGACTCTAAATAACCTTTATCAATTTCATGTAAATCCGAGTATATTTACGGGAGTTGGAGCTTGGACAGACGGACAGGTGGCTAGACAAACCGAATGCATAAACACTTTTCAACTTTATTGGAAAGCGTTAAAAAGCTGTGGTGGCTGAAGGTAGACATACGACCGCAAAGGGTTAATCAGTTTTCTAAACCCGAATTATAAGTTTTATAGGTTTTTTAAATACTATCAATTGTCAAGTAAGCACTTTCATGTTCATAACCACATGTTTTACAGTCAAACAGGATCAATTTTAACGATCACATTAACCCTTTATTTACAGAATTATGAGTTCATGAAAATTTTATCGTCTAAAGCATTTTTCGGGAATTGTTTAAACTACATTAGAAGATTTACATAATTATTTAATAAATTTTAGAAGGATTTTAGAAGGATTGAAGGATTTAGAAGGATTAATTAAATGTGAATTTATAGGGATTTTGTGCAATATATTTATAACCCCGCTCAAATCTTTTATTTTAAATATTTTCTTAGTATTTTCTAGAATTAGGAAATGCACAAATATAATGTTTTTTACAAGAGAAATATAGAAATAGTTCCGAATTGAAAAATCCCCCCCCCCCCCCCATCGGCAAGAAATCTGAAAAGATGCAAAAGCAAAAGAAATCATCCTTTTAAAAATATTTTTGTTTTATGTAACTAATAATGCTTTTGGAACAAGATAAATTAATGTATCTATAACTCATTCTACACTGTATTAGAAATAATCGATATATTAAATGCATTTTATAACAAGTTATTTTAATGGTACTTATAAGTACCGTTGGTATATAAAAGGTTAATATTAAAATAATGTTTTCTCTCTTGCTAAGTATAAATTCAATTATGCAGCGGAAAATATTTGATTGAAATGTGATTGCATTCTAAAAACCGATATCTCGTTTTGAAAAAACTGATTAAGGGGACAGCTTCCAATTTTCAACAATTTTGTTTATTTCTAAAAATATTGCTCAAATAGTGAACTCACTGCATTTCAATGTTCAACAAAAAGTACGTTTTGAAAAAAAAATTAAATACATATTTAATTAAAATTTTTAAAAAAAGTTTATAAAAATTTGAATTTTTTTAAATCCCTACTTCTTTTATAAAAATTGATATTTTTGCCCAATTTTTTTTTAAAGATTTTCAAATATGCATTATAATGAACTGCGCAAGGATTTTTAGATACGCCTAATATTGCATTTAACCCTTTATCTACGGCATTATGATCTACTGAAATTTTTTTCATGTAATATTTTTTTTCCTGTTACTACAATGAAAATTAAAGGATAAAAATAAAAAAAAATACACACCCGTGAGAAATTTAATTATTTATGGGTAATTAATTAAAGTGGTACTTTAAAGTACCGTCAGTACACTATGACTAAAATGTCGTAACAGAAAAACCACAAGGTATTTCAACTGCTACCAGAAAATATTTTTGATTTAATAAGTATGTGAAATATAGGCTTTTTCTTATTTACAAATAAATCGTTTGGCAAATTCCTCTGCCAATCATTTATTTCAACACTTTAAAATTGAAAATGTTCTGCTCCTGAAAGGGTTAAAAAAAAAACTATTTTTTTTTTTTAAAGTTTCGATCTTGTTAACAGTCCTTTAGTTTTGCGACGTCAATATTCCAGGGACAACATGTTCTCTCGCATCTCCACATATGCAATATATGAATTTACATATGCCATTTTTAGCACAGCAAAAACGAGCCGGTGCCGCAACTTTTTCGAATTCCTATAAAAAACAACAATGAAACAGAAAAGAAATACCAGGGAAATCATTATTATTCTACATTTTAGTAATTATATTTTAAAGCAGATGAAAACGATGGATCTACACAGACGAAAAGTAAACAAGAAGTTTTTCTCCAACATCCAGTGTACTGACGGTACTTATAAATACCACAGTGTAATTCAACTGCTAAATCAAATACATACACCGTTCACCTAACATAGCTAGTCAAATTGTATTCTAAGATCATAATGAACACACAAAAAAAATATAACACTTATCTTACATCCTTTACTGTGTTTGCAGCAATGAAAAGACGAGTGTGGCACTCTGCACAAAATGCCGGCACAAAACACATCGACTGCTTCAAAGATAGCCTCATTCCTCTCTAAAATAACAAACCTAGAACTACTGCTGCCATGTATTCGGATAAAGTGGAGTTAAAAGAGAGATTTTTGCAAAGTACCATTAGAATATTAGTAATATTCACTATGGTATAAAAGTTTAAAGTGGGTGGTACTTATAAGTACCGTCAATAGATAAAAGGTTAATATATATTTTTGACTGATACATGTAGTGTAAAATCATGAAATCTAACACAGATTCATATACTTTTATTTTAAAAAAATCTGAAGGCTAATTCCATGCGCAGATTTATCACATTTATAATAAAGAACTTGTACAATAAATAAATAAATAAATAAATAAATCTCTATTTCAAAAAAAAAAAAAAATTATAAATAAACATGAAAGTGAAGAAAATATGAACATGGAGATAAAGCCAATTAAAGTTTTAATTTGTGTGGGTAATTTTGCTAAGCGTATTAACATAATTTACAATATCTCGCAATATAATAACGTTATGGGTAAAATTGAGGTATCAAAATATTTACAATTAAACAAGCTTTCATTTCATATTAAAAAAGAAAAAAAAAACGGTCAAGTGCGAGTAGTACTCGCGCTCAGAGTGTTCCGTACAATATATATATGAATTATCAACTGTATTATAAAACAAAATCGTTGCTAAAAGAATGGATAATAAGACTTTGAAAAAAACCAGGGATGTAGTGGAGGGTATACGGGGGTATACGTCGTATACCCTCTGGATTTTTTTAAAGAACACCGTATACCCTCTGTTTCTCAAGAAAGCTATAGTATATATGCACGAGGGTATACTCTCTGTCTTGAGCGTATACCCTCTGCTTAGAACGTATACCCACTGCTTTTTTTACGACTACACCACTGAAAAAAACTATACTATGTACTGTTGGGTATAGCTCTATATACTAGAAAAGTATGAATGGGTGTACCATAAAAGTTCGAAGAGATATAAAGTCTAAATAAAATCAGATATTGCTATTCTGTATAACACTTTTTTAAATCTTAGCCTAATCTGTTTATGATGAATTTCATTTGGTACTGACAATAAAAATAGCGCCTATTAAAACTTCAATTGGCATTTTGTTAAACTAAATTCAACGTAGTAACAAGCTTTTCATTTTACAATGTAGCTGAAGCAAAACCCTTGTTCAAAGTTTTAACTTGGTATTGTGCTAAGCGCGATTTGAAAGGAGGTCGCAAAGATGCAACGTCGCCTTAGTCCGTGCCGTGTTTTTCCAGATAGGTTTTCAATTAACTTTTAAAGACACGGGAGACGTATTAAGAGATACGTTCAATGCAAATTAGTCGAGAATCCCATAGTATTTATATGATTGATTCTAATTTAATTAGTCTGTTTTTAACAATTTTACGTTTATTGCTTTTATACTGCTACTGGGCATTGCATTACACAAATATATCATTAAAAGTTGTTATCTAGGCTTTAAAAGCCGATGTTAGATAGACTACGCGGTCCCTGTCCAAACCGTTCGTGTATTTAAGGGTTAATAACTCGGCTAATTACCGACGATTTTTTTAGAAAATAATTTTCAACAATGCTTTTGTACTTCTACTACGATAGGTACCTCCAGCGCTCCTCAACACTTTAGCTGAATGCCCGTAAATCGAAATTTGTGTGTAACGGGAATATGCGCTTTCCTCAAAAATTATGTGACGTAGAGTAATCGCTATAATTTTCTTGTAAGGTTGAAATTAACCTCTACTACCACTATTTTTTTCATAATTTTAGTTTCAGTAGATTCTGAAATAGATAGAGAGGAGGGGGGACGTATTTTTGCACAACATTTTCGACGATACCTCTAAAAATATAATACAGAAAATATAAAATTAAATGAAATGTATTTTTGAATTCAGCATTACAAAAGTTTTCACACGATACCCTATACGGTATACAAAGAAGATATCTTTTTCCAAGTAACTAAATTAGCCCCTCTACATTTTCCTAAATATAATTTTGAATGTTTAATAACCTGTAATTATGTGGGTTAATAGTCTTTATTACTTCCCCCAATTTGAACTTTCCACGTTCCATAGTTTGTGAGTAAAATGGCTGTGACAGATGGACAGACAGACACAGGAGTGATGGGTGGTCATAGACGGTGAATGAATCGGTGGTCATGGACCGATTCATAATGGTTTCGTTTTCACTTTGTACGGAACCCTAAAAACCGCTTTTTTGACCAATTTTAAGATAAACTGTCCCATTAATCTATATATATAAAAGTCGTTCTCTGTGTGTATGTCCTTTATACAAATCTTTAATTTTTGACCGATTTGCACGAAACTTGCAGTACATAGGCTTTAGAACGTGGAATACATCCCTGTCACCTTTAAAAAATCATCAGACCAATATTTATCCCTTTTTTCTATCATCTTTCATAATTTAACATTATAGAAATATCTCATTTTAAATTTTCAAATTCAATAGCTTCTTTCCTGTTGCCACACATCTAAAAAACTGCTCAATAATTTAAAAAAAAATGATAACTCGAGTACTTTGTTTTATTAGCCAATAAAAATTCAGACTCGACTGATATATTTTTACATTTTTGAGATCGACGTCATTCTAATCAGAAAATGCACATTTTTCATATATTTATGTAAAAACTTTAACTAAACATGTTTTAAAATGACCTTAGAAGTACTTTAGTTGAATGTTAAAAAATCTATTTTAATGAAGTCGTTTCAATATCAAGAATCAAATAAGGAAAATGATAATAGTAAAAAAAAAAAATCGTTTGCTAGATATGACGTCAATGTCATCAATATAATTTCAAACTGGCTCTAAAAACGTGATCTTACAATTTATTCCCTATTTCTTTGTAATCTTTAATTATATCATTTAGATAAATGTTTTAATACCTGAAATGCAGTGATAACATTCTACGATTTGTATCGAATACGGTTATATAAAATACGGTTTTTGTACGATTTATATTAAATAGAAATTATAGCTACTATTTTTTAGGGTAAGCTTTTTTTCTTTTTTAAACAAAATTTCATGACTGACAGACTTTTCTGTTAGACGTTGAAATAAAAGGATGCATGATGTTTAGAGATCAAATTGCAGTAAAAGCGTAATTTATGGTACGGTTAGGTTGTTGCCACCAACAATATGGTGCTAGGCGTTACTGATAGACGTTACTCTGACATTTTTTTGACATTTGAAATCCACCGAAGTGGAGAATGCTTTGGGGCCTATAGCTACAATGGCTGTCGCCTCGAATGATCCTTATTATACATAGAAACAACAACAAGTCAACACAATTTTTATTTTCCATTACATATTATACAACTACAATGGGACATTCACAATTACATCCATGTCTTACCCAGGGACTCGAACCCGGGCCCTTGGGGTGACAGAAGCCTCCGCTTACTGACCACGCCAGCGGGCGACAACGTTACTCTTTTCTTCATAATATTGCATTAATAGCAAACGGGTATATCTTTCTGAATTGTGTTACAGGTATATTTAAAAATATATACGTGATTGAAAATTAATTTAAAATGGATAAACAATCCGTAAATTGAGATAAGCTTTTCAAAAAAAATTACTGAAAGTACTTTTTGTATTCTATTAGATTTTGGAATAATCAAATGTGCGATGTTTAAAGGTCAAATTGCAGTAAAAGTTAAATTTATGGTTGGGTTAGGTTGTTGCCACCAACAATATGATGCTAGAGTTACTCATAGTTCATCAATGTCTTTACTTTATAATATTGCATTAAGAGGAAACATGTATATCTTTCGTAATTGGGCTGCATGTAGGGATGAGATTTCCACGTTTTTACACACCGGTATATTCTTAAAGAAAATATTGTTCTATTAAACCAAGAGAGTGTCCCGATTAAATGAAATATCATTTACTCTAACAAAATACTTGTGTGAAAAAATGCGGAAATCTTATCCCTGGCTGCATGCAAATCAAAAATATCCATGATTGAAAATTACTTTAAAATCCATTCACATGAAAAAATTGAGATACAATTTTCAAATAAATTTCATTTGACAGAAGCTTTTTCTATTCGACAGTGTGAAAAACGAAACTGTATGATGATAAGTTAAAAAAAATTTTAGTAAAGGCAAAATTTATGGGTTAGGTCATTGCCATCATCAGTATAATGTCACAATTGGCATTGTGTTTGTAGTTTTTTTATATATATATATATTCTGAAGATGACTCAATGAAAGAGTCGAAACATGTAAATTTTTAATATTTTTAATGTTTTTTATTATTTAAATGACGCTTTTTACAAATAATTGTACTTTAATATATGTTATGACATTTGTTTGGAATATACATTATTATGGTATAGTTAATAGTAGACGCAATTAAAACTATTTTACTTATATTTCTTATCGGTCTTTTAACGATTCGTGGACGGCAATGCACCAATCTCAGTTATTGTCACTGCCGTATTATTTCATTTTAATGTATTTTACCCGGGTGGACCATTCTTATTGACACGAGCGAAGCCGGGTAGATCTGCTAGTATATTATAAAATCCACTCGGAAAGGTTTCCAAAAATCAGTGGCACCTGAAGAAAATCTCTTTTTATAAATTGCTTTTTAAATCTCTAGAATATATTGGTTCCTGAGATTTCAAAAGGTAAAGAACGTATTTTGGAATCGTGGGAAACACGAAGAGGTCATTGTATATTTCCGTTAGTGGTTATATTGAATTTTTCTACACTAGGGAACATTTGTCTTCTTTCACAGTGTACGTTTTAAAATAACGAAAAATTTTTACATCATATTTCCATGAAAAGAATACAACATGTTTTGAAATAAAACTGTTATTATGGCTGTCAATATTTACACAGTATTGACTGTTATCTTGTAAAATATGTGTATTAATATTTTTTACTAAAAGAAAAATAGAAATTGCACAACATTAACTGTCGAAAGAATTAAACTTTGGGTCATATTATTTGTGTTAACATATTATATTGCTTCTATTAACTATATCTGAGACAGTTTTGGTATAAAATGTTAAACCAACAATGGCAAGTATATATATAACCAATATTGCTATTATTGGAGCAATATTGGCATAAAAAATGTTTTGCCATTTCACGAAAGTTTTGAAATGTGTATAAAAATTCCAGCAATCCTGATATTTCCCTTTTACTTTTTCTAATTGCAGTAACTGGTTTAAGCCCCGGTACAGTCTTTTATATTCGAAGTTCCAGCTTGTTCTGTCCTCATACGCGAAATAGATCTGTAACGCAAGAATCACAATCAAACAACTTTTTGAAGATATAACAAGGGAATCGTAATTAAAAAAAAGGGATATTTCAGGCGTTATAAAGTATTTAATTGCTTAACTGTCGCGTCGCATATTTTTATCTGAAGGTTAATTCCAAAATATTTTACTATCATTTTCTTTTTCTCCTTTTTCATTAAAACAAATTAAAAGAAATACAGTCGCGACATAATTCATTTCTTTCCTCGCCGAAGTAATGAAAACCCTTTAAACTGCAACCTGGTAATAATGAAGCTTAATAAAAGTGTTTTCCATTGTAAGTGGCGTGTGCGAAGGTCAACGGCTCATACACGATTCGTCGTTAACTCTTTGCAGGAAACACGAAAACAAAGAAAAAACCATGGGTTGCTCTGTCTAATTATAGGGAATGTAGATGGACTGTGAAAGTGAAAACAAATTGATTGCATAGTTTTATTTGCCATCGACAGTTAGTGCTGTAGCGGTCTTGTGGCGGTGCCTGTCGCCATTTAACTATCATGTGACTGAAATTGCAATATAAAACTTGGAATGGTCATTAGTAGTATTTTGATGTTTTTGGATGGTTGAAGAAATACAATAAAATGCGGTTTATAAATCACAATCTTACAGTTAGAAATTTAGAAAGAAAAAGCAATAAGAACGAAAAACCGTGCGTCAAGAATAGCTCATGAAACACATTTCAACAGTTCGAGAATACTTTTACAAAACTTCACCGCTTAGTAAGGAGAAAGATGTTGTCTACGTAAACCATTTGGAAACTCATAACACATTAAAAACCCCAATTTCGGGAATTACGATCAATAGTCGTCGCAAACGCTAAAAATCGCTTTGAAAATCACATTAAAAAACTGCTAAACATTCAAAAGTCGCAGAAGTTCAAAATGTACTATACAGGGTGTCCGGTCCCAACGGTGTCCAATGGCTAATTCCTAAACCGTTAGTCATAGACATATAGTTCCAATTACAAAAATGTTTTAAACCAGGTAAAGAAATATTTTAAAAGCGATTTGGTTCACTAAAAACATTTCTTAAAAAATTACGAAATTTAAATTTTTATACGGTCCCCTGGTCCTATAAGTTATATTTAGTATAATTTTCCTATTACACTGACAAGTGAGACAAAAAAGTCCCATTCATATAATGCTAAAATTGAGTGACTTATGAAACTTTAAAAATGCATGATTTATGCCACTTTTCTGCTCTGAAAACAAATGAGTTCGGCTTGGCTTTGAGGGATTACATACCAAGTGCGAAGATCTTATTTCATGTGTATCTGCGCTTTGAAAAAAATCGTACAAGTATTACGATTAAGATAAAATTTATTAAGTTTCAGATTGGCTAAAATAACATATGCTTTATTGTGTCCGGATTTGAGGCTGTTTCTTTTATGATTTCTTTTAACAAATATGTTATTTTTTTTAAGTTTTTACATTACTTCAACGATCTTATGTATGTTTTTCCAGTTCAAAATTTTCTACTCGGACTTTAACTCACTTTTAAATATCGATCGGGAATACATTTTACATACTGGCGCAAATCCAATAACAATCTAATATTATTATGATTTTCCGTGGTTTCCATTTATACTTATTTAACAGGATAACACAAAAAATTTCGGATAGATTACCGCCAAGTAGTTTAAGAAAAAGTTTTAGATTAGATAATACAAGACCGCGATTGTTGATTTTTTAAAACTTTTATGTACTTTATAGCCCTGAATCCGAAAATTACATTAATTTTTAATTATCATGTCAGGATATTTCGCAAATCATAAATTGTCAAATTTAAAGAATAACAAAAACCGGATTCTATAAAGTAGAGGAGATGTTTGTGTTTTTTTAATTTTTGATAATTGATTTTTACGTACTTTTTAGCATTGAATCTGAAAATGACATTCATTTTTAACTATCATGTTAGAATTTTTATGCAAATCGTAAATGTGTAAGTTAAAATATAGCGAAAATCTCATACTATAAAACGCATGTAAAACTTTTTTTTTGTTTTATTTTATTTTATTTTATTCAATAATTTATTCGATATTTTTGCCTATCTTGGGATTCTTACAGATAAATAGCTGAGTGGTCCGATGAGATGAGGGAGGAGATTCAATTTTAAATTTGAACTTTTTAACTTTG
Organism: Maratus speciosus; assembly: GCA_963932465.1. Lineage (NCBI taxonomy): Eukaryota > Metazoa > Arthropoda > Arachnida > Araneae > Salticidae > Maratus > Maratus speciosus. The sequence continues at coordinate 332,794,091 of OZ010790.1, read as the reverse complement.
AAATTTGAGAAAAATCCTCATGTGATGGTTAAAAATGAAGGTCAATTTCAGATTCAGCGGTACAGAATACATAAGAATCAATTATCAAAAGCTAAAAAACATAACATAACCCAACTTTTGCAAGCTAGTGTAATCCAATAATATTATAAAATACGTATCATTTTGTAAAGAATTGAGGCTGTTAATTTAGCATCATTTTATTTAACAAAAATTCTATTTTTTCTTTCTTCTTAAATGTTTATTACAAATTGTATATTTTGCATTAATATGTCAGAATGATTAAAGATTTCAAATTTATATTGCAATGTTAATTTTACTCTCAACCGTTTTCTAATATATCTGATGAAATTATATTTCGACTAAATTTGTGAATGACCCCCAATTTGCAGCAAAAAATATGCTCCAACTTTAAACAGCTATTACTCAGTCAATTTTAATCGTAGAATAACGGGACTTTTTGTGTATTACTTGTCAGTGTAAAAGGAAAATTTTACTAAATATAATTTATAGGACAGGGGGACCGTATAAAAATTTAAATTTCGTAATTCTTTAAGAAATGTTTTTATTGATCCAAATCGCTTTTAAAATATTTCTTTACCTGATTTTAAACATTTTTGTAATTGGAACTATATGTCTATGACTAACGGTTTAGGAATTAGCCATTGGACACCGTTGAGACCGGACACCCTGTATTAAGCTAAACGTGTTAAAGAAAATTCTTTTACGAGTGTGAAAAAATCGTCGCAGAATGCAAAAGCATGATAAAAATCACATTAAAAATTACTAAAATTTCAAAAATCGCAGAGCTCAAAATTTACTTTAGTGGGTTAAAACATGTCACCGAAATTCTTACATGAACATCAAAAACACGCCACGGATCATGCAAAATTGCAAAAAAATCTCATTGAAAACGAATTAAAAATCCTTTCATATTAAAAAAGTGTAGAGAACCAAATTTAATACGTTAGGTTAAAAGTTTGAAACCGATTTTTTTTTTTTTTTTACCAGTTTCAAAAAATTACCAATGAACGCGAAAATATTTCTAAAAATCGCATTAAAAAATCATGAAAAATTAAAAAATTGCTATACGAATTCCGACTAAATTTTATTGAAAAGATGACAGAACTTACTATATTTCGCTAAAAGATTAAAATCGGATTTATAACTGAAAATCGGATAATTAATAAAATCGCCGCGAAACATGAAAAACTGCTAAAAGTCACATAAAAAAATAATTGAAAAATATCTAATCAAATAATCCAAAAGCAGGCATAGATTTGCATATCTACATACGTTGGGGTAATTTCCAGCTAAATTTTGTAGCTCTACGCGCAGCTGTCTCCTCGAACACAGAGGCAGACACACAAACAAACTTCTTTCCTTATTATGATAGATGCTGAAGAAGTTTGTGGAATATAAATAAATTGATGCACAGGACTATGTAAAGTACTAGATACATTACTGTTTATGACTGTTGACAGATATTGTGAAATATAATCTCCAAACAAGGACATTAAAACAATCAAGCTAAGTAAATTGTTTTTTCATGTGTCAAATGTGATTTATAAAAGCAATCATCAAAAATGATTACGATCTAAAAGAAGGAAGTGAATGTGAAAAGTGAATGCAGAATCATAAACAAACATTTTACCATAAACATTTCACGATACTTAAGAACTATGGACATACATAAACTCTTATTTTTAAATTACTATAAATATAAATATTGATACAAATAATTTGTTATTGTGATTTATATCAATAATTTCCTGTTCTTTATTGCTGATAATATTTATACATGTATTTTTCTCTACTTTCACTTGTATCTCAGACTCTCCAACGGAGAGATGTATATCTTAAAGCTCTTATTAAATATTAATTTTTTCTCTATTTAAAAGTTTCCGGACAAATTTAAGATTTACAAGTCACACAAAAAACATTGTCTTTGCTAAATGACCTGGATGATCACACGTTCAAAAAATGTGAATTAAATCAGAGATATGAGAAGATGAAGTCATAATTACCCTTCCGGACGCAGATTACCAGATGATAAACGGATATACATAAATGCAAGGTAAGCTCAATTTATCTTACCTATGTTTTGTTTTATATTGAGAAATAAATAGTTTATTTTTGAGGATAAAACCGAACATCACGCAAGTACTGATAGCAAAGTTTAAATATTGCTATCAATGACTGGAAATTGCAAGGAATGCGATTTTAAGTTTCTTATGCATTTATTAACTGAATTAAATTTGATCTTAATATGTCGTGTGTATAAATGTCTGTCGATAGGCTGTACAAAAGAATTCGATTGCATTTACTCCTAATGGCGAAGATTGCCCAAAGAGAATTTTTAACTATCTTATGCATTTTCTAACTAAAATAAATTCTAGAATGCTATTTAGGATCTATATTATACAGAATAAACGTGCCCGTGCGTAATGCTGACCTCACCTTGACGGTGGCAATAGCAGACGATTAAATTTAACTTTTATTTAAATTTTTTAAACTTCTAAATACCGCACATTTTAATTTTTTATACAGTCGAATATGAAAAAAAAAATGTACTTTTGAATGCAATTTGTTTGAAAACTATATCGCAGTTTGTTTGAAAACTGTATGGCAATTCTCTCAGTTTTTATTGTTTTTAGAATAATTTTCAAGGAATATTTTTTTCTTCAAATTTCTCTCTATCACGTGCAGACGATTTGGAAAGATAAATCTATTTGCACTTAAACAGACATAAATAGCCCATCATTTTGATTTCAGCTTATATTCCATAACGAAATTAAAACACTCATCATTCAATAAATAAAACAATAAAATATAAATAAAACACAAATTTAAGACATGTCATCGAACTAAGATTTTTAACAACTGAAATGAACAGAATCAAAAAGGCGGATTGTAGATAGCGATCTTCGGCTATTTCTTCGGCTGTTAATTCTGACGCAAGGCCAATTTGAAAATATCGTTTTTAATGCGTTTCATAAAACATTTTTAACGCATTATTGCGATTTTTCATATACATATGATTTTTAATACTGTTACAGAAAATTCTAAAAAATTGTATTAAATATAAAAAATCTATTTGAATAATCAAAAAAAAAAAAAAAAAAAAAAAAAAAAGACACGCGCGAGCCCTTCTCACCTCAATTTTGAGATTATTTGCAGATACGTTTTTAATTAATTATTCATTAACTGCAATTTCTATTAATCAAACAACGTGTTTAGCGATATATAAATGTACTACGTCAAAATCCGTTTGCAGAATCTTTTGAAAAATACCTTTTTCATCGCAATGACTTTAATATGTGCACAGATAAAAGGACCTTAACATCAGAATTAATACATATGATGGTTTTCTCCTATATCCTGTAACCTGGGAATTCCGGGTTTATCCCCTTGTATATGTATATCTATAGATCAAAAACAGGGCTGGACAAAATAATTCGACTACTTTTCTGAGAATGGACGGTAATTGATAAAACTGGATTTTTAAATGTAATATGCGTGACAAACAACTTTTTTCGCATTATAACAGCAAAATTTCATTACCGTTTTTTGAATGTTGTTGGAATGTGTTTCATGGCCTATGCTTGACGTTCTTGATAACACTTCACAACGTAATTGAAAAGTCTTCATCACTTTGGTTTGTCCGTCTATCCGTCTATCCGAGCTCTAACCCTCGCAAATATACCCAGATTGTCATGAAATTTTTATACGTTATTGAGGCTTGTTATAGAATGTTCGGTATTGAAAATGAAGAGTGTAAAATTTATAGTTCCTTTACAGGAACACAGAAAAGGATTCCATAAAATTATTGTACTAGAGTAAAAATAAATTATAGTGCAGTTTAGTGATGTTACGATATTTCAAGCATAATGAGGTTGATATGCATTATTGATGTGGGCTACAAGGTGATTTATCAGGCGTTCAGAATCAGTAACATTTATAGTTTATATAGGTACGCGCAAAAGAAGTCCATTACATTATGATACATGGGGAGAAATACTTTGTGGTACATTTTAATGATCTTACGATACTTCAAGCGCAATGAAATTACTAAGGATGACTAAAGAGCGCTACAACATGTTTAATATAGATTGCGGAGTGCGAAATATTTATCGTTGATTTACAGAAACACACAAAAATTTCTGTTATAGGGCTGATTTTGACGGACAATTGCTGAAAGTGCGTTTTGCTCTGTGGCATGCATTTTTAAATGTATCTAAATTTTAGTGTATTTCGTAATGCATATCAATTTCATAAATTATATACTGGACTACAATAAAACGATTTGCAAACATTACCTGATATGAACAGCAATTACTGAAAATAGATTCTTACTTAACACATTCACGATGGGAAACGAGAATTCTCGTTTTCATTCAAAAAACTTCATTGACTAAGGGCGTAGCTTCTACCTTGAAGAAAATGCATTTATGTCATGTTGTCTATATTTTGTTTAGATTATAACACATTTTACATTAAATTCGTACATTGAAAGATATTTCCCGATGCATAAACTTGGGAAACCTATCTAGAACACCAATTTACAAAAGACTTTCAGTACAGGAAGGAGCTTCTATTGTTTTAAAATTCAGATTTGATAAAAATTGTCCATCAACAATGTGTTAATTATATGTTTTCTTAAATTATTCATTTAGATATCTCATTTCATTACCCAGCAGCAGAAACAGTGCAGTGTAGCAGCAGATATTTCATGATATTTCAATGTTAAATAATTCTTTTGCAGCAAGTTTTTAAATTACATCTTAATAAATAATGACAGTAAAACAGTTGATTTAAAAATTAACTTTATTTGGTCGCATGAAAAACGTTTTAGTTAGAAACAATATATTTTTTACAATACTTTACTTAAATCAAAGCATACAATTTTATTACTTTTCCCGTATCGGTGCCTAAAAAAGAAGGTCTCCTTAAAGCGTATATTCAGAATAATAATAATAAAAGAATGCTGATGATTCTCCATATGTACTTAATACAAAATCGGTATAATTTACCTGCGATATCCAAATAGGATGGTTGGTTGGTTGTATTTATGTCGGCCAATTATCTGCACGTGGGATATAGGCCCTAAGGGGGAAGAGTGCCTTCCGTGGAGGTCTTTCTAAGGGAACCTAACCCGTATTAACTCTTGGAGAACCAAGGTTCGAAGAAAACCACGAAAACTCCGAACGATTAGTCCGACGGGCGCGATTGGGATCGAACCCCGCACCTCCCGTCTACCAGCTTCGAGAGCAGAACCTCTCCGCCACTGGTGGGATATCCCAATAGGAATATATAAAACAAAATAATAATCTGTCAAATTTGAACAGCAAAAGCGATTTGGCAAAGAACACTGCAGTCACCACATGCATGCCACCACATGCATGACTTTGCAAACCTTAATGAATTTAAATATTAACAATGGAATAAATATTAACTTTACGGTTTTTTTGTATCAGTTTATACTAATACATGAAAGTTTTGTGTATTTAAGTTATTTAATTTCATCAGAGGAAAAAAAAAACTTTTAATACACTTGGCTTTGCAAGCTGGAAATAGTTATATTAAGGTGTAATCACGATAACAATTTAGATCTTATTGTTGGATGTTGAACATTAATTTGTTATTTAGACCTTTTTAAATAATGGTATTATATTTGAGTATCAGCGTGTCAACATCGTCAGTATTTTAGTTACACAATCTGATCAATAAGAAAAAAATATATGGGAATGAGAAATGTTACAGATGAAGAAACTAAAATATAAAAAACTAAAGTGCTAAATTTTAAAATGTGCAAACCATGCTAAAGTTCTTGAAAAATATGAAGCACTTTTTGATATTGTGTCTCCTTTATCGGTCAAATTTATTGATTCAGAAAACTATTATGAAGTACCAATAAAAGAGTAAAAGAACATGGGGGAGAGGATTACACCTCTTATTGAGGCATTTTTTCAATTTTATTTGGTATTTTTACGAGACAGTGTGTTGTTTGTATATTTTTTCTTCATTATTTACTACTCCCTCTCCTTTTTCTCTTGTTTAGAACAATCTTCAGTTACGGAGAGTTCATATTGTCAATTCCATAGATCTTTACAGCAGAAATATTGTAAAATTTTACTTTAAATAAATTAAATAAATAATTTTTCTTTGGAAAAATGTTTATTTAATTTGATCGATATATTCCCTATCATTATTTAAACTCTCCATTTCAATGTTTAAAAAAGTTTCATGGATCGGTTTTTGAATTTCAAAAATCTTAGCAACAATTTTGTGTTATAAAAAGTTTTTTTAATTCAATAAATGAAAAATATTGATATATTTGACAAAACTGAAATTATAAAAATATACATATTTAAGTTTAACTTATTCAAACTGATTCATCGAGTAAAGTAGGATAGGTTCTAAAGTAAATATAAATGAACGCTTCCTCGTTTATATAAGTATATTTCTTCTATATGGAAGTATATTGCCATAAAACAGATTCTGATTATATTTGTTAGTCATTAGTACCTCCTAGTACTCCCTAGTACTGTCTTCCTAGTACTCCTACGCACTGTAAGGAGAGGTTCTGCTCTCGAAGCTGGTAGACGGGAGGTTCTGGGTTCGAACCCAATCGCGCCCGTCGGCCTAATCGTTCGGAGTTTTCGTGTTTTTCTTCGAACCTTGGATTTCCAAGCGTTAATACGGGATAGGTTCCCTTAGAAAGATCCCCACGAAGGGCACTCCTACTCTTAGGGCCTATATCCCTCGTGTTGATAATTGGCCGTCATAAACCAACCAACCCACGCACTGTACTCAGTTCTGTTTAAATACCTGTTGTTGGGGCGACTCGGCGAAATAAAAACTTATTCTCAATTTTTGAAGTTTTTTGCAGGTAAGTTATATAATTCGTATTAATTACAAAATCTCATTTTCACTGATGTTAACCAAATTCATTATAAAGTTGAACAGCTATATATTTATTGCTATGTTAATCAGTTTTCCTCTATGCTGACTTGTTGACGAGTGAAGAGGTTAAGTGTTAAAAGATGGTGTTTCGGCTAGTATGGAATATCAGCGAGACAACTGTTTCAAGAAGAGTCTAAAAGTAAAAAAAAAAAATTCAAAGAATCTGTTGTGTTCATGATGTATAGATGATGTACTAAGGTTTACTCATTAAATATGGTTTTTCTTTTAAATTGTGTTTTTTCTTGCAATTTTAATATTCATTATGACCCTATTCCGTATTATCCGACTGGTTGCCATTACCCAAAAAGTATAACTTTTTTTTTTTAAATCTATATATTGATATTTATTTTGTTGTTCCACATTAAACGCATTGAAAAATTTATTAAGAAATAGTCAAAGTTTGTTCTTTACTAACATTTAATGTATCACAATTTTTTTTATGTTTATTTACAAATAAAAATAAAACGCTATCCTATAATGCCGGAACTTCCTCTATATAAACAGGTATGCCCACAAGATAAAAATATTCCTAATGTTTTCCAATTTTTATTTCAGTATGCGTTTATGAAGACCTTCCATGTAGGTAATTTCTCTTGTTCTATCCATTTCAGAAAAATTCTTTCATTTTTCAAGTTTTTTTCATTCTGTTTTTGTACTTGTGACTTTCTTGAAGTTTCTTATGATTTTGGAAAAAAGAACTTCAAGTCCATATATCAGTGTCTTCCTTCATGGCAATCGTTTGGCATCTGGACTTTGATTTACTAATTCAAGCAAGTACGATGACCGAGAAATACAATAACCTTAAAAAAAAGAGAGATATCAGTATGCAAATCAAAATATCAAATGCAACTGAAAGGATAATTTAAAAATAATTTTAAAACTTCCTAACGTTGGTTTGAATTACGAATAATAAAAAAAAGTCTGATAATTTATTCATTTTCCTAATAAATTTTATAAACATATAAGAATTTGCCACTTAAATAAGTTAAATATATCAAATATATCTGAAATATGTATTTGAAGAAACAATCAATATAGTTGAAAAAAAAAAAATTAACTTACATTCCATTGCTTGTTTGTACAACAAAAATAATCATAATAAGTAAAAGTTTAGAAAAGAGATTAAAAAAGGAAAACTCAATCTCAACTGACAAAAAACCATTTTTGTAAAGCTTTGCATGCAATTAGTTTTGCCTTTTCTTGCATTTTTTCTTTTTTTTGGGGGGGGTGGGGAGTGGGGATGAAAAAAATTAAAGAGAAAAATAAGAATATAAAATTATGATATTTTGTATGCTTATAGCAGCATATAGTAAAGCTTATAGCTTTCTTATAATTCAAATGTTCCTTCCAGCAATCAACATTTCTATATTGAATGTAACTATATATAAATATTTCTAACTGGAAACTTGGGGATCACATGACCTAGTTTTAAGAAGGAGACTGCAGGCGCAAAATCAAAGGAACAAAACGACTGAGGAGAAAATCCAATATTAAATTTTCTGTGATTTTAAATTAAGTAGATGTTTAAATTGAAGTTATAAATATCAAAGAATTTTCTTTAAATTTATACTGAAAGTTAAAAGGGCAAGTGGAAACGGTTGATTCCATTTATTACGCCACACAAGAGGGAGAGGAGGTCTTCAAAGTGTGACAGGAGGATGGGTGTGAATTAAAACGTTGTAACGTCACATCTAAACTAGGTTGACATTATTTGCAAACAGGCTACACAGATTGTTAAAAACTACGTGTTTTTATTCAGATAGTATTAGGTATAGTTTTCTTTAACGATTGTATAGTATTTATGTCAGTAGGTTATAGATCATGTATAATGTTTTTGTATAAAATAGGTTCTAAATAAATAACAGAAAGTGTGACGTCATAACCGAAGAGAGGGTATCACTGAAGTGTGATAACCTGTGACATAAGGTGAGGGAGCGATAAAATATTCAGGATATTTGCGTGGCATAATTAATGAAAGACCCTAATGAAATCATAATTTAAATTTTCTCTAAAGAAATTCTATCCTGAAGATGTTTCTGACACACCGGTTAAGATAAAATTCATTGTTAAGGGATAGCGCTTTTCTAGTCGCATTACCCGATTCCGCTCAAAAAAGGAAGGTCATGCTTTTGATCCGTGACAGTGTAAGACCCCGTTTAGTTCTCTGTCTTCTACGAAAGCCATAAAAATGTCAACTGGCCTTTCTTCTCATTCGTTCTGTGGTCATCAACAAAAAAGGGGAATCTCAGCAATGGGAAGAGGTGGAGATGGATTTTGCCGGACCGATTTAAAGATCCTACGACATCCTACGAATGTAATAAAACACGAAAAGCATCACGTGACTGCAACAAAGACGGCGTAGTCCATATTATCTGTCTGTTTTAACCTTAAGATCCTTTATTTCCTGATATAATTTAAGGGGTCATAGGACTTTTGATAATTTAACCCTTTATACTCGGCGGTACTTTAAAGCACCATTAAAATAACTTGTTACCAAATTCATTTAATACATCGATTAGTAGTAATACTGTTTAGAATGACTTATAGATACTTTACTTTATCTTGTTCCAAAAGCATTATTGGCAGCACAAATCAAAAATATTTTTAAAGCGATGATTTATTTTTCAATTGTACCTCTTCATATTTCTTGACGTTGAAAGATTTTGTGTAAAAAGTTTCAATTCGGAAATATTTCTATTTTTCTATTGTAAAAGCATTATATTTGTATATTTCCTAATTTTATAAAATACTAAAAGAAATACTTTTAAATATAAGATTTGAGTGGAGTTATAAATATTGCAAAAAATAACTATAAATTCGGATTTAGGTAATTAAATTTAATTGGTAAAACCCTTCTAAAATTTATTAAATGACTGTGTAAAAATCTTCTAACGTAATTACAAAAAATAACGAAGAATGCTTTAGAACAACGCATCCGAACCTTTTTTCTTTCTCGTACCCCTTTCTTAGGCTTTTGAATTTTGAGTACCCCCATTTGTCACAAACACGCCCCCCTCCCCTGGCTACTCCACTCAACTAGATAATGCAAACAAGCTTTTTTTTCTTAAAAAATTGTTAATCTTCTTATCACATACCATACAATAAATCGATACGAATTACGAGTACATTAACATTTCTAATATTTTTGTGACTTTTCTAACCATTTTTGTGATTTCCACCATTACCTATATTATTTGCATGCACCCCTAGCAGGCCCACCACATACCCCCAGAGGTACGCGTAACCCAGGTTTGGAACCGCTGCTTTAGAAGATGAAGTTTTCATGAATTAATAATTTAGGATATATCGGGTTAAAAGAAAATGAATGATACTCTTAATAGTTGGTAAATATGGAATATTTTCAAAGGTGGAACTTTAAAGTCGTATTTTTCAAAATGTGATCTTAAGGCATTGCGCGAAAGGCAGTTAAAAAACTTTTCGGTATTTTTCAATGAAATTATCAGGATATATAGTGCATGGTAGGTTTGTTGTGAATTGAAATTTTAATCTTTTTTTTTTTTTTTTTTTTTTTTTGTTGTTGTTGGTCACTAATTTTTTGTTGTGTTATATTGCTAAACTTTTGAAATTTTTATATAAGCAAGATACAGTCTTGTTTTTAAAACATAAAAATGCTATAAATAAACAGGTATTTTTTTTCAGTGTAAGCACAAGCCTTTCAAGTTAGAATTATATACCAAAACTTTTGCTTCACATGCAGAAAATCTTGTGCAATCATGCGTGCAACACGCGATTCCAATTTTTTGCTCGACAAGTTTAAAAACCCTTATAATAACTAATTTACCACATTATGGTCTGAAAAACAACGAAATGAAAGAAGAAATATGTATTTATTGCTAATTTTAAAAAATGGATTTCTGTAATGTAAAGTTTTTAAGAAATAAAATAGCAAAAAAGGTGATTTTTTTAATTTTCGCCGTTTTAAAAGTTAGATGACCCTTTAAACGGGTGGAGGAATTTTACTAAATGCGGTGCCAAAATGTTTGTATCCTCACCCCGAGTATCATAGGCTATATAGTTAATTACCCCATGTTACCTGGATATATCCAAAACGCTTTTGAATGGTTGTTCTATTAAAATATGTATATTAATGTCATAAACATTTAACAATTATCCCTTGCCAATCATAATAAAATTTTAATAAGGAAATAATAAACAAGTTAATAAAAAATAGGAATACTTCTACAAGAATTCGTACAGCTCAAAAAATTTAAAAAAAAATGTTATATTTTAAAATGAAAACTTTGGTATTTTCTTTTGTTTGTGTTTCCTTCAGTTTGAAGTAAATAAAATAATGTGTCAGTTTCTTGATCACGAATAAATGCTACAGTAAAATAAATTGCTAAAGCGATGCTATTTGACTTATGAACTGTTATTAAATATTTTGACAGAAAATAAATAAATTTATTTTGAGAATCTGGACTATCTGAAGAATACTGAGAAAAATTAAGATCTTTTTGTATACTCCAGTTTACATTATATAGCACTGGAAGAGTTTTTGTTAATTTAGAAGATAATTATGCTTGTTTAATATAGGGCCATTCCAAGGTAACCTACGTTACATTTAGAACAATTTACTTCCGTAAATTTAGCAATATAACCCCCCAAAATATTCAAAATGTAAATTTGACATGATTTGTTAATTAAACCTATTCAAAGCTCAAATTAGATTATAATTACTTAATTTTAGCGTTATTTCTTGAACTCTAGCAGCTATATGTATTATGGTAACTGACATTACTGACAAAAGAAACATAAATTACCATAAAGATAAAATTTTCATTCTCATTTTTTTAGATAATTTTCATCCAAATTGAACTTTGGGCAGGTTTAAATAACAAATCATGTAAACTTTACATATGGAAATTTTCTGTTGTTTTACATCTAAAATTGTTTCAGTAAATTGTTTTAAATATAACAAAAGTTACCATGGAATGACAATACAGTGTAACTAGATGAAACAGCACAGAAAAACTGGCGACAAAACTCAATTAAATAATAAAGTTTTATATAAATCACCTTAAAAATATAAAAACACACAGGACGCCGCGCTTCGAGCTGAAAAATTAACAGCCCGCCATCAGCTACTATAAACACGCGTCCGTAAGGAGACAAGGTCACAAATGAACAGAAAGGAGAAAGAGGAGAGGTTACAAGGGGTCCGATAGGCGGCGCTAGCTATCGCATTCCTTGTAACCCCTCCTCTTTCTCCTTTCTGTTCATTTGTGACATTGTCCCCTTACGGACACGTGCTTACAGTAGATGATGACGGGCTGTTATTTTTCCAGCTCGAAACGCATCCTGTGTGTTTTTATATTTTTATGGTGATTTATACAAAGCTTTATTATTTAATATACAGTGTAACTTTCTGAATTTAATTAAAATATTATGTTTTCTTAGTATGAAAGGACTAATAAAGGCAATAAAGTGCAAATATTATATTTCCTCGTATGAAATTATTAATAAAGACAACAAAATACAATCATCTTCAAGCACACTTATATAAACCATTCAAGTTTAGAAATCCATACGCAATAGATCCAACCTCGAAAATAACCTTAAAATTACGCTTGCAAATAAATTACACACAGCATATTTTGATGATCAAGTTCCTGAATCTGCTGAAAAGAAAAAAAAAATATGTCAATATATTGCATAATGATGAACTTAATTTTTACTTACTTGAACAGTCATCATCTTTATTTGACTTTGGCGAGACTAAAAAGAAAAAAAATCATCATTAAAGAATTGGTTATGAAATTCAGATTATAAGTAATGAAAGTAACAGGTGAAAGTAAAGCATAGAATTAGAAAATAATAATGTTAGCGGAAGATCTATATTGAATAAAACGATACTTTGTAAGCTTAATTATTATAGTAATCCCTGTGATCTATCTCTAATGCTTCGGTTGAAACTTTTCCAAACCTTTGTTTGGAAGGTAGCTATTTTGCTTAAAAGTTTTTTTTTGGTGATGGGAGACAGTTGATAAATTCCATAAATGTTACACTTTAAGAATGTATGAGGACGTGTATTCTCTGTATATACTGCATGCGTAAATGATATAATGTTTTAGATTTGGGCTATATTACATTTGCAAATGTCACTGTGAATCAATTCGATGTAAACAATCCGTGTTTTCTCCTACTCAGTAATGAAAGTTTATTGAAATATGGAGATTGTTTGTAATCTATCACTTTTAAATGTTAAATATTATCAAATTTATTTCTTAGGACAATGTATTTATAAGCTTTTATATTATTTTTTGTTTCAGATATAATGATTTGAATTTTTATATTAAAACTTGCATCATTCATTCGAAACGTTCTTTAAATTTGCTGTTCTTTCCTTTCGATCAATGAGCTATGTCATCGTCGTTTTATTTTATGACGATAGTCTTTCTTTAGCTCACTAATTATAGAGATATCAACAACAACAAAAAAAAGCAATATCTATGGAAGTCAAAGGGCCATAAAAACATGTAACAGCTTTTTACTATTGCATTTTCTGTTTTCTACGTCCATGAATAGGAAGTTTTCTTTATTACTTGTAGAAAGTGTATTGTACAACATTCTTTATTAATTTTAATGATACCCCAATGTAAAACTTCTCATCGTAATGAACAGTGTAATAACATACTGTCTTCAGCTGAATGTGACATTTTATTTAAGTGTACGGTTTTTTTTTGTATTGTCATACATAGACCATGATTTGAATCAAGGTCCGAAGAATCCTCTTATACATGTGTTCCTTGTAGGACTTTTTAAAAAGGCGCAACACCCGTACCATTTTGGAAATCTGAAAAATGCGCCTTGTCCTTTTTAAAAGTAGTGTAATGTACCCGTAGAGATTTCTTGTAAAAATTTTCTCTATACCACAGTACTTATAAAATTGCGTACCCAAGAGCTTGTAAAATAACAGAATGTCTTCATTTCATAGGAGAAAGACACTTATTCAATCATGTTGTAATTTAATTCTTTTTTTCTTTTAAAATTCTAAATTTTTTACATTTTAGTCTCTTTTTGATGTCTTTTTTTTGCATTTTAGAATCTTTTCTTTCTTACCATTCATAGAGCTGCTTTGTTATTATTGTACTTCGAAGAACTCCAAATGTCTTACTTGCATGTAATACACTCATACCTTCTACTTGTACAGCACGCACGATATTATCCACCACTTCAACTGAATACTGATATTTTGGCTGCTTCCAAAATTCAGTTGAGCATTTCGAACTAGATGTTATTATTTTACTTAAAAAAAAAAAAAAAAAAAGAATAAAAGTTATTCTGTATATAAAATTAAAATCAAAAGGAAGTTAAAATTGCTTTTGATGATTGCTTGTATAAAATCTTATTCAAATTGCTTTTTCACTTTATGGTATTATTTACTAGTATTTAGTTATTTAAATTTATTATTTATTTTTGACATCATACTACAGATGCACGTGTCCTTTTTTTCAAGTTTTAAATTTTTAGTATCAGAGAAATCCAATAACTGAAATGTGTGAACCAGTAATTGACATATGATGTCAGACAATGTTACAACTACTTAAATTTGAATAACTTTTACTACAAAATAAATTTAATTTATTATTATGAATTTTTAAACAGTTGAAATAAAATATTTAACAAAACAAATAGGTGTTGCTATCCAACGTACAATTTATTCACAAGTTTAACATAAAACTCTACGTTTCGGTTTAATCTTTAAAACCTTCATCAGGAGAAAAATTTTCTAAAATATAAATCGACAACAAACTCTTTACATGCTACATTTTGAAATCAATTCAAAATACAAAACTTTCTAACGGAAACCTCTTACTCCCAAATAAACAGTTCAGTGGCGCCATCTTTTAACCAAAGATGCAAACGAACTGTTTATTTGGGAGTAAGAGGTTTCCGTTAGAAAGTTTTGTATTTTGAATTGATTTCAAAATGTAATATGTAAAGAGTTTGTTGTCGATTTATATTTTAGAAAATTTTTCTCCTGATGAAGGTTTTAAAGATTAAACCGAAACGTAGAGTTTTATGTTAAACTTGTGAATAAATTGTACGTTGGATAGCAACACCTATTTGTTTTGTATCGATATTACAACGTAAAGTCCTTTATTATCATTAAAATATTTAAATTTTTTTAATATAAGCAAGAACTGACACCTCTGACAGAGACTGGTGAAATGAAATTCCAGGAACAAATAACTGACACCCCACATTAAGCTAAATTAAATAACTATAAAATATATATCAAGGCCCTAATGTATCATGTGCATCTTTCAACTAATTTCAGCTACTAAATCTGCAGATCAGGAGTCTCAACGTCAGCTCTGCAAATCATTATATTTTAACTTCATTTTACATAATATTCATCATCCTACAATCCGCATTTTTTTGACATAAATATTTATAAATATATAAAATCCTTAGAAGGTTTCAATAGAAATAAATAAAAGAAAGAAATACCCATGCTTAAGCTGAATCTCTTACATTTAGCTTACATCTAATTTAGAAATCTAGTGTTTTTATAATTTTTGTTTCCGAAAACCAGTTTTATTGATTATAGAAGAACTAGGATCTTATCCAAATAGATCCTATAAAATTACGTAAGGAAATCACTTATCATTAAACTGAAATTCCAACAAGCTACAAGTGAAAAAAACTA
The DNA here is from genome assembly GCA_963932465.1 of Maratus speciosus. NCBI lineage: Eukaryota > Metazoa > Arthropoda > Arachnida > Araneae > Salticidae > Maratus > Maratus speciosus. The sequence goes on along the minus strand of OZ010790.1, from coordinate 332,778,454 downwards.
TTTCCACAAAAAGTAACAAAAATGAACATCAAATGGTAAAACAAAAATCACGAGATCTACAGGTTTAATGAAAGCAGGTGCTCTAATGCAAAGCGTCATCTGTGAACGTGAATTATTTTATTCTATTGTTATTAATTTTGTAAAGCATCTCCTTCCATATTTTCAGATTAGTTTATTACCAAGAACGGAAAATCATGCGTCCAGTACAAATTATATAACACTTTCCAACTCGTTCAGAATGCAGTAATAAAACTTCACAATTTATTAAGGTGAAACATAATGTCTAAATGAACAATTTGAAAAACTCATAACGCATTTGAAACCTAATTTCTGCTATTACAATCAATAATCGCGAAAATATTCTTTTTTCGTTTTTTTGTGCGGTCATGTATATGATTTGTACATTTGTATGCATACTTACATAGTATGCTAAAAGTTAATTTTCTTACACGAATGCAACAGTTGAAATTTTCCATTCAGCAATTTCCGTGAATAAACGGAAATACATTTGAGATCTTTTGTGCAGACTTGTATATGATCTATAGAATTTGTGCATACAAATAATATTTAAAAAACTGTCTTGAAAAGGGGCAAAATTGTAATGACAGACAAACCGAAATCATAAACACTTTTCAACTATGTTGGAAAGTGTTAAAAATATTTATATGCCTTTAAATGTACTTTTTTCACTTTTATCATGTTAAAACTTAAAGTTTTAACATAATGCATAACATTAAGAATGCATCCTAATCTACTTGATAGCATTAACATGCTAAAATCACCCCAAAAGAGGCATATTTGGAGACTTTTAAATGTACAGGATAATCATTAACCGTCGTGACCACTGCTAATTGCCTAAATCGCATCGATTTCTCACTATTAAATATTTTTTGTGATAGACTTTAATAGTATCTACATTCAATTAAAAAAGAACAAAAAAATCATACGCACAGCATAGATTATGAAACACGTTCCAACACATTCAGAATGCTGTAAAAAAACTTCACAGTCTACTAAGGCGAAAGAAGACGTCTAAATGAACAATTTAGAGAACGCAAAACGCATTTGAAAACCTGATTTCTGATATTACCATGAATAGTCGTTAAAATATACGATTTTTTTGTGATGCATAATACACAGTATGCTAAAAGTTAGTTCAGTTAAACGCATAGCACAGTTGGAAATTTCCGCCAATAAACGGATGTTGTTGAATACTTTTGTGCGATCCTGTATATTATCTGTAGAATTTATACTCACCAAGTAATATTTTTAAAAAAATAGTTAAATTCGAAAAGCATACTACAAATAAAACGCACTTCCTGTAATTACTATTCATAGACTTTAATAGATCAATTATTGCTCAATATCTTCTACGGCAAATTCTTTTGCGTGTCCTTGTAAAGGCACGAGAAATTCTATGCGCACTATATTCTGTAGTAAGAAACCTTGTAGTAGTACACCTCAGTGATGTACATCAATTCCCATATGCTTAAAATACTGTAATATTATTAAAATACACGGCAAACGATTTTTCCCCATAGACCGTAATGTAACGGAATTCTTTTGAGTGGTCCTGTAAATGAACAGAAAATCCTACACACTTCCTTTTTAATACCAAACACGTGTTATAGAAAACCCCAATATCAAATATCCATTTCATAGCAATCGGACCATATTTACCCGAGTTAGAGCACAGACTTACAGAGAAACCGAATTCAAAAACACTTTTCAACTATGTTGGAAAGTGCTAAAAGCGTAGTGTTACTAACATAGTTTGTATTTGACGCAAAGCTATATTGAAGATCATATTATTAAAGATTAACTTTCCCCCTGCCAGACTTTCTGCTTAATTTTTGGTAATCGGGATTATTTAAATGATTTATTTTTTATAGACTATGAAATGCAGCTGCTAAATAACTGACGAAAGACAAAGAAAAAAAATGAAATATGTATCATGTCAAATAAGTAAATTGATAAAAAAAAATGTTTTATATTATTGGGAAACATGTATAAATTTCCACAGAAAATTATACACCTAATTAAAAATATCTGACAAATATATTGACAAAATTTCAAAATAATAGGAATTATGTAAAACCTTTATTTAAAAATTTTAGCATCCATAATTTACCCTTTAAATACGTTAATCAAACGCCATATTTTTCTTTCAAAAAAAGGAAATTTGAAAATCTTCTGAATTGCCATAGAAAAGCATTATGATGAAAAAAATTTGTTCTATATTTTCCGAACGAATGTACGAAATTTAACTAAAAACTATACTACTAAATGTCCCTCATAATTTCAAACTAATCGGATGCTTTTTGCGGCAGTTATCGCAGAACAGATAGACTAACTAACTAACAGATAGAAACCAGGAAACAATAACTTTTCGTGTCTCCACAGTAAGTTTTCACTGACGTTTCAAGTCAGTGACGCAACAAGTATAACTTTAAGTAAAGTTTAGGATGGTTACATTATAAAAATAATTAAAAAACACTACCTTAATTTTAGAAACAAAACGGTTGCCTCAAAATGACACTTTTTTGTGTTTTCAAAAGTTTTTTCCTCATTGAATATATTTTTGACCTTCTAGTAGCAAATAAATTGACTCCAAAATAAAAATAAGTGCTTCAATTATCACTAGAGAACATTACTTTGCAGAATTTTACAAGAAAATGCTTATTTGAGTTAGATAGTTGCCGAAGTGTCAGTATTGGTTAGGCGTCAATAACTGGGGGCAAAGCGCTATAAGTAAGCGTACAAAGATAATGCTGGAATCTGCCGTAAATTGACACAGCTGCGCCATCTTGTGGATGGAGTGAATAACGCAAATACGCGGGTTTTTTGTATGACGTCATATATGACAGGATATCTACCATCTGCGCATCTCGTGCGCAGGTCTATTTGAAGATATTTACAATTTAAGAGTTATAGGCGGAAAAGCAGACAAAGCTATTTTAGAGAATACCTGTTAAAATTTTAATCATGAATTTCAAATATTTACTCACTCATGGAAGATAAACCTTGTTTACCAGATTTATTGCAAATATTTTTGTTACAGTTTGTTTTGATGAAAATATGTGTATTTAAAAAAAAAAAAAATCGCAATATCATTTTAATTCGGGAGAAAAAGCACTAATGCTACGTAAACAGTATTGCCTTTTGCCCCGAAATTAAACTGACATTGAAACTATTTTTTAAATACATATATTTTTATCAAAACAAGCTGTAACAAAAATATTTTGCAATAAATCTGGTAAACAAGGTTCATCTTCCATGAGTGAGTAAATATTTGAAATTCACGATTCAAATTTTAACAGGTATTCTCTAAAATTGCTTTGTCTGCTTTTCCGCCTATAACTCTTAAATTGTAAATATCTTCAAATAGACCTGAATTTTATGCAAGCTATTCAGGCTAAAAAAAACCCATTTTTGTTAATAAAAGTTATAGGCGTAACTTTTAATTCCTGGTTTTTTTCCACATTGGAAGAAACTTGCCCACCTTGGGTTTATGTGATTATTTATTAGAAAAAAAAATGTATTTTAAATTTAATGAGCGAAAAGCATGTGTTTAAATTGATGTAATATACCAATATGTTTGTATTTTAAATAAAGTTATGTTTTTTCAAATGACGAGTATATTTTTTAAATGATGATTTTATATTTTGAATGAAATGAATGCAACATAAACGCTGGTGGTGGGGAAAATATTTGACGGTTTATGAACTGCGGCCGGCTAACATAAAAGTACTTTTTTACACTGCTTATTTAATCTAACCCTGTTCATATATATGAAAAGATAAAAAATTTTAATCGATTTTTCCCTCCCAGATATGCTAGAAAAATAAATATTATGTACATGGATTTGTTTGTAGTAACAATACAACATTTTAGTATTTTTACAACTTGATTATAAATTAGCAAATTAATTTTACGTTATCTAAACGTAGCTGATAAATCTTTAAACATTCTTTATGGTTGTTACAACTGTATATACAAGTACAACAATTGAGTAAGTTATGTAACAAACTACGATTCCTAAAATATACCAGCTGGTTAGGAAATTGCAAAAGAGAAATATTTAAAACCTTTAAGCATCTTAAACGTGATTTTCAGCCCTATAATTTTTTATAAAAAAGTTAAAATATTATTTAATATATATTATTAAATGTCAGTGATTTTAATACGTTCAATTGGCCCATCTCCGTCCGCAGCCCTTTTTTCTACTATTTATTCCGACTCTTTTGCGGAAAAAAAAAATTCAAAAATTGAAACCGGAAAAAATTAAAAGGGAAATTTGAAATTTTTGGCTACCGACCAACAACTGCTATGTCGAGCTTATTATTAGTCTATAGTTTTCAGTTATTGGCAATTGTTGTGTGTTTCATAAGCCTTTTTCAAATTTGGAGAATGTTCCGCAATTAGGTTATTTCGATAACAGTTACTTTCACTTTCTAACCATTATTTAACTTTTACACAGTTACAATTGTATACTGTTTTCTCATTTGACGCCAATCATGGCTATCGGCCCGATTATGGAAAGTTATCCATTTTACACCTGCGAAGAACCGGTGTAAGATAATAAATGTTTAATTGAGCATATCACGTACTATATGTAAATATTTTACATTTTATTCCAATTTTTGAAGTTTCTTCTATACTTTGTATGCTTTCTGCAATGTTATTCACCCGTGCGAAGTGCAGGTATCCCATGAAAACTATTTTTCCCGGATATGACACAATGACCAACATAATTCTAGATTTAAAAAAAAAAAAAGTAATTTGTCGATTTTAGGAATTTTTTTAAAGCTGTTGTCTAAAATTCTCAAAATATTTAAAACTATAAATAATCAATTATTGCTGGTTTAATAGTACAAGAATTACTGCTTGCATTTTAAATTAAAGTGGATCCTAATGTAAAATTAAATGGAATGAATGAAATGCTTCTATTTTAAATATTATAAATACAATTCGATCAAAAGAATATTTGGTAATTTATCGCCTGCGCCCGGTAAATAAAAAATATGCCTTAAAATTAATTATATAATTTATATTTAAACTCTAAGCGTAATAAAACATTTAATTCTCATTGGAAATACACATGATTATGTAATTTTTATAACATTATCTTATCAGGAATTGAATTAAAAACGCTGCTGTAAAATTCTATCTTAGCATACATTAACTAATTTTTATATGCCCTTGTTCATTGCATTACAAAAACATAATTAAAATAGAACGTATTAAAATCACTGACATTTAATAATATATTTTAAATAATATTTTAACTTTTTTATAAATTGTAATAAAACACAAAACTAACCTGTTTTTCTCTTTTGGGAAGCGAAAAAAATAAGTTCTCTCAGATAGAGAGTTATTTTTGCAGTTTTGAAAACTGCAATAATTAGAACGCCAACGTGGCATTTTCCCAAATAATATAAGTTCTTAAAAGAACTGATTTTGTTTAAATAACTAACTTCAATTAATAAATTAAATAATGGCGAATATATAAATCGAATTATATCTAACTTCCAACAATTAAGTACTGCAGACGACAAACGAAGAAAATCACGGCTGCGCGTGCGCATAGCTATTTCATAGATACCGAACTTATAGATCATCCACAAAGGGGAAAGAAGTTAATAATCCTCTTGTAGCTCACTCCGTCCGCTAGGTGGCGTATGACCTTGATTGACGTGACCTCGCCTTTAATCTTGCGGTTACCTGTCCCATTTAAGATAGGACGCTTACTTATATCGCTTTGACTGGGGGTTTCACCCTATATGAAAATTTAAAAAAGGATATTAAAACTTGGCAAATCATAAAATAAAAAAAATCATCTTACAAAATATTTAACTCTTATGTATATATATATATACATTGCATTTTTATTTTTAAATGTCAATTTTTGCACAGGTTGATCTACCACCTGTACATCTGAACGCAGACGATTCTAGAATAATCGAAATTTGAAAAGTGACTGTAACTTTTACTTCTCATAAAACTATATGGTTGTTTTTTGTTTTGATTCAGTGAACTTTAGGCAATTTTTCAGAATTTTTGTAATAGATATTTAGATTTAGATCAGAGCGATTCGCTCAGTTATTTGGTGATAAATTGTAAATAAATTTACTCTTGATGTTTTTCATGTCAGTGTGATACGTCTGAGTTAAAAAGTGTTCGTCCCTTAAATTGGAAGAATTTTTTTCGAATGTTTGTATTCTTTAGCTAGAAAGTTATCCAAGTTTTTAGGATTAATTCAGCTGTCGCATATAGAATATAATTGGATCATCAAACATTCGACCGCGGACTTTTTGGAATTTTTGCAGGTAAAAGAATAATAATAATATATTACCTAAATTTGAACTTAAAATTATAATTAATAATTATTATATAATGAATTGTAATTTATTGAAGGAAATATGTTATATATCAGATAACTAGAAGCTGGTGATTTAGTGTAGTGATTTCTCTGATTTGCGATTTAATTCAACGGTTGCTACACTTTTGTTCTAATTTAGGATTATGGAAAGTTTGAAATTTTGCAGTAATATACAGCAGTGAGAATATACTTTAAAGGAGAACAAGGAATATTTCCTTATATTTTTAAATATATATTTTGATCTTTTAAAATTTAAAGGAATTATCAGTTATTGCGTCTCATGTACTTTAGATAACCGGTAAGTGTCGGGGCAGATGATAGACGATGGTTTAAATAACTATACAGAGTGTCCCAAATTTTGGGTCAAACTGTAAAGAATGGTAAAGCACATATAAAGAATTAATTTTCATTTAGCAATGTGAGTCGGAAATGAACAGTTTTGGCAAAAACAAGAAATGCGGAGGATATGAAAACAAGCATTTTATTGACATAGCAATTACAGTGAGTGCTGAAATGTGCTACCATCAACATCGATACATACCTGACAGCATCTAGCAATTGATTAACGTACCCTTTAGAAAGTTCCAGATATCTCATCTATGAGACACCAGTTAACTCTGATGACGACCTCATTGCAAGACTTTCAGTCGTTGCTGCAAATGTTCGTGAAACACTTGGGATCTGCAAAAAGGTACGCCAATTACTTGCTAGACGCTGCCAATGGCACATTTGAGTCCTTACTGTAATTGTTATGCCAATAAAACCCTTGTTTTCATTTCCTCCTCATTTCTTGTTTTTCTCCACAACTTTTCCTTTGCGACAGCCACATTGTTATACCAAAATTGCTTCGTATATGTACTTTACTTTTCCTTACAGTTTGGCCCATGAATTTGGATACACCCCATGAATTCGGGTACACCCTATATATTTTTATTGAAAAACGATTTCGTTCAAAGCTTTAATAGTTGCTTGTGTGTTTAGTTTGCATTAAATATAACTGATGAATTAAAAATTATAAAATAAGCATGTGAATTGAGGAATCTTCTATAATCGAAGTGAAGTATAATGTTTCGTAAAAAAATTAATTTTCGCTTTTTAAAATAATAATAATAATAATAATAATAATAATAATAATAATAATAATAGCAATAATAATAATATTAATATTAAGAATAATAATAGTAATAATAATAATAACAGTAATAATAATAATAACAGTAATAATAATAATAATAATAATAATAATAATAATAGTTACTCTGTGTCATAGCTGCCAACTTTTACGCTTTCTTCGTACCACTAAAATTTTATAGCAAATATTGTCTTATTTAATCTTCGAAATCTCACAATTAAACAAGTCGAAAATTTTTATTAAATTTTAGTGGTAGCAAAAAAGCGTAAAAGTTGGCAGCTAAGCTGTGTCTAAAAATTCGATTTTACAGTAGCATATTTCTTAAGAATAACTCATATTAAAAGCGTGAAACTGAATATTACTTTTCTTCACTGAACATATGAAACCCCTTTCTATTCCGCAACTGTTATCATTCCATGTAAATGGAATGACATTAGATTCTTCACGTGGATTGTCCTGCGCTACAACTTCGACGCACTTCTCTTCTAAGCTATTTGGTTCATTAAGCTGCCAGTTTTCGTAATCGATAGCACTGCCGTCTGTCCATGCGAATTCTTCCTCTTGAAATAAATAGAAATTGTTATAATCATAGCAAGTTGCAAGAACTTTGTTTGTTCTGAAAATATTCTTAACTTTCCGTTATAATTAAAATTAAAATAACATTAAAATAAATATTTGAAATTTGGTAAATGCCTACATTCAAATACTTCTAAGATGTGGTCCCTGCTAATCAACTGAATAAAGCAGTTTAGAATATGGTTCTGGTACTTAAGAGGCTGAACGTTGAGAGCGCCGTATTCAAATGTTTCATTGTTGGACAGAGGACATGCACTCTATGTAAAAACACCTCAAATTCATTATTTCTTGCTGCTATTAAAAATAAAGCAGACATAAATCGTTATCATCTACCTATCTACATTATAAAGGACAAACGCGTCTGTACATACCGGTGGCGTCATTTTGATGTTGGCAACAACAGGTGATTAAATTTTGCTTTTACTGCAATTTTTTAAACTTTTAAACATTGCACATTTTCAATTTTTACACAGCCGAATAGGGAAAAAATGTTCTTCCAAACACAATTTGTTTGCAAACTGTATCACAATCTACTCATTTTTTATGGTTTTTAATATAATTTTCAAGCATGAATTTTTTAAAAATCCATTTCAACTGCATGCAGACATTTACGAAATATAAACCCGTTTGCACTAAAAAATAATATAAATAGTTCAGCATTGGTTTTTGGCTTACATTGCATAAATGTATCACTTTTAATAGATTTCCATACTTTATTTGAGTACGTTTTTGCTATTTTTCATATAATAAGGATTTTTGCTGCTTTTAATGCGCAATCTAAAAATATATTTTAAATGTAAAACATCTATTAGAGTTTTCAAAAAAAAAATTTCACCCATATTCTTTAACCCAGGAAGTACAGGTTGGATCCCCTAGTATAATTAAACGCAAGGCTGTTTTTTTAGTCATCTACTCTGACAATCTCTCTCTACTGGACCAATTTTAACACACACATATATATATATATTTATCTAAAAGCTATTTACACTGTTAAAAATTACAACTTTTGCTGCATAGTCACTCCATCGCTTTTATAGAATATCTCTATCCTGACCAATGAGATTGCTCCATAATATCGTCAAGTAATCGTTTTCTATAAAAGCGGTGGAGTGACTATGCAGCAAAAGCTACAGATTTTCAACAGTGCATTTGTGCATAAGCATGAACTAGGTACTTTTATTTTAATTTTCAATTTTTATTTATTATTTCAAAAGTTTTTATGCGGTAATTACATTATTTCTATTGTTGCAGAATAAATAAAATAATGGGATTTATTTATATTTATTGATTCCATTGTCTCATTAATACAAAATAGAAAACTACCGTCAACTGGGGTAACTTTGGCCCCAATTTCTCTGTTTCATGGCATGTTCAGCATCACCTTTCTCTTTTTTTATTTAAAAATGAATATCCTGTTAATTTTTTGTTTGCTAAAAACATATGGAGCCACACCATTATCATATATTTGACGACTTCAAAATTTTTTTTACCAAAGTGTTTTTGAAAATTTGAGGGAAATGTTACCTTTAATTGGGGTAACGATAGCCCATTTGTTAAAACGAATGTTATAGGGCTTACAGCATGATTTGGGCCAATATTACCCGATTGAAAAAGGAAAGGGAGAGAGGGCAAGAAGTGTAAACATGTAAAAGAACAGTAAATTAGCATATATTTTAATAGAAAAATTATTAAAATCTCATAAATATTGCTTAACGTGGATTGTCCAGGTCTGAGACTGAATACTGATTTTTCTTAGACAGTAGTTTAGGTGGACTAATTTTTGCCACAATATTGTTCCATTCATACATCATCCAGTCCGGTCGCTTTGCCAACGCCAACACTTTAACTTCAGCGCCAAATGGTGCTCAATTTTATGGTTAATTTAATTTTAAGACTAATCTTATACAATCGGATCAATAGTCGAATGATGTTTTTGAAAAAAATGTGATTTGGCACGAAAGTATAGATTAAAGTCTTTAGTAGTGTTCACATTCATTTTAAAGGTCGTTGCAGTCAGAATGACAACATTTGGAAGCAGATGGAATTAGAAAAGATAAATGTAAAAAAAAAGAAAAAAAACCCCTGAAAAAGATATTTTTTAATTTTTTTTGGCCAATCCCCCCTCCTCCTTCAATTGCCAATTGTGCCAACTAACTTTTCACTAAATACTTTACATACCAAACAAATGTGTATTGCGAAGCTAGTTTTGTAAAAAAATGTCTTGAAAAAAAATACAAATGTATCGCTGTATTGAACAACAGTTTTCAAACAAATTTCATTCTAAAGTACATTTTCCATGCTATTGAGTGATATTTATTGTCCAATTTAAATCAAAGCTTACAGAATACTAGTATTGCGTTACAAATATTTCCAGTGTAAGGACATGAATGCGATATTGAAATTTTAATAAAAATAGTACATTACTGGGGATTAATAATTTGTAATGGTCATTTAACATAAAATAAAAATAAATAAATAAACAATTACCTCGTGGAAAAAGTCTGAAAAGGCCAATAAAAAATGTTTGTCCTGATGGATTATATTTGACAAACGGAAGAAGCATATCACTTTCTTCTTTTGAGTGCAAACTCACCAGATTTCCTCCTACAAGATTATAAATAAAAAGAAAAAGTCAAAAAACAATAAAAAATACCGATAAGCGAATATTTCAAACGTAAGAAAGCGTTACCTCCGAAAGAAAAAGCCGTAGTACTGCTTCATTCACTTGTAGTGAAGTTTAGCGGTTTCCCACGTTCGGACGAACACATGTCTTTCGGATCAAACCGTTGCACACACATTAAGCTTCGGATAAATGGCTTGTTTTGAAAGACGACATCGTACGAACTTCCGAAGTTGAAGATGCAACACTAACACTTTCTCTTTTAGGGGCAACGTTTAAAGCCAATTTTAAAAAAGGAAAAACTGGCACATGGGTTAATAACGGTATGCTGGGAAACCATCAATGCAGTCTTAATAGGAGCTGAAGGCTTCCATAGGGGCCTCCGTGGCCGAGTGGATAAGACACCACGCTGCTAATCGCTCGAGAGCGTAAGAGGCTTGCGGGTTCGACTCCCGTTGGCTCTGTTGCACACTCTTTCTGGAGCTCCCGGATGCAAAAATTATCTGTGTTGTAAATTTCATTGTGCTATCTCGTCCCTGTATATCGACGATGGCTTGTAAGCGGGCCTTGGGGTCAAGCACACAAGTCTGATGTATGTGTTCAATAAAAACCAAACCAAAACCAAGCTTCCAAAAACGGAGCATAATATTTCGCTTATTTATCTGATACTTTAACCTATGCCAGATTGCCAATCATATCGTAGTATAGTGGTTCATTAATTCCGTTCTCATAAAAGTGGGATACAGACTAGTTTCAAGGAAGCTTTTTATAATCCCGATCAAATGTACTTGAGCACCCCGATATTTTAAATATATCTTTAAAAGTAATAGTTGTGTGCAAATATTGAACTGCATGCATACAATTACGAGTTTCTTTTAAAAAATTTAAAGTTTGTAAGAAAGGACAGCAATGAAAAAAAGCTAATTTTTAATCAACTCTTTTAATTAGACTATTTACTTTAAAAACAGAGTTTAAAAAATAGAGTTTTTCAAGTTAGTGGATATTCTTGAAAATAGCAGTGATTCCTGCAGAAAATGACAAAACAAAGAAGTGAATTTTCAGCAACGTAAAAAAAAAAGTTTAGTGTTAAAAAATTAAAGAAAGAAAATGATTTCTGAAATTTATGCTTGATTTCGTTATTACTTTTATTGAAAATTTTTAAAAACTAATATTATTTAAATTTACAATAAATAAATAAATATATTACGTCCAACTTAAAAAAAATATTTTTTTATTAACTTTTTATTACTATTATTTTGGTTGTTGAAGATTTTATTTTGTATTCTTTATTTTGTGGCATTTTATGTAAGAATTACTTTCATTTGCACGATTATTTTGATCATTGGTATAACACATGAACTAAACTTGTTAAAAAAGTAAATCAATATATTTTTTTATTCGATTTTAAAACAGATGGTTTAAATTAAAAGCCTAATTAAACTTGAGTTGTACATTTGTGGTAACTATTTCAAATCGTAATAACTTTAAAAAAATGATAATCAGAATTATGCGCAGTTCAACATTTGTGACCGACGATTATAATTATATTTCTATATATATCCGTAAATATGAGGACATGAGTTTCAAAACTCACCTTATCCAGAAAATCAAATTTTGGGAAATTGCGAAAAACGTCAAACTGCGTCTACTGGTTTACATCGTAAACCAAGATTTCACAATACCAGAAATACATGATCAAACTATTTTTTGCAGACTGTAGTGTTTTTTAGATGCAGGTTCACCAATAGTATAGGCTCATAGAGAAAACTCGACTTTTCAAATTTTGGATAATGCGAGTTTCGAAACTCATGTCCTCAAATATATATTCGCTTATTAATGAATGTACAGTAAATTCTGTCTAAGGCGGACTCTGTATAAGCCGGAAATCTGTCTACCGCGGAAAATTTTTCAAGTCCCGGCGAACCCATAGAAAATTACTTTAATTCATGCTGCATAAGGCGGAATCTGTCTAACGCGGAAACGGAAAGGATTTTAAGGTCCCACCGAAACCAAAATTTTGCATAAGGCGGAAAAAGGATAATTTAAAAATGAAAGGCATTTTGTTTATTAAACTTTAAAACAGATAAGTCAAATAACTCAATGTCGAGCACGTTAGTTAAAATTCCGTAACCTTTTAAAAAAGTTAATTCAAAAGAACAGAAACTTTAAATTTTAAGGAATTTATGCTGATACCATTTTTTCATATGCAAAATTGCATCTAAAAGTTAATATTTCTAGTAAAATGAACATTTATCAAAATACATATTTTCGAAAGTACAATGTATTATACTTTAAGATTGTAATCAAATTCAAAATTATAGCGTTCTGTCTCATCCTCGAAGTTTTTTTTTTCTGTGTGTGTGTGTATATAAACTTCCAATATGAGTGTATTACAGCAGTACTAAGAAATTGAATAACGTTTCTCATTTATCTGTAAAGACAAAAGATCTTTACGAATTTCAGTTTTCAACCGATTTTCGAGTCAGGAAAATCAATAAAAAATCATCAAATTCGAGGGATTTTTTTTTTTTTTTTTTTTTGGGGGGGGGGGGGGTGAGCTTTTTTGCATAAGCCGGAATATTGTCTACCGTGGAAAATTTTCTCAGTCCCGATCGATTCCGCCTTAGGCAGAGTTTACTGTACTTTTAACAGTATATATTAATTTTCTTTTATACTGATCATTGCACGTTTGACCACTTTCTTGCTTTGTAAGATGAAAATGCAATTTTATTATACACATCAAAAGAAAATGTAAAACAAAATATTCGGAAATATAATCTGGATATATTTAAAACTTAATTTAAAATATACTTACGTTTTATTTTTCAATTAAACAGTGCTTCATAAAAAGTCTTTCAAAATATTTTTCATTAATCCATTTATGCCTGAATTTTTGTTTTCTCAAATTTATTCGTAAAATCACTTTAAAATATTGCAATATGAACAGGAAAAGTACAAAAAAAAATTACGCAGAAATATTATTTTATTTATTTGATAAAATGTAAGCGTAATAAATATGGGAATATCCATACGTGGAAAAATGTATAATTTTATGTTTTGTCTAAGTTTATGTAAATTAAGCTTTTAAATTGTATATTATATACTATAATTAGTATTTTTATGAACTATTAAAAAAATATATTTATTTCTTTACAGAGACTAAAAACATTATAAGTATGATCAATAATAAATTAAGAAAAATCGTATTTGAGGCTAAAAAGCAATTCATTTCAAAATCATCTTGAAAAGGACTTTACATAAATAACTGTCACCTAAATGGCTAATCGAAATATGTACCCATTTGCGCCTAGCGCCCTATATTTTGTACCTTACATTTACAAACATGCATAAAAAATAGGCTTGAACATATAATTTCGAAATTTGAAAAAATACGTATTTCAAAGAAGTCTACAGGCTAAGATTATGAGTTATTTATTTGGATCCTTGATTCGAAAAGTACTAATAAACTTACTTTTTACATTTCGCATACTTGAAAAATGAAATATCTATAAACACCGAAAAAAGGCCTTCATTTAAGCAAATAAATATCAATCTTATACTGTCATCTCTCGGTAATAGATAAAGACATTTATAGATAATTCATACAATTTTTATGTTATAAAGAAGCAGAAAATTATAAAAAAATTACTAAAATGTGAAACATCCCAAAAATGGGACGCTAGGCATAAATGGGTTAATATTAAATATTTATTAATTTTAAAAGATTACTTGCCTTTTCTTTTACAGTCAAAACTAGCTTCATAAAAGTTGAGGGCTTTCTCTGTTTCAAAGTAATAACAGTATACTCCTCCAAGATCTCTCCAGCCCTCAAAATCTACAGGACAGTGCGAACCTCTCGCAGGCGGCTGCAGAACAGGAGGATTTTCTGTAAAATCAGACGCAAAGTTCTATTGAATGATATAATAAGTTGAAAAAAAACGAGTAAGAAAAATTATGCATCAAGCCTAGATTAGGAAACACTTTCCAACACTTCCAGACTACTTTAACGAAACTTCGCTGTATAACACATCGGCTGATATGTTCCCGGTCTAATGAAAAAAGCACAACTTTTTTAGTCGAATTCGACTTTATTCATCAACATAGTCTCCTTTAAGAGCGGTACAATCATTCCAGCGCATCTCTAACATTTCAATACCTTTCTTGAAGAACGAATTATCTTTGGCCTTAAAACAGGCGTTTGTTTCGGCGTCAACTCTTCATTCAATCAAAATCTGTTGCTGGTGAGCATTTTTTTCAGGTGCGCAAACAGGTAAAAGAAACTGGGAGCCAAATCTGGACAATAGGGAGGGCTAGGAAGCAATTCGAAGTGTAATTCGTGCAATTTTGTCATCGTACCCAAAGACCTGTCACAGGGTGCATGGGGAGGGAGACGCGGCACCCACTTCGAAAATAGCTTTCCATAGACAAATGTTCGTGCAAAATAAAGCCTAAACGTTTTTTTTATATGTTTAGAGTGTAAGCTACCTCCTGCAACTTTTTATGTTTTCCGGTAAAACCACCTCTTTTGGGCGACCAGAGCGTTGCGCATCATTGATGTTTGTACGAACATGTTTAAATTCAGCAAACCAGTCAATAATGGTCGATTTTCCTGGTGCAGAGTCCTGATAACATTTATCAAGCCAAGCTTTTGCTCGGCGATTTTTTCGAATTTGACGGTTTTTTCCTCATCAAATAGCAATGTTTTATCAAAAGGCGAAATTCTTTTTTTCCATTGTTTTGAAAATACAAAAAGTTGTTTCACTAAAACCACTGTAACTTTTGAAGAAACCATCAAATCGTCGTAAAATGTTTACAGCTACCTTTTTAAGGTTAGTACTTACTAAACAGAATATTAATTCTGTATTTGTGACACCATCTGTGAGTCAGACCGGGAACTTATCAGCCGATGTGTTAACAAGGTAAAAATCAAATCTAAGTAAACATTTTAGAAAAGGCATAACTAATTTGAAAATTAAATTTCAGCAATTATTGTCTACAGTCCAATTCTTCTGTGCAGCCTTGTATTTACTCTACAGATTTGCATATATCCTACATAGTATGATTAAACTTAGTTTAGTAAGAAAATCCATAATAGGCTGAAAATTCACTTTCAGAAATTTTTACCAATACACGGAAAGATAGTTGAATTCTTTTGTACAGCTATTTATCGTACCAACAGATTTCTATAAGCATCACTTATTAAATTAAAATTTAATTCAGGTTGGTCACATGGTTAAAACTACTGAAACCGCAGTTCCAGACATTATTATCCCTAGGAGGCTATGTATACGGTTTTTTGCTATGAACTGTATATGATTTTATTTATATTCTACAAATATATCTTTGTTTACTAAATATTGTTCAACTTTAACGGACATAACTCAATTAAAAGCCACCTTTAAGCCATTCACGCTGATACTTAGCAATTCTTACGAATTCTTTTGTGTAGCCTTGTATATGATGTATCACATATGGTGTACACACCACATAGTAAGCAAAAATTTAGTTAAAGTTAAACAGCCGTCCCATAAATGAAACCTTTCTTTCAGTAATTATTGCTAATAGACAGTAGTTCAGATACAGTACTGTAACCGAATCTTTTATATGTCCCTGTATCTGAACGATAAATTCTATGCACGTCATGTTATACAACATGTACCTTGTAGTAAGCCTCAGTAATGCATATTAAATTTATTATATTTCAAATAGTTTAACAGAACTAAACAGTTTTTCCCTGTAGACCATTATGTAACGAAATTCTTTTGCACGGCCTTCTAAATGAATAATGAATGGTTTACAAACTATATTCTACAGAATGCATGTTCTAGTACACTTCATATATACATATAAATTTAATTATGTTTTAAATGTTCTAACATTATGAAAATGAACTTAAAAAGATTTTTTCTTATTGATAGTAATGTAAATGAACACTTTTGACTAGTATTGTAAATGAACTATAAATATTACACACTTTAGTTTCAATAGTACAATTTAGTTTCATTCTGTAGTAAACGTCAATAACATATAAAAAATTCAGGGCGATACGAGTAGATAGTAGAAAAGTTAGAGGTCGTCCAGGCAGCCAAACGGACAAGCAAGCACAAGTCATTAGAATTTTTCAACTATGTTAGAAAAAAAAAGGGGGGGGGGATGCAATTGATTTTCCTTAAAACAAACTCTGAAAATTCGAAATATTTGTTATATCGAATTTTTCCTTAATTAAAGTCCTTTTTAAAACAATGTTAAAATCTTATGTAATTCAGATATTAGAATTCTCCTGTTGATCTAATTCGACGATTTCGATCTGTGATGTCTCATGCGTTTTACTGTATGCGCAATGCTGTATTTTTGGTGCTCTACAGAGGCAGTAATAAAAATAAAAAATACAAATGATAGCATATTCTTATGCTAGGCATCTTTTAATTATTTTAACTAAATTAATAAAAACTGTATGTTCAGCATACAAAAGAAAATCTATCTTTTCGTTGTCATAATTCAGTTTAGAGCCAAAGTCTCATGTTTAATCCCATTTTATGATTTATTCTGCATTTTTTTCTTTTCAATTTTCTGTGGGAAATCAATTGCCAAATGTGGTAATTTTGTCACAAATGCTGACTGTTGAGATAGATTAAAAAATTCCGTGCTTAAGAATTGTTTTGAAAAGTTATTAAATTAAGCTACATGTTTCAACGAAATTTCAAATAAATTGAAAGTACATTGTTTTCCGTATTTGATGAAATAAAAATTGAAATCATTTAAAAGTTGCGTAAGAGCAGCAAAATCAAAAGCGCAGGTATTTGCCAGCATAGTCATGTATTTAAAAAACTGTCAAACCTGTTTAGTTTTAAACTATGTTTAAAACTAAACATAGTTTACCTAGTTTTAAACTATGAAATTATGGAGATGACATTGTCACTAAAAATATCACTTCAAATAAAATAATAAGTAAAAATGCACTTATTATTAATTGGATACAAGCAAAGAGCAGAAATGTCATGTTTCAGAAATGAAAGTATTTATGAATTTTTTTTGCTACATAAAAACAAACTACTGCTTAGTTTATCGGTTTCCGAAACAGGGCTGCCACAGGCGACTATTTCTTAATTCTAACTGGCACCACTTTCTCTAAATAAAAATCCTTAACGCTTACTTTGACAACGTTTGCAAGAGAACTATACTTCAAAATTTATATTAGCAAAATACTGGTGTTCGAACATAATATAAAAATAGTCGCCTATGGCAGTTCTGCAAAAATCACTATTGCTTGTTTTTGACTGCGATTTACGAAATAAATTTTTAATATATTTTTTTTTCTTGCTGGAAGTTATTAAACAAAATATTTTTTTAGATTAAAATAGCATTCCTTTTTCTTTATACTGTTGATTCTATCACACTTCATCGATTTTGTTTAAAATGCAAATTTTGGACACTTCGGACATTTTGCCTGTTTCTTGGATTTTAATCTAGTGAGAGTAAATTGCACGTTGTTATTAGTTTTACTTTATAAGCAATTTAATTGATACATGTAAGTTAAATAATAAATTGAGTTTTTTTTTTTTTTTTTTTTTTTTTTTTTTTTTTTTTTTTTTTTGTATTCAGAGCAGGAGGTTTTTGAAGTTTCTTTTTGAAATTGATTATTAAAACGTACTGTTAAGAATGGCTGTAAGGAAGACCTTTAGCCCTCTTTTCTCCTTTTTCTCAAAAACTAAAACATTGTGCTAATGGCACAGAAATACCTTTATAAAAGACGGCAGTTCCAAAGAGGTTAGTTAAAAAGTATAATAAAGAAAATGTGATTTAATTTAGCATAAGGCTGACTAAACTTATAATTACTTTAACTGTTGGTATATATATTTAAGGCGTTATCAAAAAACAAATATTAAATTTTACTTTAAGATTTACTTTAAGTTTATTTTTTTAATTGAAGTTTTTCGGATATTTTAGAAACTTATTGCGATATCATGGGATATAGTGGATTCTAATACGAAAATAGGATTATATTTTCTGTATATAATTCATGCCAACAAATTAAATCTTTTCTGAACTGTTGAAAGTGCTTTTTATGTTTCTCGATAATCAGAGATTAATAAATCCGAACTTTCTTTCACATGAGGTTTTTCCTCAAAGTAAATATGAAAATTCAGAAAAATCACAGAGATCTGTCTAACAGAGTCAAGAAACTTTATTAAAAAATATTATACAAAGCTGTATATTACATAATGTTACACAGATCTACGTTTATTAATATTTTACCTTAGTTAAAACTACTAAAAAAACTAAACCTGCGGTGCTCCAACCATTATTAAGTTCTTAAGTGCTCAGCCCTGTTTTCTTGACCATGGATCCTGAGTTGCTATACATCATATGTCCCGGAGAGGTAGTCAGCCTAACGTGGTATTTAGACTGTTATTGTGCTTAAGGGTGAGAGGTGTTTTTATCAATAAATGCACAAATCGTTTATTGAAGTAACTGGTGTCTTTATTGCTGGATATATAAGGTATGAATAAACTGCAAATTGCGATAAGAATATCCCGAGTGATCAGTAACTATTTTAATACTTACACAATGCTTATAACAGAGGGAGACATGAGAAATTATAGGAATTCAAGATGGCTGTTGTAATTCAAAATGATGTAATTTTCAGGAATTGCTTTGAATTTTCTCATCGTCATAAAAAAGTATGTTTGATGTCAATATCAATGTTTTTAAGGTAAAAAATGTCATTTGTTACACTTTCCAACATAGTTGAAAAATATTTATTATATCGGTTTGTCTGGTCGTCTCTTTTGTAGTGCTATAACTTGTGCAAATAAACAAGGATCACCATGTATTTGATATGAGTAATTGAAGTTTAGCATTTATATTTCGTTTACAAGGGCACTCAAAAAAATTCTTACACTATGGACTACCGGGAAAAATCGTTTGCAGTGTATTTTGATAATGTTACTCTTTTTCTGAAATTGATGCACATCAATGATGTGCTCTACAAAGTGCTCACTATAGAATATATGGCGTTCATAGCATTTATATTCATGTACAGGGAACACAAAAAATTCGGTTACAATACAGTCTATGAGTAACTAGTAAATCTTTAAAGCAAGGGTCTGAATATCAATTTTGCAGGACATATTAGTTTTCTTCTCACTTCAAACAATATCTAACATCCTGAAATCTGCAATAATTCTAAATTATATGTACTTTGTTAAGCGTATAGGATTTTACCGATGATTTACATAATCTTACTTTTAAGAACTGTTATATTAAACACGATTCCATGCAATTATTATAATAAACGTGATCGTTGTACACGAGATTTTATTCTATCGTAACAAAATATCGGCATGTCTGTCAACTACAAAAGATCGTCATTTGTAAAAAAAAAGTTGGATAAAATCTCATGTAATAAAATACTTATGAAAACATAAATCTCCTTACTAGATTTATATCCAATTTTAAATTCTAAACTTTTTATGATGTTTGCTCGAAAAAAAAAAAAACAAATTTGGTGGTTATTACTTTAATAAAAGCCTTTAACGAACGAATTCCAAACATCTTTCAATTAAAAGATCATACAAAAAGCATTGCAAAAAAGTATTTTGTAAATAAAATTTTGTAATTTTAGTTTAAATATCCACTCGTGGTTACCAGCTTTGTGGTTACCCTTTATGTACACTAAGTCACGTCAAGAATATTTTCCAACATAGAAGCATTTCGTATATTTTTGTTGGTATTTAATTCAGCTTTCCAGTACAGAATTTAACAAAAACTTTTTGACATATTAACTTCGGCAGTGATGCACAAAATTTTCTGCATGCATTGAAACGCGTCTACTTGCATGCAAGCAATTAAACTTTTTCGAAATCCTCCATAATTGGGTGAAATACCAACTGTCGTATTTTAGCAAGGATGATTTGGCGCAATAGAGTGGCTTTTGTTGTCCTAATTTAACAGTATCCACATTTACTTTCAGTTAAAACCCTATTGTTTCTAACATCGTTCACGCTTGCTGCTAAATCGAATATTCGATCTCAAAAAATTGGTTAATCCGTATGTTTGTTTTTTCCATTTAAACTTTTTTCATAATCGACAATGTCACAATGGATGAATTATCACTCACTCTAAAAACAAGTAAGTTATAGTGTCACCGCTGCCGTAAATGAATTTTTTGTGACCGGAGGTCTATCTTCGCTAATATAAAGAAAACTACTGCATATAAAAATATGAAAATTGGTAGTACTATACAGAAACGTTCGATAAGCACACTGATGTAGACAGTCTTTCGATCTAAAAATTATTTTAATATATATGTAATGTTAAAGTGGTCAAAATCGTTCCATTGAAAAAGTTTTACAAGAGATAAAACTATACATGGGAATTTTATCCTTTTTTCTAAGGATATACATTAAAATCTTCCATCTAAATCTTCTTTAATTTTTTTTTATTTGACTAATTTTTTAAAGTTTTTTTTTTCAAATTTTTATTTAAATTTTCAGTATTTCAAGAGATGTTATTTTCATATTTTAGAAAACTTTATTATTTTAAATTGTTGCCATTTGCAAAAATCAGCGAAGAATAATATGTCCTTTCAAGTAAAAAATTGTTTACACGTGAGTATTAGAAACAGGAAAAAAAATACAAATAGAATTAATTGAATTATATAATGAATTAAAAATATTGAAAATTCAGCCATAAAAATTGTATTTACAAGTGAATATTAAAAGATAAAGAAAACTGTAAAATAATAAATTCATTAATATGCGTTAAAAGCATTAAATGTAGGAAAATTGCGTCATATTTAAAATGGCCAAATAATAATAGTGCCAACTTTGGTGAAAATTACATCAAATTTATAACCTTACATTTAAAATGTCTCATTCAAAACAATTTTCTTATTTCGTTGTTAAAAAATGCCGGGAGACAAAGACTCTGCTGACTTAGTTCATGTTATATTAGCTTTTTTTTCAAATGCTTAACTGATCTTATTTAATCAATTACGAAAACAGCCGTTATGTGTCTTAACAACAGCTGATTCGGCCTTAAAATTCTCTCAATCAAAGTGAAATGAATAAAAACTCGTTTACAGAAGAGATCGACATTGTTTTTTTTACTTATAATTCAATCTTCCGTGATCATTTTAAAGCCGATCAAATTAGCGTGTTTTTAGAATCTGCGGTGTTAGAACGGGGATTGGCGAGAGTAGCTCACAGGTGGCAGAACCCCTAGTTATCCTACATTTTCTTTCTTTTGGCTATTATGAAATACTGTTGATAGGTAAAAATTAAAGAAAACGAGAATCAACAAATTAAATTAATGACAAAAATCTGAAATTGAAAAGTTCAAATGCTTTATATTTTTCGAAGAAATTATAAAATGTCATCAAATTGCATGAATGCATAAAATTTCATCAAAAAATATATGGTTAATTTAGAATTTTCGACAGATGCATTTGGAAAATTCAACCTAATTCGGAGTAAATTAAGATCTTAATTGGGAAATTTTAGAATACATAATTTAACATTTAAATTAATTATCCTAATGTGTCATTTTTATTTCGATAAATGTTAAAATTTGAAAATTGTTTGAATCCCCACTGAAAAGCATTCTAACCTAAAAGAAAATGTTCTATATCTTTTGAACGAATGAACCAAATATAACCAAAACCTACACAGATAATTCGAGATATTTTGCCAACAAGCCTACCTATTTACAATCTAAAAAGACGTTTTTGCGCCAGATTTCGCGAGACATTCGAACAGACGGAGAGACAGCAAATAATTTTTGAGTCTCATCAGTAAGCTTCATTGACGTTTCGGTAATAAACGCTGGAAGTGAGTTTCAATTGTAGTAATGCTCTTTAAAATTTAACTGATTTTTATTTCATATTACTTGGTGTGTATAAATTCAGATTTGTCATTTCATTTCTCAAATTCGATTTAGCAATTTCACAATAATGAGTAAGATAAAAGATGAAAAGTAAAGCAATAATACGAGGAGGTGCTGAAAAGTTCCTGGCTTCAAGTACTTATAGTTGAAAAAGAAAAACAAAATTAAGCTCATTTGAAAGTTTAAAATCGTATTATGTAACTGTAATAATATCAGGTGTTTCTTATTATAAGAATTTTTTCTGTTGAGGGTGAAATCTGAGATGGCAGGGGCACAAGAAAGTTTCATGTCTTTGTAGTTGCGAGGCTTCATGAAGTTTTTGTTTCTACAGGGGAAGTCAGCAAAGGACGTTCACGCTGAGATGTCACAAACGCGTCTAGTGTACTTCTTACAGCACTGAGAAAACTCGGATATCTCGTTTCAAGACTGGCCACTTCTTCATTGAAATTGAGACCCGCAGTGGTCGCCATCACACCAAAACTGACACTGAAACAAGCAGTGCGGTCCATTAACTAAATATTGAGGTCCAACGAATATGCACTAAAAACGATATGTGAGATACTGAACATCTCCCGGGAGCGTGTAGGGTATATTTTTACCTCGATCCTAGACATGCGTAAGATTTCAGCGAAGTAGGTGCCAAAATGTTTGAACAGTGATCAGCGGAAGGAAGAAGTTCAGACATCCAAAGCCGTTTTGGCCCTTTTAAAAGTGAACAGGAATTTTCGGCTAGGTTAGTGACTGAGGATAAAACCTGGCTTACATCTATGATCCAGAAACCAAAGAACCGTCAAAAGAATGACGCCGAAGGGGGGTCCTTGTGGCCTAAGAAGTTTTGCACTTTAACACTAGAAAGACGGCAACTTGCCTTATACCTAGAAAGACGGAAGGGGCCAATTTGGCAACTCGATATTTCTTGATGTTTTGAGTAGGGTAAATGCTGAGTAATAAGAGAAAAAATGAGAAAAATTAAAGAAAAGGCAAATAAACTTTATGCTGACCTTTATTTCTTTACATTTTAAACTTTATGCTTTCTTAACGCAATCAGTACATCGAAATTCTGTAGATCCGCATTTGCCACAAACTGGTCTTTTACATTCGAGGCAAGTGTTTCTGGTATGATTTCCTTTGCAGCATGTTTTCACTTTGCATTTTGATCTTTTCTTTCCACTGCTATCTTTTATGTCATTTGCTGGAGTCACATTAGATTTTGTACCACTTCGGAATGCTCTATATGGAGCCCGAAGCTCTTCACAAAATTTCAGAATAAATTTTCTCCGACTGAGTTTCTCCTTTCCTGTCACTTCTTTATATAAAATCCAAGCATTTAGGGCGGACATATCTAAAACATTACAAAAGACGTGCATAGGCCAACGGCGTGTTCCAGATTTAGTTGTATACAGGCGTAACATTTGGTCTACAATGTCCACTCCATAATTTGCCTTGTTATAAAACTGGACTGTTTCGGCTGTTTTTTTTTCATTATTGTCAATGGTAACATTGGGATGGAGGGAACTTAGTAACAGAACA
Organism: Maratus speciosus; assembly: GCA_963932465.1. NCBI lineage: Eukaryota > Metazoa > Arthropoda > Arachnida > Araneae > Salticidae > Maratus > Maratus speciosus. The sequence continues at coordinate 332,754,328 of OZ010790.1, read as the reverse complement.
TGTTTCTTCTTCTTTCCCTGATAGGAAGTGATCGTTATATCATGTTCCTTTTGGAATAACGTTGTAGAGTACAATTCTTGATTCCCTATCTTGGCCGTTGCTGGCGCTTCTTTGCGATCTTTTCTATGTGTTCAAACTAAGCTTGGTGAGTTGTCTCTCAATTTTTCGCACAATTTTACTGATATAAAATAGTCGTCAGTAGTTACATTTTTACTTTTCCCTAAATATCCATGAGTGAGCCTCATCACTACATGTTAATGAACAGCTTGATCTGCAGATCTATTGATATCCTGGCCAGTATACGGAAATCTGTTGATGATATATTTCGAATCTACACAGACAAGTAGCCAAAATTTTATCCCAAACTTGTCCGGTTTATTTGGAACGTACTGTGTAAAAGGACACCTGGCTTTTTATGGCAACAATTGTTCATCGACCGTGAGATTTTCTCCTGGTTTGTAGCATGCTGCACTATTTTCAATGAACGAATCCCATAGTTCTGATTCCAAAGCAAACTTATCAGTTTTTAATCTTGTCTGATCTTTCTGTTTTCAAATCGAAACGAAAGAATCGAATTATATCTTTGAAACGATCTCTTGGCATAGTTTGTGAAAAAAATGGCGGTCCCCAAACTGATGATCATAACGTATTTACTGGAAAATACTTTGCTCCGTATGCATAACATAATGGAAACAACAGCGTCCAATTCATCTAATGTTACTGTCCATGTGTTATTTCCAAGTTGACGGCGAGCTTCTGCTTCGGTACATTTTTTTATATGGTGCACCATTTATCACTGAATGTTAGACGCCACGCACTAATTACAATATCCGCATTTATACACCTTTTTGCATATGAGATCGGCCCTTGCAATTCTCGCAATACGTTCTGTGTTGCACGACGTCCTTTAGTAGCAGAAGGTGCAATCACTTTCCAAATTGCACCGTCGACAGCAGTGTCTTCGTGTCCAATTAAATGTGGACCAGAAAGACCGATAGATATTTTCCGAGGAAGTTTTTGACCACGGCTTTGTGAATGCGCTCGTCCTCGTGTCGTACATATTGAAGGTTGGGAAGTATTTTTGGAAAAATCACCATCGGAATCACTTTCATAGATAGCTTTGCTTTCTACTGATTGTAATTTCGATGGTAAAAAATTATCAGACATGCGTATTTTTTTTCTGGATTTTTTATTAGATTCTTCTATGGTAGTTTTATTTCTGCATTCTTGAGAACTTTTCACTGAAACAGTATTTCGAGAAATTGCTTCAATTTCATTTTCAGTGGCACTGCTCCTTTCCGTGTCTTCATTTCGAGGAATATATTCTTTATATCCATCTAAACTGCTGTCACTGTCACCTGACTTCATTTCATCTAATCTTCTGAATTCCTTCAAAATTTCTTCGTGAGTGAGACCACGTTTACGAAACATCTTTTCTATTCTTTGTCACTTCAGTAACTGACAATATGTTCTCATTCTATTGGTCACGTGGGTAGATCTTCAGGTGCGCCACCGAGTCTTGTCCAACTGCTGGTAAAATCCATTTTACGAAGTGAGGGAAACGTAAACAGAATGTAAAAGGGGAATATGAAATCGAGTTACTGGGATGCTATTTACAAAGTCATTTCGAGAATAAAGCAGTGACATGCAGATAACAGTGAATGCAAGAAAAGGGGGATGTCATGAAGGGCCAATTTGGCCCTTTCCGTCATTCTAGGTATATTGTTTGAAATCGGCGATTCTATTGAAGTTGGAAAGAATTTATTTCAAATACAGTGACAGTAAGCCAAATAAATAAAAGTCATGAAATATCGAAATATATAGTTCATTAATATAGGAAATACAAAGTCGCAAACAGCGATAGGGGCCAGATTGGCCCCTTCCGTTATTCTAGTGTTAAGTGTCATTATTTTGAGGACATTGAAGATATCAAAGAGGAGGCTGAGAGATGGTTTCAGGACCAGTCAGAGGAATTTTATTTTAGAGGACTAGAAAAGCTGCAGCGATGATGTAACAAGTGATTCAGTCTCATAGGAGAATATGTTGAATAAATGTGTAATTTCTTAACTCCAGCTATCTTCTTTCTCGTCAAAGTCATAAACTTTTCAGCCTCCCTCATTTGTAGAGAACCTGTCACTCACATGACATGGAATGACCCAAATGTGTTAGTAACCATTAAATATCTCTAAAAACCGATGTAGTTTACAATGTTAATACGAACTGCCATCATATATTAAAGCATCACATGTTCCAGGAAACACATTGTAATTCTATTTAATGTTTCCAATAAAATATGTGTTAAATCACTTTTATCGCTAGTTAAAAATTCCCCATCACGGAAAAATGTGTGTGTTAATGGTTGGTTTTCGTGTTGATTCTGTACCTCTAACTAACACTTCTGTGCAACTATTAGGAACCTGGAGAGTAGCGGGATGTCTGTTTTAAAAATCTTCAGTATTGCATTGTTCTTGCTTATTATTTTCATCTGACTACTAAAAAGTTGAATTTTGTTCTTTTTCAAAGTTCATTTTTTTTCATATTGTTTAGCAGTTTTTTTTACCAAACGTTCTTTAATGAAACTGTGTAATCGATTGAAACCAGTTCTCTCAGCTGATGATCTACAGAAATTATAAACCAGTAAAAAAAAAACGCATAGACAGTATGTCTTCATAGTCAATACTGTAACCCATTTCGTTTATATGTCCCCGTAAATGAAGGCTATGGACACTATATTCTATACTAAGTATCCTTTAGTGCACATTACGGATGCATACCAATTTCAATTATAAAGTGTGTAAAATCAGTAAAATACATTAAAAATGATTTCTTTCTATAAATCATAATATGTAACGGAATTATTTCGTGTGTATCTGTTAACGAACTATAAATGATACACAGTTCATTTTCAATACTGAACATGCCATGGTAAACCTGTATAACATACATTAATCACATGATAGTCCGTGTATATTTGCGTGAGTGAGAGTGCGACTGCATATTCAGAATTCATCAACACTTTTAAATATATTGGAAAATGTTACAAATATAATTTCTGATCTAAAAAGCACCGATATTGACATCAAACACACTTTTATATAATAGATAGTAAATAAAATTGCAAACAATTTCAGGAAATGATGCTATTTTGAATTACAACTTCTACCTTTAATCCGTGTTATTTTGCACGGTGCTTCCCCTGTTACATGGATTTTACAAATATAAAGTAGTCACTCACCAATCGGGATACTCGGAATATTAATTTGGAATTTAATGATTATTTCAGTCTTGTAGCACCTCCACTATATGGCTAAATTCATAATTTACTACCCATACGGAAATTTTCGATTTGTATTAAGATATTTTAAAAGGTTTGGGTGGGAAAACGCCACCCTATATATAAACACGTTGAATGCCAAGTCTATTTTGTCTGTCTTTCCGTTTGGGCCACGAAATAAGATCCCCATTACACAATCTATCAGTGTCGATCACCGATGACTGACGCGACCTAAAAAGAAAGTTCATTGTCAGTCACCGGTGACTGACGTAACACTCAACGTGTTAAACCGCAACATTATGAAGTACTGAAAACCATTGATAACTTGAATAACCTAAATACCTTTAGATACTTTGCAGATAAACGGTAATTCCTGTGAACAAGGAATCGTTATCCACTCTTTTCTCCTTTTCCTTGCAACGCAGGTACCGCCTTTGAAATGCATTTCTTTTTCGAATCCGTCGTATGAAACATACCAACCTGATGTCCACTTCTGTTGGAGCTGTTCCTAGATTTCAATTTTAAAGAAATTTGTCATGAAAGTAGACACATAATTAAATATCAAATATAAAGATTAGCCAGTGCATATTTTCACAGATTTTGCTATACATGAGTGTAGTTCAGTAACATAATAATCATATTTGCACATTTTATGAAACAAACAAACAGACTGTAAGTATTACGAAATTGAAAAATGAATTAAGAAATTCCAAAAAATTCATAAATTTCAAAGTATCATAATTTGTTGAGTTTTGAGCGTAGAAGGAAAGAATTTTTAATGTTTTACTTGTCAGAGATTAGAGAACATTTATCTAAATAAAATGAGTAGGTCACAGGTACATTATAAAAATTAAACAAGGTGGAAATTGTACGTCAAACGTGGCAAATGGGGTACGTTCGTACTATAACTAGTTTTATAAATATTTTTTGCACCGCATATTGTACTGAATGTATATTTTAAGGCACTTCATAAGTGCATGTCAAATTCATTCTGTTCGAAAGGCTGTAACATCATTAAAATGTACTTGAAATATTTTTTTCTCATTGGCCGTAATGTAACGGAAAATTTGACTGTCCCTCTTATTAACCTATACATCCGATTTTCATAAAATTTGAAATGATTCGACAAAATTTTTCAACAATTATATATTTAAAATTTCTGACCATTCGGTTGGGTAGTTTTTGCTCTGTTATATGCGGACCGACGGACAGACAAACAGACGGACCGAACAACGACTATAGGTGCTAAGTATTTATATAATTGCGAACGCACCTGAAAAGTGTATCATTGAAAAGTAATGGCAGGATTACTACATCTTATTTACTACCTTAAACTTATTTTGTACGTCATTTTAAACAGTTTTGAAATTTAGATTTATTACCTATCTCCAAGAGATAAGAAAAATAAAGCCCGTTTCAACCTTTTGGGGACTGAAAATATATGTGTATTTGCACGCACGCGCGCGCGCATGTGTGTGCGAACAACAGACATACTTCCATACCTATATTTTGTGTGGATGTGTACAACAAGAAAATTATTTCTATTATGTTATCATTCTTTTATAAGTGTGGAGGAAAACCATTAATAAATAAATGAGGCAGAACCTTGAAAACTGAAAGTAGTATAGTTTAGTAGTATAGTCAGTTAGTATATTAATATAATAAATTCATATCTGAATCTCATACAAATAAAAGATTCCATGCAAAATTTTAGGTAGTATTCAAACTTGCTAGGAACTAGGCTAAGGTCTACCGCGACTAATTCAAAATTTTATTCGCTGTCGCTAAAACCTCTGTTTTGACGTCAAACTCAAAATTTGCATACTATACGAAGTTTGAAAATAAGAAAAAATTTGCATTTGTGACTCTCTTCTTCCATTTTCTTCAAAAACATTTCGCTTATACCATTATTTTATATAAGATGTACAATATCCTTTAATTATTTTGAGCAGTGTGTTTCTAAAATTGGAATTGTAACAATAGAAGGTTTTAAATATAGAAAAAGAAAAATTTTAAACACGCAGGCTAAAAATTTTCCGATAATGCCGGAAAATTTCTCCAAAAATAAAATTATTAAAATTACTCACTTGTATTTTAATTCCAATCCACACTTTTTCCTTTATATTAGCTACTATGTAATCTAGGAATGCATCTTCTAATATATCTAACATTGAAACAAGATGGCCATTATAATAATTTTTACAGTGTTTTTCCGCATCTTGCCACGATTTCTTTTCCGTAACAACATGATAACAAGAATTCTCCCATTTCAATCCTTTGAAGTCTTCAGACGAACAATACATTGGGTTAGGAGATCGCTTTCTTTCATCTGTTTTGAAAATAAGTAGAAAGAATTTCATAGGAATAACATGTAACAGACAGGTTAAAATGAATAAATATTTTATATGTATTTGATTTTTTTAAACATACAGAAGGAATGTTCAGTAATTTCATAAACCTTAAAAAAATTAATAAATGAGCTAGCTGACTGGTGCATGTAATCGGTGTTTAGAAGGCACATTAGTGGTGTAACATGAAGTTTAAGTCTTACACTTTTAAATACCAAAAATACTCTGTGGAAAACTACTTTGCAAAGTCACGTCCTTACTTTTAGGTAGCTTTCATTACAAAAAGCTACCTATTGCAGCTGTTCGGAGGAAAGCGATTTCAAAAAATTTTGGTATATTTTCATCGATCATGACCCCCAGACCCCGAAACCACCCTCTGTTCAAAATTGATACATATATATATATATATATATATATATATATATCCATATATATATATATATATATATATATATATATATATATATATATATATCTGACCTATGTCACACTGTAACTCTCGTATTTATGAACCGATTTGGATGTAATTCGGTGTGTACATAGTACACACCAATGTCTCGACCGAGTTCGTCGGCCAGCTTCATCCGCCATTTTGTTTCAAAATGGCGGCCATTTAAAAATTTTTTAAAAATTTAAAATTTGAAATGTGGTACCAAAAAATTGAAAATTGGAAAATATTTTTTTCTTATTTATTTGACCTTTATACAAAGACTCCGGAGCAGTTTTTGTTTCGTCTATATCTTAGAAATGGCTGAGTTATAGCATTTTGAATTTCTAGCGTGGCTGACATTTTGAAACGTCCTGAATTTTGTCACGCGATAAAAGGCGTATTTATGAACCGATTTGGATGTAACTTCGTTTATACATAGTACATACCAATGTCTCGACCGAGTTCGTTGGCCAGCATCATCCGCCATCTTGTTTAAAAATGGCGGCCATTTAAATTTTTAAGAAAAATTTAAATTTGAAATGTGGTACCAAAAAATTGAAAATTGAAAAAATATTTTTTTTTTATGTGTTTGACCTTGATAAAAAGATTCGGGAGCCGTTTTTGTTTCGTCTATATCTTAAAAAATGGCTGAGTTATAGCATTTTGAATTTCTAGCGTGGCTGACATTTTGAAGCGTCCTGATTTTTGTCACGTGATAACAGATGTATTTATGAACCGATTTAGATGTAACTTGGTCTGTACATAGTACATACCAATGTCTCGACCGAGTTCGTTGGCCAGCTTCATTCGCCATCTTGTTTCAAAAGGGTTGCCATTAAAAAAAAAGTAATTTAAAATTTAAAATGAAGTATTAAAAAATTGGAAAATGAAAAATTTTTTTTTGTGTGTTTGGCCTTGATACAAAGATTCTGGAGCAGTTTTTGTTTCTGAAAATTTGTTCTTTTGTTTATATCTTAAAAAAATAGTTGAATTATAGCACTTTAAATTTCTTGCATGGCTAACACTTTGAAACGATCTTGTATTTGTCACGCGATAACACACGTATTCGCCTATTTCGATGTAAGAAGGCATGTGGATAGTATACATCAATATCTCAACCAAGTTCGCTGGCCAGCTTCATCAGCCATCTTGTTTCAAAATGGCGGCCATTAAATTAAAAAAAAATATATATTTAAAGTGAGGTGCAAAAAAATTAGAAATTGAAAAAAGTTTCTTTCTTAAGTATTTGACCTTGATATAAGCATTCACGAGCATTTTTTGTTTGCCTTTATCTTAAAAAATGGCTCAGATATAGCAGTTTCAATTTCTAATGTGGGTGACATTTTGAAAAATCTTATTTTTTGCCTGAGACAGCACTCGTATATATCAACCGATTCCGATGTGAGTGAGCATGTGCACAGCAATTACTAAGGTCTCGACCAAGTTCACTGGTTAGCCTCATCCGCCATGTTGTCTTAAAATAGCAGGAACTTTAAGAAATCGCCGAATTTGGCAGCCGAATATAAGCAACTGTAAATAAAAGCAGCTTGGATAAAGCTGACTAATTTCGCGAAATTCTCATTCATAATGATTTAGTATTGATAAAAATTAGTATTGAATCTCCTATATTCGGTTTCCACTAAATTGAGCTTCGTGTGTTTGAATAATATAAGTTGGCTTTTTAAAATAAGGAAAATGAAAGCTACCTCTTCCTCCCGGCACTGGCCGGAAGGACTTTTTAAAATAAGGAATATGAAAGCTATCTCTTCCTCCCGGCGCTGGCCGGAAGGACTTTTGAAAGTTAAATTATACAAGAATTTATGTATTTCAAACACGTCAGAACACAGTTCATGTAACAAGAACGATGTACAATTAACAGAAATTGTACACATTTTTTAAGAGTAAAATCAAGCGCTTTAAATAGTTTTCAAAGACTAAAAACGATTACAGTAATAGAAGAGGGGGAGTGAACTATGGATTAAATAAGTAAAATAATTTACACCGAATTTGATAAATGTATATAAGCAATGTGCAGAACATACCAATTATCCTCAAAATATTACCTAAGTTCACCGAATTATGAATTTCTATTTTTTTACATATAAAAGCTAGTAGATGTATCTTTCATAATTGGATTCTCCTAATCATAGAGCTTATTTATAAGTTCTATTTTATAACCAGTTTATTCTAATTATAAAATTTCATGCTACAGCTCTATAACTAAACAAACTGTTATACACGAAAACATTTCCCAGAACATTACCAAACCGACAGTGTTATTTCCATCAAAATCTGTTCACTAGAACCTAGCTTATACACTATCAAAATTAAATGCGTTGAATTTCATATATAATAGACACATTTTTCATAATGGGATTCAGATTATTATAGAATTTTATCCCATAGCTCTATAACTAAAAAACGTAGAAAGACGTGTTTAATTACCTAAGTGACATTATAAATTGCTTTAAAATTCGTTCAGAGCAAATAATGCTTGTCATAGATTTCATGACGATTTTTTAAATAAGCTAAAAAATGATTATTTCTGCATGATGTAATAAAATTACAAGTGAAAGCTTTGGTCAGAATTCAAATAGATCTGTTGGTTTTCTGAAAAATTGGGATTGATCTTTCATATTAGAATATCTTAATTTGGGTACCTTTTAAAATGTTTCATATAGAATTCTAAAAAATAAAAGCAGTAGAACAGTATTTAAAAGGAATCTTAATTAAAAAAATTCTTTGACATGTTATTCTAAACACAAGGCAAGATTATTATAAATAAATAAAGCATGTACGCTGTACAGCCGTGGAAAAAAAAAACCCTACTAACTCTGAAGCAAATTATTGTAGAAGAAAGTTACTGGTAACAAACGAAATAAATAAAGTCTACTGTTAAATGATGTATATAAAATTTGTTTAAGGGGAGCATCTACATATCAAAACGAAGACAAAGTTTGTTTTTCTCAATAGTAACACCCACGTTTGACACAACAAATAAATTCTACGCCCTTCTAGTAGCATAAAAACATTTTTTGTTATGAAATTCGTACGATTAGTTTCAGAGAAATTAATTATTTTTAAATGAGTCTAATTTAGGGAGTGTATCCAAATTGAAGTTCGGTACTTGATTGTTGCAATCAGGGTTGTTAGGTTTAAACCACGCTGGTTTAAACAGTGGTTTAAACCATGGTTTAAACCAAATGGGTTTTTTTCATCTGGTTTTTTTCTCTTTTTCCCTAATGTTTTCCTTCATTTTACACATTATTGCAAAATGTAAAATCCAAGTTATGCAGAAGCTACAAGCAAAACTTGAGGAAAATGATGAATTAATAAATTTGTAAAGTGACAAACATTTTTAATCAATCAAACTTTTCTTATAAGCTTACATAGCAGACTAATTTTTCTAAAATTAGCTGGGAAGAAAAAAACAAGTAATTAGTTATTTCTCTTCCTTTTTTTTAAACCTTTTTTTTAATAGCCAAAATGGAAGATATGAGCTGAATATATACTTTTACTACTTAGATTGCTTGATTAGTTAAGATTTACCAAGAATTAAATATGCCTCAATGATGACATAACCATAAGTAATTCTCCGCTTTGGTTACTTTTTGTTTTGTATGCTAATGAAATATTTGCTGTGAGCTTTTTTTTTTTTTGCTGTATCATAGCTACTGGGTTTAGTAAACCTTTGTTTTTCTTGCATTCCTACATTGGGTTTAGGGTTATCACATTATGATTTTATTCTGTTACCAGCAGGGTTGGCACAGTTCAAATCAATTGGTTAACCAATTGGTTTTTAAAAAAATATCTAATATAAAATTTTTCTCATTTTTGTAATTTAAGTGTTTCAAATTATTGGATATAAATAATTTCTGCTTTTAACAGTCTTATCCCAGCAATCACCGTGAGACATAGTGAGTCTAGGTTATATTTTTGTGCATGTAGAATGCAAATTGCATGTGTTGATGAACATATCTGAAGCTCTAAAGAGAAAATTTAAAACATGTGAATTTAGCGAAGATAAAATAGATTAAAAATATGCAATATTTTGAATAAAATATTTTCCTTTGAGAAAGCGAAGATTATTTACAATTAATAACATAAAATGAACTTTAAAATTTCAGTCAAGCTTTAAAAGAAAATTTTCTTGATTGAGGAGATTATCTTTTAAGGCTCTGCTTTACTCAACAAGTGCACAAGTGCTTTGACACATTTACAAATTCATTTTTCATATACAATCGGAAGGCCTGGCTATGGAAGCGATTTGGAATCGAACTGTGTTTTCCATTTTTGATAAATAAATTAGCTATTGAGTTATAAGCAATTTGATCACTTGACAAAGCTGTTTTTAACCTTCCTTGAGTAGTTATTTTTCTTTCGCATGGAAATTCGGTTCAAAACGCCAACTTTGACACTATTTTCTGAAAGATCTATTGCGTTTGCAAAAAAACCGAAAACACGGTTCTATTACATAGTTTCTGAACAACAGCATCTACTAGTTTCACACATTTCCAAACAAAAATAAATTAAAACTTATGTCATAAAGTTGCTCTTTTGGATTTGAGAACAGTCTTAAGGATAAAAAAGAGACTCAAGAAATGAAGTCGAATAAGAGAATTTTGTAAAATTGGGTGCTAGCGAAGCCCCTGTTTACTTTTAACTAAAATATGCAATAAGATATATTTAAATCGTCTGTTGCATAATCAAATCCACTATTTAGATCTGACAAAAAAAAAAAAAAAAAAAAAAAAAAAAAAAAATGTGGGAAAATCAAGATACGGTTCGCGTGAGACATAACAAAAAAAAAAGTCTCATAAAAATGCCTAAAAATATGTATTATTATTTTTCAGTTTAGACATTTAGAAGTAATACGTATTATAACATAGCTTAGAAAAAAAGCTTGTGTATTAAGTCTGATGGCTGTTTAAATGTTTTAGTGTATAACAACTTTTGTAAATCCACTTTCCATTTTAACATAAATGTTTTCAGTAGTCTAAAAAGGTGGTAAATAAGTATTTCTGTTTATTTTACTGTTGCCTTTTTTTCCCTTTAACCTGGCAGTTTTTGAGGAGAAGTGTCAAATAACAATACGCAATACTTCCTGAAACGTGTAAAGACTCTACTGCTAAATTCAAATCATTCCAGGAATTCTTTATAAAAAAAAGCATTACTTTCAATAAAAGATAATTGTTCATGTAGTTCTGAGTTCATGTTCTAAGAGGAAAATCAGATATCTCAGATTACAAATATTTCAAAGAAATTATTTTGAATAGGGATGGGAAAGTATATTATATTTATAAAATTACACCATATATTTATATATAGTACTAGAAATCAAAAGATTGTTTATTAAGATTTTCAAGGTATCAATGTTTCACTATGTAGAGCATTTTATTCATGGAAGAGAAGACTTAGCTTTTACTAAAAATGCTTACATTTTAAATGATTTCAATTTTCTACATAATTGATGTAATTATTTAATTTAAATTATTTTTAGATTAAGTTATATTACTTATGTATCCAACAATGTTTATTTTTATCAATAAATATACATGAATATGTAATAGGAAAATATATTTTTAAAAACCCGGTTTAAACAAAAAACAAAAAACAAAAAAACCTGGTTTAAACCAAAAAACCGGGTTTTTTGGTTTTTTTACCAACCCTGGTTGCAATGCTACAGAATGATCATGTCACTTCTATTAATGCATTATTTATTGTCAATATGACCATTTCTCATGATTAATATGTTTCGACTATTGCCCAGACCAAACTTTTCAATAAAATGAGTAAAATATATATGTTTTTCAAATTATGCTTTACTGCACATCATAGACGGTGCCATAAACCATCATTTTGACGTTTTTTAATCGTAATTCGAAAACTACTTTGAAGGAAAATTTGAAATTGAGAATTCGCATAAAGCAGGACATAATAAATATAAACCTATCAAAAAAATTGTAGGTGGCAATCGACATTCATTTCGAATCTTAATTTCATAATTCGTATCATAAAAATTTTAAAATTACAAATTGAATGTATTATTGTTTGGGTTTTTAGTTTTATAACCAAACAAAAAATTATTACTTTAGGATTGTAATTTCAGGAGATATTATTAAAAGTATGAAAATGTAATTTAATATTAGAAGCTCTAAATTTTGAATGTTTATAAAACAAAAACTTATCGTCCAAAAATTTTGTTTGTAGGTATAGTTTGAACTGAAGATTACAAATATATTGTCAAAATTGGGTGTTGGCATAGAATTAAACAAAGTTTGGTCTGCTTTTAAATTGTAGTTTGCCTCCTAAGGAAATTTTATATACATCATTTAAAATTAGACTTTATTTTCAATCGTTTGGTACCAGTACATTTCTTCTGTTTTAATTGGTTGCAGAGTTAGTAGGTGATGTTTACTTTTTTTTCTGTGACTATACCTTTTTATAATAAATATAAGTTAAACTAACTTGATTTCATTTCGCATATGTATCGTTCTAGAGCATGACAGTGTAGATCATTCCAATATCCTATCAGGTTGTGCTCAGGTTCAAACCACAAATGACCGCAATCTTCCTAAGCAAAAGAATAAACAGGTACAGATTTATTTAATTCATTGAAAGAAAGAAATAAACGAAAAGCTTTTTAACACTATATAAAACTAGTTGAACATTTATGGATAGTGAAATACGGAGTAATTACAGAGTTTTAGTTTTGTGTTTTTTCTGTTTTTTTGTTGTTGGTAATATTTTCAACTATCTATTGTATTTCTGATTTTTGTATAAATGTCTGTCAAAATTGACATATGTATGGAATTTGACTCATTTCATTAATGTGAGACGTTAAATTAACAGAAGTATCGATTACAAAAGCAATTTTTCCCTTTTGAAATAAAGTTTGATCGTGAATATATTTTCATAATGAAAACAAAATTCAGAATTAAACGTAAATATAAAATAACTGAAAAAAATATAATATTCGAATTCATATTTTACACTGGTGATTTAGCTTTACATTAACTTACTTCATATATGTACCCTCGTTAAATAGTGTGTTAATATTCTCTTTTTTATTCAGTCTTAATAAAGCTGTATTATGCTCCTTACATCTGACACCGAATTTTCTCTGGGTCATACCTTTATTAGATTGGTACATTGGTTTCCATGTCTAATTTTTACTTGCAGTTATTTATAAGGGGGTCAATTGAAATTAATATAAGGGGTTCAAAGGTTTGTAAACGATACTTAACCTTTTCACATCTCGAGTATATGGATAAAGTGGTTAAAAAGCTTTGGGAATCGGTAGATAGAGGTGGCAACGGGCAATATTGAAAATACAGGCGGCGTTGTATGTTAACTTTTTAATTGATGACTATTTTCCAGTTTTTATGTGCATTGTATTTTTAGTTTTTGTATAGTATTTTGATGAGGACTCAATGGAAGAGTCCAAACATGTAAAAATTTTAATATTTTTAATTTGTTTTTATTGAAATGACGTTCTTTTAAGCAAATAATTGTATTTTAATATATGCTTTGACTTGTTTGGAATATATATTATTGTGGTATAGTTAATAGTGGACGTAATTAAGATTATTTTACTTATATTTATATTATATTAAATTTTTTTTATATTGCAGCAAATATTAATTTATATTATTTTAGCAAATAATATATTTTGTTGAGAAGGTTCGTAAAAAATAATACTTGAATGTTACTTCAAAATAATAAATGATCACTAAATTGAGTTATGGTTTTCGAACAAATTTTATTTGAAAATAAATTTTCTTTTCTTATCTATTTTATTACAACTCAATAGTGAGTCATTTAGAAGGGCATATATGTACGATTATCGTGATCCTGATAGCGCAGGTATTTGCTACTATTGTTATGAAATCTGTATTAGTGACCAGTAACCTATTGTTTTATAACATAGATATTAAAATTTTATATATATATATATATATATATATATACTTAAAAAAGTATGTGTTAAAGCGAAATAAATAAAGCAGGTTTGTTATTCAGAAAAATTCCTTTATCGGGTTTGTAGCTAATAGGTGTAATTTAAAGGGCGTTGTGAGATACTTTATCAAAGTACAATCAAACATAGTTTAATACAATAGTATCGTTTATGATATAATAATAAAAAAAAACCTTTTGTGCTAAATTGTTATAAAACTGGGACTAATCGACTCTATTGGAATTTTGTGCTCTGCATTCTTTGTAATCTCCATTCTCCATATACTTCACTTTGTCGTATGAGAGTATAAAATGTTTTCGATATTTGAGTTTATTATGTGTGTAAAACAAGAGGAAATGTTTAATAGTTTCTTTAAAGACTATTTTTAAAAGACTATTTTTTTAAAGTTTATTTTTTCATAAGGCGTGAAAACATTGTTGTAAACTACAATTTGTAATGAATACTCACATTTTTGAAATGGCATAAATCGGGATAGAGGTGCAACGTCAAGTCAGACAGTAAGCCCATGACTTTTCATTTGACGTAAATATCTTCTTAAACTCGATATATATGTACAAAGCATATTGTTTTGAAAGTTATAGCGGGGAAAGACGGATAAACAGATTGACTGAATAGATGCAGCCGAATATATATATATATATATATCATACACGTTTTTAAAAATGAAAATTAGTTCATCTTCGTTACGTTTGTAGTTACAAAAGTGTAAGGAGGAGAGTTATACGTTGCTGTGAATATTTTAAAATCAATCTCCACTGTTTCACCATATTGTATCACTGGTGAAAAGTCTGAAATCAATTGAATTCAGAGTAATGAATTGAAATAATTAAAAAAAAAACTTACTGGTTCAGTGTGTCCAGGAACCGGTCGATCTTTTACCCAGTTTGTATAATTAAAAACAGTTCCATCACTCCACTCATATTCTTCTTCTTTGTCACGATCATTTAAACCAATCCAAGCCCAAGCTTTGAGTTCCAGTTGTAGAAAAGTAACAATAAAATCTAAAATAGTTCATTCACATTTAGAGTTATATTTCAATGAACATATGTGATGTTACTTTTATTTCTGCGCACTTTATTTAATCTATAATGATTAGGAAATTTGCAATGAATAAAATAATTTTACCCTGAAAAATGATGCAGATATACAAAAATCAGTGGCGTGGCGTGAAAATTTTCGGTGGTCATCGCAATTTTTTAAGTTTGTGGTGAAAAATTATTAACTCTAAAATTCAATGGTTGAATGTTCAAAAAAGAAACTTTAAATCTTACCTTCACTTATACGTGAACTCCAAATGCTCTGCTAAAACTGGATCGTAGAGTTTTAAAAGCTTATTAAGAGTTTTAAAATATTGCTTGGTCATCGCCGCATCGTGCGATGACCGGACGCCACGCCACTGACAAAAATCTATCAATGGAAAGAAAGTGAAATAAAATGCTGAAATACTTTCGCGTAACTAAAGCACAGTGTTGGTATGAACGATGAGTTTGTATAGTCCAGGTATTGTACATATTCCGTAAGTACAATCTTTAACAGTATTACACCCCATACAAACTCTGCCACAAATCATCGTACAAAAGCAATATCGCTGCCAATGGATTAACAATAACTTTAATTAATTAATAATGCAATTAAATTATTACCTAGATATTGAAATTATAACAAACTCTCACATTTTCAATTCTAACATCTAATTTTGACATCTTATTTGCGTAAAGGAATGTTAAAATTCTAGTGCTAAATTCATTTTGAGTAAATAATTAAAATACGTATAAAGCACAAATAAAACGTACTATGCAGTATACATTTTGTATAAAATCAATATCTTAGACAGCAGAATGAAATTCACAGTAGAAATGGAACAAGGACAAAAACTTGCTTTTTTGGATGCTTATCGGAAATATAACGAAACAGAGTCTTGATCACACAAATTTTTAGGAAGATTAACAGATCTAATACCTCTTTTTTTTTTTTTTTTTTTTTTTTTTTTTTTTTTTTGCAGTTCGCCTATAAGTTACAAATTGGCACCATTTAATTATTATATAATAAGAACGTTTGAAGTTTTGATATAAACACATGATAAATGTGATGCCACATGTAGGGATTGGTGGAGTCTGATTTCTGAAGTTGACAGAAATTGTACGTATGCTCCAAAGCGTATGTATATAAAGTTTTGTGCAATTTGTTCCAAAAACTGTAGATTTGTATAAAGTTCTTTCACTCAAACAATATATTTTTTTAAATATGCAAATTTTAAACTATGCATTATAAAAAAAAAGTAGATTTCTATGACGGGAAATTATGGCAAGTAGTTTGAAAAAGGGTAAAGATTCGTTTAGAAAATTTCTGAAGTTGACAGAAATTTTACGTATGTTCTAAAACGAATGTCTATCTAGTTTTGTGCAAATTGTTCCCTGAATATTTTTCTTGAAATTTTTGTTTCTGCATTGCAGTATATTCTTTAACTCAAAATACATTTAAGTGAATGTACTGCGTAATTTTAACACACTTATAGTAATTTTATTTAATGATATATGCGAAAATTTTGCATTATCTTCTCAGAATGACGTCAAATTCGAAAATATAGCAAATGAATCTGAATTTTTATTGGTTTATAAAAATATTGTCCATACGCTATTTCTTTTATGTTGCAACGGAAAAGAAATGAAAATTTTGCATGATACAAAAGTACATTTCTATAACAAGAAACTATGGCAAGCAGTTGAGAAAAAGGTGAAGAGTAGTCTGGGAAATTTCTGAAGTTGGCAACAATTTTACGTACCTTCTAAAACTTATATATATCTAGTTTTGTGCAAATTGTTCCAAAAACTGAAGATTTGTAAAAAGTTCATACACTGAAACAATGATTTTTATAAATATGTGTATTTTAAAATTGACATTAACCAAATACAAATCATTACCTTGTTCTTCTTGTGACCCAATACTCACCAGATCTCCTCCGTAGTTTCTGCACCTTTCTAAAGCTCTGTCCCAAGAAATTCTCTCATGATTTTTTCGACCGCCTGCTTTATAACATTTTTCACCTATAAAGAAAATAATTAAAATGAAATGTTACAAATATTCTTATTTTTATATCAAGCAGGAAACTTTGGAAAATTACAATATAGGAAATTGAAACGTTAATTTGAACCTTGGGGTTAAAGGCCCAAATCATTCGTGTCAACACACACATAAAAAAAAATCTAATCTGCTAGAAGTTTATCTTGTCCAATAATCAGTGCTCAAGACAATATAAAAATAAATTGACAATAAAAGTATGCTATGATCCTTTAAGAGTTTGATAGGTGGCAAAACAAAATTCCCCCGTATATGCGTTAGATCCAAGACCGGCATCAAATATTATGCAGTTCAAAGTCTGTTTTTATAAGTTAAGTTCTGTGAATATGACTTTTACAAAGTAAATTATGTATTTTAAAATATTTTTGTCATTAAACAACATATAATAACCATCATTAAAATAATACAGAAAAAAGAAAAAGAAATTTAATTAGCTGATGGACAACTTTAAAAATACGAATGCATAGCCCATTCAAGAACGAAAGTTTAGATCTTCTTTATAAATTCAACCCTAAATCTTCATTTTGATCTGTGTGAATGAGCTCATCTATAGCGCAGGGTTGAGGGCAGCTCGGGCCAAACTTTTCAGAAAAAACTCTAAAGATATTTAGCTAAATCCACCTTGGCACGGAATGTGTGAAGTTGTAACCAAACCACTTTTTTTCAAAAGCGCAGACACAGCCTCAGACAATAATGGAAGTCCCGTAGTGGCCCTAATATTGGATACTCCACTATTTTTTTAATGGAAATCAATAAAACGTAGCCCTTAATTAAGCCTTTTCGCCTTTTATTTGGCTTCTTGTAAGAAATTTCAACATGTACAAAACTGGAACATACACGTGTTCAATACTGTATTTTGCGAGTCCGGTATTGATGTATTTTAAACTTTCGAAACAAAAAAGGTGCGAGAAAATGTTTATAGTAGCACTTTTTACAGTACAAGTGTATGTAGAAAGAGTTCACTAAAATATCGAACACGTTCTGCAATCGAAGCCTCTAAAACAAAGAACAATATACGAAAAATAGGCAAAAATGTATTAAAAGTATCCACTACAGGCATAGATACATTAATTGACATTTATAAAAATGTGCTACAAAAACAGAAAATGAGAAAACCAAATAACTTTAGAATAAAATAATTTCTTTGAGAATCTCTTTTTATTACATCGTTTTATTTAACTCCGCCTGGTTTTTGTAACTAAAGCTGTAATTTTTAAGTCGATTTTTAAACCACATCCAATTATGCAAGAGTTATATAAAATATGCATAAAGTTGTGTTTCCGATGACAATACAACATTAATTTTACAGATTAATTATAAATTAATACATGAGGTTTAAGGCATTTTTCAATTAACTCGCCGCAGGTGATGACTCGCAAAATATTCTCTGTAACTCATATAAATGTATGAAAGTTGAAAAAAATATATGGATTTAATTATGCGCAAAAAATTGGCCGCCAAAATATGCCAAAGCTTATGCACTGAAACTACAGCAATGAAACAGAATTAAAAGCAGGAAATAAATTATAAATATAACCGGAAAGTAAAATAATGCGCCAAGCATAGATTATGAAGCATTTTCAAACACATCCAGAATTATGTAACAAAACTTCACCGTTTAGTAAGTTGAAATACTTGAAATATGACGTCTAATTCAATCCATTTTGAAACGCAGGGCATAACACATATGAAAATCCAATTTCAGCAATTCCCATGTATAGTCGGAAAATTTTCAGAATTCTTTGAGTAGACGTGTATATGATATATACGAGGGCTGTATGATAAGTACCTGGCCTTGACAAGAAAAATACATTTTTATGTCTAAAATGGGATTTATTTTTCAACATAATCTCCTTTTAGTTCGATGCACTTAGCCCAACGCTTTTCTATCTTTTGTATCCCCTCTAAAAAATACGATTTCTCTAACCCTTCAAAATAGGCGTTTGTTTCAGCAATAACCACATTGTTAGAGCCAATTTTTTTTCCACCAAGCCATTTTTTTCATATTTGGAAATAGAAAATAATCGCTAGGGGCTAAATCTGGCGAATATGGGGGATGTGGCAGCAGTTCGTATCCTAATTCATGGAATTTTGCCATGGCGACGACACAGGTGTGCACGCGTCCATTGTCTTGATGAAAGAGAATTTTTTTCTTCGCCAAATGCGGACGTTTTTCTTTCATAACATGGTCAAAACGATCCAATACCCTGGTATAATATTCCCCATTGATCGTTTTGCCCTTTTCAAGGTAATCGACAAGAATTATGCCGCGTACATCCCAAAACACTGTACCCATGACTTTGTTCGCAGATAAAGTCGCCTTAGCCTTATTTGGCGCAGGTTGTCCACGAAAAACCCGCTATGTGGACTGTTCTTTAGTCTCTGGCGTAGTGTGATGAATCCATGTTTCGTCAACTGTTATGAACCGACGCCAAAAAGCATTTGGACTGTGCTTTAATTTTGCCAGACATTCTTTTGAAATTGACACCTCACAGTCTTGCCCATCTTGCCGAAAGCTTTTTTATATCCAAATGAGTAGTTAAAATATTTTGCACCCGTTCAATTGAGATTCAGTCTTAGCAATCTCGCGTACTTTCAATCTCCGATCATTTATCACAATATCGTGGATTTTTTCGATCATTTTTGATGTCGCAACCTCAATTGGACGACCTGGATGTTCTTCCTCAAAAATGCTTGTACGGCAGCGTTTCAATTCAGCTGTCCAATATTTTATGGTTGATAACGAAGGTGCAGAGTCCCCACAAACTTCGCTGAGTTCCGCTTCAATCTCGTCATTAGTTTTCTTTTTCAAAAACAAGTATTTTATCACTCGATATTCAGTTTTTTCCATTGTTGAAATATCACCAGAGTTGTTCAATTGAAATGGCTACCACTCACAAAATAAATCACGTGGCGACTTGTCGATTAGCCAAGTTTGTTTTAAAAGGTCACCATTGCGAAATAAATAATTTTTTAAACTCTAGTAGCGTCATCTCTGACCGAGGTCAGGTACTTATCATACAGCCCTCGTATATTTGTATCTATAAACTATATGCATGAAAAAAATTAGTTCAATTAGGAAATTCATACCACAGAAGAGAAAATTACCCGTCAGCAATTTCGTCAATAAGGAGAATGCTACATGAATTCTTTTGTGCAGCTCTGTATACGTGGAATGGAATTTATACATAAGGAGTAGCATGGAGAAAATTTTTAAATTAAAAAGAATATACCGAAATTGAAAACACACTACCTTCGATTATTTCTCAAGAGAGTATTGTAACCGATTTCGTTTGTGTGTCCCTGTAGTAAATGAAATGTACAAATGCTATGAATGCCCTATTCTACAGTAATCAACTATTATGCATGTAATGTTGTATGTAACGTTTGTGTCATTATGTATCTAAAATAAGAACAATACAAAACTTTTGAAGGTGTGCGGAATTTTGAACAAAATTCTTTAAAATGATTAACGCCTTAACTAATCCTTTGTATTTACTGATTTAAATATTCTAGTATTTTTGTAATAATTATCCATTTTTTATTACTATGTAGGTTTGATTATCGCAACAAGGTATTAAATATTGTACAAATGTCCTTCCAAAATTTATTATTTTAGAATATTTTAAGAACAATATGAACGGCAAATAATTAACTAGACTTCAACATTAGAATAATTGATACTATCATCTCTTTTCCAATCACTATAATAATCATGCCTTGTGGACCCTAAAAGAAATTAAAACTTTCAAATGAAGACGGGAGTTTCAAAACTCGCCTTATTCAGGATTTCAAAAATCGTGTTTTTTCTATCAAACTATTCTATTGGTAAACATGCACCGATAAAACACAACAATCAGCAAAAAATCTAGTTTTATCCTATATTTTTGACATGGTAAAATCTTGGTTCATTGTGAAAATCTATAGACTCAGAGTTTTTCGCCATTTCCCAATATTTAATTTTCTGGGTAAGGTGAATTCTGAAACTCACTTCCTTGAAAATATGTAAAATTTTCAGGTAAAAGAAAAAAAAATAGTCTGGGGTATGCCGATCCCAGTTAACTCCATTTATTTTATTTTGATAAGCTTTACATAAGCATATTAACTCAAGTTATCCAGATAAATGGTTAACGAATTGCTGAAACAGAGTATTGTAAAAATATGGTTATCAAAATGGAAAGAATTTTGTTATCTACTGTTTAAAACATAAAATTCACATATAATTAATTGTAATTACATTTAGTATAATATATTTTGGTAATATTGATTGTTTTTATGTAGATCATGCATTTTCTTCAGCGGCTGAATACAAATATTTTTTGATAGTTTTGAGAGCAATTGATTAACCGCTCTCGTAATAAAGTGATTAGTAGTAGAAAATTGTTAACAGAGAAAGTTTGAAGCATAATATATCTGTAGTAAATACAATTTTAAAAAATACTAAGAAAGATTATGTTTTAACTTGTTGGGTTAAATCTTCTCTGCTACTAATCATATGATAAAGAGAGCTGCTGATTAATTTTTCCTAAAGCTATAGCAATGTGTTTCTAAAAATAAAGCGCCATTTATGGAACTGCAGCAAAGTAAAAAAAAAAAAAAAAGACTTACCCCAATAATACCAACCCCTTTCACAAGGTACATATTCAGGAATATTATTATCTTGGTCTGTAAAAGCTGAAATAAATATAATTTAGAAATCAAAACAAAAATTAAATAAATAACTTAATGTAATTATGAACATCAGCTATCTCATAAAACAAAAATATAATATTACTGATTTGGAGGCAACACAAAATGAAATTATTTATGCAGTGTCTTTTAAAAGTAACATAATAACCATAATTTTCATGTGGACGGAGTTTTGGTTGGGGTAGAAGGGTGGGGTAGGTGGAGGGGTACACCTGTAGATAAAAGTTGAAATTTTAAATGAAAAAGTTGAATTTCATAGCATATCACTTGGAATTTCAGTTTAAGATAAACAGCTTATTATAATAAAATTCCCCAACGATATTTATGGAGGAAGCTATGATTAAATAAAATATTAATTAATTTTACAAAGAAATAAAACTTTTTTAATTGCAAACGAATTTAACACAAGAGATGCTCAACCTATCTACTTTCCACTTCTCGCCAGTAATAAAACCAATGTAAGAAAAAAACAAGAGCGAAAATCATGCATACAGTATAGATTATGTATCAGTTTCCAATGTATGCAGATTACTGTAAAGAACTTCATACTTTATTAAGGCGAAAGATGATGCATAAACAAACGGTTTGAAAATCCAATAAAAGCTTCCTTAGTTAAACTAATAGCACAGTTGAAATTTTCCATTCAGAAATTTCCGTGAATATTTGGAAATGTACTTGAGAACTTTTTGTGCAGCCCTGTATATGATCTATAGAATTTATACACACCAAGTTATATTTTAAATATTAGTTCAGTTTAAAAACGCGTACCAGAACTGAAAATGCACTTCCAGCAATACTTCAGTTATTCAATTATTGTTCAGCTTCTTTTGTAAGCAAACTCTTTTGTATGTTCTGTTAAATGAACGATAAATTATATGCACTTTTAATTCTACAGTAAGCGTCTTGAAATAAACCTCAGTGATATATATATATATATATATATATATATATACTAGGGGGCTTTGCCCCCTGCAAACTACGCTCACCAACCCCCGTTCAGACACCGCAGAACCTAAAAACACGCTAATCTGATGGGTTTTAAAAATATTAGAGAAGATTGAATTATACTGAAAAAATCTGTGTAGATCTCCTTGTAAACGGGTTTCCATTCAATTCCCTTTGATTGCAAAAATTTGATGGCGAATCAGTTGCTGTTAAGACATCCAATGGTTGTTTTCGTTTTTGATTAAAGAGGATCAGTTAAACATTTGAAAAGAAGCTAAAATAAAATAAGTATAAGAGTCTTTGTCTCCCGGTATTTTAAAACAATCTCCATAACAATAGCCTAAGTCATGTGACTACCATCAACAGTTCCAGGCGAACCACTTCACTTTTTATACTCTAGGTGCCATTTTGCTACTTTAATGTTAGCCAGGCACAGGTGATAAGTCGCCAAATATTATTCTATCGCCATCATTTCATCTATATTATAATAGTTCAAGTCATAAACTGCCATTAAACAAATACGGTCTGATCCCATCGCCGTTCATATGAAAGTTTGGCAAAGGTGTCATATACGTCCCATATTGGCGTGATGTTTTAACGACGCCAATTTGGGGAACGCATCAACAGCATAAACAGCAACATCCGGCTTATCATATGAAGCAAAATAAGGATACTTTGGCGCCAGTTATGTGCCCGTTCCGTATATGACATTGGCGTAAAAAAAATCGCGCCAATATGTGACCGTAAGTTTTCCATTTTGATTAAAAAAAAATTCGAATAAAACTTCGTAAGAGTTGCCATGGTTGCAAAGAATTCTAGGTACTGTTACGCTGGCAAGATGTAAATCTCGCCAATAGCTTTTTTTCAACTCACCAGTTAGCATTTTTTTTTCGAGTGGTATTATTTGGCCAGATACGGTTATACAGGTTACAGATATACACAGTTACAGATATACAGGTTTGGCGTGATTATTATTTTTTTACGAAAATTTGGCGAAAACCTCGTTTTCAAATAACAGTTACATATACATTTTTGGTATTCCTTAGATATCCCGACGACCAAAAATCTATCGCCAAACTATAAGATTAAATTGATCGTAAATGTCACATTTACTTGACTTTAAGCAAATTACACGTGTTTGCGTCATCAAGTGATTTTTATTTCGACGTTTTATTCATATATTTATTAATGTTATACTAATTTATTTGTTCTTTCGTTATTTAAAATAAAAATTATGTAAATTTGTATACTTTGGCGAGTGTTTTGGCGATTAATATAATTTGGCGAAATTGGTCGACCGAATAACTAAGTAGTACTGCATTTCTTAGTTATTTTCTATTATTTTCTAAAAGAAATATAAAAAAAAATAATCACTAATCATAGAACAAAATAATCTATATAATTTGTAAAAAGAAATAAAAGTAAATAAACATTTATTATCAAATAAACAACAATAGCCGAGTTACCATGTCAACCTTTTCTGAAATATATAAAAAAAATATATCTGTTTGATTAAAATTTGAGTTGCCATCATTAGAAAAATGTATATAAAATTAGAAAAAAAATTAATATTTCGAAAACTAATTCGAATTTAAAAATTCTAATACCAGTTTTGAAATCTGCGGATCAATATTGATTTTTGGTGTTAATTTTATAGCAAAGTATTCCATATTTTAGGAGAAATCGCCACACCTCATTTTCAAAACCGAACATACCATAGTAAATCCGAATAACAAATATAAATTTAATGACAATCTGACAATATTTGCACGAGTTAGAGCAAAGACAGGCGGCAAACAGCAGACGGCAGGGCAGACAGACAAACCGAAGTCATAAACATTTTTTAACTATGTGGAAAATCTTAAAACAGCTTTAAATGTCACTGGAGTTACGTTATAAGAGCCATACGTAATTCACTATTTTAACTCTTTGATGAAATTGGTCAGCGTCTTGTAAGTTATCGCATTCAAGATTTCTCACGTGAAAAATATTATTAGGCATCATATTTATAGAGTCGGGGAACTTTGGACAGTTCGATTCTGCTACGATCGAACTCACAAGTATTTAAGAAAAAGCTTTTTCTAATCATTGCAACTTTTTGCTCGTCCGAATCAATATCTTCAAGAAGCCGTTATACCAGCTTCAGTAAGGTTCAGTCCTGCGGTTAATTTTGCAACTCGTCATAATCTTTTCCGTAGGCTGAAAACCTTCATATATTTCTTCGACAGTACTTTGGCTCTTTAGAATGTAAATATCTGTATTTTACAACAAAAGGTTTTGGCAGCCGGCTGCCAACACAGTTGCTGTAAAATCTACAAGCTGCTGTCTTTAAAAGTACTGTAAAATTTCTCAAAGTCTGGGTAAAGTCGCGTTGCTATTGGATGCGTAGTTTACGTGACAGAACAAACTCTATTTTGATTTTACTTTTTGCTTGAATTCGATTTCACAGCATAGGTGATTGAAAAATTACAACACAATGTGCAGGAAAAATCATATTTTTTTTCACAGTATAATTCACTAAGCTCGTCGAAGGTTAATTCCAGACTAGGGGAAATTATGAGTTCAACAACACTTTCAGCATCCATCTCTAAGATGATTTATCTTCCATTTTACGAATTTCATGAGTTAGAAGCGATACGGAATCCCAATTTTTAGATGTTTTCTTAGTTTCTGAGAAGAAAAAGGGGCACATTTTTTCCGAGCATTTCTCATTGTTTTTTCTGAACTTCACCTCATGAATCCCATATGTGACTTCATCTGATATGTTAAATTCTTTTCAGAACTCTTTCACTGTTAATTTTGTAACTACTCTAATTGCTCCATTCGTATTGGCAAACGAACGTCGCATATATTATGCTTTAAAATATTTGATCACGCCCTAGTCCATGGGTTAAAGTAGACAGGTGGTATTTGGAGGCAAAAAGACAAATTTTACTCTTGGGTTAAAATTCAAACTTTCTGGTGAGTGCCCAGGTGCGTTATCGATAATTAACATCACCTTAACCTGTTAATAGTCGCGCGTTGGTCTTTTCCCCGCCCGAAATTCGTTATCTTCCTGTACCTCATTTCCTGTTAAAGTTACAATAGCCAAATTCCGTGTAGCTGACCTTGAGTGTTCACACTCTTGTGTAGTAAAATTACAAGTCATTCCTGCTATTTCTTAGCATTTTATCGCATTCTTAAGTTTCAATCGGTCTAAATGACTGCGTTGCGACCACTTGTGTTAGTTGAATTTTTCCCCCTCGTGTTCATCCTTTCCCATTTCCGCGAAATCTGCGGGGGAAAGTTTCTTCGAAGTACGGACTCTCTGTCTGTTGTTATTTCGTCTTTCTTCTTTCTGCTATTTTACCCGTTCATAGAGTACTTTTTTTTACTTTTAGAATGTTACTTAAAATTGTTTTATTATATTAGTTGTGAAGTCAGTTCGCACAAAAAACTGATTGATGGTCACTTACATTTTTTTTCATTGTCAAACATTGCGGGAATACATTCTCAAATTGATAATCGTTTAAATATGGAAAAAAAGGGAAATTCATCATCATTATTTGAAAGAAGTTGCTTTCCATTTATTACCGGAACATATAAATAAATAAAAAACAGACAACAACACAGCCAAACCATTAAAAAAAAGAGAAGAGAATTTTGTGGGAATCAGTAAAAAAATTGCCGTATCTCCAAAATCTGAAAAGTATCGTTTTTGTACAATAAAACAAACTCGAAAGATAAAACAGTTTTCTCAGAAATGTAGTATGTATATCTGCGAAGAACATACATATAATTTATTTGCACAATAATGAGAATTTTATAATGTAGGTTAGAAATTACGCAAATAAAAATCTCTTTTGGATAATTCAGTGAATATTTATACTATGATTTTAAAATATATTTTAAGTATTTTTCTAAAATTTATCTATTTTTAAATATTCATACTGTAAGTAAAAACACATTTTTTTTTTAAACAATGCGGCAGAAAATGTTTTTTTTTTATTATTATTGAAATCCAATAGAGGCTTGTGGACGGTATCTAACAAATTTAAATTTGTTGTCCTTCATCAATTGTTCAAACTATTTTTCAGAATACGAGAGAAAATTCATTTAAATAAAATTATTGCTGAATATTTATAATTTCGGAGAAATATTTCTTATTGTTTTTATTATTTTAATGAATGTTATTATAAAACAATAAATTATAACAATAATACCTTATTATGAAATGTACAATTGAATATTTATTTTAATTAAATAGTTGCTGTAAAATGCATCCCTATTAAGATGAACCTTTCAGTGATTCTATTAATTAAAATAATTTATCTATCTTAGGATTTAAATCTACAATTGCAAATGTATTTAAATTAAATATATAATTTCAATAACTTATTATTTACTTTATATAAGCGAAGTTCGTATCCAGAGTTTTTATTCAGGGGCGCTGCTCCCACCCTGAAATAAGTAGAAAAACTACAAATCGTGCATTTTCATTTGAAAAATGGATTTAATCATAAAATGTCGAGAGCTCCCCCCCCCTCCTCTTCCCCCTCATACACACATAGACACCCCACAAAATAAATAAATAAAACGTAGTTACAACATTTACATTTATAATTTCGAAATTAAGTATTTTTTACTTTTTTCTTTATTATATATATATATATATATATATATACATATATATATATATATATATATATATATATATATATATAATATGCTGGTGAATTATTGGTATTGTATTTGATTTGCTGTTGCATGTCATAGGTTCCATTTTTATTTTCAGTTTAATTGTTCAATTTAATGTCAGTGTAATATATTGATGCTAAATTCATAAATTTTATTTTATTAAATGGATATAGAGTGCCGGAGTATCATAAAAATCTACCTGACTCTGATTCTGTCCTTCCAAAAAAAATAAAAATACCCCTATCACGAATTTAGATTCATATTCGTAAATGTTTTCCTACTAATTATTGATTCATAGTAACATCAGAAATTCAATCAAATCATTTACTACTTTTAAGTATTTATGAAAAACGAAGAAAGAGTTATTAAAAACATTTATCTAGATGCCAACTGAACATATACTTAAGCGAAATAAATAATTTGCTGTAAGAGGTTGTAAAATGAATAATTGCTGTAATGTTTTAAAGTTCAGTCAATATTTTCACCCTACGTTATCCGTTTTCGATCATCTGATAACACCGGCAAGTTTCCCCTTCGTTTTCGGCCTGCTGGTAACGGCGGCAAATGGACCGAACGCGACTACTAACGTTCTAAAAAATGCCGCGACTACTCTCGGGTTAAAGGGCAAATTGTGGAATAGGCCAAAGCGCTTCACTTCTGGGATAAAATTTGTAATATACCAATATTCAAACAATGAGATGGTTACCCAAACTTTGGAATTTGATTTTCAAATCACTGGAAGTTTAGGCTTCCAATTTTCATCCCACGATTTTTTCTTCCACTATTTTTTAAGGGCTCGTGGATTCTCCAAAAGATAAAATCAGGAGGGGCTTTAGTTTGCAAGAAGTAGGGTTAATCTATCTTTCGACACTTTAAATTCAAGAAATATTTTCCCCTCCCATGCAACGAATATTTTTTTGGCCTTTTTTCCCAAAAAAGCCTTGGTTCATTAATATTGAAAACAGTCTTAGAGCAACATCCCCCCTATTCTGTCATCTTCTTTATATGGTTGGGAAATGAAAAGCTGCTTCCTTATCAGCACTTGCTGCCTCTTCTGATGTCGAAATGCTATGGAAATTACACCGTTGTTTGAGTTGATGAAACTAACCGTTACTAGCAACGAAAGATTCTTCACTCGTTCCATCTGATTTTTCTTTCAGTTTTTCGAAAATTAACTTTGCTGCATTAGGCGCGTCACACTCCAGAGAGACATGCGGCAGAAAAGCGTGAGGCATGCGACAATTTCACCCTCTTAACAAAGAAAAAACCGGTTTGAACAGTAGAATTTGCCTCATTTCTCACAATTATTGTCGCATGTCTCTCTGGTGTGTGGCGCGCCTTAGATATTGTATTTTGGTCGATAGGACAATTTTTGACTGTCATCTGATTCTCACACTGTATACTCAGCAATGATTCCATTTCAGAAACCAAGCCATGCCGATTGCGAATCATCACCATATTCATTGAGCAAACTTTCTTCACCTCGGCAAGTATTCGTTCTTTATTTTTGATAATTGTTCCTACAGTCGTACTGGTTAAATTCATCTTAGAAGCAATTTCATCTTTATTCCTCCTTCTTAAAACTTGATAATTTCATGTTTTGCTTCCAATGTAAATGTTTTCCGTTTTTTTTATTATTCAGAGTAAAATAACTAATTTTTCTTTTTGGCGACTTCGTCATGACGAAGTCGCCAAAAAGAAAAATTATACGACTTCGCATTGCATGAAGAGAGAGTGAGTGTATTTCGACCAACGTGTTTCTTGTATACAAAATAATTTTTCTGTACTGTGGCTTTGCGCATACCCCTTCCCACTAATGACAAGATCATATGTTTGGTAATACAAGGTATTTTAAATTAATTGCTGTCGTAAGTTATATTTTTTATGTCTTTTTAAGAAGATTTAAAATCAAAAAACTTATTTTATTTTATTCAAAAATTCAACAGATTTATTTCTTTTCATACCATCTATAAGATTTTTATCGAATAATAAAAGTAATTTAACCTTTTCTCTCATGTCTCTGATTATTAATTCTTTCATGCTGCTTCAGATAAACAAATTAACCAAAAAAAATTCATTTTAAGATTTCACTATCTTTCTGTCGCTCATTTCAACGTAATAGAATAAAAAAAGGTAAAATTTGATTTTGTCAAAATGTTTAGTCTTAAAGGCGCCTAGACACTAGTAGTTTTGGATTTGCCATTTACTTTTTCTCATTTGTTTGTCACTATCAAGTGACTGTCGCGAAACATTTTTAACCGACTTCAAAAAGAAGGAGGTTATCAATTCGACCTGTATGTATGTTTTGCCCATGTTCACGCATAACTTTCTTAAATATGAACCGATTTTGATAATTTTTTTTATTTGAAAGTGTAATTCACCCATTTGGTCCCATTGCAATTTCATAAAAATCTGATGATTAGAACTTTTTTTTAAAAAATAAAAACTTTAAAATTCAAACGCTTTTTTAAGCAGTCGCCCCATTATAAGCACTCATCTTTCATACTGTTACTCTTACAGAGATACGAGATCTTTCAAAGTGCGGAAACTTAGCTGGACAAAGGCCGAGATCCAGATGGATTTTCCGCTGGTAGTGAAACGAGATTGATCAATCAGAAGCCTGCAGTTTTGCGAACTTTTCGCTGTTTGCAAAAATGCAGCCTTCAGATTGGTCGATCTTGTTTCGCTAAGAGCGAAAAATCTATCTGGATGCCGGCCATTCTGTCATCTACCAAACCGGAAGGCCCACAAAGACACAAACCAATATCGAAAGTCAGTGTCAAAAAGTTGAAAATCAACCTTTAAAGTTTCTCATATATCAGAGCATCAGGATCAGGTATAACGCCTAGAATAAATAGTGTCGAAATCTGCTATCCAAACAGCACTAAACAAATGTATCCCTTAAATGTGCAATGATGCTTTAATCCAATGAGCCGATCACAGCGACATCTGCGTTATATTTTCAAATTTCAGTGTAAACATTGTATTATAACAGCGTCTAGACCAAATGGTCTTGGAGTTTTAAAAAATATCCTCAGATGTCGCTCCGATCGACTATCTGGATTTCAGCATCGTTTTACATTTAAGGGATACAATATTTTAGTACTTTCTAAGTACTACTGCTACAGAGTCTAGAATATATAGTGTGGAAATCGGCTATCCCAGTAATATTTAGAAAAGTGCTAAAATACTGGATCCCTTAAATGTCAAACGATGCTGAAATCCAATGAGTCGATCACAGCGACATCTTCGGGATATTTTCTATAACTCTAAGACAATTTGGTCTAGACGTTGTAATAATACGATGATGTTTACTTTGAAATTTGAAAATATATCGCAGATGTCGCTGCGATCTGCTCCCTGGATTTCAGCATCATTGCATATTTAAGGGATACAACTTTTAGCGCTGTTTCAATAGCAGATTTCCACACTATGTTTTCTAGACTCTGTACTACTGCGATAGTCAGTCATTATGTTTTAGATATCTGAATCTGAGGAACCAATGAGAACGGCTCAGGATCGGAACCCAGTAGGTATTGTGAACATGCAGAGCTAGACCAAATTTCAGCGTCTAGAATACATAGCGTGGAAATCTGCTGTCCAAACAGAGCTAAAAAGTTGTATTCCTTAAATGTGCAATGAAGCTAAAATCAAGAGTGCCGATCGCAGCGACATCTGCGATATATTTTCAGATATCAAAGTAAACATCGTATTATTACAGTGTCTAGACCAAATCGTCTTGGAGTTTTAGAAAATATCCTGCAGTTGTCGCTGTCATCGACTCATTGGATTTCAGCATCGTTTGACATTTAAGGGATCCAATATTTCAACACTTTTTTAAGTATTACGGGGATAGCCGATTTCCACACGATATATTCTAGACGCTGTAACCATAGAGAAGAGATAGGGGTGGAGTGTGCTTTCAGTGGAGAATTCCGTTGAAAAGCGGCATCAACATGACCGGCCCTACTCATGTAATGGTTTCCAGATTTCGCTCGTTATCGCTTGCTTGGCAATTTGAAAATTTTTGCCGGTCATGAAAAAAAAAATATATATATATATATATAAATACTCAGCATCCACATTATGCATGTGAAGTAGTGCAAAAATATAAACGAAGTAAAACAAAGAAACTTAAAATCTGTTTTAAATTAGTAAAAGAAGATTCTCACTTTAATTTAACGATACGGTAATTTGTTTCTTTTCCTTTCGCAAACATATGCTAGCCTTTGGCGGTAAAAGTCACGTGACTATTATGTTGGTTCCACTTTAGGATTACCAAAGCACTCTCCACCCCTATCTCTTCTCTATGGCTGTAACCAAATCGTCTTGGAGTTTTAAAAAATATCCTGCAGATGTCGCTGTGATCGACTCATTGGATTTCAGCATAATTTGACATAAGGGATCCAATATTTTAGCACTTTTTTAAGTATCACTGTGATAGCCGTTTTCCACACTATATAATCCAGACGCTGTAGTTATGTAATAGAAAATGCTCAGGTTTGCTATAGTTTGGACATAAGTTTCTCTTAAAGCACTTTGCCGCGCTCTGATGTGTAAACTTTATTGATGGATTTTCAGCTTTTCCACACTCAATTTCGATGTCCGTAGGTATCGATGTCGATCTTATAGTTTATTGGATGCGGTAACTTTCCGAAGTGCGAGATCTTGTCTAGAAAAGATGCCGCATTCAGAAAAAACCAAATGTCTAAAACGATGCTAACCGACATCGGAAGTGGGTATCAAAAAGCTTACAATTCAATAGCAAAGTAGCCTTATACATCAGAGTTCAGCTACAGCGTCTAGAACGCCTAGTGTGGAAATATGCTATCCAAACAGTGCTAAAAATTTGTATCCCTTAAATGTGCGACGATGCTGCTAAAATCCCAAGTGTCGATCGCAGCGACATTTGCGGGATTTTCGTATTACTAGTATTACATTGTATAGACAAGCAATATCTTGCAGTTGTAGAAAATATCCTGCAGATGTCGCTGCGATCTTCATATTTCAGCAGCATCGTTGCACATTTAAGGGATACAATATTTTAGCGCTTTTTTAATTATTACAGGGATAATCGATTTCCACACTATATATTCTAGGCGCTATAGTTCACAGTTCAGCAAAGTGTCTCCATTAGTCGGTGCACTGCAAAGTGCATCCATATACAGTATACATAAAAGTGCCTTCTTATGTGTAGCAGCACTGTCTTCGGTTATCAGATTCAGACTAAACACCTAATCATTGACGCTCATTTCTGATGTCTTTACTGCCTAAGGATGGGTAGTATTGGTATGAGAATGGTGACATACGGAAAAAAGATATTGATTGATAGATTCTGGACAAAAGCTATCGCCATGAATCTTGAAGAGCTTGCCATTATTACCAAACTAATGCTTGCTAAATGGAGGATCTTGCATCTACGTTCTGATCACGTGGTGAAGGTAAAAACTTCTAGCGTAAAGAAGGAAGACTCCGTAGACGTAATGAAAAACCCTCGCCTGCCAGTGAAACTATAGCGCCTGGAATATATACTGCAGGAATTGGCTATCTCTGTAATACTTAAAAAAACGCTAAAATATTATATCCCTTAAATGTGTAATGATACTGCTGCAATATGCAGATCACAGCGACATCTTCAGGATATTTTCTACAACTGCAAGAAATTGCTAGTCTATACAATGTAATACTAGTAATACGAAAATCCCGCAGATGTCGCTGCGATCGACACTTGGTATTTTAGCAGTATCGTCGCACATTTAAGGGATACAAATTTTTAGCACTGTTTGGATAGCATATTTCCATACTAGGTATTCTAGGCGCTGTAGTGAAACAGTTCATGCGGAAAGCAGTAGTAGCTTCCCTTCTTATCAGTTAGAAGATCTTTGGGTAAATTATCTGTATCACGTGATTTTTTTCAGCCTCGAACACAGATTTGGAATAAAGTCCATTGTCCGCCACTCGTATAATCAAACTTGTCCAAGGAGTATCGCCAAGTTCTGGAATAGAATATGTCTAGTTTTGCCGTAGTGTAGGCCACAGATTAAATATTTTACACAGATATGACAAAGGAGCAAAAACCCATACCGGCGCGATTCTAGCGCCACTACTGAGCATAAGCGGGAACAAAATGCGCGAGTGCGGAATTTTATAAACATAAACTCTCACTGTCACGTTTACCTGTTGGAAAGTTTGATTGTTTGAAACCACTTAAATATCTGAAAATTTCTCTGTTTAAATTATTATAAAAAAGGGCTAAATCTTCAAGAAGAAACGTGTAAGTGCATATTTTCTGAGGTTATTTGCTTAATTCCTAGTATCTGCTTGATAATATAAAGCATGTCTTGCGTTTTAAAACGTAAACAAATGTAGAATCGGCTAGAGAAGCATCAATAGAAGATAGATAATATACAAATAAGATAAGTAACAACTACCTGTTGCGACCCTCCCAAAACGTTTGCGATAGTTGTCACTAGCGGCTCTGATGTTGCGATTCGATTACCATTGAGCTTATGGATGAGTCATATCTGTATGAGATATATTTAATCTGTGGTGTAGGCACACACGTATGTATAAACAGAGTCTGAGCATTGTATGTCACCAATCTCAAATAGAAGCACCTTACATGAGGAAACAGCTGATGAAGATTATCGGAAAAGAATAATGTAGAATGGACTTTATTACAAATCTGGGTTAGAGGCTGAAAAAGTCACGTGATACCGGTAATTTACCCAAATAACTTCTAACTGATAAGAAGGAAGGCTACTACTGCTTTCCGCATGAACTGTTTCACTAGCTGGCGAGGGTTTTTCATTACGTCTATGGAGCCTTTCGTTCTTTACGCTAGAAGTTTTTACCTTGACCACGTGATCAAAGCATAGATGGAATATCCTCCATTATGGACCACATGATTAGTTTATTGAATACATATAATTGACCTGTGTGCTTGGCGTCAAGCGTCCGCTTATAAGTCATTGTCAATATACAGAAAGGAGATAGCGCAAGGAAATTTACAGCACCACAGAATTACATCCGGGAGCTCCACAAAGAGTGTGCAACGGAGCCAGCGAGATTCGAAACCGCCATTGAGAAGAGATAGGGGTGGAGAGTTCTCTGGTAATCCTAAAGTGGAACCAACATAACAGTCACGTGTTTACTATAGTCACGTGACTTTTACCCCCAATGGCAAGCATATGTTTGCGAAAGGAAAATAAACAAATTACCGTATCTTTAAATTAAAGTGAGAATCTTCTTTTACTAATTTAAAACAGATTTTAAGTTGCTTTGTTTTACTTCGTTTATATTTTTGCACTACTTCACATGCATAATGTGGATGCTGAGTATTTTTATATTTTTTTTTGTCACGACCGGCAGTAATTTTCAAATTGCCAAGCAAGCGATAACGAGCGAAATCTGGAAACATTTACATGAGTAGGGCCGGTCATGTTGATGCCGCTTTTCAAGGGAATTCTCTACGGAAAGCACACTCCACCCCTATTTCTTCTCTATGACATTTTCAAACCTGACAAGTCTATAACTTTTTGGATGCCAGCATTTTAGTACAGAAAATTTGGTTTTATTTGATAGAAGAATTTTTGAAATTTAAAAGGAGACACTCTATAAAAATTACAATTTCGCAAAAAGGCAGGCTTCTAATTGGTCAATCTCATTTCGCTAACAGCGAAAAATATATCTGGGTCCTTGTCAATATGGTTGAAGAGTCAATACAAATATTGCTACATAGTCTGCATTCTGCTTCTTGACAACGGAGTCCCACAAAAAATAATTCTTGAATGTAGAGCGTGGCCGCATCAAGACACCACACCACTAATCGCTTGAGAGCGTAGTTGGGCTGCGGGTTCAACTCCCGCTGGCTCCGTTGCACACTCTTTGTGGAACTCCCAGATGCAATTCTCTGGTGTTGTAAATCTCCTTGTGCTATCTAGAACCACCCCCCCCCCCCTCCCGTCAAAGCTCAAAGTCTTTGTGCTATTTCGTACTTGTATATTAACGATGACTTATAAGCGGGACCCTTATGTCAAGCACATACGTCAGGTGTATGTGATCAATAAATAAATGAATGTAGACTGTTCCGAATACAATGTACTTGTTTCAAAAAATATCATATGTATTAAATGCTAATAAAATCAGTACTTCTAATGAAATTATAAAGAATTTATTAAAAAGTATTTGTTTAATAAATAATTTTTGTAAATTATAATTTATTTGACAAATAATTTACTTATTCAGCAGATGTTGAAATCCGGATAATTATGTGTTACGGTATGAATAACTAAAAAGTACGAAATAAAATAATCTTTAAAAAAATATATTAACCGACTTCAAAAAAAAAAGCGCTAAAAAGAACTAAACAATTCTTTAAACTTCTCTAATGACGAAACTTTATCCATTAACTGCACATTGGACATCAGGTATCGGCATAAAAACGTTAAATTTAATATATAGAATTTAATAGCTACCAAACAGGGATTTTCTAGAGAATATTTTTTACAAAAGATTAATTTACATATTTATGATTTAATTTACGAATATATACATATAAAAAGTAATCAATTACTTTTTGAAGTTGGTGCCAAACATTCACAATCGATAATGATTAAACAAATAATTTACTGAAGAAATAGGGGCATTTTTTAAAAATTTTGTATAATAATTTCCATCATCACTTTATTCATGGTAATAGCTACAATATATTCACGATTTTAATATACCTAAAATAGGTTGGCACCAACTTCAAAAAGTAAT
The DNA here is from genome assembly GCA_963932465.1 of Maratus speciosus. Lineage (NCBI taxonomy): Eukaryota > Metazoa > Arthropoda > Arachnida > Araneae > Salticidae > Maratus > Maratus speciosus. Next base: position 332,718,146 of record OZ010790.1, on the reverse strand, counting down.
TGATTACTTTTTATACGTATATATTCGTAAATGAAATCATAAATATGTAAATTAATCTTTTGTAAAAAATATTCTCTAGAAAATCCATGTTTGGTAGCTATTAAATTCTATATATTAAATTTAACGTTTTTATGCCGATACCTGATGTCCGATGTGCAGTTAATGGATAACGTTTCGTCATTAGAGAAGTTTAAAGAATTATTTAGTTCTTTTTAGCGCTTTTTTTGAAGTCGGTTAATATATATATTTTAAAGATTATTTTATTCCTTTATAGAACCAAAAGTCTTCAAAAAAGTTGAAAGTGCATCTTAATTAAGAAATTTTTTATTTCCAGTCCAGAAGGCTTAAATGCGGGTGACGAATCGAGGGGATATAAGTCGGAGTACTACTGTACGTTATAATTATCCAAATCGGTGGATAGGAAGTGGATGGATCATCTTTAGAATGGATTTTCTGTTATTTAGATTTCGAGCCAAATTACTTTTTTCTGTGTGTAGGGAAAGGGGGAAGCTACTTGATTTTGACTATTTACAAAACGCACGCAATTTCCTCGAAGCAGTGATTTATAAGAAGCTGTAATAACATCTTCCCTTTCACATTTAATAAAACCAAGACTGAATATCAGCGGCCTTTTTAATGTCAAAAGAAGGAAGGCAGTTCGAACACATCCCTGAAAAAAATCCCTGATAAAAAAGGATATTTTGTAGTTTTTATGCTTTATCTAGTTTAAACAGTGTCTGTAGTTTTGATCTCGTGAAAAAATAATAGGCAGCATAATTTAAGATTAATAAGAGTAAATGAAAGTACAACTAATTTATTGTTTATTAATTTAAGTTGATGCATAATTAGCATTTGTGCGTAAGATATACATAATAATTTTTATTAATTCTAAGAAAATGCTTCACATTTGATGTCTGTCTTTTGAAAATCCTGCTCACAGGCATGTATTTATAACTCGATTCAATTGCAATCAGTGCTTCTTTCCTACGTGGAACAAATAGCAGTGCCTCCCCAAGAGCAAGACCTCGTGGTGAAATTTTAAATTACATTACCAACTAATAAACTGCAATCATTAGATATATGTAACGCCACCCTATAAAGGGTTCAATAGAAACACTGGTAGAAATATTTTGTTCAACCACAATCAAAAGCAGCTTTTTATATTAATATCCTTATAGTACCGTTTTTTTAATTCTTACTTTCTGAAAGGTTTTTACGCACATAACTTTGTCTTATAGAGATAACTGAAAGCAAAAACGCAAAACAGGGTGTTTGAAACTGAGAGAAATATAGAAAGGGTGTGTTTTACGTTTTTTTCTGGAATTTATTGGTTCATTATCGTTTCGAACATGGAACAAAGACATAAATGCAATTAAAAAACTGTCCAGTGTATAATACTCAAATTCAAAGCGTCTAATATGCGACAGGAACTGACCACTTTTAGCCTAAGACTTCTCGAAAATGTCACTGCTGCTCTGTTTTAAATTAAATGACCAGTTTTCACTTAACTAATGCATATAATGTGCGCTTTCACAGTTTAAAATAAAATATTCGCCGTTTAATTGAATCACTTTATTTAGTAGGATTTTATTCAACAAAGCCGCTGATTCCGAATAAGCCAAAAAGTTTTAATATTAACTTTGGTTTTGATTCATAAAAGCGGCTAATTTGCTTAACTAGTGATTCATATAAGTGGCAATTATATAATTATTTTAGCTCTGTCAGGGGTTTTACTCCGAAAACCTCTCCTTTGCTTCGCCGGTGAAAAAACAAAGGAAGATTATTCAGTAACGCACGCTTATAAACTCTAATATTGACATACATTGTCTATATTTTTCTAACTTGTTTTACATAAGTACACATGTATAGTAGGGTCGGTCGAAAAAAGCGATTTTTCCCAGATCAACTTCTAATAGAGCAGAAAAGTTGCCTTTTGTAGTTAGATGAATAACGCAAAAAATATTTTTTAAATCGATTAATATCTTTAGGTCGCGCATAGCACTTGAATTTTTGATAATATGATGAAAAGAGACGATTTTTTAAATTAATGATGAAAACTAAAAAAAAAAATATTCAGAGCTAGTTCTAATAGGGCGTAAATGTCACCTTTAGTATTAGAATAATAACACAAAAATATTTTAACTATATATAATTTAAATATTTTAATATTTTAATAATATTTTACTATTTTTATATCTTTAGGTTCTGCATTGCACTTGTATTTTGGAAAATAATGACCAAAATTGACGATTCTCGAAATTACATGATAAAATAAAATATATATATATTCAGACCTAGAAAAATATGCACACCGAAAGAACGAGATCTGTGCGAGATTCTGTGACATCAAGTTAAATTTTAGTGCTAACGATTACTCATAACTTAATGACTGGTCTACCTGCAAGGTTACTTCACCTCTCATATTGCACAGAATTTGTCTCTCATTGATTCAAAAACTCTCTCAGACATTCACAGATTGCATTGCTCCGCCTGAATCGCAATTCTCTTATTGTTCTTTTTCATCTGTGATCATTGGCAATCATAGGTTTTTGGGATAGGCAAAGACGCTCAGTAACAGAGTGTATCACTTCCTCCAATTATTTTTGGTAATGAACGCAATATTGTTATTATCTTGAACAGATGCATTTCTTCTAGGATAATAGAATGATTCCTATTAATGTCAAACAATATAGACGCACATATGTACATGGCGTATAAAACTAACTGTTTCAATTCATTGATAGGGTTTTCAATGGATCCATGCAGTCTGAGAGTTCTGTTTGCGGTCGTTAGTGAGAAATCAGTCCTCGATAACGGACAGCAAGATTCCTAGGACAGAAGCTTGTCGCACAGCGTTGAATATAACAGTCATTGTTAGGATATTGCAATTTATTAATTGAAATTTGACAACAAATAGTGTTACAAAAGCAGGTAGTTGCTTATACTGTTAAAAATTGGCAGCAAACTATTTAATCATTTGACCTGTTTTGTAAATAATGGTTACTTGACCATATTGTTAACGTATTATGATCATATTATTGACCATATTATGGTCACGATCATAAAAAATACGGTTATTAACTGTTATCTGTAAAAACGGTCAAATGACTGGGCAGTTTGCTTCAATTTCTTAATGTGTCCCTATAGGACCAGAAAATAATGCCGGTCCTGTGTTTTTCCATCAATACGTTGAAACAAGTGCCTAAAAGGTAATTCAATGAAAGGAAAAGGGCAAATAAACCAATGAAAGGGCCTACCTATCGGCATTTCAAAATTTCAAATAGCCTCTTATTTTCTATCCCGTATTGATAGAAGTGCCGCCACATCCAACTACAACGACTTCATCTAAGGAGATGTTCTTTTCAGATAGATATAAAACAACACTTCTAAAACTATCGTTACCGGTTCCACCTGTAGTAGTTATCTGACCAAAGTATTTTGAACCCGGGTCCTGGGTTGCAGAAATGCGTTATTTTCGACAATGTTTTGCAAATTTCAAGTGCGATGAAGCGACCTAAAGATATTAATCGATTTTAAATCGTTTTTATGTTAATCTTCTGATATCAAAATGTGATTTTTACGCTCTATTAGAATTAGGTCTGAATATGATTTTTTAATTTTCATCATGTAATGTAATTTCAAAAATTGTTAATTTTGGTCAAATTGTCCAAAAATACAAGAGCAATGCGCGATCTAAAGATATTAACCGATTTTAAATATTTTTTGTGTTATTCTTCTAATATCAAAAGGTGACATTTACGCACTATTAAAAGTAGCTCTGAATATTTTTTAATTTCCATCATTAATTTAAAAAATCGTCACTTTTCATCATATTTTCAAAAATTCAAGTGCAATGGGCGACCTAAAGATATTAATCGATTTCAAAAATATTTTTTGCGTTATTCTTCTAATTACAAAAGGCAACTTTACTACGCTATTAGAAATTGATCTGAAAAATTTTGCTTTTTTAGACTCACCCTAATGTATAGGTGATTCTTTTGTCGTCTTGGTACATGTTTAATTTGATGCAATTGGCAGAGTAAATAGAAAATTATACTCCACCTAAATAGGTTACACAAACTAAAGTTAATTTCTATCAACTTTAGTATTTAACTCAATAAACTCTATGAACTTTAGTTTCTTTGGTTTAAAAAATAATAAAAGAAAATAAAAATAAAAGGAAATTGATATCCCATATGACAATGTTACACAAAACCAATATTTTCATTATTCATACCGTTTGGCAGCCCCAAAATGTATTGTTTTCTTACTAAGGATAATTACTTTTAACTATTTTTAGATATTTGTTAGATCAGTAAAAGTAGAAAAATATATCTCATATGACTAGTATGTATAAACCCGTATTTTTCCTTTGACACCTTCAAATAGCACCTCTTTAAAGTTTTGTAGTTTTAACTTATGTTTAATTTGCTCGCAGTTTTTGAATGAAATATCATATAAAAGGCTTCAATGTATTAAAAAAGATTTGTAATTGTTACAATCTAAAAATTACGAAAGAAAAACCATAAATAGAAACATTTTAAAAGGTGTCATTTGACACTCGTAGAAATAGTGTTTAATATATTACAGATGAGAGAATTATAATTAACTGACCAGTGGCGATGTTCTGTATTGAGTTGTGACAAATTTCCGTGCTAATATCCGTATTAAAGTAAAATTTATTTTTTAATTCAAATAATAATTTTCATGCTGCATGTGGTGTAATGGAAACAAATTTTACAAGAGAAAGGAAATATATTTATCATGAAATGCATTATAATAAAAAGAAAAACACTTGAAATGAATAAAGCACAAATTGCATTTTTATCGATATATTCAGTAGAAAAATGATCAAATTTCTCAGAACCGAAAAAACACCCACACAAAGTAATTACCGAAAAACAATAATCTCGTGCAAATATAGCAATTTTGTAAAGGATAATTAAATATTTTTAAAGAGAGAGTTTTATTTAATAAAGAAATGGTCTTTCTTTTGTTTAATAAGTAAAGTTTCTGAATTAAATATATATATATATACAAGCTGGCACTTTCGATATTTTTCGGGCCTGGGATTAAAATCAAATAAATAATTACAAAAACACAATAGATAGCAGAGGGGAAAAAAGGCTTTATTCCGGGTTTTAAAAAAACTGGCCAAAAATAAATTTTTAAATAGGCCACGACGTGTTGGTGGCTTTCATTGTTTTTCTTAAAATCCAAATTGGCCTTTTTGACCGAAATAGGCCTTTATACAGCAAAGCATTTAAATAAAAAACTGCACATTTTAATCTTTTTAACTAATTTAAAATGCATCTAACTTAGTTAAAATTTAATAAGTAAACTAATTTTTTTACAGACATTAATATTGGAATAACGTGTAGATGGAACTGCTGGTGATTTGTAATCAGAATTGTAAATTTGTCAGCTAAATTTAAAATTGATGCCGAATTAATTAAAAATTATTATGTAAAATTCCATAGAAGCTTTAATTTAGATCGTTTTCCGTTCATTTCACACTTTTAAATTGCGATTTTTTAGAAACCATTGGCGACCATTTGTGTCTTAAAAGTAACCGCCATGACAAGTATTCAGTTTCTAGTCCCTTCAGTATCACAAACACTAGAACATTTTTTAGCCTGGACAATTTTAAGTATCGGTAATAAAAAAAAGCTATATGTGCGTGCATTTCCCCTCTTTAACCCTTTCCGGCACACTGTGCCCGGGTCGGGATACCTAATTTTAATTCCAAACTTACGAACGTCACCAAGAATATTTTAGTAAAATTTTGATTTTACAATGAATAGTTAGAATAACATGTTTTTAATTTCTAAAAAAGTCGTTTTAAAATTTCGGTGTCGGTCAATCATTTCTTCATTTTACAAGAAAAATTGCTCGTGCCGGAAAGGGTTAAAGTAACAGATAAGTCAAATTTCAAGTTCAAATCTTAACAATTATGCAGAAATGGTAATTTAGAACTTTTTTTAAAGCTTTCTGCTCATTTCTCCATTTTAATTTTCGATTTTATAGAAACCATTCATGGAAATCATTTTTATCTTAAAAGTAACTGCCATCCCGAATTTCTAGTTTCTAGTTCTCTCAGTATCACAAAAATCATAATTTAGAATTTTGTATCTCCTACATCCTTTTAAATTTCGAATTAAAAAATAAAAATTCTTCTGTGCGTTGCGTGTATTTGACTTAAAAAAGTAGCAACCATGTCAAATTTGAAAGTAATATTCCAAATAATTTCACAGAAATTTTAATTTAGAACTTTTTTAGAATGCTTTCCGCTCATTTCACCCTTTTAAATTTCGATTTTTTTTAGAAACCACTAGGGAGCCTTTGTGTCTTTTAAGTAACCGCCACGCCGAATTTCAAGTTTCTAACTTCTTCAGTATCACAAAAATGAAAATTTTAGTTTTTGTTTCTCTGCTGCACCCCCAATGAGGTCAGTGGTACCGATATAAAATATAGCCTATGTTGGACATGGGGCTACCACGATTAATTCGCCACCATTACTTTTGAAGCCTGTTCGGTTGTTTCAAAGATTACCCCTTACAAACAAACAAACAAACCTTTCTTTTTTATAATATTAGTATAGATATATATCCATATAATATTTAAAATTGACAAGCAAATCATTTGGTAAAATAATTTAAAAATTCAGAATAATATTTTAAAATGAATATTAAGCATTGTTCCTCATTCTAGAAATAGATTTCCATAGAAATTCTGCTTGGTTACAAAATAATGCAACATGTTTACCAATTAAATGCAAATCTTTCATTGTAATAGTGTAAAATATTAAGTTTTCGATAGCATTTAGTGCGACTGCTAATTTTATAACTCAACATTGTTTTTACCAATACTTGGAGATATTTTTCGCAGTTTTAGAAAGGGCGATTTTTTTCCATTATCATATTGGATTGTATCTGGAATTTTCATTTGAGAGAAACAATGTCACATTGTTTTTTATGAGAACACTGTAGTTTTCTTTTCTGCTGAGTTACAGTTTTTTTAATGTTTACAATGATACTTTTGAATCATTTTTTATACAGTGAATTATTACTAATAAACAACATCTACCAAACAACAATTATTTTCAAGATATGACACTTTCAATAAATGAAGAGATAATAAATATCTTTTAAATAATATGTTGTTTAAAAAAAAAAAAAAATTAAACTTTACTATTTTGTGATAAAATATACGAAATAATTACCTGTGATAAAACTTATTGCAGCTACATATATGAATAATGTTATAAACATGGCTTCGGACGAAAGACGCTGCGGAAAGTAAAAGGATATGATCAGAGGAAATATATGATCACTTGTCTTTTTCGTTTCTGGAAACCGGTTATATTCCTACAATGCACACAGCAGTTCATAAATCGTATATACTAATAACAGTTATAAGTTTCACTTTCCACATTTTTTCATACAGAAGCGCTGAAGTCGGTTTTGGAAGGTCAGAAGGATAATTTAAAATAAAAGGTAGCTAAAATCACACGGTTTGCCTTTAGGAATCAAAGATAAAATGATCTTATTTAGAGTCTTGAAGTTATAAAGATATTAACTCTGAAGCAACTAAATATGGTAAAATAATTTAAGTAGCTTATATCTAGCTGCATTGAAAAAAAAATATATCCTGCAATATATAATACAAGTTTTGACTAATCTGCATAGTTCTAAAAAGAAATACATATACGTATATATATATATATATATATATATATATTATTTTAATTACTTTAATTCAAAAGCTATGAAAATTTTCATAGATTTCAATGAAATAACCAATTAAATTAATAGTCAGTTTTTTGGCAATTAATATAGTACAAAAGGATGAAATGTGCACATATAATATTTTAGAAAGTTTACTAATTTATCTTTTATTTAAAGATTTAAGTGAGTTCTCTTTCAATAAATTAAATTAAAGAAACAATTAACGACAATTAATAATTTTTTATTGATATGAAATTATTACTAATCTCTTACTTTTATTCCTGGTTCATTTTTTACTAGTTTCATTAAAAGTGTTATATTTATATTTTATTCAAATATTGAAAACTCTTTTAAGTATTTTTTGTCAAGTGGACAATATAATTACATGTAAGATATAATTATACATATTACAGGGCACTTATATCTATCACTTTCATAAATTCACACAAAAATATAGTACTGGTTTTAAAAAAGATTATATACGCCAATAACTGCATGTAAAAGTGCAGCATTATATGGCGGATGCCCATTTACTAACAAAACTGAAATACTATAAAAGAAAAAAAAAGTTTATTTTAATAGGATTATAAAGTATAGTAATCTGCCCATTTTCTGCACCAATAATGTGGTTGGATTGCGGTGATATTTATAATGCTTAAATTGATTTTCGTCTTAAAATAAATTGTACTTTGCTTGCACCTATGAAGTGAAGTGCTTTTAACTACTAACCTCATAGCCTTTCAGTGAGTCTGCTGTTGAAACTTTTACGAGAAACATTATTTTTCAGAAAATATCTTCTTTACACGGCATTAAAACTGAAATTCATTTTTTAGTACTCATATCATAAATAGTCACATCTCTCAATTATTGCAGAGTCTGATCCAAGACAAATGTGTTTTCAATCGGCTATTTTATATAATGAAAATTTTTAAAACAAAATATAATAAATAACTTATAGAAAGAAGACACATTTCCTTGTATACACTTTGTAGTTATAAATGTGTTTGTATTTTATTAGACTTCTGAATAAATAATAGGTATAGGTATCTAGGCTGATATGCGTAATTATTCTTCTAACATGTCTTTGATTATTGTTACGAAAAACAAAATTCTGAAGTTTTCTTTTCATAAATGGCACTGAAATTGAAATTCGAATTTTACTTCTGATATTGCTTTTCTAACATATCTCTTACTCCGGTTTTGAAAAATTACACTCTGACAAAAATACTTCACGTACCTGGTCGTCATAATATTTAATCTCGTCGTTGAATGATTAAAACAGGTCAACGGGGATTGGCGAGCGTTGCTCGTAGGAAGCAGTGTCCCTAGCACATTGAGACATATTAACCAGCTGAAAAAATCGGGAATACGAAGGAAAGCTGTTACATTTGCTACAGGTACAAATACAGAAGAAACACCAAAAGAACCACCAAAAGAACCATCTCCCGTTTATGGAAAGTTTATGGGAGAGATTCCCGGGGTTGACTTAAACAGCACAATATGCAGATAACTCAGACACATTTAAGCAACCCGAAGAACCTCAAGATCAACAGCTATCTGATCAACGATCTCCGCAACGCAACACTGATACATTAATCCGAATATCATTCTAACATGTCTCTGATTATTATTATGAAAAACAAAATTCTGAAATTTTCGTTTCATAAATGGCGCTGAAATTGAATTTTAATTTTTACAAAGTAGACTTCCCTCTATAAATTAGACTTATTTTCTACAAAGACAAACCTACAAAGTAGACTTCCCCGCCCATTTATGAGATTTTGTCATGGACTAAATGTCAGCTTTCATTCCTGTTAACTAAGCTTTCAAACGTGGAAGAATTGTTGCATATCTGTAAACGATAAATTAATATATTGCATTTGGCAACAGTACGAGGAAAAAGAAATAAAAAAGAAACAGACGATTATGCTTTATTTGAATAATGTCAAAATGTAAAACAGGTTTGAAATTTTTATTTCTTCTTATAGTATACAGGGTGCCCAGTCTCAACGGTGTCCAATGGCTAATTCCTAAACCGTTAGTCATAGACATATAGTTCCAATTACAAAAATGTTTTAAATCAGGTAAAGAAACTTTTTAAAAGCGATTTGGGTCAATAAAAACATTTCTTAAAAAATTACGAAATTTAAATTTTTATACGGTCCCCCGGTCCTATAAGTTATATTTAGTAATTTTTTCCTATTACACTGACAAGTAAGACGAAAAAAGTCCCATTCATATACCGCTAAAATTGAGCGAGTTATGAATCTTAAAAAATGCATGACTTATGCCACTTTTCTACTCTGAAAACAAAGGAGTTCGGCTTGGCTTTGAGGGATCATATACCAAGTGTTTAAAGTATTCGAAGATCTTACTTCATGTGTATCTGCGCTTTGAAAAAAAAAAGCCTACAAGTATTATGATTAAGTCTCAAATTGGCTAAAATAACATATGTTTTATTTTGTCAGGATTTGAGACTGTTTCTCTTATGATTTCTTTTAACAAAAATTATGTTTTTTTCATAAGTTTTTATGTTACTTCAACAATCGTATGTATGTTTTTCCAGTTCAAAATTTGAACTCGAACTTTATCCCACTTTTAAATATCCGATCGAGATTGCATTTTACATACTGACGCAAATCCGATAACAATCTAATATTATTAAAATTTTCGGTGGTTAACATTTATACTTATTTTACAGGATAACACAAAAAATTTCGGATAGATTTCTGCCAAGGAGTTTAAGAAAAAGTTTTAGATTAGATAATACAAGACTGCGATTGTTGGGTTTTTAACTTTTATGTATTTTTTAGCACTGAATCCGAAAATTACCTTAATTTTTAACCGTCATGTCAGGATATTTCGCAAATCATAAATTTTCAAATTTAAAGAATAACAAAAATCGAATACTATAAAACAGAGGAGATGGTTATGTTTTTTAACTTTTGATAATTGATTTTTACGCACTTTTTAGCACTGAATCTGAAAATGACCTTCATTTTTAACCATCACGTTAGAATTATTTTGCAAATCGCAAATGCGTAAGTTAAAATATAGCGAAAATCTCATACTATAAAACATTTTTTATTTTATTTTATTTTATTTGATTAAAAAATTTATTCGATATTTTTGCTTATCCTGGGATTGTTACAGCTAAACAGCTGAGTGGTCTGATGAGATGGGGGAGGAAATTCAATTTTAACATTGAATTTCTTAACTTTGAAATTTGCAAAAAATCTTGATATGATAGTTAAAAATGAAGGTGAATTTCGGGTTCAGCTGTACAGAATTTATAAGAATCAACTATCAAAAGCTAAAAAACATGACATAACCCAACTTTTGCAGGCTTGTGCAATCTAATAATATTTTAAAATACGTATCATTTTGTAAAGAATTGAGGCTGTTAATTTAAAATCATTTTATTTAACAAAAATTCTGTTTTTTTCTTTCTTCTTAAATGTTTATTACAAATTGTATATTTTCCATTAATATGCCAGAATGATTAAAGATTTCAAATTTATATTGCAATGTTAATTTTACTCCCAAACATTTTTTATATCTGACGAAATTATATTTCGACTAAATTTGTGAATGACCCCTAATTTGCAGCAAAAAATATGCTCCAACTTTAAACAGCTATTACTCGGCCAATTTTAATCGTAGAATAACGGTACTTTTTTTGTATTACTTGTCAGTGTAAAAGGAAAATTTCACTAAATATAACTTATAGGACCGGGGGACCGTATAAAACTTTAAATTTTGCAATTTTTTAAGAAATGTTTTTATTGAGTCAAATCGCTTTTAAAATATTTCTTTACCTGATTTAAAACATTTTTGTAACTGGAACTATATGTCTATGACTAACGGTTTAGGAATTAGCCATTGGACACCGTTGAGACCGGACACCCTGTATATATACTATATATATATTATCCGCGTCTGAAATAAATGTTGTTTGTACATTAATTTTCAAATGTTTCCCTGCCACCTCCTACATCCAGTTATTACAATTAGAATTAGTATTAGGAGTAAGTTTTCGAGTTAAATATTGTATTAATTATTCTTTTTTATACAGCTTAACCATCTTGTTAATTGCATAATTTTATCATTTCGGTATAACTTAGTCAAATTGAATAAATAAAAAATACTCATGACTCGTGAAAGTGAACTATTTTTTTATCAAGATGCCAACATAATATTATGCGGATGAAACGTTTCCGGCGGATTGATGATCAGTCATACCGTTACTCATCTACCACACACAATCTATTTCCTGTACGGTACGTGCGTGCATTTTAAAGGAAATGTAAGATATATATAACTCGCAGGAAAATTAAAAGTTTGCAACGCATGAAATTTCTAAAAAGACAACAAAAAATTCAAAAAATGTATATATATGTATGGTTGATTCTACGCAAATATGCCATTTTCATCATAGTGATGAAGAAAAAGTAAATCATGTCAGAAGCTTCTAATTTTTTGTAACAAGACACTAGAAAATATAGTTATTGGGAAAAAAATAACCGTCACGCTTAATATTAACCCATTAGGGACCATGGGTTCATTTATGCAAAGTACATACAGAATTAGTTTTTGATACCAATAATAAAGAAAAGTAATATTTGGTTTATTTTATTATACCATTTTCGTGATTATTAAAGTAAAGATAATTTTTTTTAAGTGGTAGCTGCATGTGAGCGAATGATATTTTATAGGTTTAAAAATTTATTTAAAATATACGAGGGGTATCTCAAAGTTTCAATTACTGGCGACTGGTGTTATATTCTGTTCGCATCACTATTTAAAAAAATACATTTCGTAGTATATTTATCTTGCAACTGTTCCCAAAACGTATGTAAAAGATTTTTGTTTTGAAAAAGTGGTGCGTGGTAGCATTAAAAAATATTCGTCTGTAATTGAAATTTTACATATCCTCTCGTATGTTTTAATTAATGCTTCAATTTTGTGAGCTAATATAATAAAACCATGTCTAAACTACATGTTAAAAAAAAGTTTTTCTGTTGAAAAAAATTAAATACCCTCCAGTTTCATCATTATGGCCTATTTGCGTAAAATCACCCGTATATGCTACTACATTAAATTTTTTTTTTCAAATTTCTTTTATTTTCTTCAATCTGTTTACAATGTTAAACACTGTCTCGTTCCAAAAAGATTGTCACAGTCTAAATGCTTCTTTGTTATTTTCTTGATCTTAATAATAAAACTAGAAGATAGAAATTATGATTTTTCAGAATTTTCTGTCGCACCGGGAAAAAAATAAATATAGATAGTACATAACATATCTCAGTTTTAACACTTAACAGACGGTTTTATTTTATGTAAAATGACGTCATACGGATTAATGCACAAACCCAGCAAAAAGCGATGTCGTCGCTTAAGAAACTCGATAAAAAATTCGAGTATCTAATGATTCGTATGTCTCCATTTGTTTGTAGCATTAATATGGATATTGAAAATTAAATATAGTTTATAATAGCTCCATGTTTTATCAGAAATCATTCATTTATCTATTTTTTCAAAATTCGGAAAAGGTTATTACAATCGGATTCATAAAACTGCTTTCTTTCAGCTTTTTGGTAGGAATTAAGTAAATGCGGAGAAAACAAGTCACACAAATATTCTTTAAAATGCATTTTATAGCAGACGATTTTCTTGTCATTGCACGTATTTTAATAAATTTTTTTTTACAGTTGTTATAAGAAAATGGCAACATAAAGATATAGTAATCTACTATTTTCCAACTATTTTACCTTTACTTCCTACAGAAAAGGAGTACTTCAGTTGCCATCATTCTAGAAATGGCATTAAAAACAACAAAAAAATTACACCTCAAAAATAATTTGTGATACACTTTTGAAACAAATTGCACTACTTTTCCCCCCCATACGACGGTGTAAAAACATTGTATTCAACATGTAACTCTCCCATTAATCCTTGAAAATTATTGCAATACACCAAGTTGCCATCCATGGGCAAATAGCTTGAAATGTCTCCCTGCCTCTTTCTATAAAATAATTTTTTCACATTTTTTTTGCAGCAAATTTCATTGAAGCAGAAATTATTATGGTGCTCATATTTTATCTTGGTCGCAGATCTTACAGCCAAAATAAAGTTCGTGAGCTTTCTGCATAAGCTGTGACAATGACTACCTTTGGTCTTTAAATGTCACCTCGCCGCATATATGACCAAATACGTTTGGCTGTTGATACAAAAACATTGGATTTTCGGCTAATAAACGTGATACAGAAACTAGTTTTTCTTAATGCATTTAATTAACTGAGTGATGATGTAAATTAACTTAAACAAAGCACTCGGATACGGAGGATCATTTGAGACTGCGTTTGTGAGAATTCAAGTCATTGGAAGACGGTAAAAAAATCAGTAGAGGGTAGAAACACTTTTTAGAAGCTAGGGGATAAAAACAAAGCTCATGGTAATCCAATCGTAAAAGAATAGTAGGCTTTTAGCAGTATTATTTTTGTGACGGAACACTATTTTAAATTTAAAGACGACCCCCCAAGAAAAAAAAATTGTACGTGATGGAACAATTTCCTTGTCATATTTGAATTTAATGTCTTTAAATCTGTCAGGAAGAATCATTATTTTGACAGGGAGGAATTTAATGCCGACCAGAGTGTTATTAGTATTTAACCGTACAATGATACACCTGCTTCGTTTTACGGGTGGATTATGATTAGGTGTAAAGTAACTTTTTAGTGACGGCACTTTAAATGTTGTCTGAAAGAAATAGCATGTTCGGGGATAAAAAAAAAATAGTAAATTGATTAATATTTCGGCCACCATTTTTTTAATAGATTACATAATTTTCAGCAATATAAATCTTCTCATTCTGTGTGTACGCGTTCGAATATGAAACAAGTTATATAGACTGTTATGTTAGCATTGGCCAAAATAATAATTATATGTATATATATATATATGTATATATTCATTTTTGTTAATTTATATGCTAAGACATGAGAAAATGCTTATAGCTTCAAGTGTTTTAACAACTGGATTTTTGCCTAAAGGATTTCTAAGAAATGGATTTTTGGCTAAAAAGATAAGGTGGTTACCAAAATGAATAAATGTCTAAACACAATCTAATTTTAATCAGAGTTTGGAGGAAAATATTATCCCGGAAAAAAGACGTTTTCTATAAAAATATATGCATTTTTATTCATAAAATTGAAAAAAAAATAGTACGTTTGCATACAAATCAAATCATCTCACTCAACCTTGCATTTCGTAATTATTAAGTTTAAAAGCTATGTTATTTCATTTGTACAAATTTTCCTTTTTAGCTCACAGGCTATCAAAGACTGAGAGCTAATGTGCCCGCCGGTTTTGTATGTATGTATGTATGTACGTATGTATGTACATAACTCAATAACTCTTGATAGAAATGTCCGATTTGCTTCAATTTTTTTCTAGGTTCATTCTGATAAGGCGTTTCCTTGATTAATTTTGAGGATTCATTCGTTAAGTATAAAGGGAGGAACGGGGGTCTGATACCTCCCCCCTTAATTTAGATAAATGGGTTTTCTTATCCGATTTGCTGCAAATTTGGCAAACCGGTTTATTCTGATAAGGCGCTTCGCTGATTAGATTTGGAAGTTCACTGGTTAAATATAAAGGGGAGGGTGACGGGGGCCTAATAAAGCCTTCATTTAGAAAAATGGGTTTTTCTATCCGATTTGTTTCAAATTTGGTATACCTGTTTATTTCGAGTTAAGTATAAAAAGGGGAAAGGGGGGGGGCGGTAATCCCCTCTTAATTTATTTTTCGAGGGCATTATTTTTTTAAATAAGAGTATAATATACAATTAGTGTGAATAACCTGTGAGCTAAATGCCATCAGTTTAACTGGGTACTTTTCTTTTTTATTAGTTTTTTTTCTTTACATCTTTAGCGCTAATCTAAATTGTATTCCATTTCTTTATTTTTACAAAAGTATGTTTTCGATCACTTTATTTGATTTTCATTACACGAATGGTAACTTTAAAAATTACTTCTCCTCTCTTCGATTGATTGTTTCAAAAAATAGCTGCTATACAATTCTAATAGATCACAGTAAAATAGCATTACAGTATGATAATTGCAAAATAACTTGCTTTAATATATCGAAATATTGACTTCAATGTTTTTTTTATAACTTAATATGATGTAATAAACAATTTTCAGAAATTATGTAGATAATGTTATGTCATATCGAAAATTTATGATATAAATATAATATTCTTTTAACATTTTTCCGAGCATGTAGATTGCACTAGTAGTAATTGCATCCGGTGTATAATAACACAAATTTATATTTGGGACAAAGTATGGAGGATTTACTGCATTACTTCTACGTAATAATGCTATTAGATGAATAAAAAACAATATGAGAGTAACCCGTTATCGTTGTTTTAGTGTGACACCTATAACGAATTTGTAATATTCAATTTTATAAAACGTAGATTTACGTAAGTGATAATTTACCGCGAACTATATTCAACATTATACATAAATTACATAAGTTATGCATAAATATCCCTTGCATAAGATCACAGACCATTAGTTTAACGAGTTTTCATGATTTTATTGTAAATAAAAAAAGAACGCATTGAATGTACATCCAGATTGAATTATGTGAAAGAATGTGGCACGTAATATATCTCACATCTGTCTGAACTGATCTGGCTTCAGTGCCATAAAATTAAACGAAATACGAAAGGTTACGAATTCGATGTTATTATGATGAATTATCGAGGTTTTCAGGTTTTAGTATAATATAAATATAGAATTTAAGATTGACGAGTGATCGAGGTTTTAGAGTATGTCATAAATGCAATGACAGTATTCGTAAAAGAGAACGACGAGTTATCAAGGTTTGATGTATAAATAAAATTAATTAAATTTGATTTCATAAAGGCTCTAATTAATGAGTAGGAAGAGTTATCGCTATTTTAGGGCTTAAGAATAATGAATAGGTACATTATGCGAGCATAATCAAAAGCATATACTTAACGGCGGTGCGTTTTCGTCATTTTGTTGTAAATCTATATGGAACGAGTGGCGTCTGCACAAAGCGTCACCTCTTTGAGTTCACGGCTGAAATTTTAGGATTAGATAAAACGTGATTAGCATATTAAATTGCAACTGGTCTGCCTAGTCATACCTTGGTGGAAACCACATGAAGTCCTGATTTTAGTGGTTGATTGATAGCTTTCCACTTGTGTTTTCCCGATTCCAATCCTCCATATTTTCATACCTATGGATGCAGTTAATTAGAAATAGATTATAGAAATAGATGAAATAGATGCAGTTATTTGCATTTATTTCTAACAATTAGTATTTTTATGATTAATATTATGATTATAATTATTAGTTTCCTTTTATGTTTAGCAGCAAATGCATTAAATGTAAAATCGAACCTGGTCCTGACTGTTGATCTACGGATATTTTAAAGTAGTGAACTCAGCTATAAACTATTGGTGCGTGCAGAAGGTATTCGTTAAAGTTTTATTCAACTTCATGTGATGGCGCCTGCCTGTTTATTAGACTGCCTAATACGAATGTAGATTACTAAATGCCTATCTACCAGTATTTTTGAATGCCTATTTCCTCGACAGTTGCGTGCCTATTATTTTTACGGATTTTGGATTGTCACATGTCTGCCTATTTGCCTGACTTTTGGTTGAAATGCATGTGTTTCCTACGAATTTCAGCTGACGGATTTTTCCAGACGGATCTCGTTCTTTATATAGATTCCTGATTTGGATATTAGTGCCGAGTGCCATTTATAACTGATGCAGTTGATTCTTCCGATCAAAAACACAATGTTCGCCGTAATCACTCCAGCTCGTTACAGCTTTTTTTTTTTTTCTTTTTTTCTTGTGTAGTCCTAAGTTACTGCGGTACACAATTTTTGACTCCAAAATCGCCTCCGTTAACTCCGTTACCTTTCTTTAATTGATATAGTGCTTTTTATTTTGACTTATTTGAAATTAAAACGATGGTGAAAACTCTACGGATCTGTTCTGCATTGTGTCTATAAGGGTCAATATCTGAAAATTGAACATTTTGCGTCCACTGCCAATAATATTTCATTAATTATACTAAAACCAAAAAATGAAAAATTAAATATATTGTAACATTTGTTATAACAATTACCAATGATAAATGGACATATAATTATGTTTAAATAATTAATTTTAAGCTTTAAACAAACAAAATCATCATTTCAGTCCCTGTCCTCAGGTAAAAATAGCCAATATTAAATGCATGCTGTAAAAACTTTTATAAATATTATTAACTTTTTCTATTATATATTTATACCTATTTATACAGTATGGGAAAATTTAATTCTCCTTTATTAGTATAGATTGTGCAGTAAAATATTGTAATAAATATATTTGTCCCTGATGTTGACTATCATCCCAGTCAACCTAAACACACATTTAGGTTAACAGATTCTAGGTGGCGCTAGCTGAATTATTTTTATTGAAACAGCAACTAAAGTTCAACTAGCTACTGGGATGAAGGTAAGTTGTTCTCTCTTTGTTTCACATTTAGAAATATTTCGTTTTTGTTCTTAATAGGGATGAGTATTTTTTTATAGCATCATTCATGCCCCCATATTTAATTTTTTATTAATAAGTAAAAAGCTTATTGCAAATTTATTTATGTACCATACAAATGTCACATGGCATATTTAATAATTTATTTGTGTGCAAAATGATTCAAGAAAATTGCTATGCAGCTGTTAAGACAAAAACATCACCTCAGTCCCATCTATTAGAGACTGATTGTGATGTTAACAGACACTTTCTTCCATAAAAGTTTATCCTACGCATAAAATATACATCCTTGATCTCAAAATACTGCAGCATTTAAATGACAAAACATGTATCATAGTTTATGATTGTATGTTGTAGTTGGTACATTAGTTTAAAAAAATAAAAATCTTGGAATGAAATTGTCTGATTTTCAGATATTGACCCATAAAGTGTTACAGGTTTCCATGTGTGACGTTTCTAAATTAATTAAAGACATGATTAGAGTACATCGACGTCATATTGTTAACCCTCTGAATTTATTTCTTCGACTTCCTGGGCGCTATTATTGCCTTTTTTCGATTAAAAAAGGGTGAAGTGACGTATTCAATTACAAAAAATGTCATCAAATTACAGAATTTATCAATTTTAAGGTGTCTTGAATTTCGAACAATATTTGACGCTCATTTTCATGATAATACTGTTATAAGTTAAATTAAAACAGTTGAATGTATACACTCAGGTCTTAAAATGAGAGTATGAGGAAAATATTACATGAATTTTGTGTTTTTATAATTATTAATACTTAATCTCTATTCTAAATGGCATTTTTATTCTAAAATAATTCGTTAAATAATTTTGAAAAATTATCATTGATTATGCATTTTTTTATAAATATTTTTAGATTTCTTTGAAATATATCACAGTTTTGCAGGTGCTACATAAGAACTAAGTTGCCAAACAAGAGCTTAAGAAAATGATATTTTTAACATGTCTAAAGTATATATTTACTGTTAACTTTTTGCTGGAATACGTTTCCCAAAGATCAAGACAATCTATTTTTTTTTCATTCGGAGTAAGTATTTAAATGGATCGCATTCTTTAGGATTTTTGTGTTAAAAAGAAAGCTTTATTCATTTCACTCATTATTTGCGAATTATATATTTTGATTATTTGTCATTGCTGTTCTCTTTTGAAGTATTATAAATTGACAGTTACATATATATTTTTTTTCTTTATCTCATATTTATTATTATGGTTTTCATAAAAAAAGTTCTTGGTAAATTAATTGTACATCTAAAATATAATAAATAATAAGACAGAATGTTGTCAGTTTCCAACTAATATTTTTGGGATAGGAAGTCATTAAAAAAATATATAGAGAGAGGGAGATAGAAATGAATACAGATAATGGATAAAGATGTATGCACTTTCATTTATTACTGATACTGCCTTCTTTTTGAGGAAGATAAAATTGTATCATTGGAATTACATCTCATATAGTCATGGCATAAATATAATAATGCTCCTTCATGATTGAATTATTAGGTCATATAAATAAAATAGATCATTACAATTTCTGTTACTATTTTTATACTTTGAAAGTTTCTCAATTAAAAGGTAAGTTATGTTTTATTGTGTTTGCACAGTATTCTTAAACTCTTAAAAAAAGATGTAATTCTACAGATGTAAAGCTGCAGAAATCTGTATGCTTGCTAAAATGTTATCTGTACACTGTACAAAATAAGATGTAAATCTACAAAACTAGTTTTTGTAAAGCTACAGAAATCTGTAACTTTACAAAAGAATCTACTAAAATTACATTAATTTTACTAAAATTTTTTTTGCAACCCGAGTTGCCATTACCTAAAAAATTCTAGGCATCCCAGTTTCCGAAAAAATTATTAGTAACCTTAAAGATTTTTTGATTTACAATACAAGCGTGTGTCTGTTACATGAATATTGTTGTTGCCGTTGCATAAAAAGTTTTACGCATCCCAGTTTCCTAGAAAATTCTTAGTAACTTTATAGATTTTTTTTTTGCAGTGTATGACATTAGTTTTATCTGTGTTTAAAAGTAGTAGGTACATTCCTACTTGCATGATTAAATCTATCTAGATAATCAATATCTTTAAAGTAGAGTGCCAATTGATTATATACATTCAAGTAGGACTATTCCTTACGTTTTATATACTATAGGGAGAAATATTTCATTGAGAACATAAACAATGCAATGTTAAAAAAAACCTTTTCGGATTACATCATAATTTCCATCTTGCTTAGTGAAATTTTTAAATTTCAGGTACATTATAATGTACGTTGACAATAACATTTCTGTTATTAAAGGTGTTTTAGATTTTATACATGTGAAAGTAAATGCTTAGTGTCAAACTTTAAATTATAATTTGAGAGGACCTACATATTTTGCATGCAGCAAACTTGTTTCTATTTTTTTTTATTAAATTATTTGATGTGGTGGTTTTAGTCTTTTTACATTAGTGTAAAAGAAAGTAAATAATATGTTAAATAATAGTGTGCTTATTCGATATCCAAACATCATAAGTAAATGGATAACCTGCATTTATGTTCTTGATGTCGAATGTGCACTGGATTGAAACAGTCATAAAATAGTCATGCATCTTTTAAAACGTTGCACTATTCGAACAATTAGTGATTCCACTTACCTTTATAATTCAGGAATAGCTATTAAGTTTTTTCTCCCTATTTCAAATTTCCTGAAAATGAATCCCCCTATGCTTATGTCAGTCTATACTAGACAACATACTTCTAATACACATTTCTCTCTTTTTTTTAGGAAATAAAAGATCATGACTTCTTGGTTGTTTTAGCTGGTTAATGAAATCTTGTGACATTCGACGTACTTTTCAGCCCCGCTGGTCATAAGAACATACATTTTTCATTCTTCGTTGAAAAATTTTCTTTTAATCGCACATGCTTTAATTTTGTTATCAGCCCCCGATGTGCTGTTTCTTTCAGATAACAACTAAAGTATTGTCACTAAAAAATAACGTTGCACCTTACCATAAGCCACCCGTAAAACGAAGCAAGCTTATCATTGTACGGTTAAATACTGATAATCTACTACAATTTTTTTAACTGCTAAACATCGCATATTTTCAATTTTTACATCGTCGTTGTATAGAAAAAAAGGAATTTTAACTGCAATTTGTTTGAAAACTGAATCTGAATTTAATTTTTGGATATTAATTCTTTTGTAGATTTAAGGACATTTCGTTAATGTTGGCAAGTGAAGTATTCCATTTCTGTAGAAAGTAAAGAGAAAGAAGCAGATTACTTTATCATTTTGCTGCTTTTTTTTCACAAAACAACTGAAAATAAAATCGTAATTAAAATAAGTGCCATGTCAAGAATATCATCTGGTATAAAAATCTACGTTAAAGAATATTTATATGTGACTTATCTTCTCCGCATTTACTTAATTCCTATCAAAAAGCTGAAAGAATGTAATTTTATTAATCCGTGTGTAATAACATTTTCCGAATTTTGAAATTTCTGATAAAACATGGAACTATTATAAACTATATTTAATTTTAAGTATATATATTAATGTTACAGACAAATGAAGACATATGAATCATTAGGTAGGCGATTTTTTTGGTTGAGTTTACGCCATCACTTTTTTCTGTGTTTGTGTATTATTCCGCGATAATGACGTCATATGCATATTTTTCGAGGCTAACGAGAAAGACAGGCTTCCGCGGTGGGTCCGATTCTTCTTTTTTTACAGACCGCTGGAATCATGTGATGCTCGAATGCACCAATGAAGGTGTGCGAAAAGAGCATCACGTGACTCCAGCGGTCTGTAAAAAAAGAAGAAACGGACCCACCGCGGTAGCCTGTCTTTCTCGTTAGCCTCGCATATTTTTCTATAGATGTTGTTTCAGACTGGATCGTAAATGTGGAAGTCTTCAGCGCATGCACAATGGCGTCATTTTATATAAAATAAAAGCGCGTATTTTAAGTCTTAAAACTGAAATATGTCTTGTACTATCTATATTTATATATATGTTGTTATTGTTTTATTTTTCATCGGGGGCGACACTAAATTCTGAAAAGCAGAATTCCTGTTTTCTAGTACTTTTCTTTCGTTAATTTTTGTTATCATCGCTTTACATATTTTAATGAATTTAAATTGAATTATAATTGAATTATATTGACTTTAAAGGCTTTCTTTTTGCAAAATTTCATTTTTTTCATTAAAAGTTGTCTTTAGATTGTTTTTCTCTTTTCATTGAATTGTTTACCCGGAAATAGCTTGATGAAGCGAAACACATGATTTCGTATTTTGTTTTACTTTATGGCGTTGAAGCTAGATGAATTCAGACAGATGTGAGAGATGATTTGTGCTGCACCCTTTCACATAACTTCTGTATGATTTTAATATTTTAAAATAGTTATAAATTTGTTCTTACATAATAGTTTATGTAAAATTACAGACGCTGCTCATATATTTTTCATATTTTTTGCAAAACTTTTCAATTTATGCAGGTACACTTTTTCTTCTTTTCTTACTTGTACAAGTTTCAGTGCCAATCAAAGGTTATCAAGTACATTATATGCACATTACTCACCGGCCACTTTCAATTTTTAGATATTTTGACGAATATTTAAAGATATAGAAGAATATTTATCAACGAAGAAGATTGTGAAGAATATTTGTCATATTTATCAACGGTGCCAACGGCCTTATTGCCATTTGGTCAGAATGGCAATAAGGGGGCCAACAAAAAATAATAAAATAATAATAATATTTGGGACCACCCTGTAAAATAAAATACAACGAAATGATCTATCGCTATAGCATACGAATACGTTGATGCTGTAAAATATATGTATTCATTTATGTGAGAATAGCACGTATATTCACGGAGATATATTGATTTTTTTTTAATTTCAAAAATTTCTCAATGTTTTTTTTATTATATTATGCCGAGTTTCCAACGAAATTTAACGGCAGTTTTAGAAAATTTGACAAAATCTAGTAGAAATGATACAGTGCAATTGCAATATAAATATATTAAACATTTGATGAAATATGAGCAGTTGTATGAAATATCTTTTATCTCTGCATGCGAGCACGATAACAAAGATTTTTTTGTCATGATTTAATAGAGAACTCTACACAGTAACTCATATAAAAAAGCCAGTCAAATATCGTGATAATTCAGAAAAATATCGGCAATAGCGTGAGCTTATTTTTAGTTGTTCTCTAAAAACACCTAAATGATAAGGGGTTTTCCATAAGTTGTCATTTTTAAGTTTTATTTATTTTTCATTTTATATGGATGCTTTAGTTCTTCCTCGAAAACCACCAAATTAAGCCTATTACACGAAAAACAGAAGTATAAAAATCGAATCATTTGTTCTAAATCTACTATTTGATATTCACTAAATACTAACATTTTTGCTGAAAGTCAGTTAATAAAAAATGACAATTTGTGGAAAATCCCTTATCATTGAGCAGCTTTTAGAGAGCAACTAAAAATGAGCTCACTCTATCGCCGATATCTTTCTGAATTTTCAAGACATTTGACTGGTCTTTTTATATGAGTCGCACCATGGAATTGACAATCAAATGATGAAAAAAATTATTTATGCGGAATTCCATGTGACAACTTTGTTGCTATGTATATGTTTACTAAAATGTATTTTTTAATGCTTAAAATATTAAAATTCTGATGTAACAATAAAATCTGCAAGACGATATAGTTATGTAAAATAATGAAAATCCACATAAAATATTCGGTACCACCTATAAAATACCTTTACTGATAAACAATGACTGATAAATGGGAGACACTGAACATTCACATAGAAAGTGTAAAAAGGAATGTGTGAAAGATATGTGTGAAAAAAGTACGAAAAAGAAAAATTCTAACCGATAAATAACTTCAACATAAGATACCGCTGGCATAAACACCAATAATATGTTTGCAATAACCATTAAAGGAAGAGTATAACAGTGACTTTGCTGATAACAATTGACAATATAGGGTAACTCCGGGAGAGTCACCGCATACGGGATAGACGCTGCACCCCTTGTATTTCTTGTAATTATCGATAGATGGTCGTCAAATGCACAGTATAGGTGCGCAATGAGATTATTTTAACCAGTGTATAACCTGAATCCCATTTCGATGTTTACTTGTAGAAGTACAATCCTTAATTTGACGTAAGTGCATGATTTCACTGTCCAAACTTTTCAACACGTTATGTTTAAATACTTTTCATACACTAATTACTAAATGCATGCATGATTTCGAAGTCAAAACTAAGTGTAGCGTTTGTATAGATTACTGTGTGTACGGTTACGCCATTTCCATTAGCGATGGCAGATAACTGTGATGGCCGACGTCTGCACCGTGCAAAATGGTATACATGCCGCACTGCTATTCCGGTATACATGCCGCAATTCCTTTGTACGGAATGATTAAGCGTTATTAATTATTCCTTTTCTTTTTGCACAGACTAACCATGTTAGCCATGTTATCAAGTTTACCAAAGGAGAAAAAGGGGGAAATAAAAAGTAAGAAGTGCAAGAAAGATGCAAGTCAAGATGATAATAATGAAAATTTGGATTACGCGTAAAGCAGACGTCCTTTGTAAACTACTCCAAACAAGAAGTAGTGTAATTGGCTTTGTTGCATCATGTGTTTAAATGTAATTACATAAATACTGTACTTTTTCGACATTTTTTCTGTAGATTGTAGTCGAAACAACAGGTCTCTTAACCCATTCGGGACCATAGGTGCATATAAGCACCTTCATAAAAAGTGCTTCCAAAATTTTTTTCTGACACCAGTAAAAAAGAAAATTAATATTTGCTTTGTTTAATTAGAGCATTTTCATGATTATTTAGGTAAAGGTAACTTCTTTTAAAAAAGTGGTACCAACCAAATAGAATTTGCATAAAAGCCACCGGTCCCGAAAGTGTTAACTAATAAATTATGCAAACTCAATTTTACTTTTTTTTTCTTTTCCCTTTCTAATAGATTGATGTTACGTTGTTGCTGAAATAACAATTAAAATTTAATGTAAAAAAAATAAGTCGATAATTTTAAAAAGGAAAGTAGGCAACAATTATTAATTTGAATCTACTAATACGTTTAATTATACTCATTTAGTTTCATTTTGTTATTACATCTCTAATTATAGTCCAGATATGAATATTTTTTTGAATACTTTTATTTATAATTCCAATCTCTTCTTATTGCAAGCGCGGCATAACTACCGCACAAGTGCGGCGTCTGAGCCTGAATGTACGGGTGACGCGCCGCAGTGTAATGTTTTAGAAAAAAATTGTTAAAAAAATATCAATAATTTGTTTTGAATTTTTTTTGTCGCAGTACACGCGTGGTATATTTAACAAATAGCACAGCATTATTTTTTTTAATTTTATGTCTACCACGGGACTTTATATACAAATTCAAAAAAAAAAAAAAATGTGCGGCATAAATCCCAGAATTACCCTACCTTCACTTCATAACCATTGAACAAAAGTGTGAAAATATTGACAGGTATACAATTTTTTATATCGCCTTGACTGGTGTGTACTGTTAACCGTTGTATACAACACTGACTGGAGTGTTGATTAGAGTTTTATTTGTTTGACCGGAGTGTTTTATTTTTATTATTATTATTTTTTTTACTATGAACAAATATTTAAATACCTTATACCAATTAGACGAAGATGAGTATTGATTAAAAATGTGAAAAGGTGTGTGGACCTTAATATATCAAAAATATATAAAATTTAGTACTTTGATAGAATTTCGAATACAAATCTTATTAGATATAATGACAATACAGACAGTACGCGTGTGAACATTGACTAAATAAGAAACTTTGAATGGCCATGTATGTGGTGTAAGTACTTCTGTATATCATGTGTATCCCAATGAAAGTAAAGAAATGTGAATCATAACACTCTTTTTCAAAAGGTGTCAGTAAGTCATGTGTGATATTTATAATTATTTGACATGTATACTTGACATGTTTATTCCATGTATAAATATTGGCATGACATGTGTTAATATTTACTGCCGCATTGTCATGTATCCATGACGGAACCGAAAAAAAAACCCAAATGTATCTGAAAGAAAATAAAGTTGAATATTGAAAATGTAAAATGCAAAAACGTTTTAATAAAACTTTGTGTTTATTGATGATTGTGTGACCATGTTATGCATTTTAGCACAGTCCAAACTCAGCATGTAAAGTTGAGTAAAACTAAGCGATTCACGCTGAATCTCTTCAATGCTTATGAATAATTTTGTGTAGCCATGTATATGATCTACACATCACATAGTAAGAAAAAAAATAATTAAACACGCATACCTTATGAAATTGCACTCCCAACAATTACCTCTACCAAACATTACTTCAGATGTAGTACTCAAGGCTGTCACGGGCGACTATTTTTTATATTCCGTTCGAACCACTATCTTTAAAAAATATATTTTGTAGTATATTTCTCTTGCAAATGTTGTCAAAGCGTATGGAAATTTTTTTTTCTGAAAAAGTGGTGCGAAATAGAATTAAAAAATAGCCGCCTGTGCAGCCCTGATACTGCATTCGAATTTTTTGTGTGTCACTGTAAATGAAAGATAAATTCTATGCATATCATGTCATAGAACTATCTTCTAGTTCGCTTCAGTAATGCATATATATTTCATTATGTTTGAAATAGTGTAACAGAATTAAAGTACGCTGTAAACAGATTTTCCCCATAGACCACTGATTCCCAAGTTTTACTGGTACACGAACCAACTAATATGACGATGTATCTAATATCAGTAAAAAGGCAAATTTTCGCATGAAGGATGCATTATCAACAAAAACAAGAAATGGTAATCCCAATGTGTGTAAGTGGAATAATAACACACATATAACAAAGATAATTAAAAATACGCTTATTTATTATTATAGCAGAACTTTACAATCGGTGAGATTTCTGACATTGGTGTTTAACGATGAGGGTATTTATATCAGCGTTAAAACTGCTTAATTTTAACCTTAAGTCACTTTTTACACGCTGTTTCTTTCTGTACATGTTTTTCAAAAACGGGAAAGTAGAAAAAGCACGTACGCACAAGCATGTCGTGTTAAACGCCAACCAAAGACTTCAAAAATGATTTAGATATTTCTGGATATTCTGCTGGTATATTCTTCCAGAAGGAAATTGAGGATTTTTCCTTGAAAACTGGCTTCAAAAAGGAATCGCAGGAGTCTGCTTCTAGTGCTCAGAGTTTTTGTCTTTTCTTTTGCTACTTCGCGTTACCTTCATT
This sequence comes from Maratus speciosus, assembly GCA_963932465.1. NCBI lineage: Eukaryota > Metazoa > Arthropoda > Arachnida > Araneae > Salticidae > Maratus > Maratus speciosus. Next base: position 332,690,529 of record OZ010790.1, on the reverse strand, counting down.
GTGATTACAAATAGTACTTTACTTTGTCTCATTAAATTTTCACACTTACTATTAGTACCAGTGGAATTTAAAGGTTTCTTACCATTTGGATTCTCTCTTTTACAGAACGATCCAGTCCTAAACCACTCTTCCATAACGACACTAAATCTACATTCAATCAAACGAAACGTAAACAATTACTCATAGCCTAAGAGCTAGCAACATAAAAAAATACGTGATTTTAGCAAGGCTCATTTTTCTACATGCTCTTCCGTTTTATGGTGTAGTACGTATGCTGATGTTCTGACTTGCGTGAGACGTTGCGTTCACCTGTGGGAGTAGGGGTTGTGCAGGTGAAAAAACTTCAAAATTATGTCACTTTAGCATGATTTTTGTGTATAAAATTTGTTTCTTCTAACTATTCATGATATTAATCCATTGTTTCCAGACGTTGACAACGTTGCTAAGATCCTGCCAGTTTCCGATGTATAGGTAGAAAAACATGTCATCTTCACATCATTTTATCAAGCTTGAAAATTGTAACATATTACTATTTGGCTATCAGACAACCTATAATTAATTTTCCAGACACAAATTCGGGCCTAAAGTTTTAGAAATGGACCAATTAAAATTTGCGTAGATACCACGAAACGCATCTGATTGGTCAGAGCTTTCTGTCTTTTCTTAGCGGGAATTGTGCGTGGCGAAAACCACTAAAATTAAAAATCTGTTTACTAAAAAGGTGCATAAAAATTTATTAATATATTCAGTTACATAATGAACTTGTCTATAAAAACTTAAAAACCATTGATGTTATAATCATATGAACAGAAAAAATGATTCCCGAGATCTTTCGATCGCAAACTTGATCATTTTCAAGGGATAGTTTCACTGAAATGTCGCATTCACTGTGCTATTTATATACTAGTCTGAAAAAAAAAAAGAATCAGTATATTATTTGTTGGGGGTATCTATGAAGTTGTTTCGTTCCGATGCTGAAGTGTTAGATATTTTTTTAAATGTTAAACCAAATATGAGGTATGTCATAAGATAAAACGTCATTACATATACTAATTCTTTTACTTAAAATCTCCAATGATTCCCTAATTCTCAAAGTATAATAATCTGATGTACGTATAATAACTTTTGCTTTCTCGAAATCTATTATCAAATTTTGGCGTTTATTTGATCTTGAACGTGCCGTAGATGGTCAGTTAAACTTGATATCTCTCATGTGCTCCCCCAATCTCTCTTTAAATTTTCGAGTGGTCATATTTATGTAGCTTAACTCATTTTGTTTTTCCGTTTTAAATGGAATAGAATAGACACCTGCAATTTCCTTATTAGGTATGGGATCGATTTTCCTGTGAATTAAAGCTTTTAGTTTTGCTGGAGGTTTGGCTATCAAATTAATATGAATTTTTTAAGGCGTATTTTAATCTTTCATATAATCTTAGTACGTAATTGAAGCTACAGATTTTAAGCTCTCTCATGTTTATTCTTTCTGTTTGATTTTTCTACTTTACTTCATAAAGAAATTTATTTTTGTGCTGAGGGAAAAATCCGTTTTCTATTGCAATGTGTTTGTGCTGGAATGATATATACATGCTAAAATATATCCATAACTTTAATACATTGCAACACGGGTAATGAGGTTGATTAATATTAATTTTATATGAGGAGATTAATTTTTATGATTCTTACTATTCGTACAGTGTTAGCACCAAATGACTCTAGGTAAGCGATATAATTAACAATTCCCTTCAGGGAAATCCAAAGAAAATTTAATATATTAAATATTAAAATTATAATTAATCAATGCGCTGTGTCATTTTTTTCGTAGATCGTTTACCTTCTAAGTCTGCATTTTCTTTCATATAATAATTTTTTTAGCAAATCATATGGATAAATAGATTATTTATTTTACATTCCCACATCTATAAGAGAAAAATATTAATTAAGTATTAAAATAAAGAAAAGATTACTCATATTCAATCTTGATTACATTTTATTTTAGGAGAAAATTTACAATAAAAAAAAGTTATTTTACATATTGTGGGTTATATATTTTAATAGTAATGCTGATGCACATCTTTATATATATATTTACCTATTTCAATTAATCAATCTAATTAATTAATTTTATAACACGTGAATATCACCATAGTCTGTGACTTTTTATATGCAATTACTATAACTGATTCACAATGGAAATAATCATAAATTTCTCTACCTGGATTACTGCCCCGGGCAGCATGGAACATTGCAGTAGACGGGTGAAACCCAATCATCATCACAAATAAAATATTCCATTGATTGTAGCACTATTTAATTATACAGGATCGCCTTTTTTTTTAAGGCCACATTAGGCTAAATTTCATTTATACAGGGTGATTTATAAAAGATGGGCAGAACTTTAAGGGGTTATAGTACACTTAAAGACAAATAATATTAAATAGGAGACTAAGGGTCCCAGACATATTCCCAAGGAGATAGGGGGCATTAAAGTTTAGGGTCCGAAATTTCAAATGATTATAAAACATGGAAAAATTGGTCGATTCGTTTGCGGTTTTTGCAAAAAATTTTCTTTATGCCAGTATTTTCTTGAAATAAAATTTTAAAGTTCAATTTCAAAAAATGCCGATAGGGGGCGCTTTAGACTTTGGAGTAACAAACAACTATTTTTTAACATTATTTTTTGTATTTCTTTAAATGATTTCGAAAGCTTAGACTTAAACTTAAATTTTGATCTAAAAATCTGAGTCCTAACGAGTAGTTAAGTAGCATAAACTGAAATTTGAAATTTGAAACCCTTCTCCCCCCAGAACAAAAATCAGTTATTCCCGATCTTTGTGTCGTAGATTAGGCTCTAACTACTGCCGCGTTTTGCTAAAATTATTCTTTATGTCAGTATTTTCTTGAAAATAAATTTTAAAGAAAATTTTCAAAAAATTCCGATAGAGGGCGCTTTAGACTTTGGAGTAACGAACAACTATTTTATACCGTTATTTTTTGTGTCTCATTAAATGCTTTCTAAAGCTTAGACTTAAATTTTCAGCTCAAAATCTGAATCGCTGAGCGTGGTTCAGTAGCGAGGGGAGGGGGTTCAAATTTCAACTTCTGAACATAGTTCAGTTTGCACTACTTAACCATGCCCAACGATTCTGTGCTGTGATACGAGGCAAAAATACAACTTTCGTCAAGGACTGCATAGTCGGAATTCACTCATAAAGGCACTGGCACAGTTGGAAACGTCGCTCATGCAAACGTTAAAGCTCCATTCCTGACGCTAGTCACCGGGTGAAGAAGGAAACAGAAAGTATGCAAATGTCAAATGGGGAAGAAGAAGAACACGTATGCAAAATTTCGACACGATTCAGGCATAAAAACCACTGAACGGTGAGTCAAGTGTAAGTCGCTGTAGTAATGAATCGGAAGATGGTGCCCTTCACGAATAAGGAAAAGGCTGAGATGCATTTAATTTACGGAGCGGCAGATGGAAATGGTGCAGAGGCACAACGAATGTACGGAGAGCGATTTCCCAACAGGCGGTTGCCTAACCGCAAAACTTTCGAGCGCTTGCACAGACAGTTGTGTGAGACGGGATCATTTCTCGCTTCCCGGTCGAATGCAGGTCGTGCAAAAAAGGACGAATCAGTAGTTGTTGCAGAAGCCATTCTGGATGTAGTAGCGGCGCAGCCAAGTACAAGTACACGAACAGTGGCTAGGCAGGTGGATACCTCACAGTCCATGACTTGGAGGGTACTGAAGGATGAACATTTGCTCCCGTTTCATGTGCAACGAGTCCAGAAACTGTCTCCAGGGGATTATCCAAATCGTATTGAATTCGCCCGCTGGTTTCTGCAGCAGAACGCGCTAAATCCACATTTTGGACGAACTGTGCTTTTCACCGATGAATGTACCTTCACACGTGAAGGTACATTTAACACACACAATGCACATGTATGGGCGGATGTCAATCCACATGCTACGTATCCACATGCTCATCAGAGACGCTTTTCCATCAATGTTTGGGCAGGAATCCTCGGAGACCACCTAATCGGACCGTACCTTCTTCCTGAACGCCTCAACGGTAAAACATACCTCACATTTCTGCAACATGTGCTGCCAGACCTGTTAAACGTTGTTCCTCCACGCATCCGGCGGGTCATGTGGTTCCAGCACGATGGAGCGCCAGCCCATTACGTACGAGACGTCCGCAACTATCTGGACATCACATTTCCGAACAGATGGATTGGTCGAGGTGGTCCTGTTGCTTGGCCTGCTCGCTCGCCAGATCTTTCACCCCTCGATTTCTTTTTTTGGGGACGATTGAAGGCTCTTATGTATGAGACACCCATTGAATCCCCCGAGGAACTGGTCGCCAGACTTTCCGCCGCTGTAGGGGAAGTGCTCGAAAAGCCTGATGTTTTCGCGAATGTTCTCCGTTCCATTATTCGCCGTTGTTCTGCGTGCATAACCTCTGGTGGTCACAATTTTGAACATTTATTGTAATTACATATTAATAAATATGCTTTGGTAACATAATCCTAATTTGTGTCTTTTTACCTCGTATCACAGCACACAATGTGTGGACATGGTAAACTGAACTGTGCTCAGGAGTAGAAATTTCAAACCCCTCTCCCCAGAAACTTAACCACGTCTAACGATTCAGATTTTGGGCTGAAAATTTAAGTCTAAGCTTTAGAAAGCATTTAATGAGACACAAAAAATAACGGTATAAAATAGTTGTTCGTTACTCCAAAGTCTAAAGCGCCCTCTATCGGAATTTTTTGAAAATTTTCTTTAAAATTTATTTTCAAGAAAATACTGACATAAAGAATAATTTTAGCAAAACGCGGCAGTAGTTAGAGCCTAATATACGACACAAAGATCGGGAATAACTGATTTTTGTTCTGGGGGGAGAAGGGTTTCAAATTTCAAATTTCAGTTTACGCTACTTAACTACTCGTTAGGACTCAGATTTTTAGATCAAAATTTAAGTTTAACTCTAAGCTTTCGAAATCATTTAAAGAAATACAAAAAATAACGTTAAAAAATAGTTGTTTGTTACTCCAAAGTCTAAAGCGCCCCCTATCGGCATTTTTTGAAATTGAACTTTAAAATTTTATTTCAAGAAAATACTGGCATAAAAAGAAAATTTTTTGCAAAAACCGCAAACGAATCGACCAATTTTTCCATGTTTTATAATCATTTGAAATTTCGGACCCTAAACTTTAATGCCCCCTATCTCCTTGGGAATACGTCTGGGACCCTTAGTCTCCTATTTAATATTATTTGTCTTTAAGTGTACTATAACCCCTTAAAGTTCTGCCCATCTTTTATGAATCACCCTGTATATATATTTATGTTATATGATGCAAAAGTAAGGTGTTAATATATATTATAAGGACTGCAGCAACATCTTATTCTTTTTTGCTGCCAACTGCATCGAGGACAAATCTGCAAGTGAAGTCTGTCTCTTACATACACAGGAAAAAAAGCAAAAAATCACAATGTCCTGTTTACATTACATATGCAAACATAAAATTATACCATATACCTATAAAATTTGCATAGAGAGTTACCGCCCATCTTTACAGGCGAATATCATTGGACGAAACTGAATTTATGTGTTGCAATCGTATAGGTTGAGTTTTGCTGATCCCAATTATATTTGTTTAACTTATTCCATCTGTGTGGTCCTTTCTGGTCAAGGGTTAGCTGTAAATTTTCGTTGTTATCCCTTCGTGTTGTCCTACACAACTATAAATCGTAATTTCGATGACTTTTGTAGATTTATTAGTATCGTAAATTTTATCTGTACGATACTTTACCAAGACATGCACTTAACCTAGTTCAGGTTCTATTATAGTCATACGAATGCTTCTTTTTATATGCTGCCTCGTATATAATAACATCATAGTTTATAGATAAAAGTTAAAGTTTGTTGGAAAGACATATTCTTTCCATCAGTTTGATTGTATTTATTTTATTTTGTTCATACATTTCACTGCATATATCAAAGGCTCGTTTTACGTAAAATCTGTAAGCAGTAATTTTATATTTGAAAGGGAAGCTACAGTCGTAAGAGATGGTATTATTCGAACGGTAATGCTTTCTGTATACTGTTCTTTCTATTTTTCCATCATCCATATTTGTTATTAGTTCTGTATCCAGGTATGGTAGAATCCCCTAATTTTCTACCTCTAAATTGAATTTAATGTTTTCGTTAAATTCAGATTATGTTTGATCGCGAAGCCTACCCCGAAGTTAAAGATGCTTTTAAACACCAAAATCAATCCTATTAGTAGGGATGACCTCTCAGGAGTTTATATGATTCCATTTATTAGGGTGGGGGAAATCAGAAGTCATTATATACCGTAATTTCCGGTGTATAGCCCGCAGATTAAACAATTCAATTTGGACCCAGAAATTTTATTCAGTGTTTGAAGACCAATATTTACTGTGATCTAAAAAGTTACATTTTATTTAAAAAATTTCTGGGTCGAACACGATTGTTTGATCCGCGGGCTATACACCCGAAATTACGGTAAGCATGACTCAATAAAAATTCAATATCAGTTGTAAAGAACATATGGCGGATATAAAATATAACAGGCGTAATACTGCTTTATCAAGGCTGAAGAAGAGCATTAATATACTTTTTAACTACAGCAGATTGATTTACAGGTCTAATTTTTATTTACACTTATTTATAAGAGAGTCCATTGAGATTTATTTAAGAGGTTCTGGGGCTTGTAACGATATGTTATCTTTTCGCATCCCGAATATATGGATTGCGTGGTTGGACAACTTGCGGAATCGCGACATAAAGGGAACACGTGCGATATCAAAATGTCGAGGCGTTATACCTGTTACCTTGTATTCGATGATTTTTTCCTGTTTTCATATGCTTTGTATTTGTAATTTCTGTTACACATTCTGATGACGGCTCAATGAAGAAGTTCAAACATGTCACTATAGGTTTTTAATATATTTTTAATGTGTTTTTAGTAACGTCTTTTAAGCAAATAAATATCTTAATGTATGTTTTGACTTTTCCGTTTGGAATATATATATTGTGATATGGTTATTAGTAGGCGCAATTAAGACTTATTACTGTTATTTATATTTACATTTGTAAAATGAGCTAGGTATGGCAAACCGAAAATATGTTTTATTAAATAAATTATTATTAAAAAGCTATAATGTTTTACCGTTTTCGCGGATATTGATCATTCTTAGAGCATTTTATAGAAAGTTTTGTGCCCTTTCAAAAAAAAAAAAAAAACTTGGTATAACAAATTTTACTCTGCCGAAAAAGTTTGGTGGACGGTCGGTGATAAAATTTCAATTTCATTTTGCTTCCAATTTTTACCGGTGGAGACTTTATTTTTCGTCTGACTTTAGACAAGTGTCGGTAAAGGAGTATGGAGACGTTTGGCGAGCGAACGGCCTGCTCCTTTCATTCCGGCGCTGATCTAATAAAGTTTGTCATACCTAGTTTTTCTGAAAGAGCACAAATTTTTCTATAACATGCTCTAAAAGCGATCACTATCAGAGATTAATATAAAACATTGCAGCTTTTAAATAATAATTAATTTAATTAAACATATTTTCGGCTTTTCAAACTTAGCCATACCTAGCGCATTTGTTCGTATGACAATTTACTGTCGATTTACACAAAACTTTTTCAACTCCGGGATCACTCAACTTTTGATGTCAACGTTTCCCAGACTAGTAGTAATTTACCAGTTTTACCAGATTTTCAATCTTAAAGAAGACCCCCCCCCCTCACCTCTCCACCCAAGGAAATGCAAAATCCTTTAGAATTTCTAGACCTCTAGAGGCATTGACTTTAGTATTGTGCTTTAGACTAAAGCAAATTTTAATACTTTTTATGACATTATGTCAATTTTAGTATTGAGATAATTACAGCAATAAATAAGAGTAACTAGTGTAATTGCATCCGTGTATTTCAGATTTTCACTATATTCATGGGTATTACGAGGAACCATTAACCTTCCGGCTGCCTTGGAAAAGGGCAAAATTGTAATGCTGTTTTCTCTGCATTTAGTTTTAAATGCTAAAAAAAATGATTCTTTGAACATTTTATAAAAAAAAAATAATAACGAATATGAATGCAATCCTTGGAAGTATTAATAATTGTTCAATGTATTAAAAATACATTAAATCAATAGAATTATATTACTTTAAATATTGCTTGTATTGCAGTGAAACCTGGAGCTTAGTGAACGTATTAACACTGGCTTGTTAGTGAGGGGGTTTTAATACGAAGACTTTTATAATTCCTTTCTTCGCGTATTAATCGAGTTCGACTGTATCTATAAACAGGTATACCAACACGATAAAATCATTTGTAATTTTTTTTCTAATTTGATTTGCGTATGCGCTTATGGAGACATTCCATGCAAATAATGGGTATTGTTTGGTCTTTTTCAACAACTTCTTTTATTTTCTTTTAGTTTCTTTCATTGAGTTTTTAATATTTAGCATTAAATATATCTTGAAAAAAAAAACACTTCAATTCCACATATTCAGCAGCTTTTGTTTACGGCAGTTCGTTTGGCATCTGGACTTTGATTTACCAAATCAAGCAAGTAAGATGACCGAGAAATACAATAACCTTAAAAAAAAGAACATCAATATGAAAATCAAAATATAAAATGCACTTGAAAGAATAGTTTGAAGATAATTTTAAAATTTCTCAATGTTATGATATTTAAAGTATTAAAATATTTTATTTAAAAATGTCTATGAATTTATTCATTTGCCTAATAAACATCATAAACATAAAAGGATTTGCCACTTGAAACAGTTAAAGGTAACAAATCTGTCTCAAATATATATTTAAAGGAAAATAATACAGATGATAAAAAAAATCTTTTAACTCTATATTCCCTTTTTATATATGTGGATCTAAAACAATTATAATAAGTGTTTAGAAAATAGATTAATTAAAAGAAACCTCAATCTCAACTGATGAATGCCTAGTAGGTTCTTGTTATGTTTTGCATGCAATTAGTTTTGTTTTGTCTTGAATTTTGAAAAAAAAAAAAAAAAAAACTAAAAAGCTAAAACAAAACAAAACACGATGATTATATTTTGTGGAGACAGTGATAACAGATTATAAATGTACAATCCGTGAGGGATTCTCAAAAGGTGGGCACCGGACACACGTCATAACTTTAAGCCTTCCAAACATAACTTTAATTATCATTGACTTTATTTTTTTTTTACACTGTGTTTTTAAGTCTATTCAGAGACAAAAAATGACATGATTTATTGTAAAAGCTTTGTATAAATATCTTAAAATTTTATTATTTTATGCTAAAGAGGCCAATTTCGGATATTCATAACGTTAACTGCTCCAATGTACCACCAAGAAAAAGAGTTTTAACTTTTTTCCAGGTGGTACTAATGGTAAACAATGAATGCATAAAGGAAACGGATGGTTTTTTGATAATTTCGTTAAGAGATGGCAGGCTGATTTATTGCTTTTTTGAAGATAGAAGGACTTTTCTATATAGAATTTTTTTGTATTTTGTTATGTCCGAAAGTAACGTACGCGACAAAGCATTTGATTTTATTATTATTATTACTGGATAACAAAAAGTTAATTATGCATATATATATGTATACACATACAATTATAGGACACATTTACTACGTTCTTAGTCTTAAGAATTTTTTAAATACTAAGCGCAATGCCCAAAATCTGTAACGTACGTGCGAAAAAATGTCCAAAATATGTAACGTACACAACTGCTAATTAAATGCTTTAATAATTAATTTTCCAGAATAGATTCTGTCTTTTAATGTTTGTGTATAATTTTGTAGACATACTATTAAAAATATTTATATATTATATTTATATATTATATTAATAGACAAAATACTATACTATGTAACTATACTGTATGTAACTTTTGAAGTACAGTCTAGACGTACCATCTTTATTTTCTTTAAATGAAAATTGTACACTTTTGACACCATATACCGGGTGTCCTAAAAGGGACTGACTGATTTTAAAATTCAATACCTTGTAAACGGTGGCAGATATTTAAAAAATTCTTGCGGGAGGGTTATGCATAAGGTCAATTTACAGTGATTTTCAATTTTAGTTCGAATTACAAACAATAGATGGCCTTGCGATCAATAGACGCTAAATTCAGGCTCGATTTTTGGTACTTCGTGGCCCGGATAATTCATTTTCATCTCCTTTTTCCGCATGGAACAAGAGAAAGCACCAAAAATCTAGCCTGTATTTAGCGACTATTGCTTACAGCGCCATCTATTGTTTGTAATTCGAACTAAAATCGAAAATCACTGTAATAAAACTTTTGACCTTATGCATAAACCTCCTGCAAGAAATTTTTAAATATCTGTCACCGTTTACAAGTTATTGAATTTAAAAATTAGTCAGTCCTTTTTAGGACACCCGGTATATATTACTTTGATCGAATCAGCCTTAAAAAAGGCACATTTTATCAGGCCATCAAGTATGAAAATTGTGATTACAAAAGCGCCAGATTACCAACGGGGCAAACTTCCACCAGTAAAACATAATAGATATTTTTGTGTTATTCATGTCAGTAATTTTTCATAGATATGGCGATTATATAAGATGAAAATTTCTATTAAAATTTACTGGTGGGAATTGCCCCGTTCGTAATATGGCTCTTTGTAATCACAAATTTCATACTTGATGACCTTATACTTTTTTTACATATTCATGAGATATAAAGAATATGTATTAGAGCCTTATTGATAAATTTCAATCTTACATGATAAATTTCGATAGTCATTAAGTTCTTAACAAGAAACATTACAAGGAATCTAAGTACAACAGCTGGATTGTTTAGTAATTTCTTAGACTTCAAAGTTGACGCCAACTTTCCGTTCTAAGAAAAGATGTATTTCTAAAAAAGGGCAAAACACTTCTTAATAATGCCATAAAAAAATAAGGAATTACGCTAGGCTTTTCGAAAGAACTTTGTCTTTCTTCCTCAGGTGAAAAAAATATGTGCTACCACTTTGAAAGAAGGAGCCAGACAATCTTTCAAAGTGATAGGACGTTTCTTTGCGCTAGAAGAAGATTGACAAAGTTATTTCGAATGGCTTGGCGCATTTCCTTATTTTTGTGGTTTATTACGAAATGTTTTTGTCCTATAATATAACAGCAGCTTGATTATTACTTTAATTTCTTTCTGAAACTTAGGGATGGGCGGGGCTTGTGAAGTTTAAGCCGTAAGGTAGGCCACCCCGCCTGGTCTGAATACTGAAACTTAGGGAGCAGTTAGAGTGATGAAGTCTGATTGTAACCTAAATTACATAAGAGTGAGTATAATTACAAAAATAAATATATTTAAATAAATTGTTTAAAATAGGATAAAAAGTGAGCAATATAATTAAAATAAAAAAACAACTATAGCAATTACATAAAAACAGAATTTAATTGGTTAAAATGCTTGTTTGTTCAAATCAGTCGCGATGAAGTAAAAGAAGCTCAAGGCATTTTTCAGTCATAGCCTTTTTTGTTCTTGTTAGAGTAACAGAATGTATAATAAAGTGGAAAATAAAGGAAAATAAACTATTGATTTTTATTTTTTTTATCAAACAAAAATTAATAAGATGTTTAAATAAAATTCAAGTCACACATAAAATAGAAACAAACAAATAAACAAAAATGAAAGAAATTTAAGTATTGTCTTCAATCAATGATGAATAACGCAATCTTGTTCTGCTGCTGAGATCGAAGATATCGTCGTACGGCAGTTCGGCAATAATCTCACTCGTAATAATACACTGGTGGAAATTGATTTATGAAACCACGGTTTTTTAACGAGAACTTCTATAATATTCATTAAAAATGAATGAAATCTCATGGGATATACATAGTATGTATAACAAATGAGTTACAAAAATAAAATTTTATAGATAATATTAAACAAACATAAAAAGTCAAAAATTAGATTTTCGTAATATGCAAATATGGAAATTGATTTATGAAACATCACATTTCATTGGCTATTCCGAAGTAATATGACGAAAATTTGCATAAAACAAGGTAGCGTGACATGCGCAGTAGACATAAAAAGTGTTATATTTTGGAAGCAATACGTTTCAGTTATACTTTTGACGATGCGTAAAAGAAAGATGTCTGAGAAAAAAAGAGCTAAAATCAATGCATATATAGGATGTGGAAAGTCTGTTACGGAAATTAGTAAAATTAATTAAAAGATCAGTTGGTGTGATATATAACTACAGAAAATATCCAGCAAATTATGGGAAAAATTTTAGCAAAAATGTAATCCACGTTTAAGTAAGAGAGAGAAAAGGGAGATTCTTCCACTTGCATCGAAAGTCGACCACACTTCAAAGAAGATTTGTGCAGATCATCCCTTCCTGTTACTTCTAGAAGCGTTAGGCAAATTTTACATTCTTCACGAAGCTTGAGTTGGTCAGAAATGAAGTCTGGTTCAAAATTACTTCTGCATCACAAACAGATGCATTTGTAGTATTGCGAGAAATACATGACAATGGGTGACAATTGGAAGAAAGTCATTTTCTCCGACGAAAAAAAGTTTAATTTGGATGGCCCGGATGGTTTGGCGTATTATTGGAGGGATTTCCGAAAAGAATCGAAATCTGCATTCAGCAGAAATTTTGATGGCGGAAATTTGAAGATTTGGGCAGTGATAGCTTATGATGGCAAAAATGAAATTGTATTTCTAAACGGTCGCCAGACTTCTTTTGATTATAGTTTTGTTTTAGAAAATTCACTTCTTCCATTTGCATGGCAATATTACGGTTTAGATTACATCTTCATGCAAGACAATTGAAGTATTCACATTTGAAATGCAATGAAAGATTGGTTTGACGAACAGAATATTGTTCTTTTAGATCATCCACCTATTAGTGCTGATCTGAACACCTTCGAAAACGTTTGGGGACAGCTTGTTCGAATGACTTATGGAAATGGGATTCGGTACACGTCACGTATAGAATTGAAAGCTTCAATCTGCCAAAACAGGAAATTAATTGATCAGAAATACATTCAAAATCTTGTTTTATCAATGCCATCTAGAAGAAAAGAAACTCTGATGAATAAAATGGATTTACTAATTATTAATTTCAATTAAATGTGATATTTCATAAATCAATTTCCATCTTTTTATGTTACTAAATTCTAATTTTTGACCTTATGTTTTAATTTATTAATATGTATGAAATTTTATTTTTCTAAATTACTTGTTTTACATAGCATATATAACGTATGAAATTTCATTCGCTTTTAATGAATATTATAGAAGTTCTTGTTAAAAAACCGTTATTTCATAAATCAATTTCCACCAGTATAGTATAGATATTTTCATAAAAGTTTAAGACAGGTTTATGACTTGTTGAAAAAGGAGTAGATGTTTAAATCACCTCTAATGGAATATTACGGTGGTATCTAGAGCCTATTCTGATTGTTGTTAAATTTATACAGGTTTGCCAAGATTAGATTTACATATGGAATCCTGGATAAGAATCCTAGAGGGTAACAAGTTATGATAGAAATAACACAGGCTTTATATGCTAGTGTTTTATTCTGAATAGAGAAATAACGATATTTAAATAGAGCTTCAAAAGTTTTAGAAGCTCCAGCGGCCTTAACGCTTTTGTTAAGAATATGCTTTTTGAAGGTAAGTGTTTTATTATGAAAAACTTTCAGGTATTTGGTGTCATTTGTCCAAGGCACTGTAGTATCTTTAATCCCTGATCGCCGAGCAAAAGGGCAAAAATATATTGTTATTTTCTGTGTAATTTTTTCAAAATGCTAAAGAAAGATATTTTCTCCAACATGGTATAAAAATTAATTACGTACAAGAATATTATCCTTGAGAGTAATAATAATAAATTATTTTTTTTAAATCTCATTATATTTGTAGAATTTTATTAATTTAAATAACGCTTCTATTACAGTGAAACCTCCAGCTCAGTGAAAGGATATATTAGTTCATGGCGCTGAGAAGTTTAATGGTTAAGCTGCTGAATAGAAGAAAGTTCTAGAAAAAAATAGCAATAGTTTTATATTTATAAAATTTAATGCGCCAAACATTGCACTAGTACAAGAATATGTAAGATGTATTTGTAAGATTATGTGTAAAAAACAAGGGTGATGAGATGATGTCTAAATAGTAGAATCGTCTTCATATAAAGCAAGTTAAGTTTTGAATTGTACGAGGTATATGGTTAAAAAATAAACGGTATAAGAACATAACCCAGAAAATGCCTAAAATATTAAATTGAATTGTAGATAAGGAGTTTTTTATACGCACACAAAAAAATGCGATCGCCAATGAAAGAGTGTATAAAATGTATAATTGCAGATGGCATATATAGAATAAATAATTTGTAACTGAGGCGCCCATGCCAGATTTTGTCATAGGTCTTGACGATGTCGAAGAATATGACAGCAACTGTTTTTTGACCATTGAATTTCTCCGATTAGAATTCCATAACACGAAACAGCTTGTGACGTGTAAAATGTATATCTATGAAGACAGATTATTCAGGAATTAAAATGTTGTTTTTGTGTAGGAATAGTCTTGGAGTTGTAAATGAATGATATATTCAATAGATTTATGGTGAGATAAGGTTAATGGTTCGAAAGTTAGTGTGGTGTCACTATGATCAGAAGCAGGTCTAGGAACGGGGAAGATGACAGATGATTTCAAAAGTTTCGGAGCGGAGCAGAATTTTAGGACAGAATTATTAAATTTGAACATATAAGTGATACATATAGTTGGTTAGTTTGTTTGAGAAAATTGTTAGGAATGTTATCATATCCCGTATTTTTAAGGTTTTTAATTTTTTTTTATTAATGTGATGAACGACAATTGGTTGAATTTTAAAGCGAGGATCAGGGGGTATGGCGAAAAAATCATTACCTGTATTAGTAATTTTTGAGAGGTGGTCGGAGCTGGTAAGATGGACAACGTTAGCATGAATTGCGATGTATAAGATCTTGCGAAAATTTCTGCTCTATCATTATCAGTGTAATCAGTAACATTGTTAAGAGTAAAAGGGGGAAATGAGATGTAATATTTGTTAAGTTCCTTTTTGATTTGACAAAGAGAAGTATTATCAGAGGAAAATTTTTCTAACAATTTCTTCCTTTTTTTTTCCTTTTTTGAAGATTATGTTATTGATCTTGTTGTTAAGTTTTTAAAAACGGATTTTAAAGTGGGGTCACAGAAAAACTGAAGAGAAACAGGAGAATATTGCGTTGTTTACAGAGGTTGTGAATGTTACAACGAAGACAGGATGAAGCACGAAGGAAGGAAGGATGAAAGTATTGCTATGTTTTAGTTCGAGAAAATTAGCGTGCTTTTGTACGTTAGTAACAGGATTATGCAGATGACCTACAGCAGAAGGAATCAGTATCGGAAGGATTACTCATTTTTTTTAAAGAGATTTTAATTACTGAAATAATTATTGAATTTATTCCAGTCAATTGGTACGGAAGAAGTTGCTGAAATAGGAAAAGTGAACTAATTTAAGGGAGATCGAACTGCGATCAGCGTTAAGTTTCTTTAATACAGTTGTGGTGATAGAATATGGATTTCTTTAGCAATAGAAAAATCAATAGAAATGTGTTTTCTAGTTGTAGTACGTATGTGTGTGGGGGAACTAAAGCCGTGTAAACTTAATTGATAGAGAATAATAAAGTCGTACAGTCACCTGACTCTACGATTTCTCGAGTGGCAATTGCAATTTTTTATGTGCATTGTAATCTTCTGCATTACAAGAGTGATGGTGCTGCAAAAATCATGCATGTAATGTATTGACCGTAATTTTATTGACCGGGTATTGCTAGTTCTGTTTAACATAAATTGAGGTGAAATTAATTTAATATAAGGGGATCGTTCGAAAATATCGGTATGATTAACTTCAATGATTAGTGTGTTATATAAAATGTAATAAGATATGCGTTGTTTTATCTATAGAGAATCTCCGGTCCACAGTGGGAAGGGAGGGTGCGACTGAGTGTGGAATGTGACACTGTTTATATTCAGAAATGTTAACTTTACGGCAGGGTTTAATTTTTCTTGAACTAAAGGAATATCAAAGTGCGATCTTAAGATGTAAAATATCAAAATTCATTATCATTGTATTAAAGAAGTTTACAATTCCAATTTAATATAAGTAGTGAAAAAAAATTAAGAAAGTTAGTCATCGTTATTCATGTTTATCTACATAAAAAATAAACCTGATTCATATAAAATAATAACCATCTTTTCAATCGTGTTATTACACTTTTTACTCTTATTAGAAATATTTTGAATAAATTTTAACAGTTTAGTGATAAGTGTTTATTTCATATATATAAAAACTTTAAAGTTTTCCTGGAATTTACTTATGAATGGATTTATTTGAAGAAATTCATTTTAGTACCAGGAAGACCAGAAAGGCTATTATTAGGCGAGCTAGAGTTCTCCTCAACAGGTGTTTCCTTAGAGATGTTTTTACTAACAGATGTAGAAGTAGAATTACAGTCTGTTGTTTATCAATAGGAGTTTTTTGTTTGTAGAGTTGATGTTTTTCAGTATTTCAACGAAATTGTATACTCTTTAAAAAATAGAATTTTGTTTAGTTTTAACTTGAGTTTTGGACTGTGGAGTTGGTTTCTTTTTTATAAACGAATCTTTAATACATAATCTGTAAGTTGTTTGGTGTTGTTAAAGCTTGCAATTTACGCATTTGAAAGTAATTTTACCTTTAGTGTGGCACTCAGTAGAAAAATGATTATCTGCATACTTCACACATATTGGGAGTAAACTATAAATTTTAGATTCGGATCCCCTCGCATCAGGATCTTTGTTAGCATTATTTTTGTATTTTAAATCTTTTAATTGTGATACGGAAATAGCAAAGCTCATTTATATTCTAAATTTCATCAAAATTGTTTACGGGGTAGAACTTTAACCCTAACCGTCCTAAAATAAATTGCTCCATATCTCGAAAAATAATGATCGGTATGAATTGTAAACTTTCAGACCAATGATAATGACGACCATCACATGGCTTATACAAAAATTATTGTTGGGCATTATTCATATTTTTTTCAATATTAATTTGTTAATAAGAGTCATAATTAAAACAAATAGAATTACAGAAAATTCTTTGAATATATTGGGCTCTGTTTATTGTATTTCATTAAACAGAAAATATTTCAGTCCGAAAAGGTTTTCAAAAGATATGAATTAATGTTGCTCACGTTTGGTATGGAAATGTACGGCTAATAAAATTTGACAAAAATCTATAACGTCTTAAACATGGAAACTTTCCGCTTTTCTTTTCTTTCAATGTAAAATAAATGAAACAATATTATGTGTCATTTCCGTGATTGTGAGTAAATGCTAATGTAAAAATAGGTTTCAAAAGAATACTATTTGACTTATCAGTTATCCTTATTTATATGATACAGTTTCATTTGAATTCTCGTATATGAGTAATTTAATTTGGTGAGTTAATTGTGAGATATTTTGACAAAAAAGTAAATAATTCATTTTAAGAATTTGCACTTTATGTAGAACACTGTTAAAAGAAAAAATCTTTTTGTACATGTTTAAGCACATATACAGCCCTGGTAGGTTTGTCTATTTTAAGACATAATCAGGATTGTTTAATGTAGCATAATTTTATGAATTTAGTTTAAATATTACATACACCATAACTCCGAGTTTAGAAACCCTACACAATAGATCTCTAAGTTTAGAAAATTATCTCTTGTTTGTTACAAAGCAATTGCGTATTTCACATTTGTTGCTTCATAGAATTTCTTAATTTTGTGAAATTAACAATATTTCAAAGTATTATAAGATGGTAATGTTTAATTTATTCATTACTTACTTGAACAGTCATCATCTTCACCGGAATTTGTAGAGACTAAAGAGAAAAATCATCATTGAAAAAACAACTATTAAATTCAGACAATTAGTAATGAAAGTAATAGGCAAAAGGGAAAGTAATAAAATTATAAAATAACAATTTGGGCAATAATTTTATTCGAAAGGGAACATTATATTGTAAGATTAATGTTTATAGTAAAGGCTCAGTTGAATTTCTAATCCTTCTAGATTAAATCATTCGATTCATCCGGAGGAAGACATTTTCTAAAAAATGATTTTTTTAAGGGGTGGGGGCGGTTGACAAACTACATAAATGTTACATTCATGGAATAAACATTAAAATACATGACTAGTAGTCATTTACTTTAATGGTTATTACAACTTATTTCAAGTCATTGACTACTATCTACATATAATGTTTTGCAAATGTAAAATTTTTTGATAAATGGTGTAAGAAAAATTATTTATAAACGTTTTTATTATTTTAGTGTTTTAGTAATGCTGATCTTCGATTTAATAGTAAAACTTGTGTCTCGAGAAACTCTTTAAGTTACCTGTTCCCTTCTTTTTATCAATTCGTGATGTCGTGGTTGCCAGGAGTTATTGAAACATTTAGTGATGTCTTTGTTTTCAGGAGCTATGGGATGATAACATAATACCATTTACTATTTTAAATCGCAGTTGCCAACAGGGTTTTGCGGCTTTAGAAATAGGGAAAAAAGTGTGACTGAGAATTTTTAGATGTTAATTTTTTTAGGGATTTTGTTAAATTTCCACAATAAACCCCTTTTTGAAAGGAGTCCCGTATACTTGATACATAAAATGCTCAAAATGCTTTTTTATTCCTACCGGTAATTTTGAAAAGAAACATTGACCTTATTAATACCCAAAATTTCTGTGATTATATTAGGAAAATTAAATTAAGTTGAACACATTTGCTACTCACAGGAGAGGGGGGTGGGATTTCTTGCAAAGGGCATCTAAGAGCATCTTTGAATTTCATATCTCAAACAAAGCCTAATCTTATCCCATAAATTCTCGCGCTCGTGATATTCACGGGCTGTGTCTTTTACTCAGATTGTTTGATTACCACCAGTTTTATAATTTAGTGTAATTGGTTTTATTATGGTAAATTGCAATACTATTTTACCTGTCATTAAATAAGGTGAATATTTCTTTTTCGACAAAGTGGTGGCAATGAGCACTTTGAATTTTTAAACCGTAATTTAATGCGACCGTTAAGGGGTTAAATTAAAATTAAACGCCTACAACCTTTGTAACAAATTATGTTAATTGAATTTTGATTAAATCAAGATTATGGAAGAATGTAAGCTAAAATCATGTCAAACTTATGTACTTGCAGGCGAAAAATTCGCTGGAAAGGACTCCATGTTGCATTTTTGTAATATATAAATAATGGAGACCATTTTCACAAGTGAAGTCTTTTCGTGGGAACTATTTATTTTATACATAAAAATTTCCTTTCATCCATGAATCATGAGCAAAATGCATTTAATGAAACAACACGAAAGTCTTTAAAAATTCAGATTTTAGGGCAATATTTAAAAAAAAAAGTACAAAAAGCTTACATAAATATAATAATCTATCTATTATATATATAAAATCCAAATGGAAATTTCGTTCCGAACGCCTAGATTTCGAGTTCTACAGCATGGATTTTTACGGAACTTATACCCTCATATAGGTATCGTTTCAGGGAAGGTTTTAAGCTATAACACATCATTCTACCTAGATTAGTAATAGAATTATGAGGGAAAGTTCTGTTATTTTGGACGATAAGGTTTACCATTTTATTTCTTGGCGAAATTTATCGTTGATAAAAAAAAAAAATTGAAACGGCTATTACACCTTGAAAAATAAAAGAAAAAACTGTTACTAATTTTAATTAAAAGAAAAAAAAAGAAGAAAAAGAGAAAATGAAAAACAGCTTTGACGAGTGGTAATACTATAAAAAGAAAATATTTAATTTAAACAAGAAAGAGAATATTCGTAATGCGTAAAAATTTATTCAAAAAAGATTGCAGTTTTAAACAACATTTGGCGATTTATCTATTGCGTCAGGTTAAGAAAAATGCGCCAGAAAATTTGATAAGACAATATTAGACTGACAATCTTGTTTTTGTTTTGGATTCTTTTTTTATTTACTTTTTATTTTTATCAAACGCATCCATCATTAGACTTCAAATAGTGGTACTTGTGAGTTAGATGTTGTATGTTTATTTACGATATTGATTTTATCGATATTGATTAAATAATATGATTTTAAGGCAAAAAGGCATAAGCGTAGCATTGGTTTGAGCGACGTTTACAATATTGGTGAATTTTCAAGCGGACGGTATCCTTTTTGGAGTAATCTAATTCTACTACACATACATACACACACACATATATATGTATATATATAATACAAATGGAATTATATATATATATATATATATATATATATATATACATATAATACAGATGGAAATTTCGCTGCGGTTGCTTATAACTCAAGTTCTGCTGAACTTGCACTGTTAAATAGGTATTTTGTTTTTGGAAGATTTTAGTATATAACATATCATTACGTTTTCTACGTTGCTTAGGTATTGAATTCTGGTTTAAAGTTCTTTAATAAGATGAACCAGATTATGAAAAAATAATCTTTTGAAAAGGTTCTGTCGAATGTTTTTCGATAGAACTTGCACTTTTAATCAGATAATTTTACAGGGAGGGTTTAAGTATCTAACATATCCTTCTACCTTGCTCAGCTATACAGCTATGGGGAGAATTGTGTAATCTGGTGACCCCAATTATCAAAAATTTACCTTTTTAAAAAGTTCTAATATACTGTTTTTTCTAGGTTTGCATTGTTAGTTTGGTAATTTTTCAAAGACAATTTTAGCATATAATATATTATTCTACATTGCTTAGTTATATATCAATGAGGGAAATTTTGGTATTTTTCCAATATCCTTGGCGACCCTTGGCAATCCCTTGGCGAGATGCAGAAAATGGGCTTGACGGAAGAAGTAAAGTTTCAGTGAGTATTTTTTATTCAATAATTGTAGAATTTATTTACTATAAAGAAGTCATTTATCTCTTTTTATTTAAAAACAGAATTAAATTGAATATTAATAGCAATAGTAATAATATATATTTCATTGAAAAGTTTATTTTATGAATACATAGGTAAAAAAGCATAAAAGTTCAACATATTTATTTTTATAGCTGTTGATATTATTTGTCCATAAATCTCACTTTTTGAAGTCCGAATTGCGCAATGCTTAAAAAAAAAAAAAAAAAAAAAAAAAAAAAAAAAAAAAAAAAAAAAAAAAAAAAAACGACAAGGCCCCTATACTGGAAAAGTATGGATAATTATGTAATCAGATGAACCCGTTTATGACAGATCTCAAATGACAGCATTGCTATTTGGCTAACCATCAACGATTTAAGGAGAAATATTCGTTAAGTGGGTTTAATCAAACAATTCCAGACCGATATTTGACATCAAACTTGATTGTTCACTAATATAGGCGTCAGAGTGGTCTCTGTTTTGACTAACACAATTTCCTTATAAAATTTTTAGTTTTAGATTCCACTTACAAATTTCGTAGAAACCAGCTACGCGAGAATGTTTTTTACGGGCACAAATCTCGCCAATATCATTTTTTTTTCAGGGCAGTAACATATTTTATTTTTCACAAGTGTAAATTAGAAACAATACATTGATGACGAAGTAGAATATTTTTGTTTATAGCATTATTTGTTATTTTTATCCTTTTGAATTTTTTATGAAATGGGTGAAAAGCAACTATTTTAAATGTATGTAATATGTATATTTAACATGTGTGTATTTTAAATTAAAAGAGTGAAAGCTTTATATTTTAAATGAATGGCAATAGGAACATTACTTTGTTGTTTATCAAATGTGGCCGGCTAATATAAAAGTACTGCTTTTGCTTGAGATTTTTGAGGCAACCTATCACAGAAATAATTTTAAAAAATGATTGGTGACCAAAAAAAGACCACTTCTATGACTGTTAATACTATCAGAAATAGTGCTAATATTGAATATTATAATAATATTTCGCAGATCAAACTAAAATACCGTGACAGTGACAAACATATATACATCTAACTGTAACCATTGGTAAAAAAAAAATCAGGAAAATTGGAAATTTGGTTTAGTTTGTAAAGTATGCATTAATTAAGGAAATAAATTACATAATCGAGTCTACAGACAATTGAAATACTTGGTACAAATAAATTACATAATCCAGCCTACAAACAAATGACATATGTTATCGGTCGTGGTTTGATGATAATTAACTTAATAAAATAAGTTAAATTGATTCTTTGTTTTTAAAGCGGACCTATTCCATAATCGAGTTTTAAAGAGAATTGGAGTAATTTGGGACAATTTTTTGGAGACATTTTGCAACATTTACATTACACCAAAATGTTTGCTATTGTGTCATTTATTTCCAACCTGAACTTGCAAAGATTTTTTGGTACTTTTTCAATATCGGTACCTTGGCGAAATAGGAAAAACAGCCTTGAAATTTGGCAATATATTTTCTGACAACCTATTCACTGTTTCATTTCATATACACAAGCATTATTTTTTTTAACGTAATTGCGCCAATTAACTAATTTTAAATCGAAACCCATTTAATATGTATGAAAAAACAATAATATACATACATTTCATAACTGATTATACCATTTGGCAACAAATCTCACTTTCTGATGCCCTAATTGCGCCAAACGTTGTAATTTGCTATTTATTGAACGTGAATCACTTTTGGCTTCAATTATTATTTAGTCGTAACCATGCATTTTTTCATTTTGTATTTTTCCAGTCGAAAATATTTTTTGTTATTAAGTAAAATCAAGTTATAATTTCATTTTTTGCTGATTCAAAAATGGAAATGTTTACAGCATTGCTAAGAGACACAATTTCATTGTGTAGTTTAAATTGCTATTTAAAATAAAATATTTTATTGTATAATATTTATTTGTGTTTTTATTTTCAGTATATATTTGTGTTCATTTAATAAAATAGTTGTCGAAACTCTATAATTTTGAAATGATATATTTTTTAAATGATAACTTTCGCGCCAACAATGTTTTTTTTTTCAAATGCTTCGTTTGGTGCCAACAATTGCGCTTGGCGACAATGATGTTGAAATACCAGAAGAGTACTAAGCATTTAGATTGCGCATTGCAGCATGAATGCTATAATGTATAACATGGGACAATACACAATAAAAAAACTGGTTTATAGCTTCAGGTTGGCACTGAGACATTAAAATACATTTTCTTTAAATAATTTAAAAATATAGATGAGGAAAGTTCTGTGATCGGAACTCTCACCATATTGGCTCTTTTTAACGAGAATGCTCTGATACAAAATGAAATATTGTATATTGTGCTATCATTATTTACCAAATCCTACTGTGAGGGATAATATAAAAGAGTTAGACCGTGACAGCTGAAATTTTGTCTGCACATTAGAAAATATAATAGCACAATGGCGTTTATATCGATTCAGCACTGCGGAAGGACATTCAGTTAAATGTCTTTTTTCTTTAAATCACAAGAGCAAACACATCATTTCGTTTGATTCAAGGTTCGCTTGGAAAAATGGACCAGCGCAGCGGGCATAGCCTGCTAGTCATTAAATAAATAATTCAGCAGAAAATTAAAAAATCTTATTTTATTAACGAAAATATAGTGCTGACGTCACTTTTACATGTAAAAACCATTGTGTAGAAGGGGATAAAATGTCCAGAGCTCATAAATCGACCCCCCACCTTATTAATTATTAAATGAAGCAAAATATGGCGCTCTTGTTCAGTATAGTAACTTATAAAAGGATACATTTTAGGCAGCGCATGCATTTCACGCGATCAGGTTACGCGACATATTATTAGAAATCTGCCAATGTTTGCTTTCCAGCTTTTAAAAAAATGTTTGTTGTGATTTCAATCTATTATTGTAGACTCAAGTATTTCTATGTTTTCTTTTCTTTTTTTTTTTTGTAAAAACGTATTATATGCAAACATTTTGTTTTCAAGATAATATTAGTATAAAGTTGAATGGTTGATGGCACAATAATGTGGTTGTAAGAAAATTGTGGAAAATGTGTAAAACGTCCAACCAAAGCAAGGATAAAAAGACCAAGTGAGCGTTTTACCCTGACCTTTTTTTAACTGAATATATGCACTATGAAGTATTTGTCTTTTACATTTTTTTCCAATAATTTCATTATCTATACTTCACACATTACTTAATCACAAGACCAATGCAGTCCTTCTGCTGGAAGTACTTCGTATATTTGTGGCAACTGTGAATCAGATATAGAATTGTGTGTTTCTGACAGATAATAAACTGAAAAACTATTAAACTATGAAAATCCATTAACTTCATACATTTGTTTAGGGGGCATTCTCACAATCTTTTGACTTTCGGGAATAAAAATCTGGTGAAATTAAACTTTCTAAAATAACATTTTAATCTGATAGAAGAATGCCTTAATTATTAAAAATAAAGAAAAAAATGGTCAACAGCGAACATTTTTCTATTTAACTGAGGTTTAAGTTAAACTTGTGAGTATAATTTTCCTTACTAGTTTACCACTATAACTTTCTATTTTCTTCTAAATTTTTACTTAAAATGAATTTGCATAGTACCTACAGGACATTCAAATAAGACATAATAACAATGTAAAATTTTTAGCGGAAAATTTTGGTATAACATTGCCTTAAAAGGGTGTTAAAGAAGGGACGGAATTAAAAAAAGGGACGGTAATGGAAAAAAGGGATGGTAAGGATTGGACGGTAAAGAAAATTACCACTTTTTTTAGGCAAATCATGTTAAAACTAAGTGATAGACACAATGTTCATTGATTTTTAGAAACAGTTATTTACATTGGATTAAATAAAAAAAAAATTAATTTACCTCGAAAAGTGCAGGAATAAACCTTGGGGACGATAAGACAACCAATAAAGCCACGATGCTTGAAATTAATATTTAAATTCTGCAGTACACTTCCTGTCAAAGAATTTTAAACATTCTTTCTCTAGCATACTTCTGTATGAGAAAAAGTTGAAAAAAATTCTGTGGCTGCAAATGAAGTGATTTTCTGTATAAGTTTAGCGAGAGGGATGGTAAGGAATCTAAAACCCAGGAACAGAGTTAAAAAAATAATGTCAACCGCAAAAATGTGTGCAGGTTAATTTTTTGCTACATATTTTTAGAAAACAGTTGTCCCAGTTTCGGAAAAAAATTACGTCGAATTACTTTTATAGAAAAAAATTTATACAGACAGCTCCAAACTTAAAAATCAGCATCTGGGACATGGGACGGTATAGGAGTTTTCCTGGTATCTGGATCCCCAATATCGTCCAAAACTTATTTATCTCGTTAATATTGTTCTGCAATCATGCAATGGGATGTTCCCCAGTATATGAAATAAAAAACTCTACAAGAATAGGTACTAAAATAAAAATTATTATTCAGGCACTTAAAAGTCAAGATTGTGAGAATGCCCCTTATACTTTTCGCAATCGGATAATGTTCTTCAAATGTTGTTTTTTTTTCTTATTATAAACTGTATGATCTCATTACTATATTTATTTGTGCCAATTGCATAAGAAACATATTACGTTTTATAATTCTGGACATAATATTCAGTTATTTCAGTTTTTTTGCAATGTGAGGACAAAAAGTAGGGCGAAGGACCTCATATCCTCTTGTAGAGGGCAAAACGTCGAAATTCATTACCTTAAATAAAAATACATTCATTAATACTGCAATGACTTGGTCCTGATAAGGCTTACAGAATCGAAAACAAATATCACTTCTACATAGGTAAATTTTTGTGTGTTTATCATGAAGTGTGTTCAAATTATGACAGATTCTTTTCAACAATGTGCGTATGAAACCGTTCTACTCAAGATTACCGGTTAAAATTTAATGAAGAATTATTAAAAATTTAATTTCTTTTGAAAATATAGTAACTTGTATTTTGTTTCATACTTCCTGAGATTGAGTAGAAATTGACATTTAGAACGTTTTTAGAACGCTTTTCGCTCATTTTTACACCTATTAAATTTCAGATTTTTTAAGAAATGTTCTTAGAGATTATTTATATCTAATAAATAACTACCATCCCAAATTTCATGTATCTAGGCCTTTCAGTAACACAAAAATCGCTTTTTTAAAACGTTTTTATCAACTGCACCTGCTTTGGGGTAGTGGAAATAAAGTATAGCTATAATGTAACCTATAAAATACAGCCTATCTTGGAGCAAGGGCTATCACCATCATTTTCACACCATTATTTTTAAATCGGTTCGGTACTTCCTGAGATTGCGTGGAAATCGCAATTTAGAATATTTTTTAGAACGCTTTTCGCGCATTTTTACCCTTTTCAAATTTCGAATTTTCTAACCCGTCAGTACACGGGCACATTTGGTTCTATTGCGTTAGTATACGCATGGGATAAATCTCGCCTCATTCTGTCTCCCATTATATTTTTGGCTAAATGCGTTTCAAAAACAAATTTACTGCTGTATATTGTAAAATGCATCAGTACTGCTTCTCAAAATAACTAAAAACCTATGGGTTTCTTTTTTTTTTGTTAATACATGTATTATACTATACATTTATGCATTACCAATTTTCCTCAGGTATTATCTCATTAAAAAATGTGTAAAAGCTGCTGCTTGTATAAAAGACCCCATTTTTAATGAGATAATGCCTGATGAAAATTGGTAATATACAAATGTACAGTACTATTTCTTTTAGAGAAAAAATCATACTTTTCATATTTATTTTCAGATTTGAGCAGTTTCAGTAAAAATCGCGCTTTTAAAAAAAAAGGAAAAATGCAAACGATTTGTTTTGCACCTTAAAAGATGAATTATTTCACAAAATTTATATTAATTACATTTAATACTCTTTCATAAATACATACAAGTAGCTTTTATGTTAGTCTTTCATAAAAACTGTTTTACTGCTTGTTATCACATAAGAAATGAACGTATCGAAATTAAATGTTTCTAGATGCGCGGGAATTTTTTGTCCCAAGAGGTATACTTCTCCCTTCTAAGCGAACAAAGAAAAGACATTGTTTCATCCACCCCTTCACGACCTTGACATTGAAAGGTACAAGGCAGGTCAGACGCCTCCTCAAATAATTTATCCTTTTATTTGAACAAAAAACCTGATTGGGGTAGATTTTATCCCAACGCATGAGCTGACGGGTTAAGAAATGTCCTTAGAGATCTCTTATATCTTGTAAGTAAGTAGCATTCTAAATTCCATGTTTCTAGGCCCTTCAGTAACACAAAAAAAGTCCTTCCGGCCAGTGCCGGGAGGAAGAGGTAGCTTTCATATTCCTTATTTTAAAAAAGCCAACTTATATTGTTCAAACACCCGAAGCTCAATTTAGTGGAAACCGAATATAGGAGATTCAATACTAATTTTTATCAATACTAAATCATTATGAATGATTCGCGAAATTAGTCAGCTTTATCCAAGCTGCTTTTATTTAAAGTAACTTATATTTGGCTGCCAAATTCGGCGATTTCTTAAAGTGCCTGCCATTTTAAGACAACATGTTGTATGAGGCTAACCAGTGAACTTGGTCGAGACCTTAGTAATTGCTGTGCACATGCTCACTCACATCGGAATCGGTTGATATATACGAGTGCTGTCGAGGGCAAAAAATCGGATTTTTCAAAATGTCACCCACATTAGAAATTGAAACTGCTATATCTGAGCCATTTTTTAAGATAAAGACAAACAAAAAATGCTCCCGAATCCTTATATCAAGGCCAAGTACTTAAGAAAGAAATCTTTTTCAATTTCTAATTTTTTTGCGCCTCACTTTAAATATAATTTTTTTAATTGGCCGCCATTTTGAAGTAAGATGGCTGATGAAGCTGGCCAGCGAACTTGGTCAAGATATTGATGTATACTATCCACATGCCTTCTTACATCGAAATAGGCGAATACGTGTTTTATCGCGTGGCAAATACAAGATCGCTTCAAAGTGTAAGCCATGCTAGAAATTCAAAGTGCTATAATTCAACCATTTTTAAAGATATAAACAAAAGAACAAATTTTCAATAACTGTACTTCAATTTTAAAAAACTGTATCAAGGCCAAACAAAAAAAAAAAAAACTTTTTTCATTTTCCAATTTTTTATTACCTTATTTTAAATTTTAAATTGCATTTTTTTAAATGGCAACCCTTTTGAAACAAGATGGCGAATGAAGCTGGCCAACGAACTCGGTCGAGACATTGGTATGTACTATGTACAGACCAAGTTACATCCAAATCGGTTCATAAATACGCCTTTTATCGCGTGACAAAAATCAGGTCGTTTTAAAATGTCAGCCACAATAGAAATTCAAAATGCTATAACTCAGCCATTTTTTTAGATATAGACGAAACAAAACCTGTTCCAAAATCTTTGTATTAAGGTCAAACACATACGAAAAAAATCTTTTCATTTTCCAATTTTTTGGTATCTCATTTTAAATTTTTAAATTTTTTTTAAATGGCCGCCATTTTGAAACAAGATGGCGGATGAAGCTGGCCAACGAACTCGGTCGAGATATTTGTATGTACTATGTACACACCAAGGTACATCCAAATCGGTTCATAAATACGTCTGTTATCACGTGACAAAAATCAGGACGTTTCAAAATGTCAGACACGCTAGAAATTCAAAATGCTATAACTCAGCCATTTTTTAAGATATAGACGAAACAAAAACTGCTCCCGAATCTTTTTATCAAGGTCAAACACATAAGAAAAAAATATTTTTTCAATTTTCAATTTTTTGGTACCACATTTCAAATTTTAATTTTTCTTAAAAATTTAAATGGCCGCCATTTTTAAACAAGATGGCGGATGAAGCTGGCCAACGAACTCGGTCGAGACATTGGTATGTACTATGTATAAACGAAGTTACATACAAATCGGTTCATAAATACGCCTCTTATCGCGTGACGAAATTCAGGACGTTTCAAAATGTCAGCCACGCTAGAAATTCAAAATGCTATAACTCAGCCATTTTTTAAGATATAGACGAAACAAAAACTGCTCCGAGTCTTTGTTTAAAGGTCAAATACATAAGAAAAAAATATTTTTCATTTTCAATTTTTTTGGTACCACATTTTCAATTTTAATTTTTTTTTAAATTTTTAAATGGCCGCCATTTTGTAACAAAATGGCGGATGAAGCTGGCCAACGAACTCGGTCGAGACATTGGTATGTACTATGTACACACCGAATTACACCCAAATCGGTTCATAAATACGAGAGTTACAGTGTGACATATGTCAGATATATATATATATATATATATATATATATATATATATATGGATATATATATATATATATATATATATATATATATATCAATTTTGAACGGAGGGTGGTTTCGGGGTCTGGGGGTCATGATCGATGAAAATATACCAAAATTTTTTGAAATCGCTTTCCTCCGAACGGCTGCAATAGGTAGCTTTTTGTAATGAAAGCTACCTAATAGTATTATTAGAACTTTTTTGCTCCTGCACCCCCTTTGAAGTAGTGGCGGGGACATAAGATATAGCCTATGTTGGAACAGCGACTAACACCATCATTTTAATACCATTTATCGGTTCGGTACAATAATCGGTTGGGTAGTTCCAGAGATTACCTCCTACAAACAATCAAACTTTACTTAATAATTAAAAATTTTATGATACTCATCAGCGTACATGTAAATAAAAACTATATTAAAAATACATTACAAATTATTCCCAACGTTTCGTGCTCTTTCTAACGAGCCATCTTCAGGGGAGAGAGTCCTTGACCTCCTCGAAGCGAAGTTTCCAACAGCACATTCACTTTCACGACATCACAACTAAAAACATTACGGTACTTGATCATTAACACAACCAAAATCAGTACTGCGTTGGATATGGCGCCATCTGTTGTTAGGCTAACACACTACAATAAGAAACTAGGAAAACTCGAAATAAGCACTACGAATGTATTTCCTTTAAAATATTCAACCAAACATTGGAAATTTGAAATGAAATATTGTCATTGCATACATCCAATGTTTGGTTGAATATTTTAAAGGAAATACATTCATAGTGCTTATTTCGAGTTTTCCTAGTTTCTTATTGTAGTGTGTTAGCCTAACAACAGATGGCGCCATATCCAACGCAGTACTGATTTTGGTTGTGTTAATGATCAATTACCGTAATGTTTTTAGTTGTGATGTCGTGAAAGTGAATGTGCTGTTGGAAACTTCGCTCCGAGGAGGTCAAGGGCTCTCTCCCCTGAAGATGGCTCGTTAGTAAGAGCACGAAACGTTGGGAATAATTTGTAATGTATTTTTAATATAGTTTTTATTTACATGTACGCTGATGAGTATCGCAAGATTTTTAATTATTAAATTTTGACAGCGTAAGTCCAAGTTTTTCTTATTCAAACTTTACTTCTTTATAACATTAGTATAGATATAGATTGTACTAAAGTAAAGCATTCGGATGTGGCAATCCCAACAATTTCTTCTATCTCATACATAATAATAGTTCCCGAAAAATGCAGCATAACAGCACCAACGGTTAAGTGATTTACCTCAAAATCTAATCAGCAACAACTTATATCAACTTCTAACAGAAACTGAAGTTTGATGAAAATCTGTGCATTAGTATTTGAGATTGCGCAAATCGTAAAAAAAATTCCATAGCAACGACACCTATCGGAGATTTTCATCAAAAACTAATCAGGACCAATTGAGGACTAACTGAATCTGAAGATTAAAGAAAATTCATGCATTAGTTCTTGAGATACAGCTATCGCGGAAATCGTGAAAATTGCAGCATAGCAGCGTCACATGTCGGGTGATTTACAGCAAAGACTAACCAGCACTTATTTACATAAGGGACTAACTGAATCTGAAGTTCGGTGAAAATTCGTGCATTAGTTCTTGAGATAGAGTTATGGCGAGAATCATTTAGCATAGTAGTGGCCCCTGTTGGTAGATTTACACCAAAACTCAATCAGCACTATTTCATATCAAGGACTAACTGAATCTGAAGTTTTATGCAAATCTGTGCATTAGTTCTTAAGATAGAGCTATTGTGGTAATCGTGAGAAATGCAGCATAGCAGCGCCACCTGCTACACGATTTACACCGAGAACAGAATCAGCAACTTTTTTTATCATGAACTAACGGAATCCAGAATTTTGTGAAATTCCGTACACGAGTTCTTGGGATAGAGCGCCCAGAAAATGCTTATCCCATGCAGACAGACAGACCTGCAAACAGACATTTTCTAAAAACCATCAAATCGTGTCCAGAACCTTCTAAAAAGTATAAATCCATCGAAAACTGGGTCGAAATTTTTCACGAATCCAGCACTATTTTCTAATTGTAAAAATAGAAGAAAGTAATGAAAATTTCGCTTTTTCTGGGTTTGCATCTTATATTTTTGTGTGTGCTTTGTATCTTATACATCTATGACATACAAATGACTTGATAACCAAGATAAAGTCATTGACCAGGGGAATCCATGTATATAATTAGATCCACGGATATAAACAGATAATATTCGACCAGGCTTAACTTAATTTTATTCTATATTTCACAACGCGTAACGTTAAGATAAGTTTCCTTCCCTGTACTTACACTCCTTACTTTCAATTTAGTGAATGTTGGTCCCCCTTTCTTTTCGGTGCAAAATCATCCGTTTAACTCGCTGACGACAAACATTCACACACATCTTAACATTTTTAAGAAAATTAGGATAGGCTTAGGATTATTAGGATATAAAAAATCAGATTAAAATATGATAATCAATTTCCATAAATTTATTTTTACATTTTTCTCTTACAGCGGTATTTTTTAAATTAAATGTTTTAGAGGGAAAGAAAACCAGTTTTAATCGAATAGGAATAATTTTTCATTGTCATAGTAACCAAAAAAAAAAATACCGAAAAGTGAAATGTAAGAAAATTGTCTTAACGGCATATTAGATTGTCTCTCCAGAATGCTGTAGATTAACAAAATCTATTTAATTTTCATTTTAAAAGGGCGCTCTCTTTCCCCTTCCCACTTCAGAAGGAAAAACCTTATTATGAGGCAGATTTTAATGTTTTACATTGACACTGTCTTTTTACTTTTCCGGAGTTTTTCTTGAACTATTAATCCTAATCGGAGTGCTTGTTCATCTTACCGTGATTAAAGTTTATTTCTACCTTACGAAAAGTCATGGAAAATTAATCTTTAAAAAATATTACAACGTAATTACAATAAAAAATGCTCTTTAATTAAAAAATAATTTCGTTTAAAATTTTAATTATTACATATCGATTAGTTTGCATTAAAAAAATACTGATAAATTAAAAAATATATGTATACATCTGAATTTAGAGATATTTTTTAATCGAAGTGGGGTATGATTTTTGGTAATAACATTCTTTTTCGTTTTTTTAAATTAATAATAATAGTAATAATGGTAATAGTTACTCTGTGACAAAAGTTCTATTTTATAGTAGTACACAGTCTTTCCCAAAATTTCCTGGACTTGTTAAATTACCGTCCAATAGATGGCGCTGGGTGTCCGCATGTGATATCGAAAGCAGGATTGCACTTCGTCTTTTAAAACCCTTAAATGCCTGATTTTTCAAAAATCATTGTAATAATGATTTTCGGCTTTCACTTTTAAAATAAATCATGGGAAAAATACTTTAAAAAATCATATTTTGTTTTAAGTATGGCTTACGGCTAAAAAACAGTTTGTTACTAATCGGTAATACTGGTCTTTAATTGAAAAAATAATTTTTCTTGATAAAATTCGATAATATTAAACACACAAGAATTTTAGGAAACACACAAGAATTAAGGGTTAAAGCGGTACAATTTCACTTTGCTATCTGTTGTGCGATGCAACAGTGTAGCGTGATCATGCCTGAGTTCGCGAAGGTCGAGCAACAAACGAATGTGTCAAGCTTGGGGAAACAATCAGCGAATCACAGCAAATGCTGTAAAAAGCGTACTTCGACGTATCCCTAAGTTGGTCGACTGTTTTTGAATGGTACAACAGATTTTAAATGGAAGGGGATTCTAGCAGATGATGAACACAGCGGCCATCCGAGAGGCAGTCGGAGACCAGAACAAATCATAAAAGTGTGTGACATCCTAAAATAAGACTGCTGTGTTTCGGACAGATTGGTCGAGGACATGACAGGCAGTAAAGGCGCAATTCATCGCACCCTGGCGGAAGATTTAACCTTTTAGGCTCCGACGGGTTAAGTCCATTAAAGATAATGCATCATAGAGTTTATTTAATTCGTCTACTAATAAAAGTACGTGGCACTTTTCACAGAAAATACTTTTCTGGAACATATTCAGTAAGGACAGGGAAACAGTCGCAGCTAAATATTTTTTAATGTGGTAATTTTCTCAACAATTTACATGGATTTAGCTTTTCTCTTATTAAAAAATGTTTTACGAATAATTTGAACTACAAAACACTTCTCTGTTACATATACACATACATTTTCGCAATACATTTATTTACATTGTTTTTGTAAGAACTGTGAGGCTTTTATAACAGTATTTTTTGTTAATTAATCTAATTATTTTGCAAAGAAAACCCCCCCTCTAACTGTCAATTTATTAAATCAGTTTTATTTAAAAATCTATCTAAAAATCAAATTGTTATTATATAAGCTGTTTTGGATATCATCAGACATTAACGAAGACAATTATTGATGAGGAGCGAATTTCTGATTTATAATTCGGGACATAAAGGGTTAACCCTTCACTGCACCACGCGCCACATCTGGCACATACCTAAAAACACTGTAATTCTTATTATGTGCCATGAATTTGGCCATTATTATCTCTATCCCTGATCAAGAACAATCCAAAGCATGGAATAACACTTATTTTGTCCATGTCACATGGCTGCATTTGACAAAAAATTAGAAATTGTTCTTCGGAAACAAACAAACAAAAAAAATCAATCAAGCTATTAAGGTAAAATTTACTTTGATTATTTTTACTGAATACTTAAAAATATGAATCTAAAAAAATGCAGAGTATTAAGCAGATAAAATTAATTAATTTAACCTCATTTAGTTGTAAAAAATAGCAATAAAATATTTTTAAACCCTAATTATGTACTTGGGGTACACGCTGCAAAATATCAAATTTTAGCTGAAAATTTGAAATTTAATTTTTTTTTACTATTTTTTCCATTACTAGACCGATATAAAGATTTCAAATAATTTTTTTTATAAAAATAGAAAAATCGTGCAGTGAAGGGTTAAAGAAAAGAAAGGTCTGTGGAAAGTTTTATCCCCACTCTTTGAATGATGACCAAAAATGTGCAAGAGTTTATGGTTTCTAAAGGGCTCGCCGCCTGTTCCACCATCTTCCTTACTTCACATATTTATAATCGTGTGACTATTTTCTGTTCTCAAGTTCAAATTTCACCTAAAAGGGAAACCCCTTTAACTGCATTTCGAAAATTCAAGCGACTACGACCGACTATTTTGACGCACATTGTAAAAGCGGACTTCCAGAAGTATTTTGATGAGTATTATATTCGTTGTAAAAAGTATGTCGAGTCCAGCGGAGGTAATTTCGAATAAATATGGGTCTAAATTTTCCTTTCAGTTCTCTCTCTCTCTCTCTCTCTTTTTTTTTTTTTTTTTTTTTTTTTTTTACAGGTTTAGGGAGGGAAATTTTGAGATACGCTGTGTACATTTTTTAAGAATAAAATTTTTTGTCTAGAATGTAAAATTTAATCTTACTTTTCTTGACTGAACAAATGTAACCCCTTTTCTCTTCACAACTTGTATCATACCATGTGAATGGATTGATAATAATTGCTGATCCAGACCAATTGTTGTGGGTTACAACTTGGACGCACTTCTCTTCTAAGCTGTTTGGTTCATTATGCATCCAGTTTTCATAATCCATGGCACTGCCGTCGGTCCATGCAAAATCTTCCTCTTGAAATAAATAAAAATTGACTGTATAATAACAGCAATTTTCAATATGTATTCTTAGTCTTAAAATAATCATAATTTGAGTTATATTTAGAATATTAAATTATGTAATTTTTTTAATGTGGTATTCCCACATCAAAATGGCCCATGCTGAATAATTACGATTGATGGTGAATAATTACGGTCCAGTCTTAAACAACATCTGTATAAAAGTATGCATATTACAACACTATCGTGGGATGCCAAAAAGCGATGTAGTAAACTCGACGAAAAAAATCGGCTATCTCATGATTCATATGCCTTCATTTGTTTGTAACATTAATGTGGATATTTAAAATTAAATATAGTTTATAATAGGTTCATCAGTTAAGACGGTTATCAGAAATTATTCATTTATATTTTTCAAAATAGCACGAATTTTAATTACAATTTTTTTCTTCAGTTGTTAAGAGAATATGGCAACAAAAAATGTAGTAATCTAATAATTACCAACTTTTTTGACTTTACTTCCTACACAAATGGAGTACTTCGGTTGCATTCATTACAGAAATTACATTAAAATCTACAAAAAAATGAATATCTCAAAAATAAATTGAGGTGCAGTTTTCAAACAAATTGCAGTTAAAAGTACTTTCTTCTCTACACTGTTAAACGTTTGCAGCATTCTGTCCAGTCATTTGACCGTTTTTTCTAAAAATAGCTACACAACCGTAATTTGACACTATTCTGACCATATTATTAGCCACTTTATGGTCAGAATATAGTTAAATTACAGTTATGAAACCGTTTTTTCAAAAAACGGTCGAATGACTGGACAGAGTGCTGCAAATTTTTAACAGTGTATACGAGGTGTAAAAATTGAAAATGTTCAATGCTTAGAAGTTAAAAAATCGCAGTAGAGATTATCTGTATTTCACCCTATAATGATACATCTGCTTCGTTTCACGGCTGGCTTCTGTAACTTAACGCTATTTTTTAGGGACGACACTTTAATTGTTGCCTGAAAGAAACACAATATCGGAGTAATAGAGGACAAATATTAGTATGCTACTAAGGGCTAATAATTTATAATCGTAATTTCAAATAAAATAAGGAAATAAACAAAACTGTACCTCGTGGCCAACGTCGTAAAAGACCAATATAGAAAAATTGTCCCAATCGACTATATTTGACAAATGGAAGTATGACATCGGCTTCTTCTTTTGAGTGCAAACTCACCAGATTTCCTCCTGCAGAGTTAATCATAAAAAGAAAAAGTCAGAAGACAATAAAAAATAGTAAGAAGCGAAGACTTCGGACGTAATAAAACGTTACCGCCAAATGAGAAATCCATAGTGCTGTACCATTAACTTGAGGTGGTATTCGCAGTTAAGAAGAAATCGTTTATTTCCGTATCAAATCACTACATTTTGATTAAGCTTTGGATAAATGATTTTTTCCAAAATATTGTCTCAAGTGAATTTTAGTAATCGCCTCAAGTAGATAATACAATACCACGGCTTTCTCTTTCATAGGCAATGATTAAAGCCAAATTTCATAAAACAAAATACGGACAGCACATTCGATAATAAGCACATACTGGGAATTGAACTATCAATTGTAACAGTCGTTCATTAGTTATAAAAAAACAGAAAAGGGAGCATAACATTTTTCTAAATTTATTTGATATAGTAACCAAGACCGTACATCATATTATAGTATACCCGATCTTTTTTCTTTCTTTATACAATACTGATTAAAAGTAACGCGCATACATACATATTTTTAATATTATGTAATGTTGACGATAAAAATGTTGAGTTGCATACAAATGCGATTTTTTAAAATTATTACAGTTTGTAATAAATGACAGCAAATGGAAAACTCAACTTCTAATGAACACTTTTAATTTGAACATTTGCTTTAAAAACAGGGTTAAAAAATGTCAAAACATAAAGTATTTAATCTTTATCTATGAAAACAATAAAGAAAACAAATTGTTCCTATTAAAAAAATAAATGAAGGAAATAACTCATAAATTAGTACAATTTCTTTATTGCCGAAACGTCAGTGAAGGCTTACTGTGGAGACCCGAAAAGTTTTGGTTTTCGTCTGTCTGTTTGTTCGTTAGTCTGTCTGTCCCGCGATAACTGTCCGCGATAACTAAAGCGTTCGATTAGCTTGGAATTAAGGATGCATGTTGGTGAGGTCACCGGATTTAGCTGTATAGTTTTTGGTTAAATTTGGTTCATGCGTTCGGAATATATAGAACATTTTATTTTCCGCCTTAATGCTTTCCTATAGCAATTCAGACGATTTTCCCATTTTTAGGTGCGTTCGTAATTATATAAATACGTAGCACCTATAGTCGTCGTTCAGTCCGTCTGTCTGTCGTCCTGTCCGTCCGTCTGTCCGTCCGTCTGTCTGTCCGTCCGCATATAACAGAGCAAAAACTACCCGACCGAATGATCTGAAATTTTTAATATATAATTGCTGCAAAATTTTGTCGAGCCATTTCCAATTTTATGAAAATCGGATGTATAGTTTAATTACAGGGACACCCAAAAGTTTTCCGTTACATTATGGCCAATGGGAAAAAATTGTAGCAAATGCATTTTAATGATTTTACAGCCTTCCGAATGGACGGAAATTTTAAATATATAATTGCTGCAAAATTTTGTCGAGCCATTTCAAATTTTATGAAAATCGACTGTATAGTTTAATTACAGGAACAGTCAAAAGTTTTCCGTTACATTACGGGGAATGGGGAAAAAATTATTGTAAGTGCATTTTAATGATGTTACAGACTATGCACTTATAAAGCGCAAAACAATATACATTCAGTACAATATGGGGTGCAAAACATAATTATAAAACTAGCCATAGTACGAACGCACCTCATTTGCCACGTTTGACGAGCAATTTCCAACTTGTTATTTGTTGAAAGGAAATGGCTCATATGATTGAAAGATTTAAATGTTAAATTATGGATGATGGAATTTCCTAATTAGAACCATACATTATTCATATTAGTTTGAAATTTTGTGTATACATTTGTCAGAGTTTTTAAATTCGGTGTATATCTTATGGAGGGATTTTGTATATGTATTCTAATAATATAAAATATTTTCTTTTTTTATTTACTTTTTTTCAATCACATATTTCATTGTCTTAATTTTCTTTTAACTGTTTCCTAGCAACGGAAAGGTGAATTTGATCTCATATATCAAAAATAAAACAAATACGCTTTGAGGTTGAAATAAAAGGGGCTTTGTGTTATGATATTAATTCTTATTATTAAAAAAAAACGTTACTAATATCTCACGGTTTATCGTCTGGACGCAGCTAACAGAAATATTTAATTTTTAATCGAAAATTTCAATGAGAAAAAAAAAAAAAACTTTTGAAAAGCAAATTGATAGTAAATGTCAAAATTATGCACCGTAAAATTATCGCTGTCGAAAAGGACGTCATTGTATCGGGAAATAAATATTTTCATTCTTAAAAACAAACATTAACTAGATTGTCTGAAAAAAATATTTTTTGACGAGAGTTAGTTCTTAATGCCGCCTCATTTCAGAAAATATGAATGAAATTTTTTTTATCTTTAAAAGGAAATTACATTTTCGTTCGTAAAACCTAAACTTTTAATATAATTGCGTCAATGTAAACCCTTTTCTGCCCACCAGTATTGAAAAATAAGGCTCGGAAATGTAAAGAGATTTACCATAATCATTAGCGCAATCAATAAAAAGTTACATATGTAAATTAATGAGACCACTGGGGGTTCAGGGGGGCTCCGCCCCCCTGAATACTTTATTATTTACAAAAAATCCCAGAATTAGTAGCTCATGAAAATTCAAAATATCCTTCCATAACAACGTTTTTAATTTAACGCTTCTAATGTCTGAAAACTTCGTATTTTTTATTCTTATAAATAATTACGTAATTTGAAAACTTTAAATTGCGGTTTGCAGGAAATTGAATATTACTAGAGTGTGTCTAAAAACAATGAATTGCAGATCTGACGTTGAGGCTCCTGATCTGCAGATTTGCTAGTATATTAGCAACACTTGATAAAAATAAAATAATAAAGAAATTGCATATAATCTCTTTTTACATTTTATTAATTAATTGCCGAAACGTCAGTGAAGGCTTGATGTGGAAACCCGAAAAGTTTTTGGTTTCCGTCTGTTAGTTAATTAGTTTGTTAGTTAGTTTGTCTGTCCCGCGATAACTGCCGTAAAAAACATCCGATTAGCTTGAAATTAAGGAGGCATGTTTCTGAGATCCCCGGATTTAGCTGTATAGTTCTTGGTTAAATTTGGCTCATTCGTTCGGAATATATCGAACATTTTATTTTGCGCCATAATGTTTTTCTATATCAGGTCAGATGATTTTTAAATTAGGTGTATGAATTTTGGCGGAACTTTATACATGCTTTTCATCATTCATCATAAATCATTTAAAAATTCCAAATTACGAAAAATTAAGTCTTGCTGAAGAAAATAAAAAGTTAGTTAATCTTTAATAATTTGGTGCGCAATATAGCTTTGAATCAAACATTAACGATGTTAGTAACGTTACATTTTTAAATTTAATGTAGATACTATTAAAAGACTATCCCAAAGAAAGTTTTTATAGCGACAAATCGATGCGATTTAGGCAATTAGCAGTAGACACGATGATGAATGATTATCCAGTAGATTTAACACTAAAATTACCGTGTTTTTTGTATACCTAGAACAACCAGGTTGGGTCATAGCTGACCAACGACCTTCAGTAATATTATACTTGATTTGTATGAGAAATACAGATAAACAATATGGTTTGGTGACTAATACAATGAATTTTAATTAATTATTAATGCAACTTAGCTAATAAACTATTACATAATATGAAATTTAGTGAATAGATTTTAATTTCTAATTTAAGAATAGTTACTTTGAGATTTTGAGGACTCTTTCAAATAATATATACGAGGCGGTATCGTAAAGTTCCAATTACAGGCGAATATTTTTTAATGCTATCTCGCACAGCTTTTTCAAAACACAATCTTTTACATACGCTTTGAGAACATTTTCAAGAGAAATATGCTACAAAATGAACTTTTTAAAAATACTGGTGCTAATAGAATATTAAAATAGTTGCCTGTAATTGAAAGTTTATGATACCCCTCGTATATATTAATTATCAATTTAAATTCTCCAATAATGTTATTACAGATTAAGATGATATACGAACACAATAAATTTAAATATGTATATATATATATATATATATATATATCCGGGAATTTCTTTTACTTGCATTGTACTATTTTCCATCTAATCAATTCACACAAAATGCTATGTTTTTTTTTGTGTGTGTGTATGTGTGTATAATCCACACTGAAATTATTAACACTTTCCACGCACATTATTAATTCTATTGACTTAGCATTGCTTTATCTGGCTACGTTTTCATTTGCTTCAATCTTCTTGGGTGTATTTTAGGGTGGGCCGATAAAAACTTCTTTTTTTTTCCGATGACGGATAGTGCGGAAAAGTTGTCACTGGTGGCCTAAGCTCACACAAAAAATCTGAGTTTGTTTTAGACAATTCCTTGATTTGCCGCAAATGGTTTGAAGTTTTGCTCAAATGCTGATTTTTGAATTTTTTTAGTAAAAATTTTAAAAATGTTAAATTTATTTTAGCTGAGTTTACTTGAAATGTCATGATTAGCGTACGAAATGTTTAAATAAGCTCCGATTATGTATTATTTAGCAGTTACCGACGAATTTAACAGTTACGAACGATTTTTACCGACGAACGAACCAATCAATACTTACAATTTTTGCTAACTTTTACGCGAAAAGGCTATAAAAATCGCCTAATTCAAAATACACATAATTTTTAAATAATACATAATCAGAGCTTATTTAAATATTTCGTACACTAACCATGACATTTGAAGTAAACTCAGCTAAAATAAATTTAATTTAACATTTTTAAAATTTTTCCTAAGTTAAAAATCAGCATTTGAGCAAAACTTCAAATCGTTTGCGGCAAATCAAGGAATTGTCCACAAAATTTCAGATTTTTTGTGTGAGCTTAGGGCCACGGGTGCCA
This sequence comes from Maratus speciosus, assembly GCA_963932465.1. Classification (NCBI taxonomy): domain Eukaryota; kingdom Metazoa; phylum Arthropoda; class Arachnida; order Araneae; family Salticidae; genus Maratus; species Maratus speciosus. Next base: position 332,649,490 of record OZ010790.1, on the reverse strand, counting down.
ACTTTTTCGCACTACCCATCATCGAAAAAAAAAGTTTTTTTCGGCCCACCCTAGTGCATATTTCTCTCTGAACTCTCTACTATTTTTATAAAATAGATTATTCTGCGGTTAGAACCTGTTGAATCTTTAAAAACTATCGAAGTATTTATGAGCCCTAGATTTTGAACTATTCTATCTTGAATAGGTCATCGGCGAGAAAATATTGAACACTACGGCACTACCTTACATATAGTTAAAACTTTCGCTTCTTTTAAATTATTTTCATGGAGTAATTTATTTTGCATCTTTCTTTCCTTATCACAATAATAAAATATTTATTTGCTTAAAAGACGTTATAAAAACACATTAAAAATAAATTAAAAATCTATATTTACATGTTTCAACTCTTTTACTGAGTCGTCATCAGAATGTATAACAGAAAATTACAAATGCATATGAAAAATGGTAAAAATCATCGAATATAAACAAGTAATCATATAATGCGCCCTACATTTTCGCGATTGCTCGTGCTCCCTCTATGTCGCGATGCCGTAAGTTGTCCAACCATTCAACTCATAAATTCGGGATGCGAAAAGATAATGTATCTCGAATTTATGGATGAGATGTGAGATAGACCAGTCAAATATTTAGCTAATGCGGTGTCCCACAGATGGTGCAATTATCTTAGCCAGACACTTTAAGATATTTTGTACGGCGTGCAACTTTTTGCTTCTGAAAAAACAATATTTCTTCAGCTAAAAATCATTGTTGCTTTTGATAAATCAAATAATTTTTTCATATGGTAATAATTATGCATTTAAAGATTTTTATTTATATGTGATCTATCTAGTTTTAATTATGTAGCCTAGGGGAACATTTAGACTTCTAAATAACTTAAAATGTCGACGCAATATCGACAATGTAGAGTCAAGGTGGGTTATACTTCTGACCTACGTGATCGGAGGAGATGAACCATGTGTAGACGGGACAGATGGACCAGGTTTTTTGTCAGATGGGATTGAACAAACAATCTTGAATTTCAATTTAGTGTAATAAGAGTTGAATTTAAAATATTAAGGGATTGTACATTTCTATTTTCGGAAAATGCCGATTACCTATATCAGAAACGGTTCATCTCTGATATAGACATTCAAGAAATGACAGACATTCAAGAACTAAGTGATAACGAGGATGACTAATTAGGAGATTGGAACGAAAACGAATATGTGGGATTGTGAGAAAATTACAATGAGACGAAACAAAAAGTAGATTGTATGCAGTGTGTTTCTTGTTTGCGTTGGCTTCATGGAGGATGTTCACGGTTTGATGTAACATGGGATAATTGTGGGAAGAAATTAAATAGCTAGAAAGAAGTTACTGCAAAACAATCTTAATTCATAGTACATAAGACATTTTCATAAATAATGTTTAAATCTATTAATATATTAAGAATAAAAGAACAAATTTAATTTTCATAGGTATATATTAAAAGGTCAAATAATAATTTATGTAAACTTAATGTTCAGTAATTTAATTGTAAGTAAGTTAATTTAATTTTCTTGTAATGAAAATGATCTTTTATAAATTTAATATATGTGCGATTATTTCAATATTTTATTGTGGTCCATCTCACCCAGACTACTCCGGGTGAGATGGACCACGTAGCAAAAAGTAAAAAAATATATAATATAAATTTCTTTAAAGATATGAACTTCTGCACTAGGACATTTTTAGGAAACATCATACACTATACATATATACTGTGAAAAGTAAAATCTATATAAATATATGGCTTTTAGAGCGCGAAGAAAAAACGTGGTCCATCTCCCCCGTATTTGCCCTATATTAATATTATAGAGATTCTCAGTTATTTTCATCGGAACTTATATCTACATATCTCATGAAAAACAACTCGGAGCAAATGATTCCGCCAAGCCACAAATTTAACACGTCAGTCATAAAAAGAAGTGATATCGCGTAAAAAGAAGCGATATAGATGTCCATAATCCGAGTGCCGTGTTAAAATCTATAAAAGCAATATGAAAGAGAGAATTTTCTCACTTATTTGAGTACGATACACAGTAATCATAAAGTTTTGTCGAATTGTTTGCCTGACTGTAAGTACTCTGTGATTCATTAAAGTGCTTACATTATCTGTTTGAGCATGTTCCGTGGCTTCTCTGTAGTCTGTGTTTATCTGATTTTTTTTTCATAAACGAGGTCTACTGGTACGATTCTATAATCAAGTTTCTTCTCGAATATCAGCCGGACATTTCGCGATGATTATTGTCCGCAGTACATCCGTCAAAAATCATTGCGATTTCATGCAAAAAAAATATTTTTTTTTCATTCAATTTCTAAATTTTTCTTAAAAGGATGCGTGCTGAAATCTACAACGTCTTTAAAAAAGTGGATAATAGAAACATCTTTCATAAAGTGGAAACCGGAATCGATGAGCTTTCAGACGAACAAACTGAACTTATATTCATTTTTCAAGTAACATAGATATTGATCTAGTAGAAATTCATTAAAATACATGTCACGCAGTAAATATCCATCGGTTGTAATGTAATCAAGATCTTTTAAGTGACCCTGTAAGCGAACTGTAAATGCTTCACTGCCGTCTTATAATAGAGAGCTTAGTTGGGTCGAATGCAGTACCATATCAGACTATCGTGAGTATATAACCACTTTGACAAAAGCTACGCTTAGTATTTTTTCCTCTATGTTAAGTATAGGAATAAAGTACTTTAAACTGATGTAAATCATAAACTAATTGATTTTTTATATGGAATTTTAAAGGTTTGAACTACTTATAAAGCAAATAAAATACACCAAACCGCTAAAAATCCAATAATTACACATCCCCGTATAGCCTTATCAAAGGATATTTTGAGTGACCCTGTAATAAAGAATTTTTCATATTCCAAGATTAATCCAAGTGATTCAATTTGTATCAGAGAGAGATAAAAATTCAAGATGTCACGATTAAACTTATATCACATTATATCAAGATCACGATAAATAAATGTTTTTTAGAAACTGAAGAATCAGTCCAATAGTTCCAAATTTTCTGTTTATATACGATAAATAACTAATAGGTGATCCAACGCGAGCTCCCCGGGTTACAGAGTATAGGTGAAAACCATTTTTTAACTTGATAAATATTTTACATTTGACATATTTTTTAGATTACCCACTAAAGACATCAAAATGCAATCTTATATTCAAAACAGCAATTATGCATTCAAATGAAGTTTTGAAATTTATTAAAAGCGGTACTTTCCTATTGGCCTGTTACAAGAGTTGAAGAATTTGCCGAAGATTTCGTTACTTTCGGAGCGTTTTGATTCTGATAATTTCAGTGATAAAAGCGTGTAGTTTGATTACCTGTTGTACATCTTTGTTATACTTATATTTAAATATTTCAACTCTTTCTTGATGATGTTTTAATTTCTTTATGGAATGTTATTTGGAAACAGTGGTGAACTTTTTATAGTGTTTTAAGTGCAAATAGATTAATCTTTCGTAATCGCCTGTACTCGATTTAGATATATTTGAAAATTATGTACATTGCTCAAAGCAATTAAGTTATATTGTAAGTCTTATATAAAATAACGGTATAAGCGAATTTTTTTTTGAAGAAAATGGAAGAAGAGTGTTACAAATGTAAATTTTTCTCATTTTCAAACTTCGGAGTATTCAAATTTTGAGTTTGACGTCAAAAACGACGCTTTAGCGACAGGGAATGAAATTTGGCTTTCGACTTGCTGAAAGTTAAAGCGGAAAATAATGATCGAAATTCAGTACGCGCTTTATTTCAATGAGTGTCATGTCTCAACGAAGTCATTTAACCGAATAAGGAATTTGGAGAGTTGTTGGTTGGTTAGAGGGATGCCAAACACAAGCCGAAGTAGCAGAAGCCACTAGAGTTTCACAAAGTGGGATTTCCAGGATCTATAACCGTTTTCTGGAGGCTGGAAATGCAGGCCGGAGACCAGGGCAAGGTCGTACATGTGCAACAATGCCCAATAAAGATCGATATTTAACGCTGATGGCTCAGAGACACCAAAATATGAATGCCACACTTCTTCAACAACACCTTCGTTTTGCTACTGGCACCACAGTTTCGACTCAAACTGTCTGAAACTGGCTCCACGCTATAGGTCTCTATGCTCGCAGACCAGTGGTATGTGCTAAGTTAACAGCAAGACACAGCGCACACGCAGGGAGTGGGCAACAGAGGAGAACTAGAGGAGAAATGAATGGCGCAATGTTCTTTTCTCTGACCAGTACTGTTTTTCTGTGCATCCTGATAATAGGCGTATTTTCATCTGGAGTGATCATGGGAATAGAAACAATCCTGCTTTCGTGCAAATAAGTGTCATGTTTGGCGGGGGGGGGGGGATGGTCTGTGCTGGCATCTCCATTGGTGGGCGCACCAACCTCCACATCATTCGAAATGGAGTTCTGACCGGTCAGCGATATAGGGATGAGATCCCCAGACCTATTGTAATCTCTTACGCTGCAATAATTGGCGATGACTTTATGTTCATGGACGACAATTGCAGGCCACATCGTGCTCACTTGGTGGATGATTTTCTGTTCGAGGAAGAAATCATGCGACTGAAATGGACAGCGTTTTCTCCGGTCTTGAACCGAATACAGCATGTTTGGGACATTCTAGGCCGATGAGTTCCTGGCCTCCTACCAACCCCATAAATTCTACAAGAACTGGAAAGAGCTCTTATGGAGGAGTGGGGCAGAATATTCCAACTCCTCATTAATAGCCTCATTGACCCCATGCCTCAAATGTGCTCAGCGTTACTGGCCGTCCGGAGAAATCATACCCCCTACTAAAAACGATTTTCTTTCAAGAAAACAGCTCTTTTTTTTATTCGTTTCTTTCTGATATGCACAAATTGTTTTTTTTTTTCCTTTGTACCCAAATGTGCAATATAATGAATTTTTTTCTGCCAAACATTTGTAATTGTTTTCTCATATAGCCTACCACGTCTGTCGATCATGTATCAATCATCTAAACAATTCTCTATCCGCAAGAACCATCCACAACCTCATTATCCTTTAATTGTTTTGAGCAGTGTATATACTTAAATTTAAAAAAAAAAAAAAAAAAAAAAAAAAAAAAAACATAAAAAATTAGGAAATTGTGACACAATTTTAAGACTAATTGTATTTAAAATTACATTTCTTTCCCTATACGTCAGCGTAAAAATTTAAAATGTACTAGAAGTTTTAAAAATTGCACTAAATGTGAAATGTAATCATCAGGTGTTGCCAACGTCAAAATGACGGAAGCGTTTCTCATGGACACGTTTGTCCTCTTTTATGTTGATAGGGTAAATTTCATTTATATATAGAAGCTGGCGGATATCTCTTTCGTTTTACATTTTTTTTTACGTTCTTCGGTTATTAATGCGCGTACTTTTGACCATATGCATTTTCTCTTTTAAGTTTTTTATATGTTTAAACACTTTCTGTGATAGTTGAAAACATAACTTGTTTGTACATATGAAAAGAAAATGGAAAATAAAGCTTTCGGACATACAATCTGAAAACTTATTATATAATTTTATAAGGTGTACTTGCCTATTCTTTTACAATTAAACACGGCTTCATAAAAATTGAGCGCTTTTTCTGTTTCAAAGTAATAACAGTATTCTCCGCCAAGATCTCTCCAGCCATCAAAATCTGCAGGACAATGTGAACCTCTCGCTGGCAACGTTAGAACTGGAGGATTTTCTGTGAAATCAAGTATAAAAATATATTTAATGACATAATAATTAGAAGAAAAACAACCAGATGTAACAGACTCTACTTAAAACGAACTTTGAGAACCGTCTACCGGGTTGACTTTGTCTCATTTTTTGCCTCTTGTTCTCTTTAAAGATCCAAAATTTATTGAAATTTTCATTTAAACAGTTTTCATTTTTTTCTAGTTTCAAGATCAAATGAAAATTTTAAAATTCACATTTAGTATTTTTTAAGAATAGTTTACTATTATTTAAAAACTTGGACAAAATCACCCTGAGCTCTCATCAAAATCATAAATAAATCATAAAATGAACCTTGAAAACTTTGTAAGACAACGCAAACCCACTATTATTATGTAATGATAATAAAACATAATGAAAAATGATAATGAGAACAATAATAAATGTCTCCGAGGTTAAAAAACACAAATTTGGTATGAAAATAAACAGAAAAAGGAAATTTTATCAAAAAATCAGCATTATGCAAGACATGTAAAAACAATTAACAATTAAGACGGTAAGTTTGTTATTTTTCAATAGAACGCAAAATTCTTGTTACATTCACTTATTTCAGGCACTGAAAAAACATTATTCTTTTCAGAAGAAATGAGTCTTTTTTTTTTGGGGGGGGGGGGGGGGGGTAATTTTTTTAGGACTTTATGGCTTATTCTATATAAAATAGCGCTAAGTGTATAACACTTCCGGAGTGAACTGATACGGATCCCGATAATTTTTCGTTAAATCAAAACATTTTATTTTAAGTTTCAGAGATTTAATGTTTAATAAAGCTGCATAAGATTAAACTTTTTAGAAAGGTTGTGAAAAACAAAAACAATTTGAGCGATGAGCAGCATCGAAAAATGCATGTTTTTTCATATATCTTGCGTTGAAAATCGTATCACCCAGCAATCAGCGATGGTAAACATAATGCGATTCACTCCTTGAGATTCATTAAAATATAGACCACGGATGCAATAATTTTGCTCAATGGCAATATAAAACATACAAAACATTTTACTGTTTTATGCAATCATTTGACGATTTCAAAAACAATGTTTAATTATGAATGTTTCCGATTAAAATATAGACCATGGAGCTCATTGGTAATATAGCGATCTGAACGAGTTCCATGCATTAGGACTTTCTTAGAAAATGCCAATTTAAGGCAAGTAAAGGTGTGTATTAATTGCAATAATATTAGAATGTTTATATTCGGGCTGTTTTAAATTTTTGTTCAAAGCCGTGAATGACTCTTGAGAATAACTCCATTGTTATTCCTAAAAAAATATATCCTTTCGAAGTGGCATCACGAGTAAATGTTTACTGTTTGGATTTCATTTTTCAATCTTTTAATGTGTGTTCTTTGTTATTATTAGCTAGCAAATTTATTAGGAATTGACGTCCTACAGTTTTTTCTTAATTTATAAGAAATTGAAGGTTATGATATATATTTAAATGCAATAAGATAAAATTTATTATATAATAATTATTTCTATAATGCAATGCTATATCATTCTTTAAAAAATGCAAACACGTTATTCTGAAGGGCTATTTTACAGTTCTAGTACTGATAGTAATTGTTCTAACAACATTCTGAAGCGTTTCATCATAATAATTTTTATAATTACAGCTACGTACTGGATATTTATATGAAGAGGAAAGTACCTGTACTGTACAATAGAATAAATAAATAAATATATATTATATATATACTAGAACAATAGAATAATATAGTACAATACACTAGTACAATAGAATAATATATATATGTTGCATTCTAGCAACATCGGATTGGCTTTATCGTTGAAAATGCCGTACTGGCTGTCACGATAGTAGCTGTGGATCACATGCAGCGATAATGGGGTAAAAGAAGTGGTCAGAACAGATAATTCGAATCTATTATGTTAGTAGAACCAATTGCTGAAATGCAGTTGTCGAGTGAAAACAATGGAATGCATCGTTCCGTGAAGTTTCCCCAGAAGAAATTGAAACAACTCATAATATCAGTTAAGCACTTTATTAGAATATCTTCCAAAAAGTGCAGTTTCCAGCAAGATAATTAGCCATCGCTCCATAGTAGTAATTAGGTTTAAACAAAGTTCCAGATAATCGAATAACAGGACGGTGACCTGGGGATGGATGAAAACTGGAAATACGACTCAAATTTGCTGAAACTCAGCGAGTATCAACTTTTTGTTCCTCACGTGTAAGGATACAAATATGACGTAGATCGCGCTCTCAACCAATGAATAATTAAGAATGTCACGTGATATAAAGAGTGCGAACAGAACTAGCGGATGAATTTGGAAGAAAAAAGGATAACATCAGAAATGCGCGGGAAAGTAAAAATGGAAGCTAAAAGAATAATCTCGAAAGAAAAAAGCGCGGGAATGGAACATTTAATTTAAGAATACTAAAAGCGTAATATTAAAGCCGTTAAGACAAGTGAGACATTAAATTAAAGGGAATTTAACAGAGTTAACGATAGAGATTATTTAAGGATAAGGATTTAGGGAAAATAAAGTAGTAATTTAGAATAAGATAAGGAAATCGCGGAATTAGATCTAATAATGTAACATATATACTAGTTATATTACCAGTAAATGTTTCCTTTTATGATTTTATTTTTAGAAAAATGAAATATAATATAATTAAACTAAATATATTGCGACTTTGTGCCGAGACAATTTCATACCAAATTGACATTCAAAATGTCAGTTTGTGAATAAATTCAAATTAAAATATTAAATATCAAATATCAAATTAATATACGAAAATTTATTTATAAAGAGGACTTAATACGAAATAAGAAAATGTATTTACCCCGTTACAGCATCAAGCATAAATAACATTTCCAATCAAATGTTTCTCCAGTAAAATCCTTCGCGAAATAGTAAGCAAAACAAAAACCGAAGTGGTGCCAAACTCAATTTGTAGAATGCTAAATTAAATAAAATATGTTTAACCTACTGTCTCAGTTTATCAGAATTCCGCATTATTAATTAGTTTTATTTAAAAAAAATTATTACATGTTTTGACAAGCACGTGGTGGGACAAAGTCACGGACGGATGAAAAAAGTTACCCCGGTTGACGAAAGTCGAAACATCGGCAAAATCAAAGTATTTTTTCTTATTGAAAGTCATTTTTAAAACACTCTTAAAAGTCTTATTCAATTCCGATATTATCTATATTATAAAGGACAAACATATCTGTGCGTAACGCATACGTCATTTTGCTAATGGCAGCACTTTGAAATTTGAAATGAAATTTTGGTTTTGCAATTTTCTCTACTGCAAATTTTTAAACTTCTAAACATCGCACATTTTAAATTTTTACACCGTCGTATAAGGAAAAAAATGCTCTTTTAAAGGCAATTTGTTTGAAAGCTGTATCTCAATTAATTTTTGAGATATTAATTTTTTTTGCAGTTTTTAATACCATTTTTCTTATCGTGGCAACAAAAGTACCTCATTTCTATTGAAAGTCATTGAAAGTAAACGGAAATTAGTCGAAAATAGGACATACAGTATCTTTGTTGCCATTTTCTGATAAAACCTGAAAAAATAGTTGAAAATAAAATATGGGCTATGTCAAGAATAGTGTCTGTTATTCCGTGGTAATGACGTCATATGCACACTTTTCTATAGACGAAGGGGACTACTGGGTACGACTGGGTTGTAAAAGTAGATTGCTTTAGCGGATGCAAATGACGTCATTTTATAAAAAAGCGTGTATTTTAATGCTTAAACCTGAATTATGTTTTGTAGAAGTGCGTCATTTTCGCAGCCCAGCTGCTATGAAATTCTTCACAGGTGAAAATGCTTCACTTTTGAGAATAATGTAATCGAAATCACACACTGATAAAACGCAATGTTTTACAAAAATTTAGAGTGTCTTTATAAAAGAGAGGTGACATGCAAATAATAGCGATTTATATTACAGAAATGGATGATTCTCGCCTGGATGGATTTGCTTCTAGGATGGATCTATATTATAAAGAACAAACGTATCTGTGCGTAACGCTGACGTCATTTTGCGAATGGCAATACTTCACGATCAAATTTCGGTCTTGAAATTTCGCTACTGCAATTTTTCAATCTTCTGACCATCGTACATTTTCAATTTTTGTCGCATAGGGAAATAAATGTACTTGCAAATGCAATTTGTTTAAAAACTCTATTCATTGACTGATGTATTATATTTTCTAAAATAATTTTTAAGCATGATTTTTTTTTAAGTTTATCTTATCACGTGCCGGTTTCAATACACAAAATAATAAACATTTTGCACATAAAGCAACAAACATTTTTCAGCATTTGTTTCTGACTATTTTTGCATAATGAAATTAATACTTCCTTTATAAGCAAATAAAAGAATAATATTAAAAAAAACACCAAACTAACATATTTGTGAAAGACAAATTAACGAAATTAATACTTCTTTTATAAGCAAATGAAAGAATAATATTGAAAAAACGCAAATCTAACATATTTGTAATCGTACAATTTAAATTTTTAGATCACCAAATAGGATTTTTTTTTTTTCAAATGGAATTTGTTTGCAAAGTTCATCTCAGTTTTCTGATTGTCTATGGTTTTAAAAACAATTTTATAGCATGAAATATTTTTTAATTTATCTATATCGCGCGGAGCTCGATTACGAAAGATTAATCCGTTTGCTCTTAAAACAAAATAAAGAGTTCATCATTTTCTCACGGCTAATTTCCATTAAAAAAAACTTCCCTATGAATAAATAAATAAAATAACATAAATAAAACACAAATTTACTAGACATGTATAAGCTCTGAAATTATCAGAATATAAAAGAATGCCATAAGCAGCAAAATCTTGGTCAAATAACTCTTAGCATGAGGCTAATAAGAAAATATCGCTTTTGACAAATTTCAGAAATGTATTTGATTGTGTAATTCGTATTTTCCATATGAAAAATGCTTTTTTAATGTAAGTGGTCCATCTAAAAAATTTATTGCATATAAAAAAATTATTAATTTTCAATAAAAAAAATGTTTTCACCTATATTCTTTAACCCGGGAAGCCCGGGTACGATCCCCTAGTGTTTATAATAGCTTAATTTAATTTTAGAACTTAATGCATTATAAATGGATATGATATACTTGTTTTATGTGAAAATATGCTGAACAGCCAGGATTTCAAATAGAAGAATTTATCATTTAGCTATCATATGTTAGCATATGTTTTTCATTATGCCTAACATGGCGTTTTGCTACGGTCTGTTCGCAGACCAAGGTGATTTCGCACCGGCATAGTTACCTACACTTTTCTGCACTTGGATTTTATTAAAAGTGGATTTTTAGTAAAATTAAATATAATATAATTAAACTAAATATGTGGTGATTTTGTAAAGAAACCCCAATTGACATTCAAAATGTCGGTTTGTGAATTAAAAAAATCTAAAATATCAAATTAATATACAAACATTGATAACATTTTGAAATAAATCGACGATCTTGAGTTTTGATGCCTCATGCATTTTACTATATGAGAAATGGATTTTTTATTCTCTACAGAGACAGTAATATCAAATGAAAATACAAATCCAAGCATGTTATCATGTAATGCATTTTTTAATAAAGTAAACTTAAAAAAATATATATTTCAATTTCCAAATGAAAATGTCTTTAATTGTTGGCAGATTTCACTTTAGCAGCAAAGAATGGTGTGTCACGTTTAATCTGATTTTATGATTAATGTATATATATATATATATATTTATTTGCTTTGGAAATCATTTGCCAAATGTTTGTTTGTTTTTTTCAGAAATGTTTAATGTTGAGATAGTTTTAAATAATCGTCCTTAGTAATTCTTTTAAAAGTTATACAAAATAACTCTGTTGAGCTATAATTTTCAAACAATTTTCAATCTAAAGTGTATTTTACCCCTATTATATTTGGTAAAAATCGAAATTATATGATATTTCAAAGTCGTGTAGGAACAATAAAAGGAAAAGCCAATGTATGGGTCGTTGCCACCATCGTCATACATCCCTAAAATTATTTGTTTTAAGTTACCCAGAGGAAATGATAGTTAAGTAAAAACTATTTTTTTTTCTTTTTAGAGAGTTACCAGCAAATTAGAAAAATATCTAGTTTTCAGGAATGAAAACATTTAAGTTTTTTTTTAATTGTATAAAAACAAACTATTTCTAATTTTATCGGTTTCTGAGAGTGAATAGTATTTGTTATTAAATATTATTTAAATAAATTTCTTTACTTATTGGGATTGTATTTTACTTCATTGTTTTGTTTAACATACAAATTTTGGAAAGTATAAAGATCTTGTACTCCATTGGTTCTTATGTTAAATTCCGTCGCACGTTGTTATTAATCTATTAAGGGGTTACATACGTTCTCGGCGACGAAAAAAATCATATTTTGGATTTTTTTTTTTTTTTTTTTTTTAAGAAGTGAGTAAAATTAATTGAAAAACGAATAATTCCACGTTTTTTTCTATTGTTTCAAATATTAAAAAAAAATTCGTTAAATTTGGTCGCATGCTACGTCGAAAACCTGCAGCTGCGTCCAAAATATCCGGGCTCGATGGGTAACAACCAAACTTAATGGGAAACAAAAAAAAATATTAAATATTATTATTATTTTTTTTTTGTAAAACATAGTTGTAGATAAGGGCAATGGGCTTTATTTTTTTTTTATTTTTTTATTTTATTTTTTTTTTTTTTTTGAAAAATAAGAAAATGGCGCTATTTTGATTTTTTTTTTCTATTTTTGTATAAAATTTCGCCTTTTAAACTTTTTGGAAATATAGAAAAAAATTAAATTAAAAAAATGGCCTTACAGCCCTTATACAATTTAATTATGCGTAGATAAACTCAAATGTTATCCAAAAATGTTAAAAATTGTTCAAGTTATCATGCTGCCCATACTGAAAAATGTAGTTTCCAGAAAATTGCGTTTAAAGTTTTAGAAGAAAAAATATACAGATAAAAATAAAGGAGTGGAATATTTAAAATCGCTCAATACATTCTCAGAAATATAACGAACAGCCATAAAAACGTGTATTTGTGAGTGTCTACCTGAACGCTACAGCTGGCTTTATATTGTTCGCGAGGTCGGTTTTACCGATGTGCGCGCTCTCACATTTTTTGTTCATATCTTTCTAAATAATTGAAATATCACTTTAAATCTATTTGCCCATTATTTTACACACTATAAAGATTTAATTTTCATAAAAAAACAACGATTTTTTTAAAGTTGAGAACGTACACTCTCAAAAAATTGTTCGTGAAAAAACGTAAAAACTACTGGCAGCACAGTTGCGGGAGCACCTCTGTGATTTGATTTTTTTTTCTATTATTTCACGAAATTTCCGTTTTTTGATTGGAGGAATTCAGGATAGTATGAACTTAAATTCGCGAGTTTTTTGTGATTTGAGGAAAAAAGACATACATAAAAATTCCGTTTCTAAAACGAAAACGCCTGGCAGTGCAGTTGCCGGAACACCCGTGTAATTTAACGAAAATGTAGATTGAATTGGCCGATTTCACTTAAGCTTTACGCTAGATCGGGAAAATATCAGTATTTTGAGGGAACATGGGCAAATCCATGTGAAAATTTTCGTATTTTAACGGAAAAAGAGCAACGGAAAACAATCTTCAATTCACGTATTTTTTTAGAGTGTATGTAAGCCGTTAAGAGTAACTTGGAAGAGGAAATTTAGCCCATTTTTGCCGCTTTTCTCACAATTTTTTTTTTTTTTTTTACAAATATCTCAGAAATCTCTTTACCAAAGAAAAAAATCATAAAAATCATAATAAAGGAAATTTGACTGAATTTTACATAAGGCTGACTCAATTTATAATCATTTTAACTTTTGAAGTATGATTATAGACATTTAAGGGGAAAAAATCAAGTTTTACGGCTGTTTTTTAAATCTTTTACGATGTCATGGGAAATACTGAATAATATTATTAGTATTAGATAATAGTATTATATTCGCCATACATAAAACATGCCAGCAAAATACACCTTTTTCTGCATAGTTATAGCTGCTTCTAATATTATTTCGGTAATTGGAAATAAAAAAATCCAAATTTAACAATTTACCACTTGAGGGTTTTCTTCAAAGTGAAGATTAGATTCCAGGAAAATTACACAGATCGAAAAAAAAGAGAACACTTTATTAAAAAACACTTTAAAAAAAGCTATATTTCTATACAGCTGTATATTTATTGAAATGTCACCTTTTTATAACAATTACAAAGACAAAAATCAAGTTAATGCATTCCTCACTCGCGAAAAGAAGACGTGTACCTCTTTGTGTATACTTCCATTCAGAGCTATGTATCTTGTACAGTTATTGTGGCAATTACACGAGAAGCTATCAGCATTAGTCTGTTACAGTGCAGAGAGGTGTCAGGTGTCTTTATACCAAACAGCACAAATTACCATTCGAATATAATGCTGTCTTTATTAATAAATTTATAATTTTCTATCTACACAAACAATTATCTGTTTCTTTTGAAACATTTGAAAATTATTGTACAACAGATTACCGCCCTATATATAAATAATAAAATTATGAAGTTTTGTAAGTCATTGGTAAATAAAATAATATAAAAACCTTTAGATACTTTGCAGATAAATGATAATTCCTTTGTACACGGAATCGTCATCCAGTCTTTATACCATTTCCTTGCAACGCAGGTACCTTCTTTAAAAAATATTTCTTTTTCGAATCTGTTGTATGAAACATACCAACCTGATGTCCACTTTTGTTGCAGCCGTTCCTAAATTTCCATTTCAAATAAATCGATTAAAAAACTAGACAGATAATTTAAAATAAAATATGCGGCAAAAATCAAATAATTTAGAGGTGCACATTTTTTTACACATTTTGCCACACATGAAATATAAATCATGGTCGGAATAATCACATCTGCACAATTTAAGAAAGCAGCCAAAAAATCGTATTGCAAAGTTATACATAAATGAATTTAGATAGCTCTAAAATTGGATTATAAATAAAAAACAATTATATAGTTTTACCATTTGTCTTTCTTTAACCCCTTAATTGTGCTGTATGTACATCTTAGGGTCTAGAAGAGTTTTGTTTTCGGGTATTCAAAGTTTTGCGATATAAGTATTTTTAACAGCAATTTTCATTTTAGTTAATAGCAAAAAATTTTTCGATTTAAATGAAGAGAAGATTACTATATGGGAATAGTAGTATTTTTTTCCAAAACAATTTATTATTAAAAAATACTGTTTAAGGTCGAAAGAAATCATAATACAGCTCATATTCAAAATATTAGAATAATTGAGAAAAAGTAATAAGAAACAAATATTTTTCATTTATTTATTTTTGATGCTAAGTAAATGCAATTAAATTTCTTATAAATTAAATCTGGAATATTTGATAAGATTTTAACATTTACAAAATATAAAATACAGTACAATAATTTAGGTATACAGCTTTCTGAAACACATTGAAATATTAGAATAAAATTTAGATTGGTTCAAAATATTAGAATATTTTATTTTACGCAACTATGTTTCGTTATAAATATGGATTAAATGGTAGTTAATATTTTGAAGCACCCCTTTAGCTTTCATAACAGCGTACAATCGATCTTGCATACTATATACAAGGTGTTTACAAACATTTCTATCAATATTAGCCCAAATAGGCTTTATACGTGCCACTAACTCAGTTTTACTTGAAGGAGGATTTTCTTGGCATTTTTTGTTCATTATACACCATACGTTTTCGATGGGATTAAGGTCTGGTGAGTTTGGTGGCCAAAGAAGTACCTAAATGTTGCGTTGTCTGAACCAATTCTTAGTTGACGACGAGGTATGCGGTGACGCTAAATCTTGTTGAAAGAGGAAATCATCTTCAAATAAATCTTCTAATGATGGAATCACGTAATATTCCAAAATTTCTTGATATATCTGAGAGTTAACCTTTCCGTAGACGATGCATAACTTTCCAGGTCCTTCTGCACTCATGCAGCCCCAAACCATGACACTAGCAGCAAATTTTGCGGAATGTTTAAGGCATTCTTTATCAAATGCTTCTTGTTTCATTCTCCAAACTCGAATACCTTGATTACCATATGAAACACAAAACATACTTCCATCACTAAATAATATATTTTCCCAATTTTCTTCGCTCCATAAACGTCTTGATTTTCATCAATTCAATCTTATACGCTTTCGTTTTGCAGTCATGAAAGGTTCTGTTTTCGATACAGGAGATTCAAACTTACATTTATGGAGACGCCTTAATGTTGTCGATGTAGAAACTTCAACTCCTTCTTCTTTCCATTTTCGGTGCAAGAATCGCACACTTTTAAAACGTTTTTTTTTAACTATACGCTTCAGTTTTCTGTCATCTGTAGCAGATGTTTTTGGTTTTCGGCCGCCATTTCGGCGATTATTTTGAAATTTTCCATTTTCTGACTATTGTGTTAGTATTGTACTAATGCTTGATTGCGAACAATGTAAATAATTCGCTATATAATATTGATTTTTACCGTGTCGATACAACTCAACCATACGAAGTTTAATAGATTCAGGAATATTACTCACACGACCCATTTTAAGATGAAAAAGCAAACAAACAGCAAAAAGAATACTGATTTTAAATAAAATCGTCTGAATTTAATCAATGATGCCACCAGTTATGAATTGGTGATAATTAAAGGAGAATGAATGTGAAATATTCTAATATTTTGAACCCCTTGAATAAATATTCTAATACTTTGACTTTTCAAAATATTTTTTTTCAATTAATCTTGCTTCAATTTATCTTTCAAAAATGATATTAATTTTAAAATAATAAATAAGTTTATTCAACAATAAGTTCTTAATAAAAATATCGTTTGCATATTTGCATTAAAAGCCATTAAATTACCAAACGATATTTTCAATTTGTAAAAAAAAGTAATTATTCTAATATTTTGAATATGAGCTGTATTAACACTATAATTACACAATCAATAAAACTCTATAACTAGAATCAGTCATGCTGCAATGTCGGAGAAGAGAGTTTCATAAAACTAAAAAACAATATTTAAAAAAATATATACTATTTTGTTTTATGTTTACCACAAGGCTTCTGTTCTTTTCGAGATTTATAAATAGGTCTAACAGGGGAAAAAATATTTCAGCTAAAATTTGCCCATGGTCATCAAATTAAACCATTCAAGCCTAGAGGCTGGAGTTCATGGTCGTATATACAGGGGTGAGAGCGATCCGACCCAAATGACCGCTTTCTACCACAAAATTTTAATAGTATATCTCGCCGTATTTAACGACAGAATTTCTGATATTTAATAAAGCAAAGAATACTATTAAAATTTAGTGGTGAAAATCACCCATTTGGGTCGGAGCGCTCTCATCACTGTATATAGTATCTCTTACCATACCAGTCTAATGCATAGTAAAATAATATAATCGGTGCCTATGTAAAATACTTGTTAATCTCTTTCTAATATTGTATTGGCCGGATTAAATAAAAATAAACAGATTCAGACTGCGTTAGCAATAATCTTGAATGATATATTAAATTCATGTACATAATATTTTTAAAGAAAGAAATATTTATTTTTTAATTGAATGATCATTTAAAAAAAGCAAATTTTCTACCACATATTTTAAAATTAAAAGTTATTGGGAACTAATTTCCCACTTCTTTCAAGAAATTTTATTCAAGTCTCATTTTAGATAATATAGAACGTATTAGAATCCGCAGTTTAATAATACAAGATCATGTGTATTTTTTAATCATATTAGATTTTCCCAAAGAATTATAAAGTTTACATTTTAAGAAGTATTATACTAAACGCGATTTCTTACAAATAAATTCCTCAACTGTTTATTTTGTTCAATTTTGTAGAATAAAAATTTACATTTTTATAAGTGCATTTTAAAATATATTCTAATACAATAAGTGAGATCGTTGTACATGAGATTTTATCATATAGTAATAAAATACCTACGTATCTCTAAACTACAAAACTCTGCATTTTTTAAAATCAAAGTTGAATAAAATTCTCATTGAATGAAATACGAACGAAAATGTCATAACGAAATTAGCATCAAATTAAGAAATCTAACGTTTTTATATCTGTTCGGGAAAGACAGGTTTGGTGATTATTATTTTAAATAAATAAAAAAAACCAGCTTACGTTAAAATTCACAAAAATGTAGAAATATGGATTAATTGATTTAAATGGGAATTTCGTCAAATCAACCAGCTATCTCCAAGTTGGCTTCATATATGGTAACTTATTTTTGTCTCCAAATTTAGTAATATTTAGCCAAGTTGGCCAAAATTTGGCCTTATTGTTGTAACCCTGCCATTAGTACTTTTTAACAAATACTTATTGTTCAAGCTGATACTGATTTCTTCATAGGAAATCAAACTATAATTGAGTAACTATTAAGTTTAAGTAGTGTTAAATTAATTTTCATACATTAGACGGACTTGGCTACACTTAAATAAAAAAAAAATATATATAAAAACATTTAATTAAACACTAAACATACAAAAAATACATAAGACGTTTCGCTGTACAAACGCACAGCCTCATCAGTACACAATCAGCTACAGCAGAATATCGAAACATGTCCTGGACACAGTCAAGATCAAAGTTAAAGTTAATCATTTAAAAACAAAAAATATTCCATAGGGATCGCACCGGATTCGTTGAGTGTATAAGGGTATAATTTTGTAAACCAATTCTCCGTGAGCAATCTGTAATGATAAGTGCTGCAATTTCTCTTCAAAATTAAAGAATTTTCGAAGGCCGGGGTGTGGTCTGTTTCATACGCATGTTGTAATAACTTAGAGTTCAATCTTCCATTTTTAAAGGCGCCGACATGTTCTTTAAGTCTGATATCCAACGATCTGCTAGTTTCACCTATATACACGTTATACTGATGAGGCTGTGCGTTTGAACAGCGAAACGTCTTTTGTATTTTTTGTATTTTTAGTTTTTAATTAAATGTTTTTATATATTTTTTAATTTAAGTGTAGTCAAGTCTGTCTAATGTATGAAAATTCATTTAAAGATTTTAATTCATACGTTAAAATGTATGTGTATCTTAAGAATAAGTAGTGTTAGTTTAACAGTAAGGAAACGCCACCCAAATGTATTTTTAAAATATTACCAACTTTTTGAAAAAAAAATTTCGATATTATTATGTAAATGTTAAATACAAATAATTTAATCATTTTTTTTAAATTTCTGAAACAGCAGATTTCAATTTTTAAAGAACGTCCAATGTTAACTCACATGCAGCAGAGGTATGCTGCTCGAGCTCGGTAGTTGTTTACGGAATTTGGAGGTTATACCTAGTCTTTCGTATACCCCCACATAAAAACGTTGCAAGAAGTCAAATCTGCAGAATAGGGTGGCCAGTCGATGCCGCTTCCCGTATGCTTTGAATAATCAAGTGCAATAACACGATCATGGAAATGTTCGTAGAGGAAATTGAAGACTTTAGACTATGACTTATACTTAAGACTATATGGGAGGACACTCTCTTGCATGAACCACGAGTTGTTCTCATGACATTCCGAGGAATTTTATACCTCCACACAATCACGCAGAATTTTCAGGTAGAGCTCTCCAGTAATCGTTTGACGTCGAAAAAAAAATGGCCCAATAAGTACTTCGGAGGAAACTGCGCGCAAACCAAGACTTTTGGTGGGCCATGATGGTATAATCTGGGTGGACTGTGATTGTATCATGACAACATGAGCATTCTGCATTCCAAAAATGAATCAGATGTGCCTATTGGCGAAGACGTCCAGGGAAAAGTACTCTTCATCGGAGAACCAAATGTTTTCGATGTCGATTTCGCTAGTATCCAGCTGCATCAGCATAGAATTCGGAAACGCCTCACGTGTAATAATGGCATCAGCGCTCAGTGGTTGGCAGGTCTAAAACTTTTACTGAAACAGGCGGAAGCTGTGACGCACGATACGTTGCATTTACATGCGTCGTATACAAGCCTGAGCTGCAACACAACGAACGGAAACCCATGAACTCCCCTTTATCATTTGCTGAATCAATTCGACGTTTACATATGTAACTGCCGCTCGCGGGTGTCCGACATTTCCAGCACGATCACTATTAACCTTCACAGTCCGTTGAAATTTTTCATACAGAGACCTTATTGCATCCCTTTTCAGTCTTTTTCTGTCATTAACTGTTTCTGAAAACTGCACCTTGTTTTAACAGTACTCTGTTTGGGCGGTGAAATTCTAAGACAAAAAAATCCTTTGTTTTAACAAATAAACCATTTTTAATCAGCATCTGGTGTGTTTGAGCGTTAGCAGCAAGGTGATGCAACACAAAATATATATCTGACGGAGTGCGTTTCTCTAGATCTTTGATAGGTTCTTTGTGGCGCCAGCTTTTGTCGAACTTCGTAACTTAATTTAAAATTCTGTGTGATTAAACAATTACTGATTTCCCAAGTAAAGCAACAAAGTGGTACATTTCCATCGTTTCCGTTTTCATTTAATTGATTTTTTAAATCCAACCGTCATCTATTTGACAACCTGTAAATTGGAATTGATACCGTAATAAGCTTTAAATATAGAAAATGTATTAATTTAAATATACATGTTAAATTTTTTTTAACAATGTCAGAAAATTTCCACAAAAAAAAAAAAAAAAAAAAAAAAAAAAAACGCTGGAATATTTCCTAGGAACAAAATAAAAAAATAACTCACTTGTGTTTGAATACCAATCCACATTTCTTCCTTTATATTAGCTGATATGTAATCTAGAAATACATCTTCCAACTTATCCAAAATTGAAACAAGATGGCCATTGTAATAATTTTTACAATGTTTTTCTGCATTTTGCCACGATTTCTTTTCCGTAACAACATGATAACAAGAATTCTCCCATTTCCATCCTTTACCTGCTTCAGAAGAACAGTACATTGGGTTGGGAGATCGCTTTTTGGGATCTGTTTCGAAAATAAATAGAAAAAAGCACGTATGATTAACATTTAACAGACGTGTTAAAGTGAAAAAATATTGGACATTTATTTCAGCATTTTTAAGCATACAGAATAAATGTTCAGTAATTTTGGAAACCTCCAAATTTTTTTATTTAACAAATTGTTATATTTAAAGGTGTTTAGTAATTATAATTTTGCTTATACGTAAATTAAAAGAGGTAACAAAAAGTTTGTAATTGCAAAATTCTCAGCAAAAACTACTTTATCATGTCACAGTCATATATTCTAAAGTTAAAATACATAAGAAATTACACATTTGAAACACTTTAGAACATTTCATGTAACATTAGCATGTGCAATTACGGATGTTGTAAAAAATTCTTAAGACGAAAATTAAGCGTTTTAAACAGCTTTCAATGACCAGAAACAACAGCAACAAGAAAGAAAAATCATGCATACGGCATAGATTATGAAACACTTTCCAAAACTCACTGAAAGCTTTAACAAAACTTCGTTATTTAGGGAAATAAGGTAAATAAGATAACTAAGCAAACATTTAAAAAATTGATTTCATCAGTTATCGACCATAGACAAAGATGTATTCAAATTCTTTTGAACAACCCTGTATTTGATCTGTATGTTGATAAATATACTATATGATGGGAAAATTTAGTTTAGCAAGAAAACGCATAACAGGTTGAAATTTCTCTTTCAGCAAATTATACAAATATATGGAAACGTACTTGAACACTTTTGTGCAGCACTATAGTTTACCTAGTACCTTTATTACACGCCACTATTTAGCTAAAATTTAATTCAAACTAAAACACTCTTAAAACTACTGTAATTACGTTTCCAGAATTATCATCAATAGACGGCATGTATCCAATTCTTTGCATGACCTTGTATATCATTTTATCTATATTCTACAAACATTTCTTAATAAACTAAATGCAGTTCAGCGTAAAAATGCATAACTTATTTAAAAACCACATTTAAGCAATTTGCGCTCATACCCAGTAACCCTTACGAATTATTTTGTGTAGTCCTGTATATAAATTATAGCATTTAAACACACCTATCGTATGCATAAATATAGTGAAATATAAAAGTTCATATCATAATTGAAAATGCATTTCCAGCAATCACTGCTAATGTACAGTACTTCTGATACAATATAGTATCTGAAATCTTTTGTGTGTTCCTGTAATGCTATGCACTTCGTATTATACGTGAAATAACTTATAGTAAACCTCGGTGACGTATGTAAATTTCAATATAAGGTACCTGTACCCAATATGGACACCCTAAGGAAAATTGATTTTTTTCACCTCCGTTTACACGTCATAGGACTCCAAAAATATATGACCACTATCACTGGACTGTTGACTATCATTATTAAAATTAGCGACCTTGTAATTATTCTGGTTTAATTTTAACGGTAAAAACAAAGAATGTTTACAAGTGTCCATATAAGGAACCACCTGTGCCTATTATGGACATGCATGTCCATATTAGGGACAGGTGGCTTCTTATTGAGCTACTACACAGGGTGTATGGAAGAGTCACTCTTCCAAGGAATTTTAGAGGAGAGGGCATAAAAGAAATATATCTTAAAGTATTGCGGGGGAGGGGGGGCTCAGTAAATATCTTCAGAGCATGCACTTTAGAAAGGGGGGGGGTCATTTTCGGTTGTGGCTCTTCGAAGACCCATGCAAAGCACCTCAGTTACTACAAAATATTATGAAATGATATAGTTGGTTTTGCTTAGCTTTATTGCATCTGTCTGCAGAATTTACATCTGTTATTGCTCAGTCCTCACAGGATGGACAAATAAGAACTTCTTCATCATGGGCGATAAGTCCCACACAGTCCTCATGGACATATCTGACGCATGTGATGCATAGCCGCATGTCTGCAACAGCATCAATACTGCATAGGAAGCAGTACAAGCTCTCCTTTGTTGAGAAAGTCATACCGCTGGTACCTGCGATTTCGCCAACAGATACCCTACTGAAAAGAGGCTTCTTTTGATTTTTCTGCAAGGGCTTTTTGGAGGATTTTTTTTCTTGGAGGAGGTTTCTTGGAGGATTGTTCAGATGACATTAAACAGATATTTTACTAATTCGTGAATCTGAAGATTCACTTGCTGTATTTCCAATGTGGGCATAACGTGTCCATATTGGGAATTGGTCATAGTTTTACTAAATCTTGTAATAAATAAACAAAGAAAACATTTTAAAGCAATATATGCAATAGCAATCGAAAATATATTTTATCAGCTGTCTAAAACACTCCACTTTTCAATATTTCAAGTAATTTTACGATATATAATAAGAATTTAAACTTACCTGTAATTACGATCAGCACACCACGAAAGAACAAGTTTCCTTCAAAATGGCAAACGGCGCGCATTTTTACACTTTCCAGGCTTAATTAAATTTTGAACTGCTTTCTTCAAGGACTTGTAGCGCAATCTGTCGATCAAAATTAGTACTTTTAAAGATATTAGGGTGTCCATATTGAGAGCACTGCCCATAATGTGTACAAGTACCTTATATGAAATAGTTTAATCTAATTAAAATACACAGAAAACAATCCCCCCCCCCATATCATTATGTAACGAAACTCTTTTGTGTGGCGCTGTAAATGAATAACGCACTTCATAATGAATGCACTTCATAAATGCATATAAATTTTGTTATGTATGGATGCATGTAACATCATTAAAAATCATTTGAAACGATCTTTTCCCATATACCATAATGTAATGGAATTCTTTTGAGTGCCCCAGTAAATGAACTATTAATCCTACATACTTCATATACAATACCAAACATGCTTTGGTAACGCTAAATAAACTTTATCAATTGTATGAAAATCCGAGTATATTTGCAGGAGTTGGAGCGTGGACAGGCGGACAGACAAACCGAATGCGTAAACATTTTTCAATTTTGTTGGAAAGTGTTAAAAATGACTGACTAAAATGAGCTTGACTGTAAGAAAAGCATATCTCTCTATTCTTTAAAAAAAAAGTAACTAATGCTGTCACCGCCGCCGGTTTTGAATTTTTTGTAACCGGAAGTGTTTATTCGTTAATATTAAGAAAAATATTGCATACAAAAATATGAAAATTGGTGGTATTTTAGGCAAATGTTTCATAAACACGCTGATGCAGACAGTTTTCAAATCGAAGAATTATTTTAAGAGATATTTAATGTTAAATTTGGCCAAAATCGTTCCATTAATACGTTTTATAGCAGCAAAAAGTATACATGAGAATTTAATTATTTTTAGATCATTTTACACATTAGAAGTTCCCGGTGTGCAGACTGCATTTATTTTTTAATTTGACTCTATTTACATTTTAAATTCAAATTTTCAGCATTGAGAGACATATTTTTTACATCTTTCAGAAAAGGGTATTATTTTAAAATGTTGCCAATTTTTAAAATAGCGAAAAACTATAATATTTCCTTAAATTAAAAATGTATTTACCCTTGACTATTATAAACGAAAAAAACTTTCAAATTAGAATTAATTGCTTATATATTAAAAGCAGGAAAATATTGAAAATTACGTGATAAAAACTATATTTACCTGTGAATTTTAAAATATAAAGAAAATTGTAAAATAATAATGTCATTAATATGCATTAAATTCGTAAATGGAGAAAATTACGTCATATTTTAAATGACCAAACAACAATATTGTAAAGAGTTTAAATTTGAAAATATATTTGCGCGTAACTTTTATTTCATATTTTGAGATAATGTTTTAGACTATTGTTGTGAATTCTAAGAAAGCGCAAATAATATTTTTTTTCTAACAACAAAAATATTTGCACGTGAATATTAAAATGAGAAAGAAAGCTTTTGTAAAAATTACGTCAGATTTAAAACGCTACATTTAAAATAGCTCATTTAAAAGGACATTTTAATAGCGTTGTTAAAAAATACCGGGAGACAAAGACTCTGCTTACTTAAGTAATTTTATATTAGCTTATTTTGAAATGTTTCACTGATCTGATTTAATCAAGGACGAAAATAGCCCGTTAACAGGGAGATCGACACTGTTTTCTTTTGTTATAATTCAATCTTCCAAATTTTTTTGTGTGGTGTCTGAACGGGTGTCGGCGAGCATAGCTCGTAGGGGGCAGGGTCCCCTAGTAAGGTAAAAAAATATATATTCATTTACGACTTCTTACACATGGAAATCAAAGAAGAGATACCTTGCAAATTTTCAAGGACTTCAAGATTTCCAGAAATTGCTTAAACTTAGAAACTAATTTTGCTTTTAAATAATATTAAGTTATTTTAAGGAGTTCATCGTACGTGAGTTATCAGAAACGCTTTAACAGTAATCTAGGATGTACATTTAATGACAAAATTTAAGCGTTTGACTTTCTTGTAAAATGATAAATTTATGACGTTATTTTCTCTATACTTTTTAAATGTATGCTGAATACTGAATTGCTGAAAAATTATACGTCACTGAAAGCAGATTTATTTCTTCGGATCAAAAAAAAAAAAAAAAAAAAAAAAAAAAAAAAGCTATAAAAATGCTTTTAAATTAAAATACTAATAATTTCGTAGCTTATGCTTTGTAAAATAATAGGAGTGTAAGATTTTCAAGGCTTTGAAAAATTTCTGAAATTCCATAAAATTAAAAACTTTTAAGGAATAATTTTTTCTTTGTAAAATTATAAAAGAATTTAAAGATTATCAAAGCAATCCTGAGTTAATTGAAACATGGAGCAAGTATACAATATATGTCACAGATTTCACGACAAGTTTGAAGTTTTTCCTTGCCGATAAAATAGAATAAATGTGATGATTTTTAAACAATTTTTTTAAAAAAGTGTAAAATCTGATTACTTCTATATAATATAAAAATATTAAAGGAAAAAGTTTTAGACGTAATGAAAATGGATTTGTTCCTTTTATGAAAGACTGGAATGAAACTTTCATTCCAGAATATTTTATTTCCAAACGTTTGTTAAATGATTCATACACTGTCAGAAAAAAATGTCTTTATGCACTAAATTATTCGCCATTTTTAAACAAATAATTTCCGTACTCCTATAAAGCATGCTTTTTCTATTAATTCTTTACGGAAAGTTGGAAAAGAGGGGAAAATTCTGTTTATTACTTGCACGCATGCGTATATTAATACCAAAGTTCAAATTTATTTTTAAAATGAAAAACCGAAACTTCAATAAATTACAATTTCTGATTTATTTATAAATAAAAAACAAAAATAATGCTTTCGAATTTAACAAAGCAGTAACTTTTTCATTCATTTAAATTTATTCACAATTTATTTTTTGGAGTATTAAAAAAATATTCACTCGTAAAATATATTCTAAACACATTTAAAATATATATAGTATTTCAATGAAGGGGGTAGGATACCTTTGAACATCTTGAAAAAGGAAAAATACCCCTATGTTCAAAGCTTCAAAATTTGTGTAATAAGACAAAAATAAAAATCAAACTTTATTTACATATAAAGCTCATATTTATATTTATATTTAAAAATATATATATACTTGTAAATTCATAAATAAATATTGAAATGATAAGTTTAAAAATATATGATAATGAGAGAAAAATATCTTGCGCGCATGATAAAATCTGAAAATATGCATATAAAGAGAAAATTTTGCTGAAAATAAATGCATAATATTCTTACCTTCATACTAAAACCAGAATATTTGTAAAAAATATTGACTAAATTAAAAAATTAACAAAAAATTAAAAATTTTCACTTTTTAAATATATTTTCAAAGTAAAAAACAAAAAATAAAATAAAATCTTACCTTTTTCTGGCTTTAAGTTGTAGATAATACAGTAATGAATATGTGGTGAAAAGTTTTTTTGATTGCTAAGCATAGTTTCTTAGTAACACTGCGCGCAGTATAAAAATTCATCGTTTTGAATAAACGCAATGCAAAGTTTAATTATCCTATGTAGTTTTAATTAAACAGCCATAATTAGTAAACTAATGGGAATTTTTTAATGCTGTTTTTTGCATATTATTCAGAAATGATTACGAAATCAAAATATGTATAAAAAAATTTCGAAATTTTTCCAGGTTTAAAGGTATTCTACCTCCTGAAGTTAAAAAAAAAAAAAATCGATTTTATTCAAAAAAGCAAGCATTTCTTTTCAAATTTAATTGAAAATATAATTTCATGTTTTACATCTAACAACGAATTTATGTCTTATTAATAATATGTCTAATATGTAATCATTTTTATCCGGTATTATTCTACGAGTGTAAAAACACCAGCCATTATTTCATAACCACGAAATGTCCGCGCAATTAAATTTTCGAGCTTTCTGAACGAGAAATTTAACAAGCCTTAACAATTCCCTATTTTAAAATAACACGTATGTTCCTTTTAAACTCTCCCTCTACCAAGTGCTTTCTGGCTGAACAATTAAGATGCTCCGTTCCAGACGGGCAGTCCCAGGTTCAAAAGTAAGTGGATCCACGGAAGAACAAGAGACGTTCTTTTAAAAAAACTCCTTTTTTCAGACTACAGAAATTTTCTGTCCTTGAAAAAAAAAAAAAAAAAAGGGAATTTCTTCAATTTTTGGATATATACTGGTACAGTGCTGCCAGGAATATTTCCGTGAATTGAAGAAAGTATTTCTGAGAGTGTACCGAATGCTAAAAATAAAAGGAAAACAACAGTAATTAAAGAAAAACTTGATTAAAAACATTCTTCGATAGGCTATTCGAAACTAAAGACACGAATGTCATAAGTAAATAAACCATGAACTATTCTAATAAAAATTTTTACTAACTTGGTTTCATTTCGCATATGTAACCTTCTTGCCAATCACAAGGTAGATCGTTCCAGTATCCTATAAAATTATTCCCGGGTTCAAACCACATATGAACGCAATTTTCCTAAGAAAAAATAAGCAACAAATTCAGAAGTTACTATTTAATTCCTTGAAACAAAGAAATAAAAGAAAAAATTTTGGGAATATTAAAAATTAAAAACTAATTAAACATTTATTAATAGCACAATATGAAATCAACTGTAAACTCTGAATTCTCGTTCTATTTTTCATTCCTATTCTTTTTATTCAGTTGATATATTAAACTTTCTATAATGGAATGGACTTTTACATAATTCTGTCAAAATTCCCACTTCTAAGGTATTTGACTTATTTCATTGGGATACTAAGTTAAAATATCAGAAACATTAATCACAAAAGCAGATTCTCCTTTTAGAAATAAAGTTTGGTTTTCAGAATATATTCATAATGATAAGAAAAATAAAGTCAGCTTAAATATATGACAACTGGAACTAGGTGAATGCGCCAATCCTAAAACTTTCTTCTATCTCATACATGTTAATACTTCAAAATTCTAAATCACAGTGCCAAAATAAAATGGCAATCTATGCCCATTATGATGATTCTAAAGATATGAAAATCCGTGCATTAGTTTTTGACATATGACAATCGATAAATCGTGTTAAATCCTACAAAATGCAGCACAGCAGGGGCACCTGTTGGGTGATTTACACTAAACCCTAAACAGCAACAACTTATATCAACGTCTAATTGAATCTGAAGTTTCATGAAAATCCCCGCATTAGTTGTTGATATAGCGCTATTGTGGAAATCGTGAGACATGCAGCATAGCAGCGCCACATTTTGGGTGATTTACACCAAAACGTAATCAACACCCACATTTTTTATGGTAATACCTGAATCTGGAGTTTGATGAGGATTTCTTCTTGAGATAGAGTTATTACGGAATTCATGAAAAATGCAGCATAGCAGCGCCACTTGTTGGGCAATTTACACCAAAAAGGACGAACAGTATCTGAAGTTTGATGGAAATCGGTGCGTTAGTTCTTGAGATAGAGCTATTGCGGAAATAGTGAAAAATGCAGCATAGCATCTCCACCTTTTGGGAGATATACGCCAAAAACTAATCAGCATCAATTTATATCAGGGAATAACTGAATATATATTGTTATAAAATTTCGTGCATCAGTTCTTGAGAAAGAGCACCCACAAAGTTTGTGTCGCATACAGACAGACAGAATCACAGACTCACAGACAGACATTTTGTAAAAACATGTTTTTCGTAATCTCCGACCCCTAAAAAGTGTAAATTCGTCGAAAACTGGAATTAGAAAATTTTCACGAATCCAATGCTTTCTTCTTCTTAAGATAGAAGAAATCAAAAATAATAATGAAGAATTTAACTTCCAATTCTTATTGAAGCCTTGTTGTGGAGACACGAAAAGTTTTTGGTTTCCTTCTGTCTGTCACTTAGCCTGTTTGTTCCGTGATAACTGGCGAAAAAAAAAATCCTATTAGCTTGTAATTATGTAGGCATGTTAGTGAGGTACCCGGGTTTAGCTGTATAGTTTTTGGATAGATTTGGTTAATTCCTCCGGAACATAGAGAACATTTTGTTTTGCACCATATTGCTTTTCTATGGCATTTCAGACGATTTTTCAACTTTTCGTATGTTGAATGAAAATGGCTCGTTTGATTAATGCATTTAAGAAGTAAATTATAGATGCTGAAATTTCCCAATAAGGGTCATAAGATATTCGTAATAGTTTAACAATTTGTTAGTCTTTTTAAATTGGGTATAAAACTTTTGGCGGAATTTTACACATGTGCTACAAAATTATAAAACACTTTGTTTTATAAATTTTATTATTTGAAATGTACATGTTCCATTTTTTACATTTTCTTTTACGAGTTACCTAGAAATTGTATTTCATCCTAATAATCCTGATCTAATATATAAAAATGAAATTTGTCTGTCTGTCTGTCTGCAATGCTATACAAATCCACAGTTTGCAAGCCAGAATTGTGAAATGTTATGTATATGTGTATTAAAACACGGCAGAGGCAACTAAAGCAATCCGAAATCGAAATAATGTACGGTTAACTTTTACTTAACAACAAAAAAAAACAAAAAAAACCCCACCAATTTAACAGCATTTTCCTATCAAATTTAAACATTTTTCGTTATAGCAGCTGCCAACAATTAAAAATGCACAATAAAATCCTTTTTTTAATGTTTAACCCGTAATCGCGTGCGTTCTTTAACCAGTATGAGATGTACGTATTACGTACGCCACGCTGCAATGCTACAAAGCTCTAGCGGGTATTACGATAATTCTTTTACCTCACATGCAAATAATTAGAGATTATTTAATTGTGCTTAAATATTATATATATATATATATTTTAAATAAAGACAAAAATTTTATTACAAACATCAACAAAACTTTTTATTCTATTTATTCCCTTATTCCAAAGATATCGTTTTATCGTCTGCTGCCATAGTAACATGATAAATTAAATTTCATTAAAAAAATACGCAGTAGTAGAAAAGTATTTTACTAAATCGAATAGTTATTTTTTATTTTGGTTTGAGAATTAAATTCATGAACTTTCGTGCTTAGAAAGGGTTAAACAGCCAGTAATATTATAAATGTGAAAGTGTCAAGTGAATCAAGTCAGCGTTAAAACGGATGACTGAATGGTTTTGTACTTTGAATATAGATGGATTTTAACCTAGAAATGACCATAGGTTAAGTTTTATTTATTTTATTTATATATTTATCTTAACCCCTTGACCTCCATGACGTACACCTCATACGTCGTTCACTACACAGTAATGGTTGCATATTTGAACCAGATTGGTGTGTGATTTGCAACTAATATAACAGGGCACTGGTCAAAGGTGAGGTTTATAACACAAACATTTTACACCGCATAGCCTGGTATGCCCTTCACCGGCGATATTAAGCCTGGAGGTCAAGGGGTTAATAATAGAGAATATCAATTGTATTTTTACTATAAAATTTAACATTCTTTCTTTAGCGTTGAAAAGAAAATCCAAACCCGAAATAATAATTTGTCCTAAACAATTAATTTTCAATTGAAAGATTTTCATTAAAAAAAAAATTAATTTCCTTTTTAATAGGAATATGGTCTTATTGAAAGTAACATGGAAATTCTCAAGTATTCCTTAATAATACAAGTTGGATGAATATGAGTTAGTACGGAATCAAGCGAACATGACGTCATATATAGAAAATAAATCGTGTACACTTTGATGTTGAAATAAAATTGTCTTGGGTTATGGTATCAATTCTTATTATTTAAAGAAGATCGTTGGCAATACTTTATGGTTATAGTTTGCGTTAAGATTGCGTACCGTAAAGAATAAATTTTTATTTTTTTAAACTGTTGTAATGCAAATGGATAGAGCATATGTCAATAATATGCCCTGCAAAATTATCAATGTTGAAAATGACGCCATTATGACAGAAAAAAAAAATTCATCCTTAAAAACTAAAAAATTAACTAGATTGCCTGAAAAAATAATTTTGACGAGTATTAAGTCTTAAAGCCACCTCATTTCAGAACAAAATTAGTGAAAATGTCTTTATTTTTTTTTTATAAAATTGCATTTTTGATCATAAAACATAAAGTACTTTTTTATAGAAAGAATGTTGCATTTTCGTTCATAAAAGCTAAAGGTGTAATATGATTGCTCCAAAGTAAAATCATTATCCTTTTGCCAATATCGAAATTAAGGTTCAGGAGCTCGAAGTATATTGGAGACACGTTTGTAAATCGCAGTTTGGCAACAGAAAATTAATTCTACATTGCTTTTAGATTTAAAGTTGTAAAAATATTTTTTTCATTTTCAAAAATAGTTTTTTATATACAGGGTGTCTCAACAGGTCGTTTACAAACTTAGCATGCTGGTCTGTCATATCATGATAAACAAGATTTACATAGGAACTTATGTTCGAAAATGCAAACTGCGACCGTTAGAGGGCGATGAGCGCAGGCTTACGGGAGAGTGGGAAGCGTAATAATTTCAGGCGAGGATGTTGAAGGAGAAGGATGAATTGGTTTAGTAACGAAGAATTGGCCGGTATGCAACATTTGAAGTCCATGGTGTAGGAGATGCCTGTAACATCGGACATGGATCTCGTCGGCAGGATCGTGGAAGCGGCAGCACGTGTCCGTGACACACCTGCCCATTTTGAACGGGTCCGCGAATCCATGCGTCGACGTTGTGAAGCGTTTTTGTGGCGAATGGAAGGAATTCTGAACACCTTCTGTAAATTAAACCATGTTCTTTAATAAAAGTCATATTAATACCTCTTTCGATATCCTTTCTTTCTTCCTCTCCACACCTGCGCTCATCGTCCTCTAGCGGTCGCAGTTTGCATTTTCGCACACAAGTTCCTATGTAAATCTTGTTCCTCATGATATGACAGACCAGCATGTTAAGTTTGTAAACGACCTTTTGAGACACCCTGTATATATTTTTGTTATAATGGATTTTTTCAATGCCTTTTAGGATGAAATGAATACAACTGTTACACCAAATACCACCTAAAATACATTTGTTGTAGTAGCAGCGTTGTTTTTTCGCTTTACGACTCTTAACGTCGAATTCTTTTCTCGCGTTTAACGAGAGTTATTTGAAAAATAATGAGTGCATTTAACTAGAATTATAGAGGATCGTTCGGAAAGAGATTCCTTGAATATTAAAAAAACTAATGAAGCTATTGATTTGAAATTTTCAGGTATTTTTTAACATATAAAAAATTTTATGAAGGCGTGTTGAATTTTGGAGGGAGGGGGACGATAGCAAATTATTAAAATCGTAACGTTTCTGCACTAAACATCCTTATCTAAAGTTTTTTTATGGAGCACTCAGATACACATTTTTATAGCATATAAAGATTTTAAAGAGGAGGGGTTGAATCCTGCTGGCAGAATGGTCAGACACAAGGTGATTCATTATGTTGAAGGCTGGACCATACGCATGACTATCTTTTCCTCTTATATTGCCCCTTCTTGAAAACTTGACCAAAGGTGTAACTCGGTACGTTCAGACCGTTTCTGCCCACGATTTGTCCACTGACAATTAGAGGCGTTATTGCCTCCCCTTGAGGCATTTTACTATCATTTACCGACCCCCTCATCTGATATATCATTGGATAGCCTTTGACCACTCGTTCATATTGTGTATCCCTCCATTCGGCCCAATATTACCCGAGCTCCATTTATTGCACCTTATTGAAAACGTGACCTAAGGGGCAACTCGGTAAGGTGAGAGCGTTTCTGACCTCGGTTTCCCACCGAACATTAGGAGCTAAGTTCAACTCCGTGAGGCACTTTTGTAACTTTTCCCAATTCTCTCATATGATATATCATTGGACAGCACCTTTGACCACTCTATCATATTATTTACCCCGGCCCATCTGCCGTATATTGCCCCACATCATCTTGGCCCTTAATTACCTGAGACCTATATATAGCATCTTGTTGAACGCCAGGTGTATGGTGACGTAGGTAGCAGAGACCCATGACAGAGGTTCGTACGGGAAGGCACTTTTTTTTTAACACACGGCTTAGCGCACACAGCCCAGTTCATTCTTCCAAAGTCGATGGGGACCATCCAAGAGGTTCATTTTGAAAGACACAAGTTTGAATGGAAATTTTTAATGGTTAGTGATGCGTGAGTTGCATACCCGGTGTACTCTGCAGAAAGCCTTGAGGCCCCGTTCCACATGCTTATTTTGAGAGGTTTTTCTCTTTGAAAATTTTTATATGAATCAATTTAATCAGTCGCGGTTTATTTGGAAAAATCGATAATCGCGAAATGTGTTTTTTTCTGAACAAATGTTATAAAAGAGTAAATTTTTTTAATTTGATATAAATCCCGTAGGCAGATTTGCATTTGCATAAGTATTTTATTGCATGATATTTTATCGAACTTCTGCAAAAAATTCCGTTTTTTTTGTAGTTGACTAGTATGTAGCTACTATATTTCTATAAGGTAAAACCTCGTGTACAACGATCGCGCTCCTTGTAATAAAATATATTTTAAATCGCACTTATAGATATAACAGAATCTTGAAATATCATTTTTATTAGCAGGTAAAACATAAATCCAATGTAACGACAGGGTGGGGGTGGGGGGTTCAGGAGGAAGAGGCCGTGAAGATATGTACATTTTTAGTACAAAATTGAAACAATAAACCGCGAAGAAGTGCAATTACATGGAATCGTGTTTAATAAAGCAGTTCTTAACAGTTAGATTTTCTTAACCTTTTGGAAAATCTTATATGTTTTGCCAGGGGTCGCTAAAATAACTTTAAATAAAACTCTAGTTTGTGTGATTTTATATCTTCGCGATACCTTTCAAATGAACCTAGTTTCGGGAACTCCACTGCCTTCATAAAGTATTTCAAACGAACTTATTTTCCGTGGCCAAACAGTGTATACCTGAAGTGTTCCGCATGCGCTGAAGACAATCGAAAATACAGATGAGTCAAATATCGTAGCAATCGAGCCCATAGAACTCGAGTTAAGAATGCGCGCCGACATTGGAAGATGGAACTAAAATCTTAAAAACACTCGCAAGTTGAATGAACGCGTTTTCGTTGAAATCGGGTCTATAGAACCCAAGTAAAGAATGCGCTTCGAAGCGGTGAAAGGCACCAGCCTCCTTTAAATTTAACGAAGAACCTTTAACATTAAGGCGATATTTAATTTACGGATGCAATCCACCGCTTCTAAAGTTAATCATTTACCATTACCAGTAACGCGATTTTTAATTTACGTCTGCAGTGAGTAAACGTAAGTTGATGCTGTAAAAGAAGATTAATATTCGAAAACGATGGTAGTGTGGTATAACAAAATTTTTTAGTAGTTTTTAAAGTAGCCGGGAGACCCTAGATCTACGCCAAAGAAAATTATTAAAGAATCGGATCATTTTTTTGCACCAAGGGCCCAAAGAAGGCGGTTAGCACTTGTACGAAAATTAGAATGCGGTAAAACGGGTTAACTGACTGCTGGTGAGATTCAGACAGATAGGCGGACACATTTTTAAAAATAGAAATTAGTACATCTTCGTTACGTTTGTAGGTACATAACAGGAAGTTTCTGGGTTAAACGTTGTTTATGCATTTCGTAAAATCTTTTCTCCGTGTATAAATATCATGCTTATGATTACTATAGAAACATTTAAAAATAAATTGGGTCCAGAAAAATGAATGAAAATAATTTTTAAATAAATTAAACTTACACGTCCGCTTCCGTCATTTGGCTCCTTTTGTTGCCAGTTCGTATAGTTAAAGACAGATCCATCACTCCACTTATACTCTCCTTCTTTGTCACGATCATTTAAACCAATCCAAGTCAAAGTTTTAACGTCCAATTGTAGAAAAGTAACAATAAAATCTGAAATGATTTATACACAATTAGAATGATATAATACTGAGAATGTGAATTTCC
Organism: Maratus speciosus; assembly: GCA_963932465.1. Taxonomy (NCBI): domain Eukaryota; kingdom Metazoa; phylum Arthropoda; class Arachnida; order Araneae; family Salticidae; genus Maratus; species Maratus speciosus. The sequence continues at coordinate 332,614,425 of OZ010790.1, read as the reverse complement.
TTTTTTTCCCTTGTGCTATTTATTCATCTGTAACACAACCGAAGAAATCACGTGACTCTCATAAACAGTTACAGATTGCAAGGCTGTCATTTTTAATAAAAAATATTTTTTCGAATAAAATTGCATAAAAGTTACATTATTAGAAAGATTGTTCAAAATGTTTAAGAGATGGATTACATTCAAATATTTGATAGAATTCTAAGATAATTTCGATTAAAAATGATGTAGGCAGAGCAATATTTCATTTCATCAAAGTGAACAAACACAAGAGTTTCGTTCGACGCGAGCGATAAAATATTAAACAATTAAGGTAACAAGGAGATAAATTCGTACTCCCCGGGTTGCAGAATGTGTGTAAAAACATTTATTTTCTTTTAAACTGATAGCTTCAATAAATTTTTTTTTTTACATCTATAGTAATAAAAGAAATTTTCACTCTGTGTGTCTGCAATGTCTAACAAAATCTACGGCACGTACGGGGCTCAAAAGTTTTGTGAGAAACGTTTAAAACATCTTCTGATGCACCCGATAATCAAAATTTTAATATTTTGTTAATTAATCGAGATATTAATTTAAAACGACAAGGAACTGTCATCAAAAATTTTAATTTTTCATCGCGATCTCCGGATATGTCTCTGGCGGATGCCCACAAACCCATTTACGCATCGATGAAAAGTGAAGAACCGGGTTTTTCATATTATTAGCCGTTCTTAATACTTTTGTTGTAATCGAAACTGACGAAACTGCTCGGTACAGTTAAAATTGAAAGACATATTTAAAAAGATCGTACTTTTATATCTCAAATGCTTCAAACAATTCGAAAAATATTGCAGTTAACCATTTGAAAAAAAATTTCAAAAAGGGTCGTTTTTCTGAAAAACGTTTTTCTCCCTTATGTCAACGCCTTTAGGGCTCGCTATTTTAGAGGTACCCACAAACCAAAAATATGCACTTAAAGTTAAAAGCTTCGTCTAATCGATGGTGTAATTGGTTTTTAAAAACATGAATTTTAATTATTTCAAATACACAGGCGAACACAGGTCACTTCTTGCCTCATGGAGAGGATATTTTTTCTACGCTAAAAGTGACTAGACTTCCGTTCTTTAACACAATCTTTTTAAAGCATCTCAATAGACCATATTTGCATCACCTATAATAATTTCGGGAACAGATGTCATAAGTTCCCCTCGGCCGCCATCTTGGAATTTTTTTGGCGAGAAAACCCCTTTTCCGCCAAGTAGCAAATGTCGCCAAGCACCGATTTATACGCATGTTAGGCTTAACGAAAATAAAATGTAAACAAAAAAAACTCGCTAAAATATCAACCAGTAATCGTTGTATTAGCACTACGCGCTCATTAACCGAAAAAAAAGTCACCGAATTCAGCAGTTCTCGCTGTATAGCAATCTCAAAATTCAGCAATTCTCGCTTTGTAGCAATTTCAAAATGTACAAAAGTGATAAAGCAAAATATACATAAAAAACAAAACTCGCTAAACAGGCAATCAGTAATCGTTACATGAGCGCTACGCGCTCATTAACCGAAAAAAAAACATCACTGGATCCAGCAAACTTCCTCTGCCGCGATAACAAAAATGCACGAAACACGTTAAAGTGGCTAACACAAAAATGCACGAAACTCGTTAAAGTGGCTAACACAAAAATGCACAAAACATATACAATAAACACATAACAGGAAACATTACAATAAAATATAACAAAATATAAATAAAATTATTCAAAGACATCTCCTTCTTTTAAACAAACTTTCAAAAGGGTAACTTTCCACATTCAAAAATATTTAGCTTCTTTCAAAATATATATCCAACTTTGAACACTTTAACACCAAAATACAATCCATAAAAAGAGTCTTTTTCTTTAAAAAATGTAAAAATACATATGAAATATCTCAAAACAAACTTTTTTTTTTCAAAACTTTTCACAAAAACATATCGAAAAACAAACACTTCTTGTTTCTTTTTAAAAAAATGTCCACAAAAACAAACATCCAATTCCAAAAAACAAACACTTCTTGTTTTTTTTTTAAACTTAACTCAAAAATAAATTTTCTCCAAAAGCTTCATGAACTTTCCGTTTTATACTCCTCTCACTTTAACCCCCTTACAATTTCTAAAAATATATTAAAAATTGGTACTTTTTGATCATAAGAAGCCCTATCGAAAAGAAACATAGCCAAATAAAAAGCAAAATCACTCTGACGATTATACGTCGGTAAAGTACATTTTACTTGCCTCCACATACTTTCAATGGTATTAGTATGCACTTTAGTAACAGGGTCGACAAAATTAATACTATGATTAACCCTCAATGAGTGATACCCATCACTCCCCAAATTATCATACGGCTTCTAGTAATCACTATACACATCCGTATTTTTCTCAATCCATTCTTCTATACATTTCCTCAAAGTGACAGCCGACCTAACGTGCACAGTAACTAAAAACATCCTACCACTACCCCTCTCAACACCCCCAAAAACCCACTGGCCATCAACCGCACGACCTTTATTATATTTTCTTTTACCAAATTTCGACTCGTCCACTTCCACAATCTTTCCGAGTCCTCCTATCTTCTCCGAATTCGCTTCAATATATTCTAAAACTTGCTCATTAATAAATCGCCTCCAATCTGCCATCGTATGATTACAAAACTTATACTGCTCACGAATTTTACATGTCTTAGTCCCGATAATAATTTCAAACGTCAATAAAAAAATCTCTTCAATACTTAACTTACTACACCCGCTAAACCAAGATCCATACCGAAACGATAACTCCTTACCGCAAACTTTCCTCTTCCCATCCGCCATTACTCTCTTATTACGACAAACACAACTACAACCATCCGAAGTATTACCTGTGTTTCTCACTTTCATATCCCCACCACATTCGCTACAAACCATACTCGATTTCACTAAACCAACATATTTCAAAAAACTTATAAACAACTCTCTATCTTGTAAAAGTCGAAAAACAAAATACCTGCTACCGTCACCTTCATTTCCTAAAATCTTCCTATTCCGCGAAACTTAAAAAAAACCCCTTTTTCAAAGACAATTTCTTTATACTTCTTTACATCATCGCTCACATTACATGCACCCAACACTACAGCCATATTAAATCAAATAAATGCGCCTCCGATAAACACCCTCTCCCGAAAAACGGGGTTACCAGAACTAGGTTGCCACGCACGTCTATAAACACCGCCAACACGCCAACCAAAAATCGCCAAACATTTCAAAATACAACGGTTGAGGGAAGATACGGCATCTATGCCTAATTTCGAAATGTTCGGAAAGGTACAAGTGATTTTTACGAAATAAAATGTGTGAAATAACTTCAACAAAAGCAATAAAAACGGAGGGATTTCGGCGCGTTTTCTCGTGACTTTGGTAAAAGTTATCACTATTAAATATGCATATTTTTTTTTCATGAAATTAAAAAAATGCATTGGGTATAGTTGTGTATGCAATCCATTAACATTTCGGAGAATTCGGACGACAATAACTATTTATTTTGTTTTGCTAATAAAACCTATACAAAAGAAGAAGAAGAAAAAATTAATCCATTGGTAGGAAACAGAAACTTAATTTTAATTATCCCTTTGTGATCTCGGTAGCTCAGTGGTAAAATGCAGACGTCTTCTGCATCAGAGAAGTCTGGTTCGGAAATCGATAAGACGAAGTTGAAACTTGGATTCAATTAAAATAAACCTCTTTTTTTTTTCAATTTTAAGGGTTTCATCTTCAGTTAAGGGTATCTATACTAATAAAAGAATGTTCCGCTCAATGCATAATTATGGTAATAAGTAAATAAATATATATATTAATTATTGTTTACTTTAAAACATTTGAATTATTAAAAGAAAAGAAAAATACTACACATAAATGAATCGAATTATAAAAAAATTACTACATTTCATAAATCCCATTGTTCGACGTATTTATTTAAAAGAAATTTTGTATTTTATTACAATTTTAAGGGTCTCTTTTATCTCTCTAGGTCCTAATAAAAGAAAGTTTCGCATTTAAAATTATGTCAATATATTAATATGTTTAGCTACTTTAGTGCAATAAATAAATAAATAAATAAATATAGTAATTATTCTTAATTTTAAAACAACTGATTTATTTAAGAAAAATATTACACATAAATGAATCGAACGTTAAAAAAAAAATACTACATTTTACAAATCTAATTATTAATTGATTTAACTAAAAAAAATTAGAACTTTTTGAAATTTTAAGGTTTTTTGTATCTATTCTTAATTTTAAAACAATTGTATTATTTAAGAATAAAATGACACATAAATAAATAGAATAATACAAAAAATTACTACATTTTACAAATTTCTTTCTTCAATCGATTTAATAAAAAAAATTGGTACAGTCGGACCTCTATTTAACGAACCTCTATTTTGCGAATTTCTCCATTTTGCGAACTTTTCCTTGGAACCAAGAACATTTTGCAATTTCTTCGTAAAATAACCTCCAAATAGCGAAGTGCATTCTCTATTTAACGAACTTTTTCTCGTGATCTAAATATTTTTTTTCTCCCCATTTCTCAAAATATTTCAAGACATTTCAAACTTATCCCTTCTTTAAACACATTTTATGATGTCCAATGTCCTTGAACTGGTTTTACCAGGCACCTTCTTTGTTAGCAGTGAGAATTCGGTAAGTACGGAGGACGTAGACGATAATCCCTTAGAGTAACTTAAAAAAATGTGGATATAGATGAGAAAAAAAAAGAAGAAATTTACCATGATGTGCTGATTGATGATTGTATTTCACTTAATTCTGAAATTAAGATCTGGGAAACACTACCCGAATTGGATACTTTCGGCAGTGTGAAAAATAAAAACAATACAGCAATGAATTGCGATGAAGACGAACATGATAATGATGGAAATGATCATGATGCAGGAATTAACAAAATTTCGTATGATGAAATGCTAAAATCATTTGAAACAATCCGACAAGGATTATAGTTAGAAGAAAATACGCATAAAGGGATTTTTGATGCATTGCAAAGATGCGAGACGTATTATGGGAGAAAGCACTTTTTTAAAAGAAAAAACTCAGACAAAATTAACAGAGTTTTTCAGAAAATAAATTTAAGGACGCATATGTTAATGTATGGTTAAAATTATTTGTTATAATAATAATAAATATGATAAGGTCATTAAAATTCGTTAATTTTAATGTAAAACTATTTACTTTAAACAGAAAATACAGTGTATTCCAGGACAATGTTTTGTTTACCTTGAAGATTTCAAGGATTTAAACACATAGAAAAAATGAATTGGTGATGGATATTGGTAGGTAAAATAAATGAAACAAATCGATATAATTTATTAAAAAAATGTGATTAATTACTTTTAGTAAAAATATTTAATGTTTATGAATTAAAAATTTGTATTATGTAGTTTAATGTATTTTAAAAGGTGAATCTCTATTTAACGAATTTTCCATATAATGAACATTTTTCCGGGATTTGGCGATTTCGTTAAATAGAGGTTCGACTGTATTTTTTTTTAAATATTGAGGTTTTTTATCTATACTAATTAAAAACACCCTTAAATTACAATTCTTTCACCTACAAAAACCCTCCTTAGATGGCGCCAAAAAATACTGTGTCGGCTTCGCAATATTTTTGAGAGAATTGCGACTAAGCTCAATTTCGGATGTATGGATTAGCAAAAATAGGTATGTAAATCTCAGACTTTCTTCGATTCGACAGCGTAATCGGTTTTTAAAAATATGAATTTTAACCCTTTAAGAAAAATTCGCGAACGCAGTCCATTTGAGCCTTATGAGAAAAAACAAAAAAATATGAGGTAAAAAAGTAATTTTTAAAGTTAAATATCAATACTTTAGTACGAAAATTACACAGTCGTCGGAAATATATCCCGCCAACCCAGTTTTCCGTTTCAATTATTTCGAGCCCTTTTTCGCTATATATATATATTTCATTACTTTAAAATGAAAACTTTAAAATTTTATTTTTATTGCATTTGATATGAGCTGGCTATTAGCGCCAGTTGTGCAATAATATTTTCATTATTTGTATGAAATATATATATATATATATTAACCGGTTTTCCACAGTCAGCGGGTACGCATTTCAGACAATATGGAGTTAAAGATATAAAATCATATAAACAGGTCCGTACAATGAATCTGCGGGTCCTGTCGCGGACAGCCCCCTCTGTTTCTCTTCTCAGTGACATCTGAATTTAACTAAAACTTTTACGTCCCTACGTGAACTGAACTGAACTGAAAAAACTTTAGAATGTTGACTTTTCCAGTAGAAAGAAAGAATGATGTTTTTTTTTATGTGAACGGAGTTGCGTGTCCGTTTTGTTTCAATTAAAGTTAAAGCATTTAAATGTTAAGTAATGTTAAATGATAATGGAAAATATTTTTTTTCCAAATCAAAATGATGTGGTGTGGGTAAGTTGCTCTACCATATCCTCATTCTGAATAAAAAATATCTTTGAAAAATATTAATATTAAATACTGCTCCAAGGTCATTGAATATTGAGAAAAAAAGTAAAAGTTGTGCATTTTCCTATTTTTTTCCTCAAATATACAAACTATTTTATTAATTTAATTTAAAAGGATGATCATCGAATTATTATTATTGTTATTATAAATTTATAGTAAAAATATGTAATATTTTATATCAATTTCGCTTTTATTATGCTTACTCAACGACTATACTTTTTTTAATATATGGAATTTGGGTAATTGTAATTGTTTTATATTTTTTACTTAACCTGTGTAAAATAATATAATTTGAAATTATTCTTAAAGAACTATAGTAATAAGATAAAAATAATTTACTATTCCAATTTACAAGCAATGAAGTTACCATTTTATAGTAGTCCATACTGTCTTTTGGTTTCAAAAATTGCCTTTTTTTCCGAGACTCCAGACAAATTTTGATGAACTCAACGCGTCTCAAAGGACAACAAACAGCAGAAGAAGCCTCCGTAACAAGTTTCACACATCTTTCAGTGACTTGATTGTGACAAGGGAATAGTTTAATCTTAGGTAAGATGTCTTCATCTATTGCTTTTGGATTTAGGATACACTTTGTAAGAATGTTATAATCTAGGAACTTAGTTAATGGTGGATGTATCACAGTCACTTCAGCCCAATTTATAGAATCTATATAGACTTTGGCTTCAAAATTTATCCGTATGTAAAGAATTTTTTGACTTTCGAGATTTTATTGTTCTATGCAGTGCCAAAGCTCTTACACAGTATGTAAGAGTGTTGGCACCACGCATAATAATAAAATCTTGAAAGTGAAGACATTCTTTACGTACGTTCAAGCTACCTGAGATCAAGTACGTAAAGAATTTTTTGACTTTCGAGATTTTATTATTCTGCGCAGTGCCACTCTTATATAGTATGTTTGAGTGTTGGCACTATGCAGAATAATAAATGTTCCACGAAAACAAACGATCGAGTTACCTGAGAGACCAAAGACTACATCGATTTCATAAATTAGGCTGAAGTGACCGTGACAGAACCACCATTAACTAATTTCTTAGATCATAACATTCTTACAAAGTTTATCCTAAATCCAAAGGCAATAGATGAAGACATCTTATCTAAGATTAAACTATTCCCTTGACACAATCAAGGCACTGAAATATGTGCGAGACTTGTTACGGAGGCTTCTTCTGCTATTTGTGGTCCTTTGAGACGCTATGGATTCATTAAAACGTCTGGAGTCTTGGAAAAAAATGCCAGTTTGTGAAATCAAAAAACAGTATGGACTACTATATAATGGTAACTTCACTGCTTGTAAATTAAATAGTAAATTATTTTAACCTTATTACTATAGTTCTTTAAGAATAATTTCAAATTATATTTTCGTACACAGGTGCAGTAAAATATGTAAAACAATTACAATTACCCAAATTTCATATACTTAAAAAAAAGTACAGTCAGTGAGTTAGTATAATAAAAGCGAATTTGATATAAATATTACATAATTTTACTATAAATATATAATAATAATAATAATAATTCGATGATCATCCTTTAAAATTAAATTAATAAAAAAGTTTTTATATTTGAGGAGAAAAAATGGGAAAATGAACAACTTTTACGTTTTTTTCTCAATATTCAATGACCTTGGGGCAGTATTTAATATTAATAATTTTCAAAGAAATATTTATTCAGAATGAGGATATGATAGAGCAAATTTCCCACACTGCTCCATTTTGATTAGGAAAAGATTATTTTTTTCCGCAGGCGAGCGCTTTTAGTTTTTTTCTCAATATTCAATAACCTTGGGGCAGTATTTAATATCAATATTTTTCAAAAATATCTTATATTCAGAATGAGGATCTGATAGAGCAACTTTCCTACCCCAGCCAATTTTGATTAAAAAAAAAAAAAAAAATTCGCTCCACCTAGCTGTAACTATTGAATGCAATACATACACTAGATGGCCAAAGGTGACCGGTCACTTGCGATTTTTGACGTTTTGTTAAATATCTAGAAAAATACATGAGAAATTAATCTGAAATTGCAGGTGTGTAAACAATCTAGCATAGGTCATACGTTTCCGCGAAACTTTTTTCCCGAAACCCCATAAAGGACCGTCAAAAAATTGAAAAAGAACGAATATCTTTTGGATGACCCTGTAAAAACTAATGGAGCAAAAGCGTTTAAACGCGAGATTATTAATAAGTGACTTATTGTAATATACTGTGTTGATTTTTATGAGTATAGCATATATGCTCGTAGAGAAATTAAGGTTTTTATAAAAACAGTCCCAAATTTCGACAAGTATTTTGCTTATAATTTGCAGAGTTCTTAATATAAAAAAAAGTTAATGAAAAAATAATAAAAATTAGATGAAAAATGAGCAGGTTTACTAAAAAATGTTTTACTGCGCATGCGCGAATGCAATCAAAATATAATGTGCATAATGTGTTAGCTAAATGTATAGTGCAACTTTTGTAAAAGTCTCAACAACATAGTTTGAAAAGTGTGATAATAATCGTTTATAGAATAAGCTAAAAATCCGTTGTTCCCAAAATGAAGCAAAAATATGAGGGACTGTATCTAAATACAGTATTACGTGCAATATTGTGTATGCTAAATTGGCACTAATCAATGGATATATGAATACAACCCCTTATGTTTTTGCTTCATTTTGGGAACAATCGATTTTGAGCTTACTGTATAAACGATTATTATCAGACTTTCCAAACTATGTTTTTGAGACTTTTACAAAACTTGCTCTATACACTTAGCTAACACATTATGTACATTGTATTTTAATTGCATTCACGCATGCGCAGTGAAACATTTTTTAGTAAACCTGCTCATTGTTCATCCAATTTTTATTATTTTTTTCATTCTGATTGCGGGGTATTGTGTACAATATTGTTCGTCATATTTTCGGAAAAGAACTTTTTTTTATATTAAGAACTCTGTAAATTATATGCAAAAAACTTTGCAAAATTTGGGACTGTTTTTATAAAAACCTTAATTTCTCTACGAGTATACAAACTATCCTCATAAAAATGAACACGGTTTATTACAATAAGCCACTTATTAATAATCTCGAGTTTAAACGCTTTTGCTCCATTAGTTTTTACAGGGTTATCCAAAAGATATTCGTTCTTTTCAATTTTTTGATGGTCCTCTATGGGGTTTCGGGAAAAAAAATTTCGCGGAAATATATGACCTATACAATACTGTTTACCCACCTGCAATTTCTGGTTAATTCCTTATGTATTTTTCTAGATATTTAACAAAACGTCAAAAATTGCAAGTGACCGGTCACCTTTGGCCATATAGTGTATAATAATATAGCCAATAAACTTCTTTTAAAAATTCTCAATCAAATATATATACTGACAAAAACCACTGATAATGCACATTGTACAAAAAATAGCTATCAACTGGTCAACATTATGAAAAATGTTAAATGTGTAAACAATATAACGACATATGATTTCAAAGATCTTTTTAATAATATAGACTTATTAGATCTACATAATATTATAAATGCATTAGTTAAAAAGTGTCATCATAATCTGGATTTACCATTTAATATTAATATAGCTTATTTAAAATCTTTAACATATTTCATTATCTATAAAAATTATATTTTGCAAGATAACACATTATATTTACAGAACGTCGGTACACCACAAGTTGGATGTACATCCAGTTTATTATCAAACTTATACTTATATCACTATGAGCGTACTTTTACTAATAGTAATCTATATTTATATCATTATGTTGACGACATCATTTTAATAGCCACTGATCAAACTAATATTTCTTAATTTCCAGTAGATTATCCTACCAATTTTGAATTAACGGAAAACCTCCTATCTAACAATAAATTTAACTTTTCAGATCTTAAAAATAACAATAAAAGAAAACAAAACAATAACTGATCTATATGCTCAACATAAAGAATTTAAATTCAAAGTTAATACGTTTACTAATTTTAAATCTTGTCTTCATAATTCTGAATATCGTAATATAATCCTTAATCATTTATATAGAATAAAGTGTATATGTTCTTCTCATCTAATTAACAATAATATTAAAAAACTAATTTATGATGCATTAAATCATGGTTTTCTAAAAAAATACATATATACTTTTATACATAATTAGTACTTAAATGATCTTAAAAAAAAAATTAACACAGGCTTAAATAAAATTACAAAAAAATATATATAAAATAAGAAAATAATTATAAAAAATTAAAAATTGTAAAATAATAAAAAAATATTATAGGACGGTTGGGTGGGTAGATGTTAGAGTACGGAGGAGGGTGGCGTTGTCTGGATAATACGCAATGGTTAATAAAAAAAGGGGGAGGGGCATTTGATTTAAAACTACGTTGCTAATACACATTTTATAATGGATGTTGTTTCGACACTTTTATATGCATAATGGTGTAGTTATATTTATATATTTATCAATTGATATTAAATTTATTCATATTCATTAATATTTAATAAAGTTAACGATTAACTTGTATTTAAATTTTTAGCCTACTCAGGACAATATCATATTTATTTCTAATAGTATACTATCTTAAATGAGAATAAAATGCATAATGATTGTATTTGTTATACTTAATGCTATGACAGTATGGATTTTAATTTGGTATTTTTTTCTTTTACTCTATCCTTTTTAATCTTGTTTCATTTTGAACTTAATTGATGTTCAATGGCTTATTTATCTTTTTTCTGTTTGTAGTAGTCCCAAATTCACATTCTTTAGCTAATTTATGGCTAATTTGAAGATGAAACCACACATTTTATTTGTGGAACTTAAGGCATTTGGGACCCGATGATTCTACATTTCTCGATGATCTAAGTTCTACAAATTTCCATCATTTCATTAATGTTATTTAATTTCTGCTGTTTTTTACTGTGTTTTTGGAATCTATGTTAAGTGCGCTGAGGCTAACTGTATTTGTATATACACGTATACATATGTATATATATATATATACATGAACTTTTTAGGTGGGGGTGGTTTTGAGTTCCTGGTGTCATATAATGAAAAGTTATGAAAGAATTTTTGAAAAGTTGCACCATGTTAACGACTCCAATAGTAAGTACTTCTTATTAAATCTACCTGAAAGGAGCACCATTTAAAACCTTTCTTGATATCAAATGAACTTTCAAATATTTAATACAGATACACAGGAATACGGGCCCTGATCCCGGCACATAAACAAAATCTAGCATATTCTGATTTTTTAATTTTATTTTTTGATAGTTATTTTAATTTAAATTTTGACGTAAAAATGTATGACATTAAAAAAAACACGACGAAGCGGACCTGCGATACAAATTTCGGGTTCATTTAAGAGTATCACGGGCCCGGGTAACGCAGGACGTGTCAGCTAGTTTAATATATATATATTTAGAAGGCTCGTGAACAACACCAACAATGATATTTACATGAAAAATAGCAATTATGCTTTCTAGTAAAGTTTGTTAAAAGCGATACTTTCGGATTAGACCCACGTCAGGCGTTAACAGCCAAAGAAATAGCTAAAGATCGCTTTTCTACAATCAGCCTTTTTGATTCTGATCATTTCATTGGTTTAAGCACGAAATTAGATTACTTGTCTTAAATTTGTGTTTTATTTATTGGTTGACAATTGTTTAATTTTCATTATGGAATATAAATTGGAAACAAATGCAGGGTGTTAAACAAACATCTTCTTTATTCACAATCATCTGTTAACATAACAACTGGATACGGAAAATTCCCCACAGTAAGTCACTGCCTGGAGGTGGTGGTCGAGTACTAGCTATACTTTTAGCATCAATCTGTCTCTCCTTTTTCTCCCTTCAAGTGCTAACCCACTATGATTTCTGAAACAGGGAAATACCGGTACAGGGAGACGAAAAAAAGCGTTGTTCCTGAAGGTTAGCGTCCCTTCAGTTGCGAAATTTTATCTTTTGGATGGTCGTTGGCCGTATCATGTGAAAATGTTTTTAAATTTTTAATATCGCCCTTGATTTATGATTCTTTGAAAAATTAAGAGTTATTAAATTTAGGACATTACCTTGTTCTTCTTGCGAATTAATACTCACAAGGTCACCTCCATAACTTCTACATGCATCTAAAGCACTCTTCCAAGAAATTATCTCATGTTGTTTTCGGCCCCAAGCTTTATAACATTTCTCACCTAAAAATAAAATAAAATCAAAATATTAAAAACATTTTCACTTGTTTATCAAGCGGTTAACTTTTCAAAATTTTAATATAGGAAAATGAAACATGAATGTGAGCCTTCTGGTTAAAAGCTCAAATACTTTGTATGAAAAAAAAATCCCTGCCGGCTTAGCCTACAGTTGGAGGTAAATTTTGAGGCTAAGTACTAATTTTGCCAAAAAAAAAAACTAAATCAAGATTAGAGATAATCCAAATTTAACAATTTTATCTGGCCGTTTTTGATGAGTTTTTTATTTCATTTTTCTGTAAGAGTTGGATTCATCAGAATCGTCTTAATACGATATTTTTTCTTCTATCCCTATTTTCGCTTAATTTGTTTTTGCTATAAGAGATGGTCCTATCAAATACTTGTCAGTTTCAAAGGTGTAGATAATTTTAAGAATATGTATAATAAATTTAAGCGGATTTGCTGAAGTTATGAATGTTTTTCTTTTTCATTCCTCACCCCTTTTTAATTATTTTTTTGCGTTTAGAGTTGGTCCTATCAAAAACTCGCCAATATAAAAGTTGTCGAAAGCATTAGGGAGATTTATAATAAATTTAGGTGAATTTGATATCTTGAGAATTGGCGAAGGGATGAATTTTTCCCCCTTAAAACCCTATTTTATTCGCCTCTTGAGACCATTTTAAGTTTATCAAAAATCTGTGATACATAAATTTTTGGCCTTTTTTCTAGAAGTAATAACAATTTTAAACTTATTTGATATGTATTATAATTAAAGAGCATTGTTTTTTTTCGGTTTTCACAAAATCTCTCCCTATTTCCACCCCCTTGGTTTGATTTTGTCCATTAACGAACTTGACAGAGATTTTCTGCCCCTTAATTTTATGTATAAGTTTGGAAAAGATTTGTTCTGGATTATGGAAGTTATCGTATACATAAAAAAGTTATATATGTACATATACAAAGGTTTGAACTTGGGGTGGTTTTGAGCTATAGGGGGTTATGATCGACGTAGATCTGCAAACATTTTTTAGAAAATCCAACATAGGGAGAATGTAATAGGTACTATTTCTTACGAAACCTACCTAAATGCTTTTTAGAATATGCTAACAAATTTGCAACAGAAATCAGCAATGATGTGTAAGCTATTGACTGATGAAAAAAGCCCTTTTGCAGATAGGATAGATTCAAGCATGACATCTGATGTTATACGACTCAAAGGCAGTTTCTATAAGTTCAGAGCTCAGAATAAGATTTCAAAATTTTAAAATAAAACTAAGTATATATTTTGGAAATATTCTTTCAATTAAACATCAAGGAATCCTCAACTAACAAGAATACATAGAAAAAGAAGTTAATTAATTATGTGATAAGAAATTTAAAAAATATGAATACGTTTGAAGCCCACAAGTTGACATTGAAGATCAACACTTTTAATCTGTCTGACAAATTCAAACAAAATATACTTTTTGAAAATTCTGGGTAAGTTTCTCTACAGCGCAAAATAGAGTTCTGCTCAGAGCAAGCCATTTATTATTTTGTATTTCATAACGTGAGCAGTGCTTAATTTGCGACGAAGCACTCCTGAACTGATCTCCGGTACTCGAGCACTCCTGAACTGAGTTCCGGTACTCCATCACCCAAAATAGTGAGTTCGAACCTACCTTGAAGGAAAAGATAAACGACATAATTCTCCCTTATCATTAAATACAGATGCTTTTAAAGTGGTCAATAGATGGCACCACCGGCGCTTTTTTGTTCTCTTTTAACAAGCACTTTTGACGAAATTCGTATGCTCAAATAAATGAAGATGGTAATTTCTTCAATGCAACGAAATGTTTACTCGGAACATTTCGTAGAAAATGGTTTCGTTAAATACGAAGAACATTTCGTGAAATATGAGTATCCATTTCTGAGTTTGAGGCCAGTAATACATTCAGTAAATAAGAGCTTAATCAAAAGTGCCTTGGTGCATTAATCTTAGTGCTATTATACTCACTCATACACATTTATACATACCGACATTATAGTGAAAACACGAAAAACTAACTCTGGGAACCTGAAAACTTAAACAAACACAAACATACACAAATGTATACACACATACGCATGAAATGGATTGAAAAATAGTGAAAAAGGATACAGGGAACTCAAACTGTAAAAATATGCCGAAATTTCCTTAGGCGGATTATTATCGTAAGTACAGTACTTTCCTTACACTAAATGTTTCTGGATAGTAATAATGTTTAATCATCAGTGGAGGTTCTTTTTAAGTTATATATTATTGTAATTTTATCTTTAAATTTAGATTATCTTTAAATATTTTTAGTAATTTTACCTCATATTTCTAGAGGGGCCAGCAGCTGACTGCAAAAAAAAAAAAAAAAAAAAACATCATTTAATTTTATTTTTATTTATTTATTTATTTATTTTTTAATTGTATTGTATTCTATTAAGTGTCTTAAATACTAGAGGGTTTTACAGGTAATAGTACTTTTCCCTGCCATGGGCTCGGGGTTCAAACCTAACCATAAGCCAAAAGCGGGTTCCCAGGGTGGGTGCTTACTTACTTACTTACTTACTTACTTACAGGAAAAACAACAAGAAGTAACAAAATACAAACTATTATCAGAAGAAAAAGAAATAAAAATAAAGGAACAAACATTCGACCTCCAAAACATGGAAGAAAACATAAAAGAACTAACAAGACAGAATAATAACAACAAAAAACAATTACAAGACATACTAAAGAATTATGCAGAGCAGAAGGAAATTAGTGATCAACTAATAGTAAAAGCAAAAAAATTAGAAACGAGATTATTAGACAAACAAAATGAAATATCTAATAAAACTGCAAAAATTGAGAACCGGCAGAAAGAATTACAAGAACACAAAACTAAAATAAACAAAAAAGAATTTTCAAATAAATCAGCAACAACCATCATTAAAACAACGACTAGAAGTACTCAGACAACAATTATTACAAAAGAAAAAAAAGAACAAGAAAATGAAAATAGTACGGTTCCTCAGGAGGGAGAAGCCGAGCAAACTCATAAGAAAGAAGGAGGAGAACATCTGAAGGGTCTTTCTGAAGAACAGCTGAAAATGCAATTTATGGAAAAACCAGAAATCAGACTGATGAAAGAAAAACTTCTAAGATTAGAAAAAATGCTAGAGGAAACATCAATAAAAATAGACAAAAGCTATAAAGAAAATTATAAAGAAGAGATATTGGAGAAGAGCATTACATGGGAAGAAAATACACTTACAGGGTAAGCGATTCTTATAAGGTGTCTAGAAGATACTTCGATAATAGAGGTACGTGACATCATAAATACAAAACTAATCGAATCAGAAACTTTACCATTATTTTTCATCAAGATATCAAGAAATAAGAAAACGATCATCATAAAAATATATACAGAAGCTCAGTTGCAAGAAATTTACTTAAGCATTAAAAAAATTGAAGAGATAAATAGTAAAACAGAAATTAAATACAGCAAATACAACACTAAACGAATAATAATAACAGGTATTCCCAAGCACATACCGAGTGAATACATCAACAACTTAATAAAACTACATCCTAACTTCAAAAATTATTTACTAGTAAAAATCTACAAGGTCATACAGAAATCAAAATCAAATAACTACCAGCTGGTACTCGAGATGGACAGTCCGACTTCTAATACCTTTCTCAGAATGGGATTTCTCAATGTGGGATTGCGTCATTGTGGAATTCATCTCTACAAACCGATAGTTCGTTGTGCTAATTGCCAGATCTATAGATACTCGGAAAAATTCTGCAAGAGAGACTCAATTTGTGCTTATTGTGCAATGGGTCACCCAACTAAGAACTGTATAAACTCCGATAAACCAGAACTTAAGAACTGTACAAACTGTTTAAGTCTTGAAAACTATCATATACATACAGCAGACTCATCGCAGTGTCCTACATTCCTCTATCAAATGCAATATAGAAATTCAAATCAGGGACATGATAAAAGCTATTCCATGGGATCTGGTTGGTATGACGGGGGTTCTGCCAACCGTGTATATAAATAACTGTAAATTTCCATCTATATGATGTGGGTTATCAATAAACCCTCGCCAAATTTTAACAAATTACTTATAAGTTATTTTACCAATAGTATCTTAATCATATTACATTATTTTAAGTAACAAACTTTACTTAAATTACCAGAAATTAATTTACTACATTTTGTGTTGTGTTGCCAAATCGTGTCTGTGGAGTACTGTGAAAACTTGTGTGATGAACAAATCTAAATGACCACTAGTTTTAATTGGTAGTATTGATCCCCCATTCACTGCTGCTCCTTCATCTCAAAAATATATACTCATAATGGTTACTCAACTCAAGTTTTTGCTTATGCTGTATAACTTTATCTCATCTCTTAAGTATTAATAATTAAGGAACTTATCTAGTAGTAATTTTATTTTGCAAAATTAACTAATTCTTGTTCCTCTTCAAGGAACATCCCGCCCTGGGCTAGGGGCTTGACCCAACCATCAGCCACAATCAGGTTCCCAGGGTGGGCGATTAGATTAGATTTGATTAGGTCTTCTGAAATTAATGTATATTATCTAAAAAGTAAAGGCTTTAACGTCAAGCCGTACGAAATAGAATTTTACTAAACGCTACGTCATTTGGTTGTATTTTATACATTTTACTCCTTTTTGTCACGAAAATCGTATAGTTTCCTGTTACATGTGCCAAAGAAATACTGCATTCTCATTTATAAAGTGGATGATTTTACTGTAATTCTGTCAAAGTAATGATATTTTTTCAGATTGTTGTTTTAATGATTTAAGGGTTACATGGGTTTGAAAATTTCAAAAAATCCATATTTTTTATGATTATTTTAATCTAATTTTACAATATGTCTAGAATATTTTCCCACAGTTTCAAGTCATTCGGAGTAAATGTGTAGGAGAGAGAACCTTCGGAAATTCCCCTCATTAGGCTAGACCGGTTGAGAGGCGACCGACGACGCAGGTAAATTGTGACAGCTGCTTAGCTATTGTTTGTTTGTCTCTCTCTCTCGCTTCTCTCGCTTTCTAAGGGTCACCTATTTTAAATATTTTAGTTTGTCTCCTTGGATATATATTTATTTGAAAACATTCTTTTTTTTTTTGGAACGGATTTCATTTGCTGATGCGAAACACCAAATGAATTCATGACACTCCGCAAGATGTGAAAGCAGGACTTGCTCCTGAATTGGAATTTAGCCTGGATAAAAAGCTTGGCCTAAATAGCCACGAGTACGCCCGGAAAGAGAATGAACATCGTATACTCATAACAGAGAAAAAAAGGTGAGACTGGGACTCTAGAAGTAAGATTTCGTCCCAAGCAGGAGAAAATGGATGGCCTGTCCATTGCATAGATTAATATACAAGATGGGACATTTATGGCAAAATCTGTAATGGCAACAGTACTAGCGTCAATACCGACAAAGGGGGGAGAATTAACAAGCCTCCGAAATTTACCCATGTTGAAGAAATATGTTTACGCTCTATGTTTTGAGTATCTATTCTTTCCTAAAACAAAGAAGAGACAGACGATATTCTATTTATGCTTTATTTATTTAGCTGCTTTTTTTTATCGTACTTGTATTGTTCAACTTTAACTTACAAAATGATACCAGGTGTCCCAAAAAGGACTGACTGATTTTAAAATTCAATAACTTGTAAACGGTGACAGATATTTAAAAAATTCTTGCAGGAGGGTTATGCATAAGGTCAAAAGTTTTTTTACAGTGATTTTCAATTTTAGTTCGAATTACAAACAATAGATGGCGCTGCGATCAATAGACACTAAATTCAGGCTCAATTTTTGGTACTTCGTGGCCCGGATAATACATTTCCATCTCCTTTTTCCGCATGGAACAAGATAAAGGACCAAAAATCGAGCCTGTATTTAGCGACTATTGCTTACAGCGCCATCTATTGTTTGTAATTCGAACTAAAATTGAAAATCACTGTAAAAAAACTTTTGACCTTATGCATAACCCTCCTGCAAGAATTTTGTAAATATCTGTCACCGTTTACAAGTTATTGAATTTTAAAATCAGTCAGTCCTTTTTGGGACACCCGGTAATTAGAGTAATAATATAAACGAAGAAAACCCTAGAAAATTCTGCTAAAAACGTAAATATGTAAGTTTATGAGATAATTTGTAAAAAATTTAATTCAGGTATTGTGTTAATTTATTCATATCGAATAAAATTTTATTGAGTACAATGTCAGTACCTCTATTTATTTTTAACATTTAGATTTATGTAATTCAAAAAAAATTGTCGAAAGAAATTTTTCCCCATCTGTAATTTTTTTATTTATTATATGTTAATATTATAAATATTATTGATTTGATTGTATATTATTTACATTAAAAAGAATATTTTTATTTTATCTGTAAGAAAGTTAAAATACGTAAATTTAAAAAGATTATTGTAACGATTCTTTAATACGTTAAAAACGTTACGTCATAAATTAGTAAAACATTGGCTATAAAAATTTTCCTACCAAATTTGAATATTTATGAAATTTTCTGGGACTTTTAAGGTGTAATATAATAGGGTGCAGTATAATAAGGATGGGGAGTTTCTTCCCCATTTTCACTAAAGGCAGTACGATCGCAATCGCATTACCATTACGCTCTATGGAAATGTTCGATTTTGTATGTTAATCTATGGGCCACTGCAGCTGCAGCAAGATCTTTGGTTTATGGAGCTAGAATCGACGATGCTATGCAAGTTTAAAGAAAAAAAAAATATTCATTTTATTCCTACTTAAAACTTTAATCCCTTTTTCTAAAAACACTGTTTTTGAAATCTGTGGACACGATTTCTTCCAAACTAATTCACCAATTATTTAAATTTTGCACAATTTTTCAAAATATTAGTGATTAGTGTTTGAACGAAGGATGTTCGTTTTTTACATTACAACTAATTTTACAAGGTTATACGTAGTGTAATTTGCACAAAAAAATACTGTTTTGCATACTACTCTGCCAAAATTTCAAAACTCAAATTTTATTTAAAACCTTCATTCAATCACGAGCTTTACGTATCTACTAACAAAAAAAAAAAAAAAAAAAATGTATTTTTAATTTCGGATAAAGCTATCATGAATTATCTTGATTACTACGAGGACAATTTTTTCTTGAGTGGTCACCAGAAACCTGATCCCACCGGATGAATTTTCAAAATTTTTGAATGAAAATTTTATAAAATATTGTTTAAATGTTGTTCTGTTATATATGTTTAAAATCTTGAATAAAATAATTTATTTCTACCCTACATATAGGGTGCAATATGCTATCTATCGCCGACCTTTAATTTCTCAACCGTTGGTCGCAGACATATAGTTCCAATTACAAAAACGTTTCAAATGATGTAAATATTCATGTTGTGGCATTATTTAAAGTAAAAAATCAATTTCATAAAAAATACGAAATCTAACTTTTTATACGGTCCCCCAGTCCCTATCGTTATAGTTAGTAAAAATTTACACATATCATAACAGATATAACACAAAAAGTTTGACATCTGTACTACAAAAATTGACGCAGTTGTTAAATTTCAAAGTTTGAGATTTTTGCACATGATTTTGTCTTTCATTGCGGGATCAGTTAAAAGATGAATTAAAGTAATTCGAGATCAAAATCAGGATGCAATGTCCTTTTCACGGCGAAACCACCTTTAGCCAGTATCACCAAATCGGGGTATCACCAAAGAGGGTTATTTCATCTAAAAATTTTAGCTGACTTTTAGGGGTCGTATACAAAGCGTAGAATGAAATATTGAAATTAAACAGAAAAATAAATATCAATTTATTATAATATCAGAAAACGGTGTACTATAAGAAATGAATACATCAAACGCCGGAATCTACTAGAGATACTGCTCAAAGTGTTCTCCATTGGTGGCAATGCACGATTGAACGCGTGGCAGTACTGAGTCCTGGACATGTTAGATGGTGGATACGCAGGTGTGCAAACTGTGCGGCAATCAAGGATGATGCGCTGCTGCAGATAAACCAGAGAATTGGTCTTAGTCACATAGACCATAGTAGATTCCGGCATTTGATGTATTCATCTTTACACCGCTTTCTGATATTATAATAAATTGATATTTATTTTTCTGTTTAATTTCAATATTTCATTCTTCGCTTCGCGTACGATCCCTAAAAGTCAGCTCAAATTTTTAGATGAAGTAACCCTCTTTGGTGATACCCTGATTTGGCGATACCGGGTAAAGGTGGTTTCGCCGTAAAAAAGGGATTGCACCCTGAATTTGATCTCGAATTACTGTAATTCATCTGTTAACTGATCCCTCAATGAAAGACAAAATCATGTGCAAAAATCTCAAACTTTGAAATTTAATAACCGTGTCGATTTTTGTAGTACGGATATCAAACTTTTTGTGTTATATCTGTTATGATATGTGTAAACTTTTACTAAATATAACTATAGGGACTGGGGGACCGTATAAAAAGTTAGATTTCGTAATTTTTATAAAATTGATTTTTTGCTTTAAATAATGCCACAACATGAATATTTACCTCCTTTGAAACGTTTTTGTGATTGGAACTATATGTCTTACAACCAACGGTTGAGAAATTAAAGGTCAGCGATAGATAACATATTGCACCCTGCATATAAAATCCTAATGAAACGAATTTATCAAATTCATTTATGAAACGACGCATTAAACGACTGATTATGTTTCAGGGCTATTCCTTCTAAAATATGGAACCTTTGGTGTTGAAATTAATACCAATTATCTGTATTGATCAGCGTACATCAAAATTGGTCCCAGAATTAAAAAAAATGAAATAGTTTTCGAGATATTCATCCTTTTTCTAATTTTAATATTTCTCAAATGATGGCAACTTAATGACTCCATTTTTATAGAATATAAGTAGGAAAGGGCAGCTAGGGGCAGTGGATATAGGGATTATTACATTTCTGTTTTTTTTTTTTTTTTTTTTTTTTTTCAAATTGAAATTTTCTTTTATTTCAATCGAAAGTGAAGACAGTATTGTGATTAAATCATGTTTTTCAGGAACATTTGATTTTTTTTAAATTAAATAATAATAATAATAAATAAATAATGATTTCTTATTTATTTTAATCAAATTTAATCATTTCAAGTGATATTTTTTTCATATTTTAGAAAGGGTTAATATTTAAAATTGTTGCTATTTGTAAAAACAACACAAACAATAATATTTCTATACGATTAAAAATTTACTTGACAACATGACTATTAAAAACAGAAAAAAATTAGAATTAAATAATTACCTGTTAAAACGAAGAAAATATTGAAAATTACGACATAAAAAATGTATTTACACTGTGTATTAAAAGCGAAAGAAAGCTTTAAATAATAAATTCATTAAAATGCTTTAAAACCAGTAAATGGGGGATATTACGTCCTATTTAAAATGGCCAAATAATAGTACTGCCAAACAGTTTAAATTAAAAATATATTTATGAGACGTTTATTTTCAAGATGATTTTTTTAACGTTTGTTGCGAATTCTAAGGTAGCGCAAATAATAATATTTCTTTTCTAACAACAAATTGTATTTTCACGTGAATATTTAAAGGACAATATTTAAACGATATATTTATTAATATGCGTTACAAGCAGTAATTGGGAGAAATGATGCCATAATAGACAACAATAATATAGACAAACAGTTAACAAAATATATATATCTATATGAGATATTTATTTCATATTTCGAGATGATTTTTCTTTAACTAATGTTGCCAATTCTAAGAAAGGGTAAATAATAACATTTCTTTTATAAAAACAATAGTATTTTCATGCGAATGTTAAAAAGAGAAAGAAAAGTTTGGTGAAAATTAGGTCAGATTTCAAAACTATATATGTGTCTTATTTAAAATTATGTGTTTTATTTAATTTACAATGTCTTATTTGAAATTATTTTTTTATAGCGATGCTAAAAAAATACTGGGAAGCAAAGGCTCTGTTTATTTAATTCATGTTATATTAGCTTATTTTCAAGTGTTTAACTAACCTTATTTAATCAAACACGAAAACAGTGACTGGATGTCTTAATAGCAGCTATTCAGCCTTAAAATTTCACAATTAAAGGGCAATACTTCCTTGAGATTAATTAATAAAATGAAATGTCTATATGAAAGAATGAATAGAGTGTCTTTAATTAATAAAATGGAAACCCGTTTAAAGGGTTTTGATTATAAAACCACGTCTTTATAAATTGTAATTAAATCTTCTCTAATCTTTTAAAAACCGATTAAATTAGCGTGTATTTAGAATCAGCGGTGTCTGAACCGAAGTTGACGAGCGTAGCTCGTAGGGTTCAGAGCCCCCTAGTATTACATAAAAGAGACAAAGAATAAATGCTGTTTTTTACCCTTGAAACCTGTGTAACCCCCTCGTAAAAGCGCGAATGCATAGAGTTCTGTTATTTTGATCGCGTAATTTTAGGATATTGCATATTTTATAAACCGTAATGCCTCCATGTTTATCTTTTGCGAAGCCAAGTTTTGCTAGTTTTTAAGCGCTCGTTCATCTCACGAAAGTCTTATAGTCTCCCTTCACACTCTGTCCGCCACAGCGCTCTTACTCGGAAACTGTTTAAGTTACAGACTTAATTTTTTTTTTCCATAGAGCTGAATACGCTCTGTCATATTAAAAATCATAAAAGTTGGAAAAATATATGTTATTTTAATTAAATAAATTAATGTATTCCCATCATTTTTGCGAATCCAAAACACAATCTTAATTTCAACTATATTTTCGTGAAGTCGGTAGTCCTGTGGTATTATTGGGTGTTATTTCTAACCGAAAGACCCCGGGTTCGAAGCATGTCGGTGGAAGTGGAAATTTTAATTTTTTTTTACATTTAATTGTGCGATGGATTTAATTAAAAACAAATTTCTTATTTTTTTAGCCATTTTAAGGGTTTTTTGGATTATAATAAATGTTAATATCCTTTTCTGGCGCCATCTGGTGAGTGTTTGAAAAGTGATATGGATTTTTTCGGAATTATTTCAGCATTTTAAATATCTTTTAAACAAATTTTCTTTATAAAAAAACTTATATTTTATTTATACCTCCCTAATTTTTTGAAATTGCTGAATTTAAAAATATTCGGATTTTTTAATTTATTTAAATAATTTTACTTGAATATTTTTAATTTGGTCTAAAAATGTTTTTTTATTGTTTTAAAATCAAGTATTGTGGTGCTGCCATTTATGTAACTGTTTAATAACTATAAATTAACAATTTTGATTTAATAATTAAGGATAAAGTGATTTAAAAGAGATGTTAAACGAAACCCTCTGTGCGGTATGCGATCACACTTACCCACTTGTTTAATATTTTGTGTTTCTACGTACCACAGACCTTTAGGATTAAATAAGTTTAAAAAAATTTACAAAATTCAATAAATTAGAATCCAGGCGACCATGAATATTAGACCAGAAATTGTTGTAGGTTTAAATAATATGTCTAAATATAAAAACGACGTATACTATAATATACATCACATAGTTCAAACTTTTTAAAAATCTATACCCTTTTTGACATTCATGAATAATTTAATTTATACGTATAAACGTACTGCAAAATAAAATTTGTCCTACTTTCATTTGGAAACAGTTATTAAATGTATCAAATTTTAACTTAAAAACTGGCAAAAAGTTCAATATTGGTTTGACTCACCTTTATTTCTGTTATTTATCAAAATTAATTATAAGAAATGGAAATGTTTTAAAAATCTTTTAAAATACTTTTTAATTTTAAAAATAGCTAAATATTGAATAAATACACATTTTATAATTATATTTAGTAATTTGGAATAGAATTAAATCTATAAATTTTCAGGAGCAAATATCTGATAGAGTTTATGCCAGTTTATAATGTGGCACTTAAGTGTAATTGTTTTTATTTTCACTTTTCTGTAACAAATATGTTTCGGAGTAATTCCCGTAACAATTTATATAAATATAAGTACAAATCTCATTCCGAAAAATGGTTCGAAAACCCAACCTTCAGTTTTTTCAAAAGACGATTTGCTTTTAGAGAAATCAAAAATCACTGCTTGATTTTGTTTCCGTATTTGAAAAAACAGAACGCAAAACGTCTCACATCTATGAATGAAAATGACTATCTGAATATGTACGAAATTGGTGAGCTGGATTTTAGAGCAGCTATTACAGATGTGATCCCACGAAATTGAGGAATAGATCTACCTGCAATATGCTACATGAACATTTATCTAAAAATATCTTCAAAAGTCATAGGTATTTCAAAATTATATTAGCTTTTAAAAACATTTTAGCATCAGCTTGTAATTTTTTTCTCTCCAAAATTCTCAAAAATATAATTCATTTATACATTTGTGATATTATAATAATTCTTAGACATATTTATCTAATAAATTCTTATCTCTTGTGTTCTTTTTACTCACAATTTTGCTATTGAATATACAGGGCTCGTGAATATACAGACAGACATCATGAAATGTCTGTCTTAAATAAAGAAAAGAATAGTATAGGAATTTTCTGGTATGCATGAATGAGAAACTTTGAAATAAAAAAGATCCAAATTGGCCCCCTGGTGTTTGTACCTCAACGAGCCACTTGCGCCCATACATTCCTACACAATAAATGATTGTTACAGTGATCTGCACCAACCTTTAAAGTTTGTACCATGAAATTAGAATCACTCTGTATATTTTTATGTATTGGACTGTTTCCAAATGCCTGTTTAATAAAACATAAGAAAAACTGATTACCAATTTCTATTGCTTCTTTGTAATTTTGAGACTGATCCCTTGAGATTTACAGTTTAAGCGGGATTCAACACCTTATACTCCATGTAGATATTACTGACTAAATATCGATTCGCACTTCTTATACTTGGTCGATAACTTTCCATTCTAGATCTGAAATCATTACGCAACCTTATAGATTTTTATTCACTGGATGTTATATTATTATTTTTTTTAAAGATAAGGTTTAATTGTGTTCCAACAGTTCAATATTTTCTGTTTATGTTCAATATATTAACCAAAACATTATTAAATTATGCAACAACATTTACTGAAATATAGGAAAGTAAACAAGTCACTTACCCCAATAATACCATCCTCTTTCACAAGGTATATATTCAGGAGCATTATCTGGTTCGTAAAAAGCTGTAATAAAAGTAACTTAGAATATAAAACATAAATCAAAAATAAAGAAAATTCTTGCATGAATCAAGGTTTATGAAACATTTTCTTACACTTTCAGGCTATTTGAATAAAATTTTACTTTTTTAATAGGGTTAAGAAAATACCAAAATAAATAATTCAGAAAATACTTAAAAAATTTAGAAAACCAAACTGTTAAAAATATGCAACAAACTGTCTAGTCAACCGACCACTTTTTCGAGTATACACGTTTATTGTAGCTTAAAAAAATACATTCGGTTACAGATACTGCTATATTTCCAAAAATACACCATAAGATGATAAAATAAGAAAAAATCAGTACTATTAAAAATAAAAGATAAACAGGTGAAGTGAAAAAAAATATAATTATGTAGCCAAAGTCTTATGGATAAACGGAAGTTAACAATTAAACGTTTTTTTTCTTTTATACTGCTACTGGACATTACATTACACATATATATCATTACAAGTTTTTAACTAGGCATAGAGTACGCCGCCCCTGCCTTTATGTATATCCAAACTGTCCGTATCTTTAAGGGTTAGGCAGCCTAAGAGAGGCTGCTCAGGGCCGGCTAGGCCTGCCCCTTAGAGCTTAACGTCTCTCCCGGAATGTTCCCCGACACGTTGGGGCTCGTTAGTGAGTACAGCCCTGTCCGGCCGTATGCAGACGGACAAACACAAAATGCTCAAGGTGCGACGCTCACCCGCTAAGGGCGTCTATGCACCACCGACCACAGAACCCAGAATTTATTTTAAAAAGAACAAAGTGGGATTACAAAAATTAGACGAATGCCTTCCCGCCAGGAAAACGCCTACTCGCGACAGAGGGCGGGAGTATGAGAACATTTAAAGTAAAAATAAAATAAAATAAATAATAATAATAATAATAATAAACATCACTGTTCCTGGCCGCCTGGGTAGGAACCCCTCTCGCGACAAGGGGCGGCAGGAAGGGAAAAGAATGGAATGCGTGGCACAAGTAAGATGGCACGAGCAAATACTCAAGCGTCCATTGGAGATGTAATGATTTGCGTGGCACAAATAAGATGGCACGAGCAAATACTCAGCGTCCATTGGAGATGTAATGCTTTGTGTGGCACAAGTAAGATGGCACGAGCAGATACTCAAGCGTCCATTGGAGATGTATCTCTTGATAGAATGCTCAGAAGCACGAGCAGAGGCTCTTGCGATCGTAGGAAACCACACATTGATGAGTAGAAGAATTTTCTGGAGCCTACAAAGAGGACTGGATTCTGGTGCTGTTTGAAGATTGATATGGTGGCAGTGAGACTGGATAAGCAGAACCAGGGCTTAAGTTAAGTTTGTTAAGTATGTAAGGAAATTGTGAATGTGTTTTAATTTGTTGAGTAGGAGGGTGCGGGAAAGGACGTTTTGGAGCCAGTTGACTGGCAGTATGTCTGGACGCCTCAAGTGCCAGCGTTGCGTGAGAGTACAACTGTAGTACGGGTGACTTATAGTGCCATCTTCACCGCAGACGCAAGTGGCAGTGGATCTTATTTTGAAGCGGTCCAGATATGCCATGAAAGGGCCATGTCCTGTTAAGAAGCTAGTGGTGTAGGGTGTTAAGTTATATAGTGTGAGAGAAACTTTAGGAATTAGCTTATATGTGTGCCTGCCCTTTTTTTGAAGTATCCCCGTGCTCCTGCCATCGCGTCAGTATCCTTGCTCTAAGGACCCTTTTGACGTATGACTGGGGCACTGGGAGGTGTGTGTCTATTGTTTCTTTCTGTGTGGCCTTCTTCGCTAGGTTGTCTGCTAGTTCATTGCCAAAGATACCTTTGTGAGCCGAGACGTGACCTAGTGAGATACGATGTAGGAGATTCTTAAGTTTTAGTTTGATTTGCAGTACTAGAGGATGTTTTGTCCTGTGTGCCTGTATTGCCTGCAGGCCAGAGAGGCAGTCACTGTAGATGATAATACTATTGCTAGAGTGGGATTCCACCCACTCTAATGCGTTTAGTATTGCGAACAGCTCCGCTTGGAATACGGAGTTATTATCATCTAGCCTTGCAGACCACTGATGGACCACCACCGTGCCCTCCGTGGCGCAGAAGGCTGCGCCCACGCCAGTCTCTGTGCCTGAACCATCAGTGAAGAGTGTGGTGCTAAGGGCAAATGTGTAGCTGTTGCGTGTTGTGTTTACTTGAAAATGTGAAGTCTCCTCAGCGGGGTGGAGCTGCCAGCTCCTGACTTTGTATTGCAATGTTGTGTTTGGAAAAAGAGAATCTATTACTGTGTCACGTTTTAGCTGTAGGATTGAGGATTTGGCGTGTTCGTATTCTAGTTGAAGTGTGATGGATGGAATACCTGTAAGTATATGTAGTGCATCTGTGGAGATTGTGCGGTAGCTTCTTGAAATTTGTAGGAGAAAAGTGCGTTGTATTGATTTTAGTTTAGGTTGTGCTATGGATGATAAATTACCCCCCCAGATACAGGCCCCGTAAAGTATTATTCTTTCGATTATTGTTAGGTACCAGATCTTCAGTGTTTTGTTGTCTACCCCTCACAATTTAGAAGTTAGTCTTAATGAATTATTATGATATGCTGTCAATTTAAGTTTTAGGTCGTTAATGTGTGGGATCCAGTTAAGATTTGCGTCAATGGTTATACCTAGGAGTTTTATGAATTGTACGTGTCGAATGGAGACATTATTGATCCTCATCACTGGAGGGCGTTTTGGATCATATCTGTGTGGTTTGGTGAATACTAGTGCTTGAGACTTTTGTGGTGAGAGTTTGAGGTGCAGTAAATCCAGGAGCCGGCAGAAAATAGGAAGAGCTACGGCAAACTGTTCCTCCAGATGACGTCTGTAACGACCGGAGAAAATGAAGCTGAAATCATTGGCGAAGGCAAATATTTTAAATCCCAGCCGATTTAGTTCTGTTAGTAGCACATTTGCTACAAGCAACCAGAGGATTGAGCCAAGGCACGAGCCCTGGGGGCAACCCTTCTGTAATCGGTGGGTAGATGTGCCAGCACCCCAGTTAATCAGGACGCTCCTCTGTGAGAGGTAGGAGCCGATGAGACCAGCTATGTTCCCCGGACAGTTGAGTGCTTGTAGTTGTAAGAGAATGTCTCGCCATTCTACGTTGTCGAATGCGCCTTGTATGTCTAGTGAAACGAGTGATGTTGCGTTGCCCTGGGCTATGCTTTCAGTACAGGCAGTCATTATGGCATGAAGTGCGAGCTCGCATGAGTGGCCCTCGCGGAACCAGAATTGTCTGGGGTGGAGAAGGTTGTTTGACTCCAAGAAGTGTGTCAACCGCATAACCAGAAGTTTTTCCAGAAGCTTTACCAGAGTGGGAAGAAGGCAGATGGGTCTGTATGACTTGGGTTCGGAAGGAGACTTGCCTTGCTTCAGAAAGTAAACTACCTCTCCCTGCCTGAGTACTAAAGGAAAGTATCTCATGGTGAGGCAGAGGTTAGCCCAGCGCGTGAATATGTGTGGAAGTTGTTTGTGAGTGAGTTTTAGTATCCGAAAGTCAATTGAATTCGGCCCTGGGGCCTTCTTGTCATTCAATATGTATAGTGCTGTTTTTACTTCTGCCTTTGTGAAGCGTTTGTCTTCGTGTGCTGTGAAAAGGATATCCTGGTTGTCTTGTTGGGGATAAGCCGAGGGGCCAAAGAGAGTGTGTGTCAGGAATTCCAGGTTATTTTGTCGCGAGGTTTCGTGAGTTGGTCTTTCTAGACGTATTTCATCCGGAGTGAAGAACTTGCCGGTCAGAAATTTTTGAGTGATGCCGAAAGGGTTCTCATTGTTGCTGCAGAATTTCTTCCACGCCGCCCGTCTCGCCGCCAGAATCTCACGTTTGTAAACTGCTTTAAGTCTCGTACGACGTGCTGCAAGGGTCTTTACTTCAGGGGGGATAGGATTGAGCAGGCGCAATGTTTTAATCTTGCGTCTGAGGGCTGTCAGCTGGTTCCTCCGCTTTCTAAGATCCTTGTTCCAGAATGAGAAAGTGTGTGATTTTTGGACTGTTTTCAGTCGAAAGGAAGCCTTTGCCGCAGTCTGCATGGTTTCGATTAAATTAGATGTGAAAGAGTTGAGTGTGTCTTCGCTGTGCACTCCTTCGAGTTGTGCTGAAAGGGATGACTTATGACTTTTGATGACGTTGTGAAATTTGCGAAGGTTTCCGCGAGTTGTGTTGTAGCGTCTACGTTGCGTGTAGAGTGGAGAGGTCATGTAAGAAAAGTGTATGTATTTATGGTCTGAGCCACTGTGTTTGTCTGATACGGACCATTGTGATATTCGTGGTAGGGTGAAGGAATTTGTAATTGTTAGGTCAGGCCAGCCTTCTGCTATGACTCTGTCTTCTGTATCTCGTCTTTCGAAAGTGGCTTCAGAGTTGTGCATGTTTGCAAGTGCCAAGTTATGGATAATTATGTGTCCTGACAGCAAGTCACCCCGAGCGTCTTCACGCGGACATCCCCAGAGGGATGAGTTCGCGTTGAAGTCGCCACCACAGATGAAAGCCTTCCTGTTTGTGATGGTGTGTTCCCATTCCGAGAGACAAAGGCCAAAGTTTGCCGAGGGGGCTGCGTAGCAGGATCCGACGACAATCTCGCCCTCCTTCGCCGTTATGGAGAGGAAGACGCTATTGTCGCCGGTAAAGAGATGGGTACATACAAGACTCGAGCTCCTGACAACGATGTGGGCGGAGAGATTCCGAGAGGAAAACCTTCTCCAGTCCTTGCTGAAGATAGCGAGGTTTCCATCGGAGCAGTAAGCATCCTGCAGTAGAGCGATGTCAATCTCGTTCTCTTCCATGTGGTTGATTGTGCTTACACTGGCTGCTATGCAGTGATTGAGGTTTACTTGGAGAAAATTTAGACGGCCTAAAGGAAAGGGTGGGTGGGGAGAAGGTGCTGAGGATGACATTGTATTGTGTATGTTATAAAAAGTTTAAAACCTCCTACCTTGAAAGCCCAAGTTCTGCTGCTGGCTGAAGTAGTCCTCCTGGTAGTAAGGTGAGTAGAGGTTCGGAGGTGGAGCATGACTCGGAAAAGGAAAATAACCTCGATGTGCAGGAGGATGTTCGCCCAGGAGTCCCGGACCAGAGTGGGAGGATGGAGCCGCCGGGGGAGGTGCTTGGGGATTTCGAAAGGGAAGTTGGAAGAGATCGTTCAGTCTTGCCCGCTCTCTGTTATACTCGAACTTGAAGGTTGGACAGTTGGAGGCAGAGGCTATGTGATCAGTTCTGCAGTGTGCATTGAAAAGGTTATTTGCACGTCTACAGTTCACGCACGAGGGGGATTTGTTGCAGGTTGAGGATGGGTGGAGTTCTCCGCAAATTTCGCAGGTTTCATCATTATGGCAGTACTTTGCTACGTGGCCATATCGCTGGCAATTTCTGCACCTTTGGACTGTGGTGTGTGGCCGCAGTCTGCAGAGATTGTATCCCAGTGGCATGCCTCCATCTTGGATTACTGCCATGGCTAATTTTTCTGACAGAATGAGGTGCCAGTCCTTGCATGAGGGTCTTTTAGAAGGAACGGTTTTAATGAATCGGATTTCGTTTGGGTGATAATCGTAAATTTCATCCAACGTCGAGGTAATATAAGTTAGTGTTGTTCCGTCGGGAACTCCAAACAGGATAGTTTTGTGAAATGGGAGGGTTTTAATACTGAAGAATATATCTTCAGCAATTCTAGCATGGGATGTTAGATCACTTAGGACGACTTTCGTTTCTTCGGCGGATCGGCAGAAGAGTTCCAGTTGTCTTCGAAGGCATTTGATTTCCAATACTACTTTTCGACAGGCGATATTTTGTTTTTCGAGCAGGTTTCTAATAGCCAGTCCGGACATGGAGCGTTTCTTGCCCCTGACCACAATTGTTCGAAGATGCCTCTCCTCTCCTGGCCTCCGCTGTGGCTCCGCCGGTACTACCTCCTCTGTCGGTGAAGGGAACTCTTGAGACTTGCCATCCTGATCATTATAGAGCATGGAAGGTTGTTGACTACGAAGGTATGCGTCCCTATCATTATCAATTCTTAATTTGTCTAGTATGCTATGGAGACTTTCCTCAAGCCTGGCTACTATTTCTTCAGTCTTTGGGATCTGTTGGATCTGGCTGGTAATGTTCTCGTTTAGTGTGGTGAGCTGTTCCTTAAGGAGATCTGCTTTTAAGCG
Organism: Maratus speciosus; assembly: GCA_963932465.1. Classification (NCBI taxonomy): domain Eukaryota; kingdom Metazoa; phylum Arthropoda; class Arachnida; order Araneae; family Salticidae; genus Maratus; species Maratus speciosus. The sequence goes on along the minus strand of OZ010790.1, from coordinate 332,582,315 downwards.
GAGCTTTTCAAACTCCTGTTTGGACTCCTGTACTGATTTTTGATTGGCGTGGTCTTGTTTTCTGATCGATTGGAGGATCAGTTTCACATTTTTCAGGTGGTCAGCAGATTCCTCTGTGAATGTATTTTCGTCCTCTGACAGGACTGAGATAACGAGGGATTTAGCCTTGTTTGCCAATTCGGCAATGGAATATGTTTGGCTTTCTCCCATTGTGAGCAGCGATGGTATGTGAGAAAAAATAAAAAATGGCTAGAGAACTAGAATGGCTGATATAGTTTTAAAAAAATATTATAAGTCAGAAGAATGATCCGCGGGTTGTGAGAACCGATCTACAGGCCCCTGTGCGCCGTCCCGGCCTGTTGCATGTTTAGGTTTGGAATAGTGGGTGGGAAGGTAACGAGGCATTTAGTCTGTGAGCCCCTGCATCTGCTCAGTACTGTAATTAGATACGTTAGGAGTTGTTTTTGGATAAAATTGTTGTAATTTTATTTTAGGGCGTGGGGGTACTGGACAAGATGAATTTAAGGTGGGTTTGGACATGAGTGTCGAAATATTCTAAGTTTCCAGTAAAAAAAAAAAAAAAAAAAAAAAAAAAAATGGAAAAGAAAATTAAAGCTCGAATTAAATGTGTATTAGGAAATGAAAAAACACGTTTATTGTTGAAAATACAGAATTTAATATTTTTGCTGAGTAAGTTAGTCCAGCAGAACACGGGAACACAGGTTAAAGTTTAAAAATTTGCTGGACACAGGAACATAGGGGACTGGACATTGAAGAAAGTATGGGGGGGGGGGGGGGTTGGACTTAGATGAATTTTGAAGTGGGTTTGGACTTTGACGAAATTTAGGATATAAGGGCCGAAATGTTCTAAGTTCCCGTAAAAAAAAAAAAAAAAAAAAAAAAAAATGAAAACGATAGTTAAAGTTTGAATTTAATATGCATTGGGAGATGAAAAAACAAGTTTATTGTTGAAAATAAGGAATTTAAAATTCTTACTGAAAATAAGATAAGGGTCCAGCAAAACACAGGTTAAAAATTTAATAAGTTCTGCTGGATTCAAAGTTCCTAGTGATTTTTTTTCCCTTCTTTTTCTTTTTTTTTTCTTCCTTTTTCTCGCAAAAAGGAAAAAGAAAGTTAAAGTTCGAATTGTTGTATTGTTATTGTATTGTAAAGTTCGAAAGTATGTATTTGGAGATGAAAAATCATGTTTATTGTTGAACATGAGGAATTTAGTATTTGTACTGGAAGTAAGTTAAGAGTCCAGCAGAACACGGGACAATGAGGGAAAAATCTTTAAAAGAGGGGTGGGAGAATGAAGCATTTTTGAAATATTGTTGGATTTTGACAAATTACAGGCAGAAGGGACATACAAAAAAAATGACATGTAAACAAATTGGCTGCTAAGCCCGTCCAGAGGCTACCGCCGGACACGGGGGAATTGAACAGAAGTGGCTGAGTCTCTAGAAAATCAAGTCTCAAGAACAACTTTTTCTAATTTGTTGAAATGGTGAGGAAAAAAATAATAATAATACAAGCTTTATTTGCAATATGGGAATAATTTCAAAGTTCAGTAATTGAGAAAAAATTTCAATAAAATGACAAACACATTTGATTTAAATAAATATGTGGTTAGATAAAATAGAAAATAAAGTCAGATGGGGAGAGAAAAGAAAAAAAAGTTTTAAGTTTTGAAAAATAAATGAAAAACTGAGAATAAGTTAGAGTCCGAAATGAGCTAAAAGCTTGTAGAAAAAAAAATGTTTCTTATTAGATAATTAAGAGTAAAATTAGACAACATTGTCTCGATTGAAATCAGCAGCAATTAACCTGCATTAGGCCTGCTATTAGAGTTAGGATGAGACAATCAAGAAGTGTAGCAAAACCCGAACCATGTGCTCGCTATGGGCCGCGAAATTCCAAAATGGAGGGCGAAAACCACAGCCAGGCGAAGCCCAGACACCCCACTGGTCACCAGGTCGCGTCCCCTACAGTGAGCAATCTCTAGTGGTATGGGAAACATCCAATACTCCATTTACGGAAGAAAAAAAAAAAAATTCATTTCCCTTTCTACCCTTCTTTTTAATGAAAAAAAAATCCCTCTTTTTCTTCTCTTCCCCCCCCCCCCTTTTTAAAAGAAAAAAGCCGGCAATTTTGAAGAGAACCCCACCGCCCCATTCAAAACAAGCCACCAAAACCAACCCTAGACACCCCGACGATTCCCTAAAAAACTTGAATTAAAGACTCCGAACCCAAGCCGCATTGCACAATTATCCCAGAATACTATAAGCTTTCAAAAAAAAAAAAAAAAAAAAAAATGCAATTTCTTTTCTCCTTTCTTTCCCTTCTTTTTCCCTTTTTCCCCCCTCCCCTTATTTGGCCTAATGGAAAATAATTAAAAAAAAAGAAAAATGTCAGTTTTTTAACCAATTTTTATCATTAAGAATATAAAGAACATAAAAAAAAAAAAAAAAAAAAAAAAAAAAATACAAGAACTATTTTGAAAAAGTATGTACAATAAGTTATTTTTGTTTATGTTGCGCTGTCCATCAGAAATAAAAGTTTAACATATTAGGAAGAAAAAAAAAGAAAAGTCTTAAAGTTGCCCCCCCCCTTTTTTTTTCCTTTCCTTCTCTTTTTTTCTTTCTTTTCCCTTCCTTTCCTTTTAATTTTTCCCCCTTCCTTCTCTTTCCCTTTTTTCCCCCTTTTCTTTTTCTTTAAAATAAAAAACAGATTTTATTTACACGCAGTCCAATAAATAGGTTATGTTATTTTTACTAATCTGCTTTAAATAAGTAATTTGTAACGTCATCTCTATAAACGCTGATTTAACATGAGTCTAGTGGTAATTTAAAATTAAAAGTATTATTTCCAAACGATCTTATTATGCTTGGACATACAGAAAAGTGTGCAGTGGAAAGCTAAAGACACTCTGAGTATTATGGGGGGAAAGTAAGATTAATATATATATATACATATACACACATACATACTGCATGTATACATACACATATACATGCGGAGGTAAAATTAATATTTAAACACTGTTTTTAAAATTTGTGATAAAGCCGGTTACTTGAATGATTGAAATTAGATTGTAGAAGGTTTGTTATAAATCATCCCCCCCCCCCCCACCCATTATTAAATTACATTAAGTGGCGTGAGTGTAATCTTAATTGAATGCCTTTTTGTCTCACAAACACTACTAGTCATAAACACTGATTTCTTATGTTTTCTACTGGCTTTAAGTTTTTTAAGTTAATGATGTTACACAATAAAAGAAAATAGATAAAAAAAAAAGAAAATAAAAAGACCGCACCCAAGATAATTACTCTTTTTAACGTGGTTTATGTATTTTTACATGGACTTTTTCTTTTTCTTTTTTTTTTTTTTTTTTTTTTCCTTTTTTTCAAAGATATTTCATTCACTTCCTGGTAAGCAAAGGTTATACAAATTGTACAAGCTTGCGTGTTTTCGATGACAAAATAACATTTTAATATTTTGATAATTTAATTTAAATTGATAATGTCTTTCCTAAGGTGGTTCCAGGTGAAAAATTCTAAATAATGCTTATGGATAAAATTGTATTAGAGTTACAAGAAGAATGCAATTAATTATATGCCAAATCATGTACGCTAAAATATGCCAATTTGCTATGAAACTGCAACAATACAAAGATGTAAATATTAAAATGTAAAAAATAAAGTATAAAGTATGTAATATATATTTCTTAAATGCACTTATTCGACAATTATTTAAATTATTTATTTATTAATGATTTTAAAATTTAAAATGGAACATTTAAAATATCTTGGGAGGTAGTTAAAACTGTACTTTTAACTTTAGCAAATAATAAAGAAAGAAGCAGAGGGAAAATTGCCTTTTTTTAAAAAAAAACTAAATGCACTAGTTCATGCTTCTAATCGTAAATTAAAAGAAGGAGATTATAAAGGATATAATTATTTATTTATTTATTCCCCTTTAATGCCTAAACATTAAATTCTGTATTTAACTTATTTGAATAATTTTTTAAATAATAATTATGTGTATTTACGCTGATTTATATATATATATATATATATATATATATATGCACATATACATTAATGGGAATTGTAATTTTTAAAAGTATATTTTTTACATAAACGATCCGAAAGTAAAGTCTGGAAAAAAGGGCTTTACTATACAACTCATAAACCAAATCCCCCACCCCCGCTGTACAATATCCCAAGCCAGTCCCGATTGATTGCCCATTGCAGACAAGATGAGAAGGTATCAATCGCTTCCAAATTACTAGCCCCTCACTCCCCTCAAAATCCAGATGGAGAAACGGAGAAAGAACCAAGTAGAGGTAAACCTCGCACTTATCTCTCTCTCTAAAAGAAAGAAAAAAAAAAAAAACACTCACACACACGACCAGTAGGGCGGATACACCCCCACCCGACTGCGGCCCCCGCCCCCCCCCCCCTTCCAGAACCTCGCCTATGGCCCAACTAGCTGCTGGCAGCGGCAGGGGTGAGAAGACGCCTGCATGGGATATAGTTATCTTAATAGTCATCCCAAGGAGGCTGGACTTAGGGTAAATCCAGCGAATACGAAGCACATGGTCCGGGTTTAAAAGCAGCTATAATAATGATTTAATCTTAAGTAGGAATGAACATTTTAATGAAAACATGAGAAATTAAATTAGAATAATAACTGCTGCTTTGTTGTTGCTATTAGATTAGATTGTCGGCGATTTAGAAGGTGAAATGCCTAATATTAAGTTATATTTTAAAATACTAGCAAATGCAAGGGCCAGCAGAATTAAATGACTGAGGAATGAAATAACAAATTACTCATAATTTAATAATTAAAAGGCCGAGAAACATGCAACATACCTTAAACTGTAGCAGGGACATTCACACATCAGAATCCATAGAGGGCCCCTGGCCCGCGGGTCTTGGGACGCCTTTAGCCAAGCATTTTTTGGGAGCGCGTCTGGGACACGTCCGCACACAACCAAACGAAGGCCATATATCTTTAAGGGTTAATATTTCGGCTAATTACCAACGATTTTTTTCCAAAATCATTATCAACCATGCTTTTATACTTCTGCTACAAAAGGTACCATTAGCGCTCCTCAGTACTTTTGCTGAATGTCCTCAAATTGAAATTTGAGTGCAACAGAAAATTGCACTTTTCTCAATGTGACCTAGGATGATCGCTATAATTTTCCTGCAGTGTTTAAATTAACGTCTACGTAATTTTTCCATAATTTTAGTTTGAGTAGATTCTGAAATAGAGGGGATGGGCATATTTTTGTAATACATTTGTGGATAATTATGTTTTAATGTCAATTGAGCGATAAATGGATGGTGGTGGTTCTATTGTTTACGAGGGGTTGCTCGCCTCCTGGTCTCTCTGTGCTGTATGAGTAGGTGTGTGTTGAAAGAATGTTTTAAGAACATGTTTTCGCTTTTTACTGTAAATAGATGTAGTATAGTGTATTATAGCTGTAAATGTGTCTTCCAATAAAAGAGAAGAGAAAATGATATCCAGTCGAATTAATCAAGTAAGTGCCAATTGATTTTAAAAAAAGATAGCGTTTGTTAATTAAGAAATCCACTGAACCATAGAACCGGTCACAACACTGGTGCAAAGGCCGTGAGTATAAATTGATGACTGCGCTAAGAATTGGCATTTCATTAAACGGGTAAGTTATTTAAAATTTCTATTAAATTTACGATATAGTGGAAGACATAACTATTTGAAAAAGTGAATATAAAGATGGATCAAAGCGAAATACTAAAACAAAACACAGCTAAACGCGGATCAACTAGATCCACAGTAACGAAATTGATTAAAAAGATTGATAGCGAAATTAAAAAAGAAGTTGATTCCAAACCGGAAATAGTTGAGGATTCTTTAGCGGCGCTACTTGAACATAAGTTATCATTAGAAAAATTAGATGAGTCAATTGAATCTGAAATTGAAACCGGTAATTCAGAAACAGAAATAGAAACTTCGATAGAGTATAAAGAAGCTATTGTAACTTACAAATCAAGAGCCAACAGATATTTTAAAAATTTAAAGATAAATTCTACTATCACGAGTGAACCAAAAGCAACTACCCTCTCCATATCAGACAGTCAATTAAAGTCGAATACGAAATTGCCGCGAATTGCTTTAAATAAATTTACAGGCGACATTTGCGAATTTCAAGAATTTTGGCGTCAGTTTAAAGTCGCTATTCACGAAAATGAAGCTCTTCAGGAAATTGAAAAATTCACCTATTTAAAATCTTTAATGTCTGATTCAGCAGCTACCGCTATTAGTGGGCTTCCATTAATAAGTGAGAATTATATAACGGTAATAAATATATTAAAGGATCGTTTTGGAAAAATGAGAAGTTTTGATTTCCACGCACACTAAAAAATTATTAAATTTAGAAGCAATACGAAGATCAGATGACATACATTCTTTGAGAAAATTATATGATGAAATAGCGATACAAATACGAAGTCTCGAATCGCTTCATGTGAAGTCAGACCAATATGTTTCCTTATTATTATGCATTATTTATAAATGTATACCGAGTGATCTTGTATTACAATTTCACAGAGAACAATGCGACAAAAAGGAAGTTTGTGTAAGCAATTTATTGTTATTCCTGAAACGTGAAACAGAAGCGCGAGAAAAAAGCATTAATGTTACTTCTGTCAGTTTTGAAAATACTAAATCCCATGAAAATAAATTTAGACATTTTTCCGAACACTTTCACCAAGGAAAAATTATTAACTAGTTTTATAAATATTCATATCTTGGTGCAATAGCTATTGCTCTGTTATGCAAAAATGCATGAATAAAAAAAAATAATACGATTATATATATTACATTCAATAATACGGCAAAAATATGACTCCTTCTTAAATATAACGTAATCACCATGCTAACCTAGAATCATTACCTATCATGGGATATCATTGAATTAATTACGTATGATAGGATTTAATCGAAAAATGAAAACTTTTATTAATATCTTTTTAAGTTTCATAAAACTTAAAATGACTTCACAGAATTTTGCACCGATTATATATATTAAATTTTAAACCATTCGGTTTGGTAAATTTTGGGCTGCTATATGAGGAAAGACATACAGACAGACGGTGACTATAGGTGCCAGGTATTTTTATAATTACGAATGCACCTAAAAAAGCAGGAAATGTATGTTTGTAAAATAAAAATTATGTTGTATACTATTTCCAAAACAAACGAATAAGAAACAAACCCCTGCATAATTTTATTACTGGTAATTTAAATTATAAACTTTACAACATACTTATAACTACTTAAAAGGTGACACAATCAAATAAAAATATTATTTAATGCAACCCTGAGATCTTTCGAACACACATGCATTTATTTTCGAAGGGAAAAGATGACTGACTGAGTAGAAAATAAATTTTAAAAACGAAAGCAAAATAGTACGCATGCGCAAGCGGAGTTCAGTCCATTTCTCTGCAGAGAGGTGATAAGATCAGTTCATATTATCAGGAGTTCTTGAAATATTTAGGATATTATACCAAATCGAGGGAATATTATAAGAAAGGACATCGTTACAAACAGTATCACTTCTAAGTAAAATTTCTATGGATTCACGGATTTTTGAAGAGGAATGGTTAGATGTTGAAATAATCATTTTAGCTTTTTCGAAGTTTATCTTAATATTTTCTTTTTGATGCAATCTGGATAAAGATCTTGGATAAAGATTTTATCCAGATTGCACCAAAAAGAAAATATTAAATAAAAAGCTAAAATGATAATTTCAACATCTAACCATTTCTCTTCAAAAATCCGTGAATTCATAGAAATTTTACTTAGAAGTTATACTGTTTGTACCGATGTCCTTTTTTATAATAGTCCCAGGTATTTGGTATAATATCCTAAATATTTCAAGAACTCCTGATAATATGAACTGATCTTTTCACCTCTCTGCAGAGAAATGGACTGAACTCCGCTTGCGCATGCGTACTATTTTGTTTTTGTTTTTAAATTTATTTTTTACTCAGTCAGTCATCTTTTCCCTTTGAAAATGAACGCGGTTGTGTTCGAAAGATCTCAGGGTTGCATTAAATAATATTTTTATTTGTTTGTGTCACTTTTTAAGTAGTTATAAGTATGTTGTAAAGTTTATTAATAATAAGGGGAAAATTTCCTTCACGACACTAGTTTTTAATACAGTGTTTTTACTCTATTATAATTTTAATTATTTTTTGTTGCAATTTTTGTGTAACGTAATATAATTAGATATGCACTAAAATTAAAAACTGATATCAAACAATCATTATTTTTGTTTACTTTGAATAAGATTATTTAGTGTACAAAATGCAGGCGCAGATAATTTATATGCACCAAATTTATATACAATGTGAAGCAAACGTTAGTATATAAACACAACTGACGAAAACGTAAAATTAATAAAAAAAATCATGAAGCCTTAAAAATTACATAAAAGAAAACGAAATAGAAAAGCAATTATGAAAATAGTTTTTAAATATGCATCCTGAATAATTGTCGGAGCGCAGCTCCGACCTCCATTGAAAAATTACATTATTGTCAATGAGATAGCGCCCAAAATATTAGTCGTATTGATGCCCAAATTGGACTGGAAATCGGTAATGCCAGGCGAAAAGTTACACTTTTGTCAACACTGTTGTGCCCCAAAGATTAACTGTATTGACAACCAAAATGGACGTGAAGTTGGAAGTGCCTGACAATACTGACTTTCAGTCCAATTTAGGTGTCAATACAAGTACTATCTGGAGCACAATCGTGTTGACAATTTTTTTTTCACTGACTCCGACTACTATATTATTTTCTGTATATTTTCATCTTTTAGTCAGATAAATATTTTTATTGTTCCTGTTCATACTATGTCGATACAACAATTATGCTTCATCAAAAAGTGACTTTGTTTAGTAATTTTTTTCCTTACCATAAAAAAGAAAAATGTCTAAAAAAAGTAAACTATCTTTATTAAGTTGCCATTTTTATTAATATTTTACTGATTTATTATTTTTTAATCGTTTTTATTTAGATACGGAACTAAAAAAATTATTATAAAAAATAATTTTTCAGAAATTTAATAGTTACCGTTTTTATAATATCATTAAAAACTTATGTAAAAAAAAAAAAAAAAAAAAAAAAAAAAAAAAAAAAACATGAACGAAAAATCATGCGTCCAGCATAGATTAATCGAGTGCATCTGCTTATAAAACTTTAATTAATAATTCTATAACTAAGCGACGTAGAACGATATGTTACATACTAAAATCTTTCATGAAAATTATCTAACTAGCAGTACAAGCTCCATGCAAAATTCATTCAGCAGAATATTTTTAAAAAGTAAAATCTTTCGTAATTCTGTTCGTCTAAATAGCACTTTCTCCTAGAATTCTATAGCTAATTAAAATAGAATTATGTGTTATATACTAAAACCTTTTCTTTTAGAATTATCTAACTGTGCAAGTCCTATCAAAATCCATACAGCAGAACTCGAGTCATAAGCGAGAGGAGTAAAATTCCCATTTGCATTATATATATAGTATGGAGAAGATCCATTATAAAAATAAACGATTATTAAGCATTTTTATAGAAGTATTCCACGCTAAGTTTTGTGTTATACAGTATGTTTCTTAAGAAAAAAAAAAAAAAAAAAAAAACAGAGCTTTATCACCACAGAAATGTGATTGAAAATAATATATTCTACCAAATTTTCTATTTTTAATTTATAATTAACTAGTCGGATGTGGCAATCCTTCTATCTCATGTAGCTTTCTTCTATCTCATACATGTTAATAATTCCTGAAAAATGCAGCATATCAACATCGCCGGTTAGATGATTTAAACCAAAATCTAATTATCAACAACTTTGACAACGTCTAACTGAATGTAAAGTTTGATTAAAGTCCGAGCATTAGTTTTTTAGATAGGGCCATTTCGAAAATTGAAAAAAAAATCTGCTTAGCAGCGCCACGTATTGGGCCATTTACACCAAAAACTAATTAGGATCAATTTACACCAAGAAGTAACTGAATCTGAAGCTTGAAGAAAATTTATGCATTATTTCTTGAGATACAGCTATTGCGGAAATCATGAAAAATGCAACACAGCAGCGCCACCTTTTGGGTGATCTACACCAAAAATTAAACAGCTCTAATTTATATCAGCGACTAACTAAATCTGAAGTTTGAGGAAAATTCGTGCATTTTTTCTTGAGTTAGAGCTATTGCGATAATCATGAATAATGCAGCATAGCAGCACCACCTGTTGGGCGATTTTCAACAAAAAGTAATCAGCACCAAACTATATCATGGACTAACTGAATCTGAAGTTTTATGAAAATCTGTGCAGTAGTTCTTGAGATATAGCTATTGCAGAAATCGTGAAAAATGCCGCATAGCAGTGCCACCTGGTTGGCGATTTTCACCCAAAACTAATCAGGACCAATTTATATCAAGGTCTAAATGAATCTAAAGTTTCGTGAAATTCCGTGCATTAGTTCTTGAAATAGAGCGCCTATAAAATTTTTGTGACATACAGACTCACAGAGTGACAGAGTGACAGACATACTCACATACATACATTTTCTAAAAACCATCAAATCCTGTTCAGGACATTCTAAAACGTATAAATCCGTCGAAAACCAGAAGTCGAAATTTTCACAAATCCAATACCTTCTTCTTGTAAAGATAGAAGAAAGTAAAAATTAGGAAGATAATAAATAAATAATAAGCAGTTAGACTGCTCTTGTAGCCTTTTTCAAGTTCTTAAACTTTTAATGTATGTTCTCTGAATGTAGTCTTTTTTTAGATGGGTTCGATCCTGAGTAGCTTTTCATCTTGTATTTTTGGAACTCATGGAAACTTTTTATTTATTTATTTTATTTTTGTAATTTCTTTATTTTTTATTATAATGTTAAAATATTTAAATCTCTTAATAATTTTTTTTTTATCTTTAGTTTTTATTTAAATTTTTATTTTCCTTTTGTTTCAGGCAATTTTAACTACATCTGACTATTTTTTTCTTTGAATGCCTTCCTATTGCCTCTGCAAGTCACTTTACCTATATATTGGATGTTAAGTGGTCCCGCAACTAGTCAGCCCCTGAAGTTACATACATTGTTCCATAGTTCCATAAATAATAAATGAAAATTTCTCCTATTAAATAAGTGAAGTTGATCTATACTGACATGAGAATTCTACCAAACACAGTTACTATAAACATACAAAAACATGTTATTTTAACTCCTCAGCATTAAAAAAATAATGCTGGTGCCAATTACATTTTTAAAGTATCTGGAAAGAAGTTATGGGAACGTCCACTGTTACTCGTGTGACCATTCGTGTGGTTTTTTATAAATACTTGCAATTATTTTACTATAAAATATAATTAAGATAAAAAGTGATATAACCAGTAAAATACTATTGTGCTCCACTCATTTAATATATATCTAATTTGTAACAAAAAGCATTTCCCTTGTCTATATAATCAATCAAAAATTTGTTACTCTTGTGACCAGAGTGTCACAAGAGTCATTTGATATATACATAAGTATTTTTTTTTTTTTTTTTGTTATAAATTAGATATATGTTTGTGTGTGGAACACAGTGATATTTAGCTGGTTATATCAATTTTTATCTTACTTATATTTTGTAATAAAATAATTAAAATTATGTATGAAAAATTGCTCTAATTATCACAAGAGTAACGAATGGACGTTCCCTTATTCAAACTCCCAAGATTTAAAAAAAGTAATAATTTATTCAACGTTAAATATTTCAACTTTTTTTCTACAAAATATATTCAAACATTAAAACAATTTTCTATTTTCACTTTACATCTTATAAGAAATGCATCACGAGTATGAAAGATGAGAAGATAATAATAAAAGAAATAAAATGTTGGACAATAGATGCAACATCCTCGCATTTTTTTTATTATATCTTATGATCAAAATTCTGCATATAAAATGAATAAAATGTTTCCGTTGACATTATAAGTTCAGTCCCCTTGTCATTTTTATCATTCTACAGGATCGAGTTTTTAACCCTTTCCAACAAAGTTGAAAAGTGTTTATGAATTCGGTTTGTGTGTCCTTCTGTCTGCATGTTCTCTAACTCGTGTGAATATAGTAGGATTGTCATCCAAATGATATACGTTATTTCAAAAGAATTACCATTCCATGTTCAGTATTGAAAATGAAATGCGTAGCATTAACATTTCACTAGCAGGGATGAACGGTCAAAAATAGCCTTGTGTTCAATTCAATATTTTATTTTCACTCTATTATTCTTGCTGTTTAGATACAATTAGCATGATCCTGAGCCATAGCGACCCAAAATGACCCACTAATCGAATTTTTTCGAACATGCGACATAACCAATGCTCTTCTCGAGCCCGAAAATGATAGAATACAAAATTCAGTCAAACTTGTTAAAGTCGTTTTATAGATATAATTAGCTTGACCTACGGTAACCCAAAAAGGACCCACTAGTCGAAATTTACCGAAAATGTCAACTATCCCAATGGTCTTCTCGTGCTGGAAAATTGTGTGATAATTTTTTTTTTGTCAAAATCGTTTGAGCCCTTTTTTAGATACAATTAGCTTGACCTTGACCCATTATAACCCAAAATGAGCCATTAATCGGAAGTTCTTGAGAATGCGACCTAACCCAATGGTCTTCTCGAATACGAAAACGATAGAATTCAAAGTTTAATCAAAATCATTCAAGCAGTTTTCAAGATAAAATTAGCTTGACCCACAGTGACCCAAAAATAACCCACTGATCAAATTTTCTCGAACATGTGACCTAGCCCATTCATCTTCTCGTGCCCGGAAACAGTATAATGCAAAATTTTGTCAAAATCGTTTGAGCCATTTTTTAGATACAATTAACTTGATCCACAGTGACCTAAAAATGACCCACTAACCAAATTTTCTCAAACATGCGACCTAGCCCAGTGTTCATCTCATGCCCAGTAACGGTCTATACAAAATTTTGTCAAAATCGATTGAGCCGTTTTTTAGATACAGTTAGCTTGACCTACAGTGTCCCAAAAATGACACACTAATCGAATTTTCTAGAACATGTGCAGGGGCGCCATTTCAGAACTTTCTTGGGGGGGGGGGGGGCAAACATTTTTTGAAGAATGCTATATAGCTAAGGGTAGGATCCAGGAGTGGGTCTACCCCCCCCCCCCTCCCGTATGAGAAACGTTTATTGACTTATGCTTACAATAACAGTAAAAACTTCGAATACGGAAACTCAGAACCCATGAAATATTTCGTTTTAGACAGGTTTCCACCTTACAAGGTAAAATTTCAATATATTGGACATGATTTTTTTTTCTTTTTAGACAGGATTCTATTATAGACAGGTTTCATTTTTACTGGTATCCTCACTGACTGTTAAACCATCCGCTCTATAATATAGTTCTTAAAAGAGATATATTAGAGTAAAACTTGTGAAAACGAAACCGTTCTATAACAGATTTCTTTCTAGAAGGGAAACAAAATCAAATTTCGTTGAAAAAACATCATACAATTATACTTGCTAAGACGGAAACCTGTTTAAATGGAGCTTTTTTCTAGTCCCTTTCGAAGTTTTGCTTACAGGGGCGCCATTTCATGAGTTTCCTGACGAATGACAAGGAAAATTTTTCTTTGAGGAACAGGGAACGTGGAAAATTGCACAACTTGCGGAACTGCACAAATCACACAGAAAAAAATTTCCGCACAATAACACATGCTCTACGTGATTTTGTCTCCATAACTTCTTTCACAGGCATGTGATTATTCCTCAATTTTTAAAATTTTCTTGAAAGTCTGCGATTTTTCTTTCTTTCAAAATCCGCAAAATCAATTCGTCATTGGGTCGCAGAAAAAAATCGCGAATCTTGGAAATTTTGAAAAAAAAAGTCTCAAAATGGTCGCTTAAGAAATCGCTAATTTCGTCAAACGACCATGGAAAATATCGCTAATGTCATCAGAGATTGCGAAAAGAAATACAGATTTCGTCAAATGACTGCACAAACAGAAATTTTTAATTTCGTAAAAGGATTGCGAGAAAAATCGCGAATTTCGTCAAAAGATTGTGCAAAAACCACGAAAATTTAGTCGAACAATCGCGCAATAAAATCGAGGAGAAATTCGTCAAACGATCGCTTAATAAGGTCCAAAATTTTGTCTCTCGCGCAAAAAAATCACAAATATTATTAGTCGGTTGCAGAAACAAAATCACGAATTCACAACAAAATCACAATAAATGATAGTTATAAGGAATCGTGAATTTTTTCAAAAAATTCACGAAAACAAATATCGAATTTCGTCAATTGGACGCGGAAAAATATTGTGAATTTCGGCAAGTGCTCGCGAGAAAAAAATCCATTTCGTATAACGCTTTCAGAAAAAAAGTCGTGAATTCCATGAATCGATCTCGGAAAAAATCGCAAATTTCGTCAGATGATCGCGAAAAAAAAATCCTGAAATTCAATCAGTCATGAGATAATCAGCCAACGAACGTCATGAATAGGTAACGAAATTTGCAAATTTTGTGATCTGTAAGTATAAAAAAATTTTCGTTAGTGATTTTCTGCAAGTGAAAGTAAAGCGTTAATTTTTTCGAATTGTGTTTTCTTTATTATTAGAGGGTTTCATGTTAATCCGATTTTTCAAAGACATTCTGAATATTTTTCAGATAAAAAAAACTACATATTTGAACATTAATGAATACTATGTATATATCTTCATTTTTCTAGAGAAAAGGTAAAAAAAAATATAATTAATATTCATATAAAAAGCACAAATAAATGCATAAGAATTACTTTCATGTGCATACATATAATTTAAAATTATTTAAAATTCATTAGAAAAACCCTGAACGTTTTCAGTCATCACAAGATCGTCATCAGTGGGATTTAAATGTTATTACTTTCTTTAAGCTTATTCGAGAATTGGCCAGAAGTAAATCATTGTGATTGTTGTGTCAATGATTTTGACGAGCTAAGAAGCAACTGATAAAAAATATTCTCACATGTATTTTTAAAATAAACCAAAGTACTCATTAAATATATATGTCTCACCTTGAGGGAGTTCGAATAGTAAGACTTTAGGAATTTTTTTTTATAATTATTAATTTCTATGCATAAGCATTTATTTAATGCATATGTTTTTATTGCAATATAATCTAATAAGTTATTTTAGAGATTGAGCAATCTTCTAATATTTGTTTGAGTCTGGTATTTGATTAGGGATGCACCGAATATTCGGTATCTATTCGATATTCGGCCATACTACCGAATATTCGGTTAGGCCGAATATCAAACTATTCGGTTTGCCGTATACTTAAACAACCTCTTTAAAATATTTTTTAAAACGTTGCACAACTTCTACTTTTAACTGTCAATTAATAAAGATATTTAGAATAATTAGAATCTTTAAATAAAAGAGAATGATTTTTTATTATTTATTTGTTGTTTTAAAAATGTCACTTAAAAAAATTAACCATTAATGAATGTCATTTGTTCATGGGAATTAATAAATGTGGAAATGCAAGTAACTGAGCATTGTCTGGTAAATAATCCGTTTCTTGCTTTTTCGCAAAACAAAATGGAAGAAAATTTCAGGGGTAATAATAAGCATCAAAACAGGCAATTTTTTGTCCAGTAAATCAGGATCGCAATTCACTTATTCAATCAGAAATACAGTGTATCCCCAAGTCAAACTTTCTTTTGTTACTTTAACAATAATGAAGTTATTGTAACTATATTGTCAACAGAGTTACTTTAATTTCGGTGAAATATGATAACATGACGAGAAGTGCTGGAAATAGCAAGTATTCATATCTATACAGCACTGAGCTAGACATTATTTTATTAAGAATGCAGCTAACAATACTTATACTGTATCACTGGCCAAAATCCAGTCTCTTCCAAGGATATCATCACATTCTATACAAGCAAATTAATGTGACGCATATTTCGCTAAAATATCTTCATTTTTATACAGTTACAAACAAAAATTCTGCTACGACTTGTACACCTTTCATTTTTGATGAAAGAAGTGGCATGATGTGTTGCTTCTTGTTCAATATGAGATAATTCTTTTGTTTGAGTTAATTGAAGTCATGGAATTTAAATTTTGTTATTCAAAAAATTTTTAAACCATCCTCTTCTTAAATAATAACTCAAAACATACTTTTTTTAGTACAAAATTTACTTATAAAAATAGTCTTGTTTGTACAATGGAAGTGCTAAATATTATAAAAAATTGTTTAAAATTTAACTTTTTAACGTTAAACACTAAGATATAAAAATATTTGGCCAACCGAATATTCGGTATTCGGCCGAATAAATACTATTCGGCTGGCCTAATATTCGGTATTCAGCCTAACAGTTACTATTCGGCTGGCCGAACATTCGGTTTACCTGCAGGCCAAATAATTGGCATTCGGTATTCAGCCAAAATCACTATTCGGTGCATCCCTACATTTGATGGTGGATAAATTTTCTGAAATATCAAATTCCTTGGGGTGGGGGGTGGGGGGTATTGCTTCCTCAAATGGCGCCCCTGAACACGTGACTTAGCCCAATGTTTTTCTCATGCCCAGAAACGGTATAATACAATTTTTTTCCAAAATGTTTTGAGCTGTTTTTTTAAGATATAATTAGCTTCTCAGTGACCCAAAAATGACTCACTAATCGAATTTTTTCGAACATGTGACTTGGCCCAATGGTCTTCTCATGCCCAGAAACGGTGTAATACAAAATTTTGTCAAAATGTTGTGACTTTTTTTTAGATTCAATTAGCTGGTCCGTGGCCCCCTGTTTATATTTTTCGAAATTTCAACTGTTACAAAAATAATATTTTATAGGACTCCATAGCGTCACTCAAATTACTCTACTTTTTAAAAATTCTGAATACATTTTTCATGCGTAATATTATTCCGGTAATAGAAACACGAAAACAACCTTTTTCAAATTTAATCATGAGTATAGAACTTACGAAATAAATAAATATTATCAGATACAAATGAAAACAACAACAACAACAACAACAACAACAAAACCTCTATACATTTATTTATGAGTGCACATATGAAGAACTAAATAAATACAACTTAAGGTTTTAGCACATTTTTGCAGATAATCTATATATATATATTTAAGAAATCCAAAACACTTATTTAGAGGGTTTGGGGTGAAATAAATGATATCTGTATGTAATAATACGATTTAAGTACACAGATGAGGATAAGTGGCCGATACGAAAATGAAAACAAACAACTTTAATTTCGAGAACCAGAATTAATGTACAACAATATAAAACGAAAACTGTTTCTGTGATGAATAAATAGCATGTCATTCTTTGAAAGTGTAATATAGACTTCACAATCAAATGTTAATTTATTTTGCACATATTCAGTATTGTAAAAAAAAAAAAATATTTTCTTTATTTAGTGTGCGTTTTTTGATAGTGATAAATGGATTTAAATCGATCTAAGATATCCTTCAAATTCATGAATAAAATCTTTAACTTTTTTTTTAATTTTTATTATTATTATTATTTTTTTTACTTTGAGTATTTATCCCCTATTTGTTAATATTCACAATCGCATTAAGATCCTTTTAATGGAAAATATTTTCGTCTCAAAAATAGACAGTAGATGGCAGCACCACAAAACATTTTCAACCTATTTGTAACTGAGTTTCTATTAAAGAAACATTATTAAATATTTTTCTCTCTGTGAGTAAATACTTTTAGGGTAAATCAAAGAAGCAAAAACTAAAAAAAGCTTTTTTACCCCCTTATAGGTTCTATTAGAATTAATGAGAATAAAATGATATTGAACAATTTATTTAATAAATACTGCATAATGTTTAAAAACGATATACTTCTGGTAAATTGTTTGAAAAAAAAAAATAAATAAATAAATAAATAAAAATAAATAAATAAATTGAACTTTTTTTTTTCTTTTTTTTTTAGACATTGTGATTGTACTTTTCAATTAATTACTTTTACGTTTTGTATAGATTCTTTTCTTGCTTGACTTGCAGAGAAATTCAGAAATGAAAATTGCAAATAGAAATATGTGTCGCCATCTGACAGCTAATGTTGGAAACACATTTAACTCTAAGGTTAATAAGAGTAGAATAGTGTGTTAATTTTTTGAATGATTATTTTTAAAAGTAAAATAATAATAATAATAATAATAATATTTTAAATATTTCTACAATCATTTTAACTTGCGATTAATACGAAATCAGCTATTAAAAATCTTTTTTTTTTTTTTAATGTTAAAGTTGAAGAGACATAAAATATTTATCATTATTATTTTTATGTAATAATTATATAGTTTTGTAAAATTCAAATTATTTATTAAAATAAATATAACATATTAAATAAATATAGAAAAACTATATTTTCAAAGAACGACAGATTCACCTTAAAATATAAATGAAAAATATGAATATCAAATTCACAATATATCTTTACTTAATAGGTGCTAAAAATACAAATGTTAAAAACATTTTAAAAACAATGCAGATGTTGAGAACATTGAGTCACATGATGTTTAAAATCCGAGCGCTTTCGACTGAACCATCAGTCGTCATCAGGGAAAAGAGCACTGCCGAATGAAAGACAAACAGCTGGTTAAATATCAAAGGGCGAAACCAAACGAACCACAAAATAGGAGGGTGGGAAGGATGGAAAAAACAGAGAGGAGCAGCCAATCAGAAAAAGAGAGAGGGGGGGGGCAGGGAGGAGGGAAAATGGTTAATCAAAACCAAATTCCCCTGTAACCCCTAGAATTTTAAACCAGATTCTTGGTATGTTATAGGATAGAACATCATTACAGGTACTCTTGCCTTTTGCTAAAATTTCTAACGACTCTCTAATTATACAAATATTATAAAATGAAGCGTGTGCGATGATTTTAACTTCTTTGAATAAGATATCAATGTCTTTAACTTGACTTAGCCGGGATAGAGCTGTGGATGGTCTACCCTTTTTTAAATCTGTCATATGCTCCTTAATCCGTTCCAATAATTTCCGAGTGGTCATTCCTATGTAAGTATACTTTTTTGAACTGCCTCCAATCCTAAAAGGGACAATATAAACTCCGGATTTATCAAAATTGTGTATAGGATCGACCTGTCTGTATACCAGTTGCTCTAATTTTGTCGGTGGTTTAGCGATAAGTGTAACATTATATTTCTTTAATGCATACTTAATTCTTTCAAAAAGATGTGGAATATATTTCATACTGCAAAATTTAGGTTTTTCTTTATTTTTGCTAACGCTTGTAGATATTTTGTTACTATTATATTTATAAATTAATTTGTTGATAAATTTATAAGTGAAGCTCTCCATCAATAAAACTGCAGTCACCCCCCGGTTACACGGGAGGTTGAAAGACCATAAAGTAGATTTCCCCCTCCGTCCAATTGTTTCAAAGTGTTTAGGACCTACGTACACTATTGAAAAAGTGTTTGTGCCTCTACTCAAAGATATATTGCCCCCATCTGAACACGTTATCAACTCTACTGCAGATCTAGTTAAGTTGCTAAAAGATTATAAATTAGAAGATAACAGCATACTAGTAAGTTTTGATATAAAATCTTTATATCCCTCCATTAATGTTCAAGAAGTTAAAGTTGTTATTGAAGATTTCATTTCAAATAACCCATTATATAACGACGATATTAAAAATACACTTATTTCAAGCTTAAATTTAATTACAAACAATAATGTCTTCCTTTTTAATGGAAAGTATTACAAGCAAACAGAAGGGGCCCCAATGGGCTCACCAATCTCTGGATTATTGGCCGAACTTAAATTACGACCTCTGGAAAATCATATAATTTCTTCTTCCACCCTTAAACCTGCATTATGGATTAGGTATGTCGATGACATTCTGATAATTTGGAATCACGGAAACTCTACATTAACTGAATTTTTGAATCATGCTAACAGTATAGATAACAATATTAAGTTCACTTGTGAAATAGAAGAAAATGGTTCGTTACCTTTTTTAGATGTAGAACTGGTTAAAAACATTTCAACAAAAAGCATCGATATGAAAGTCTATAGAAAACCTTGCAGGTCAAACAATACAATATCCTATGACAGTAATGTTCCATTCAACTACAAAACTGCTGCATATCGTTTTTATGTTAAAAGGGCTTTTCAAGTTTGTTCGGAAGTTTACCTAAATGATGAATTAAATAAAATTAAAGAGATAGCTTGTGAAAATGGATTTTCGAATAAATTTATCAACAAATTAATTTATAAATATAATAGTAACAAAATATCTACAAGCGTTAGCAAAAATAAAGAAAAACCTAAATTTTGCAGTATGAAATATATTCCACATCTTTTTGAAAGAATTAAGTATGCATTAAAGAAATATAATGTTACACTTATCGCTAAACCACCGACAAAATTAGAGCAACTGGTATACAGACAGGTCGATCCTATACACAATTTTGATAAATCCGGAGTTTATATTGTCCCTTTTAGGATTGGAGGCAGTTCAAAAAAGTATACTTACATAGGAATGACCACTCGGAAATTATTGGAACGGATTAAGGAGCATATGACAGATTTAAAAAAGGGTAGACCATCCACAGCTCTATCCCGGCTAAGTCAAGTTAAAGACATTGATATCTTATTCAAAGAAGTTAAAATCATCGCACACGCTTCATTTTATAATATTTGTATAATTAGAGAGTCGTTAGAAATTTTAGCAAAAGGCAAGAGTACCTGTAATGATGTTCTATCCTATAACATACCAAGAATCTGGTTTAAAATTCTAGGGGTTACAGGGGAATTTGGTTTTGATTAACCATTTTCCCTCCTCCCTGTCCCCCCCCCCCCCATCTCTCTCTTTTTCTGATTGGCTGCTCCTCTCTGTTTTTCCATCCTTCCCACCCTCCTATTTTGTGGTTCGTTTGGTTTCGCCCTTTGATATTTAACCAGCTGTTTGTCTTTCATTCGGCAGTGCTCTTTTCCCTGATGACGACTGATGGTTCAGTCGAAAGCGCTCGGATTTTACACATCATTTGACTCAATGTTCTCAACATCTGCATTGTTTTTAAAATATTTTTAACATTTGTATTTTTAGCACCTATTAAGTAAAGATATATTGTGAATTTGATATTCATATTTTTCAAATATAACATAATACCTAACCAGTGCAAATTTTTTTAATAATAAGACATGTGTTTTCAAAATAAAAGAAAAGAAAAAGAAAAATATATGTATCACGTATGACAGGTCGGAAATATACATAGTACAGTAGCCTCCCGCTTAACCGGCCTAAACGGGACCGAGGGTTAGCCGGTTAAGAGAAAAACCGGTTAAAGCAGAGAAGTAAAAAATATTAAATAAGTATCTGCGTAATTTAATTAATTAAGCCCGTATGATGCATTTAGTTTTTCAATTTGTGTAGTTTTAAAAAAGTACACATTTTCTATATTTTGCGAAATGAATACTAGTTATAATTAACTGAATAGAAAGAAAAGTTATCACTGATAACAAATAATGAAAAATATTTAATACAAATTAAATTGTTGAAAATCGTGCCAGGCACCTTTATAAGAAGTTGAAATTGTTCTACATAATGCATAGTCAAGTTAATCAACCAAAAAAAAAAAAAAAAAAAAAAAATCAGTGACCTTCTAATGTTGAAGGCAAGATGGTGAATATTTTGCAGCATAATCTTACCACTTCTTTAATATCACAAATTCAACCGAGGAAGCTATTAGCCTCTGCTCAACATAGCGTACCGTCAACTCTAATTCATTTACCCCTTCCGTATGCGGAATTTTAGCAGTGCAACTTCAACTGGATCATCATCAAGATCGTCTTCGTATTGAACAACACATCAGTTACAGTCCTAATTATATCCTCCTCAAATAATGTTTCATGCTTGAGATCTTTATCAGCCTCAAACCAATTTTATACATCTTCTACGGTGATCTGTTCGCATCCCTCAAGCTTTTTAAATGTTTGTACAAAACAGTTTGCAGACAGATCAGATATTATAGAGCTCTGGGGAGGGAGGGGGGGGGGTTGTTGCACTTTTGACCCTTAAAACCCCAAAATCTCAAATCTTCCGGGGGGACATTTCATTTCTCATTGTTCCTGCGGGAGTTCCCCCTCGGGCTACACTGGTGGAGGTCAACGCGTATCCATTTAGAACCGACGCCACGTTCTCCTTTCTGAATTTTGCCTTCTTCTCCTCGAGATTGCACTTCAACTCGAAAGCGTAAGCTGAGGTCGTCATCCCTAAATTTTGCATGATGTTGGGAAAAAAAGTCGGCCGGTTAAAGCGGAGTTCCGGTTAAGAGGATGCCGGTTAAGAGGGAGGCTACTGTATTTATAAATTTGCGATCCCTTTTGTAATTGTTTGTTTTTTGGAATAATTTTTTTTTTTTTTTTTATTAGACTTCGGAAAAATTTTAATGTACAAATCAAGATACACCAAGAAAACATAAAAAAAGCTCTATTCTTCTAGGTTTTCGTGAAATTTGTATGAATTCCCTTTTAAAATACTAAAATATAAAGATTTTTTTTTTTCTACGCTTGCTAGAAAACGTGAACTGAGGAATTTTTAAAAAATATATGACTTTTGTTCTATTTATTTTTTAACATACGGCAACAGGAAAAATAAAACACTATTCAAACTGTCTATTGGAGATTTTCAAAACTGTTTGCTCAAAGTATAGTCATAATTTAATTCTTATTAAACTATTAACTGATAAATTGTTCTTTGTTTAAAAAACTTATTACTTTCCTAAATGTACACACATATTCCTAAATGTACATTCCATGTCAGTTCAGGCAGGCATGTAACCCACCATCACAGATTTTGATGAAACTGCGTGTGTTTGTTCCTATTAATAAGATATGATCACCAGTATTTTTTTTTACTCCTTGGTCAAATAGTTTCTGAGAAAAAATTGTCAAAATTTTGAAGAACTGCCGTCAGTTGGCATTCTTGACTGCTCGGTAGTCAAATGTAGCATGACATAAATATGATCATATTTCTATATCTACTCTACAAATCATCTTCAAATAATTTATGCATAATATATAGGGTACGCAGTTTATGAAAAAAAAATACTGTTACGCTTATAACATTTTAAGTGTGTCTAAAAAAATGTTTAAACTTTGAAGTCATCAATTTTTTATGAAAAATAATGCATTAACTAAAAAAGCATTATCAACAAAAGGCGGTATTTTTATTAAATTTATTTTTTGTGGGGGATATACTTAAAGCTGTCCTTTACCTGATTCTGAAATAAAAATAGTGGGATTTTGGGTGTTTTAAGTAGTATTTCCCATTTTAAAATATTTTGAAGGGTATTTCAAATCAAATCAATCAGAGTCATTCCATGTCAGTTCGCCTAAGACATTTAATTCACTGTCACAAATTTCAATGAAACTGGGTATGTTTATAGCTCATTTTAAGACGTAATCACCTTGATCCTAAGTAAAATATTTTTTAAGATAAAATAAATATCTAAATATTGATTTTTTTTTAATGATTTTAATAACGGATAGATTTAAATTATCTATATTTAAAGACTGCATAAAAAAAAGTCATTTCAATATAAAATCACTAAATAAGTTTCAAATAATGTATATGTGACAAATAACGTAGACAGATTATTATTTATTGTTGTTTGTCATGTTTAAACACTAAGAGTGTGTTTAACATTGTGAATTTCTAAAATCAAGAATTTTGTCAAAAATAATGTGTTAATCAAAAATTTATTATTAACCGAAGGCAGGCTATTATTACTTTTTTTAATTGTAAGTAAAAATATCTTTTCAATAGTTATAAAATAAAAATAGTGAAAATATGAGCAATTTTAACAAAATTTTCACAAAATGTGAATGTTTAATGATAAATATTGAAGCTTTTTATGCTAAGATGTACTATAATGACTACGATATCATGTACTGCTACTCTTGGTTAACTATAATACATACAATAATAAAATAACAAATATCATTTACAGCAATAAAAATTAAATTAAATAGTACCAGTTCCTTTACCAACACTACACTGCTCAACAGCCCACACTTATTGAAAAATACTTTCAACTGTTCAAATAATAAATAAACTAAATTTAAAAATCTTAATACCAACTAATTATCTTAAGACGATAATAATAACTAAACAACATAATGAATTTATAAATCAGCTTTTAATTGAAAATTCATGAAATGGTCGCTTTAAATGTTGCTGTTCATCGAGTCAATCAAAATAAATTAAAAAAAATAGTGAACCTAATATGCTGACTATCTATGCTGATTGCAATGACACTTCTAACAAAACTAATTAATTCATTACCATCTAAAATCAAACCCGAAAGATCAAAAAGAAAAAATCAGCTGTAGTTTGAATGTGACATACTCAGTTGTTGTTGAGATATGAATGTCTTTGTGACATTTTCACCTGTACTTCAATAAAATATAAGCATGTACGCTTTTTTCATTCATCCAAATTAAGTAAAACAATTATAAAATTTTGTTGTCATTACACCAGATGTTAAATTTTTCGTTACATATTATTAGATAAGTTCTTTACTTTTAGATATTATTGACATAATATCGTAAAATTTACCATATGTATTTTCTATAAGTGTATAAACAATATATATGCTTTATTAAACATAAATGAATAATTTTTAAATAATTTGCTTGAGAACAGGGATATATATATATATATACATACAATATATGCTGAAATCAATCTTTCAGCAATATTGTGATGAAATATATCAAATTACATATCATTAGAAACTGAATAAAGTTACAAAAGTGCAACTCATTAAGTTTTAAATATTTTTTTACATATAGTTATTTGAAAGCTATAAATTCGGATTATGCATTTTCTGCATATATTTAAAGCACAATGTGTCAAAACTTTCTTCAAAGGAGTGAAATTTGTTTTTTTTTTTCAATATTAGCAGCTCAATGCTAAATTTTCAATATTAGCAGCCAAATATGAGTTTAAAGATTAGGAGTGTCATTTTGAAAATTTCTATTGGGCGGTGAGGAGCTAGTGATTTTTCTCGTTTTTGGAAAGGGATAATTGCTCTTCGCCCTAAAAGTTTTACTAAAAAACAATATTGTTTATTTTTTCCCTTAAGAAACGAACATAAAAGATAATTTGAAAAATAAAATAAATGTACCGTAATTTCCGGTGTATAGACCGCGGGTCAAACAATCGTGTTTCGACACAGAAATTTTTTAAAATAAAATGTAACTTTTTAGATCACGGTAAATATTGGTCTTCAAATACTGAATAAAACTTTTGGGTCCAAACTGAATTGTTTGATCTGCGGGGTATACACCCGAAATTACGGTATAAATAAAAATATTTCCAGGGATGATACATTGGATAGATTTTACATCTGAAAATATTGATAATTTTAAATATGATTTAAATACTACTAAAAACCAACCAAAAACACACTATTTTTATTTCAGATCCAGTTATAATGTAGTATTATGTACAACTTAAAATTAAAAAATGAATCATAGGAACTCAGCCTCTGATTGATAAAGCTTTTTTAATAATTTCATTATTTTTTGTAAAATATTGATTTCAAAGATTATACAATTTTTCAGACACATTTAAATATTTTTTAACATTACAGCAATATTTTTTTCATAATCTACATACTTTACTTACCTTGCTTAAATTATTTCAAGAAGATTTCTTTATCAGTTATTGAAATATGATTTTATATATAAAATGAGGCCTTTGAAAATTGAACAATCATTAATGGCAACTCGTGGCAATTTTCCAAAACTTTGATAATTTTTTCTCATATTTTCACTATTTTTATTTTATAACCATTTAAAAGATATTTTTACGTAAAAAGCAATAACACCCTGCCTTCGGTTGATAATAAATTTTTGATTAACACATTATTTTTGACAAAATTCTTGATTTAAAAATTTCACAAAATAAAACGCTCTCAACAAGATACACACTCTTAGTCTTTAAACATGACAAAAAACAAGAAATAATAATCTGCCAACATTATTTGTCGCATATACATTATTTGAAACCTATTTAGTGATTTTATATTGAAATGACTTTTTTTTTAATGCAGTCTTTGAATATAGAACTGTCATTAAAAAAATTTTAAACAATTTTCAAAAATTTTGATTTTTTTTATCTTAAAAATATTTTACTTGGGATCAAGAAAATTAAAGGTGATTACGTCTTAAAATGAGCTATAAACAAACCCAGTTTCATTGAAATTTGTGACAGTGATTAAATGGCTTAGGGGAACTGACATGGAATGATTCTGCTTGATTTGATTTGAAATGCACCTCAAAATATTTTTAATTAGAAAATACTACTAAAACACCCAAAATCCCACTATTTTTATTTCAGATTCAGGTAAAGGACACCTTTAAGTATATCCCCTATAAAAAATAAATTTAATAAAAATACCGCCTTTTGTTGATAATGCTTTTTTTGTTAATGCATTATTTTTCATAAAACAATTTACGACTTCAAAGTTTAAACATTTTTTTAGACCCACTTAAAATGGTACAAGCGTAACAATATATTTTTTTCATAAACTGCGTACCCTAAATATTATGCATAAATTATTTGAAGATGATTTGTAGAGTAGATATTGAAATATGATTATATATATGACATGCTACATTTGAAAACCGAGCAGTCAAGAATGCCAACTGACGCCAGTTTTTCAAAATTTTGACAATTTTTTTCTCAGAAACTATTTCACCAAGGAGCAAAAAAAATTACTGGTGATCATATCTTAATAGTAAGAACAAACACACGCAGTTTCATTAAAATCTGTGATGGTGGGTTACATATTGGTATTTTACTGCCTGATTTGATGTGGAATGCCCCATACGGATTGCCATGTAACTGATATTATTGAGATTTAATGTTAGGGTTGTGTTGATTTTTGACGGCCCATTATCTACTCGAGGGATATAGACCCGTGGTGGACTTTCTAAGGGGACCTAACTCGTACTTACGCATGGAAATCCAAGGCTGGAAGAAAACGACGAAAACTCCGAACGATTAGGCCAACGGGCGCGATTGGGTTCGAATCCAGCACCTCCCGTCTACCAGCTTCAAGAGCAGATTTAATATTAGGTAAGTTGGTTGTGTTTATGACGGCCAATTATCAGCATGAGGGATATAGGCCCTAAAGGAGGGAATGTCCTCCGTGGGGATCTTCCTAAGGGAACCTAACCCGTATTTACGCTTGGAAAACCAAGGTTCGAAGAGAACCGTGAAAACTCCGAACGATTAGGTCGACAGGCGCGATTGGGATCGAACCCAGCACTTACCGTCTACCAGCTTCGAGAGCAGAACCTCTCGGTCAGTGGTGGGGGCCTAGTATTAGATAAGAAGCCAGTGACATCGAAAGCCCTGTAATCGCGGAATTGAATGTTTTTTTTAAAAATGTAAATCGATAGCAAAAAGGCTTACGAACAAAATGAGCTAGATATAAACTGTGTTTGATAAGCCGGAAATATGTAAAATTAAACTAATTATTATTAAAAATCTATTATGTTTCACCGTTATTACTCTTAGAGAATTTTCGAGAAAATTTCGTCCTTTTTCAGAAAAAAAAATGTAATGACAAACTTTATTCTGCCGGAAAAGTCTGTCACACCCATTATAAGGAAGTGGGGGGCATATGGGGCATTCTCACAATCTTTTGACTTTCATGTCCCTGAATAATAATTTTTTATTTAATACACTTTTTTTGTGTTTTTTTTATTTCATATAATGCGGAACATCCCATTGCATGATTGCATAACAATATTAACGAGATAAATAAGTTTTGGACGGTGTTGGGGGTCCAAATACCAGGAAAACTCATCAACCGTCCCGTGTCCCTGATGCTGATTTTTAAGTTTGGAGCTCTTTGTATAAAATTGTTTTAATAAAAGTAATTCGATGTAATTTTTTCCGAAACTAGGACAATTGTTTTATATAAATATGTAGCAAAAAATTAACCTGCACACACTTTTACGGTTGATATTTTTTGAACTCTGTCCCTGGGTTTTAGATTCCTTACATCCCTCTTTTATAATTATACAGAAAATCATTTCAGATGCAGCCACATAATTTTTTTAAAGTTTTTTCTCATGCAGAAGTATGCTAGAGAAATAATGTCTAAAATTCTTTGGCAGGAAATTTACTGTAGAATTTAAATCAGCGTTTAAATATCGATTTCAAGCATCGTGCCTTTATTGGTAGTCTCACCGTCCCCAAGGTTTATTACTGCACTTTTCGAGGTAAATTAAAAAAAAAATAATAATAATTTAATCCAATGTTAACAACTGTTTCTAAAAATCAATGAACATTGTGGCTATCACTTAGTCTTAACATGATTTTCCTAAAAGCAGGTGGTAATTTTCCTTACCATTCGATCCTTACCGTCCCTTTTTTTTACCATTTCGTTCCTTTTCACAATACCATCCACTTTTTTTACCTTACCGTCCCTTCTTTAACACCCCTTTAAGACAATGTTATACAAAAATTTTGTATTAAAATTACTACATTGTTATTATTTCTTATTTGAATGTCCTGTGGGTACTATGCAAATTCATTATAAGTAAATATTTAGAAGAAAATAAAAAGTTATAGGGGTAAAACGATAGGGAAAATTAAACTCGCAAGTTTAACTTAAACCTCAGTTAAATAAAAAAATTTTCGCTGCTGACCATTTTTTCTTTGTTTTGAATCATTAAAACTTTCGTCTATCAGATTAAAATGTTATTTTAGCAAGTTTAATTTCGCCAGATTTTTTTTCCCAAAAGTAAAAAAAATGTGAGAATGCCCTATATATTCACAATACCTACTCGGTTCAGATTCGACACTGGTATTTCTGAGAATATTTTTCTGGATGAAATGTTGAATATTTTAAAACATTTAGTTTTGTTATTATTTTCATGTAGTAATAAAAGTATCCTAATCCTAATGACATTATAAATGTGAAAGTGTGAATATGTTTGGTTGAAGTCTAATACGGATAACTAAATTTTTTTTATACCCATTATCCATTACGTTAATTTTTGTTCCAATGTTTAAAATTTCCCTTAAGTTAATAAAATTTACATATATTATTTGTTTGCAATATATAAAATAAAAGTTATAAAAATAAAACCTACTTTCAGTCATATGTAGCAATAGACTATTCTCTTCCGTTTTTTATATTGTGGCTTTTCAAAGAAAAAAAAATATGAAATTGGATTTGACATTAAAGTTATAATAGGTACAGCAATGTTAATCTTACTAAATTGCACCTGTTACGAAAATCCACTTCTGATTGTATTTCTGGATTTTTTATAACTACTATTTCTTTCTAATTCGTCTAATAAATTACAAGATTAAAAAATGCAATGATTACAATTTGGAAATAGAGATTAAAAAAATCCAAAAACGCAATTACTCTGAAAACCAGTATTAGTTATGATGGTTATAAGGTACTAATATTTGCATTCATCGCTAACAGTGTTGCCAATTTAGTGGAATTCTGTGTTCAAAATCTCTTTCAGTCTTTTTAAACAGTATTTTCACTTTATTTAATCGACGAAAATCCGCCATCAAATAAAGCGAAAATTACTATTTAAATTTCTGGTATATATTTTGAAGACTAAAATAAGTTTAAGCACTGATCTCTATCACTGATATTTGAGCTATAATACCAATATTAGTAAAATATTGGATTTACATTAAAAATATATATAATGAAATGTCGAAACATTAAATTATAATTATCTCCAACAAAATGTCAATAATGCGAAAGTATTTACTTTATGTTGTAAATATCAATAGTGAAATTGCAAAATATTTTTTGCCAATTTACATTTTGCACACATTTGCGCAATATTAAATTTTTGTTCTTTTGCAATTTCAGTATCAATATTTGCATTATAAAATAAATATTTTTTACATGCTTGCAACTTTTATTAACTTTTATTTATACAAACACATAAAATATGTAAATTTTACTGGCATAGGGGAATATTTTAAACTTTTGAAAAAAAAATAATATAATGCATAATAATTACAAAGGCATTTAATTACCTGTTTTGACGCTGACTTCAGCCAAACATTATCACACTTTCACATTTATAATCTTTTTAGAATTAGGATACTATCATTAATTATTACATAGCGATAATAACAAAACTAAGTGTTTAAATATATTCATAATTTTATACCAGAAAAATATTCTGAGAAATACCAATCTCGAGTCTGAACCAAGTAGGTATTGTGAATATGCAAGCTGAACAGTGCTGAACAGTGAAGCAGCGTTTAATGGTTATCTAGTTGCCAAGCAACTTAACACTCAGGCTGAAGAATATGATGCCTTACATTTTTATGAGCCATTGGGAAAATATAAAGGTGTAGTTGTTTACAACTACTAAAATAAGAAAAAATAATGATAGATACTAGAATAAGTGCTTTAATTATTAAGAAAAAATAAAAGTTAAATTAAGTTTAAAAACTTGAAATGTAGATTGATTTATATTAAGATATAGGTATAACTGCTGTAAAAAAGAGTAAAAAACGTTAAGAAAAAAATTAAAGTTAGCACTAGTTCAAGATTACACTCACCAAGCTTGGGCAAGAAAAGTGGTAAAGGAAGGCAGCAAGGCTGCTAACATAAACAAAAAAGGCACTAATCAGGGCAATATATATATATATATATATTTCCTATATATATGCATGATATATATAGATAAGGTGTTTTTAGAAAATGCACGCGAACGCTAATAAAATTTCAGAATTATTTTGCTTTGAATTTTTATTGGTAGTTGCTTTATTTCGCGTCTTAATGTTAGTCAAGTGTCGGCAAAGGAGAGAGAGGATGTTTGACGGACGCCATCTCTGCGAATTCCGGTGGGGCTCTAATAAAGTTTGTCATAGTGAGTTTTTCTGTCAGAGCACAAAATTTTCAATAAAATGCTCTAAGATTGATCAATATCCCTGATAACGGTAAAAGATAATTATAGCTTTTTAATAATAATTAATTAATTTAACATATTTTCGGCTTGTCAAACAAGTCATACCTAACACATTTTGTTCGAATCACTTTTTACTATCGATTTACATATATTTTTTTTCAATTCTGCGTTCAAGGGGTATTTTGATGTCACCGGTTCTCGGACTATATCACATGAAAGCTAGTGAAAATGAAGTGTGAGCAGGCGTCCCCATCGACTTACGTAAATAATGCGCTCCGTAAAGTTTTACGTAAGTTGAGTTTGTAAGTTGCTTAGGTAAAGCTTCGTAAGAAACTGCAATATTTATTATTTATATATATAAACATTATATAATATTACAATTCATCACCTTTTTTTTTATAAAGAATAAAAATTAATAAATTGAGTATCAATACATTACACGGACATCATATATAATAAAGCTGAATAAATTGATTGATTATAAATATATTGATTTAACTAATCATTAATGAATTTGTTACTAAATTTATATCCTAATCACCAATGAATTTGTTACTAAATTTATATCCAAATCACCAATATATGAAGTATTAAAAATTAAAACATTCAAAATTGGCGAAAGGAAAACAACTGGATGTCGAATTTATAAAAAGAACAAGTAAATAATGAAATATATAAAGGAAATCATAAATATTTGAAATATTTCCTAAAACTGTTTGTAACTAAATCAATTCAACCAATGAAAAAAGACCTGAGATAATGAATCATTGTCAGCATCAACAAATCCGTTGCACGCAATGTTTGATCTCAAAATTGAAAATTCATTAATTCAAAAAGACAAACTACAAAATGTACTTGAAATGAGAGAGCAATTATGAATAAAACTGGAACTAATGATTCATAACTCGTTATTATTTACACCGTATTATTTTATAAATAAAGAATTATGCGATATTATTTACTAGTATATAAACTATAAAAGTACGAAAAAATATCAAAACAAACTTACAGAACACTTTTTAAATATCTTGTGGAATACGGGATTTATAAATCTAACACTGATGAATTGATTTATAACAATTTTGAATCAACATCAAACAGCTATAAAAATAAGAAATAATAAAAGAGGACTAATTTAGCCCATTCTCTATGAATTTCTGATGACAAGACAAATGAATAGTACTCACAAAATAAAATAATCCTTGATAAGCACAAACTGTATTTATTATGAATTAGATGACTACTATGAATAACTAACAATAAAGATTAAGTTGTATGGTTATAGATTTGATTGTATATACCAATAAAAATATATCTATCTAATATATAAACTATATTACAGTTATGGTTTGTATCTATATATTTTATTTATAAAATAAATATCAAAAGCATGCAACTGCGTATCAAACGCTCTAGTATGCTCACAAATGTAATTTTCGAGATTTATTACGTAACTTCGAATTTACGTAAGTCGCTTTGTACATAAGTCGAAGGATGGCTGTAGTTCGTTTTTAGGGACACACAAAGAATCCCGTTACATAATGATCTATGGGGGGGGGGGAGGAATCGTTTGCGTAAGATGTTAGAATACTTCAAACGCAGTGAATTTGATATAAATCACTGAGGTATTCGGCAACATGCTGTCTATAGACAATACAATAAGTAGTATTTATAGTTAGTTTACAGTGATGCACGAAATAATTCCATTGCATAATGATCTATGGAGAAAAATCGTTTGCAGTTAATTTAATGATGTTACACCATTTGAAAAATAATGAAATTTTATTAATGTAAAAGATGGATTGACATACATTAGATACATTATACAAAATAAAAAAAATTATATAAATTTTTTTTACTGAGGTAATCTACCTCGATTCAGCATGTTTTCTCTAGATTGCTGAGTGTGTAGAATTTTTCTTTTACAGAGACGCCGAAAAGAATTCAGTTACAAAACTTATTATGAGAGATAGAGGCTGAATGTACGTTTCCATCTATGGTTTATATATTTTTTTATTTAATTAATTTTTAGAGTGTTACGAAATGTATAGTACATCGCTTCACACACACACACAAAAAAAAAAAAATCGCACACATTTGCAGCTAAATGCAGCAAATACTGTTGTGTAATTTTTAATTGTTTATCTCGAAATCTCTTTTCAATGTATGAAAAAATGAAATTTTTAACCATATTAGAATAGTGTTGGAAAGTTTTTCACAGTTTATTCCATGTTGCATGATTTTTTGTTCTTGTTTTTATTTATACTTTATTTTCTACATTTTAGTGTGTAGAATATTTCATCGTAGCAATTTCACATCCAGTCGGCATATTTTGTCGAGCATGGTTTGTCTCATTATTCCATTAACACGATTGTTTTTGTAACTCGTACAGAGTTGTAACCATAAAAAATATTTGGCTATTTCTGACCTGTGCCTGGATAACTGGAAAATACTTTAAAGTTACTTTATTAATTTATAATTAAGTTTAAATTTTTTTAATGCTGTGATGTCATCGAAAACACTCATGTGTAAACAATTATTATATTTCTAGCATATAATGGAAGTGAGTGGAAAATCGATGACAAAATTCCATCTTTTACAGAAAGGAAACTATGAGTGAAGGAAATAAATGAGTGTAAACAAGAGATGTAATTTGCATTCCTATCACGCAGTTAAACACAGCTACACTGAAAAAAAATCCGTTAAAATCCGGAAATTGCACTGGCAATCGAGACCCCAGTACTATTTCCGTATTTTAACGGAATTTTTTCCGTAAATAGTTTGAAAAAACGGAATCTTTTCGGAAATTTACGGAAAAAAATTCCTTTAAAATACGGAAATAGTACTGGCGTCTCGATTGCCAGTGCAATTTCCGTATTTAAACGGAATTTGTTTTACAGTGTAGAACATAAAATCAACAGCTTATAACCTGTCGAAATTAAAGCTATAAAATATACTAATCTACGATGCAAGTGGTAAGTCAAGTGGGAGGCCTTAGGGAAAGGGGATGGAGATATATATTTGTCCTTTATGCATATTTCCTTTTATAGCTGAAGAATACTAATAACAGTAAATGGGAATTCTATGTATTTTTCAGAAACCTACGCTGTTCATAATGATTGTAATGATTAAAACTATTTAGAGCTTGGTGTGGCAGTTAGTGAGTTCGTATATTTGTAGTTTTAGTAGTAGGGAACATACTCAACTGTTAATACCCGGTTTTGTCAAGAGTAGTGTGCTTGGAAGAGACTTGGCATGATGATTAAGTAAAATTAAACAACCAGCCCAAATCAAACCGATTACGATATATAGGCTCATTTATTTCTTGATGTCATGCACAAAGATGCCAGAATAATACGTCACAAGAAACTAAAGCTGGAGTGTCGTTTTAATGTCGTTAGTTAGTTTATCGTTCATTAATCCTTGTTACAAGAACTTTTGAAAGATACCAAGAAACTACTCTTGACGCAAACGGATTTCACTTTTATTTTTCTTTCTGCATGACGTCATGGAAGAAATTGGCCTGTTTCTCATGAACGTTTGGAATTCGGGCAGGTAGTTCATTTTTTCTTGACATCGTTGCAAGGTCTTTCCTATGATATCACTCTTTACGAAATCGTATTTCTATTTCTATTTTTCTTTAAGTATGACTTCATGGACGAAAACATCTCATGAACGTTTGGGATTCGGGCAGGTAGTTCACATATTTTTCATGTCCCTCATCGCAAGATCTTTTCCACTATACCATTCTTTGCGAAATCTGATTCCTTTTTTATCCATATATTTTATGTATGAATTTGCTTAAGAAATTGTCCTGTATCTCATGCACGCATAGTGTTCCGTCTAACAAAAGCTATGTGAACAAAATTATTTTCTATTATTTTAGTGGAATGTTGTTTTAATTAAGCATTATTTTGTTCAATTTATAACACCTTAAATTAAAATAGGACAACATTAACGAATAAAAATAATTAGGTAATACAATAAATTTTAATACAATTTAGTTACTTATTATATAATACAATATATTATTCTCCATCTTAATCTCCATCGTCTTCAGAAGAATCCGTTTGACTCTGAGAAGTTCTTCTAGAAACTTTTTGCGGTTCTTCCTTAGGAGATATAGTTGATAATTTTAACGCCTCTAGTGGCAATTTGTCCACCTTCTTTTTGGTTATTTCTCTGAGGCTGTAAATATAAAGACCGGATACTATAAGCAATACCAAGAATAAATATTGTTTAAAAGCAATGCGTGACATACGTGTTTAGTTTATAGATACGTATGTTTATACAAAATATAAGTTAATATATACCACAACCAGATGATTACATGATAAACCTGGACGTAACTAATCTTCACGCATCAATTGATCTAAAAGATATGACCGAGAGAATTAATTATAACATTGAAAAGAACTATTCCGATCTGAAAATAGTTAATACAATACAAAGCACGTCAAACCTTATACTGAATGAAAATTATTTCACATTTAATAATAAAATATACAAACAACTAAAAGGAGTACCAATGGGGTCCCCATATCTACTGTAATATCAGAATGGGAAATGCGAAATCAAGAAGAAAATATAATATACGACCACAAAAAAGAAATACGGATTTGGATCAGGTATGTTGAAGATATCTTTATAATAACAAGCAATAAAATCAGGACTTTAGAAGAGAAAGGGCGAATCCCGAAATCGGGGTGTTGAGAAATCAAGCTCAAGGTTTTGCGAGTATTATAATAGAAGACTCACTTTACAGTTTTTTTTAACTCACTTTAGCTTGATACTGTGACAATACTAAGGGCGAACTAGGGCAAAACGACTTACCTACATGTTGCATACATCTATCTGACGTGGAAAAAACCAAACAAAAAAAAAACTGATTTTTCGAGTTCGACCTTTCTATTCCAAGCTCCTGAAATAAACTTTACAGCTTTACTGAGAAGAATAAAGCTATATAATAAAAATATTCAATTTAAAATAGCAGAAGAAAATAATCAATCCCTAGCACACTTAGATTTCAAACTAATATATGAAGAAAATAAAATAAAAACTAATCTTTACAGAAAACCAACGGATAACCTCACCATAATTGCAAACGCAGCTAATACCCCCATCACTTAAAACAGCATTGGATATATATATTAACATATCCTTTTACATATGTTCAACCGAAAAACTACTAAAACAAGAATTAAAGTCAATAGAGAAAATAGGAAAAAAATGCAGGACATACGAAGAAAGCAATCTAAAACCTAATACGAAAAGAATTAAGTTAATCTAGCAGGCACCGAAAAACGTAGAATTTGCACCCCCATTCCATTCATACACTCACTTAACATAAAGAAAGAAATAAGTAAATTTTGAAATATATAATATGTATATGCAAAGATAAATTATTTTCATTCGGAACTGAAGATGCTGTTTGATGTGTTAACGACCAAAATTAAATAGGATATTTTATGAATTTTTAATGGTTTTAAAGAATACAGATTTTTTAAATCAACTATGAAGAGATTCCAAAAAATAATCATAAGAATTTTTTTTAGCACAGATGCATATATGAGTAGTGTATTTGGAAATATATTGGAGTTTTATTAAACACAAAAGTACTGTTTTTATTATTTATTAAAATGTCAAATGACATGTTTATAATATAAAACAATTGTGAATGCATATATTTTTTAAATATTGATTAAAATATATCAAAGTAACTATGTAAGTAACTGTTTAAAGAGCACATACTGCACATACAAGCATGGTACCATTTTATTGGTACAAGTAACGCCTGATAAAATCGGTATAGATGTAAACGTATAATATAATACAAGCATTAAACCAAACAATTTTTGTTAATATCATTTTAAAGTACAGTAGGACCTCGATTATCCGAAGTAATTGGGACCGAACCTCTTTCGGAAAATCGAAATTTTCGAATAATCGAGAATGTTTCAATTTTAAGATTAAGGAGAAAGATATGCAATATTTCTTATTATGGTAACAAGTGCTTAATAAAAATAAAGCAATAGCAAAATAGAAACAAGAATATATTATCTGAATTTTAATTTTGAAATTCAGTACTTTTTACATATATCACAAGGGATTGAAAAAATGTTTTATTTGTCACACTTCCTATTGCCTTTGCTTTGAAACTCTATCACAGGTTTTTTTTTTAAACATTATTAGTTCACTAGTATCACAGTCTTTCTGCTACTCCAGTCATGCCAAATCTTTTGCAAAACATTCAAAAGCTTAAGAATTGCTACTTTTTTCGTTTTCTTCGTCCCACTCCGCAGCTTACGGGAGCTCAAGTTAAATTTAAAGGAACTCACAGAAAGTGGATAAAAAATATTTATATGTACTTGTACTTTGGAAATGACCGCTTGCACACATGGAATATGATGGTTAAAAAAAAATAATTAAATACGGATTTGCACACAAGGAATGTAATAGTAGAAAAAAAAACTTTAAAAATGGATTTAGGTTAAGGGAGAGTTTTGGATAAAAGTGGTTCTACTGTAAATATTTTAACCTCTTGAAGAGCAGTTGTTCATTTTTGTGTCACTGAATTTTAATACCTAAATGTCACATTACCACCAGAATTTCGGAATTAAGATATTCTCTTTATTAAGTATGTGAAAAAAAACTTTTAATTATTTTTAAATAATTTTTTTAAAATAAAATCTGGTGAAATTCAATAATTTTCGCATTTTACAAAAAAAAAAAAAGTATTTTTCATCTAAAAGGGCTAACAGTGAATCTAGAAGAAAAGCTGTCCCTTAATAACTTACTAGTTTAATAAATAAGGAATATCCATTGATTTCAAATTATATGAGCTAATTTTATTAAGAAGTAAAGCAACTCTTTAACTAAATTCTTTAATTTAAATCTACCGCAAACTAAACGTAGTTAGCGTATTTTCTAATGTAGTAAAATTAAACTTAGCTTAGGAGAGATAAATATTTATATACAGTTTATATCTAATGAAAAGTAAGACAAAATCAACAAAATGAAAATGAAGATAATTGCTTGTTAAAAGTTTATTCATATTATTACATTGTCGACAAATCAAAATATTCCAAAAATTCCCCCCCCCCCCCGAAAAAAAAAAGATAAAACGATACTTGAATAAGTATTTGAAAATAATGCAAAATTCTAGTGTATTAAAACATACATTTTTATAAATAAAATTATTCTTATGAAATTTAAATAATAATTCTGAAAATATCAGTGAAAATAATTACTGACTGCCTTGTCCTACGCTAACACGTTTATTACTTTTTTCAAAAGTGTTAAAAATACTGCATCTATCCAAATCTGTTAAAGAATTTAAATTTTGTCCTTAAGAAATAAATTTTGCGTCAGAAATAATGCGATTCTAATGTTATTTCATTTCTACTTTAATCACGCACAAAATATTGTAGAGAATTTGTTTCTAAGAGGTTGAAAGAATATAATAATGTATTGTAGAAAATGTGAATAAGAAATAATTCTGAAGCTAATATAGAGACTTTGTGCATTCCGCTAATTACGAAATTGTTACAGTAAAGAATTTTACAAGCACTTTTGTTTGGATCTCATTAAAGTTTTACCCAAGATAATACTTTTAAGTGGAAGAAGAATTTCAAAAGCTACAGTAAGAAATAATCCAATGTTTTAAATTCTTTCTTAAAATATTTAAAATAAAAAAGAGAAATTTTGAGGCACTTTTAAAGTAGAAGTAGCTGCAATTAAAGCTTATTTTAGAAAAAAAAATATATTCACGTGTATCTTTGTAGTTGGAAATTTAAAATAGTCTTTTCACGAATCCAAAAAAGAAAATATTTAATCGTGCTTAATAGATTTACTTAAATACATAGACAATAAATTCAAGGAATTTTATTTTTATAAGTAACTTTACATCATATTTATTAATAAAATATTTATATTTATTTCGTCCCTACTGTACAGTCGTGGAAAAATTAAACACCCCTTTCTAACTCTGCGAAAAATTATAATAGAAGGAATTTACTGATACCAAACGATTAGAAATGAAATCTACTTTTAAATTATGTATATAAAATCTGCTTAGGGGGCCATATACAAATCAAAACTAGACCAAACCTTGTTCTTGCCAACGGCAACAACCAATTTTGACAATACATTTTAAATCTTTGATTCAAACTATGTTTACAAACAAAATTTCAAGTCATTTGGATAAGTATTTGAATTATAGGCTTTCAAAATTTAGAGCTTCTAATGTGAAATTATATTTTCATATTTTTATTAATATCTCCTGAAATTATAATCCTAATGTGATCATTTTTTGTTTGGTTATAATACTAAAAACCCAATCATAAATACATTGATTTCGTAATTAATAAAACTTATAATATGAATTATGATTTATGTAATTAATATTCGAAAAAAATATGAATTGCAACCTACAATTTTTTTGTAAGATTTGTTTTTATTATGTCTGTTTGATGCCAATTATCAATTTCAAATTTTTCTTTCTTGTAGTTTACGAATTATAAGACGTAAAAAACGTCAAAATGATGGTTTAAGGGGCCGTTATGACGCCCAGAAAGGCAAAATTTGAAATAAATGTATATATTTACTCGTTTTATTGAAGCGTTTCGTCTGGCAATAGTCAAAGCATACTAAGTGAGTGAAAAGTTCATACTGGCAATAAATAATACATTGATAGTAGTGATATACTCATTATGTAGCATTTCAAAAATAATAGCCCCTGAAGTATGCTCATTTTAAAATAATTAATTTCTCAAAAGCTAATCATACGGATTTCATGAAAATTTGGATTTTGGCTAATGGAAGGGTACAGAATCTATTTAAGGTGTCAAACTTGAGTATCGCTATTAAAAAAAACAATGTTGGGGTTCGTTTTGATATGTAGATGACTCCCTAAGCAAATTTTATATATATCATTTAAAAGTAGACTTTTTCCCAATCGTTTGGTACAAGTAACTTTCTTCTACAATAATTTCTTCCTTAGTTAGTAGGGGTGTTTACTTTTTTTTCATGACTGTACATTTATATATTATATTTATACGATATGTTTCATAACATCTTTACACGCACACACACATATACAATCAAGTGTTTTTGCGATATAAATTCATTCCTCTGATTTTTGATTTCTATT
This sequence comes from Maratus speciosus, assembly GCA_963932465.1. Lineage (NCBI taxonomy): Eukaryota > Metazoa > Arthropoda > Arachnida > Araneae > Salticidae > Maratus > Maratus speciosus. The sequence goes on along the minus strand of OZ010790.1, from coordinate 332,542,122 downwards.
GATTTTTTTTATTATTAATATTTTGCTTGGGTTTCTGTTGAAAGTAGTACTTAAATCATAATCATAAATGTTTCAAAATTTTGAGTTAAAAAAATTATAAACTGCCGTAATGTTTTATTTAGATTTATTCTACACTTCTTCTTTTGGAAATTTTACATGTAAATAAACAAATTTATAATTTATTGAAAACTTACAAACACGATTATTTAGCTAACTAACCTAATTGGGAATTTATTTGAGATAATTTAATTGAAAAAAAAAATCACAAATGTCGTTTAAATTGAAGTGAAATTAATTGAATGAATTTCTATTCAGTTTTTTAGATAACGAAGATTTAAAAGATAAGTGATTGGACGGTCAAATAGCTGCGAACTACATCTTGTGTGAGTTATATTTTTTGTTGGATATTTCAGAATAGCTTTAAAGATGTTAAACATTTATTAAATTTATTGTTAAGAATTTTTATAATGTTTTTCACCCAACTTCTCTTGCAGACTCATAATTTTTTTTACTCATTTTTTAAAAAAACTTGTAAAAAAACTCTTAAATGTTTAATAAATTTTAATATTATTATTATCTTATCTTTAAATTATGCAATATAATTTTCAGTTCGACTATTATTTGTTGGACTTATATTCACTTCATACCATAATTAAATAATAAACAAGAAAAGATTTAGTATGTTGAAACAATTTCTTTTGCTTTAAAAGAAGAATATATGGATTTTTGAAATTTTGCAAACTTTATTCTTGGATATAATTTGTTTCTTTTTTACTTTACAATACATTTGTATAAAGCTTTATTGTAAATTAATTTATATTAGTATTTTATATATGTTCTAGTGTTAACAATTTCGTTTCAAAGAATATTTTTTGCAAAAGTGCTTAAATCTAACAAAATGAATTTATTTTCCAAATGTTGTGTTCCACATTGAATTAGTATAAGTATGTTATATCTGCTTATACTGCTGACGGATTCTTGTGTTGTAAAATCTATTTATTAAATTAAAAATAGCTTTGATTGCAATGATTTCTCAATGTTTTTATCATTCAAGAAACAACTGAAGAACATTCAGTATACTATTTCTAGAGAACTATGTTGTTCAAAATGTCGTACGTTTTGAAGATTAAATTGCAAATGTTACAATTTCCAAACGTTTGAAATTCAAAACGGAAGAATTTTTTTGTTATGTCTTCTCAATAGTATGTTTGACTCACTCATTTAACAAATATTTTTAATCGAACATATAAAAAAGAAAATTTGTCTGTCTGTAATTTTATGCAAATCCACAGTTTGGTTGGGTTGGGTTGATTTTTGACGGCCAATTATCTACACGAGTCCACAGTTTGGACACCAGAATTGTGAAATGTATTAAAACACGGCCGAGGCAACTAAAGTAATCCGGAATCAAAATAATTTATAGTTGGTTTTTAATTAGTAAAAAACCACCCGTTTAGCAGAAATTTCCTGTCAAATTTAAACATTTTTCGTTATAGCAGTTGCCAAGAATTAAAATTCCACAATAAAATTCTTATCACAAAAATTGCAATATTTCCACTTGAAAAATGAAAATGAAATAAATATTTTCATAGACTTAAAAAAAGTGAATATTACGCCATATTAGAAATATTATGGACGTCAGCAGGTGAATATATAACGTCATATGAGTTTAAAAAAAAGTATTAAGAGAAACATGATAAAAACCAGATTATAGAAATATTGGCATATTTTAACAATTTGGAGTGCTCTGAGTTTGTTTTAGCCATTTTTTAATCTATTCCATACATATACGTGTGTATACTGTGTATGCATGTGTATTAGAATTTCCAAAATGGTTTATGTCCCTAGAGGAACAGAAATAAAGATTTCAGATGTAAAAAAACCAAAATTCATAGAATTTTTGTACTTGCCATTTTTTTTAATCATGAAAAAAAAAAAAAAAAAAAAAAAATTAAATAACGAAGTACTCGGAAACAAGTTTTCAAGAAAAGGCTTTAATCTCGGTCTCAATCCAGATCACAGATTATATTTACTAAGTAAGTAGGTAATCTGTGGTTCGGGCTATTTAAAAAAAATAAGGGAAAATTATATAAATTAACATGCAGTTGTTATTTGTTTAGAATGGCAACACATATGCTTTGTTTATATGCAAAGCTACATTTGGAAGAACGTTAGCTGATCATTTTGAGTTTTACGTTAGATTTCAAATTAACATCATACCATTAACATTAGTTATTTTTTTAAACGATTTTCAGGCCTTTTATTGCTTTTATTTGTGTTTAGAATTTAAATAAGTTTATGAGCTGCTTTAAAGAATTTTTTTTGTTGTTGTTCGTTCCATCATGTATATTTCAAAGACAGGTGGACATTTTTTCTTTTTATCTTTTACTGCTCCAAAAATGAATGGAATTAAGCTCATTTATAGCTGTATTCTTTTGCATCTGTTATATAAATTTATATATTTTTATATTAGGTTTTCAATTGATTCATGTATTTTCACTCCGACTGCTTTTTAGCTTACAGGCTGTCAAAGCCTGAGAGTTTATGTGCCCGCCGGTTCTGTATATACGTACGTATGTACGTACGTAACGCGATAACTTTTGATAGAAATATCCGATTTGCTTCAATTTCTTTTTCTAGGTTCACTCTGATAAGGTGCTTCCCTGATTATTTTTTGTGGTTCATTGGTTAAGGATAAAGGGGGAAAAGTGGGCTAGTCCCCCCTTAATTTAGATAAACGTGTTTATTATGCAGAAATATTCGATTTGCTCCAAATTTGGTATACCGGATATTGTGTTAAGGAGCTTCCCTGATTAGATTTGGAAGCTCATTACTTAAGTATAAAGGGGGAAAGGGGGCTACCACACCGCTTAATTCAGATAAATGGGGTTTTCATGCAGAAATATCGGATTTGGTCGAAATTCGGTATACCAGTTAATTATGTTAAGCAGCTTCCCTGATTAGATTTGGAAGTCCATTACTTATGTTTAAAGGGGGGGAAAGGGGGGCTAGCCCCTTAATTTATATAAATGGGTTTTTCATGTAGAGTTATTCGATTTGCATCAAATTTGGTATCCCGGTTTATTATGTTAAGGAGCTGCCTTGATTAGATTTAGAGGTTCATTAGTTAAGTATAAAGGTAGAAAAGGAGGGCTAGCACCCCCTTTAATTTAAATAAATGGGTTTTTCATGCAGAATTATTCGATTTGCTCAAAATTTGGTATACCGGTTTATTATGTTAAGAAACTACCTTGATTAGATTTCGAGGTTCTTTGGTTAAGTATAAAGGGGAGAAACGGGGGCTAATCCCTTCATATATTTTTCGAGGGTCATTATCCTTTGAAATCTATTTATATAAAATCCAAGTCTCTGTGTGTCCCTCACTATTCCGGTAGGACCGCCTCAGAAATAAGTAGTTGTTGAAAAATATTAATGCAGGGTTACCACAGTAGCGCCAAATGTTAGTCAACTTGGCGATAGCTAACTAATTTGGCAAAATTCCCATTTAAAACCATTAATCTTTCATAATGGAGGTCACCGAAATTTAATTTAAACTGCACTCTTTTAAGATATTTTTTCGAAATCTATGGGTGAGAATTTAAAGTACATCTTTACATCTTCCTCCCGACTCTACTAAAAAAATTACCGCCAATAGACAACGGTGTACTGTGTGAGCTCATAACTGCGCGATTTTAATGTGCTTTAGGTACTTTTCCAGTGTAGGTGCCTTGGCGAAAAAGGAAATTTGGTAACACCTATTCACCTATTCACTGTTTCATTTTATATACACACGCATTTTTTTCGATATTTATACGATTTATTTTACATAAAAAAGCCGTTTCTCTAATTTTATACAGAAACAGATGCAATTTGTACATAAAAACATCAATAATATGCATATAAAACACACAAAAACGCTCATCAAATTTGTTTTCATAGCTGTTTATATGATTTGACAACAAATCTAGATATCTTTCCGTTATACGAACACCATGCCAAAATGTATGCTAATGCGCCAATTATTTCAAAATGCTAAAAGATATTTGTAATTTTATGCCAGCAGTTTAATATGAGTTTTATTTTATTGCTTTATTTTATAGCAGTTATTTGTTCATTTATATTAAGTATATATTTGTGATTTGATGAAATAGTTCGTAAAAGTCTGGAATTTTCTAATGTTATGTTTTTTGAATGCTCACTTTAGTATCGACAATGGCTTTTCTTTTAGTTTTCAAATGCTTCAATTCACGATTTTGCGGCAACTATTACGCTTGGCGACAATGGTGTCCGCATAACGGATAAGTACCCAAATCTCACTTTCTTATGCCCAAATTACACCAAGCTTTTAAAAAAAAAATGCCAAAGCCCCTACAGTGGAAAAGTACCAAACTGTCTATTATTTTGCGCTATCCGTGTTATAGTTTGTACTATATGCAAGGGGAGTGGAGCGAAGAGTTTAAACATTAGATATTAAAGTTTCAGCACAGATGTCATATATTGGCGCGATTTTTTTCTGACGCCAATGTCATATACACAACGGGTACTTAACTGGCGCCAAAGTGTCGTAATTTTGCATATGGTAATCCGGATGTTGTTGTTTATGCTGTTGATGTTTTCGCCAAATTGGGTCCGGAAAAAAATTGCGCCAATATATGATAACGTATATGACAACTGTTCCAAAGTTTCTATAAGGTTTCTATAAGTTTCTATAAAGCAGTATAAGCAATATAATTAAGGATAAAATAAATGCAAAATAAGACTAAAGAAGAAAGAAAAATCATGCGTTAAGCATAAAATATGAAACATTTATATATTTCCAACACATCCTGAATGCTTTAACAAAACTTCGTTATTTAGGGAAATAAGGTAAATAAGATAACGTTACTTCTTAGATATCCCGTCGACCAATTTCGCCAAATTATACAAATCGCCAAATCAATAGTAAAACATTAATAAAAATACAAATAAAACGTCGAATTAATGGTTTTATTGGCCATTATTGGCATTTAATTAATTAATTAATGGCAACCATTATTGGCAATTAATCTTACAATTTGGCGACAGTAATTTGGTCGACGGGATAACTAAGAAGTACCAAGATAACTAAGTAAACATTTTAGAAAACGCATAAAAAATTTTAAAAATTGAATTCAGCAGTTACCGTCCATAGCCAATAGTACCGTTATTACATGCAACTATTTAGCTAAAATTTAATTTAAACTACTCTTAAAACTACTGAAATCACATTTCCAGATATTATCATCCATAGACGGTTATGTATCCAATTCTTTGCGTGACCCTGTATATCATTTTATCTATATTCCACAAACATTTCTTAGGAAACTAAATGCAGTTCAGCGTAAAAATGCATAACTCATTTAAAAACCACCTTTAAGCAATTTACTCTCATACTCAGTAACCCTTACGAATTCTTTTGTGTAGCCCTGCATATGAACTGTAGCATTTATACACACAATATAATATGCATAAATGTAGTGAAACATAAAAGCGCATATCATAATTGAAAATGCATTATAGCAATCATTGCTTATGTACAATACTTCGGATAAAAGTTTCTTGGCAAGAAAGAAGTTTGCCAACGTATTTTCTGACAACATATTTACTGCTTCATACTCACAAACAATTTTTTCCATATGTATACAATTTGGCACAGATGTCATATACATTGTCATATACATTGTCATACATCATAATATATTGGCGCGATTTTTTTCCGACGCCAATTTGGCGAAAACATCAACAGCATAAACAACATTCGGGTTACCATTAGAAGCAAAATAACGGCACTTTGGTGCCAGTTAAGTACCCGGTGCATATATGACATCGGCGTCAAAAAGAAAAAGAAAAAAAAAAGGAAAAAAAAATCTGTGCCGACAATTTAATATAAAAAAAGCTATTTACCCATTTTTATAAAGAAACAGAAGTAAATTTTGCACAGATGTCATATACGCATGGGGGTTTGCGTGATTTTTCTATGACGCCAATTTGGCAGAAATCTCGCTTTCGAATACCAGTTACTTATATATTTTTCAATTGTTTGCTATCATTTTGAAAAGGAAATAACTATAAATAAATAAAAGTTTGAATATTAACTATAGAACAAAGCAGTTTATATAATTAAAAAACACAAAAAAAGTAAATAAAATTTTTATTAATAAATAAAAAACAATAGCCGGGTTACCATAGCAGGCAAAATAACACCATTTTGGCGCCAGTTAGGTATCCCGGTTCATATCTGAAATTTGTGCCGTGATTTGTATATAAAAAAATTATATATATTTAGAAGCGATTTTTGGCACAGATGTCACATTCGCCCCATATTGGCGCGATTTTTTTCTGACGCCAATATCATATAGGCAACGGGTATTTAACTTGCGCTAAAGTGTCGTTATTTTGCTTGATGTGGTAACCCGTATTATGTTGTTTATGCTGTTGATGTTTTCGCCAAATTGGCAACCGAAAAAAATCGCGCCAATATGGGGCGAATATGACATCTGTGCCCGATTTTTTTATGCATATAAGTGCATATATAAACAAAGATAAAAGTTCATTAGATTTGTTTTCATAGCTGTTTATATATTTTCGCAACATATCTCACTTTCTGATGCCCGAATCGCGCCAAGCTTTTTTTAAAAATGCGCTATAATGGAAAACTACTTAAATAAATAATTAACAGAAATAACAAATTATACAAACTAAAACATTTTATTTCGAGATCAAAGCATTGTTTTTAATTTCGATTAAAAATACATATATCCTTGGATAACTTGAATTGAAATTAGTTTCACAGCTTAATATATCATTCCATATATCTAAATAAACACAAGTGATTCATTCATCGTGAAACGTCAAAAATATGAAATCATTGAGGTAATCATTCACAAAGTAAGTTCTCCAACAATCAATGGGCAATAATCTAATGACGTCATAGTAGGTAAAGTGGTGGCGGTATCGTTTGTTTATGGTTTGTAATCACAAAGATTTAATTTTGCAATCTCTCTTAGTTACATTATTTTATTGTCATATTTATGAGCTCAGAACAAAAGCCTATTTTTTCATTATTTAGTTATTAAAGACGGAAAAAAATCATAAATGCATGATTTGAAAATTTTAAATAATTTTCTTTCTTAATACTAAAAAATAACATCGGAAGTAACAGCGGGTTTAAGTTAAATAAGTTTAACTGTTTAATTCTGTTGTAATATTCAAAATAACTGTATTTATTAGATTTCAGTACTCTACATCAGAGCCCGATTAAACTTTGAAGTTAGAGGAATTACAATGTCATTTCAGGACCTTTCTTTTGGAGAAGCTTTTCTAAATTCCATATATACATGGAAAATCTTCAGTGTTAGAAATATTATTCCTAGGACTGACATAACACGAGAATGGCCTGCAATTTTACACAAGTTTTTGAAAGCTACTTTATATCAGAAATTTTACTAAAAACTGGTTACTTTTTTGTTATAGCGGCCCACACTATTAGGATTATGACAAGTTGCAGCCAATTTCGCCAACGTCGTAACCAAGATCGTGAAGCACACACATATAATACCATTTCATGAAATCGCATACGATAATTTAATAGTTTTTAACCTTACTTCAAGTGTGTTATTTATTTATTTTTAAGGCTCAACAATCTAAATTGTCCAATATATGAATTAAAAAAATTTAAACAAAGATTGAATAGACATGACCGCAAAAAGCCTCAAATCTGCATAACACTTGGAACCAAACTGTGCAGATTACTGTACACAGTTTTTCATAAATGTGTTTCGTTCTTAAAATGTGTTATTTTCATCTATCACTGCGGAACAAGCGAGAAAACTCATATTCTTGCACATGAGTTGTATATATCTTTATATATAAATTTCCGTCATTTTTGACGGGCTACCTTTCTAGTAAGAGTATAATATACAATTAGTGTGAATAGCCTGTGAGCTCAATGCCATCAGTTTAACTGGGCAATTTTCTTTTTCTTTTTATTGTTTATTTTATACTGTATGTTTCATTTTGAAATTGATTTCTCAAAACGAGCATTCTTAAAATTCCGTGCAACGCCGGGTAATTTAGCTAGTTATATATGTAGTGTATATGTATATAAACCTTTTCACATTTCTTTAATATTCTGATAATGTTAATATCTTTTAGAAATATAAAAATATTTTACTTTAATACCCCCCTTTTGCCATCAAGCCGCTTCGGAATGTATTGACATTTTAAAGAAACTGTATAACGGAATGTAATATAATCATATACCGCGTATGCGTAAATTTTAATTCACATATATTTTTTATAATTGTGTCAAATTGGTTTCAATTTTGCAGCGTTTTAATTCTACAAACTCCAAATATACAGAGCAGCCGTTCCGTTCTCAAGTACCAGCGACCAAAAAAAGCCAGTGGATTGTGTAATTTTGACGCAGTTATATATATATTTTCAGTTATGATAAAATATACCTAAGATTATAATGTTATTTTTTAGTAATAATTATTGCTATACTAAATCATCAAACAATTTTATAAAATGTTGTAATTTACATTCTTTCTATTTCCAAACGTTCTGAGAATAAGGACTTTATCTTAAAAAGCGAAATGCTGCCGAACGAAAAAATGATGCAATGTGTAAAGAAAATATTCAGTTATAAATCTCTGTGTGTATATTTAAAAGGGGTCTTTTTACGTTTTTCTTTCCTTTTTTATGTTTGATTTAAAATTCAAAATGGCTTCTGTTTGACAAAGTTAATGAAGGGTTTTTCATTACAAAATGTGTGAATTTTCCCGAATAAACTATTAAGTGTGAGTATTATTCGCGCTCAGAGGGTTCCTTACAATAAATATAAGAATTATTAATTGTATTTAAAAAAAAAGTTGTTAAAGGAATAGTAAGACTTTCTAAAAAACCATACAACGTAGCTGTATATATTAGAAAATTATGAATGGGTATACCATAAAGGTTCAAAGAGATATGAAGCCTAAATAAAACCAAATATTGCTATACTTATAACTCTTTTTTTTAATCGTATCCTAATCTATTTTTTGATGAACTTAATTCGGTACTGACAATAAAAGAAATGTATATTAATACTTCATTTTTCATTTTATAAAACTAAATTCAGCGTAGTAATAATCCTTTCTTTATACAGTGTAGCTAAAACAAAAACCCTTGTTCAAAGTTTAAACTTGACACTGTGCTTAGCACGCTTCGAAAGGAGGTCGCAAAGTTGCAACGCCGCCTTTTTCTGCGCCGAGCTTTTCATGCTAGGTTTTTAGTTAACTTTTAAAGACACGGGAGGCGTATTGAGAGATCCAATCAATGCAAAGTAATCGCGAATCCCATAGTATTTATGTGATTAATTCTAATAAATAAGTCTGTTTTTAACAATTTGACCTTTTTTGCTTTTATATGGTTACTGGGTATTGCATTACACAAATATATATCATTAAAATCTAGGCTTTAAAAGCCGATTAGTATACAGAGTACGCCGCCCCTGTCATTATGTATGTCCACACCGTCCGTGTCTTTGAGGGTTAATATTTCAGCAAATAACCGACGATTTTTTTTAAACCATTATCAACAATGCTTTTATACTTCTGCTACGGTAGGTACAGTCGTGGAAAAAAAAAGTAAACACTCCCTACTAACTCCTCAACAAATTATCGTAGAAGAAAGTTACTGGTACCGAACGATTGGAAATAAAGCCTACTTTTAAAGGATGTATATAAAATTTGCTTAGGGGGCCACCTACATATTAAAACGAACCATAACTTTGTTTTTTCAACAGCAGTACCCAATTCTGACAGCATAAATGAACTCTACACCCTTCAATTAGCCTAAAAACGAATTTTTATGCAATTCGTACCATAAGTTTCCGAGAAATTAATTATTTTAAAACGAGCGTATTTTAAGGGCTGTATCCAAATTGAAGTTCCGTACTGGATTGTTAACCGAGAGAGCCGCTTCCTTGATCAAGGCACCTTAAGCGCCACTCAAGGAGCCAATGAAGCGTGTTAGATTACAGTACGGCAGAATAAATTTCAAAATGTCTACTCACTTCCATCATAGACGGCCCCTTAAACCATCATTTTGCCGTTTTTTAAGCATAATTTGAAAACTACTTGGAAGAAAAATGTGAAATTTTTGAATTTCCATAAAGCAGGACTTAATAAATCTAAATCCATCAAAAAAATTGTAGGTTGCAATTCATATTTTTTTCGAATATTAATTTCATAATTCATAATTCATATCATAAAATTATAAAAATTACAAATTCAGCTTATTTATGTTTGGGTATATTAGTATTATTACCACAAAAATAATTAGCACATTAGGAGCATAATTTCGGGAGATATAAATAAAAATATGAAAATATAATTTAACATTAGAAGCACTAAATTTTGAATGTTTATAATTCAAAAACTTATCATTCAAATGACTTGAAATTTGGTGTCTAGGCATAGTTTGAACCGAAGATTTGAAATATCTCGTTAAAATTGGGTATTGCCATTGAAAAAAATGAAGTTAGGATTCGTTTTATTATGTAGATGACCCCCTAAGAAAATTTTATATACATCATTTAAAAGTAGACTTTATTTCCAATCGTTCGGTACCAGTAACTTTCTTCTATGATGATTTGTTGAGGAGTTAGTAGGGGGGTGTTTACTTTTTTTTTTTCCACGACTGTACCGTCAGTGCTCCTCAAGACTTTGGTGAATGCCTGCAAGTCGAAAATTTTCTGTAACGGAAAAATGCGCTGTTCTCAAAAACTATGTGACCTAGGGTAATCGCTATAATTATCCGGCAAGGTTTAAATTAACGTCTTCTACCTCTACTTTTTTCATAATTTTAGTTTCAGTAGATTCGGAACTAGATGGGGGGAGGGGGACATATTTTTGCACTACATTTTGGCGATATCTCTGAAAATATAATACCTAAAATTAAAAGAAATATTTTTTTGAGTTCAGCGTTACGGAAGCTTTGACACGATATACAAAGAATATATATATATTTTTTAAGTAACTAAATTAGCCCATCTACACTTTTCATAAATACATTTGCGAATGTTTAATAATCTGAAAATATGTGGGTCAATAGTCTTAATTACTTTCCTCAATTTTAACTTTCCGCGCTCCATATTTTACGAGCAAAATGGCTGTGACAGACAGACAAACAGACACAGGAGTGATCTTATAATTATTCCGTTTTTACTTTTTAAGTACTGTGCTGGAAGTAATATCATATAACTGATATAAACACCCTTGATATCACTTCAGCAGGTTTTGTTATTTTTTTTTTAATGCCATAAAAAATACTATTATTTATATATTTGGATTATTATTATTATTACTATTATTTTATAAAGTGTGTATATATATAAAGAGCGTGTTCTTATATGTATTTATTTTAATTATTATTATTTTTATTTGATATAAATATGCTCATATATGTATTTACGTTGTAAAGACTTAGTTAAGAGAACGAATGCACAGGGGTTATTTTATCTTCGAAGGGGATCTTTTCAGATAGACTCGAAGGCTCCAAGCTTAACAAAAGGTTGACATAAAATACCAAACAGAATTTACAACTAGATGTAAGAATATTTATTGGGCCTCATAAAAGAAGTCGTAAAAATGGACCACACGGCCGAGAAGGAGAGGCCCGGGGTTCTCAGGTGTCACGATCACTGACGCTTAGTGGGCGGAGTGCTTTATACCCCGAAAAAGTGGAGTATCAAATCAGAGGTTTGCGAGAAGGCTGAAAAAGAGGGGGTCAGCAAGACGGACCAATCATTTGATGAAGGGGGCAAAAGACCATCCTTCATATTGTTAATACGAGGTGATGTCGTAAGTAAGGAATTAAGTTATAGTCAGATTTGCTCCAGTTCTTCAACAGTGATGGTTTAATAAAGTGTTTCTGAAATTCGACTAAGTTTCTGAAAAGTGATGGTTAAGCAGACGAATAAGAGATGAGTTCTATTTCTCAACAGTGATGGTTAAACCGAGATTTACTAAGTTTTCTCAACCGTGATTTTTAGAGATGACTACGAGTTTTTCGGGTCGTGTTTTTCCGCTAAGGGACGACCTTATGATCGGCAGCTCTTGGACTTGATATCATCGCCCGTTTAAATAATTAGTGAACTTTACCTGGAAAGTGAAAAACCCCAATAATCAACGAAATATGTGTGTGACTAACGACCATGAGTAAGCTTCTACTATATTATGTAGAAGGTATGTGTTATTCAATATTTTTGTATTCCCATTATTTTAATAGTCTATGTTGTGCTAGGGATGTACAATTTATGGTAACCAAGCAATTAATTAATCTTTATAATAATATTTTAAAAGGTAAAATGAATTCAAATGTTAATTCAATTTCGTTCTTTGGAACGCTGGTGTCTTGTGACACAATTCTATTTTGTTTTTGTAAATATGTTAATTAACTGTAAATAAACTTTTGTTAATTGTTAAATTTTGGCCTATGTTTTTAATACAACATGAGTCCATTGTTTTACTTTAATGTAAGTTTTATTTCAGATTATAAACCTCTTTGGTATGTTATTTATGCGTAGTTTTGATAGGTTTTGTTTAGATAAAACTGCGCGGTCTAAAAGCTATTTCTTCACTAAAATTACACAACGCAGTTTGGGACAGTTTTGGAGATGTGTTTCCTCCCTCCTCAATTTAAGATAATTATGGTTAGATTAATTATCAGAAGTAGCCAGGACCATTTTTCAATTATTACGATCACAAATGTTTGTTTATAAATTGCAATGTTTTTAAATATCCACTATAATATTTCAGGTACAGTAATTTAGGAGTAGTTAACCTACAATTACTAGGGTAATTAATTCAACAATTACCTATTTTTCCCCCCACCTTCAAGATTGGGGTTTTACCCTGGCCCCCAATCCCGTGTATGTCTGGGTAGTTAGTGTCGGTATATAGACCCAGTTCTGCCCAACATACTGTACACTAAAAATTGCAAGATTTAAACATTATTACTTTAAGTTATGTATGCATTGCTTGTAATTCTTACCAAGTTGCATACGTTTTTACGCGCTTTAATTTTCATTGTCAGAGCGCTGTCTTAAAAAAGGGCTATTTTCAGAAAATGCGACGGGCTCATTTTTTTTCAGAGGCTCTTTTTTCAAGAGGGCTCTTGTTTCGAAGTGCGTCTTATATGTACTACGACTATCCCGAAAAATCCTGCTACGTCTATCTGTAGTGATAATAGATCTGTAATTTGTGTGGTACGTGGTAAACATGGTATTAGTTGAATTATGAAGGTTAATGAATATTTATCATTAAAATTTTTCCAATTTGAAAATGCTTTTATATTATCTATTTCAGAAAGCAATTTGGGAACTATTTCAATTAATTTTTAAGTAGCCGGAAGATAAAGCTCACCATACTTTCACAGAACTACCAGTTAAGTGAGTATCCCGATACACGTATATTTTCATGCTATTTGTCGCTGACTAAAACAAATTCCCGCAATGGCCGTTTATATTTATTTTTCTTTAGATGCAGTATAGAACCCAACAAACATATTAAAAAAAGCATTTTAAAGTTACAACCTACGACATTAAATTTCAAAACGCAAAGCTTTATTTTCGGATAATCTTTTTTTCAGGGTATTTTTTATGTTATGAAAATATTATCTAAAGAAGAAAAAAACGCAATATTTAGCCGTCAGTTTATGGCAACTGTCTGTCAAAGGAAACATGATTAAATGCTTATTTAGTTACACGTTAAAAAAAATAGAATGTAAATAAAACACACACTCTATATCAAGCAAAACGAAAACAATTTTCGGATTTCCAAATTAAATTTCAAAGCGCATGCATCTCTTATAAAATAAGCACTTTTATAAACTAAAATGCCGGGAAACTTTTCTTTGCCTACATTTCTTAATGCCTTTTTTTTTTGTTTTAGCTTTCTTAGTTTATTTTTACTTTTAGAAAAGTACCAGAACTTTCCTATTTATTACATTTCATTGTTTTCTTCAATTTCTTCTTAAGATATGTAACGGCTGTATGTTTTTTATTCTGTTAAGAAAACAGTGAAAGTAGAAACAAATAATTTTACTTCTGAGAAAATAAAATATCATGAAGTAATCTGATTATTTAAAAGACACAGCAAAAAATGTTCGCCTGGCTTAGCACGGAAACATGAACAAACGATTATTTTTTAAAATATTTTCATTGATCGAACATATAAATAAAAAAAAAAGTTAAAGAGTACTATGTGGATTAATTTTGAGCATACTCTATTTTTTTCTTTTTAACATAAAGTCCAGAATGTCAATTCAGATTAAAGCAGTATGTCTTTTAATGTGTGTTTTCTTTATACTTTTTTGTACAAATGTGAGAATTCATTTTCCCTTTAAAAAAATTTAAACTCTCGTCCACAGTGTTGTAGTCGTAAAAAACACAGACGGTATACGCTCTAAGCAGAGGGTATACGCTCAAGGCAGAGCGTATACCCTAGAGTGTATATACTGTAGCTTTCTTGAGAAACAGAGGGCATACGGTGTTCCTTAAAAAAATCCAGAAGGTATACGGCGTATACCCCCGTATACCCTCCACTACATCCCTGCTCGTCCACGATTATTTCATTCTTTATTATTTATAACAGTGTAATTATTCAAAACTGAATTAAAGAATGATTATGCAATTAAGCAAGCCCGGATGCGCAATAGATGTCACTCAAAATTAAATTTAATCGTAACTATTTTTATGACACAACGTTTTATCATTCAATTTAGGAACCACATATGAGACTTAACTAAACGAGACGTTTAACACTTATCATATCATAATTTAACTTTTTATTAGTGACGTATATATATATATATGTTGCATAACTTTAATTATTAAACTTAATTTTATATAATTCTTTTAGTTACCCTCTTTTTTTCTTCTTTGTTATATTTCTGAACTTCTTTAAAATAAATTGTAACCTTTTAAGTAATTTTATGCAGTTGTACTTTTTGCACAATGGATCACATAATTAACAAGACAATTCATCTATGGACTGGGGGTGAAGTTGACAAGTCGGAAGCTCCTCAGTGCTGCTCCGCTGTTCAGAACTGTTCATTTATTAACCGATATAACCATCGCATTTAATTTATTTCTGTGGGTTTTTTTAAAAAAATTAATGAAAAGCCTGGTTCGAATGGAAATATTTTCATTTGGTGCCGGGGAAATAACCGGATAATATCTGTAATGTTAATGTTGCACTAATAATGTAATGTAATGCAATTTAAATTAAAGTAATGTAAATGCAATGTACTGTAAGTGTAATATAAATGAAATGCAATGTAAATGTAGTATAATTTAATGTAAATAATGGCAGGCTGCCTATCCATCTGTTTTTTAATTCTTTCAGCTTTCGATATGGTCATTAAAATGAACATTTATTTTGATTCCCTTTCTGACTTCGGGTCGGTTCCCGTTTACAAATTTTAGATTCCTTTAAGTTTTGAGTTGGATGATTGGGGTATTAAAAAAAATTTTTTTTTCACCCTCAACAGCTCGAAGTTTTCTGACACATTTTCAGACTCATTTTTAAAATGAAATTTTCTGATTTTTGAAGAGAATAAGCGGGTCGTTTGAAATGATTTTTGAAGAGAATAAGCGGTCGTATAAGCGGTCGTGTGCTTTCATTTTCCCCTCAATTAATTAGAACTTGATTTATAGACAATTATTTTCTCAGTATGACCATTATTTTCGTTCCCAGCTCTCTCGCTTCGGGAAATTTGGTTCAAAACGCCAACACTGACAGCGTTTTTTGCAATACATTCTCCATATACCAAAAATTCGAGAATCATGGCACATTATATAATTGCTGAGGAAATAGTTTAATTTCGAAGCGAAATATGCGATTTCGAATGAAAAATTTAAATGTGTACATTTTTATTTACATTTTATATACCAAATCTTAAATCCATGTTTCTTTACGTCTTTGAAATTGGGTCTTTATAATACTTGTTAGTAAGGACTAGTTTAAATTATAAATTATGTTTTGAATTCTTTCGCCGTGAGCACGATATGATCGAAACTTAAAATTGGTTTTCCCACTTCTTTAAGTATCACTATTTGAGATTTTAGGAAATTTAGCATTATCATGGTGTGTTTTATTGTTCGCTGTGTCATATTTACGTAATAAAGCGATGAATTAGGATTAAAGTATGTAGAAGTTACCTAAGATTATAGATATAATGGTATATATCGAAAAATTACATATCAGTTTTAAACATCGCATCATCTTGAGATTTTAGGAAATTTAGCATTATCATGGTGTGTTTTATTGTTCGCTGTGTCATATTTACGTAATAAAGCGATGAATTAGGATTAAAGTATGTAGAAGTTACCTAAGCTTTTCCAATTGTTTGATTTATACGTAATATATAATACTATTGCAAAGTAAATAAATAATGAAATAAAAATAAACGACAATTATTTGGCTACTAATTTGGAAAATACGTCTTTCACTCTTTGAGTGTTTTCATGCTTTAAATCATATATATAACTAATCTAAACATCTCTGTACCGTTATTATAAATATATATGTTTATTTGTTCGATTAGTTTAAGGTTTTATTATAGAATTGAACCAGACATTTAAAAAAAGAGTTTTATATATACAACATTTGAAAAAAATCTGCGAACTTTTAAACAGAAATAACAAAACTTTTGAAATACATTTTCCTTAATCTTAATTATTCATTCATTAAGATATTTTATTCCCTTTAACGAAAATCATATCCGTTTTCATTCTATACTACTCTTCGAGAAAAGTGAATACCATGAAAAGCCTTGCTATTTCTTCACAAGAAATGGTGAAAAGCGTGCACAAAATACGCGAGTAAATATTATAAATAAATAATAAATAACGGAACTAGTTTTTAGTTAATTAAATTAACTTATTCTCTTGCTTTTTCTTAATATAAAACATGCTTAATGTACTGTGAAATTGGGACTTTTTGTTGGATGCTAAATTTTGTATAATCTTTACATCACTCCTGCATTTTTTATGATATGTCGTCTTTAATATATCATTGAAGACATTTATAAATAGTGTTTTTATTCCTTTTTTGTATCCACTAACCGTTAATGCAGCGTGTGTACAACAATAAAAATATTTAAGTGTTAAACTGATTTTATTTATTTAAAAGGTTATTTATAAAAGTATTTCGATTTAATTTTATTAGCTTTTTAAACAAGAATTAATAAATAAAGCCACATTCATCTGAATAAATAGAAATACGAAGCTACTACGAAAGGCATGTTTTTCCTTTCTCATTACTAGAATGATATTATGGGGTTATATATATGTAAATACAGTGCCATTAATTTATGAAAAAGAAATTTCGAATTCTTTTTTTTTTCATATTAATGATGCAGTGTTTATAATTGGAATAAATAAAATGAATATGCCACTCTAATTTCCAATTATCGAACGAGAAATTTCTTCTGAGAGAAAGTGCAATAGGAACAGTAACTCCTTTCTTAGATATTCATTTCTTCCTCGTCATAGTACCTATTTTCCTTATTTTTCAGCTCTTTTCAATGATGTAAATCAGTAGGTCTTGTGTCCTTGTGTGATAACCATTCTTGACAATCGCATGCTTGGTAAATATCATTGAACTTTTAATGTGGCAATCAATATGAGATGGTCTCAGTTGGCAGATGTTTGTTTTTCAATTTATGCTCTAAAGTATTCTCACAAAATACTATGGTTAGACGTGATATAGCTAGCTTACCATATTTGCAGTTATTTATGTTTGTAATATTCTTTCTTTAATACTGCTCGGTTAGGATGCTTACTACATTTTTAAA
Organism: Maratus speciosus; assembly: GCA_963932465.1. Taxonomy (NCBI): domain Eukaryota; kingdom Metazoa; phylum Arthropoda; class Arachnida; order Araneae; family Salticidae; genus Maratus; species Maratus speciosus. Next base: position 332,524,260 of record OZ010790.1, on the reverse strand, counting down.
ACTCTTCAGGATAATTAGGGGTAGGGGATGCCCGTGGACCCTTGCCCTATCAGCGTCCTGCCCCCTGAGACTCGCGCCCCCTCGTCTAAGGCTTATTCGCCAAGACTTTCTTGGAGGGTTGGATACTCACTCACTAGGTCTCCTCCTTACGCCGCGGTCCCTTAATAGCTGTACTCACGGGACCGTCATTGTTCCCTACCTACTACACTGGAGACAATCGTATTACCCTAAAGATGTATGTTCCTGATAACTGAAACACCTGGCTGTCTCAAGTTTGTAAACAAGATTGTACTTGAATTATCTTATTTTAAATATATTTAACTACATACACATACATAACATATAATAATAATAATAATAATAATAATAATAATAATAATACATTTAATCACTCAATTTTGGAAAACACAGAATAACAATAATAATAATTACAGCCTTTGGTCTGTAAAATCGAGAGTAAAGTCTGTGTGACACTGCTTGTATCTGCGAGACACGATTAGTGTCCAGCATCTCCCCAAATAAAAAAACAACGTTTTACCAGGTGTGTGACCCCTGTATCTGTACAAGGAGATCACCTGTAGGTCGTGGGACCTGTACTAGACTGTTCCCTAACTTGGCGACCTCGTCACGAGAAAAGCTATACATTTTTATATTGTTGGATGTCTCTGATTGAGCGCTTGCTGCACCGCTAGCCCTCTAGTTCACACACATAAGTCTATAGTCCATAAAACCTGGATAACTTAATACACTGCTAGCCTGTAGTGGCATAGAGTTCATGTCCAGACGAACACCTAAAGTTTTGTTCGTGGAATTAGTAGATAATTGTCCACACTTGTAGTATTTTGTCCATTTTTTTTGACAAGGTTTTTCAGTCTGAGCTTACACAAACACTAGAATACAGTTTGTTCTTTGAAACTGTGCTGACGTGTGTCGAACTTCCAAACTCTGACGTCATCATTATTTTGTTCCCATATTTTATACTAGAAGTCGTTAATACCCAAAAGAAACAAAGCAATGATAATTTAGAAAAAAAATCTTACTATGCCAAACAATTAACTGAAATAAACTCAAGAAAACGTTTCTGACTTATTTTTTTTACCAGTTACAAAGTATGGCTTTATCTTTTACATAGGACTATAATTTACATAATACACAATTTATATCCTTATTATCATTATTACAACATAGTACTACTAATATCAAATTTTATACACACATTTTACTATTAATAACGATGTACACACTACCATTCTACAAATTTATAAAATTTTTCTAATTATTCATCCATTATATATGTATATATATATTATTACTCATTATACTTTTCTTTGTATATCACCAATTGTAAATTTCTCATACCATGAAAAAATGTGGGGGAAAATATCTATATCTCTCTCTTTCTCTCTCTCTCTCTCTCTCTATATATATATATATATATATATATATATATACAACTGAGCACTTTGTTTCGTACCCATAACCTCTAATTTTCCTTAGAATTGTAAGTTATTTTTAAAGTATATTTGTTTTATTATAAACAAATTATTTTCTCTTAATCTATATTCCATTTAAATTTTCAACTTAAATGGCATAGCTCATTTTGCATATTGAACTCTCTAAAATAAATGTACCTTTAATTTATAATTTTATTCTAGCTATCTGAACACCAATTATATACTCGAAATATCTTTATTCAAACACTTTCTATAAGGGAACTTCTAACTTACATTGTAGAAAAAAAATTCCCTTACTTTACATCAAAAAGGGTGGCAACTAAGTTGCCACCCCAAGTTGTGTAATGAAATTCCATTTGAAAATTGGTGTAATGAGCCACCAGCTATCAAATGGTGTAAACAAACATCACTTTTAGTGGCAACTTAGTTGCCACCATTTTTGGTGTAAAGTCACACGACTGTTTATCTGGTGTAAAGTCACACTACTGCATATTTGGTTTGCACTTTAACAGTAAAATAAAAAACAATTTAAAAATTACATTTTAAATATAATGCAACCATAATTTACAATAAATAGTTTCACGCAAAGAAGCTGCTAAACATTGTTTTAACTGCGATAATTTATTATCTCAATTAAACATTTATTTTAAACATTTTAGTTTTGGTAAACAACGAAATTTCCTCACAAATCATTCATTCGTTACATCTGGACTTACGTGACGAGTAAGGTTAGTTGGGGAAACTAGGACATGATTTTACAATGTGACTCTGGAGCTTCTGACAATTCAGCTTCAAAAAGCTAATGTTCATTTCAATTAAAGTCTGAACTTCTGTAAATGTGTTCAATTAGGTTCCCTCTATCAGACGGAAATGCTCAAAATTACATTTTTAAGCATATTTCATCTTTATTTCCTCATCGGTCTAGTTGCCCCAAAAATGGGGTAACTGGACCAGGGGGGGGGGGGGGTCTATGTTCCGCACGCGTTTATATTTTTTCATATCGGATATCAGGTCCTGTTTGAAAAAGTGTAAATAACTTAAAAAAATTTTAAACCAGGCAGATCATGTAAATTATATGTCAATAAACAGCGTTGTAAGGGAAACCTTTCCTGTCAGTGTGCCTAATAAAAGCAGTAAAAGTGAAAATATTAGAGTTATTTATACCAAAAATATAAAACTTAAGTAAGTACTTATGTACTTTAGTATAGATAATAAGTGTAAAAGTCACATGGGCATTTTAAGGAAAAAATAGCAAGGTAAATCTCTGAACAAAAGGCTACGTAAGTACTTAAGTACTTTATCTTTATCCAGGGGTCGCATTATATAGGTAACATTTTATTGTTCATTAAAGAAAGGTGCGATGAAGATATTATTTTCAAAATAGTGGTAGGGACAATACAAGATTTCTTATAGCATAGCTGCCAACTTTTACACTTTCCTCTTACCACTAAAACATTATAGTAAATGTTGTCTTATTTAATCGTCGAAATCTTATGATTAAACAAAATGAAAACCTCTATTAAATTTTAGTGTTAGCAAGAATGCGTAAAAATTGGCAGCTATGCCTATAGAATGCGACCCCTGTGTATAGTACAATTTCAAGGTCTGGCTATCTGGCTTTCAGGGGCAAGGTACATGCATTCGTAAAATGTTGAAATAATTTAATGACACCAATATTTACAAGAGAATCCATCTCAAATAATGTAAAAGTATATTTTTGCATACTTAATAAAGGTTAAATTTTAATTATAAAATTCAGGTGCCAATGTGGCAATTAGGAATTAAAATTAAGTGATGCCATAACGGCATCACCGCCTCTCAAGGGGTCAAGAAATTTGGTTTGATACAACTCAATATGGTTTTTTAAAATTTCATTACGTTATTTCAATAAGGTATTCTAACATTTTCTTTATTGTGAGCAAAAACCAATGGAGCAATTTACTTCCCGTAGTAAGATAAACACAAAAAAAAGTATTTATAACTATTGGGGTAATTGGATCCAGCATGGCCCAGTTACCCCGGATACATGTACTAGTTACCCCATTCTTGAAACATTTATGGGGTAAGTGGATACCGGGCTTACATTTAAAACATGAAGTAAATATGTATAGATACCTAATAATATTAATGTAGTTATATGTCTAATCTTTAAAAAAAAAAAAAAAAAGATTGTTTAATAAAAGTACTTACAGTATTTTAATAAAAATCCGAGGAAGTTCAACCATATTGACGTTATTTAAAAAAAAATAAACCTAAATTTTTGACAACCTATCACAGCAAAGTGAGAGTTATAGAGTTGATACACGTTGTTTTAGGAAGCAGAGATAAAGGAGCATTGCTCACAAAAGCCAAAACTTAAAAAACACCAACAGTTTTTTTTTTTATAAAATAGCCTATGGCCCAGTACTTCGTGGTTCCAGTTACCCCAACAAACCTTACTTGACACTTTTTTTTAACTCAGCGTAGGCCTGACTGGTTTTCGAATAAATAGTCTAAGCAAATTAAAATAAACATACCATAAATACAACTAAACATTACAAATTGTACAAAAATCGGATACAGATAGCTAAAAATCACCAACCTCTCAAGCGCTAAAGAACAATTTTTATCACTTTTAAAATGCAAATTAAAAATACTTAACGGCATAATTAATTGATAAACACTACACCGCTAGAAAGCTTGAAGTTTAAGCTTTTAAAAGATACTAATAGTTAAGCAAAATAATAAGGTTTAAATAGTTTTAAAAGGTGCAAAACAAAGTAAACAAAACGCGTAATGCTATGGGAACGTGTTCAAAGACAAAAATTTTTATACCAAATTTCATGAATTTTTTAAACATATCTAAACTCAACGCAGGAATACACGATGGGTGGCGGAGCGAAGCACATACTTTATAGAACATAAAACAAGTATTAGTTTTTCAAAATAATTAATAAAAAGTTGAAAACAAGCTATGTTAAAATATGTCAACAACAGTAAAAATCTCATGTATTTCTATGATCGTGGGCTAACGGGAAAATCGAAAAATATCAACTTCTGAAACGCTCAGCAAATACACAAAAGGTATTCAAAACTTTTAAAACTAGATAAAATCTTGAAGCTTAAGCTTTATATGAGCTGAATATCACATTAGTTTTTCAGAAAAAGTTAGTTTTTGTAGTTAAAAAAGATTAAGAATATCGTTGTTTACGTAATGTATTTCCCATGGGAAAACGAAAGTCGTAATCCTAAAAACTATACTTTTTAAAATGGCTCGCAAATAGGTAAAACTTATTGAAAACTTAAAATTCTTGGTTAAAAAATAATCTACGATCTTTAATTTAGTTGAATCGAACATTATTTTAAAGTTAACAAGCGGAATTCACTGTATACTGAGCGTCTCAAAAGTGACAAAAATGCCAAAATTTGAAAATGACACCAATACACTGAAAAATTAGGTTCACTTCATATACTCATACAATTATACATATAGCAGCTAGAGATACATAGTAGGTATAAAAATATTGGAAAAGGATTGTAGTCTTAACATTAAACAGGAATTTTTCAAAAATATGAAGTTAAACATAAGTTTTAAGCTCTTACCCTATTCCGAAGAAATTAGCCAAAGAAGGCGAGAATTTTTTCAGCTATGAAGGAACCTTTCAGCTCGGGTACTGCAACATAATCTGGTTAACTGCTTTTTATTTAGTGATCATTAATGAGAAACATTTTCGAAGAAAATTCGAGCCTTGGAACACAGCTATATAAACATATTTCAAAATGGCGGACTGAATAATATGTCGCTTTAAAACTTTACACACGAAATGGTGTTCGGTTTCCACAATTTCTTTAAACGATTAAAATTAAACCGTTTTTAGTGTATCATGGCACTTTATTCGGTGTTTACACCAAACTTAGAGTATATTTAATCCTCATTTGGCATTTCATAAACTCAAATTAAGCGTAACTATAGTCCCTTTTTTTTTTACAGTGTACACTCTGTGAAACAGTAGCGAGCTCTCTCTAAACAAAAAGAGCTACGACAATTTCCCCTCAGGCAAACAAAAAAACTCTCCGGCCCTCCGAAATCTCACCCTGACGACCTCATGATCACCTTCACATCTAGCTAATCATAAGACCAGTTGTAGCCAATCGGGTGATAACGAGATCTTGGACTTGTTGTCTGACCCCCCTTCCTACGATAGCCGTTGGGAAAGAGACCCACTACAACAACTACAACAACTACAAGAGACCCACGCTTAATTTTTTCAGGTACGTAATCTCTATTTTATACCGTAAAATTTGTGAACTGCTGTCAAATTTTTATATGTCTATAAAGCCCTTCTTCCATACTCTCCGTACACATAAATTGTTTTACGCTGCAATTACTAAAGCCCACTTAAATAGCTCGTAATTATGCCACGCTTCGTATAAAATACTATGTCACCACTTTCCAAATTACGCGTGGGTCAATCCATTTCAAGTGGTCCAGAAAATCAGATATTCGTTGCTCGACCATTTTTAAAAAATCTGAAATTTTTTGTGCAACAACTCTAACATGATGGAAGTTCAAAATGACAATTATTTTAATTTTATTTATTTTTGTTTGTGCATGGCGGCCATCTTTGTTTCATCGTCTGCAGCAATTTTCTTACAAGACGGGTTTACAGAATTGTAAATAATTCATCGCGTATTTCTCCAATTCAAGTGCGGATTAAAGCAATTTGTACAGAATAAATTGGGATAAAAATTTAGTAATAGAGTAGTTTCCGAAACTAACTGCTTATTGGTGATATTTAAGCATAAATTTCAGTTTTTTTCCAAAATTTGTCCGTTTACAAGAGGAAATTTTTCTAGCAAGGAAAACTGTCAACATGACATAATTTTTTTTTACAAATAGGCCGAAAGTACTTGTACTCACACGCAAAGTTCCAGACCTGGGACTTGCTTTCTCTTCGCTAAAAAAAATCCCAATTGTTTCAAAAATGTCAAAAATCGCACTTTTGAGGCTTTGATTTCTCTGTTGGGGCACGAGATAAAAATCTGAAGTTCTGGTTTCTGAGAGTATTGTATGGTAGTGTAATGCACAAGAAATTTCATGATGGAGATTTGACTACAAGCTGAGATATGGCAAGGGCAACATGTCAAAACAATACTGTCAAACTATTGTTTTCTTGTAGTCACAGTTAAGTATTTATCTCAGAGTGTCACTTAAATTTATGTTTTTGAATATTTTTAAATAATTGTAACAGAAAATAAAGCTCTTTTCAAAGCTTAGCAATTAATTAAAAAATAATTATGCCTAAGGCCATACATTTTGCATGGTTTCAGTATTTTTTGTTTTAATTTTAGTAACTAAAAGAAAGCTCAGCACTTTTACATAAAGAAAAAAATATTTTTATACAAGACCTGAGGCAAAAACAGAATAGGGAAAGAGAAAAACTGTTAATGTTGTCATACTTGTTGAGACATGATCAAACGTGTCAAAGCACAATCTTGCTTGTTCGTTTAAAAATTTTGATCTTTCTCAAAATTTAATTTGTAGGAACCAAATCTTGTCATCTCTTGATAACTTGATAGAAGATATTGACCCTGTTGGCTCATAGAAATAAACTTTGAAATCACTTTGTGCAAGTCCACTTCATTAATAATTCCTAGCTTACTTCTTATGCAAAAATGTCATTTTTCTGAAGTATAAATTTTGAAAGAGATTTGGATTTCTTTACTTTCTGAAAATTACTTGAGTCTGATGCATGGTAACATCGTATAATGTTTCATTTATAGGAACATACTTATGGTAGGAACAAGTTTCAGGGACTGGTAAGCAGCATTAAAATTGTGGTTTTGAAACCAACAAGCGGGAATGTGTTTTGACACGTTTGATCAGGTCTCAACAAGTATGACAACATTAACAGCTTTTCTCTTTCACTATTCTGTTTTTGTCTCAGGCCTTGTATAAAAATATTTTTTTTTCTTTATGTAAAAGTGCTGATGTTTCTTGTAGTTACTATAATTACAACAAAAGTTACTGAAACCATACAAAATGTAGCCCTTAGGCCTAATTATTTTTTAAATTAAATTTCTAAGCTTTTCAAAAGGCTTTATTTTCTATTACTATTATTTAAAGATAATCAAAAACATAAATTTAAGTGACACTATGAGATAAATACTTAGCTGTGACTACAAGAAAACAATAGTTTGACAGTATTGTTTTGACATGTTGCCCTTGCCATATCTCAGCTTGTAGTCAAATCTCCATCATGAAATTTCTTGTGCATAACACTACCATATAATACTCTCAGAAACCAGAACTTCACAGTTTTATCTCGTGCCCAACCAAAGATATAAAAAGCCTCAAAAGTGCGATTTTTGTCATATTAGAAAAATTTGCGATTTTTTTAGCGAAGAGAAAGCAAGTCCCAGGTCTGGAATTTTGCATGTGAGTACAAGTACTTTCGGACTATTTGTAAAAAAAAAAAATTATGCCATGTTGACAGTTTTCCTTGCTAGGAAAATTTCCTCTTGTAAACGGACAAATTTTGGAAAAAAACTGAAACTTTTTGCTTAAATTTCACCAATAAGCAGTTAGTTTTGGAAACTACTCTATTACCAGATTTTTAGCCCAATGTATTCTGTACAATTTGCTTTAATCCGCACTTGAATTGGTGAAATAGACAATGAATTATTTACAATTCCGTAAACCCTTCTTGTGAGAAAATTGCTGCAGACGATGAAACAAAGATGGCCGCCATGAACAAACAAAAACTAATAAAACTAAAATAATAGTTATTTTGAACTTCCATCATGTTAGGGTTGTTGTTTAAAAAAAATTTCAGATTTTTTTTAAATGGTCGAGCAACTAGTGCTGGACCACTTGAAATGGATTGGTCCATATAGTGACGAAAGAAATACCATCGGTTGCTAAAAAAGACGCTATTAAAATAATTTTTGTCAATGAAATTACAAAATTTTAATTTATTAATTTTTTCCCTAGTTTTGAGCTATCCAGGAAGGATAAAATGCACTGTCAGTGGTCATTACTTTAGGTTTGAATATTTGTTAGAGAAAGTATTAAAAATGTATTAACGGCACAAAATAGTGAGAGAGACTCTACCTTCCCCTCATATATTATAATCTCTAGAATTTTAATGATACCTGTAAAAATTTTGGAACGCCTTGTAACTTTACTATGGAGGAGGAGAAACATTAATGGTCAGTGACATGGAATTTCCCCATTGTCTTTTTCAGGGGATGTCGCTTAGTGGAAAATAATTTATGTAGATGTTAAAATGATAAACACGAGACTACTTTCGGGTTAATAACGGTTCAATTACAAAGAACCTAAAAATTATGCGTAGCTTTTGTAATATTATGCCAACAATACAAATTAGAAAAATTAAAATGCAAAGAAGTTTCATTCAAAAAATATATTTAGTTAAGAATCAATAGAAACCGAAATGCCGATATTCGGATTTGTGAAAACTAATTAACTACACTACAAAAATACCCGCAAACGTTTCCGAAAATCAGTGGCAGCAAAATGAACATTGTTCATATATATATATATATTTAATCCAGAAAATGTATTGGTGTCTGAGTTTTCTAATAATAAAGTAGCGCTTTTCGGAAACAAGAATAAGCCGGGAGAAGTTATTGTATATTTTCGTTCGTGGTTATGCTAAGACATAAATATAAATTTAAAAGCAACGTTAAAAACGCCAGAATATGCAAGCCTTTCGCAGACTAGTTCCGGTAGCGTTTAGTGTACCGTCCTTAGTGCAAAGAATAACGGAAACTTTCTCATTTTTATAGACGAGAAGCAGATTCAACTGAGAAGTTCATTAACCAATGGTGAAACAATAAATAACAGGTACCAACGAACATTTACCAGTATTTCCTGTTTCCCCATTGATTGATGAACTTCTCAGTTGAATCCGCTTCTCCTCTATATAAATGAGCAAGTTTCCGTTATTCTCTGCCCTGAGGACGGTACACTAAACGTTACCGAAACTAGTCTGCGAAAGCTTCCATATTCTGGCGTTTTTAACGTTGCTTAAAAAAAAAAAAAATATATATATATATATCCTCCTGCGTCAAGTAACATCTTAATAATTATGATATATTGTTATATCCTCGTAGATTAAGAAGTTTTTGTCTTTTTATTACGCTGTAAAAACTAAAAACATTCCATTTATTTAAAAAAAAAAAAAAAAAAGATTTCTTGGTTTAATAAAACGTTTATTTTTTGTATTTGTATTCGGTAACACTTAACGTTCAAAGGAAATTCCTTCTAATGCCAATGTGAAAATACAGTACGAAGTTTTTTATTTATATGATATCCAGCTGCTTTAAAAATATTTATTTTCCAGTAAAAGCGAAATATATAATTATAAAAAAATAAATAAATAAATAAACATGCTTTCATTAAAATGTAGAAAAAAAAATTAAATGCATTGCCAAATTAGGAGATATTTTGCAAAGTTGTCCAAAATTTCGGGCTATTGTGGTAACCTTGCGCTTAGTACTTTTCAACAAATACTCATTGTTGAAGCTAACGCTGAATTCTCTATAGGAAATCAAACTATGATTGAGTTAACCGTTAAGTTTAAGTAGTGTTTTTGGGATGTCTTTTGAAAACGGAGGGTGCTTGGCTGCAGGACCCCCTTTAGGGTCTATTTTTGAAAAATTCCGAAACATGTGTTTACTAATTTTAGTTATACTATAGGCATGTCAAGATACAATATTTTAATTCCAATTGTTTATGAGATATGGTGAATTTTTAAATTGTAAATTTGCCCCCGTTGCTTCCCTTAGGTATCGAATAAAGAAAAATCAATGTTTAATTCCTGTAGTGGATACCGCAGGGATACATACATATTCAAAATTTCAAAGTTCTATGTCAACAGAAAGTGGATGAAAAATCAGTATCAAGATTTGACTGCCATATACAAACAAACAGAATTATAAGTTAAAGGAAAATATGTAAAAAAATAATACTTAAGTAATATTTTAACTTCAATTAGCAATAATTTATATCTAGTTTGTATATATGCTTGTATATGGGTAGTTCTGAAATTAAGTGGAAATTTGAGTCCCTATCAATTTTTTTTTGTACTTTTATGCAAATAATTGTTCAACTAAATAGACAATCTATGAAGGCACATCTAAAACTTGTATTAAAAATACTTTAGAATAAATTTGAATTTTAAAACTATTTTAATAAAATTAAAATCATACTAATGACATCATGTCATATCCATAGTATGTCCCTCCATGCCCGTTTTTAGGTGCGTTCGTAATTATATAAATACGTAGCACCTATAGTCGTCGTTCAGTCCGTCCGTCTGTCCGCATATAACAGAGCAAAAACTACCCAACCGAATGGTCTGAAATTTGAAATATAAGATTGTTGCAAAATTTTGTCGAGCCATTTCAAATTTTATGAAAGTCGGATGTATAGTTTAATTACAGGGACAGTCAAAAGTTTTCCGTTACATTACGGCCAATGGGAAAAATTATTGCAAGTGCATTTTAATGACGTTACAGCCTTCCGAATGGTCTGAAATTTTAAAGATATAATTGTTGCAAAATTTTGTCGAGCCATTTCAAATTTTAGGAAAATCGGATGCATAGTTTAATGACAGGGACAGTCAAAAGTGTTCGGGGAATGGAAAAAAAAATTATTGGGAGTGCATTTTAATGATGTTAAAGACTATGCACTTTATGATGCAACAAATTATACATTCAGTACAATATGGGGTACAAAAAATAATTATAAAACTTGTTATTGTACGAACGCACCTCATTTGCCACGTTTGACGAGCAATTTCCAACTTGTTACTTTACAACATGAATGTATCCCATAAGATAAAGGAAAAGAACCATATAAAATATATTAAGTTTAAAAATGGATGTACTTTATTTACTTTTTAAAAGAAAATTTTGAATATTTATTTTTAAAAAATTACAGACAAAGACACTTCTGTCCCCAGAATTATTAGCTGCTTCCATGACATATCAGTTATAGTTATATAAAAATCTACTAGATGGCAGAATAATCGAGAAATTGGAATTAAAATTAACTACTGAAAGCTACTGGGATGAAATATTTCTGAATCATGGTAAGTTGTTATTTCATCTAGTTTTAATTAAAAAACTTTTAATTGCCATAGGGTAATTTAATGTCATCTCCATGGCCTCATTAATTATATCAGTTTCAAAAATAGCAGAATTCTGTTGATAAGTAGCTTTAAATTGCTTTATTTAATTTTGTATCCAAGTAGCATTATGTTAATGTTGTTCTTAGTTTAGAAAATATTAGGCTTAATCTCAGATATGTCCCCTCCATGCCATTGTTGTAGCATGAAGGTGACATTGATCCATGGATGTTCAATTGATGTAAATAATATTTTAAGGGGGCTTGGAGTATATTTTTAATTATTGAATCTATATTTTTACTTTTGGGATAATTTTATATTAATAAAAATATTGAAACTGAAAATTTTTAATTCTAAAATATTCAATTTTTTATAACTTTGATTTATCAGTGCTTTCAGTATTTCTTTCAATGCAGGTTAAATTTTACATTTAATTAAACTTTATTTTAAAGCCTTTTATTGAATTTCCTGATCTGAATAAATATAAATATAAATTTTCAGTTTTTCTGTTCTACGCAATTTCATAAATGAAAAAACACACAAAATATTTGTTTAATATTTAATATATTAAAATAATATGACCACACTAGGAGAGTCTACAGTCATATATTTAAAGTGTTGTATTTTCTATTTATCTATTAATCTGCCTTTTTTTTTTTATCTAATTGCACATTAATATTTTAAAATATTTTTATTTATCATGGCTCGACCAAAAAGCAAAAAAGATTTCTGTACAGAAGAAAAGAAAAATCAAACGAGAAGCAGAGCAGAAAAGACGGGATAAAATTATAGAAATTCGAGAATTGTATGACGAATGTAAGAAAAAGGAACGCAAAAGGTATTACAAGATGAAACAAGAAGGAAACATTAAAGCTATTTCTCAATTCAGTGAACAACAGAAGAGTGCACAAAGAAAGAATTGGGTACAAAGGACAAGGAAAGGTCGAGAGAAAAAAGCAAATGAAGAAAAATTACAGCAAGTTCTCTTAAATTCTATTACTTGAGAAACGGAGAAACAGATGATCATCCAGAAATTATAAAAAAAAACCTATTGCGAATGCTAAAGATGTGATAGGTAGAGCAGGTACATTCGGGTAAAAAGCGGTCGAAAAATTGTTTACAGAAACAAAACAAAGGCAGACAGAAGGATAAAATTGCTTGAAAAATAGCTTAAAAATGAAAGTTATGAAAAGTTGAAATATAAAAGAGAAAAAGAATTAAATATTTTAACAATTAAATATTTCTAATGTCCTTTTTAGGCACTGCCAATGAAAGATATACAGAATTTCTTTTTCTTTTTCTTTTAAAAGTATTTAAAATAAAATCTTAGTAGTAATGATTTCAATAATAATAGTTGTTTGAACATTTGCTTGAAATGAAACAAACAAAGAGAGAAAGAGACGCCCCTCCCCCTTTCCTTCATATTTTTAATCACTAGAACTCTCAGGAAAACCCTCCAAAATATTAAATTGACTACAAATTTTGTCTTTTTTTCTATCTATGTTGATAATATAATCTTAGGGGGCTGTGCTCATAGTAAAGTTTTAATAATGTATAAAAATGGATTAGAGCACGACCTTGTGACACTTTAATTGATATCACTAATCACTTAATAGTTTGAAGAGCATCAATGCAATTGAATGGTTTTCATTTATAACTAGATTTTTTCTTTATTTTAAATTCAGAAAGTATACAAAATTTGCTTTTAAAGTTTCTGTAGAAACTTAAAACATTTCATTTATAATACAATCATTTTATTTCCATTATAAAACATTTTTTTGTACTTATATTCGGCAACATTGAACATAAAAAAGGAATTTCCTCTAAGGCTAATGTGCAAATACCGTATGAAGACTTTTCTTCAAATGTTCCAGTTACTTAAAAATTATAAGTCAAAGAAAACATAGAAAAAATAGAAAAAAATCTAATACTTAAGTAGTATTTATGAAAGTGATTTACAAATAATTTATGGCTGACTTGCTGTTCTGCTTGTATTTTGCAAAAAGTATTTCAACATTATCCATATTTTGTTTTATGATCATAGTCGGGAGAAAAATATTCAAATGAAAACCGAAAGCTAATATTAGTTCATGAAATATAAAAAAAAAAACATTATGTACCTCGCTTGATTGCTTTTTTTTATGTGCAATAATCTCTTAAGAAATTCAATGTTATTTTACGTGCCCTGGTAAAAGAAAGAGTATTAAATTTCAAATTAAAATGCCCTGTGCTTTCTTTTAAAATGATTTAAAATAATCTTGAATCTTTAAAGTAATCTTAAATATCTTGAGTCTTGAGTAGTTTTATTTTAATTTTTTTTTAGATTTGGTAATAAACTTTTCTGATGTAGAATTGGGGAAAAAAAAATATTCTTCAAATTGTTACAAAAACCGAAAATACCTATTTGACTTGAATTTGACGTTTTTTCAATATATCACACCTTTTTGTCGCCAAATCGACTCAGAGAAAGACGAAAATAACTATTCAATTAGAAATTATGTAATTTTTAAATGTATGGTTTAATAACAACATTACTGACGTGTCTTCTTACAGATGATGTATCAAACATTGAAATTTGCAAAACGCACGCTATTTCATTATATATAAATTAAGATCGAAATTAAGTGACATATAAAGTTTTTTAACACTTTATATCCCAAATTATGAATTTTAAAAACTATGTTCTCGAAATTTTTTTCTGTACATTACTATGATGCATTTGAAGATATATGCACTAAAAATAAAATATTTCATTTTTTTTGTTAATTGCGGCTAATTACTCGATGTGGTACTTCAAAGTACCATTGCGTCATAACGTTTCGACAAAATCGAGACACATAAAGAAAATCTAAATGCAACTTTTTCTTATTATTTTAATGTGAATTATCATGCATATATCTACTGTATATATGTCTATGATATATATATGACTACATAATGATGCTGTTGGTGCATCATCAGTGAGAATCAATGCCATCAGAAGAATATTCTATAGTTATAACACTATCATGCGATGGAAAGCTTATCTGAAAGAAATTTCGAAACTTTTACGTGTAGAAAAGTCAAAAAGGTTCATAAAAATGGTAAAAGATATTTTTACATATTTTCTACAATTTGTAATGTTTTACTATTTTGTTTTTATGAAAATACTGCACTTTTTTTCCGAAGATAAAAATAACATGTTTTTGCTTTATTATTCATCAATGTCATACGTAAATCATGCAGTATCTTCCCTTACATTGTATTAAAATCCACCTGTCAAGAATCCATGTATTCCTAGTAAATATATACGATTTTCCTTACATTGTATTAAAATCCACCTGTCTAGCATCCATTTATTATTAGTAAATATATACGATTTTATTCACCATATGTATTCAAGCGATAAAAATCTAAGTAAAAATCCTGTTCAACATAATCCCGACGGTACTCAAAAGTACCGCTTTAAAAGCACTTCGTAAAGTAAACACTCTGAAAATGATTTTTTAGCATAACGTAATGTCAAGTGATCTATTTAAAATAAGAAAAATGTGTGATATCTTACCTTTAAAATTTAAGATGTTTCCAAGCAAAAATTGGGGCTACTATGCCAGACAAGAAAATGGAATTAAAAAAGACACTTACCCGCGCCAAAATAGCTTCGTAAAAATTTTTTAGCTTACCGGATGTGCTATATCTGTCTAGAGATGATCAAGGAAAGTATTTACCATTTTTTTCTTAAAAGTACCGTTCCGAATGCAATCAATGAGTATGCTTTAATTGGGTTAGAAAACTATGGTACTTTAAAGTACCGTCGGGGCACAAAGGGATAAAGCAGTATTTTCCTAGAATGTCTAAATAAGCGAATCTTAAATTTAATTTCATTCTACCGTTTCATATTCCGTTTATATTAATTTTCAGTATAAATGGAACGTTTCATAGTATATTAACATCAAATGAAAAAGTATAACTAAATGCAATTTAATTTTTTATTAATAAGTAAACAGATGATTATGTCAACGACATTATTCCAACTTGGAAACGCCTCTAATATAGCCTCCATCAAAAAGCCTTTATGAAAAGTACATTAGCGAATTTTTAACTACTGTCTGGAAGCTCAATGCCCAATGTAATGAAATTAACCCCTGGCGAATCAACCAATTAGAGAAAGTTGCAGAAAGGCAGTTACATGTAATTCAACATTGAATAAAACGTGTTTTTCTCAAGTGCCGCTTACGTTCAGTTCTACAAATTGCGATTTAAAATCGCAAACATATCAGCTTGTTTTCGAATGATATTTTAAGTAATTTTGTTATAGCATGAAAATACACTGGTGTAAACTGATTTATGAAAACCCGGTTTTTTAACAAAAAATTCTATAATATCCATTAAAAATGAATGAATTTTCATACATTATACATGCTATGTACAATAAATAATTTAGAAAAATAAAAATTCATACATATCAGTAAACTAAAACATAAGGTCAAAAATTAGATTTTAGTAACATAAAAACATGGAAATTGATTTATGAAATATCACATTTAAGTGAAATTAATAGTCAGTAAAGCCGCCTTTATTCATCAAAGTTTCTTTTATTATAGATGGCATTGATAAAACATGGAAATTGATTTATGAAATATCACATTTAATTGAAATTAATAGTTAGTAAACCCGCCTTTATTCATCAGAGTTTCTTTTATTCCAGATGTCACCGATAAAGTAAAATTTTTATTGTATTTCGGATCAATTAATTTCCAGTTTTGAAAGATTGAAGCTTTCAATTCTACAAGTGATGTGTACTGCATCCTATTTGCATTAACCATTCGAACAAGCTGTCTCCAAACGTTTTCGATGGGGCTCAGTTCGGGACTAATAGGGGGATGGTCTAAAAGAACAATATTCCATTCGTCAAACGAATCTTTCATTGCGTTTGAAATATGAATACTTGCATTGTCTTGCATGAAGATGTAACATAAGCCATAATATAGCCATGTAAATGGAAGAAGTGAATTTTCTAAAACTAAACTGTAATCAAAAGAATTCTGGTGACCGTTTAAAAATGCAATTTCACTTTTGCATCATAAGCGATTTCTGCCCAAATCATCAAACTTACCACCCCCAAAATTTATGCTGAATGTAGATTTTAGTTCTTTTCGGAGATCCCTTCAATAATACTTCGAACAATGCAGGCCATCCAAATTAAATATTTTTTCGTCGGAGAAAATGACTTACTTCCAATTGTCACCCATTGCCATGTACTTCTCGCAAAAATGCAAACGCATCTGCTTGTGACGCAGAAGTCCTTTGTACCAGACTTCATTTTTGACCATTCCAAGCTCCGTGAAGAAGTGAAATTCGCTCAACTCTTCTAGAAGTAACAGGAAGAGAAAGATATGCACAAATATGCTTTGAAATGTGACCGGCTTTAGATGCAAGCTGAAGAATACTCCTTTTCGCTCTGTCACTTAAACGTGGATTACCTTTTTAGTTAAAAGTTTTTCCATAATTTGCTGGATTTGCTAATATCCGGAACAGACATTCCACATTCTAAATATGCATCGATTTTAGCTCTTTCTTCCTCAGACAACATTTTTCGGTTACCCATCGTGAAAAGTAAGACTGAAACATGTTGCATCCAATAAACTGCGCATGTCACGTTACCTCGTTTTATGAAAAATTTTTTCGCATTACTTTGAAATAGCCAATAAAATGTGATACTTTATAAATCAATTTCCATGTTTGCATATTACGAAAATCTAACTTTTGACGTTTTGTTTAAGTTTTATATTATGCATGAAATTCTATTTTTGTAACTCATTTGTTATACATACTATGTATATCCCATAAAATTTCATTCATTTTTAATGAATATTCTAGAAGTTTTTGTTAAAAAATCGTGTTTTCATAAATCAGTTTCCACCAGTGTATTATCTGAAACGCTATATTTGATAGCCAATTATTGAAAATTTTCACAGGCCTCTCAAACGAAGCGCTCTTAAAAGCTTATTTCGTTCGATGTTTAAAAATAAATAAATAAATGAAAAACTCACTCCGTATAAATGAAAAGAAAATAATTTTCAGATTTTGAAATTAAATGTATAAGCGCAAGTATTTGTTATAAAATAAGAAAAAAATTCCGACATTATTTTACACTCTTATTTTTCTTGTAATTTTCCTTCTTTTAACATTGTTCTTCCGCATATTTTTTGAAATGTTCCAGAGTCTTTCTCCTTTATACATTTCATTGTTTTGTTCAATTTCTTCTTATTATATGTAACGGCTGTTTGCTTTTTTATTCTGTTTAGAAAAAATATAAAATCAAAAACAAACATTTTTATTTATTAGAGAAGAAAACACCGCGAAATATTCTAATTATTTAACGTACACAACAGAAAATGTTCGCTTAGCTGAACACAGGAAATGGAATAGAATTATAATTATTTATGAAAACATCCCATTTATTTTCAGTTTGTTTCATTTGTTTGAATAATTTAATCCAATGAGATTAAAATAAAACAAAAAGAAAACGCAATAGGGCTATCCAACCCTCGGCCAAGTACAGCAGTGAAAGAAACCCAGCAGAGAATTAAACATTTCCTTGAAATTTTGCAATTTTCATGGGGTTTTTGTAATTGTTGGTTGCACAATACATTTCTTTGAGTGTATTACTACAGCATGATCTAAGTATAAATTAGCACTGATAAGTAAATTTAACTTTGACAGGTTTTATACAACTGTGAACTTACTTCTAAAGTTTTATGAACACATTTTAATTCATATAGATACTTTAAGTGGCCGCAAAATGAGGAGATTCGTCTGATGCTCGTGTGGCCGATGATTAACCGTCAATCACCAACACCTGATTACGAGCAAATATGTGAAACCAGCAATGGTAAATGCATATTGGATGTATTCTTCAATGTATCCATAAGTAATAGTTTATATTTATAAAATAAAATATTTTAAATTTAATTGAATAAAAATTATTAAATATTTAACTTGTAAGAAATTTTAATAGTAATATAAACACAATATTTTAAATGTAGGGGAAAGCATTGAACCTCAGTTCTTTTGACATTTGAAGTCCACCGAAGTGGAATGCTTTGGGGCCTATAGCTACTGTGGCTGTCGCCTCGAATGATCCTTATTATACAGAAACAACAATAAGTCACAACAATTTTTATTTTCCATTACATATATTATATTACTACAATGGGACATTCACAATTACATCCATGTCTTACCCGATGATTCGAACCCGGGCCCCCGCCGTGGCAGTGACTGTCACTACCGACCACGCCACAACCTCAGTCCTATTTTAACATTTTATTTTTTAGTGTAATTAAAATGGGTAAATATCGAAATATAAAGCTATTTATCATATTAAGCTTCCCTCATAATTTTCTTGAACTCTAGTGTTAGAGCTATAACAGTTTTTCTTTTAATTAAAAAATATAGTAATTTTAGAATCAAGGTACAACACCCAAATCGTAGCTTGGCACTAGGCTTGTTATACATGGACCCCGAATCATTTTTTATGAAAAATAAAAATAAAATTGACGAAATATTTTTATAATGTATTTTAAATAAAGTATATTTAACATATTTATCATAGATACCTATTTAAAGTTGTTTTAAATTAATTTAAAACAAAAGGGTGTAAATTAGAGAACGGATGGGGGATAATTCCAACCACAACAGATGTCAATAGCATTTTAATTGTTTTATTGCTTTTTTATACACGCAGTAGGTGATAGGTTAACGGACCGTTCGGTTTACGAACAGATCGGTTAACAAACACTTTCGCGAGAGATTTTTATGTTCGGACAACGAACACATGTGCGGTTAGCGAACACCTCACAAACAAAGCCAAGTAGCTAGCCTGTGTTTCTGATTTGACGATCTGTATTATATTGCATATATCGACTTAGAGGAGACATTTTAACAAATGTGTACGTATGGACTAATTAATTTATGGGGTACCGTGGTTTCAGGTCATACATTTTAGAGCCCACAAATTAGAATGAACTCATCAGAAACATTAATTTTTATATTTTGTTTCTGTTTTTAAGGAAATATTTTTTATTGCAAATTAATTACTTTAATTGAAATTTACTTCACAAATTATTAACTGGCTGTAGGCTCTACTTGAGCTTTATTGGACCCTGTAGTAAATACGATGTTTTAGAGAACTAAAGATAGCTTGAAAGGTTAAAGTGACAAATCGATATGATTTAATGCCGTAGCCAATAAATATAATCCTAAAAGTTTTTACAAAGGGCATGTCATTTATTTATTTTAAATACGCTACGCAAAGTCATCAAAATACGATCTTTCCATATTAAATAAAGTGGTATATTAACCTTGTTATAAAGAGAAGATTTATGTATTTTTTAATACATTATTTAGCTTTTAAGAACGAATTAATTGAATTCACATACAAATTAGTACAAGGGTCATTTTCAAAATATGCATACATATGCTGTCCCACAGTAAAAAAATGTACTCATAATATATTATTTAAAACTGACTATAAATATTATATTTATTTAATTACACTACATAACATATTTCTAAAACATAAAAATAATCACTTTCATATTTTTTTCCTAAAGATGCAGATTTTTGCATCTAGTAGAAGAAAAAAATAGCTGTCCCTCTTCTGTATTTTAAAATTCTGTAATATTTTTTCACTTCATTTTTCATTTTAAAAGGAAACTAATTGGGACATTTAATGAGATAAATCATCATTATTTTAAATTTCTGACATTATTCCAGCAAAAAAAAAAAAAAAAAAAAAAAAAAAAATTAAAGAAAATCTACAAAACATTTTGTCCCTCATATTTTGGCAAGTCTGTTACCAAGCTACAATTTCATGAAATAAAGGTTGACAATTTCACCAAGAGATGGCAGCACATTTGCAAAAAAACACTTGTACTAGTTAAATATTTACTTGTAGCCATTTTCTTTTGCAGTTGAAAAACAACAGTGTAGTGGAGTAAAGAATTTTTTATAAATATGAGTATTTTTATTCAATTTCAAGTCTGTTACCTAATTTTTTATGTTAAAAATACTAGTTTAGTACTTTCTTTTGCTTTAATATTATTATCTAGTTAATATATTAAAGATTTTGTTTTGTTTCCTATTGTTAATAATTAGCATGTAGGTTTTGGAAGATATTTTGCTGTTAATGTCAAGTCTGTTACCAGTCAAGTCTGTTACCATGTTACTGGTAACTGGAGAAAAATAGTGTATAAAAATTATACCAAAAGCTAAAGTGCTTAATTAATTATATTTACAGACACATCTAACTTATACATTATCACTTATTTCATTTTTAATGTGAAATTTAAAAGTATTTAAAAAAAAAATGTTTTTCTGAATTGTATGCATTTATTGAAAATGACCCACAAAATCTATGATCGGTTATGGAACAATTCAGTTAGGAAAAGCTGTTTTGGAACGTATTAAGTTCGTTAACCGATCACCAACTGGATTATGTATATATGTTTGTTTTATCACGATGCAAAAACAAACAAAAAAAGTTGAATAAAAAGCTAAGATTAGTTTTCAAAACTTGATATTGTACCAGGAAATATATAAAGATTTCTTGTATGTCATTAAGTAAGCGTAGAATCCTTCAAATTGCTAATGATTTAATTGCAACTGATTGAAAAACATAGTTTCTTCAAGTTTGAATTCTATTCTAGTGCTATTAATATGTTTCATGGACACAGCAATAATCTCTTCTTCACCATTTTCATCATTTATGCACATTTTCTGTACATAAGGGGTGTAGATATAGAGTTTAGTTTTGAATTCCCCTATTAATGATACAAGGACAAACTTTCCTGACAAGCTTTTTAACAGAATAATATGTAATTGTGTTGTACTTGCGACATTTCTCCATAACACTAAAAAGAATTATATATTAAAAAATAAATAAATACTAATGTTAATGATTGGGAAAAAAAAGAGGTAAGAACCACAACTTACTGATTCATCAGCTTCAAAAAATTCTTGAGTTAATGGACTCATCTTAAAAATAAATAAATAAATAAACATGTAATTGAATTGCAGTGGATTAACAATAAAAAATATATTAATAAAAACATTGCTATTTAGGTTAAAGCAAAGGGTTAATGGTTATCATCTAAAGAAGAAAAAAAAGCCAATATATAATTTTATTGAAAATAAATAAATAAGAATAATAAATATTAATAATGAACACAAATTGCTAAATATATTAATTGAAAAGTGTAAAATACTTACTACATCACCATCAACTTCCAAAAATGCTTGGGTTAACGGGCCGATCTAAAACATTATATACACACATTAATTATAAAATTTATTATTAATTATTATTAAAAAAGTTAAATATAAAATTAATAATAAAATTATAATACTCACAAAATCAGTATCATCGTCGTCAAAATCATCCATATTTTAATGAAGAATAAACAGGGTGAAATATGAGCTTAGTAAAAAAACAAATTATTTAATAACACACGCGATGGTAAACTCACAGAAGAAAACAAAGCAACTGATACATACAACTGATGCCATTTGGTGAATGACAAACTTTTTTCATTACCGGTTACAGTTAAATGATAATTTGAGATACAAAAAACAACTCAACTTCACATTTGGTTACAGTTAAAGCTATTTCTTCTGTTCTAACATGAATCTGTGACGTCATAACCCACGTGGGTCAGCGTTCAAGTCAAACAGGAACGACCATAGTCTAACAAGAATAAACATGAATGGCCAGTCATATTCAAAATTTGTTTTCAATGAATATTAATCATACCTAAATTAATTATACTCTTAATTAATTATTTAAATTGGTCAGGAACTGAACCCCGTTATCCTACACAAAAAAAAAAATCACGTGACGCCATCTTGGATGACGTCATCCAATTAAAAAACAAAAAAATCATTATCAACGGTCACGTGACCGTTGCCACCGGGAAAAAAATTTGTCCCTGCCGGATTCCTATACGATCAAGTCACGTGACCCTCCATTTCCGACCCCCAACCCCACCCCCTTTTGATTGACAGGTGGACCCCTCCTTCAAGAGTACGCAAAAAGAATCAACCCCCCCCCCGTTCCAAACGTCGAAAAAAATCCCCCCCTTTCCCTCCCCCCTTACTCCTATACGATGACGTCACGTGACCGTTGCCACCGGAAAAAAAGTTGTCCCAGCCGGACCCTCCATTTCCGACCCCCTCCCCCACCCCCTTTTGATTGACAGGTGGACCCCTCCTTCAAGAGTACGCAAAAAGAATCAACCCCCCCGTTCCACCGTCGAAAAAAATCCCCCCCCCTTTCCCTCCCCCCTGTACTCCTATACGATGACGTCACGTGACCGTTGCCACCGGGAAAAAAAGTTGTCCCAGCCGGACCCTCCATTTCCGACCCCCTCCCCCACCCCCTTTTGATTGACAGGTGGACCCCTCCTTCAAGAGTACGCAAAAAGAATCAACCCCCCCGTTCCACCGTCGAAAAAAATCCCCCCCCTTTCCCTCCCCCCTGTACTCCTATACGATGACGTCACGTGACCGTTGCCACCGGGAAAAAAAAGTTGTCCCAGCCGGACCAGCGTATACTACTACGATATTTTTCTTCTACTAGAAGAAAAATATGAAAATCGATATGCATTATAGTAATAGTAACCAACTATTTTTGAGTTGCGTAATTTTGTCATAAAAATTTTCAACTGTAGATTGCATTTTACTGGCTGGTGAAATAAATCCTTGGCTGGTAAGATTTTCTAGAAATTCCCCACCCCTGTACATAGATCTTCAACCTGAAAAAATACTTTGGATATCATTTGAAATTCAGGTCGACCAATTAGAGTCAAAACCCAAACCGAAACAATGAAAGTGAACCCGGCCTGCAACAAAAAATCTACTATTGATCCGATCCAAACCAAGAGTCGGTTCGGGTAAAAGCAAGTAACCCGACCTGATGCAGGACTCTAATGCAGATATCTTTCAGTTAGTGTAGTAAATTGTTTTACATGCTTCCTCAATTAGTGTGTGAAGCACAAAACTGGTTACACTATTTTTTTCCCAGCAAGATGGTGATCATTATTCAGCAATTGGTAAGTTTTCTATTAAATAAATTAACAAGTTTGTAGGTTTAAAGCAATTAAACTGTAATGCAAAATATTTTAATCAAGTCGTGTATTTAAAAAAGTACTCTATGATAAGTAAGCTAACATAATTAAAGAATTGTTGTAATGCAGATTAAAAATTAAGAGACTTTGTACTGTTTCTTGACTGATTGTTTATATTTTTAAAATGTATACATTAATATGCGAGTGCACATATGTGTGCACCAGTGATTTTTTTTTTTTTTTGTGTGTATTTGCAGAGTGCACGACATCTGGCCGAAAAAGTAGCAAAACTAAACACGGTATGTACTGTATAAACAAGAAAATTAATCAGCACTGTTTGTTTTTAAGAATTTTGCATATTACAGGTCATCTCTTTAATCATTGTTTATATCAGTGTTGAATTCAGACACTTTTTTCCAGGAGGGATTGTACTTTTTGACCATTGAAAACACAAAATCTCAAATCTTCTGGGGGGGGGGTGTCCCCCCCCCGGGTCACCCCCTGAAATCAACACTGATTTATATTTAAAAAATTTATACTTTAATATGAGAGTGCACTTATGTGTGCACAAGTTTTTTTTTTTTTTTTTTAGTTCGGTATTTGCACAGTTCATGACACCTGGCCGAAACAGTACTCAGTACAATATTACTCAGAAATAAATTAAGAAATATTTTAACTCTCTGAGCGGTTTGAGCATATTTTTCAGTTTCCCAAAAACAACTTGAATCTGTTGTAGACAAAAATATTTTCAGCAGAATTGTATTTCAAGATGTCTATCAAATAAAGGAGCATGAAGTGTATTTTAGAAACAAACAGGAAAAGAAAATTTTAATTAAAATTATTTTTATAAGCATTTTTATGAAAATGCCGGAACGCCTTCAAGATGCTCGGAGGGTTTAAAATATATATATATATTCCAATCAACCCAGTAGCAGAAACAGTGCAGCACGGAAGCGGGCGCTGCAGATTATTTTAAACCTTGCAGATTAATCCACCAACTTAAAAATAAATGCTGGGCTTAAAAAATAGCTGAAATTTGCTTTAAGTCTCTAGATTTATGGTATTTGTTGTATCCTTATATTATATATATTCTTTATAAATGGAAATTTTGCTTACTTTAAGTGTTTCTCTTATTTCTTATGATAGTAGGCTTATTGGGTCACAGATAAATATTTGTTTGCTGCAGACTGACGCAGAAAATTCTGCTTCTGGGCCAATCAATAAATATAAAGACGTTTGATTTACGTTGTGTAATAAAAAAAATTAGTGTATTTATATATTTATGCATGTAAGCATTCGCTGTTTTCTGTGGTAAAAATCTGTATGTACTTCAATGCAAATAACTTAAAAGTAGAGCTGGGCGATATATTGATAAAATTGATATAAAATGGTAATTGTGATAACGATATTAAAAAAGAAATAATAATAATAATATTTTATATGTCCAGTAAAAAATTCCAAAGTATGTTCTGATTTTCAAATTAAAGCAATACGTATTAAAAGATATTTTGCCAAAGATAAAACTTTAAAATAGGGTTGAAAAAAGTCGTTTTAAAGCAAGAAAGTGGATATTAAAGGTGGTACAAGTTATTCCTAAGACAAATCTAAGTGCCGATAAAAGTCACAATGTTAAATTCAGTCCCAGTTAAAGTCACATTTGCGTTCAAATTCCTTTTAACTGGTAAATAAAATAAAGTCATTCGTCTGAAAAAGTATCCATAAAGCGCAAATAAGTCTTTGTAAAAATATTTACTCTAAAAACTATCGCAGAAGCGTTATTCAAAAATGCCTGGGCATTCCATTCCGCTTTCCTCCCCCCACAACCAGTCAGTCGGGTGTTCCATATAGATCATAACTCACAACAAAGCAAAGGCAAGCGTAGCTTGGTTAGAAAACGCGTTCATCTACTGGCCAAGAGTATGCGGGTTCGAATCCCTTGTTTAGCTTTTGTATATTTTCCTAATTCTAAAATATAATAAATTCATTAAAGGGTTCTAATTAAAAAACTCTAGTCAAGTTTATAATTCAATTCAAAACGCTTAAAATCAATTTATAAATAATCAGCTTTAAAAACTTAAATTTTATTTAATTCATTCAATTAAATAAATTCAAATAGCCGATTACGTCATCATGAAATTAATACATTCAGCATAAGGTTTTAATTAAAAAATCATTAAACTAAAAAATAAAAATAGCTTTGAAACCAAATAAAAATTCTAAACTAAGTATCCATCCCATTAAAAGTTAAATTCGTTTAAATTAAAATAAAAAATAAACTCATTAAAAATTAATTAAAAACTTTAGCGAGACCCTCGTCTTGTAACACGTGACCTCATGTTTGATTGACTCTCCCTTCTTCTCCCCCTCTCATGAGCAACCCCTCGAGAAAACCGAAACTAACATTCCCCCCCTGTTCTTCCCCCTCAAACATACAGCAAAAAAAAAACTCCAACTACCGTTATCCTATACGATAAAGTCACGTGACTCCCCTCCCCCATTTCATCCCCCACTTCTGAAAAAAACCACCCCTTCCTCCAACAGTAGAAAAAAAAATCACGTGACAACCCCCACTTCCTCCCCCCTCCCGAAAAACCACCCCTCGTCCAAGAGTAGAAAAAAAATCACGTGACAACCCCCACTTCCTCCCCACCTCCCGAAAAACCACCCCTCGTCCACGAGTAGGAAAAAATCCCCCCCCCCCCTGTACTTCTATACGATGACGTCACGTGACCGTTGCCACGGGAAAAAAAAGTTGTCCCAGGTGACCCTCCATTTCCGACCCTCTCCCCCACCCCCTTTTGATTGACAGGTGGACCCCTCCTTCAAGAGTACGCAAAAAGAATCAACCCCCCCGTTCCACCATCGAAAAAAATCCCCCCCTTTCCCTCCCCCCTGTACTCCTATACGATGACGTCACGTGACCGTTGCCACCGGGAAAAAAAAGTTGTCCCAGCCGGACCAGCGTATACTACTACTATACTATACTACTATATACTATATCTACCTCTGCCTGTAGGCCGGGCCGGCAGGGATTTTTGTTTATATGACGATTTTGAAATGGCAGTGTCAGCAGCATTGCTAATACATCGAATGATGTTATCAAGCACGTCGTCAATATTTACTTTCTATCATATTATTCTTAATGTTTGAAAGCATTGTAAAAGTTTATCAATTGGGCTTGGGCCATTTTAATACAGTCTGTCTCGACAAGCATCTTGTTGCACACTTAATGATTATTGCTCATTGTTGTCTATGAGGCTAGAAGCGTTTGGATGATTACCGTGTTATATAATCATTAAATATGGATGGGGCAGAAAATTGTCCTAACTTAAGGAATGGATTTAGGGTATTAAGATTCCATACAAATGAAGGAAGGCGGTATGAAGAATTTCGCCTAATTCCGCCAATTTGCTCAAATGTAAACAAAAAACAAACAAAAAAGTAGTAGTATACGCTGGTCCGGCTGGGACAACATTTTGTTTCCGGTGGCAACGGTCACGTGACGTCATCGTATAGGAGTACAAGGGGGGAGGGAAAGGGGGGGATTTTTTTCGACGGTGGAACGGGGGGGTGATTCTTTTTGCGTACTCTTGAAGGAGGGGTCCACCTGTCAATCAAAAGGGGGTCTGAAATGGAGGGTCACGTGACTTGATCGTATAGGAATCCGGCTGGGACAACTTTTTTTCCGGTGGCAACGGTCACGTGACATCATCGTATAGGAGTACAGAGGGGAGGGAAAGGGGGGGGGGGATTTTTTCCTACTCGTGGACGAGGGGTGGTTTTTCGGGAGGGGGAGGAAGTGGGGGTTGTCACGTGATTTTTTTCTACTGTTGGAGGAAGGGGTGGTTTTTCAGAAGTGGGGGATGAAATGGGGGGAGGGGAGTCACGTGACTTTATCGTATAGGATAACGGTAGTTGGAGTTGTTTTTTTTCTGTATGTTTGAGGGGGAAGAACAGGGGGGGGATGCTAGTTTCGGTTTTCTCGAGGGGTTGCTCATGAGAGGGGGAGAAGAAGGGAGAGTCAATCAAACATGAGGTCACGTGTTACAAGACGAGGGTCTCGCTAAAGTTTTTAATTAATTTTTAATGAGTTTATTTTTTATTTTAATTTAAACGAATTTAACTTTTAATGGGATGGATACTTAGTTTAGAATTTTTATTTGGTTTCAAAGCTATTTTTATTTTTTAGTTTAATGATTTTTTAATTAAAACCTTATGCTGAATGTATTAATTTCATGATGACGTAATCGGCTATTTGAATTTATTTAATTGAATGAATTAAATAAAATTTAAGTTTTTAAAGCTGATTATTTATAAATTGATTTTAAGCTTTTTGAATTGAATTATGCACTTAACTAGAGTTTTTTAATTAGAACCCTTTAATGAATTTATTATATTTTAGAATTAGGAAAATATACCAAAGCTAAACATGGACCTGTCCATGCTAGGTTCAAGGTACAAAGCTTGGTGACTTGAAAAGTAATGACTTCTTACCATTTTATAGTTAGGCATAATGTGATTTGAAACGCATGCCCATAATGCATTATAAGTATTCTTTTATGTATAAGTTTGACTTTAAAACAGATAACTCTTGCTAACGAGATACAATGAAAAAGGGCAGCAATTAAAAAATTACTTTTTGGCTCACAAGCTATCAAAGCCTGAGAGTCAATGTGTAGGCAGATTCTGTATGTACGTGCGTATAAACAGGTTGGTCATAAAAAAACTTTGCCAATATATGGAGCTCTAGCGGCTGATCCGTTCAACCGATCGAAATGAGATTTCACATATAGTTATTCAGAGATATAAGCTCGGGATTATGTAAATGGCAACAAAATGGCACTCACGACTACGATTATAGCTACATAAACTCGAAATTTTCGAATGGCAATGCCCATTTTTTACCGTCGCAAAATGTTCAGCGCATGCGAAAACCCAAAAGAGCGTTGGAACGGTACGTGTATCACAAAAAACGGACGTGTTATGCACACACAAAAACAGCTTTGCAAACGAAGAAAAAAAAAAAAAAAAAAAAAAAAACACGATTGGGGCGCACGGATGAAATTTGCATATGAAAAAGGCAAGGCATCAATCACTGATTACTGCATAGATCGGAGAAAAGAAAACTTTTTTGGATTACATATTTTCCACATGGTTGTCATCACAGGCAATTACGTATTGCAAGCGGGAGACTGTGGACAATATATCCGAAAATAACATAGCATGAGGGATGTTTGCTATCTCACATTCGATAGAGTCTTTCAAATCCGGCAAAGTTTGCGGATTGTACATGTACATTCTAGACTTCAGATATACCCAGAACTAGAAATCCATAGAAGTGAGGTTGGGGAGTCGCAGAGGCCACGGGAATGGAAAATCGTGTAAGATGACGCGACCGCCAAAATGGTCCAGGACTCTGTGAACAGACTTATATGTGGATATGCGACATCTTGCATCCAAACGATGTCATTCAGTGCATTTCGCTGCAGCTATTCTAGTATAACGTATTTTTGTAGCATAGCTGTAAAGCGAGAGCCTGTCCCAGAGCACATTACAAAACTCGTTGGTGTCAATTCCTCAAAGAAGCAAGGGTAGAAAACAATTGTGCCTGCAATGCCGCACCACACAGTAACTTTGGCGTCGTATAAAGATACTGGTGCAACAGCCACGTGGGGATTCGTGATTGCCTACTGCACTCTGACGTTGCCAGTTAAGATGAAATGTGCATCGTACGTCCATAATGTGCAAAGAGGCAGTCGTTATCGCCATCATTCATTTGCAATGTCTGTGCGTTGTTGATGGTCTCCCGCGTCCAACATCTGGAAGCGTTACCGGTGTGAAAACATGCGGATTACAAAGCGCAGTAGGCTTTAGATCTGCTGTTTTTGGTATATCCAATACACCAGCTGCACCTCTTGCTGTTTGCATGCGTCCTGAAGTCACTATGTGATGCTCTTCCATAACAGTGTCCTCAGTAACAGTTCGTCGTCCGGATCACTGGTGCAGCCAGTTTCTTCGAATTTCTTTACTAAATCACGCAGAGCTTGTGGGGTACATGGACTACGTATTTGGTGATGGTTTCGACGGTAAACACGCAAGACTTCCGTTGCATTCATCACATTTTGATAATAAGTTTTACCAATTCACCACGAACTTTAGCTGGCAGAGTCATTTCATCGGCATGTATGAGCTCCGGACTGAAGAAACAACATTCCCACACCACTTTTTATCCGTTTTCCAAGTTGAATATCTATTGATTTGCGTTTTGTGTTTGGTGGCTTGCCTCTGCAATACGCAAATTTTCTCCGTGACCGCCGATTCATGTTTTTTAGGCCGTTCGAAGAGCCAATTTTTCTGTGCACATAACGCGTCCGTTTCTTTTGATACACGCACCGTTCCAACTTTTTTTGGTGTTTTCACATCCGCTGAGCATTTTGCGATGGGGAAAAAAAGGGCGTTGCCATTCAAAAATTTCGAGTTTCTGTGCCTATAACAGTAACCGTGAACGCCATTTCATTGCCGTTCGCAGAATCTTGAGCTCATACCTTTGAATAACTATATCTGAAATTTCAACTCGATCGGTTGAACGGACCGGCTGATAGAGGCCCATATATCGGCAAAGTTGTTTTATGACTACCCTGTACTTTCGACATGTAAAAAACAAACTTGAATAACACATTATTTTAATCTTGCGGCTGTAACATTTTACCTTATATAAATCAACTTTTCAGTACTCTAGATGGACTAGATACTGAAATATTTGACAGTATTTAGATTAAGTAAAATTATTGTTATCACACACCTTCAATTGTCTGATGACGACATTCTTCTTTTTCCCCATCATTGTGAATAAATACAAGATAAATCATGTTAGTTTAAAGCTTGATTTAAAACATAAGTTACGTAATATATTAATTGCACTTTTTATCATAAAGTCAAATACTATTGTTTAAGTTAAGAATTGGAACCGGGAACATAACTTATACAAATGGAAGGAAAATTAATTTACCTAACACGTTTCTCAATCTCTTCCGGAAATATGAAAAAATTACACTAATATTTGGATTTCGAAATAACTCCCAGCAAAAATAATCAGTTTTTTAAAATTAAAATTTGTAATAGCTAAAAAAGCAGGGACATTGAAATCTAATTACTTTTTCTACATTATCCAAATGCAATTTATCAAGGATTTAAAAAATATTTATTAGAATGAATTTATTCGTTTATGGGTTAAGTACTTTAACAGAGCAGTGTTTCCACATTAAAGTCTTGTAGATGAGATTCTGAAATTCAATTTAAATCTTATAATACACATTCTGATTATTCATTATTCATTTTTATCAAAAACATTAAAATGTTTTTATTAATAGGTATTACTTATCATAATTAAGATAAATGAGATAGAAAATTACATAATTACATAAATGCGAAATTTCTTTAGACAATATAATTATATAAAAATGTAGTTGTCTGCATTTGAGATTGTAATGTCTATATTTATAATTTACCGTTTATATACCAATTTCAGACATTATTTTATACTTAAAAGAGAATTTTAATCACTGTAATATATACAGGTCTGTTTCCATTAAATATATTTGATGTAACATTTAAAAAATATACATTAGATACTACATTTAAAAAACATATCATCCTTTTGAATAAAATTAAATTTTTAAATAAATTCCTCCTCTGGGTTTAAAAATTTGAATTTTTATTTTGGAGATACATTCAGTTGAAATATTATTTTTTCCCGATTTAACATCCAAATAACAATACTAAGTATCATATAAATAAATTAATGATCTTTAATAAAAGGCTATTTACATTTTTTATTGTGTTTTACAATAAACAGTTTACAAATCTTACGATATATATATAATCCCTTAAAAAATCACTAAAATGTGGATGATTTACCCGTCATGTGGAAGTACAGAACAGTAGGACAATATTTTTCGTTTCTAACACAATCGCTTCGGAAAATTCTGTTCAAAATATCCAATTTGACATCATTTTTTGAAATATTATTATGCCTCTATTAAAAAATCGATTCTTACGTTACATTATACAACTGGATGCGTTTGAGAGCAAAAATGAATTTAAAAATGAGTAAAAAAATAAGCAGTTTGGATTTGAATACACCCTTAATAAGATGATTTTTTTCTTCAACCGCTATGTATTTTAAATTTGTTTCTGCTGTAAGAATTGGTCCTATGAGAAACTTGTCTATAAAAATGTTGAAGACAATATTAACAAGATATATGATAAATTCATGGGGATTTTATATCTTGTGAATTGACGGAGTTATGAATTTTTTCTTCTTCGACCCCCCTCCCCCCTTTTTGTTTTCGTTTTATTAATTTTTTGCGGTACGAATTGGTCCTATCAAAAACTTCTGAATATAAAAGTTGTAGATAATATTAAAGAGATTTATAATAAAAACAATTGGATTTGATATCCTGAGAATTGACAAAGTTATGAATTTTTTTTTCTCCCAAAAACACTATTTTTTGCGCCCCTTGAGCCCATTTTTAATTTTATCAAAAATCTGCCATACATAATTTTTTGTCCCTATTTTTAGCAGTAATAAAAATTTTAAATTGATTTGATATGTACAAAAATTAAGAAGTTATGGGGTTTTATCTGTTTTCACAAAACCCCTCCCTATTTCCATCCTCTTGGTCCGATTTTGTCGATTAACGAACTTGACTGAGATTTTATACTCCCTGATATTATGTATCAGTTTGGAAGAAATTTGAGCAGAATTGTGGAAGTTATCGTGTCCAGAAGAAATTGATATATATATATATATGTGTGTGTGTGTGTGCGTGTGTGTGTGTGTAGATCTGCAAAAATATTTCCGAAATTCCAACATAGTGGAGAATGTAATAGGTAGAATTTCGTACGAAATCTACCTAAAAGGCATTTTCACATAGTGCAAAGACATGAAAAAAACAAAACAAAAAAACAAACAAAAACAAACAAAACATCATAACTTCTAAATCAATTGGTGAGTCAGTTACTCAGTCATATAAGTTTTACTAGATGTGTTGCGAATTCTGCTGAAAATGATGATAGAATAATCCAATCTTCGATGTGTATTGTGACTTTCGGAGTTTTAAAAAAATATCCGTAATCAACTGTGGCATAACACCAGAATAGAAGTTCATTAGACAATCCCGCTTAGAAGAATTAATATCTGTCGACACTTGAGGCCAAACTGACAACTTTTAATGTTGTATGGAACCGTTGTGGTCGATATCGACAACTTTATTAACCATATCAAAAGCTTTAATTAACAGTTGCTCAAACTAAAAAGTAAAAAATGTCCAGTAACATTTACAACAATAGAATGCAAAATCTCATGTGATTTACCATCTCTCTATTCTAAAAAAAAGTAATTACCGCTGTCACCGCCACCGCCGGTTTTGAATTTTTTGTGACCGGAGGTCTTTCTTCGTTAATATTAAGAAAAATAATGCACACAAAAATATGAAAATCGGTGGTTTTATACAGAAATGTTTGATAAACACGCTGATGCAGACAGTTTTCAAATCGAAGAATTATTTTAAGAGATATTTAATTCTAAAGTTGGACAAAATCGTTCCACTAAAAAAGTTTTATAGGAGCAAAAACTATTCATGGGAATTTAATCATTTTTAGATCATTTTATACGTTTGAAGTTCCCAATGTGCAGACTGTATTTTTTTTTTTAATTTGACTCATTTTTTGAGGTTTTATTGCTATTTTAATTTCAAATTTTCAGCATTTCTAGAGATATTTTTTACATTATTTTAGAAAATGGTATTAATTTATACTGTTGCCAAATGTATAAACAGCGCAAACAATAATGGTTGCTTCAAATTAAAAATTTGTTTACACGTGACCATTATAAACAGAAAAAATCATTTGGAATTAGAATTAAATAATTATGTACAAAAAGCAGGAACTTATTAAAAGTTACGTCATAAAAAGTATTCACGTAAATTTTAAAAGAGAAAGGATATTGTAAAATAATAAATTCATTAACATGCGTTAGAAGTCTTAAATAGGAGAAATTACGTCATATTAACGTCACATTATAGTTGTTACATAAAATGAACACAAAATAATATTACAAAACAGTTTAAATTTAGAAATTGCGCTAGACATTTATTTGATATTTTGAGAGAATCTTTTCAACTATTTTTGTTAGGAAAGCGCAAATAATATTACATTTCTAACAAAAGTATTTTCACGTAAATATTTAAAAGAGAAAGAATAGCTTGGTAAAAATTACGTCAGATTAAGAACGATTAATTTAAAATGTCTCTTTTAAAAGAACTTTCGTTTTGCTCTGTTAAAAAATACCAGGAGACAAAGACTCTGTTTACTTAATACCTTTTATATTAGCTTATTTTGAAATGTTGTTACACGTGTCTACGTCATCAAGTTATTTTTCTTTCGACGTTTTATTTGTATTTTTATTAATGTTGTACTAATTTATTTGTTCTTTCGTTATTTAAAATAAAAATTATGTCAATTTGTATAATTTGGCGAGTGGTTTGGCGATTTTTATAATTTGGCGAAATTGGTCGACGGGATAATCAAGTATTACCGCAGCGGATTTAGCCTTAAAATTCCCAAATCAAAGAGAAATGAATAGAAATTCGTTTATAGGGAGATCGCCACTGTTTTTTAAATTATAATCAATCTTTCGAAATCTTTTTAAAGCCGATCAAATTAGCGCGGATTTAGAGTCTGCGGTGTCTGGACGGGGGTTGGCGAGCGTAGCTAGTAGGGGGCGGATGCCCCTAGTCTAATAAAAATAAGTAAATAATCAAGCATCTTTCTATTCTAAAAAAAAAAGCAACTAGCGCTGTCGCCGCCAATGTAGATGAATTTTTTGTGACCCGATGTTTCTCTTCGTTAAAAGCAAGAAAAGTACTGCATACAAAAACATGAAACTTGGTAATATGAATACAGAAATGTTTGTTAAATACACTGAAACAGACAGTTTAAAATCGAAGAATTATTTTAAGATATATTTTCTGTTAATGTTGCTCAAAATGGTTTAATTAAAAAAGCTTTATAGGAGCAAAAACTATTCATAGGAATTTAATATTTTTTCTCCAAGGATATACATTGGAAAATCTCGGTGTGCAGAGTGTATTTATTTTTTTTTATTTGACTAATTTCTTGAGGGTTCATATCCATATTAAATACAAATTTTCAGCATTTTCAGAGATATTTTTACATATAAAAAAATATATTATTATTTTAAATTATTGCCAATTGTAAAAACTTTACAAGGAATAATATTTCCTTTAAATTAAAAATTTATTTACACTTGAGACTTGACTATTATAAATAAAAAACTTGCGAAATTAGAATTAAATAATTACGTGTTAAAAGAGGGAAAATAGTGAAAATTACGTCATATTTTTTTTAACACGTAAATATTTAAAAAGAAAGAAAACTATAAAATAATAAATTATTTAATATGTCTTAAAAGCAGTAAATGCGGATGAAATTACATCCTATTTCAAATGGCCAAATACTACCATTGCCAAACTGTTTAAATTAATATATATATTTACGCGTAAATGAGAGATTTATTTGATATTTCGAGATGATCTTTTTAACTATTGTTACCGATTCCACGACAGCGCAAATAATAATATTTCGTTTCTAACAACAAAAATATTTTCAGGTAAATATTACAAATAGAAAGAAAAGTTTGATGAAAATTACGTCAGATTTATAACGTTGCATTTAAAATAATTTTTTTATAGAGTTATTAAAACTACCGTAAAGCAAAGACTGTTGACTTAGTTAATTTTACGTTATCTTATTGTCAGATGTTTAACTAATCTTATTTAATAAAACACGAAAACAGCAATTAACAACAGCTGATATGGCCTTAAAATCCG
The DNA here is from genome assembly GCA_963932465.1 of Maratus speciosus. Lineage (NCBI taxonomy): Eukaryota > Metazoa > Arthropoda > Arachnida > Araneae > Salticidae > Maratus > Maratus speciosus. Next base: position 332,488,651 of record OZ010790.1, on the reverse strand, counting down.
TCAGTAAAAGAGAAATGAATGGAAACCCATTTACAGGGAGATCGCCCGTGTTTTTTAATTATAATTCAATCTTTCCTAATCTTTTTAAAGCCGATCAAATTAACGAATTTTTTAGAGTATGAACGCAGCTCGTCGGGTGCTGTGCCCTCTAATCTAGTAAATTAAAAAAAAGTACATTTCAAAAAATTAAAAATAAAACTTTAAATGAAAATATTATATCATAAAATATAGCCTTCTTTTAGACATTTTCAACGTTTATATCTTTATGTTATATTTTATCATATTTTAACATATTTCTAGTTTGTCTTATTACTTTTTTTTTTCACCATTCTGTTTTTTGTTTTATTTTGTTTTTCAGACAAATTTAATTTTTATAAATTTCATCTGTTATTTCATTTAAAGGGGAAGACGAAAATAGAGATAGAAAGTCTGGCTGTGCCGCTAAATAATTTGATTCATTTAAAAATAAATTCGAAGATTTAATTACATCAGCTATATGTTTGAATATTCCTGCAATGATCGAGGGAAAATGAAAGCAGCAATGAAAAAAGGAAAGGATTATGAGCATTGTTTTTCATATTTTAATTATTATCACTTATTTATCTTTTGTTTTTGCAAATTTAAATTAAAAATTGCCACTCCATGAAAGATACGGGAAAAATCAACAAGTTTTTAAAATATAGTTCAAAAATATTCTACGAATTCTGTTCACTAATTTTTTTCAGAGCTCTATTAGTGGCTAACTGAATCGTGAAATTCAGAGAGAATTTTAGAAATTTACTGAGGTATGTTTGTGTGGTATTTTCATATATTGTATTTAAACGATATTTAAAGTAGAAATTGTGTTTAATTTAGGAGTGTTGATTTAATAAATAAGGAATTTCTACATGAATGTTCACTAGAGTTTTAGTTTGACCGAGTAGTGAAATATGTTTTTCAAATGATTAAAATAGAAAAATACATATTTTTAGAAAATTTAATCAATTTTTGGCAAGTTAATATTACTATTAAATGGTATCTTTGGCGTGTATTTAAGCCAAGAATAAAGACACTAGATTATCCAATAAAAAACAATATTTTTTAATACTCTTACATCACAAAAAGCTTTGAAAATTCTTGTATAGACTGAAATCATTTAAAAAATTACCACAGTTGGACTAAACGTCATTATTACACTGCATTAGGCAGAAATGAGACTTAAATTTAAAAAGGATTTAAAAAAGATGCCACATTCCCATTTAATTGAGGTGCTGTTCCAGAACCATCTTTCGATATAAATACTCTTAAGATGTATAAAAAATTACAAATCTAGAAAGATGAATTAAATAAACACTTTTAGACGTGATATAGCCAAGAATGATATTGCTGGTGACAGTTTAGCTAGCGAACATTTATGAATTGGCAATTTTCCTTCTAATAAATTGATTCTTGCCTATAATATTAATGTTAATGAATCAAATATTAACTCTTTGACTTCGAGATCGGATATATGACGTTTGGTCCATTTTTTTAATTCTGTTTGAATCACTTTTTGAAAAGTAATATCTGCCATAACATTATATTAGGACATTTTCAATAAAAAAGTACCACAAAGAAGTTTACTTGTAAATCGTGGTGCATCTGTATATAAAATATTCGTTAGTGCTAGCACGTAATCAGTGTTGGGCATGAGCGCGTTCACTGAACGACAGTTCATGGACTTAGTTCACTTTGAGTTGAACTTGATTCAGTTTTTGATAAACGAACGTGAGCTGAACGAAAGTTAAAAAAATTCGTGAGTTTGAACGAAATTTCCAACTCAAATTCAATTTCTTTCATAATTTATTTAAAAAATTTTACAGCCGTTAAGAACACGTTTTTCCCATTCTAATGCAATTCAGAGGTCTACACAGTCTTGGGACGGGTCGAGTCTGATCATCAGTTTATGTGGGTCGTACCTGGGTCTTTCTTTCACTGGAAGCTCGGGCCAGGCCGAACTGGACTTATTTCTGGGCCTGTGCTTTATTCTTCCTAGAAGTCTGCGAATTTTCTGACCGAAAGAAGACCGAAAATTTCTGGTCCGGTCACAACGCTGCTTGTATGAAAATCATTGACCCGTCCCTGTCTGACTCGTTCAAAAATCTGTTTAAGGAACAACCTCCTTGGGTCAGCAATCTTTGCTGAAAATGCATATATTTTTTAATTACCATTAAAATTCTCCTTAAAGATAAGTAGTACATATACATTTTTAGGGTGGGGGTGATACAGTACTGTAAAACCTGTTATTAGAATATGTGTATGACGAAAGCCTGTTTTAAACGGAAAAATTTCTTCATCGGTGCAAAATGGATATAATAATCCGTTTGAAAATAAATAATACAATCGCAAGAGAAATATATGTATAACGTATAAAACAAAACAAAACAGGCAAACAGGTATTTTGGCGCCCCCTTTCCCCTTCTTCGCTAAGCTTTTTTCAAAGAGAATTTTACTGTTTCTAGCATCCGACTTATTTTAAAATTTAAAATATGTAATCATAAAATACGCAAAACTGAACTACGTAATCAGTTATCTCAAGTATTGATTCGTTAAAACCTTGAAAACGGAGTCGAAAGGAACTGAAAAAAAAAAGTCCGCTTTATACAGGATCCCATATCATCCTTGGATTTTTCTATTCTTTGACGTACCCCAGAAAGGACAATTTTAACAATCGTACTAAACAGTAAACATAGATGTGAGAAAACACGACAAACAAAATTCTCGTTTGGAGCTTCGCCTTCCGTTCTGGTGCCTGGGGTACATGCCTCCTCTTCCCCTTTTCCTAGTTTCGGCCCTGATACCGAATCAATAATACCTTAATACGAATACCTTAAATAAGATTAAAAAAAAAAAAAAAACGCAACATTTATCCCATCGCAATCCCTTTTTGGTCACATTTTTATGGCCCTTTTTGAAAAGGAAGAGAAGAAAGAAAAAGAAAAGAAAGGACCGGACGGTAATATTATAGTAATGTTATCTCTTCTTACCTAAAATGTACTATGCCACTATTTAGGGGTGTGGGAGGGTGCCTGCTAAAATCATGTCAGATATGAGATTGATTCGTTGTAAAGTCTCGATACTGCCTAAAGCGCGAAGAGGTATTATTGTATACTCTCTATTGTATATGTGTCTCTATTGTATATGTCTCTCTATTGTATATTCTGAGGCAATTACACTTTTTTTCTAAGATCCTTTGCGGTAGAAGTCTTTAAAATAGATTCTAGGAAGCTATATATCCCTGTCTCCTCTCAAAGACATTATCTGATACAGCATTTTGCTTTGTTTTACATTCTCTTGTACATAGAATGATTATGTATGAGAGAGTAAGTAATATTCGAAAGTATATTTGTTTTTATTAATAAAAATTTTAGATTTTATTTTACAGAAAAGAAAACAGTTTTATTTTTATGATGATATTTCCACGGGGAGGGGGAGAGGAGAGATGCTAAGTTATCACTATCACTAATTCCGATATATCTTTTTTAGCAATATGTCTATGACTTTCAGTTTTACTTATTATTATTTACTCAGTTTGTGAACGTTTTTCTTTCAATTATCCTATATGTACATTTTCAGAAATATTTTGCAATCATATTGATTTTAGAAAATTTTTAATATGAAATAAATATTACTTTCCTTTCGGATATTTCTTAATTTTGAGTAGGGGGAAGAGGGTGGAGGTCTGAATGGACCCGAAGCACGAATTTGTTCTAATTTTCTATCATTTGATTTGTGACAGGGATGGGCATAATTGTTCCGAGGATTCGAATATGGCTTGGATTTAATTCTTTCCGTGTTGGACCGGCTCCAGGCATTAGATTTTTTATGTAGATTCCGGGACTTTGTTTGTTTGTTTTTTATAAACAAAAACGATAAAACATTCCTTTGTTTCATTTTCTTCTTTACGTTGACAGTTCTATTTAGCGAGTATTTTTTCAATCCCACAACAACTCTATATATTTGTATGTTTTAGTTTTTATTTCCAAATAAAGGACCCCCCGAATAACAGCCCGAATTCATAGGTGTCCGCTATTCGTAGGTTTTACTATACAGGGTGTCCACTCTCAACTGTTTGCCATAGCTAATTCCTAAACCGTGAAGCATACCAGAACTTGCTTACAAAATATGATATAAGAAATAAAGGTGAAATTCATGTGAGCTATTTTAAATAAGAGAAAGAAATATAAATTTAAATACAGAATTATATTTCGCCTGAATTACTTATACGTTCTAATAGTAAATGTGTAACTGAGAAGACATCTTTGATATTTTGAAATTTTTAGTTCTTAAGTGTTCGTTTTAGTAGTTTAAAGAACACAATCATCTAGTATAAAAAAGAATAAAAAAAAAGAACATTTTTTACGCCTTCCACATATACTTAGAGCAAAAACAATTACGGATTAAGAGAATATCGTCTTCAGTTCAATAAAGTTTTCGAATTCTTTTGATCGGATGTCTTAGAAACTTCGTACAAAATGTTTTCAAAAGAAACCAACTTTAAAACTCTGAATGTTATTGAATAATTGATTTTCATTTCTAGTAGATTGTTAAAGTGCTAACCGTACTTGAAGATCCTGTTTTATGTGATATTACTAAAGGTTTTTCGTAGCGGTCTAAGGACCTTTTACTTATGAAACAAATCATGCTGAAAATATTCAGGATGTTATAATGGTTAATAATACTATTAAAATCATATTATACTGGATTTGTACAGCTCTTCATATCTAGTTTGTTTTAGTATTTAATTTAAAAATTCTTCAATACTTTAAAATATGCTTTTATTCAAAAAGTATTGACGCATTAACTGTTTAAATAGTTAATAACTCTATTACTTTGTTACCTAATTTAGCTATCTGTATGAGAGTTAATAGTGATCACTTACAAATATATTGTATGATGAGTGTCTACTGCTAATGCCTTTGATGAATACGAAATTAATTCCCGTTTTTTGAGCTAGTATTGTTATATTGAGATAATTACTTAAGTAACTGTAATTTTAGCAAAGGAAAATATCATGAACGAAAATTAAAACTGATTCTGTCATTCATAGTTTTGCCCTACTTTATCCTACTTCGATTTCAACATAGATTTTAGCCTCTATTTTAAAATAATTAACTAAATTAGATAAATTAGTCTAATTAGTCAATAAATTTGGTAGTGTGTGTGGGTGTTGACTAGTAGTACTAACAAAAGGTACAGGTATACTTCAAAATATACAGGTCATCTTAAATATATAGCCGGTTTTTAAAATTTCAAAAAGAAGTAAATGGTTATTCTTGCATAATATTAATGTGCGAAGTATGGAATTTCTTTATTGCACTTCCTTTGCTTAGCTCTAAATAACGCCTTTAGAATGCGTCACACTGTTTTATTCTGTTAGAACTCACATTAACTTATGAAATTATATCGGAGTTAACACAGTTTTGAACCTTTATATATTTTAGCTGTTGAAACGAGAACAAAATTGCTTTCTTTTCAAAATCTCAAGGTTTTTTTGAGCATTGTTACAGTGCGAGATAGGGCAACCATCATCTGTGTGATTAAAAAAAAAAAATAAATTTAAACACGTATAGATTAAACATACTTACTACACACCGACGTTGGACCATATCTATGGCAGTTTGTGTTGCATCCTTCGAAATGTGGACGTGGGGCAGAAAAATAAATACTAACTTTAATTTATCATAATAAAAGCAAATAATGATAAGGAAGTGCCTTCAGTACTGATTGCATTTTGATGATGAAGATTTTCTTTAACAGAGAAAAAGATTGTTATAAAAAAGTCACATATATAAGGCGTTAATTGAAATGCATTTTCTGAAATATGCTAATGAGGAGGATTATAAGCTCAATTAGAATTCGGAAGATCTTTTACGTGATTCAAACATCAGTATGACATGAAGGCTAAGTCACTTAACACATGCTGACTATGCTCGTCATAAAACAAAAAGCGACGACGAATGCTTTTCGAAATTTTTAAACCACAAAAATTATATTCTGTATGTTGTGACATATATCCTATATTACTGTTTGGTAATTTATTGAATACGAGATCTTGAGAGTAGTCGGCTCTTTTAAAAATCACATTAATATACTTATTTACAGAAGATGGAATCTACATAACACCCGTTATCGGTAACTACTTGAACTAAAACTACACAGCAAAATGATTTCTTAATCTAATTACGTACGAAAATGTACAACCATCTAACCTGAGTCACCACAGTTTCCAAAACCATTATTTATCGTTAGAAATATCAAAAACCAAAATAGATTACTAAATAATAATAAGTAATAAAATCTATAAATAATAAATACATTATTTATTTGGCTATTTTGATATCATAGATTGTAAAAAAATATTTATATTTTTATGTGTATTAAATGGACAACAATTTTGACTACGCATATGTGTACCTGAGGTTTCAATTAGACAAAATTGAATAATTTTCTCAATTTATAAAATGCATATAAAATAATTAATAATTAATATATTGTAATGTTATTATATATTTATATGAAATTCTATTATTAATTAAAGAAATAATGAAATAAAATGGTATTAATTTAATATTTATTTTTATAATTATAGATTATAGACTTTACATGAATAATATTTATTTTGAATGAAAATTCTCATATTAATTATTCTTTGAGATATATGGATAGATCTTACATATTTGTACATGTTACTCGGGTTCTGGATTTAAATCCTAATAAAAGATATTTCGAAAAGTTTTTTTTTTAAACCTAATATCTTGATAATTATATACATTATAAAGTTGTGCTTCTTTTTTAGCTCTGTTAGATATTTTGCTTTGTTTTGGTGGTAACTCTTTATCATCTGAAAGTGGAAAACACAGAGGAATTCCAGATATATTTTCTTCATACTTTAAAAGTGCTAAAGCAATATTCATTCTATATTAATTAAGGGGCAATTATTTATTTAAAGCAGTGGATTTAAGATAATGCACATAATAAGTCCAGCAATTCGAAATTAAAAGATCGACAAATGTGTAATCATGTTCTCAGTTAATTTTTCTATTTTTAGTGAACAACGATAATAAGCTAAATACAGTTCGCAAACATCTATAGTACCAATGGAAATATTATACTTACGAAATACAGCAGGCTGAGGAATGTTATGTTTTTCTATTCTTTTTTACATTACTCTATGCAAGATACATTTAGTTCTCATTGTACTCATGAAGTTACAATCCTTATTGTCCTTCCATTTTAAATCAAACATTTTGTAATCTCCTAGTACGAGTATATACTCATTCCATTTGCCTATCTTTTGTTCTTTTAAGTTTCCGTTGAGCCAAATGAGTTCTATTACAATTTACGGATCCAAACAAAAAATATTTTGTTTGATTCGGTTGTTTTTTAACAACTATTGGGGTAGATTTGCCATCTGAATCTGGCGTGAATTCATGTATGCATTCATCGTTTTATTACTAAACAAACCATTCGTCATCTCTATCATTTCATCTTTCAAATAAATTACACTGCTGTCCAAAATTAAGGACCAGTCACAAAATGCTAATATTTAAGTAAGAAAATACTCAAAAGGAAATAATATAATTCAAATAATTGCTATCCCTACGGCACAGCTAGTCCATATAGCATCTAATTCATGTCACATATGGTCATAAGTGTCACAATCACTACGGTGAAATAAAAAATAGGAAATTCCACACGTCTCATTATGAGTCTGAAATGATTACTATATGTGACTCCACTTAGACTTCAATGTGACTGCTGCTTTGTGACGAATCACGTAACTACATCTTTACAAAGTAGTTACTTTGTGACGAATCACCAGGTGACTTTACAATGTAGTTACATTGGGACTCCCTTGTGAGTGTCATTTTTAGACTCAATTTCAAAGTCATCATGAGCGTTGCATCATGATAAGTCACCAAAAATAATCACATTATAGTCACATGGTGACTTTTCACAAAAGAGCACAATAGTGACATCACAGTAGTCTCTCTGTAAACTGAAAGTCACCGTGTGACTTTAATGTGACATTATGTTGTAACTTATCAAAATGCAGCGTTCACGCTGACTTTGAAATTGAGTCTACAGATGACAGTCACATCAGGGTCACAATGTTACTACATTGTAAAGTCACATGGTGACATGTCACAAAACAGTAGTAACAGTGACGTCTCAGTGGAGTCACATATAGTGATCAATTGAGACTCATAATGAGATGTATGGAATTTCCTATTTTTTGCTTCATCGGGCTGTGACACTTCTGACACTTCACTGTTACACTTCTGACCATGTTTGACATGAATGATTGGTTATATGGACTAGCTGTGCTGAAGAGACAGTAATTATTCGAACTATATTATTTTCTTTTGAGTTTTTTTTGAGTACTTGAAAATTAGCATTTTGTGATTGGTTCTTAATTTTGGACACCAGTATACTTTGCTGTAAAATTGCGTCAGACTCTTCTTGAGTCATTATGCCTTAAAAAATAATTTTTTGATAAAAGTTCAAGAATTACAATATCAAAATTACTATAAATTCTAAATCATTAAAAAAGTTTAATCCATGGAGTAAATAAATAAATGCTTGAAAAGTTTGATTAAAAGTTGAAATTTTTATTATATAACATTTTAAAATTAGTTAATAAAGTATCAAAAAAGTACTAAATACGTCTGTGCATTTAAACTATAATAACGTACTATACAACTAGATAAACTGATTTCTAACACGTTATACGGAATCAGTGAAATGGAAGAAGGTACACATATGCGTACCTACCTAAGAGTTATTCATGATAAAGTTTTTCAATAAAACTATTTTACAAGAAAAAAAAAAAAACCTACATTAAATGGATATTGAAACATTATCTTTTTAGAAAACAACTTTATTATATCCATAAACGTGATTTAAAACAGTGAAAATTAGTTACGTTGCCGAATTTACCGATTTTCCGTCATTTTTAGGAAATCACTTTTTTAACCGACTTTCACGAGGAAGTTGGTTTTCGTGCAGCTATCTAACGGATTCACTATAAAGCTTAAAGATTCATGAACATAAATCTAAAATCGGAGTTACCAGTGTTGAATTCAGACACTTTTCTCCAGGAGGGATTTCTGTGGCTCCAGGGGGGGGCATTATACAGTTCCGGGAGGGAATTGCACTTTTTGACCATTGAAAACACAAAATCTCAAAACTTCCGGCGAGACATCTCATTGCTCTGGGGGGGGGGGGATGCCCTGAAATAATTACTGGGAATTACAGATAGTCCTACTGTGGAATTCGAAAAACAGATATTGCGAGGCCCACAAAAATGAACCTACGTAACGATGAAAATATTACTATTTGATTATTGATTGAATGCGAGATCTCGAGAGTACTCGGCTTTTTTAAAAATCGCATTAATATGCTTATTTACAGAAGAAATCTAGATAACACCCGTTATCGGTAAATACTTGAACTGCAACTACACTGCAAAGTAAGGCATGTGTTTTTTAACCTAATCAGATGCGGAAATGCACAACCGTCTATTCTGAGTCACCATCCTTTTCGAAAATCCTTTTTTATCTTTAGAAATTTGAAAAACACAATATTTTTAAAATTTAAAGAAGATTTAATTTTTTTTTTCTTTGCTGCCACTAATTTTGTAACGTTTCCGAGTAATTTATATAGTGTATTAAATAGTTTTTCAGAAAACGGAATATCGTTCTTTGTATGCTGTCAATTCTCAATTCAACATTTACAGCTGTGTAATAGAATTTATACTGGGTTGAGCAAAAAGTTCTGGAAATTTTGTGAAAGTTGCGTCGTTATGCGCAAATTCACAACAAAAGCAACAAGGACTATTCTTCAAAGTAGAGGCCATCATAGTCCACGACTGTCTGCCATCGTTCTGCCAAATTACGGATTTGCTGGATGTACCATGGCTGCGAATACCTTGGAATCGAAAAACTCTTGACATGCTTCTTCAACTTCAATTTCTTCAAATCGACGGCTTTTGAAAAAGTGTTGCTTTAATCGAAAGAGGCCATAATCGGATGGAGCCACGTCTGGACTGTAGACGGGGTGTGGAAGAATTTCGACGCCGTCCAACTGTGCTATATACGATACAAATTCTGGTAACTATTAGATTTAAAATTTCCCAGAATTTTTTGCTCAACCTAATACATTGAACAGTAAAAGAAAAAAAAATCCCTCTATTAAATTTAACGCTAATAGTTATTTAATCATGTTTGCTTGTAAACATAATTGTGCACGTAAAAATGTTTACTTCAGTATTGATAGCCCAAACCGGGTTTTTCCCAAAACCGGTGGCGGAAAAAGAAACCTTGTGATTTAATATGCTCCTTTAAATCTGGAAAATGTGTCTTTTATGAGGTTTCAAAATATAATGCTTTTCAGAATCGTGGGAATTCGGAAGAAGTTACTGTATATTTTCATTCGTGAGTATATTATAATTTTCCTAGATTAATAAAACTTTATCTTCTATGTACAGTGTACCTTCTCTAAAAAAGAACAAAAACGCATCATGACAATAGTTTTAGTGGAAAATCTTATTTCTATACACTTTTTATGTTTCTTTTGTATAAATTTGAAAAAAAAAGTATATGGATTTCCTACGAAATTGTAATAAATGTAGCTTATCAATATCTATTACTTTTCCTTGATTGAATTTTCATACTATGCGAATTGTCTAAGTAATTTTGCTTTTAGAAAAAATCATCCTAACGAAAAATTGAATCCGATGTGGCATTCTGAATTTCTTGACTGTATTCTAGTTTTAACCTACTTGCCAAATTGTATTTGTCACTGGAAATGTAATTAATATTCGTGAGCAATTTCTTCGAGAATTGTGTAATTGTATCAATCTAATTTAATACGGAATAATTTTATTTTTGAAAGGAAAGGCATTATTTATACATATACATTGGTGGACAAACTTGTCGACATTTTTTGAAATTTTCATGTTTTATAAATTTGTGTGCTTCTAAAATATATTAATTTTCACTTCAATACAAATGCTTATATATCAAATTCAGGGAAATTTAATGTAGAATTTCATAAAAGAAACAGAATTAAAATATCTGGATTACAAAAAAATTACTTTAGTCTAAAATACAAACTAAATTAGTCATTAATGCTGAAGTGTATTGTACTAAAAGCTTCCTATCCAATCACAATGACTGTTCTGAGAACCAAACAAATGTCAGTAACTAAACTGTAGTATATTTTGATTTGTAAAAGCGGTATTATGCTGAAATAAATTTTGCAGAAAAGTGAATACTGGTGTAACTAAATAGAATAATGTTCTTTTTAAAATATTTCTATTTTTTTTATTAATGCAAATAATTTAAAACAATTTCATCAATAAGAAGAACTGATTAGACACCTAAGAAAAAAAAAAAGGCAGAATTGTCATATTGAGAGAAAATAGCTCTCTTATGCTGAAGATGCAAGATAGGTTGATGTAGCAGCCACTTTATCGGGCGTATGAAAGTTGTGCTTAGATTATGAAGAAGCTGAATCAGAGAAAAATAAGGCAAGTTCAGGCCGAAAAAAAGGCACAAGCGCTTCTCACAATAGAAACATAAAAAGGATATGCCTCAAAGTAGAAGAATTTCATCAGATGCTATTAGATGTGAAAAGAATGCATTGGGTATTTGAGTTAGTTCAAGAAAAAATAAGGAGAAAATTAGCAGATCTTGGACTGAAAGGTAGAATTCCGAGGAAAAAAAAAAAACATTTTTAAATCTTCAGCAACGCAAGAAACGAATTCAGTGGACAAAAGAACATATTAATTCGTCAGGAAATCAGTGGAAGCAAATAATCTGGAATGATGAGAGTAAAATTTCGTTCTTTGGTAGTGATGGGTGAAAATATGTGAGACGTAGAGTAGGGGAAGAGCTGCATCCTGATTGCATTGAAGCAAATACGTAGTACCCTACAAATGTCATGATTTGGGCCCTTATGTCTGCAGATGATGTGGGATACATTCAAGTGATTGATAGCATTTTGAATGCCAAAAGAAAAAAAAGATGCATCGAAACTGTCGTGGAACCAAAATTGATACCTTCCATCAGGGATTTCTTCCCCACTAAAGCACCATTTATATTTCAGCAGGATTAAGCTCCATTCCATAAGACAAAAATATGAAAGAATGGTTTAAAAATAAAAGCATACAATTATTACACTTGCCAGGGAATAGACCTGATCTGAATCCTATAGAAAATTTGTGGCGACCTTTAAAATCCTTGTACAGAAAAAGCATCCATATAATAAAACGCAACTTATTGATTCTATGACTCTTGACATCATGTGGTTAAAAAGGATGAACTCCAAATACTAGGTTTCTCAATGAAAAGACGCCGTAAAGCTGTAATAAAAAACAAGGGTTATCCTACTAAATATTGAATGTGTAATTGTCTGAGCGAAGCGAAGGCCAATACTCAGCGCAATATTACAGCTACGATTGATATTAAGGCCATGTCCTACTTAAAAAAAAAGCCCCAATAAAAACTTTCGTCAAGCATAACTCAAAAAATATTTGCCTGATTTCGTTTCTGATTGCACCAGAAGGTACCTATGAGGGTCGCCTACTGAATGCATCTACTATGAAAAATAAGTTCCAAACAGCCTAAAAATTATATAAAAAAACTGATAAAAAAGCAAAATTTATCTACATACGTCACAGATATTTGTTGTGCGTCACTTTCACTGGTAGATGTTTTCGTAGACAACTGGTTTGAACACATGGAGTAAATAATAATAATAATAAAAAAAAAAAAACGTACGCAGTAATAATGAAGTGCCATAAAAAATTTTAATTTAACCAAACAGGAAAAGAAATTTGCTTGTTATTCCATTAAAAAGGAAAAAGGCATAAAAACTTTGATTTGAGATTTTGAGATAATCTTTCAATAGCATTTTTTAATCGCTCAAAGCATATTTTATATTTCGCGTGTGAAAATTAGAAACAATTATATGATGTTTAATAAAATATTTTGCTTTATAGCATCAATTTTTCTTATTTTCTTTATTTTTTAGGGTTTCGTACATCTGACAAAACCCTATTCCACTCGCTCCTCTGTCTGTCTGTCTGTCCGTCTGTCACAAAGCCCGTTCTCTGAAACTATACATTTTGGAGACTTGAAATTTTGCATATTTATAGCTGAACAGTGAACACCACTTATCATAAGACAAATCATAAAATTTTGAAAAAATCGTACATTTAATCCTTTGGGCTCCACATGTGTATTTTAAACAATTCTTTCCAATTGAGCCTTAATTAGGTTGGAGGCGTGAAATTTTGCACACTTATAGCTGAACACCTCATATCAAATGACAGACTATAAAATTTTGAAAAAGTCGTTCATTTAACCCTTTGAGCTCCCACATATGTATTTTAAACAATTCTTTCTAAGTGAGCCCTAATTAGGTTGGAGGCGTGAAATTTTGCATAATTATAGCTGAACACCTCACATCAAATGACAAACTATAAAATTTTGAAAAAGTCGTACATTTAACCCTTCGGGCTCCCACATGTGTACTTTAAACAATTCTTTCTAAGTGAGTACCTAATTAGGTTGGAAGCGTGAAATTTGGCATATTTATAGCTGATCACATCACATCAAACTACAAATATAAAATTTTGAAAAAGTCGTACATTTAACCCTTTGAGCTTCCAAATGTGTATTTTAAACAATTCTTTCTAAGTGAGCCCTAATTAGGTTGGAGTCGTGAAATTTTGCATACTTATAGCTGAACACCTCACATCAAATGATAAACTATAAAATTTTGAAAAAGTCGTACATTTAACCTTTCAAGCTCCCACATGGGTACTTCAAGCAATTCTTTCTAAGTGAATACCTAATTAGGTAGGAGGCGTGAAATTTTGCATACTTATAGCTGAACACCTCGCATCAGTTGACAAACCATAAAATTTTGAAAAAGCCGTACATTTAACCCTTTGAGCTCGAAAATTTGTATTTTAAACAATTCTTTCTAAGTGAACTCCTAATTAGGTTGGAGTCGTGAAATTTTGCATACTTATAGCTGAACACCTCACATCAAATGATAAACTATAAAATTTTGAAAAAGCCGTACATTTAACCTTTCAAGCTCCCACATGGGTACTTCAAGCAATTCTTTCTAAGTGAATACCTAATTAGGTAGGAGGCGTGAAATTTTGCATACTTATAGCTGAACACCTCGCATCAATTGACAAACCATAAAATTTTGAAAAAGCCGTACATTTAACCCTTTGAGCTCGAAAATTTGTATTTTAAACAATTCTTTCTAAGTGAACCCCTACTTAGGCTGGAGGCGTGAAATTTTGCATTCTTATAGCTGAAAACCACATATCATACGACAAATAATAAAATTTTGAAAAAATCGTACATTTAACCCTTTGGGCTCCCACATGCGTAATTTAACAATTCTTCCTAACTGAGAAATTGGAGATTTGAAATTTTGCATACTTATAGCAGAACATCTGAGACCAGGCGACAAATCATAAAATCTTGAAAAAGTCTTACGTTTAACATTTTTAGCTACCACATATGTATTTTAAGCATTTCTTTCTAAGAGAGCCCTTAATTAAGTTGGAGACATGAATTTTTGCACACGTATTGCTGAATACATCAGACCACACGGCAAATCATTAAGTTTTCAAAAAGTCTTATATTATTTACTCCTCCGGACTCTAACTTGGGTATATTAAGCAATTTTTCTAACCTCCGCCCTTTTCACCCGGGGAGCACTTTTCCAAATTTTGCCGACACCCCTTTGACCATTCTTTCGTATTATGCACCATAGCCTTACATATTTTAGTCCCACTTTTTACCGCCAGGGGCGCCTTCTTATCTCGGGTGCTATCGGCCCAATCCCCTCGACTAACATATCTACGGATAGTTTATAAAACGGAGTTTCGTTCGGATAGAGGTTTGTTTAGAATAGAGCGCGCCCCTGGTTGCGAAATGTGGAACTAAGAGATTTTTCAAAAGGATAAAGTGTTTTGAAAGGAATATTAGACGAAACCCTCTGTGCGATCTGTGATCACACTTACCTACTTGTTCACTATATTTATGCATACTATAAAGTGCGTATAAATGCTATAATTGATATACAGGGCTACATAAATGAATTCGTAAAGGTTACTGAGTATGAGCATAAATTGCTTAAATGTGGGTTTTAAAGGAGCTATGCATTTTTACGCTGAACTGAATTTAGTGTATTAAGAAATATTTGTAGAATACAGATAAAATGATATACAGGACCACGCAAAGAGTTGGATACGTGGCCGTCTATGTGTGATAATATCTATAAATGTAATTTCAGTAGTTTGAAGCGTGTTTTAGTTTAAATTATATTTCTAAATAGTGGCATGTAATAGAGGTACTAGGTAAACTACAGGGCTGTACAAAAGTATTCAAGTATGCTTCCATCTATTAGTATAAATTGCTGAAAGGTGAATTTCAACCTGCTATGCATTTTCTTGCTAAACTAAATTTTCCCATTATATAGTATATATATCAACATACAGATCGAATACAGGGCTGTTCAAAAGAATTGGAATACATATTTGGCTATGGGCGGTAACTACTTAAATCAGATTTTTAAATGTTTACTTAGTTATCTTACTTACCTTATTTCCCTAAGTAACGAAGTTTCGTTAAAGCATTCAGGGAGTGTTGGAAAGTGTTTCATAATCTATGCTGTAAGCATGATTTTTTTAGTTGTTTTAATGTTTGTTGTATGTTGTATGTTAAATTTTGAAATTAATTTTTCAGAACAAAAATTCTTGAAATTCTGAGCAACGCCGGAAACTTTAGTTTGTAACAGATAAATGGCTTGTGTATTTGTGCATCTATGCTAATATTATAAAGCGATATAATATTATAAAGTGTATAATATTAATAATGTTTTGCGCGTTTGTGAGGTGTTAAGTCTGAAACTACATAGCCAACTTAAAAACATGTTGGTGGCCATTTCTGCTCCGAAGAAAAGACTATATTCTATGTCAGTGCAACAACCTACATCACTGCAGGAGCAAAAAAATTCTAAAATTGCAATTTTTGTGATAGCGATTGGGTTAGAAACTTTAAATTCGGTGTGATGGTTACTTTTAAGATGTAAATACTCGTTATGAACGCTCTCTAAACGGTTCGGAAATTCAATTTGACAGATAAACGTAAAAATTTCTAGAAAGGTTGTAAATTATGATATATTTGGAATACGGAAATTTCTGGGATACTGTTGGGATTGGAAACTAGAACTTTGGCATGGCAGTATTTTATATGATGTAAATGCTCGTTGTAGAATGAATTCTGAAAAATCGAAAGACTAAACAAAGCGAAAAAAAGATCTAAAGATGATCTAAGTAACAAAGTACATGGAATTGTTAGGAATATAAACATGAAAATTGACATGGCTGTATTTATCATGACGTAAATTCTCGCAATAGAACAGTTTCTAAAAATGTCGCTATATAAAGCACTGCAGAAACAAAAAACGTTCGAAAATTTTCTATTTCTGTGTTACTGCTGAGCCCAAAACATTGAAATTTTGCTTCGGGTTAGTTTTAAAATTTAAAATTGTTTATGTGATTGGTTTCTAAAAAACTTTAAATCTGAAAAGATGAAATGAAAGGAAAGCGTACTCAATTAACATTAATTTGGAATTATTAGGTATAGAAACTTTAAATATTTCATAATGCCGCATTTCCTCCACAAAATATGCAATTTAAATGCAACAAAACTGATAGATACCCACCTAGCATTAAATAAATTGTGTAAATATTAAATAAAGACCTGTATGAAACAGTGAGTAGGTTGCCCGAAAGTACTTGTTAAAGTGTTCCTTCTCAAGGCTTTTCTCTCTCTCGCCAGGGCTACTAACAGCGGGAAGTGTCGTTTTAAATTTGATATGAATTTTTTTCTGATTCATTTTTCTAGAAATATTATCATAAGGTCATATTCTCAATTGTCATGAGTAGATTTTTTTTATATATTAACTTATTCTGGTGAAATTTCGTAATCGGGTTCATAAAGGAGTATTTTAGCTTGCACGATTTGCTGAAAAGATATGTATGGATTTGTAAATTACTTCAAATGATACTTTGAGAGCTCAAAGGTTATGCAGACGATATATTCAGATTTTGTGTCATACCTTATGCTGCAATCATTGCCGATTTCTTTTATTTAATACATGATAAATACAGCTCAACTTGTGCAATATTTCTTTGAAAACAAAACAATACAGCGTATGTAGTGGCCAGCAAGCACTCATCATTTAAATCCGATCGAGCATATCTAAAACAGACTCTAATAATGCATTGCATGCCACTATTGATGTGTTCGGTACTTTGATACTACATCAGATTTAGAAGAGAGAATTCCTTAATTCTTATCCACAACCTCATTGCATGCGTGGAAAACAGATATTGTACAATATTAGCTTTTCCGGGGGAGCACACACTATATAAAGTATAGTCCATTCTTTTCAAACATCATATATTTGTCTTTAAAAGTTACTCAAATTGGTGCGGAGCTTTTGACATCATTTTATACAGTTACAATTACGATATAAAATAATCTAGAGTTTCATTTTCTATTTTAATTTTAATATATTGCATAGTTACAATTATATATCCATGCATGGCTGTCTTGCTTGGTTTTCTTTCCCATTTTTTTAAACAGTGTATACGAATTTATATATAAGATTTTGTAATTCTACGACTCGTTTATTTTCATCATCTCAATTTATCGCAGTATATGGACCATTAATGATAACATCTCACTTTCTTTGCTTCCACATGTTATTATTAAATCTATGTTCTCAGCAATATCGCTCAGACTAATCCCTCAAAGGGAACTCCTAGCTGTAACTTTAAAATATAATGAAATCTAAGATAGATATTACTTTTTTATGCGTCTTTTTTTTTTTTTTTTTTTTTTTTTTTTTTTTTTTTTTTTTTTTGTAATGGTGAAATTTGATTTATGTTTTATTTATTAAATTCTACATTGAATTTCCTTGAAGTTGATATGTAAACATTTGTATTTAAGGGAAATTTATTATATCCTTCAAGCACACAAAGTCTTAAAAAATGAAAATTTCAAAAAATGTCCACAATGTCACCACTGTATATTTTTTAAACTGTCATTGATAAACCTACATTATTACATGTCCGTGAGTAACACTGGCGTTATATCTACGGCGGCAACGATGTAAGCCTTTGCTAATTTTGTGATTACATTCCGGTTTTAACCTATTTGTCAGATTTTATCTGCTTCTGAAAAAGCAATAACTACTCTTAAACAATTTCTTCTAGAATAGTGTATTTGTATCAATTTAATTTAATGCGGAATAATTTTAATTTTTACAGGGAAGGCATAATTTATACAGATACATATTTTAATCTACCTTTGATAAATCTATATTGTGACATGACGGATAGTAACGCTAACGTTATATCTACATGTATAAAAAAAATTACGTTTAAAGAAAAAACATCGTTAAATATTTAATTTTAATTGAAATTCTGATCTTTAAAAAAGATTACACAGAAACGAACATTACACAATAAAAATATATTTTCTAAAATAAATGATTATTTTGTGTTGTTCACTTTCCCATTTTAAGTCAGGCGTGTCTTTTAAATAATCAGATTATGCCACAGTGTTTTCTTTTCTAAGACGTAAAATTATTTGGTTCTGCATTTACTGTTTTCTTAACAGAATAAAAATCAAACAGCCGTTACATATATTAAGAAACAATTGGAGAAAAGACTGAAATACAATAAATAGTCTAGTTCTTGAATGTTTTTAAAAACATTAAAAAAGTATATAAGAAAAACAAAACAAAAATAAATAAAGCATTAAAAAATGCAGGCAAAGAAAAGTTCACCGCCATTTTAGTTCATAAGAGATTTTTTTTTTATGTAAAAGATGACTGAGCTTGGAAATTTAATTTAGATATGAGAAAATAGTTTTCTTTCACTTTATATAGAGTGTGTGTTTCATTCACTTTCTTTTTCAAAACATGAAACGAAATAAGAATTTAACGAGGTTTCTTAACATTTGGAATGACTGTTGGTCAAATATTGCATTAATTATCTGCTTTAAATAATGTTTTCATAACATAAAAAATGCCTTGAAAATTTTTATCTGAAAATAATATTATTTGTTTGTGATTTAATGTTTTAGCATGTACAATTAGGATGTCAAAAAATCTGTATGACCGACATGATAACTGTATTTCTTTTCAGAATAAGTGTAAATCGCCAATATGAAAACTTTTTTAGTCAGTGATAAATTATATGGAATTATACGTGCATCGGCAAACTTAAATAGTTGGTAGTTCTGCCAAATAAACCTTAATAAACCGCAGAATCCACTATATATTTGAGTTATAAAGAATCATTAATATAAAAATAAATCCCTGATGGCTCGGCCTACAGGCGGAGGTAGATTTCGAAGTTACGTACTAAATTCACCAACAAAACGTAAATCAAGATTAGAGATAAACCCAGTTTATTTACTAAGAATGAGCTGTAGGAAGCTAAACTTTTTGTGAAAATTATAATATACACGAATATACACACGCATGTATATGGAATAAGTTTAAAAATGGATACAAAAAATTCAGAGAACCTTTAAGTGTTAAAATATGTTAATATTTCCATAGTCGGGTTTTTATCACGTTTTAATACGTTTCTTCAAACTCACATGATGTTACATATTCACCTGCTGAGGTCCATTATATTTCCAATATGACGCAATATGATATTTTTTTTAATTCGTCAAACTAGTTATTTTATTTTGAGTTTTTCATGCGGAAATCTTGCTCTAGAAAACTTATGACGTAATATTCAATTTGTTTTACAATTTGTCAAACTATTTATTTAATTTTTCACGTGAAAACCTTGCAATAGAAAATTAATTGTTGTGGTGAGAAATTTATTGTTTCTCTTAATTGTTGGCAACTGCTATAACGAAAAATGTTTATTTTTTTCTGTTATTGTTGTGTAAGAGCTGGTTTTATCAGAATCATGTTAAGACAGTATTCAAAATTTTGAACCCTCACCATTTCCACACCCCTGGGCCGATATCGCCATTTTCAATCCCCTCCGAGATATTAGCCATATCAAAGTTGTTGGCCAGTTTGAAGACGATCCATGCATAATTGCGACTTTTATCATGCGGACAAAATTTAGTACATACATACATACACATATATATATATATATATATATGTATATATAAACTTTTTAGGTGTGGGTGGTTTTGGGTTCCTGGGGTCATATAATGAAAAGTTATGAAGGAATTTTTAAAAAGTCGCACCATGGTAACGACTGCAATAGGTAGTATTTCTTATGAAATCTACCTAAAAAAACTCTTTTACTGCCACTGAATTTCTGAAACATTCTAGAATATATATATATTTATAATATATTAATCAGTTTTCTGAAGCATTAATATCGGAATTTAAAATTCTATTAACTCTCAATTCTTTCAGTTGCGTAGTTGAATTTATACACGCAAGAGAAAACAATATTAGATTTAATGTTAATGATAATGATGTTAATTTTTTTCCCCTATATCTTTGTTGAACTTGAAAATATTTACTCGAGATTTGATAGCACCCAAATAACCTATATTATGTCTTTAGACAGTTGCTTAAACCTCTCGCTGCGTAATTGTTTTATTAAAATAGCTTCAAAAATTGTGCATTTAAGAATTTCTATTATTTTGTCGCCGGTTTTTGAAAAAAAAAAAATATATATCTAACTTAATCGGGAAAATGCTCCGATTAAATAACGCAAAATTTACAATAAAAAAAAATAACTGGTGGGAATAGTCAAGGAAGATTAATTAGGCGGAAAAATGCATCCCCGAAGAAATCTCGGGTTCTGCAGCGAGATTGTTAATACGCTAAACAATTACTTGGAAAGTTTTCTAAAAAACACTAGCAGCAAAAGAAACCTTGTATTTATATATGCTTCTGTGAATCGGGAAATATATTTGTTTCTGAGGTTTCAAAATATAATGCTTTTCGGAATTGTTTGAAGTATATATAGTGAGAAGTGGGAATTGTATATTTTCTTTCATGGTTATATTATATTTTCCCACATTAACGAACTTTTATAATTTTTACAATGTATTTTCTCTAAAGAGTACAAAAAACTCATTTTGACAATACTTTTAAGGAAAAGCCGCGTTTGTATATCCATTTTTCTTTTCATTTCGTATAAATAAATTAATAATAAAAAAACACGCATTTTTAACGAAGTTGTAATAAAAATATGAATATCTATTTCTTTTTCTGTATTAACAGTTTAATCTTATGCGAATTCTGTTAGTAATTGATCTGTTAGTGATTGTATCTTGGTTATAAACTAAAATGTCAGATTGTATTTCTTACTGAAAATGTAATAAATGTTCGCGAACTATTTCTTCCAGAATAGTGTAATTGTGACAATTTAATTTATTGCGAGGTACTTTTAATTTTAAGAAGAAAGAATTGATTTATTCAGCTACATACTTTTAACTGTATTTGATAAATCTGTATTATTACATGTCCGAGACTATCGCTGGCGTTATATATACGGTGGCATCGATGTAAGCATTCGTTAATATTGTATTCTGAATTTAACATCTTTACCAGATGTTATTTGTTACTGAATACGTAATAAATATTCGGGAACTATTTCATCTAGAATAATATAATTGTATCAACCTAATTTAACACATCGGTTGATAAGTTCCCATTCTAACACACAGATGGCGCCATAAAAACAGAATTAATATTCTGTTTAGTAAGTACTAACCTTAAAAAGGTAGCTGTAAACATTTTATGACGATTTGACGGTTTCTTCAAAAGTTACAGTGGTTTTAGTGAAACAACTTTTTGTATTTTCAAAACAACGAAAAAAAAAAAAAGAATTTCGTTTTTTGATAAAACATTGCTATTTGATGAAGAAAACACCGTGGAAACAAAAGCTTGGCTTGATAAATGTTACCAGGCTTCTGCACCAGGAAAATCGACAATTATTGACTAGTTAGCTGACATTTAGCTGATTTAAACGTTGTCGTACAAACATCGATGATGCGCAACGCTTTGGCCGCTCGAAAGAGGTGGTTATACCGGAAAACATAAAACAGTTAACAAAATCGTTTTAGAAAACCGTAATGTGAAGTTGCAGGGGATATCTGACACTCTAAACATATCAAAAGAACGCGTAGACTTTATTTCCCGTGAACATTTGTCTATGAGAAACCTGCTTTCGAAGTGGGTGCCGCGTCCCCCCCCCCCCCGGCACCCTGTCACAGGTCTTTGGCTACTATTGCACAAATTAACGAAATTGCACAAATTACACTTGGAATTGCTTCCGAATCCACCCTATTCTGCAAATTTGGCTCCCAGCGATGTTTACCTGTTCACAGACCTGAAAAAAAAAAAAAAAAAAAAAACGCTCGCCGGCAAGAGATTTGGCTCGAATGAGGAGGTGATCGCCGAAATAAACACCTATTTTGAGGACAAAAATAATTTGTTCTTCAAAAAAGGTATTGAAACTATTAGAGAGGTGCTGAAATGATTGTATCGCTCTTAAAGGACACTATCTTGATGAATAAAATCGAATTTGACCAAAAAAGTTGTGTTTTCTTCATTAGACCGGGAACTTATCAGCCGATGTGTTACATAATAACTTTTAATTTTTAGAGAAAGGCGTTGATTTATTAAGATATATATTTTAATCTGTAATTGATAAAAATATATTATCACATGTCCGTGAGTAATGCTGGCGTTATAGCTACATGTATAAAGAAAAATACATCTTTAAATGTATTCAATTTTAATTTTAATTGATATTCTGAACTTTCTCTTAAAAAAGGCATGCCTTGCATAATAAAAATATATTTTTTTATAAATTATTTTTTATATTGTTCATTTTCCCGTTCTATGGCGTGTCTTTTTAAATAATCAGATTATGCCACCATGTTTTCTTTTCTAAGAAGGAAAATTATTTATTTCTGCTTTTACTGAAGAAAACAACGAAATGTATTAAATAGGAAAGTTCTGGAACGTTTCTAAAAGTATGCGAAAAAAAAAGGGATATAAATAAAATAAAACAAAAATATTTAAAGTATTAAAAAATGTAAGCAAAAAATGTTTTTCCGCATTTTAGAATATAAGGGTTTTTATGTTATAAGAAATGAGAGCGTTTTGAAGTTTAATTTGGAAATCCAAAAATTGTAATATATAATTTTTACAGTGTATATTCTCTCTCTCTCGCTAAAAAAAAAAAAAAAAAAAAAAAAAAAAAAAAAAAAAAAAAAAAAACGCATTTTGACAATACTTTTCATACTCCCTTTTTCTATAACCCTTTTTTGTTCCTTTTGTAAAAGTTTGAAAAAATATACGGATTTCCTACTAATATGTAATAAATATAGTATATGGATACCCATTTTTTTCCTGGATTAGCAGTTTTGAAGTTTAATTTTGAAATCCAAAAATTGTAATGTACAATTTTTACAGTGTATATTCTCTCTCTCTCTCTCTCAAAAAAAAAAAAAAAAAAAAAAAAAAAAAACGCATTTTGACAATACTTTTCATACTCCCTTTTACTATAACCCTTTTTTTTTCCTTTTGTAAAAGTTTGAAAAAATATACGGATTTCCTACTAATATGTAATAAATATAGTATATGGATACCCATTTTTTTCCTGGATTAGCAGTTTTGAAGTTTAATTTTGAAATCCAAAAATTCTAATGTATAATTTTTACAGTGTATAATCTCTCTCTCTCTCTCTCAAAAAAAAAAAAAAAAAAAAAAAAAAAAAAAAAATGCATTTTGACAATACTTTTCATACTCCCTTTTACTATAACCCTTTTTGTTCCCTTTTGTAAAAGTTTGAAAAAATATACGGATTTCCTACTAATATGTAATAAATATAGTTTGACAATACTTTTCATACTCCCTTTTACTATATCCCTTTTTTTTTCCTTTTGTAAAAGTTTGAAAAAATATACGGATTTCCTACTAATATGTAACAAATATAGAATATGGATACCCGTTTTTTTCTTGTATTAGCAGTTTCATCTTATACGACGGCATTTTGCACTCATGGAAATTTATCCTGACGAAAAATTAGAGCTCATGTGGCATTCTTAATTTTATGATTTCATACTGGTTTTAACCTTCTTGTCAGATTTTTTTTCCTTGCTGGAAATGGAATAAATAATTGTGAACTATTTCTTCAAGAATTGTGTAATCGTATGAATCTAATTTAATGCGGAGTATTTGAATTTTTAGAGGAAAGAGTTGATTTATTAAGATATATATTTTAATCTGTATTTGTTAAAAATATATTAACACACATCCATTAGTGCCGCTGGCGTTATATCTGCATGTATCTATATGTAAAAAAATCTTTAAATGTATTCAATTTTAATTTTAATTGATATTCTGAACTTTATCTTAAAAAAGGCAACATCGAAATTAGCCTTGCACAATGAAAAAAAAATATATATATTTAAAAATTATTTTTTATTTTGTTCATTTTCCCGTTCTAAACCAGGTGTGTCTTTAAAATAATCAGATTTTGCCACTATCTTCTATTTTCTAAGAAATTAAATTATTTATTTCTGCTTTTACTGATGAAAACAACGAAATGTAATAAATGGGAAAGTTCTGGAATGTTTCTAAAAGTATGCGAAAAAAGGTTATAAATAAAATGAAACAAATGTAATTAAAGTATTAAAAAATGTAAGCAAAAAATGTTCTCCGGCATTTTAGAATATAAGAGTTTTTATTTCATAAGAAATGCGTGCGGTTTGAAGTTTAATTTGGAAATCCAAAAATTGTAATGTATAATTTTTACAGTGTATATTCTTTCTCTCTCCAAAAAGAAAAAGAAAAAAAAAACGCTTTTGGACAATATTTCTCATAGCCCCCCCCCCCCCTTTTTCTATAACCCTTTTTTGTTCCTTTTGTAAAAGTTTGAAAAAATATACGGATTTTCTACTAATATGTAATAAATATAGCATATAGATACCTATATTTTTCCCGGCTTAACAGTTTCATCTTATACGAAGTCAGTAGTTTTGCTCTAATGGAAATTTATCCTGACGAAAAATTAGAACCGATGTGGTATTCTTAATTTTATGATTGCATCCTGGTTTTAACCTTCTAGTCAGATTTTTTTAAATTATTATTATTATTATTATTATTGGAAATGGAATAAATATTTGTGAACTATTTCTTCAAGAATTGTGTAATAGTATGGATCGAATTTAATGTGGGGTATTTTTAATTTTTAGGGGAAAGATATGACTTATACAGATATATATTTTAAACTGTCTTTGAAAAATATATGTTATTACATGCCCTTGATATATAATGATGTTATAACTACGGTGGCAACGATGTAATCATATGCTAATTTTGTGATTGCATTCTGGTTGTTTCAACCTGTTTGTCAGGTTTTATCTGTTACTGAAAATGTAATAAATATGCGTGAACTATTTTTTCTAGAATAATGTAATTCTATCAATTTAATATATTGCGGAATAGTTTAAATTTTTAAAGAAAAGACATATTTTATCCATACATATTTTTTTTTTAACTGTCATTGATAAAAGTACATTATTACATGCCCGAGAGTAACGCTGATGTTATATCTATATACATAAAGAAAAAACACCTTTAAATAAATACAGTTTTTATATTTAATTGACATTATGAAATTTATCTTAAAAAGAGTACACAGTAGCTAACCTTACACAATAAAAATATATTTTTTAAAGTAAATTACTTTCTTATGTTGTTCATTTTCTCGTTCCAAGCCAGGCGTGTCTTTTAAATAATCAGATTATGCCACGGTGTTTTCTTTTCTAAGAAGTAAAATTATTTGTTTTTACTGCTTTCTTAACAGAATAAAAGGCAAACAGCCGTTACATATATTAAGAATAAATTTAAGAAAATAATGGAACGTAATAAATAGAAACGTTCTTGAATGTTTCTAAAATATATAAAAAAATATATATAAGAAAACAACACAAAAATAAATAAAGTATTAAAAAATGCAGGCAAAGAAAAGATCGTCGACATTTTTGTTTATAAGAGTTTTTATTTTATAAAAGATGACTGCTGTTGGAAATTTAATTTGGATATCCATAAATTGTTTTCTTTTGCTTTATATAGAGTGTGTGTTTTATTTACCTCTTTTTCAAAGCTTGAAACAAAAGAAGAATTTAATGTTGTATCATTTGAAAGGATTCTGGACATTTGGAATGAGATTTGGCCCAAATATTGCGTAGATTATCTGCTTTATAAAATTTCAAATAACACAAAAAAATGCCTCGAAGAATTTTATCTGAATATAAAGTTATCTGGTTGTGATTTAAAATCGTAGCATATATATTTAGAATGCCAGAAAATTTGTATGCCTGTTACGATAACTGCATTGCTTATTAGAATAAGTGTAAACAGCCAATGTAAAACCATTTTTAAGACAGTGATAAATTATAGGAAAATATATTTTTATGGGCAGACTTAATTATTTGGTAATTTTGCCAAAGATGTATGATTATTTTAATTGATTTTCCAGTAATTTAAAAAGCAATTTCCATAGTTTACAATTGCTTTTTAAAGTAGCTGATGTATAGGTAAGTAGAATGAAAATGGGGGTTCTATTTCAGCAGGCGGTGGCGGTGGTAGGATGAGTGACAGGTGGGCGGAGTCGAGTGATTGACAGGTGAGGGGAGATAAGAAAGTGATGGACAGGTGGGAGGAGTCGAGACAGACAGGCGCCAGCGCGTCATGCTATAGTAGAGGGGTTAAAACAAAGAAGCGATAATGAAAAGTGTACTGTAAGAGAGGGGTTAAACAAAGGATAATGAATGAAAGTCTACTGTAAGAGAGGGATTAGAACAAAGGAAAATGTTAATGAGGATGATTAATGAAAGAAAGTCTACTGTTAGAGAGGGATTAGAACAAAGGAAAGATAATGATGAGGTGATTAGAAAAGATCGCATGCAATTAAAAAATACTTACCACGGAGCAGCGTCGAGACACGTCCTACCTGTATGACATCCACCAGGCTAATGAACGAAGAAGCGTGCAACAACCGGTTTCATCAAGATAAGGAGCTTGCTTCTGATTGGACGAGAGACGAACCTAGGGGGCAGCCCCATCGATTCCGGCGACACCAGCGCCCTCTCTTGAGAGGACGATTCACTTACCTGCGATGTCGTCATCCTATTTGAATAGATTAAAAGAAGTGTTTTCTAAGAGCTGAATCATTCTTCATTATGCCTTTGAGCGAGGAAGTCATTAGTGTCGTCTGTTTGTATAGTATAGTGTGTGTTATTTTTTCTTTAATTTATATTTTAACTGGAAGTGATAAGTTTGCATTTGATTTTTTTTTTAAATTAAATGATACAGGAAATTTATCTTTTTCTACCTAAGCATGTTTTCTAAGACTTCACATTCTTGTTGTCATGGAGGAATCATACAAGAACCCAGCTGCAGTAGGAAGTTTTGGCGGTGTCGATGCACTGTATCGTGCTGTTCGAGGCAAAGTATCCAAGAAAACCATCCAAAAATGGTTAAGTGGAGTCGACTCGTACACGCTTCACAAACCGGTTCGAAGAAAATTTCCAACGAATCGCGTGATTGTGTATTCGATGGATCAACAGTGGCAAACGGATTTGGTAGATCTTAGCAGTTTGCAAAAACATAATCAAGGTTTTTGACCGTATTTTAACCTGCATAGATATTTTATCAAAGTATGCATGGGCGATTCCACTGAAAACGAACGAGGAGTGGAAATTGTGAAAGCCTTCGAAACTATATTTTCAACGCGAAAACCCAAGTCTTTGCAATCGGATGCTGGAAGAGAGTATAAGAACAAACACTTTCAAAGATATTTAAAGCAACAAGGAGTTCGATTTTTCACGACGAATAACAATACGAAAGCTTCAGTGGTCGAACGTTTTAACAGAACTTTAAAAACCAAAATGTGGAAATATTTCACTCATAATCATACTTATAAGTATATTGATGTGTTGGACTCCCTCATGCAGAGTTATAACCACACACACCATTCGAGTATCAAGAGAGCTCCTGCTGACGTCACACCTGAGAACGAAAGCCATGTTTGGATGACTCTTTTTGGAGACTTACAAGATGTGAAAAGAAAACCCTGCGTGTTTCGAACAGGTGAAATCGTTCGCGTGTCGAAACAGAAATTAACCTTTGAAAAGGGATATGAAACCAATTGGACTGAAGAATTGTTTATGGTGACTGAATGTGTTTCAAGAGATCCTCCCGTGTATCGAATTAAGGATTTGATGGACGAACCCATCCAAGGCACGTTTTATGCTCAAGAATTGCAAAGAGTACAACCGAAAGAAAACTTTGCTATTGAAAAGGTTTTAGAAAAACGAACACGAAAAGGTCATGTGGAATACAAAGTAAAATTTAAAGGATATCCTGTAAAATTTAATCAATGGATTCCTTCCTCAGATTTATTTTCACTATAAAACCTTTGTTTTCGTCTTTGAATCCTCATTTAGAAACATGTCGTTCTACGTGACGTTACCTTCTGACAGTTCATTGAATTATTTCCCAGAGAATAAAATTTCTCACTTTGTTACAAGACTGCCTTCTGCTTTAGATTTGAAAGGCGAGTGGGAAGTGGGTTTAACAGAACTCATTTATCCCCACATGTGGAATAATATAACGGAATATACTAATGGATATGAATATGTTTTAGGAGAGAATATCGAATGGACGAATGGAAGACCTAGACATGAAGCAGAATTTGAAATAGGTGCATTTGAAGTGAAAAAAGTTAGAATTCCACCGGGGTTTTACGAATCTCCTAACGATATTATTAAAGTAATCAACTATCAAAAATTCCATGATAAAATTTCGCTTAATTATAATAAAAATTCTAAAAAAGTACGAGTGAATTTAAAAAAAAATGCACAAATCAACTTTGATTCAGGATTAGCAGAAAGTTTAGGATTTCCACCTGGTAATGTAGGAGAACCTTTTGCAGGTCATTCAATGTCTTTTGATAGTCCCTTCATAGCCGACCCTCATGCGGATTTTAAATTAATGTACATTTACAATGATCTTGTCGAACCTCAAATTGTAGGGGATACCGTTGCCCTGTTACTTCGAGTGATCCCCGTGAAAGGACAAGACGGTGAAATGATTCACGAAACGTTTGACAGACCGCATTACATTCCCATCACTCGAAAGAATTTTCAGACAATTGAAACAGTTATAAGGACGCACACAGGTCGATTAATGTCATTCGAGCGTGGGAAGTTGATCGTGAAACTTCATTTCCGTCAAAAGTATCTCTCATAATGATTGTACCTTATCAGTGTTGTGTAAAATCTTTTGAAGATTATTACACTCAACAATCCGGTAACGGTTTAAATTACTATCATGGAACTACACTGCAGAAAGGATATGGATTCGGTGGACTGTTTCGTTCTTTGTTTCGAGCCGCGGTTCCTCTTTTCAAATCAGGAGCCAAAGCGGTCGGTAAGCAATTGTTATCGACAGGAGTAAATGTTTTAAACGATGTGACACGCGGTGAAAATGTCAAAGTGGCTGCTAAACGCAGGTTGAAAGAAGCAGGCCAAACTTTAACAGATAAAGCCGCCACCAAGATGAAGACCATGATCGGTTCTGGACGACGCAATAAAAAGCGGAAGAAATCAAGCAAATTCATCATTCAACGTAAAGCCAGGAAAGTGGAAGCACGTGATATTTTTGCTTAAAGATGTCTGGACTTATTCATAAAGATTCTATTGCCTGTGCTAAATCAGAACTGGATTTATTTTTAATTCCACCTACTCAAACAGTTATTGAAAAGGGATATTTTGTTGAATATCACCCCCTTGCGAATATTCATGACGGAGTACCTGTGGAGTTTAATGTTCCCGGAAATGGAGAAGATTACATCGATTTATCCTCATCCTATCTTTATGCTAAAGTGAAAATTACTCGATCCGATGGTACAGCTTTAACCGACGTGGATCATGTAGCTCCAGTTAATTTATTTTTACAAGCCTTGTTTTCACAAATTGATGTCAGCTTGAATGAGAGAGCGATCTCTTCTTCCAACAACACCTATCCCTATCGTGCTTATATCGAAACATTACTGAATTATGGAGAAGATGCCAAGAAAAGTTTACTGGGATGTGAGTGTTTTTTCAGAGATGAGAAATTGGATACTGTGGACCCTACCACCGGTGAAAACCCCGGATTGAAAAAGCGTTACGAACTAACTAAAAATAGCAATTCATTGGATATGATTGGACCTTTACATTGTGACATTTTTCAACAAAACAGATTGTTATTAAACATGGTGGATTTGAAAATTAAACTGATTCGCAGCAAACCCAACTTTTGTTTGATGGCTGTAAAACCTTCAGAATCTACCACACCCGAACTCAATTACAAAGTGATTTTAGAACAAGCTTCTCTGTTTGTACGGAAAGTAAAAGTATCTACAGGGGTCTTGCTGGGGCATGCAAAAGCCTTAGAAAAAAGCTCTGCTAAATATCCCATCGATCGTGTGTTGTGCAAGACTTATTCAATATCCAGCGGAAGTCGATCTTTTATGCAAGATAATGTGTTTTCGGGAACCATGCCGAAACGTGTTGTTATTGGATTGTTAGAAAATGCATCTATAAACGGACAATATAATTTGAACCCCTTCCACTTTCATCATCACAAAGTCAACTTTTTAAGTGTTTACATAGATGGTCAACCGGTTCCGAGTAAACCTCTCGAACTGAATTTCGAAGAAAACAGCTATATAACAGCTTATCATCGTTTGTTCACGGGATTTAATCACGATGCTTGTATTTATCTAACACGAGAAGAATTCGCCAATGGACATACCTTGTATGCGTTCGACCTAACACCGGATCTCTGTGACGGACCTCATCTGAATTTACAACATCAAGGAAATTTACGAATCGAAGTTAAATTTGCTGAAGATTTGAAGACAACACTTTCTGTGTTGGTATATGCAGAATTTGAGAACATTATAGAAATTTCGAAATCACGGCATGTTTTATGTGATTTTCCCAACTGAATGAATTCTTTACAAATCGACAAGATTTTATCACGTGATTCCAAGACCCGAAATTCTTTTTTGGGTGTGTTTGCAAGTGATCAACTACCGAGAAGAATTCAACAGTATCCTGCTTGTTTCATATGCAATGTTGACAAGTCATCGGAACCTGGAAGTCATTGGGTCGCCTTCTACTTGCTTTCACCTGATGAAGCGGAATTCTTCGATTCTTATGGAAACGCACCTGCCTTTTTTCGAGGACCTGTATCAAACTATGCAACTTATTTTTCACAAGTGACATTTAATCCACACATCTTACAAAGTCCTGTCACGGCCGTTTGCGGTCAATATTGTATTTTTTATTTGTATTCTCGATGTCGAGAAAAAACTTAAAGATATTTTATCTCATTTTGTAACGAAAAATATCTCGAACGATGGTAAAGTGTTTAATTTTGTCATGAAACGATTTCACGTGTCTGTGAATTTTTTTCAATAAATAGATATTTAAACTAAACTTTTTTAGTCTCTGTGTTTATTCTGTGTTTGTCTTTCCTGAAGAACGTCATGAATCACGAGCTTGTTGATTTTCCACGTTTTCAACACCCGTTTACTGCCACCTGTGCAGGACCAACACAAGTTGGGAAGAGTTGCTTTTTAAAAGAGTTTCTTTATTACAGAAGGGAAATGATTCACCCTCCACCTCAGAAAGTGATTTGGTTTTATGGTATTTATCAAGATCTGTTTAATGAAATCCCCGAAGTCACCTTCGTAGAAGGGTTTCCTTCTAATTTTAAAGAATATTTAGGAACGAGATCTTTAATTATTCTCGACGATCTCATGACTGAGCTTGAAAATGATAAGCGACTCACCTATCTATTTTCAAGGGGATGTCATCACTTGAACATGAGTGTTATTTTTGTAACACAAAATTTATTTCATCAAGGGAAAGAAATGAGAGATGTCTCTCTCAACTCTCAATACTTGATTGTGTTTAAAAATCGACGTGATCAAAGTCAAATTATGCATTTGGCGCGACAATTATATCCTGGCAAAACAAAATTTTTTCGTGAAGTGTTCGATGATGCAACGAAAACACCTTTCTCATTCCTTCTCATTGATTTAAGGAACCAAACAGATGAAGGAATGCGATTGAGAACGCAGATTTTACCCAATCAAATTCAGTACGTCTACCAGTTGAAATAAATAAGCGAGTCATTTAGTTTTTTGTTTAGTTTGAAAAATGACTTTGACGTGTCAACAGCTGCGTGATTTGAAGCTCATCAAGACATGTCCTAAAGTATTACGTAAACAGTTGTTTAAAAAATTACCTCTTCGTTCTGTAAAAGCCATCTGCGAGTGTAGTTTAAATGTTTTAAAAGGAAACATTCCACTTTCATCTCAACAGAAAAAGTCTTTAAGGAAATACAAGTCGACCCTTCGAAAAATTGGTACTAAAAAGGGTACTCTATCACAAAAGAAAAGACTTATCGTTCAGAACGGTGGATTTTTAAATATTTTAATCCCTGCTGCCTTAACTGTTTTAACAAGTTTGATCCATGGAACACGCTAGAAAATTTGCTTTGGTGCCAGAGGAAACTCTCTCCAAACATGTCCTTTCGAAAAAGCAAATGAATGAGTTTGATACAGCCATGTCGAACATTTTAAACAGCAACTTGCCAGATCATGAAAAAGTTGTACAGTATTATGAACTTTTAAAAAGAAAAATGGATTTGCAAGAGTTTAACACACCTCAACCCTCGAAACAACCTGAAGAAGAAACTGAGAAACCTATTTTGAAGAAAACATCACCTGAACCCAAACCTGAAGAAGATGAATCATCCTCTAAACCTGAAGAAGATGTATCGTTTATTATGTCTTCGGTACCTCGTTCAATGCAGAGGCAAGCTCACACGTTGTTGGACTTTTCAAAGAAAAACTCGAGAAAATTCGAATGGGATAAAAATTTTCAAGTGTCTTTTGAAGGAAAAAGTATTCCTGACTCGAATGTAGTTTATTTATTTCATCTGCTTTTTTCTGTGAACAAGAAAACTCCTATTAAAGCACAGAAGGAATTGTTACAGACTTTGAAAGAAATGCATGTACCCGAGAACTTGATTAAAAATAGACATTTGTCGAGAATGAATCAAGAAAAAAGAAAACCTGATGTTAAAACATCTAATACTTTTGTCAAAGAATCAAGAAAGAAAAGAAAATCTGATGTACTCGTTTGGGAAAATTATTAAATAAATAATTCATTAAACTTTAAACAAAGTCTCATTATTTGTCTTTTCAACATAAATACTATTAACAAAAAAAACTTAACACTACTTACCACAGAACATCGTCTTTACACGTCCGTTCCCATCCGCATCCACAGAACAAATGACACATGATTCAGCATAAAACCGGTTATGACGTCACACCCGAAGTCGACGCGAGTGGCCTCTACCCTCTCATACTTGTCTGTGATTGGTTAAGAGAATCACATGACTTGTGAAAGGAGCAGATGTTAGAGGTGGGCGCCACTCTGTCTGCATTCGTTTCATCCCCCCCGTCCCCTGTCAATCATCTTGCGCCAGTCAGTCGCTGCATGTTTCGACATGCTCGCTTCTTGCAAATGGTGGCGCCACTCTGTCTGCATTCCTGACATTCCACCACGCCTCCTGTCAATCAACTGGCGCCAGGTTGTCTACAGGTATTGCCGTACGATGTCATCATCCTCGTTTGCGATGGGGGTAGGCAGCACAGTCGATGACGTCATACCTACAAGCTCGCTTCTGATTGGTTGATAGCGGTCACGTGATCTCTTATCAGTAACCTTCATCTACGGGTGTAGACCCCGCACACATCATTCGTGTCTTGGATTTCGTAGGTGAAGGTCTTCTGTTTCGTAGCTCCCGTTTACCGGACATTTGGCTTTAAGCTCTGCGGCATCTATCCCTACTATTTTCGGCATCCTGCTGAGTAAAATCACCGTCGAAATACTTATACGTTTCACCTAGTGCGTTTTAGGTGCTCATAGTATTTTTGATTAATTGTGATACATGTTTATCACCTCCTTTTAAAAACAGTGTCTGCCAATTAGCTAATTTGCTTTGCGACATCATTTTATTGCTAACCAATAGAAACGATTCGAAGATCTTTGAAGAAAATGTCTTTTGAAAAGGAATCCTCTTTTAAAAATGTAAGTATGTTTTCATTATCTTTTTTTATTGTTTCGTTGAATTAAGTATGTTTCTAACCAAACGATGCGAAAGATTCATATCGTTTTCTAAACATTCTTTCAATGATAAAATATTCATTTATTACCACCTGTTTCAAATATTTTAATTGAACTAGGATCGAATAAAAAATTGTGTTTAAAACCCTATTGGAATACACAAGTATTCTTTGAAAAATTATAATTTTAAATGCTCAACACAAATTTTTGCACTAATAGAAAATATGATGTTGTACTATTTAAACCTTCACTATTTTCTGTAAGAGTTAAAACCTTTCACTATTTCTGTTTCAATCAAACCTTTGAAAAGAAAGTATTAAAATAGACTCATCGTATACGTATTGAGTTTAAAACCTATTTTGAATACACAAGTATTCTTTGAAAATTATAACTTTTAATGTTCAACACATATTTTTACACTAAAGAAAATATAATGTTGTACTATTTAAACCTTCACTATTTTCAGTATGGGTTAAAACCTTTCACTATTTCTGTTTCAATCAAACCTTTTAAAAGAAAGTATTAAAAAAGACTCAAAGTACGTATTGAGTTTAAATCCTATTTTGAATACACAAGTATTCTTTGAAAATTATAACTTTTAATGCTAAACACATATATTTTTGCATTAATAGAAAATTTAATGTTGAACTGATTAAACCTGTACTATTTTCTATATAGGTTAAACCTTTGAAACTATTCTTTAAAAGAAAGCATTAAAATAGTTAGTTTAAACTGTTTCATTTATTAAAAGAGTCTGTTAATAATAATGAAGCATGTTATTGTTTAAACATCCTTTTAATAATTAGATAAAATAAAATTGTTAATAGATTATTTTGTTCAAACACCCTCTAATCTCTATTTCCCTTTTCTTTGCAATAATTTTAAACGTGAAAAGGAATTTGCACCTGTGAGAGGGAGATGGTTAACTGCATTTCACTACAACGTTGTCTCCATCTTATCAACGCTCCCGATTTCTCGAATCTGCAAAACGCGATAAACATCTTCGATTTCACCAGTTCTAAAAAAGGTGATGTCGTGATATCTGTTTCACGACTCTAAGCAAGGCAGTGAAACCACTCCGTTGCAATATATATGATGAAATAAAGGTCTAGAACAGTGACGTTATTTTCCTGAATTCTTGTTGGTCGAATTTTCGACTAATCATAGAGTCACTATATGATGTCACTTCTTAAACAAACAGTATAAATAAACAATTCTAAGGAAAAAAAACCTTACTCTGTTACATTTTTAAGTGTTGTTATTTATGAAAACTGTTACTCATCTGTAATGGATAATTTTCAAAAAGTAAGTTTTTTTAAACACTATATCTATATTTCAGGATATTACTAAATTTCAAATGTTGTTTTACCTATTTTTTCAAGTTATCTTTGCTATTTTTTCTTTTGTATTAAATTAAAGTAAATATATGTTTTTTTCTTTTACAATCAATTATTTATTAGTTTATTAAAGTTGGAAAAATTAACGCATGCTATTTTTTCTTGTTATACGAAAGTAGTTAAAAAAATATATTATATGTTTTCTTTTTCGAAAATGACTAGAGATTATTTTCCGTTTACTGTTAAAGTATTTGTAAGTGTAATACAATTATTGGAAGTAGTTTACAAATTTAAGTATGCTATTTTCTTGTTATATAAAAGTAGTTAAAAAATATATTGGATGTTTGCGTTTACTAAGAAATGAATAGATGTTATTTTCTGTATGTTATAAATTTAATAACGCGTAAAGATATATATATATATATATTTTTTTTTTTTTTTTTTTACACGGAAATTTTATTTTAGTATTCAAAGTTTTTCTTATACAATAATTATTGAAAGTAGTTAAAATGAATTGGATGATTTCTTTTTACGAAAAAAAATATTTTCCGTTCACTTTTAAAGTCTTTGTAAGTGTAGTATAGAAAAAATGTTATTGCTTTTTCACTGTTAAATTAATTGTGTAGGCTAGTTAAAAAATTTTAATTGAAAATGTATTTCATGTTTTCTTTTTCGAAAAATGAATAGATGTTATTTTTGTTCACTGTTAGAGTATTTATAAGTGTAATACAATTACTGAAACTAGTTTACAAATTTACGCATGCTATTTTCTTGTTATACGAATGTAGTTAAAATATATTGGATGTTTGCGTTTACTAAGAAATCAATAGATGTTACTTTCTGTATGTTATAAATTAAATAACGCGTAAAGATTTTTTTTTTTTTTTTACACGGAAATTTTATTTTAGTATTCAAATTTTTTCTTATACAATAATTATTTATTAATGTAATGATGTTAACAAATTTACGTATGCTATTTTTTCTTGTTATACGAAAGTAGTTAAAATATAACGAATGTTTTTTTTGTTTTCGAAGAAATGTTATTTTTTTCTTTTCGTTACTAAACTAATTTATAAGTGTAGTCTAAAAAAAAAAAAATGTTATTAAATTTTTTTTACTAAGAAATGAATAGATGTTATTTTTCTTTTCGTTACTAAACTAATTTGTAAGTGTAGTCTAAAGAAAAAATGTTATTAATTTTTTTTTTACTAAGAAATGAACAGATGTTATTTTTCTTTTCGTTACTAAACTAATTTGTAAGTGTAGTCTAAAAAAAAAAAAAATGTTATTAAATTTCTTTTTTTTACTAAGAAATGAATAGATGTTATTTTTTTTTCTTTTCGTTACTAAACTAATTTGTAAGTGTAGTCTAAAAAATGTTATTAATTTTTTTCTTTTCTATACTAAACTAATTTGTAAGTGTAGTCTAAAAAATGTTATTTCTTTTTTTCACTGTTAAATGAATTATAGACTATTCAAAAATTTTAATCGAAAATGCATGTTATTGAAAACATATAGTTTGTGAGATTTTTTCTAAAAAGATTAAACACTTATTAAAAGTATTCGATTACATGTTTAACAGTTTTTAAAACAATACACTAAGAATTATCCTATGTTTGATTGCAAATATTTTTTTCTTTTTTAGTTTGTGGAAGATCTCGGTTTAACAACGAATGTATGGGAGCGCATG
Source organism: Maratus speciosus (assembly GCA_963932465.1). Classification (NCBI taxonomy): domain Eukaryota; kingdom Metazoa; phylum Arthropoda; class Arachnida; order Araneae; family Salticidae; genus Maratus; species Maratus speciosus. The sequence continues at coordinate 332,451,284 of OZ010790.1, read as the reverse complement.
ACCGCTATTGGTGAATTATCAGACCCAGGACCTTCTCAGCAAAGTTCTTCTAGGATGCAAGATCCTAGCAGCGAAGTTGATTCTTCATCAGTAAAGGTACACTTTGAAACATTCCTTATTATTTTGGGGGATTGTTTGATTTTAACATAATAACTAATGTTAGTTAAGCTTCTCAAATGATATATTATTCGAAATTAGGTTGTGAAGGATACATTAAAAGGATAATACTAGTTTAGTTGCAAAGTACATAATTTGAAAAAAAAAATCTTTTTTTCTCGTTAAAGTAAATTTGTGATGGGTTTAGTAAAACTTATAATGTAGACAATCACAATTTTCTAAGTTCTTTTTTTCGTGAAAGTCTATTACAAGTTGCGTGTTTTTGAAACAGAATTTTTCTGTTTTAGGATTCTTTATCATGCGAAACCTGCGGTAAAAGCTTCAGCCGAAAAGATGCTCTAAAACGACATCAGAAGATTTGTGGAAACACAGATTCAAAAACCTTTTCTTGCACTCATTGCCCAAAAATCTTTACAAGAAACTCTGATTTAAAGAGACATATGATTTCGCATAATGAAGAAAAGAAATCTTTTAAGTGTCCCTTATGCGATATCGAGTTCACAAGAGCAGGTAATCTAACAGTGCATATGAGAGGTCATGAAAGTTTAAATTACCCCTGTACCACCTGTCACGTGAAATTTAATTCAAAATTTAATTTGAATCAACACATGCAATCCCAGCATACCAGTCTCTCCCATGAAAATAGAAAAAGGAAAGTTAGTACGAAAAATTCATCCTCCAAAAAAAGTAAAACATATAATGAAGCTTTGAATGTCTTTTCTTCAACATTTTTAACACCTGATGAAGATGAGAAATTTGACGTGGACGTTTTGGTGGAAAAACGTGGAGCAGATCTTCGTCGAATCATTGAAGAAAAACTGGATACACATCGAGGCGTCAAATGGCATATCCTAGCAAAATGTCTATTCGAAAGGAAGACTCCAGAAGACGAACTTCAAGCTATTTCCACCTACTTTAGAAGTTCGAATTATACTAAATTAACTATCGATTCAATAAATGAGCATATTTATGAAGCATTTGAGAAAATTAAAAAAATAATAGATGAATTTGTAAATTTGGGATCAGGTTGGATTTTTCAACGGATCCAACATATAGAAATTAAAATAGCAGATTATCATCCTCTAGCACCCAGCAGCCATATTAAATCCCCAGAATTTATACAAAAGAAACGTGCCGTTCTCAATATAGAAAATTACAACGATTCTAAATGTTTGGTGTGGTGTTTGATCGCACATCAATTAAAGTTGAATTTTTCACAGAATCCAAACCGATTATCCCATTATACAGCATTAGAACATACCATCAAAATCGGGAAGATACCCTGCCCAGTCCCTGTGAAAAGCATTCCGAAAGTTGAAAATTTAAATAATTTGAGAATCAACGTATTTGCATTGGATGACCAAGAAGTGTATCCTTTATATGTATCACTCAAAGAAGATCCTGATGTCATTAACCTATTAGTCTTAGAAAAGGATGAGCAGTTTCACTACACGCTGATTAGAAGCTTTTCAAGATTATTAGGTGATCTGACAAAACATCGAGCTGCTGCCTATTACTGTTACCGATGTTTACACCGATTTTGTAGACAAGATTTACTAACATCTCACACCGAATTTTGCAAGCAGCATACTGCTCAAAGGATCAACTTACCAGAAGATGGCAAACATATTCTATCTTTTACGGGGACTCATCTGCAACATCCAATCCCCTACATTGTGTATGCAGACTTTGAAAGTATTTTAAAACCTTTAACTCCAGCTTCTCAAACTTCACATTGTGAAAAAATTTCAAAACATGAAGCATGTAGCTTTGCTTTTGTTATTATTGATGCTGACGGAAAACCTTTCAAGGACAGATTCACATTGTATCGAGGAGAAAATGCTGCAGAAGAGTTTCTGAAGAAGTTAATAACAGAGACAGAAGACATCCGAGAAGAACTGAAGAGTGTAAAGCCAATGAAACTTTCCCCACAACAAGAAATAGATTTTCAAACGGCTACCCACTGCCTTTTTGCAAAAGGGAACTCTTCAAGAAAAGAACGAGAGACCATGATCATGTGACAGGTGCGTACAGAAAGGCTGCTCACAAAGGATGTAATTTAAACTATAAGCAAACTCGAAACATTCCTGTCGTCTTCCACAATTTACGACACTATGATGCCCATCACATTATGATGGCTATTGGAAAATTTAAAGAATATTCGATAGAAGTGATTGCATCCACATTAGAAACTTTATAGGCTTTCGTATGGTGAAAGAGAACTGTCCCATCCATCTAAATTTTATTAACAGTTTGCAACATCTTTCAGCATCATTGGAAAAATTAGCAAGCAACCTGCATAATGATCAATTTAAAATCTTGAATCATTATTTTAAAAATCAGGATATATCCCTGCTCACACGAAAAGGGGTATATCCTTATGATTACGTAACCGATGTCAATAAATTTAATGAAACTGTTCTCCCACCTGTCTCTGCATTCATCAACACATTAACGGATGAACCTATTAGCGAAAGCGATTACCAACATGCACAAAACGTCTGGAAATCCTTCAATCTCCAAACTTTAGGAGATTATCATGACCTATATTTGAAGACGGATGTCTTATTGCTCGCAGACGCCTTTGAAAGCTATCGCAAACTGTGTCAGCAGTTCTATGATATCGACAGCGCCCATATGTATACGTTACCAAGTCTGGCATGGCAAGCTTGCCTGAAGAGATCGAACATCCACTTGGAACTATTAACGGATATCGACATGCTATTGATGTTTGAAAATGGTATTCGGGGAGGTATCAGCATGATTAGTCAACGCTATGCCAAAGCAAACATCCCCAACACGCCTGCACATAATCCAGATCAAGCTCCCAGTTACATTATGTACTGGGATGCCAATAACTTATATGGGTGGGCTATGTCTGAGTACCTCCCCCATGGTTCCTTTCAATGGGAAGACCCGAAACAGTTTTCAGCAAGTAGCATATTAGAGTTGGCAGACGATTCCTCTACAGGATATATTTTCGAGGTGGATCTGGAATATCCTAAAGAACTCCACGCCTTGCACAACGAGTATCCTCTCGCACCAGAAAGAATCACTGTCGAAGAAGATATGTTGTCACCCTTCGCGAAGAAGATGTTAGGTAATAAAAAATTCAAGGGCACGCCAAAACTAATCCCGAACCTTCAAGATAAGAAAAATTATATCGTTCACTATAGAACATTGAAGTTTTACATCCAATCAGGAATGAAACTAACAGAAATTCATCGTGTAATTCAATTTCAGCAAAGTCCGTGGTTAAGGGAGTATATCGCTTTTAACACCGATAAACGAAAACTGGCGAAATCTGCTTTTGAAAAAGATTTCTTTAAACTCCTGAACAACGCTGCATATGGAAAAACGCTAGAAAACCTTCGATAGCGTCGAAATGTGGAATTGTGTAATACCGAGAAAAGGGCGAAAAAATTAGTCGCTTCACCTGCGTTTAAAACCTTCAAAATCTTCTCTGAATATCTTGTTGCGGTGGAGCGCACTAAATTATCGTTATTAATTAATCGTCCTATGTATGTTGGTTTCTGCATTTTGGAGCTTTCGAAGCTTCTAATGTATCAATTCCATTATGGTTTTGTGAAGGAAACATATAAGCATAATGCCAATTTGCTTTTCACTGACACGGATTCCCTATGTTATGAGATCTATACGAAGGATATTATTGCGGATATGGAGAAGAAAAAGGATTTATTCGATTTTTCTGATTATCCGCAGTCGCATCCTTTGTTTTCGACTGATAACAAAAAAGTATTAGGGAAATTCACAGATGAACTTAGCGGTGAATTAGCGTTGGAGTTTGTCGGGTTAAAGGCAAAAATGTACTCCCTGAAATCCGAAACAGAAGAAAAAAAACGAGCGAAGGGTGTCACAACACATATCGTCAGAAAAAAAATGAAACATGAAGATTATGTAAAGTGTCTTCAAGAACTCAAGACTAGCACAGTCACACAAGTTCGAATTGGGCAAGAGAACCACCAGTTGTATACAATGCAACAAAACAAGGTTGGTTTGAGCCCATTCGACGATAAACGATATATCCTGGAAGACGGAATCACAAGTCTCGCATATGGGCACTGCGATATCGTCAACATGTAAATAGTTTCTCATCTTATGGACAATGTGCGTGATTTTTTCCATTGCCTAAGAAAATTTGTATATATTTTTTCAACTTTTGGACAATGTGCACCGTTTCCATTGCAAAAGAAAATTTTTGTATATATTTTTTTATCAAGTTTATTGTGTACAGTGAAGATTTACTTTATGATTCAACTTTTGGACAATGTGTACCGTTTCCATTGCAAAAGAAATTTTTGCATATATTTTATCAAGTTTATTATTGTGTACAGTGAAGAATTTTGTATATATTTTATCAAGTTTTATTGTGTACAGAGAAGATATATTTTATTATTCAACTTATAGACAATGTGCGTGATTTCCGTTGCCTAAGAAAATGTGTATATATTTATTTTGTTTCATCGAGAATTTGTAAATAGGTTAGAGCGCGGTGGAACACAAAGGAGACTTACGTCCGCGACGTGTGTTCTGGGAAACAAAATGTAAGCTTAGTTCACTCAAATGAATAATTTATTTGTGAACTAAGTTTATGTTTTGGCTAAAAGTCTCCAATGATAATGATTAAACAAAAACATCGTTATCATTTCCCTCATTCGGCTTTTAAAAACATGTTTCGGAAATTAGCAAATGACAAAAACTTCTTTCGTTAAAACTTAAAAAAAAAAAAAAATGTATTAACCTTTTTTATTCAGTTTAAAATAGGATGATGTCATCACAGGTGAGTTTAAAATCCTCTCAAGAGAGGGCGCTCGTGTTCATGCCCTCGGGTGAAAGCGATGGTGCTGCCCCCTAGGTTCGTCTCTCGTCCAATCAGAAGCAAGCTCCTTATCTAGATGAAACCGGTTGTTGCACGCTTCTTCGTTCATTAGCCTGGTGGATGTCATACAGGTAGGACGTGTCTCGACGCTGCTCCGTGGTAAGTATTTTTTTAATTGCATGCGATCTTTTCTAATCACCTCATCATTATCTTTCCTTTGTTCTAATCCCTCTCTAACAGTAGACTTTCCTTCATTAATCATCCTCATTAACATTTTCCTTTGTTCTAATCCCTCTCTTACAGTACACTTTCATTCATTATCCTTTGTTTAACCCCTCTCTTACAGTACACTTTTCATTCTCTCTTCTTTGTTTTAACCCCTCTACTATAGCATGACGTGCTGGCGCCTGTCTGTCTCGACTCTCCCACCTGTCCATCACTTTCTTATCTCCCCTCACCTGTCAATCACTCGACTCCGCCCACCTGTCACTCATCCTACCACCGCCACCGCCTGCTGAAATAGAACCCCCATTTTCCTTCTACTTAGGTATTTACAAATTGGGTCAATATCGTTGATTAAACTTCATTTGACATGATTCGCTATTCTTGAATAAATGCATCGTTTCCCTAAAAATAAAAAAACCCACCACAACAGGTACACAGTACAAGAGTTTTACGGAAAACTCGTAATTTAAGCCATCCAATCAATAAATATATTAAATTTAAAAAATCAAAAAACCCGACTGCGTAAAAAGCGAACTAATTAATTATTTCTCATCAATATGAAACTATTTTTTTTATTTACTTGTACTGACGACTTTTAAGTTGTGCTTAATTATTAGTTCCTATCTATAAACACTGTTTTGATGAGACATATAGAAATCTATTATGAGGTTAGAGTTACAGTAACGGTAGAGGAGATCCAGCGTACACAACTTACAGGTTGTGTAATATTTAAACGGAGCTTCTGACTGTAAAATAGTCAATGAAACATCGTCTTCATTTTGAAAGACATATCTAGTGATATGCCACTCAATATGATGCGTAAAAATCTTTTTTCGTCTCTACCGCCATTTTGAATTTTACGGCCACCATTTTGAATTTATAAAAACAAAACCTAGCCTATAACCATCGGACGGTTAAGATGAATCGATAGAGACCTTATTCATTAAAATCCATCTAGCCATTGGGATGTTTCGAGGGTATAAAGAAATCCACATACCCAGATACGCGTGAAACACATAACCCTTCTTTGCAGTCGGGTAAAAAAAGACATACTTAAAAAATAAGCCCCTTGCACTTTCGTAAAAAAAAGCAGTTTTTTTCGACAGCGCTCGGGCATTAATAACTAAAGCGGGTAAAACACATGCAATCTTAAATGTTATTACAAAAATGCATATTTATTATAAAGTAATGATCTCTTTTAAAGAAAAAATCAAGCATTTTCTAGTTAAAAGTACTTTACTAATTTGTCATATAGCAGCCAAGTCGAATTTAAAAACCTGATATGACTTAATATAAACTGTACACATGGCATAAATTTTTAGAGATAAAAGCCTTAATGTATGTACCAATAGCATTAAAATATTATATAAATTACATTTTTTTTCAAAATCAAGTTGCTTGAAATTTCAGGAAACTAACTTTCTGTAACATAATCATACTTTTTACCATAAAACGGGAAAAATATAATTGTTACTTCAAAATGACATTATCTTTCACGGTCTTTTTACTTCGCCGGTAGCTGAGACTAGGGCCTCTGCTGTGAAGTTATAGAACTCGTATAATTAAAAATCTAATAAATTTAAATCATTTTGATGCAGTTATAAAAATAGTAAATCAATTTTATTAATTAAAATAAAAGCACAAGCATACATTACTTTAAATGAGTATATGAATAAATGCAAATTTCTGTGAACGGAAAAAAATACCTCCCCAAAAATAACACATAGATATTGTATATACAATATAAACACGAATAAAAAAGTAAAATAACCTCATCAAAGTTGCTCATGATTCCAAAATACGTTACTTAGCTTAATAAACCCTAGAAACCAATATATTTTTGACTTTTGAAGAATCATTTATAAAAACACGATTTCTTTTGCTGCTACTGATTTTTTGAAACGTTCCCGAGTGTTTTTTATAGTGATTAATCAGTTTTCTGAAATATTAATGTTGCTTTTTAGATATTCTATTAACTCTCAATTAATTTTATTCATCTGTGTAACTAAATTTGTACATGCAAATTAAAAAAAATAATATTAAATTTACTCTTAATGGTGTTAATTTATGTATTTTGTTTTCTATACAATACGTTTGTTGAACATGAAAATATTTACTGGAGACGTGATAGCATCCGAAAAACGTATATTACAAATTTTAATATTGCAAATTTTAATTGCTTAAAAGGCGTACAGCCAACAGAGTGAAAAAGGGTTCAAGCCGAGAATCGATCCAGTGTCATCGGTATATCCTACAAACGTTTTACAAACTGAACCACCTGCAACGATAGTCGGCTGGACACTTCTCGCTATTATATGTTGGCAAGACTACAGACGCAGCGCAAGATAGAATATATTTCCATGAGACACCGACCCTGAGGCTAACACGAAACTAAAGAGAAACCTGCAGCGATGACCACCTCGGGAACTCAGCTTTCGCTAAACCTGCATCGATGAAATTGAATAAATCTATTTAATTATTGGGAATTTTACTGTAGAAAATTTCTTCACGCCTTTCATTCAATAAAAATCCCTGCCGGTCTGGCCTACAGGCGGAGGTAGATTTCGAAGTTAAGTATACTAATTTCACCAACAAAAACTGAATCATGATTAGAGATAAACCCACTTTAAGAATTTTATCTGGCCACTTTTTGTGAGTTTTTATTTCATTTTCATATAATAACTGATTTTATGAGAATCATGTTAAGGAGGTATTAAAAAAAAATCCCCATGCTCAACAATAATTAAGAACAGAACTTACTTTGAAAATGATTTTTCACTGTACGTTGAAGTTGACAAATCTTTTGGTTTCCACAAACTTTTTAAAAAAATAGCAGAGGCTAAACATAACAGCGTATTTAACCAAGGCGTTCATATGACAGATCACTTGCCTCTAGACACCAGTTAAGCCAATTTTGGTCATGCAGCAGCACCTATTTGACGGGATCATGAAAGGTGCGATATAAAGGAATGGTGCGTCATTAAGGACTTTTTCTATATGATGTGTAGGGTATTACAAAAGAATGAAAAACGTTTTAATTATTTACCTGTTGGAAAGGCGTAACCAATGTAAATTGATAAAATCATTTAATATAAGGTAGGAATAAAGATTATGTGGATAAAATAGTCTTACCATTAATTTTCGAAAAGTTACATTTTTTAAATGTCTATACTATACCTGGCTTATCTAAGTTATATTTAGAAAAATGTCACTACGCTCTGCAATAGAGAAATATCCTTCAGAAAACTAACTGAACGACTCGTGAGACTTCGAAATTTATGAAATTTGGGAGCATTCCGAAAATGATCCAAACTTTAGCTCCAATCAAAATTTCAAACATTTCAAGGTATCATAACTCGGTAGGATTTATTCTTGTGGCAAAAATATAGTTTTTTCTTATTTCATAATGAAAAGTAATATAATTTGCGTGAAAAATTGAAAGCATTTTAAAGTAAATTTAACTAATTTCCGGAAAAAATGCATTTAAAAATATGTCTTATTTAAAAAACCGTTATTTCTGTGATTAAATAAAGTAGTTTTACAACACGATATTATCCCACTTTAACAGAAAAACTGTCAAGTAACTTCATCCAAGAAAAATCTTCTAAGCTTTCACTGATTCAGAAAACTTTTCCGAAAGCTTACCTGCATCAAAATCAACGTAATTTAATTATTTCCTTGTTTACACTTTACGATTTTTTAGGAGGTGTTGTTTCTTAAAATTCTGGAGAAGTTTAGTTGGGAACTATTTGTTATGGAATAAATTACAAGCAAATGTGACTACAGAAGAATGAGTTAAATAATTTGCGGAATTAAACTTTTATAAGAGATGGAGGAAAATAAAAGAAAATAAAAAGGGAATTTTGCGAAATTATTTTTTAAGACACATTCATAAGTGAAATTCAAGCATAATTGAAAATTATTCATAAGAAAATAAAGTCTATTAGAAGAGAGTTGAGTTCAGAGATATCGTTAGCCACCCGTAACCTCATTTGACGACCTTTACGTGCGATAAATTTTTCTATCCATCTCCAAAAACAAACATTCAGAAAGGTTTTTTTTTAAAATTAATATAGCTATTACATTATTCAAATTATCCACTGAATAAAAGTTTGTGTTTGTATTGGGTCATTTAACTCTGCATGTCACAGAGGTTTAAATGTTCCCTCTCGAGCACAAACTTTTTTTTACCTCTATTTTACCAGCTTACTGTATATATTTTTGCAAGTAATATAGTATTTTTCATTTCTAAATTGCTCCGGAAATATATTTTAACTGTGATAAATCATACTTATAACAATTTTAAGTTACATTTTAATAATTTCTAGGTACTTGTTTGTTATAGGTGACTTGGCGTGATAGAGAAAATGTCTTGATAAAACAATGAACATTTCTCACTTGTAAACTAACAACCTTATTCACTGTTTCATAGACACAAGCAGTTTTTTTTTCAATATTTATACAATTTACATAATATATAAAGAAGACATTTATCTCTTTTTACCTACAAATAGAATTAATTCATCTAATAGATGAAATTAATGGTATTTTTAAAAATATATAAACAAGAATAAATGCTCATCAGATTTGTATTCACAGGTGCTTATATAGTAAGGAATCAAATCCTGCTTTTTTAGTCCAAATTGAACCACACATAAAAGACTAATAACATAACTGTAAGGACAAAATAACAAAATAATTAGGATTTTATTTGACATGACTGTTTTTAAAATTTTAGTAATTATGCAATAAGAATTTTTGTTTCCATTTAATCATGTCAAGTCCAATAAATATGTGTTTATTGTTAAATAATTGCTAAACAGATATGAACAGTTTATAGCTGTAGATTGTAGTATTTTCTCAAATCTCTTTAGTTAAAATAAAAGAAAGAATTTTATTTTTTTGTTTATTGTCTCATTATCCTTTGATAGCAATATTTTGTGAAATATTAAGATTGTTATTTGTGATAATTCACATATAATAGTGGCTGCAACCAATTGCTTATCGTGTTTTAATTTCTTGGAATTACGAATTTCAGATTATGTTGAAACATTATTTTTTCAAGTTATTGTTGATACGGAAAGGCTTGAAAACATACTACATATGTGTTTATGCTGATGAATGTATAAATGCTACGAAATCACGTAAATGTGTGTATAGTTATAATGAATATTGCTTATTCTATGCTTAAATTTCCAAACAACACATTTATACATATATGTATAATTTCAATTTTCAAAGAATGTTTTTAATTTTTTGTCATATTTCTGCAATTTTTTTCTAATCAGTATAATGTTCTAATATAGTTAAAATTATTTAAATGAAAACAAAATAATTTCCTTTCTGTATAAATATTTGCAGAAATGCGAAAATATCTATCGAGACACCTTCCAAACTGAATCCTTAGCTTCAATATTTTAAAATTAATATAACGCTAATTATATTAATATTAACGTCTGATATTAAAATCCATTAAGTCTTGTAATACGAAAACTGCTAGTATAAATTAAGAAAGAAAGTACGTTTTTACATAATATTTCGATCAATCTGATAATAAAGAAATAGCGAAATCGCAATTAACAATATATATTTTTATTTTATTAGATTTGGAATGCTTAAGAATGTTAAGTTCTTGTACAGAAGTTGATTTAGAGGTAATGTTAACTGAGTCAAAGTCAAAGGTATGATACATCTCCGAGCGATGATTTAGAATGGCAGCTTTCTGAGTGTTTTGTTTTTGAATATATTGCTTGTGTTCTTTAATTCGAAATTTTAAAACCCGTTTTGTTTGTATAAGACAGGAAAGAGCGCAGCACAGTCAATACTATAGATATCTCATGAGTTAGATAACTCAATAGGATTATTGAATTTGGAGAAGTGACGTTAATTGCCAGGGATGACAATTATTTTTTAATCAGATTGCCTAAGAATTTCAGCAAGGGAAATCTGAATGTAAGAAACAAAGTTAAAATAATGCTAATACATGAAAAAGAATAAGACTGAGGCGAACTTGAGGAACGAGGATGCTGTTTAAATAAAGCAGTATCAATACTAGATGGCTGTAACCATTGCTATAAATAGTCATTTCTACCCCCTCTGCAAGAATTTGCATTAGGCCCCTTAATTAATTAAATATCGAAAAATTATAAAACAAACACATTAGAATATATTTTTACTAATTTTTTTTAAATGAACTTCTCTGGCTTTAATTTCAGCAATTTCATTAAGCACATCATGACAATTAAACTTTTAATTTCACATGCAAATTCGTATTCTTCTATAAAATAAGTAACGATTTGGAAATGGACCAATGAAAATCTGAGTAGATACCGCGAAACGCATGTGATTGGTCAGAGCTTTGTGACGCTGTAACGGGGGTTACCAAGGGGGGGGGGGAGGGCGCTCTTTCGCCAAACATCACCAAGTTTGTCGCCAACTATGCGATATATCTGCAAATTTGGCAACTGCCGAAAATGACGGCTACTTGGCACTATTTCCAGTATTTCGGCAAATTTTCATAGACTCCCATTGAAATCCAATAGGGTTTACTTGCTTGCAGAAAATCAACAAATTGAGATAATTCAATGTAACAAAAACTAATATTAGTTTACGAATAGGGCTTAATTGAATTATTTACATTATTTTTAAGCATAAATACTAACTATTTACAATATTCGTAATACTATATATATATAATTTTACATTTAATAATTCTTATAATTATGAAGCTCTGTAAGCTCTAATGATTATGCGCTCGGATATAAGGAAATAAAATTGTTAGTAGTTGTGGAGGAGCATATTTTTATGAAGTGGAATCTAAAATTTGAATGCATAGAACATATGGGATCGCGAAACAATTATGTTTGAGGTTGGCAAGAAAATAGGGATTGATTTTCGATACCGAATGGAATCGCGGAGTGATTACACGGGGTTTGGTGAGACTAGCGAGCAGGGGGCGGGACCCCCTGGTTAAAAAAAATATTTCCTATATTTAATAATAGCGAGATCTGCAGCTGCTTTAAAAAAAATCAGCAACACTCATGTATTGTAACGAAGAGCCGCAAAAAAGGCAAAAATCGCCACAGGTAGTTTTCCTTTGTTGATAAATTCATTCTATTTCACGCAACAGAATGTCAAGATCCATGTAAATTTGTATTTTATATAATTTTTCGAGTGTCAAGTTATTTCCCATATCCAGTGCTTTATTTATTAAGTTCTTTTAACTCTTCGCTTTTCTTTATTACAAAATAACTTCTCTATACGCTGTAAAGAAAAAATTCTGTAGCTCTACATATGTAAAGTTACATGCTTACTAAACTTTCATCTGTAACTGTACAAAAAAAGATGCAAATCTACAAAACTAGTTTTTGTAAAGCTACAGAAATCTGTAACTTTACAAATGAATCTGTTAAAATTACAGTAATCTTACTAAAATTTTATCTGTTAACCTTGTTGTAGTTACATGAAAAGTTCTAGGCATCCCAGTTTCCTAAAAAATTCTTAGTAACCTTACAGATTTTTTGATTTTCGGCACAAAAGTGTGTCTGTTACATGAACTTTTGTTGTTGCCGTTACATAAAAAGTTCTAGGAATCTCAGTTTCCTAGAAAAACTGTAGTAAATTTACAGATTTTTTTTTACAGTGTACATATTTCGAACTCCAAATTGTGTACTTCCTGAAATTTCGTTAAAACCCTGTATCTCGAAGCTCTTGTAATATATTATGTAATTCAGCAATTTATTATTTTTCCTAATCTATTGTCAAATTTTTCTGTTGTAATGCTTTTTTCTGTTCGATCGAAGCATTGTAGAATTTTATTACACATAGAAAAGGTACAGATATATCACATTTAATTTTAAAAATCAAACTTTTTGCATCCGATACAGCACACTGATTTTAAAAACCTTTTGCAATCGTTTTCTGTTCTTCCATTATTTCAGGTAATTAAAAATAACAGCGTCCTTATTGCACGGGCCTTTGATTACCACGTTGCATCAAAAAACTTCTAAATTAAAATTTAAGGCACTCCATTAAATTGTTCCAGCATTTTGTTGAGGACGTGAAAAAATTAAACAATCTCTGCAAAGTACACAAAAAGGTTGGAGATTTAGACACAGCATGGCACCAGGTAAATTTAGATTATGAGTTGCAGAAGATACAGATATTGCTATATTATCAGTTTTCAAAACATGTACACTTACTTGTTACTATTTGCCAGCCAAATTCGTACTTTTGTCAAATTCTTCCCTGCTCCAATCATGAATATCCATTTTTAAACTTCTAGTTTATTTAAAATTTCTGTCGATAAACCTTATTCCATTTCTTCAAGTGACTGAAGAAAGTGGATCAAGCTTTCTTCAATCATTACCTTTTCATTACAGTTTACATAGATATGTCTTATCTGACCAGATCGCAGATATAAAAGTGATTGTCTATGGTCAGATTTTAATTATTTAGAAGGTCTTACATTGGTCCAGATATTATACGTGAAATAAATTACTTGACTAAAAGCTTTTTGGAAAGTCTGTATTTTTACCCGGCTGCCAAGAAAGGTTATGTGTTTCACGCGTATCTGGGTATGTGGATTTTTTTTTATATCCTCGAAACATCCCAACAACTGGATGGATTTTAATGAATGAGGTCTCTATCGATTCGTCTTAACCGTCCATAGGTTATAGGCTATGCTTTGTTTTTATAAATTCAAAATGGCGGCCGCAAAATCCAAAAAATCTTTCAAAATGAAGACGATGTTTAATTGACTTTACTGCAACTCTAACCATCATAGACATCTATAGGTCTCATCAAAACTGTGTTTATAGATAGAAACTAAACAATTAAACACAACTTAAAAGTCATCATTAGAAGTAAATAATAAAAAAAGGTGAGTAATATAAAAAAAAATAGTTTTACATTGATGAGAAATAATTAATTAATTCGCTTTTTATGCAGTCGGGTTTTTTGATTTTTTTTTTTAATTTAATTTTTCCTTGTGAGCCTTTTTTATTTAAGTAAATCTGATTTTTGTTTCTAAGGATAGAATTTTGCGATCGATTTTTAACCCACTTCTTGATTAACTAGAATTATAAAAATTATGTACAAATGTGTGTTTACGAAGTCAGTACAACATTTTCTTATTTTTACGACTTAATTATAAATTAATACATTAATGTTAAAGCATGTTTAAATTTCCTGCTACAAGTGATAAATCGCCCAATATTCTCTCTCACTCTTAGAATACTATGGGAGATGAAAAAAAATCATTTAATTATCCGCCAATCAACGCTCTGCAAACAAAGCTAAAGTGCTGTGAAACTACAACAGTGAAACATTTTAAAAACTAAAAACCATAAAATAAATTATAAGTAAAATATAAATAGTTTAATAATTTAAAAAAAAAAATGTGCTTTTTTCAGCTAATAATTTAATATTAATTATTTTACGATTATGCGTTGAAAAATAAATATAAAAATCCTAAAAAGGTACTTTAAATAATCTTTCCCTTTTTTTCCCATTTCACTATCTTAAAAATAAAACAAAAATTTCATATTTTTTACTAATATCACTTGCTAGCGCTTTCTACCAAACATAAAAGAAATCGGTAATTTTTTTTATAATCGAGTTTGGTGACAAGGCAAAATTTATCTATTGAAACGGAAATTTTTGAAAAGAAAACATAAAATGCATCAACAAAATTGGGTCCTAATTTCAAAAATGAACATTGACGAGTTATAAAATAGTGTTTGAAATTTTTCTTTAACTTTATACTTATTTTTCATATAAATCTGCGTAAGATGGCAATTTCGGAAAAAATATAAAATTCGCCAAAAGTGACTTTCGGAATTTTTTCACACTCGTATTTTTTTTTAAATGATTTGCAGCATTGGAAAGCTAATTGAGCTTATTACTTTCTTTTTTGTATATTTTTTAATTTTTGGAGAAGATGCAAAATTTTGAAGTATTTTGAAAAAAAAAATGGAAGGGAGGAGAGTTTGTCACGCTATTTAGATGTTAAAAACATACTCGTTATAGTGTAAACTCTTCATAATTATTAGGAGTTAAAGTATAATATTGGTTTAGCCAGCATTGAAAATTCGCGAAAATTTTCGATACGAGAACACGTTTCCTTTCACTTGGGCTCGTTTAGTAGTTAAAAAAATTTAGTTCTTCTCCAAACTCGGAATTTTTAAAGGTTATTAATATACCTGTTTCAGAGCTCTAGTTAAAAATTCGCGTAAGAATATTGATATCTAGTTTTAAAAAAATATGTTTTCTTCTTCCTTCTTTTCTTATTTCCACGTCCGGTTCTTTACCATAAAAAAAAAAAAAAAAAAAAAAAAAAAAAAAAAAAAGGATCGTCGTGCGAACTGTCTGAATTTTAATAGATTATAAATGTAACTGTATTTGAGTCCTCTATAAAATTTACATGTTTTGTAGTAAAAAAGTGAGTCGAAGCCGAGCGAAACACCACGATTTTCAGCTTTTTCGTTGAAATTTTCATAAATTTTCTTTCTTTTTTTTTTAATTCTTCTATGTGTTCCGAATATTTCAAACTTTTTGTAGTAGAGGTAAGTCTAGTTTGCTGAGATTCTGTAAAAAGATTCTGTAAAAATACAGAGTTTAGTTACTTTTAGAGTAGAAAAAAGGCCGTCTCCGTTAGGCGTAAATTAACATGCGGTCGCGGATTTTTTGAAAGAATTAAAATCCTGAAAACGACGCTTTTTGAAAAAAAAAAGCTTAAAAGTGTTAAAATATTACTTTTTCAAACTCTTTGCAGAGTTTTAGGCCGAAGACTATGAAGTTTAAGAATATATCTTCTGTTCTTCTGTATCCCGAATGGCTGGCAGATGGATGTTAAAAACAAAACGGAAAAAACCACAATTTCTTAAACACATGAACGCCAAAACACAAATATAGTAACAATGTTGTTGTATTAACAATGTAAGCAAACCTAAGTCAGGCAAGTCTACATAGGTGCGTTGAAAATATCAGTCAGATTTGACATTTATTTGAACGTTCATGTTGACGAGCATTGTCATCACGGATCTAAGCGTAAGCAAGTCTAATCGCCAAAATGCTATTAGTAAGGTGGAAATTTCTTGTGAAGAGCATTTTGATCCCGCTTCCACCTTCCAAGTGGGACCTGTACGGGTGAACCTGTTACCCCCGCCTGGTTACCGCAAGGGTTTGTAACATTTGTGAATAACAATTGCGTTAAGATATTCAATTTCAGAATTACGTGAGTGGGAATAAGAGCAAACGTGTATGGCAGGGCTTATAAAGGTATAAAAAGCAGCCTTTTTGAAGTGAAAACTTCTTTAGGCGCGTTGAGCTTTTGTTGAGAGGGAGAAAAACCACTGATTTGAAGACACTGTTACGTAACCGACATGCTAGAATTTTGGCACAGAGACACTAGCGCGCCAAGCGGTGAATGACAGGAACTTTTCCCTCTTCAGCTCAATCCGCAAAAGAAGAACGATGCTAAAATTCACTTTTTCTCCCGGCGTTCACAAAGGAGCACACGCACACACATTATCAGTTTTCGAAAACTTCTTTAGGCGCGTTGAGCTGTTTTTGAGATGGAGAAAAACCACTGATTTGGAGACACTGTTACGTAACCGACATGCTAGCATTTTGGCACATAGACACTAGCGCGCCAAGCGTAATATAATTGTGGTATTGTATTCATTAATAAAAATACTTTTGCATAGTATTGAATTGGAGTATGGATTTCAATATTTGGATAGTATTGAATTGTAATGGTTGCCGTTTATATTTCACAAGATAAATCTTTAAATGCAATACGAGAATTTTTGTACGAAAATTTGTTTATTTATATGCACATGTATAATTTGATAATATAATTTAATATAGTAATATATATTACAAATTATTAATGTTTATTTATATGTAATTTATAGTTAAATTATATTACTATGAAAATTGTAATATAATTTTGGTAGTAATAGTTTATAATAATGAATAAAAAAACACTACATTTAAAATTATTTCCTGCACAATAAAACATTTCCTGACGATTAAAAAAACACACACGTAATTGTTGAAGTTTTCACTTCTATTGGCACTCCCGGAGTGCCACTGTTTTTTTTTTTTTTTTTGTCAGGGAGATTGAAATGAACGAACATGTGGAGGAAGAAAAATATCGTAAGATTTGCTACAGACTTAAGTAGAGAAGACATTTTCAATTCGAATAAAAAAAGGTATTTAGAATAGTGAGTAAACCATTATTTTCTGCTTCACAAGTGAATTGAACATTGCTGTAGATTGACTTCATAAAAATTAAGAATATTATCAATATTATGAAGAGAATTGCCATCTGAAGTAAAAGTCTTATCATCATAGCGAGTCCACAAAGAGTAAGATAATTTATTAAAGAGGGTTTGTTCAAAATAGTTCATATAGATGTCTGTAATTATCGGTAACAGACGAGAGCCCATGGCAAAAATGTCGGATTGTTTGTTTAAATTGACTTGTAAATTAAAAGTTGTTTGTGACAGTCACTTACGAGTATAACTCATGAATTTCAAAACATGAATAATGATATTCGCGAAGTCTCTGTTCAAGACAATAGAAGGCACAATTTGTAGAAACATTCGTGAATAGCGATTTTAAATTAAAGTAGACCCAAATAAATTTAGTAGACGGTAACCTCTGAATTACTTTAGCAAAGATTATGGGATTCTTTACAGTATGTTTATTGGAGGATAGAAGAGGAATAAATACATGGTGTGTTCACAAAGTTTCAAGACTGGTCTGATAATTCAAAATTTATTAAACATTTTTGTACCGCGAACTAAAATTCTTCGAACTATGACCCTTGGGCATCAACACACCGCTGCCAGCGTTTTTTCAATTGCTCATACGATCCCTGGAAGTCTTCAAGCGCAAGACTGCTTAAGGACCTCGTCGAAGGTGTCTGGATCCTGGAATCCTGGCAAATCGCTTCCCTTTCAGGTCTTTTTTGATCCGGGGGAACAAAAAAAAGTCCTGGGAGTGAGGTCGGGCCTGTAGGTGGTTTGAGGCAGTATTGCCACGTTAAAGTAGCCAAAACTTCGGCGGCGGCGAGCGACGTGTGAGAGGGTGCATTGTCGTGGGGAACAATCCAATCGTTTCTGATGTCTGGGCGGAAGCGACGGGTCAGGTCAATTTTTCTCTGGAGTACTCTATCAGTTTTGTCTATATTTAACGTAGCAATACTGCTGCAAGCCCCTTTCGATCCCGACCTCGTTCCCAGCAAATTTTCTTGTTCTCCCGGGTCAAGAAAGTCCTGAAAGAGAAGCGATTCGACACGATTACAGCGATACAGGCAGCTTCGACGAGGTCCCTTAACAGCCTTTCGTGCGAAGACTTCTATGGGGTCTATGAACAATGGCAAAAACGCTGGCAGCGGTGTGTTGACGCCCAAGGGCCATATTTCGAAGAATTTTAGTTCGCGGTACAAAAATGTTTAATAAATTTTGAATTATCAGACCAGTCTTGAAACTTTATGAAAAACACCATGTATTGCGGTCGAATATTAAGCTATGCGGTAAGAGGTGGTGCCAATGTTCTAAACTATGGAACGAAATGCCATGTTAGGTTTATGTATTTTGCTAAGGACGTAAAATCTTGCACAGACCGCAATATAGAATTTAGTGGACTTTGAAAGTAGAAGGCAACACTTAATAAAAGATTTAGATCTTATGAGGATGGATAAAGATATAGAAGTCTATATGGATCATCATTAATTAGATTCTTCACGCCTAAATATATTGCTTTCTACCAAGGATGACAATTTTGATCAAATCTTTATGGGTAGAGTTTTCAAGAGAACCTAGGTTAAATTTAATATTATTAGAATTGAAATTATCATTAGAAATAATGGGATGAATTGCATTTTCTTTTTGTATTTTAGACGACTATTTTCGAAGGTTTTTAAAATAGAGAAATTAGTTGGGGGAAGGAGGGTACTTAGAAATGGCAAAACTTGGTTTGAGCTTTAGAACTGAATATTGTATATCCGATATATCTGTACTAGTTAGTTCGACGAAAACATTTTGATTGACAATAGAAAGATCAATAGACAGCATTGAATCAGGTGATTTAAGAAGCCGGGTAAATTTAGCATTAAATTTGTAAAAATATTTACAGGAATGTTTCTCAGCATGATACCAGGAATTTCAATTTATAGGCATGAAATTAGAAAGATTAATTGCTAATTTTAAATGTAGGTCATATAATTATATTTAAAATTTCCAAAAGACAACACGAGTACCTTTAAGGGTGGTGTCAAGAATGGGAAATTAGCATCTGTGTAAAGCTTTCTTGACGAAGATTGAACCATAAAAATTGCATTTTGACGCAATGAACTTTGGGATGATACGATGTCGTTGACACATAAGAAGGAACTGCAGTCGATTAAGGAATTCCAATATTTGATAGAAACGGTTCATATATTTTTTTTCCATCTATAAATAAATCAATAAAATTGCTAACCAAAAAAAAAAGTTGAAATTCTTTAATTATATAATGTGTTTTAGTGCCATAGTAAAAATTAAATAGGTCAAAATAAATCCTTCCGTTATTGCAAATATCCAGAAATATTTCAAGCGATATACCATTCTATACTTATTTAATTACCTGTTTAACAACAGTGAAACGAGTAAAAGAAATGCTTCATATAAAGAAACGAAAATATTTTTCGAATTTCTTAAATTAAATTTATAGGTACAAACACTTCTCTTAAACAGAACTTGAAGCTTCCTTCAAGACATTCTTTCATACTTTATTTGTTTTTGATTTGTGCTTCTTATAACTCTTTCTTTCGCATAGTTTTAGAAATGTTCCAGAAGTTTCTTATTTATTATATTTCATTGCTTTCTTCAATTTCATCTTAATATATGTAACGGATGTTTACTTTTCATTCTATTTAGGAAACTATGAAAGCATAAACAAACAACTTGACTTCTTTTGTAAAATAATTCGATTTTTTAAAAGACTTTGTTAAGTCGGAGAAAACGATCTTATAGCGTAACAACAGCACGGAAAAAGGAGAAAAGTATATTTGTTAAAAACTTTATTTTCAGTATAATTTATTGTTTCTAAGGTAAGTTCGTACTTATATAAATACTTAGTACCTATAGTCGTCGACTGGTCCGTCCGTCTGTCTGCATATGACAGCGCAAAAACTTCCCAACCTGATGGTTTGAAATCTAATATATATAATCGTTGTAGAATTTTGTCGAGTCATTTCAAATTTTATGAAAATCTAATCAAAACTTAAAAGGGTATTGATAAAAATTTTCTTCGTTCTATTAAATCGTATCATACGTAATTAATTCGATGATATACCCTTATAAATAATGATTCTAGGTTGCCATGGGGATTACGTCCTATTTAAGATGTAGTCTTATTATTTTCGTATTAAGGAATTTAATATATATAATCGTAATATTTGTATTCATGCAGTTATGCATAATAGTGCAACAGCTATTGCACTAAGTTCTGAATATTTGTGAAACTAGTTGTGCGTTTTGTTTGTACCTCGTCGAAATTTGAACATTTGACATACAATTTACGACTTTTTACTTATTTATACATAAACTAGCAAACTCCGCGGCTTTGCTCGCGTAATATTTGAAATATGCCAAGTGATATTTATATGTCTAATTTTCATCAAAAGGTACTAACTAAATTTTTATTTTATTAAAAGGTAATATTTTATTTTATTAAAAGGGTTTTTTTAATTAAAAGGTACTTATTACTTTTAGGAATAATTCAAAAATTACTATTTGAAACACAGTTTGACTAAACATCATTATTACACTGTATTAGGCAGAAATGAGACTTGAATTAATAAAATGAAATAAAACTAAATAAATGATAATTTAGAAAATATTTTGAAACTTTTATCCTCAATTAATACGCTCATTTCAGTATTAATTTGAAGTTTTGAATTTTTTAGAAACCATCTTCTTACATCTTAAAATTAACCGAGTCAAATTCCAAGTCCTACCATCTCTCTCAACATAAAGGACTATGTTGAAACAGTAACTGTCACCATTAATTTGCCAACATTAATTTTGAAATCGGTTTGTTATTTCCTAATATTCCACAGAAACGTAATTTAAAAAGCTTTTAAAGCCCTTTTTTAGAACGTTTGTTGTTCCTGTGAACCCCAGGTGGTAGAATCACCAGCATAAAATATAGCCTGTGTAGGATCAGAGACTGTTACCATTGATTCGCAACTATTACTTTTATAATCGGTTTATATTCCATGAAATTGCATAGAATCCTAATTTAGAACTTTTTTAGAAAATGGTTTTCGCGCCTCCCCTTCGCTTCACCCCTTTTTAATTCGAATATATTTTCGACGTTCCTCCGAGGGCATTTATATTTTATAAGTAACTACCATGTCATATTTAAAGTTTTTAGCCTTTTCAGTATCACAGAAATCGCAATTTAGAAAGTTTTTAGCTCCCGCAACCCTCTGGTGGTAGTGGAACAGACATAAAATACAGCTTATGTTTAAGCAGGTTCTATCACCAAAATTTGTCATCATTATTTTTTTTAATCGGTTTGGTAATTTATAAGTTTGCTTAAAAATTGTAATTTATAACGCTTTTCACTCACTTCATTTTTTTTAAATTTGGAATTTCCTTTCGACTGTTCTTAGAAAGCAGTTGCATCTTGTAAGTAAATACCATGCCATACTTCAAAGTGTTAGACCCCTCAGTTGTGCAAAAAATGCAAATTAGAACATGTTTTGCTTTTGCAACCCTCAGATGGTAGTGAAAGCAGCATAAAATATAACCTATGTTATAGCAGGGACTGTCACCATTGATTTGCAACCATTACTTTTGAAATAGCTTTGGTATTTCCTTAGATTGAGTAGAAATCGCAATTTAGAACGTTTTTAGGATGCTTTTGCCCATTTTCACCCCTTTATAAATTTCCAATTTTTTCAAAACTGTTCTTAAGGATAATTTATATCTAATAAATATGTACCCTACCTAATTTTAAGTTGCTAACCCCTACCGATCACAAAAATCTTAATTTAGAAAGCTTTTTTGCTCCTGCAACGTCTTGGTGATAGTGATACCGACATTAAATAGCGTCTTTGTTAGAGCAGAGGCTGTCAGCATCAATTTCCTACCATTACGTTTGAAATTAGATTCATTCTTCCTGAGATATTTCCGACAAATCGGCATTTAGAACGTTTTTAGAACGCTTTTCGCACATTTTGCTCCTGCATTTCCTCTGGGGTAGTGGAAACAGATATAAAATATAGCCTATCTTGGAGCAAGATCTGTCACCATCATTTTTACACCATTATATTTGAAATCAGTTCAGTACTTCCTGAGATTGCATAGAAATCGCAATTTAGAAAGTTTTTTACAACGCTTTTTGCGCATTTTGACCCTCTTTTAAATTTCGATTTTTTTAGGAAATGTCCTTAGAGATCATTGAAATCTTATAACTAACTACCATTCCAAATTTCACGATTCTAGGCCCTTCCGTAACGCAAAAGCCGCAATTTAGAACGTTTTTTGCTCTTGCACCCCCTTTGGGGTAGTGGCACCGACATAAAACAGCGCCTATGTTGAAGCAAAAGTTTTCACCATCATTTTGAAGCCATTACTTTTTAGATCGGTTTGGTATTTCCTGAGATTTTGTAGAAACCACCATTAGAACGTTTCTTAGAACGCTTTTCGCGCATTTTCACCTCTTTTAAATTTCGAATTGTTTAAAAACTGTTCTTAGACATCATTTATATCTTATAAGTAACTAATATTTAAAATTTCATATTTCTAGGCCCTTCAGTAACGCTAAAATCGCATTTTTAGAACGTTTTTTGCTCCTACACCACCTTTGGGATAGTGGCACCGACATAAAACATAGCCTATGTTGGAGCAAGGGTTGTCACCGTCATTTTGACACCCTTATTTTGACACCATTATTTTTTAAATCGGTTTGGTATTTCCTGAGATTGTGTAGAAACCACCACTTAGAACGTTTTTTAGAACGATTTTCGTGCATTTTCACCCTTTTCAAATTTCGAAATGTTTAAGAACTGTTCTTAGAAATACTTTATATCTAATAAGTAGCTAATATTTCAAATTTCATATTTCTAGACCCTTCGGTAACGCAAAAATCGCATTTTTAGAACGTTCTTTGCTCGTGCACCCCCTTTCGGGTCGTGGCACCGACATAAAACATAGCCTATGTTGGAGCAACGGTTGTCACCGTCATTTTGACACCCTTATTTTGACACCATTATTTTTTTAAATCGGTTTCGTATTTCCTGAGATTGTGTAGAAACTACCATTTAGAACGTTTTTTAGAACGATATTCGCGCATTTCCACCCCTTTCAAATTTCGAATTGTTTAAGAACTGTTCTTAGACATCCTTTATATGTAATAAGTAGCTAATATTTCAAATTTCATATTTCTAGGCTTTTCAGTAACACATAAATCGCATTTTTAGAACGCTTTTTGCTTCTGCACCCCCTTTGGGGTAGTGACACCGACATAAAACATAGCCTATCTTGGAGCAAGCGTTGTCACCATTATTTTGACACCAATATTTTTTAAATCGGTTTGATATTTCCTGAGATTGTGTAGAAACTACCATTTAGAATGTTTTTTAGAACGCTTTTCGCGCATTTTCACCCCTTTTAAATTTCGAATTGTTTAAGAACTGTTCTTAGACATCATTTATATCTTATAAGTAACTAATATTCGAAATTTCATATTTCTAGGCCCTTCAGAAACCCTAAAATCGCATTTTTAGAACGTTTTTTGCTCCTACACCCCCTTTGGGGTAGTGGCACCGACATAAGATATAGCCTATATTCTAAGTTGGACTAACACCATCATTTTGATACCATTACTTTTGGAATCGGTTCGGTAGTTCCAGAGCTTACCTCCTACAAATAAACAATTTTTTCCTTTTTATAATAGGAAGTATAGATAACACTAAAATAGACTTGAGACTAAGAAGTGTGTGACGCTTTTACGCGATTAAGTTAAAGAGCAAGCTAACATTGGATAAGCAGGATACAAGAATTATAATAACATTTTTAGAAAAATGATGCTGCTTGAATTTTGGATATCGTTTGTTTACGTTTTAATGGATAATGTAAGATTACGTCTCCGACATGTTACATTTATAAGACAGCAATTTTGAGTTTATGTAGGTTAATTTACAAGAATCAAGTGGCGATCAATAGTCTACGGCGCATGGCTGGAAAATTCATAATCGGTTGCGTTTTTGTCGCCAAAGTTAATATTTGGGAAAAAAAAAACACCATTTTTCAAATAAAACAGTATATTTAATGTTATTTTTACATTTTCAGGAAAACAATCCAACATTACACGTTATTATTTAACCAAACTAAATATCAGAAGAAAGAAACTTTTAACGAAATATAATAACGATTCAGAAGTAACTGACAACGTGCTCCAGCAACTTCAGATGCGGAGTAACTCGTTAAAATTTGCAATGTTAAAAAGGTAAAAATTCATCAGTAACTCTGTTTTTAAATTTGTCAATAAATCTGGGTATATATTTATCAAGAACTCCAATTTTAAATTTGTAAATAACTCTTTTTTTTTTTTTAATTGCCAATAACTCTGGTTTTTAAATTGCAATAACTTCAGTTTTACATATGTCACTAACTCCGGTTTTAAACTCGTCAATAACTCAGGTTTTAATCTCCTTGCACAATACATTAAAATTTCTTTATATGTCAGAAAAATGAAAAAATTCAAATTATTCGTTGAAACGGTGATAACGTGATATACCTCTATTTTTATTAAAAAGATTCCAAAAGGTTTAAATTAGAGGTCAAAACAAAGATCACATGAATTTCATTTAGAGTTACCTCAAGACAAAGATCTTAATATGAAAATCTCGAATTACCATAACGAAATAAATATTGCCTACGCTTGGAACCGAAAAAAAGAAAATCGCCAAATATACCATGTTGTGGAATTTTCCTTTGGCGACTGTGCGAAGAAATTCAGTTGGCGCCCAATCCCCCCCCCCCCCCTTTCCCCTCGTCTAAAATAAAACAAACAAACTTATAAGTGAGTGCATATGTCCATTAAAAACTACTAGAAAGGTAGCCCGTCAAAAATGACGGAAATTTAGATATAAAGATATATACAACTCATGTGCAAGAATATGAGTTTTCTCGCTTGTTCCGCAGTGATAGATGAAAATAACACATTTTAAGAACGAAACACATTTATGAAAAACTGTGTACAGTAGACGACCACTAATCTGCACAGTTCGGTTCCAAGTGTTATGCAGATTTGAGGCTTCTTGTGGTCATGTCTACTCAATCTTTGTTTACATTTTTTTTAAATTCATATATTGGACAATTTAGATTGTTGTGCCTAAAAAATAAATAAATAACACACTTGAAGTAAGGTTAAAAACTATTAAATGATCGTATACGATTTCATGAAATGGTATTATATGGTATTATATGTGTGTGCTTCACGATCTTGGTTACGACGTTGGCGAAATTGGTTGCAACTTGTCATAATCCTAATAGTGTGGGCCGCTATAACAAAAAAGTAACCAGTTTTTATTAAAATTTCTGATATAAAGTAGCTTTCAAAAACTTGTGTAAAATTGCAGGCTGTTCTCATGTTATGTCAGTCCTAGGAATAATATTTCTAACACTGAAGATTTTCCATGTATATATGGGATTTAGAAAAGCTTCTCCAAAAGAAAGGTCCTGAAATGACATTGTAATTCCTCAAAATTCAAAGTTTAATCGGGCCTTGATGTTGAGTACTGATATCTAATAAATACAGTTATTTTGAATATTACAACAGAATTAAACAGTTAAACTTATTTAACTTAAACCCGCTCTTACTTCCCGATGTTATTTTTTAGTAATAAGAAAGAGAATTATTTAAAATTTTCAAATCATGCATTTATGATTTTTTTCCGTCTTTAATAACTAAATAATGAAAAAATAGGCTTTTGTTCTGAGCTCATAAATATGACACTAAAATAATGTAACTAAGAGACATTGCAAAATTAAATCTTTGTGTTTACAAACCATAAACAAACGCTACCGCCACCATTTTACCTACTATGACGTCATTAGAATATTGCCCATTGGTTGTTGGAGAACTTACTTTGTGAATGATTACCTCAATGATTTAATATTTTTGACGTTTCACGATGAATGAATCACTTGTGTTTGTTTAGGTTTATGGAATGAGATATTAAGCTGTGAACCTAATTTCAATTGAAGTTATCCAAGGATATATGTATTTTTAATCGAAATTAAAAACAATGCTTTGATCTCGAAATAAAAAGTTTTAGTTCGTATAATTTGTTATTTCTGTTAATTATTTATTTAAGTACTTCTCCATTATTGCGCATTTTTAAAAAAAAGCTTGGCTCGATTCGGGCATCAGAAAGTGAGATATGTTGCGAAAATATATAAACAGCTGTGAAAACAAATTTAATGAACTTTATCTTTGTTTATATATGCACTTATATACATAAAAAATCGTTTCTAAATATATATAATTTTTTTATATACAAATTACGGCACAGATTTCAGATATGAACCGGGATACCTAACTGGCGACAAAATGGTGTTATTTTGCCTGCTATGGTAACCCGGCTATTGTTTTTTATTTATTAATAAATTGTTTATTTACTTTTATCTTCTATTTTTTAATTATATAAACTGCTTTGTTATATAGTTATTATTCAAACTTTTATTTATTTATAGTTATTTCCTTTTCAAAATGATAGCAAATAATTGAAAAATATATAAGTAACTGGTATTCGAAAGCGAGATTTCTGCCAAATTGGCGTCATAGAAAAATCACGCCAAACCCCATGCGTATAAGACATCTGTGTAAAAATTACTTCTGTTTCTTTATAAAAATGGGTAAATAGCTTTTTTTATATTAAATTGACGACACAGATGTCATATACGCCCATATTGGCGCGATTTTTTTTTGACGCCGATGTCATATACGCACCGGGTACTTAACTGGCGCCAAAGTGTCGTTAATTTGCTTGTAATGGTAACCCGAATGTTGTTTATGCTGTTGATGTTTTCGCCAAATTGGCGTCGGAAAAAAATCGCGCCAATATGGGCCGTATATAGGGATGTGCCAAATTATATACTTATGGAAAAAAATGCTTGTGAGTATGAAGCAGTAAATAGGTTGCCAGAAAATACGTTGGCAAACTTCTTTCTCGCCAAGAAACTTTTCTCCGAAGTATTGTACATAAGCAATGATTGCTAGAAATGCATTTTTAATTATGATATGCGCTTTTATGTTTCACTACATTTATGCATACTATACTGTGTGTATAAATTCTACAGTTCATATGCAGGGCTACACAAAAGAATTCGTAAGGGTTACTAAGTATGAGAGTAAATTGCTTAAATGTGGTTTTTAAAGGAGTTATGCATTTTTACGCTGAACTGCATTTAGTTTCCTAAGAAATGTTTGTAAAATATAGATAAAATGACATACATGGTCACGCAAAGAATTGGATACATAACCGTCTATGGATGATAATATCTGAAAATGTGATTTCAGTAGTTTTAAGAGTAGTTTAAATTAAATTTTAGCTAAATAGTGGCATGTAATAACCAGTGGTGTAGTCGTAAAAAAAACAGTGGGTATACGCTCTAAGCAGAGGGTATACGCTCAAAACAGAGCGTATACCATAGATTGTATATACTATAGATTTCTTGAGAAACAGAGGGCATACGGTGTTCCTTAAAAAAATCCAGAGGGTATACGGCGTATACTCCCGTATACCCTCCACTACATCTCTGGTAATAACGGTACTATTGGCTATGGACGGTAACTGCTGAAATCAATTTTTAAATTTTTTTATGCGTTTTCTAAAATGTTTAACTTAGTTATCTTGGTACTTCTTAGTTATACCGTCGACAAAATTACTGTCGCCAAATTGTAAGATTAATTGCCAATAACGGTTGCCATTAATTAATTAATTGTAAGATTAAATGCCAATAATGGCCAATAAAACCATTAATTCGACGTTTTATTTATATTTTTGTTAATGTTTTACTATTGATTTGGCGATTTATATAATTTGGCGAAATTGGTCAACGGGATATCTAAGAAGTAACGTTATCTTATTTACCTTATTTCCCTAAATAACGAAGTTTTGTTAAAGCATTCAGATTGTGTTGGAAAGTGTTTCATATTCTATGCTTAACGCATGATTTTTCTTTGTTCTTTATTCTTATTTTGGATTTATTTTATTCTTAATTTTTTAGTCTTATACTGCTTTATAGAAATTTTGGCACAGTTGTCATATACGTTATCATATATTGGCGCGATTTTTTCCGACGCCAATTTGGCGAAAACATCAACAGCACAAACAACAACATCCGTATTACCATATCAAGCAAAATTACGACACTTTGGCGCCAGTTAAATACCCGTGTGTATATGACATTGGCGTCAGAAAAAAAATCGCGCCAGTATGGGGCGTATATGACATCTGTGCCGAAACTTTAATATTTAATGTTTAAACTCTTCGCTCCACTCCCCTTGCATATAGTACAAACTATAACACGGATAGCGCAAAATAATAGACAGTTTGGTACTTTTCCACTGTAGGGGATTTGGCATTTTTTAAAAAAAGCTTGGTGTAATTTGGGCATCAGAAAGTGAGATTTGGGTACTTTTCCGTTATGCGGACACCATTGTCGCCAAGAGTAATAGTTTGCGCAAAATCGTGAATTGAAGCATTTGAAAAATAAAAGAAAAACCATTGTCGATACTAAAGTGAGCATTTGAAAAATATAACATTTGAAAATTCCAGACTTTTATGAACTATTCATCAAATCACAAATATATACTTAAAATAAGTGAACAAATAACTGCTATAAAATAAAGCAATAAAATAAAACTCATATTAAACTGCTGGCATAAAATTACAAATATCTTTTAGCATTTTGAAATAATTGGCGCATTAGCATACATTTTGGCATGGTGTCCGTATAACGGAAAAATATCGAGATTTGTTGTCAAATCATATAAACAGCTATGAAAACAAATTTGATGAGCGTTTTTGTTTGTTTTATATGTATATTATTGATGTTTTTATGTACAAATTACATCTGTTTCTGTATAAAATTAGAGAAACGGCTTTTTTATGTTAAATAAATCGTATAAATATCGAAAAAATGCGTGTGTATATAAAATGAAACAGTGAATAGGTTCACGGAAAATATGTTACCAAATTTCCTTTTTCGCCAAGGCACCTATACTGGAAAAGTACCTAAAGCACATTAAAATCGCGCAGTTAGGAGCTCACACAGTACACCGTTGTCGATTGGCGGTTATTTTATTAGTAGCATCGGGAGGAAGATGTAAAGATGTACTTTAAATTCTCACCCATAGATTTCGAAAAAATATCTTAAAAGAGTGGAGTTAAATTAATTATTAAATTTCGGTGACCTCCATTATGAAAGATTAATGGTTTTAAATGGGAATTTCGCCAAATTAGCCAGCTATCGTCAAGTTGGCTAACATTTGGCGCTACTGTGGTAACCCTGCATTAATATTTTTCAACAATTACTCATTTCAATGAGGCGGTCCTACCGGAATAGTGGGGGACACACAGAGACTTGGATTTTATATAAATAGATTGATCATTAGGGTATTGAAAAAATCACAAAACTAATAGAAAAAAAGCAAGAAATATACAAAAAAGTGAATAAATTTCGCTACGAGTCAAGAAGATTTTTGCCTTACATCTTATCTAACTGCAAATTATGTTTATGGAAAATAACAATTTTACTGAAACAAATAAAAAAAAATCTAGACTTTTTATAGCTAGAAAATTTTTTCGTCAATTTTATTTCGTAGAGCTATTAATAAGAAATAAGTACACTTACAAATATAAACAGTACTGTAATTACATAATTTTTATTTTGTAAAGAAATTGTTAAATAAATATTTAATCAGAAAAAATATCGTTGAAGATAATATTTAGAGCAATCATTAATGAACATTCTTTAATTATGTATATCAGCCTGATAAAAACACATGATAATGTCGAAGTAACAGCAAGACCAAATGTTTGGCATTGTAACCACTGTGGAGTGCGTGTAATTTTTAATAATTTTAGTTTTAGCAAAGGAAAGTTACATAAATGGTGAATATCGCATAAATAGCCGAACAGTAATTGTAAAATTTTGATAAACGGTAATTAAAATCATATCTTTTTATAATTAGAAATAAATGGTGGGGAATGTAAAATTTCTTCTCTAAAAGGGCCAGAAATAAATTTGTATCTACAGATATATTGATAAAGAGGGGCAATAAATTAAACAATAACCGCATTCACAGGTATATATTTGTAAGGTTTTTCAATTTTTATTAAAAAAAAAAAACTTGACGCTTGAATACTTTAACTAATTCTGCAATTACCAATTTAAATATCGCCAGAAATTTTCAGTTTCATTTACTAGTAAAATCGAGCTTTTTAAATTGAAAAATAGACCGAAAGAAGACAACTGAAATTTTTTAAAAATAAAAGATTAATACAGTTTTTTGTTAGGATTTTGTTAGAAACATATTTGAGTGCAATGTTACAAATTATATTCTATTCAGTTTAAAAAAGAAGTGAAACAACTTAAAAAAGAATCTGTATAAAATTCAACTAGAAGAAATAAATGGACAGATGGTTAAGAACTCATAAAAAATTGTCCAGGGTGCTGAAACCGCTTCTGAAAATACTCTATTCTACAAGAGCAAAAATTCAAGTGGAAGCATTCTACACTGCTTACTGGAATACAAGAATAACGCATATAAGAACTAGGATCAAAAGAAACAAAAAATGTGTATTTAACACTTTCACTGCGGTCATGTCGAAACTATGTAGAATTCGTGTGGACTTTTAATTTGGACCACCACTATTTTTTTACCACTATTTTTTAATAGGAATATTTTTCTCATTTAATGACAAAATTTCTGCAATTTAATAAAAAGATAGCTAGCTATTCCGAAATAGTAGTATTGAAATATATAAACTGAACGATCTCTGCTCCGTGGATTTTAACGACGACGTATTCAAAGTATTAATTGTAAATTGTTTATCTAAATTTATAAAACATAATTAATTTTTAAAGAAATTGTAATTAATTTCAATATAATTAAACTAGGAAGATTTTTAATTATTTTTTCCACGCATTAAATCTTCCACCCATTTACTACCCTGCCGCCTGTGTAGACCGGTGCTTACACATAGCACACTGGCTAGGCGTGACCCTGTAAGAATTTCTTTATATGTTCACGTAGATTGTGCTAAGTCCAACTGATCATTTGAAGCATTGTATGTTACACTGATTAAATATATCTAATAACCGCACAGAGACATAGAATCTTATATCGTATCCTCCTGATCACAGTCTATTTGCAGTTCAGATTAAGATCGTGTTGACTCACGTTTTTAGGTTTCGAATTACTTTCGTGTGTGTCAGTGGTACTGGTCCCCAGATTTCCGTAAGCCTTATTTTTCAAAAGAAAGAATCGACGATTCATTCAAAAAATAAATTTATATGAGTGAGTACATTTTCATTTTATTTCATAAAACTACGAAATTAAAATTTGAGATAAGATTATTGAGATAAGATGACTATATTTTTTACATTATATTGAAATATGGCATTATTTTAAATGACATACAAACTTCGAGCTTCGATTTACGTATTATTTTGGTTGGTTGGTTCGTTGGTTGTATGGGGTTTTATGGCACAAAATCCCCTCAAGGGACATGCTGCGGCAATGTATTATTTTGGAGTTTCGATCACTAAATGCAGTGGTTTGAGTTCTGGTCATGTTCCCGGTAGACAATTTTATTTGTTTCAAATGTGGGTTTGAAACTAAGAAAAAAAGACGTCGGTATCGAATCATGTTTTTGTCAAACTTAAATGGAAATGTTGAATTTCCGTCTTGTCACACACTAACTATGATATGAAATATGAGGAGAGAAAATGGAATTATAACGTATTACAGTTGACTCCCTCAAATCCGCACAGCTTGGGACCAGAGGTTGTGTGGATTTTGAGAATTGTGCGGATTTCTTGTCATTGCCTTGTTTACACTTTTTAAACAGAAATTTGAATGTAATAATACTATCAAATTATAAAGAATCCTTGCAATATAGTAAAATATTAAAATAATTAAGTTAAGTAATGAACTAAAATGATAACAAGTAAGATAATTTTAAAAATTAGGGCGCTCGGCCCCTTACGAGCTACGCTCGCCAACCCCCGTCCCAACATCGCAGACTCTAAATGCACGCTAATTAGATCGGCTTTAAAAAGATTTCGAAAGATTGAATTTCAATTTAAAAAACGTTGGCCATCTCCATATAAACGGATTTCTATTCATTTCTCTTTGATTGGGGAATTTTTAACGCCAAATCCGCTGCGGTACTACTTGATTATCCCGTCGACCAATTTCGCCAAATTATATAAATCGCCAAACCACTCGCCAAATTATACAAATTGACATAATTTTTATTTTAAATAACGAAAGAACAAATAAATTAGTACAAAATTAATAAAAATACAAATAAAACGTCGAAATAAAAGAAACTTGATGACGTAGACACGTGTAACAACATTTCAAAATAAGCTAATATAAAAGGAATTAAGTAAACAGTGTCTTTGTCTCCTGGTATTTTTTAACAAAGCTAAAAGAAAGTTCTTTTAAATGAGACATTTTAAATTTTTAATCTGACGTAATTTTGACCAAGTTATTCTTTCTCTTTTAAATATTCACGTGAAAATACTTTTGTTAGAAATGAAATATTATTTGCGCTTTCCTAACAAAAATAGTTGAAAATATCCTCTCAAAATATCAAATAAATGTCTAGCGCAATTTCTAAATTTAAACTCTTTTGCAATATTATTTTGTGTTCATTTTATGTAATAACTGTAATGTGACGTAAATATGACGTAATTTCTTCTATTTAAGACTTCTAACGCATGTTAATGAATTTATTATTTTACAATATCCTTTCTCTTTTAAAATTCACGTGTATACTTTTTATGACATAATTTTTAATAAGTTCCTGCTTTTTGTACATAATTTTTTAATTCTAATTCCAAATAATTTTTTATGTTTATAATAATCACGTGTAAATAAATTTTTAATTTGAAACAAACATTATTGTTTGCGCTGTTTATACATTTGGCAACAGTATAAATTAATACCGTTTTCTAAAATAATGTAAAAAATATCTCTAGAAATGCTGAAAATTTGAATATAAAATAGAAATAAAATCTAAAAAAATGAGTCAAATTAAAAACAGAAATACAGTCTGCACACCGGTAACTTCAAACATATGAAATGATCTAAAAAAGATTAAATTCCCATGAATAGTTTTTGCTCCTATAAAACTTTTTTAGTGAAACCATCTGCGTGTTTATCAAACATTTCTGAATAAAACCACCGATTTTCATATTTTTGTATGCATTATTTTTCTTAATATTAACGAAGAAAGACCTCCGGTCACAAAAAATTCAAAAAAAGGCGGTGGTGACAGCGGTAGTTACTATTTTTTAGAATAGAGAGATCATAAAATTATTAAAAGTAAAGATCAAGTAAATAATAATGATCAATTAAATCTGCATTATAAAGATGATACATTTCCCTTGAATTATTGAATGAAACATGCCATTATACCCTATCATACCATCTTACCCTATTAATTCACTTCAAAATCATTCAGTAAGGAAATATTATTTCAGGTTTAGCTGGTCTTAATAACCAAAAATTCTCGATTAATACATAAAATGATTTGGTAAAACATTGTGATTAACAAATATATCAGCAATATCTTTATTTTTTTAATAAATAATTTGTACTTCCTTCAAGAAAAAACATGAGTCATATTATAGAGAATCAATTACATATTAAAATACACACGAAATTATATAAAACTAAAAAATTCTGTAATTTTCCCCATACATTTAAACTGAAAGTTTCATTGTTTACATCTGCAATGGTGTGAGGATTTCAGGCGTTTGTGAATTTTAGGGTTGCGGATTTGAGGAGTCTACTGTATCTATCAAATGAGGGGCAAACCTATGGCATGTGTGCCAGAAGTGGCATTTAACAGATTTTTATTTCGACACGGCTTTGATTGAAGGTCTTAAATCTAAATACAGTAAGACTATAAAAAAATACACGAATTTAGATAAGCTGCGGTTATTTAAATTCAATTAACCTGAAACCGGGGAATTTTAATTGTAACTTAGTGAGGTTTTGTGCTTCCTCATTGTCTCAAAATTTCATCAAACCAAATCAAGTTTTAAAAACTATTGAAAAGAAAATTTTATTAGGCTTAGTCTGTGAATATTCCGTTTAAAAAATGAAGGTAACGTGAGATTTGATTCTATATCTATTTAAAGAATCGGGCGTTTGCCATTTTAACAAATTTTGATGTCTATTAATAAATGCAATTCAATATATGGGGCATTCTCACAATCTTTTGACTTTTGGGAAAAAAATGTGACAAAATTAAACTTGATAAAATAACATTTTAATCTGATAGACGAATGCTTTAATGATTCAAAATAAAGAAGAAATGGTCAGCAGCGAATTTTTTTTTATTTAACTGTGGTTTAAGTTAAACTTGAGTGTTTAATTTTCCTTACCATTTTACCCCTATAGCTTTTTATTTTCTTCTAAATTTTTACTTATAATGAATTTGCATAGCACCCACGGGACATTCAAAAAGGAAATAATAAAAATGTAGTACTTTTAATACAGAAGTTTTGTGTAACATTGTCTTAAAGGGGTGTTAAAGAAGGGACGGTAAGGTAAAACAAGTGGATAGTACTAGAAAAAAGGGACGGCAAGGATGGAACGGTAAGGAAAATTACCACATATTTTTAGGAAAACCATGTTAAGACAAAGTGATAGCCACAATGTTCATTGATTTTTAAAATCAGTTGTTAATACTGGATTGAATTAATTTTTTTTTTAATTTTCCTCGAAAAGTGCAGGAATAAACCTTGGGGACTGCGAGACTACCAATTTAGCCACGATGCTTGAAATTGTTATTTAAATGCTTATTTATATTCTACAGTAAAGTTCCTGCCAAAGAAATTTAGACATTATTTTTCTAGCATACTTCTGCATGAGAAAAAACTTGAAAAAAATTCTGTGGCTACATCTGAAATGATTTTCTGTATAATTTTAGAAGAGGGATGGTAAGGAATCTAAAACCCAGGGACAGAGTTTAAAAATAATAACAACCCTAAAAATGTGTGCAGGTTAATTTTTAGCTACATATTTATATAAAACAGTAGTTCCAGTTTCAGAAAAAATTACATCGAATTATTTTTATTGAAACAATTTTATCCAGACAGGTTCAAACGTAAAAATCAGCATCAGGGACACGGAACGGTATAGGAGTTTTCCAGGTGTTTGGACCCCCAACATCGTCCAAAACTTATTTATCTCGTTAATATTGTTGTGCAATCATGCAATGGGATGTTCTCCAGTATATGAAATAAAATACACACAAAAAAGTATATTAAAATAAAAATTATTATTCAGGGACATGAAAGTCAAAAGATTGTGAGAATGCCCCATATCTGGAAAGAAATCCGTTGTCGGAGATTTCCAGATCATCTTGCATTCTGTTAAAAGTAGTTAAATATTAACCTGCTTTTTATTATTTTTGTAGGAGATTATTACAGAAAAAGCACAATTAATTACATTAATCTTTTCTAATACTTTCTAAAATATAAATGTTATATAATTAATACAGCATCATTACTTATACTTAAATTAGTAATAAAATTTAAATATATTTAAATATACTAAAAATTTACTATATTTAAATACACTAATAAAATTTTTGAAGTAATTCTAATTCAATGTTTTACGAGTAACTGTTTGTTTTTAGTTGCCACATCTTGCACTTGTTACGTATTTTTTCAACAAATTTGGCATTCATATGTGATGGCATACTTGTCAAACTTGGTCTAAAATTAAATCATATGTATCAATTGCACTTTGAGTAATGAGAATAGACTTAAAGTGTAAGAGCTAGCAACGTTTTCGTCACCTGATTTTATCAAGGCTCATTTTTCTATATGTTCTTCCGATTTATGGTATAATACGTTTGCGGGCAGTCTGACAGTCAGGAGACGTTAAATTTACCTGCGGGAAAAGGGATTATGCAGGTCAAAAAACATCAAAATTACATCTTTTTATGAAGCCTTATTTTCCTATATGTTCTTCCGATTTATGGTGTATAACGTTTGCGGGCGCTTTGGCAGACAAGAGACGTTGCGTTTACCTGTGGGAAAAGGTGTTATGCAGGTCAAAAAACTTCAAAATTACGTCATTTTATCAAGGCTAATTTTTATGTATGTTATTCCGATTTATGGTGTAGTACGTTTGCGGGCGGTCTGACTGAAGGGAGATGTTGCGTTTACCTGCGGAAGTAGGGGTTATGCAGATGAAAAAAACATCAAAATTAAGTCCTTTTAGTATTATTTTTGTTTATAACATCTGTTTCTAAAAACTATTTGTGATATTAATCCATTATTGCCAGATAGAGCCAATATTGCTAACACCCTGCCAGATCCACATTTATAGGTAACATATTATTCTATCAGACAACCTATAAATAATTTGCAAAACATAATTTCGGTTGCAAAGTTAATGCCAGACGGCTTTAAATATGGCAACGAAAGTGCCTGTTTCAAGAGTGGTTTATAGTTTAAAAATCATAAGTCATCTTTACGTCATTTTATCAAGCTGAAAATAACAAGATATTACTCTTTGGCTAGCATACAACCTATAATTAATTTGCCAGACACAAATTTAGTTGCAAAGTTAATGCCAGACGGCTTTAAATATGGCAACGAAAGTGCCTGTTTCAAGAGTGGTTTATAGTTTAAAAATCATAAGTCATCTTTACGTCATTTTATCAAGCTGAAAATAACAAGATATTACTCTTTGGCTAGCATACAACCTATAATTAATTTGCCAGACACAAATTTAGTTGCAAAGTTAATGCCAGACGGCTTTAAATATAGCAAAGAAAGTGCCTGTTTCAAGAAATGGCATTTTTTGTAGGTATTTGGCTTCATTTAATGACAGTCAACCGTTAATTGTTACCATAGCAACAATCGTTTCTTTGTAAATATATATATATATATATATATAATAGGGGGCTCTGCCCCTGCAAGCTACGCTCGCCAACCCCCGTTCAGATACCACAAAATCTAAAAACACGCTAATCTGATCGGTTTTAAAAATATTATAGAAGTTTGAATTATACTGAAAAAGCTGTGCATATCTCCCTGTAAACGGGTTTCTATTCAATATCCTTTGATTTCAAAAATTTAAGGCCGAATCAGTTGCTGTTAAGACATCCAATGGTTGTTTTCGTGTTTGATTAAAGAGAATCAGTTAAACGTTTGAGAAGAAGCTAAAATAAAATGAATTAAGTGAACAGAATCTTTGTCTCCCGGTATTTTAAAACAATTTCTATAACAATAGCCTATGTCATGTGACTATCATCTAGAGTTCCGGGCAAACCACTTCGCTTTTTATATTCCTGGTGCCATTTTGGTACCTTAATATTAGCCAGGTACAGGTGATAAGTCGCCAAATATTATTCTATCGCCTTCATTTCATCTGTATTATAATAGTCCAAGTCATGTAACTGCATAAATAAATACACTCTGATCCCTTCGCATTTCATATGTAAGTTTGACCCAGATATCATATACGATAATTTTTTCCGACGCTAATTTGGGAAAACATTAACAGCATAAACAACAACATCCGGCTTATCAAATAAAGCAAAATAACGATACTATGGCGCCAGTTAAGTACCCGTTGCGTATATGAAATTGGCGTGAGAAAAAAATCGCGTCAATATGGGTCCGTATATGACATCTGTGCCGAAAGTTTTTCCTTTTGATAAAAAAATCAAATTTCTTTTTCGAATAAAACTACATAAAAGTTTCTATGGTCGCAAAAAATTCTTGGTACAAGGTTGGCGCCCCAACACTATTACGCTAGCCGGGTGCAAATCTCGCCTACAGCTATTTTTCAAGTCGTCAGTTACCATTTTTTTTTTCGAGTGGTAAATTAAAACATTGCTTTGAAGTTGAAATTAAATGTCATCGTTTGTTACATCATTTAATATTTGGTCAGATGCCATATACGCACCGTGTTTGGCGTGATTCTTTTTACGAAAATTTGGGGAAAACCTCATTTTCGAATACCAGTTACATATGTATTTTTGGTACTACTTAGTTATCCCGTCGACCAAAAATCTATCACAAAACTATAAGATTAAATGCCAATAATGGTTGATCGTAAATGTCACATTCACTTGACTTTAAGCAAGTTACACGTCTTTGCGTCATCAAGTGAT
Organism: Maratus speciosus; assembly: GCA_963932465.1. NCBI lineage: Eukaryota > Metazoa > Arthropoda > Arachnida > Araneae > Salticidae > Maratus > Maratus speciosus. The sequence goes on along the minus strand of OZ010790.1, from coordinate 332,412,648 downwards.
TTTCATTTCGACGTTTTATTTGTATATTTATTAATGTTATACTATTTTCTTTGTTCTTTCGTTATTTAAAATAAAAATTATGTCAATTTGTATAATTTGGCGAGTGGTTTGGCGATTTATATAATTTGGCGAAATGGGTCGATGGAATAACTAAGTAGTACCGTATTTTTTAATTATTTTCTATTATTTTTTATTTTTAAAGGAACATAACCAAAAAAATAATTAACTATGGAACAAAACAATTTATGTAATTAAAAAAAGAAAATAAAGAAAATAAACATTTATTATTAAATAAACAAGAATAGACAGGTTATTATGCCAAACAAAATGATGCCATTTTGACGCCAATTATGTACCCCAGTGCGTATATGATATTTGTGCCTAATATTTTTCTTTTCATATATCTTAAAAAAATAAAGAAGTGAAAGCCATTTATTTTAAATGTTTCAGTTTGTATTAAATAAAATGATAATGAAATACAAATTGAATTGTGAATAAAAGTAACATGATACTTTTCTTAGCATACATTTAAGTGAGGAAAAACTTCTCGCCAAATTAGTTTAAAATAGTAACCTTATCTAAAATCGGAAAAAAAAAAATCGGTTTGAATAAAATTTGAGTTGCCATCATTAGAAAAATGTATATAAAATTAGAAAAAAAATTAATATTTCGAAAACTAATTCGAATTTAAAAATTCTAATACAAGTTTTGAAATCTGCGGATCAATATTGATTTTTGGTGTTAATTTCATCGCAAAATATTCCATATTTTAGGAGAAATCGCCGTGAACCATAATCAGTTGTTTAATAAGTCGATTCATACTTCGGTTTCATATTTCCTTTTCATAAATTCGTTTCATTAGGATTTTATATATACTAGTTGCGTAGCAACCCGTTGTGTTGCTTTTGAATTGCATGAGACAATCGATCTTATTGCGAAAAATGAAATCTTAACTTTATTGTAAATTTAGAAAGCCATTGCAATATTAATTTTATTAAATACAATATTTCAAATAATAAGTTATATTTACAATTTAAGTCAAAACTTTCCCAATAAAAATGCACATATTCCATAACTTTATTTGCCTAGAGCTTTTCGCTCTTCCAAGATTTTGCTTCGAATTTTGGAGTTCGTAGATATTATGTCATTTGGGTCAACTTATGCAAAAATGAATTTGTTTGGACGAACTTATTCAGAAGCATTTTATATTTATGAATTAAAATAAATATTTAAATAATTATTTTTTTTTCTCGCTAAAACTTTTCTCTTTTTTTTCTCGCTATTTCACATTTTTAATGTCCGCTTCTGAAATGTTTTATTAGCCATCTTAAGGCAATGGTTGAAAATCTACTTTACGACTTTAAATTAAATGAAAATAACGTACGATGTTTTTTTTTTTCTTTTGACGTCAACAGAATTTATCTCAATGCTCCAGTCGAGAGTCGAATATGTGTTTCTAAAATAAAGGGATTCCTGAAGCTTGAATATGTGTGAGTTCGTATTTCGTGAAATTTTCTTGAAAACTACAATCATTTTTTCACTATTTATTCAAATATACGTTAATTTAATTTTAAAAATAATTTCAAACTATGATACCTAATAATCCTTGTAATTTTCCTTTTTATCTCTTTTATCCACAAAAATGGAGCAATTTTAGTTTCCATCATTACAGAAATGTCATCAAAATAACGTAAAAATTTATATCTCGAAAACTAAACAAATTTTAAAAGTCTACGACCACGTTTAACATCCTCGGACCCATGCGGATAACTGGCGTTAATTTGATCACCCAACATTCCATATTCTAGGAGGAACAGCTGTGAAATACAAATGGACAGTCACTTTTTAATATAATAGATTCATGAAGTTTTAATTTTGCTATAAAAATTTATTCAGGGACAAATGCTGAATTATTTATATTACTTTAAGTGCAAATGGCTTATTCCGTAATGGAGCCTGTACGCAGTGGATATAGATTAAAAAACATTATTCTTGAAAATTATTTAAAAAGACATAATAAATAAATCAATTAAGATAAAGTTTTCAAGAAAATTGCATTTTAAAGTAGATTTTTTTCTCTATATAACGGGTGTAAAAATTGAAGATGCGCCATGTTTAGAAATTAAAAAAATTGCAGTAGCAAAGATTGCAAATCCGACATTTAATCGTCAAGCGTTGCCATTCTCGAAATGACGCGCCAGCCGTACGCACGGACATATTTTTCCTTTAGATAGATTTTCAAACGTGAAGTTCCGCTTGTCATCTAAAGCTTTGCATGTGAAAATGTATTATTTTGACTTGAGGGTCTAATTTCAATACCGCGAAGTACAAATTCCAGAAACTGATGTCTTTTAGTGTAAAAATATGTAGTTTTATCAAAGAAAATGATTGTTTTCTTTTAAATATGGCACTTACAGAAGCATTACGCCAAGTGTCTCAAATTCGGTATCAGCCGAATGAAAATATATTGCAACATTAGCTTTATGAGCGAAAATGTTTTTTAAATAGTGACGTCATTTTCTGTTCAGACTTAAAATAAAGTTATTTTTAATTGTAATGAGTAAATGGTATCAATAAGGATAAATAAACCCCAATATTTCTTTTTTTTTCTGCAACAGTGGAAATAATACGATTGCTACCATTTTGATGAAATTTCAAAAAATCTTTTCAAATTAAATTAAAAATGTAAAAGGGAAAATATTTAGAAAAATAGCCAGTGCGAGGACATCTATCTACAAATGAACAGCTTTCATTTAAAAAGAGAATTATTAGCAAAATTGGTACAGTAGAAAGTTCAAGGAAGATGTCTAAAAAAGCTATCTTGTGTTTTCAATATATAGATTATTTTTTCTCTTTTACTTTAACAGTTGCCTAGCAACTCTATTTCATACAAATTACATTTAAAAGCACATATTTTTCCCAACTCGGCTCGAAAAATTTAAATTGTTCGACTACATATATGTTAAATTCGTGCTTTTTTATATATTATTCTTTTATTTATTTATTGATGAAGCTTTAATTTCTTTGTAGAAAATTAGCGGGAGGGAAATTCTGAACTTTTTTTTATGTGTAAATTGTTTATTAATATTTCGAAATGGAGCCGGCACGGCAAAATCTTTTAATTGATAAATAACAACGAAATAAAGCCAAAACTCACTGGGTTTTATAACAGACGATATTCTTGACATAGCACTATTTTAATTTCAATTTTTTTCGGTTTTTATGAGAAAATGGCATCAAAAGATACAGCAGTCTACTATTTTCATTTTTTCCCTCTTTAATTTCAACAGAAATGTAGTACTTCAGCTGCCACGATTACAAAAAAAGTAATAAAAACTACAAAAAATTAATATCTTAAAATTAAAATGAGATACAGCTTTCAAAGAAATTGCATTTAAAAGAGAATTTTTTTCATTATACAGCGGTGTAAAAATTTAAAATGTGCGATGTTTAGAAGTATAAAAATTTGCAGTAGAGAAAATTACAAAACCAAAATTTTATTTCAAATTTCAAAGTGTTGCCATTCGCAAAATGACGTATGCGTTACGCACAGATATGTTTGTCCTTTATAATATAGATAGGGTAGATATATATATATATAGTGTATGTCAAAAAAAATGTTTAATTTTGTGTAATTAATGCAAATTTATGTAATTGTAATTTTTAAACTATAAAACACTCCTGAAACAGGCACTTTCGTTGCCATATTTAAAGCCGTCTGGCATTAACTTAGCAACCGAATTTGTGTCCGGCAAATTAATTATAGGTTGTCTGCTAGCCAAAAAATAATAATATCTTGTTATTTTTAAGCTTGATAAAATGACGTAATGTTGACTTATAATTTTTTAACTATAAAAAACTCTTGAAACAGGCACTTTCGTTGCCATATTTAAAGCCTTCTGGCATTAACTTTGCAACCGAATTGGTGTCCGGCAAATTAATAGTAGGTTGTCTGCTAGCCAAAGTGTAATATCTTCTAATTTTTAAGCTTGATAAAATCACTTATAATTTTTAAACTCTAAAACAATCTTGAAACAGGCAATTTCGTTGCCATATTTAAAGCCGTCTGGCATTAACTTTGCAACCGAATTTGTGTCCGGCAAATTGATTATAGGTTGTCTGTTAACCAAAGAGTAATATGTTACCTATAAATGTGGATCTGGCAGGGTCTAGCGACATTGGTAACGTCTGGTAATAATGGATTAATATCACAAATAGTTAGTAGAAACAGATGTTATAAACAAAAATCATGCTAAAAAGACGAAATTTTGAAGTTTTTTGACCTTCATAACCCCTTTTCCCGCAGCTAAACGCAACGTCTCCTGGCCTTCAGACCGTTCGCAAACGTACTAGACCATAAATTGGAAGAACATATAGAAAAAAGAGCTTTGATAAAATGACGTAATTTTGAAGTTTTTTGACCTGCATAACCCCTCTTCCCGCAGGTAAACTCAACGTCTCCCGACTGCCAGACCGCCCGCAAACGTACTACACCGTAAAACAAAAGGACATACAGAAAAATTTGCTTTGATAAAATGAAGTAATTTTGAAGTTTTTTTACCTGCTGAACCCCTTTTACCGCAGCTAAACTCCTGACTTCCAGACCGTTCGCAAACGTACTACACCATAAATCGGAAGAACATATAGAAAAATGAGCCTTGATAAAATGACGTAATTTTGAAGTTTTTTGACCCGCAAAACCCTTCTTCCCGCAGGTAAACGCAACGTCTCCTGATTGCCAGACCGCCCGCAAACGTACTACACCATAAAACGGAAGAACATATAGAAAAATGAGCCTTGATAATAGGACGTGTTTTTTGACGTTGCGAGCTCTTAGACTTTTAATAAGAAAATCCAATTAGTTATGCTAAGTGTGTCCACAAAGGAACAGCTGGAAAATGAATTGCTGCGAATGGCAAACACAATAGCACAATTACATAGCTTTCATTTTTAAAATTAACTTTACATTGACTTTATGTATTTTATTTGTACGTCCGCCTGACACACATTTGTATGCAATTAATTTGCTGATAAGGTTTCTGAAACATTAAAATTGACATTTTAGAGCTTCTAATGACGTTATGTTTACATGTAAGTCATAGTTTCATATTATACCGTGGACTTTCGAGGCTATTTAATTTTGAAGCTAACAATTGCTATTTAATTTTATGTATAAAATTTAATAGCACGCATCAATTTAATTTTTGTGGTTAATTTTTCAATTACCAGTGTCAAAACCATATACAGTGAAATTATTTTAAATGTAGTTATATGTATTCATCCACAATACTTCTATAAATAATTTTTCCTAATATTTTTAATGTTGATTTTGTCTGACTTACAATATCACACTTTTGTATTCAATTAGCTTCGAGTTTATGCTGGTGTAATATAAAATTTATATTTTAAGGCTGACATAATTTCATATTACACTGTGGACGGTCTATAAGTTTGTAATTAACTTTTTTCTGGTATTGCGTGCCGTTTTTAAGGTAGGAATGATTACTCCAGTGTCTACCGCTACGTGGCGCTGTAAGAACATTTATCAATTTCCTTCTTGTCAATTTACTATGCAGGAGGACAAAGTTTATGATTACAGTGGTCGACGTTCTCATGTTAATGGGGAACAACAGGACTTAAGTAGGTATCCTGAGAATATCGCCAAACTTTTATATTATCTATGAGAAAACCGTATTTTAATAATATATTTTAATTGGAGATTAAAGTATGCTCCCAAATACAAAATGTCTTTGAGTTTATAGTTGAAGCTTGAAAGATGATTATCAAAAGCTTCCTCTACTTTTTTTTCAATAGATTTCCAATAGATAGTTCCACTGAGTGATTAGGATTTATGTATAGAATTAAAAAGAAGTATCACATACACTTTTGCTGAATTTTTATATAAAAGTGTGTATGAATCTTTATATTACCATTTACAAGACCATATTCGGTAAAAATACACTGCTCAAAACAATTAAAGGATATTGCAGTTTTAGGTAGATTTTGTATCTGGTAAATTGTTTAGCTGATTGATACATGGTCGACAGACATAGTAGGTTATATGAGAATAAATTACACATGTTTGGCAGAAAAAAATGCATTTTATTGCGTATTTGTGTACTAAAGGAAAAAAACACAATTTGTGCATATGAGAAAAAAAGAATAAGAAAAGGTGTTTTCTTCAATGAAAATCATTTTCAGTAGGGGGTATGGTTTCCACGGGCGGCCAGCAACGTTGAACACCTTTGAGGCATGGACTCAATGAGGCTATTAATGACGAGTTGGGGTATTCTGCCCCACTCTTCCAGAAGAGCTCTTTCCAGTTCTTGGAGAGTTTGTGGGGGTTGTTGGCGGCCAGAAACTCGTCTTCCTAGAGCGTCCCAAACGTGCTCGATTGGATTCATGTCTGGAGAACACGCTGGCCATTCCATTCGAACGATTCCTTCCTCGAAAAGGAAATCCTCCACCAGGTTTGCACGATGTGGCCTGCAGTTATCGTCCATTAAAATGAAGTTATCTCCGATTGCTGCAGCGTAAGGGACTACAATAGGTCTGAGGATCTCATCCCTATATCGGCAACCAGTCAGAGCTCCATCTCGAATTATGTAGAGGTCACTGCGCCCGTCAATGGAAATCCCACCATACACCAACACTCCTCCACCGCCAAATCTGACACTTTCGTACACGAACGCAGGATTATTCCTACTGCCACGGTCCCTCCAGATGAAAATACGCCTATTATCCGGATGCACAGAAAAACGGGACTCGTCAGAAAACAGAATATTGCTCCATTCATTTCTCCTCCAGTTGACATGCTCGGTTGCCCACTCCCTGCGGTCGCGACGATGCCTTGATGTTAATCTAACACATACCATCGGTCGGTGAGCATACAGACCTACAGCATGGAGCCGGTTTCGGACAGTCTGAGTTGAAATCGTGGTGCCTGTAGCCGAGCGAAGGTGTTGTTGGAGAAGAGTAGCGTTCATGGTTCGGTGTCTCCGAGCTGTTAACGCTAAATACCGATCTTCATTGGGCGTTTTTGCCCATCTACGACCTTGCCCTGGTCTTCGGCCTGCACATCCACTCTCCAAAAAACGGTTCCAGATCCTGGAAATGACAGTTTGTGACACTCCAATGGCTTGCGCTACTTCGGATTGAGTTTGGCCCCCTTCTAACCTACCAACAATTCTCAAAGCTTCTGAATCTGTCAAATGACTTCGCTGAGACATCGTACTCATCGAAACAAAGCAATCACTGAATGCCGATCATCCTTGTCTTCATTCTCTTTTATCCAGTTGAAAGTCAAATATCATTCGCTGCCACTGAAGCGAGGTTTTTGACGTCGAACTCAAAATTTGCATACTCCACAGTTTGAAAACCAGAAAATATTGCATTTGTGATTCTCTTCTTCTATTTTCGGCAAAAAAAATTTCGTTTATATCTTTATTTTATATAAAACTTCAAATATCCTTTAATTGTTTTGAGCAGTGTATTTTAAATGTAGTTATAAGTATACATCCACAATATTTCTATAAATAATTTTTCCTAATATTTTGATAAAATATTTTTAATGTAGATTTCCGTATAGTAATTTAGTATTACATATGTGTATTATAATTGAAATACGAAATGAGATGCTAGAAAAAAAATCATCTGGCGTTTATTTGGAGAATAAAATATTATTATTATAGTATGTCAATACTTAAGAATCTTAAGGTAAGGTGCCCTATTTTCGTCCCCTGTTCATTTTTAGAGCATTGAAAGTTGTAATTTTCGGTAAAAACCTACCATATTTGGAATTTACATTGACAAACTACCCACGCACATATAAACAAGGAAAATCTCGTACAAAAAAATTTAACAATGTGAAAAATTGTTTTTCAAAAGTATCTATGTATGACAAAAAAGAAAAAAAAATGGTCCCAATTTCGTCCCCCACAAAAAATCCAAAAATTCAAGGCTTAACTTATAACTAAATCAAAATCTATTTCAAAATGAGTAAGTAATTTTATTTACCTTAAATTATGGAGCAAAGAAATGAACTATTATTCAGTGGAAGAATAACAAAAAGAAATATTAGCCATCTAATCATGATGAACATAAAAGTTTTGTATTGTTTTGGGATTCTGAGTATGTTTCGTAAGGCCATAGTGCAGCATTGAAAGCACAGAAACTTTGGATTTTATAGATGTTGGATTCTTTGTGTTTCCTTTGAGAGTGGTGGTTACCAGAAGTTTTTTTTCTCAGCTGAGCATTTCTTCTTCGCCTGGTAACATTCACTTTGTTTTTATCCGGAGATTCTGTAATCAATGTTGCTGAACCTTTTAGAGCAAAATTTGATGGTGTGACCACTGGTACTTGTCTGATATCGTTAGGGCTGATGGCAGCAAAATTTGCTTCACCTAGCCGCTTGATGATGGCTGATCAACTACCATGAAATTTTTGCCAGATGGTGAGGATTGACGTTTTGCCAAATTATCTTCAGGTCTAAAAATGTTGGGGTTAAATGGCATTTTTAAAACCATTGACAGCAGTTTTAACAACAGCAGCACACTTGTAGGCTTCATTGAAAAGTTGTGTGAATTGCTGTTTCCCAACTATTCTACCAGGATGGTTCTTAATTTCGTCCCCGGGACAAAATTAAGTACAACAAGAGGGGCGAAATTGGATCCACCCTACTTCGCAATATGGCGGAGCTTCAGATCTTGTAAGGTCAACTGAACGTCCTAAAATCCACTGTATGTTACTGTTGGAATCTTACCTATATAGAATACACGCAATGCATAGGTAAATTTTTACAGTAAATAACGTTCTATAAATAACGTAATAAGGACTCAGATTTTCTAAAAATAGGAAATCCGGCGTCTATAATATAGGTACGCGTCTTGATGAACGAAACGTTCACTACTGACACATTTTACATTCGTTTATTGTGCCTTGCGTGATAAGTTTTGCCAGTGTTGGATAAGCGCAGAAGTAAAAGGGCACAAAATTAGGAAAGAGGATGAAATTAGAGCACTATACTATACAAGTTACACGACACAGTATAATTCATTTTCCCTCAATATTCGCACATTATAAACAATTCGAATTAGTAATATGTGCGTTAATTGCGCTGAATGTAATTTTTTAAATGCACGCAAATATTTATTAGAAATTAGTGGTATTCTATGTTCGACTATTTACAAACATTTTGGATCTATTCTGTGTTTCATACATTTAACTATGCTAGCCATAAATAAACATATTTGTTTTGTAAAAGACAGTGCTAATACCATTTTAATTCCAACTTTATACCGTTGAAGTTTCTTCAAAATGTTAGATAAGCGAAACGCCGGGGAAAAACTAACAATTAAAAAAAAAAAAAATTGAAAAAATTAGTTACGTTTTTGTATGAGTTACTTGTAACGGCTGAACAGAAAGTATTTTTATGTAATCAATTTTTTTTAAATACTACAGCTGCAGAAAAATGCTGCAGAAAAATAAATATCCAACTAAAAACTGAAAAGAAGGTTTCTAAGTGAATCATAAAATTGTATGTGATATTAAAGTCGCTTTGATGCTTAGTTTTAACATCGTGAAAAAAAGAAATATAAAAAAGATCTTAAAGTATTTGTCTGCAATAATACTTTAAGAAAAGAAAACGCGTATACAGTCTCTTATAAAAGAAAAAAAATACTCGGGAATCAATACGTCAATGTTTTTAAATTCATTAAACGTTAGAAAGATATGCTTCGCTTACTTCATCCATAAAAACTCATACCTCGAAAAAAATTCAATTTATTCTCAAATTTTTCCTTTGCGTTTTTAATTTTCTTGAAATTTTATTACATATTACTTGTTATAAGAACTCATTGAAAAAAATTAGCATTATTAATAGAAATGCTTATAATACCTTATACATGGGTGAAATATTTAGGCAAATTTTTGTACATTAAAGTAAAAGCTTAAGTAAAAGTTTCAGAATATTTCTAAATTTTCATGACGCAGACACTTAACAAATAAAATTATTCTCATTTCTGAAAGTTTTGGGTTTCGACATGCTCTTTACAATGACAAAGGAAAAAAAGTTTTGTCATATAGTATTCTCTATAAATGAAATAAAATTTTTAAAGTAAAAAAGGTCAGTATATTTTTGATACGCAGTTTATGTACTTATTAATGGAATTATTCCAATCCACATTAAACAGATTGTTAACGTTCATACCTGAATTATTACTTATTATTTACAAACAAGATTTTAAATTATTGTGTTGCAAAATATATATATATATATATATATATAATATACAGCCATGAATGACCGGACACTTTCAATTTTAGGCATTTTGCCGAATATTTAGAAATATACTTATCAGATTCTTCTGGAATTTCAGGATTAAAAAGAACAGGTATGACCTCATATTTATCAACGTCCGTTTGATGAGGGGGGCAACTAGGGGTCCAACAGAAAATAAAAAAATAATACTTGGGATCACCCTGCAAAATAAAATGCACGAAATAACCTTTCGCTACAGAATATAAATAAAAAGACATTGTACAATATGTGTATTGTAGGAGATTGTCCATAAAAAGTTATTTTTAATTTAAAAAAAAATTTAAGTTTAATTTTTTTTTATGCTTTACTTTTCTTGGATAAGCACCTGAACGAGCCGATATCATGATAAAAAGAAATATCAAAATCGAAGCATTTTTTTCCAAATTTACTCGTTGACAGTCACTAAATACTAACTTTTTTCTGAAAGTCAGTTAATAAATAATGACAATTTGTGGAAAATCCCTTATCATTCAGCTGATTTTAGAGAACAACTAAAAATTAGCTCACTCTAACGCCGATATCTTTCTGAATTTTATGATATCTGACTGGATTTTTTTAATAAATTGCTCCATAGAATTGACTATTAAATTATATAAAAAGATCCTTAAAAATAGCAAATAAAGCCTTTGTGCAACAATATTAAAAAGCAGAAAAACCAACGTTTAAAATGCACAAATAATATATGAAAAGCAGCAAACAGCTGTTTCGAATCTACTAGCGAGATTCTTCTTCAGTGCAAAAGGAACAGCATGCTAGAAAAAGCAAGGCTGAGCAAAATCATAGACAGAGACGCGCTGGCTTTTATACCCTATGCGGGTGGCGAAGGCGCCGAAACAACCAATGAAAGAGAAGCAGTGGAAACGACTGGGTGGACTAGTAGCGACATCTACCGGAGAAGCAGAGAAAAGAAACCAAAAAAGGGAAATTAAATTAACGTTTTCCAAATACTTGGAAAATCTGGAGTACTAGATAAGTCATTGACTAAAGAGTGAGAATTTTTAATGATATGGTAAGCTTCCCAAAAATCAAGATCAAGGTTAGAAGAACATTTTTGGATAATGATGGCTGAGGAAAAATCGAACCTATGTTGAGAAGACCAAGAATGTTGAGCAATAGAAGAACGTTTGAGCTCCTGATTTTTAACATAACCTTCATGCTCTTTTAAACGAAATCTAAGAGCACGTTTAGTCTGACCAATATAAGAAAGACCACACTGACAAGAGATCTGGTAAATGCCCCAATTATCTAGGCGATCAACGGGGTGTTTGAGATTTGAAAAAGGGATTTTATTAACAGGAGAAAAAATAACTTTAAAATCAAACCTTCTTAGGATTTTAGCAACTTGCTGACTGATTTTAGGAAAAAATGGTAATACAACTGAAGTATTAGAGTTGGAATTAGAATGCTTTTCAGAATGGTCGGATTTCGTCAATTTCTTATAAATAGAATCGATAATATTAGAGGAATAACCACGATCGACAGCAATAGCTTTGACGTAATTAAGTTCAGCACTAAGTAACTGAGGAGTGGAACAAATATTAGTAGCCCGAAAAACAAAAGTATTAAAAGCAGCGAATTTCTGGTTAGGGGGATGAGAAGAATACCTGTGAGGTGGGAGACTGACAGCAAAAAGTTTACGAAAGACGGTAGTCTGAAAGCCATTTTCACAACGAATAACAAGGACATCCAGGAAAGAAAGACAGTTATTGGTCTCAATTTCAGAGGTAAATTGAATGCAGGGATCAATGGAATTCATAATAGAGAGAATATGATTAATATCCGAATTCATTTCAATCAGGACATAAACATCATCAACATAACGAACATAGAACGGAAATTTTAAGATTTCAAAAAGCTTGACCTAAAAATAGTGCATATAAATATCGCATAAAATTGGACTAAGAGGATTACCCATATCCAAACCGTCAATCATACGGAAGAAATTACCATTGAAAACAAAAGTATTTTGCGACAAGCAAGCGCGAGTGAGAAGTATAAGTATAAGTATATATACTTAGTCCAATTTTATGCGATATTTATATGCACTATTTTGAGGTCAAGCTTTTTGAAATCTTAAAATTTCCGTTCTATGTTCGTTATGTTGATGATGTTTATGTCCTGATTGAAATGAATTCGGATATTAATCATATTCTCTCTATTATGAATTCCATTGATCCCTGCATTCAATTTACCTCTGAAATTGAGACCAATAACTGTCTTTCTTTCCTGGATGTCCTTGTTATTCGTTGTGAAAATGGCTTTCAGACTACCGTCTTTCGTAAACCTTTTGCTGTCAGTCTCCCACCTCACAGGTATTCTTCTCATCCCCCTAACCAGAAATTCGCCGCTTTCAATACTTTTGTTTTTCGGGCTACTAATATTTGTTCCACTCCTCAGTTACTTAGTGCTGAACTTAATTACCTCAAAGCTATTGCTGTCGATCGTGGTTATTCCTCTAATATTATCGATTCTATTTATAAGAAATTGACGAAATCCGACCATTCTGCAAAGCATTCTAATTCCAACTCTAATACTTCAGTTGTATTACCATTTTTTCCTAAAATCAGTCAGCAAGTTGCTAAAATCCTAAGAAGGTTTGATTTTAAAGTAATTTTTTCTCCTGTTAATAAAATCCCTTTTTCAAATCTCAAACACCCCGTTGATCGCCTAGATAATTGGGGCATTTACCAGATCTCTTGTCACTGTGGTCTTTCTTATATTGGTCAGACTAAACGTGCTCTTAGATTTCGTTTAAAAGATCATGAAGGTTATGTTAAAAATCAGGAGCTCAAACGTTCTTCTATTGCTCAACATTCTTGGTCTTCTCAACATAGGTTCGATTTTTCCTCAGCCATCATTATCCAAAAATGTTCTTCTAACCTTGACCTTGATTTTTAGGAAGCTTAACACATCATTAAAAATTCTCACTCTTTAGTCAATGACTTATCTAGTACTCCAGATTTTCCAAGTATTTGGAAAGCATTAATTTAATTTCCCCTTTTTTGGTTTCTTTTCTCTACTTCTCCGGTAGATGTCGCTACTAGTCCACCCAGTCGTTTCCACTGCTTCTCTTTCATTGGTTGTTTCGGCGCCTTCGCCACCCGCATAGGGTATAAAAGCCAGCGCGTCTCTGTCTATGATTTTGCTCAGCCTTGCTTTTTCTAGCATGCTGTTCCTTTTGCACTGAAGAAGAATCTCGCTAGTAGATTCGAAACAGCTGTTTGCTGCTTTTCATATATTATTTGTGCATTTTAAACGTTGGTTTTTCTGCTTTTTAAAAAGATCCTTGTTATCATTCGTACTAAAAAATATTTCATACAACTGCTCATATTTCCTAAAAAAATAACTATATTTATATTCTAGTTACACTATATTGTTTCTGCTATATTTTGTCAATTTTTCTGAAAAAGGCGTTATATTTGGTTTAAAACCTGCAAAATACATGCAAGAATTAAAAAAAATCGCTATATCTCTATTAATAATATGGTATTCTTACAGAAATGAATGCACATATCATATTGTACGTCGTTTGCCTAATTATATTCTGGAGCGATAGAGCATTTCGTGCATTTTATTTTACTGGGTGATCCCAATTACTATTTTTTCTTTGATTTTTTGTTGCCCCCCCCCCTCCCCCAATTGACCTCTTTATGAAATAGACGTAGATAAATATGAGGTCAAACCTGTTTTGAATCCTAAAATTGCAGAAGAATTTGACAAGTATATTTCTAAATATTCGACAAAACGTCTAAAATTGAAAGTTTCCGGTTATTAATCGCCATATAGTGTATAGTGTATATTTGAATGAAAATTTATCTTACAAGTACACGCAACAATATTAATCAAAATACTAAATGAAGATTGCAGGTATTAGTTTTTTACATTAATTGCTATGGTAAGACGAGGGCCCATCTACCGGCCCTGGACACTATCAGACATTTTTGGGTCTCTTTCCGGTCGACCCGAAGGCCTCCCTTCACAAAAGCTTCGGTCTTAACTGAGCACTGACCAACGCACGTTAAGCAGCTTAACTCACAAACAAAAGAGAAGACCTGCCGATTGCGACAGTTCTCAACTATTCAGCACAAAGAGACAAAAGTGGTCCGTTCGCTTGGTGCCCTACCCGGTTCACCGAATGACCCGCAGGAATCGAACACCTGTATAGAAGTTAAGCCCACGAGCCGATGCCGAGGATTCCCGAGCAGGAGTTGCTTTACGGAGGTCCCTCAAGATCAGATATCATTTAATTTCTATGATAAAACATATATTAAAGTAAAGCTAGGTGAAAAATATAATCCCGTAGAAAATCTCACAAAAATATTCACAATCCTAAACATTTTAATATTGAATTGAAATTTTTATAAAATATTATGAAAAAGAAGATTATATATATAAATATGTGTGTGTATGTGACGAAATCAGTGACGTAGAGGAGATTTTATGTTCTAGATGAGTAAATAAGATCAGCTAATAACATAACTCCGGATACGAAGTAGCAAAATTTAGGCAGTTGACGTATACAAGATAGTTATGAAAGACAATGGCTCAAAAAATAGTGGAATTTCTCCAAAGAAAATAATTGCTGCAACAAATCTTTATTTAACAAATAAAACGCAGCAATAGCTATATAGGAGAGTTCTTTTCGAGACATTGTCAGTCTTAATAACTGAATATCTTCCATATGATCAAATTGTAGGTTACGTAAAATTATGCCAGCAAGGAACTCAGCGATATATATATATAACCATAATATAATTACAAATCACCATCTATTTCCAAATTAAACTGTTACCCTGCGGCATTGACATTCCCCTCCAACTGGAGCCGAGGGTTTTGAGACAAGAGAAAAGATAGACACCTTGCACTCTTACCCAGTGCAAGATAATTTTTCGGTTAGAGCGTTAGGTATACAAAAGGCGCAATATACAGAGGTTCACAACCAGTAGCAGATCCAAATTTGCCGGATGATTAGTGGGCCCAGAAAAGGAGTAAAAAGTCACCAGAAAGCACGCAAATACATTTCGAAAAGGCTTATGATAGGGAAAAAGAATATTCTGAAATTGAATGATTTTAAGCTTAAAAAAATATTGGCGTGCGCCCACGACGAATTTTTAATTGGGAAATATAAAAAAAGAAAAAAGTATGACACACACTGTAAATGGAAATAAATAAATTTAAAGGAAATAAATTTAATAAAGTAAAATAAAGAATTTAAGATAGATTTGTGATAAGTTAAAAAGTATATTACATTATACATAAATATATAAAGATAAATATATTTATTGCCGAAACGTCAATGAAGGCTTACTGTGGAGACTCGAAAAGTTTTTGGTTTCCGTCTGTCAGTTAGTTTGTCAGTTAGTTAGGCTGTCCGTTCTGCGATAACAGTTGCAAAAAAAAAAAAAAAAAAATCCTATTAGCTTGTAAGCATGCTGGTGAGATACTCGGAATTAGCTCTATAATTTTTGGTTACATTTTGCTCATTTGTTGTGAAAATAAGAAACATTTTATTTTGCTCCATAATGCTTTCCATGGCATTTCAGACAATTTTTGAAATTTTTATTTATTTAATTATTATAAATGTGAAGATGTGTGTGTAATGTTTGAGTCAAGCCAACGTCAAAACGGATGAAATAATGCATTTGTATATTTGCAAATAGATGGATTTTAACACAGAAATTAAAATAGGCATTGTTTTACATATTTTATTCAAATATTCCGCTTATAAATTCAATATTTCATTATGTTCATAGAGAATTTATAAGCATTTCCTTCTATATATATAAAAAAAGGTTTTGATTTGGAAATGGACCAATGAAAATCTGCGTAGATATTCCGGGAAGATCGGCATCCAATTTGAATGCTTAAGCATGGCATTTCATCGTGAATATTAAAAAAACTGTTGCATACAAAAACATGAAAATCGGTGGTGTTATAGAGAAATGTTTGATAAACACGCTGATGTAGACAGTTTTCAAATCGAAGAATTATTTTAAGAGATATTTAATGCTAAAGTTGGACAAAATCGTTCCATTAAAAAGGTTTTATTGGAGCAAAAACTATACATGAGAATTTAATCATCTTTAGATCATTTTATACGTTATAAGTTTCCGGTGTGCAGATTGAATTTATTTTATTATTTGACTCATTTTTTGAGGTTTTATTTCAATTTTAAATTCAAATTTTCAGCATTTCGAGAGACATTTTTTACAAATTTTAGAAAATGTTATTAATTTAAACTGTTGCCAGTTGTATAAACAGCGCAAACAATAATGTTTACTTCAAAATAAAAATTTATTTACACGTGGCTATTACAAACAGAAAACATTAAAATTAGAATTAAATGATTACATGTTAGAAGCAGGAAAATTATGTCATATGAACCATAGGAACAGATGTCATATACGTCATATACATATTGCCACAATTTTTTTTCCGACGCCAATTTGGCGAAAACATCAGTAGCATAAACAACAACATCCAGGTTACCATATCAAGCAAAATAACCACACTTTAGCACCAGTTAAATACCCGTTGCGTATATGAAATTGGCGTAAGAAAAAAATTGCGCCAATGACATCTGTTTCGAACCATATTTACATAAAATTTTAAAATTAGAGAAACAAAATCATAAAATTAAAAAAAAAATCATTATTATGCGTTAAAACTTACTACGTCATATTTAAAATGGTAAAAAATATAGCAAAGCAATTTAAATTGAAAAATATATTTGCGCGAGATATTTTGAGATAATCTTTTCAACTATTACCGTGAATTCGAAGAGAGCACAAATAATATTTCCTTCTAACAACAAAAGTATTTTCACGGGAATATTAATAAGAGAAATAAAAGTTTGGTGAAAATTACGTCAGATTTGAAACGATACATTTAAAATGAATTATTTAAAAGAACTATCTTATAGCGTTGTTAAAAAATACCGGGAAACAATGACACTGTTTACTTAATTCATTTTATATTAGGTTATTCTCAAATGTTTAACTAATTTTTTTAATTAAATACGAAAACAGCCATTGTATCTCTTAACAGCAGCAGATTTGGCCTTAAAAATCCCCAATCCAAGGAAAACGAATGGAAACACATTTACAGAAAGATTGCTACTGTTTTTTTTTAAATTTTAATTCCATATTTTTAAAGCCGATCAAATTAGCGTGCTTTTTGGATTTTGGTGTGCCTGAACGGGGGTTGGCGAGCGTAGCTCGTAGAGGCAGAGCCCCCTAGTTCTATAAAATTTAACAATATTTGTTTAATCGTTGCCAAGAAAATCAAAACCCAGAATTATAATTTATCTTAAACAATTAATTTTCAACGGACAGTATTATTCCTTTCGGTTCGAGGCTATAAAAATCACCATTTTATCTTATCTTCCATCACAGGAATACTGTCCGTTGAAAGACTTTCACGTGAAAAGTAAAATAAAATAGAAAAATAAAGAATAAAAAAGACGAATATGGCGTCATACTAGAAATAAAAAGGAAACTCTCAAGTATTTCTTAATTTTACAAGATGGAAAGAATATTTGAGTAAATACGGAAAGCAGGCGAATACAACGTCATTTATCGAAAACAAAGATGTTGAAATAAAACGGTCTTCGGTTATGATACTAATTCTTATTATTTAAAATAATTGCTATTAATACTTCAAGATTTATCGTCTATGCACAGTTAACATAAAGATTTTATTTTGATTTAAAATTTATTAATTATTTAAAAACTTTTGAAAAGCAAATGAATAGCAAATCCTATTAATATCGCAGGTTTATCAATATCGAAAATGATGTGATGATTATTGAAAAATACTTATTTCCATTCTTAAAAACTAAACAATTTACAAGATTGCCTGAATATTTTTTTTTTTTACACGTATTAATTTTTAAACCTGCCACATTTAGAAAAATATGAATGAAAATTACTTTGTTTTATAAAAATAAAATTGCACTTTAATTCATAAAACGTAAATGTTGAACATGATAGCATTAAAGTAAAATCATTTTCTTTCTGTAAGTGCCAAAAATAAGGCTAAGGAGTTCCAAGTATATTGGAGATAAGTTTGTAAGTCGTAATTTGGAAAGCTTACTATGTTCATTTTCCAGCAGTTGAAAAAATGCTTTTAACGTAAATTCAATCTTTTAATGTGAAGTCATAAGTAAATATACTTTTTAAAAATATAAAAACGTATTGTATAGAAGTAATTTATTTTAGAGATTATATTAGTATCATGTTGAATGGTTAATTGGAAAATAATGTGGTTTTAACACAACGGCGGACAAAGTGTAAAAGCCTTACCAAAACAAGGGTAAAAGACCAAGTGGCCGTTTTGACCCTGGCTGTTTTTTAATTGAATAAGCGCAATGGAAAGTGTTTGTCTTATACGTTTCTTCTGAATAATTTCATTTTCTATGCTTTAAATATTTATTGAAATCAAATATAGACTAATTGTAATCTTAGGTGAAAAAAAGCAATTTTTTTCCTCTAAGGAATCTAAAAGGAAATAGGATACAAAATGACGAAGAAGACATGTCATGCATACTTTGTGGCAAAAAATACATTGAAGGATGGTAAAAATTTGGTTCAATGCACTGAGTGCAAGAATTTGGCACATGATCAATGCATTCTTACTCCTGGAAGTATTTCGCATGTATGTGAACTGTGAATCCGATATGGAATTGTATTTTTCCAACGGAGATTAAAAGGAAAAACTGTTAAATATTTTTCAAACTTTGGTAATTGTTACTTCTTTTCTGTCTACTTCTGTTTATACTTTTCATGATTGGATAATGTAATTGAAATGTTGTTTTTTGTTTTGTTATTACAAAGTGTATGACTTCATTGCTATAATTTTTGATGCCAATTGTAAAAGCAAACAACTACGTTTTATAATTATAGTAAATAATATTAGGATTTCAGTTATTTCCGTTATTTTTGCAATATGAGCGCAAAAGACAAGAGGGCTTATAACTGTTTGTAACGAGCAAAACACACAAGTACATTAATTTAGAAAATAATACATTAATTAAAAACTGCTATAACTTGCCGCTGCTAAGTCGTACAGAATTCAAAACAAATATCACTTCTACATATAGGTAAATTTTTGCATGTTTTCCACGAATTGGGATCAAATTATGACCGATTATTTTCTGCACTGTGATTTTTACCCCGTTGTACAGTACATAATTAAATATAAAAAGTAATATACAAATTATTTCTAATAATTAATCTAATAAGAAATGCTATACATACATTCTATGAATATACCTATTGCAATAATATTTCTTTATTATATATAATACATTTCCCACTAAATATCCAAGAGAACAACATTTTAACATGTATTATTGCGGATTTTCTGTGCTTAATGTGAAAAATCTACCACCACAATACTAAATCTAAATAATGGAAATATATTTTAAAAAAATGAAAAGAAATACTTACCATTTCTTTTAAGTTCAATTGTTTAACAAATCAAAATTATTATTTTGTTTTAAAAAAATAATTTTAGTTTAACATTTCATTTAATAACTGTTACTAAATTATAAAATTTGAAAATTTGTCTACTTAGTGTAATTTATAACAGAACAGATAAATCAGCAAGAGAATACATTAAACTAATTTTAAAGACAGTTAAAATTATTTATATAAGATCTCAATGAGAAAAAAATAAAGCAATCCTAAGTCATGTTCCTGACAATTAATATTTTCTTTCTATCATACTTTGTGAAGTTTCTTGAAAGTGGTGGTAAATTCAATTGAAAGGTCTGCGTACTGTAAACAAAAATTATGCGAAAAATTCTTGATTGTTTTAAATAATTATGTGTGTACACCTAAGAATTTAGTGCTTTTTTACGCAAATGAACACAAGTGTTGTACAGAGCACAGAAATTCATACGTTTAATCTACAAATAATTTCGATTATTTTATTTTACAGGATGGTAGCAAATAACATATTTTTTTCAATGTATCGTTGGTCTCATTTTTCACTTGACTGAACGTTAGCTTAAAATTAATAGCTCAAACATGATCCTTATACTCTTGAAGATCCAAAACAATATGACAGATATTTCTCTGAATATTCGGCAAAACGTCTAAAATTAAAAGCGTCTGTTGAATTTTGGCAATGGAGTGTATATCATAAGTTATAACCTTCTCTTTTTGTTAAAGACAAACAACAACAGCAAGAGAAAAGGGAAACAGAATGAAAAAACTCTCTATTGAATACATTTTCTGGTCCATATTTTGATTTTTCCACTTGGCGAAAACCTAAAGGTTGGCATCTGTGATATATATATATACATACAAACACACACATACACGCACACATATATATATATATATATTAAACAAAAACATAATTTGAAGAACAAGTTAAAAAAAACAAAATTTATTTCCTACATTGTTTAAGCCCGAGAAGGGACAGATATTAAGTTACTTCATTCAATTAGTTCTGCATTTAATGTTAAATTTTTGTAACAAATTAGATAAGCCAATTGAAGATTAAAAAATAAAAATAAAATTCATACAATATGATACTTAAAACACCGTAAAAATTTAGATTCCGTTCAAATGAAATCGAAATAAATCTTAGATTTCTTCCATTTTTAATTGAAAATATTTGTATTGTAGATTTAGTATTGTGTTTATGAAAATTGTGCATAAAATGATAAGATGCATGCAAAATACAAAACTTTAAAAAAAGTCTAAGATTTATTTCGATTTCATTTGAACGGAATATAAGTTTTTAGGATGTTTTAAGTATCATATTGTATGAATTTTATTTTTATTTTTTAATCTTCAATTGGCTTAACTAATTTGTTACAAAAATTTAACATTAAATGTAGAACTAATTGAATGAAATAACTTAATATCTGTCCCTTCTCGGGCTTAAACAATGTAGGAAATAAATTTTGTTTTTTTAACTTGTTCTTCAAATTATGTTTTTGTTTAATATGTCAAGTTTTTTAATAACTACAGCACTCAGACGAACGCATTTCAAAATTAATACAGAGTATCATCATCAGGCTTTGATGTATGCGGTATTGCATCACAATGTGGGATGCAGTTTACCAATGTGTAATTCAAAATGTTTCATTACTGTAATGCAGGTTGCGGTAGTTTGGACAAAAACGTCCAATCTGAACGTAAAAAATCTATAATCAAAACATAAAAAATTAACTTCACTTAAATTTAGATACCCTATTTCCCACTCAGGAAAGCTATGAATGTAAATGTAAATTCTGTTGAATCCTTACTGCTAATATTTAACAATATTATAGCTGTGATACAGTAAAGAAAAAAAAAGTTATACTTGAATTTTTAAACCTTATTCTCTCCCAAAAGGTGATGTAAACACATCAGAAAATTATTACCTAAGTTTAACTTGGGGTATAAATAGTTCTCATCTCGAAAAAAAAATACATTTTAAAATTTAAGTTATGTGATTCCCCACTAAGTTCGCTACCTGCGTAAAAATAGCTATCCATTAGAAACTTTTTACTAAAATATAAACTTGACCAAAGCAAAAATGTATTCTGAAAATATCCTTTTTATTTCCACTATGACGCCATATTCACCCTTTTAATGTTTGAAAAAAAAAAAAAAACTATTTCAGTTAAAATTTTTCACGTGGGAATCTTTCTACTATAACCAAATAAATTATTATTACGGCTTTTGAAATTTTTGCAACAATGAAGAAAAAATGTTACATTTTCTATTAAAAATGTCCGTTGATTCTCAATGAAAAAAGTGAAATTTGGAATTATTAAGAAAAATATTTGAATAATATACAAAAAATTGGACCTTGTTTCTCTCTGGGTTATAATTCACCCATATGCAAAGGTATTTTGCCATTCGTTTTGACCCTGACGTCAGGCAAACGTTTTTAAACTTTAAATTTATAATATTATTAGAATTAGTAAAGAATAAAAAATGAGTGGCATCAGGGACAAAAAGGTGGGAAGAAAAAATGAAAAATTTACCATCTCCATAGGCTTTTCTATGTTAAATTAACATTGGGAAGTGACACTGGAAATAAATAAGTATTGCGCTGCCGCGCAATACTTATATATATATATATATATTTCACACATACATAGGGGCTGCTTCTTATTGCATCTTTAAGTTTTAGAAAGGTCAGCCAGTCTGAATAAAAATTTATATGTGCATGTTACTTGTTCTCAATCCCCCCCCCCCCCCACCAAAAAAAAAAAAAAAAAAAAAAAAAAAATATTTTCTTGCCAAGTGGCAAAATAGCCTTTTTTCAGTACACCCAAAATGATCTGTTATCGCAGCTTAATTTTACAATGATATCCCTCGGGAGCCTATATGTAAATATGTTATCTTTAGTTGTTATTTAAAAAACAAGATTTCAAAATGAAGTTTTTCTTTTAGTTCTCACTCCCGTATCAACTTCTCATGCGTTAGTAGTAAGTGATAATTAAATAACATGGTGTAACTTTAATCATTTGGATACGTTATTTTATCTTGCGAAGTCCCTTTACTGACTAATCAACCTAATAGATTCTATTTGGATATACAATTGGTATGTAGGAAAATATATTACTTAATAATGAATGCGGGAATATTGTATGTAGGAAAGGACCATTTTCTGGGTCTTACTCGTGTGGTTATTTCGTCACTATTGAGGTTAATACATCTCTTAAATTATTATAATTCTAAATAGAACTAACATTTTATTTGAATTTATTTGAATTCTTTTTTGAAATAAAATACCTAGCGATCATTTTTAAGTTACATCTTTTAAGTGTTTAGTGACTTTAAATTTCATAATATTAGTTTAACTCATTTGCATCCAGATTTTTGATCTAACATGAAATCATGACGAGTACAATCTAAGGCATAAATGTAATTAAAATTTGAATTTTTTTTCTTTATACGCCTTTGTATAGTTCACTGTATTTTGTTCCATTTAATTCACATATATTAAAAAAAATGATTTGATTATGATTATTAATAAAATATTTTTCATTGCTATTAGCATTGCTTTAGCTATAAATGTTTATGAGAATCATAAATCATATAAATGACAAGAGTATCAAAATGTTTTATGCGATTTTTCCTCTCTGGAGATTTGAAAAATTAAAAGAAGAATTTCAATTTCAAATAGCACCGAGATAAAATATATTAATGTACTAGTTCATTGCAATTTCCGAGAGCTTAAATTAAACCATGCAGATTTAAACTCAATTAAATAGTTTACAACAATCTCAATTACATATTCTAAGAAGTTTTATTAATATTTTTATTAAAACTATCTCAGTAATATATTGGTTTAGTGTTTTATCAGAGCAATGCCATTAAAATAATGTTTTAATAAAATGCTTTTTGAAATTGCATTTAAATATTTTAATAGATTTTCTGATAATTGGTCATTTATTATCCTTTTTAATTTGAAAAAAAAAATCTTCAACATTTGAATATCATGTGTTTAATTTCCACATTATGATTAAAAATGGTTTTTATCAACAACATGAAAAAATGCATTAACGAAATACAAAAATAATGATAAGTGAAACAAAAACAACAACAAATAATAAATAATAACATAAAATCTCAAAACAAATTAAAATTTAATTTCTTTTGACTTTTTTATAGTTTTCTAGATAGCTCTAGCATTCTTAGACTGGGAATATTTCTTTCCATTTGCATTGGTCAAATGCGTTATTTTTTTATATATTACCCATCAATTCTTTTAATTTATTTGATTTCTTTGAGAGCTTATTTTTTTAAAGTGGCTATAAAAATTAATGAATAACATTATTTTTTTTAGTTCCATTGCATTTTATATATTTCGTATAATTTTTAGTTAAAAGTGATTAAGATGGTTAAAATAAAAACTAAAAAAAAATGAAAAGTAATTCTGTCGATCCTGGACAATTCTAAATAATAAATATATCAGAAAATGAAATAATATATTTTGAATTGCCAAATAGGATTATAACATTTTTCAAAATTACTGATTGATTTATGACTTATTCTGTACTTAGCAAATGCAAAGGATTTTTTTTTTTTTTTTTTTCAAATTCTAAGAATAAGTGGTGGTACTTCTTCATTGTTATACTGTTTTTATATTTTTATTAATCATCTGATAGTTTCATTCTTTTTCCTCCTTATTTAAAATGCAATTTTTGAGTGAAATTAATGATTTTTTAAAATTTTTATTATACGTAATTTCTATGTAATTGTTTTTTGTGTAATATACAAATGGGCTGTGAGTTTTGAATATGTAGTTTATATTTCTCTAGTTAATTCTTACTTAAATGAATTTAACTAGTAGCAGCTTACAGAATGAATCTCTCCGAAATTCTTTTGGTTGAATGTATAATAATATTTTTATATGCTTTAAGGAACGACATTGTTTAAGCGAAAATACGACTATGTTTTATGTTAATTTTAGCTCCAAAAGAAGCACAATGCTTTTATTCGGGAGATGTATATATTCACTAATTTCAATAACCTATATTTTGTTATGTACAAAAAATTACCTTTATTTAAATACAGTCGCGTTGTCTTTTAATACGAACCTTCGTTTGGGAAAATGTTGTTAGCAGTGAAAATGATGTCATGTTCCAAGAAAACATTCATAAATAAAACTGAAACAAAAGACAAAATGATTGTTTTTTTTTTTTTTTGCATTTTGTCTATGCCTGTCATTCAAGAAGTATTGTTATGAAGTTTATTATTAAAAGCATAAATTTACTTAAAAAAACCCAAGGTGTTTAAAATAATAACTTTAAACTAAATTTACGTTGTTTGAAAGCCTCAATATTTGTCATAAAATGACTGTTTAAAAAAGGACACTGGATTAGTTTTGTGCTGGGTCTTCTTTTTGTGGCGTGACTTGTGTACAGCTATTTAAGACTGGTGACATTATCAACGATAATACTTACACAATTTAGGCATCAGGATATACAGACCAGCATATGTGGTAACCAGTAAGAAGTAGTGAGTAGATGAAAATTCGCGATTTCCGCAGGGGTTTTTCATGTGATAATAAAAAGGAATTTAAAAGATTTAATGTGCGTTGACCATTGTTGTTGGGAGTAAAATTTGAACTTCAAAGAATCAATTGGCGTCTTTTGAAGCTTTGGATCTTTCTTGCCACCATCACATAAATCATTTTTCACATGACCGTATTATTAAATTACGAAATCTATCTAAAAGATCGAGGAAGAGCAGCAAATAACAGATGTTGCTAAGGAATTCAACTTCTCCCAAAATGTAGGTTCGAGGCTTTAAAGATTCTTCAAAAATCTGAAATGTATGGAAGCGAACAAGGGAGGCCACCTTTGCAATTCGATACAGCAGATTACGCATACAATGTTCTATGAAAACTAAACACCAGATTATCACAGTTATTAAAATGTGTAATATGATTTTAGTTGCCACAGTGTAGTTAGTAGGGGAGACCGGGGCTAGTAGGCGCAGTTTTTAGTTATTATTATTATTATTTTAGATGTAAATTTCCAACTGGGCGAAAAATGTCCGGACCAGGATTCGAACCCGGGACCTCTTGGCTGAAGCCGCCAGTGCTCTGCCATCTGAGCTATCCCGGACGATTCTGGTCGAACTTTTTCACCCAGCTAACCTTGATGATTACAGCATCTGGTCTGAAACCTGGTTCAGCTCAACAGAATAAATCTCAGGTAATGGAACTCCAGAAATAGCTGGATACGAAATTACACTAGATTAATATTAACACAATTATTCTAATTGGTAAATAAATCATATTAGATGTAAATTTCCAACTGGGCGAAAAATGTCCGGACCAGGATTCGAACCCGGGACCTCCTGGCTGAAGCCGCCAGTGCTCTGCCATCTGAGCTATCCCGGACGATTCTGGTCGAACTTTTTCACCCAGCTAACCTAATTGTGTTAATATTAATCTAGTGTAATTTCGTATCCAGCGATTTCTGGAGTTCCATTACCTGAGATTTATTCTGTTGAGCTGAACCAGGTTTCAGACCAGATGCTGCAATCATCAAGGTTAGCTGGGTGAAAAAGTTCGACCAGAATGGACCAGGATAGCTCAGATGGCAGAGCACTGGCGGCTTCAGCCAGGAGGTCCCGTGTTCGAATCCTGGTCCGGACATTTTTCGCCCAGTTGGAAATTTACATCTAATATGATTTATTTACCAATTAGAATAATTGTGTTAATATTAATCTAGTATTATTATTATTTTTTTTTTGTTTAAGTTTTTATGAAACTTTAACTGTGCTTTTAAAGAACAGGCATTGGGTTATAAATACCCGGAGTTTTGAGTTTGTAGCTTTTGTAGTTTATGTTTAGCTGAAGCCTAAATTAAAAGGAAAATTGTGCGCCAACCTACCCCTTCACGAGCAAGTTGCCTATACCTATGGGGTAAGTTCGCACACGCTTTATAAAAAATTAAATGAAGCTCAAATAAGCCATGCAGTTAAGCGAAATCAACTTCATTATTACAAGTAAGTTTAAACAAAGGCGTTATAGCCGTACAATGTAAAATCTAAATTATACAGACATAAAAATAATGAATAAAACATTAACATTGAGAAACTTCTATCCTGCTCTATATCATCATCAGAGTTACAGTTGTCACAAATAAAAAACCGAGTGTCTCCGTTTGGGCACGCCTCGTGTGCCCAAAATCTTGCATTGCAACCACTTTTCTCGTTGTTTGCTGTTTTTCAAGCTACCAGCATACACCAAACACCGAGACAACTTGCCCGTGTTCAATGAGCCTACTAGCCCAATAATAAATGTCTTCACAAAAGGGACACGTAATCCTCTAAGCATAAAATATCCAAGGAAATCACGTATGGGATAGGTACAGTTAATCATACACTAAGAAAAACTGCACAAGTAGAAAAAGAATGAGGCAACAAAAAATTACTTATGAGTGCAAAAAACAGAAAATTCGTAATAAATGTCCACTGCACATAGGTAATGCTGCAAAACTAAAACGGACATTGTAAAAAGCAATGAGAAAGGTACTCTGTGAGTGGTTGCGTAATATATCAAAAAAAAAGGCGATTTATGAGGACTGCGCCTACTTACCCTTGTAGCCAACTAGCCCCGGTCTCCCCTACATGTCCCCAAACTCTACAGAAACACTTTTCGAAAAAGGATGCCTGTATGCCGAAAGAATTGCTGTACGTGTTCTATCACACGGCTTCACTGTAGTAGCCATTTACCATGGTGTCGTCAGCAACAGAATTGGACTGTGAATACTACAAGTACCTTATCAGTTCCTTTTATGTATATATTCTGAACTGCAAAGATTACTACTGTTACTTCAAATTTATTGACTTCTATGACTATACTCAAGACTGAAACTGTTTTAACTGTAAACACTACAAAATCCCATTTGCTCTATGTCCAATAATGATGCTGGCGGCATCATTGGAGCTAAAAGCTGCGGTGATTTGTCGCCAATAGAACACACACGCGCGGTTTTATGACATATAGTCTTCCTTCTTGCAATGCGCTTCACTGTAAAAAAATCCGTCAATATACACAAACTTTTCCGTAAAATTTTACGGAATAGATTCATCTTTCTAAGAAAACAGTACAATTTCCGTAATTGACAGTATGAGATTATAAATCCGTGTAAATACAGTAATTCTTCCGTAAATTTTACGGAATGTTTCTGTATCGCTTTCAAAACGGTACAATTTCAATAAATGATGTTTAGAAATAACTGACATGTTTGAAAAGTGAAGGAATTAATTGTTGTATGCAAGGACCGATCCAGCCCTTAATTTAGAGGGAGGGGGGGAGTTATGCCTCTTTTTTGGGGGGAGGGGGGGTCACACCATTTCATGATCAATTTTTTTATTGAAGGCTATTCCCAAATTTAAAACTGACGATTTTTCTGATACTTTCGTGAATTCATTTTCATTCATAAATACAAAAAAATTGCATTAGTATTCGTAAATATATATATATATATATATTTCATTCAGATACTAAGAAATCCAAGCATTTCTTCCCATTTTCTTATAAATGCGAAGAATGATTCAGAAATGTTGTCAAGTTAGCATTTTAAGACAATTTTTAGGACTTGAGAGCCCCAGAAATGTCGTCATGAGGGAGCAATTAGCATTCGCGTCCGTAAATTTTGTTTAAAATGCCAAATTTTATGGAATTTTTGGAAAGATCCTTTGCTTTTATTGAAAAATAGAAAACACGTTTTAATCACATAGTTTCAGAATAAGTGCACTTGCAAATTTCTTGAGATTAAAAGTATTTTCACGGATGTATCAGGAATTACCAAATTTTGATTTCCTTAGAGCTTTAAAGAGCCAGAGAGATTCAGATTTTTGAACGGGGAATGGGGGGGGGGGGTCATGACCCTGGGATCCGCCACTGTTTGTATGTACTTGTCTTATAGTGATATTATTTTCAATGAAGCTCCAATATTGGCTGAATGTGGCTCTATATTGAAAATATATCCAATGATTTCCCAATGTGTCGGTTTATATGGGTTTTCAAGTAAAACCGCTAAACGTTTTGTCGCCATCTATGCATGTACATTTAAACTATATAGTATTTTAACACAGTAATATTTTTCTTTCTTTCTTTCTTATTAAATAAAAAGTTTTTAAATTGTTTTTAATTTCTTTTTACAATATTAAAAAAAAAATAATCTGATATTTAAATAAATTTTATTAATTCTTTTTAAGTTTCAGACAGTTGAGAAGGAAATGTTACAGTTTATTTTCATAATGATTTAAAAATAATACTTATTATTTAAAAAAAAAATGAAAAACTCTATATTTAATTTTAATATTTTTTAATCTATTCACTTTAACGGATTCGCACATAAAACTTAAAACATATCTGAAACATAATAACGAAATTATAGATGTATATACAAATAAATAAATAAAAATTAATAGTACAATAAAATTTTTAAAATCTTGCAAAAAAGTAGGAATTATTACTTATAATACATTCTTTCATGCACATAATATTTTGAAGACTAATTTTTTTCTTTTTATAAAGCATAAAATTAAAAAGCTAAATTTTCAAAATTACAGAAATATACAGAATTGTACACTCAATTAAAAAATATCTCCAACGAAAATACGTTCCTTGTTTAACATCGTGCCTTTACTTCATAAAAAGCATCTGAAATAAGTAACGATATTTGGAAGCGTAACTCGAGTCCTCAATGGCATGGTGGATAAGAGCGCTAATCTGGTAGAGGTCGGTTCCCCAGTTCGATTCCACCCTAGGTAAGTGCTGTTTCATTACTGTTATTTGAATAAATTAGAGATACGCTACCTTGATGAACGTGTCGTTGAAATTGATAAAGGTGTAAGTTTCTCGAAAAGTTATATGATTTTTTTTTTTTTTTTTTTTTTTTTTTTTTTTGCCTTTGAAACAAAAAATTTTAAATACGGATATATGAAAAAAAAAACGGAAAAATTTTGTGAAAAAACGGAAAATGTTCTGGAATTTACGGAAAAAAATTTTCCGTTAAAAAACGGAAATAGTACTGCGTTTGGATTGCCAGTACTATTTCCGTTTTTTAACGGAATTTTTTTTACAGTGTTGTCTGTGGTAGTAAGAAACATATTTGATACTTGGTTCGATGTTGTATACCAGTCATTTTTGGCGATAGAATAATATACCTGTGTCGACATACAAAATACTGCAAAGACATTTTCAGTTATACGTCTTAGTTATTTGAAATGCTCTTAAAAGCCAGGAAAATACATTTGTACAATGTCGAATTCTCTGGTAACACCATCTATTTCTCGTCTTTCGAAGTGATTTCTAATAATGCGGCTACATGCATAATCAACTATGTGATGTCTGTAAGTCATATCCAGAGCTTCAAAGTCATTAATTCATTGTTCTTTTTAAATTTCACAATCAACGACTACTGTCGACCCTCGCCAGATCATTTAATTTCCTTATCAGTGATACCATGTGAACAACATATGCGGGAAAAAATGCATTCGCACAGTACTGTTTATCGCATTCCACTCTGCTGCATTAGATTTTGTGGCCTTATCATTGATAGTGGCATGTGTCCTAAGCAATTTCCCAGAAATATATTACACGTACCGGCAAAAACACGTTAGTTCTTATTATACAAATATACCTCATTTTAAGTTTAACGTTGTATATTCTTAATTCGTCTGTTTTCCTTGAATAATATTTGAAAAATACTACCACTAACCAGCATTTATACAATGGTTTATCTGCATGTATTATGTTTCTTGGTATTTAAAATAATTTCATATAATACATTTAATTATTTAATATCTTTGTATAATTTATGCACTCATTGACGTTATTCAACGTAAGAGATATCATCGATTTTTTTTGTCCTCTTGGGGATACATAAGACGCTTTGAGCTAGAATTCGGAACATTCAAGAAGGCTAAAGTCTGATGTTAATGACCACATTTTATGAACATTTATAAAAAAAAATAGGAAACAAGATTGAATTTCTATACATACTTCACACACATACATAAAGTACCCATTTTGAATTGGTTACAGAAATTTCGTTAACTTGCATAAAATATTGTATATTCGACATGAAACTTTAAGTCTTTTCATAAAGAACTTCTGTATTTTAGGTGCAAGGTAGGAATTCCTCATATGTAATCGAAGTATGTAAACTTCTGTCTCCTCGAGGTTTTCTATAGCTATAAAGAGTAAATATAAGTATGTTCATTGTTTATTGAATAGAAGACATCTGATAACAAATATATTGAAAGCCAAATAAAATACCTTCTTGTATGCTGATTATTCACAGCGATTTTTTCTGAGCCAATTTATAATTCCCTGCAAAATGTATTTTGCATAAATGGAAGATAAACTTCTTTTAATTATCCAAACCTTTTTTTAAAATATAGTCTGCAAACAATATGGAAAAATGATATTTTGAGGAGAGGTAAAGTATAAAGCTACCTTTTTATATGGCAGAAAACCTTTTTAGAAGTACAGTAAAACCTCCCTAAAGCGCTCACGTTCCGTTCCAATAAAATTTGGTTGCTCCGAGAGGTGGCCTCTTAATGGAAATCATGTTTAAATCTAGATTTTACTCGTTGAAAAAAACATAACAATTAATGATATTAAAATTTATTTTTGACATTAGGAGAAAATATGAACATTTAAGTATCAAAACAAAAGTTAATTACATGAGTTAATTAGCGCAGAGTTTAAAAAAATGAATACATTGGCGTTTATTTTGATTTTACGGTTTTATCTTCTATAACTTTTATTTCCAAGTCCTTTCAAAGTTCAGTAAATAAATGCAATACTTTTTGGATGGGAACAAATTATGACGATTTAATTAATTTATCTATATCTTTGAGAGCTTCCTGACAGAATAGGGGCAGAAGAGTTTATTGACTGTCATCCTTAATATGTCATCAGAGTTGAATTTATTGCCTAAAAAGGGACAAAGGGGTTTAAACACTTAAAAGTTACCGGAATAAGTACAAATTCTAAACTTAGTTTAGAGGTTTGATGAATAATGCGCTTTCCGGAATTGTTATTCTAATAAAACCTTCTTCAAGCCACCAGGAAAAAAACGGAATTTGTTTCATTTTCTTCCAAGAAATGGATCGCTTATGGAGGGAGCTCAACTGGAGTGGTCTTTGAATAGAGGTAAAATTAGTATTGAGCCTATGGGATAAAATATCGTTCCATGAAAAAATGGTCGTTCAGGGAGGTGGTCGCTTAATGGAGGCTGCCGCGCATCGAGGTTTCTCTGTATTATTTGAATTTTGAAATTAAAAGAAAAAAACTTACAATCGTTAAGTATATTGAAATGACCTTATAGGAATTTTATTTGAGCCTATCTGCAAACAAAATTTATTTTGAATATTTCCTCATTAATTACTGTAATATTTCACAAACATTTCACAAACGATATACTATAAAATAGGTTTGTACTTATCTATGTAATAAAAAGAATAAAAAAACAAAACTCTTTACAAATAAAAATAGAAAATTCGAAGTTAAATTTATCAGAGCAACAATTTAATAAAAAAAATAACAATTCCTTTTTGAACTTTTTTTAATAATTTTGTCATTTTATATTTATACTGAATTTCTTATTTTTGGCTTTTCTATATACATCATTTACTGTGTAAGTCAATTTTTTAAATAATTGTATCTCATATTTAATCTTTTATTATATTTATAGAAAAAGTACAAAGTAAAGAAACGAGACAAAAATATTTGACTTTTTAAATTAATACTGTGGAATAATTAGATTACTTCAGAAATAAATTCGATGATTATATATAAGACTAAAAATGTTTGTTTTATTGAGCAATAGTACGCAGAAAAGATAAAAGGAAAACTACAAAGGACATTTTCTCTTAAAAATGTTTTATTTTCATGTTTGAAAAGTTAATTTTTATTCATTTTTTTTTTTTAATTTCACGTAACATAAAGTTCCGTTGAACACAGTAGATTAAGTAATTTCAGATTCCGTACAAAAAAGACCTAGAAATCTATTAGATTATATAAGATATTTAGGAGTGTTTGCTAAACTTTTAGAAATTCGTAAGTTTTACTAAAATGAAGTAAAAGGTCAATTAACGACCGATATATTAAAAACGAAATATATGTATATTTTATTTTGATACATGCACTGTAAAAAAAATCACTGTAAATTTGCCAGAACAAACTCCATCACAGTGAATATGCTGTATCTTTCTTTGGTTTCCTGTCTATATTAACATGGAAAATACAGTAGTTGCGTAAAATTAACAGCACAATGTACTGGCAATTTGGACGCATTTTTTTACAGCACAAACTGCTGGCGTCTAAATTGCCAACACATTGTGCTGTTAATTTCACGCAACTACTGTATTTTCCATGATAATATATCAGGAAACCAAAGAAAGATACAGCACATTCACTGTGATCGAGTTTGTGAGCGAGATGAACAGTACTTTGTATTGTAAAAATGTCGTTTTTTTTTACAGTGTGTACAAGATTTTCATTAAAAAAATATATATATTTCAGTTTTGTTTAGTACCTATACTATGAGTTTTAATTCAGAATTTCATTTCATTTAAAATGTTTTATTAAAAGGAAAGTTAGTAAAATTACCAAATTCAGTACAAATTATCCGACGAAATTTCTTTTGAAAATAAGCTGAAAAGTGTATGTAACTAGCTCTCAAATTTATATAATCAAGTAAATGTTATAATTTAAAGAAAGGCTGTAATTAAATAAAAATTGTATAATTCATTATACAGAGCGAACATACAGGAAACATCATTTTTTTCAAAAAAAATATTAACAGGGAAAACCCCGAGATTTTTGGAAATAATTTGCTTTTTTTTTTTTTTTTTTTTTTTTTTTTTTACTCACAAACAAGTTTTACTGATCTGCATTCCTGTCCTCCCCCATCATTAAACAAATTCCTAGAACAATCAATATAATATTTGGAATATTGCTACCGCAAAAAAAGAGAGGTAAATGTTTAGGTTTTTAAACTACTTCAAGAAAATTCTGCAAGAGGCGAGATAAATATAGATAATATGTTTCAACGAATAAATAAAATTAAAAATAGCTTTAGAAGTTAGTCAAATTATTTACAAAATGTAACTATGTAGTAGCTAAGCTTGGTATTTTATATTTAGTTTTTTTTTTTAATTTATGCATTGGATGTTCTGAAATATATCCCCTTTCCCAGTGATTTCTGGATAAGATTGTTTTCTTTTTAATTTAGATCCTCCCTCCTCCCCCCCACAGAAACTGATTTTTTTTTTCAGTAATATTTCCCTATGCATTATTTTAATTAAATATAGGGTATTTGATTAGTTAAGAAGGGAATGTTGTTATTTACGTATTCTTTAACACTCCGAATGTAGCTCTACTTACATTTTCACAGGAAGTTGCTTTTCATCTAACAAGGTAAATACCTAAGGTGCTAGCCGTCGATTTTGAGAAGAGTTGTATATTTTGAAAAGTGTTGTAGTGAGAAAAAAAAATCAAATGGGACTACCTGACTGAAATGAACATCGCAGGACCTGCAAGGCAATTTGCAAAAGCATTCCACCAACAGATAAATAAAGAAGTATATATTGTTTTCATATGAGGGTGCAAGAAATTGGAACGTGTTTGTAATGTTGTTAATATGGACAATGTGTTGCTGTATAATGCAATGAAAGAAAATGTGCTGTTTGTCATGGAATGTTATGAATGTGGACTTATTACCACAGTAAAAGGCCTCTATGCTACAGATGTTGCGATTGGTAAGGACAATTGTAGAATATAGACCGTATGACAATTAGTCTCTATTTATGACATTTGGATGATCACTTGGTAATTGGTGAAACTGTGTGTCAGTGTAAAAAGGCTTAAAGCATAGGGATACTTTACACCAAGCACATTTGACAAGGTTGGGTTGTACAAATTTTGGCTGTTAGTGTGAAACATACTTGTGTTACAGATCTGATGACTGATACTTCAATTCGTAGCAACGCTTTTTGAAAAGCATATCGGTAGCATATCTTCAAATGCAAGGGCGGAGATTTGGTTGAGAATCAAATTATGTAAGTTTGCTATAGATTCTCTTACAGTTGAATATTCTGTACCACACTTAAGCGGTGAGTTTTGAAATATTCGTTCATGCGCCTGACTATAAGTTTGTAGTCATGAAACGTCTCAACAGTTAAAGGTACTTTGTTGTACCTCTGTGTACAATAATGGCTTCGACATTTCACCCAATTTTTTGTGAAGTATAAGATATGCAAAACCTGACCCTTTTTTAAGATGAGGAGCCTTTTCTCTTCACTTTAAAATATTTTTTAACCATTGGAAATACTTTTAATTCAACTACATTGATGTGTAGGATGTTGGAAGATTGCAGCTGCAGTGCACGTTTTTCCACTCGTGGCACACATTTGCCTTGCAGCTCCTACGGTGTTCATTTAGGACGTCTATTAGATTTTATTGTTAAATCAAAATAACTAACAATTTTATCGTTGTATGAGGAGACACTGAAGCATTTTTAAATAAGTTTTTTTAAAAACAGGTAAAATTTCTGTTAATTTTTTTTTAATAAAAAAGCAAAAGCTATGTTATTTTAGAATGTTTGACAGAGAAACTGTACACGATACTCGTGACCAAAGAAATTTCTTCAATTGCAATCAATTATTTTATGCAAACAACGTTCAAGTTAAGAACAAGATCTACATCCGCTTGAAGCCACTCCACGTAATTGCATCGCTATCAATCGATATTTATGTATTAATTTTTTTTGTATGCACTTAAACATTTATGCACGATACAATGACTGTTTATTTTATATGTTTCTTGGATGCACTATATTTCTTCCTATATAATTCTTTCTTCAGAAATGTATGGATATATTGTTACTCTAATGATCTTGTCTTGACCATACAAACAAAATGGTGTAATAATGATTTTTATAAAATACAAAATAATTATTCGTTCATAATTAGGTTCAGAAAAATCACATTGGTATTTAAAACTGCTTGTCTTAAATGATGATTACTGCTTTTCTTAATATAAACAAAATTTATTTACTCTGTTTGCTGCTGATTATAAATGAAATATATATATTTTTTTTCATTTCAGATCCGCTAAAGACATGTTAAAATATAGTCTATATAGTATATAAGTAATAATTTTATTCTACTTTACACTGAGAAAAAAAGATACCGCCTTCACATAGAATGAACAGGCAGTCATTTTCTGAATCCCTAAACTAGAAATATAGATTTCCTATTTATGCGAATTGAGTAAACAGCTAAGTTGAATAGACGAAATGATCTTGAATTTCTAGTATCTAGTTTTCTACGTGACGAAACGATAATGCATCGTTTAAGTAGCGAGAGATTATCGCTTGCCCGTAAGGCATGGTGACGTCACGTCACGGCGACGTCGTTGTGAAGTCACACTGTGATTTTGTGACCGTCGATGTGACGTCACGTGACGTCATAGTGACTAGAATGCGAGGTCGTTATGGCCGTTTTAGAGGTCGTTTGTGACGTCACATTGTGACCACTCTGTGAAGTCACGGTGTGACAAATGTGTGAAAAGTGTGAAATTTGTGACTATTTTGGCATTAACTTTGTGACGACCCTGTGACGAAAGCGACAATGCTTAGAAGTCACACTGTGACCAATTTGTGAAATATGTGTCATTTGTGACGAACTTGTCATAAACACTGTGATTTCAAATGAAAATCAAATTTCAAATTAATTGCTTAAAAGACGAAAATAGTGAAAAGACCGGGCCATTAGTACAGCGCACTGACATTATACCGACTAAATCACTTGGAACGATACGCAGGCTGGAAAATTTCTCACTATTACATGTTGGCAAGGCTACAAACGCAGCACAAGATGGAATATTTAGCGTGAGCCACCAACATGATGCAAACACGAAACTTAATTAAATCCAGCATCGATTGAAATTATATTAATACTTGGAAATTTTTCCAGAGAGAACCATTCGCCTTGCATACAATATTTCAAATGAAAATCAAATTTCAAATTAATTGCTTAAAAGGCAATTTTAATTAGAAATGTTGTATGCAAGGCGAATGTTTCTCCCTGGAAAATTTTCCAATTATTAATATAGTTTCAATCGATGCTGGATTTCATTAAGTTTCGTGTTTACCCCATGTCGGTGACTCACGATAAATATTTCATCTTGTGCTGCGTTTTTAGCCTTGCCAACATGTAATAGTGAGAAATTTTACAGGCTGGGCGTCGTTCCATGTGGTTTAGTCGGTAGAATGTCAGTGTGCTATACTGATGGCCCGGGTTCGAATCCCGGCATGGAATCCTTTTCATTATGTTGGCCTTTGCTCCTTTTAAGCAATTAATTTGATATTTGATCTTCATTTGAAATATTGTATATAAGGCGAACGATTCTCTCTGAAAAATTTTCTAAGTATTAATACAGCGATGAATTTTAAAATAAACTTTTGCTGTAAATATAAAATCTTATCTTTTTACCGTACTTTTTAGCAAAATATCGCTATTTTAGAGTCCTATTCTTCTAAAACATTTAAAATTTTTCCAATTAAAAAACAATGCTTATCAACTGACATATTTTTTTTATTAAGTTCTATGCTTGATATTTAGAATGTGTAAGTTTTTTAATTTGTTGTGATTTGTCATTGCTTTATTAAATATGAACATGGAGACTAACGGATATTAATACAACTATTATTTATAGAGCAGCATGATAAGCGATATTTATTTAAATTTTTTATTCCCGTGTATATTGTATTTTGTGAATATGAGCTAAATAGATTTGGTATGTTTTATAGGAAAAGACTGATCTGGGAAATAGAAAAAAATCATGTAAGAAAAATCATGCGTTAAGCATAGATTATAAAATACTTTCCAACACTTTCTGAATGTTTTAACAAGACATCGTAATTTAGGAAAATGACGTAAATAAGATAACTAAGTAAACATTTTAGAAAACGCATAAAACATTTGAAAAACTGATTTCAGCAGTTACAGTCCATAGGCAAATATGTTTTCCAATTCTTTTGAACAACCCTGTATTTGATCTGTACGTTGATTACGTACGTCATTATATATACTATATAATGGGAAAATTTAGTTTAGCAAGAAAACGCCTAACAGGTTGAAATTCTTTTTCAGCAATTTATACTCATGTATGGAAACATACTTGAATACTTTTGTACAACCTTGTAGTTTAACTAGAATCTTTATTACACGCATCTATTTAGTTAAAATTTAATTCAAACTAAGACACTCTTAAAACTGCTGAAATCACATTTCCAAAAATTATAATATATAGACGGCCATGTATCCAATTCTTTACGTTACCCTGCATATAATTTTATCTATATTCTGCAAACATTTCTTGGTAAATTAAATGCAGTTCAGCGAAAAAAAAGGATAACTCATTTAAAAACCACCTTTAAGCAATTTGCGCCCATACCCAGTAATCCTTACGAATACTTTTGTGTAGCCTTGTATAGGAATTATAGCATTTATATACACCACATACTATGCATAAATATAGTGAATCATAAAAGCGCATATCATAATTAAAAATACATTTCCAAAAATCATCGCTAATGAACAGTACTTCGGATACAATATAGTATCTGAAATATTTTGTGTGTCCCTGTAAATGCTATATACGTATTATTCGTATTATACATGAAATAATTTATAGAATGTAAACCTCAGAGACATATATCAATTTCATTATATATGAAATAGATTAACATAATTAAAGTATGCCGCAAACAATTCCCTCCACCCCTATATCATTATGTATTTGAATTCCCTTTTTAGCCCTGTAAATGAACAATAACTATTCTTTGCATCGCATAGTCAATAGAATGCATATTTTAGTGCACTTCATAAATGCATATAAATTTTATTATGTTTGAAAGCGTGCTTAAAATCATTAAAAATCATTTGAAACGATTTTTCCCATAGGCCGTAATGTAACGGAAAGCTTTTGGCTGGCCCTGTAAATGAACAAAGCATGCTACAAACTTAATTACAAATAGGTACCGTGCTATAGTAAACGTCAATAACATCCAAAAATTTCAGGGCAATCCGAGTATATTTTCGAGAGTTAGAGTGCGGACAGACTGCTAGACGGACAGACGGAGAGACAAACCTAAGTCATAAGCACTTTTCAACTTGTGTCCTATATTATGTATCCTGTATTATATGAACTTTTAAAAAATATATACTCAAGCAGTTTAATCTATAACTTCCTATCAGGCATGAAAAACACTTTATTTCAATGCTTAAATATAGTTTACTTTTTAGTGCCGATAATTACGCGTATCATAAACGTAGAAAATGAATTTACAATAGAAGAAAATTTAATAACCGCTTCAGAATGTCTATAATTAAATGTTTGATTAAAATCACAAGCAGAAAAAATGCTTACATACAATTAAAAAAAAATAAATATACCAATTGGAAAAACACTAAAGATAATAATTAGTATTTATAATTGTACTATTACACAACAGCAAACTACAATAGATAAATTAAATGCATTATTAGATTTAACAATATCTCAAAAATATTTCCATATGGTATAAGGAATTCCAATTAATTTATAATTTTGGCAAATGTTACATCTGAAAACATTGGTTTGAAGATTTAGGATTTTAAAAGATAATTTAAAATATTATTAACACTAAAAGAAAATTCTTTCAAAGGTTTTACTACTGTAATATGTAAAAATACATTTTCCCAGTATAATGTTAATTTCTAATCTGAAACAGTTTCGTAATCTCATGATAATCGAACATCATATTTAACCCCAAAATAATAATAACTATAAGCGTTAGTAATCAAAAAATAGTAAGAAGCCGATAAAATAATTCCAAATCATTGTCGTTCCATACATTTTCAATCTCAAGTAAGAGTAAATTAATGTTTATATTAATTCCAGTGTATCCAAAATGTAGGCATAAATCAGTCTCTGCGCAGTTTTTTTTTTTTTTTTTTTTTTTTTTTTTTTTTTTTTTTTTTTTTTTTTTTTAAGCGATGGCAGATAAAGATATTTTTCTTTACAGTTATCGAATTGGAAAATATCGCTTCTGACAGTTAAAGATCAATCTCTTACAAATATAACATAAAACTATTTAACTCATAATATACAAATCAGGAACAAAATATTTAAATTAAATAACACTTATTTAATTTAAATATTTTACTTATAAAACACTTACATATACGTTCCATTAATATCCGTGTA
Organism: Maratus speciosus; assembly: GCA_963932465.1. Taxonomy (NCBI): domain Eukaryota; kingdom Metazoa; phylum Arthropoda; class Arachnida; order Araneae; family Salticidae; genus Maratus; species Maratus speciosus. Next base: position 332,372,582 of record OZ010790.1, on the reverse strand, counting down.
TCCTAAAATGGTAATTTCCTTATCTTAAAGTGTTGTAGACGTGGTTATGTTCTAAAAACAGTGAACTATTTCCCGCGTCTTCTCATATTTATTTTTCTGTGGGCAGACGATTTTCAAGCAGATGGTCTGTTACAGATTATTTGTTTTTGTATACAAGAAATGTAGAACTTGAATGCGCAGTAATTTTCTGAAAGTATCGTTAATTAAAATTTTGTATTTGAAGAAATGTCCAATGTATTTAACCTTTTCTTTTTATCCGTACCAAATAATTTAAGTTAAAATGTACTGTAAAGTTCTTTTTTTCTAAATAATTATAATAATAATATTCATAATTAGAGTTTATTAGATAAAACATTGTTTAAATTTTTAAAAGGTGAAAAAATATTTAATGGTAATAACGACCCCCCCCCTTTTTTTTCTTTTTTTTTTAAGTAAAGTTTGTTTGCACAAATTTTGTATATTTCTTTTATTTTCGGAAAATGCTAATTTTATTTAAAAAGTATGAAAGAAGTAGAATTTATGACTTGAATACAAAATTATAAAAATATTCTAAAGCAAGAAATGCATAGATGACTAAACTCTGAAGACTCTTTCTACGTGCTCATTAAAAAGTGCAGATTTAACTGTAATAGAAAATTTTTAGTTTGAAACCACAGAAGTGTTTCGAATAATCCTGGTCGGTAAAAAAAGAAAGAAAGAAAGAAATTTCCTCCCAGCAAACTAAATATGTAAAGTATATAAATTTAATATTCCTAATTCTAAATATATTATCCAAATGCTAGATAAAATTGAAATCATGAAAAAGTATACATTCACTGTCTTAGATATCAAATTGATAAAATACAGCCTGAAAATTTAGTTTATTAAGGTATCAGAACACCTTTAAAACGCAATTTTTGATCAAAATATCGATTTTTCATTTTTGCAATAATATTAAAATTGAATCTTTTATCTATCTAAATCTGCTTAAATTTTGTCTGTATCTAAAATAGAACCGGAGTTACAGCCGTTTAAAATTACATTTATTAGGTTATTTACATTACGTTATATCTATCCTAAAAGTTATTTTTCGCTTTTTCTCAAAATGAAGTTTTTCAGATTTTTACTATAAGCAAAACATCCTAAAACAAAAAATTATGCATGAAATGCCACGAAATATTTTGTACTTCTTTTACAAATGTCATTTGAGGGAATAGACTACACACATGATAATATATTAAATAGTTTTTTAGTTACACTGGTATAAATGACAAACTTGACACAAATTTTGCGAATTTTTCATTACATTATTACTTTAACTGCCATATCATGAGAGATAGAGATGCGATTATAATGTGTGTAGTCTAAGTCCTAGAGAAAGTTATTCTGTTTGTTATGCAATTTACAAAATGTCATTACATTGTTTTATTTTTGAGTTATCATGTTTTGCGGAAATGTCAATTTTTGGCATAATTTTGACTATTTTTCCCTTTAAAAAATTATTTCTGGGTAGTTGCTAAGATTTTTATATTTTTTTCAAAGTTTTAAAGTAAATGTCATTATAAAAAATGCATAACAACAGAAAATTTCAAAAATTAAAAAAAAAAAAACCACACTTTCGAAGGTGTGCGGATACCTTAATGCTTGTATCGTGCACTTTATTTATTATGCCCCCCCCCCCCTCCCCTTTAGTGACAGAATTTACCATTTGCTATCCGCTAATATAATTTCATTCCTTATGCCGCTGTAACTCGTGACTGTTTAAAATATTTCTCTTCATTTTCAATGATTTTTGAAGTTCATATTTTTATCACACTGTGACTTACAATATAGTGGGTTTTTTTGTTACATAGCAGTGACATAACAGTGACGTCACTTTTTTTTTAATTGCCAGAAAAATATAATTTTACAGTAAATAACATGTTTTAAAGAATTTTAGTAATTTTTTAAAGTTTTCTAAGAAGTTCAAATCTCAGTCACAATGTGGCATCACTGAGTGGTGGCATTTTGGTCACAGATGTGACGTGACCATAGTGACTTACAGTGACGTCACAACGACGTCACCGTGACTATGCATGCTGTGAGGGTGATTTCTGGAATGCTTTCATAAACTAGAAATAGTTACTTAAACTAACCACTTGTGTTCGCATCTATTTGCAGAGATTTAAAAATATGTTTGACCACGAGAATATAGGAAAACGCTCGTAGGGGACTGCAGAACTCTCTTGGGAACTAGTATTTATAGGAATGACATGGAACTATATTTTCCAGAGCCACAATTTAGATCCTACACTGTAAAAAAAATTCCGCAACGTTCCTGGGAAAAAATGGGCAGCTGAGTTGCCCATTATTTCCAAGAAACATTTCTTGAAAATGACTGGTACTTTACTGTATATGTTAAAAACTTTCTACAGAAATGACAGTAAGTTTCCTGCGAAATACCAGGAATATTTCTGTTGACAGCAAAACATTACTGACATATTCAAGGCTGGAGTAGCACAAGAGCGAAAAATGTCCAGACCAGGGATCGAACCTGGATACTTGGCGTGCCGTGCCAATGCCTTACCTGTTAGACTATCCGGACCGATACCTGGCTGACATAATTCACTCTGGATGTTCGTTCCCTTCATTATGACATTACTGACATTTCACAACATGCGGGATCCGCAGACGATTTTTACATTTCCAGTTGACAATTTTCGCTTTATTATCATTATTTGTTAGAATGAAAAAATATTTTGAAATTGACATCAAAATTATTATTTATAATTTACACGAAAAAATAAATTTTCAGTTAAAATTCAATAAAGTAAATATATATGTGATATATTGTTTCAGAACTTTGCTTAAAATATAAAAATATATAAATGTAAATAATAATTAGAAAAAAAATCTAGACATAAAATATTTTGGATTTTCGTCAGTGATTATGTTAGTTTACAAGTTAGATAAAATACATATAAATTTTCATGAAAAAAAAACCTAAACGTAATTGTATATTTTTTCCGAAAATAAAAAAAAAAATTCAAATTTGCAGCAATTCAAAGTGTCAAATATATGTCAAATTTAAATCAAATTGTAATAAAGTGTTAAAATATAAAATTAATTAAAAAAGAAAAAAAAAGTCAAGAGGTAGCATCGAACACGGGCCGTACGGGTGGCGTGCAAGCTTTCTGCGCCCAAACCACGAAAGACACGTTGAGAGCTGCAAACTAATGGGTATTTGAAACGTATGCTAAAACTCGGCATCTAATTTCTGAAAATCTAAGGCCCATTTGAAGAAATCCTTTCACAAGAATAATTAGAGATAAGAACTCTAAAACATACTTTAAATTAATCAAAATAGGTGAGAATCATATTTGATTGTCCCCTGGTTAATGCAGATCGAAATAATAGGTGTATTTTTTTTTTTTACACAGTCTGCTCGTTAAAGATTTCACAGACAAGTACGAGAGATAATTTCTTAGTGATGTCACAGAGGTATTATATTTTCATCTGAATTATCTTGATAATAGAGACGTAAAGGATTATGTCGTCTATTGATTTATTTGCATTCCATATTGATTTTTTTACATTCATTTAAGGAATTCGTTTTCGACACTCGCGCGCGAGCAACGGATTATAGGAAAAAAAATAATAAATGGCGGCCTGCTGTGGCGGTTTTGCTGTTTCCAACTTTTGTTCAGGAACGTTTCAGATAAGAAAACCAGAATTTCACAGGAAAGAGCTAAATTATTCTGAAAACCTGATAAAAGGCGAAACGTTCCTGGATTTTACATGGAAAGTTACCATTTTTTTTTACAGTGTAGATGCCAGAACCATATTTTCTCTCAGCGTACGCTGTTTCGAAAATACTATAAAAACTTCGAACTTTATAAAATGAACGACATTTTTTTGCGCAATATATAATAACCTTTAATAAAGCTTTTATATGTTATGTATAATAGTACGTTACGTAAACTTGTTAGTACTTACATGTAAAGAAATGGGAAACTTAATGTATGAAATTACTAGCTAACATGATAAAAGAAAAACAATCTAATTTTAATGTTAACTATTTAAATTTACAGAAAAATTTAAATAATACGAGTCAAATGCATATGTATGCTTTATTGTATTCGTTTCTGTACACGAAAAAAACATTTCCCACCTACTATCACTGCCGCAAATCATCATATAAATGTGGGACTGATAACAATCGATTAGTAATAATGTCTATTAATGAATGCTATACTTCAATTATGGGTTCGTCTGCAAAGAGAAATTCTAAAAAAAATTGAAATGTTTAATTCCAACCCCTTATTTAGACATCATATTGGGATGTTGCGTAAATTTTACCTTTGAATGTCAATCAGCGATTCCTTAGGTCAAATAGCTTAGGAATCGTTCACGATTAAGCTAAGCAACTTCTCATATTAAATTTATTTTTGATTGCTCCACAACACATTGCAACGTGGACAGTTTTTTTAAACGAGTAATTATTTTGGAATCAGATATTCAATTCTTCTATAAATAGATTTCTGTTAAAGGTATCACAGAGTATCTCATATTGGAAAATTAATTTCAAAATTTACATATTTGAAAATATTTTTTTTACTACTTACTAATAGGGGCCATAGGTTACTTTAAAAATATAATAGTCTAAGAGCTAGCAACGTCAAAAAACACGTCATTTTATCAAGGCTCATTTTTCTATATGTTCTTCCGTTTTATGGTGTAGTACGTTTGCAACCGGTCTGGCAGTCCGGAGACGTTGCATTTACCAGTGGCAAAAGGGGTTATGCAGCTCAAAAAACTTCAAAATTACGTCATTTTATCAAGGCTCATTTTTTTATATGTTCTTCCCTTTTATGGAGTAGTACGTTTGTAGCCGGTCTGGCAGTCCGGAGACGTTGCGTTTACCTGTGGTCGAAGGGGTTATGCAGGTCAAAAAACTTCAAAATTACGTCATTTTATCAAGGCTCATTTTTTTATATGTTCTTCCCTTTTATGGTGTAGTACGTTTGCAACCGGTCTGGCAGCCCGGAGACTTTGCGTTTACCTGTTGCAAGAGGGGTTATGCAGGTCAAATAACTTCAAAATTACGTCATTTAAGCAGGATTTTTGTACTAACATTTGTTTATACTAACTGTTTGTGATATTAATCCATTATTGCCAGATGTTACCAACGTCGCCAAGACCCTGCCAGATCCACATTTATAGATAATATATTACTCTTTGGCTATCAGACGATCTATAATAAATTTGCCAGACACAAATGCGATTTCAAAGTTAATGCCAGACGGCTTTAAATATGGCAACCAAAGTGCTTGTTTCAAGAGTGGTTTATAGTTTAAAAATTATAAGTCATCTTCACGTCATTTTATCTCACGTCATTTCACGTCATTCACTATATTCACGTCATTTTAACTGCATTTGTGTCCGGCAAATTAATTATAGGTTGTCTGCTAGCCACCGGTTGTAAACGTACTATACCATAAAAGGGAAGAACATATAAAAAAATGAAGCTTAATAAAATGACGTAATTTTGAAGTTTTTTGACCTGCATAACCCCTTCTGCCACAGGTAAACGCAACGTCTCCCGACTGCTAGACCGGTTGCAAACGTACTACTCCATAAAAGGGAAGAACATATAAAAAAATGAGCCTTGATAAAATGACGTAATTTTGAAGTTTTTTGACCTTCATAACCCCTTCTGCCACGGATAAACGCAACGTCTCCGGGCTGCCAGACCGGTTGCAAACGTACTACACCAAAAAAGGGAAGAACATATAAAAAAATGAGCCTTGATAAAATGACGTAATTTTGAAGTCTTTTGACTGCATAAACCCTTCAGCTACTGGTAAACGCAACGTCTCCCGGCTGCCAGACCGGTTGCAAACGTACTACACTATAAAAGGGAAGAACATATAAAAAATGAGCCATGATAAAATCAGGTGACGAAAACGTTGTTAGCTCTTAGACTATAACGTTGATATTTCAAATTGTTTTCAGGAAAAGTTTTTTTTGTATTAGAATAAAGAATAATATTTTAACAGTCAAAAGAAAGTTTTCACTAGTCTTGTATTCAGCCGAATTGCAGCACAAAATACGGAATACCTGAAATTTTTTACAGTTCAGTAACTTTTAGATTTCTTTTGTTCAAATGTCTGATAAACTTTATACGAAATCTTTTCGAAGCATTCCAACTTTAAAACTCTCATAGTTATAGAATAAGTAATTTAGCTTATTTCAGAAAGTTAAAATTCTAACTAATAAGGACTTGAATGAATTTATCATACAGTAATATTTAGGGGTTTTTTTCTGAATTAATACAAGAACGTTTTCTTTCTCTGACCAATCGTGCATACAGTTCTTGATTTTGAATATATATATACATATTTTATTATTATATAAATTTATCTATATATTTAAAACGCTAAGCGTTTTATTTCGACAGTCCGTGAGAAGAAACTACTGCATCAAATTAGACCAATATTTTTTAAAATGAGAGATATTTGGCCACAGATTTGTTACCTGCCTTCGTTTGTTCAAATATTTTGTTAATTATCCGTAATTTTGTATTAAAATTATACAGTTGCGCATGCGTAGTATATAAGTACAAGTCTGCCTTTGGAGTGACGCGCTGTACGTGTACATGCACAAAGCTGCACGCTCCGTTGAACTATCAGATCACAGGTAGAAGTTGTTTTAAGTTCGTCTGCTATTCGATCTTACTGTAAACAAGCTCTTCTTTCTTTCACAATGATAATATTATTTAGCTCTTTCAGCATTATTGACAATTCAAAAATGTATTGTGTCGATATTAAGAGCTAGATACGGTTTTTTTCGGTGGTGTCATATTGTTTTGGTCATATTACACACAGAAGATAAACACAGTGATTTGAGGCTAAAAAATATGGCTGTGATCCGTCTTATGAATTACTAATAGTTACGCACGAAGATTGGGAAACTAGCATGTTAAGTTACAGCTGCTTCTTTGAAGAAATAAGGTATCATCTATTATCTATCTATTATATATATATAATCCAAACGGAAATTTCGTTCCGAACGCCGAGATTTCGAGTTCTACCGCATGGATTTTGACGGAACTTATACCGTTAGATAGGTATCGTTCCAGGGAAGGTTTTAAGCTATAACACATCATTCTACCTAGATTAGTTATAGAATTATTACGGAAAATTCTTTTATATTGAACTTTGTAACTTCATATTTCCTTAAATATCTGGGCTCCTATTGGTCGTAGAGCTTAGATCTCGCGCCAAAAGTAGTTCCGAAGCACCCAAGCAAACTTTTCCCCGCGATTATTTTGCCGTCTTCCGATTTCCTCTAACTCTATTAGGGGCCCGCGTAGGGCCCCTTTAACATATTTTTCGTAGTAATTTCAGCAATTATCTTACATTATTCGTTAAGACCGCCACCCTCCCGATTCATGTATCTACGGAAAGGTTGCACGAAGGAGTTTCGTTCGGATACGCTTTCGTTAAGAATAGAGTGCGCTCCCTGGTGGTGGAATGTGGAACTAACATAACGCGATATTGTTAAAATTGGGAAATCTAACAATGCGATCTGTTTTAAACTTTGAGATAGTTCATAACACATAATCTATTATCTATTCTATTATATACATATATAAAATCTATTATCTATTCTATTATCTATTATATATATATAAAATCCAAACGGAAATTTCGTTCCGAACGCCTAGATTTCGAGTTCTACTGCATGGATTTTTACGGAACCTATACCGTTAGATAGGTATTGTTTCAGGGAAGGTTTTAAGCTATAACACATTATTCTACCTATATTTGTTTTAGAATTATGACGGAAAATTCTGTTATTTTGGGCGATAAGGTTACCATTTTATTTCTTGGCGAAATTCATCGTTGATAAAAAAAATTGAAACGGCTATTAAACCTCGAAAAATAAAAGAAAAACTGTTACTAATTTTATTTAAATGAAAAAAAAGAAAAAAAGAAAAAGAAAATCCGTTTCAATGAGTGATAATATTAAAAAACGGAAACATTTAATCAAAACCTGAAAGAAATATTTGTAATGCTTAAAAATTAATTTAATAAGAAATATTACACTTGATACGCAATATTTGGCTCTTTATCGCTTGCGTTAGATATGGAAACGAATCTGAAAATTTGATTAGATGAAATTTTAACGACATTTTCTTTCCGTTCTGTTCTTTTCTTTTTTTTTTATATCTAATTGTCCAATCACGTGACTTATAGAAGAAACAAGCAGATGTAATTGTGAGTCACATGTGTAATTACTATTTGTTTCTTTACAATTTTTTATTTTTCTTTTGTCGCCAAACAATGTGATTTTAAGCCAAAAATGCATAAGCGTGACATTAGCTTGAGGATGTTCTCACAAATGGTGTTTTTTTAGGTGAAAGAGATCATTTTTTGAGTACATTTTCATATTCAATTGTAACTTATATAGATATCAGTTAATATTTTAAAAATGGAATCGAATACTTAAATTTCAGTGTGAATTTCTGCCACACATACATATTGTAAAATAATTTCATACTTTTTAAAATGTTTTTCGCCGTAATTCCGAAAGCATGTGATATTTATAAACTCGAACTCAGATCAACGAATATTACCCATTTTATTTAAGCAAATATTATCTATTTTCTCAAGTCATATCGCCAATTTCATTTATAGGAAAATTCACAGATTCGAAAACTAGGAAATAAAGATAATTTTTAAGGAAATTTATGTTTTAATACGTTAATACTATGGAAAAATTCAACATTTTGAAAAAACAAAATTACAAGTCTTTTGTAATTCGTCATTTCTTCTTCGTCTTTCTTCGTACTTTCTCCTCTGTTATGTAATATTTCAAGTGATATTGGACTAATTTTCGATCATCGATTCACCGCAAAATCGCATATCTAATATAGTATATAAAATAAAGTCTGGAATAGGGGACTAATTAACGCACAGCGCAAACTACTGAACCTAAAATCTTGGAAATCGTTGTAAAAATACTTCTTATGACATAAACTTCTACTAAGAAAGGATTTTCTAAAGTGTCACCCCTAATGGTTTTTGCACGGGGTGGGGAAAAGATCGAATATCAAAATTATGCGTCAAATGATAGCATATTTTAATGTAGTTTTGTATGCTGAATCGAATGCTACCAAATAATTTTTTTATAAGTCCAACAGTTCATGACACATTTCATATTTTTCTAATTTGGCGGTGTCTTTGGCATCTAAACCTCAAAATATCTATCATTACATCCGTTACTCTAGCAACGGAAAAAATTCAAATCAACCCTTTTGGCTAAAAAATAAAAACGGCTCTATGAGTTTGAAATAAAAATGCAAGCATCTTAATTTTTTTAAAAAAAATAGTGATTTTATGTAAAATAAAAGCGAAAAAATTACTGAGAATTTAGCGTTTTAAAACAAAAATGGAAAAGGTACTACTTAGATATTCCGTCGACCAAAAATTTATCGTCAAACTATAAGATTAAATGCCAATAATGGTTGATCGTAAATATCAAATTCACTTGAATTTAAACAAACTACACGTGTTTACGTCATCAAGTGATTTTAATTTCGACGTTTTATTTGTATTTTTATTAATGTTATACTAATTTATTTGTTATTTCGTTATTTAAAATAAAGATTATGTCAATTTATATAATTTGGCGAAATTGGTCGACGGGATAACAAGTAGTACCAATTAAAATATTTAAGTATGAAAGCAATGTTTGTAACGGCTTAAAAATTATTTTCATATATATAAACTCGGTTTATGGCGTCAGATGCCGTCATCCGAAGAATCTACAAGAGTCTTTTTCCATTTTTTCCGGTCATAGGATCCTCAATGAAAGAAATTGGAATTGGAATAATATTGTGCGATTTATAAATTGCTCCTCGATAAGAAGAAAAAATGGGTACATTTATAACAACCGTGCGCACATCTCGCTGATAGCATTTTTAAAATTCCCAGTAGCAGTAGTTACATTTTGCGTATGTAAATTAAAAATATTTTTTTGCTTTTATTTATGGCATTATTTCCTGTTACTGTTTATCTTTTCAGTTTTTTAAATGAAATTAGTATAAGGCATGCATTTTAAATTAAATGAGTGAAAGGTTTGTGTTTTAAATGAAAATAATAAAATAAGAATATGCTATGAAAACAATCTTTATTGATTTATTACCTGCGCCCGGCTGACATAAAAGTATCACAAAAGCCACATATTCACTTTTCTTTGAGTAGTTGCTCATGAGAATTCAAGTTAACCTTCCGTAATCGGATACTTCACATATTGGTGTATTAGCTTTAATGTTGAAAGCACCGTTTTTGTTTGAAGCGAAAACTTTACTATGAATTATATTACACAAAATCGCATCATCGTCATCTACTATATATTTACAACGGAAATTTGTATTTCATTCCGATTGTTTATAATACTTCCGTAGGATATACCACAATTAGTTAGGTAATAATTTTGGAAAGGTTTTAGTGTATACACATTGTTCAAGGGTACTTAGTTATAGTGCAACAGTAAAAGTTCAAAAATTAAGTGAACCTGATTATGAAAGTTTAGCCTTTTTAAAAAAAATCTACAGAACATATTTTGTTACAAGTGGCCCTGTTGCATGACTTTTAGGAATGGTGTTAGTATATACGATTTCATTATATGTTGATTAGTTACAGAGGTATTAATTCCTGTTGTCATAACGGTCTCATTACCCGACCATAAGTGCACTGTTTATAATCAACTAAAACAATTACTTCTTAATTGCTAAATTTTGTCCAACGCTTAAGATAACATTATATCGCAATGGCGTTCGCATCGTTTTCAGTAATGTGCAAGGTCAAGCTGAAGATCCATATTGTTTAAAATACAAGTTCAAATTCACCATTTAGTTTAATCCAAGGTTCATTTGGAAATATTGACCAGCGCAGCGGGCATAGCCTGCTAGTCTATATATATAAAAGAAAGTCTGGATTTTGTATTAATCAACGCGCAGCCCAAACTACTGACCCTAAAGTCCTGAAATTTGGGGTAAAAATTCTTCTTATGACATAGAGTGCCGCTAAGAAAGGATTTTCTAAAATTCCACCCCTAAGGGGGATAAAAAATCGAACGAACTTTTAAAAAATTCCTTAAAAATCTGATTTTATAGCTATTTTTCAACTGATAACATATTTTAATGTATTTTTGTATGCTGAATCGAATGGTACTAACTAAATTCTTTTAAGCACAACAGTTCGCGAGATATTTCATATATTTCTAATTTGGAGATGTCTTTGGCGCCAAAACCTCGAAATACCTAACATTATAAGTGATAATTCATTCATATTTATTCATCTTATACATCCGTTACTCTAGCAACGGAAGAAATTCAAATTAAATCTTTTTGTTAAAACTTTTGGTTAAAGAATTGGACCGGCTATATGAGTTTGAAAAAAAAATAAATAAATACAAACGCCTTGAAAAAAAGAAAAAATATATATTGAATTTATTTAAAATACAGGGAAGCGATCAACTTAGAAATTAACATTGTAAAACGAAAATATTTAAAAATGAAAGCAATGTTTGTACCACTTTAAAAAGTTTTGTGGTACTTACATCCGGGCCATGTCAGATACAACTGCGCCAAGCATGGCAATTACATTAATTATAGCAACCCTTATTTTTTGTCCATTTGATAGTTTATTTAGTATAGTTTTAAATTAATTTTATTATTATAATTTTTATTTATTATAGTTTATAGTATGCAGTTTTATGTTATATATTTTATTTATTTATTTACTTAAAACAATTTGCCATTTTTAACAAGGTAATGTATTTAAGAATGTTAAATTATTTTTTTGAACGTGCAAACGATAAACAAGATTGGCAATTGTCAACCATTTTTGGCGATATATCTCATGGTTCGAATAATGCGTATTACTTTTTTTAATGGAAGAAATTGGAATTGAAATAATACATCGCGATTTATCACTTGCTCCTGGATAAGAAGAAAAAATGGGTACTTTTATGTCAGCCGTATCCGTATGTAAATATCGCCATAGCATTTTTAAAATTGCCAATAGCAGTAGTTACATTTCGCGTATGTAAATTAAAAACAATTCTTTGTTTTAAGTTATGGCATTATTTCCTATTGTTTTACTTTTCATCTTTTTCAATGACATTAGTGTAAAGTATGTATTATAAATGAAATGAGTGAAATGTTTTTATTTTGAATGAAAATAAGAAAATAAGAATAAGATATGGAAACAGTCTTTGTTGATTTATTACTTGCGCCCGGCTAACATAAAAGTATCACAAAAGCCATATATTCACCTTTCTTTGGGTAGTTGTTCATGGAATTTCTGGTTAATCTTCCGTAATTGGATACTTCTTCAATCGGTGTATTAATTACAATGTTGAAAGCATCGTTTATGTATGAAGCGAAAACTTCATGATGAATTCTATTACAGAAAATCATATCATCATCATCTACTACATATTTAAAACGGAAATTTGCATTTTATTCCTATTCTTTATAATATTTTGATAGGATATGCCACTATTAGTTAGGTAATGTTTTTGGAACGGTTTTATGTATACACACAGTCTTCTACGTTGCTTAGTTTTAGTTATAGAGCTAATTGGAAAACTATACAGAATGGTGAACGCAATTATGAAACAGTGGCGTAGCTACATATTCACCCCCCTGGAGCAAGTAAAGTTTGTGCGCCCTCTTTTCACTCGAAAAAGTTCTGCGCATTTTTGTTTTAAAGTTTAAAATTTATATACTCTTCTTAATTTGATTTAAAACTTTACTTTTATTTGAAAGTCGAACTATTTTAACACCGTATTAAATACAAATATTTAAAAATAAATAATGAATAATGAAATGAATTATAATTCTTTAAGTAAGGAGTATCAACCAATATTTTCTGCGAATTGGGTTGAATTTTAGTTTTAAAATGCTCCAATGGACCAGTACAGTCTGCTGCCTTTAACACGTTGAGTGCCATGATGACTGACACTGAAGCGCTGAAAATTTACAATGTTTAAAGTAATTTTTAAGAAAGTATAATCCTGTAATAAATAAAAGGTAAGTAAATTTTAAATATTTGTTCAGTAATTATTTAAAACAATGTATATTTTTTCAGTTTTGTATCATATTTTAGACGTCAGCCATCGGTGAATAGCGCGTTTTAAACGGAAAGTTCGCTGTCAGCCACCGGTGGCTGACGTGGCGCTTAACGTGTTCAGGTTCTTCATCAGTCAGGCTGGAAATTCTCCTCTCTAATGCTAAACGTATAAAATTGGAATGCATCCGTATTTTTCAAATTTCTCCTCGGAAAATTCAAATTTTTGCCTTCTGTTTCCTGTATGCTCTTCTTGAAGGTTTCTTTCTTTTTTATTGGGCAAAATATTTTTAAAATGCATTCTTAATCTTATTTACAGTATTAAAATCTTATTTACAACTCGCCTGCTTCACTTAGATTTTAGCACTTAAAATATAAAATTAACAATTTATTTTTTTAACTTAGAAACATTTTGGCAAATAAAAAAGAACAAAATCCTTCAAGAAGAGCACGCAGAAAACAGAGGGTAAAAACTTTAAATTTAGAGGAGAAATTTGAAAAATACGGATGCATTTCAAACCCTTAGGTTTAGCAATAGGGAGGGGAATTCGCGTCCTATGTGATAACAAGCCTTATTATCTGTTTTCTCTTTTTAAGGGTTTCGAAGCATTGTAGAATACTAATAAAAAAGCACACAACTGTCAAGACTTTATTTATTTAATTTTTTACTTTTAGCATGGACGAAACACATTTTTCCGTTTATAGTGCCAGAAAACACTAAAATTCCATAAAATCTAAAGTATAATAACTCGGAAAGTTTTGGTCGTACAAAAAATAAATTTTTATTATTTTACCTGTTAACGTACGAAGAAGATTTTTCTAAGTATAACATAAAGAACCCAGAGACCGAATAAAAGTATAAACCTCGCAACTTTTAAAAAATAACTATTTTGACATACATTGCTTTTAAAAGGATGAAGAACTGCTTTGAAACATTTTTACTATATTTCTACAGCTAATGGTTTAGAAAAGTAGCCAATGGATAAAGATAAAGTTGGTACCGGGGTTCTCACTGGTTTTTGACTAATCTGAGCAATTTGGCTAATAGCTAAAGAAAAACTAGCCAAATTCAAATAATGGTAATAATAGATTCGTCGTGAAACACTAAGGATATCAAAACACCAATAATGAGTTACATAGAAAAAGTTTTATCGTACAATAACATCATTGAGAGTGTCGCTGAAAGAAATGAAAACCGCAGTTTGGCGATATCAATCTTTAGTTTTATCACCAAATGAAACATTTTGGCGCAGTGGTGATCGGCAGCGAGAACCCTGAATGACACCCTCATATGTTACTCAAAATTGCAGTTTTTGCTTTCCATACACATACAGTGTAAAGAAGGAAATAGGAAAGCATTGAAATCACAATAAGAATAAATGAAAATAATGGAAATAATGGTACCTTTTTACATTTTCAAATACCCTGAATCTGTTCTCACAATTTTTACAATGATTCAATACGCATGTGTGTATTGATGCGTGTATGTTAAAATTTCCTCACGTTTTCAGATTCTCAGAGCACGATTTGGTGATTTGGGGTGCTTTTGATGATGTCGGCATGTAATGTTATAAATCTGTAGCAAGACTCGTATTAATTTTCGAAGAAATCGGCCGACGGATTTAGTATCTAAACTATTTTTCAACCATTCTGTGATGATAATTGGTGAACCTTTTCTCTTACATCTCAATTATTTTTTTTTTTGTTGTTTGCTCACGTTCGTCTTATATCTGTACAACAACGTTTCACCAAGCAGACAGTGGCGGTTCGGCAAGAGGTTCACAATCACTTTACTACCAGAAATTTCATAAAAAAATTCTCTTTGTTTAATCGTAGAAAATAACACCATTAAAACAGATCAAATCTTATATGCCAATATTCTGATGTAAAAGTGATTGTGAAACCCCGATGAACCGCTACTGCACGCCGGATCGGACTCAGTCACCGTGAAATACGCAGACCTTAGATTTTTGGAGTGCGCAACATTTTAGAAACTCATTATTTTACCACCTTGTTAGTGAAATCAATAATATCCATTACCATTCCAGTTTTTCGTTCTGGGGATGCTTTCAATTTACGAACTGGATCCTAAATTGAAACTGCCCTTAGAATAAAAAAGGAAAAGAAACAGTATAAATATAACCGTTTAGATATCGACCTAGGGATGAGATTTCCGCTTTTTTGCACACCAGTATTTTGTTAGAGAAAAGGTTATATTATTTAATCGGGACATTTTTGAGATTTAACAGAGCACTATTTTCTTTAAGAATATACTGGCGCGAAAAAAGCGGAAATCTCATCTCTGCATCGACCTCATATATTCTATTTAAAAAAATCCTTTAAAAATATTGAAATGTAGATGAAAAATTTATAAAGAACTTTGTGAATGGTTTAACATTAGGTTGCGAGTGACTACAGCAGGATTCTAAGTATACAGAATTTTAGAACTAAATAAGAATGTTACGATTAATTAAACCTATTCTAAACTTTTTTTTTTTTGGGGGGGGGGGGGGGGGGAGCGGGAAGATAAGAAATCGTAAGGCTGCTAGAAATATTAAGAAACGTGTGAATATTATTTAGCCTGATTACGGCCTAAGCAAACTCACATTGCCATTTTCGAAAAATATGTTTTGCCTTATTTCATCCTAAAATTCTGCGATTAAATAAGTTTAAATGCGGAAAATTATCTTTCGAAAAAAAAAAAAAAAAAAAAAAAAAAAAAAAAAAAAAAAAAAAAAAAAACCAAGTGGTGTAAATTTGCATAGGCGATGATCAGGTCCTAATAAACAGCGGATTTAATACTTCACTTTTTCTGTTATTTTTCTTAAAATGCTTATCAATTCTGCATTTGAGATTTGCCCTATTTTCAAAATCTCAAAAACAATATGCAAGAAATTTAATTAGCCTCTTCCTCCTCACCCCCCCCTCTAAATTTTGTCTCCGTGGAATCTTATTATTGTTTTGTGATCTTGCATTGATGCATGTTTAATTTCCACAAAGCAAATTTTCGCTTTGTTGGTTTTCATTTCAATTTGTAAAACCATTGTTTTTTTGTATTTTAAAGTAACTATAAATAGCTAAGGCATTGTTGTTACATAGCAAATATCGGTCTCTCAGCGGTGACTTCTTTGGCTACCATTATCTCCTTCTCCATACAGTAATCATCATGATAAATTTCTAACATATTTTCAATAGAAGTGTACCCGGAAGATTATTGTTTGGAAATAAAGTGACCGATGAAACAGCCCTGTAAAAATTCTGAAAGATACTTTGAATCCTTTGAAGTATTGATTACTTTAAAATTTGAAAATCTTCAACTGTCCTCTAAGATAAAGTTACAGAACAAAAATCAGGCATGCTGAAATGGTGTTGGAGAAGTTACTTGAAGCCACAATGGTAGAAATTAAAATTAAAACTTCGCGAATAAAAGTAATTTCTTTTAACCGTGTATAACAACATGTGTTAACCCTTTATGTACTGAATTATGAATTCATGAAAATTTTATCTTCTAAAGCATTTTTCGTAAATTATATAAACTACATTAGAAGATTTACGTCATCATTGAATAAATTTTAGAAGGAATTTAGAAGATATTTTTTTAATTAAATTTGAATTTATAAGGATTTTGTGCAAAATTTATAACCCCACTCAAATCTTTTATTTTAAATATTTTTCTTAGTATTTTGTAGAACTAGGAAATGTACAAATATAATGTTCTTACAATAGAAATATTTCCGAATTGAAAATCTCCCCCCCCCCCTCCCCCAGTGCCAAGAAAGTTGAAAAGATTCAAAGGCAAAAGAAATCATCCTTTTAAAAATATTTTTGTTTTGTGCAACCAATAATGCTTTTGGAACAAGATAAAGTAATGTATCTATAACTCAGTCTAAACTATATTACAACTAATCGATGTATTAAATGAATTTTATAACAATTATTTTAAGGGGTACTTATAAGTACCGTTAGTAGATAAAGGGTTAAATCGAAATAGTTGAGGTTAAACACAAGGAAAAAACTATCATAGGAATATGCTGATTGTAACAAGATTCATCTATAATATCTGATTAATAATGAAAAAAATGTAAAGATTTTTACAAATCTTTATTTCGCTCCATCTAATTTTGCGCCCTTAGGATTCGTGCGCCTGGAGCAGTTCGCTCCAACTGCTCCACGGTAGCTACGCCACTGTTATGAAAGATACATCTACTGTAACTATATAAAATGCAAATTTGTTTTTCTTTTCACCCGTTTATAATTTGAGTTTTGCTGGATGTATTTTGATGGGACTTACACTGTTTGTTAGATTATTTTTTGTGGATGGTTGGTACTTCTTTCATGGATGGTACTTCTCTGTAGCGAAGTTTTCTTCTGGGTTATTGTTTTTCTGAAGCACAAACTTGGCAACAAATCAGATTGCAGAAAATTAGATTACAAGAGAAAGTTCCAAAATTAGGTGAACCCAAATATGAAAGATTACCTTTTATTTAAAGTTCTACTGGACGTATTTTGATTGGAGTTGCACAGATAGTTAATATTAGGTATTGTTGTAATATTTGAAATGTCATTCTACATTTTTAGTTACGGAACTATGAGGAAAGTTCTCAGTGGTGTAGTTGAAAAAAAAGTAGTTCAATCTACAGGCATGGTATATATTAGAGAGTATATATGTTATAGCTATGGAGTGCAGAGTTTCTAAAAAACACTAGAAGGTCTACGGCGTATAGTCTATGCTACATTCCTAAAAATTCTACAATCACGTTAACTTGATTATGAAAGATATATTTAACTATCAACTTCAAATATAAAATAAAACGGCAATTTCGGTCCGACCGCTTATAACTTGAGTACTTTTCAATGGATTTTGAGTATATTTGCATTGTTAGATAAATTTTCAAGAAAGTGTTTCATATATAACACATATTATTCTACGTTGCTCAGTTATAGAATTATGTGCGAAAGTTCTTTAATCAGTGAACTCTATTTTGAAATATTAGCCTTTTTAAAAGGTTCTACTGAGTTAATTAGCACTGTTGTTAGATATTTTTTCAGGAAAGATTTTAGTATATAACACATATTGTTCTACATTGCTTTGCTATAGAATTATAGCTGAATTCTGTATTATCTGGTGAAGGCGTCTACTACTACATGTAAAGCGTTCCTATTTCATTCCGATTGATTATAACTCAGATTCTACTGAACATAATTTTGCAGAACTTACACTATTAGATAGTAAATTTGGTTTATAAATAGTTTAATCAAAAAACCATCGTTCCAAGTTGCTTAGTAATAGTTACAGGAGTTCTAAAATTAGGTGAACTCGATTAGGAAAGATTCCAAGTTTTACTGAATGGATTTTAATGACAGTTGACCAGTTAGTTAGATAATATTTCAGCGATTTTTTCAATATTTATCATATCTTTCAAAACTGTTTAGTTTCGAAGCTATGCAGAAAAAGTTCTCTGTGGTATAGTAAAGAAAATTGGAGGATAATATACGCTACAGACAAAGGATGTATACTAGAATGCTATAGTTATGGAAGTTGTGCAGAGTTTCTTTAAAAATCCAGAAATGATGCGATGTATACCTACCACTACATCCCTGAGAGTTCTATATAATCAGGTTAACGCGATTATGATAGCTATATTTAACTATCCCATTGTATGTAAAATGCAAAAAGAAATTTCATTCCGGCCGCTTTTAAATTTACTTCTACTGACTTTATTTTGATGGGGCTTACATTGTTAGTTAGATAATTTACAGAAAAGATGTTGGTATAAAATATAATATTCTACGTTGCTTAATTAAATAATTATGGGTAAAGATCTAAATCAGATGAACCCGATTTCGAAAGATTGGCTTTTTTTAAGGTTCCGCTGAATGAATTTTCACGGGATTTAAACTGCTAATTAGATTATTTTTATGAAATGTTTCGGTACATTTTCCAGTTTAAAAGATCCTGCTAAGTGGATTTCGATGAAACTTGCTCGGTTAGTTAATTTTTCAGTGAATGTTTTAGTATAAAGCACATATCATTCGCTTGGTGTTGCTTGGTCATCAGGTTGCTTGATTATAGAATTAAGGCTGAATGTTTTAGAAGCAGGCGAACCAAATTATGAACGATTAGCCTTTTTCAGCATGTTCAATTAACAGATTCTGATGAGATTTGCATTGATAATTTTTCATGAACCCTTTTAAGTATAGTACATGTTGTTCTACCGTTCTTCATCGAATACTACACTAAATGATCAACGGAAAAAGTTGACCCTTAACAGCCTAAATTTTGTATGGCTCAAAAGATATAATAGCGTAATAACGCTCATATTGTTTTCACCAATTAGATTGGACATTCCAGGTAAATGTCCATATTGCTTTAAAACGCATGATGAAATTCACAGATATATTTCGTTTGATTCAAGGTTTCTTTAGAAAAACTGACCAGCGTAGCGGGCGTTAGGCTGCTAGTTATATATATATAATCCAAACGGAAATTTCGTTCCGAACGCCGAGATTTCGAGTTCTACCGCATGGATTTTTACGGAACTTATACCGTTAGATAGGTATCGTTCCAGGGAAGGTTTTAAGCTATAACACATCATTCTACCTAGATTAGTTAAGAATTATTACGGAAAATTCTGTTATTTTGGACTTTGTTACTTCATATTTCCTTAAATATCTGGGCTCCTATTGGTCGTAGAGCTTAGATCTCGCGCCAAAAGTAGCTCCGAAGCACCCAAGCAAACTTTTCCCCGCGATTATTTTGACGTCTTCCGATTTCCTCTAACTCTATTAGATGCCCGCGTAGAGCCCCTTTAAAATATTTTTCGTAGTAATTTCAGCAATTATCTTAAATTATTGGTTAAGACCGCCACCCTCCCGATTCATGCATCTACAGAAAGGTTGCATGAATGAGTTTCGTTCAGATACGCTTTCGTTAAGAATAGAGTGCGCTCCCTGGTGGTGGAATGTGGAACTATCATAACGCGATATTTTTAAAGTTAGGAAATCTAACAATGCGATCTGTTTTAAACTTCGAGATAGTTTATAACACATAATCTATTATGTATTCTATTATATATATATAAAATCTATTATCTATTCTATTATCTATTATACATATAAAATCCAAACGGAAATTTCGTTCCGAACGCCTAGATTTCGAGTTCTACTGCATGGATTTTTACGGAACTCATACCGTTAGATAGGTATCGTTTCAGGGAAGGTTTTAAGCTATGACACATCATTCTACCTAGATTAGTTATAGAAGTATGACTGAAAGTTCTGTTATTTTGGACGATAAGGTTACCATTTTATTTCTTGGCGAAGTTTTTTGTTGTTGAAAAAATTGAAATGGCTATTACACCTAGAAAAATAAAAGACAAAAAACTGTTACTAATTTTATTTAAAATCTTTAAAAAAGAAAAAAAAGAAATCCATTTTAATGAGTGATAATATTAAAAAACGAATATATTTAATTTAAACATGAAAGGGAGTGTTCGTAATACTTAAAGTATTACTCAGTTGAAATATTGCAATTGAAATAATATTTGGCGATTAATCTTTTGCATCAGGTTAAGAAAAATGCATCTGAAAATTGATAAAATGATATCAAGGAAGTTCCCCATAAGCGCATGATCAGCATTATTTGTAAAAAAATATAGAATATTCTTCTCATAAATATATATATATCCATAAAAAAATCGGCAGAACCTCTATTTAGCATTCCTAAAAAAAAAATGAAAATTTCATTTTTTGCGATTTAGCGCTGGATGGCAACACGATAAAATTTTGAATAATACTATGATAAATATTCTTTAAGAAAAACTTTTTCAACTCTCGATACGAAGTTAGTTTAAGTAAGTTTAACTTAAATAAATACATATTTATAACTGCAGTTTTGTCATATACATTTATATATGTAACAATGAAATTTAACGATCGTATTTATGCCGTTTACAATGAAATTTAAATGGATTAAAAGTGTTTCAAACTCAAATTAAGGTCCGATTCTGAGCATTGGCAATTTGACTTCGATATTGTTAGTGCCAGAGACAACAAAAGAGTTTTATTGCCATGGAAACAACAATTTAATATCGAAATGTTTAATGATAGCATTCTTAATTAAAATACACTTAAAACTTATCCAGCCGGTGACACCGTATAAAATTAAATTGCTCAATACAAGTAACACGCAATTTGCATATATTATATAAGCTTACAGCAAAAATAGTAAACTAATCCACCGTTTAAGTTTAAATTCATTGAGCATTAGGCATTTAATTACTTATTTAACAAGGAATTTATAAATGCATTTCAATCTCTTGCATTTGGCGAGGAAACCTATTGGTTCGCCAAAGAGCGTCGAGCGTTCGTCTGTTCGCGCCAAATACTCGAAAAAATATTTTTTTTACAGATTTTCTACTGCGATTCGACCGCTATATTTTTACCGATCTTTTTTACAGACATGAGTCATTTTATTAGCATTTCCTTTTTCAAAATATTTTGAGTATGCGTTTTAAGGAGACCTTCCTTGTGAGTAACAATTATTATTATTATTATTATTATTATTATTATTATTATTATTATGTATCTCTTACAGAAAAAACTAGCAGATGTAATTATAAAAATAATGATATTACATAAATAGCAGTTAATATTATAAAGTGGAGTCAAATATTTAAATTTTAATGCAAACGTTTGCCCTCCCCCCCCCCCCCACACACACACATATTATAAATAATTTAATTTCAGATATTTAAAATATTTTTCGCGTACTTTACTACGGATACATGCTATTTTGTTTTTCCCCAAACTTATGACTTTTATAACCTCGAACTCAGATCAACAAATATTGTCCACTCTCTTTTTTTTTTTTTTTTTTTTTTTTTTTTTTTTTTTTTTTTTTAAACATATATCGCCAATTTTTCTTTTAGAGAAGTTTACTGTTTCAAATGTTAAGTACTGAAGATTATTCTTAAGAAAAGTTATGCAATTTTGCGTTATTAATACCACAAAAGAAAATATTTTGCAATAAAAATTGCTTACTGAAATACATTTTCGAGTGTCTTTTTAATTCGTCATCCCATTTTCAGTTTTTTTTTTAAGGTTTTTGATATTGGATTAATCTTCCGTAATCAGGTTACCTGCTAATTAGTGTATTTACTGAACTATTTAGATGTTTCTTTTATATTTGAAAGAGTCAAATCAGTGATCAGACAGTGACTGTCAGACAGTGATCGCGATAGTAGAAGATTACATGAAATTTGTACTTAGCTATTAGTAAATTTATGTTTTTTTCATTTTGAAGCAAACGGAGAACAGAAGATTTAGTATTATATATATTTTTATTTGCAGTTATTTTACTGTCACTAAAAAATAAATACTTGGGGGGGGGGGGGAATTGAAATTCCAATGGTAGCTGGTGGAACAATATTTGTTGATTTATCATTTTAGCCTAGATAAGAAAAAAAGTACCTGAAATACAGACAAAATTGAAAATAGAAATTATTATAAAGCAAGTTCTTCTGACGCACAATCCTATTCGCTAAACTGAGGAAAAAATCAACGATTTTAGGTTTATTTAGGCAGCAGACTGAAGAATAATGTAATTTTGAAAATAAAAGGTGTATTTATTTCTCCGTGTTATTGCACTTTTTAGAGAAATGAAAAAAGGTCTTCGGTGCATCAAAAAGATTATTTCGTTATATTATAACGTGTTAGGTTATTAAGTTTTGTATAACTGACTTTATTTGTCATTTACAAAGAGTATTTTTGGCGAAATATCTATAATTCAGACAACAGCAATTTGACTTTATTTAACCCCCCGGCTGTCTTGGAAAAGGACAAAATTGTAATGTTGTTTTCTCTGCATTTTGTTTTAAATGCTAAAAAAAATGATACTTTGAACATTTTATAAAAAAACATAATAACGAATATGAATGCAATCCTGGGAAGTATTAATCATTGTTCAATGTATTCAAAATACATTAAATCAATAGAATTATATTACTTTAAATATTTCTTGTATTGCAGTGAAACCTGGAGCTTAGTGAACGTATTAACACGGGCTTGTCAGTGAGGGGGGTGGGATGTAGTCTGACGCATAATTACGTATGTTTTACGTGTGTTAATTCTGGTAAATTTGTAACCATATAGTTTGCAAACACTTCTAATGTTTGCCGTAAAACTTAGCTGTGCACCCGATTATGGACGATTGGGAAGATTTTGATTGGATGAAAACAAGAGGTTTATTTTTCTATCATAATGAGCTATCGAGTTTTTTTTTTCAGGTTAACAGTTACGTAATTGCAAGTGGTATATATATATATATAAAGGAAATGGTAATGAAAATGACATTATTTTAATTTTATTCAAACACTTCATTTTTAAAAATCCACTTTTATGTGATTCACATTTCTTTTAATGACAGTTAAAGACTTTTTGTGTGCAAACAATTTATTACATTTTTTTTTACCGTTTTTACTCTGCTGTAATCCGAAGATAGAAAACTGCAGTAGACCTGCTAGAAGACGTGTATTACAAAATATAATGCAACGTAGAGAGAAATTGTATTTAAGCTACCAGAACCACA
Source organism: Maratus speciosus (assembly GCA_963932465.1). Taxonomy (NCBI): domain Eukaryota; kingdom Metazoa; phylum Arthropoda; class Arachnida; order Araneae; family Salticidae; genus Maratus; species Maratus speciosus. The sequence continues at coordinate 332,348,891 of OZ010790.1, read as the reverse complement.
CATAGCACCAAGCTGAGAAGCCCGGAGTTCAAGAGCTACCAAACGAAAGTGAATAATCCGAACATAAGTAATGTTCAGTGGTCACTCTCTGCAATCATTGTAATTATCTCTCCTTTTAGTAGTGTGGTGACTAGAGAACATTTTAACATTTCTGATTATCACAACGGCCGTATTTTATTCCCAACCTCTACTTTAAATATATACTGTAAAAAGAATTTCTTCTGAATAGTCCGAATTTTGCCTAACCCATAAGATATTATAATAGCTAAATAGCGTTCGCATAGTATTCAGCAAATGCAGAAAGATTTTCCCGGTGAAGGTCCATATTAATTTAAAATACAAGGTCGAATTCATAATTTTGTTTAATCAATGATCATTTGGAAAATGGACCAGCGAAGCGGGTGTAGCCTGCTAGTATAGCCATAAAGTAAAGTGCTGCGTCAAACTTTTAACCCGTTAAGGGTTTTTGTATTGATAATATTTACTCACAAAAACCTTACAACAATGTCATTTATGTGTAATTTCTATTGTTAACAATTTAATTGTAGTTATTATTAGTAACAATCTCTTCTACCCATGTGCGCTGTCTCTCCTACCCTGTAAGGAGAGATCGCGCACAATAGTTTTCTTGGTTTTATTACTGATGTTCTATTAAATTAAAGCATAACAACAAAATAACAATGGAAATGCATAAAAAACAAATGAAGTCAAAATTATTCATGCATAGTTTAGCAAAAAATTAATATTTAGATTTTTCATTATTATTCTTTTGAAATGTACGCCGACTCTCCTAGCTTTACGTTATGTCACAAAAAGTCGCCTGAATGAAAATATATTAGAGACTGATTATTCATTCTTAATTGAAGAGTGATTGCTATGCCAATATAGAAATAATCATTTCAGTAAAAAAAATAAAAAAAAATAAAAAATAAATAAAAAAGCATGAGTCCCAAGTACTGTAAATCTGAGATAATATGAACCACGTTAAATGGAATAAGTATGGGAGGAAAAGATCTGCAAATCGCAATAAATTACTTCGTTTTTTAAACCTTTTTTCAGGAGTACTGAAAAATCTTGATTAATCAATCTAAACTGAAGAGTCATTCCTGTAGCAGAACTTAAATAGTCAATCCAATAAAAAATGCAATGCATGCAAATAAATTAGAAACCGTATAACATGAACCGCGTTAAATCGAAATATCTCTAAATTCTCAAAAAAGAAAAAAAAATACTAATGCTGCTGTTACTTCAGTAATTGAATTTATTGTGACCTTTTCACTTTCTCGGTGCATACTGTAAAAACTGTTGCATATAAAAACATGAAACTGATAGTTTTATAGAGGAATACATGATAAACACGGTAACAACAGTTTTTAAATCGAGGAATTTTTTAAAGAGCTATTTAATTTTGAAGTCTGTCAAGATAATTCAGTTAAATAAGTTTTATAAGATAAAAAACATATATACATGCCTATTTAACCATCCTTTAGAAGCACATATTTGATTAGATTGTGATGAAATGTAAGAAATAATATTCATTGTACATTGCAGTAATTTTAAGTCACTTATGATGAACACTTCAAAATTGGAATATAATGTAAATGACGTATTGTAATAAAAATTTACAATGAAATAAAATCTTCTTGGAAATCTGTTAACGTAATAATTACATATTTTCAACTGAAGAATCATCTGTATGTCAGTATGGAAATAAGCTATCCAATAAAAAAATGCAGTAAGTGCAAAATAAAGTAGAATCCTTATAATATGAACTGAGTTAAAGTTTAGTATCGGATAAAAAATTAAATATTCACTGTAAATTGCAATATGTTTTCTTGGAATTAAACCTGCATATGAGGAACACTGCAAAATCTGATTATAAGTGAATAGGGAAGTTTTGTAATAAATTATGCCATAAACAGGTTGATTAGCTAGTCTATCTATTATATATATATAATCCAAACGGAAATTTCGTTCCGAACGCCGAGATTTCGAGTTCTACCGCAGGGATTTTGACGGAACTTATACCGTTAGATAGGTATCGTTTCAGGGAAGGTTTTAAGCTATGACACATCATTCTACCTAGATTAGTTATAGAAGTATGACTGAAAGTTCTGTTATTTTGGACGATAAGGTTACCATTTTATTTCTTGGCGAAGTTTTTTGTTGTTGAAAAAATTGAAATGGCTATTACACCTAGAAAAATAAAAGACAAAAAACTGTTACTAATTTTATTTAAAATCTTTAAAAAAGAAAAAAAAGAAATCCATTTTAATGAGTGATAATATTAAAAAACGAATATATTTAATTTAAACATGAAAGGGAGTGTTCGTAATACTTAAAGTATTACTCAGTTGAAATATTGCAATTGAAATAATATTTGGCGATTAATCTTTTGCATCAGGTTAAGAAAAATGCATCTGAAAATTGATAAAATGATATCAAGGAAGTTCCCCATAAGCGCATGATCAGCATTATTTGTAAAAAAATATAGAATATTCTTCTCATAAATATATATATATCCATAAAAAAATCGGCAGAACCTCTATTTAGCATTCCTAAAAAAAAAATGAAAATTTCATTTTTTGCGATTTAGCGCTGGATGGCAACACGATAAAATTTTGAATAATACTATGATAAATATTCTTTAAGAAAAACTTTTTCAACTCTCGATACGAAGTTAGTTTAAGTAAGTTTAACTTAAATAAATACATATTTATAACTGCAGTTTTGTCATATACATTTATATATGTAACAATGAAATTTAACGATCGTATTTATGCCGTTTACAATGAAATTTAAATGGATTAAAAGTGTTTCAAACTCAAATTAAGGTCCGATTCTGAGCATTGGCAATTTGACTTCGATATTGTTAGTGCCAGAGACAACAAAAGAGTTTTATTGCCATGGAAACAACAATTTAATATCGAAATGTTTAATGATAGCATTCTTAATTAAAATACACTTAAAACTTATCCAGCCGGTGACACCGTATAAAATTAAATTGCTCAATACAAGTAACACGCAATTTGCATATATTATATAAGCTTACAGCAAAAATAGTAAACTAATCCACAGTTTAAGTTTAAATTCATTGAGCATTAGGCATTTAATTACTTATTTAACAAGGAATTTATAAATGCATTTCAATCTCTTGCATTTGGCGAGGAAACCTATTGGTTCGCCAAAGAGCGTCGAGCGTTCGTCTGTTCGCGCCAAATACTCGAAAAAATATTTTTTTTACAGATTTTCTACTGCGATTCGACCGCTATATTTTTACCGATCTTTTTTACAGACATGAGTCATTTTATTAGCATTTCCTTTTTCAAAATATTTTGAGTATGCGTTTTAAGGAGACCTTCCTTGTGAGTAACAATTATTATTATTATTATTATTATTATTATTATTATGTATCTCTTACAGAAAAAACTAGCAGATGTAATTATAAAAATAATGATATTACATAAATAGCAGTTAATATTATAAAGTGGAGTCAAATATTTAAATTTTAATGCAAACGTTTGCCCCCCCCCCCCCCCACACACACACATATTATAAATAATTTAATTTCAGATATTTAAAATATTTTTCGCGTACTTTACTACGGATACATGCTATTTTGTTTTTCCCCAAACTTATGACTTTTATAACCTCGAACTCAGATCAACAAATATTGTCCACTCTCTTTTTTTTTTTTTTTTTTTTTTTTTAAACATATATCGCCAATTTTTCTTTTAGAGAAGTTTACTGTTTCAAATGTTAAGTACTGAAGATTATTCTTAAGAAAAGTTATGCAATTTTGCGTTATTAATACCACAAAAGAAAATATTTTGCAATAAAAATTGCTTACTGAAATACATTTTCGAGTGTCTTTTTAATTCGTCATCCCATTTTCAGTTTTTTTTTAAGGTTTTTGATATTGGATTAATCTTCCGTAATCAGGTTACCTGCTAATTAGTGTATTTACTGAACTATTTAGATGTTTCTTTTATATTTGAAAGAGTCAAATCAGTGATCAGACAGTGACTGTCAGACAGTGATCGCGATAGTAGAAGATTACATGAAATTTGTACTTAGCTATTAGTAAATTTATGTTTTTTTCATTTTGAAGCAAACGGAGAACAGAAGATTTAGTATTATATATATTTTTATTTGCAGTTATTTTACTGTCACTAAAAAATAAATACTTGGGGGGGGGGGAATTGAAATTCCAATGGTAGCTGGTGGAACAATATTTGTTGATTTATCATTTTAGCCTAGATAAGAAAAAAAGTACCTGAAATACAGACAAAATTGAAAATAGAAATTATTATAAAGCAAGTTCTTCTGACGCACAATCCTATTCGCTAAACTGAGGAAAAAATCAACGATTTTAGGTTTATTTAGGCAGCAGACTGAAGAATAATGTAATTTTGAAAATAAAAGGTGTATTTATTTCTCCGTGTTATTGCACTTTTTAGAGAAATGAAAAAAGGTCTTCGGTGCATCAAAAAGATTATTTCGTTATATTATAACGTGTTAGGTTATTAAGTTTTGTATAACTGACTTTATTTGTCATTTACAAAGAGTATTTTTGGCGAAATATCTATAATTCAGACAACAGCAATTTGACTTTATTTAACCCCCCGGCTGTCTTGGAAAAGGACAAAATTGTAATGTTGTTTTCTCTGCATTTTGTTTTAAATGCTAAAAAAAATGATACTTTGAACATTTTATAAAAAAACATAATAACGAATATGAATGCAATCCTGGGAAGTATTAATCATTGTTCAATGTATTCAAAATACATTAAATCAATAGAATTATATTACTTTAAATATTTCTTGTATTGCAGTGAAACCTGGAGCTTAGTGAACGTATTAACACGGGCTTGTCAGTGAGGGGGGTGGGATGTAGTCTGACGCATAATTACGTATGTTTTACGTGTGTTAATTCTGGTAAATTTGTAACCATATAGTTTGCAAACACTTCTAATGTTTGCCGTAAAACTTAGCTGTGCACCCGATTATGGACGATTGGGAAGATTTTGATTGGATGAAAACAAGAGGTTTATTTTTCTATCATAATGAGCTATCGAGTTTTTTTTTTCAGGTTAACAGTTACGTAATTGCAAGTGGTATATATATATATATAAAGGAAATGGTAATGAAAATGACATTATTTTAATTTTATTCAAACACTTCATTTTTAAAAATCCACTTTTATGTGATTCACATTTCTTTTAATGACAGTTAAAGACTTTTTGTGTGCAAACAATTTATTACATTTTTTTTTTACCGTTTTTACTCTGCTGTAATCCGAAGATAGAAAACTGCAGTAGACCTGCTAGAAGACGTGTATTACAAAATATAATGCAACGTAGAGAGAAATTGTATTTAAGCTACCAGAACCACACATAGCACCAAGCTGAGAAGCCCGGAGTTCAAGAGCTACCAAACGAAAGTGAATAATCCGAACATAAGTAATGTTCAGTGGTCACTCTCTGCAATCATTGTAATTATCTCTCCTTTTAGTAGTGTGGTGACTAGAGAACATTTTAACATTTCTGATTATCACAACGGCCGTATTTTATTCCCAACCTCTACTTTAAATATATACTGTAAAAAGAATTTCTTCTGAATAGTCCGAATTTTGCCTAACCCATAAGATATTATAATAGCTAAATAGCGTTCGCATAGTATTCAGCAAATGCAGAAAGATTTTCCCGGTGAAGGTCCATATTAATTTAAAATACAAGGTCGAATTCATAATTTTGTTTAATCAATGATCATTTGGAAAATGGACCAGCGAAGCGGGTGTAGCCTGCTAGTATAGCCATAAAGTAAAGTGCTGCGTCAAACTTTTAACCCGTTAAGGGTTTTTGTATTGATAATATTTACTCACAAAAACCTTACAACAATGTCATTTATGTGTAATTTCTATTGTTAACAATTTAATTGTAGTTATTATTAGTAACAATCTCTTCTACCCATGTGCGCTGTCTCTCCTACCCTGTAAGGAGAGATCGCGCACAATAGTTTTCTTGGTTTTATTACTGATGTTCTATTAAATTAAAGCATAACAACAAAATAACAATGGAAATGCATAAAAAACAAATGAAGTCAAAATTATTCATGCATAGTTTAGCAAAAAATTAATATTTAGATTTTTCATTATTATTCTTTTGAAATGTACGCCGACTCTCCTAGCTTTACGTTATGTCACAAAAAGTCGCCTGAATGAAAATATATTAGAGACTGATTATTCATTCTTAATTGAAGAGTGATTGCTATGCCAATATAGAAATAATCATTTCAGTAAAAAAAATAAAAATAAATAAAAAATAAATAAAAAAGCATGAGTCCCAAGTACTGTAAATCTGAGATAATATGAACCACGTTAAATGGAATAAGTATGGGAGGAAAAGATCTGCAAATCGCAATAAATTACTTCGTTTTTTAAACCTTTTTTCAGGAGTACTGAAAAATCTTGATTAATCAATCTAAACTGAAGAGTCATTCCTGTAGCAGAACTTAAATAGTCAATCCAATAAAAAATGCAATGCATGCAAATAAATTAGAAACCGTATAACATGAACCGCGTTAAATCGAAATATCTCTAAATTCTCAAAAAAGAAAAAAAAATACTAATGCTGCTGTTACTTCAGTAATTGAATTTATTGTGACCTTTTCACTTTCTCGGTGCATACTGTAAAAACTGTTGCATATAAAAACATGAAACTGATAGTTTTATAGAGGAATACATGATAAACACGGTAACAACAGTTTTTAAATCGAGGAATTTTTTAAAGAGCTATTTAATTTTGAAGTCTGTCAAGATAATTCAGTTAAATAAGTTTTATAAGATAAAAAACATATATACATGCCTATTTAACCATCCTTTAGAAGCACATATTTGATTAGATTGTGATGAAATGTAAGAAATAATATTCATTGTACATTGCAGTAATTTTAAGTCACTTATGATGAACACTTCAAAATTGGAATATAATGTAAATGACGTATTGTAATAAAAATTTACAATGAAATAAAATCTTCTTGGAAATCTGTTAACGTAATAATTACATATTTTCAACTGAAGAATCATCTGTATGTCAGTATGGAAATAAGCTATCCAATAAAAAAATGCAGTAAGTGCAAAATAAAGTAGAATCCTTATAATATGAACTGAGTTAAAGTTTAGTATCGGATAAAAAATTAAATATTCACTGTAAATTGCAATATGTTTTCTTGGAATTAAACCTGCATATGAGGAACACTGCAAAATCTGATTATAAGTGAATAGGGAAGTTTTGTAATAAATTATGCCATAAACAGGTTGATTAGCTAGTCTATCTATTATATATATATAATCCAAACGGAAATTTCGTTCCGAACGCCGAGATTTCGAGTTCTACCGCAGGGATTTTGACGGAACTTATACCGTTAGATAGGTATCGTTTCAGGGAAGGTTTTAAGCTATAACAAATCATTCTACCTAGATTAGTTATAGAATTATTACGGAAAATTCTTTTATATTGAACTTTGTAACTTCATATTTCCTTAAATATCTGGGCTCCTATTGGTCGTAGAGCTTAGATCTCGCGCCAAAAGTAGCTCCGAAGCACCCAAGCAAACTTTTCCCCGCGATTATTTTGCCGTCTTCCGATTTCCTCTAACTCTATTAGGGGCCCGCGTAGGGCCCCTTTAACATATTTTTCGTAGTAATTTCAGCAATTATCTTACGTTATTCGTTAAGACCGCCACCCTCCCGATTCACGTATCTACGGAAAGGTTGCATGAAGGAGTTTCGTTCAGATACGCTTTCGTTAAGAATAGAGTGCGCTCCCTGGTGGTGGAATGTGGAACTAACATAACGGGATATTGTTAAAATTAGGAAATCTAACAATGCGATCTGTTTTAAACTTTGAGATAGTTCATAACACATAATCTATTATCTATTCTATTATATATATATATAAAATCTATTATCTATTCTATTATCTATTATATATATAAAATCCAAACGGAAATTTCGTTCCGAACGCCTAGATTTCGAGTTCTACTGCATGGATTTTTACGGAACTTATACCGTTAGATAGGTATTGTTTCAGAGAAGGTTTTAAGCTATAACATATTATTCTACCTATATTAGTATTAGAATTATGACGGAAAATTCTGTTATTTTGTGCGATAAGGTTACCATTTTATTTCTTGGCGAAATTCATCGTTGATAAAAAAAAAAAATTGAAACGGCTATTAAACCTCGAAAAATAAAAGAAAAACTGTTACTAATTTTATTTAAATGAAAAAAAAGGAAAAAAAGAAAAAGAAAATCCGTTTCAATGAGTGATAATATTAAAAAACGGAAACATTTAATCAAAACCTGAAAGAAATATTTGTAATGCTTAAAAATTAATTTAATAAGAAATATTACACTTGATACGCAATATTTGGCTCTTTATCGCTTGCGTTAGATATGGAAACGAATCAGAAAATTTGATTAGAGGAAATTTTAACGACATTTTCTTTCTGTTCTGCTCTTTTCTTTTTTCTTTTATATCTAATTGTCCCATCACGTGACTTAAAGAAGAAACAAGCAGATGTAATTGTGAGTCACGTGTGTAATTACTATTTGTTTCATTACAATTTTTTATTTTTCTTTTGTCGCCAAACGATGTGATTTTAAGCCAAAAATGCATAAGCGTGACATTAGCTTGAGGATGTTCTCACAAATGGTGTTTTTTTAGGTGAAAGAGATCATTTTTTGGGTACATTTTCATATTCAATTGTAACTTATATAGATATCAGTTCTTATTTAAAAAATGGAATCGAATGCTTAAATTTCAGTGTGAATCTCTGCCACACATACATATTGTAAAATAATTTCATACTTTTTAAAATGTTTTTCACCGTAATTCCGAAAGCATGTGATATTTATAAACTCGAACTCAGATCAACGAATATTACCCATTTTATATAAGCAAATATTATCTATTGTTTATTTCATTTTTTCTCAAGTCATATCGCCAATTTCATTTATAGGAAAATTCACAGATTCGAAATCTAGGAAATAAAGATAATTTTTAAGGAAATTATGTTTTAATACGTTATTACTATCGAAAAATTCAACATTTTGAAAAAAAAAAATACAAGTCTTTTGTAATTCGTCATTTCTTCTTCGTCTTTCTTCGTACTTTCTCCTCTGTTATGTAATATTTCAAATGATATTGGACTAATTTTCGATCATCGATTCACCGCAAAATGGAATATCTAATATAGTATATAAAATAAAGTCTGGATTAGGTGACTAATTAACGCACAGCGCAAACTACTGAACCTAAAATCTTGAAAATCGTGGTAAAAATACTTCTTATGACATAGACTTCTGCTAAGAAAGGACTTTCTAAAGTGTCACCCCTAATGGTTTTTGCACGTGGAGGGGGAAAAAATCGAATATAAAAATTATGCGTCAAATGATAGCATATTTTAATGTAGTTTTGTATGCTGAATCGAATGCTACCAAATAAATTTTTATAAGCCAACAGTTCATGGCACATTTCATATTTTTCTAATTTGGCGGTGTCTTTGGCATCTAAACCTCAAAATATCTATCATTACATCCGTTACTCTAGCAACGGAAAAAATTCAAATCAACCCTTTTGGCTAAAAAATAAAAACGGCTCTATGAGTTTGAAATAAAAATGCAAGCATCTTAATTTTTTTAAAAAAATAGTGATTTTATGTAAAATAAAAGGAAAAAAATTACTGAGAATTTAGCATTATAAAACAAAAATGGAAAATGTACTACTTAGATATTCCGTCGACCAAAAATTTATCGTCAAACTATAAGATTAAATGCCAATAATGGTTGATCGTAAATATCAAATTCACTTGAATTTAAACAAGCTACACGTGTTTACGTCATCAGGTGATTTTAATTTCGACGTTTTATTTGTATTTTTATTAATGTTATACTAATTTATTTGTTATTTCGTTATTTAAAATAAAGATTATGTCAATTTATATAATATGGCGAATGGTTTGGCGATTTATATAATTTGGCGAAATTGGTCGACGGGATAACAAGTAGTACCAATGAAAATATTTAAGTATGAAAGCAATGTTTGTAACGACTTAAAAATTATTTTCATATATATAAACTCGGTTTATGGCGTCAGATGCCGTCATCCGAAGAATCTACAAAAGTCTTTTTCCATTTTTTCCGGTCATAGGTTCCTCAATGAAAGAAACTGGAATTGGAATAATATTGTGCGATTTATAAATTGCTCCTCGATAAGAAGAAAAAATGGTTACATTTATAACAACCGTGCGCACATTTCGCTGATAGCATTTTTAAAATTCCCAGTAGCAGTAGTTACATTTTGCGTATGTAAATTAAAAATATTTTTTTGTTTTTAATTATGGCATTATTTCCTGCTATTGTTTATCTTTTCAGTTTTTAAATGAAATTAGTATAAGGCATGCATTTTAAATGAAATGAGTGAAAGGTTTGTGTTTTAAATGAAAATAATAAAATAAGAATATGCTATGAAAACAATCTTTATTGATTTATTATCTGCGCCCGGCTGACATAAAAATATCACAAAAGCCACATATTCATTTTTCTTTGAGTAGTTGCTCATGAGAATTTAAGTTAACCTTCCGTATTCGGATACTTAACATATTGGTGTATTAGCTTTAATGTTGAAAGCATCGTTTATGTTTGAAGCGAAAACTTTACTATTACACAAAATCGCATCATCATCATCTACTATATATTTACAACGGAAATTTGTATTTCATTCCGATTGTTTATAATACTATCGTAGGATATACCACAATTAGTTAGGTAATAATTTTGGAAAGGTTTTAGTGTATACATATTGTTCAAGGTTACTTAGTTATAGAGCAACAGTAAAAGTTCAAAAATTAAGTGAACCTGATTATGAAAGTTTAGCCTTTTTAAAAAAAATCTACAGACCATATTTTGTTACAAGTGGCCCTGTTGCATGACTTTTAGGAATGGTGTTAGTATATACGATTTCATTATATGTTGATTAGTTACAGAGGTATTAATTCCTGTTGTCATAACGGTCTCATTACCCGACCATAAGTGCGCTGTTTATAATCAACTAAAACAATTACTTCTTAATTGCTAAATTTTGTCCAACGCTTAAGATAACATTATATCGCAATGGCGTTCGCATCGTTTTCAGTGATGAGCAAGGTCAAGCTGAAGATAATTATTGTTTAAAATACAAGTTCAAATTCACCATTTAGTTTAATCCAAGGTTCATTTGGAAATATTGACCAGCGCAGCGGGCATAGCCTGCTAGTTATTTAATAAATTCACCTGCTTGCGATTTCTATGAAGTGAAAACAAGTTGGAAATTGCTCGTCAAACGTGGCAAATGAGGTGCGTTCGTACTATAACTAGTTATATATATATAATCCAAACGGAAATTTCGTTCCGAACGCCGAGATTTCGAGTTCTACCGCATGGATTTTTACGGAACTTATACCATTAGATAGGTATCGTTCCAGGGAAGGTTTTAAGCTATAACACATCGTTCTACCTAGATTAGTTATAGAATTATTACGGAAAATTCTGTTATATTGGACTTTGTTACTTTATATTTCCTTAAATATCTGGGCTCCTATTGGTCGTAGAGCTTAGATCTCGCGCCAAAAGTAGCTCCGAAGCACCCAAGCAAACTTTTCCCCGCGATTATTTTGCCGTCTTCCGATTTCCTCTAACTCTATTAGGGGCCCGCGTAGAGCCCCTTTAAAATATTTTTCGTAGTAATTTCAGCAATTATCTTAAATTATTGGTTAAGACCGCCACCCTGCCGATTCATGTATCTACGGAAAGGTTGCATGAAGGAGTTTCGTTCAGATACTCTTTCGTTAAGAATAGAGTGCGCTCCCTGGTGGTGGAATGTGGAACTAACATAACGCGATATTGTTAAAATTAGGAAATCTAACAATGCGATCTGTTTTAAACTTTGAGATAGTTCATAACACATAATCTATTATCTATTCTATTATATATATATATAAAATCTATTATCTATTCTATTATCTATTATATATATAAAATCCAAACGGAAATTTCGTTCCGAACGCCTAGATTTCGAGTTCTACTGCATGGATTTTTACGAAACTTATACCGTTAGATAGGTATTGTTTCAGGGAAGGTTTTAAGCTATAACACATTATTCTACCTATATTAGTTTTAGAATTATGACGGAAAATTCTGTTATTTTGGGCGATAAGGTTACCATTTTATTTCTTGGCGAAATTCATCGTTGATAAAAAAAAAATGAAACGGCTATTAAACCTCGAAAAATAAAAGAAAAACTGTTACTAATTTTATTTAAATGAAAAAAAAAAAAAAGAAAAAAAGAAGAAGAAAATCCGTTTTAATGAGTGATAATATTAAAAAACGGAAACATTTAATCAAAACCTGAAAGAAATATTTGTAATGCTTAAAAATTAATTTAATAAGAAATATTACACTTGATACGCAATATTTGGCTCTTTATCGCTTGCGTTAGATATGGAAACGAACCTGAAAATTTGATTAGATGAAATTTAACGACATTTTCTTTCTGTTCTGTTCTTTTCTTTTTTTTTATATCTAATTGTCCCATCACGTGACTTATAGAAGAAACAAGCAGATGTAATTGTGAGTCACATGTGTAATCACTATTTGTTTCTTTACAATTTTTTATTTTTCTTTTGTCGCCAAACAATGTGATTTTAAGCCAAAAATGCATAAGCGTGACATTAGCTTGAGGATGTTCTCACAAATGGTGTTTTTTTAGGTGAAAGAGATCATTTTTTGAGTACATTTTCATATTCAATTGTAACTTATATAGATATCAGTTAATATTTTAAAAATGGAATCGAATACTTAAATTTCAGTGTGAATTTCTGCCACACATACATATTGTAAAATAATTTCATACTTTTTAAAATGTTTTTCGCCGTAATTCCGAAAGCATGTGATATTTATAAACTCGAACTCAGATCAACGAATATTACCCATTTTATTTAAGCAAATATTATCTATTTTCTCAAGTCATATCGCCAATTTCATTTATAGGAAAATTCACAGATTCGAAATCTAGGAAATAAAGATAATTTTTAAGGAAATTTATGTTTTAATACGTTATTACTATGGAAAAATTCAACATTTTGAAAAAAAAAATATTACAAGTCTTTTGTAATTCGTCATTTCTTCTTCGTCTTTCTTCGTACTTTCTCCTCTGTTATGTAATATTTGAAATGATATTGGACTAATTTTCGATCATCGATTCACCGCAAAATCGCATATCTAATATAGTATATAAAATAAAGTCTGGATTAGGGGACTAATTAACGCACAGCGCAAACTACTGAACCTAAAATCTTGAAAATCGTGGTGAAAATACTTCTTATGACATAAACTTCTGCTAAGAAAGGATTTTCTAAAGTGTCACCCCTGATGGTTTTTGCACGGGGAGGGGGAAAAAATCGAATATCAAAATTATGCGTCAAATGATAGCATATTTTAATGTAGTTTTGTATGCTGAATCGAATGCTACCAAATAAATTTTTATAAATCCAACAGTTCATGACACATTTCATATTTTTCTAATTTGGCGGTGTCTTTGGCATCTAAACCTCAAAATATCTATAATTACATCCGTTACTCTACCAACGGAAAAAATTCAAATCAACCCTTTTGGCTAAAAAATAAAAACGGCTCTATGAGTTTGAAATAAAAATGCAAGCATCTGAATTTTTTTAAAAAATAGTGATTTTATTTAAAATAAAAGGGAAAAAATTACTGAGAATTTAGCGTTATAAAACCAAAATGGAAAAGGTACTACTTAGATATTCCGTCGACCAAAAATCTATCGTCAAACTATAACATTAAATGCCAATAATGGTTGATCGTAAATATCAAATTCACTTGAATTTAAACAAACTACACGTGTTTACGTCATCAAGTGATTTTAATTTCGACGTTTTATTTGTATTTTTATTAATGTTATACTAATTAATTTGTTATTTCGTTATTTAAAATAAAGATTATGTCAATTTATATAATTTGGCGAATGGTTTGGCGATTTATATAATTTGGCGAAATGGGTCGACGGGATAACAAGTAGTACCAATGAAAATATTTAAGTATGAAAGCAATATTTGTAACGACTTAAAAATTATTTTCATATATATAAATTTGGTTTATGGCGTCAGATGCCGTCATCCGAAGAATCTACAAGAGTCTTTTTCCATTTTTTCCGGTCATAGGTTCCTCAATGAAAGAAATTGGAATTGGAATAATATTGTGCGATTTATAAATTGCTCCTCGATAAGAAGAAAAAATGGGTACATTTTTAACAACCGTGCGCACATCTTGCTGATAGCATTTTTAAAATTCCCAGTAGCAGTAGCTACATTTTGCGTATGTAAATTAAAAATATTTTTTTGCTTTTAATTATGGCATTATTTCCTGTTATTGTTTATCTTTTCAGTTTTTTAAATGAAATTAGTATAAGGCATGCATTTTAAATTAAATGAGTGAAAGGTTTGTGTTTTAAATGAAAATAATAAAATAAGAATATGCTATGAAAACAATCTTTATTGATTTATTACCTGCGCCCGGCTGACATAAAAGTATCACAAAAGCCCCATATTCACTTTTCTTTGAGTAGTTGCTCATGAGAATTCAAGTTAACCTTCCGTAATCGGATACTTCACATATTGGTGTATTAGCTTTAATGTTGAAAGCATCGTTTTTGTTTGAAGCGAAAACTTTACTATGAATTCTATTACACAAAATCGCATCATCATCATCTACTATATATTTACAACGGAAATTTGTATTTCATTCCGATTGTTTATAATACTTTCGTAGGATATACCACAATTTGTTAGGTAATAATTTTGGAAAGGTTTTAGTGTATACATATTGTTCAAGGTTACTTAGTTATAGAGCAACAGTAAAAGTTCAAAAATTAAGTGAACCTGATTATGAAAGTTTAGCCTTTTTAAAAAAAATCTACAGACCATATTTTGTTACAAGTGACCCTGTTGCATGACTTTTAGGAATGGTGTTAGTATATACGATTTCATTATATGTTGATTAGTTACAGAGGTATTAATTCCTGTTGTCATAACGGTCTCATTACCCGACCATAAGTGCGCTGTTTATAATCAACTAAAACAATTACTTCTTAATTGCTAAATTTTGTCCAACGCTTAAGATAACATTATATCGCAATGGCGTTCGCATCGTTTTCAGTAATGTGCAAGGTCAAGCTGAAGATCCATATTGTTTAAAATACAAGTTCAAATTCACCATTTAGTTTAATCCAAGGTTCATTTGGAAATATTGACCAGCGCAGCGGGCATAGCCTGCTAGTCTATTTATATAAAATCCAAGTCTCTGTGTGTCCCTCACGATTCCGGTAGGACCACCTCATTGAAATGAGTAATTGAAAAATACTAATGCAGGGTTACCACAGTAGCGCCAAATGTTGGCCAACTTGGCAATAGCTGGCTGATTTGGTGAAATTCCCATTTATAACTATTAATCTTTCATAAAGGAGGTCACCAAAATTTAATTTAAACTCCGCTCTTTTAAGATATTTTTTCAAAATCTATGGGTGAGAATTTAAAGTACATCTTTACATCTTCCTCCCGATGCTACTAATAAAATAACCGCCAATAGACGACGCTGTACTGTATGAGCTCCTAACTGCGCGATTTTAATGTGCTTTAGGTACTTTTCCAGTATAAGTGCCTTGGCGAAAAAAGAAATTTGGCAACATTTTCCCGGAACCTATCCACTGTTTCATTTTATATACACATGCATTTTTTTTTCGATATTTATACGATTTATTTATACGATTAAAAAAGCCGTTTCTCTAATTTTATACAGAAACAGATGTAATTTGTACATAAAAACATGAATAATATACATATAAAATAAACATATAAAAAAAAACACTCATCAAGTTTGTTTTCATAGCTGTTTATATGATTTGACAACAATTCTCAATATTTTTCCGTTATACGGACACCATGCCAAAATGTATGCGGTACTTTTCCATTATACGGACAGCATTGTCGCCAAGCGCAATAGTTGGCGCAAAATGAAAATAAGGTGAATTGAAACATTTGAAAAATAAAAGAAAAAACGGAACAGATGTCATATTCGCCCCATATTGGAGCAATTTTTTTCGGTTGCCAATTTGGCGAAAACATCAACAGCATAAACAACATAATCCGGGTTACCACATCAAGCCCTTTAGCGCAAGTTAAGTACCCGTTGCCTATATGATATTGGCGACAGAAAAAAATCGCGCCAATATGGGGCGAATATGACATCTGTACCCTATTTTATTAAATCACAAATATATACTTAAAATAAATGAACAAATAACTGTTATACTATAAAGTAATAAAATAAAAAATCATATTAAACTGCTGCCATAAAATTATAAATATCTTTCAGCATTGCAGTAAACATTTCATTTTTTGAATGAAGGCGTAGCCACATAAAATCTATGAGATACGACTCTAAATGATGACGAACAGCTTCCCGATGTCTTTTGTTGCGCCATTTTGCGATGCCCCATAATCTTTCAACATTTGGAGTATGACATCCAGTATTAGGGTCGACAAAATTGTATTTGTGATTTACTGTGAAATGATCATAACCACACTTAGCAGTTCATCTGTTTTATATCCTTTCCAACAATCTGTATAAATAATACATGACTTTCATCTACTTCTATAATTTTATTAGGTCCACCGATTTTTCTATTTGGTCGAGAACATAAAGCATTTGCACAAACTTCTCTCGAATAACTATTCCATTCCACTGTTGTGTTGTGGTTCATATCAAGTTGCAGCTCACAAAACTCAATCGATGTCAACTCTTTTCACGATAAATATATAAACCTCAAAGCATTAAGAAAAGTCACCCGCGATCCTTTAAACCAAGTTTTTTGTCGTATTTCTACGCTTTCTTCGCATAATCGTAAGCTACAACTCAATTTCGGATTTTCAGAACTCATCCATAATTTCATTTCATGATTTTATGAACACAATCTTTTATTATGCAGAATTCCAAATTCCTGAAACAGTTTTATCACAACTTTCTCATCATCTGGTAATTGCCAAATGATAAAATCCATCTCAGCATCAGCAGTAAAAGTAAACTACAACTTTATAAAGAAAAAAGCATTTTTAATTCGATTAATAGCAGATTAAAAAGCTTTCCAAGTTTAAGGTTAAACAATAATCATTCACGTGATTCACGTTTCATAAATAACAAATCACAATGTTTCGCATGGTTTACAATAAAAATCTACGATCAAGGTTGAAATAATTGGCGCATTAGCATACATTTTAGCATGCTGTCCGTATAAAGGAAAAGTACCATGTATGCTAATGCGCCAATTATTTCAAAATGCTAAAAGATATTTGTAATTTTATGCCAGCAGTTTAATATGAGTTTTATTTTATTGCTTTATTTTATAACAGTTATTTGTTCAATTATTTTAAGTATATATTTGTGATTTAATGAAATAGTTCGTAAAAGTCTGGAATTTTTAAATGCTATATTTTTTAAATGCTCACTTTAGTACGACAATATTTTTTCTTTTATTTTTCAAATGCCTTAATTCAAGTGACTTTCATTTTGCGCCAACTATTACGCTTGGCGACAATGGTATCCGCATAACGGAAAAGTACCCAAATCTCACTTTCTGATGCCCAAATTACACCAAACTTTTTTTAAAAAATGCCAAAGCCCCTACAGTGGAAAAGTATCAAACTGTCTATTATTTTGCGCTATCTGTGTTATAGTTTATACTATATGCAAGGTGAGTGGGGCGAAGAGTTTAAACATTAAATATTAAAGTTTCGGCACAGATGTCATATACACAACGGGTACTTAACTGTCATCAAAGTGTCATTATTTTGCTTGATATGGTAACCCGGATGTTGTTGTTTATGCTGTTGACGTTTTCGCCAAATTGGCGTCGGAAAAAATCGCTCCAATATGGTGTATATATGACAACTGTGCCAAAGTTTCTATAAAGCAGTATAAGACTAAAAATTAAGAATAAAATAAATGCAAAATAAGACTAAAGAAGAAAGAAAAATCATGCGTTAAGCATAGAATATGAAACACTTTCCAACACATCCTGAATGCTTTAACAAAACTTTGTTATTTAGGGAAATAAGGTAAATAAGATAACTAAGTAAACATTTTAGAAAACGCATAATTTTTAAAAAAAATTGATTTCAGCAGTTACCGTCCATAGCAATAGTACCGTTATTACATGCCACTATTTAGCTAAAATTTAATTTCAGCTACACTTAAAGCTACTGAAATCATATTTCCAGATATTATCAACCATAGACGGTTATGTATCCAATTCTTTGCGTGACCCTGTATATCATTTTATCTATATTCTACAAACATTTCTTAGTAATCTAAATGCAGTTCAGCGTAAAACTGCATAACTCCTTTAAAAACCACCTTTAAGCAATTTATTCTCATACTCAGGAACCCTTACGAATTCTTTTGTGTAGCCCTGCATATGAACTGTAGCATTTATACACACGGTATAGTATGCATAAATGTAATGAAACATAAAAGCGCATATCATAATTAAAAATGCATTTCTAGCAATCATTACTTATGTACATACAATACTTCGGAGAAAAGTTTCTTGGCGAGAAAGAAGTTTGCCAACGTATTTTCTGACAACCTATTTACTGCTTCATACTCACAAGCAATTTTTTGCATATGTATACAATTTATTTAATGTAAAAAAAAACTATTTATCCATTTTTATAAAGAAACAGAAGTATTTTTTGCACAGATGTCATATACGCATCGGGGTTGGCGTGATTTTTCTCTGACGCCAATTCGGCAGAAATCTCGCTTTCGAATACCAGTTACTTATATATTTTTAAATTATTTGCTATCATTTTGAAAAGGAAATAACTATAAATAAATAAAAGTTTGAATAATAACTATAGAACAAAACAGTTAATATAATTTAAAAACAGAAAATAAAAGTAA
The DNA here is from genome assembly GCA_963932465.1 of Maratus speciosus. Lineage (NCBI taxonomy): Eukaryota > Metazoa > Arthropoda > Arachnida > Araneae > Salticidae > Maratus > Maratus speciosus. Next base: position 332,329,814 of record OZ010790.1, on the reverse strand, counting down.
ATAAACAATGGCACAGATGTCATATTCGCCCCATATTGGCGCGATTTTTTTTCTGACGCCAATGTCATATACGCAATGTATACTTAACCGACGCCAAAGTGTCGTTATTTTGCTTGATATGGTAACTCGGATGTTGTTGCTTATGCTGTTGATGTTTTCGCCAAATCGGCGTCGGAAAAAAATCGCGCCAATATGGGGCGAATATGACATCTGTGCCTAAACAATTTATTAATAAATAAAAAACAATAGCCGGCGAAATAACACCATTTTAGCGACATAGGTATCTCGGTTCATATCTGAAATCTGTGCCGTAATTTGTATATAAAAAAATATTATATATATTTAGAAACGATTTTTTTATGTATATAAGTGCATATATAAACAAAAATAAAAGTTCATTAGATTTGTTTTCATAGCTGTATATTTTGGCAACATATCTCACTTTCTAATGACCGAATTACGCCAAGCTTTTTTTTTAAAATGCGCTATAATGGAAAAGTACCTAAATAAATAATTAACAGAAATAACCAATTATACAAACTAAAACATTTTATTTCGAGATTAAAGCATTGTTTTTAATTTCGATTAAAAATACATATATCTTTGGATAACTTTAATTGAAATTGGGTTCACGGCTTAATATCTCATTCCATAAACCTAAACAAATACAAGTGATTCATTCATCGTGAACCGTAAAAAATATTAAATCATTGAGGTAATCATTCACAAAGTAAGTTCTCCAACAATCAATGGACAATATTCTAATGACGTCATAGTATGTAAAATGGTGGCGGTATCATTTGTTTATGGTTTGAAATCACAAAGATTTAATTTTGCTATGTCTCTTAGTTACATTATTTTATTGTCGTATTTATGAGATCAGAACAAAAGCATATTTTTTCATTATTTAGTTATTAAAGACGAAAAACAATTATAAATGTGCATGATTTGAAAAATTTAAATAATTTTCTTTCTTAATACTAAAAGATAACATCGGGAAGTAACAGCGAGTTTAAGTTAAATAAGTTTAGCTGTTTAATTCTACTGTAATATTCAAAATAACTGTATTTATTAGATTTCAGTAAACACCATCAGGTCCCGATTAAACTTTGAAGTTAGAGGAATTACAATGTCATTTCACAACCTTTCTTTTGTAGAAGCTTTTCTAAATTCCACATATACATGGAAACTCTTCAGTGTTAGAAATATTATTCCCAGGACTGGCATAACATGAGAACGGCCTGCAATTTTACACAAGTTTTTGAAAACTACTTTATATCAGAAATTTTACTAAAAACTGGTTACTTTTTTGTTATAGAGAATCGTGAAGCACACACATATAATACCATATAATACCATTTTATGAAATCGTATACGATAATTTAATAGTTTTTACCTTACTTCAAGTGTGTAATTTATTTATTTTTAAGGCTTAATAATCTGAATTGTCCAATATATGAATTTAAAAAAAATGTAAACAAAGACTGAATAGATATGACCGCAAAAATCTGCAGAAAACTTGAAATTGTGCAGATTAGTGGTCTTCTACTGTACACAGTTTTTCATAAATGTGTTTCGTTCTTAAAATGTGTATTTTCATCTATCACTGCGGAACAAATGAGAAAACTCATATTCTTGCACATGAGTTGTATATATCTTTATATCTAAATTTCCGTCATTTTTGACGGGCTACCTTTCTAGTATATATATAAAATCCAAACGGAAATTTCGTTCCGAACGCCGAGATTTCGAGTTCTACCGCATGGATTTTTACGGAACTTATACCGTTAGATAGGTATCGTTCCAGGGAAGGTTTTAAGCTATAACACATCATTCTACCTAGATTAGTTATAGAATTATTACGGAAAATTCTATTATATTGGACTTTGTTACTTCATATTTCCTTAAATATCTGGGCTCCTATTGGTCGTAGAGCTTAGATCTCGCGCCAAAAGTAGCTCCGAAGCACCCAAGCAAACTTTTCCCCGCAATTATTTTGCCGTCTTCCGATTTCCTCTAACTCTATTAGATGCCCGCGTAGAGCCCCTTTAAAATATTTTTCGTAGTAATTTCAGCAGTTATCTTAAATTATTGGTTAAGACCGCCACCCTCCCGGTTTATGTATCTACGGAAAGGTTGCATGAAGGAGTTTCGTTCAGATAGGCTTTCGTTAAGAATAGAGTGCGCTCCCTGGTGGTGGAATGTGGAACTAACATAACGCGATATTGTTAAAATTAGGAAATCTAACAATGCGATCTGTTTTAAACTTTGAGATAGTTCATAACACATAATCTATTATCTATTCTATCTATTATATATATAAAATCCAAACGGAAATTTCGTTCCGAACGTCTAGATTTTGAGTTCTGCTGCATGGATTTTGACGGAACTTATACTGTTAGATGGGTATTGTTTCAGGGGAGGTTTTAAGCTATAACACATCGTTTTACGTAGATTAGTTATATAATTATGACGAAAAGTTCTGTTATTTTGGACGATAAGGTTACTATTTTATTTCTTCGCGAAGTTTTTTGTTGTTGAAAAAATTGAAACGTCTATTACACCTAGAAAAATAAATGACAAAAAACTGTTACTAATTTTATTTAAAATCTTAAAAAAAAAAAACAATCCATTTTAATGAGTGATAATATTAAAAAACGAAAATATTTAATTTATACATGAAAGAGAATGTTCGTAATACTTAAAAAATTACTCAGTTGAAATATTGCAATTGAAATAATATTTGGCGATTTATCTTTTGCATCAGGTTAAGAAAAATGCATCTGAAAAAGTGATAAAATGATATCAAGGAAGTTCCCCATAAGCGCATGCTCAGAATTATTTGAAAAAAATTATAGACTATTCTTCTCATAAGTATATATATCCATAAAAAACTGGCAAAACCTCTATTTAGTATTCCTAAAAAAATAATGAAAATTTCATTTTTTGCGATTTAGCGCCGGATGGCGACACGATAAAATTTTGAATAATACTATGATAAATATTTTTTAAGAAAAACTTTTTCAACTCTCGATACGAAGTTAGTTTAAGCAAGTTTAACTTAAATAAATACTTATTTATAACTGCAGTTTTGTCATATGCATTTATATATGTAATAATGAAATCTAATGATCGTATGTATGCCGTTTACAACGAAATTTAAATGGATTAAAAGTGTTTCAAACTCAAATTAAGGTCCGATTCTGAGCATTGGCAATTTGACTTCGATATTGTTAGTGTCAGAGACAACAAGAGAGTTTTATTGCCATGGAAACAACAATTTAATATAGAAATGGTTAATGATAGCATTCTTAATTAAAATACCCTTAAAACTTATCCAGCCGTTGACACCGTATAAAATTAAATAGTTTAATACAAATAACACACAATTTACTTATATTATATAAGCTTACAGCAAAAATAGTAAACTAATCCACAGTTTAAATTTAAATTCATTGAGCATTAGGCATTTAATAACTTATTTAACAAGGAATTTATAAATGCATTTCAATCTCTTGCATTTGGCGAGGAAACGTATTGGTTCGCCAAAGAGCGTGGAGCGTTCGTCTTTTCGCGCCAAATACTCGCATTTTTTTTTTTTTTTTTTTTTTTTTTTTTTTTTTTTTTTTTTTTTTTTTAACATATTTTCTACTGGGATTCTACCGCAATATTTTTACCGATCTTTTTTACATATATGAGTAATTTTATTAGCATTTCTTTTTCAAAATATTTTGAGTATGCGTTTTAAGGAGACCTTCCTTGTGAGTAACAATTTTTGTTATTATTATTATTATTATTATTATGTATCTCTTACAGAAAAAACTAGCAGATGTAATTATAAAAATGACGATATTATATAAATAGCAGTTAATATTATAAAAGTGGGGTCAATTACTTAAATTTTAATGCAAACGTTTGCCCCCCCCCTCCCCCCCCACACACATATTATAAATAATTTAATTTCAGATATTTAAAATATTTTTCGCGTACTTTACTACGGAAACATGCTATTTTGTTTTTTCCCAAACTTATGACTTTTATAACCTCGAACTCAGATCAACGAATATTGTACACTTTTTTTTTTTTTTTTTTTTTTTTTTTAACATATATCGCCAATTTCCCTTTTAGAAAAGTCTAATGTTTCAAATGTTAAGTACTAAAGATTATTCTTAAGAAAATTTATGCAATTTTGCGTTATTATTACCACAAAAGAAAATATTTTACAATAAAAATTGCTTACTGAAATAAATTTTCGATTATCTTTTTAATTCGTCATCGCTTTTTCATTTTTTTTAAGGTTTTTGATATTGGATTAATCTTCCGTAATCAGGTTACCGCTAATTAGTGTATTTACTGAACTATTTGGATGTTTCTTTTATATTTGAAAGAGTCTCTGGACAGTGATCGCGATTGCAGAAGATTACATGAAATTTGTACTTAGCGATTAGTAAATTTATGTTTCTTCATTATGAAGCAAACGGAGAACAGAAGATTTAGTATTATATATTTTTTATTTGCAGTTATTTTACTGTCACTAAAAAATAAATACTTGGAAAAAAAATTTGAAATTCCAATGGTGACTGGTGGAACAATATTTGTTGATTTATCATTTTAGCCTAGATAAGAAAAAAGGTACCTGAAATGCAGATAAAATTGAAAATAGAAATCATTATAAAGCAAGTTCTTCTGACGCACAATCCTATTCGCTAAACTGAGGGAAAAAGTAACGATTTTAGGTTTATTTAGGCAGCAGACTGAAGAATAATGTAATTTTGAAAATAAAAAGTGTATTTAATTCTCCGTGTTATTGTACTCTTTAGAGAAATGAAAAAAGGTCTTCGGTACATCAAAAAGATTATTTCGCTATATTATAACGTGTTAGGTTATTATGTTTTGTATAACTGACTTTATTTGTCATTTACAAAGACTATTTTTGGCGAAAGATCTATATTTCAGCCAACAGCAATTTGACTTTATTTAATGGAATGTAGTTTGGCGCATAATTACGCATGTTTTACGTGTCTTAACTCTGGTAAATTTGTAACCGTATAGTTTGCAAACACTTCTAATATTTGCCGTAAAACTTAGCTGTGCACTCGATTATGGAAGATTGGGAAGATTTTGATTGGATGAAAACAAGAGATTTATTTTTCTATCATAATCAGTTATCGAGTTTTTTTTTCAGGTTAACAGCTACATAATTGCAAGTGGTATATATAAAAAAAGGAAATGGTAATGAAAATGAAAATGACATTATTTTAATTTTATTCAAACACTTCATTTTTAAAAATCCACTTTTATGTGATTCACATTTCTTTTAATGAAAGTTAAAGACTTTTTGTGTGCAAACAATTTATTACATTTTTTATCGTATTTACTCTGTTGTAATCCGAAGATAGAAAACTGCAGTAGACCTGCTAGAAGACGTATATTACAAAATATAATGCAACGTAGAAAGAAATTGTATTTAAGCTACCAGAACCACACATAGCACCAAGCTGAGAAGCCCGGAGTTCAAGAACTATCAAACGAAAGTGAATAATCCGAACATAATTAATGTTCAATGGTCACTCTCTGCAATCATTGTAATTATCTCTCATTTTAGTAGTGTGGTAACTAGAGAACATTTTAACATTTCTGATTATCATAACGGCCGTATTTTCTTCCCAACCTCTGCTTTAAATATATACTATAAAAATAGAGTTACTTCTCCATAGCCCGAATTTTGCCTAACCCATAAGATAATATAATAGCTAAATAGCATTCGCATAATATTCAGCAAATGCGGAAAGATTTTCCCGGTGAAGGTCCATATTAATTTAAAATACAAGGTCGAATTCATAATTTTGTTTGATCAAGGATCATTTGGAGAATGGACCAGCGAAGCGGGTGTAGACTGCTAGTAAATATTAAAACGCAAAACTATTTCTGTAACATCAGAACTCAAATTCGAGACAATTGCGTATGCGTCAACTATTTTTCGAACCTCTTCAACTTAGAAGGAAGAAAAACGAGTTTCTGATAGTGTAGCTGGTTAAAGCAGAATTTTTGTACAGGTCGCAGGTTAGAGCCCAAGCCTTGCAAAATGTGTAATATTTTTGTCGATAATTCATTTCAATAATGACATATTTTATTAGGAAGAGAAGTTATAGGATTTTTATATTATTATTATTATTATTATTATTATTATTATTTGAATGCTTTATCCTCTTTTATAAAGAGCTACGCGTTGCTGACGACTGGCTTTTTCGTTAATAGTTGCCACAGATTAATCTCGGAAAATGAAACATTTGAAGTTTCTGAAAAATTTAACAGCTCGAAAAGTAAGCTAGAAAGTTTTGGAATCTCGCGTAGTGACAATTTGAATTCCATAGATAATGAAGTATTAAAAGAATTTGAAAATTTTACAAAACTAATCGATCTTCGTTACCGACTTAAACTACCGTGGAATGAACATCGCAATTCCTAGTAGCTATAGGATAACTATAGAAATGCTAATAACCGCTTACGTACACTTTTTAAATGATCTAGAAAAAATCGAGGATTTCTTAGTCAGCACTAGGACATTATTTCAAAACATGTAATTCAAAGAATAGGGGAAATAATTAATGGAACTGAAAATGGTTATAATTCTAAAATCTGTTATCTGTAAAATCATGTGGTAATACGCGAAAATAAAACTACGATGAACATGAGAATAGTTCTTGACGACTCCTCGAGTGAACGGAATTTTCAGTCACTAAATGACTGAGCCCAGGTCCGAATTTAACGTCCAATACTCTAGTATTTCTTTTTCAGGTCTGCCTAAACAAGGTTGCCATAACAGCACATATAGAAGGTGCATTTTTGAAAATTGCCTATCTTCCGGATGAAAGAGATGCAGTTTAATTTCTATGGGTTACGAAAGATTTAGATGCTGAAACTGAACTTTTAAAGCAAATATGTGTAATTTTTAGTGTTCCGTACTTAAAAAGTAAAAACGGAACCATTATAAGATCACTCCTGTGTCTGTCCGTCTGTCTGTCTGTCTGTCTGTCACAGCCATTTTAATCGTAAACTATGGAACGTGGAAAGTTCAAATTCGGGGAAGTAATAAAGACCATTGACCTACATATTTTCAGATTAATAAACATTCATAAATATATTTAGTAAAAAAATAGAGGGCTAATTATGCTACTTGAAAAAAAAAAATCTTTTCTTTGTATATCATGTGGGGGTATCCTGTGCAAGCTTTTGTAACGCTGAAATCAAAAATACATTCTTTTAATTTGAGGTATTATATTTTCAAAGATATTGTTGAAAATCTAGCGCAAAAATATGTTCCCCCCCATCTAATTCCGAATCTACTGAAACTAAAATTATGAAAAAATTAGAAATAGCAGACGTTAATATAAACCTAGCCGGAAAATTATAGCGATTACCCTAGGTCACATAGATTTTGAGTAATTAGCATGTTTCTGTTGTACACAAATTTCGATTTACGGGCATTCAGAAAAATTGTTGAGCATCGCTGAACATACCTATCGTTGCAGAAGAATAAAAACATTGTTGATAATGATTTTCGAAAAAAATAATTGGTAATTAGCTGAGATATTAACCCTTAAAGGTAGGTCAGTTTGGACATACACAAGGACAGAGCGGTATACTCTATGCCTAGTTAACGACTTTTAATGATATATGTGTGTAATGTATTGTCCAGTAACAGTATAAAAACAATAAAAGTCAAATTGTTAAAAACACACTAATTTAAGGGGTCTCAGGACTCTAAAAAGTGGAAAAAATGAAAAAAAGACCATTTTCAACATTTAATGTCTTAAAATGTGTATGATTTTAAAACACAATTTTAATTGGAATGAAAGATATAAGTATGTTCTTTCATTTCATGTATTGAAAAAAATGCAAGATACAGAACTAGTATTTATAGGGGGCTCGAAACTGTTAGACATTTGTCGAACAAAAAATTGGCAAAACAGTTTACGCGCAGGATTACAAAATAAATATTGCAACTAGAATGAAAATTTTGGTGCTTACTTATACTTCAGATAGTAATAAATTCCCGAACTTAAGTAAATTTGTATTTAAAGCATTTTTATATTTTTAATGCAATGCTGCATTTAGCTAGTACAAAATTTTGAAAATTTCAACAGTATAACCACCTAAAAAATATTTTTTTGAACAATAAAAAGGAAAATTTAGGTTCAGTTTATACAGAATAACATGGAATATATGTTTTGAAAATTTCATGAAAAAATATTCAGAAGTTTTTGAGGTATCCTGCGCGTTATAACCAAAAGCGCCATTTGGAAAATAATGACTTTAAAGTTTCGGGGTCGCCGCTTCAGCTATTGAGCGGGTATAATTCTAAAAACCAAAACTTCTATTCTAATGGGAATTTCAAGGAAACAATTATATCAAAATATTCAGAAAAGATAGGAGTTTAACATCTAAAAAATTAAAATTTCTTAAATTTTGAAGCTTTAAGAGTCCTGCGACCACTTAATCCTTTCCGGCACGGAGTAATTCTATTTATAAACTTATGAAATAATGAACTGACACCATAATTTATAAACGAATTTATTAGAAAATGCGAACTTGCTTATTTTCACGTACGTGATAAAAGGAAAATTTTAATTAAATATTCTTGGTGCCATTTGTCTGTTTTGGAATTAAAATTAGGTGTCCGTTTTTTAAGGGCATCGCCCTCGAAATATTTAATTAGAATGAATCGCATAAATACTGTGAGATTCGCGATAGTTTGCATTGATTGTATCTCTCAATAAACCTCGAGTGACTTTAAAAGTTATTTAAACACCTATCTGGAAAAACGCGGCACTGAACAAGGCGGCGTTGCAACTTTGAGACCCCAATTCGAAGCGCGCTTAGCACAATGCCAAATTTAAACTTTGAACAAAGGTTTTGTTTTAGATAGACTGTAGAAATAAAGGTTATTACTACGCTGAATTTAGTTTCATGAAATGCCAAATGAAGTTTAACTATGCACTGCCTTTATTGTCAGTACCGAATTAAGTTCATCATAAACAGATTAGGATAATATTAAAAAAAGAGTTATACGAATAGCTATATTTGATATTGTTCCATATATCTCTTTGAACTTTCATGGTATACCCGATTACACTTTTCTAATATATACAGTTATACCCAATCCTACGCTATATAGTTTTTTAAAAAGTCTTAGTATTCTTTTAGCAACTTTTTTTTTTTTAATAATAAAATTAAAAATTCATATATTTATTCTACGGAACTCTTTGTGCGCGAGTAATGCTCGCATTTGACCGTTTATTTGAATAAGATCCAGCTCATTTTTGCTAAATCCGAAGATTAAACATTATATCAAGAAGTATAAGGATGTATATCTGGCTACCTTCTACATTTTGGATAGTAAATTGAATGTAGATCTGATCCTTAGCATAGAAGATATATAGTTAACGTACATCATACACGAACAAACAAAATTAATTTTAGCAAAAGTAGGCTTTAATATGAGAAAATGGAGAGCTAATTTAACCTATTTTAAGATCGATTTTAAGGAGAAGTCAACAACGATTCTACAAAATGCTAAGTTTTGGCTATTGGAATTCATTAGATTGTTCCTTAAATGCCTATATTGAAAAATCTCTGAGGAACAGTCCCGAACATTACAGATATTTGTGAAGAACAGAGTAAATGAGACAAAGCGTATGTCAGATACTACATGTTAGAAGTACGGTCCTGAAGGAAAATCCTTCTGATACTTGACTAAGAAAGTTTGAAAACCGATGACAACAATCCAACGTTGATACTGAACAAGACACAAATTTAGAAAATATAGAATCTCGAACCGTGATTCTACTCGTGACAACGGTACTTGAAGCTGTTTCTAACACACGAAGGTTAATACCATCAAACCAATATCTCATATTACGAAGTTCATACAGAACTTAGTATATTACCGAGTACATTTCCTTTTACAGAACTTATTATCACAGATTGTCAAAAATAAACTTGGCGCATATGTGTCTCAGAAACTGAAATGTATCACACAGAAAGAAGAACTTGGATTAGGAGAGCCAGACAAAGAATCAAGAGTTTGATGTTTAGAGGCAAGTTATGTTAAACTTTTAGTGTTAATCTAGCCACGCAGTTTCCTGCACCTTGACATCGAAAAACAAAATATCGAGTAAATGAATTTATTGAAGATCGGGAAGGAGGGAAATTTAATTATCTGCTACATTTAAAACCATATCACCGGCACTAACAGGCAGACCAACCAAGTTAATTTATAGAATATGGAGCCATTTTCATAAAAGGCATCATCCGCCGACTCATCTGGGAACCATTTAACTCTCTCGGTGCGGGTAACTACTGGCGACTATTTTTATATTCAATCTCACCACCGGTAAAGAACTGATGCGGGGAATCCCATTGCGGCAGGAAAAGCTGTCAATAGGCCCCTGGTGCTGGTTCTCCGACAACAGGGTGCACCTCAGAAAATGTAATGCTGTGCATGACACGATTATGGCAGATAAACGACTGTGCAACAGTTAGCAGACATTTTGCACATCTCTGTAGGCTCAATGGAAACCATTGTGCATGAACACTTGGGATGGATTCAGAACAATGTCAGCGCGTTGGGTATCCTAAATGTTCTCCCTTCAACAACAGAAAGACAGAGTTCGATGTCCAAGGACTGGTTTGAAGCTTATGGGGCTGATCTGAAGCAGTTCTGTGATATATTTATGACAGTGTGTAAGACGTGGCTACATCACTATGATCCCGAGTCCAAACGACAGAGTATGGAGTGCCGGCACAGCAGTTCACCACACACTCGAAAGTTCAAGGTGCAAGCATCAGCACGCAAGGTTATGGCCACAATTTTTTAGGATGAGAAGAGTGTGCTCCTTATTGACAATCTAGAGGCTGAGCACACTTTCACGGCGGTCTATTATGCCCTAATCCCTAAGATACGCAAGTAATCAAGGAAAAACAGCGCGGGATATTGTAGCGAAAAGTGCAGTTCCACCAGGACAATGCTACGACCTACAGAAGGCATGTTACTGGTGCCGCAATCTATGCAGCTGATTTTGATGTGTTGTAACATCCTCCCTACTCTTCAGACATCGCCCGTAGTGAATTTTATCTGTTCCCTAATTTGAAGGAGCACCTCAAATCAGGGGGAAAATGTTTCACTCGAATGCAGATGTTATGGAGGCTGTGGAGGAATGGCTCTCATCTCACCCAGAGACTTTTTTTTTGAAGCAGGCATAGTGACTTTACATCATAGGTGGCAGAAGTGCATTACTGTGAAAGGATACTTTGTGGAAAAGTAATATTGCTTATAGGTCAGGGACAATAATTATTGAACTATCTTCGTATGTAACAAGTAAAGTGTTATTTTCTTATATTTTCTTTTTTTTTTTTTTTTTTTTTTTTTGTTTTTTTTGTTCTTAAAAATTGCTATGCATAACGATTCATGCACTAAATTAAAAATTCGAAAAAAGTAAATACATAAACACGCTTTACCTTGGTTCTTGTTGATGTTTTACGCATTTTAAAATCGAAATAATATAAAAGTTACACGTTATCATAGGCATTTTGAAAATGTTTACATTAAAAGTTAATTATGCAGGGTGATGAAAAATGAATGGGAAAAATACATAAGCAGTCCCATTCATTTTGCATAACACTGATTATTTTAAAATACTCTTCGGATTTTAATATCTTCATACAAATCCATAATGCAACAACACTGAAAGACCAATCATATTTCATTTTCATTTTGTAAACCGTTTGAATTGAACTATTACAATGTCTAGAAACTTTATATGCTATTGTTTTAAGAAGAAATAAGATTTAAAACTTCGAAAAAGATTTAATTTTAAATTTACATATATTATCAATTTGGTAAACAGCAAACTAGTGATAAAGTTTTGAATATTGTTTGTAAAATAATTGCGCAAGACATTTGATATACATACGAAGTTATTCTTCAAATTATGAATTCTAGAAAATAAGTACATAAACATGTTTTATTAGTCGTCTTTTTATAGAACATACTAAATGAAAAATATATCTAAGGATAACACTTTAACTGTGATATTTTGAAAACGTTTTTAGTATGAATTTATTTCGTTAGCTTCTAATACTCAAGTGACTTTAGCCGCCAAATGCTGTACGGAAATGATGAAGAATGAATCCTATTATGTTTTCATTTCCGGTCTCTTTTATTACATTGTCTTTGATACATCGCAAAGAAAAATCCTGCAATGAAACTCTTAAATCTATTGAATAGTTATTTTAATTTTTGTTTTATTATGTTAAATTGTGAACTACGGAAAACTTTAAGAAATAATTTCACATTAAAATGCAAGGGATAATTTTTTTCTTATCGTATATTATAATGCGAGCAAAAATTGTGTGTGTGTGTGTAAATTTTATATTGAAAACCGCTTTAACGATTTTGATTAAATTTTGCACCCTACCGTTTTCGGGGACGAAAAGACCATTGGAATGGGTTACGCGTTCGAGAAAATTCAATTAGTGAGTCATTTTAGGTTCATAATGGGTCAGGGTCAAGCTAATTATATCTAAAGAACGGCATAATCGATTTTGACTAACATTTGTATCCAGCCATTTTCGGGTACGAGAAGACTATTGGACTAGGTCACATGTTCGAGAAATTTCGATTTGTGGGTCATTTTTGGGTCACTGTGGGCCAAGCTATATCTATCTAAAAAACGGCTCTAACGATTTTCACTAAACTCTATATTCTACTATTTTGGATTACGGGAAGATCGTTGGGTTAAGTCACATGTTCGAGAAAATTCGATTAGTGGGTCGTTTTTGGGTCACCGTGGGTCAAGCTAAGTTTATCTAGATAACGGCTCTAACGATTTTGACGAAACTTTGTAATCAATCGTTTTCGGGCATGAAAAGACCATTGGGATGGGTCACGTGTTCGAGAAAATTCGATTAGTGTGTCATTATGGGTCAGAGTCAAACTAAGTTTATCTAGATAACGGCTGAAGACATTTTCGCAAAATTTTGTAATATTCCGTTTCTGGGCATGAGATGACCATCGGGCTAGATCACATGTTCGAGAAAATTCGATTTGTGGGTCATTTTGGGTCACAATGGGTCAGGGTCAAGCTAATTGTATCTAAAAAACGGCTTAAACGATTTTGACTAAATTTTGTATTCTATCATTTTCGGGTTCGAAAAGACCATTGGGCTAGGTCGTATGTTCAAGTAAATTTGATTAGTGGATCATTTTAGGTCACAACGGTACAGGGTCAAGCTAATTCTATTTAAAAAGCGGTACAAAAAATTTTGAAAAAATTTTGTATAACACATTTCTGGGCATGATAAGACCATTGGGCAGGGTCGCATGTTCGAGAAAATTCGATTAGTGGGTCATTTTGGGTCACAATGGTTCAGGGTCAAGCTAATTGAATCTAAAAAAATGCTGAAAACACTTTGACCAAATTTTGTATTATACGGTTTCTGGGCATGAGAAAAGAATTGGGCTAAGTCACGTGTTCGAGAAAATTCGATTAGTGGGTCATTTTGAGTCACAATGGGTCAGGGTCAAGCTAATTGCATCTGAAAAACGGCTAAAACGATTTTGACTAAATTTTATATTCGATCGTTTTCGGGCTCGAGAATACCATTGGGCTATGTCGCATGTTCAAGAAAATTCGATTAGTGGGTCACAATGGGTCAGCATCAAGCTAATTGTAATTGTTACAACATAACGAAAGTACACAGTGAGACACACAGTTGTGGTACATAGTGAGACCTATTATATGGTTCTGATGTTTAAAAAGTTATTTATTAATAAAAGAAGGCTTTTTCTCTCTCTTCCTCTCTCTGTGTGTGGGCGTGAGATGGCTAGGGAAATTTACTAAACGTACGACGCTGAAAATTGCATGAAGGTAGCCCAAGATCTGCCGTTGTCCATCCGAGGCTCATATTTTTAATATTTTGAAAATCTAGAACTATTAGTTAGAAATCATAAACTGCAGAAAATTATTGATAGAGTTTAAAAATTTATGATATATGAAAATATATACATTGTCTCACTGTGTACTACTTGTGGTACACAGCGAGCTACTTGTGGTACATAGCGAGACAATTTTCGATACACCGTTATGCTGCTTCTGTGCTTTTATAAATAACCCTTTTTTTTAAACCATTTATACATTAATGTGTAGCGCATTTGTGTAGCTTGAAGATGTAGCAAAAACTTTTTCAAAAGAATAAAAATCGTCGCTATTTGTTAAGTAATAATAAGTTTCGTCTCACTGTGTACTACCCTCCTCTATATAAATTGTGACTTATTACGTTCATAAAACTGAAATATGATTCACTGAAGGTTTAATTATGCGAATTCAAAACTATTGAAATTCCACTTAGTAGATATGATATTTGCTTAGTGAAAAAATATTGTTCGATTTACAGCGGTTAAAAATAATTTAATATTTGGTTTTCCAAATTTTAAATATTAATAATGCCTAAACTCTTTGACCGAATGAGTTCCAGTTTGTTATCTGAAGGAGAATTTACCGAAGTATCCGGTTACGATGCCGAAATGATGAGTAATGAAAATTTTAAATTATATTTTAAATGCTATATGTTGACGTATCCTGAGAAAAAAGTTGATATAGTATTACTTAGTAGACATTATAACTAATCCAATGGTACTAATCACATTTTTTCGTAGTTAAAATAATTAACATCATACTAATGCAATATTATAATTAATGGTTTCACTAGACTTTTCGTAGACAATTCATTTCTCTATTTTTGTGCAAAATTTATAAAATCGTTATTTAAATTATATTTGATATTTATTGTGTAATGCGGATTGAATGAATTAATGGGTAATTGCAACTTTTACACCCAGAAATTTAAGACCTTTTTCGGGAATTGTTTCAAACGAAATTCGAATTGTTTATAAATATGCATTTACAGTATTTTTCTACAGATATTAAAGTAGAAAACATTAATTTGGTTTAGTATAAGTATAATGCGACTTGACAGTTTTTACGTGGGTGCGCATTGAAAAGAGAAGATGAAACAGTGAACATAAAAACTCATTATAGATATAACATAGAAAAATGAATTTTTTTTTTTTTTTCAAAAGCTAATAAGAAAATGCTGACTTTTAACAAATATGCATTTTAGTGAAACGGCATCAATTGTAATTAAAATGTAAACAATAATTGTAATTAAAATGTAAACAAAAGCACAATCCTTACATAATATAACAGAGAAAAACGAAACATCAATATTTCGAGAAAAAAAAACTTTACTTATTTCCACACAGTATAAAATCTGTTGCGATTAATTTTAAAAAGAAACAAATGATTGAAGGTAAGTTGATGGAGCAAGTATGTCTACCAATTTTGAAAATGTTGTTTTAAAAATAAAAGCATTAAAAATATGTGTTACTGTTTATTTGCTGTGAAGCGTCCTTCTTCAATAGCTCCGAAAAAAGCCCTTTCACTTTCGATATAGCTTTCCAAATAATATGTAGATATAATATGTGTACATAAGAAAATGTTTATGTATAATAAGAGTGCTTTAAACAACGAAAAACTTTTGAATTTCTTAATTCGTCAAAAGTTTTTATGCCTAGATAAGTATCGTTACATTTAGTTCAGCTTTTATTTTAACACTGTTTATTTTATTATTATTATTTATTGACAAAAATACATATTGCTTAACGATTTTCAATATTGATTTATAAAATATACCCTACCAAAAAAAAAAAAAAAATCATTATTATTTCATACCGTTACCAATGTTAAACTAATGACAAATAAACTTGTAAATGTTTAATTAACATAAAAGGATTAGGCTGGTTTTGATTTTAATTTATACTAAATTATTATTTTAATTAATATTTGTATCGTTAAATTTGTAGCGCTTCCTCTGTCAGTATGAAATTTATAAAAACTAGAAAACAGGAATTCAGCTTTTTTAAAATTTAGTGTCGCACCCGATTAAAAAAATATATGCATATATAAATAGTGCAAAACATATCTCAATTTTAAGACTTAAAGCACACGCTTTAAAAAAAAGTAAATTGACGTCATTCGCATCCGCTTAAGAATCCCACATTTACGATCCACTCTTAAACATTGACAGTAAAGCATGCATAGGACGTGTAAAATAATGCACAAATGCAGCAAAAAGATGCCGTCATTAAAGAAACTCGAGAAAAAAAAACTACTATTTAATGATTCATAGGCCTTCATGTGTTTGTAACATCAATATAGATACTTAAAATTAAATATATTTTTAAATAGACCCATACTTTAACAGAAATCATCCATTTATATATTTAAAAAAAAAAAACACGTATTTTAATTGAATTTTCTTCGGTTGTTATGAGAAAATGGCAACGAAATTATATAATTAGTATTTTAGAACTATTTTCATTTACTCTCTACATAAATGGAGTACTTCCGTTGCCAATATTAAGCAAATAGCTCTAAAAACTACAAAAAAAAAAAAAAAAAAAAAAAAAAAAAAAAAAAACACGGGTATTTTGGAAAATAAATGAAGATGCAGTTTTTAAACAGATTGCATTTAAAATTATATAATTACTATTTCAGAACTATTTTTCATTTACTCTCTACAGAAATGGAGAACTTCCGTTGCCAATAGTAAGCAAATGGCTCTAAAAACTACAAAAATATTAGTATTTTAAAAATAAATGAAGTTGCAGTTTCCAAACAAATTACATTTAAAACTAGTTTTTTCCCTAATACAACGGTATAAAAATTAAAAATGCGCGATGCTTAGAAATTCAAAAAATTGCTACAGGGTATTTAATCGTACAACGATACATTTGCTTTGTTTTACGGTTGGCTTATACAATGTAACGTTATTTTTTGAGATTATAAGCTGGAAAAAAGAAATAACATACCGAAGTTTAATAAGTTTCAGGATAATTCCATTCATTTATTATTCTTAATTTATGAGGCAGGTTCTGAAACATTAATGAAGATACAATAAAATTCCAAAAAAGTCTCCTTCTACTTGTCCCTCCTGCTGTTTTTCCTTTAATTATATACTTTTTCTTCCATTTCCGTTGTGATCCCTATAATTTTCCCAATGCTGTCATTTACTGCTAGCACTACACTCATTAATACTGAAACAATTTCAGAATTTTAAAAGAGACGGTTTCTGGCTTATAGTTAAATGCAATTATATTCAAACATTATTTTTTTTTATATGCAAGCCTTTACAAAATGTGACTGATCGGTAGAATGAGGCTTCCTCAAGATATGCTTATACAATGTAATTAAATTTTCTGCACTATAAATAACAGCTAATGTTATACTTACAAAGGAATTGATTGTAGGATTTATCCATTGTAAAACCATGAAACTTCCCTATGTTTTATTGACGTAGGTAACATTTAAATTATCTATAAAAAAATTCCTTTATGGATACTAAAATATTTCTATTTTGTTAGTAGGGATACAGCTTACAGCATTTAATAAATAGGGGAAGGAAAACATAGTTTTTTAGCGAATTTTTAAATCTCAAAAATATATTAGTTTCCGAAGTTTCTAAAGGTAAGGAATGCTTTTCGACATAATTGATAAAACGAAAAAATATTATTAAATATTTTCGTTTATAATTACATTATATTTTCATAGTTGAAAAAAATATTTGTCTTTTTTTAGGGTCTGCTGCATTTCCGTCAGTGGTATGCTTTTTTATAATAAATTCCCTTTTGCATAATATAAAATGATTTCACCAAATAATATCCTATTTGTTGAAAGAAAAATTATTTATTGTTGAAAAAGTTAGCGAAAACTTACTTCATTAAAAAATAAAGCTTGAAAGAACAATGTTTTTAAACGTAATTAAAAAAATTCTTGAACGATAATATTTAAAAAGCAAAATGTTGCAAAATATTTAGTTGGTATTTTATTGAAAGAAAAAAATATGCAGCCATTCTAATTGCAGGGAAAAAGTAATCTGAACTACACTCTCAAGAAATACTGTATGATAAATTTTTATTAACTCATCAACGAACAGCTGTTTTTAACAGAATCAATGAAAACAAAGTTAATGATCTTAACTTTTGAGAAGAAAGACCCTTTTTCTACTCCACAGGGGAAGTTTAGTTCAGTAAGAAACGCGTGACTCCTTTAAAAATCTTTCAGCTTAAAAAATTCAGCTTCTAAAAAATATGGTGATTACATTGTGAAAAATTAAAGACTCTCAAAGACGGGAAGCATACTTCTTAAATTTTTCTTGAAGTAAAAGAAAAGAGATCATCAATTTAGTTTAGGGGTATTTAAAAACACTGATGATATTTTATGAAAATATAATTGATAAAACATAACATATATTGAATTACAGTGTACATAAGTATACATATGAGTTAAACAAATTGTGTACAAAAGGCGAAAGACATGATTATATTACAAAAAAAAAAAAAAATAAATAAAATAAAAAAAAAAAAAAAATGTTACAATTTTATAGAATTTATCTGAAAAGTGACATTCATTCCTTTAAAAAAGAACTATGCACTAAAAGAATCTTTAATGCGGCGGAATGAATCAGGAAGAAGAAAATTTTCCGTTGTGGACAATATTCCGTTTTAGAGGACGTTTAATGTATTTAAAGTCCGTCTGCCGTACTTTAAATCTTTTCCACATTAGACAGATTTCAGATATACACATATGTAAAATGTTGATCAATACATAAAATAATTCTGATACTTACTACATCGTATCCATTTTCACAAACGGCTTTAGTATCATTGCCATTAGAATTTGTTGAAACAGTCCCATCATGTTCATTAACTTTCTGTGCACTTA